>OY728132.1:87696535-90542369 GCA_963277665.1 Viscum album
GTGTGATTTACCTTAAATAACAATGATTATAATTGAATGCTAATTTTATTAAATGAATAATTCCTTGCATGCATGTGTATGATCATGATCCTATACTAGACCATTGTATTTGATCGGTTTCATTTAATTTATTATAAAATTAAATTGTTGGAATGCATGTCATCTCTCCTATAATTATGTAAGGGTCTATGTGCCCATGGTTTATTTTATGTAAAAACCTCTAACCAATCCTTTGGTTCCCATAACCTAAATGTGAGTAAAATAATATGTAATGGATGGATCTCCCAAGCTAGTGGAGGCAGTTCAAGTTTGGATTTGAGGTGAAACCAATCCAAGTGAGATACATAGGTATACTGGTGGAAAGCTACAACACAAACTATAAATGATTCAAGGTGTTTCCCCTAGGTCGATGATTAGTTTACCATCCTATAGATAAAATAAACATTAGTAAAAGCTTATGATCATACCACTTTATTATTTTATTTCTATCAAGTTTCATGATTATTTCATTATGGATGGTTTTTCATGATCACTTGAATTAAAGGATTAACAATCACGTAAGATATAACTAAAACAAATTGACTTATGCATAAATATTATCTAAAACATGGTTAATCACATAATTAAATCTACTTAATATTAACAATCATGAAATAAATATAATAATTGGTAATTTATGCATAAAAGATAATATCCCTCAATTATATGTATTAAGTCGGTATAGCCTTCCACCACTTCAATTAAAATCGAACCATAGTTCAAAGTGATTGATCATCCAAAGTTGGGGTGATTTCAATTATTGGGGAATTATAACTTGAAGTTTTGGTTCAAATTAATTTAGTTCACATAAAGGATTGAATTCTAAAGCATGACTTGTTGTAACTGAGAGGAAAAGGTTAAGGAAATCCTATTTAAGGAATTTTGGATTGGAGATTCCACTGAATAGATTAAGGAAATTTGAGTTAAGGCAGCTGGCTTTTCAAATGCCTACTTAAAACCCAACAAATTTCTTGACTGACCAAATTCAGGGTGATGAAAAAGGGAATATGGATCCTTTCCATTAGAATTTACAAGTAACAAGATATTCTGAAGCCAATGGTGATGGCTATTGGGTTTCAATAAAATAGAAGGATATTAATAAATATAATATTTATTTATTTAAGTTTTATCTGATAAAGTACTAAAACTCTACTCATTTTATTTGTAGAAACAATAATAAAAATTAATTCAAACACATCATTGTGATCCATACTTGAGAAGGATAACCATCTCATAGGAACAAATTTCCAAGAGTGGAAAAGGTGCTTACATGTTATCCTACACTATGAAAGGAAAGTACATGTGATGTAAGAACCTATTATTGATGTGCCTAGTAATGAGGCTAGTGAGAAACAATTCAATCTCTATGAGAAAAATTTGAATGATGCTATAGATGTTCAATGTTTCATGCTATCATATATGACCAATGATATTTGGAAGCAACATGAGGACATGGATGCATATAACACGATATCTCACCTTAGGGATCTATATCAAGAGAAGGTGAGGTAAGAGAGATATGGGATCCCCAATTATCCATTTACAACTAATATTGGATAGTCTTCACCAGATGGGCCTCATGTTGTTAATCTTATTAGCTATATTGAATGCTTAGACATCTTATGGATTAAATTTATAGATGAGTTGGACACAAATATCATACATTCCTCACTACCCATGAAATTATCCAGTTTTATTATTAATTGTATCATGAGTAATAATGATAATATACTTTCAAAAATTATTACTCTGATTCTTCAAGTGGATAAGGACACGAGGCATGAAAAAACCATATTATTTATGGTGAAAAAAATAATAACAAGGAGAAGGTTCCTAAGACTCATAAAAAGTCTAAAGATCCTGAGCATCATCCTTCCAAGAAGAGGAATATTCATAGGCAGGGAAAGGAAAAGGAGGAAATATGTTTTTCATGTGGAAATAAATCCTTATGGAAGATGAATTTTACCCATAATAAAGGGGAAGATAAATGTGTGTTTGTATCGAGTGTAATATTTCAATATCTACACATTGGGTATTATATACAACTTATGGTTCTCACATCTGCATCCAAATATAGAAACCAAGTATATTCTGAAATATTTCTAGAGGAGAGGTGGATATGTGAGTTTCCAATGGTGTAAGGATGGATTCTCTCTCTATTGGTGACTACCACCTTTCGTCACCAATATGAATGATATTGGTTTTAAGGGATTGTTATTATGTACCAGCTGTTACCAAGAACATAATTTCTATATCATTCCTAGATGTATATGGTTTTATTTTCAAGTTTGGAAATAAAATTTGTTTCTTTTATAAAGAAAACATATATTATGGTATGATGCATTTAAATAACAAACTTTACGTATTAAATTATGAAAACAAACTATTGGAAATAGATAAATAATCATGCTAAAAAAACTCATGTAACACCTAACTATGGAATCACTATTTTGGACATTTAAATAAGAAGAATTTGAAAAGGATTTTTTAAGATGGTTATTTATAATATTTTGAGATAAAACCACTTGAAATATGTATTTCTTTTTTATAAGAAAAAATAACCAAACCACCATTCAGTGGATAGGGTGAAAGGGCCACAAAGATTTTAGGATTGGTAAACACTGATGTGTGTGTACTATTTCCAATATAATATAGAAGTGGGTATTATTATATTATAAATTTTACTGATGACTTGAGTAGATATGTATATGTCTACTTGATTAGGTATAAGTCCGAGTCCTTTGAGAAATTCAAAGAATTCAAGAATGAATTAGATAATCAACTTAGAAAGAAGATAAATAATATTTAACCAGATCGAGGTGGTGAATATATTAACCAAGAGTTCATAAAATTTCTATGGGAGTTTAAAATTTTATCTCAACTCATTCCACCTCACACACCACAGTGGAACCATGTTAGTGAAATGGGGAATTGTACCTTATTAGACATGGTAAGGTCGATGATGAGTCATGCTGATATTTCACTATCCTTTTGGGGATACGCATTACAAACTTCATAATACACACTAATATGAGTACTAACTAAAGTGGAAAATAAAATTCCCATCAATTTATGGAGTGAAAAGAAACCTGTTTTATCGCATACACATGTATGGGGTTGTGAGGTATTTTATAAGGCCTTCTTAGGAAACAAAATAGCACCCTAGGGCACAAAGTGTATCTTTATAGGGTATCCTTGGGAAATAAAGAGATACTATCCATACATCACTTCATATGAGAAATTAATTATTGCTATACAATTCATCTCTATTGAGCAGGATCACATACTCAAAAAGGACAGTGGGAGAAAGTTTAAGAACCCAGTTCTTCCTTTGAGGTACATATCCTTCCTTTTCAATTTGTACTTAAGGATATGAAGTAAAAATAAACTTACATGCCGTGTATTCTTAAGTACACACCATGTAAGGAGGGTTACATACCGTATGATCCTAGTACATGACCATGTAATGGTCTTTCCAGGACTTGTACTGACACAACGTGTATTTTCAATTACATGCTGTGTACTTTTATAAAATTTGTTAAATCAGGTAGTAGCCTTGTATTTCATCATATGGATAGAGGGATCATCCCGTTCGATGAACAATCACACAGATTAGTTCTTTTTCCTCCCAATTGTTCGTCTGAACTCCATTTTTATCACCGTTAGATGCGTTGGAACCTAATCAGTAAGCTCTCGATTCCTCTTGATCCATTATTCATGATTTCATCTCTTGATTGAGTTATAAAAGGTTGATAGTTTTTTCTTGTTTTATATATCTACTCCATTCTAGGTTGAATCAAATCCCGACGCTGGATGAGGAGAATCATACTAACATGAGGTAGGTGGTCTTGTGCCTTTTGGGAATTGTCATGATGTTTATATATGCCAGAGTGCCTTTTGCCCATTTTGGGGTGTATCTTGATTTATAATTTACCCTTATTGTCTCATATTGGTGTTTAGGTAATTGAATAAGTGTTTTAAAGTATGATTTAGCTTGTTTACCTTGATTAAGGGCCACCCCATGGATGTGTTTCCCTTAGAATGGTTGTTTATGGCCGTTTGGCTGAGGTTGACTATGAGGCATGCCTTGTTTCCCTCATTGGGTTATCAAGTATGAATTAAATTTATAATAAAATTGAAATTGTGATAAATTGTGATTGAATTTATTAAGGGTTTAGAATTAGCAATTTCCCCCTTTCCCCATGTTATGCTTATGCCTGTTTAAGCATGTTTGGAATGTTTTTCTTCAATTGTGAACCTACCCATGTGAGTTAGGTTATGATAAGGCTTTTTAATGGTTTAGATTACTTAATAATATTGTTATGTAAATTTTGACCATGTGAGTGATTTATGATTAAATCTATGTGATAGTTTAATTCCCATGTGTTGCTTTGTATATGAATTGTGCCCATTTGAGTGATTTATTGATGTTAAACCATGTGATAGTTTAATTCACATGTGTTTCTTGTTATATGACATGTTCCCACGTGAGTTAATATGTTAAAAGTATGTAATATTTTAATTTACATGTGGATGCTTGTATGAAATGATTAAGAAGGGGTAATTAGCAATGGGTGAGCCATAGTCTCAATTAAAAGACAAGGTCATGCTCATGTGACTAATTGCACCTTATATACCTTGGGTGAACCATTGTATCGGTTATAAGACAATAGATAGGCTCAATAGGTTAAATATGTAAAGGTTGTGAGCGAGTCACATATAGGGTGGTCGGGCTCATTGACTCTTATTTAAAATGCCAAGTGAACCCAGGATCCGTTTAGGGATACCCAGGTCGGGCTCTATTGGAAAATGATTAAATGATTATTATGTCACGAGTTGATGGTTACTTTTATATGGGGGTAATCGGGACTAGGCCAGACCTCAAGACTTTTATACAATCCAATATAATTGAATAATGAAATGGAATGACTAATGACGCGTCTGCCAAGCCAAATCACAAGCTTAGATTCAATCTTCACTTGTACTTGGTTACATTGTCTTCTGAGACATCTATTATGCTTACTTTTGAGTACCTTCTAGTTTACTACTTTCACTATTTCACACTTCCTGTTATATATATCAACTGACACATTGACATAGACCTTGGGTGGTTTCCTATTATGATTTAGTCCCACACCCTCTTTGGGTCATGATTTTGGGCCCAAATAGATTATATGATTACAAGTGTTGATCAGGGAAAGCACCCTACTATAGGTACTTGATGTGCTGCTTAGGAGCAGGAGAGCATAAGACCAAGATGAGGATTGCAATTATTCTTAGTTTTCTTTGTTTCTTTTGAGCTTTTGGAACATATGTTATGGATCATTGCAGTGTACTTGTTTTGGCTATTTCTTAGTACATGAACATGTAACATCATTCTTGTATGTCATGAAATCTGATTACAAATGTTATCAATATTCCGCTGTTTACTTGAGTTGTATGCTGTTTACTGCTTCTGCTATTGTATTATTATTTATTACATTGTGTTTCACTTTGCCAATGAGGGCATAGTTTCCCCACTATCACACCCTAGGACCTCACTGCTAGTTGGAAGCCTCTAGTGTTTGGGTAAATGCGCTTGAGGCTATGTGGCCAACCAGGTATGGGGAACCAGTTCAGTGGCATCTAGATCCGGGACATTACAAAGTGGTATTAGAGGAATTTCATTTTCGGTTTACATTATTGTTTGGTGATAATAGACAAAGATGTAAATGCAAGGGATTTGGTACTAAGCTATGCCCAGTAGTAGCTACCCCACATACAGGGTACAAAAAAATTACATTAAATGAAATTGTAAAATTTAGATTTTGAGTTATTACAATTGATTCGATTTCACCATTGGGTGATACACTTGTTTTATGCTGTTATTATTGATATAATTGTGGTTCTGTTTTGTTGCAACCCGATGAGATTAGGGTATTCCATCTCATAAATCATATAGGAACTTGTTAGAAATCACATACCATACATTATTTCCATGCCATTTAGAGATCATTACTAATTTCATTCTGTTGTGATCGATGTCATGATAGATATGCCTGCTATTGTGATAGGTTCATTGGCATGTGTTATGGTTGAATTGGATGGACACCAAAATTTGGTCCCTAAGGAGTATGGTCCCTCTTGGATCAGAATTTGGTGTATCATGTTTCGGCCATGGGATATAGACTATGTTGTTATGTACTATATGTGGATGCCATGCTTTGATTAGCGGGGAGTATGGGCCCCCACAAAATGGAATTTGGCACACTATTGCATTAGTTTTCAAAAACAGGGGTTCCAGGGAAGTTTCTAAGGTTTACTATCTGGAACCTAGATAACACAACATGTGATTCTATGAACACGTGCCATGTGTTCTTCAGTTCAGGAAGAGAGAAATTTTCTTAAGTACACGCTGTGTACTCGGAGTACATGCCGTGTGGTATCTGAATATGTAACCAGATGTGTGAGAAACAACAAGGGTTGTTGTTTTTTTGGGTAGAACACACCGTGTAATGTAAGTACACACTATATAGTTTTACATAGGTAGACCCCATGTGACTCTGGACATGTAAAAGTACATGGTCAGGAGGTAGAAATTGAGTACATACTGTGTTTCGGGCTGACACACCATGTACCTATTATGTTTACATTCCTAGTCCAGAATGAGTACACTCCTATGTAAGATATTGAGTGTACACTTAGTGTGTGGTTTCTACATGCTGTGTACTACTTTTTTGGTACCATTTAAGGGTATTTTTCTATTTTATCCCCCTTTAATAGTTTTGGACTTGTGATTAGTCCTTTCTGAGTAGTTTTCCACATAGATCGTTATGGTAAAACCTGTGGAGAATTCTAAGGACTCTTAATAGGTGTTTTGGGGCTTGTTTATAAATGGAGAGGTTCTTCTTCCAGTTACTGTTTTTAGTTGTCACCTGAGAGTGAACTTGTCATGAATGATCAGTTGGGTGTTTGGACCTACCCAGTTAAGAAATGTGATCTGAGATGAGATGTGAGCTATCTCTCATGACCTATGATTTGAGGGTGTCTCCCTTGAATGATTTTTCCTTGTGGCCTATGAGGTCATGATATGAGTTGATATTGAGGATTCTATGTAGAATTACTCAGGTTATGTTTTGACCTATAGAATATCATGTAGGATGTTTCTATCTTCTATCTAGTTACCAAGGATCCCCTGAGGGATTCCTTGCTTACATGTTTTTCTAGGGAGTCCCTTGTAGGATCTATCTTATGTGTACCATTTTCAAGGATCACTATTGTATGATGCCACTGTTGTTTATCTTTCAAGGATCCCATATAGGATTCCTACCTTGCCTTTTTAGCTAAGTATCCCATGTAGGATGCATTCGCTCATGTTACCTGGAGGATCCCAGGTAGGATGCATCTCAGTGTTATGATTCTTATGCTTCGTAAGGGGATAACCTGTGGTAGATATTTCTAATATTGGTACCGCCCAGGTGCTGTTGTCCCTAGTATGACTTTTGAGTCTTTAAGGAGGACACCCTTGTTAGGATGCGTGATCATTATATCTTGACCCTTGATATGGGAATGAGCTTTGGGGAATTCTTAGTTCAGTAGGTTAGACATGCCTCGAGCATGGTCAGCTAATTAGGAGGTCATGTGAACCTCTCTTTCCATAAGTGACAAATGACTTGGTACATCATCATCTGTGTACATGGTTGTGTTGATGATGTGCTTTTGAGCTAGTTCTTGTGTGATCCATCTGGTCCTAGGATGCATAGGGTGGATAGTCTATGAATAGCACCCAAAATATGATGTTTGTTCTTGTAAAACCAGGGTAGTATATGTTGACATACGTGGTACCCATCGAGTGTTAAATGTTAAAAATGACCTGTTGAGTTTAGTTAAATTATTAATCTTTGAGATACTGTGTATGTTATCGATTATCTACAGAGTAGAGTGACTTTAATGTTTTAGAAACAACTTCGTCCCACTACTCGAGAGGAATTTTTGTGACACAAGTGTTTTTACACACCGTTTGGTTTAATTTTCAGCTTTCATGACAAGTGATATGACGAAGTGATTGTGGTTCATGGAACAACACTCGTGCACGTAATTTGGTTTTGAACTAGTGTGTCTGAGAGTGGTTGTTCTTTCTTCTTGAATTTTAAGACACTCCTAAGTGGTAAGTATCACATCAGTTATGTTTAAATGTGTTCTTTTAGGTATAAGGATCACAATCAAGGACCATTTGGAGATGGTCATTTCTACTTGAATGCCTTTAGGCTTTCAAGTCTTGTTTCATGTTGATGACTTTCTGGTAGCACAACATTGTTTCATTTTCTCTATGTGTGTAGTCCTTGTGAGGAACCAATGATCATGAATTGACCTTAGTGGTTAAGAATGATCTATCATGGAAATACCTTGGGATAAAGACATTGTTATTGGTTAAATGATGATGTGTCGGCAGGTGAAGCCGAGTTTTCTTTCAGGAGGTTGACCAGTAGTGGTTTGGATATCTTTTTTTAGCAATCCTTGAAATCATCTTAGTGTTCTATTCCTTAATATATGAGCATGTACCCTATCTTTACATCATCCTGGGTGCATCAAGAGAGCATCGGTTATGCACCGTGCTATAGTTGAAAGTCTTTGGGCTAGTTCATAATCTATTCCCGTGTTTTGTGTTGGATGCATGGTCTTAAGTGAGGCTTGGTTAATCTTGAGGGATACTTGGGTTACTGTGTAGGAATGCCTTGAATATACTCTATATTCCTACCATTTTCCTCGATGTGACTGCCAGGAAGATTCCGCTCTAGGTTCAGTTAGTATTCTTATGAGGACCTTTGGCCTTGTACTAAAGTATCACTTGTAACAAGGAGTATAGACCACCTTGGTCAGTTACTTAGACTCTGGGTTGATGAATCTGAGGTTATATTAGACTTTTAGTTAGTCTTCGAAGTGGTTCTTTGAAAAGGGGTAATGATTCCAGAGGTATGGATCTAGATTAAACTTTTACTCATGATGTGGCATGGACTTTTAATTGATCAAGGTATGGCTTGAAAAAGGAGCATCACCGAGAGACCGGTATCAGATTTGGTGAATGGGATCATTGTGGGAATATGGTGCCTTGGGGGTAGGCATTGTGTTTTGTTGCAATATGTCGACCTCCTAAGTTGGGAATTTCTGAGATAAGTCATCCAATGATGGTTTGACTTGTTATCTGTCTTGTTCCTCATGTATGGTTTGAGTGAACCAGTTTAAACACTCCTCCAGTTTAAGGTGGGTGTGGTGTAAAATTCCGCAATGTATTTTGAGGAAATATTGCGTGACCACTTTTGATGAGGTCGATTGGGGTTTGACCATTCTTTGTTGTGAGGCCTCTGTTATGACCCCAGTTATGTTTTAGTTTTCCCAGTTAAAGGAAAATAATGTCGGAAGCATCACTAGAATGTTTAGGGGTGTGCTTGGTGGATTTTTCCAATGGTGGAGGTGTTGTGGTAATGGTGCTTTTTTTTTGGTTCTTAACAAACTCATGAAGCTTAAACTCTTCCTACCAATCAAGGAAACCTTACGTTTTAATGGGATTGTAAGGTTGTACATCCGTGAGATTGTATGACTATATGGGGTTCCATATTATATCATTCAGATAAGGACGCATGGATTAATTCTAATTTCTATCAAGGGCTACAAAGGGAGCTGGGTACACGGGTGCTTTTAAGCATAGCTTACCACCACCAGATGGGTATCCAGTCAGAGTGCATGATTTAGGTGCTAGAGGAAATGCTTCAAGCATGCATCCTAAATTTCAAGGGTTCTTGGGAGAGACACATAACCTTGGTTGAGTTACTCTATAATGATAGCTTTCAGGATACTTTTCAGATGGATCCATATGAGGATTTGTATAGTAGGCCATGCTGATCACTCTGTGTTGGACTGAGGCAGGGGAGACAGCTATGCTGGGACCTAGTCTTGTCCAGGAGACTACTGAGCATGTTCAATTGATTCAGAAGCAGTTGGATACTGCACAATATAATAAGAAAGCATACATAGATCACTGTAGATGACCTCTTAAGTATTAGGTTAGGGATCTAGTTTTACTATGTGTTACACCGTGGTTGGGACACAAGAGGATCAAGAGATAGGGTAAGCCTTCATCGAGATATGTCAGGCTATTTGAGATTCTAGAAAGGGTTGTCTCAGTTTCCTATCAGTTGCAGTTACCTTAGAGGTACCAAGATATGCATGATGTCTTCCACATTTCTCATTTGAGATGTTATATTTTAGATCCATCTCATGATTTTCAACTTGAGGAGGTTGATTTAGAGGTAGATGCTTCCTTTGAGGAGTATCCTATTCGAATTGTGGAACATAGCATGAAGGTTCTCCATGGACACTCTGTTTCTTTAGTATGGGTGCTATGGAAGAACAACCAAGTTTAGGAAAAGACCTGGGAGAGGGAGGCTGATGTATGATCGTAGTGTTCAGATTTGTTCTCAGATATTTTTTCACCACCCTTGGAAGGGCAATTTGAGGACAAATTTCTGTAAGGGGGAAGTTTGTAAGAACCTGGTTCTTCCTTTGAGGTATGAATCCTTCATTTTCAAATTTTTTACTTAAGGATATTAAGGAAAAATAAACTCACACACTGTGTATTCTTAAGTACATACCATTTAAGGAGGGTTACATGCTGTATGATCCCAGTACACGACCATGTAATGGTTTTTCCAGGAATTGTATGGACATGACGTGTATTTTCAAGTACACACCATGTACTTTTTTATTTTTATTTTTAAATCAGGAAGTAGCCACATGTTTCATTAGACTGATAGAGGGATTATCCCATTCGATGAATAACTGCGTTGAGAGGTCATTTTGCCTCCCATTTATCCATTCAAACTCCGTTTTGATCGCTGTTGGATACGTTGGAACCCAATCGGTAAGATCTCGATTCCTCTTAAGCTGTTATTTGTGATTTCATATCTCGATTGAGTTATCAAAGGTTGATCATTTTTGATAGTTTTTTAGATCTACTTCATACTAGTTTGAATAAAATCCCAACATTGGATGAGGAGAATCATACTAACACAAGTTAGGTGGTCTTGTTCCTTTTGTGAATTGTCATGATGTTTATATATGACAGAGTGCTACGCGCCCATTTTCGGGGTGTCACTTGATTTACAATTTACCCTTATTTCCATCTATTAGTGTTTAGGTAATCAAATAAGTGTTTTAAAGTATTAATTAAGTTGTTTAACTTGATTAAGGGCCACCCCATGGGTGAGTTTCCCTTGGAATGAAAATTTATGTCCTTTTGGCTGAGGTTGACTATGAGGCATGCCTTGTTTCCCTCATTGGGTTGTCAAGTATTAATTAGATTTATAATGGAATTGAAATTGTGATAAATTGTGATTTAATTTATTAAGGGTTTGGGATTAGTGATTTCCTCTTTTCCCATGTTATGCATATGCCCATTTAAGCATGTTTGGAATGTTTTTCTCCAACTGTGAACCTGACCACATGAGTTAGGTTATACTAAGGCCTTGTAATGGTTTATATTACATAATAGGATTGTTATGTAAACTGTTCCCATGTGAGTGATTTATGATTATATCCAGGTGATAGTTTAATTCCCATGTGTTTCTTTGTATATAAATTGTTTCCATTTGAGTGATTTATTGATGTTAAATAATGTGATAGTTTAATTCACATGTGTTTCTTGTTATATGATATGTTAGAACGTGAGTTAATATGTTAAATCCATGTAATAGTTTAATTTACATGTGTATTCTTGTATAAAATGATTAAGATTGGGTAATTAGCAATGGGCGAGCCATTGTTTTAGTTAAAAGACAAGGTCGAGCTCATGTGACTAATTTCACCTTATATACCTTATATGAACCATTGTCTTGGTTAAAAGAAAATGGATGGGATCAAGAGGCAAACTATGTAAAGTCCACGAGTGAGCCACAGATAGGGTGGTCAGTCTCATTGAGTCTTATTTAAAATGCTGAGTGAACCTAGGATCCATTGAGGGATACCCATGATAGGATCTATTAGAAAATGATTAAGTGATTATTATGTCACGAGTTGACGGTTAATTTTATATGGGTGTTCATCAGGCCTAGGATAGACCTCGAGACTTTTATATAATACAAAAAAATTGAATAATGAAATGGAATGAATAATGATGCATCTACCAAGACAAAAAAAAATCTTGGATTTGGACTTCACTTGTACTTACTTACATCGTATTCTGATACATCTGTTGTGCTTACTTTTAAGTACCTTCTGGTTTACTACTTTCACTATTACACACTGCCTATTATATATATCCAATAATAGATTGACACAGACCTTAGGTGGTTTCCTACTTAGATTTAGTCTCACAACCTTCTTGGGTCATGATTTTGGTCCCAAAAAGATTATATGATTATAGTGTTGATTAGGGAAAGAGCCCTGCTATAGGTACTTGATGTGCTATTTAGGAGAATGAAATCATGGGACCGAGATGAGGCTTGTGATGATTCTTAGTTTTCTTTGTTTCTTTTGAGCTTTTGGAATATATGTTGTGAATCATTAAAGTGTACCTATTTTGGATATTTCTTAGAACATGAACATGTAGCATTATTCTTGTATGTCATGACATCTGATTACATATATTATTAGTCTTATGTTGTTTACTTTAGTTGTATGCTGTTTACTACTTCCACTATTGTATTATTATTTATTACACTATGTTACACTCTTCCAATGAGGGAATAATTTCTCCACTATCACACCCTAGGCCTTCGCTGCTAGTCGGAAGCCTCTAGCATTTGGGGAAATGCGCATGAGGCCATATGACCAACTAAGTATGGGGCACCAGTTCAGTGGAATTTGGATCTGGGACATTACAGAAAGATTTACTTTGATGAAGTTGAGGCTCAAAATACACAAGAGTTGCTAGAGGAACAAATTTTATAGGTCCCCATGGAAGAAGTACTTCTTGAAACTTAAGTACTACGTAGGGGAACTGGAGAGGTAAGAGAACTAGGGAGATATGGTTTTCTAGTCACTGAATATGGTGACTCATTATTGGTTGACAAAGATGAGCCTATATCCTACAAAGAGGAAGCATAGAGCTCAGAAGTTTCAAGATAGAAATAATCCATGAATTCTGAAATGGATTCTATGTATCATAACCAATTTTGGGTTCTGGTCAATGCACCAATTGATGTAAAGACCATAGGATGAAAATGGGTATTCAAGAGAAAACTGTACATGGAAGGTAAGGTAAATACCTATAAATAAATGCTATTGGATAAAGGGTTTAAAAAACATCAAGTAATTGACTATGATAAAACTTTTTTCAATAGTTTCCATGTTTAAATCGATTATAATTCTACTTGATATAACATCTTACCATGAGTATAAAATTTGGAAGATAGATATTAAAACTGCTTTACTTAATGGGAACCTTATTGAAGATATCTATATGACACAACCAAAAGGGTTTGTGAATCTAGGTGATGCCAAAAGTATTTTCAAGTTGAAGAGATCAATATATGGATTGAAGTAAGCATCATGATCATTAACCATTCGATTCTATAAAGATATAAAATAATTTGGGTTCATTAATAATGAATGTGAGCCACATATTTATAATAGGTTTAATAGGAATTATGTCGTTATCCTAGTGGTATATGTTGGTGATATATTACTTATCGAAAATGAAATACCAGTATTACAGTCTATCAAGGACTGATTAGACAAGTGTTTCTCCATGAAGGAATTAGGTGAAGAAACCTATATTCTAGGGATCAAGATCATTCATGATAGATCCAAGAGGTTTGTTTGGACTTAGTATAATTACATACATTGGACAAATACTAAAGTGATTTAGTATGGAACAATCCAAGAGGGTATTGGTTCTAGTGTCACATAGTATACATATTTCTATAAAATGTGTCCTCATACATAATAGGAGAAATATAGAATGAGTAAGATCCCATAATATTCAGTGATAGGATCAATAATTTATACCATGTTATGTACTATAATTGATGTTTCCTATGCATTGAGCATGGTAGGAAGATATCAAGCTAAACTAAGAGAAAAATATTGGTCTACTATTAAGGTTATCCTAAGTATCTGGGAAGAACTAAGGATATGTTCTTGGTGTATAGAGGAGAAAAGTATCTAGTCATCATGGGTTATAATAATCCTAGTTTTAAAATATAACATAATGATATGAAGTCATAGTTATATTATGTTTTCTGTCTGAAAGGAGAAGTTGTGAGATGGAAGATTTCAAAGCATCCATTTATCACTTATTCTATAGTGGAGTATGAGTACATAATGTATTCTGATGCATCCAAGGAAGCCATTTGGATATGAAACTTTTTCTAGGATCTTGATATGGTACCTATAAGTAATGATCCAATCACATTGTGTTGTAATAATACTGTAGTGGTGGCTCTTGCAAAAGAGACAAGGTCACACCAATGGATAAAGCACATACTTCATAAGTATCAACTCTTGAGAGATTTTTCTTAGAGGGGTGAATTTGAAGTAAGAAGAGTTACCACATAAGAAAATGTGGTTGAACCCTTTGCTAAATCCCTATCTCAATAGAATCATGAGTATCATGTGAGAGCTAGTAGACTGAAAGTTGTTAATAGTTGTCTATAGTGAAAGTGGAAGTCTATTGAAGATGGTGCTCTAGAGACAACTTCTATATACTTTATGATAACCTAAATCCATTGTTTTGAATATTAAGAAACTTATTATTACATCATGATTGTTCTTATTCATAACATATCATGTGATAATGTTCTAAGAGTATCTATCACACTAAAAGGTTATAATAGTTCCTTACTATGATGAAAACCCATAAGTTCCATGATAGTATTCTTAAATATATATTATATAGTCATATGAAATAATTTTAGGGACACAAATGATATAGGCTATTAGGGTTGGATACTCATAGGACATTGAGACACCTTCTCATGGTGTACGCCCCATTTAATATTCAGTGTATGATATTATGAAAACAATATCATCTAATAGGAAATCCAAATTTATATGTGTTATTGGATGTTCCTATATAAGAATGTGTGTATTGATCATTAGACTTTAATATTATTATTAATGAATGTTATAAGTCACTTAATTTGATATATTGATGAAAACTGTAATGATTTATGTTCTTGGAGAGGTAGAATATGTTGGGTGCATCATGAGGAATATATCATTAATGAATAAAGTGAGAAAGGATTTTTCCCTTTTGTTATTTAATGGAAGTTGACATTTTAGAACCTTTGATAAAAATGATATATCCAAAATAAATCTATGTCCATGGAATTCTATAGGAAAGTATGATTTATGAAAAGTCAAAGAAAGAGACATCGATAATACAGGTTGATGACACCAGCATGAAACCTACTTTATTAAAGATATCATGATGAAGGGAATATATTACACAGTAATCATCTATATGAGGTATTATGTCATTGTAGAATTTACTTCTTTCTCTATGGGTCCCTTTATGCATTTCTAGTTTCTAACCTTACACTTTAGGATGATTCACCTAATGCCACTAAGAAAGAGGCCTAGAGGGTCACACACTAAGTGTATCCAGAATCTCAGTTAAATAATATATTATTTTTTATTATTTATCAGGTTGAATAAATATTATTACCTCATGTGGTTTAATAATTATTAATGTTTGATTGATTTCATATATTCTATCACCATTTATTCAAGAGAATATTATGTGAGCATAATATTTAATAAATATTTGTTTTTTATTAAGTGGATATAATATTTATTTATTTATTGGAGAATAATGAAGTGATATTCATTTATTAATTAAATATTAATTATCCAAGGCCTGATAAATATTATAGAGGAATAGAGGATTGAGTTTAATGGTCCAGTGAGAAATAATATGTATTGAATATTATTTAAATAAATATTATTTAATTTTAATTCATGAGTTTAGCACATGTCAAGAAATAATAATAATATTATTATTATAGACACAGGGTTACATGGGGATTAAATAAATAATAAAAGGAACTTTTGTAATTATTTATTCTAACCCTAGTGGTATATAAACCCAATTATATTATATTATTAATAGATCCAATTCATTTTGTGTTGTACATAATGACATCTAAAGAGAATCCTCTCAATCCCTAGAGAGATCCCTCTCATAGAACGCTCTCAAGAATAGAGAGTAATCTTCCTCCTCCTTCTAATCTCAATTCTAGAGAGAGATCAAGGAGAATACTTTGTAATTGATTTTTAGTACAATCAAAGGCAAACAATGAAAACATTAGGATCTTCTACGCCAACACATGAATATTCCTATGGAGAAGTTCAAAGATTTTTAGAACACGTGTGGATCACCGCTATAGGGAATCTATTCTTAATTATTACAATGCAATGATGTTATGACGTAGATCCACTATCATATCCATAAATGAATAAATAATTTATCATAAGTTAATTATTTAATTTAATAAATTAATTATAAATAATATGCGATTATCATGCTCTTTGGTTATGGTGTTTATCCATTATATATATTATTTGATTCAATTACACTGATCATTGAATTTATTGTCATGTAAATATAAAATTAATCATTGATCACAATAAAAAGAAAATTTGGGAATGACCCATCTGATTCTTCCGACGTGCCTAAAACCTACAGTAGTGCCCTTGATCCTTTAAATGGAAATTTATTGGAAACTCTCTAGGATTTGGATGTTGGGATTGAGTCTATTATATAGATACCCAAAGGTGTTTCCTAGGATCCAATGTTTGATCTTGAGATTATGTGGTTTTCCTAAGATGCCTAGGAACCAACCATTTGACCATAATGATGATATTATAATGGGATTATTGGGTCACTCCTAGGGTCTGGTTAGTTGATCCTAATGAATTTGAGATGTGATTGCCTAGGGTTCCCAAGAATCAGCTGTGATCATACTAATGTGGTGTTATGAAGAATGCCTACATTGCCCCTAGGATCAGGCCATTTGATCCCTATTCTTGATATTCCTAGGTCACTCCTAGTATTTGGAATCTGATCTCGATGTTTTATGGATGACCATAGTACTCCTTGGGTTATAGTGCTTACAACTTAGTAGAGTCGTAAATGTGGTATTCTAAGTTATGGAATGTATCTATCCTCCACTGAGGTTATATATAATTCTAAGAGACACTCAAACATTATAAAAATTAAGTATGGGTCGATACCAGGTGTTCTATTAGAACTCGAAGACAAAAAATATTTGTTTATTTATTTTATTTATGATTCCATAATTTATTTTATAATTATTCTTCTGAGCATGTAACATGCAAATATCATTGCATTTATTGGTTATTTATGATACTAATGGTGGTTCCCTACTGAGTTGTACTCACACCCTGCTCGGGTGGTCTTGGAACATGGGTTCCTGAGTAGAATTCACTTAGTTGGAGGCACAAGTTTGGTCAAGGCCCAATATCAAATGATAGAGTATGATAGTTCATATGAGATTAGAAGATGGATGATGAGGCTCAGGGAATGAGGGTAGATCCTCATGTATTTATTTCATTTTTTTATCTTATATATGTGTCAGCCCAATGGGAAACTAGTTGTGTATTCATGCTTGTATATTGCATTTCATTTTGTTACATCATGTTTAGTTTATTTATTATTTCTACATACTATGATGTGTATGATTCTTGGTTATTTTATTATTATTGTTCATTCTAATATGGGGGTATAGTCTCCCCATGGTTATACATTATACCCCTACTAATAGTCGGCTTCCTCTGGCATATAGGGAGGCACGCATGAGGTCATGTGGGGAACTAGGATGAGGCACCATACAAGTGGCCTATAACCTAGGATGATAAAAAGTGGCAGTAGATATTTTATTTTCTTTTTTATTACTATTTGGTGAGATGGTATACAAGATACATATGAACATGTTAGAGATTATGACGGAACTTGGAATAACGTATCATGAACAACTATTCTGGTGGAAGTCCAAGTTACATGGGGTATGTGAAGTCCAAGTTAAATGGGGTATGTGATCATTGTTATGGATTTATATATTATGAATGTATGATATTTCACCTTTCATGGGACACATGGATGTTGAGATTTATGATTTATGAGTTAGTATATATTTTTTTATTTTTGGCTTAGTGGAAAGAATCCAATTTTCATGAATCATGTTGGAATGTTGGATTCACATGACATACATGTGATTTTTTGATTTTTATTACTGATTATAGAGGGTCCAGTTGTGTAAAATGATATTGACAACATATATGGTGTTTTACCATATAACTTGGAATGACATTATACTTATTCATACCAATATATATTTATTTTTATGATAGTTCAAGTGGATCAATGATGGAATGTAAGGTGATGATGAGTATACAAACCCTATCACACATGAGCCTCAACCCAGTTGGTGAGGTATCCTTAAGTGCATCCACAAGACCCAGGTTCAAAACCAGGTAGAGGCATATTTCCGGGTTACTGTAGCAGTACTGTAGTAGGTACTGTAGTAGAACTATACACTGTGCAGGTACTGTAGCAGAACTGTACACTGTACAGGTACTGTAGTAGAACTGTACACTATACGGGTACTGTAGCAGCTACTGTAGTAGGTACTGTTTGATACTGTAGCAGCTGGAACTATTCACCTTGGGCCATCGGTTTGGGATTGGAGTCCTTAAGGCTTTTGGGCCACCCAGGCCTTCAGGTTAGTAGGGATTTTGGGCCACCTTTAAGGCCCTCGGGCCACCTCAAGGCCTTTGGGCCATATGAAGTTGCCCCAGAAACACTACAAAAAAAGAGCAGCCCCAGATGAGGATTCAGAGTAGGTGCACTCACCAGAGTAGAACCAAATGGATTTTCATAATGAGAGGGTATGGCTTTGCCATCGGTACCAGCCTGTGCTTGCACGAAAAGCCTAGCCAGATGGCCATGCAAAGGTGGAGAGCTACTACCATGACGCAGATGCTGGGGAGGGGCAGTTCCTTGTAGATATTCTGGTTGAATTCCCTAAGACCTTCGGGTCATGTAATCTCCTAAGCCTACGGACCTTGTAATCTCTAAGCCTACGGGCCTTGTAAGGGTTCTCCCTCATCCCTTGAAAGGGGGGTTATCAAAAATAAATAAAAAAATGAAGGCCTTCGGGCCATTCGGGTATACAAACCCTATGTGTAAGAGATTTATGATGACCCTTATTAGGTCAGAATAGTCACTTGGTTCCCTAATGATGGATTTTGAAAGGAAAATATGTTTAGTTATTTAAATCTTCAAAAAAAATCTATATGATGTTTTATCATATAGGATCTTGATGGTATTGAATTAACTAGACTAGTATGAATATGGGTTCTTAACATAGATTTTTTTAGGGTGATACTATTATATATATAAATACCAACAAATGAGATTGTGATCCTTGGGGGGGGGGGGGGGGTAGTTCCAAATACCGATACTCAGTGAGGTTCAGTTCATTACATATATTTTGTATGAGATATTAATTATCAAGGGTAATTCCTGTATGAGGATGCTTGATGAGAATCAATACCCTAAGTAGGATGATGAGTGGTCTTGTGATGTCAGTTATGTATTTGTGTATATAGAGACCCTAAATTGGCTATTATGGAACATGAGTTTATGTGTGACCTTTGAGATGGTACAAGGGATTTTCCCATGATAAATAGTTTATATAAAGTATGACCTATGGTTTAAGAAGGTGAGCCTAATGATCTGGGATAGGGGCCAAGATATTAGTGAGCTAGATATTATGGGTGAGCTAAGATATGAGAGGGTAACTTGTGATAAGGGTTATCCCAAGATTGTGAGTGAACTTATAGGTAGAATCATGATTATATACTTACAATTGGGATTTATTCATAGTAAATATTGTGAGTATGTGGTATAGGAAATTATAGATGCCTTGAGAATACTGGTGGGGGTAGGGTAGGCCCAAGTTATGTGAGTTAGACTGGACACAAGATGCCGTGAGTGTTTAGATACCCTAATAAGTTTGATATAGGCATGTGGGATACCTAGTGATTTTGGGATTAGAATCAACTTGAGTGTTGGAATTAGGTTTGGGTTATGAAGGGAGAGACAAGTAGAGTGCCTGACCCTATTGGTCTTGGGTGTGCTTTTAGGAGCATGGTGAGAGCATGGGTAGATGCCTGGGACTTTAAAATGGTGCTAGTTGGTGGCTAAGAGTGTGATTATCCTAGACATGGGTGAGATTTTAGGCTTTTAGATGAGAACATTAAGGATTATTCTAGGTTGATGAGATTAAATTTTGGTTCGGGAATAATCAGTGCCTTGGGATCATGATCCTAATTACAATGATGCATGAATCATAGTATCATGAGTTAATTTCTACGAATGGAAAGTATGGGGGTATATGGTCATCATGTTTATATGATATCGATGAATTTTGTTGGTTTTACATGATTCATGTTGAGTTTTGAATCAGTGAGCAACCATGTGTAAGATGAGGGATGATGGATATGATCTTATGTTGTAGGAATAGATGATTGAGGTTTTAATGAAATGAGAAATGTCTCTCTATGTCAAATGAGACATTCTAAATAGATTAAGTGAGAAGGTATAGTCATTCTAGGAACTAATCCTAGTTAGGTATTGATGGGATGATGAGAGTGGCTCGGGAGGAGTGATGTATGATATATTATTTTGGAACCCATTGAGGTTTCACTCATGGAGTGCTATCGGGAGGGAAATATGGTGGGAATCACACCATCGACTATTTAAGTGTATGACCCTCATTAAGAATGAGGTTTCAATAGTTGTTGTGGATGAATTTCTCAAGATCCGGGAGTGGACCATGAATTAATGTTATGTATTGGTGCTCGGGTATAAGCGGGGTGACTATGTACCACCATTATGTTTGGTAATAGACCAAAAGTGGGCTATGTTGAATGATAATTTTATTCAGTAGAGTTATGATAAGGAAACTCCTATAGTAGGAGTTTCAGATCAGTCATGGGTGTATAACCCACATGTTGGAAGGTTCATGGATACATGAGACCGGTCTGTGGACGACCATGGTGTCACCGGAGAATTAGTGTGTGGGTGAATAAAATTTTACCTAGATTCATTAGATACTATAATATGTGAATTTAGATACAATTTTGGATGGATTTCAAGCATTAACTTTAGTTTCAAGATGAACTTGAGGTGATACGAGCGTGCTTCAGGTTATTGGGGCGTTGGTGCCCATGACATAGAACAAGATTAATTTTGGTTGGTTGGGGATCCAAATATTTAATTACATAAGGAGTCAGATTAAAATTTTGACGTACTTTTTTATATGAGTGTGGGATTCCTCTAGGGATTAAGGCTTCATGATTTGTTGATTTGATAGCATATCGATGGTTGAAATCGAGCGTTTTTGGGAAAAGTTGGCTGAAGGAGGTATGACTGGTGATTTTACTTATACTTTGATGTGGAGGGATAGAAACCATATTGATTACATCATTTTTTACACAAAGATTATGTTTTGATGATTGATCAGGTTTTTTCAAGTAAAGGTCAGGGCATTCAGACTTATTACACAAGCGATGGAGACTCTCCAAGTTCAGCTCAGAATTGAGGGTGATGATGGGTACTGATATTTGAACAGATTTATTGTGTGTATTTTGATATGGTGAGTATGGAATCACACTAAGTGGGTTATTGGATCTCTGTGATTGTGTTTTTATAGGAAATTACAATGGTGGGGAGCACCATTGACTAAAATTAGCCCAATTGAGCTGAATTTTTTAGTGGGAAGCACTATAAGATGGATGATGAGTTGGTTGATAACACCGAGGTGTCTTGGGATATATGGGTGTAGGTCGATTCCATATCAATGTTATAATGATGGCTATGAGTGGTGTCTTGTGTTTTAATAAATAAATCAGCATGGTTTTGGAGTTACATGATGGAGGCGCAATTGACATTATGGTACAACACATGACGAGGTGACTGTGAATTGGTGACTTGAGTAAGTAAATATAAATGATGGAATGTTCAACGAGACTTATTAGTGATAATAATTTCTATGGTGGATAGATTGTAATACCTTGTGTTTGGATAATCCATGAAATTACGGGGGAAATTTGAATTTTCATTTTGGTGGATGGGTTATTTCAAGAACCAAGTTTTGTAATGGAAATAAGAGGGTTTAAATGTCTCAAATGTAATGTTTTAGACATAGAATAGGGACCAATAGGTAACATGGAGGCTCAGTGAACTAGTGGTGAAGTGTTCGGGCTGCTGCAATTACAACAGCTTCCATAAACTCATCAGTGGCCCATAACAACTAGTATGTGGAGCTTTTTTGGGGAAAATTATAATTTATCCCCTTAGGTTTTATAAATGGGTAGCCTCTATTTTTTCCTCTATATTGGATGCATGAACTAGGGGATAATATATTTTCATCCCCATTTTACCTTGACATAGGTATGGATTTTAGGGAATTTTTGTAGCATTTTAGGTAAGTCCCCACCTCCAATAACCCTCACCCCTCCCCTTCATCATTATTGTTTTTTTAATTTTTACAGTATAAGTATTTTATGTATATTTCATTGAAGTGGTATGAAATCATCCAAAAAAGAAGGGGATTTCTCTTTTCTTTCATAGAGGAAGACCCATAATGATGTCTTTACACTATTTCTTGACACTTTGATGAAGGTAATTAATTCCACCAAATTTATTAAGGTTTTCATTTAAATTAATTTTATTTGTTAATTTAAACATTTTCATATGTTAGGAATTTGTCCTGGGATTATATTAGGAGTGCGTCGTGGACCTACCATGTGATTTTGGTCTCTATTTTGATGTGGCAGTGATATACGGTGAGTTTTAAGGCCTTATTACTATCTCAATTAAATTTTTTAATTGATTTTAAATTGTTGTAACCATTAGAGTAATTAGTTAATAAATTTTTAATAGTAAATGTGGGATATTTGGGCTTTATTTAGGTTCTTAGAATGCTTGGATGAGTTGGGAGGATCCTGGGCCAGGCCACCAAGCTGAGAATTAAAAAGGGTTCTGCTTTGGTAAAAGGTAGGTGATCCTAAAGAATTTAACCTATGGTATTATGATTTTTTAAGTTGCATATGGTATACAGTCTAATCACTAAGGAATAAAATATTTAAAATTAAATTATTTTTTTAAATTAAAATGAAATACCTATAATGATCAAGTATCGGGGGTCCTGACAGACCCCTGACCTTTGTCTTGATGCCTTAGCTACTTATATATGAGTCTTTGATTATGATTGTGCATTTTGAGATGTATAAACCCCTTGAGGGGTGTGACTGATTTCTTCAAGACTTATTGGAATTAGTATAGGATCCCTTGGTCACCATTGTGAAACGTTATATGATAATTAGTTTTGGTTGTCCCTAGTCGTCTTCAATAGAACTTTATAATGCTATAGATCCTTTGAGATATTTGTGGAATGCTTGGGGTGAGGGTTCCTTCCCCCAAGATATAAGTTCTTGGTAATGAATATACCTCAAGTGATGTGTGTTTAATGAATTAAATGAATATAGTATACCTCTAGGGTGCCTCATTTCACATGGGATAGTTGAGATGATATAACTTCAGTGGGGGTATCTATGTTTGGAATCATCATGGGAACCCAGATGGTTCCTGAGATTTGTTACCCCTAAGAAAGCATATGGGAATCAGTAGTGATGATTACAAGTTACAAATTATAACTAAAATCAACCTTATAATCCTAGTATGATTATAGTAATGAGGATAGGTCATGATCATGAGTGGGAAACCATGTCGCATAGATGGGTATGGGTGTTCCCAGATGTTTATTTATTTATTTCATATGACATGTTGTATGATGGGAGGGATGTAATACCCTTGAGAATTTAAATGGTAATTCCCTTTCAATTCACTAAGATTAATTTTTTTTTGGTCCTGATACTATTATATGGATGCCCAGAGGTTCTTCCTAGGATCTAGTGTTTGAGCCTGAGATTTTGTGGGATCCTAGGATACTTAGGAACCAACCATTTGATCTTAATAATGATATTAACATGTGATGAATAGGTCACTCTTAGGTTCTGGATATTTTATCTTGGAAACTTTGAGATATGATTTCCTAGGGTGCTAGGGAATCATCTTTGATCCTACTATTGTG
Source organism: Viscum album (assembly GCA_963277665.1). Taxonomy (NCBI): domain Eukaryota; kingdom Viridiplantae; phylum Streptophyta; class Magnoliopsida; order Santalales; family Viscaceae; genus Viscum; species Viscum album. Next base: position 87,720,733 of record OY728132.1, read on the forward strand.
GTTTTATGAAGAGATACCTAGGAGCGTTATTCTATGATATGACTAAGTCACCCCTATGATCCAACCTCTGTGCCTGATGATTTATGGATTCCCAAAATACTCCTAGGGATCCAGTGTTTACACCTTAGTGGTGTAATGTATGTGGGGTCCTGAGGTAGGACATGTATCCCCATTTAGATGATGTATTATGCTCATAAAAACTCTAACATTGGATAAATTAGGCATGAGTTGATCTCAGGTGTCCTATTAAAACCCGAGGATTGAAAATGTTTGTTTATTTATTGTATTTATGATTCCATAGTTTATTTTATTATTATCACTCTAATTATATCACATGAACATATCAATGCATATACTGGTTATGTATGGGACTGCATTTTTGGTTCCCTACTAATTTTGTATTAAGTAGAGATATGATAAGGAAACTACCATAGTAGGAGCATTAGATCAATTTCAGGTGTATGAAACTTGTGTTGGAATGGTCATGGATGTTTGATACCAATTGGTGGAAGGTCATGGTGGCACTAAGTGTAATAAAACGACTCACGCTGCCATCCGACCTAACACCCAAAACAATTTTTCACATGGCCCGAAGGGCATTCCCAATCCCCATGGGATAGTGACAAGTGCCTGGGAATCATAGGAACTCAATTGGGAATGGTTTTTCCTAAATCAAAGATATAATAATAGAAATAAATAAACAAAACTCTCAATAGGTCACAACCAAATACCATGATCTAACCCATTAGAATATACAAAATCCATATCCACAAATAAATAAACATAGGAATGCATGACAAAGCAGTAACAAAATAACCAAAATAAAACTACAACAAACCAACCAACTTGAGATGATCCCAAAAAAAAACTCCAATAAAACTGCAGTTGTTCACCACCAACTAACTCACCCCACATTGGCCACAACAAACATGAAGGATCTAACTAGTAACCTAGAACCTAAAATGATATAGGCATGATATAAAAATCCCAATAGGTCACCAAAACCCACTTAAAATATAAAATATTTTTACAAAGGAAAATCATTTATAATAGTTTGAAATTAAAGATAAAAAATAATCTTTCATACATATAACACTTCATGAAAACAAAATGAACCCATAATCCACTTTTTAAAACATTATTCTTTGTTTTAAAAAACCAAACACATTCATTTTGAAAACAAAGTCACTGGAATAATCCATTTCCAAACCACACACCTATTTTCCATTTCTTAAAACAAATCATCTGCTTTATTTAAATGAAAGGGTTACTTAAAAACATTTCACCAACCAAATCCATTTTGAAAACCCATTTTAAAATCCACCATAAGAACTCACACAAGACCCTCTATTTTCTAAATAGTTTTACACATATCTTTGAAAACACACCTTTTTGAAGAAAACAACCCACACAATCATGTGGGTCAATAACGACAAATAGGTACCACACATAAACAAGCCATAAACCAAATACAACCAAATAAGGTTCCAATAAATAATCCAATAAATATGGGATAAAACCAAAACACAAGGGAAATCCCCTAAAAATGATCCAAAGAATCACAGTGTCATGGTACTAGCCAACATGCTCTAAATGGATGATAGTATGACTAAGAATAACCTAAGGATAAATAGTATCCAAAAAATGGATATAAAAAGGTGGAGGATCACATAGTTATCCTCAAACTAGTTAAGGCTCACATCGTCATCCCTGGGCTCTCATAGTCCCCACTAGGGTGCTCTCGGTCCCCAATCACCCATGAGAACACTTGTTCTCAAGGGGGAACATTCCCACAACATGCTCTATTAGTCCTAGTAAAAATGATCCTAATTACCAAACTTGGTCAGGGATTCAATATCCTTATCCACCTACCTTATTTCCAAGGTCTACCATGACGATTCAAAGTAAGCGAGGCATAGTTAAAACAAGCTGAGTCTAACCCACAAGGAATAATAAAAAATACCCTCACCCCAACACCCAAAGATGGAATTTACCCATCTAAAAAGTGAAAACAAGGATCAATAAGAACATTACCATACAAGGGGAGAAAAAAAGCATCACATAGTGATTCCAAACCCACTCAAGGGGTAAATAATCTAGGGAAAATCAAGGGGTGTCTTATAAAATTTCCATTAAAAAAAAGTTCCAACTAGGGCTTTAACATTAAAATATGGCTCAGAATGAAAATTACTTTCTAATTTAATAAAATATCCTCTAAAGTTATTTCATATAAATGATGGAAATCATGAACATATTTAAAATAATCTTAAATTCACCCTTCGATAAGGGTATTTACATTTAAAATTAAAAATAAGTCTAAAGGACACCCAATTTATGTTAACCCATTTCAAAGAATCCATACAGTCTTTTACATAAGGGGTGAACCACCCAACCATTTCAAATCACCATTTTAAATAAAACTAAAACCACTTTTAAATAATTTTGAGGTCAACAGCTCAATTTATAAACAATTTTCATTTAAATCATTTTTTTTCACCCAATGAAATACAAAACCGGGTCAAAACCCTTTTTCCTAATTTCAAAACCATTTCAAAAATCCCCAAATACATTTTATGAAATCTTAACATAATTAAATATTCCAAATTAAAACATGAAACATGGAATCCACATATAAATCCATTTATTACAAACACAAAACACAATTAAATGGTTTTTAAATTTGGAAAGGCTATCACATATAATCATACTTTAGTAAAAAGACATTTTTTAAAATTCAAGCATAGTATAATTCAAAAGGAAACAAATTTCTTAGTAAAACCTACCTCAAAGAAGCGAAAACCAAGCCAAAACATCCTGAAATATGTCTCCTAAAATGAGGAACACACCCACGGGACTAGAAATGGTGTCTACAACCCCTATACACTAAAATCCCTACCATTAGAACCACTTGGAAACTTAAAATCGAGCCACATTATAACTAGGGTTCACGGGGGAAGCCAAAACTGAGAGAGAAGAGAAGGATAAGGAAGAAGAGATAAATGAAGGAAAATTTACCTTAAATCATCTTGTAAATTTTAAAAGAGATTCCAAGAATCCAATAAAGGAAGAATAGGGAGCTAATCTAAAGATCCAAGTGGATTGGATGACACAAATAGGAAAAATAGGGGGTGAAACCCCTTAAAAATTTATAGGGGAACTTTGGGAAATTCCCAATTTTTAAACACTAGGGAAGGTCACATGATTTTACAAACCATGAACCAATTGTGTGCACCCCACTTCATAAAGACAATGCACGTGCATAGTTTGGATGTACAATTTAAAAAAACATGCATCGACCATGAGTTTTCCACTGTCTAGTTTTGACATCCCTCACACAGTTTCCCCTAAGAGGCCACACATTTTGGACAAACCATGTGCCTAAACCCAATAACACCTAAGACCCCACATAGTCTATGGGAAGCTCTACACGATTTGAAAAACCATACATAAGCCATAAAAAACAGTTCTATCCAATGAAAATTCCCACTTTATACAGAACTACATAGTTTGAAAAACCATGTGAGTTAACCACACACTACCAAAAAGGCCTCCAAAAAATAAAATTTTCATCCCGCATTGAACTGAAACTCAACACCACTCAAGGATTAATAAAATAAATCCAAAACAAAACACTATGATACTGGGGGTGTCACATTAGGGTATAGGTGTGTGGGTGAGTCTAATTTTACCTTAGTTCCATAGTGAATGATATATGTGAATTTAGATGAAATTTTGGATGGAGTCTGAGCATTGATGTTGGGTTCAAAATGAATATGAGGTGATCCAAGCATGATTTGGGTTGGTGGGGCGTCGATTTTTGTGGAAGGGAACAATGATATTTTTGATTAGTTGTGGATCCAGCTATTGAATTACTCTAGGAGTAATATTTAGACTTCAATGTGATTGTTTAGATGATTATGGGATGCCTAGAGGTCTTAATTCATCATGATTAGGTTATTTGAAAACATGATGATGGTTGAAGATGAACATTTTTTGGAAAAGTCATCAGAAGGAGGTCTGATCAATACTTTTACTTATAGTTGGATGTGGCAAGATGGAAACTAAATAAATTACATAAATTTAGACAAGAAGAGTGTGTCTCAATGATCAGTTGGAGATTTTTGAGGAAATTCTAGGGCATTCATACTTATTACATGGGTGATAGAGACTCACCATGTTTGTTTCAGAACTGGGGGTGAGGACGGGTACTGAAATTTAAATGGAATTATTGTGTGTATTTGGGCATGGTGAGTTGGGAATCACACTGAGTGGATTTTTTACCACTAGTATTGTGTTTTTATAAGAAATTATGATGGCGGGGATCACCTTTGACCAATATTGGCCTAAGTGAGCTAAAGATTTTGGTAGGAAGCACCATAAGATGGATCATGAGTTGGTTGATAACACCATGGTGTATTGGGATATATGGGTGAATTTCAACACCATATCAATGTTTTAGTGATGTTTATAAGTGGTGTATCATTTTTTAAAAAACAGAGTACCATAGTTTTAGAGTTGCTCTATAGAAGCGCGTTCCACATTCTGAGAAAAAACATGATGAATTGACCATGAATTGGAGACCTGTGTAGGTCGAGATAAATGATTTAATGTTCAAATAGACTTATTAGGGACACTAATTTCTAGGGTGGGGATATTTTAATACCATGTGTTCAGATAGGCTATGAAATTTTGGGGGAATTTTGAATTTTCACTTTAGTGGATGGTTCATTTTAAGAATCGGGTTCTATAATGGAAATATAAGGTTTTGAATGTATCAAAAATTATGTTTTGGACATGGAATAGGTATTGGGAGGTTGAATGGGTGCTTGGTAAAGTGGCAGTGAAGTGACCAGGCAACTGTAATTGCAATATTACCCATCGACATACCGATGGCCCAGACCAACTAGTCGATGGAGCTTTTTTAGGGGAAAATTATAACCCCCCCTCATGTTTTATGAAGGGGAAGCCTCTATTTTTCCCTCCCTATTATGAACTTGAACTATGAAGAAGTTATGTTTTCCTCCCCCTTTTACCTTGACATATGTATAGATTTTATGGCCTTTTCACAACATTTGAGGTATTTCCCACCTCTGTTGACTGTCATCCTCCCACCCCTTCACCATTCTTGATTTTAGTTATCCAAATTTAGGTATTTGATGAAGATTTAACTAAATTAAGGTGAAACCATCCAATAATTAAGGGGATTTCTCTTTTCTTGCATATAGGAAGACCCATAATGATGTATGCACTCCGTTGCCCAGCTGTTTGATGAAGTTATGTCACACTGAAAAATATATTAAGGTTTTCCTTTAAATTAATTTTATTTGTTAATTGAAACATTTTTTCATGTTATATATTTGTCCTGGGATGATATCAAGAGTGTGTCATGGACCTTCCATGTGCTTTTGGAACCGATTTTGGTGTAGTGAGAATATGCGGTGTGTTTTTAGGCATTATGATTATCTTAATTAAATTATTTAATTAATTTTAAATTATTATAATAGTTAGAGTAATTAGTTATAAATTGGTTATGATTAAATGTTAGATATTTGGGCTTGATTTAGAAGCTTGCAATGCTTGGATGATAAGAAAGTATCCTTCGTAGTGCTGTCTGGTTGATAATTAAAAAGGGTCTCACTTTGGTAAAAGGTAGGTGATCCTCAATATTTTACACTGTAGTATTATTATTTTGTTTATGTTTCATGTTGTATGATGTCATTACATTTAGGCGTTGTCTAATTTAAAATTAAATTAATTGTTAAATTAAAATTAAATACCAAGAATGATCAATGTTCAAGAGCCACGGCATACCCCTGACCTTTGGCTTGATTCCTCGACTTCTGATGGAGGCTTTGATTATGATTGTATACTTTTAGATGTATGGACCCCTTGAGGGGTGTGATTGATTTATTCAAGGCTTAGTGGCCCTGATGTAAGAGCCCTTAGAAACCACTGTGAAATGATGTGTGATAATTAGTAGTGGTTGTACCTAGTAGTATTCAATATAACTTTATAATGACTTATATCCTTTGGTTATTTGTGGAAGGTTTGGAGTGAGGGTTCATTCCCCCCAATATATAAGTGTCTGGTAATTAATGGACCTCTAGGTATGAGAGTTTAATGAATTAAATGAACATAGTGGAGCTATAGAGTGCCTCATTGCCTATGGGTTGGTTGAGATGATAGAAGTTAAGTGGGGTATCCATGTTTGGAATGACCAAGGGAACTTGGTGGGTGCCTAAGATATGTTATCCCTAATAAGGCATATGTGAATGGGTAGTGATGATTACAATTTCCACATTAGAAATAAAATCAGATGTATAAGCCTAGAATGATTATATTAATGAGGTTAGTTCATGCTCACAAGAGGTCAACCATATTTCATATGATGGGTCTGGGTGTTCAGCTAACCCAATATGTTTATTTATTTCTTTCATATCACATGTGGTATGATGGTAGGGATGTACTAACATTGAGAATTTAAATGGAAATTCCCATGTGATTCCATGGGATTCAACTATTCATCCCAAGACTATTATATGGATGCCTAGAGGAGTTTCCTAGGTACAATGATTGAGCCTAAGATTATGTGGGTTACCTAGGATTCCTAGGAACTATACATTTTAATCTAATTATGATATTATCATGGGATACTTGGGTTACTATTAGGGTCCGAAAGTCAAGCCAAATGAGTTTGAGATGTGATTGTCCAGGGTTCTAGGGAATCGTCTATGAACTTACTGATGTGGTGTCATGAAGATATTCCTAGGTCACTACTAGGATCTTTATATTTGATACTTATGCTATGATATTCCCAAGTCTCCCATAGTATCTTACTTACAAGATTTATTTTTTAGGGATTCCCAAAGTACTCCTTGGGATTAGGTGTTTACACCTTAGTGGTGTCATGTATGTGGGATAATGGGGTTGGAAATGTATCCACCCATGAGGCAATGTATTACACTCATAGAAACTCTATAATTGGATGAAGTAGGTATGGGTTGATCCCAAGTGTCCTGTTAGAACCCAAGGATCAACAATGTTTGTTTATTTATTTTATTTATGATTCCATACTTTATTTTATTATTATTATTATTCCTATGAGCATATCACATGAACATATCATTGCATTTAATAGTTATATATGAGTCAAAATTGGTGGTACCCTACCGAATTGTACCCACACCCTAATCGGGTAGCCATGGCACTTGGGTACTCGAGTGTAATTCACTTGGTTATAGGTACAGGTTGGACCAAGGCCCAATATCCGATGATCAAGAAGGATAACTTGGATGAGATCAGGAGATTGGGATGAAGATTAATGGGGAATGATGGAAGAGCCTCATTTATTTATTCATTTTTTAACTTGTATATACATTTACCCAATGGGTGACTATTTTTATATTCCTGATTGTTTGCTGCATTTCATTTTGTTATATCATGTTCAATTTATTTATTATTTTTGTATACCCTGATGCATATTATGCATGTTATTTTATTATTATTGTGTAATTTGATATGGGGGGTATAATATCCCCATGGTTATACTATAATACCCTGATAATTTATGAGATATTTATTTTTAAATAAATCAATCTCTTCAATAGCGTATTCGACACGCAACACCGATCTTAAACAACCCATAATATATATAACCATTACAACCTAAGCATTAAATTAAAAGATATGAATATTATTAAATACTTTATGATATATATATATATATATATATATATTCCATACTCAATATAAATTATTGGTAAATAATTAATATTTTTTAGTAAAGTAATTTTATTCTTTGAAAATATGTTTTCTTTAAAAATATTTTTTTATTGATTTTCATGAAAAAATATTATAATTAATTTTGAAAAATTTTTAGAAAATTAATTTAATAAAATGAATTAAATTTTTAAAATTTACGTATCAAAATTTACTTAGGGTAAAAATCTGGGATTTTTCAGAAAATATTTATTTTTTAGTGAATAGTGAAAAATATCATTTTTTGTAAAAATGTCATTTCTTTTTAATAAATTATGTAATTTAAAAGTAAAATTATGTTCTTAATATTATTTAATGTAACATAATTATTATTTTATTACATTTAATCTACTTAAATGTCTTTGAATCAAATTTATATTTTATTTTAGTATAAGTTTATTTTTGGGTTTAAAAACGAGTTTTTTCTAAAAACTATTTTAAAGTGCATAATGTTTATAATTTTTAATTAATTTTAAAAATAACTAATTAGGAGTTATTTTAATAAAATTTATATATTATATATCATTAAATATTAATTTTTATTCATATAATTAATATTATTACTCATAGAGTTAATATAAAATCATCATTCACTTGAAAAATACACTTCTTGAAAACCTGTTTTTTTATCGTGTTTCAAGTTTTAATATTAAATTAAATTTTATCAATTTAGTGAATTTAATTTGATAAAATTGATTATATATTTTTAATTAGAATAATTTATATTTTATAATAGGTTAAACTTAATTTTTTTATCATAATGAATAGTGAAAATAGTAAAAATTAATTACCGTGGTTAGGGTAAAAACAGATTTACTAGGGGGTTAAACTAAATATATAAGGGTTACAATGACCCAAAAACTTGTATAAAATATATTTTATATCTATATTTAGATCTTATAATGTCAAATTCTGAATAATGGTTCATTTTAGAGCCTTTTGGTATTTTAAAAACACGGTTACACCTTTTTCTTTTCGAAAATTATTAATGTGCCACTCACCCCACTTATAAAAGGACACCCACTCTCCTCTCATTTAAACACTTAAAAAACCCATTGGTTTGGTCAATAAATACCCAAATAACTTTCCTACTTACCTAAACTAATTTTAAGATCATTTTTTGGTCATAAATCCAACCTGGTAAGGATTTTGGTTTAAACCAAAAGAAATTGTTCGAAGAAGAGGTAACTTCCTTAACCAAGCATTTTATTTTATTTCTTATTCCACATAATTAAAATATTATTAAAAAATTATTACATAATAAAATCAGTATATTAAATATACTTATATGTATTTATGTTAAGGTAAGGAACTAAAACAATATTCTATTCCATCAGATGGGAAATGAAACCGTTGATCATGTGTACATTGGACTACCGCCTCACGAACTGACGTAATTATTTTTCCATCACTGCTAATAATATATGGATATAATAATGTATATAATGTTATATATATATATATATATATTATATTTATTATATAATTATACTTTTATAATTATAATATCATATATACCTTCTTACTTTCAATTTCGTAGAGAATACCATAACGTCGCTCGTTTTTACGGCAGATTACTGCCTTACGAAGTGATGTAATTTTTTTATCAATTAATATTTATGTGGAAGTTAATAAGGAATAATTATATGTTTATATAAGGTATTAATTATATATTAAACACTCTTGAAAATTAATATATCATATACTTTCTTATTTTATCATCTATTGAATAAATGATAACGTCATTCATGTGTACGATGGACTCCCGCTTCACGAAGTGATGTGATTCATTTTTATTACCAAATAAAATATATGGTATGTTTAAGTATATTTAAATAAATAATATGATATTATTATATAATTATTATCCTATAAATATAAAATAATTTTAACCTTCCTTCCATCATGATCTTCAAAAAATTAAAACGTTATTCATACATACGTACAACCTACTATCTCCATGATTATAACATTGTTCATTTTTTTTCATAACCATATTTAATTGTTGGTTTAAAAATTATAATTTATTTATATTTCATGGTTAAAATTATTGATATTATGAATCAATAATCACTTTGATTTTAGTTAACTTACCAATGTGATTTTGGATATATGATCCGTTTATTGTCAAAACAATTGATGCAAAATTAATTGGTTATGTAATTGAATATGACACTGTAAAAATTAAAATAAATGGAATAATAAAATTAAAAAGGTCATTAATAAAGTAAATAATTAACATAAGTTTATTATTTAGGAAGATAAATAATGTACGTGATAAATCAGGCTTGAGATAGGGGATCTCTCTAAACCACCATTTCCTTCGAGTTATGAACTTTCTATCTCTAACTCACTTTATACATATTTTTAATCTTATTTAATGATTATAAATTATATATATATGTACATAACATATATAAATGACTTATTCATGCTTTTTTATGGGTTAATACATACCTTATGATCATTTCTCAAATGACGTCATAATGAAATTTCCTTTGTTTATGAAATGAAGAAAGATTATACATCCCATTTTCTTTCTATGGGTAATTATTATGTTATGACTTATTATTGATAAATTTATATAGAAAAAATATATCATGAACATGTTATTATGGGTGCACCCAAATAACGCTCCAATGCATTGGGTAAAATTTTAGTCTCATGAGGTGTCATGTATGGGATTAGGGAGTAAAACTAATGATTTATGGGACATTGTTCACCATGTAATATTGTCTAAGAAGTAATACTTGAATCATGTTTATGTCATGATATATGTTGTTTCCACATTTCCCATGATTTCATGATCTTATGATACCATGTTCTTTATGACATGATTCCATGCAATTACTCACAAGCCTTCTCTTTTATGATATCATGTTATACCTTTGAATATGAGGTTATGTTTCCTTATCATGTTTATTCCCTTGATAGAATTTTTAGATCACCCATTTATTTTTGTATTCCCCAGGTTATACCATGTAGTTTTAGGAGCTCAAATGGATTTTAGGTGCTCACTATGTAAAATAAAATAAGGATTCCATGTTCTAAGTACCTTTTTATATAATATGAACCTATTTATCTAAAGACATTAGGAATTTATGATCCATGTGTTATATTAATAAATATTTATGTTTAAGAATCATGTAATAATATGTGTAAAAGGATTGGGTCTCCATACCTACCTTAGACCCTCGATGCAAGTCAGCAGCCTCTGGTGTATGGGGAGGCATGCCTAAGGTCATGTGAAAAACTGGGATGGGGTACTAAATGAGTGTCTTGTATCCTGAGAAATTAAAAAAAATTCATGATAGTTCCCCACTGTGATGAGAAACTTAAACTGTTATGAAAATATTCTTGAATATTTGTTCTATGGATAGATGACATTATCTGATGGGAAACATATGATATAAGCTATTAGGGGTAGTGGGATCTTAATACATTGATACTTCTTCTTCTGAAGTTCATCCTTGATAATCTTAAAGAGAAATAGGTTATTAGAACTTGACTCTCCAGTAGAAACTCCACATTTATTTGTGTCATTGGAAATTCCCATCTATAGACATGTGTAATGGTTCTTAGAATTTATTATTATTATTAATATATATCATGAGTTGACTACTTTGATAAATTTATGAAAACTATAACAACATATTATCACTATGAGATAAGATACATTGGGTGCATCACAATTGATATTTAATTAAAAAATATTTCAAGGATTTTTCATTATGATCTTTAATAGAAATAGTTATCTTAGGAACTTTGATGAGAATAGAACTATTTTATTAAGTTTATGGCCATGCTGTTTTATCACAATATTCACTTCTTGAAAGTCAAATAAAGAGACATTAACCACCTGGGTTGATGGCACAAGTATAAAACCTTCTTGATTATTGATATTGAGACAAAGAAATTATGTTACACAGTGAGTTTTCAAATCTTGTTGCATGTTGTTTTGAAATTAACTTATTTCAATATGGGTCCCTTAACATGTTTCTAGATTCTAACCTTGTAATTTACATTTTTCTTCCTAATGACACTAAGAAAGGGGCCTAGAGGGTCACACACTAAGTGTATCCATATCCCCAGTTAAATTCAATATGAATTTAACGTGTTGAATAAATATTATTACCATATGTGATTTACTAATTGTTCATTTTACATTGATAAAAAATATCCAATCATCAATTATTCAAGAGAATAAATTAAAGTTGAATATTTAATAAATATTTATTTTCTATTTTAGTGAATATAATATTTATTTATTCATTAGTGAATAATGAAGGGATATTTATTTATTTAAATAAATAGTGATTATTCAAATTTCAATAAATATCTATAAGGAATGATGAACCAAGTTCATAGTCTGGTGAAAATGATATATTAAATATCATTTGAATATATATATATATATTTCAAGAAATAATATTTATTTATTTGTGAGTTTAGTGTATGTTGAGTAAATAATAATAATAATAAAAATATTATTATTATTTAGACATGTGGTTCATCTAAGATTAAGGGAATTATAAAGGCCCATGTGCAATTATAATTTTCAAACCCTAGCTCTTTATAAGCTTGATTATTTCATGCTCAAACCTAATCGTCATTGTGCACAATGAAATTATAGAGAATCCTCTCAATCCCTTGAGATATCTTCCTCTAGAACACTCTTAAGTATAGAGAGAAATTCTCCTCTTCCACCCTCTTTATTATAGAGAGAATAAGAAGAATCCTTTCGCAGTGAAGTGATTCTTATGGTGATAAACAAAGAACAATGAAATCGATCAAATCGTCCATGCTATAAACCAAAGATCTATATGAAAATGTTCAGAGGTTTATGGTTCACATATGGATCACCACTAGAGGGATTACACCCTTGAATCCTTTGATTCAATGATATTATGACCTGAAGTTGTCATCCTATTCATTAATGAATAAATATTTCCAATTAATGGTAATTGTTAATTTACATAAATTAATTTTAAATTATATGTGATTATACTATCTCATGGATTCTAGGGTTTCTATCTATCTAGTTTTGAGTAGAAATACAAAAAAGTTAATGAATTTACATTATTGGGCATGATATTGATGGCTTATGTTGTTCCCCATAACCTTTAAGTTTTATCAAATTAGTCACATAATAATTTATTATTCATTGATTGATTATATGTATTTATTTTTAGTTTTTTATTTCTAATTGATTAATTATTTCATATAAAAGTAAATTAACATGTTTCATCAATTATACATGATTATTTAATGTTTAATATGATCTTGAACACGTTAAGAACATGTAAAGAATGATCAGTGATTCCATTAGAAGGTGACAAAGGTTCTGTTTGGGTGACATGGTTACATGACTTGTAACTGAAAAGTACAGACCATGTGCCAAGGTTCATCACAACAGGATGGGATGTGGGATACATGAATTGCTTAATGAAAATCAATATGTTATGAAATAATTACACATTTCATGTTGACAGGCTAGAATGGAATATAGTTTTCTAGATAACATGGTGTGGAGGTTCCATATTTACCATGTATTCTATGAATTTTTACAATAAATTTTAAAAAATAAACATATTCAAATGCATGTTGTGAATTAATACATGATGTGTGGGACTAATAACCAAGAAACTTTGAGGTTACACACTAAATATCTAGCATACATGATTTGTATCTTATAAATGTTCACATCCAAAATACACGCTCGGTCCCAAGGTGTATTTCATTGACACACAAAAAATGGTATACATAGTGTGTATCTCATTAGTACATGACATATATCATGATCGTGATATACATCAAATACATATGTGTATATACTAGAAACATGTAAAGCGATAAACATAGTTTTTATCTTGTTAGTAAATTCCATGTAGTCATACTGTAATCAATAGAATTAAATTACATGAAAAATAATTAATTAGAACATTAAAAACAAAATTATATGGATAACAGCTAGTGTGCTTACTTGGTAAGAAGGTTTTTCATAATTTATAAATGTTCAATTAATTCCATAAAATTATCTAAAAAAATATTTTTGAAGTCTTTTACTTTACACATTTCCATATATGATGACAATCTCTAAGAATGTTTGGATAGAAATTAAGATACAAGAATTAATTATTTAATAGAATTAATTAAATAATATTTATCTTAATAATAAATAATGAATTGAATTTAATTCTAGCTAGTTTAAATTTTTATATTTATTCCATGTGTTGATGATCACGAGCTTAGACAGACCTATGAATGAGATTGGTTTTTTTTAATTTTTATTATTAAATTAAAATGATGGTATATGTGTCATTTTCTTATCTATAATATGTAAGACATGCATGTACATGGTTTCATTTTATGTAACAAACCTTAAATATTCCATTATTACTCATCACCTATGTGTGAGAAAATACTCATGTAAAGGATATATCTCTTAGGCAAGAGGAGGTAATCCAATTATGGAGCTGAGGTGAAACCAACCTAGGAAATACCTAGAGCACTAGTGGAATGTTCTAGCTTGAACCAGAAATGGTTCCATGAGTTTTTCCTTAAGGGTTAACATTTATTTTATCATCTTCTAGATAAACTAACCATTATAAAATATCATGATCATAGTAATTTATTGTTTTATTTTTGTTAGTTGTATGGTTAACTATTTGTGGATGATTTATTGCGATCACTAAATAAAATAATTAACAAGTATACAAGATGGAATTAAAATAAATTAGATTATGTGTAAATTTTATCTAGATATGGTTAACCACTTAAGTAAAATCTATTTAATATTAACAAGAATGTAATATGATAAAATGAGTAATTTATATATAATTATAAAAACCCATCCAACAAAAAATTATGTTATAAACGCCTTCCATTACTCAAGTTAAGATTCAACCATGGTTCTAAGTAATTGTCTGAACTAGGTCTGGGTGATTTCAATTATGGGAGAGTTTTAGTTTTAGTTATGGGTCAACTTTACCTGGTTTACAAAAATGGTTGATTTCCCAATAAGGACTTGGTATAACCAGGAGGCAAGTGTTGAGGAAATCAAAGTCCATGATTTTAGGATTGGGGAGTCTACTCAATGTATCAAGGAGCTATGAGTTAATATAGTTGGAAATAACCAACTACCTAAATAACTTTGAATAACTTCTTAGGCCTAAGTCTAGGTTAGGATAAGGGAAATATAGATCCTTTCCACTAGGATATATATATGAAATTATATTCTAAAACCAATAGTGATGGATATTTTATTTCAAAAAAATAGTGGGAGACTAATAAATAAAATTTATCACAACACATATTTTGGTAATCAAGATAAAAATTAAAAAATACTTTTCATTAATGTAGATTATGGAAATAGAAATCATCATAACACTATGATATTTTAGTTCACTGACCATGTCTTTATTAACACATATCTACAAGTTAAATACAATTTTTCTATACATAGAACCACTACATGAAAATTTATACTATGTACTAGAATTCCTTACACTTGTTCAACCACCTCAAAAAAAAAAAAGCTACGGTGAGAAGGGTGTCTATATTAGGTTCATGGAGAAGTTCCAATTTTTAGTTGTGTTGAAATATTAATTATATATGTATAACTAATAATGAAACATAAGGACATAGATGACTGAACCATGATGTTTCATCTTCAATCTTATGAGAAGTAGAAAGAGAGGATTTAGATAAATGAGATTTTTACTACACTATACTAGTGTAAAATTGAAGAGGTTACTTATCTATTGATTATTTCTTCAATATATTTAAGAAAATTGATTAGTTAGAGAAGTTGGGATCCATATGCATAATAAATTATCCATTAATATCATATTATCATCCTTGTATTTTAGGTTCCCCTTATTATCTATAATTATGAGATGAATAATATGGATGAATAGATCAAGAATATTTTGAAAAAGATTCACCAAGTAAATAAGAGTTTTAGATAACTAGGGTCTACAACACTTATGGTGAACGACATAAAAATGAAAGATTTAAAATTTCATGAACGAAAAATTGTAAATGGTTCTTTAAAATATATTTTTAGGAGATAAAAGATTATGAGGTAGTGTAGTGGGCATGAGGCTATTTTTCCCATGTGGATAGAAAGGTCATTTGAAAAGAAACTACAATGAATTTAATAAGTAATTAGTTGTTTCTACTTTAAGAATATATTCATCATTGTATGTAATGATTCTATATTACTTATTGGGAATTTAATACATTTTTATTTTAATACAAGAACCAATGAAGTATGGTGTATTCTCATAATTGCTGAGAAAGGGTGATTCTTATGTCAACAGTGAGTAGTACACATAAACATTATAATAAGTAATGTGTGTGCCCCTAGTGGATGAGAAAGGGTGATTCCTATTCTAGTAGTGATAAACAAACAACTTCATATGTAAGGTGTTTTATTTTAGTGGTTGAGAATGGTTGATTATTATGTTAAAAATGAGAAACATATGAGTTATGATTACCCAGTGGATTGATTCTGGTTAAACTATTATTTTTGTTAAGAATTACCAAATAATTTATCTTAGTATTCTATTGGACTCAACGAGACACTAGTTTTTTTGAAATAAATTTTGTTATGGTACACTACACTTAATTAACAGTTCAATAAAACTTGAATCATAAATATATAAAATTGGAAATAAATGATGAATATAAAGTTATAATACTAATACCTACTTATGTAAATATAGTTCTTAGTTAAGTAAAACTATAAGTTTTCATGCATATACCCAATATGATGTTTAGAATATTTGAAGCTAAAACCCTTAGGTATAAGACATACTTAAGTTTTAGACTAAGGAACATTTATATATAAAGCTAATCCACAAAGATTCTAGAGTTAGTTCAAGCTTGGTGGATTGAACTATTCTAAGGTGAAGTTAGATGTCAATTCATGCACTCTATGATATTACTTTAAGGAATTTTAGGAATACTTAGTGAAGTAATGAATGAACTTGGTAAAGGATATATGATCCTTTAGGCTAGTAGGTTAGAGTACATCTTAACCAAATATTCATCGATCATTTAATGTAGAGTGAAAGTTCCCCTAAACTCACATATCCTTATTCACATCTTAGAGATGGTGATAGTACAAGGTAATATTTATGAAGAGTCTTATATGTGTATTGTGGAATTTAATAGTTTCTTTCTAGATATGTTTTTCAAATAATAGCTTAACAACTAACCATATGTGAAGTGCCCAGGTAAAATAGGAAACAATTAAGCAAGTGTGGGGGGGGGGGGGTGAATGGTTCTAGTCCTTTACAAAGTATTCATATAGAATTAAATCTATGTGATAGGTTAATTTCATGATTCACTATCTTGAGTCACTTCCTCACCAATATTCCCAAATAAGAAATGGTGTTAGTACATAAGATAATTTACAAGGTTTTACCCCAACATGAGAGCCCACTCCTTACTGTGATCAACCTTTTGTTTCCTACTAATTATTTTATCACTATAATTTATAGTGATTAAAAATACCTATAATTAGAATACAAGTTTCAAGTAGGTTTTATTCACTTATCTCAGGGGGAAGGTTTTATAAACTTCCCATTATAATATGAAAGGAATTGTGTTTTAATTTTATCATCAGATAATCACTAGATTATTCTACACTAAAGGATGGATATCTTTCAGAAATACTTTGACTACCAATAGATATTGATGCTATAATATCTGATTGATATCCAACTATTTTTTTAGAATAATCATCTGATGCATGAGGTAATGCATGTATGAGATAACCTTCTTCATTATCTTCAACAAGAATACAAATATTTTGTAGAAAATTTATACCTTCCTTGACCACTTCAAGAATAATAATGTGCCTTATATCAATCTTATTTAGCCTATCTCACTTTGATACAGAAGAGTATCACAGTCTCTCACAAAAAATATCAAACATATTTCTTTCATCACCAACAATAATATATACAAAAAATTATTTTCATGACCCATCCCTCCAAAGGAACCCCACTTGGGCTAGTAATGAAGGAAGAGAGATAATGACCCATAAAGCGCACCTAAAATAGGCCAAATGTTGGTGACTAGAACCAATGGTATATAATCACACAAATGAGGGGAAAACCTTCATAAATATTTAATAATTAAGAGACAAGATAAGAACAACCACCAAAACAACTCCTATAAATAATAAATCCTAATACATGATATAATGTCATACATAACTAGATATAACTGAAATAAAAATTCAAAAAGAGATAAATCCTCAATAGGGATCATAAAGCTCCAACAACTCCTTGAATTAGTAACATCTAGTTCAATAACCAACCTAATCCTTCTAAAATGAAAAATAGTTTATATATACATAGGGTGAGCATAATATTTATACTTAGTAGGATCCTCCCTAAAACCTCTTGTGAAAAATTTAAAATAAGCATGCTAAAGACTAGATAATAAATAAATAAAACTAACTCATCACCTAAATGGGTATACTATTCCTTTCCCATACTCAAAGTTGATGACTCATCAAATTAACACATAAAAGTAGACCATTATATATAAAAATCATATATATAAATAAAGGTACCTTACTTCCACTTCTCTACTAGTTTATTACTCTCATGCCTCAATGCCATGCATCCTTTGCACATCCCCTCCAAAATTCATGTCATCCCTGATACGAGTTAGGTCTATACCTACTTACCTCAATCCCACATAGGTCCCAAAATCTAGTGTTGGAATCCGTTTACATATCCATCTCATCTTCCCAATCCGCACCTCATGAAACAATCTCAATAGTAACTAGTTAACAATCTAAAAGCCACTATAGCCTGTGTAAATTCATTATACCTTAAGCCATCATAGACCATACAATTACAGTCATGGTAAGTTCTAACCACCATGAATGGATTCAAGTATGTGATATAAATCACTTCGTTACAACCTACATATAAATGTATAGTGAAACCATGAACCATCACTTACCAGTTAGGAACACACCCTATACCATAAGTCATTATAAACTAGGATATACCAACTCATCTATGACTTGAGGGAGATCTGGGGAGAGGGAGAATTTATCCATCTGTTCCCTCTTCATCCTTTATGTTTGAGAAAACACACCTAAAAAATTTGGGTGCTATTTTCCCTATGGACGTGGGCGGGGTAGAATATGAAATCAGAAAATATAGAATAATATCATGCACAACCACATTAAGGGAAGCTATCTAGACATATAATTATTTGCTTCCATCATCACATAAGACACCTGAATACCACTGTTATGGTATAGATATCAAATAAGTGTACATGAATCCATATTAATTAATTCATTATCCATTAATTAATATTATTCTATTTCCAAGATTAAAATTTTAATCCTTTAATACAAGTTCTAATGATACTATTTATTATTTTATTATATTCTAAAGTATGTCATCATCATAAGTAAACATCAAGAACCAACCCTATTCTTTTATTAATTCTTTATCATTTCCTAAAAATCCAGGTATTCTAGGAATCAGCCTAAGATACCACTTAAAATATGAACCCATGGTACATAACATCAAACAACATCCCACAGTTGGAAACATGTCATATAAATAACATCCGGCCATCGACCATCAAGTAAGAATCAAGATAGAAAATAATAATTAGTGAGAAATACCCACTCTAAACTCATATTGACTACCCCATCATCCCTCACCATTGTTCATAATAACAAATAAGTCCTTCCATTACTGACATTGACCAACACTACACCTTATTCTCCCAGCCCATTTCTAAACATATAACCATCCATCAATATAGATCCAGGCCCCCAACCCAATAATAATCAAATTATTCCAACCAAATTGGTTTAAAAATCAATAATATTAAGTCTTTACACTCATAAATCATACAAACATATAAAATTTATTCTTTAAATTATAAATTTAAAGGAAAATAAGGCCATAGGTTCAAATAATTAAAGCCTCCCGCAATCAAGAATTATATCACTCAACCACAATCAATTCATATTTAACAAAAAACCATTTTAATTCCAACTTGAATTAACTGGTTAATTATGCACAATATTTACACATCCATCAACCTATATTAGTAGCTGATAGTATCTATAATCAATGTAACATGATACAAGAATTAATTCCATGTTTAATCAATTCCAAAGAGGATAAATAATTATTCTTCTCATGCCACTTACATTTACTTAATTAATATAAATGAATTTATTTTTTATCAATTTACAAGCATAAAAATCATACTAGATAACATCAACAACATAACCATGTATATATAACAATGTCTAGTAAATATCAAGAGGCCACATAAAATTCATTCATTCATAAGGTCCCAAGTGATAATTTAATTCCCACAACATAAAATATTAATCAATATTAACATGCGAAAATCTCCATTTCAATTCTCTAATATAAAAATTTATAAAATAATTATCATAATAATTTATTATGTAGTTAAACACTGTAAAATACTATAATTTTGATCTTATCATATAATAATTACACAACAACATGCGATTATCTATTTATATCTCTTAGATAATTTCTAGAACAATTATCATTATTCTTTATCATGCGATAATTTTTGACAAATAAAATCTCACAGCATGAGATATTTTTTCCCTCCTAGATAATTTCTATCATTTAAGGTATCTGTTAGAACCAAAATGGGCCTAGATACCCTAAGAGGGGGGTGAATCAAGGTATAGATATTTTTTTCCCTAAATAATTTTTCCTCACTGGATCTTGTCCTTTTTATTATAAGGGTCACTTTGTTTGCACTTATGTGTTACTGTTGATCTTATTCTTCCCTTATTTATCTGATGATGATGCTTTGAATGCAATGCAGGAAAGTAAGTATACTGAAAAATAGATTTTTATTTGGTTCACCCTCACTGGGATATGTTCAAGGAGCATACAATGACGATGCACTGATGTACAAAATCCACTAAAGTTCACTGCCAAATTACAATGTTCGGGATAGATCTTTTATGCCCAGGCTCACTGCCTTTACAAAGTTTAGGGTCTGCTCACTACATTCCCAAGGGTCACTCCTTGTGTCTCTTCCTTTGGCTCAATACTATTGGGAAGGATCACCATCTTCCTCTTCCTTCACTCACTGCTCTTGGAAGCAATCAACTCACAATTTAGAGACTTGTAGGTCCATTTACCATCTCTAATGAATGTATCCTCCAATGTATGAAGATGCTCTGTTGAAGTCCAATTTTCATCCACTAATGAATACACCTTTACCACAGGTGTACTGGGAAACTTCCAACTTTCACGCAACCCTAGGGTGACTTGTGTGCCACTTTAACTAGTGTATATCCTCTGCCTTTTTTGTGGGAAAACCAACTTGCATGCCAATTTTATACTTTCATTCCACTTTATGCTTGAACGCCACTTCTTGCACGCCACGGCTTGCGCACCACTGCTTGTGCACCAATACTTTCATTCCACTACTTATGCACCACTGCATGTGCTCCACTACTTTCATTCCACTACTTGCATGCCACTACTTGTGTGCCACTACTTGTGCACCACTGACTATGCAACTCATTGCTTGCACGCCACTCAGAACTTGTGCGCCACTTCCACTTGCATGATGAGAGATAATATTTTCTCTAAGTGTTGAGATTATTCAAAATGGATAGGGTATCCATATATTTATAGGCATTTTAGAGACCATACGTTTGAGGTGCACAACTCACCTTGCACACCACTTAATGACTTGTGCGCCACTCCATAATTTGCGCACCACTTCTTGACTTGTGCACCCCTTAATGACTTTCATGCCACTTTTAAATTGTTCTCTACTTTCTTTAATTTGTTATATTTTGGTGTGATGAAATATGACTTGCGAGCCACTTCTTCACTTGCGTGACACTTAATGAATTACATTCCACTTATTAACTTATGCACCACTTTCTTTCCTTTATTATATTTTAATGTGATGATCTTGAAATATGACTTGTATGCCGATTCTTCACTTGCGTTCCCTTTAATGACTTGCACATCAATTCTTCACTTGCGCACTACTTAATGACTTGTGCGATACTTCTTAACTTGCGTGCCACTTTATTTCCTTTGTCATATTTTGATATTCTGATTTTGAAACATGCCTGGGGCATAATATTCAAATCTCCTACTTTTTCAAAAAACACAATCACCTAAAAAAATGCTTCAATGATACCTTGATGGATTTTTCCCAACAATATCACCCTTTGGGTTTGTTGAAAATAATTTCATAGTTCAATACCCATTTAAATATTCTTCCACCATTAACCACCATTCATCTCTTGAGATTCTGATAGTGATCAAATATTTACTTGACACATAATCTAAGCCCACATAAAAAATATTCGGCATGAGAAACAAGAGTATAATTAAAAGTTTATCAATGAATCACTTCATTCCTGACACCAATTCTTGAAACCAATCAAATTATTTCATCACTAACCTCATTTTTTATGATATATCTTCTTTGGCCGATCACTACTAGTATTGTCAGATTTAAAAATCCTACTACCCCTATCTTTTTTCTACCCCTATCTCACTGCTCCACCTGTTAGCTTCTACCCATGTCTTTGACTAAGACATTTTATCCCATAAAATCCACACTTTATCCCACCTGAACAGTCACATTTTATACCCATTTATCAATATACCCAAAGGTCACTCATTTTCGGTCTTCAATAGGGTGAAAACACATATCAATACATTAGGGAAAAACACAGCATACCTCAGGAAGAGGGGGTTCCACATTCACACTTTTTCAAGTGAGGGGATTCGACTGAACTCCCAGAGCCAGTTAATACCTCCCAAATGCTTCTTTAGGTAACACCCTCATCCATATATCAACAACCTATAGCTTTGTAGGCACATACTCTAACTTCATTAGACCTTTAAAAACCTTCTCCTTAATAAAAAGATATTTTATTTCAATGTGCTTGGTCCTTGAATGATGTATGGGATTTTTTCTAAGATTGATTGCACTTGAATTATCAAACTGAATTCCAATCAGAGACTACACTTCCACACCCATGTCGTTAATATGTTTCTTCATCTATAATAACTACATGTATGCTTGAGTGGTTGTAATATACCCAGCTTCTGCGGTGCTCAATGAAATGAAATCTTATTTCCTGCTCATCCAAGAAATACACACTCCACCAAGATAGAATGCACCACCTGACATTGATTTTATATCATATGTTGATTCCAATAGATCTGGATGATATTTTTCATTATACATCAAACCGAAATCTATAGCGACCTTGATATACTGAATACTTATTTTTACTACAAGCAAGTGGCTTTCCTTGGGATTGATTTGATACCTCACTGCTTGGAATGTGGAAAATACAATATTAGGTCTTGTCACTATAAAGTACAGTAAACTTCCAATGATTTTCCTATATTATGTGATATTAACTACCTTTCCATCATCATATTTTGAAAGTTTCATCCGGGTAGCAATCAAAGTTTTCATCTCCTTGAAATTTTCCATTCCAAATCTTCTCAAAATCTCCTTAGAATATTTGTATTGAGAAATGAAAGTGTCACTACTTCCTTATGTCACCTTGAGTCCTCATTGCTGCCATAAGGAAACTATTCATGATTATGTTAATGATTCAATTCATTATCTACTATAGTGAAATCATTTATTTCAACTAATTTTGAAGACTAATGTTGAAACATTATTTCCATTATCTCATAGCATCTTGGTATCCTAAAAATAGTCAGATGATACCATGTTTTTAGAACAAAAAAAATAATCACGAAATACAAGAATACTGCTGCTTGTCCCCCTATCAATCTTCTTAAACATAGGATGTCATCATTTCTATACCATTGAGACTTTCATCTATTTAGGAGATAGAATTCTCTCCCTATGATATACAACTCTTACAGTTGTTAGGCCCGCTGTTAAGACACACAAACATTTTTCTTCTCCTGAATCATTTCTTCACATTTGACTGTAGGTTTGAGAAAATTATCCATATAAATAACATATTCCAGTTGTATCTTACTTCAATGGGATTTCCATTGGATAAATATACAACTTAGAAATGATCCATCAACAGAACCTCTAAGCCTACTGAGTTGGGACTCAGTGTAGGAAGTAAGTGATAAAGTTAATATCACCACCACTGTACATTGCACCCAATTACTTCCATATGACTTGTGTATCCATAAAACATTAACTCATTTTAATTAATTCTTCCATATTTATTCTTCAATTCTGGTAACTGACTTTAATTAGTTAACATTTTGGGGCTCATTACATCACTATATTACATCTTTTGATGCAACTTCTCCTTGGATTGTATCTCCCAAAAAACCTAAAATACTTGATCATCATTTGGTATCATTTAAACACATAGGGATAGGGGATCTTCTGGAATCCTCAAGAATAGGATTGTGATTGATCCTGATGGGTCAAACCTTTGATTATTTATTGAAAATCATCACACTCTTTCCTTGATTTCTCCAACTACCTAGCCAACTTCAAATGTTCTGGACATATGAATAGGTATTCATTATCCAAATTTTGAGTCTTCTTTTGATATTCAGATTATGGATGATTTTCCCTTTTCACAATTTGGAAATTAATCCCATTATTCGAAATTTCATTCTTTGATGTTCTACCAATATCCCATTTGCATGATTTTTCCTCCGAGCAGGAATATCTCTACTAATCATATGATCTTGCTTCTTCCTCCATTGGAGAGCTCTTTATTTTGCCTTCAATTCCCACTATGTAGCATAACATATGAATTTTATAGGATATTATTTAGTCACATTTCTTTTATCAATTTTTAGAGTCATGCCACCTTTTCTTGTTGGGGTTGAGCCTTCCACTAACATTACATTCTTCTTAATTACACTTGGAGAATATCCTCCATTTTTCTTCCAGGATTATCCACATCCAATCCAAGGGTGTTTTTGTTAGTGTAATAGAGGGGGTGATTGATAAACCTTTCATTGAGAACCTTAGGATTTTCCTTGGACTATAAACCTATTTTTAGTTTTCCATGTTGTATTCCAGTATATGATTTTTCATTGTACACTGCCTGTGCTAGGGATCTCCTTCTAGGTTTCTTTTCTTTCCCTACTTTATTCTTGCTACAATGTCTTTCCAAATTCCCATGATCAGAACATATGAAACATCTTCCATTAAATGCATACCTCATTTCATCATTTCTCAGCTAAGTTGTTGATTCAACTTGCATTTTTCTTCTGACATTGATCTCCTGGGCTTCCTGACACATACTCATAGTGTGTCCAATTCTTCCACAATAGAAGCAATTCATGGATACTTTATTCTGAGTGAATCTTATTTTATATTTCTCATGACACTTATTCTTATTCCCATATTTAGAAAAATTTATATCTTCACAGCATGATATGTATTCCTGAGCCTCTGAACAAAATATTGATGTATGACCATGAATCCCACAGAAATAGCACACGATATCATTACTTACCATATAATACTTTTTAGGTCTATCTTTAGAAATTTCAGGACTTTTTCTATTTTTGGAATTGTTCATAGCTCTCTTCCTATCATGTATGGGAGGGGATTCATCAAATCCAATGCTAGTTTTTCCCATAATGTATGGCCTTTGAGATGAGAAAATATGTTCTTTTTTCTCTTTATAAATAGTATATTTTATTTTCATTTCATCATCACCTTCCAAAGGATAATAAAATAGTAAGTGCAAGGCATCCTTTATTTTAGGCTTTCCTATGGCATTGGATTTATCCACTTCTTTATTTACTGATTCTGTAAAGACCCGTAAAATTCAAGGGAAATTTTTTCTTAATTTTCTTTGGAATTTTACAAGAGCGTGGTTTCTGACAGCACCTGATTCTGAGGCCCGGTGTGCCCCGAATCAATTTCCAAAGTTTGGCTTGGGTACATTCAGTGAACGAACGAGCGGGAATTTCTAACTTTTGATCCGGTGCTCGGAATTGAAATCCGAGGACACCGATGAACTCGCAGCGCCGATATTCGCTTAACAAGACCTTTTCTGAAGTTGCGTTTGCCTAGGAGGAGATGTTTAATTTTCTGGATGAAATGAAGAGTAAAATAAATTTGTGATACAATATTTATTTTATATCTTTAAAGTGGTTAAAAACTTTTGTTGGAAGTTGGGTGGTTTAACCACCTAAGAGAGGATTAAGGTGAGGAGGGGCCCACCCGAGCCCCACCTTTTCAAATTCCATAACTCTCCTCTCTCCCTCTTAAAATATTGACAACTTAACACTTAATTAATTACACAACTCATGTATAATTAATTAAGTGATTTGTTTTTGAAATTTAAGCTTTTGACATGCTTGGTTTAGTAAATAAAATAAGGAGGGACCTTATTTTATTTGGATTGTTGGGTGAGGTGTGGAAGAGATTTGGAGAAGCTGAAAAAATCCTCCACCTTCTTCATCTCCTTCGTGAAAGAACGCGAAGAATGTCCGCCGCCCACGGAGAACACCGACGATGATATCTTGACTCATATTCTCCGATTGCTTCCTCCTCGACTTCTTCGTCTTCTAACCGACGTCAACGAAACGACGACCGCTTCCCACGACTACGTCAACGTGCGAGTATAGAGGTAGGGGTTTACTTCAATATGATTATCACTTTCCATGTTTTCCCCTTCTAAATCTATTGTGGGTTTGGGAAAAATGTTTGATGAGGATTGTTGGAAATTTTTATTTAATTTATGTGTGAATCGTTTGAAACAAGGTTCAATTTTTAATTAATAAAAAATTGTGCCATTTGGGTGTTTGTTATTCCCGATTGTTAGCATCTAATGCGGAGGGCGCGGGCCGAACAAACACGGCCCGACAACCCTCCGTAGTTTTGTTTTTGGTGCGTGGTTTTGACAGTGATGAGGAATCGAATCCGAAATGGGAAAATGAGGTATCCGTTTCGAAGATCTCGATCCGAGAAAATCGCCGTCGAAGACCGCAAGAGGAACGGACCACCGGAGTGCGTCCGGTGGTCCGCGAAAGACGGCGACCGCGCGCCGCTCCGGCGCGGCGGCGCCGGCGACCCGCGGCGGAGGCGCGCCGCCGGAGTAACCCACCGCGGCTAAGCCGCGGTGGTCAGCAGGCGGCCGGCAAAGCCGGCCGCGACGGTCCCAGGGCGGGACCCTTAGGGTCCCGCGTTTCATATTTCGGCCGGCCAAACGGCCGGCCGTTTTCCAGGATTTCCGGGGGATTAAACCCCCGGATGAAGGTGGAGCGGGCCCCCCACGTGGGGGGGGGGGGGGCGTTGATTTGCAAAGCACGGGGGGCTGCGCCCCCCCGTTTCCTCGACCAGCGCTCGGCCAACCGGCCGAGCCGCCAGCCGGGCCGGGTCGGACCTGGGTCGGGTCGACCCGGTTTGGGTTGACCCGGTTCGGGCCGACCCAGGGGGGGGGGGGGGTCGGGCCGGGTCGGCCCGGACCCGGACCCCCCGTTTTCGAGACGGATTCGGTCTTTTGGCCATAACTTGAGTCACGGACCTCAGATTGACGAACCGTCTGCGGCAACGCGATCCTTGGATCGAGACGGTCGTTTCGGTATATCACACTCAAAGTTTAGGAATACTTTGAGTTCGGCCGGGTTGGTTCGTTCACGAAACCAACCGGGCCTTCGGAGCGGAAACGCTCATATCTTGAGCTACGGACGTCCGATTGACGCGCCGTCAGCTTTTTTGTGTTCCTCTTAGTGAGACGGATCTTTTTGAATACTCCGCCCAAGGTTTGGACGCAGTTGGAGTACGGTCGGGTTGGCTTTTCCTTAAAAACCAACCGGGACCCGGGGACGAAAATGCCAATAACTCTCAGACCGGGCGTCCGATCGACGCGCCGTCTGTTGCGTTGAGTTCCTGTTGACGGTACGGAAATTTTGGATACATCAACTCTGGACTTTGTGACAGTTGATGTATCAGCCTCTCGGCTCGTGGAGAGGATCCTCCCGAACGAGCTTGCTGTGTGCGGGAACCCTAGTGCTGGCTACGACTGTGACTACTAATGCTACTATGACTGCGACGACGAAAGTACAGAGATCCTGTGTGGATTCGACGACGACGACTACAGCACTCAGCGATCCTACGTGGATCAGTGCTACAGGTCCTGTGTGGGCCCGATCCTGTGTGGATTCGACGACGACGACTACAGCACTCAGCGATCCTACGTGGATCAGTGCTACAGGTCCTGTGTGGGCCCGATCCTGTGTGGGTCCGATCCTGTGTGGGTCTTTGCGCTCAGCGGTCCTGTGTGAACCAGCGCCTACAGGTCCTATGTGGGCCCGATCCTGTGTGGGTCTTCTGCGGGAGTTAGTTACCTATCGATCCTTCATGGGTCCGACGACTTAGATGGATCAGAGATCATCTTTATCGTCTTTTGAAGAAGTATACCTATGTGAGCTGAATCCTGTTGCTTTCCTGTGTGGATTGTGTTGTGCTATCCTGTGTGGATTACGTTTTGCTTTCCTGTGTGGAATACGTTTACTTTCCTGTGTGGACTGAGTTGTACTTGGGCTCGGAGGTTGGAGCGTATTTGAAATTGATGACTTAGGTATATGTATGGGCATATACCTAAGCAGTGTCGGTTGTTACTTCGTGATTGTACCTTTCTTCGTGGTTTATCCTTTGTGGATTTGAGAGACCTTCAGGGGTCTCGGGGTCCCTACTGAGTAGCTTATACTCACCCCTGCACGGGGTTTGCCCGCACTACGTTGTGTTGGTTGCAGACGATAGACAACGTTGATCTTGGCTGAGGCTTGCAGAGCAGGATGGTACCTGGAGGTGGACCACTGGGCGGGACGTGCTCGGAGCGGACGGCGGGACCCAAGGAGCAGTGGAGCTATCTGTACCCACCCTTCAGGTGGGATTTCCAGTGGACAGCTCGGTGTTGCATCTTTTACTTTACAGTTGCTGTTTTCCCTTTCGAGTTGTACTTTACTTTCAGTTTGGGTTTGTATACTGGCCCTTTTACTTTTCCGCACTTTCAGTTGTACTCTGTTTTTAATTAGTGTTTACTTTCCTCTTGCTTACTCTGTGGTGTTTGTTTACTTTACAAAGGCAATGCCTTACCTTTTTACTGGGATTTACGCCTTGGTGCTAGTCGCCAGCCCCTGGCCTATGGAAGGCGGGCTTGGGGTAGTCACGGCACGGGCCCCGAGGACGGGTCGTGACAAATTGGTATCAGAGGAGTTCGGTTCTACTGTGAACTCTGATCTTTTCTATGTGAAGCAATAATGTTTAGCGTATTGAGTGTGGTTATCAGTCCAGGGAGTCCAGTGTTGGTGCGGCGGCCGACGTATCCGTACACCAGGACCCTGACTTCTGATTTCCGACTTAATGCACGAAAACATTGATTGCGTGTGTGTTTCAAAATTTTCTTTGTGATTACTTTATATCAGCTCACCAGGTATACTGTTCTGACCGTGGCGCACCTGTTTCCTTTTCAGGATGGCCCCACGACGGCAGCCAGCTAGGGTTCCGAGAGTCGAGTGTGACGACAGCCCACCGAGAGACGAGGCCTCGGTGCAGGGCCCTTTGTCAGCAGTAGCACCGGCGGTAGCTCTACCCGCCGAGCCACCGATGCTTCCAGCACCAGCCGCTGACGACGCACGTCGCTTTGGCGCACTGCATGAGTTTCAGTGCCAGCGACCACCCAGGTTTCGCGGGGAGATGGATCCCTAGGCAGTAGAGGACTGGATGGAGGCCGTGGTACGTGTGTTTAGGCTAGTGAGGACACCATCAGACCTCATGGTGATCCTCCCTGCGAGCCTACTACACGCAGCAGGACGATGGTGGAGCTTGATGCTCCAGGTTCACGATGAGGCATCACTACTTTGGACGGACTTTGAGAACCTCTTCCGCTCGGAGTTCGTCCCAGCCACCCTTTGTGTGGTGCGTATCCAGGAGCTTCTACAGCTGCGGCAGGGCAGCATGACAGTCGCTCAGTACTCGGCGAGATTTACTGATCTCTCGCGCTACTCGACTGACATGGTACGGGACCCATTCTTCTGGGCCCGGACCTTCGATCAGGGTTTGAGACACGAGATCAGGGCATCGCTGATCTCTCTCAGCATACCGACTCAGACAGGAGTACTAGAGCGGACCCTTTTGATCGAGAGCTTCCTTGCTGAGTCTACACCAGCGCCGAGACCCACCGCAGGGCGGCACGTGGCGGAGTCATCTGCATCAGGCAGTCAACAAATGACTCAGGGATTCAGGCAGACCAGACCTTCAGGCAGACAACCTCAGGACACTAGCTCAGCAGTGCGGGGCACACAGCACGGAGCCAGTCTTTCGAGTGGAAGACAGTGCTATGCATGCGGCGGGCAAGGCCACATGGCTCGTGACTGCCCGACCCGCCATGCAGAGGAGCAGCAGACGGTTGAGGAACCACCTAGGCAGAGGCAGAGGTTCGACCGTGGCGGTCCGCAGGGAGGAGGCGGACGAGGCAGAGGAGCTGGTCGAGCAGCAGGTGGTGGGCGACGCTTTGAGGCTCTACCACCACCACCACCAGGAGGTCCACCCCGACCTCAGGGGAGAGAACAGCTTCAGGCAGCTGAAGCTTACGATCATGGAGCTCCGGAAGCGGGTGGACTAGTGCGGGACTAGATCCAGGCATAGAGGCCTTTGCCCATAATGCCTCTAGCTTCGTAGTTTGTGTTGCTTTGTGACCTTGTTCTTTAAGTTGAAGTAATAAAAGACACTTGCCTTGGTGACTTTTGTTTTCTTGTCTTTTGTTTGTTTTTAATAAGAGGTGCCGGTTAAAAACTGTTGACTTGACCCTCACTTGCGAGATTCGTACTAGAGGAAACCCAGTGACCACACACTGATGCCGACAGTGTGACTCAACCCTTGGAGGCGAGAGTAACGGTTGGATATCTTGGTAGCAGCGTCGAGGCCTTACGACGTCTTCCATGCCATTAATTAACTAATCATGATGGGATTGACTGTTTTAGGCAAGGAACATGGTTCATCCAGGGTATGAGACTGGATTTCACTTTTCGGCAAAGGAGAAATCTTTGCAGCTAGTCTCTTTGCAGATATCCTACGTGGATAGAGATGGAGCAGCCTTCCTTCAGTCTCTCACAGTCACTCCTCCACTACTGCAGCGAGTCAGGGAGGCACAGCGTGGGGAAGCTGACTGTGAGACACGGCGTGCACAGATATCCTCGGGACAGGCACCTGATGGTTTCTCCCTTGGAGTAGAGCACGACATCCTTTTCAGAGGACGTACCATGGTACCAGTCGCTTTGCGAGAGGAAGTGCTGAGAGAGTTTCACACTTCTCCTTTGGCGGTACATCCTGGAGTGGCGAAGATGTACCCGGACCTCAGATGATAGCACTGGTGGCCGGGTATGAAGAAGGCAGTAGCAAAGTTCGTTTCTCGATGCCTCACCTGCCAGCAGGTGAAGGCAGAGCATCAGGTACCAGCGGGCTTGGTACAGCCCTTGGAGGTTCCGGAGTGGAAGTGGGACGGCATATCTATGGACTTCGTGACTGGACTTCCACGCACTTCCAGAGGTCACGACTCTATCTGGGTGATTGTTGACCGACTCACCAAGTCGGCACACTTCTTACCCATTAGAGAGTAGGGCTCAGTGGAGAGCTTGGGACGTCTCTACGTTCAGGAGATTGTGCGGCTCCACGGTGTGCCATCATCTATCATCTCCGATCGAGATGCTCGCTTTACTTCACGGCTTTGGAAAGGGTTACAGGAGGCGTTCGGGACGCAGCTACGTCTGAGCACAGCCTTTCACCCTCATACGGATGGTCAGACGGAGAGGACCATTAAGACTCTCGAGGACATGCTCCGCGCATGTGTCCTCGACTTTGGTCGTAGCTGGGAGGACCACCTACCCTTGGTGGAGTTTGCGTACAACAACAGCTACCACTACACCATCGGGATGGCACCGTACGAGGCATTGTACGGCCGACCTTGTAGATCTTCTCTGTGCTGGACAGACCCTGGGGAGTCAGCACTTGTGGGACCGGAGATGGTCCAGGCCACGACAGAGAAGGTCCAGGTCATTCAGGAGCGGATGAGGACAGCTCAGAGCCGGCAGAAGTCATATGCTGACAGGAGGCGGAGGCCACTGTAGTTCGAGGATGGCGACCACGTCTTCTTGCGGGTCTCACCTCGACGTGGTATTCAGAGATTTTGCCGAGACGGCAAGTTATCTCCGCGCTTCATCGTACCCTTCCAGGTCCTCAGCAGGGTTGGCGAGGTGGCTTATCGCCTGGCTCTGCCACCTCAGTTGCACCGGGTTCACGACGTCTTCCACGTATCCCAGCTGAGGAGATACGTGAACGACCCGACGCACATCTTTGACCATGGGGAGCTTGACGTTGACGATGGGGTGACTTTTACGGAGGTCCCGGTGGAGATAGAGGATCGACAGGAGCGGGTCCTGCGTGGGCGATCAATTCCTCTTGTGCGCATCAGATGGCAGCACGGGAATCTCCAGGAGAGCACATGGGAGCGGGAGGCTCAGATGCGTGCTCAGTACCCTCATTTTTTTCCCCTAGTTTTTGATATATCTTTACGGGGACGTAAAGCCCTGAGGTGGGAGTAATGTAAAGACCCGTAAAATTCAAGGGAAATTTTTTCTTAATTTTCTTTGGAATTTTACAAGAGTGCGGTTTCTGACGGCACCTGATTCTGAGGCCCAGTGTGCCCGGAATCAATTTCCGAAGTTTGGATCGGGTACGTTCAGTGAACGAACGAGCGGGAATTTCTAACTTTTGATCCGGTGCTCGGAATTGAAATCCGAGGACACCGATGAACTCGCAGCACCGATATTCGCTTAAAAAGACCTTTTCCGAAGTTGGGTTTTCCTAGGAGGAGATGTTTAATTTTCTGGATGAAATGAAGAGTAAAATAAATTTGTGATACAATATTTATTTTATATCTTTAAAGTGGTTAAAAACTTTTGTTGGAAGTTGGGTGGTTTAACCACCTAAGAGAGGATTAAGGTGAGGAGGGGCCCACCCGAGCCCCACCTTTTCAAATTCCCTAACTCCCCTCTCTCCCTCTTAAAAGCTTGACAACTTAACACTTAATTAATTACACAACTCATGTATAATTAATTAAGTGATTTGTTTGTGAAATTTAAGCTTTTGAAATGCTTGGCTTAGTAAATAAAATAAGGAGGGACCTTATTTTATTTGGATTGTTGGGTGAGGTGTGGAAGAGCTTTGGAGAAGCTGAAGAAATCCTCCACCTTCTTCATCTCCTTCGTGGAAGAACGCGAAGAACGTCCGCCGCCCACGAAGAACACCGACGATGATATCTTGACTCGTATTCTCCGATTGCTTCCTCC
Organism: Viscum album; assembly: GCA_963277665.1. NCBI lineage: Eukaryota > Viridiplantae > Streptophyta > Magnoliopsida > Santalales > Viscaceae > Viscum > Viscum album. The sequence continues at coordinate 87,753,852 of OY728132.1, forward strand.
TCAACTTCTTCATCTTCTAACCGACGTCAACGAAAGGACGACCGCTTCCCACGACTACGTCAACGTGCGACTATCGAGGTAGGGGTTTACTTCAATATGATTATCACTTTCCATGTTTTCCCCTTCTAAATCTATTGTGGGTTTGGAGAAAATGTTTGATGAGGATTGTTGGAAATTTTTATTTAATTTACGTGTGAATCATTTGAAAAAAGGTTCAATTTTTAATTAATTAAAAATTATGCCATTTGGGTGTTGGTTATTCCCTATTGTTAGCATCTAATGCGGAGGGCGCGTGTCGAACAAACACGGCCCGACAACCCTCCGTAGTTTTGTTTTTGGTGCGTGTTTTTGACAATGATGAGGAATCGAATCCGAAATGGGAAAATGAGGTATCCGTTCCGAAGATCTCGATCTGAGAAAATCGCCGGCGAAGACCGCAAGAGGAACGGACCACCGGAGTGCGTCCGGTGGTCCGCGAAAGACGGCGGCCGCGCGCCGCTCCGGCGCGGCGGTGCCGGCGACCCGCGGCGGAGGCGCGCCGCCGGAGTAACCCACCGCGGCTAAGCCGCGGTGGTCAGCAGGCGGCCGGCAAAGCCGGCCGCGACGGTCCAAGGGCGGGACCCTTAGGGTCCCGCGTTTCGTATTTCGGCCAGCCAAACGGCCGGCCGTTTTCCAGGATTTCCGGGGGATTAAACCCCCAGATGAAGGTGGAGCGGGCCCCCCACATGGGGGGGGGGGGTTGATTTGCAAAGCACGGGGGGCTGCGCCCCCCCGTTTCCTCGACCAGCGCTCGGCCGGGCCGGGTCGGCCTGGACCCGGACCCCCCGTTTTCGAGAAGGATTCGGTCTTTTGGCCATAACTTGAGCCACAGACCTCCGATTGACGAACCGTCTATGGAAACACGATCCTTGGATCGAGACGGTCGTTTCGGTATAAAGCACTCAAAGTTTCGGAATACCTTGAGTTCGGCCGGGTTGGTTCGTTCACGAAACCAACCGGGCCTTCGGAGCGGAAACGCTCATATCTTGAGCTACGGACGTCCGATCGATGTGCCGTCAGCTTTGTTGTGTTCCTATTAGTGAGAAAGATCTTTTGGCATACTCCGCCCGAGGTTTGGACGCAGGTGGAGTACGGTCGGGTTGGTTTTGCCTTAAAAACCAACCGGGCCCCGGGGACGAAAATGCCAATAACTCTCAGACCGGGTGTCCGATCGACGCGCCGTCTGTTGCGTTGAGTTCCTGTTGACGGTACGGAACATTTGGATACATCAACTCTGGACTTTGTGACAGTTGATGTATCAGCCTCTCGGCTTGTGGAGTGGATCCTCCCGAACGAGCTTGCTGTGTGCGGGAACCCTAGTGCTGGCTGCGACTGTGACTACTACTGCTACTGTGACTGCGACGACGACAGTACAGAGATCCTGTGTGGATTCGACGACGACGACTACAGCACTCAGCGATCCTATGTGGATCAGTGCTACAGGTCCTGTGTGGGCCCGATCCTGTGTGGATTCGACGACGACGACTACAGCACTCAGCGATCCTACGTGGATCAGTGCTACAGGTCCTGTGTGGGCCCGATCCTGTGTGGGTCCGATCCTGTGTGGGTCTTTGCGCTCAGCGGTCTTGTGTGAACCAGCGCCTACAGGTCCTATGTGGGCCCGATCCTGTGTGGGTCTTCTGCGGGGGTTAGTTACCTATCGATCCTTCGTGGGTCCGACGACTTAGATGGATCAGAGATCATCTTTATCATCTTTTGAAGAAGTATACCTGTGTGAGCTGAATCCTGTTGCTTTCCTGTGTGGATTTTGTTGTGCTATCCTGTGTGGATTACGTTTTGCTTTCCTGTGTGGAATACGTTTACTTTCCTGTGTGGACTGAGTTGTACATGGGATCGGAGGTTGGAGCGTATTGGAAATTGATGACTTAGGTATATGTATGGGCATGTACCTAAGCAGTGTCGGTTGTTACTTCGTGATTGTACCTTTCTTCGTGGTTTATCCTTTGTGGATTTGAGAGACCTTCAGGGGTCTCGGGGTCCCTACTGAGTAGCTTATACTCACCCCTGCACGGGCTTTGCCCGCACTACATTGTGTTGGTTGCAGACGACAGACATCGTTGATCTTGGCTGCGGCTTGCAGAGCAGGACGGTACCTGGAGGTGGACCACTGGGCGGGACGTGCTCGAAGCGGACGGCGGGACCCAAGGAGCAGTGGAGCTATCTATACCCACCCTTCAGGTGGGATTTCCAGTGGACAGCTCGGTGTTGCATCTTTTACTTTACAGTTGCTGTTTTCCCTTTCGAGTTGTACTTTACTTTCAGTTTGGGTTTGTATACTGGCCCTTTTACTTTTCCGCACTTTCAGTTGTACTCTGTTTTTACTTAGTGTTTACTTTCCGCTTGCTTACTCTGTGGTGTTTGTTTACTTTACAAAGGTAATGCCTTCACTTTTTACCGGGATTTACGCCTTGGTGCTGGTCGCCAGCCCCTGGCCTATGGAAGACGGGCTTGGGGTAGTCACGGCACGGGCCCCGAGGACGGGTCGTGACAAATTGGTATCAGAGGAGTTCGGTTCTACCGTGAACTCTGATCTTTTCTATGTGAAGCAATAATGTTTAGTGTATTGAGTGTGGTTATCAGTCCAGGGAGTCCAGTGTTGGTGCGGCGGCCGACGTATCCATACACCAGGACCCTGACAACTGATTTACGACTTAATGCACGAAAACATTGATTGCGTGTGTGTTTCAAAATTTTCTTTGTGATTACTTTATATCAGCTCACCAGGTATACTGTTCTGACCGTGGCGCACCTGTTTCCTTTTCAGGATGGCCCCACGACGGCAGCCAGCTAGGGTTCCGAGAGTCGAGTGTGACGACAGCCCACCGAGCGACGAGGCCTCGGTGCAGGGCCCTTTGTCAGCAGTGGCACCAGCGGTAGCTCTACCCACCGAGCCACCGATGCTTCCAGCACCAGCCGCTGACGACGCACGTCGCCTTGACGCACTGCATGAGTTTCAGCGCCAGCGACCACCCAGGTTTCGCGGGGAGACGGATCCCCAGGCAGCAGAGGACTGGATGGAGGCCGTGGTACGTGTGTTTAGGCTAGTGAGGACACCAGCAGACCTCATGGTGATCCTCGCTGCGAGCCTACTACACGCAGCAGCAGGACGATGGTGGAGCTTGATGCTCCAGGTGCACGATGAGGCATCACTACTTTGGACGGACTTTGAGAACCTCTTCTGCTCGGAGTTCGTCCTAGCCAACCTTTGTGCGGTGCGTATCCAGGAGCTTCTGCAGCTGCGGCAGGGCAGCATGACGGTCGCTCAGTACTCGGCGAGATTTACTGATCTCTCGCGCTACTCGACTGACATGGTACCGGACCCATTCTTCCGAGCCCAGACCTTCGAGTAGGGTTTGAGACAAGAGATCAGGGCATCGCTGATCTCCCTCAACATACCGACTCAGAAAGGAGTACTAGAGCGGGCCCTTTTGATCAAGAGCTTCCTTGCTGAGTCTACACCAGCGCCGAGACCCACCGCAGGGCCGAACATGGCGGAGTCATTTGCAGCAGGCAGTCAACGGATGACTCAGGGATTCAGGCAGACCATACCTTCAGGCAGACGACCTCAGGACACTAGCTCAGCAGTGCGGGGCACACAGCGCGGAGCCAGTCTTTCGAGTGGAAGACAGTGCTATGCATGCGGCGGGCAAGGCCACATGGCTCGTGACTGCCCGACCCACCATGCAGAGGAGCAGCAGACGGTTGAGGAACCACCTAGGCAGAGGCAGAGGTTCGACCGTGGCGGTCCGCAGGGAGGAGGCGGACGAGGCAGAGGAGATGGTCGAGCAGCAGGTGGTGGGCGACGCTTTGAGGCTCTACCACCACCACCACGAGGAGGTCCACCCCGACCTCAGGGGAGAGCACAGCTTCAGGCAGCTGAAGCTTACGATCATGGAGCTCCGGAAGCAGGTGGACTAGTGCGGGACTAGCTCTAGGCATAGAGGCCTTTGCCCATAATGCCTCTAGCTTCGTAGTTTGTGTTGCTTTGTGACCTTGTTCTTTAAGTTGAAGTAATAAAAGACACTTGCCTTGGTGAATTTTGTTTTCTTGTCTTTTGTTTGTTTTTACTAAGAGGTGCCGGTTAAAAACTGTTGACTTGACCCTCACTTGCGAGATTCGTACTGGAGGAAACCTAGTGACCACACACTGATGCCGACAGTGTGACTCAACCCTTAGAGGCGAGAGTAACGGTTGGATCTCTTGGTAGCAGCGTCGAGGCCTTACGATGTCTTCCATGCCATGAATTAACTAATCATGACGAGATTGACTGTTTTAGGCAAGGAACGTGGTTCATCCAGGGGATGAGACCAGATTTCACTTTTCGGTAAAGGAGAAATCTTTGCAGCTAGTCTCTTTGCAGATATCCTACGTGGATAGAGATGGAGCAGCCTTCCTTCAGTCTCTCACAGTCACTCCTCCACTACTGCAGCGAGTCAGGGAGGCACAGCGTGGGGACGCTGACTGTGAGACACGGTGTGCACAGATATCCTCGGGAGAGGTACCTGATGGTTTCTTCCTTGGGGCAGAGCACGACATCCTTTTCAGAGGACGTACCATGGTACCAGTCGCTTTGCGAGAGGAAGTGCTGAGAGAGTTTCACACTTCTCCTTTGGCGGTACATCCTGAAGTGGCGAAGATGTACCAGGACCTCAGATGATAGCACTGGTGGCCGGGTATGAAGAAGGCAGTAGCAGAGTTCGTTTCTCGATGCCTCACCTGCCAGCAGGTGAAGGCAGAGCATCAGGTACCAGCGGGCTTGGTACATCCCTTGGAGGTTCCGGAGTGGAAGTGGGACGACATATCTATGGACTTCGTGACTGGACTTCCACGCACTTCCAGAGGTCACGACTCCATCTGGGTGATTGTTGACCGACTCACCAAGTCGGCACACTTCTTACCCATTAGAGAGCAGGGCTCAGTGGAGAGCTTGGGACGTCTCTACGTTCAGGAGATTGTGCGGCTCCACGGTGTGCCATCATCTATCGTCTCCGATCGAGATGCTCGCTTTACTTCCAGGCTTTGGAAAGGGTTACAGGAGGCGTTCGGGACGCAGCTACGTCTGAGCACAGCCTTTCACCCTCAGACGGATGGTCAGACGGAGAGGACCATTCAGACTCTCGAGGACATGCTCCGCGCATGTGTCCTCGACTTTGGTCATAGCTGGGAGGACCACCTACCCTTGGTGGAGTTTGCATACAACAACAGCTACCACTCCACCATCGGGATGGCACCGTACGAGGCATTGTACGGCCGACCTTGTAGATCTCCTCTGTGCTGGACAGACCCTGGGGAGTCAGCACTTGTGGGATCGGAGATGGTCCAGGCCACAACAGAGAAGGTCCAGGTCATTCAGGAGCGGATGAGGACAGCTCAGAGCCGGCAGAAGTCATATGCTGACAGGAGGCGGAGGCCACTGGAGTTCGAGGATGGCGACCACGTCTTCTTGCGGGTCTCACCTCGACGTGGTATTCGGAGATTTGGCCGAGGCGGCAAGTTATCTCCGCGCTTCATCAGACCCTTATAGGTCCTCAGCAGGGTTGGCGAGGTGGCTTATCGCCTGGCTCTGCCACCTCAGTTGCACCGGGTGCACGACGTCTTCCACGTATCCCAGCTGAGGAGATACATGCACGACCCGACGCACATCTTTGACCATGGGGAGCTTGACGTTGACGATGGGGTGACTTTTACAGAGGTCCCGGTGGAGATAGAGGATCTACAGGAGCGGGTCCTGCGTGGGCGATCGATTCCTCTTGTGCGCATCAGATGGCAGCACGGGAATATCCAGGAGAGCACATGGGAGCGGGAGGCTCAGATGCGTGCTCAGTACCCTCATTTGTTCCCCTAGTTTTTGATGTATCTTTACGGGGATGTAAAGCCCTGAGGTGGGAGTAATGTAAAGACCCATAAAATTCAAGGGAAATTTTTTCTTAATTTTCTTTGAAATTTTACAAGAGCGTGGTTTCTGACGGCACCTGATTCCGAGGCCCGGTGTGCCCGGAATCAATTTCCGAAGTTTGGCTCGGGTACGTTCAGTGAACGAACGAGCGGGAATTTCTAACTTTTGATCCGGTGCACGGAATTGAAATCCGAGGACACCGATGAACTCGTAGCGCCGATATTCGCTTAAGAAGACCTTTTCCGAAGTTGCGTTTGCCTAGGAGGAGATGTTTAATTTTCTGGATGAAATGAAGAGTAAAATAAATTTGTGATACAATATTTATTTTATATCTTTAAAGTGGTTAAAAAATTTTGTTGGAAGTTGGGTGGTTTAACCACCTAAGAGAGGATTAAGGTGAGGAGGTGCCCACCCGAGCCCCACCTTTTCAAATTCCCTAACTCCCCTCTCTCCCTCTTAAAAGCTTGACAACTTAACACTTAATTAATTACACAACTCATGTAGAATTAATTAAGTGATTTTTTTTTGATATTTAAGCTTTTGAAATGCTTGGCTTAGTAAATAAAATAAAGAGGGACCTTATTTTATTTGGATTGTTGGGTGAGGTGTGGAAGAGCTTTGGAGAAGCTGAAGAAATCCTCCACCTTCTTCATCTCCTTCGTGGAAGAACGCGAAGAACGTCCGCCGCCCACGAAGAACACCGACGATGATATCTTGACTCGTATTCTCCGATTGCTTCCTCCTCGACTTCTTCGTCTTCTAACCGACGTCAACGAAACGACGACCGCTTCCCACGACTACGTCAACGTGCGACTATCGAGGTAGGGGTTTACTTCAATATGATTATCACTTTCCATGTTTTCCCCTTCTAAATCTATTGTGGGTTTGGGAAAAATGTTTGATGAGGATTGTTGGAAATTTTTATTTAATTTACTTGTGAATCGTTTGAAACAAGGTTCAATTTTTAATTAATTAAAAATTGTGCCATTTGGGTGTTGGTTATTCCCGATTGTTAGCATCTAATGCGGAGGGCGCGGGCCGAACAAACACGGCCCGACAACCCTCCGTAGTTTTGTTTTTGGTGCGTGGTTTTGACAGTGATGAGGAATCGAATCCGAAATGGGAAAATGAGGTATCTGTTCCGAAGATCTCGATCCGAGAAAATCGCCGGCGAAGACCGCAAGAGGAACAGACCCCAGAGTGCGTCCGGTGGTCCGCGAAAGACGGCGGCCGCGCGCCGCTCCGGCGCGGCGGCGCCGGCGACCCGCGGCGGAGGCGCGCCGCCGGAGTAACCCACCGCGGCTAAGCCGTGGTGGTCAGCAGGCGGCCGGCAAAGCCGGCCGCGACGGTCCAAGGGCGGGACCCTTAGGGTCTAGCGTTTCGTATTTCGGCCGGCCAAACGGCCGGCCATTTTCCTGGATTTCCGGGGGATTAAACCCCCGGATGAAGGTGGAGCGGGCCCCCCATGTGGGGGGGGGGGCGTTGATTTGCAAAGCACGGGGGGGCTGCACCCCCCCGTTTCCTCGACCAGCGCTCGGCCAACCGGCCGAGCTGAGCGGCCGGGCCACGCCGCCGGCCGGTCCGGGTCCAGCGGACTGGGCCGGGTCGGGTTGACCCGGTGTGGGCCGACCCAGGGGGGGGGGGGGGGGTCGGGCCGGGTCGGCCCGGACCCGGACCCCCCATTTTCGAGACGAATTCGGTCTTTTGGCCATAACTTGAGGCACAGACCTCCGATTGACGAACCATCTACGGCAACACGATCCTTGGATCGAGACGGTCGTTTCGGTATATCGCACTCAAAGTTTCGGAATACTTTGAGTTCGGCCGGGTTGGTTCGTTCACGAAACCAACCGGGCCTTCGGAGCGGAAACACTCATATCTTGATCTACGGACGTCCGATTGACGTGCCTTCAGCTTTGTTGTGTTCCTCTTAGTGAGACGGATCTTTTGGAATACTCCGCCCAAGGTTTGGACGCAGGTGGAGTATGGTCGGGTTGGTTTTGCCTTAAAAACCAACCGGGCCCCGGGGACGAAAATGCCAATAACTCTCAGACCGGGCGTCCGATCGACGTGCCGTCTGTTGCGTTGAGTTCCTGTTGACGGTACGGAACTTTTGGATACATCAACTCTGGACTTTGTGACAGTTGATGTATCAGCCTCTCGGCTCGTGGAGCGGATCCTTCCGAACGAGCTTGCTGTGTGCGGGAACCCTAGTGCTGGCTGCGACTGTGACTACTACTGCTACTGCGACTGCGACGACGACAGTACAGAGATCCTGTGTGGATTCGACGACGACGACTACAGCACTCAGCGATCCTATATGGATCAGTGCTACAGGTCCTGTGTGGGCCCGATCCTGTGTGGATTCGACGACGACGACTACAACACTCAGCGATCCTACGTGGATCAGTGCTACAGGTCCTGTGTGGGCCCGATCCTGTGTGGGTCCGATCCTGTGTGGGTCTTTGCGCTCAGCGGTCCTGTGTGGACCAGCGCCTACAGGTCCTATGTGGGCCCGGTCCTGTGTGGGTCTTCTGCGGGGGTTAGTTACCTATCGATCCTTCGTGGGTCCGACGACTTAGATGGATTAGAGATCATCTTTATCATCTTTTGAAGAAGTATACCTGTGTGAGCTGAATCCTGTTGCTTTCCTGTGTGGATTTTGTTGTGCTATCCTGTGTGGATTACGTTTTTCTTTCCTGTGTGGAATACGTTTACTTTCCTGTGTGGACTGAGTTGTACTTGGGATCGGAGGTTGGAGCGTATTTGAAATTGATGACTTAGGTATATGTATGGGCATGTACCTAAGCAGTGTCGGTTGTTACTTCGTGATTGTACCTTTCTTCGTGGTTTATCCTTTGTGGATTTGAGAGACCTTCAGGGGTCTCGGGGTCCCTACTGAGTAGCTTATACTCACCCCTGCACGGGCTTTGCCCGCACTACATTGTGTTGGTTGCAGACGACAGACATCGTTGATCTTGGCTGAGGCTTGCAGAGCAGGACGGTACCTGGAGGTGGACCACTGGGCGGGACGTGCTCGAAGCGGACGGCGGGACCCAAGGAGCAGTGGAGCTATCTATACCCACCCTTCAGGTGGGATTTCCAGTGGACAGCTCGGTGTTGCATCTTTTACTTTACAGTTGCTGTTTTCCCTTTCGAGTTGTACTTTACTTTCAGTTTGGGTTTGTATACTGGCCCTTTTACTTTTCCGCACTTTCAGTTGTACTCTGTTTTTACTTAGTGTTTACTTTCCGCTTGCTTACTCTGTGGTGTTTGTTTACTTTACAAAGGCAATGCATTCCCTTTTTACCGGGATTTACGCCTTGGTGCTAGTCGCCAGCCCCTGGCCTATGGAAGGCGGGCTTGGGGTAGTCACGGCACGGGCCCCGAGGACGGTTCGTGACAGATTCTATCTCTTCTTCCAACTGTTGAATCTTTATATCCCTTAATTCAAGTTGAGAATTAAGTTCTCTCTTGAGATTATTCCCTCTAATCATCTCATCTTCCAATTCACGTGTGAGATTATCCAATATGTCACTTTTATACTTTGTTTTAAACTTTTCTTGCGCAGCAGAATCAGAACAAAATGCACTCTCTTATTGTAGCCTTTGGTTATTCTGAACAAGTTCAGACTTTTGTACAAAAAGATCATAATTTATGTATTTTAGATTCTGAATTTCATCTGACATCTAATTCTTTCCCTTGTCACCAGATTTGTTTTTTTCTATCTTTGTAGACATCTTTTGCAGTTCTTCAGCTTGATAATCATTCTTTTCCCTCATATCAATATCCACATCAATAAGCCTTTTATTTAATCCTTTTAGCTTTTTAACCTCAATTTACAATTCTTGGATCCAGATATATTTAGATTTAATATCTTTATCCAATTTATGATCTAATTTCTTTGTTTCGTAGAAAACTTCTGATTTTCGCCTTTTGGGAGTTTCTTCATCATCAGTAGTTCCAACATGACTTGGAATATAAGGTTTTTATCTCATTCCTTTATCATCATTGAATGAGTAAGTATTTCCACTGTATGATTTATCCAAATCATTATTTTGTTCGTTACTTGATTCCTTCAAATGAATCACACTATTTCCATAAACACTTCTACTTAGAGTAATATTACTTGACTTTTTCTTCTTCATTTAAGTTCTTCCATTTCCCATGGAACACAAATATAATAATAGAATGAATCTTGAACTTTAATAATTAACTAAACCAAGTTAGAGCAAAAAAATTTTATAAAAGAAACCTTCCCTCTGATAAAAATTGTTAAAGACAAAAGGTACATAGATACCCTAAGGGGGGCGGGGGTGAATTAGGGTATATATATTATTTTCCATAAATAATTACCGCCCTACTGGATCTTGATCTTTTTATTATATGGGTCACTTTGTTTGAACTTATGTGTTACTATTGATCTTATTCTTCCCTTCTTTATCTGATGACGATTATTTGAATGCAATGCAGAAAATCAAGAAGACTGACACACAAATTTTTACTTAGTTAACCCTCACTGGGATACATCCAAGGAGCATACAATGGTGATGTGCCAATGTACCAAATCCACCATATCTCACTTCCAAATTACAATATTCAGGATATATCTTTTATACCCAGGCTCACTAACTTTACAAAGTTTAGGGTTTTCTTACTGCATTCTCAAGGGTTACTCCCTATGGATCTTACTTTAGATCACTACTGATTGGAAGGATCATTGTCTTCCTCTTCCTTCACTAAATACTATTGTAAAGGATCCACTAACAATTTAGAGACTTATAGGTCCATTAATTATCTCTAATGAATGAATCCTCCACTGTATGTAGATGCTCTGTTGAAGTCCAATTTTCATCCACTGATGAATACCTCTTTACTAAAGTTGTACTGGGCAACTTCAAAATTTCACACAATACTAGGGTGACTTGTGTGCCATTTTAACTAGTGCGTATCCTCTGCCTTTGTTGTGGGTAAACCAACTTGCGCACCAATTTTATACTTGTGCACCACTTTATACTTGCGCACCACTTCTTGCATGCCACTTCTTGGGCACCACTGCTTGTATTCCAATACTTGAACACCACTGCATGCACACCACTACTTTCAAGCCACTTCTTTAGTGCCACTAATTTCATGCCACTGACTGTGAAAATCACTGCTTGCACGCCACTCATAACTTGCATGCCACTTCCACTTGCGTGATCAGAGCTCGGATTTTCTCTAAGTGTTGATATTATTCAAAATGAGTTTGGTAATTTTCTATTTATAGGCATTTTAGAGACCCTGTGCGTGAGGTGAACAACTCGCCTTGCATACCACTTCATGACTTGTGCACCGCTCCATAACTTGCACGCCACTTCTTGACTTACATGCCCCTTAATGACTTGCGCGCCACTTGTTAACTTGCATGCCACTTTCTTTCCTTTGTCATATTTTGGTGCGATGAAATATGAATTGCACACCACTTCTTCACTTGCATACCACTTCTTAAATTGTGCACCACTTTCTTTCCTTTGTCATATTTTGATGCGATGATATTGAAATACAACTTGCATGCCATTTCTTCACTTGCACACCCCTTAATGACTTGTGCACCAATTCTCCACTTGCATTCCGCTTAATGACTTGTGTTCCACTTCTTAACTTGCACACCAATTTCATTACGTTTTGAAATTCTGATGTTCTGATTTTGAAACATTCTTGGTGCGAAATATTCCAATCGCCCGCTATATCAACAAATACAATCACATCAAAAATACTTCAATGATACCTTGGGGGGTTTTCCCCAAGAGTATTAATAAAAATATTGATAATATATTTCAACATGTAATTTTATAGAGTAATATGTTAATCAAAATTATATAAAACATGTAATATTATTTCTAATTCAATTATATTAATAATAACCATAATTGGTTATCCATAATATGTATGAAATAAACCTCTATTTCAATTCTTGATATAGGAATAACACATTAATATTATTCTACTACATACATTTATTATTCCATGTAAATTATTTTATTCCAATTTAAGGAATCATGATAATATATCACTATATGTGATAACATTTTCCCCTTTTAGTTAAGTTTAAGGATAAGGAATCTCATTTATCTACTACATGAGATAATTATTCCTCTTTAAATTTTTTTAATTTTCATATCATGAAATATTAAGAAAATAATACTATAGTATGCAATCATTCTTAGAAATAAAAAATTTTAAATGGTAGTATGTAATAATAATTATTCACCCCCTTTAATTATTTTCAAATTATTGAATAATCATTCTTAATGTACAAAGTATGCGAATGAGTTATCCTAAAATTATATTAATATTCTATATTAAGCTATTTATTATAAAAATTAAATTAAGTAATAGTATGAAATAATAATTATTATTCTTACTTGCATATTTTCATATTATTAAATTTTAAATTAAGTAATATTAATTATATAATGTCCAAATAAATTCTATATATAAGAACACAAAAATATATATTAATAATTCATCCTCTTTATTGATATTTTTTCATATTATTAAATAATATTTCTTAGCATGATTATTTTCTATATTATTATTTGATTATGGTTAATTTCACTCATTTACACAAAGGAAACTTATACATGATCCAATCAAAATTTCACTTTAAAACAAGGGGAGGTAATAGATCTACCACATGGAAGAAGGAATCATTACATGATGCACCTAAACAAGAGGAGATAGGAATACATGCAAAGGTATATAAACCATAGGATATATTTAGGTGATTTTTTGAAGACTTGAAAATATTAAAAGGTGAGTTTTGGGTCACCCAAACTCAAGGAAAATGAATAGACTCAAATGAGGGAAGAAAACTAGTTTTTAATATTCAAATATATATCTACACAGATACTATAAAAACTCCATCAAAAAATATAATTATTCCTTATTTAATTCATATTTAATTGGTTCCCATTTAATTTAATTTTCAAGGACTGTTTTATGAATCCTAAAATAATGGGACTCAACACATGATTTTATCTCTTCTTAATAGATTCAAACAAAAATATTTCAAAATTTATTTCTATTAGTTTACATTAAAAACATGTGGCAGATCAAATGGGGAGGAAAAACTATGATTTTTAGGAAAATTCTACTACCCCTTCATGAGACGCACATGCTACATAAGGGTAACAAGGTTTTACCCTTACATGGCTAGCCACCCTTACATGACATTTTAAGATCCTGATATACTCTTATAGAATCTTTAGAATTCATGGATGAACCTTACATGAGAATAAGATTACCTTCATATGATCTTTATAAATATGGTGTTACACTTATGTGGTATTTGAGAAAAATAACCACTACATAGCCTATTTAAAATCTAGACCACCCTTACATACTAACAATAAACATCCAATGACTTTTTTCACAGCCTTGGAAAAACCACAACTGCCCTTATGTGAGATTTGGATTACCCTTATGTGGGTAAGGAAATGTAACGACCCAAACTTTCATTAATGGAAATCCCTCTAGATCTAATTAAATGTATCTTTATGTAATATGTTTATATAAAATGTCAAATTATTTGTTTTTATGTTAAGAATTGTGACCGATGCTAATATATCCATTGAACAGTGATCACATTATTAGTATAAATATAAGGCTTTAATAAATCCAATTTACTCAGACAAAGGAAGCGATGACCTCATCTAGTAGACGTTCCCCATACGAAGCGCATTTGTCAGAGATTGAAAAGGAGGTGGTGTCATTGGGCTTCGCTCTTGACCAGGACCAAGCCTAGCTTGAATATGTTAAGCTCAAGTGGGACCGACTACGAGAGAAATTGAATTTGATAGAGATTACCGCCCGAGCAATGTTATCCGAGCCACCCCAAGAGTCTGTCACCATCACACACCATACTCTTCGGTCTTATGTGCGTGTTATAAGGGGTTATGCAACAATACCTTATCATGATGGTTACATAAATTATTTTTTATATAATAATGAATATACTTTCTTCTTATTATTGTTACTTTGTAAATAGTTTTTAAAGCACAAATAGTATTTTTAGTTAATGTTCAACTAAGAAATATATTTTGATGAATTAATGGATATTTGAATTAAATAATATTTTAATAAAATAATAATAATATTATTAAATTAATTTTTATTAAATATAAATGATCATATAATTTTATGAATGCAATTGTAATTTTTATTAAGGTTCAAAAGCCATTTTTATCAAAACTAGTGAATTTTCGATAAATGTCATTTTTTATTTTAAAAATGAAAATTAAAATATTTAGAAAATTATTTAGATAAAATAAATATTATTTATTGAATCAGGAAGTTGAAATTATCCAATGGTGAATTTTTCATAATTTTCTGAGATAGTCAAATTTTTGGGTAAAAATTAAATATCGTTTAAATATATAATGTGTTTTATGACATCATAATGACCCAATAGTGATGTAATAAAATACTATAAGCTTTATGTTCGGCCAATATATGTTTTAAAATTAAAATAATGTGATTTTGGGTTTTTTTTGACTTATTTTACAAAGCATTAATGGACCCTTCAAGACATATTAAACATCTTGTCTTTTTAAATTGTTTTCCTTGGGAGTGTGACTCACCTCCACATAAGCAACCCCATTATTTTAAGAAGTTTGGACTTTGGCCTTATAAAATATTTTTTTTCCACTTCCCTTTTCCAAAAACCATGGGCAAAAACCATGGTCTGGTTTGTGGTTTGGATTAGTTTAATGTGAGGTGTCCCAAACCTAAATAATAAAGAACCCCCCACCTTTCCTATATAAAACCACCCAAGCTCCCACTTCCTCCTCACTCAAATCCTTTGGAGTTTGTCAAAAATTTTCCCTAATCTATCTACAATCCCCCAAGGTTCCCCAAGCTCCTAAGAATCCTGTCTCAAGCCTCTCCTTTGGAAGCACACGTCCAGGTAAGGGTTTTTTCTTCCTTTCTCATTTTTGTCCGATATTCTTTAAATTGTTATGCCCTTTTAATTTCAATTATAAATGTTAGAGTATGGTTTTTAAACTACCCCATACTTCCCTATTTATGTTTTAATTATTATATACCTCTTTCTCTTTCAATAAATTCCTCCCATGTACACTCGTTACTATGATGAAATTCCTAAAGGAATTTCTCTCTCCTCTTTTACATTCAAGCAATTATTTTGTATCATGACTCTAAATTACATTAAAATTATTGGTACATGTATCTATATGAACCCTTAATATCCATTTAATGTAAATATGATTATACACCCCTTTCTATCTCATCAACCATTTTTATGAATTCTTACATCACGCCGTTACACTGCTGAAATTGCACCGATTTTCCAAGCCAATGTCATTGTGTAGTGAATACCATGCCAATATCTCTATCAAGGGTAATCACCTTTATGAACATTTACTTATTGATTATAAATCTTCATTTATTAACTCCACATTACTTTATTGTGGAATAAATTATTATGTTTTATGAATCCATGTTATATGATCCATGTGGCACACTTATGTATGAAATTAAATGTTTAAGAAGGGTGCACCCTTATATCGCTCCAATGCATTGGGTAAAGTATAGTATCATGATACGTCATGTGCAATGGGTGTTTACTCATGATAATTCAAGTGCAACTAGTTTTTACTCATGCTTCATGTGCAATGAGGATTTACTCATGCTCCATGTGCAATGGGCCTTGGCTCATGCTAATTCCATGTTAAGTGTTGTTGCCACATTTCCATGTTATGATTATCATGATTTATCATGCCTTTATGTTTATGTTTCACTTGTGCTCTATTGATATTCATATTGTCTAACATGTATTCTTTTCCTCATGTTATTCAAAGTTTACTCCCTTACTGGGCTTTATAGCTCACCCTTTTTCTTATGCATGTCCTCAGGTTATCCCATGCAATTCTAAGTACGAGGGAATGTAGTGGTCATGTAAAGGAAGTTTTCAATAAAGATGTTGTTTTTCATGTTTTAAGTTGTTATTTAATGATACTAATCCCCAAATACAATATACCTCTCGATCTTCCATGTTTTATCAAGTGAATTTTATGTAATAAATTATGTTTAATTGTGTAATAAAAGATCAGGGTTGTCATAGTTTATATCAGAGGATAGGTTTAGTTATTTTTGAATTTAGGATTAGAAAACCCTTGTGAAGCCTTAAAGACAAGAATAAGTATAATAAAAACATCCCCAAGTTTTGGTGAGTATTGAGTAAGTGGTTTATCAAGAAAATACATCCCTGTCTGGATACGAGCAGGTAGAGGCAACTCTGGCACAGATGTATCATAGTGGTAAAACCTAAAAACACTACTTTGAGCTAGACTCTAATAGAAACTGGTGCATGACAACGGGCCTTGCGTCACTCTTGGTTATGAAACTCCCAGGGGATATGCTTTGATAAATTCACAAGCGTAGTATAAACCATTATTAAGGGACAAAAAAATGCCCTAAGAATATATGTTAGAAAGTAGATCATGGATAACATAGAATGAAGCCAATAGATTCATATGTTAAGGAAATAAAATTTATTTATAAGTCGTCAGTTTTTTCCTTGGATTACCCTTTATGTGTTACCTCTAACTTTCCTTTTATTCCAGCCAATGGCCGGTAATAGGAGGACTCAGGCTAACAACCGATGTGAAGATCAATGTGATGACTGTACTAATGAGATGCCCAATCCAATGGGAGTGGGAATCGCAAACTTTGTCATGATTCTATCTTAGCTAACTCAAGATTTGAATAGAAACATGGGTCAAGTGGAACATTCAACCCCCCCTAAGAAAGAAAAAATTGCTATCGAGAGCTTCATGAGACAAAGGCCTCCTACTTTTAATGGATCACCCAATCCCTCAATTGCCGAACAATGGATCAACTCCATTGAAAATATCTTCTCCATCCTTCAATGTTATGAACAACAGAAGGTTCTCCGGGATGCTTATCATATGGAGGGTGAAGCTGATCAGTGGTGGACGTTGATAAAAAATACGAAGCCTGAGGAGGAGATCAAGGCGTTGGAATAAAAGGATTTCTAGAAGATGTTTTTCGATAAATATTTTCCGCACACCCTTCGACTTAAGATGGAAAGGGACTTCCTTGCCCACAAGAAAAAGGATGACGAATCTGTTGGAGCGTATGAGGAAAACTTCACAAGACTTGAAAAATACTCTTCTAGATTTGTCGTTACCCCCGAATGTAAGGTTGACCGCTTCTTTGGTGGGATGAAACCTAGCCTGCAGAAAGCACTGGTGATCCGTGACTTCAACAGCTATGAGGAAATTTTCCAATGTGACCTAAAGGTTGAAATGGAGATCAGAGAATCTCAGGGGTATCATGGGGATAAGAAGCGTAAGGTGGAATTTAATTATAGAAGTCTGATAGATAAATCCAATGATGCTAAGAATATCCAGCACCCCACTTGCCAAAGGTGTGGAAAGAAGCACCCTGGAAATTGCCTAAAGGGTATGAGAAAATGATTTAGGTGTAGAAAAGAAGGGCACCTGGCTATTAATTTTCGGAAATAAAGACCCTTGGATAAGAAAGAGGAGAGGAATGCTCTGTTCGAACCTCAACGCATGGTAAACTACTACAACTACAAAGAACCAGAGCATCTTGCAAATTAGTTCCCTAAGCCAAGGGTTTTCAGAGGAAACCAACAAACTCCAAGGCAGCAAGGGCGAGATTTTTCCATCACTACTGCTGAAGTGAACCACTAAAATGAAGTGGTGACAGTTACGCTAGTTATTAATTCAAGAATAGTGAACGTACTTTTTTATTCAAGTTCTACACATTCTTTTATATCTTGAAAGTTTAGTAGAACAATCCCAGCACCACCAAAAATCATGGAAGTGAAGATGTCGGTGAGTACGAAAAATGAGGAAATCATTGCATCCCATGAATATAACTCCTACCATGTCATAATCTGTGTATTAAACTTCCCAGAGAATCTCATCATACTCCCTTTGGTGGAATTTGATGCAATTCTTAGCATGAATTGGATTTCCTTATATAGAGCCAACATAAATTTCTATGAGAGGGAAATCACTTTCCATGTGGAGAATCAACCTCCGATTCTTTAAAAGTGCAAGGAGGAAGATGAATCTTCTTTAGCTCCATCATCTCAAGCATGGATATTACTTCCCTATGAGCATGTGTATATAACTCAGATGATTGAGTCTAAGGAGGAAACCATCCTAGAAAACATGCCTATTGTGAGGGAATTCGCTGAAGTGTTTCCCAAGGAATTTCTTGGTCTTCCTCCTAGAAGAGATGTTTAATTCTCAATTTATCTTATACCTAGGGAATTTCTAATATCCAAGAATCCATATAGAATGGCTGTTGTAGAGCTTGAGGAGCTGAAGAAACAACTATAAGAGAATCTGGATAAAGGGTTTATACACCCAAGTGCTTCACCATGGGGTGAACCAGTCCTCTTCGTCAAGAAGAAGGATGGGTCAATGCGCCTTTGCATCGATTATTGCGAGCTTAAAAAAATCATGATAAAGAACAAGTATCCTCTCCCACGAATTGATGACTTGTTCGATCAGCCGCATGGAGCACAATACTTCTCCAAGGTGGATTTGCGGTCAGGATATTATCAAGTAAGGGTGAAGAAGGAAGATATCCCCAAGACTGTTTTTTGTACAAGATACGGGCACTATGAATTCATAGTAATGCCTTTCGGACTCACTAATGCTCCATCAATCTTCATGGACTTGATGAATAGAGTCTTTAGAGATTAACTCGACAAATTTGTGGTAGTCTTTATAAATGATATTCTGATATACTTGAAAACCAAGGAGGATCATGAGGAGTATCTAAGAACTGTACTAGAGACCTTGAGGAAGGATAAGCTCTATGAAAAGTAAACAAAGTGTGAGTTCTGGTTAAAGGAGGTCTCATTCTTGGGCCATATCATGACAAGCAATGAGATATTTATGGATTGTTCCAAAATAGATGCAATTGAGGGATGGATGAGGCCAACATCGGTAATGTATATCTATAGCTTATTGGGGTTAGCTAGATATTATTGATGATTTTTGAGAAATTTATCACAATTGTACAACCCTCTTACCAAGCTAACTCAGAAGGGAGTAAAGTTTTCTTGGATTAATGAATGCAAAGAAAGCTTCAAGGAGTTAAAAAGGAGGATTATTGCTGCACCCATGCTCACTTTACCCACAAGTGGATAACTTTTTGTGGTATTTAGTGATGCTCCAAAGAAGGGTCTGGGTTTTGTGTTGATGCAAAATGACAAAGTCATTGCCTATGCATCAAGGTAATTGAAAGTTCATGAACAGAACTATCCAACACATGACCACGAGTTGGATACAATGATATTTTCTTTGAAAATTTGGTGGAATTATCTCTTTGGAGATAAGTGTGAAATATATATGGACCACAAAAGCCTCAAGTATATATTCACACAAAAAGAGTTGAACATGCACCAATGAAGATGGTTAGAGCTGATCAAAGACTATGATTGATCAATCCATTACCACCTTGGGAAAGAGAACAAGGTGGAGGATGCCCTAAGTAGAAAGGACCCAACGATTCTATCATTGATGAGAATTTAAAAGGATCCAATCTTCTTATATTTGATGAAGATGGAAATGGGAATCATAAATAAGGGAACATCATCAATCCTTTCACAAATGATTTCTCAACCGTCACTTTTGGAAAGGTTAAAAGATTCTCAAAAAGAAGATGTGGGAATTCAGAAGAAAGTGGATGCTATAAGAAAAGGGAAATCCTCGAAGTTTAATGTTAATGAAGAAGGAATTGTGAGATTTGGGGAAAGACTATGTGTTCCATCAAGTTCAGAGCTGAAGAAGGAACATTTGGATGATGCATATAGTTCAAATTTCTCTATTCACCTAGGAAACACAAAGATGTATCGAGATCTCTGAGAGCATTATTGGTGGGATAATATGAATAAGGAGATCACTGAATATACATAAAAGTGCCTAGTGTGTCCGCAAGTGAAGGCAGTGAGGCAAAAGTCTAAGGGGATTATGAAACCATTGCCCATAGCAGAATGAAAATGGGAGAACATCACCATGGAATTTGTCACCAGACTTCCGAAGACATCTAAATGCAACAATGCAATCTGGGTTATTGTGGATTGTTTTACAAAGGCTGCACACTTCATTTCTATTTTGGAGGATTTTTCATTGGATCAACTGGCACATATATATATCAGGGAATTGGTAAGGCTACATGGATTACCACTATCTATTTTTTCTGATGGAGATCCAAGATTCACCTCTAAGTTTTGGAAGAGTCTTCAACATGCTTTGAATACTAAACTGAACTTCAATATGGCCTATCATCCTCAAACTGATGGCCAATCCGAGCGGAATATCCAAACACTTGAGGACATGTTGAGAGTGTTATCAATGGACTTTAAAGGAGGATGGGATCAAAATCTTCCTTTGGTTTAGTTCTCTTATAATAACATTTTCCACTCGAGTATTCAAATGGAACCTTATAAAGCCCTTTATAGGAAAGAGTGCAGAACACCGGCATGTTGGGATGAGGTCGGTGAGCATAAGCTACTTGGACTAGAAATGGTTGAAGAAATGGTGGAGAAGGTGAAAACCATTCAGCAGCATATCAAGGCATCCCAGAGTCGACAGAAGATTTATGCAAATAACCATCAATGAGACCTTGAGTTTAAAGTTGGAGACATGGTATTTCTATGCATATCTCCATGGAATAAGGTCATGAGATTTGGAAAGAAAGGGAAGTAAAGTCCAAGGTACATAGACCCCTTTGAGATTCTTGATTGTGTCGGGGATGTGGCCTATCGAATAGCACTTCCACCTACCATGGCCAAAGTACATGATGTATTTCATGTACCCCTCTTAAGTAAGTACATACCGGACCCTTCACATGCACTCTCTTCAGAGGTGGTATAGTTAGAGGATGATCTTTCTTATGAGGAGAAATTAGTGAAGATCTTAGATCGTAGAGAAAAATTTCTACGAAATAAGACAATGCCCCTCATCAAGGTGTTTTGGAGAAACCACAAGTTTGAAGAAGCGATGTGGGAATTGGAGGAAATGATGAAGCAGAGTTACCCACATCTGTTTTAGTGTGAGAAAATAAAATTTTTAGGGTGAAATTTTTTTAAGGGGGGAATATTGTAACGACACAAAATTTCATTAATGGAAATACCTATTGATCTAATTAAATGTATTTTTATGTAAAATGTTTATATAAAATGTGAACTTATTTGGTTTTAGGTTAGGAATTTTGACTTTTGCTAATATAGCCGTTGAACAGTGATCACATGATTAGTATAAATATAGGGCTTTAACAAATCCAATTTACTCAGACAAAGGAAGCGATGGCCTCATCCAGTAGACGTGCCCCATAAGAAGCCCATTTTTCAGAGCTCGGAAAAGAGGTACCATCATTGGACTTATATCTTGACCAATCCCAAGCCTAGTTTGAATATGTTAAGCTCAAGCGGGACCGCCTATGAGAGAAATGTAAGTTGATAGAGATTACCACCCGAGAAATGTTATCCGAGCCACCCCAAGAGTCTGTCACCATCACACATCTTAATCTTCAGTATTATGTGGGTGTAATAAGGGGTTATGTAACAAGACCTTATCATGATGGTTATGTACATTATTTTTGTATATAATAATGAATATACTTTCTTGTTATTATTGTTACTTTGTAAATAGTTTTTAAAGCACAAATAGTATTTTTAGTTAATGTTCAACTAAGAAATCTATTTTGATGAAATAATAGATTTTTGAATTAAATAATATTTTAATAAAATATTATTATTATTAAATTAATTTTTATTAAATACAAATGATCGTATAATTTTATGAATGCAATTGTAATTTTTATTAAGGTTCGAAAGCCATTTTTGTCAAAACCAGTGAATTTTCAATAAATGTTAGTTTTTATTTTAAAAGTGAAAATTAACATATTTATAAAATTATTTAGATAAAACAAATATTATTTCTGGAATCAAGATGTCAAAATTATTAAATGGTGAATTTTTTATAATTTTCTGAGGCAGTCAAATTTTTGGGTAAAAATTAAATACCGTTTAAACATATAATGTGTTTTATGACATCATAATGACCCAATAGTGATTTAATAAAATACTATAAGCTTTATTTTCGGCCAATATATGTTTTACCATTAAAATAATGTGATTTGGGTTTTTATGACTTATTTTACAATGCATTAATGGACCCTTCAAGACTTATTAAACATCTTGTCTTTTTAAATTGTTTTCCTTGGGAGTGTGACTCACCTCCACATAAGAAAACCCATTATTTTAAGAATTTCAGACTTTGGAATTATAAAATATTTTTTTCCACTTCCCTTTTCCAAAAACCATGGGCAAAAACCATGTGATGATTTGTGGTTTGGATTAGTTTAATGTGAGGTGTCCCAAACCTAAATAATAAAGAATTCCCTCACCTTTCCTATATAAACCCACCAAATATCCCACTTCCTACCCACTCAAAGCCTTTTGAGTTCGTCTAAACTCTGAAATACTCTCTCTATAATCCTCCCAAGTTGCCCCAAGCTCCCAAGAAGCCTCTCTCAAGCCTCTCTCAAGCCTTTGGAAGCACACGTCCAAGTAAGGGTTTTTTCTTCCTTTCTCATTTTTGTCTGATATTCTTTAAAATTTTATGCCCTTTTAGTTTCAATTATAAATGTTGGGGTATGGTTTCAAACCTCCCCCATACCTCCCTATTTATGTTTTAATTATGATAGACCCATATCTCTCTCAATAAATGCCTCCCATGTACACCCGTTACTATGCTGAAATTCCGAAAGGAATTTCTCTATCCTCTTTTACATTCAAGAAATTCTTTTGTATCATGACTCTAAATTCCATTAAAATTGTTGGGACATGTATCTATATGACCCCTTACTGTACAATTCATATAAATATTATTATACACCCCTTTCTATCTCATCAAACATTTTTATGAATTCTTAAGTCACGCCGTTACGCTGCCGAAATTGCACCGATTTTCCAAGCCAATGTCATTGTGTAGTGAATACCATGCCCATTTCTCTATCAAGGGTATTCACCTTTATGCACATTTACTTATTGATTATAAAGTTTCATGTATTAATTCCACATTCCTTTATCTTGGAATAAATGATTATGTTTTATGAATCCATGTTATATGATCCATGTGGCACACTTATGCATAAAATGAAATGTTTAGGAAGGGTGCGCCCTTATAGTGATCCAATGCATTGGGTAAAGTATAGTATCATGATACGTCATGTGCAATGGGTGTTTAGTCATGATAATTCAATTAAAACAAGGTTTTACTCATGCTTCATGTGCAATGAGGATTTACTCATGCTCTATGTGCAATGAGCCTTGGCTCATATTAATTCCATGTTAAGTGTTGTTGCCACATTTCCATGTTATGATTATCATGCTTTATCATGCCTTTATGTTTATGTTTCTCTTTTGCTCTATTGATGTGCCTATTTTTTAACATGTATTATTTTACTCATGTTATTCCAAGTTTACTCCCTTATTGGGCTTTATAGCTCACCCTTTTTCTTATACATGTCCTCAGGTTTTCCCATGCAATGCTAAGTACGAGGGAATGTAGTGGTCATGTAAAGGAAGTTTTCAATAAAGGTGTTGTTTTTCATGTTGTAAGTTGTTATGTAATGATCTTAAGCCCCAAAGACACTATACCTCTCGATCTTCCATGTTGTATCAAGTGAAGTTTATGTAATAAATTATCTTTAATTGTGTAATAAAAGATCATGGTTGTCATAGGAAAAGGGTGAGATACCTTTACCTATCTTTAAGAAAATCAAAAACACCCTTACATGAGACAATGTTTACCTTTACATGAGAATAAGGATTCCCAACTAACACTTACATGAGATAAAGATGATCTGGGTTACCTTTTCATAACTCTGGACATACCTTTATACAATATGAAGAAAATGGGTGGTTACCTTTACATACATTTTAAAAATGGATGCTTACCCTTACACATCTAATGAAAAACACCACTTACCCATCTATAGGTGTAAGGCCCTACATCAGGGTAAAAGTTAAGCTAAATGAAATAAATTTTCAATTAAAATAACTTATAAATAATAAAGTAAAGGATTTATTATTAGTTTCATAAATTCTAAAACACCCCCAAAATTAATTAAATCACTTCAAAAACTCCCAAATTAATTTCCAAAAAATCATTTAAAACTTTAAAATTATTTTCAAAATTTTCAAAACCATTTTAAAACCACTTCTTAAAATATGAAAAACTATTTTAAACTATCAGAAAGCCTAAAATGGTAAAGTAAGGATTAATAATATTTCATACCTTTACATTTCTCAAATAATTCTAATCCTTGATAATTAAAACAAAACTAGGAATGAGAGGGAAAGGTTGGGGAATAAATCAGCCATCTAGTGAGATATCTCTCAAGGATCTCACTATATTTGGAACACAATCAACACTATAGAGGAATAAAGCATATAGAAATGCAACATCTTTAGCACTCTCAAAACAATATCTCAGGGTATATTACTCTCAAAAAGAAACAAAAAAATTAGTGAAACATTACATCAATGTGGAGAATCAATCTAATTTACCAATATGATATTAGATAATTCATCCCAATGAAATCAATCATTAAATAACTTGGGATAATGATTATGTATCCATGACTGTCATTCCAAATCAGTGTCATATAACAAAAAAAGGAAACATAGATAACTATAACAAACCTAAAAATTAATAGATACCAATCAAATAATCATTACAAAAAAACAACATTACAAAAGAAAACACCATCATAAACAATCAATTCACATTAATATAAATTTAAAGCATAAAAATTTATGTATGAGAAAAAAATTATATCTATAATTTTGACAAATTTATTTGGGAATTATTTTAAATTCAAATATATACTTGATTTTCCCTCATTTATCATGCTAGAAATATTTAATTCATAATATTTATAACTTATCATTCTTAACATGTCATAAAAAAAGTAGATTAGTATTCTTGCATAATAATTTATTAACAATATTAGAGATGATACTTTAAAAAATTAATTTGGTCTTATTGGTTGAGGAGTTCAAAACTTAAATATGCTTTTCATATGATTCCTTACTTGAGAGACATGTATCGAAACATTTTCATATTAAAACTTGTTAATTTTCAAAAGGAAGTTGATACATTTTTTTCACTAAGTATCTTGAATTTAAAACCCAATAGTTTAGAAAAAATTCAAATAAAAACATTTTAATCCTTATTCATAATAACTTACTTATCAAAATACTCTTTATGAAAACACATCCAAATCATTTTGAAAAACTGATTTTAGAATAAATGTAAGCTTTATGGAAGAACTGTAATTGTTTATTTAAGAAAAAATGTTACCAATTTCTTTTCAAGTGGGTCTTAATGAACATTATTACACATATTATCACATATCATAAATAAAACTTCAAATTATAACATTATAAAATTGAATTTTTTTCCTTAAAATATTTCATTACTATTCAAACAACAAAGACTACCAATTTAATTCATAATGCATCAGAAAATTTAATTAATCCACCCACTAGTACAATTAAATCCTTAACATGTTTCATATTAAACTATTTTCATAATTTTGAGAATTTTAAACATTCCAATCATGATGTATTATCCTACATATTTAACATACTTTCCATGATAACTTACATATACAAAATAGTTAAATGCTTTCATCAAATCCTTTTTATTTATCCAACATAAATATACCTTTCACTTTATTATGTTGAAATCAATAAGCATAACTTCAAGCCTATAAAAATTCATAATACATTAATCATAAGTCATGAGGTATAAATTAAACACTTTATCCAACTGTAAATTTTTTCTCACGTTTTTTATCAAAAATTTATTTACTCGATGTGAAATTATGTAAAATCTACAAGGGATTTAGCATTCTATTTACCATTTACTATAGGTGCATGCCATTATTTTCAAGAGTTTTAAATTATCACTACATAACATTTCTTAAATAACACAATCACTTATATCAATATAGTTAAATCCACTGAAAACATAAAAATCAAAGGAACCCATCCATTACACCATGATATTGTCCACTTTGTGAGGCACTGACTCACCCTTATAGTTTTAAAATGCATCATAAAAAAGTGTCACTATGGATGAAGTGTCCCCTATCTTAATTTTTTTGAGACCATAATGCATATTACTAGTATGATAGAAAACCCTTATGATAATATAATCACTATAGATCACAACCACATCATAAATAAATCCAAATACCCAACCCAAAACATAAAAGAATTTATTTCACAATATAGAGAAAAATTAATCTAATACTTGTCCAAAAATAAATTAGATATAAAATATAAAATATTGTCTTTCCCTAAAGCATGTCCCATATTACATGGACCGATTGAAGAGTATATTGATTAAAATAAAGGATGACATATAAGAACACCTTCCCACAAATGAAATATCCACTACACTGGGCTCGAGAGAAGAGTATAAGATACATATAATGATAAAAACATATCCCACAAACTATATCTTCACATCATTGAGTCCAGGGAGAGAGTTATATAATTATATGAACAATGTAATAGAATCCCTTTCCCCATACCATATCCCTATCTCAACATTAGGACTGAAGAATGAGTTATATCTTCATCTCTAAAGGAAATTAGGTGTGGGTTGGAAACTAAAGGTTGGATTGGTCCAAAAAATCACAAATTAAGGATTTAATAGGTGGGTTTAAATCAAGTGAACTTATAGATTTACATACACTCATTTTAAGGGGATAGTAATCAAAGAATGATGATAATACTGGTTATTCAATTTAAGGGGATAATAATTGAAGGGTTTCTGGATAAAAAAGGAAATTCAAAGGTCTCACCAAACATAAATAGAAGAACATATAAATTCTCAAGTGAAGGGAAAACATCACTGACCAAAAATATGCATTTGTGGATACAGAAAGAAACTCTATCTAAAAATGATCTAGGAATTTCCTATACAAAAAAAAACCCCTCATAAACCCTGAGGAACGAGAAATAGCACTTTTAAGGTATCCCATACAACATCATCAAATTCAATGAAACTTGGTTCTTTTTTTGAGCATAAACTAAAGGCTATCTCCTCGTACTAAAGCCATCCTCTATCCCATGATATGAAATGGATCCCTCAAAATTCTATAGACTCTGGTGCTAGAACTTTAAAAGTGTCCTTCTCCAAGAATTTTCATCATCGACCTCCACCATACAATGATTTTATAATACATATTGTTGAACATATTTAGTTCAAACCTATTGGGGACATCAAACTATATCCAATCCCACAAAAAAACAAACATTATTAAGTCTTAACCCAATACACATATTATTTAAGGTTAATTAATTAATTCATTTTTTACCTATTTCCATTATCTACCTAGTTTAAATACATGCACATACAAGCACGATTCATGATACTTTCCTAGGTCACTACCTCACAAGGATTATCACTTCGATTAACATGTTTAGTAAGCATGAATGTTCTTACATCATATCATAAGGGTGCCTAAAATCCTCTATCCTCATCTACCTCCCTTGTTGACAACATATAATAAGACCAACTGATATTTTTTCCCTACCAACCCATGCATCCTTACCAGTTCCTAACTCCAAACTCTATCCCATCTCTCAAAAATCAAATTTGATACCACTCTATCATGACCCCCTCCCTCAAAAGGTAACCCACATGGGATGACAATGAAGGAAGAGAGATAATAACCCCTAAATCCGAACTCCAATAGGCCATGGGTTGGAAACTAGAAACATGGGTATATAATAACACCCATGGGAGGCATTACCCTCATAAAGATTTAATAAGTAAGAGATGAGATGATAAAAACCACAAAATAAATCCTTCTCAAAATAAATAAATAATAATTCCTAATAAATTATGTGATTTTACACATAATAGGATACAAATGAAATGAAAATATAAAAAGATATAAATCTTCAGCAGTGAACATGAAGATCCAACATCTTCTGAACAACTCATAAAACTAGTATTGTCCTCCCTGATCACCAACCAACTTCTGCTAACCTGAAAAATAGTTTACATATATGTAGGGTGATTATAACATGTATACTCAATAGGATACTCCCTGATATCTCCCATGTATTATGTGATTCAAGAATACTAAATCCTAATGAATAAATAAATGAAACTAATTCATATCCTAAATGGGTATACTATTCCTTTCCTATTATTACTAGGTCTTACTCACTAAATAACGTATAAAAGTAAATCAATTATATAAAAATCACATATATATATATATATATAAATGAAGGTACCCATTTACAATTATCCATTGGTTTTTTACTCTCACACACCAATGCCACATATTCTATGCTCATCCCCTCATAAGTCAAGTTATCCTTGATGTGAATTAGGCCTCATCCCTACTTACCTTAGACCCATGAAGGGACCAACATATTGTGTTATAATCAATACATATATAAATATCATCATCCCAACTTTCACCTTATGTAAACATATCAATATTAACCAGGTTGTAGTCCAAAAGCTACCATAACCCATGTAAATTAATTATACCTCAATACATCATAGCCCATGAAAGTACACTTGTGGAAAACTATAACTACCATGACCGAATACAAGTATGTTCTATACCTAAAGGCCTTACAACCTATATATAAATGTATAATAAAATCATGATACATCACACAGCTAGTAAGAAAACACCCTATACCATAAGCCGTTATGGCCTGAGATATGCATACTTTTCTATATTTATAGGGAGAGAGGGGGAGAGGGAGAAGTCAACCATTTGTTCTCTCATTATTCAGGACATTTGAGAAAACACCCCCAATACATTTGGGTACCTCTTTCCCTACCAACGTAGGTGGGGTTATGTATAAAATCAGAAAATATAGAATACTATCATGAAAAACGATACTAAGGGAACAATATACCCTTAAAATCATCTTTCGCTATTGTCACACAAGACACCTAGCCGCCACTGCTAAGGTCTATATATCAAATAATCATACAAGAATCAATTTAATTAATTCATTATCCATTAATTAATATTATTATATTTACCTGATTAAAATTTTAGACCTATTTTGGACTCCTCATGTTTTAATGATCACAAATCATGTTTAACATATCACAAATCATGTTTAGAGATTTTAGGTTTCCTTATGTTTTAATGATTTCAACTCATGGTTTAAAATCTCAAAAGATCCTGATTCAGAATCTACAAAATCATGTTTGAATATTGTAAACTATGTTTAATCTTGTTATATTATGCTTCAGTATGATTATAGTTAATCTTAATCCATTATGTGAATATTACTTCTTAAGACAGGTTATAGATATTAGGCTAAGTCTGTGACACCGTAAGTTTGCTACCGGTTCTAAATTTTCACAAAGTCTGGAAACTGTAAGCTTGCTACTGGTTCTAGATTTTCACAAAGGACCTAACACCATTTCCTTGCTACTATTTCCAGGACATCATAACAAGACACCATTCAGAATTTTGACAAAGTACTAGACACTGTTTACCTGGCACCATAGTCTTTACCCTGGTTCCAAAATTCGCAAAGGACCCGACACTCTGATCGTGATATCAGTTTCAAATTTAAAAAAGGATATGCTACTGTGATCTTGCTAATAGTTACATAATTGAAAAAGGATTAGACACCGCTCTAGTGATACCACTCAAAGTAAAAGGAGAAGACACCATTCCAAGTGACTGTCTCACTGAAAATGTGACACCATTCCACACTTAACCATTTTTCTGTATTTTTCAATTAAATTTAAAATTTATTTATAACGATCATATTTGAGTAATTTAATGACACTGATATAATTAATGTTCTTTTTTATTCCTTTCAATAGACAACATGAGGTATGAGGTGTATAAATTATGCTCCCTATTAGCTATAACAAAGGCATCTCTAAGATAAAATACGTGGTGGTGCATGAGATAAAAAATAGATTCGAACAATGGTTTGAATAAAAAGTATAATAGAACACATATAATGAAGAAAACTCAAAGAAATCTCTATTCCGAGAGGCTAAACTGCTATGGATCAGAACCTCAAACAACCTTGAAGCAACAACTCTAAGAAGAATAAGATCTAAAAATTACATCTCATCAAACTGGAAACTAGAACACGAGACCCACAATACTTTGTTTTCACAAGAGGACTTGAAAATCAAATCTGTTACATCCTATAAGTCCAGATTTTCATAGAACAACACACAGAGCATTTATAATACTTTATCATTATCTTTTCTATACTGTGTACTGTTTTATTACTTTTCGAGCAGTGTTTGTGTCTGTATTAAAACACACTTTGTCACCTACATTAAATTGGATGATACAATATATCATCACTCAAAAATCTTTATACATCTTGTTTCACCCACATATAATAGTGGAATAGGTCCTGTGTGACCCGGTTGTTAGTTTTACCATGTAGAACAGTGGAAGAGGTCTTGTGACCTAGACAATCCTATGTACTATTGTTAACCCTGATCTAGGGTGTGGATCAAAGATTTATATGTATATATTGCTTGGTGGTAGGTGATAATCAAGTGGATTGGATTAGGTATCAAATTGAGACTGAACCACTTGTTTTATCAGATGTGTCTTTTAATTTTTTCTTTTTCTATTTTCAACTTATATTTTAAAAAACTAAATTTTACTTTGATAGTTAGCCTTGGATAGTAGTTATAATTATTTTTCCTTATTATAATAGTTTCAAAAGTTGTATCAATATCTCATATTGATATTAATGAGAATTAATAAATCTTTTGAGAAGTTATTTGAATATTAAAACTATTCTAATTTTATTACCTTGATTAACTGGCCTATTTTATTTCAAATTGGGGGAATATTTTAAATAAACTTTTAACAGAAATTTTTATAGGAACTCAATTCACCCCCATCTTGAGTGTCCTACTCCAACCAAAATTTGGTATCAAAGAGGTTTTTAAAATCCCTATTTCAAAAGTTTTTAATCTATTTAAAATATTTTTCAACTGTGATTTTAGTTGTGTTTTAAAGATCTCAAAATTTATGTTAAATAAATTTTTTTAGTTATTTAAAATATACAATTTGTTCTTTAGTATGGATAATATATTAGAAGGTGCTGTTACCAATATAACTCCATTCTTTATTAGAACAAATTATGCACAATGAAAAATTAAAATGAAAATTCACTTAGAAAGTATGGGTTTTGATATTTGGTCTTAAATTATAGATGAATATAAGATTCCTGCTACTGCTAGAAATACTTGGGATGAACCAACTAAGGATACTTATAATAATAATTGTAAATATATGAATTACCTATATTTTTCTTTAGGAGATGAAGAGTTTAACATAATTTCTGAATGTAAAACAGCCCATGAAATTTGGGATACTTTATCTGTTTCACATGAATAAAACTCTAGTGTTAAGGAAATGATACTTAACACATATAATATTAAATATGATAAATTTAAAATAAAGAATGATGAGCCTATTTATGACATGTATCTCAGGTTTAATGAAATTTTGAATACAATGATCTCTTTGGGAAGAGATGTTATAAACAATGAGAAAATTATGAGAATACTCAGATGCTTACCAGATATATGGAGAGGGACCTCTATCTCAATTATAGAATCTTGTGATATTAGCAAGCTTATAATCAAGGAGATAATAGGAAAGTTTATGATGTATGAGGAAGAATTAAAATTCAACAAAGAAGAGGAGAATGAACCCAAAAGTAAATCCATGGCATTCAAGACTGCTGCCTATAAACACAAGGAAATGGAGAAATCATATCCCCTATAGAAAATTCTAGTAGTGAACAATAATCACCAGAAAATGATGAAGAAATGGATAAATTATCTATACTATTTAAGAAATTTTATAGAAGAAATAAAATTTTCAAAAATCCTAACTTCAAAGGAAGATATAATCACAAGGGAATTTGTAAGAAGGATTAGAAAAGAGGTGAAAAATCTGATGAAATATTCTGTTATGAATGTAAAAGAAAGGGACATGTAAAGGCTGATTATCCTAAGCTAAAATATAATAAGAGGTATGAGGACAAATATAGAAAGTATCAAAAGTATATAAAGTCAACATGAAGGGATTCTAAGGATATATCAAGATTCTTAGAGTCATCACATGATGAAAAGTTTGACAAAGCCAATATGTGTTTTATGAAAAACACATATGTGGTAAACCTTGAGTATCCTTCTCAAAATTCATATTATTCTAGAGATGAAAGTGATTATGAAAATATAAAAAATGAGGAAATGTTTTAATACTACCAAATTATATAATACACTTGTAATGAGCTAAAGGATAAATACAAATCTTTAAAGAAACAACATGCCTTAACTATTACTGTCAAATATGAGCATACTACAGAGAAAGATAAAAATGTGCAATTACTTAAGGAGAAAAGTGAACTTAAGTTATCCAATGAATAATTTAAAAAGTACCTAGAGAAATTTACCAATGGAAAAAAATAATCTTACACAGATTCTTGGTAAAAAAATTTCCCCTAGATACACTAATGGTATAGGATAAAAACCCGGTCAAAGAAATCTCACCAAAAACAAGTTTGTAACTAAATCTGGAAAATCTTTTTTTCTACCTAAAAATGAAAATTCTTCTGCTAGTTCTAATTATGGAAAATATTTTACTACCTCTAGTTTTTCTAGATCAAATAAAGTCTATTTTTTAAATATGTTACATAATGCTTATAAGAAACCCATGAAGCAAATATGGGTACCTAAAGAACTGATTACTAATGTTACTGGACCCAAATAAATATGGGTACTAAAATCTATTTTTGTTTAATTATTTTTTAGGAAAACTGTTTGAAGATATCCTACAAGATCTTATAGTACTTGGACAGTGGATGTTCAAGTCACATGATAGGAGATTACTCATACTTCAAGAATTTAATAAGTATTTATGGCGGGCATGTCACTTTTGGTGACAATGCTAAAGGAAAAATAATTGGCTTAGACCAGACTAGTAACTCTAACTTAGTTTTAATTTCTAAAGTACTTTTTTTGATGGATTAAAATAAAATCTACTTAGTATCTCATAGTTTTGTGATAATAGATTTCATTTTAAAATTGAAAATGATGATTGTAATGTTTTTAACTATAAGAATGAACTAATATTTTCTACTTTTAGAAATGAAAATGTTTATGCTTTTAATTTAGATTCTTTATTTTCTCAAAATGTTTCATGATTAGGTGTATTTCACAAAGAGTCTTGGATTTGGCATAGAAGATTAGGACACTTAAATATACACTCCCTTAGAAAACTTACTAGAAAAGGCTTAGTCAAGGATCTACCCAAACTTGAGTCTCCAAATGATAAAGTCTATAATCCTTGTTAAAAGGGTAAACAATAAAAAATATATTTCAAACCAAATAAATAAGTTTCAATTTCTCAACCTCTTGAGTTGGTTCACATGGATTTGTTTGTACTTTCTAGAGTCTCAAGTCTTAATAGGAAGCACTATGTCTATGTTCTTGTAGATGAATACTCTAGGTATACTTGGACTTACTTTTTGGATCACAAAAGTGAACCATGTAACTACATTACCAAGTATGCTAAGACTATAGAAAATCTTAGTGGTCTTAGAATTAAATCTCTAGAAGGGACCATGACCGTGAGTTTGAAAACCAAGAGTTTGAATCCATTTTCTAAAAAAAATGGCTATAGTCATAACTTCTCTACCCCTAGGACACCTCAACAAAATGGTGTTGTAGAAAGAATAAATAGAACATTGCAAGAAATTTCTATAACCATGCTTAGTGAGTATGACCTACCTATCTATTTTTGGGCTGAAGTTGTCAATACAACATGCTATATTATTAATATAGTGTTAATAAAACCTATTCTTAAAATAAATCCTTATGAGTTGCGAAATAATATAAAATCCAAGGTTAATTACTTCAATGTTTTTGGTTGAAAAGTATATATCCTTAATACTAAGGATAATTTGGACAAGTATGCCTCCAAGAGTGATGAAGGAATTTTTCTAGGATATTCAATCTCTAGTAAAGCCTATAGAGTCTTTAACAAAATAAAAAAATGCGTGGAAGAATATGTAAATGTAAAATTTGATGAAATAGATCCACGTGAACCTAATACCTCCCTAGAGAATCTTGAGTATGATATGTAAAATTTGGACATCAATGCTAAATCATCTAACTATCTTATAAAGGAATCTGTAAAAACTTCTAGTTCTGGAAATTCTCTATATTCAAGCCATAATGAACCCAAACCTGTTAAAGAACCTAAAATTACTATCCATTATTTTTTCTAGATCTATTATAACCCTTAAGAATCATCCTTTAGATGCTATTATTAGAGACTTAGATAAAGAAACATAGATTAGATCTTCTCTAAGAAATTAGATTGAACATCAAGCTTTATTGTCACAACTTGAACCTAAAAACATCAATGATGCTATCAATGATGAATTTTGGGTGATGGCTATGAAAGAAGAACTAAATCAATTTTAAAGGAATAAAGTTTGGAAACTTGTGGATAGACCCAAAGACACATTGAGTATAGGAACTAAATGGGTGTTTAGGAACAAAGAAGATAAAGCTGGTAACATAGTTAGAAACAAAACTAGATTAGTTGCACAAGGTTATAGTCAAGTAGAACAAATTGACTATGAGGAAAATTTTTCACTAGTTTCTAGACTTGAATACATTAGAATCTTTCTTGTATATACAACACATATCAATTTCAAAATTTATCAAATGGATGTCAAGAGTGCATTCCTAAATGGGTATATATTTTAGGATGTTTTTTGGACAAGAACTAGTTTTAAAAACCCTCACTTTCCAAATCATGTTTTTAAATTAACAAAAGCTTTATATGGTTTAAAACAAGCTATGATAGATTGGTATGATATATTAAGTAGTTTTATTATTTCCAAAGGTTTTACAAAAGGTATAGATGATCCTACTATTTTTATAAAACATATTTCTAAAGATTTTTTAGATGTTCAAATCTATGTAGATGAAATTATTTTTAGATCTTCAAGAAATTATTTATGTACTGATTTTTCAAAAATGATGAAAAATGAATTTGAAATGAGTTTAATGGGTGAACTCAAATTATTTCTTGGATTTCAAAATTTTCAAAATAAATAAGGTATTATTTTAAACCAAATAAAATATAAAAAAATATCTTATAAAATGTTTTGGCTTGGAAAAAACTAAAATTAGTGATACCCTAATGAGTATTACCTGTAAGTTGGATCTTGATGAAAATGGAAAATCTGTTGATCAAACCACTTATAGAGGAATTATTGTAAGTTTAATATACTTAACTCATAATCGGCCTGATATTATGTTTAGTGTTTTCATGTGTGAAAGTTTTCAAGAAAATCTCAAAGAGTTACATATTCTTACTATTAAAAGAATTTTCAAATACCTCAAACATACTACAAACTTTGGACTGTTATATCCTAGAGGACAATCATTTGATTTAGTTAGCTATTCAGATGCTGATTTTGGTGGTTGTAAGTTAGATAGAAAAAACACCTCTGGAATATGTCACCTTTTAGGAAAGTATCTAGTATGATGGTGTAGTAAAAAGAAAAATTATATTCCATTATCCACTACTGAGGCTGAATACATAGATTATGGTACTTTTTGTACACAAATTTTGAGGATGGAACACACTTTACTAGATTATGGATATCAATTCAGACATGTACCTATAAATTGTGAAAATAAAAGTGCTATTAACATTTCAAACAATCCTATTTCACATTATAGAACTAAAAATATTGATGAAAGACATCAATTTTTGAGATATCATTATCAAAAAGGAGATATCACTTTGGAATTCATTGGCACTGAACATTAGCTTGCTGATATATTCACCAAGCCATTAAATTCTAAAAGGATAAATTACATCATACATGATATAGGAATGATAAGTCTTAAGTGAACTATTTACTATTTCATAGTTTAAAGTCTCACACTTACGGTCTCATAGCTACTGTCTCTTAGTTATGGTCTCATACTTGCTATATCAAACTATACGTTCGCACCATTTGGAGTCACACCGTAATTATAACACCGTGACAACCTATTCCAGTCTCACCATAATAACTCAAATTTCTAATTTTTATAATTTTCTTTCCCATAATGCTGTATCGATTATTTTATTAATTTTATGCTGTGTATTTGTGTTTGTAATGTTTGAAATCCCTAAATGATAAAAACCCAATATCTTTCACTCCTCTCTTCACTCGAGCTCTCTTCTCTTGAAACATAAACCCTTCTTTCTCAAACCATTATCTCTCTTTCAACCTTTCATCTTTATCAAACACAAATTGAATACCCATAATGAAGCGTCCATCTTCACTGACTCCGGAGAAGCGTCAGTCTTCAAAGAAAGTGAAAAAGGATAAAAAAATAATGCCTGAGAAACCACTGAATCCAAGCCTTGCTGATCGAATAGTAGTTCTAGAAAAGGAAGTTTGTCCAAAGTGGATACTAATAAGTAAGTAACTTGTTTTGAAAGTTCTGGAAGAGCATGGATGGTTGGAAAGGTTCACAAAATAGGAAAGATCCATTTAAACAATTCTAGTTTATGAGTTTTATCAATATGTTCAGTGTTCGTTCAATACTGAAGATTATTTTTTAGTAAGAAGTTGGGTTAATGGACACATGTGTACTTTTTCTTCGAGGTTATGGGATGGATACCTAGGAATACCCCATGATTTTTTTTAGGATTACCAAAGAGGTCCTCCTCCTCCTAGTGACATGTTTATCTTAGTAGAGGCCCTGGGAAGTTGGACTAGAAATAAGAAGAAAAGAAGGGAAATTTCTCCTGAGTTGGATGGTGAGACAAGGCTATTGTTTAAGTTTATTCAACATCTTATTTGTCCAAGTAAGGGATATTTTTCTACCCTTAAGTATCAATATTTTTTCTTGATACATATTTTGAAAATTTACACAAGATCAATATGTGTAAGTATATTATACTTCAAATTTGTGAAATGATCAAGACAAATTTGAAATCAACTTCTCTGATTTATTCAAGGTTAATTTCTGAAATGTTGTTTAACAAAAGATTATTTGGTCCGAATGAAGAAGTAATTGGAGATTACAAGTTTTTTATCTCAAAGGATATAGTTATAAGGACAAAAATTAGCTAGAACCCCTAGAAAATGTCTTGGGTGGAAGACAATGAAAGAATTTATGAAATGTTCAACCAAGTTGAAAACCCTTAAAGAACTAAGAGTGTATCTAACCCTGGTCTGGAACCCGATGAAGTTGTTGAATATTCAGACGAAATGCTAGAAGATGCATTAGTTTCACTTGAGTAAAACACTATCTTAGAAAAAGAAGACAGTGGCCTACCTGTTCCACAATATTTAGTTGCAAAAGATTTATCTACTGCTAAAAGAATTGTTGATATTGAATAATAGCTTGCTATTTAATAAGAGATTTCTATTGAAGAATAGTTTTTTGTTGAGGAAGGAACCACTACTATGAAATAATCAGAAAAACAAGTTGAAAATGAGATAATTTTATTTTATGAGGAAATATTGGAACATGCTTTTCATCTAGCTTGAAAAGAGATGGGTGATACTAACAGTGCTGGAAATTTGGGAATGGGTAAAGAGATTGAGCCTCTTAGTCCTAGAAATGATGCACCTATTAAGGGGGAGCAACACCCTAGCATAGAAAGTGTTCAACTTCCAAATTCTATTGACTAAAGTTCTGTGGATACCTAGTACTGTTTTCCCAGTTATTTTGATGTGGATAATACCCAACAGGCCTTTGTAAAAGGAATATATATTTCCAAAGTGTTTCAATTGAAACCAATTTCTACTAGAGAAGTATCTCTTGCTATGAAATTTGAACCTATTTTAGTTCCTGTTCCTAAACCTACTCAAGAATATTCTGATTTTGTGAGTACCAGTGATCTAAAAGTTTTTAGAAATAACTTTTTATCTGGATTTGAGAAGATCATGAAGTTATAACCTGTCCTTGTGACTAATCTCAGCGAGTGAGATGTTGCCCTCCTGTTTGAGAAAATTATATGACAAATTCAACTAATGATGCTTCATGAAATTCAATAAGTCCAAATTGAAAACAAATAGTTGAGTGATGAGGTGAAGTCTCTCAAATATATGGTTTAAGATATGAAAAAAGTGTTTCAAACTAGACAAGATCCTATAGCTCAGCTTATTGAGGAAGTTTGTGATCAAATCTTATAGAAGGATGTATCTCTGATTAAACCAAAACTAGATACAGTTTATGAAAAAGTGGATGATAGCAACACTAAGATAGTCATTGAGATGAATGCGCTTATTGTTGGACTTAATAATATGACCAATGAGTATAATGGATGCTTACAAAAAGTTCTAAATCAACTTAAGTCTCTCACATATGATGTTACATATTTAACTTCCTATAGACATCCATCTTAGCCTATGGATAGTGATATGATTAGAACATCTGTTAAAGAATAAATTCAGTCAGTGTTAAGTGGTGTTGATAAGGAAAGTTTATCTGATGTCATCATGAATAGTCACCCTGTAATTTATTTGGAAAGGATTCATTCAAATATTTAAAATTATGCTCAGGAAGAAATTTATAAGAAAGTGGACTTTTACTTTAACAGAATTTATTCTAAACATGATCTGAAGAATCAATTCAAGTATCTTGTAGAGAATTTGAAAATTACTACTATCACTCAAGACTTTAAGACTCAAGTTCAGAAGTTGAAAGACTTCACCCCTCTTCTGACCAAGTTTTTGAAAAAAAAGATGAATTTGAGAAGTCTATGAAGTATGGAGGTGATATCATCACTGATTTCATTATGTTTTTGAAGCCTTATATCCATGTGCAAAGTACTACCATAGTGGCTCATACTGTTTCCCCTTTGCAGCTTGGTTCAACCCCTTCCTCCTTCACTACCTTTACTCCTACTACCATGTCTATATCTCAGGATCTGATCCATATAAGACCTATTATTATTGAACAACCATTACCTTGGTCTTCCACCAGACCAACTCTTACACTCTCTGTCTTTGAAGGAGTTCCTCTCCCTTCCCTCATAGTTGGACCTATCCCTTCTCTAACCTATACATCTACTCCTATTGGTATCTCTACCAAGGGAAAATAGAAGACTAATGGTGCTGAAGAGAAGTGAAGGATGTATTTTTATAGGGATGCAATTTATTTTTCCTCATGATTGTAATGAACTCTATATTTCTATCCAATACAATGTGCACTATTGTTGTTTATTTTCTTAATTTCCTTCATTCAGTGTTTATTTTATTTTTATTATTCTATTTTTTGATTTTCAAAAAAGGGGTAGAAATAAGAAAATGAATTTATGGAAAAAGAATATTCTTGGGAGATGAATAATTTTTATACAACTTATCACATATATGCTCAATATATTTTCATTATTAAAATATATGGCTTATAAATGCCATGATTTTTGATCATAAAAAAGGGGTAGATTTTTGGACTCCTCATTTTTTAATGCTCACAAATAATGTTTAACATATCACAAATCATGTTTGGATATCTTTGGACTCCTCATGTTTTAATGCTCACAAATCATGTTTAACATATCACAAATCA
Organism: Viscum album; assembly: GCA_963277665.1. Classification (NCBI taxonomy): domain Eukaryota; kingdom Viridiplantae; phylum Streptophyta; class Magnoliopsida; order Santalales; family Viscaceae; genus Viscum; species Viscum album. The sequence goes on from OY728132.1 coordinate 87,793,551, forward strand.
TGTTTTGATATTGTTGGTTTCCTTATGCTTTAATGCTTGCAACTCATGGTTTAAAATTTCACAAGATCATGATTCAGAATCTCCCAAATCATGTTTGAATCTTGTAAACTATTTTTAATCTTTTTATATTATGTTTTAGTATGATTATGGTTAATCATAATCCATTATATGAATATTACTTCTTAAGACATGTTATAGATATTTGTCTAAGTCTGTGACACCATAAGTTTTCCATCGGTTCCAGATTTTCACAAAGTCTGTGACACTGTAAGCTTGCTACCAGTTCTAGATTTTCACAAAGGAACTGACACCGTTTCCTTACTACCATTTCCAAGAAACCATAACAAGACACCGTTCAGAATTTTGACAAAGTACTAGACACCGTTTACGTGACACCGTAGTATTTCCACTAGTTCCAAAATTTTCAAAGGACCTAACACCGTGACTATGCTATCAATTTCAATTTTCACAAAGGATATAATACCATGATCTTGATACCAGTTCCACAATTGAAAAAGGATCAGACACTGTTCTAGTGACACCGCTCAAAGGAAAAGAATAAGACATCGTTCCAAGTGACTATCTCACCATGACTGTCTCACCGTGAATGACTCACCGCAACTATGACACCATTCCATACTCAACCATTTTTATGTATTTTTCAATTAAATTTAAAATTTATTTCTAATAGTCATATTTTATTCATTTAATGACACAAATATAATTAATTTTCTTTTGCTGTCCTTTCAGCATACAATATGAGGTATGAGGTGTAGAGATCGTGCTCCCTATCAACCATAACAAAGACATTCCAAATATAAAATATGCAGTGGTGTATGAGATGAAAAATAGATTAGAGTTGTGGATTTCATAAAAAGTAGAAGAGAACTCATACACTGTAGAACACACAAATAACTCTCGATTCCTAGTGACTGGACTGCCATGGATCAAAACCTAAAACATCCTCGTAGAAACAACTCTAATAGGGACAAGAGATACAAATATCATCTCATTGAACTGGATACCATAACACAAGACCCACGATACTTTGTTTTTACAAGAGGACTCGAAAATCAGATATGCTATATCCTACAAGTCCATAGATGCCTAGAACAAAACTCAAATCATTTATAATCCTTTCTCATTATCTTTGCTCTACTGTGTACTATTTTATTACTTTTTGATCTGTGTGTGTGTATATATTAAAACACACTCTATCTCCTGAATTAAACTGGAGGATACAAGATATCCTCACTCAAAAATCTTTCTACATCTTGTTTCACCCACATATAACTATGGAAGAGGTCCTGTGGGACCAGGTTGTTAGTTTTCTCACATAGAATAGTGGAAGAGGTCTTGTAACATGGATAGTCCTGTGTACTATTGTTAACCCCAATCCAGGGTATGGATCAAAGATTTATATGTATATATTTCTTTGTGGAAGGTGATCACCAAGTGGAGTGGATTAGGTCTCAACTTGAGACTGAACCAATTGTTTTATCCACTGTGACTTTCAATTTAGTCTTTCTCTATTTTTAACTTATATTTTAGAAAACTAAATTTTACTTTGATAGTTAGTCTTGGATAGTAGTTATAACTATTTTTCCTTATTATAATAGTTTGAAAAGTTATATCAATATCTAATATTGATATTACCGAGAATTAATCAATATTTTGAGAACCCATTTGAATAGTCAAACTATTATTATTTTATTACCTTGATTAACTGTCCTGTTTTATTTTAAATTGGGGGAATATTTTAAATAAACTTTTTAACAAATGTTTTTATAGGAACTAAATTACCCCCTATTGAGTGTTCTACTCCAACCAAAAACCTCTATACCATGTGTTGATGACATTATTCATTCTCTGCTTGTATTCTCATATATGTCATCATCATAAGTAAGCATTAAGAACAAAACCCTTTCTTTAATTAATTTATTATCATTTCATAAACATCTAGGTACTCTAGTAACCAACCCAAGATACCAAATAAAATATTCATACATAGTGTATAGCATAAAACTGCGCCCCGTAGTTGGAAACAAGTCATATAAATATCATCCGACCACCAGCCATCAAGTAAGAATAAAGTTTGAAAATAATAATTGATGGGATATCCTCACTATAAACTCATATTGACCACCTTGGTGTCCCACAGAATTGTGCATAATAAAAAATATATCCCCTTATCTTTGACATTGACCATCACTATAGCCTTGTCTCCTATCCCATTTCCCAACATATATCTAACCACAAATATATCCCTGAACCTCTAGCCCACTGCTCATCAGATAATTCAAACTACACAATGTTATTAATCAATAAAATGAAGTATTTAAATCCACAAAAAATACATACATATCCAATGTATTATTCCACATAAAATTTTAAAGGCATTTAAGGCCATTTGATAAATGTATTCAAGCCATCCGCAATCCAGAACTGGATCGTTCATCCCCAATCAATTCATCTTTAACAAACAACCATTTTAATTCCATATTAAATTAATTTATTTATTATTAATAGGATTTCCACATCAAAAAACCAATATCATTAGAAAATAGTATCTATATTAAACATAACATTCTATAATAATTAATTCTGTATTTAATCAATTCCAAGAGGAGAATTAACTATTCTAATCATGCCTCTTCTATTTAATTAATTAATATAAATAGATTTATATTTTTTTATCAATTTAAAAGAATAAAAGTCATGATTCATAACATCAACAACACATCCAAGTAGATAACACACTATTTAGTAAATATTAAGAGACAACATAAAACACAATTGGTCATAAGGTCCCTACCAATGATTTAATTCCCACAACATAAAATATTAATCATCATTAACATGATATAATCACCATTTTAATTCTATAATATCTAGAATTATAAAATATTTCTCATCACAATTTATTAATTAGTTTAACACTACATCATACTTTCATTTTGATATTATCAAATAATAATTACACAATGATAAGTGATTATATATTTGTCTCACTTCAATAATTTCCTGAATAATTGTCATTATTATTTATCATCTGATAATTTTTAATAAATAAAATTAAACAACATATAATATTTTTTAATATTAACTAAATAATTTTCATCATTTAAATTATCGATAAAAATATTAATAATATATTTCAATATGCAATTTCCAGAATATTAAGATAATAAAAACTTTCTACAACATGAAATATTATTTCTAATTCAATTCTAGAAATAATAACCATAATATTTTATCAATAATATGTATGAAATAAAATTCTATGTCAATTAATGATATAGTAATAAAAAATTATTATTATTCTACTACATAAATTAATTCTCCCATGTAAATTATTTTATTCCAATTTATATATTAATAATAACAATAACTACACATGATAAAAGATTTATATTCTAGTTATGTTCAGTGATATAGAATAATATTTAAGTACTGAATGAGATAATTCATTCTCTATTTAAAATTATATAATTTATAGATCATGAAATATTAATCTGATAATACTATAACATAAAATAATCACAAACAATTTTAAATAGAAACATGCAATAATAACTATTCATATCCCTTTAATTATTTCTATATTTTTACATAACAATTATTCATAAATAAAGAATGTAAAAAAGTTATGCCAAATTTATATTAATATTCTACAATAAGTGATTTATTCAAATAATTTAATTAAGTATTAGTATGTGATAAAAATTATTCTTCTTCATTGTATATTTTCATATTATTCAATTTCATATTAAGGATTATTAATTAACTAGTGTCTAGATAAATTCAGGATATAATAACATCATAAGCGATATTAATAATTCATCCTCTTTCTTTACATTTTTCTATATTATTGAATAATATTTCTTCAAATGATTATTTTCTAGATTATTATCTAATTATGGTTAATCACACCCATTTATATAATGGAAACATAGGTATGATCTGATCACACTTGCACTTTAAAACAAGGAGAAGTAGTAGATCCCCTACATGGAAGAAGTAATCTTTACATAATACACCCAAGGTAGATGAGAGAGTAAAATATACATAGGTATGGAACTCATAAGAGATATTTAGATGATTTTATAAAGACTTAAAAATCTTAAAAGGTGAGGTTTGGGTCACCCATACTCAAGAGAAATGAAGATACTCAAATGAGGGAAGGAAATTAGTTTTTAATATTAAAAGATATCTATCTATGAATACTATTAAAAATACATCAAACTTTCCATTTATTCTTCATTTGATTCATATTTATTATGTTCCCATTTAATTTACTTCTCAAGACTCATTTTATGACTCCTAAAATAATGGGATTCAATACCTTATTTTATATTTTTTAACATTTTCAGGAACCATATTTTTATATTAATTTCCATTAATTTATATTATAAACACATTTAAAATCAAAAGGGTAGTAAAAAATATGTTTTTTTAAAATACCAATACCCCTACATAATAAATACATGTTGTGTAAGGGTAATAAGGTTTTACCCTTAATTAAATGGCCACTCTTACATGACATTTAGAAGACCTGATCTATCCTCACACAAGCTTCAGAATTCACCAATTAACCTTATGTGAGAACATGATGACCCTCAAAAAACCTTTAGAAATTAGGTATTACCCTTATGTGGGATTTTAGAAAACTAACTAATCCTTATGTAACTAGTTTAAAATATAGGTATCCCTTACATAGAAAAAAACACCAGATGTATTTTTCATAGACTAAGAGAAACTGAAACTACCCTTATGTGAGACTTGGGTTACCCTTACATGGGTAAGAAAAAGGGTGGGATACCATTATGTATCTTTAAGAAACTTGAAAACACCCTTACTTGAGGTAAGGTGTAGCATATCAGACTCAGTTCACTCATAAATAACTAAAACTAGTCAGTCACATAACCTCAAGCACACCTCACCATATGGTAGAGACCATCTTCTATCAGTGACGATCTATGATGGCACAATGGGGAGACTATACCCCTATGATTAGAGTATATCACAGTGGTAAAAAATAATGATAAGTAGTATAAATATTGATAAATAAATAGAAATTTAATAATAATAAACCATCCAGATATAATCAATAGGAGAAAGATGAATCAATGTCATATAAAAAATTGAAGATCATGTCATGGAACTTATAAAAAGGGAATAAACATGGAATATAGAGGTACATACATATACAACATGCTATTAAAAAAAGTCAAAAATGCAAAAAAATATCTATGATAACATCACGAGAATAGGTTTTTCCCTCTACACCCATACTTCATCCTAGGATAGTAAATTAGACATCCAAAGCTGGATGCTTCCATTTTTCCTTACCTGCATATAGAAGGTCTGTTTTGGAACAAACCAGCGGCCCAAATAGGGTGTGAGATATAATCAGTAGGCTACCACCAAGGGTGTATTAAACAACCCAGTCTATTCATATAATATGATTAGTGTGGAGGTAATAATAAATGTAAGATTGCAAATAAATACATCATATCAGACCGGGTTCCTCACGGGACACCTGACCGAAACTACCTGCTTCTGCCTAATCCAAATATCTATGAACATATGTCACCCTAAATGTACATTTATATATAAGTATGTATATATAGGACTAATATGCATATAAAAATATATGTGTTCATATGTATAGATATGTAGCAATATCCATGAACCGAGGCGTAAGCCCAAGGCATCCACCCATACTTATTAGGGATTTAACTAGCCTTGTGGAATATAACCATGGATATATAACTGGGTTGTCATATAAATCAAGTATAAATCATGGATCTAACCAAATCATGTTCTTCATTTTGAAAAAAATTCTTATTTCTTAATTAATTGAAATCCTGAGACCGTCCATGGTGTCCTATAAAGAGGAACCCAATAATTTCTCTTGGTACACTAATAAAAATCATTTCCATAGTATTCTATACAAGGAACCTATACAAGGACCCAAGTATCACCCACGACATGGTATAAATCATAAACCAATAAGTTTGTTCATGGTGTACCACATCAAGAACCAAATATCCCTCCTATAATGCTACAAAAAAAATTCCTACTGAGATCATCCAATGTAATCCACTAGGGAAACATGTATTGCTAATGGGCAGCATAAATACATCTACATAGTGAGTCTATCCATGGTGTTCTATAAATAACCCATGAATCTTTCCCAACATGATATAAATTTAGTTACAACTTTCATTTATTAAGATTGACGATCCCATCCAAGATATCCTTAATTAATACCATTGTATCACCCTCAAATTTGTATAAAAGAAAGATTATAGCTAGAATTAAACTAATATCATTCAAAAATACATTTTAGTGATGTTGTCTAAGTCATTTAATATAGTTAATCCATGCTACAACATAAAGGGAAATGACCTATACCTATAGATTTCCATTTTAACTTGGCCTAGTTTTAAAATACATTACATTCACAAGGAGAAAATAAATACACCTCAAAAGTTAGTTTAAAAATCAATTCTAAAGCATGAGGATCCTAGGCACTTAAGGAAGGCACAACATTTAGGGTGGATTATTTTGTGGTAGTCAAACTCTGATGGTGATTCGTGGGTTTCAAGAACTATAAAAATCATGGAAACATCATTTAATTTAGTTAATTTGATATTTAGGAGGAATTTTCGGAAGGATCTGGTGTGAATCACAATGACACACTATTTAAAACTATGAGAATTTATGAAAAAAGAACTAGAACACCTAACTTAGGTAGGTAGTACTCTCCTCATCTGTTATCAGACTTTATCCTAGGCTAGAATGAGGTAAATTAATGAAATAGACAATTCCATGGGAATAGGTTATATTAGATCTCACTAAAATAACATCAAAGATAGTGAGATAAACTGATAAAAGACGGTAACATATTGAATCTCTTACCATGAGGAATCCAACATGGTCGAAAATTAAGTAAATAGAACTCAGAAAGAAGGGAGGTATCAAATACTAGCTTTAGCTAAGGGAGGAAATATTTACATGACTATTGTTGGAGAAAATAAGGGTATATGTTAAAATTAGGGGTTCTTCCCCTTTTTAAAAGAGTCACAAAATATTCATTACATGAATGGAATTCACATTGTAAATTCCTTGGGGTTTCTTTTTTTTTTCAAGGAAAAACCAGTTAATGTTGTGAATAGGTTCATGGTGTACATTAAATTCACATCCTATAATAAAAATTCATGGGGTCTCTCCAGAGTGTTTCACATCATGAATTTCATCCATATCATGAAATGATTATGTATCAAAAAACCACCCCCCATGATACCTTCCTTTCCAAAAAAAATTGACTGGGCTAAAGGCTCTATTTCTGGGGTCTAATAAAAAAATAATAATAATGTTTTAACCTAATTTAAAAGAATACATACCACTATAAAAATTCAAGACGTTATAACCTCCCACACTTAAAATAAATAATCAATGATTTTATCTTCAGGGGGTGATAAAATATCATCTGAGAAAAGTTATGGCCATTGAGCATGTATGTCAACCTCTCTCCCCTAGGTCTCAACCTATATATGTTTGTGCTACTTTAGAACCCATACTAGAGGAACTGACCTAACCCGAAGATCCTTTGTGCTATGATCAATGATACATATAGTATTCTTTTTAAAGGAAACATCTACCTCTAACTCTATATCCTCAAGATCAAATGAATGATATGGGTTGAAATAATAATGGTGAATATGAAATACATAGAATATGTCATGAATGGACTGATACCTCTGAGGGGAGTCTAACTTATAGGTTACTAGGATAACTCTCTCAAATATCTTGAAAGGACCAACTTAATGAGGTGATAGATTTCCCTTTCTCTAAATCTATCTATGACCAAATCTTGGAGAAACTCATAGAAAGACATGATGTTCCACCTTAAACTCTTGAGGCCAAAGGTGATGATTAGTATAAGATTTATACTAAGACTAAGTTGTAGTATTACTCTTCTAAATAATATGTACCTACTCTGATTCCTCATGAACAAGATGAGGTCCCAACAACATTTCCTAGCCTGCCTCCAACAAGAACGTGGGTGAATAACATGACCTATTGTATAAGGCCTCATAAGGATCCATATGAATAGTTTTTTGAAAGCTATTATGATAGGAAAACTTGATTAGATGTGGGTGATTCTCCCAAGAACCTACAAAATCAAGGATTCATGCCTATAGAATATCATCTAACACCCATATCGTATGCTCGAATTAACCATCAGTCTGAGGGTGGTATGCCATAATCAGATACACCTATGAACCTAGTGATCTCTAAAAACCTTGATATAACCATGACATAAACCAATCATCCATCTCTGATATTATAGAATATGGAATACTATAAATGTGTAAAATATCTTGAAGGTAATTCCTCTTAAGATTTCCTACTAAAAAGTCTCCTTAATTAACAGCAAGGGCATGACCTTGTTCAATATGTCGATGATCACCTATACCGTGTCGCTAACTCAAGGGATCTCGACAATACTATCATGAAATATATTGTGATTTTATCCCATTTCCACTCATTAATAGATAGAGATTTTATAATTCAAGCAGGTCACTGGTGCTCTGTCTTCACCTGCCAAAAGGTGGAACACTAGGTGATAAAAAATATGATTTTCTCTTCATACCTAGTGACTAATATCGTCGACATACATCTCACTACATATTGATAAGACAACTATGTAATAAAAAAATAGAGGCATGATACTTCTACATCAATTATTCCCATATGTTTGAAGTAACCTAGATACATCCATGGATGTACAGAATCTCATTCTTATCGATAAACCAACCAGGTGGTGGGTCATCTCCTAATACACTATCACTTAGGATTAGGCTATCAAGATCTAAAATTTATCTCATACCTACCCATTCTAGAAGGTAATATGTCATTGATAAATGTACTAAAACAGTTTTTCCATGATATTCTTGAACCTCCAGGTGAATCTCAGAAAATAGGGCCATTAAATTCCACTCATTACTGGCCTCTTAGACGTACTATTTCCAAGTCTTCTATATCAAGGAATAAGCTACTACATTTACCTTCATGGTTGTATAAGAGAGATCAAATTTTAATGAATGTAGGTATTCCACCTACCCGAACTACCTAAGATTCAAATAATGCTATGTGGAAATGTATTTGAGACTTTTGTGGTTTGTGTAAGTGATGAATTCCTCCCCAATAGATAATGCCTCCGACAACATAAATCATAAAACACAATTTCTAGATCAAGGTTGTGAATATGGTAATTCCACTAATGAGGTCTCAAGTGGAAGGAACCATATGCCACAACTTGATCTCCCTATATCAGAACTTCTCCAATCCTAATTCCTGATGCATCACAGTAAACTTTATAGCTTATGATCAACTTTGGAAGAATCATGATCAACATTAAATTCATCCACCATTTTAGATCCTAAAAGGATATCTCACATTCATCTAAACATAAAAACTTAACACCATTTTTAGTCAAGATTATGAGAGGGATGATAGGTGTGAAAGTTCCTAAATAAAACTTATTTAATAGCTAGCTAGCCCCATGAAATTGTGTATGTTAAATAAATTTTTGGGATGATCCTAGGAAATTATGGTTCTTACCTTATTTGGGTCAATGGATACTCTTACCTATGAGATGATGTGACATAAGAAGTGAACCTTATCAATAAAAAAGAGGAATTTGGTGAGATCAACATACAACTGGTGCTCTCTTAGTGTATTAAGAATAATATCAAGATTCTTGGAATGGTTGTATTGAGTATGATAATACACCAAGATATCTTCCACGAATACCACCACAAATTTATCTAGATACGGGTGGAAAACCTAATTCATTATATCCATTAAAACTATTGGAACATTTGTAAGACTGAATGGAATAACCAAATACTTTTACAAGCCATATCCACTATGGAATTCCATACGTGGTATGCTTGATGGTCTCATACACACCTTATGGTAGCCTGAACCCAAATCAACCTTGGAGAAAATCATCACTCCTCAAAGATGATTGAAGAGGTCATCTATAAAAGGTAGTGTATACTAGTTCTTAAACATAAATTGGTTCAACCAATGATAATCTATACAAATCTTGAGGGTCACATCTTCCTTCTCAGCAAATAATATAGGTGAATCCCATGGCGAAGTACTGGGTCAGATAAAACCCTTAGTTTTAAAATAATCTAACTACTTATTAAGTTCCTTAATCTATGTAGGTGTGATCCTATAAGGATTGATGAACATTGGTTTAACTCATGGAACTATATGAATGGTTAAATACACCTCTCTCATAGGAGGTAATCCAGATAAGTCATCTGAAAAAATATCACTAAAAAAATCCACTACAGGAGGGAATTCCATACATCACATACCCCAATATTTCATATAGAGACTAGATATATAAACTATCTCTCTACCCATCCCATAATTATTGGGTCTATATCTACTCTCATGGAAATACCATTCTCCCTTATGAATGTAGGTACTACCCTTGGGTGATGTGAAGTACACCCCCCAGTGATAGTAATCAACATGAGAATGATAGGGAACTATCTAGTCCATCCTGAGTATGATATAAAATCCCATCATCTATAGGAAAAATAGATCATTACAAAAATATAACCACCTATCTCAAGGGGGTATTCTTATATCGGTGCACACTCTTACTTCAGATCCCCAATGGTGTGTCGAGAGTCATCACGCCATAGAAATAATCTATTTCTAATCTCATATTTCGCATAATTACCATAGATATGAAATAATGATAAGATCCTATATCTAATAAGGTATAAAATAAATTATAGGATAATAGAATAGTACCTTGAACTGTAGAAGGCCACAGACTCTGCCCCCGGGAGTAGGATTCATTGCATAAATATGGCTAAATCCGCATCCCTGAGGTGTAACGTATATTTCTTGGGAAGGTATACTCTATTGGAACTATAAATATGATGTTTTCATATCTAAAACACACCCACATCATTGTACTGATTGGATGGTAGTATTCCAACTCCATTATTAATGTAGAGCTACTAATCCTACATCTAAATGTGGAGTCGATGCAGATTCATTCTCACTAGGCACTGGAGGGAAAGTCCTTCAAAAATGCTGAAGGTGCCCCATCCTAGCACAAGCTTGACACTCAATTTTTCCCTTCATACATTGGGGAATCTTATGTCCCACCCTACCACACTGGTGACACACCACATAACAATCAGTGCATATCATCTTACTCGCACTGCTCCCGCAAGAAGACTCGAAGTGACATTTCCTACCGCTAGATGAACCGCCTCCCTATCTCAATACTAAACCAACTTGTCTCAAACTAAAATCCTTCCTCAGGATATTCTTGGTGATTAGGTCCTCATTTACTATATATGAAATAGTGGTCAGTTAGAATACATTTACCTATGATCATATGGACTACACAATCCCATCCTCAAACCGTCTCGCTATCATCAACTCATTACAAGCAAGGGTCAGCGTGAAGCGTTGATTCTCGGTGAAATGATTTAAATAATACACAGCTGACATAAAACATTTATATAGGTTAAAAAACATATATTGGTTTTCTATTAGAATATGTTGGAATAATTAGTCATAGAAGGTTATTTGGAATTCCACCTAGACCATACCCTGATGTTGACTAGCCTGGGGGATAACATCCCACAAAATCTCAGAGGAATCACGAAACATATAGGTTGTGATATTGATCCTCTACTCTAGAGGAATATATAAATGATTGAGGATAATAACATAGAATCTATCCATGACTCATTAGACTGAGGACCTCCATCTCACGAGAAGGTAGGAGGCTGCTGCTGCTGGAATTCCTATATCAAATCTTCCACAGAAGGGGAAAGTCACAATGATTTCTGTACAAACTTCATTAAGTGTAGGAAGATCTATTGGAACTAAGAATAAATTCCCATATTTAGAATATTAGTAGGTGCCTTAAGTGTCACCGAATGAGGTAATACTGGTGGCTCAAGTCCCACCACCTTTAGAGTATGACCATTTCCACCTTCATGGAACATGACTCAAGGACGTCATGGAATAATATATCTAAAATTTAAAAACATATGCCTTAGATAAAATTTAACAATAGATAGGATCAATGATAATAAAAATGGACTGGTAAAAATACTTCTTATAAATGAGTCACACCTATATTCCTTCTCCTAAATCCTAGTCTATGTGATAATAAAGGTCATAGAGGTCACAAGAGACACTACCTACTGCCCACTACTAAGGTCAGGTTAGGGTCAAGGTCTCATATGACACCACATGAGTTCTGGTATATGGATTTTCAATTAGACGGTATAGAGGAAAACACCCTTTACTTTTCAATTAACATCCAAATTTAATTCTAAAAATTTTATTTAAATATTTAAAATCATCTAAGTTATTAATCTTTTATATTCATACAGATATCATGGTCTAGTTAGATGAATCACCATTCCCATATTATAAAGGAATAAAATTTATAAGTTACGATTGAAAGATAATGTAACTATGACATGGCCCTTACATCTAGTATTAGGATTTAACAGGGTCAAATAAAATGATTTTATTAAACGAATCACCATTCCCAATTTATAGAAGCACATACTTCATAAATTACAATTGGAATTCATGTAATCAAATAAACTAATGTTTCATCCCATGGAACCAGTGGTAAATGGATCAATATGGGATAATTGGTTAATAAAGGTACCATAATTAATCTATATGGAAAAAATCTTTTAGATTGATGCATAAACTTTAATTAATCTAGTTATTCTATCCCTACAAGAGAAATTAACACATTGCAAATACATAATAGTCAAGACACTAATAATATGAAGCAGATAATGCAGACATTAATATAAATATGTTATGACATATTCATGAAATGTGAATACCTAGGTTCCTATAATGATGCTTGATATAATAACTAATTATTATACCAATACAAGGAAAAATGAAGTCCATAATAATAATTTCAATAATAATAACTCCACAAAACATGTACATCACCTAGAAGTGAAATCAGTTCAACTATAATAGGCACAAAAAAAACAATATCCTATCCAAAAAAATTTGGATTTCCCCTATATGTGGGTTAACTACTCCCAAGAATATACTCATTACCAAATTATGAAATGTTCCTAGTCTCCTATTTAATACCCAAACAATATGAAAAAAGGAAAAAATACCTATGATACCACTTTATAGCATCCAAGACCTGGTTCAATCATAAGTAAGAAAACCCATTTGACCACATGTCCTCAAGCATGCCTCCAAATACTCATGAGGCTAATGACTAGAAACGGGGGTCTATGATGGTACAGTGGGGAGAATATTCCCCTATGATAAGAGTGTATCACAATGGTAATCAATAATGATAAGCAAAAGAATTAGTAATAAACAACCAACAATGTAATAATAAAAAACCATCTAGATATAATCAACCGGTGGAAGCTGAATCAATGTTATATTATAAAATGATGATAATGTCATGGAACTAATCAAAAGGGAATATACATGGGATACAAATGTACAAACATATACAAAATGATATGCAAACAATCAGAAAAGAAAAAATATATCTGATAGTATCATGAGCATAGGATCGGTCCTCTTCATTCATACTCATCTTAGGAAAGTAAACCAGGCATCCAAATTTGGATGCTTCCCTTTGTCCCTACCTATATCCATATGGTATTTTCGGGTACCAACTGGTGACCCGAACATGGTGTGAGATATACTCAGTAGGAAACCACAAACAATGTTCTTGAATAGTTCAGTTTGTGCATATAAGATGAGTATTATGTAGGTAATAATAAACATAAGTTTACAAATAAATAAATCATAGTGGAACAGGTTCCTCATGCTACACTCGACCGACACTACCTACTTCGGTCTTAGCCGGATATCTCTGAACATATGTCACCTTTCATGTACATTTATATATAATTATTTTTATATAATCTTTATATTCATATAGACACATAAGTGTGAATATATATAGATATGTCACAATAGAACTACCACAAAAATGAGGTTTTACAGTGCCACCCTTCAAAAATACTAAAACAAGCACTGATAAAGGGGGTACCTTTATCAATACTTAAAAAAAGAGTCGATAAAGGGCACTTTTAACAGCACTAAAAAAATCACAGATAAAATTACCCCTTTATTAGTGTTTTTTAGGGCTGATAAAGGTACCCCCTTTATCATTGTTTTTTAGAACTGATAAAGGGACCCCTTTTATCAACATCTTTATAGAAGCATTGATAAAGACCCCCTTTATCAACACTTTTTTATAAATACTGATAAAAGTATACTTCAAAAAAATTATATTTAATTAAAAATAATATATTAATATATAAATATATTTATATTGATATAAATATAATATAAATATGTATATTTTAAATACGTTTTAGCTAAAGAAAAATAGGCATTTACACTTAATATAAGATAATTAGTGAAAATGGATTATAAAATAATTAAACATATTTTTTTAATTAAAAATTTCTTAATTATTATAGAGTAATAGTCATTTAATGAAAATTTGAATATAAAAAAAATAAAAAAATAAATAAAAGATTGAAATTAAATTTAAAACGCAACTCAAACTTCAAACATCCATAACTTTTGATCCGGGTGTCCATTTGAGCTCTACCACATATCAAATCAAATCCTACGATGAGATCAACACCCTCAGCATCTTGTCACATTTTTTAAGGCCAAAAGGCCTAAAAGGAATCCAAAAATAAATTTTTTTGGGGTACCCTATTTTTTTAACATTTGATGGATTTTTATACTCATTTAAGGGAGTCTTATTGTCTTTTTTTGGTGGAGACTAAATTTATTTCTAGAGATTACATTTATATTGATATTATTGTTTTTAAATTTTATCGTTTTTACAATGTAATATTATTTATAATCAAATATATAACAATATATAAATATTTTTTTATATATTCACCCATAAAAAATTAATTTTATAAACAAATAATTAAACATATTTACATATAAAATATATTTGTCAATATATTAACCTTATCTAAATAAAAAATAACACCCATTTTATTTAAAATACAAATGTATGAATATTTATATACATATACATATACATTAATGTATATATAATGTTTATATATATATATAAATATTTTTGTGTGTATTGACAAATATATATTTGTTTATCTACATATTCTAATATATGTATACAAATATTATTATATAATATATTTAAATAAATATAAATATGTATAATTATATTTATAGATGCACACAGATATATATAAATATATATATTTATGTATTTATAAACACACACACACAAAACAAATTTTATGTGTGTATTTAAATAATTTAATAAATTAATAAATATGTATATATATATAAATATATGGATAAAAAATGTAACAATATATATATAAATATATAAATATTTCATAAAATTAAAGACGAAAAAATATAGGTGAGTGGTAGAGTCGTGGGTGCATGAGGAGGAGGTCTTAGGTTTGCAACCTAGTAAAGTAAAGGGTGCGTGGGTGGGGGTGAGAAGGTGCCTAGAACTAATAAAGGGGGGTGGGGGAGGATGTAACTATTAAAAGGGTGGGTCGATCACTGATAAAAGGGGGGTTGTCCACCCTTCTATTTGTAGTTTTAAAAAAAAATTTAAACCTTTATTAGTGATTTTTTTAGTGCTAATAAAAGGGACCCCCTTTTAATAGTGCCTCAACTATCAGTTCTTTTTTTAGCACTGATAAAGGATTTTTTAGTAATGATAAATCCTTGTTTTGTGGTAGTGTGGTTAGTACCTAAGGCATAATCCCAAGGTTTCCACCCTTACTTATGAGGGGTTTCACTACCCTCATAACATATGAGCATGTAGATATAACTGGGTCATTATATGATTCGAGTATAAATCATGGATTGAACCCAATAATTTTATTTGTCTTATAGAATGCATCCTTAGTTATTAATGAATTAGAATCCTAATCCCTTACAAGGTGTCCTATAAAAATAAAACTAGGTATCACTCCTTGTACACTAATAAAACTCATCTCTATTGGAGTCAATCTAAGTCACCCGTAAAAGGACCTAGGTATCACTCATGATATGGTATAAATCATAACCATTTGAGTCCTTACATGGTGTACCACATTGGGAACCAGGTATCTCTCATGGAATACTATGGTAACAATGCCTACCGAGCCTGTCCTAGGTAATCCACTTGGAAACCAAGTATCACTCATGGGAAGCATAAAGACGTCCTTCCAGTGATCCCAACCACGCTGTTCTGTAAAGAACCCATGTATCACTTCATACATTTTATAAATTTAGTTACAAGTTCCATTTATTAAGATCAATGAGCCCATCCAAGGTGTCATTAATTCAGACCCTTGTATCACCCTTATATTATTATAAAAAATGATTATAGTTAGATTTAAACTCATATCATTCAACAATAAATTTTAGTCATGTTTTACAAGTCATTTAATATGATCAATACATGCTACAACATAAATGGAAATGGTCTATGCCTGTAGGCCCCCATTTTCACTTGGTACAATCTAAAATACATTACATTCACAAGGGGAAAATAAATACACCTCAAAAGGTAGTTCAAAAATTAATTCCAAATCATGAGGCTCCTAGGCCTTTAAGGAGGGCACACCCATATGAGTGGCTCACGTCGAGGTAGTCAACCTATTATAGTGATTTTTGGATTTATAGAACTATAAAAAGCACATTAACATCATTTAATTTAATTAATTTTATATTTAGAAGGATTCACCAGAAGGGCTCGGTGTGAGGCACAATGACACACTATATAAAACAGTGAGACTTTAGGGAAAAAGAACTAGACCACCTAACTTACATGGGTAGTACTCTCCTCATCTATTATCATCCTTTTTATTGGTCTATAACATAAGAAATTGACAAAATAGACAATTCCCTAAAAATAGGGTATATTATCTCACTCCAAAATAATGCCAATGATGGAGAGATAAACTGAGAAAAGAAGGTAACTGATTAAAGCTCTTACAGAGAGGAATAAAACGTGACTAATGAATAAGAAAACATATCTCAGATGAAATAGAGGGATCAAATCCTATATTTATGTGAGGTATGAACTCTTCACATGACTACTACTAGAGAAAATAAGGGTATAGGTTAAATGAGGGATTCTTCCCCTTTTTAAAAGTGTCACGACATATTTATGATGTGAATTGAGTTCATGAAATGAATTCCTTGGGGTTTCTATTTCTATTAGGAAAAACTTGTCCACATCATGAATAAGATTCACAAAATTAATTAAATTCATATTCTATAATAAAAATTCACATGTTTTGGTTAGATTGATTCATGTCATTAATTTCATTCAAATTGTGAATTGGTTCTGTGGACAGACTCTAGCCCCCCACTATCTTCCTTTCAAAAAACAAATTGACTGACCTAAAGGAATGGTTTCTAGGGTATAACTTAAAAATAAAAATTAATAAGGTTTTAACTGAATTTAAAATAATTTGTACTACATTAAAATTTTAGGGTGTTATATAAGGCTTACCTTTACACAAGTATAAGGATTCTCAGATGAACCTTATGTGATATGAAGTAGAGCCAAGTCACCTTTACATAAATCCAACCCTACCTTTACATAGTATAAAGAAAAAGGGGTGTTACCTTTTTTCACATTTAAAAAAGGAATTCCCACCCTTACATATCTAAGAAAAAAACCACTTACCCTTCCAAAACTATAAGGACCTACAAAAGGGTAAAAGTTACGTTAAATAAAATTAATTTTCTATTAATATGACATATAAATAATAAAGTAATGGATTTATTATTAATTCCATAAATTACACAACACCTCAAAAATTAATTAAATCACTTTTAAAACTCCAAAATTATTTTTTAAACTTTGAAAACTTTAAAATTACTTCCATAATTTGAAAAACCATTTTAAAACCACTTTTTAAAATATGAAATACTCTTCTAAACCACCAAACACCCCAGAAAGAAAAAGGAAGGCTCAAGAATATTTTAGACCATTAAATAATCATATATATAATTTCTCATTAATTATCATTATTTAAAACATGTGTTTATCCTCATTATTAATCCATTCATTGAATCTGAATTGTTTCCTCACTAATTATGGATATCAAATCATGTTTAATATCTGAAAAATTTCCCTTAATTTAATACCCAAAATACATGGGTATTATTCCTTATGTTTCTTCACATGGTTTTCAATAACCGTAACCTCATTCTCCCTTTATATTTAAATTCTTAAAAGAATCAGGTTATCACTTTCATGTGGTATGAGAATACCCATGATATACATTCATTTATCTCTATCTTATCTATACACAGTGAATACCTCATGAATATCAAATATAATGCATGAAAAACTTGGGCTTATCCATTCTTCACGTGTACTTATTTATCATTTTTATTATCATGCATGAATTGAATTCATATATGTAATGGGATCATGCATGCATCGAGCTATTCTCACTAATTTCATGGAAAAAATTCTTAAGATGTACCCCTAAACCATATTTTTTTGATTCAAATGAATGCAAGTGACACTGAATTTTTGTATCATTATTTTTATCATAATGATGCAAAAATATATCTTTTATCACTATAAAAGTGTTTGAAATGAATTCAGGAATTTTGGTGGCTCTTTTTCTTTACAGTAGTATACATTCATGATCATAACATCTATCTCATATGAAAAGTAGGATTCAAGATCATTTTTTCATTATGAGATATCAGATTTATTGATCGAATGGACATGGATCAATCATTATTGATGTAATAAAGGTTCTTATGTGAACAGAAGATCCATGCTTCTATAAATCATGGAATATTCATGCCTCTATAACTCATAGAAGCTCATTCATTATGAAATATCCTTGTCTATCCTAATGAATTCTCATTATTAAAAGAAGATCCATGCATAATCTATACTCATATGGATGAAAAAGTCATTAATAAAATATTATATTCATCATACTCATGGTCAATACTTATATGCATTGTAGCTTTAGTTTTCATGCAGTCGATCTCATTCTCAAATCATACAACTAATCCTTAAATTGAATGTACAATTGATTTATCGACCATGTATTATACAGAACTAGTGAGCATGAGGGTCTATGGGAGTAAGATGATGATATTGATGATAAAAATGCTCAAAATAATTTGATTGAACAATGCAAATTATTTTTGTACCCTTTAATGGTGTGTGAATAGAGCCTACTTGTTTGAATCCCATATCATAGTTTCTCTCAATCGTGTGCCTCTTAATAAAAAATCCCATTCCATTAGCCACTCGATTTGAGTAATCAAGTCCCCTATGGGAGCCCTTCACACACTACCATCATGACACCCTATATGGTGATTCCTCTTCTACTTATTGTGCGCTATTTTTATTCTCCCACCTACCTATGAAGGTGCTTCCTACCCATCACCTTGGTTTAGCCATGTGGGTTGGATCCCATGTGGTGAGAATGCTCCCATATGTGCACTTGAGCTATCCCCTTGGCTAGTAAAGGGATGGAACTATTTTTATAAAACTCTTATGAAAAAGAGTTAAGAAAATACATCATATAATGTATTTACATCTCAAATAAAACACACACACACACACATATATATATTCTCAAGATATGGTGGAGGTGTGGGTTCAAGAGAGGTTCTAAAATGTTTTTTTGATAAGATTTAGGGTTTTCCATCATGACTCTTCTTTATTTACTTAGATCTGTGCTCTTGAATGGTGAAGAGGAAGTGTCTTGTAAGAAAGATATATCATTGACTGGGGATGGAAATGATTGAAGTTCTATGGTGAATAGAATGGATTATGAACACCTTTCATATTCTAGGAGGGATCCAAGGCTGGCTGGTCTGGGTGTTCAGAGGGAAGGTGCATCATCAACTGGAGACAGCAGGGAACATCATGATGTGGTGGTAAATAATACAAGTAAGGTGTGTTTTCATATTTTCTTAGTTCATGGGATGTGTCACCAGCTGATTTGGGTGCTCAGGTGGTTGATGTGAGGCCGAATTTGGGCGCCGAGCACTGATCTACAAGTGCGGTGATGGTGAAAGATGTGAGAAGACTTGATCTGTTTGATGCAGTTAGATCAAGAATATACTAATATAAAAAATATAATGGTGTATGACCGATTATAGAATCATTCAACCATTCTTGAACTGGTAGTATCTCGTGCAAGGTTTCTACAACATATGTTGAGGTAAATTCTAAAATGTTTTCCGAGAGACTGAAAATTGAGAAACGCTCCATGATTACGCAGATTGTTTTACCTAAAGGCGAGAAGACTTGGAAGTTAGATTACTTGGTATGTCACATTTCTTTTTTATGGGGATTTTTAGACTGGAGGTGCATCTCCCTTTTTATGGGTTTTTTCACTGTCTCTTCTCTTTAGATGATTCTAAACTTTAGGTGTGGAGCACTGGTTCTCCATTCCTATAATCCAGATGGCTTCATCTGCATGAATGGTCTTTGTATTTTAACATATTGTGGGAAATAAATTCCTTTCCCATGTATGGGTTTATCTTAATGGGCTCAATTTTGTATTGTGGCATATGAGGATTTTTTATGATATTGGCACAATAATTGGGATTCCCATTCGTATTGATAAAGAAACCAAGTTTGTATGATTTTATCATTTTTCTAGGATGTTGGCAGAGTTTAATCTCATATACACCATTATTGATAAGGTAACCTTATAAAATACCATATGTTAAATTCTAATTGATGTTTAATATGAAATAAAACCTTTTTTTAATTCTTGTATGGATTTTGGTCATTCTCTAGAGTTATGTCGAAAGAAGGTCTCCTGTGAGAGGTGCGAGAAGAAGGGATACTTAGCTTCTCACTGTTGCAAGATACCAAAAGCGATGTCAAATCCATTATTTCAGGATAGGAATGTGTCTATAAGGACCTTTTTCAATGGGAATATTGTGAAAGCTTATGAGAAATGCAATGCCCAGATGCATAATTCGAAGGGAAAAGGGCTGTTGTTGTATGAGAAGTATCCAGTTGGTGATAATGGTGGGACCTTGAATGTTTAGGTAGATCTTGAAGGAGAGGGAACATAAAATAATGGGTTTGATACTTCTAATGTTGATCAAGGAATGTATTTGGAGACTGGTGGTCTCACTGATATATATGTGGATGCCTCTTCTGGCAGGGTTTTTCAAACTAGCTCTCCAAAGGAACTTTTTTCTGAAAGGGTTGAGGTTTCTTTGATTTTATGGTTAGCTAAGGTGAGGATAAATAGGTGGGGGATGGAATTGTTAAGTGGAATAGTTATTTTTCTATTTCTCAACCTATTTATTTGGATTTTAGTGCTTTCTTGAATCCTCATCATGCTAGGTATAATGAGAGCTTGAAACATGAGTATGAGGTTTTTGATTTCCACAAAGCTATCCAAGATGCCTGGAAAAATTATAATTCCTCAGAAATTGTTAAATGGGGTAACATTTCAGATTATGGAAGTGATATGGATCCACATATGATTTTATTGGACACCACTCATCCCTTAGGAATTGGTGGTGTTTCTTCCTTTCAGAATGGAATCATTCATGGAAAGGGAAAATAAAGTGATAATGAAGGGGAAAGCATGGATCCTTCAAAAAGAAGGCCAAAAAAGAGCTATTCTAATATTCCAAGGAATATTTCTACCATATAATCCTCAAATTATTTAAATAAAAAATCTACCCTAGAGAAAGAAATATCTAAGGTAGTGATGCTTAAGATTCTTAATCAGGACCACTCACAGTCGGAATGAGAAACTGATAATGATTCTTAATATGGATATGAAAATGATTTTTCTGTTTATGAATCTTATGCTGGTTTTATGGATGAGGGCATGTATTTTTTTTGATCTCAACCATTATCTTGTTATAGTTTTTATTTTATCTTTTAATAAAAGGTCAGAATCTATGCTTCTAGATAGACCATTTTAATATATATTCTCAAACTCATCTTTATGAAATAAAAAAATATTACATGGACTTATCTAAGTCTTCTTCAATAATTTGTAGGCAATGCAAACTTATCAAATAATTTAGCACATGACTTTGATAATTATAAAAAGTTTAAAAAATTTTAGATATACATCTCATCCATGATTTCCAACAACAACAACTTCTTCTATAATGGAAATTTCAATCTCCCTATTTGTATTTTTTTTCAATACATGAAACTCTTACTCAACATTTATTTTTCTTCAAGAGACAGCAAATCATCAATTTTGAAAAAATACAAACATCATGACACCACACTATAGGTTAGAATAGTGTTTTTGAGATAAATCTATCTCTTAGTGACAAGAATAATTTTATCCCAAGTGAAAAAATACCCTCTACCTTAATAAAATCACCCACTTATCCAAAAAACTCCACCTTTTTACAATAAGCACAACCACTTGATTAGAATAGATAAGTAAATAAATAAAAATAGTTTTTACCCTTCTCTCCCCATTTTTCAATATAATCCATGGATTATTGGGGGCAAATTTCAATGATTCTTAACAATTTTAGAGGGGTTTCACACCCATGTTCACCCTTAGTGTCTCAAATCTATTATTAGGGATAAATATGATGAATATATATGCCAATTGATCTCTATTTGGAATAAATTACAACTTTATGTCTCTATTTTCCACCTTATCCTTGATAAAGTGAAAAATTATATCAATATTTCTGGACCTTGAGTGTTACATAGGATTTTTAGAAAGGTTAATGACACTATGATTATCAAAGTGAATTTTAAGAGGTTTTTGAACTTTCACCCTTCAATTATCCAATTTTTACTTCATCTAAATCATTTTATTGTAGGAAATTTTTAAAACAAAATATTATTCCTCTATAGTACTCAGTGATACCAAGTTCTATTTCTTGTATAGCCAAATCACAAAACTATCCCCTAAGAGAAAAATTACACCTAAGGTGGATATTTTAGCATTATAGTTACCTGTCAAATCAGAATATGTAAACCCATAAAAATTAAATTTGTTTAGCTTATTTTAAAGTAGTCCATAGATTAAATTCCCTTTGATATATCTGAGAACACTTTTGGTACCCATAATATGTGACTACTTTGGGCCACTATGATATCTAGCATAGAGAATTACATCATATACAATATCCACTCCATATTATATGAGACAAGTTAGGATACCAATCAGTCTTCTAAACTATATTTGATTAAAAATCTTACTATCAACATCCTTAGATAATTTTATTCCCACTTGAATGGGTGTAGATACTGTATTTGAAACCTCTATTTAAAACTTATTTAATAGATCTTTAGAATAATTCTCCTGGGATATGAAAATAAGACTTTATTTTTTTGTATCACTTGTAATCCAATGAAGTATCTTAGATCATGAAGCATGGACATCTCTAAATTTTTCTTCACTTTATTTGAAAATTCTTCACAATAATTCTCACAATCACATGAAAAAAATGATATCATCAACATACACAATTAAAATTAATTTACCTATATTCATTTATTTGATATATATATTGATTTACACTTATCCTTTATTGAATTACAACTCCTTTAAATAGTTTTCAAACCATTAATACCAGGCCATTGTAGCCTATTTTAATCTGTATAGATATTTCTTTAATTTGTACACTTTTTTCCCATCATTATTAGGCACAAAACCATATGGATACTCAATATATACCCCTTCATCAAGTTCACTATTTAGAAATGTATATTTGACATCCATTTGAACAATTTTATACTACCTATAATCTTCTAAAAAAGGGACATCATAATATCTTCCAACCTTATAACTAGTGAAAAGGTTTATTTGAAATCAAGTCCTTCTACTTGAGAGTATCCTTTACATAAAAGTCAAGATTTGATCCTGAAATTTTTCCCTTATCATTAATCTTATTCATAAAAAACCACTTAGTCCTAATGATATTTTTGTCATAATATCTTGGAAAATATTCCATGTGGAATTATTTTAAATCTAACATATCTCTTCATTCATATCCTCAATCTATTCCACATGTTCAAAATCGTATTTTATAGAATTTGGTTCAACAAGAGATATGATTAGTGTTAGATTTTTAAACCTAATAATTATTCTAGTTGATTTTTTTATAGGTTCATCATATCTTATCTTTATTCCAGACTACACAGGTTTAGTTTTTTATTTAATGATATTATCTATACACACATGTTTCTTTAGCCTCTAAAACTTTTTTTATTAAAAAAAAGACAATTCTTCATCACCAGTTTGATCTGATTAATCATCTATTACTCTTGGTTTAGTCTTAACTTATTTTTCAATATTCCATCATGGAATATTCTCATTAGATTCATAACCTTCTTCAAAACACTTTGTATTTAGAATATTTCTTTCAAGTTTGTTTTCAATAATCTTAACATCATAACAATCAATAATCTTGTGACATCTCTTGTTCTAGCATCAGTAGCCTTTCCCATTAGTTTGGTACCCGATAAAGATAACTTCCTCAACTTTCTCATAAAAATTCCCTAGACTTGAGCCTTTAATTTTGATGATATAAGGATTAAAAAATATAATAATTTAAATAAATATTTTATTTTTTCATACCACGTCTCATATGATGTTTTATTTGAGTTTGGTCTCAAAAAACATCAATTTTGAACATGCACACTAGTGCACACAACTTCTCCCCAAAAGAATTTTTTTCTTTAAATCTATCTAAGTACATTTATCCTAATCTACAGAATGGTTGTATTCATTTTATCAAAAAACTCATTCTATTTAGGTGTGTAACTAGTTATTTATTAATTTATGATCCAATACTTACCAAGGTAAGACTCAAAAGCACTACCAATATACTCCTTCCCATTATTCTTTCTCAATTTCTTTATTTGAATACCAAATTCTATTTCAACTTCCCTTATATAGATATTGAACATATCCCCTTCCTATGACTTTAGGTTCATAAATAAAACTTTTTCATTTTGGTATAGTCATCAATATAAGTAATAAATTACAATGTAAATTTTGAAATTTTTTGTCTCATGGGTCCACACAAATTCGTGTGTACTAATTCCAATGGTCCTCTTGACTGCGACTCCACTATTTTGTGTCTCCATTTAACTATTTTTCCTTTTTAAATGGTTTTTAAAACCTTATATCTCTCCTAAATCATTTGAAGAAAATCACTCAAAAAATTTTATTTAGATATTTTACTCATATTCTTTTAACCAATGTGGTAAGGTCTTCTATTCTAAAGATTATTTTCTTCTTTAAAATTGCGATAAAACAAATTACTGGGATCTATAATATAATTTTTTCCACTAATAATTTCTATTATTGTGATGATTATCCAATATTAAAATATTTTAATAATTTATGTGTTCTTATTGAAGATCACCTGATTACCATCATCACATTATTGAATCACACTCAAAAGGTTTTTTTGAGATGTTCAACAAATAAAACCTCTCGTGAAATTAATTTTTTAGGTTTAATGAAAACCACACCAACTCCATTCATTTTTAAATAAAATTAATTTTTAAAAGTCACTACACTACCATCATGTTTTTCAATGCATTTAATGGTATTGGTATCTCCTGTCATGTGGGATGAGTAACCACTATCAAGAATATAGGCTTTTACTTTCCACATACTTTTAAAGGAACATCAACAATCAATGATTTTTGTATATGATTTCTATTTTATTCTCTCTTTACTTTTGAAATATGTTGTAGTTTCCTTTGAATAATACTCATAGACATTTGATAATAGTGACCTGGTTGATCACACCTTCCATAATTTTCTTCAAGATACTCAAATTAGTTTGGAGTAGTCACACTTTATGGTCTTCCAAATTTATATTGCTTAAAAATAGATCTATTTTTCCTATTTATAAAACAAATCCCCTTAAACCTAGGCTCTCTTTGATACCAAGGGAGTGACATATTAGACCAATAACCATAAGATTTATATTTATAGTATTCAAAAAAATAATAATAAACACTAAATTTAGATCTTTCATAAAACTTCGAAATCCATCATGAAAATTTAGTTTTCTATTTTGGTACCAGATTGTCCTTCTTTTGAAAATATTTTGAATAATATTGATTACCCAATAACTCTATACAACCTTGTTTATAGAAGAATTATTCTATAGATTTACTATAATCTAGGTTTGTCTAAAAATGATTATGGGGAATTCATTATTATACTGCATATATTTACAATTTTCATATTTAATAGGTGCATATTTACTTGAATTGATGTACATGAATTCTCAATGTTTTATGATATATCAAACTTGACTTCACTAGCTTTGTAAAAGTAAAACTTCAATTTTATAAGTTTTTTTAGCTTTAAGACACCTTGATTATACTTGAATAAGTTTATATTCTTGATTATTCAACTTCTTCTATAATTCTTTTATAATTCTCTCTTGATCAACAAATTTAACTTTGAGAATTTTAATCTCCTCAATGTACTCACTCCACTTGTTGTGAAACTCATCTTCAAAATTATTTAGCATATCAATTTACTTCTTAAAATTTTAACATTCCTTATTGAGTCTAGAATTCTATTCAATTTATACTTAAAGTTCTGTATTTAACATGTGAATCAAGTAAGTATAATCTCTTTCATCTTATCCATTACCAAAACATATTATTTTTTTTAAACATGCACTATAAAATCAATAACTTTTCTTTCACATTACTCTTATAAATCATGAATTAGATAAGAGACATATTATTCTTATTTATTTAGAATGCCTCTATTTTTTACTTCTAAGTGTTTTTGTAGTTCCCATCAGATTATGATGATGATGATTGTATTTGTTTTCAATAGTTTATGGAAAATTAAATTGGTAAATTGATGGAGAAGAAGTTTCTTATGGCTGTTTTGGAAGAAGTAAAAGGTTTCTATGGATATTACAAAAGAAATAAATTTGTAGAACATACTATGGAAGGAGAATCCATCATAATATTGGAACAAATGTAGATAAAATAATCGGTGGAGGTAAAAATACCTATGGATCTTCTGAAATAATAGTACAACAAAAGTACATACTTCAGAAAGAGAATCCATTAGAAGATTGGAAATATATAGATTCAAAGATGATTGAAAGTTATGAATTGGTGAATCCATAAGATGGGGATATTGAATATATTAATGAATATTAGAAATAATATATGTTCACTAAAATATTAAAAATATCTGATGAAGGAAGTGCGATTAAAGGTAAAACCAGTAGAAGAACAATAGTGAATTTGATGATTTATAAGATTCGATAAAGTAAGTAATCTTGAAGGTAAAACCATCATAATAACAACAGTGAAGTTGAAGAAAACATAATAACTAGAATGCCAAATCAAACTGAATATTTGATAAAATACCTATGAATTATTTGGAATTAATTTAAGGTGATTTAACCTTATAAAGTGAGTTTATTCCATAATCATAGAAAAGGAATGAAGTACATCACCACTAGAAAGTGATTCTATAAGGATATTCCATATTTTTTTTGAATTCCACTGAAGAAACATGTTATAGTAAGAGTAGAATAATTTTGAAAATTTACAATAGGATTAGCAAAGAAACCCAAACCATTAACAATTTTATAAGAACAATTAAGATGATTCTATACTGTTCGTTAATTAGAATAACAGTAATTTAGATAAATAAAAAATGTGATTTGATATAATTTAAATTTACAAAATCTAGATCACTAGAAGTTGAGAATGTATGTAAAGAATCATGAAGATATGAATTTACTAGAAGGTTTAGCAATGGAATAAGAAAGAACCGTAATAATGAGAAGGTTCTTGAGAAGAATCCTATGCTTAGAGTAATCTAAATATTTATTCTAAGTAAATACCAAATGAACTATCTCCAAAAGATAATAATTTTAAAGGAGGAACCAGAGACTAAGACCGAGTTGATAAAAAGTATAGAACATCAGAAGAAGAAGAAGTTAAAGAAAAAAGTTGAGTTAATCCCAGATTGTATCACCATGGGATTTTATGAAATATTTTTTCCAAATAAATTTAATTTTTTCAATAGCTTGTGTTACACATAACACAATGTTTTAACGAACCATAATATACTATTGATATTATTATTTAAACATGAACTTTATAAACTAGATGTTAAAATTTATTATATAAATATGAATAAACATATTTTTAAAATTATTTATAAAGGATTTATATAAATAAAATAGATTTATAAATAAGTACTTAAATTTTAGTAAAGTACTTAAAATCTTTGAAAGTACATTTTTATCAAAAAAATGATTTTTATTACTTTTTGTGAAAAAAAATAAAATTAATTTTTAACAAATTTAGAAAATTTATTTGTAAAAATTAACTTAATTTTTGTCATGAACATGTCAAAATTATCTTAGGTTGATTTTTTTTAATTTTCTGAAAATTTTAATTATTTTAGTGAAAAATAATAATTTTTATTAAAAAATACCTTTTCTTTTAAAGGTTTTACAAGTTCCATTTTTTTAAAATTATTTTAAAAGTAAAATTATTTAAAATTTTCTATAATTAATCCAATTCAGTTCATTTTTAATCAAATTTTTTTTTAATTTTTTATATTAAATCCTTCTATACTTATAAAAAAATTCTCTTTGAAAAACCGCCTTTTTATCACATCTGTGGGTTTAATTTTAAATTAAAAATTTATAATTATGTGAAAAAATCTAGAAAAATGGATTCAATATTTGGAATCAAAATCATTAATATTATATATTAAATTCAACTCATGTTTTGGTCATAATGAATAGTGAAAATAGTAAAAATTAATTATTGCGATTAAGGTTAAATCGAGTTTACTGGGGTTTAAACTAAAATGATAAGGGTTAAAATGACCTAAAAACTTGTAAAATTCATATTTTATGGCCATATTTGGATATTATATAATCTAATATTTGATAATGATCCATTTTAAATCCTTTTACATTTATAAAACATGGGTATAACTTTTTTATTTCAAAAATTCCAAGTGTGTCCTATCCCTACTTATAAAATAGAATCCCCTATCCTATCCAACTTAACACTTAAAATAAATTTTAGTTTTGATAATACCTTACCAAATAAATTCCATCCCTCCCCACATTATATAGGCATTATTTTTATTATAAAACCCTCCCAATAAGGCTTTTCGTGCTAACTTAAGGAGGTTTTCTAAAGAAGATGCATTGTTTTTAACCGATCATTTTTTTATTATTTCTTCTTACACATAATTAAAATATTCTTAAAATATCATGGTATAATAACATAATTATATCCAATTTACAAATTTTTTATTATTTTTGTGTCATAACCTACATCCATCCTCTCTTTTATAAAATGGGAAACGAAACCTTCAATCATGTGTATAACAGACTACTACCTCACAAACCGATGTAATTTATCTTCCATAACCACCTTTCACAGATAGATATATTGAAGTATTAAATACGATTATAGGATTTTTATTAAATAATCATATTTCTTTAATTATAATATCAAATATACCTTCATTCATTTTAATCTTCTGGAAAATGATAACATTATTCATGCGTACATGTGGACTACTACCTCCACGAAGTGATGTGATAATTTTTTCCATTTCATTTTGAAAAGGATGTTAATAAAGATATATTTAAAGATTATATATGATATATAATACAAAACAATTATTCTTTAAATTTTATATATTATTTAACTTTATTTTATTCCACCTGTCTAGAAAATAGAAACAGTGTTCATGCATATGTATGACCTACCATCTCCCTGGATAGTGTAATTTATTTTCTAAATATATCTTTTATGGATTACTATAAATAAATATATAATGAATATATTAAATATTTATATCATGGTTAAAAGTATTGATATTATGGAACCATGATCAAATTAAAAGGACTGAAAGTACCAAATAAAGACATACATGAAAAGCAAAGAAGTTATTACCCGAAATAGTGATTTTAACAAAGTATTGTTAATAAACGGGTGATAGAAGGTTATAAGTAAATAATATATGGAATTATATATATGATTATGGTTATGAAATAGATTTATAACACACCAATATTTATTATTCAGGATTTTTGAACATGTATGAAAAATGCTGAGACATATGGTAATGGATTTTTTTGTCACTTTTATTTATGTGGGACACATACCATATTCAACACTTATTTATTTTATGTGGTGTATAAAATAAACATGAATTAATCTTAATATTATTATAATGAAAATTATGGTATATAAATATCCATATAAGTTTCTTTCTTTCATGGGGTTTATGATTCAAAAGTTACCAAAGTGGTAAAAGTTTTATGTTACAATCTCATTGCTTATCGAGATTGTTTATGATTAAGTTTATAATAATGAAATATTATGATAAAACTCTCTATAAACTCATTTATTTTCATATAATATGGTTATTTATTGATAATACATGTTTTCATTTCATTTTCCTCTCTTAAAGGATTAAAGAGACCAAAAGAATGTTTTTAAGAAAAATCGACTTTATTTCTCTCTATAGTCAAAAATAAAATTTATTCCATGTCCATGTTTTCTAAAAATATTTTAAATAAAGTTTTTACTATTATAAAATTATTTTTTAAATTAATTTTTCTCCATGAATTAATTTTATGTTTTTTAAAAGTAAAATTCTTGTCATTTTCTGAACAAGGAAATTTTGAGTTTTTATCGAAAATGTGAAAGGAATATTGGTTTTAACATGTATGACATGAATAGAATTTTACTCCATCATAAAAAATAAATTATTTAAAGATTAATTTATATTTTTTCAAGGATATTTTCAAGGAAAATTATTTCTTTAATATTTGGGATTTTTTTTATATTTTAAAGAAGTGATTTCAAAATGGAAGGGATATTTTACTCAAGAATGTTTTAATGAAATTTTTATGGAATATATATTCATAAATGATAAAAATATTTGGTGTTTTTATGTT
The DNA here is from genome assembly GCA_963277665.1 of Viscum album. Lineage (NCBI taxonomy): Eukaryota > Viridiplantae > Streptophyta > Magnoliopsida > Santalales > Viscaceae > Viscum > Viscum album. The sequence goes on from OY728132.1 coordinate 87,824,592, forward strand.
TTAATGGGGATATGATAAAATAGTCACATCCTTATTCTTTATCTATATAGTTTATGCTTATTATTATGATGAAAATATATTTATGAAACCCATTCCTTTCCCATGATTTATACTATGATGAAATGTTTATGAAAACCATTTAATTTTCATGGGTTTTTATATGAAGAATGTTTTATGATCTTGTGACATAAAAATTTATGGATAATATGGTATGTAGGACCTATATATACCTCTAATTAATTGGGTAATGATTAATGTTCTATGATCTCAAAGGGTACACAGGAGGTTACCCCAAGCCTGAAAAAGAGGGTACACAGGAGGTTATCTGAGGCCCGAAACAACAGGGTACATGGGGGGTAATCTTAAAAATGAAGAAAGGGAGTATATATGAGGTTATAAAAATCCCGAAAGAAGACAAAAAATAGGTTATCCCAATCCTGAAGTAGGTACACATGTGGTTATCCCAATCCTAACATGTTATGAATGTTTTACAGGGTATCCTTGACATAATATTTTTTATTCTTATGTATATGCCACCAAATATATGTATTATAAGAATGTTATATTCTCATGTGTAATGTTATTTTATTACATAATGATTCATGTTTTATGAACCACCAAGATTTATTCAATGAATCAAGTTTATGATCTATGATATCCAAGGTATTATTTTCAAATTTTATTCTCATGTTATCATACCCTTATGCTCATGTTATGTCGATATCTCACTTGTTTACCCTTAATAAGAATCTAAGATCACCCTTTCTTATTTTTTCCTTTACTAAATTTAAAAATAAAGGTACTAAGTATTATATATCTAATAAGGGTTCTAGTTATAAATAAATTAGTGGGAGATATTGTAGTTCAATTATGAACCAATTGTTTAGGTATCCAAGTTTCAAAAGGCAATAGACCTATAAATTTTTTGCGTGGATCATTATATAATGTAAAGAATATTCATCCATTAATATGTGATATCTATTTATGATAAGTTTGGATATTTAAAGTTGGTATCATGGAAAGGAATAGTTAACCTTTGGAAACTAGTATGAGAAAACTTTAGTCAAATGCCTAGGGATATGTGTAAGGATAAGTCTAAGGATAAGTCAAAGCATATTAAAATTTCCTAGAATCTTGGTGAAGGATATAGTGAGTGGTTTCCATGAAATTACATCCCTATATAGATACTCTAAGTGAATTTATATCTTATATAGTTGTACCTTGGTGTAATAATTTCAAAAATGGTGCATTTGGATTTGACTCGATCGTTACCTAGTTCATGAAAATGGGATTTTATACACATATGGTTTGATACTCCTAGGGGATATGTTTTGGAAAATTTCAAACTCTTTATGAACCATCATGAAATATTTGAATAATAATCATTAATGACCTTGGTTAAGCCTAATTTTTCATAGATTTAAAATAATGTGTCATGATTTATAAACCCTATATGTGAGTTTTCATGATAATGTGGTTCCCCACTGTGATTATTGTTTCTTATACTATGCTATTTGTTTTTAGTCAATGGTTGGAGCCTAAAGGAACTGTGTTAATGTTTAATTCAATGGAGAATTCAATGATCATCCTCATAAGAAATTTTTTTTATGGGATCTAGAATGAAAAGTCTCATTTATATGCTCACAAAACTTTCTCAATCATAGAATAATTCTAAAATTACAAATAAGAAAAGGTGGGAACAACATTCCATTGAGTATTTCATGTGGTAATGTCAAACTTATTTTAGTTTTTCTATTGATCCACTAGTTTTATAGAAATGGATCAGTACCACTAAAAATATATTTTCTATTCCATAATATTTGGAGCATGAAAATGTTTTTTTTGTATGTCTATTGTTTGGTAAGAGAAGAAGATTAATAGTGGAAACTTGTCAATAATATTAGGCATCAATAATAAATAAACTCCTCGGAATGGGATGAGTTTAATATTTTATTTTCAATAAGTATTTTCCTCATATTCTTCATATGAAAATGGAGAAAGGAATTACTTTTTCTAAATTAGAAGGATGATGAATCTGTTGGTACTTATGAGGAAAAGTTTATAATAATTTTGAGGTACACATATGGTATTATCATCTAACCTAAAAGTAAGGTTGATATATTATTTAGTGGATTGAAACCTATTCTCTGAAAAACATTATCCATAAGGGAATTTAGTAGCTATAAAGAAATCATTTGATGTGATATCAAGGTGGAAATAGATATTGTAGTTACCCATCAATATCGTGATTTTGATAAGAAAATAATGATGGAATTCAAAGGAAACTTTAAAAACCATGGAGATAATAATATGATCTCCCATTCATGCTTTAAGTGTGGAAGGAATCATGGAGGAAATTTTATTAAGTGGAATATTAAATTTTTAATGATTATAAAGGAAGGATATCGAGTCACTGAATTCTGAAGTGATGGAAATTAGTTAGTTAATGATGGGAATAGGGAGAAATATCCATAGAATGCACCACCCACACTCCAATATTTCAAATTAAAGGATTATGGTAATTATAATAACTAATGAAAGGTTTATGAATATGATCAATGTTAGCAAACTCTTAAGCTGAGAGACAAAGGGAAATCTTATGTTATCACTATTTATGATTAGGGGTATAATAATGATGTGGTGAAAGGTATACTTACCATAAAATATAAAAATACTAATGTATTATTTGATTTTGTATCTACAAATTATTTTATATCTAAATAAATTTATAAGGGTTTTAAAATTCCACCCTAATGATTAGATGTTGAATTATAAATAAAAACCTCTAATGGTACAATGATTTCATCTCAATTCTACCAATTATACTTGAATTGATTTTTGTAAATATTATTATTCTCCCTTTGGTTGAATTTGATGTAATATTAGGCATGGATTAACATTCTCTATATAATCCCCACATCAATTTATAAGTAAGGTAAGTTAGGTTTGTTATTCTAAACCAACCTATGATCATCTATCATTGTGATGGTAAATATGAACTCCTAATGGAAATTTCACCCATTTTATAGGTCTTAATTCCTATTCAAAAGGGGTTTTTATCTTAGATGGTTAGATAGAAAATCAACATCGATGATATTAATATTTTAAGGGAGTTTTTTGAGGAATTTATTGAAGATTTTCCTAGTCTTACATTGAATCATGAATTTGAGTTCTCAATAAAACTCATACATGTTGATACACCTATTTTAAAGACTCCCTAGAATATCCCAGACCGAGTTATAAAAATTGAAGAAGAAACCCCAGAATAATATTGACAAGGGATTCATTTGGCCAAGTGTGTCACACTAGGTTGTGCCAATTATTTTCTTAATAAGAAAGACGGATCTATGCGACTCTGCATTAATTACCGAGAGCTGAACAAGATAAAAATCATGAAAAAGTATCATTTACCCCATATTGATTACTTGTTTGATCAAATATGTTGAGATAAATATTTTCTAAGATTAAAATTCGTTCTATATATCATCAATTGTGGATAAATAAGGAGGATATACCCAAGATAACATTATATACTATGTATGAGCACTATGAGTATATAGTGATGCCATTTGGTGTTATTAATTCCCCTCTATATTCATGGATTTAATGAATAGAGTCTTTAGATATTATCTTGAACATTTTTAGTAGTATTTATAGAGGTTATTCTTATATATTAAAAATATTATAAAAGATAATAAAGATAATTTGATTATTTTGAGGAGATTTTTTTTTGAAAAATTGAATAAGTGTGAATTTAAGCTGTAAAAAGGCTCATTTTTGGGTCATACAATCTCAATAGAGGGTATATTAGTGGATTTATTGAAGAAAATGTATATTTATCATTGGACCAAACCAACCACTGTGACTTAAATTTAAATTTTTCTTGGTTTTTATAGATAATATCAGGGATTTTTGTAGAAATTATCACATAACTCCAATTTAGTCACCACATTAACTTGGAAGGGATACAAGTTCCTATGGATAGATAAATGGGAAGAAAATTTCAAGGAATTGAAGGGAAGTTTATTTAATGAACCTATGATTACATTAAACTCCAATGGAGAATGTTTTTTAATATACAGTGATGCAACAAAGAAGGTACTAAGATGCATTCTCATGTAAAATGATATGGTGATATCTTATGCCTCATGATGATTAAAGGTTCATGAGAAAAATTACCCAAATCATGATTTAGAGATAATTGGGATAATTTTTGAATTAAATATATAAAGGAATTATATTTAGATATAAATGGGTAATATGTATACTAATAAAAAAATTTAAAATATATTTTCACACAAAATGAGTTGAATATGTGCTAGAGAATATGGTTGGAACTGATTAAAGATTATGAATACTCAATACATTACCACCATAGGAATGAGAATAAGGTGGTAAATGATTTAAGTTGAAAGGATCATGCTATATTATCTATGATTAGGGTAAAAAATGATCATATATTTATGGATTTTAAAAGGATGGATCATAAAATATTAATAGAAGGGAAGAATTCTTATCATTCTCAATTAAGTGATCAACCATCAATACAAGTGAAGATTAAAGAGGAGAAAAAGGATAGAGTGGATCTTTATAAGAATGATAGAAATTTACCTAAGTTTAACCTTTATTATGATGGAATGATAAGTTTTAGGAATCATGAATGTGTTTCATCCTTACTAGATTTTAAGAAGGATCTGTTAGTGGAAGCTCATAGTTATTCATTATTTATTCATCCTGTAAGTAAAAAGATGTAAAAATACTTGAAAGAGTATTTCTGGTGAGATGGTATGAAGAGAGATATTATAGATTTTATATCTTGGTGCTTAGTATGTGAGAAAGTTAAGGATGATAGAAAAACTTATAAGGGTATGTTACAACCATTACCCATACCAGAATGAAAATGAGAAAATATAACCATGGATTTTGTTGTGGGACTCCCCAAAACATCTAAAGGGAACAATGATATATGGTTTGTAATCAATCACCTTATAAATTCAGCATAGTTTATTTCTATTAGAAAATATTTCTATCTAGAACAACTTTCTAGAATATACTAACATTCTATTATATCTAATTGGGATATGAGGTTCAACTTAAAGTTATTGAGAAGTCTTCAGCAAGCTCTTGATACAAAATTGAGTTTCAACACTGCATATCATGATCATATAGATAGTTAGTTTGAATAATTCAAACAATAGAGAAAATTATAGGATCTAATTCTATGTATTTAAAATGTGTTTGGGATTGACACCTTCCTCTAGTCTATTTTTCTTATAAAAATAGATTTCACTCAAGCATTCAGATGGATTATTGTGAAGGACTATATTGAAAGAAGTGTAGAACTCAAACATTTTGGGATGAAGTTGGGGAAACCAAGCTATTGGGGCGTGATATGGTTAATGAAATGGTATAGAATGTTATATCAATTTAGAAACACATAAGGGAAGCACAAAAATGACAGAAAAGTTATGTGGATAATCGTTGACGTGGTCTGGAATTTGAAGTTGGTGGAAAGGTCTTTCTATGAATTTCTCTATGGAAGAAGATTATAAGATTCAGAAATAAAAGAAATCTATTACCTATTTATATTTTCCATTTTAAGATTATTTATCAATTAGAGATAGTTTCTTATCACTTGGAGATTCCATCGAACCTATCTCAAGTTTATGATGTGTTCTATGTATCTATCCTAATAGAACACCTTATCTTTCACATGTAATGAACTCTGAAGTCATAATGATATATCGTGATATTTACTATTAATAAAAAACTATGGATATTTTTCATTAAATAGATAAATTTCTAAAAGAAATTTCTACTCACCAAGTTAAGGTTTTATGGAGAAACCACCAATTTGAGAAATCTATATAGGAATCTAAAGATTTGTTGAGGAAAAAGTATACTCAGTTGTTTGTACCAGAGTGATAAAATTTCAAGGGATAAATTCATTTTAAGGGGGGTATAATTTAACATACTAAGAATTTATGAAATAATTTTTTCAAATGATTTTAATTTCATCGATATCTTGCATTACATGCAACATCGAGTTTTAAATAACCATAATATATTATTAATACTTTTATTTAAAATTGACCATTATAAAATAGAAATTAAAATTAGAGGTATGAATAGGAATAACCATATTTTTAAAATTAATTATAAAATTTTTATATAAATAAAATATATTTATAAGTATGTACTTAATTTTTAGTATTCTTTATATACTTTGAAAATATTTTTTTCTCAAAAGAATGATTTTTACTGTTTTTTTTGTGAAAATGTAATAAAATTAATTTTTTTTACACTTTTAGAAAATGAATTTGAAAAAATTAATTTTTTTGAATCAGTATTTCAAAATTATATGAGTTTTAATTTTTGGAAAATTTTTATAAAGTTTAATTTTTTTTAATGAATAGTGAAAAATACATATTTTTATTAAAAACTACATTTATTTTTAAAGTATTTACAACTTAATTTTTTTAAATATTATTTTAAAATTAAAAATAGTTAAATTATATTAGGATTAATCTAATTTAGGTCATTTTAATCAAATTTATGTTGATTTTTGATATTAAAACATTCTATACTTCTGAAAATTTTCTCTTTGGAAATCAATTTTTTCTCCACATCTGTGGGTTTAATTTTAAAATAAATTTTCCACTTATGTGAATGGAATTTGTAAAAATGGATTCCATATTTTTAATTATAATAAATACTATTATATAATAATTTCAACTTATTTTTTTTTCATAATGAATATTAAAAATATTAAAAATTAATTACCGCTGTTAAGGTTAAAATGAGTTTCGCAGGGGTAAAAATAAAAATTAATTGTTAAAATGACCTAAAAACTTGTCTAATTCATATTTTATGGATATATTGTAAAATTATCTCATATAATTGTAGATAATAATCCATTTGGGATCCTTTTTTCCATGTGTAAAATATGTGTATAACTTTTTCTTTTCAAAAATTACAAGTGTCTCCTCTCCCCCACTTATAAAAGAGAACCCCCTATCCTCTCTTCTTCACACTTCCAAAGCCTTTTTGTTCATTAAATACCTACCCAAATAAATTTATTACTTCTATAAAAATTTTATATATTCCCTATTTTTATTATTAAACACTCCTAAAAAGGATTTTGGTGTTAACCTAAGGAGGTTTTCCAAAGAAGAGGTATCATTATTAATCGAGCATTTTTATTTTATTTCTTATTAAAAATACATAAAATATTATTAAAATAAAATGATATAATAACATAAGAATCTAAAATATACTTAGAATTTATTATTTTAGTTTCATATTGTACATCCTTATCATATTCTATCAAATAGTAAACGAAACCATCGATTGTGTGTACGATGGACTACTGCCTCACAAATCAATGTAATTCATTTTCCATCACCACAATTTATGGCTAGATTTAATGATGGATTTAAAATATGTATATTTTATTTGTGAAATAATTATAATTATGAATTTATAATATCACATATAACTTATTACCTTCCAAATTGTTGGAAAATGATAACATCGCTCGAGCGTACATGTGGACTACAACCTCTAAAAAGTGATATGATATGTTTTTAATTTTATTATGAAATGTATAGTAATAAAGATATATTTAATGAATATTTATGATATATAACACATAAAAAATATTATGTAATGTTGATATATTATCTCATTTATTTCCTTCCATCTTTCAATAAAATGGAAATAACGTTTATGTATACGTACGACTTATTGTCTCTTTGAATGGTGTAATTGATTTTCTATCTCTAAATTTTATGGATTACACTAAATACATATAAAATGAATATACATGATATTTATATCATGTTTAAAATTATATATATTATAGAACCGTGATCAAATTAAAAGTACTAAAAATTCCAAACCAAAACATACATGAAAAACAAAGTAGCTATTACCCAAAATAGTGATTTTAACAAAGAATTATTAATAAAAGGGTCATAAGATGTTATAATAAAATAATATATAAAATTATATGTATGAGAATGGTTTTGGAATATATTTATAATAAACCTATAGTTATTATATATGATGTTCTAACATGTATGGTGAAATTTGAGAATTAAGGTAAGGGATTTTCATCTCACTGTTATTTCCATGGGACAGAAGCCATATTCACCACTTGTTTTTTTGTGTGGTGTATATACTTACCATTAATATTTTTTTTAATTTTTTCTCATGATAATAATGGGATAGAAATATCCATATAAGTTTATTTCTTTCATGGATCTTATGATTCAAAAGTTTCCAAAGTGGTAAAAGTTTTATGTTATAATATTATTGTTTATCAGGATTGTTTATGATTAAGTTTATGATCATGAAATATTATGATCTACCTCCCAATAAAATCATTTATTTTATTATAATATTTTTATTTTGGTAGAATACATGTTTTACATTCATTTTCCTCTCTTAAGTTATTAAAGATACTAAAAGAACATTTTTAAGAAAAATCGTCGTTATTTCTCTCTTCGGTCGAAAATCCTTTTTCTCCCATGTCCATGTTTTCTAAAAATATTTTAAATAAAGTTTTTAATATTCTCAAATTATTGTTTAAATAAAATTTTACCCATTATTAACTTTTTTTTAAAACGAATCTTATTATCATTTTTTGAATGAATTCATTTTTACTTTTTACCAAAAATGTAAAAGGAATATATATTTTAATGTGTACTACATGAAAAAGAAATTCCACTTAATGAACACTCAATTATTTGAAGCTTCCTTTAAAAATTTTCAAGTTTATTTTCAAATAAAATGTTTTCCTTAACATTTGGTAAATTTCTAGATTTTAAATAAGTGATTTCAAATTGTAAAGGATATTTTCCTCAAGAATGTTTCAATGGTATTTTTTGGAATTTCAATTCATTAATGAAAAAATTGGTGTTACTTATGTTTTATTAGGGATATTATCCAATGGTACCATACATATTATTTATTTGAATGGTTTATGTTTATGATTATAATGAAAAGATGTTTATGAAACCCATTTATTTCCCACGGGTTATACTATAATAGAATGTTTATGAAATATTTTTCCTTTTTATGGGTTGTGATATGATGAATATTTTATGATATTATAGAACAAAAAAGTATAGATTATGTGATGGGTGAAACCTATATATTTATCCAATGCATTAGGTAATGATTAATGTTCTATGAGCTTAAAGGGTACATGGGAGGTTATCTAAATTCTGAAAATAGTGGGTACATGGGAGGTAATCCAATGACCGAAACAAGAGTGTACATATGAGGTTATACCAAGAAAAAACATGATAGTTCGTGGTAAATTATAAAAAACCCAAAAGAGGATACACATGAGGTTCTCACAATCCCAATGTAGGTACATGGGTGGTTATCCTAATCCAAACATTTTAATAATTTCTTGGTTGGTATACTTAACATAATATTTTCCATGCTTATGTGTGTGACACAAATCAATGTATTATTCCAATGTTATGTTCTAATGGATCATGTTCTTTGATTAAATTATGAGTTATGTCTTATAAACTACAAAGATTTATTCCCTGACTAAAGTTTATGATCTATGATATATAAGGTATGGTTTTCATATGTTATTCTCATTTTATGAATCCCTTACGCTCATGTTAAGTTGATATCTTCCTTGTTTACCCTTATTGAGAATTTTAGCTCAACATTTCTTATGTTTTCATTTCACAGGTTATGAATAAAGGTATTAAGTATGATATAATTAATAAGGGTTCTAGTTATAAATAACTCAGTGGGATATGATGTAGTTCACTTATGAACTAGTTGTTTATGTATCCAAGTTTCCAAAGGTAATAGACCTATATGGTTCTAGATTGGATAGTTCTGTAATGTAATGAATATTAATATATTTATATTTGATATATATGTATTAGAAGTTTCATTCTTTATATAGATACATGGAAGGAACAACATCTAAATCTAGAGGATGAAGCTAGAAAGAAACTATAATACCAAGTTCAAACTACTACTGGTTCATCAGATGAAGACCAACAGAAGCACATTAATCATACTAAATAACATTCTATGTTATAAAGGTTTTAGAAGATTTAGTTGAGAAAAATGTAGGACTAGAAGAATCTAATCGATGACATCAGAAATTTTTTTATGGAATAATTCCAGACAAACTTTACATTGTCCTAAAGTCAAACATTATGATGATGTTGATATAGATGATCAATGTTCAAAATTCACGAAACAAAGTTCATGATTCTATCCATGGTATAAAGAATAATTAAAGAATTATTGACACTATTTTTATGGGGGGTCAAATCCTGATATCTAAGGAATATATTGATGGTGGTCAATTTAAAGATCTTATATAGTGGGAAGTTCAAATTGATTCCCCCATGTTACCCATATTTATTAGAGGAAGATTTACTATATAAAGGGGGAACATCACCTGATTTATAGTATTGAAAAAGGAAGATAATTAAGAGATATAAAGAATATAAAAGAGGGTAAGTAGATAACCAAACACTTCCACCAAAATATTACAAGGGCCAAAGTTGATAAGTCTATAACTTGAAGTTTTGAAGTAGAGTACATTCTTTAGATATAGAATATCATAAGGAGGAGAACCTAGATGAAGTAAAAAATTTATTTATAGATGTTTCGAATGTTGAAGTATGTGAATGTGAGAGCTATATAATAATTTTATTCCATAAGGATGATAGAGATGACATGTATACTGATTAAAATAGATAACCAATATGAATTAAAAATTCCATCCATGAGGATGTTCACAAAAACATGTAAAGACTAGTAGTTCAAGTATAAATATCTCAAACATTCTTATAAGAGACATGACGATATTTTTAGTTGTAATCTCAATTGTGGGATAGAGTGTAAATAACATTCACTTCTGTAATATAGTAAATTATTTGGGTTAAGGGTGATTACTTACCACACCACATGTAACCTGTAATGGATAATATAAGTGAAAGAATTTCTGACTTGATGTGGGTTGACATGGAAAGGATTAGATTTTTACATTGAGTCTGAACCTTGTCAAAATATTTGTGTGCTGTTTAATTTACATTATCTCTATAGAATAAGACAAAATCTGGGAGGTATAATTTCTAATGATCCATAAAGAATAACAGATAATATAGGTTCAATCTACTCAATGGAAGGATTAATTTAAGTGGAAATTAATTAGTAAAAGTTGTTCAACCATGATCCCCCACATATAAGTGGATGCATGATCCCATTGGAATATAAATTGGTATCAGAGTGAAGGTTACCTCTATTTGGATCTATAGGTTTTATTTCCTAATAATTTTTAACTATTTTATATGAAGTGAAGCTTTTTGATGGTTAAAGAAATTATTTCCCTGGAAGATAAGAAATTTAAGACTGATCTAAAGGAAACAAGAGTATATTATGGGTGTACTAACCTAGATGTTTTGGAAAAATATTTGAATATTTGTAAGAATAAAGAAGATCATAAGAAAAAGAAGTTACCCTCTCAAAAACAACAAAAGTAAGATCTATTACTACCAAAAGATAAAGTGTGTGGTAAGCATTCGTGAAAATATAGTAAAAATTATCCACCAAAAGAACACCATTCTAGATGTGGTAATTGTAATAATGTTAATTCCATTGAAGATTATTTATTTTAAATCAAATACTACATGAAATATATCTCTTATGAAGTTATTATATATATACTTACATATATCAAGGGGTGATAGGTGTAAAAAGCATAGCTAGAATTAGAACTTTATGATACATAGAATGCATTAGGAAATAAGCATTGAGAGTCTAAAATTTTTACTAAACTTGCCAAAAGAAAAGAATAAATGGTATTACATTCTCAAGAAATATTCAACCTTGGAGAATAAGCACTTCAAATATGTTTTTGTGATACTATTTTTATAACAAAAGTTGTTAAGGAAAATATCTATGCACTAGATGATACTCACCAATAAATTATCAATGTTAAGAATACTCAACTAGTGATCAAGGATAATCAAGTAAAGGAACATCAACTTTACTTAAAAGAATTTAGTAAGTTTCATAAAGGAAATTTCTATAAGGAAAAGGATAAAGTGAATAAATGTTCAAATATCATGAAAATTAGAAGAGCACTTTAAATTTAAAGTGTCTTGAGTTGGAAATAAGATTAAAAAAATTAAGAATATACTAAAGTTGATTCTCATATAAATATGAGAATAGATCCAATTACAAAATACCAAAAGGCATTCTTAATTCTATAAATAATAAATCTAAAGGTAATAAGAATATGAAATAAATTGAAACATTATCTTTTGATAGGATGAAGAGAAACATAACCCATCATTCTGATGAATCTGTATGCACTAACTCCCATAAATTAAATATTGCAGGTTATATTTTCAAAAAACCGTGGGTGAAGAAAAATCTAGAGAAACCTGCATATTTTGTGAAGGTGGAAGTAATAAAAGAAGTAGGAATAAGTTACACTCAATATATACGGAAGAAAAAAAGTTTTGGAAGAAGTCGCCACTAGCCAAAACTCAAATCAAAGGAAGAATCAAAGGATTATTGGCTACTGTTGGTGCAGTGGAAAGTTTAGAACCACTTATATAGATTATTAGAAAAAAATGACAAGTTATAAAGGATAAATAAGGTCATAATTAAGATGGAACAAATTTAAAGGAATGAGAAACTAATTTAAGTACACCCAACCTTCACAGAAGATGAAAAATATGTTTATTTTTTTATATATTTGAATGTATTGAAAAGTTTTGTGGATGTGAAGGATGAAGTGGTCAAGGTGAGTTAAAGTTAACTTCTACCAAGAACAACTCAAATAACACTAATATAAGAAGGACACAAAAGTTGAAGGAAAATAAAATTAAGTGTGATTATAAGTTTAACTTAAGGTGTAAATAATTAGAATCTACAAATAAGGTTTCACTTAAGAAGAATATTTCAGAAAATGTTATACCCAAGAAAAGATACTTCTTTTATAGAATAAAAGTAAACTTCATGGATAGTTGTAAACTTTCTAATAATATTCTTGTTAATTAAAGGAATTCTGAGAAACAAAGTTAGTCAATACAAGAAAGAAACAAGTATATTGGAATAGTGGAAGACACCTCCAATGAATAAGTTGAAGTAAACTAAATATTAACTATAATTAGTTTCTTTCTTAAAGATAAGAAGCTACATGTAAGATTTATTTTTTATGACCACACTCTTTAAAAATTCTTAAAAATATTACTTGGATAGGAGAAGTTGATAGGTAAAAGAAAGAAACCATCAAAAAGAACAAGTGGTGTTATAATGAAATATTAGCACCAGAAGAATATTGAAAATATTCTGAATGTTTTCATGGTTGTATAGATAATTACATTAGAGGAAGTAAGGAATTTATAAGTAGAAGAAAATAATAAAAGTGTATGATATTTTCAAGAATACGTTAAGAAGAAACCACTACACAATGTTAAAATAAGAAGTGAGGAGATGAAATACATGCCACCCAAAAAGATTGATGCTTGGAAAGTTAAGGGTGATGGAATGAAGAAAAATAATTCTAAAGTGAAGAGAGTTTATATATTGAGAAAAATTTCTAAGACATATTTTTCTAATTTAAGATAATGGAAGATCCAACTTATTCCCTTATATATTCTGGAGAGACTATACTAAAAAATGAATTAAAGGTGATTTAATTTAAGTGGATACCTAAAATGATTGTGAATTATGATCATGAAGTTCTAGATACAAAATATTCATAGAATAAAAGTTATTTTCATTATTGAGGTACATTATCTATACCTTCTCATCATCATATAAAAATTTAAGTTTATATCCAAAGGGGGGAAATTGGTTTTTTGTCGAAAAAGTAAGAATTATCTTTCAAATAGGATAGAAACCTACTCATTTTTATGTTTAAATGTTTTTGATCTATTTTTTAAGATGGATGCACGTAAGTAAGTTGAATGAAAATCAGATGAACTATTCCCTAAAATATGATTTTGTAAAAAATTTCATCACTTGAGAAATTCTATGGAAAACATTAATATCAAAATTAATAACCCATGTTATCTACACCAAGCATAGATCACATAGACTTAGAGTTGTTTTATTTGTGTCTTAATTCTTTAAAAAAAGTAATGCTTCCCTTCTCTTAAGTAATCCAAGTACAATGAAAAAAATAGGATAAGAAAAAAAGATTTAATTAATGTTCCTCCCTCACCCCAAGATATCAATAAGGGGTATTCAAAATCCAGATTATTAAGGGGGAGAGAAAATAAGACCATCGTTAAAAGTTCTCAGAAGGAGAGAAAAGAGGCTTTGAATTTATTTTCAATAAGGGGAGAGAAAAATAATTGAATTTGAAGAGAATTTGGTATTAATAAAAAATAAAAATGGGGAGATTGTAGTTCTTGTTGGATGATTATGACGATTCTATTTGTTTTCAATAGTTTGTGGAAAATTCAATGAGTAAATTAAAGGATAATTAGTTTCCTATGGATTTTCCAAATGAAGAAAAATGTTTCTATGTCTATTCAGGAATAAATAACCAGAAGAACATAATCTAGAAGGGGAATCAATTGAAAGATTTAGACACTTGTAGATAGAAGAAGAGATAGAAGTAAAGTTTCCCATGGATGTTCTGAAAGAACTATATACCATATTGAAATACTTCAGAAGGAGAATGTATCATAATATTGGAACTACATAGAAGAAAATATGATTGGAAGTAATGAATTTGTGGAACCAACATATGGAGAGATTTAACATCTCAATGAATATTTGAAAGAAGATATGTTCACCAAAATATTTTGAAGATTTGATAAAGAAAGTAAACCCAAAGATAAAACCATAACAAGAACAATAATGAAGATGAAGAAACAAGAATAATTGTAAGGATGGAGCACAATGATGTTTTTATAAAGACCTTATTATTCATTCATGATAAATTTAAAGTGAGTTCACCTTACAAAGTGAGTTGATTCCATAATAATGGAAAAGGAATAAAGTGTAAACCATTGAAATAAAATTACATAAGGATATTTCAGAAGGATTTTTTTATGAAGTTCAATAAAGAAATAAGTTACAATAAGTGCAGTGTAATGTTGGATGTTTTTAAAAGGATGAGATAACAAACCTGATCCATTTATGGTTTTGTAAGAACAAGTCATACGATTATATTCTATCCACTCACTGAAATAAAATCACTTTATAGAAATGCCAAAATTAATCCAAGATAAATTGAATTAAAATAATATAGGTCACTATAAGTTAAAGATTCTTGTAAATAAATATTAAGATTTGAAGTTCCCAAAATGTGGAGTAATAGAAGAAGATATCACCACAAGAATGAGAAGGTTCCTGAGAAGAATCCTAATATTAGGATGATCTAAATATCGATTCTAATAAAATACTAGATAAAACATCTCAAGAAGATATGTATCCAGATGGAGGAACCAGAGACTAAGGATGAGTTAATAAAAAATGTAGAGCACAAGAATAAGATACTAAAGAATGAAAATGAGTTAATCCTAGATACATGGAAGGAACACCATCAGAATATAGAGGATGATGTTAGGGAAACATTATAATCCAAATTTAATACTATTTTAAGTGCATTAGATAGAGTTCATTAGAACGATATGAATCATACCGAATAATGTTTGATGTTCTAAATGTTGTAAAATATTGATTTGAGGCAAAGGAAAAACTAGAAAGAGATTATTGATTAAATTAGAAGAACTTTTTTATAAGAATTATAGAAGGAATTTATATTGTTGTAAAGTACAAAATTGTGATGATGATGAGATGTATTTTTAATGTTGAACACTCTCAAAACAATTTTTGTGATTCTAGAAAAGATATAAGGAATAATTAGAGAATAATTGATTCCATGTTTTGTGGCCAGTCAAATCCTGATATCTAAGGAAGATATTAAGGGTGATCAATTTAATGAGTTGAGATAGAGGGAAGATAAAATTAAATCCCACCCATTCCCAATATCTATCATAGAAATATTTTCTATATAAGGGGGGGGGGAGTGAAATACATGATTTATAGTACTAAAAAAGGATAATAATTGAGAGAGATGCTAAATATAAAAGATAGGAAGTAGGTGACCAAGGACTTCCATTATAAGATTAGAAGGGTTGAAATTGAGAAGACCATAACTTGAAGTTATAAATAAGAGTAAGTTATCTAGATCTAGAATAAAAAAGGAAGATATACTGGCTAACATTAAGCAATAATTTTCAGAAGTTTTAGATTTTGAAGTATGAGGTTGTGAGAGATCCTTAAGAACATTCTATAAAGAGTATAGGGTCGATGTGCATACTAAGTACAATGGAATATTAAGAGGAAGTTAAAGTTATATCCATGAGGATGTTAATGAAGAAATTGTGAATACTATTGGTTTAAGTATAAATATAGCCAACATTCCCATTGGGAGATAAGAGGATATTTTTAGGAGAAATATCAACTATGGGATGTAGTATAAAGACCCTCCAATTGTGTAATATAGTGAAGTGTTTGAGTTAAGGGTGATTCCTTACCACACTAATTATAATATATGATGGATAATATAAGTATAAGAATATATTAATCAATATAAGTCAACATGAAAAGGATTAGGTTCTCACATTGAGGTCAAACCTTATAAAAATCTATATGTGTTTTTTACGTTACATTATTTTCATAACATAATGGAAAAGTGGTGAGGGTGAATTTATAAATATCAATAAATACTAAATAATAATAGAGGTTTTATTAACTTAAAAAAGGAATAATTTAAGTTGAACATAATTGGTAAAATTTATCCCCCAGTGATTCACCTCCCCTCTTAGGGTGACTGTACGATCCCTTGGGAATATTAGTTTTCATTTTTTTCGTTAAACATATTTTATGTAGCTTTTATTAGATTTAATTTTTATCTCTGTTTTTGTTTTTATTATTATTTACCATCTAACTCTATAGTCTTCTTATTATCAGAACAATATATAGAAAAATTTACAATTCCTATAGATCTAAAACAATTAAGTGAAATATTTCCTTTATATTTTCCTTTTCCCCTTTTAAAATTTTTATATATGGGAACCATGATTTTCTTATGATTCCCATCATCCTCACTGTATTTAAAAAAATCACTTTGGGGATCTAACATTTCTTCCTCCTTGATCTTAAGTTTATTCAAGTCTTTGAAAAACATTTATTCTTTTTTTTATAAAAAAACTAGCACTTTTCTCATCGAATAATTCATGGGATTTTATGAATATTTTCAAGAGATATTTTATGAATTTCTTCTAAATATAATATCTTTTGTTAAAATCTATCTATAAAGTTTTTACCTAATTTTTTTTCATAGTTGAATCATCTAGATTTTCTATAAACCATATGATATAACTAACTATCACATTCACCCTAGTAAAATAGTCATCAACATTCCCATCTTTACCCATTTTTATGTCGCCAAATTTAGCAATATAGATTTGTAACTTAGCTTATTTTATCTTTAAATTTGCATCATATATATTCTTGATCTTATCCCATATTTTCATGGTTATCTATCATCCCATCAAATCATTGTATACATTGTCGGGCAAGGATGATAATATTTCATTTCTTACTTTTCCATCAATATCAAGATTTTGATTGTATATAAATGTCATATAACCATATCTTTCAATAACTGGATCACCCATAGTGACAACATCACTTACTTAAATTCCCTATGATAAAATAAATTATAGATTTTGATTCTTCCACCCATGAAAGTTACTTGGATTGAGTAAGGGAACACCTATACTATTCCTAGAATTCTGGTTCTCTATGACAAACCTTAGAATAGAAGATTTTTAGGAGAACCTTGTTTTATATGATACAACTTGAAGTGACTAGGTAAAATAAGAAACTGCTAAGAGGTAGAGCGGTTAATCAGTGATTAAAATATTTAAAAAAAATATTCTTATAGAATTAAACCCCTATGAAAGGTTGTTATCCATATTTAATATCACGGGTCCCTTTCTCACTGGTATGAAAAAAATAAGAAATAGTATCAGCAAACATGAAATTTTACAACGTTTTAACATAATAAAAGAGTCTACTCCTTTACATAATCAACCTTTTGTTGGGATATATATATATATATATATTTTATCACTATAATTTTTAGTGATTTAAAATTCTTATAATTTATATTCAAGGTTTGAGAAATTTTTATCCACTTATATATGTGGGTAGGTTTCATACACATCCCACTATAATCTATAAGTCATTATTTAGACTAGAACCATTGATATATTAAAATTTATTTTGATCCCTTGTGTTTTAAGATGATCATAATATGATCACTGGATGCTTCAACACCAGAGGATAGATATTATTCAGTAAATATTTCAACTACCAAAAGATATTGATTCTAAATTAGCAGATTGATCATCCCCTCACTTTTTTAGAATCCTCATATTATGCATCAGGTAATGCATGCATGAGATAACATTATTCATTCTCTTTAAAAATCATAAAAATAATTTTTAGTAAATTTACACCATCCTTGACCACTTCAAGAACAAGAATGTAACACATGTCAATTTCTTTAGCCTATCCATCTTCAATATAGTAGAGTATTAGAGTCTCTCAAAAAAATTATTAAATACCATTATTTCATCACCCATAAAAATATATAAACAAAAAATATCATGTATATAATTTCTCATTAATTATTATTATTGATATTATTTTTTTTCCTCACTATTAATTCAGTTAATGAATCCAAATTATTTCCTAATTATTATTTTTTTCAATAAATACGAATTATTTCCTCATTGATTATGGATATTAACTCATTCTTAATATTAGAGAATAGTTCCTTAATTTAATACCCAAAAGACTCAAGTATTATTCTCTATATTTCTTCCTATGGTTTTCATTAACCATAACCACATTCTCCCTTGATCTTTAAATGATCGGAAGAATCGGGCTATCCCATTTACACAATATGAGAATACCTGTGATATGCATGTATTTATCTCTATAGTATCCAAATAAAAAAATACGTCATTCATCTCAAATATAATTCCCAAATGGATCATGATTATCCATTCTTCATTTAGCCTCATTTATCAATTTGTCAGCATGCATAAATCTTATTAGTATATGTCATGGGCTCATGCATGAATCTATTTATTATCAC
Organism: Viscum album; assembly: GCA_963277665.1. Classification (NCBI taxonomy): domain Eukaryota; kingdom Viridiplantae; phylum Streptophyta; class Magnoliopsida; order Santalales; family Viscaceae; genus Viscum; species Viscum album. Next base: position 87,843,787 of record OY728132.1, read on the forward strand.
TATTTTCATGGAAAAATAGATCGGGATGTAATTAGACACTGGATAATTTATGATTCACATGAATTCAGGTAACACTAAATTCATGTATCATTATTTCAATCTTATTGATACATAAATCAATTTTTCATCAATGTCTAACGGTCTAACATAAATCCAGGTGTCGTGTCAGCTCTGTTTCTTCATATCAGTACACATTCATAAACATCACATGAAATAATATCATACATGAATTTGGATCCAAGATCATGTTATCATCAAGGGATAATGACTTGATTAATACAACTGACATGTCTTGATCAGTTCTGATGCATGAAATTTACTCATGCACATAGAAGATCTATGCTTCCATAACTCATCAAATATTTGTGTTTCTAAAACTAAAAAATTATCATTATTCATTGAAGATCTATGTAAATTATTAAATAATCTCATAGATCATAGAAGATCCATGCATTGTTGATACTTATATGGAATAAAGAGTCACTCATCCAATATTATATTCTCATATTCATAGTTATTCCTTATATGCACAATAACTTCAATATTCATGTGGTTAATCTCATTAACAACTTATAAGGTAAATCCTAATCTTAAATATATGGTAAATTCATCAATTATATAGTGTGTAAAACTAGTTATCATTAGGTTTTTTAAGATAAAGGTAATGATTATGATGAACATATGGATTAGAACAATTTGATCAAATGACATGGATTCTTTTTTCACCGTTTAATGGTGGGTGAAAAATTCCCACTTGTTTTAATCCCACACCAGAGGTTTCCCTAACCATGAATCACTTAATGAAAAATCCCATTCCATTAGATGATAAATGAAAGTAACCAAGTCTACTCCATGTGGTCACGCCCAAATTTACCCAAGTTTTAGGGTTATGCGGTCACTTGTAGTTTAGCTTGGGTTGTCGAATCCTCAGAGACCTAAGAAGAAACCTATATACACGTACATTTTATGGATTTTTTTGGTTATTAAGTGGCCAAATTTGGGTTGATTTTATATAGGTTTAAGTGAACACTAATAGTATTAAGTAATTTGAATTTAAAATAATTAGTTGATCCTAGGTTATCACTTGGGGTGGATTGAATGCATTCCTTTTTCAATTATTTCAATTACTTATATTTGATATGGGTTCATTTAATGAGATCAAAAAACATAATCACTTAATGGTTTAATTCCTACACACCCTAATACTAATCACCTATACAATTGTAGGATCAAATTCATGATCACTCCAAGGTAAAGGTTCATATTATCACTTGAATTAAGTGGCCTTAAAATTCAACAAGGACAAAGAAGTTTTAAAACCATCAAATAAAAATCTCAATTAAAAGAAGTGATTAGACATTAATGGGGTGATAAATAACATCCAATATAAACCATTTCTACTCACTTGGATCAACCTATAAGTTGGTTAGTCCTCCATTTATTCTATGGTTTCAATGGAAGCAGAAAGTAGACTCATAAGGGAGGAATTGGAGAAATAAAAAAAAGACAATGAAATAACGATCACTCCACCATTATGTGATAATTACACAAGGTTTGGTGTGAATAAATTCACACCTTGAACCAACAATATCAACGTGATATTAAGAATAATAAAATAAGAGAAGAATAAGAAATTTTATTAAGAAACTAAGGTGAATTGAATAACTTACATGTGAAAGATAAACTCGAGACAAAAAAATTACAGCATAACATTACAATGAAAGAAAGCACCGAAGATGATAAAATAATCCACCACCACTACCTTAAAAAGACATTTCAAGAGACTTGGGTCGATCCCCCAATAGTAAAAAGTATCCCACTTGAGTATGGCAGGCCTAGGGTGGTGGAAAGTAAAGGAGATGAGACTTTTCCACCCTTGACCCGATATTGCAGCTAGCTTGCATATACCGAACATAGGCGCCTATATTAAATTCTAGATGTCCAAATTAGAGTGAGAAATAGAATATAAAAATTAATCTACGAATGTCTAATAACTCTATGTAAAATTTCAACCCAAAATAATTTGTGGTTTCCGAGATATTTTTAAATTGGTGGGATGTTTTTATGGGCTGCAGAATCTGAACCATAATTTTATCTCCAAATTGGGCCGCATGAAAATCCTTTCAACACTCCGAATCAGCTCTTGTCACTATTTTATGAAATTTTAACCTTGATTTAGTATGTCTTAAGTTTAGTTTTCAGAATTATTGGGATTGTATTGGGGCCTCTACATTCTCTTTATTGGGATGTTGTCTAGTTTAATTTTCCCAGAACGTTGTTGCTTCAAGGATAACTTTGGTGGTCCTCTAATGTGAATCTTCAAGTGCTCCAAAAAACATGAATTGTTACTTATAGCATGGGAGACCTAAAAATAACATATTAAAATAAAATCAAGATAATTGTTTATTTTATATGGTGTTAAAAAATATACGATGTAATAGTGCATTTTAAGAAGGAATTACAATTATAATATAAAATAATATTCAAAGAGTAAAATTAATTAAAAATGGTGTTTATGATTAATAAATAACATGAATATTATAATATAAAAAATTAATATTAGCCTCTTTCAGTGGATAATCACACCCCCACTTGAGGTTTTCTAATACCAAGAAAAATATATCTCAAAAATATGAAATTCGAATCCCTTATTCCAAATTTTTTTAATACACAATGATCACCAAGAACCCTTATACCAAACAATCATGAAACCCATCAAAATATTTTAATATAGGATAGTTTCATAAGAATATCCCAAGACCAATCCCATTGCTTTGTTCAAATTCATCACCATATTTTATCCAATATCAATTAAGCATGAAGATGTGTTGTGTATCACAATAGACATGGGGGTTCATTTTTATTAAAGGGGGAAATGATGGAAGTGCTAGGTGGAATTACATTTCAATATTAAGATGAGTATTCATTTTATTATTATTATATATATATATATATTTTGTTTTTTTGTTTTTGTTTTTTAAATATTTCAATGGTAATTTAAATTGAACTCAATCGAGTCAACCCATGTAGAAAGACTTTGTCGATGACTCATAGGCCAATGTCCTTAGGGAACCAAGTGAATCCCACATACTCATGAATCATCTCAAGTTAACTCAGTAAAAAACAAAGTCAAATTACCACAAATAGAGATAAAATTACTAAATCTAGGCTAGAAAACTATGGAGTCACGATACCCAACTGCCGAAAACCACACATTAGGTCATTTCATTTCTCTATATGAAAATTTATTGTTTTTTTTTAATTTTTTATTGAATACTCATATTAAAACTAAAATGATCACCAAAACTATGCTATTTATTTGGGGTACCCCATGAACTCAAACTAATACCCCACTATCCAAAGGATGTGCATTGTGATTGTTTTTTTATTTGGATGAAAATATAAACGATGAAATTTCACATTAGACAACCACACTTTCCAAAATCTATGTCTATAAAATTAAAAGTGGATTAAAATAAAAATTAGGTCATGCTATATTATTTGATATTTAGTTTCAAAGTGTGCAATTTCTATTATCATGTTAAGGTTAAATAAATTTTTCCTTCCACACATTTTTTATGCACACAAAATTAATTATTATTTTTTTCATTCTTTTCAAACCACCGACATAGAATAACACTGTCCCTAGTGTTTAAAGAAAATAAAATTTAGAAGGGGGTAGAGGTAGATGAGAGGAGTTCTAACAGGAATTTGAAATATGAGGATCATGGAATGAAGTCACCTGGTGGTTGAAGTTGAAGTTATTTCTGCTCCAATTTAGTCATTTGATATCCATGTAACTTTCATAGTTCCCTAGTGGAAAAAGAAAAAAAAACAATATATATATATATATATTTATTCATATAATAAAAAAATTAAAATATAATTATATATAAAAAAAATTATAGAATAAGGAAGAACTATAAGCCGTAGGTTAGTGGTAAGCGCGTGCCCCTGTCTCCCTTTAGTATTGGGTTCGAGTCCCTACAGCTTCGACGATTATGACGGGGTTTACCCCATGACTTATGATGTGTCCTTTTAATTTTTTAATTATTATTATTTTTGTATTTTTATTTTAACCTTCAAAAAAATAAAATAAAATAAAATGATGATACATTGTCTTCTTTTTAAATTTTTGGGTGATGTATTACTCAAGGATCACACCACGTGACACAGATGAATATGGAGCTCCTCTTTCATACCCATCCATACTCATAATAGAAGAAAAAGTCAACAGTCAAAGGTACTATCATATTCAAAGTTGATTAATTAAGTAATTTTTTTAAATATTAAAATGATTCATTAATCATATTTGAAAAATAAAGACGATTCACAAAGATTAGAAACATGAAAACCATAGGTTGCCTCCCGTGCAACAGTTTGTTTAATGTTGTTAGCCCGACATGGATCCTAAATTGTTTAAGCATGTTCCTAATCAAAGGATGGTTCACACAAGTCTTCATCAAATTCTTGTTTTTGGAATGGTTCAATGAATGATTTGACTCTATGACCATTAACATTAAAGGTTTGACCATTGGTGGTATCTGGAATTTCTACAGCCCCATGGGGGTACACCTTATGCACTATGTATGGACCCAACCATCTGGACCTCAACTTTCCCAGGTGTAAATGAAGTTGAGATCTATACAAAATAATTGGTTTACCCGGTACAATGAGTTTGGTTTTAATATTTTTAGATTGGTAGGCTTGAACTATAGCTTTATTTATCCTTGAATTTTCATAAGCCTCCATCCTAATTTCCTTAAGTTCATTTAGATCAAATTTCCTCTTTACTTCAGTGAAAGAAATGTCAAAGTTCATTTTTTTGATTACCCAAAAGGACTTATGCTCAATTTAAATAGGTAAATGACATGTTTTTCCATAAACCAACTTATATGGTGACATGCCTAGGATAGTTTTGAAAGTAGTGCAATATGCCTAAAGGGAATCCAAGAGTTTCTCAAACCAATATTTCCTAGATGGATTGAAAGTTTTTTTCAAGAATTTGTTTAATTTCCCTATTTTCCAACTTATCTTGACCATTGGTTTGAGGATGGTAGGTAGTGAAAACCTTATAAGAAACCCCATACTTAGACATGAGTGAAGAGAATGGTCTATTGTATAAATTGGTTCCATGATCACTAATGATAAATTTAGGAATTCCAAATCAAGAAAATATATGCTCTTTCCGAAATCGAATCATAACTTAATGATCATTGGACCTAGTGGGAATGACCTCAACCCATTTTGAGACATAATCAATAGCTAAAAGGATGTAGAGATATCCCATAGAGTTTGATAAGGATCCCATGAAATCAATTCCCCAACAATCAAAGATTTCAATGATAAGAATGGGAGTAAGGGGCATTTGATTCCTTTTGGTAATGGATCCTAATTGTTGACCTTGAGGACAACTTTGGTAGAATTGGTAAGAATCCTTAGTGAGGTTAGACCAGTAGAAAAAACTTTGGAGGACATTTTTAGTGGTTTTATTTGTGGAAAAGTGGATTACACATGCCTCTACATGACAAAATCTTAGAATGGAATATTAATCAGACTTAGGAACACATCTCCTAATGATTTGATCAGGACAGAAATTGAAGAGGTAAGGATCATCAAACACATAGTGTTTGACATCAGAAATTAATTTCCTCTTAGCTTTGGTCTTGATAAATTTTGGAATGTCACCCGTAACCAAGTGGTTTTCTATGTTATCATACCATGTGCAATCACTCATAGAATAGAGGTTCTCATCAGGAAGTTAATCAGATACAGAAAGGTGATGTGAGCTATATTTGAATTCCATCCTAGAGAGGTGATCATCTACAACATTTTCAATACCCTTTTTATCATTAATGGTTAAATATAACTCTAGAAGAATACGGACCCACCTAATCAATTTATCATTGGCATCTTATTTTTGGAAAAGGTATTTTAGGGATGAATGGTCAGTGAAGACAATGATGGGTGATCCTAAGAGATAAGACCTGAATTTATAAGGCAAATACAACATTAAGAAACTATTTATTAGTGGTGGTGTAGTTTATTTGTGAATCATTTAAATATTTTATTACATAATAAATGACATATAGAGTTCTCTCACACTGTTTTCCTAAGACTGGTCTTACAGTGAATTCACTCGCATCACACATGAGCTCAAAAGTAAGTTTCCAATTTAGAGATTGAATGATAGGTGGAGAGATAAGAGATGAATTAAGTGTAGAGAATGATTCCACATGACTTTCTATCCATAAAAATAGACCATCTTTCACCAATAGAGCACAAAGTGGTCAAGAAATAGAGCTGAATTTCTTAATGAAACTTCTATAGAAATCAACATGTCCTTAGAAGGACCTCACTTCCTTAACAATTTTAGGAGAGGGAAGGCGACGAATGATGTCGACCTTATATTTATCAACTTCAATCCCTATACCAGATACCATATTGTCTAGAACAAGTCCTTCCTTTACCATGAAATGGAATTTTTTCCCATTAAGGATGAGATTATTATCCTCACATCTTGAAAAAACCCTGTCAACATTCAGAAGACATCCCTCAAAAGTATCCCCAAAGATGGAGAAGTCATCCATGAATACCTCTAAACAATCCCCCACCATGTCTAAGAAGATTCCCATCATGCACTATTGGAAGGTACAAGGGGAATTATATAACCCAAAGGGCATGTGTTTGAAGTAAAAAGTGCTGAATGTACAAGTGGTGGTTGTTTTTCCCTGATTCTTTAAGGATAACTCTATTTGATTATACCCTAAGAATCCATCTAGGAAGCAATATAATTGATGACCCACCACTCGCTCAAGGGCTTGATCAATAAAGGGAAAGAGGAAATGGTCTTTCTTGGTACTATAATTGAGCTTCCTATAGTCAATATAGACTCTCCATCCACTACTGACCCTTTTGGGGAGAAGGTTACCATCCTCATTGGTGATCACAACGATTCCATCTTTCTTTGGGACAACATGAATTGGGATTACCCAATCACTCTCAATAATGGGGTAGATGATACATGCTTTCAACAACTTAAAAAGTTATTTTCTTAACACATCCATAAGATTTGGATTGAGTCTCCACTGAGGTTGACGACATGGTTTGGATTCCAATTCAAGAACAATCCTATGAGTTCCAATGAGTGGGCTAATCCTAGGTATATCAGAAAGGGTCCATCCAATTGCTTTATTATGATTTATTAGGACATTAAGTAGCATCATCTCTTGATTGGGTTCAAGAGAGGAAGAAATGAAAATAGGAAAGGCTCGATTCTACCCCAAGAATGCATACTTGAGTGATTAAGGTAAGACCTTGAATTTGAGATCAGATTGGTTATCACTTTCCAAGGAAGGATGGGACTTTGTGTTGAACTCAATTTCATTGTCCAAATTTCTTGATAGAATTGGTTCCATGTGATCAAAATTTTCATCCCCTAAATTGTCTATATTAGTGTCATGAATGGGTATGGACTCAATGTTATTGATTTCACCAATGGTATCATTGATTATTGATTCTAGAAAATTATCAGTAGAGCTATCTGAAATAGATTCAATCCAAGGAGACAAATTTCCCTCATGTGAACAAATAAAGTCAATCTCTTATTAATATAAACATCCTTCAGTAATCCCTTGACATTCCTTGAGTTCACTATCAACACTACCTATCCAATTTACCTCATGGATCTCTTCATCATCCCCAATTTGATACTTGTAATTGTAGATGTTTAGATCAAGACTCATGTTTCAAAAGATTATTATCATGTTCCAATTCCTAATTCAGATGACTGATTTGATTTTTGCTAAGAATGGGTGACCATGGATGATAGGGGGTTTTCTCCCTAGAACCTAAACATGGTAGATTTTCAAGAACAATGAATTCAGATGCGTAAATGAAATTTTCAACTTTCACTAAAAAATCCTATAATATTCCCTTAGTAACTCGAACACTATGATCAGAAATTTGAAGAGTAAAAGATGTGGGTTGGAGTTCTTCAAGCCCTAAGTGACAATACATAGCATAAGGAATGAGGTTCACAATGGCTCCCATATCATAAAGGGAATTGAAAATTTTTTTATCTCCTAACTTAACATTGATGTATGGATATCCCAGGTCTTTAAACTTTGGAGGAATGGTCCCTTGAATGATGGTACTTACATTAGAATCCAAAATGACTTGGTTTTGATGTGAAAATTTCCCTTTTAAAGTGAAAAAGTTCTTAAGTTACTTTGAGTAGGCAGGAATGATTTGGATTTCATCTAGAAGGGGGATGTTCAACTTAACTCGAGAGAATATTTCCCTCAAAGTTTCATTCAGTTCTGATTTAGATTTTCCTCTCATGCATTGAGGGAAGGGAGTAGGTTTTTTGATTGTTTGATGTAGTTGTAGTTCCTTCATATTCTCATTGGGGTTTTCAGAATATTTGGGTGGTTCTTCATCATTTTCATGCGTTGATGAATCTTTTAATGATTCTGGAATGGATTTTTCAGGTTTCTCAATGGATTTACCACTTCTTAAAACTATCACTGCTTTAAGTTGTTCATGAGAGGTTTGTGTGTAGTTGGATTCTCCCCTTAATATTGAGTATGGTACCACCTGAGTAGGCATGTGTGCCTTCCCAGTTTTAATGGTTTGTAGTTCATGTTTAAGGGATGAGACTTCTTAGTTTATTTTCTCCATTTTTTACACAACTGATCAAGGATTGGAAGAGGGACAGATTGAGTAGGGGCTTGTGCTGGTTGGTTTATCCCATGAGGATACTTTTGTTGTTGGATTGGTTGTTGCATGGGTTTTTGGATGGGTTGTTGGTATTGGATAAGAGGGTGTTGTTATTGGACTAGTTTTGGTCGGAGCTGGTTATGGTTTTGAAAATTTTGTGGAGGGTAGGGGATTGGTCCTTGTGCCAGACTAGGTTGTTGGTTGGGTTTTTGGTTATCTTTACAACAGGATCCTGGATGGTCATTGTACCTTGGGTTTAAAGTGTTTTGGTACTGTGGCTTCTGAAAGTTCATAACATTGACTTCAGTAGGTGGTCCTCCTATAAGAACATCTTTAATGGAAGGGATAGTTGGGAAGTTGTTAGTCTTGTGGTCATGTTTGTCACAAATTGTGCAAATAGGGTCGACAATTTGAATTTCATGGACCTTCCTAAGATCGATCTCCTCAACCTTCCTAGTGAGTGCAACAAGTTTTTCTGTAAGTATTTATTCCTCCCTAAGTGTGTGAATTCTACTAGATTTTGGTGGATTCTCATAGTAAGTTGATGTTCCCCATGTTTTATTTTGTTTAGAAAGGCTTTATAGATACTCATAAGCATCATTTGGGGCTTTGTTTTTAAATGTACTATTGCAAATTATGTTAATGAATTGTTTGTTCCCTGGGCCCAAAACCTCATAGAAAATTCTTATTTGTTCAGGAATAGAAAACCATGGTGTGGAACCATGTTTAGGGTGTCTTTTAACATCTCCCGTGTTTCATAGAATGACTGTCCCTCTTTTTTAATTTTTTTTGGATTCTAATTTTATGTGAAATTGTTTTGTGGTGGGTAAAGTATTTTTTTATAGATTTCTCTTTGCAATTGGTCCCAAGAGTGGACTGATTTAGGTCTCAGATTGTTTAACCAATTCTTTTCTCAATACTTTAGTGAGAAAGGAAAGAGCCTCGTCTTAGCTGACTCAAGTTGATATGGCGGGCACATGGTTTCAACAATGTCGTTGAACTCCTTGACATGAAGGTATGTCATTTATGACTCCATACCATAAGAGGTTGGAAGGTGGTTTAGGAAATGAGGTTTGAAAACATAGTGGGATTATCCTAGGGAATAATTCCTAATTCAAGAGGGTGCATTGGTATAGGAAGGTGTGAGGTAGTCATTCATGGTTTGATTGACTGCATTCCCCAAGTTTGGGGCTGCCTCATTTGGATTTCCATTTTGGTTCCCACTCGGGTTTAAGAGTAGGTTTATTTAAATAAATTACATTGAAATGGGCTCAATTTTTGACTCTGGATTATTATGAAGATTAAGATCTAATGGAAATATTTACCTTGGTGTACTTGACTCCCCAACCCTAGGACAATCCACCCTAACTAGACGGTTTGATTTTTCATGAGTGTAGGCGGACATGCACCAAAAGAAAAAAAAGAGAAAGGGAAAAGATAAGAGAATTTGGGTAAGAATAGAAGAAATGGGGGAGAATATAATGGGTGTTGAGATGTCTTACTTGGGTCTTCAACAACGGTGCAAAATTTGGTCTCACCCAAATTTACCCTGGTTTTAGGGTTAAGTGGTCGCTTGTAGTTTAGATTTGGTTGTCGAATCCTTAGAGACCTAAGAAGAAAGATATAGACACGTACATTCTATGGAATTTAAAATAATGAGTTGATCCTAGGTTATCACTTGGGGTAGATTGGATGCATTCCTTTTTCAATTATTTCTATTACTTATATTTGAGATGGGTTCATTTAAGGAGATCAAAAAACATCATCACTTAATGTTTTAATGCCTAAACACCATAATACTAATCAATTATACAATAATAGGATCAAATTCATGATCAATCTAAGGTAAAGGTTCTTATTATCACTTGACGTATGTGGCCTTAAAATTCAACAAGGACGAAGACGTTTTAAAATCATCAAATAAAAATATCAATTAAAAGAAGTGATTAGACATTAATGGGGTGATAAATAAAATCCAATCTAGACCCTTGCTACTCCCTTGGATCAAACCATAAGTGGGTTATCCCTCCATTGATTCTATGGTTTCAATGGAAGCGGAAAGTAGACTCATGAGGGAGGAATTGAAGAAGTAAAAAAAGACAATGAAATAACGACCACTCCACCGTTGTGTAATAATTTCACAAGGTTTTGTGTGAATAAATTCACACCTTGAACCAAATGTATCAAAATTATATTAATAATAACAAAATAAGAGTATTATAAGAAATTTTATTAAGAAACTAAGGTGAATTGAACAACTTACATGTGAAAGACAAACTTGAGACAACAAAATTGCAACATAACATTACAATGGAAGAAAACACCAAAGATGATAAACTCCTCCACCACAACTGCATTAACTAGGCATTTAAAGAGGATTAGGTCGATCCCCCAAAAGTTCAAAGTATCCCACTTGATTATGGTAGGCCGAGGGTGGTGGTAAGTAGAGGAGACTTTTCCACCTTCGACCCGAAGTTGCAGCCAGCTTGCATACACCGAACAAAGGAGCCGATATGGCCTTATAGATGGCTGAATTGGAGTAGGCCATAGAATCAAAAAATAAATATAAGTATTTATAATAAGTATATTTATAATTTCAGCCTAAAATAATTTGTGGGTTCTGAGATATTATTAAATTTGTGGTCTGTTTTTCTGGGCCGTAGAATCTGGCCCAGAATTTTATCTCCAAATTAGGCCGCATGAAACTCAATTTAACACTCCAAATTAGCTCTTGTAACTATTGGATGAAATGTTAAACTTTATTTACTCTGTCTTTAGTTCAATTTTAATAATTATTGGGCTTGTATTGTGGCTGATACAGTCTCTTTATTGGGCTGTTTTCCAGTTTAATTTTCCCAGAATGTTGTTTCTTCAAGGCCAACTTTGGTGGTCTTCTAATGTGAATCTTCAAGTGCTCAAAATACATGAATTTCTCCCTATATCATGGGAGACCAGAAAGTAAAATATTAATATAAAATCAATATCATTTGGTATTTTATATGGTGTTCAAAAATACACCATGTAATAGTGTATTTTATGAAGGAATTTCAATTATTATATGAAATAATGTTTAAAGTGTTAATTGCGATAAAAATGGTGTTTATGATTAATAAAGAACATGGATATTATAATATAAACAATTAATATTATCCTATGTGTCTAATCATCATGATCCTCACACACAACACTACCATTCCTCTCTGCATGGTGGTGCCTCTACCACTCCATGTGAGCTTTATGTATGCTTCTACCTATCTAAGTGGGTGCTTCCTTCCTGATTCCTTGGGTTGGACTAGTGGGATAGCTCCCATGTGGTGAGATTGCTCCTATATGTGCAGTTTAGCTGGTCTATTGGGTATTTATGGGTTGAAATTATTTTTACTAAACTCTTATAAAAAAGAACTGATAAAATTATTCATATAATTTAAGTACATTTTAAATAATATATATATATATATATATGATTAAACTCATTTAATTAAATATAAAATATTATATGGGATTATATATTTTTTCTTCAACAAGTTTCAGACATTTTTCACTTCTAAAACAACATATAACATGTCTTTTATTGTTAATAATAGTTCAAAAAACATCATATATACATCTGATCCTTAGTGAAAAAATAGAACTTCTTCAGAAAAAGTAATTTCAATATTCACACTATATAGACTAATGGATATCATATAAGTTATGATATGAATAAAGTACATTATATCATAACCTCAAGTTTTTTTGGTGGAATCCATTAATAAAGGTAGTGAATTTTTCAGATGTATATCATGAAAAACATAAGGTAAATCTCTATTATTAATCTTATTATTACTAAGGATTATAAAGTAACTAAGGTAAAGGGATATTAATCATATAAACTATATTTATATGATTTAAGAACATATATTTTGAGATAGTGTAAGTAATCAAGACTTTAGTTGAATCATGGATCTAGATGCACATGTTGTTATAAGAATAATATTCTTTATAAGTGTTAGTGAGAGGAATTGTTCTAAAGACACATACTGCATAAGATGAATAAAATTATTATGGTGGTTTTATATTCATATTGGTTGGTCATATATTTTAAGAATAGTAAACCCTATAAAGAGAAATCAGTTTCAATTATCTATGATTAAAATCATGTGAATTATCTAAAAAAATCCAAATACCAAAATTCAGTTGCACCTTATTTTGGATGTTTCTAGACTTGATACTACCAATGCATATTCAAGAGAAACTTTATATATATGGTAAAACTCGGTACTAATAAATCATAATTTATTATTAGCAGGTTTAATTTCTAAGACATAGTCTATGAAAAAAACTTTACATTAATCATCATGCATAAATCTATTTTAATTATACACTTCAAAGTTACTATGATAATTATATTAGGCATCTATTTTTATGGTCACAACCCTTGGAGGTTACTTTATGGAATATGTCTATATAATGTGACCATAAAGTTTGGAGACATAAAAAAATTCTAATATGGTGCTCAAGTTTCAAGGGTACATTTTTGTGTTAAAAAAATACAATTATCATAGTATAGATTTTTGAAAAAAGATGTTTCCACGTGTATATAAGAGGTTAGTGGGAATTTAATAGTTTTCCAAGATAAGTATGTTTAAAAAAATATGGAAATAGTTAATTAGTTTTATATTAAGGCTAAGGTTAATTTCTATAAAATGAATTAAATAGAAACCCAAATGATAGGGAACATGCTTTACTATCTTAGATAAAGGGGTCGATTAATCCAATTTATTGTATATAGTTGAATGGGTATTAAAAAAATACATAATGGATAAATGTACCCAAATTATTTCTAGTGAGACATGGTAGTTTTGGGGTGAATAGACTACATATTTCTAAGAGTACTTTGGAAATATATCTCACATTACATGATATTTACTTAGGTTTTATCATTCTTATAAATAAATTATACAATTTAAATATCAAACTAGACTAGGAGAACCCTATCGGTTAGAATCTAGAACTATCCAAAAATACTTAAGAAAGAAAAAACTGGTTGAGTTCTTGGTAATTATAGATACGGGAATAAAAGTTTTTAAGGGATATAAAAATATACTTTCTAGATCATTTTAATCAAAAATATAATTAATGATAAGGTAATATACAATGATAAATATTATTACAGTTATTAGTTTTCATATAAACATTTTAATGAGTATTTAGTGGCTTCATATGTATCTTAATAAGTAATTTTAGAAATTATTGGCTCTTTATTTTGGAATTATACCTAGATAGTAAAATTCAATCATTTTATGGTGAATTTTAACTATGGAATCATCCAATATTTTAGGAATTATTGAATAAAAAAGGTATATACTCGTTTATATCATCTCTTAATCGATTTTATCAAAGAGAAAACATCATAGTAAGAAGAAAAACTACATGTAAACTATTGGCATCATTATCTAAAAACATATCTCAACAAAGGAATTTTTATCACATGAGACTAAACAATGATAGTTAGTAGTTGTATTTAGTGAAAGCGTGATTCTATTGTATTTGGTTCCTTAGAACCAAATACTTTGAACAATAAATTATTGAAATATTAATAGTCATGAATATTAATTTATTTTATCACATGATGATCATTCTTCAACATGAAATATTTGTGATAATATCCAAAGGGTAATTATCACACCAAAAGGTCATGGAAGTTCCCCAATATGTTGAGAACCTTAAAGTGTTATGATAATATTGTTGAATAAATGTTCTATGTCTAGATGACATATTTTTATGAGACCCAAATGGTATATACTATCTAGGTTAGGGGGATTATAAAAATTTGAGACTTATTCTTATGAAATTATTCCTTGATAATCTCTAAGAGAAAGAGGATATGATGAATTAAACCACCAGTAGGAAATATATATTTATATGTGTAATTAGATATTCCTATATGTGGACATGTTAAATAGTCCTTAAACCTTAAAATAATTATTAATTCATTTAATGGGTTGTTTACTTTGATGTATTGATGAAAATAATTACAAAATATGCTGACAATGAGGTATGATACATTGGGTGCATCATGAGTGATATTTCATTAATTAATAATTAGATGAAGTATTTTTCCCTTTTTTTAATAGAAGTTGATATCGTAGGACCTTTTATAGGAATTTAAGTTCCTAATTAAGTCTATGACCATGGTGTTTTGTTAGTATTTTTATTTTTAGAAAGTCAAAGAAAGTGACATCGAGCATATTGGTTGATGGAATCGATATGAAACCTGCATGACTATAAATATCGAGAAAAATGGATTATATTACACTATGAGAATTCATATTAAGTTTTATGTGGTTGTGAATTTAACTTATTTTTCTATTAGTTCCTTGGTGTGTTGATAGATGCTAACATTGTATTTAAAGTAGTTCTAGCTAATTCTATTGAGATATGGGCCTAGAGGGACACATACTAAGTGTATCAAGAAGCTCAATTAAATTATATATGAAGTTAACATGTTGAATAAATATTATTCCCATATGTGGTTTAATACATATTCATGTTTGGTTAATCACAAATATACAATCACCATATATTTAAGAGAATAAATGTGATTTGGATATTTAATAAATATTTATTCTCTATTTTAGGGAATATAATATTTATTTATTTATCGGTGAATAATGTAGTGATATTTATTTATTTAAATAAATATTCATTATTCAATGTTTGATAAATAATCTAAAGGAAAAATAGAATTAGTTGATGGTCTATTGAAAAATGATATATTAAATATCATTTTAATAAATATTAATTTATTTATTCAAGAAATGGTATTAATTTAACCATGAGTTGGGTTCATGTAGAGTAAATATTAAAAATAATATTATTATTTAGACATGGGGTTTATCAGGGATTAATAAAATTATAAGGGGATATATGGAATTATTATTATCTAACCTTAGCTCTTTATAAACCCAACTATATCATTATCAACCCTAAACTACATTGTGCACAATGTAATTCTTGATAATCCTCTGAAACGCTTTATAGATATTCCTCTAAAATACACTCAAGTATATGGAGAATTTTCCTCTTCCACCCTCTCGATTATAGATAGAATAAGAAGAATACTTCCACATTGAAGTGATTCTTATGGCTATTAATGAAAAATAATGCAAGTGATAGAATATTACGCACTACAACCCAATGATATATATGATAACGTTAAATGATTTTTAGTACTCTTATAGATCAATTCTAGAGGGATTATACCCTCAAATCATCTGAAAAAACAATGGTACAACCTAAAGCTATCATATGATTCATCAATGAAGTAAGAATTTCAATGTGATATAATTATTTATTAGAATAAATTAATTATAAATTATATGTGATGTTCCTTTATTATGAATTTCAGGTCTTCTATTCATATATTTATGAGGATAAATATGATGAATTTAAGGAATTTTCATTGTTAGGCATGTGCCTGACTACTTATATTGTTCCCTAGAACCTTCACTAAAGGAACTTGTATAAAAATAATTGATTTGAAGAATCTAGAAAATAATCGTCATTCTTGTAATTATATCTCATCATCTCTTTTAGAAATATAATTTCTTAAAGTTAAAGGTATTAAAAAAATATTTGGGATAAATATGAAAAAATTTATAAAGTTCATGTTAAATTAAAGAAATCCAAGCTATAGGATTGGAGGTTGAGATATGGAGATCTCAATATGAATGATTATGAAACAATATATGATTTATTCACTATAGTATTTGAATTTTTGAGCACCATTAATAGTTTTGGTGAGAAGTTAAATGATTATAAGGTTTTCAAAAATATACTATCCATGTTTCTGAAAAAAATATGTAAATGTTTTATTACTTGAATACCATCATCCCAACACTCTTCTATTATATGATCTTTGTATCATACTAATTATTTATGTAATGAGGAAATAAATTTCTTTCAAGAATAAGTAATTTATAAATATCCTTTAAATATTTGAAACAAAATAAGAGTAAGAAATAGGTTTTTGAAGATGATGATGATTTTGATGAAGAATAAAAAATTGAAATGAAAGTTAACAAAGACATGTAATTTATTTCAATAAGTGTGAGAAGATAAAAAATTTATTGAGGGAATATTCCACTTAAATGATTAAACTATAGATATGTTGGATATTTTACAATTTTGTTTCCAAAATTGAAGGAATAAAAATGTTTTAAATATGAGGATGAGAAGATAAGAATTTACTCAGATAAAAAAACTTCAATATTTGTCAAGATAAAGTCTTCTTCAAAGGGGAATAGTAATAATCTCTCTAAAACCAAGAAGAGAATGTTATTGTCTATGTTTGAAGGTGATTATAACCATGAGGATGAAGATGAATTTTAGATGTGTTGTGAATTTAGTGAAATTTTATTTTTTATAAAAGTGAATGAGGTACAATTCACTAATGATGAGATCAATAATGTTGGAAGTGAGGAAGAAACACAAATGGTGTTTATGATAAATAAGTAACTCAAGGAATGTCTTTTAAAGATTTAAAAATTAGATAAGTAGAACTAGAATATAAAGAAATACTGTTAATAATAATGAAATATTGATAACTTATATGATAAAAAAGAGTCAAATTTGAAAAATGGCATTGGAAACTTGAATATGTTACTCACCTAAGAGAAGAAACTTAATTTTGGCATGAAAAAGAAGTCTAATTAAAAGGATAAGGAGCTTATATATTCTCAAAAAAATTAATTAAAGTAAAGAATCTATTTAACAAGTTCAAATCTAAATTTTAAAATTATATTAAAAAAGCTAGAGAATGATAAAAGTAAAAAAATATTGAAAATTAAAATAAATTTAAACAATTGAAGAAAGTAAAATTTATGTGAATTAAAACAACTCTTAGAAATATAAAAAATCTAGAAATTATAACATTAAAGTGAAATATAATAAAAAAATATATTAAAAAAATATAGGAAATAATACTATAATGAGGATTTTTTTGTAAGTTTCACATAATTTTAGTTCAAAAATTAGTGCCAAAGTTAATGGTCAATATATGGAAGAAGAGTAGGAAAAATATATTGGACAACTAGAAGTTTTCAAATGAAAATATGTATTTTATAGACACTACTAGTACTATGGAGGCTTTGGTCACATTATAAGGTGATGTTGATTGAATTAACAATATCACTATTAACAAAGAATGTAGGTGAGGTATATTTTTAAGGAGATTAATACCACTAAAAGAAGAAAAGTATAAAGGAAATATTAAAGTTTTAGACTGAAGGTTGAAATTATTTTTTTTGGAGGAAGTTTTTGGAGATTGTGAATAATTGGGTCACTTTGCTAATGAACACCCCACTATTATAAATACCCAACTGGATATGAATTTCAATACTCACATGTCTCAAATGAATATAGATAAAGAAAAGTAGAAGTCATTAGTGGATGAAGTGGCACTAAAATCATCTTAAAATGGATATACATGGTTCATAGATATTTTATGATCCTCATATATGATAGGGTATTTAAATAACCTGAAGCATATTGAAAATTTTAAGGATAGATTAGTAACCTTTGTAAGTGATGGGTCACTCAAGATAATAGGAGTTGGTTCAATAGTCATTGGAGAGGTCAAGTTGAATTTGAAGAACACTTTATTTGTATATGTATAAAAATATAACATACTAAGTGTGTCTCAACTTTGTGATGAAGACAAAATAGTATCTTTTCTAAAGAATGAATAATTGGTGAATAGGTTGAAAGATGGATTTGTATTCACTAGAGGGAAGTGAATGTGGGGAAATTTTTTTAGGTTTGTGATGTTTAAACTTAATTCTACTTGATATTGAAGGAATAAAGTCAATTGTGGAATAAAATAAATTACACAAAATGGTCAAAATAATATGGGAAATATTACCTAAGGAAATAATATTGATGATGTGATTATTATAAATAGAGAAACAAATTTATTTTTCTCTATATGACTAAAGGGGAATATTGTTAACTCTTCAGACCAGAAAATGGCGTTTCAAACATATCACTCATTAGATATCATTCATTCAAATGTTTTTGGGATTACGAGGAAGAAATTTATTAACAAAGATAATCAATTTTTTTCTTTTACATATGAATTCACTTTTATTAAATGCATTAAGTTTATAAATCATAATTTAGAGTCCTTGAATTTATTTATGAGTTTTAAATAAGTGAAAAAATTGAGTTTGGTTTCTCCTTTAAGAAGTTATAAACGAACAATAGTGATGAATATACAAGTGTAAAATTTGAATTATATCTTAAAATCATGGTATTCATCATGAATTTAGTGCACCATATACCCCATAATAAAATGGTGTTACTGAATGGAATAACATGATATTTGTGTAAATGGATCACTCCATGTTGGTATACCATGATAATTATCATTTTTTCTAGAGGCAATATATTATTATAATGGTTTAGATTAAAAAATAATTATTTTCATCAACCACCATACGAGATATATTAAAAGAATACCCTGATCTTGAAATAATAAAGAGTATTTTAAACCCATGTATTATCAAGTTGAAATATGAAAACATGGGGTAGTTTTATAAAATAAGAGTTGAATGCATATTCCTTGGTTATATTCCCAATGCAAGGATATCATTAATTTAGTAAAGAAATAGGAATGATTGTGGATAGTTTTGATTTGAAGGTTCTGGAACACTCAAAGATTAAGTTTTAACACCAAGAATTAAGTTCCATAAATGAATACATAGAAGCATATTTTTTTGAGAAACATAATAATTTTTATAAAAATGATTGTATTTTAGAATAATTTAAGGTTGATTATAACAACCCCGCTCCTTATTACACACTAAACATGATCTATTACATAAAATTCACTTAATACAACATATAATATCGAGAGTTTTAGTGTCTTTGGGGCTTAGTATCATTACATAACAACTTAAAAAATTAATTACAAAATCTTTATTGAAAACTTCCTTTACATAACCACTACATTCCCTCATACTTAGCGTTGCATGGGATAACCTAAGGACATGCATAAGAAAAGACTGAGCCATAAATCCCAGTAAGGGAATAAAAATGGAATAACATGAGGAATACAATAAATGTTATAAAATAGGAATATCAATGGAGAACAAGAGAAACATGAACATAAAGGCATGATAAAGCATGATAATCATAACATGAAAATGTGGAAACAACACTTAACATGAAATTTAGCATGAGCCAAGGCTCATTGCACATGGAACATGAGTAAATCCTCACTATAGATGAATCACTAGTAAACCCTCATTTAAATTGAATTATCATGAGTCAACACTCATTGCACATGATGTATCATGATACTATACTTTACCCAATGCATTGGAGCGCTATTAGGGCGCACCCTTCTTAAACATTTAATTTCATGCATAAGTGTGCCAAATAGATCATATAACATGGAATTAATCAACATCATAAGTTATTACAAGATTAATTTATGTGTAATAAATAAATTAAAGTACCATTAAATATGTATATGTTAATAAAGGTTAATACCCTTGATTGAGACATGGGTATGGTATTCACTACACAATGATCTTGGCTTGGAAAAACACGATGCAATTTCGGCAGCATAAAAACATGGAATAAAGATTCATGAAAATGGTTGATGAGAGAGAAAAGGGTGTCTCATCATATATACATGAAATGGAAAGTAATGGGGTAATATAGATACATGTACCAACAAATGTAATGGAATTTAGATGCAAAATACAAAATAATTACTTGGATGTAAAAGAGGAGATAGAAATCCCTCACTGAATTTCAGTATGGTAAAGGGTGTATATGAGAGGAATTAATGAGAGAGAAAGGGGTATCCCATCATACAAACATAAAGAGGTCATTATTGAGGAGGTGATAAATCATACCCTAACATTTTTAATTGAAAACAAAAGGGCATAATAACTTAAAGAAAATTAGACAAAAATGAGAAAGGAAGAAATCCCTTACTTGGAAGTGTGCTTCCAAAGGCTTGGGAGAGGCTTGAGAGAGACTTATTGGGAGATTGGGTCACCTTGGGAGGATTCTAGAGAGAGTAGGGCAGAGTTTGGATGAACTCCAAAGTCTTTGAGTGAAGAGGAAGTTGGAGATTAGGTGAGGTTATATAGGAAAGGAGAGGGAATTCTTTATTATTTAGGTTTGGGACACCACACATTAAACTAATAAAAACCAAAAACCAACCCATGGTTTTTTCCAAAGGGGATTGGAAGAAAATATTTTATAAGTACAATGGATGAAATTCTTAAAATAATAGGTTAGCTTATGTGGAGGTGAGTCACACTCTCAAGGAAAACAATTTAAAAAGACAAAATGTTTTATAAGCATTGAAGGGTCCACTAAAGCTTTGTAAAATAAATCAAACAAACCAAAAATCACATTATTTTAATGGTAAAATATATATTGGCCGAATATAATGTTTATATTATTTTATTACATCACTATTGGGTCATTATGATGTCATAAAACACATTATATATTTAAATGGTATTTAATTTTTACCCAAAAATCCGATCGTCTCAGAAAATTATGAAAAATTCACCGTTCGATAATTTTGACATCCTGATTCCAAAAATATTATTCATTTAATCTAAATAATTTTATAAATATGTGAATTTTTACTTTTAAAATAAAAATAGACATTTATAAAAAATTCATGGGTTTTGACAAAAATAGCTTTCAAAACTTAATAAAAATTACAATTTCATTTATAAAATTATACGATAATTTATGTTTGATAAAAATTAATTTAATAATAACAATATTTTATTAAAATATTATTTAATTCAAAAACCCATTAATTCATCAAAATAGATTTCTTAGTTGAATATTAACTAAAAATACTATTTGTTCTTTAAAAACTATTTACAAAGTAACAATAAAAATAATGTATATTATCTATACAAGAATAATGTACATAGTCATAGTGCTAGGGTCTCATTACCTAACCCATTATAATACCTACATAATAATAAAGGTTAAGGTGTGCGATAGTGACATACTCTTGGGGTGGATTGGATAACATCACTTGGGTGGTAATCACTATTAAATTCCACTTATCCCGTAGTCGGTTCCGCTCAAGATTAACGTGTTCAAGCTCAGCTTGGGATTGGTCAATAGAAAAGCCCAATGATTCCACCTTCTTTATGATCTTTGACAAATGGGTTTCGTACATGGAAAGTCTACTGGATGAGGCCATCACTTCCTTTGTCTGAGTAAATTGGATTTGTTAAATCCATATATTTATACTAATCATGTGATCACTGTTCAACAACTATATTAGAAATAGTCACAATTATTAATGGTATTTTAAAATCCAAAACCTAATACCAAATAAGTGCATACGTTTTACATAACCATAAGAAGAAATTTAAATAGACCAAGAGAAACATACATTAATTATTTTTTGGGTCGTTACAATATTCCCCCCTTAAGAAATTTCATCCTCGAAATTTCCTTTTCCCACACCAGAACAGATGTGGGTAAATTTTCTTCATCACTTCCTCTGATTCCCACATTTCTTATTCAAACTTGTGGTTTCTCCACCACACCTTGACGAGGGACATTGTCTTATTTCGTAGAAATTTTTCTCTATGATCTAAGATCTTCTCTGGTTGCACCTCGTAAGAAAGATCATCCTCTAGCTGTACTACCTCTAAAGAGAGTACATGTGAAGGGTATGGTATGTACTTACTTAAGAGAGATACATGGAAGACATCATGTACTTTGGCCATGGTAGGTGGAAGTGTTAGTCGATAGGCCACAACCCTAACACGATCAAGAATCTCAAAGGGGCCGATGTACCTAGGACATAACTTCCCTTTCATTACAAGACTCATGAACTTATTCCATGAAGATATGAATAGAAATACCATGTCTCCAACTTTAAACTCATGGTCACATCGATGGTTATCTGCATAACTCTTCTGTTGACTCTGGGCTACCTTGAAATGCTGATGAATGGTTTTCACCTTCTCCACCATTTCTTTGACCAGTTCTAGTCCTACCAGCTTACGTTCACCGACTTTATCCCAACATGACGGTGTTATACACCTCTTCCCATATAGGGATTCACATGGCACCATTCGAATGCTCAAGTGGAAATTTTTATTGTTGGAAAATTCAACCAGTGGAAGATGTTGGTCCCACCCTCATTTGAAGTCCATAGAACATGATCTTAAAATATCCTCTAGTGTCTGAATAGTTCTATTATATTGGCCATCCGTTTGAGAATGATAGGTCGTATTGAAGTCCAGTTCAGTATCCAGATCATGTTGAAGACTCTTCCAAAACTTAGAGGTTAATCTTGGTTCCCAATCAGATACAATAGATAGTGGTAATCCATGCATCCTTACCACTTTCCTGATATATATACATGAAAATTGATCCAATGAGAAATCCTCCCGAATTACAATGAAGTTTTTAGACTTTTTAAGACGATCCACAATGAACTAGATTGAATTGTTTCCATTCGATGTCTTCGGAAGTCCGATGACAAAGTCCATGGTGATGTTCTACCATTTCCATACTGGTATGGGCAATGGTTGCATCATCCTCTTATAATTCTACCTCTCTATCTTCACTTGCTGACACACTAGGAACTTTGATGTATACTCAGTGATATCCTTATTCATATTATCTCACCAATAATTCTCTCAGAGATCTCGATACATATTTATGTTTCCTGGGTGAATAGATAAATTTGAACTATGTGTATCATCCAAAAGTTCCTTCTTTAGCTCCAGACTTGATGGAACACATTGTCTTTTCCCAAATCTCACAATTACTTCCTCATTAACATTAAACTCCGAGGATTTTCCTTTTCTGATAGCTTCCACTTTCTTCTGAATTCTCACATCATCCTTTTGAGCATCCTTTAACTTTTTCAAAAGATACCGTTGAGAAATAATTTGTGAAAGTATTGATGATGATCTCTTCTTTATGATTCCCATTTCCATCTTCATAAAATCTAAGAAGATTGGATCCTTCTCAATTCTCATAAATGATAGAATTGCTGGGTCCTTTCTACTTAAAGCATCCACCACCTTGTTCACTTTCCCAGGGTGGTAATGGATTGAGCAGTCATAGTCTTTGATCAGCTCTAACCATCTTCATTGATGCATGTTCAACTCTTTCTATGGGAATATATACTTGAGGCTTTTGTAGTCCGTATATATTTCATACTTCTCCCCAAAGAGATAATGCCACCAAAATTTTAAAGAGAAGGTTACTGCAGCTAACTTCAGATCATGTGTTGGATAATTCTGCTCATGAAATTTCATTTTCCTTGAATCATAGGCAATAATTTTGTCATTTTTTAGCAACACATAGCCTGATCCCTTCTTCAAAGTATCACTTAAAACCACAAAAAGTTCTCCACTTGTGGGTAATGTGAGCATGGGCCCAGTGATAAGCCTCCTTTTCAACTCCTTGAAGCTTTCTTCACATTCATCACTCAAATAAAACTTTACTCCCTTCCAAGCTAGTTTGGTAAGAGGGTTGGAAAATCGTAAGAAATTTCTCAAAATAATCGATAATATCCAGCTAACCCCAAGAAGCTATGAATATCCATTACTAATTTTTGCCTCAGCCATCCCTCTATTGAAATATTCTTAAAGGAATCCATAGATATCCCATTCCATGTGATGATATGACCCAAGAATGATACCTCCTTCTACCAGAACTCACACTTGTTGTACTTTTCATTAAGATTCTCCTTTTTCAAGGTCTCTAGTACAATTCTTATATTCTCCTCATGATCCTCCTTGGTTTTGGAGTATATTAAAATATCATCTATAAATACTACCACAAATTTGTTGAGGTAATCTCTAAAGACTCTATTCATTAAGTCCATGAAGATTCCTGGAGCATTAGTGAGTTCAAAAGGCATTACTATAAATTCATAATGTCCGTATCTTGTACAAAAAGAAGTCTTGGAGATATATTACTTCTTCACCCTTACTTGATAATATCCTGAACACAAATCTACCTTGTAGAAGTATTGTTCTCCATGAAACTGATCGAACAAGTCATCAATTCATAGGATAGGATACTTGTTCTTTATCGTGATATTGTTAAGCTCATGATAATCGATGCAAATCCACATTGACCCATCCTTTTTCTTGACAAAGAGGACTAGTGTACCCCATGGTGAAGCACTTGGACGTATAAACCCTTTATCAAGATTCTCCTGTAGTTTTTTATTCATCTCCTAATTCTCCACAACAACAATTCTATATGGATTCTTCGATATTGGAAATTCCCCAGGTATAAGATCAATTGAGAATTCAACATCTCTTCTAGGAGGAAGACCAGGCAATTCCTTGGGAAACAATTCCACAAATTCCCTCACAATAGGAATGTCTTATAGGATGGTTTCCTCCTTAGACTCAATCATCTAATCCAGATACGCATGATCATAGGGCAGTAATATCCACACTTGAGATGATGGAGCTAAAGAAGATTCATCTTCCTCCTTGCACTTGTACATAATCGGGGGTCGATTCTCCATATAGTGATTGATTTCCCTCTCACGGAAATTTATGTTGGCACTATATAAGGAAAGCCAATCCATGCCAAGAATTGCATCAAATTGCACCAGAGGGAGTATGATGAGGTTCTCCGGGAAGTTCAATCCACAAATTAAGACAGGTGAGGAGTTATATTCATGGAATGCAATGATTGCTCCATTTTTTGTACTCACCAACATCTTTTATTCCATGATTTGTGGTAGTGTTGGGATTGTTCTAATAAAATTTCAGTATATAAAAGAATGCACAGAACCTGAATCAAAAAGTACATTCGCTATTCTTGAATTAATAACTAGCGTACCTATCACCACTTCGTCGTCAGGGTTCACTTCGATAGTAGTGATGGAAAAAGCTCACCCTTTCTGCCTTAGAGGTTGTTGGTTGCCTCCGAAAACCCTTGTCTTAAGGCACTGATTTGCAGGATGCAATGGTTCTTTGTATTTGAAGCAATGAATAACATGTTGAGAGTCAAACGAAGTGTTCCTCTCCTCTGTCACAGCTTCAGGTTTTTCTTGTTGGTAGTTAATAGCTAGGTGTCCTTCTATTCCACACCTAAAGCATTTCCTCGCCCCCTTTAGGAAATTTCCAGGGTGCTTCTTTTCACAACTTTGGAAAGTGGGGTACTGGATTTTCTTAGCACCATTGGATTTATCCATCGGACTTCCAGAATTGAATTCCACCTTACACTTATTATCCCCATGATACCCCTGAGGTTTTCTGATCTCCATTTCAACCATGGGGGCACATCAAACAATTTCCTCATAGCTGTTGAAGTCATGGATCGCCCTGTCTTTCTGTAGGCTAGGTTTCAATCCACCAAAGAAGCGGTCAACCTTGCATTTGGGGGTAACGAAAAAGACAGAAGTGTATCGTTCAAGCCTTGTGAATTTTTCCTTGTACACTCTGACAGATTCTTCGTCTTTTTTCTTGAGGGAAAGGAAGTCCCTTTCTATCTTAAGCCGAAGGGTGCGTGGAAAATATTTATAAAAAAAATCTTCCAGAAATAACTCCATTCAAACACCTCGATCTCCTCCCCAGGCTTTGTATTTTTTATCAATGTCCACCATTGATCGTCTTCACCCTCTATATGATAAGCAGTCAGAAGAACCTTCTCTTGTTCAGAACATTGAAGGATGGAGAAGATATTTTCAATGGAGTTGATCCATTGTTCGACGATTGAGGGATCATATAATCCATTAAAAGTAAGAGGCCTTGGTCTCAAAAATCTCTTGATAGTGACTTGTTCTTTCTTAGGGGGGTTAAACGTTCCTCTTGAACCATGTTTCTATTCAATGCTTGAGTTAACTGAGAGTGTATCATGACAAAGTTTATGATTCTCACTCCCATCAGATTGGGTATCTCATTAGAACAGTCATCACATCAGTCTTCACATCAGTTGTTAGCCCGAGTCCTCCTATTACCGGCCATTGGCTGGAATAAAAGGAAATTTAGGGGTAACACATAAAGGGTAATCCAAGGAAAAAATAGATGACTTATAAATAGCTTTTATTTCTTTAACTCACGAATCTATAGGATTCAATCTATGTTATTCTTGATCTACTTTATAACATATATTCTTAGGTATTTTTTTTATTCCCTTAATAATAGTTCATACTAATCTTGTGAATTTACCAATGCATATAACCCAAGAGTGTAGTAACCAAGAGTGTCAAAAGACCCATTTTTTTGTACCAGGATACCCTAAGTTAAGCCCGAAACTCCTTATTAGGGTTTTCACCCCTAGGTACATATATTCCAGAGCCTCCTCTGCCTGCTCATATCCAGACATGGATGTATTTTCTTGATAATACAATTAATCAATACTCACCAAAATGTAGGTATGTTTTTATTATACTTAGTCTTATCCCTAAGGTTTTCACTAGGATTTTCTAATCATATTCCCAAAAAATAACTAAACCTATCCTCTGATACCAACTATAACAACCCTGCTCTTTATTACACACTAAAACATGATCTATTACATAAAATTTACTTGATATAACATAGAAGATCGATATGTATAGTTTCTTTGGGGATTAATATCATTACATAACAACTTAAAACATAAAATACAACATCTTTATTGACTACTTCCTTTACATGACCACTACATTCCCTTGTACTTAGCATTCCATGGGATAACCTGAGCACATGCATAAGAAAAGGGTGAGCTATAAAGCCCAGTAAGGGAATAAACATGGAATAACATGAGGAATACAATACATGTTAGACAATAGGAATATCAATGGAGCATAAGATAAACATGAACATAAAGGCATGATAAAGCATGATAATCATAACATGGAAATGTGGCAACAACACTTAACATGGAATTTAGCATGAGACAAGACTCATTGTACATGGAGCATGAGTAAATCCTCAGTGCACATGAAGCACGTGTAAACCCTCATTGCACTTGAATTATCACGAGTCAACACTCATTTCATGTAACATATCACGATACTATACTTTACCCAATTCATTGGAGTGCTATTAGGGATCACCCTTCTTAAACATTTCATTTCATGCATAAGTGTGCCACATAGATCATATAACATGGAATCAATCAACATCACAAGTTATTCCACAATTAAGTAATGTGGGATAAATAAATAAAAGTACCATTAAATATGTATATGTGCATAAATATGAACACCCTTGATAGATACATGGGTATGGTATTCACCACACAATGATATTGGGTTGAAAAAACACTGTGCAATTTTGGCAGCATAACGACGTGACATAAAGATTCATGAAAATGGTTGATGAGAGAGAAAAGGGTGAATCATCATATGTACATGAAATGTAAAGTAAGGGGGTCATATAGATACATTTCCCAACAAACTTAATGTAATTTATATGCATAATACAAAATAATTACTTGGATGTAAAAGAGGATAGAGAAATCCCTCACAAAACTTTGGTATGGTAGTGTACATGGGAGGCATTAATGAGAGAGAAAGTGGTCTCTCATCATACAAACATAATTAGGGAAGTATGGGGGAGTTGAAAAATCATATCTAAACATTTTTAATTTAAAAGAAAAGGGCATAACAACTTAAAGAAAATTGGACAAAAATGAGAAAGGAAGAAATACCTTACTTGGAAGTGTGCTTCCAATGGCTTGGGAGAGGCTTGAGAGTGGCATCTTGGGAGCTTGGGGTGCCTTGGGAGGATTCTAGAGAGAGGATGGAAGAGGTTGGACGAACTCCAAAGGCTTTTAGTGAAGAGGAATTGGTAGCATGGGTGGGTTTATATAGGAAAAGAGAGGGAAATATTTATTATTTAGGTTTGGGACACCTCACATTAAACAAATAAAAACCACAAATCAGCCCATGGTTTTTTCAAAAGGGGAGTGGAAAACAATATTTTATAATTAAAATTTCCTAACTTCTTAAAATAATAGTTTTCTTATGTGGAGGTGAGTCACACTCTTAAGGAAAACAATTTAAAAAGACAAAATGTTTTATATGCCTTGAAGGGTCCACTAAAGCTTTTAAAATAAATCAAACAAACCCAAAATCACATTATTTTAATGGTAAAACATATATTAGCCGAAAATAATGTTTATAGTATTTTATTAAATCACTATTGGGTCATTATTATGTCATAAAACACATTATAAATTTAAATGGTATTTAATTTTTACCCCAAAATTCGATTATCCTAGAAAATTATGAAAAATTCACTGTTGGATAATTTCGACATCTTGATTACAAAAAATAATATTAGTTTTATCTAAATAATTTTCTAAACATGGGAATTTTTACTTTTAAAATAAAAACTGATTTTTATCTAAAATTCATTGGTTTTGACAAAAACAGCTTTCAAACCTTAATAAAAATTACAATTGCATTCATAAAATTATTCGATAATTTATGTTTAATAAAAATTGATTTAATAATAATAATATTTTACTAAAATATTATTTAATTAAAAAATAAATTAATTCATCAAGATATATTTCTTAGTTGAATATTAACCAAAAATACTATTTGTGCTTTAAGAACTATTTACAAAGTAACAGTAAAAAAGAATGTATATTCTCTATACAAGAATAATGTACATAGTCATAGTGCTAGGATATAATTACATAACCCCTTATAAAACCCACATAAGAATGAAGAGTAAGGCGTGTGATGGTGACCAACTCTTGGGGTGGCTCGGATAACATCGCTCAGGTGGTAATCTCTATTAACTTCTACTTCTCCCATAGTCGGTTCCGCTCAAGCTTAATGTGTTCAAGCTCGGATTGGGAGTGGTCAAGACCGAAGCCCAATGATGCCACCTCCTTTCTGAGATTTAAAAAATGGTATTCATACGGGGAAATTCTACTGGATGAGGCCATCACTTCGTTTTTCTAAGTAAATTGTATTTATTAAATCCCTATATTTATACTAATCCTGTGATCACCGTTCAATGACTATATTAGCAACGATCACAATTATTAACGGTATTTTAAAATCCAAAACATAAAACCAAATAAGTGCATTAGTTTTACATAACCATAAGAATACATTTAAATAGAACAAGAGAAGTTTTCATTAATGAATTTTTGGGTCGTTATATTGACAATGATCATTATGATATTTTCAATGATGAACAACAACCTTTTTTAACTCATAAAAGGATAAGAAAGTAGGTAGTGGTCCATAATATCATTATAGACCATGGAAAAGTAATCCAAACTAGAAGATCTTTTTTGATCGCAACACATACCTCTTTATTTTAGTTGGTTGAGACAAGAGATGTGAAATAATACTTGGCACATCAAGAGTGGGTCGATTCTTTTAATAGGGGGTTGGTTCAGATCAAGAAGTATGATACTTGGGAGTTGGTAACCAAACCAACTAATAATAATATTATCATAATAAAGTGGGTTTTTTGTAAAAAATTGAATGAAAAAGGATAGGTGATGAGAAATAGGGAAATAATTTTTTGAAAAGGATACTCACTGGTGGAAGGAATTTATTTTAATGACACTTTATATGAGTTTATCACTAAAAAAGATGATACAATATATTTAAAATGAATGTTAATTAATCCTTCCTCAATGTATTTTTATAAGTAAAAGTGTATATTAAGAAACCCAATAGATTATTTCTTAGAGAATATGAAGGATATTATTTTAGGTTAACAAATGATCTAAGTGAGATAAAAATCACCCCAAAGGTCATGGAAGTCCAAGTTAGATTCATTCTTGAATTCATTGAAATCTTGGAAAAGTATAGTGGATAATAACCATTATATCAAATATGATAAAGAGTTATCTATAATTAATATTTTCTATATATATGGTATAATATTTTTTATAAATGAAGATTTTTTTGTGTGTAGTTTTAATTAAAAAATGAATAAGATATTTTAGATTTCTATTATTAGAGAGACAAAGTATGCATTGGGTTTTAAAATTTCTCAGAAATAGGATCATATCTTTCTTTGAAAAGAGAAATATGCATGATAAATTCTTGATAAATTTAGTATAAAGTATTCAAAGAAGTTCTATACCACAATTTCATTGGAAACTAATTTATCAAAGGATGAACATTGAATTTTTTTGACTCAAGAGAGTTTTGAAAACGTATTTGGATTTTACTCAACCTAACTACTTCATTAATGGATTTAGTTTATGCCCTTATAATTTGTGCTAGATTTAAATGTATAAAAATGGAATCAAATTTTATCACTATAAAGGGGATACTTAGATACCTAAAAATCATAATTGATTATGATTTGAAATATATAAGTAATGGAAGACTCGATATCTTTATATATACAAATGCAGATTGGGTATGAAATATTGATGATATAAGATTAATATCTGATAGAGTTTTCATTTTTAAAGAAATGTGTGTGGCGTGTCCAGGGTAAACCATATATTTTATACATTTTATTTCATGATTTATTATATAGAATACTACCCCATAAGATTAATAGGCTTGGAATCTTTGGGAATTATACACATAAGACATTAACTTGATAATAAGATACAACATATTTATTTAAAACTCCATAAGTGATCCTACTTTACATTGAACTCTTAATAAAACACTATATAACCTTGTAACATGCATAATAAATGTAACACCATGATATTTTCAATGAAGAAAATTATGTCTGATAGAATATATGACACACAATTCTAAGATTAAATGAGCCATGAAATATTATTATTTAAATATGACCATTATAACCAAGTCATTGAATTGGAGGATATGAATATGAGTAATCACATTATGAAATATATTTAAATTTACTACTCAATAAAAATGTATTGAACAATTACTTGGAAATAAGCATTCAATTTTTAGTAAATTTATATTATGCTTAAAATATATGTTTCTTTAAAAAATGTTTCTATTTTTTTATGAGAAAATATTATATATATATTTTTTAAAATTTTAGAAAATTAATTTGATAAAATGAAATTCATTTTTTAAATAATTATATATAAATTAACTTAGGGATTTTTTTTGATTTTTCTAAAAATGATTTTTTTAATTGAATAGTGAAAAATACATATTTTTAAAATACTATCATTTATTTTAATTAAATAAAGTAATTTAAAATTATTATTATATTTTTTATTTGATATTAAAGTTAAATATTATCCATTTTATTTATAATAATATAATTAATTCCATTTTAATAAGATATATAAATTATTTTGATATAAGTTAATTTTTATACTTAAAAACACATTTTTTTTCCTAAAAACGATTTTTCATTATGTTTTACGCATTTATATTAAAATGATTTCTAACACTTCTTTGAATTGAATATTTGAAAATTGATTTTATATTTGGAATAATGAGGATAATTTTTTTAAATATTTTCCTTTTATTTTTGATCATTATGAATAATAACCTTGGTAAATATTTGTCATTTCGGTAAGGGTAAAATTGGTTAAATAAGGTTAAAACCATGAGATAAGGTCTAAAAATGAACCAAAAACTTGAATTTATCCTCTTTTATGAGTTTATTTTGTCCTTTCCCATCTAAGTGTCGAATATATGGCCACATGGGGCAATATTTCTTTGATTATTAACTCAATATTGATTTAAGAAAATAATAAATACAAAATGTCACTCTCTTGACTTTAATATTTATATTTTTTTTCATAAGCATAAAAAGAGAATAATTTAGGTTATAAATGTTTATTTTATTGATAAATTAAATTTTTTATCATAATAATTTATTTTTAATTTTTACTGATTTAATAATTACCTTAAATTATTACGCAATGGAGACATAATATTTAATCAATTAACAAAAAAATAAAATAAATTATTTTAAAATGATATAAAGTAGTAAAATTTAGATTAATTATTTTTTTCCAATAATTTTATAGATTAATATAACATATTATATATATTGGAAATATTTATATTCAAATTACATTACTGTCATTCTATTTTCAAAGTAAAATTATGTGAATAGTTCTTAAAATGGCATTAATAGTATTTTATGATAAAAATATTTTTTAAATTATGTAAAAATAATAAGAAATATTAGAATTGTACAAGTATGATGAATAATGGTAAAAAATTTCATCCCATTTTCCTTCATGAGATTTTTTTACTTTAAAAGTAAAATTATAACTCTTTAATATTGAAAAAGTCATTACTATGGTTAAGATTAAAATTGGATAGCTATGTTTTTAATCCAAATGATAAGGTTTAAAATGAAACAAAAACTATCTAAATTTTATTGGATGATTATATTTTGACCTTAACCACATTTTATTTGAATCTATGGATATTTGGAAGTATTTTTCTCAAGAATTACTTAATTATATTTTAATTGTTTTTTGTAATTCAAAGTGTCTCTTTTCCCACATTTATAAAAGAACACCCCTTATCTATTTAATTTACACAACTTTGAGCCTTATAGATCAAAAAAACCTTAAAAATTATATTATAAAATTCTATATCCATGAAATAATTCTTATTTTATTCTTTAAAGGACATTTCAAGGGTCTTTAATAAGGGATCCAAAGGAGGCTTACTGAAGAAGAGGTAATCGTCTTACCCGACCTCTTTCAATTTATTTATTCTTTGACCTCATATTAATCTATGGTATTCATAATGAAATAATAAATTTAGTATCTAAGTATACTTAAAATGATATTTTGATTATGGAATGACCAATACTCCGAATCCATTCCATGATATGGAATGTTAATGTATCGCTCGTGCGTACGTGTGGACTTCCGCCACCATGTAGCGATATAATTCTTTTTACAACGCAATCTTAAGATGATGGTTATTATGATGGGTTTAATGTTTATATATTATATTTATGACATAATTATTATTCTATAATTATAATATCATATCCATATTCTTACCTTTCTATTTGTT
Source organism: Viscum album (assembly GCA_963277665.1). Classification (NCBI taxonomy): domain Eukaryota; kingdom Viridiplantae; phylum Streptophyta; class Magnoliopsida; order Santalales; family Viscaceae; genus Viscum; species Viscum album. The sequence goes on from OY728132.1 coordinate 87,877,439, forward strand.
GGAAAACGGTAATGTCACTTATGCGTACGTGTGGACTACTACCTCCACGAAGGGATGTGATTTTTTTCATTTATATTTTACATAGATGGTAATAAGGATAGATTTAATAAATATATAAGATATATATGGTATAAAAAAATATTATATAGGTGAATTATTATTTACCTTCCTTTTATTCCATCTATAAAAAAATGAAAACAACGTTCATGTGTACATATGAATTATCGTCTCTATGAATGATGACATTCATTTTTCTATCTCTATCTCTTATGTATGAATATAAATATAAATATATATATAATAAATATATATTATATCTATTTCTTGGTTATAATTATGGATATTATTAAACCATTATTAATTTACAAGGACCGGAACTACCAAATTGAAATTCTCATGAAAAACAAAACCGTCAACACCTAAAACTGATGATTTTAATAAAAATATATTAATAAATAGTTGTTGAAATGTTAATGTTGGATCATAAATTATATTATAATTATATAAATTATTATTTTATAGAATTATTATATATTTAAATTTCTTATAAAGAAGGTTAGAGTTCTTTTGAAGTAAGTCAAACTTGAGGTAAGAGTTTATCAACTCAAATTGTCTTCTTTGTAACATATGTTATGTTACAGACCTATATTATTTTATGATGTGTAATTAATACAATTAAATTTTTTATCATGAATTTATTTATTTTAATGACATTTAAAGTTTAATTTTAAGTTATTATTTTATGTATCTTACGATCAAATGTGACCAAAGCTGTAAGGAATTTTTGTCACATTCTCATTGTTTATCAGAATTGTTTATGATTAACTATCTGATAATGAAATTTCATGATCTATATATCCAAAATCTCATGAATTTTATTCTACTATATTTATTTCTTTAGAATATATGATTTAATTTCATTTCCACATTTTAAGTACTCAATAGACCAAATGAACATTTTTTAGAAAAACCAACAGTATTTATATCTTTAGATGAAAATACTTTTTCTTCCATATCCATGTTTTCTAAAAATGTTTTCAAGAATGTTTTTATTATTATCCTATTATAGTTTAATTTAATTTTTACCCATGTTTTTTTTACAATTTTTTTTAAAATTAATCTCCTTTTGTTTTCTAAACGAATTACTTTTGACCTTTTATAAAAAATGTGAAAGAAAGCCTTGTTTTAACTTACATTACAAGAATTAAATTTCCCATAATCATGATAAATCATTACATTAAAGATTATTTAAAAATTTATAGAGTTATTTTTAGTTTTTTATTTCATATTTTTTAAAGTTTTAAATTTTAATATATGATTTAAAAATGAAAAGGGTATTTTGCTCAAGAAATATTCTAGTGATATTTTAAGGAATTTTTCATCTATGATAACATAATTTTATCTTACTTATTCTATTCCAGGGATATGATACAATTATAAAATATTTATTCTTTATCTATATGGTTTATGGTTATGATGATTAAATATTAATGAAAACTATTTTCTTTTCCATGGGTTGAGTTATGATGAATGCTTTTATGATTTTGTGGCATACATATGATTGGATTTATGATTATGTGATGGGTGGTCCCAAAATTATATAGCCCTCCAATGCATCAGGTAAATATTAATGTTATATAATATTAAATGGTACATGTGACGCTATCCCAATCTTGAAAGAATAAGGAACATAAGAGGTTATCCCAAGTCCAGAAGAGGGTACACGAGATGTTATCTCAAGCCCAAAGTAGGTACACGAGTGGTTAGCCCAAGTCTAACTTGTTTTGAATGTCTTGTTGGGTAGACTTGACATAATATTTATATGATTATGATTATTACATAATTTATGCCACTATTTTATAGCACGATCTTATGTCAATTTTATGTTCTCTTGGCTAATGTTCTTTGATACCTTTATGATTCATGTATTATGAACATCCAAACATTATGATATGACTCATGTTTATGATCTAAGAATTTCTGGGTAATATTTTAAAACGCTAATATCATGTTATCATTCCAATTGTGCTCATGTTATGTTTAAATAATCATTGATATCCCCTTTTTTTACCCTTACTGAGCATATGAGATCACTCTTTATTATGTTTTATTTTCCCTAGGATATGGAGAAAAGTTTTAAGTATGATGTATCTAAGATGATTTATAGTTTTGAAGAACTAATTGGGAGATGATTTAGATATTTTATAAACTAGTTTTTTATGTAAAAAATTTTCAAAAGACAACAGAATTTTATTTTTCTGGTGTATATTGTAATGTTATGTAATTAATATTCATTTAATAAGATGTAATATTTATGAATGAAAAGTATGGGTTTCTATAGTTGGTATTAAAGAAAGGTTTAGTTACCTTTGAAATACAGGATGAGAAAAATTCAAGGAGAACCCTAAGGATAATCTTATATATATGATAATATCCTATGTTATCATAAAGAAAGGTGTGTGGTTTTCATATAAAAAAAATCCCCATCTAGATACTACAAGTGGATATGGTTTTGGTATAGATGCATATTGGGGTAATAACCCCAAAAAGAGTTGTTTGAGTATATATTGACTATGATTTTGGTCCACAATGAGTGTTACCTTACTATAAACCACATCTGATACTCCCAAGGTATATTATTTGATTAATTCAAATTTTCATTACAAACCATCATGGAGAATTTGAATAGATGATGATCATGGATGACCTAGGTTAAATATAAGGTGTCATATATTAAAAATAATTTGTCATTATTTATACATAATATGAATACTACTTCATGATTTTATGATTTATCACTCTAATTATTATAGATTTACACATACAATATGTTTTATGTTTTTAGTTAATGGATAGAACCACAAGACATCATGCCAACAATGAATATGATGGACAATGCAATGATTGTCCACCAAACAACCAATTAAAATGGAGATATAATGAGAAACCTTATGATTATGACTAATCAACTATACTGTTATATGATTAAAAACCTCAACTTGGGTGAGTTTCCTAATACACCTAATAAGAGAATAATATAGTTCCATGAATACCATAGCAGAAAGAATATTCAGCTTCCTAAATGTTGAGAATATGGGAAGAAGAACTCAAGGGAATGTATCAAAGGAATGAGAAGTTGTTTTCTATATAGAAATGAAGGGTACTGATTAATTAATTTACAAAGGAAAAAAATGAAGAGTTCAATGTATGGAAATTAAGTTCATCATAAGATACCATTTATATTTCAGTGTCTTATGTGTAGGGAAAATTTACATTAATTGATTCAATTCCCAAATCCAAGAGTTAACTCCTAGACCAAGGAAGAACCTATGCTATTCCAATCATTAAAGTATAATGATTGAATTTTTTATGTATTTGAATTTTATAATTTTGTTTTATAAGTTTTATATCAATTATATTCTAGATATAGGAATCATGAGGCATATAGGAATTGTTATACAATAAAATTTCGTTAAAGATTTTAAAACATATGTTGAAAGGCACCAATAACAAATAAAATTAATTTAGTGGAAATGTGATAATGTTTAGTTTGGATAAAGAGATGATTTACATTTATTAAGTAAATTAGATAATATTTTTTGACCTTGAAATTTATTAGTAATTTTATGAAAAAGTTATTTTGGTCATCTTTAATGAAGCTTATTGTATTTTTGGATTTATGGAAATTATGTGTGATTTTATTTCATAAATAAGGATTGTGCTAATTTTTTGTAGATTATATGTTTTAATGTGAGGATAACTTAGGAGTTATAGATACCATCATAGGTTTATATGGTTAAGGTTAGTCATAAGTTCAAAAGTAGAAATACCCCTTTTTTGTTTTAAGTCAAGGGATTTTGAGGTGATTTGAAAATTTTATTAGTTTTTAGGAATAATACTCTATTAAGGTTTAAAAAAACTCTTTGTGTTAGTATATGATATTATATTAAGTTAATTATGGTATATTGGATAGTGGGATATAGATAATCTTAATGGTTGAAAATTGATTCATCGACAAGGCAATATTTTCAGTGATATTTGAGGTTAAGATAAAGATTACCTTTTAGGTTAGTATCTAAATTTAATTCATGAAATTTTAATTAATTTATCTACATTATAATATTTATCATAGTGATTAATAATATTTATAGAGATTCTTTATTGGGTTGAGGTATATGTAACCCTTAGGTTTAGCATTTCATTTAACATGAAAGATTATTTGGGAAGAAGGTAATTAATTTTTTGGGGATGTAAGCTAAAAGGTATGAGATTACCTTTGAGGTTAAAATATTATTTAATATTTATGCTATTGAGGTTATTTATATAATTGGAACCTTTTTTATTATTTTGAAAATTTTGGAGTTAAATTAGAAAGTTTATGCACTTTGGATATTATCTTACTTTATACTAACCATTTCATTTTGGTTAATTTTTAAAGACAATAGGAATATATTAATATCATTTTTTGGATTATGAAGTTGATTTTAGTGCTTCATAAATTAAAAATTCATCTTGAATACTCAAAATTAGGATAAAATGATGAGATTGTAGTGGAAATCAATTAGAGGATGAAGTTCAACTTGTAAGTAAGTATATTTGCGGTTGGGGTGGCACCTGAGTGGTAAACCCCATAATGCTACATCAAAAATACCAGGGTTTGAATCTTGGAAATACACTTGTGGGATGTATGAAACATGTGGTGATGTAGGCATGATGTGAGAATGCAGTGAAACAAGCATGATGCATACAGGTAGTGACACATACATGATGCATGCAGGTTGTGATGTAGGTATGATGCATGTAGGTGGTGACACCGGCCTGGAAACGAAGAAAGGATGATGTAGGATGAAATTTCATTAGGCCTTATATCCATGTTCATAGAACACTTGTACTTGGGCCTATAGTCTATGTAATGGGTCTCCCTCTACCCATATAGAAAGAGGTCTTTTCTTTCATAATAAAAAGTGGATTTGTCCCAAACATGTTTTAAAAAAGTAATTATATTTCATTATTTTGCTAGTATAGATGTAAAATTAATTCCTAAAATATTTGAAAATGATATTTAAACTATTTTTTTTCATATTACATTCAATTATGATGAATCTGTGGTCATTTTCACATTTTATTTATTTATGGTTTTTTGTTTGCTAACTTTCTCATGATCATTCACTTTTTTGTGATCAATGTTCCCTGTCACTCTCCATCATTATTTAGATATTATTTTTTCCTCCATATTCTTATTTTCAATTCCAAATAATTTTCTCCTATTTGGAATCCTAGTTTTTGTGTTATTAAATATGACCTTCATATTACACTTTCCATATTTTAAAGAGTAAGTTTTATTAAACCTTTTTATATTATGGGTTTTCAACAAAGGAATTTTCAAATATTAAACCCATTATTATTGAGAACAATTTCAAATTATGAGGAATTAATTTATTTAATATGAGATAATTTAATAACATGACATTTTAAAAGAATAAATTTATATTCAATAGCATATATGAAACCCAATACCCAGGTTAAACAAACCATAAAATATTAATATTTAAATATGACCATTATAATTTATACTTTGAATTGAAATGTATGAATAAGAATATCCAAATTATAAAATATACATAAATGTTTTACTCAATAAAAATGTATTGAATAATTATTAGGAAATAAGTATTCAATTTTTACTAAATTTATATTATGCTTAAAAATAATTTTCCTTAAAATAATTTTTATTGCTTTTTGTGAGAAAATATTATTTTATTTTTTTACACTTTTAGAAAATTTATTTTCTAAAATTTATTTTATTTATGAAATAATCATATAAAAATTAATATAGGGTTAAATTTTTGGATTTTTTTGAAATGATTTATTTTTCAATGAATAGTGAAAATACAGATATTTCAAATAAAGACATATATTTTCATTAAATCAAGTAAATTAAAAGTCCTAATATATATTTTATTTCATATTAAAGTGAAATATGTTACATTTTATTTATAATAATAAAATTAATTACATTTTAATCATAAATATTAATGATTTTGATGTTAGTTAATTTTTATTCTTAAAAACACATTATTTCTAAAAATTGTTTTTCATTACATTTTATGAATTTATATTAAAATAGATTTATACCACTTCTATTAATTGAATATAAAAAATCTGATTCCATATTTTTAATATTTTGGATCAAATTTTATAAATAGGTACCTTTTATTTTTTTTATTATGAATAATAACTTTATTAAATATTTTTCACCTTAGTAAGGGTAAAATAAGTAAAAAAAGCTTAAAACTAGAAGGAAAGGCCTTAAAATTAACCCAAACTTGTATTTATTCTATTTTATGGGTTTATTTCATCTATTTACATCTAATTATTGAATATATAGACACATGGTTCCTTATTTCTTTGATTATGACCTTTATATTAATTTAGAAAAGAATAAATACAAAACGTCAATCTCTTGACTTTAATATCTCTAAGATATTTACATAAGGATATAAAGAAGATTATTTTGATTAAAATTTTTTTATTTGAAAGATAAAATATTTTTTTATCGTATTAATTTATTTTTAATTTTTAGTGATTGAATAATTACCTTAAATGTTTACGCAATGCCGACACCGTATTTATTCAATTAATAGAAAAATAAAATAAATGAATATAAAAATATTAAAAGTAATAAAATTTGTATGAATTAATATGTTATAATAATCTTATATATTAATATAACATATTATATATGTTTTAAAGTTTTATATTCTAATTCCATTATTGTCGTGTTGTTTTCAAAGTTAAATAACGTGAATAGTTCTTAAAATGATACTAATTGTATTTTATGGTATTTTTTTTTTAATTTTGTTCAAAAATCATAAAAATATTAAAATATAAAAATTATAAAGATAAATTTTTCTAAAATTGCATCCCTTTTTAATTTATGAGCCAATTTTTTACTTTAAAAATAAAATTTAAACCATTTAATATTTAAAAAGGCATTACCATGGTAAAGATTAAAATTAATTAACTAAGGGTTTAAACCAAAATATAATATTTAAAATGACACAAAAACCTAAATAAATTTCATTAGATGATGATATTTTATCCTTATATTTTTTTTTATTTTAATCTATACCCATTTTGAATCATTTATCTTGAGAATGAATCAATTATATTTTAATAATTTTTGTAATTCTAAGTGGGTCATTTCCCTCCCTTATAAAGGGACAACCCTTCCCTCTTTTCTTTACACATTTTTTTCCATATATCTCAGACAAACCATAAAAAATTATCTTCTAAACTTCCATATCCATGAAATATATGTTCTTTTATTCTTTAAATACTATTCCAAGGGTCTTTAAGTAGGGATCTAATAGAGGCCTACCAAAGAAGAGATAATCATCTTACCCGACCTATTTCAATTTATTTATTCTTCTAACTCCTATAAATATGTGGTATTAATCATGAAATAATAACTTAAGTATCCTAAATATACAAAAATTTTATTATGACCATGTAACAACCAATATACACCCTATATTCTATCTAATGTAAAGTGAAATTATCACTTGTGCGTATACATGGACTACCACATCCGCATATCGAAATAATCAATTTTCTATCACCATAATTAATGGATGGTTATAATTATGGGTTAAATTTTTATAAATTATATTTATTAGATAATTATTATTACTAAATTATAATATCTTATATACCTTATTACCTTCTCATTTATTGAAAAATGATAACGTCACTCATGCGTATGATTGAACTACCACCTCAACGAAGTGATGTGATTTTTTTTCATTTACATTTTAAATGGATGATATTAAGGATATATTTATTGAATATATAAGACATATAATATATAGAAATTATCTTTTAAAGGTGAATTATAATTTAACTTCCTTTTGTTCCATCTGTTGAAAATTGAAAATAGTTTTCATGTGTACGTACAACCAACTGTCTCCAAGAACAATGTAATTCCTTTTTCCATATATATATATATTTCATGGATGAATAAATATATATGATATTTATATCATTTTAAAAATTATGGTGATGATGGAACCATTATCAAATTACAAGGTCCAGAACTACTGTAATAAAATTTTCATGAAAAACGAAAAAGTGAACACAAAAAATGATGATTTTAATAAGGAATAATTAATAAATGTAAGTTGAAATTTTATAAGTAGTTCATAAATGATATTATATTTATAAAAATTAGTCGTTCAATATATTTATAATAAATTTAAATATATTATACATTAGGTTATATCACTTTATAAGCAATTTGAACTTGAGGTAAGGGTTTATCATCTCAAATTGTCTTATTTGAGACATATGTTATGTTATGCACCGATATTATTTTATGATGTGTAATTAATATCCTTTGAAATGTTATATCATGAATTTATTTATGTTCATCATATTAAATGTTTCATTTGAAGTTATTATTTCTTGGGTATTATGATTGAAATGTTACCTAAGTGGTAAGAGATTTATGTTTTAGTCTCATTATTTATCAGGATTGTTTATGAATAAGTTTAAAATGATGTAATTTCATGATATATATCTCAATAATATAATGTATTTTCTTATACTATTTTTATTTCTTTATAAAACATGTTTTCTATTAATTTTCTCCACTTCAAGTAATAAATATACTAAAAGAACATTTTTAAGGAAAACTAACTTTATTTCTCTATTTGGATGAAAATCCTTTTTCTTACATATCTACGTTTTTTAAAAATGTTTTCAAGAATTTTTTTTAAAATTATTATATGATTGTTTAAATTAATTTTTACCTATGTTTTATTTATTTACAAAATATTTTAAAAGGAATCATCTTTTCATTTTTTGAATTAAGTACTTTTAACTTTTTACCAAATAAATCTTTTTTAACATACATGGAATGAAAAAGATTTTATGTAATTATGAATGATTATTTATTTGAAGTTTAATTTAAAATTTGACAAGGTTATTTTCAAATAAAATATTTTCCTTAATATTTTTGAAAATTTTAGTTTTTAATATGTGATTTAAAAATGAAAAGGGTATTTTACTCAAGAAATATTCTAGTGATCTTTTAGAGGAAATTTGAATCTATAATAACATCCTTTAATGTTACTTATTTTTTAATATGTATATGATCCAATGATACTATAAATAATTTTTATCTATATGGTTTCTGGTTATGATGATGAAATATTTATAAAGCCAATTTGATTTTCCACAGGTTAAGTTATGATGAATGTTTTTATGATCTTATGGCATACATATGAATAGATTTATGATTATGTGATGAGTGGGCCTATAATTATATATAACTGTAATGAATTGGTAAAATATTAATGTTCAATGATCTCAAAGGTTACATAGGAGTTTATTACAAGCCCGGAATAAGAGGTCACATAATAGGTTATCTTAATCCTAAAAGAGGGTAGTACACAAGAGGTTATCCTAAGCCTGAAGTAGGTAAATGGGTGGTTATCTTAAGACTAACATGTTATAAATTATTAATGGGTATCCTTGAAATAATATTTCTATGATTATGATTTTTCACAAATTTATTCCACTCTTTTATAACATTATGTTATGTCAATGTTATGTTCTTATAACTCATGTTCTTTTACCCCTTTACGGTTCATGTATTATGAACCACCAAGAATTATACCACGACTCATGTTTATGTTCTAAGAATTATTGGGTATGATTTAAAAAGGTCAATATACTGTTCTCATACCCATTATGATCATTTTATGTTTAAATTATTATTGATATCTCTCTTTTTTACCCTTATTGAGAATCTGATATCACCCTTTATTATGTTCTATTTTCCCTAGGATATGATTAAAATTTTAGTATGATGTCTCTAAGAATTATGATAGTTATGAAGAACTAAGTGGGAGATGATTTAGATCATTATAAACTAGTTTTTTATGTTTCTATTTTTCTAAAGGAACTAAAATTTTATTCTTATGGAATGGATCATAATGTTATGTAATGAATATTCATTTAATAAGATGAAATATTTATGTCTGAAAAGTATGGATTGCTATAAGAAATAGGTGTGGTATGAATCCTAGTAAGGTAATAAAAAAATAACATAAAAAATAGCACATGAGAGTCAATAGGAATAACATGACGACATAAAAAGTTTAAAATCATAATCATGAACATCAAAGTATGACATAAGATGATAACATCAAGACACTATAGAAATGTGGAAACAACATAAAATGTGAAATCATAAGCATAAGTTAATGATAAACATCGAGAAATAATAACATAGTATTCTTAGGATAACTGACCATGCACCCTACATGGTATATCATGAGATAAAGACTTTACCCAATGCATTTGAGGGCTATATAATTTGGGGATCACCTGTCACATTCATATCATGTACATGATTTTTTTGCTACATAGATCATGAAACAAAATAATGTATTTTGTCACATTTATTCCCAAAATAAGGGATTGTGGTTTAAATACATGTAATTAATCAATTAATTAATTATAGGTACAATTATTTTAATACCCTTGAGTGGAAATGGCGATGGGTATTCATAACACCAAAGTTTGGCATTGAAAATCATAGGATAATTTCTACAGTGTAACTAGTGTACATAAAGATTCATAAAAGTGATTCATGAGAGTGAAATGTGATATATAATTACTTGGGAATCACAAGTAAAGTAAATTTATGTATAAAAAATATATTTCAATAAATATTTTTAAATAAAATGGTTTTATACCAACAAAGTACTTGAATAAAGATGAGGAAGTGAATCCCTTACTTGAGAGGTTGATTCTAAAAGATTGAGAGGAGCTTCTTAAGGGATTGAGAACAACTTGGAAGAGATTTAGAGAGGCACAAGGAGAGTAAATTTATTATTAATGGATTTTTGGTGATGAGTAATGGGAGGTTGGGTGGGGATTTATCACAAAAGTGAGAGGAATTCTTTATTAGTTTCTAAACATAGGTTTTGGACTCTAATTAATAAAATAATAAAAACCAAAATCATTCCCATGGGATTTTCCCATGGTTTCTAACATAGAGGAGTTGATTCCTATATTTTATTAAATTAAGAATCTAAATTATTTAAATAATGCCATTCATGATAAGGAAGTGAGTTATGTTCATAAGTATTTTTTTTAAAACCATAAAATATAATATAGGTTTTGGAGGGTTTATTATAGGTTTGTAAAATTAATAATATAATTTAAAAGAAAAATTAATTTAAAATACTATTTTTGGTCATGGATTCATTTTATAGTATTTATTACATCTATTTTGGGCAATAATGATGACATAATACATATAATATATTTATAACATATTTAATTTTTCTCCCAAAAATTCGATTGTCTCAGAAAATTGTGAAAAAATCACCATTGGATAATTTTGAAATTCTGATTTCAAAAATGATATTTATATTAAAAAAATAATTTCCTAAATATATGAATTTCAACTTTTGAATAATTTTTTTTATTTATTGAAAAATACTAGTTTTTATGACCATAATAACTTTTTAAACCTTATGAAAATTATATTGAACTTCATTAAATTATATCATAATTTATATTTTAGAAAATATTATTTAATAATAATATTTCATGAAATTAAAATTTATATCAAAATCCTTGAATTTATTTTACTTCTTTTCATTTAAAATATTTATTTCCCAAAAATATGATTTTATTTTATTCATATCAAAATCTAATTTTTATCAAACTCATTATATACTCATGTATATATATATTAATAATGAAAAGAGATAAATATAATCATTATTTTATTAAAAGAAAATATAAAAAATCATACCACTAGGATCTAGATACATAACCCCTTATTATACATTCGAACACCCTATTTTCAAGGTGTGTAAGGATAGTTCTTTCTTGGGGTGGTTTAATGAACATGGTTTGGGTGGTTATATATATAATGTTGAACTCATACCATAATTGATTTTACTTGAGTTTTAGTTGTTGAATCTTGGATTGGCCTTGGTCAAGGGAAAATCCCAATGATGCAATCTTCCTCAAAAGACCAGATAAATGGGATTGATAGGCTATGATACTACTAGTTGATTAAATTACTTATTCTTTTGGTGTCAATTAGATTTTATAAAAACCATTAATATATTATAATATTAATGTTCACTGTATAATGGTTATATTAATAATGGTTATGAATATTACTAGTCTTTTAAATTGAATAGAAAAATTATAGATATATTTTATAACAGTCTAAAAAAATGAATGAAATATAATGCATGTTATTTATAGAACTAAATTACTTTATAAGGTATTTATTCATTTACAATATATTTTTAATTATAAAAGTTCGGGTCATTACATTATGCCCCCATTCAAAAATTTCTCCCCCAAAATTTCATTTCAAACACTAAAATATATGAGGGTACTTCTATTTCATCACCTCTTATAGTTTCCAAGTTACCTCCTCAATATTTTGGTTCTAATATAGAACTTTGACCAGGTGAGTTATCTTATTTCATATAATTTTTTCACCACAATATGTGATTTTCTATAGATTAGATGATCCCCTTATGAAATATTTTTCTCTAAAGGTGCCACCTTTGGATTTAATGCATTTGATGGTTTTGGTATGTACTTAATAAAGATAGATAAAACACATCATGTACTTTATATAGGTTAGGTGAGAGTTCTAGTTGATAGGACACAACTCTAATATGATCAAGGATATAAAATAGGATGATGTATATAGGAATAAGGTTTCCCTTCTTCCCAAACCTCATGAATTTATTCCATGGTGATATGTGAAGGAAGAATTTATCTCAAATATCAAACTGTAGGTATCATCAATGATTATCTTCATTGATTTTATATTAACTTTTAAAATATTTCATATGATGATAAATCATTTTAACCTTCTCTATCAACTCTTAGATAATATTATGTCCCATCATATACCACTCTCCAAATTCATCCTAACATATTAAAGTCTGATACCACTTCCCATAAAATTTCTCATAATGGAAAATTTTAATGATAGAATGGAAACTATTGTTATATGAGAACTACGCTTTAGTAAGGTGTTGATACCAACATTCTTGGAAATCCATTGAACATGATCTCAATATATCCTATATATTTTGGATGGTTCTCTCGGGTTGAAAATCCATTTGAGGGTGATAGACCATACTAAAACTCAACTCAATATCTAATACTGGCTGAAGACTTCTCTAAATCCTCAAGGTAAACCTCAGATATTGATTAGATATAATGGAGAGTTATACTCTATGAAGTATTACTAATTCTATTATATATATATATATATATTAGGGAGTTGTTCAAGAGGGAAATAGTCCTTAAAATTAATGAAATGTGTTTTATTTATAAGTCAATCAACTAAAAACCAATGACATTATTGCATTAAGATGCCCAAGTGAGGTCTAAAAAAATACATGGTTATGTTTTACCATTTATATATTGGTATGTGAAATAGTTTCATCATACCCTTAGACTTCTATCATTCATCCTTGACTAGTTGGCATACCAAGAATCAATATACAAATTTTGTAATCTCCCTTTTCATATTTTCCCACCACAAATTTTACTTCATATATCTATAAATATTAGTAATTACTGGATAAATTGAGAAGTATGAGATATAAAAATCATCCAGAAGTTCCTACTTCAGTCATGGTTTTGATGGGATACATATCTAGGTTCAACCCTTATGAATCTATCTTTAGAAAAGTTAAACTTAAAAATATTCACTACCTTTCTCTATATCTTCTCATCATATTTTTGGGAGTCCTAGATCCTTTAATGATTGAATGGATGAGAAGTTATTTGAGCATGGTAGGATAAAATTTCTTTAACTATTCACATGTCCGGCCTTTTTAGGTCCAATATTATTAGATTCCTTTCAATCATCTTCATGGATAGGGTTGTAGGAACCTTTACACTCAGAGATTTTTCTACTATAATCACCTTCCTAGGATGGTAGTAGAATAAATAATAATAATACTAGATCATATATAACCACATTCATTGGTGTATATTGTGTTCCTTTTGTGTTAATATACACTCAACTCTCTTATGATCCATATACATGTCACACTTCTCCCTATAGAGATAATGTTGAAAAATATTCAATATAAAGATCACTACATCCAATTATAGATAACATGTCAGGTAGTTCTTCTCATGGATCTTCAATTATTGGGAGGAATAATTTATCAATTTTTCATTTTTCATGAGCACATAACCCAAGATTTTTTATGGACAGATCATTTTAGATAAAGAAACCTTCTCCACTCGTGGGTAATGTGATCAAAAGTGGGGTGATTAGAATGTTATTTAAATCATTAAATATATACTTTTATTGGTCATTATAGAAAAACTTTACTCCCTATTGGCATTAAAATAAACTTGCAATGGGAATTATTGAGGAATTAATGGATGGTTTGGGGTGAATATAAGCCAAAATGAACCAAAATCCCTCTTAAGGGTATGCTTCATGAAGAAATGTTCCTTCATGAATGAACGTCTCTCACAAAGCCCCTAGATGAGAATTTCCCTTCATAAATGTCGAAATGAATGATGGTGTTCCTCTATGATTTTTACATTTAGGGTCATAGAGGACTTTATAAACATGCAAGGACCTGACCGTGTTCCTCTGTGATCCCGAAAACACTTCTTGACTGCAAGAACATTTGATGGGGTCTTCATGAGTATGACATTTGTACTTGAGGATCCATGCCCATTAGTGAAGCCACTCATTCATCACAACGTTCTCCAATATTAATGAAACCCATTTCTTATAAATATTCCCTTTATTCTGATTTTTTGGGATGGTTTATAACATTTTATCTTTCACATTTTCTCCCAATTCATGAACCTACTGATATTCATGAACCAAAGTTAAAATGGATCATCCAAGGCATAATAGCTTTGAGAAACCACCACCTATGTGTTCTTGAATCCTATAAAAAAGGCAGGGATTCCTTTCTCAAATTCCTACACCCTTCGCAAAGGAATAAGTCCCTTTATGGTACATGAGGCTTTGTGAAGCATTCAACCTTCATAAAGAACTATTCTCATGATTAAGGAATTCCCTTTGAGACTAGGTCACCTTATTTTACAAAAACATATGCCTTTACAAATCCCCTAACCTCTAAGAAGCACCTAAGATTCATGAAGAACCCCTCTATAAGGACCCAAGATTCTCAAAACTACTATCCTAGGCCTCTATATAGTGCCTTCCTTCTAATGACCCTCCTCTGTGAAGGTTGAGTTACCAGGGTTCTCACACCTATCCAGGACTAGTTCAGATGAATCTTAAATCCCCTTGTGACATGTTCCACCCATTCCTATGTCCTCCCTCTTCACCACATGTTTGAATCGAGCCTCCCAATTACCTTTTTATTCTCAACATAGGTACCATAATACCTATTTATTCTTAGTATTGCGACCATAATGTGGACTTCGTGACTAAAAAATCCTCCCATCGTTGTACTCTGGTAGTTCCAAAGACATGCCCAACCCAAAGGTACATTAGATATAGTCACATAAGCCCATGGGGTGAGGATTGATCCCCCCCCACATCTGAGCTACATGACATAAAAACACCTAGTTCCATGTCCTATTTGTACAATGTTAAATTACATGAAAATTTCCTCAGTACATAACATTAAATTGTAGTCTTAACTTATACGATAAGTACTATATTCTCTATGTATGAGTGGAATAATATTACCCCAACACCTCTACCACTCACAAGGAATGAGATCCTCTAGGAAGCTTACCATGTAATCCCCACACTATTCCAACCAAGTGAAATCCTCATATGATGGGAAACTTACATGATTAAGCCTAAAACCATCCCTCATCGACACTCCTTTCACGACATGAGCATCCTTAACACATGATGTTAAACTGCATGGATCAGTCCTATCACACAAACTTAAACCACGACATTGAACTACATGGGTTTTTCTCCCTATCTTTTAAAAATGGTATGTAGGATAACTCCATGAGGTTCAATCCTGACCAATGGTAGAATTAGGTCCTCACTCCTAGGGACACACCTACCAAATCTTCCTTTATGGGGATTTCTGATCCATCCATCCTATCCCCATAAGACATTAACCATGTGCCCATATCCACAAGACATTAAACTTGTGCCCTGATCTTCCTTAACAAGACATTATGATCTTTCTATACAGGACATAGAACTTGTGACACAACCCTAAAATATATAGTATATGCATAAGTATAGGATTCTGAAGGTAAAAATCCTTGGAAGACTTATGCCTATGTCATTGTTACCTCATGATCGACACAATATGCCTTAGGTTCTGTGCCAAAATATACCTCTCATGATATTCCCTTATATGTGGAAGAATGCAGGTGAACAATGTGCCCAATGTCTAGAAAATTCCCATATATGTTCAATGTGACTACTCTTCTGATCGAAGGTTTCTTTTCTCTCCAGATGAACACAATATTTGAAGATAGAAGTAATGTAATTAACCAATATCCACAATGAGATTGACTAGGAATGTGTTCCACAAACATGAATTTAATCTATGAGGGAGACCCAAACTAGTTAATGAATTTAAAGGAGGAATACATGGAAATAGGAACCAACATTCGATCATCCCATTTAAATCAAGGAGTAGACATAATTGATGAAAGTTGTAATGACCCAGAATGTTATAAATAAAATTCTCTTTTTGATTTAATTAAATTTCTTATTATGTATTCTGGTTATAAAAAAACTGAATTTATTGGTTTTATTATACAATATCAAATTTAAAATATCATTAAGAATTATAATCATTGATAATATATCCATTGGATAGTGATCACATGATTAGTATAAAAATAGGATTTTAAAAAATCCAATTGACAAAATACAAATGAAGTGATGGACTCAACCCGTAGGATCATACAATATGAATCCCATTTATCAGAGCTTCCGAGATAGATAAAATCTATGGGATCTATCCTTGACCAAGATCAAGTGAAGATTGAACAAATTATGGATGAAATAAATCATTTATAGGAGAATCTCAAGCTCATCAAGATCACGACCCAAACCATGTACACTGAACCACCCCATGAAAGTCTCACTGTTGTGTACCTTACTATTAGGAAGTTTTTGGTGTATTAAATGGATATGTATCAAGACCCTCAAAATATGAGTATATATTTTATTTTTTATAGAATAATGACTATATTTTCATCCTATTATTGTTACTTTATAAATTATTTTTATATAATAAAACATAAATAGTTTTTTGGGTAATATTCAAATTCAATAAAGGAATTCATTTTGATGACTTAATGAATTTTTAAATAAATAATATTTTAATAAAATATTATTATTAAATAATTTTTACTAAATATAAATCATCATATAATTTTTATGAAATCAAATGTAATTTTTATAAGGGTTCAAAAACTATTATTTTCAAAAAACCCACTATTTATCAATAAATGACGATTATTATTTCAAAATTAAAGATGAACATATTTATAAAATTATTTTGATAAAATGAATATGATTTTTTAAATCATATCATAAAAATTATACAATAGTTTATTTATCATAATTTTCTAAGAAAATCAAATTTTCGGGTAAAAATTAAATACCATATAAATATACGGTGTGTACTATGACAACATAATGAACCAAAAGTGATGTAATAAATAATATAAAAGATATCCACGAAAAAATATGTGTTTTTAATTTAAAATAATTTTATTTTATGTTTATTTTATAAATCTATTATGAATCCTCCAAAACATATAATATATTTTAAGGTTTTAAAATCATTTCTTTAAAGAGTATGACTCAATTCTATATAATAAAGTGTATTATTTTATTAAATTAATCCCTTTTACTTATAAATTATTTTAAACACTCCCATTTGGAAGAAAAAATGGGAAAATACCATGGAAAGGTTTGTGTTTTTTGTTATTTTATTATATAGAGTCCAAAACCTAAATTTGAGAAAAGATAAAGAATTCTCAACTTTTTCCTATATAAACCAACACAAGCATCCATTTTTAGTCACTAAAAATCATTGAAGCATGTAATTAATATAACCTATTATATATATAGTCCTCAAAAGGTTCCCCAATCTCTCAATAATCTCATCCCAAGTATTTTAATTCACACACTCATGTAAGGGATCCTCTATTTATTTTCTTTATTCAAGAATATTCTCCATTTTATGCCATTTTATTTTCAATTAATAATTTTGGGGTGTATTTTTACACATACCTCATAATACTAATATAAATAATAAATTATTAGAGACCCATTTCACTCTCATTGATCCCTCCCACGAACATTTATGTTCCTCCGTTATTCTGCCAAAATTTCACCATAGGATTCGATGCTAAAAAAATTGCAGTGAATACCCATACCCAATTCCTATAAAGGGTGTTAAAATTTAGGAAAATATAAATATTTTATTGGAGAATTACATGAATTTATTAAATAATCATTGATCTTTTAATAAAATGTGATGAATAATTATTCCATTTTGTATGATCTATATGGAACACTAAAGTATGAGAATTAAATGAATATGATGGGTGCACCTGAAATTATATAATGCTCCAATGCATTGGGTAATGTTTAATTCTTATGATAAATCATGTTGGTAAAGGGAGTGAACTTGATTTATTTATGGTACTTTTTCTATCATGATGTCTTGGTGGTTATCCTTGAGCTATGATTATGATTCATTATTTCAATATGTTTCCATATTTCCCATGTTTCCTTTATAATTACCATGCTCTATCATGACTCATTGTTCATGTTTATGATTATAAAACATTTTATTCCAAATTTATATTACTATTATACAATATGTATCACCTTATTCCATGTTTATTCCCTTACTAATCTTTTTATCTCATCCATTTGGGATGTATGTCCCCAGGTTATCCCCTGAAATTTTGAGTGCGAGCATGTTAAAGAAGTTTTGAATAAAGATGTTGTTTTTACTATTTTAAATTGTTATGTAATGTAACTAATTACAAAATACACTAAAATTATAAATCTTCCAGGTTGTATTAACTGTAATCCTATTTAATAAATCATATATTAAAGTTTAATAAAGAGCACAATTGTTATAGTTGGTATCAAAGTAAAGGTTTAGATATTTTTGGATTTTGGATTATAAAACTATAGATAAAGTATTTGGGATAAGACTAAGTATAAGGAAACATACCTATGTTTTTAAAGTATAGATTAAGTGGTTTATCAATCAAATATATCGATATCTGGAGACTAAAAGTGTATGTGGGGGTAAGTACTCCGATAAGGTGCATTGGGTCTGACTCGATGTAACTTGGTACACGATAATGTGACTTAATGCACACCTTGTTTTACACTCCTGTGGGATATGATTTTTTTAAATTAATAAGATCATTATAAACTATTATTAAGATAAAAAAAAATTCCCATAAGAATATGTGTTAGGAAAAAGATCATGGGTAACATATACTGAAGCTAAGAAATTCATAAGGTAAGGAAATAAATTTAAGTTACAAGGTAACCATTTAATGTCATTAAATTCATATTTATGTGTTCAATAGTTGAAAAATATTCATCCCTAATTTTTCCTTTATTCTACCTAATAGACATAAATAAGAGGAATTAGGTAAACAATAAATGTGACAAGAAATGTGATGACTACCCCAATGAGATGCCCAACACAACGGGAGTAGGAAAAAAAATTATGATGATAATATCTCAGTTGAATTAGGTAATGAATGAAAACCTAGATCAGGAGGAGCATCCAAATACCCCTAAGAATAAACAAGCTGTAATTGAGTCCTTTATATGACAAAGGCCTCTAAATTTAATGGATCATATAATCCCTTATTCATGGAAAAATGGAATAAATCCATTGAGAATATCTTCTCCATCCTTTAATTTTCTGAACAAGAGAAGGTTAACTATCTGTATATCATATAGAGGGAGAATCTGATCAGTGGTGGACATTGATCAAGAATACATTGCCTAAGAAAGACATCAAAGTGATTAGGTGGAAGGAATTTTGTAATTTTTTTTTGATAAATATTTTCTTCACACTCTCCGACTTAAAATGGAAATGTATTTCCTTGTCCTCAAGAATAAAGCAAACAAATCTATTAGGGTGTATGGGGAAAACTTCACAAGACTTACATGATATGCCTCCATCTTTTTCGTTACCACTGAATGCATGGTTGACCGTTTCTTTGTTGGTCTAAAACCTAGTCTACAAAATTCCTTAGTGATTTGTTACATTGAAAGCTATGAGAAAATTATATGATGTGCCTCAAAGTTGAAAGGGAGATTAGAGAATATCAAGTGTATTTTCGGAATAAGAAGAGGAAATTGGAGTTTAATTATGATATTCTGATGGATAAATATGATAGTTCTAAGAAATTTAATCATCCCACTTGTCAAAGGTGTATAAAGAAACACCCCATAAATTTCCTGGGGGTGGGGGTGAGAAAATGCTTTAGGTGAAGGAAGGAAGGGAACCTAGCTAGTTATTGCCGACAGGAGAAAACCACTAATCTGATAAAGGAAACAAATTCTCTATTAAAACATCATCACATTGTTCATTGATTGAAATGTAAGGAAATAGGGAAATTTGAAAACCAATGCACTAAGATAATGGTTTTCATAGAAAAACAACAAATTCCAAGGTAGTAAGGGTGATATTTTTCCATCACAACCACTAAGGTGGATCCTGAAAAGAAGTGGTGACAGACACACTTGTTATTCATTCATGAATAGAAAAAGTACTTATTGATTCTATTTCTACACATTACTTCATATCATGAAAGTTTATTAGAACTATTCAAACACTACCACAAATCATGGAAGTGGAGTTATCAGTGGAAATAAAAAATGGGGAAATTATTGCATCTTAAGTATATAACTCATCCCCTGTTAAAATTTGTGGGATGAAATTTATAGATAACCATGTCATACCCCCTTTGGTGTAATTTGATGAAATTCTAGGCATATGTTGCCTTTATCTATATACATCCAACATAAATTTCCATGAGAATGAAATCACTCTCCATATTTCGAATCATCATTCGATTCTATATAAGTTCAAGGAGGAGGATGAATCTTCTTTAGAACCAACATCTCAAGAATGGATATTATTTTCCTATGAGAAAGAGTATCTAGATTAAATGATTGTGTCTAAGGAAAAAATCATCCTTGAATACATGCCCATTATGAGGGAATATTCTGATGTGTTTCTTGAGTAATTTACTAGTCTGCCTCCTTGTCAAAAGGTTGAATTTTTAATCAAGATTATACTTGGGGCATTACTATTATCCAAGACTCCATATAGAATACCTGTTGTGTAAATTGAGGATTTGAAGAAACAACTATAGGAGAATCTAGATAAAGGATTCATATACCCAAGTACTTAACCATGGGGTGTAACAGTCTTCTTTGCTAAGAAGATGGATGGGTCAATGACCCTTTGTATTTATTATCATGAGATTAAAAAGATCACAATAAAAAACATATCTTCTACCTCTTATTGATGACTTTTTTGATCATCTATATGGAGAATAATAATTCTCTAAGGTGGATTTGTGGTTGTGATATAACCAAGTTAGGGTGAAGAAGTAGGATATCCCCAAGACTATTTTTTTACAATGTACGGGCACTATGAGTTCATAGTAATGCCTTTTGAACTCACTAATGATCCAGAAATCTTTATAGACTTGATGAATAGACTCTTTAGAGATTACCTCTAAAAATTTATGGTAGTATTTATAGATGATATTCTAATATACTTCAAAACCAAGGAATATCATGAGGTGCATATGAGTACTATGCTAAAGACCTTATGAAAGGATAATCTTTATGAAAAGTAAAATAAATGTGAGTTCTGTTTAATGGAAGTCTCATTCTTGGGGCATATCATCACAAATAATGGGATATTTGTAGACCCTTTAATAATAGAAGCAACTTAAGGATGACTGAGGATAACATTTGTGATAGATATCCATAGTTACTTGGATTATCTAGGTATTATTGTCTTTTTGTGAGAAATTTATCATTATTTTAAAACCCTCTAACCATGCTAACCTAGAAAGAATTCAAGTTTTATTAGAATGAAAAAAATGTGAAAAGTGATTCAAGGAGCTGAAAAGGAGGATTGTCACTACCCTTATGATCACACTACCAAAAAGTATATAAATTTTCATAGTATTTAGTGATTCTTCAAAGAAGGTCTTGGGTTGTTTGTTAATGAAAAATGTCAATGTAATAGCCTACACTTCAAGTTAGTTAAAATTTAATGACCTTAAATACCCAAAACATGATTTAGAGTTTTCTATTGTGATATTTGCATTGAAAATATGGAGAAATTATCTATCTGGGGAGAAGTGTGAGATATATATGGATCACAAAATCCTCAAGTATATATTCCCAAAAAAATATCTGAATATAATCCATTGATGATGGTTAAAGATGACCAAGGACTAGGATTGCTCAATGCACTACCATATTGGTAAGTCAAATAAAGTGGTAGATGATCTAAGTAGAAAGGATGCATAGATTATATCATTAATGATAATTTAGAGGGATCCAATATTATTAGACTTGAATAAGAAGGACATGGGAATAATAAAGGAATGACTGTCATCAATCCTTTCACAAATGATTTCTCAACTATCTATTTTGTAAAAGGAAAAGAATGATTATAGAAATGATGTGGGAATTTAGATGAAAGTAGAAACTTTAAGAGAATGGAAATCCTTGGATTTAAATGTTAATGAAGAAGGAATTGTAAGATTTGGGTCAAAATTATGTGCACCATCCAATCAAGAGATAAAGAGAGAGATTCTGAATGACACATAGAGATAAACCTTCTTTATTCACCTAGGGATCACAAAGATGTATCGAGATCTCTGAGAGAACTATTGGTGGGATAATATGAAGAAGGATATTACTGAATATACATCAAGTGATTGGTATTATTTCAAGTGAATTATGAAAGGAAAATGTCTAAGGGGATGATGTAACCATTAGCCATACCAACATGGAAATTGGAAAACATCACCATGAAATTTATCATGAGAATTAAAATTCATCTAGAGGAAATAATACTACATGGGTTGTTGTGAATCTTCATACAATGATAGATAATGTTATCAAAATTCTATAGGACTTATCTATCTACCATATTATATGGATATACATCAAATAAGTGGTGAGGCTATATGGAA
This sequence comes from Viscum album, assembly GCA_963277665.1. Lineage (NCBI taxonomy): Eukaryota > Viridiplantae > Streptophyta > Magnoliopsida > Santalales > Viscaceae > Viscum > Viscum album. The sequence continues at coordinate 87,900,710 of OY728132.1, forward strand.
TACCACTATTGATTATATCCGATTAAGATTTGAGATTTACCTCCAAGTTATAGAAAGTATTCAATATGATCTAAACCCTGAGCTAAACTTTATTATGGTATATCATCCTCAAACTTATGGACAATATAAGAGGATTATTTAGACATGTTGAGATAATATTCTATGGGATTCAAAGGAGGATGAGTCTCTGCCTCTGGTCGAATTCTCATACAATAATAATTTACACTCTAGCATCTAAATGGATCCCTATGAAGCCCTTTATGGGAAGAGGTGAATAACACCTACATGTTGGGATGGAGTTGGGGAATGAAAAATGATAGGTCTTTAAATGGGTGAGGAAATGGTAGAAACTTTTAAGATTATTCAAAAGAACACCAAGGATGGTCAGAGCTAAAAAAATAGATATGATGATAATTTTCAATGATACTTAGAGTTTGATGTTGGATACATGGTTTTCCTCCACATATATTCATGGAATAAAGTGATGAGATCTGGGAAGAAGGGAAATATTAGTCTAAGATACATCATTCCCTTTGAGATCCTTGATCACATCAGAGTAGTGGCCTATTTAATAGCACTCCCACCAAACCTATATCAAGCACATGATGTATTCCATGTATCCCTCTTAAATAAATACATACCAGACCCCTCACATATACTCAATACAAAGGTGGTACCATTGGATAATGATCTTTCCTGTGAAGAGCATTCAGGGGAAATCTTAGATCACATAGACAAAGTTCTACAAAATAATACAATGCACCTTGTCAAAGTGCCGTGGAGAAACCAAAAGTTTGAAGGAGAGACATGAGAACTAGAAGAGGTGATAAAACAAAGTTACCTTAATCTTTTTTTGTGCTGGAAATGAAAATTTTGAGGTAGAAATTTATTAAGGGGGTAATATTGTAACGACCCAAACTGTTATAAATAAAATTCCCCTTTTGATTTAATTAAATTTATTATTATGTATTATGGTTATCGAAAACACATACATTTACTTGGTTTTATTATATACTGTCATATTTAAAATACTATCAAGCATCATATCCATGGATAATATAGTCGCTGAACAGTGATCACATGATTAGGATAAATATAGGGGTTTAACAAATCTAATTGACATAGATAAAGGTAGTGATGGCATCCACTAGTATGATCGTACCCTATAAAGCCCATTTATTAGAGCTTATGTGGGAGATATAATCTCAGGGATCTTACCTTGACCAAGCCCAATATGATATCTAACAACTTAAGCATGAGCGAAACCATTTATGAGAGAAGTTCAATCTTATTGAGATCACGAACGAAACCATGTATGCCAAACCTCCCCATGAAAGTGTCACCACCACCCACCTTACTCTTAGTGTATTTTCTGGTGTATTAAAGGTATATGTATCAAGAACCTATTAATATGAGTATGTATATTATTTTTCATAGAATAATGAATATATTTTCATCTTATTGTTGTTACTTTATAAATGATTTTTATACAATAAAATACAAATAATATTTTTTGGGTAATATTCAAATTAAATTAAGGAATTTATATTAATAAATTAATGAATTTATAAAATAAATAATATTTTAATAAAATATTATTATTAAATAATTTTTATAAAATATAAATGATCTTATAATTTTTATGAAATCAAATGTAATTTTTACAAGGGTTTAAAAATATTTATTGTAAAAAATTAAAAATTTATTAATAAATGGAAATTATTATTTTAAAATTTAAAATGAAAATATTTAGAAAGTTAATTTGATAAAATGAATATTATTTTTGAAATCAAAATGTTTAAATTATCCAATGGTGATTTTTTCATAATTTTTGAAGACAATCGAATTTCCAAGTAAAAATTAAATACCGTATAAATATATGGTGTTTATTATGACATCATAATGATCAAAAAGTGAGGTAATAAATACTATATAAGGTATCCAAGATCAAATATATTTTTTCTATTTAAAATAACGTGATTTTAAGTTTATTTGATTTATTTTATAAAGTTATTATGAATCCTCCAAAACATATAATATATTTTAAGGTTTTAAAATCCTTTCTTTATGAGTATGACTCACCTACACCTAAGAAAGGGTATTATTTTATTAAATTCACCCCCTAGAATTATAAAATATTTAAAACCACTACCATTTGGTAGAATACATGGGAAAAACCCATGGGAAGGTTTGTGGTTTTTGTTATTTTATTATATAGAGTCCAAAACCAATGTTTGAGAAATGATAATGAATTCCCCACTCTTTTCCTATATTAACCCACCCAATCCCCCATTCAACTTCACTAAAAATCCTTATAGTACATCCTTACCATTACCTATTCTATTTATAGTTCACCCAAGGACCCCTAATATCTCAAGAAGATCCTTCCAAGCATTTCAAGTCACACAATAAAGTAATGGATCCTCTATTTCTTCCCTTTATTCAAGAATCTTATCCATTTTATGACTTTTATTTTCAATTACTAATGTTGGGGGTGTATTTTTCTACATTACCCATACTTCCCATATAATTTCCAAATTACGAGAGACCCATTTCACTCTCATTAATAACTCCCATGAACATTTATGTTCCCCCGTTATGCTGCCAAAATTTCACTGCGAGATTGCATGCCAAAAAATGTTTTGTGAATACCCATAGCCAATTAATATCAAGGGTGTTCACCTTTATGCACATATAATTATTTTATTTGGGACTTTCATGTATGTATTAAAAATTCCTTTATCTTGTAATAATTTTTTTTGAAAAATGATTCCATGTTGTATGATCTATGTGGAACACTTAAGCATGAGAATGAAATGAAAGTGACGAGTTCCCCTACAATTATATAGCGCTCCAATGAATTGGGTAATGTTTATGTATCGCAAGACATCATGTTAGGATATAGAGTGGAAATGATTCCTTTATGGGAATTTTTCCATCATAATGTATTTGAATTTAGCCTTGAACCATGTTTATGATGAAGTGTTTTAAGATATTGCCACATTTTCCATGTTTCCTTTATGATTATCACGCTCTATCATGCATAATTGTTCATGTTTATAATTATCACACCTTTTTTTCAATTGATATACCTATTTTATAACATTTTTCACCTTATTCCATGATTATTCCCTTTCTGAGATTTATAGATCACCCCATTATTATCTATTTCCCTAGGTTATCCCATACAGTTTTGAGTGCAAATATGTTAAAGAAGTTTTCATTAAGGATGTTGTTTTTCCTATTTTAAATTGTTATGTAATGTACCTAATTACCAAATACACTAGAATTTATGATATTTTGGGATGTATTAAGTTTAATCCTATGAAATAAATCATGTATTAAAGTTTAATAAAGATCACAGTTATTATAAAAGTGATGAAAGCCACACACCTTTGGAAAGTGGGAATGCTGGGAAATAGAAAATCTAGTATGCACACCAATATGATGATGCATAGGCGGGACCCGAGGAAAGAATTAGAAATAGAAATGGTGAAACCGACATGAAAATTTTCTCCTAAAACCATGGGTTTTAGTCATGTTGGTCTTCAGATTAGGTATTGGACTCAGACGCTACTGGCGTCAGGCTTCACCAGAAATAGTGAACCCGATGTGAACCTATTCTCCTTGATACAAGGACTAGTAGAATTGAGGAATCAACATATTTTAATGTCACCATATTCAAAAATATGACTTGAGGTACTGCCAAGAAAAATGTTGGAGCCAGTATATAACTCACCAAAAGACTAGGGTGATTACCAATTGGGTATCCTCAGACTGAGACATTGTCAGTGCAAATCCATCTATATATTCAAAAGATTGGACAAAGTTGATGAATTTGGAATCAATTTCCTTGAATCTATACTGAAAGCTAAATCCACTTGGATTAGAAGACCTCATTTATAGGAAATCAACCACAAAATTCCAGTAGACGTTGGGGTAAGAGAAAAATTGATGCTGTAATCTTGCACAACAATGCTTCTACCATGACTTCCCACACAACTTCAGGTACTGGGCACCCACACCCCATATCACCATTTGAAATTATATATAGGAGGGTGATGGACACCCTCATATTATATTATGAGTAGGAGGGGGTCATTCCCACAAGGGACATAACCCACCAGTACAAAGAGGCTTTAATGCCTCACCAACACCACTTCCCCCAAGGGTCACTCCAGGGGAAACCACCCCCATTATAACAAGGAATCTCTTCAGGAGCCTCTCCCTAGAGTGATCCTATGAATCATTCCCATGTACTAGGGGCATGTGAGATTCCTGAGTCACCCTAATCATGAATATAAACTAAGAGCCTCCAAGGAGGGATATTTATAGGCCTTTTCATCACCAACAATGAATGGTACATCAGGAAAAAGAGCATGTGGAATTTACCCATGCTTCAATGGCCCCAGTCCAAACCACCAGACATTAACATTGGGGGTAGACTCAAAAGAATTTTTGATGAGGTGAATCATATTCCATGACTCTAGTGGCCCCTACCATAACCATCACATTTTGCCAGATCCCTATGATAGATAAACAGGGATACATCTTCATTCGGTTGGGATCGAGACCTCATCCTCCCCGTAGAAAGGTTAGGTTGACTCTTTTAGTCACTGGCACCATCAATAACCATTTCGGGCTAACCCATCATAATGAGTTTTAGTGCAGAGGTCCTACCCACACCATCATCAACCCAAGAGGATGTCCTCCATACTCTTACAATCAGCATGAAGGTCCTCCTTATTCCATTTCCATCTCAAGAATAGGTCCTCCCCACTCCAGAACTAATCAAAGCAGAGGTCCTAACCACTTCATCGACAATTAGAATGGAGGTCCTCCCCATGTTCCCACCGATGAAAGTGAATGTATTACCCACTCTATCAGAAAACAGTACATATGTATTCCCCATACTTCGACTTCTCAACATGGGGGTCCTCCCCATGTCCCTTTCAACCAGCATAAAGGTCCTCCTCTTGCTCAAACCATCCAAAATGGAGGTCCTCCCCATGTTTCCACTAACCAAAGTGCAGGTCCTCCCCACTCTTTCACCAGTCAATGTGACAGTCCTCCCTACTCTAAAAACAACCAATATAGAGGTCCTCCCCATATACCATCTAAATAAAGAGAAGGTCCTACCCCAGTTACCACCCACTAAAATGACGTCCCCATCATTCTAGATAATTACCCTGTCTCAGAGAACCATCCCAGGGAATAAGGGAGGAAAATATCCATCAAAGGAAAAATATTTGGAAATTCCAAGTCATTATCGACCTTGTAGATCTTTTAGATTCTAAGGATGCATATGACTTGGTAATAGAACCTATACCATGACTGATAGAGTATTGGGTAAGAGCTTGATAGGTCAAGTTTATTATCTTGGAAGGTGAAATCCACAGGATCTCTAGATCCATTGATTGGTACATGCAAGTGGAGAAAGTTCTGGACCCATTTTGGGAACTCACAGTGCAACCATCCCTATCAATGACAGTTTCCTACCTCTCTACCTCTACATTACATGTATAAGAGATAATGTGGATTTTTTTGACTCCTTTAGATGGTGAGTAATCTATTGAGCTATAGATAAGAGACACTTCCCCTGCACAAGAGGTAGTGGTGAACACCTAGTCCTATAAGGACACAATGATGTTATTGGTACCACCACCAAGAGATGACCAAACATACAATGAATAGATGACTTATGTTTTGGATCCTTTATTTTCCAAATAGACACCACAATGATCCATGTTTGTACCACTTTCTATCTCTCAGCCTTCACCAATCAAAGTTTGGGCTAATCAAGAGTAGGTCCCTGCCTCTGAGCAAGAAAACCCATGGAAGAATCTGACTACCAACCAGTTGTTTGTGGTATTTTAGCCAAATGAAACTTCCAACTTTGAAATATCAGAATCCCACATCGAGGTCTAGGTAGTGTGTTTCTTCCAAACCATCTAGGTGACACTTAAACACCATCATGATCATTAGTTGGTCAACCCAAGAAGCTAGAGCCACTGCAAGTATATTTATCAGTAGTGCCGAAGGGTTGGGTTGGAAGAACTCCTAGTGGAAAAGTTCCCTAAGTTGACCAGCTACTGCGAGGCCCTCCAACATAGATGCATCAAGACCTCATAGTGCTCTATAGGATTATGGAAGAGGAATCTCCCCATGTTCATATCAGGTGATGGAGACAGTACAGTTCTCTCCACTTCTTCCCTATCTTGTGACAACCTGACTTACATGTTGAGGACACCAATTTTACTTCAGGCATTGTCATGGTGAAAATGGTTATTCCCAAGTTACTCAAGGGATGGACTTCAAAGAATGGTCTAAAAGGGAAAACCCACCCCTAGGGGAAACACAGTATGAAAAATACCAACATAAAGATTTCCGCACCCACCAAGAAAGGTATGCACTTGGCCTTGGGGATTACTCTGAGACATTGCCTACCCATCAGAACATCGACAAGGGTAAGGGACATGTTGAGCCCTCCGATCTGTCCGAGTTTTCACTAAATATAGAGGTAGATTCTATGGTATCCTCCTTTATCTAGTAGGTTTTAGAGAAGAAAAGGATCACTATAAGTACCAAAAAATATGGTTTCTGTAGTGCCACTCTTTAATAGTGCTAAAAAATGGCTGATAAAGGCCCCCCCATTATCACCGCTTTTTTTAGCCCTGTTAAAGGGGACCCATTTATCAACACTTTTTTTAGTAGAACTAATAACGTGGGGGGGGGGATTTATCAGCAGTTTTTCCTAGCACTGATAAAGTTTATATTTCAAAAAAAAAATCAGAAAAAATAATATATTGATATATAAGTATATTTATATTGATATAAATATAATATATATATTTTTAAATATGTTTTAGATAAGTTTAAATAGACTCTTACATTTAATATAAAAGAAATTTAGTGAAAATGGATTTAACATATTTTAAAAAATATTATTAATTAATAATTTTCTAATTTTCATCGATTAATAATAATTTAATAACAATTTGAAGACAAAAAAAATCAAAAAAAAAATAAAAGATCTAAAATAAGTTAAAAATGTAACTCAAACTTCAAACGACCATAACTTTTGATCCGGGTGTCCGTTTGAGCTCTACAAAATATCAAATTGAAGACTGTGACAAGATATAAGTGCTAGTGACCAAAGGAAACCGTCTATCACATTTTTTGAGGCCAAAAAGTCCTAAAAGGCCTTCAAAACCGAGTTTTTAGTCTGAATACCCAATTTTTTTAACATTCGATTGAATTTCAGCCTCATTTCGGGGGGTCTTTTTGACCCTTTTCACTGAGGACTGAATTTATTCTGAGGTGTTACTTTTATATTGATATTATGGATTTTAAATTTTATCATTTTTCACAATGTAATGTTACTTATAATCAATTATATAACAATATATATTCATTCATAAAAAATTAATTTTATAAATAAATAATTAATCATATTTACATATAAAGTATATTTCTCAATATATAAGGCTTATCTAAATAAAAAAATAATATCCATTTTTTTAAAAATACAAATATATTAATATTTATATACCTATATGATGTGTTTGTGTGTGTGTATATATATATTTGTGTGCTTCTATATTGACAAACTAATATATATTATCTATATATTCTAAACATATGTATATACATATTAATATACAATATTTGTAAATATATATAAATATGTATAATTATACTTAAAAATACACATATAATATGTGTGTGTGTGTTTTATATATGTATTTATTTATTTATAAACACACGCAAAAAAAATATATATTTTATAAATGTATTTAAAACTGATATTATAAATATATATTAATATACAAATAAATATATTAATATATAAATATAACTATATATATAATAATATACATATATGTATATATATATATATATATTAATATACAGATATATATATATATATTAATATAACTAAATATAAATATAAATATATATATTAATATAACTAAATATATATATATATATCAATATAACTAAATATATATGTATATTAATATTAATATATGTGTAAATATATATATATATATATAAATAAATAGATATATTAATAAATGAATAGAAAAACAATATGGTGGAGTGGTAAAGGCTTAGGCGCCGCATGCAACATGTCACAAGGTCAAATCCTGGGGGAGGCAGGTCATGCGCATGGGTGGGGAATACGGCTTAGTGCTGTTAAAGGGGGTGGGGGCATAGTTAAAGGCCTAGGGGGTAGATGGGGAATGTGTATTGGGGGTGGCACACTGTTTGAGGTGGGGATTCAAGCACTGTTGAAGCCTCCCCAAATTGTAGATTTTTTTAACTTTTATCAGCGCTTTTTAAAAGCACTGATAAAAGGGGCCTTTATCAGTTATTTTCTAAGCACTGACAAAAGGGACCCCCCTTTATCTTTGCCTCAATTAACAATTATTTTCTAGTACTGTTAATTCCCTTTTATAGCACTGATAAAGGCTATATTTGCAGTAGTGTGATGAGCTCATTGTTGAGAAACACCCTAATTATGGTGGTTCCTGATAGGATATCATTCCTCCTATAGTAAGGTAGTAAGTCCTCCTTGTCGAGTTTCCCCTAGTCGATCTCCAAAACATCATGCTTCTAGAACAAGTATAGGTATAAGTTTATGGAAAGCGGTTGAGATATGAGTTACTGAACCTTCCTGAGTAGCATGACTATCCTCCTCAGGTCCAGGTCATAGTGCTCCACAAGCCTCTGAGCTCATACAATGTTGATCAGCCTACCAATGCATTGTTGGTCAGGGATCCTCATCATGATAGGAACCCTTTCTAGAATTATTTGATAGGCACTCTCACTGCTTTCCTTGAATCCCTAGAGATGTGACAGGTGGTGATCCCACTTTACCGAAATTTGTACCCAACATGAGTGGATGACATACGAGAACCCCTAGATTTTGGGTACCCTAGATTCTCCCCATTCAATGGGATGCGAGACCCATTGCAACATATCACTCACTTAACCTAAAGGTATGGGACCATGATGGGAACCCCAGTGAATAAAGAGGCAGCCAAGCTGTGATGCTTCATCCAAAAATTAGAAGGACCTATGTTTTTATAGTACAATTAGTTACCCATAGGGTCCATCACTGGTTGGTAATACCTTTTCTGAAATTCCCTAAATCATGTATGCTCCACCATGAAAAGATAAGAATCATCAACCTCTCCAAGTGAGAGAAAAATCCTGATGAGCGAGTCGTAGATTTTTTCACTCAGTGGAAAGGCCCCATGTACTCACTTGACATGCCACTGATTCAAGAGTAGTTGATAATGATGTGCACAGGGAATGTCAATACTAATATGGTCCCCACCCTCATCACTAATAATTTCTATGGTGGGTTTTAAGATTTTTCTAATAATTCCTAGCATTTGTAAGAATCATTGAAGAATGATAAGAAAGTACCCCCATTGCCTCTTCCAGCTCCCATGAGCAGGTCTCCTAAAGTAGATACTATTGCAACCATGCAGGAAGAGGCCCCTAAGCCTATAGAATTACGAGCCTCTCTAATTTAAGAGCCTCATCAAGTGAAACATTCCTACCAAGAATGGCCTTGACTAACATAGAATCGGTAGGCATCTCCTTGCTAAGAATAACCACATAGATGAGAGAATGCAGCTCTAGGCCCTTGTCAGGCTCCATCCACTCATTAGGGATAGACTCCCAGAGTTCCCTTTCCAAATAGGAGAAACCAAACCTATTCCTTTAAGTATTCATAGGTCCACCAATATTTCATCAGTTTTATATAGTAGGGGATTCTAAAACTACCAGAGTGAATGAGACCCTAGGAATATGGACACACTAACCTCCCTAACCATTGACCTTAATATAGGATCCTTGGACATACCATCTAGGAATTATATGTGTTCAAGGATTGGATCCAAGACTAAGTGGATAACAATTTGGTCAAGTTGGGCGACATACTAACATAATTTTTTCATATATTATATGAGCTAGATAATGACAGTGAGTGTTCAGGTGAATGGAAGTAGGTTTACAAACATGGGACCCAAAATTATGATGACTGGTTGGCCCACAGGGTTGTTTACCATGACCATGGTGTCATTTATGATCACTTTGGAAGGTCAGATATTCCTTTCGTTAATGCAACCTCTCCATCCATTTCCTAGGCATCCACTTCATAGCCTTCTAAGTCTCATAAGAGAAGGCACTGGAAGTATAAGAGAAATCAAAGTCTCCTATTAGTATTGAATATATCCCACACTCTCAGTGCTTTCATACCTCCCAAGCTGTGGATCATGCCCAGGAACCACCCAACACTATAAGACTCTTTTAAGGATAATTATGAGTATGACTCCATGAATTTTGTTGAGGTAGAATACTTCACACTTCCCAATGATAATGAGTGCTTCAGAAATCCATTTAATGACTCCAACCAATGTCATCAATGGGGAGTTCAATGGAATGAAAACCAAAATAATGCTCCAGCTAGTTCCTTGAACTGAGTGATACATTTTACCCAGACCAGACAATAGTTGTTGCATATAGCTCACTAGAAACAATCATCTCATACCACCCAGTCAGACAAAATGCCTCAAATAAATATATTAACTAATTAGGTAGATCAGTTGTGACCGCACCATGATTAGTTATGTCCAACTAAATATAGGCCTTATCCATTCAACAGTCAGACGATAGTGTTTTTGGAAGAATTATCTTCTTAGTAGAAGGATATTTCAAGAAATATCTATAACTCAATGGTTGAGCCAGCACCATTCATTTTGCCTCCTTCCAAAGAGCATCCCCATATAGGAAGAAACATGCATCTAGTGTGTAAGTATGATTTTTAAGGAACCTTGACATCATACCTACAAGCCTCTTGATTCTTGAGGTCCTATGCCTATCTTCAGAAATTTATGAGGCCCTTTCATAATACTTAAGAAGCCCCCTTCAGTTAAAAGTAGAGGTAGATCTCATAGAGTCCTACAATTCCAAGGAGGTTGAGTAAGAGGAAAGCTAAGCCATAATCTCATTATAAAGATATGAAAAGGTGTTCCTTATAGAGGGGAATATTTTCCCACTATACATCACATTCTAGTTTAATGAAATAGAGATCCATCACTGCCTAGTGGACAAAGGTTCTGGGATAAATGTCATCCTGACCTGAATACTTCACAATTTAGGGATGAATGAAATAGACATAACTCTATCTGACTGGAAAATTAAGTGCTATGAAAGGATTGAACAAAGACTGTGTAATAGTATTTAGTTGAATACCTAGTTTGGAGGCTTGATATCAAGTGCTAAATTCATAGTATTCTCATAGTATACCACCTATAATGCACATTTGGGTAGGCCTTGGATTCATCTATATGCATCATTCACCTCCTCGTATCACCAGTGCCTCAAATACTCTCTCAATGGTTGAGTATGGTTACTTCAAGGTGATGTATCTCCCTTAAAATCATGTGAAGACCAATATCTAGACACCTAATATTACAAGAGATATGAGAATAAAGTTTAGAACAAAGCGGTTGAGAACAGAACCACCACAACCAGTCTATGGGAAGACTTAGATGATGCTTTCATCCTACCGAATCATTGTTTGGAGGTCACAGTTCTTTACTTGAGAAGTTGCTTCATCTTTTTTGATAATAAGGGATGCCATGTCCCTATATGGAAGAAATATGATATGAACCTTGTTGGAGTGCCATCCAACCCAACACCCAACCTAGTATGTGGCATAGCCTGAAGGGAATTTCCAATCCTCATGGCCTAGAAACAAATGACTGGGTATCAAGTATAATTTTTGGAAATGATTTCACCCTTTTAGATAAGCATAAATGACTAAAAAAAGTAAGTATCTAAACAATTAATAACCAAATCCAAATCAGGCCTAAAAATTTTTAGATTGAAGGATTAAAATTTAAAAAAACTAAAAAGTACTACAATGAAAGGGAAATAAAAAAATAGCCCAAAAACCTTTGTGAAATATGAGGGACATCACCCTCAAGCCACCATCACCAATACCTACAACAAGTGGAAGACTAAAAAATGGATCCACTACACCATGGCACATCTTACCTTTACCTGGTTAAAATAAAACAAAGTCTACATACACCAAAAGGTGTATTTAGGGTGTAATCCAAAGCCTAGTAGGATTCCACCAAAAATAAATTATTACATGCTACAACATAAAAGACATATTAACATTCAAATTTATATAAAAGCCTTTAGAACATTTTTAGGAAAACATTTTTAGAATAAATATTCTTGAAGAAACACTTTCAAAGAAAACCATTTTCACCAAAACATACATCAAAAATGAAATATATAAAATTTACACTATATGTCGACATATGGAACCATATCACATAAATGTCATGTCATAGGAGAGCACCATTGGTAAATTTCTAAGGGTATATAGCACAATTGGAACTCTAGAAACCTCATACCTTGGTGAAATAATGGTATATCAACCATAACCCACAAATTTATTATAAAATATCCACTAGAACGTGAAATCCCATGGTCCTACTGGTCTCTGATCATACCACATGTTTAATTAGTGTTATAAGCGTTAATATTGGTAAGTGAATACAGGCTTTCCACTTTCTAGTCAACTAGCGTCATTCCACTAGAAGATTCTTGGATTTCCACTTCCAAATCACCAGTATATTAGTTCTAGTTTTCCCACCTAGGTACTTGAGATTCCCTTTGTGCTAAATTTCCCATTTCACTTATCACACAACTCATCAATTTCACATTCACATGAAAATAATTATAAACACACTGTGAAAATACCACTTTCACAAATCACCACATGGAAACCACCATTTTCCATAAACAAATCACTTTCCATTTTAAAGACAAAAAAACTATTTTAAAAACTCTTGTCACTAATTGAGAAATCTATGAAACCCATTCGGAAACATTAGAATAAAATAAAATAATAAATTTAACCATTTCCATAGGACAATCCTCTTTCAAATCCATAGATAAACCAACACTACAATAGAAATTGGTTTTAGCGGTGGTTTTTTTGCAGCAGTTTTGGTAACCGCCGCTAAACATTTTTTTAAAATGGTTTCATGGAGGTTTATTATAAATCATCGCAAAAAATTTATTTTAATGCTACTGACCCTTCCCCTCACCCCAACCCCACTTCTCCCCGCTTCCCCCACTTCCCCCACAACCCCCCCCCCCCCCCCGTGACCCCCGCCACCCTGCGACGCCGATGACCCCGCGACCCTGACGACCCTGGCCCCCCGCGACCGCAGGTGGTATTGAAGATTTTTCTCATAAACTTTATGTATTATATGCATATGTGGTTGTTCCAATTTACTTATTTACTTTGTTTTGTGTTCCTGAGTAAGAAAAGTGATATTAGGACTCAGATTGATGTATGAAACCCTCTAAGGACTCTTTTGGGTCCATTGATGTTTGAGATCATACCTAGGTCTACCCTTGGGTTATGAAAACCACTTAAGGTTGGTGAAATATTTTTTAAAATGTTGTAATAATATAATTATGAAAGTGAATGGGTAGAGAATTGTAAGTTGGTATGTAGTCAAGGTTAATGGGATATTTGAAATATGAAATTGGTATTTTTTTGAAATGCCTAGTTGGATTCTGAAATGGATTAAAATAAGAATTTTTCACTTTGATTTGGTTATAGTTTTCCATGAAGGAAAAAAATGTTTTGAAAGTGGGTATTTTTTTGAAAAGGAGGTGTTGACCTCAATGTTATAGAAAAAAGGGGTTATCTTAATAGATTTAAAATAGTGATTAGAAATGAGGGTGTAGTTCTCCTTTTTTGAAAATGATTTAAAATCCCCTTTTATGGTTGTAAATAGAAATGAAATTCTTGGGACATGTTTAGTTTTAAAAAGAGGAAGACTCATTTTTTGAAGGGTGGATTCAAGATTATTTCAATTGAGTATCTTGAATTGTGTTTTATACCCTGATTTGATTTTAAATATATGTTGAGAAAATAGCCATTTAAATGATTTATGGGTTAGTGAGATAGAACCCCCAACAATTAGGTTGGCATGTTAACTTGTTTTATTAAATGAAATAAGTGATAAATGTGTTTTTTTGATGACATAACATAAGGGGCATTTGGTGTAATGTGATTTTGTTAAATGGGTTAAGGTATGTAATTGATATATGTGATAAATGAGTTGTGATTGTAAATGGAATATATGTTAAGGGGTTATTCATTATAAATGGGATATAAATAGTCAGTTATGGGAATGATCATTGAATTAGATTGATATAATATATTAATTCATTCTTGGATGGTAACCTAGAGAAATCATTTGGAAAGATTTTGGTGTGTAAATCCACTATGATAGGAAGAGTTACATTTTATGTTTCATTAGCAACAATCAATTTTTTTAACACTAACTAGTCCTTGATTTTTCCAACCAAAATTATTATATCATTAATTCTAACTATATTTATAACTAAATACCAAGTTAATTCATGAAGATATCTATATAGAGATGTGAACACTACCTAATAATCTTGGTAGACTATACCAGCTTTAAATCCCACCATGTAGTTCATACAAAATATTAAATCAATGAAATACATGTATATGATCTAAATAAACTTGATAAATTATACTACAATAATAGTCATGTAGAATTATATCCATTTCAATCCTCCTCACTACCACTATCTATGAGGTGTGTTGATAACACATTTTATAAACTACATTTGTTACACCATGATGTGCCTCACCATGCCATGATTAGTGGTAAAGTCTATTATTGAGTGATTTTGATTATGTACCTTTTTGTATGGCTCAATGGCTACTACAACTCAAATACTATCATTACTAAAACATATCAAAGGTGACTAGATGTTTCGGATTAATCTAATGGCACTATTTAAATCAAAAGAATATGAGAATTGATGTTTTTATTGAACTCTAAATTTGAAATTAGAAATTAAATAATAGAGAATGAATATTTTTGTTATGCATATTGTGTACAAAAAAAATGGTAGATTATTTTAGAGAAGTAAATATAGGGGGTAAGAGAAGAAATGGAGAAATCAAAAAATAAGGATTTATATTAATTACAAAATGGAAGTGAAGATGAATCTTTAGAATGTGATTATCAAAGTATTTCTAAGAAAAAATTGTGTACTATGATTGAGAAGTGAATTCCAAAGATTGATCATATTTTTTTATGACCATAAGTGAATTTATACATCAAAATATCTCACCTCGCATCCCCCACTTCCCCCGGCCTCTGACTTCCCCCGCGACCCCGTTGACCCCGCAACCCCGGCGATCCCGCGACCATAAGTGCATTTATAATGTAAGTTGGAATGTATGTTTGAAAGTAATAAGAATGTTACCAGTGCGGTAAGCTGACCTAGAGCTAATATCTACCAAAACTAAGATGTAAATACTGGGAGGAAACTCACATAGTTTGTAGCACTGATTGAGCATGGGAAATCCCGAGTGGTGGAGGCTATGAAGGAAATAGAAAGCCGTCACGGATATGATGCAGTTTCCCAGGCGTCTCTGGGAAAGATGAGATGGCTAGTTACACATACGGTTCTTGGTATGATGTAGTTGACTAGGTGTCTTTAGGTGGGATTATATATAAGGGATTGGAGCACTTGGACATATGAAATTGGAGTTTAGTTCAAATAGGGTTGGCCAATAAAAATTTTGGTGTCCATATGTGTGTTCCAATATACTTCATGTTATAACCCAATGAGTTACACATAATTCTTGGTTCCCATTTATTATTACTTAGTGTATCCCATTTCCTACATAGATTGAACCCATAGACCTTGATTTTTTAATTCGGAACTATTTCTTCATGGATGTTTATATAGTTATTTAGTAATATCTTGGTGACTTATTTATGTTCATTTCTTGTTTTAGTTATTTTTTGGGTTTAATTTTTACTATATAATGTGTTAAATCTACCCATGTTTTATATAGTAATTGTAGATTTTTACTATAATGGCTAAATCATGTGATTTATGTATCTTAAAACTTCTATATGTGAATAATAAACTCTAGAACTATATTTAAAATAAGTATTTTTGAATATTTTTTATAAAATGAATTACAAAATATTTCTAGGACTATTTATATCACACTTTTAATACACATTAATGTGTGTGTGTAACTTATATATTTTCATTCTAATTCCAAGATTTTGATTTCTAGTTATTTGTTTCCTCTTGTTCCATTAATGGACATTGGAATGTTGTGACTTTTTGGGGATCACATGGAGATGTTTTGAGTTATGAATATGGTTGTGACTTTTTTTGGGAAATTTTATTGTGAGATAGTTCAACTAGGTTTATTTTGTATTTAAATTTTATTTATATTTTATTTCTCTATATGTTATCCAAACTAGATGATTTTTCATTAATATATATAGTCTTGGATGAAAGTAATCACTTTCATTGAATATTATGTTTCTGTAATCTTACACTATCGTATATATGAATCTATTTCTCTATTTAGTAGTAACTATGAGTTTTAATTTTTTTTATTGTGTAGGCACATTGTGATATACATGGATAAAAGCTAGATCACATTACCGAGGAACACACCTTTGTATGTTAAGGTTTTGAATGAGTTTTTAGATTTTTCAATTTCTAATCGATCCTTAGAAGGGAGAATAAGATGTCTATGTCCTAAATGTAAATTTAGAACATGGTTGAAGAGAGATTAAGTTTATGAACATTAAATAATGACGCAATTCCCTGGTCAATATTTTTGTTGGGTTTGTCATGGAGAATCAAATGTTACAGAAGGATTGAGTACTGATGTTAATCCACAGAATGTGGTCCCAAGTTCATCGAAAATGGAAAATGAAATGAAAAACCTCATAAATGATGCATTTGGCACTGCAAGACACAACTATCAGCATCAAAACATATCAGAACAACCAGAAGAGGGTTCTACAAATTGCAATGTGACAAGTGATGTTTTTGAGACTGTAACACAAGAAGATCAAGATTGTAACATATCATTGGATCCTACTCTTGATTCTTTGGGTCCAAATTTAAGATAAAACTTCACTGAGAAAAATGAGTTTCATGATTTAGTTAACGATGGAAATCAATAGTTATATAGTGGGTGTTTGAAATATTCAAAGCTTTCATTTCTACTGAATTCGTACCATATCAAATGTCTACGTGGAATTAAAAATAAGGAAATTTCCATGATATTGGAATTGATTCATGATGAATTTCCTGAAGCAAAAATCCTAGAATATTTTTATGATATGAAAAAAGTTATTAACAAGCTTGGTCTGAATTATACAAAAATACATGAATGTCCCAAAGGTTGTATGCTTTATTGGGGAGAGGATTCAAGTAGACAGAATTGTAAGAAATGTTATTCTTATAGATGGAAGTCAAAGGGTGATGTTGGAAGTCTGAATGAACATAATTTCATGGAGAAGAAGAAAAGGAACACACCTGAAAAGGCTTTGCATTAATTTCCTTTGAAGCCTCGATTTCAAAGATTATTCATGTCATCGAAAACCACCGAACACATGAAGTGTCATTCTGTAGATAAAAATAATGATGTGTTAATGAGACATCCACGAGATTCCCAATCGTGGAATACATTTTATTAATTACATCTAGATTTCTCAGCTGATCCAAGGAATGTTCGATTGGGATTGGCTGCTGATGGATTCAACCCATTTGGGACTTTGAGTACCAGTTATAGCATTTGGCCAGTTGTTTTGATCCCTTATAATCTGCCTCCATGGATGTTTATTAAACAAACATCTTTTATCATTTTGATGATTATTCCTCAAAAAAATTCCTAGAAATGATATTGATGTATACTTGCGGCCTTTGATTGACGGATTTTAGGAGTTATGGAGCAACGTTGTTGAGACATTTGATGCTTCTTCTAAAACAATGTTCAAAATGCATGCTACTTTAATGTGAACCATTAGTGACTTCCCTGGGATTGAGAATTTACCTGGTTGGAACAATTACACAGGTTTGGATTTTCCCATTTGTAACTTTAATTTTGAGCCCAAACGGATACCTCACAGTAGAAAATGGTGCTTCTTGTGCCATCAAAGATTTCTCAATGCATCTCATAGATTTTGGCTAAACAGATCAAAATTTAATGTTTCCATTGATCGTAGACCACCACCAAAGTTGTTAACTGGTTCTGAAATATTGACACAACTTGAAAATGTTGAAACAGAATTTGGGAAGGTTCATCATTTGAATGATAGCCGAAAATGGGTCCGAAGTACATCATCAGGTGAAATCAGAACACAATAATAGAAGAAAAAAATTATATTCTTCAAACTCTCGTATTGGGAATTTAATTTGTTGCGGGAAAATCTTGATGTGATGCATATTGATAAGAATGTCTATGATAATTTTATTTTCACATTACTTAATGAGCATGGAAAGTCAAAGGATCATCTTAATGCTCGCAAAGACTTACAAGTAATGAACATAAAACGTGATCTATGGCCAGATGAGAATGAAAAGTATGCTCGAGACATTTTTTCAATGAAAAATATGGATAAAGATATATTCCTTAGAATTTTAATGAATGTGAAGGTATCTGATGGGCATTCGAGTAACATCTAGAGGTGTGTGGACTTGAATAATCGTAAGTTACATGGATTGAAAAGTCACGATTCACATATTTTGTTACAACGGTTACTACCATAGACATTGCGTACATTATTACCTGAAAAAGTTACTACGGTTGTACTCCAATTCTTCACATTTTCAGGAAATTATGTGAGAAATATCTACATCCATTTCAACCTGACAACCTCCAGGAGAGGTTTTTATTGACCCATTGTGCAATGGAGATGATCTTTCCTCCGTCGATTTTTACTGTAATGATGCATTTAACTGTGCATTCGGTTGAGGAAGCTAAATTAGGAGGCCCCGTTCATCATCGATGGATGTATCCAATTGAGAGGTATTTTATTTATATGTTTTTCATTTTTGTAAACAATTTTTGGAATTTAAATAAATGCATAATATTGTTATTTTATTTCAAAGTTATCTTGGGCATTTGAAAGAATACATGAGAAATAAAGCTCAAAAAGAGGGCTCTATTGCTGAAGGATATTTGGATGAGGAGTTTCTTAACTTTTGTTCCAGATATTTGGATGATATTGAGACATGATTTAATCAAGTTGGACATGTTGAAGACACATCAACTCAATCTCAAATGCATCAGAAATCAAAAATATTTCCTTCTATTGGAAGATCAGTTGAGAGGAACTCAAATGTGACATTGACAGTATTGGAATTATTACAGGCACATAGATATGTGATGCTGAATAGTGAAATTGCAGATCCATTTATTGAAGAGTTGAGGATACAAACAAAGAGACGAATGAGAGGCTGAACACGAAATGAGAAAGATATAACAAAAGATGTGAATAAATAGCTTGTATAATGGTTTGCATGATGTGCAAGTTCATAAACATTGCAATAGATATGAATATTAGTTTGACACATACATTTTATAAATCTATAAAATTATATTTCTTTTTTCAGGTCATGAATAATGATACTTGAGCATACTTGTAATAATATTTGATGTTTCTTGCTAGAGGTCCTATAAAACAGGTTAGAAAGTTCGACGCTTATAATGTGAATGGATTTAGATTTCATACAATCGATCGATAAGTGTGTTTGAAAACACAGAATAGTGGTATATTTACATTTTCTAAAGTGGGATACTATGGAAAGCTATATGATATTATTGAATTAAACTACCATGGACATTTTTCTGTTGTTTTATTCAAATACAAGGGTCGATATTACCAGAGGTGTTAAAAGAGATTCCTTGCAATTTACTTCTGTGAAATTATCTCACTTGATAGATGTTGGTGATTGTGAACTGCATGATCCATATATCTTAGCATTGCAAGAAAAAATGGTATATTATGTGAATGATGTTGTGGATGAAGGGTGGAGTGTAGTTGTTCACATAATACAAAGAGATTTGTACGATATGGGTGATGAAGTGGAAGAGTTGACATCTGAAATTGAATTTCATCAACAACAGAAAGCAGAATTATTTGTCCATCATGATATTGAAAATATTAGTCTAGAAAGGATTAATGAAGTGGATGAAGCAATGGAGAAAGAAACCGACATGATTGAAGTATAAAATGATTGTATGTATAATTATTTATTCATTCAGCAACCACTTTTTTTTATTTCTGCAGTCATTCATTATCATTGTTATATATATTTTGTCTGTTAGTACTAGGCATCTATTATCATTTTTAATTTTTTTGAATTTTTTTTGAAATATATATTATGAATTGAATTTTATTTGATTAAATGATAGGAATGCCAAGGAAAAAGCAGTACACTTTTTCATCTAGTTCCGCGATAGATGACAATCCATCTGGCTCCCTCCCCACGTCATCTGAGGCACCAACTGCCTACACCCTTGAACCATCTCCCCCTGCACCATCTCTCACACCATCTGTGGGTGTCCCATTAGAGGCTGAGTCGTTGACTCCCCCTTAAGAATCCTCAGTAGTGGGATAGTGACACGCCACTTTCAGTTCATCACGGACATACTGGAGTGTCACTGTCATAGGTACAAATTTTAATTAAATAAATTTATTGAATTTTGTTTATACTAATTGTTTTCTCATTGAAGATGAAAAAATGAAACCATGGATAAAAAATTAAAAAGTTCATATGTTTTGAATATTAATGGCGAGAAGATAGTCATGCCATTTGATTCTTACGGGGTCCCTACGGATGACGCCACGAGGTTACTTGGACAGATTCTAGGTCATCTGGTAGCGGAGCCCATTTCACTACCTATTTATTATGATGATTGGAGACATATGACTCCTAGATGGAAAACTTAAGTATTTTATTCCCAAATAAAGATAATTTTATTACATTATGATTTAATTCAATTTCATGTTACTAATATGTTCAAAATGAATTTTTGTATACAGATGTTCTTCCACTTTACAGTTGCTCATGTGATAGCACGGAAGTGGACGTTGAAAAATCTTGGTAATAAATGGAAAGATTTAAAATGGATATTGTGGTGATGTCAACGATACTTCATTGAACATGCAACAAATGTATGAGAAGCTACCCAGTGGGGTACTGATAAAATAGTGGAAAGTTTTTGTTGACAGACATTGTGATGAGAAACAGATGGTATTGAAATATATATTATTATATGATCTTAATTTTACATTTATACAGGTATATGAAGAGGATATGACATTGAATACATTACTGTTAAATTTCATTATATTTATTTCAGGATCTTTCAAGAAAAAATGCATCAAACCGGGCTAAGCAAGTCATCCCTCACACTGCAGACTCCAAAAAGCATTTCTAGAAGCCGAACAACATTGGTAATCATTTAATTATTTTAAATATTTATAAGACAATATTATATGTTTAATAAATTGAATTTTTTATTTATATTTGCTTAATGAAGTCACAGAGTTTAGTCCACGAATCATCCAGAACTGAACTGTGGTTAGATGTTCACAAAAAATCATATGGAAGTTTTGTTAATGAGCCTGCGAAAAAAGTTGGGGTATGAAGTCAATTTTTTATTATAATAACTTATTACCAGTTTTTACTGTGTTAATATATATTGATATTTTATTTATAAGTAAAAATCAAAGAACTATGGAATGACAATCCTGGGCAGTCCTACTCATTCTACCAGGATAACCCAGTTGTTAAAGTCCTTGGGAAGGAGCATCCTCGTAGAGTGTGTAAGATGGGTTTTAGACCCGTACCATATGAGGTATTTGCCATGCCACTAGGGATTCCAGCTGCATCTGATCCTAGTTATAGTCAGTCCATACCCGAATATTCTCATAGATATATTGCTTCTCTACGAAACACAGTTCAAGATCAGGGGGCTCAAATATACGCTTTGCAGAAAGCGATGACTGATATACATCAGAAGATGAGCAGATATGCCCTTGGTGGTAGTGCATCAACTGGTTTCCAGCAAGTAAATCACAAAAAATCAAAATCATTTAGTTTGAAAACTTCATTGGTTTTAAGTTTTAATATAAATAAGCAATAATATTTATTTTTTAATATAATGTTCTTACAGGTGACAACAGAAAGTGGACATGGAGGTGGAGAGGGTGACGATGGTGGAGAGGGTGACGATGCATCATCAAACAGTGAGTAGTTGTATTGTTTATGTGTTGAACAAATATGGGAACAATTGGTTTGTATATGTACCATGTGTGGCACATATTTTCCCCCAAACATTTTCATGACCTAACATTTTCTTGATTTCTCATGTTTCCTTTTATGCATTTTATTGATTTCTAAAGTTTCCTTTTATATATTGATTTCTCAAGTGTGGTATACATCATTCCAGTTAGGCCTGTGTTTGAATTGGTAGTCGAGAATTTGGATGACTAGGAGTTAAACCCATTGTTGGTATACATGGATATTCCCACATTTTCCATTCATTATTTATCCCCTTAGTTATCTCACAACCCATTTAACCATAAAAGTTATTATAAACCACTTATTCCATTTTGACATAATAAAAATATCTATAATTTGTTTAATCTCATAAACCCTTCAATTTATCATTTAATAACTAAATTCACATGTTCAAGGGATTGACACACCCCATGGGTGGCCATAAACCCAGTCCACTCTTCATCAATATATCCAAAAAAATCCTTGAAAGGTCTAACACATCATTGATTTTATGTTATTTTATGAGATTGTGTCTGGTTTGATTTGTTTTTCAGGGAAGTGGTGTAGTGGAAGTAGAAAATTTATATTTTTTTTCTGGTCATCTTTTCGTGGCGGTTTTAACCGCCGCTAATAGTATACAGGCAAGACAGTAGCGGTAGTTTTAACCGCCACGAAACTTTTGTATTTTTACGTTTCGCGGCAGTTTTAACCCCCGCTACAGAGCCGCATCACCCACGTTCATTCTATGGCTATTCTCATGACTTTATCGGTGGTTTTACGGCCGTTGGATTTTATTTTATTAGGGGCAGTTATAACCGCTGCTAATAAAAAAAATCACGGCCTCTTAAAAACCACCGCTAAATTGATGAGAACCGTCGCGAAATGAGGCAGCAATGACGCTTTTCTTAAACTGCCAATAAATGGAAAAAACCACTGCTAATAGTTTTCCGACGCCAAATTTAGTAGTGGTTTCTGTAAACCGCCTCCAAATGATGTAGTGGAGGTTTAAACCACCGCTAAATGCAAAAATAACTACCGCTAAAGGGCGGTTTTCTTGTAGTGAAATTTCACTTCAAAACATACATCCCAACATTTACACAATTCACAAGACAAATTAAAAGTGTACCAAAAAAAATACATTATACCATAAAAATTAATTTCCTTTAAAAAAATAACTTTTAAATACATTTTCAAATCAAATTACTTTGAAAACACAATTCACACCTTTCACATAATTATGAAAACACTTCCATGAAGCCCCACAAAAAATCAAACACAAAAAATACCCATTTTATTTTTAAAATACCTTTTCTATATCATATTAATGTCAAGATCTTTCTAAAACATATTTCTAACCACATAGGTAATTCATAGAATGCATTTATGAGGACAATAAATCATATAAAAACATCTAAAAATGTTAGAGCATAGAACCACCTACCTCAAGTGTAGAAACTTCTAGAAATTAGCGCTAAACCAAAACCGCACCACCAAGGGACCCTGTAAAGTCAAGATAAAATATTAATCCTAAATATGTTACTGAATAATACAAAAACAAACCACTATTAGGTCATTCCTCCCACTAGAAAATAGGATCTCATGAAATAGGAAAGAATAACCCTAGAAAGAGGGAGGAATCAAGAGAGAAACCATTTAATTGAAGATTCTGGTAAGAATCAGGGTAAAAAAACCCAGGTAATGGGGCCCTTGAAGCCTAGGAAAGCTTAGAGGAGGCTCTCATCACTGAAAATCTTGAGTAGGGTGGATGGGAGGAGAATTAGGGTTAAATTATGAGAGGAAAAAAATGGAATTTTCTAATTTTTAATGATTTGACACGAAATAGGGGTTTCCCACATAGTTTTCCAAACCATGCGGAAATCGTGAATCCCTCATTGTCCAAGATGAAAAATCCACATAGTTTACAAACCATGTGATAACCATGAATTATCAACTATCCAAAAACGACACTTGGATTCATGGTTTGGAAAACTGTTTGCCAACTATGCACCACCTATTATCAACCCAAAAATTTCTATTTTCACCAAAAAATCATGGGAAAACTCAAGGATAAACATAAGATAAAAATTAAACCAAAATAAACCCCCAAAATTTAAACCATGTCAGACATAGAACTCAAGATAAAAATTAAGATCCAAAAATGAATTGATACAAATGAAGAAAACAAAATCCTGAGTGTGATAATTATCCACACCATAATGCTTTCCTCCCCCAAAAATCCATTCCATGGTTTGATCCAAAAACAAAAACTGATACTCTTGTACAACTTAGGAAAATACCTCACTAACATCAAAACAAAGAGAAATCAAGAACACCCTGAAATGAAATAGAGTTTCACAAGATTTAACTTGGGTGGCCATAATGGACTCTCCATTATACGAATTCTTCCCATAAAAAGCCACAACATCCCCAGTTGTCTGATCAATATAAAATGAATTATCACAATGAAATATCCAACTTCTCAAGCCCACAAAACTTCTTAAATTACCAAAAAAATTCATACCTCTTATATGAAATGACCAACTAACCCAAACCACTTCTCGATGAACACTTCCATAACCTTACTTCAACAAAACCATTGGGCACACCCCAGCCCTAATGTTTACTCAAGGAAGGAACTCAAATTTAGATAGCTCCAAATGAGACAAACCACTACCAAGCCAACACTAGAAACTACACCAATTTATAAACATGGGGAGACCTAAAAAGACTCCCCACCATAGAAATGAACAAGCACTGGTTTACTTCAGAAGAAGTTTCAATGAGACCAATAGTGGGTATCCACACCATAATAACCAACCAACTTAACCAACCATTACAGACTGAAACATGTAACACTACATGGAACAAATTATGAAATTTCCAAACTAAGAAGAAATCACTACACCATTTACTATCTCCTCAGGACCTGACCATCCCCAGATGAATATAAACCAAAACTAAAGCCTCTTAGTAAGACTAACCACATGAGGACAACCAAAAATATATTTTCATCTGAAAAGAAACCACCATAAGAGTCTATAAGAAAACGAACCCACTATGCCTCTTTATAATCAAGGAGGACCCTTTAACTCATGAGGAATAAAATGAGGATAATAGGTCCCTATGTCTTTCTCCAAAAATCAGGACCTTTAGAGATGAAGAAACTACCTCGTATAAGCTTAATTTGTCCCCATCCCTGCACTGAAGAAAAAATCTAGACCAAGTTCCCTCACAACCTGGGATTCCTAACTATGTGCCGAACTCATTATAGATCCTATGGCTAGAGCCTTTATGTTTGAAGCATCTACTACCTTGCAGTCAGGAATTAAAAATCCTTAGTCAGGACCCTTTCTTCCCACCAAAAAGAGATTCAAAAGATATAAACTCATCATCCCCTTTCACTTTGAATGAGAAATAGAAGAGACAATACAATCAATAAGAATACCCCCATTTAAAATGGAACGATTCATAATTTTTGAAAATAAAAACACATTACCATTGATACAAAAGGTCAAAAGAGATCCAGAACTACCAGTTTCATAATTCAAGGAGAAAACAACACTGAAAAACACAACTAGACACAACCATTACAACCAATAAATCTTAACAAGGAAATGGACTTTAAACTAGGCCCCAAAATAGTTTTCTAATCCTATGAACTGGATCAACATCACTTATTGGAAACACTCTAACAAAGATGTTGTGAGTGGACTAAGTTTCCACATGCTGGATTTGGTGTCCTACAACCAACTAATTTCTACTTTATGATAAACTTATATTCATGGATTTAAATATTAATAAATACCTTATCTGATATTGATTACTTTTTAGCATGATAATGCATGGGATAATTCCCTAAGGATAGTTTTTACACTAAAGGGTCATAGAAGATTCATGCTATGATGAGAACCTGGAAGTTCCATAACACTATTCTTGAATATATTTTTTATGGCCAGATGATGTTATTTGTGGGTTACAAACAATAAATTCCATTAGGGGTGAAGACTCATAAAACTTTGAGTCACCTTCTCATGGTGTGATCCCTTGGAAATACACAAGAGGATTTTATGAGAACAAGACTCACCTCTAGGAAATCCACATTTCATAATGTCATTGGATGTTCCAATCGATGGATATGTGTATTGGTCCTTGGAATTTAATATTATTATTAATGGGTATTAAAACTCGTGAACTTAGATGTAATGATGAAAAATGTGAAGACACACTGTTTTCAATGAGGTATGATATGTTGGGTGCGTCACGAGTAATACCACATTAATAGATAATGTGAGAAATAATTTTTTCATTCTATTCCATAATGGAAGTTGATATCTCATGCCCTTTTATAGAATTGATATAGATTAAATAAATTCAAGTAAAAGGTGACGAATGGGTGAGTTTAATTCCGAGAGGTCGAAGAAAGAGTAATCGAGCATATGGGTTGATGACACTTGCATGAAACCAGCTTGATTCGAGATATCAAGACCAAGGGTTAAATTACATAGTAAGAGTTCATATGAGGTGACACGTCATTGCATCATTAACTTCTTTCTATATGGGTGTCTTGGCATGTTGTGAGATTCGAACCTTGGACTTTAGGTAGGATCTATCTAAGGCCACTGAGAAAGAGTCCTAAAGTGTCACACAATAAGTGTATCTAAATATCTTAGTTAAAAATTAATTTAAAAAGTGGAATAAAGATTATTCTCTATTTGGTCTAATATTTATTTAAGGATGCCTGATCACATTTATTTTGACACTAGTTATTCAAGAGAATATATTGTGGGTGAAATAATATATTTATTAGTGAATATTGTGGTGATATTTATTTAAGAAATAAATAGTCGTTATTCAAGGTATAATAAATGGGGTGGATGAAATAATTAAAATGGAAAAACAAAAGTACACCGTGTGTATATTAATATACAAAACAAGTAGTTTTTCTGGGTATTTGTGAGAAATAATATTATTTATTTAATTAAATAATATTTGGTGTAATTATTTGGGCTCATGTCAAGTGATAATAATAGTCAAATGTTATTATTAGACATGGGGTCTTACTAATAATTAAATGAAATGAAAAAAATGCATTTGGGTAATTAATTCATTTTATTATTCTAAGTAATATAAATCCCTATTAAATTATTCTCATTTAGATCTATATATTCTTAGTGGTTGTACACAATAGATATGAAGAAATATCTCATGCCAAGAGGGAATTACATTTCTCTAAGAACACTCTCAAGTTACGAGAGAGATCCTCCTCCAATGGACCAAGGAGAGCACTTTGGATGTGGCTCTCAAGGCAATCAAAGGCATACATTACAAATGAATTCTCTTCTGCGCTATCACCCAAAGATCCCTTCGGCGAAATCTAGAGATACGTAGAGCACATGTGGATCACCACTAGAGGAATCCTACACTTGGCTTCTATGATGAAATGACGGATCACATTGGATCATGACTGAAAGTATCAATGAAGAGAGAATTCCATTAGGGAAATTCTTGTCTTTTAATAAAATTAATTATAACCAACATATAATGAACCTCTTTATGGTTTTAGGACTTCCATCTTTCCTTTTATTTCTTCTTTCTATTCCAAATATATGTCATTTTATCATCATGACAGATCTAAGATTGATCATTGTTAATGGTAAAATTAAAGATGTGTAAACCCAATCACACGCTTCTGTTGCGCCCGGAACCTACAAGTGGTATCAGAGGGGTCATATCATTGATTATAATTATCTAGTTTTTTATCTATGATTTATGAATTTAATAATTTTTTTGTTTCAATTAAATTTAATCATTCTATAAATCTGAATCTCGAGATCTATTCCACCTTTTTCATTTCTCATTCACCTTACAAAAATGATCGTTTCTTTTAATTTTAATTAAAATAAAAAAGTAGAGGATATCGTCTGAAGGTTCCAAAGGTTCCTAGTCGTACAACACTAGAACACACAATGTGTCAGTTGGGCTCGCACGCTATGTGGATGTACTCACACGGTGTGTATTCTACCTCACACTTCATGTAATATAGGTTCAATGCATCGGGACTAGTCCACTAAACCAATCCATGTGTTGGAGTTTATCCGAGTCTTTATGACTCTGTGTGTTGACTAGAAACAGGTGGCACATAGTTTCCAGATTACACACCCTGTGTCCCACTAGACATGGCGTGTAGTCCCTTTGGGTTAGGGTTAGACCATGTACCTCATATATGGCTTGCTCAGCTAGAGACTGTGTAATGTAGATACTACACGACATGTGTCCCACTAGACATGCCATGTACTCTGAATATTTTCAAAGTATGTCTACAAACTATATCCCAGGGTGTTTACTTCAGATGGATGGTGAACGATAGTAAACGCTGTGTAGTAGGAACTACACACTGTGTACTCATCCAAATTACACAGATTTATTAAAAATTATTAGTATATTATACAATCCCTTGAGACGTGTACCATGGTGTGGGCGTAAAGTTGGGGCACAACACATGATAGGTGTTTTATACATATGTGTTTAATTTAACATCTATATAATATTCATTTTTAATCCTTTGGTAGTTATGAATGAGAATTCACTAGGTTTCCTCCAAGGTACAAGTTACATATAATGATAAATTTAAATTATGTTATTTGTTTAAAATTATGATGGATACGAATCTCAAGGAAATTCAAAAAAGGCTTTAAGATAAAATTATTGATTAATTAAATATAATAATTAATTGATTCGAGTGTGATTTATCTTAAACAAGAAGGATTAAATAATTGAATTATAGTTTTATTAATTCCTAAATATCATTCCATGTATGGATGATCATGATATAGACCATGACCTTTATATATGGACGGCTTCTTTTAATTTATTTATTTAAATTAAATTTTTTGGCCTGTGGGTCTTCTCTTCATTAATATGGAGGGAATGCGTGCCCAAAGTTTATTTTAATGTAAAAAACCATTTTAACCCTCACCTGCATGTGAGATAAAATATTATATAATGGATGGAGCACCCATGATAGTGGAGGAAACATAAGTTATGAGTCGAGGCAAAACCAATCCAAGGAGATACAAAGGTGGACAAGTGGAAAGTTGTAAACATGAAACCAAAAGGTTCAATGTGTTTCTCCCACAGGTCTTGAGTTAGTTTATCAACTGCTATATTAACTAACAAATAGAACAAGGTCATGATCATGCCATTTATTTTATATCTATTAGTTTCATGCTTTATTTATTGTGGGTGTATTTTCATGATCACACAATTAATGAATTAAACAAGCATGCAGGATGAAACTAAAATAAGACTGGATTATGTGTAAATATTATCCTAGAAATGGTTAATCAATTAAGCATATCCAAATTAATATTAAAAATAATGTAAGAAATATAATAAAATGAAAATTAACATATAAGGATAAAATCCCTCAAAGAAATATTAAGTCGGTATAGCCTTCTATAATCTTGGTTATAATCGAACCATAGTTCAAAGTGCTTGACCAACCCTAGTTGGGGTGATTTAAATTATCGAGGAATTATAATTCTAGGTTTTGGGTTGACTTGAAATGGTTCACATCAAGGGTTGACTGCCATAGTAGGACTTGGTGTGACCAAGAGGAAAATGTTGAGGAAATCCAAAATAATAGGATTTCAGGATTGGGGAGTCCACTTAGCAGTTCAAGGAGATGACAGTTAATGGAGTTGGCATTTAGGATTCCAACCTAAAACATTTCAAGTTTCTTGAAAAACCCTAGTCAAGGTAATGGAAGGGAAATAAGGATCCTTTCCACTAGAATATTCAGACAATTGAATATTCTGAAGTTAATGGAAAGGGCTATTGGATTTTGATAAAATAGTGGGAGACTAATAAGTGTTAATTTATTTATTTGTCTCAGTTTTATCATGATAAAGTACTAAATATTTTCTCATCTTAATTTTTAAAAATGGTAAGAAAAATGATATCAAACATATCATTGTGAACTATACTTGATAAGGAAAACTTTCTCACTGAAACCAATTTCCAGGAGTGGAAGAGGCGTTTACGCATCATCCTTCTCCACAAGAGGAAATTTCATGTGTTAGAGGAGCCTATTCTAGTTGTGCCTGGAAATGTGGCTAGTTTTGAGGAAATATCTATCTATATTAAACATTTGGATAATTCCATAGATGTCCAATGTTTCATGCTATCGTCCATGTCTAATGATCTCTTGAAGAAACATGAAAACATGGACGTGTATAGCATGATGTCTCACCTTAAGGATCTATATTAAGAGAAAGAGAGACATGAGATATATGATATCTCCAATACTTTGTTCAAAACTAATTGTAGAGAGTCTACACTAGATGGTCCTCAAATATCCAACCTTATTGGCTACATTAAACATCTGGACATCTTAGGTATTAGGTTCCCGAATGAGTTTCATACATATCTCATCCTATCATCATCGAATAAGACCTTATCTAGCTTTATTGTCAACTACAACATGAGAAACAATGATAAGAGTCTATTGGAACTTGTAGCCTTGATTTTATAGGTATATAAGGACATGGGGCATGACAAACCCATAGTACTTATGATGAATAAGAATATGAAGGACAAGGAAAAGTGGATAATGATTTATAAATGGTCTGAAGCCCTCGAGCACTGTCCCTCCAAGAAGGGGAAGATCCAGAGGTAGGGCAAGAAATGGGGGGAAATATTTTTTACATGTGTAAATCCATGCCATTAGAATAGGAACTACAACCAAAAGCATTGGGATGCAAAAGGTGCATTTTTTATCAAGTGTAATATTTATATTTCTTCAAATTGGGTTTTATATATAGAATGTGGGGATCACATATGTATTCAAATGAAGGAACCAAGTAGATTTAGAAAGATTTCTAGAGGAGAGGTGGATCTTTGAGCTTCCAATGGCGTGAGGCTGGCTGCATTGTCCTTTGGAGATTACCATCTCTCATTGCAAATTAGGATGATTTTCATTTTACATAACTATTATTATGTACCCAGTGTTACCAAGAACATAATTTCCGTATCATTTTTGGATATGGATGGATTTATTTTCAAGTTTGGAAATAAAGGTTGTTTATTTTATAAGAACAAAGTCTATTATGGTATGGCACATTTAAACAATGGTTTGTATGTATTAAATTAAAAAAAACAAGAATTGGAAATTGATAAAAAAATAAACTCACATGACTCATACAACACCCAGTTGTGGAATCACCTTCTCGGTCATGTAAATGAGAAGCACTTGAAAAAGATCTACGAAGATGGTTATTTAGACTCTACTAAGCTGAAACCACTTGATAGATGTCATACCTATTTACAAGGGAAAATGACCAAGCCACCTTTCAGCGGACAGGGTGAAAGGGCCACATAGCATCTAATATTGGTACACATGGATGTATATAGACCATTTATTGTAGAATCTAGAGGTGGATATTCTTACTTCATTAATTTTACTGATGATTTGAGTAGATATGGAAATATATACTTAATGAGGTATAAGTCAAGTACTTGGATAAATTTATGGAATTCAAGAATGAAGTAGAGAATACTCTTGGTAAGAAGATAAAGAAGCTTTAATCGGATTGAGGTGGAGAATATCTAAACCAAGAGTTCATCGACATTTTATGGGAATCTAGGATTATATCTCAACTCAATCCTCTTTATTAACCATTGTGGAATGGTGTTAGTGAAAGGAGGAACCACACCTTGTTAGACATGGTGAGGTCGATGATGAGTCTTACAGACCTTCCATTATCCTTTTGGGGATATGAATTATAAAATACATCATACACATTAAACCAAGTAACAACTAAGGAGGAAAATGGAATTCCCTGTAAGTTATGTAATGGAAAGAAACCCATTTTTTTGCACACAAATGTACGAGGATATGATGTGTTTTTCAAGGCCTTCTCAGGAAAAACACTAGAACCCCAGGGCATGAGGTGTATCTTTATAAGATATCCCAAGGAAAGAAAAGGATATTACCTATATAACCCTTAATACAAGAAAGTGATTATCACCAGACAAGATATATTTCTTGATAGGGAACACATACTCAAAAATTATTGTGGGTTAAAGATTGACTTTGACGAAGTTGATGCTCAAGATACACAAGATTTGGTACAGGAACAAGTTTTACAGGTCCCCGTGGAAGAGGTTCTAGAAACACAAGTACTGCGTAGGAGCTCTAGAGAGGTAAGGGAACCAGAGAGATTTGGTTTCCAAGTCACTAAGGATAGTGAATCATTATTGTTGGAAAATGATGAACCTATCTCCTTAAAATAAGAAGTAGAGAGCTTAGAAGCTGCAATATTGCTAGAAGCTATGAATTCTGAGATAGATTCCATGTATTAGAACCATGTATGGGTTTTGGTCGATGATCTAGTTGATGTAAAGCCTGTTGGATGAAAATGGGTGTTCAAGATAAAGATGGACATGTATGGTCAAGTTAGAACCTATAAATCAAGGATAGTGGCTAAAGGATTTAGAAAACATCAAGGAATTGTCTACAATGAAACCGTCTCACCGATTTCCATGTTTAAATCCATAAGAATGATACATTCCATAGTAGCTAACCACGACAATGAGATTTGGCAGATGGATGTCAAAACTACATTCCTTAATGGGAATATTCAAGAATATGTCTATATGACCCAACCAGAAGGGTTTGTGACACCAGGTGAATTCAACAAGGTTTTCAAGTTGCAGAAATCCATTTATGGAATAAAGAAAGCATCCAGGTTATGGAACATTCAATTTGATGAAGCCATAAAAGAATTTTGTTTCATTAAGAATAAATGTGAGCCATGTGTTTATAAGTGGTTTAATGGGAATGTGGTCATTATCCTAGTAGTATATGTTGATGATATATTACTTATTGGAAATGACGTACAAGTCTTACAGTCAGTTAAGGACTAGTTGAACAAGTATTTCTCCATGAAGGACTTAGGTGAAGAAGCCTACATTCTATGGATCAAGATCATTCATGATAGATCTAAGAGCATGATTAAACTAAGTCAGGGTATATACATTGACCAGATACTAAAGAGATTTAGTATGGAACAATACAAGAGGGGATTGGTTCCAATGTCACATGGACTACATCTTTCTAAGAGAATGTGTCCTCAAACACCATAGGAGAAATATAGGATGAGTAAGATCCCATAAGATTAAGCTATAGAACCCATCATGTATTCCATGTTATGTACCAGGCTTGATGTTTCCTATGCGCTGATCATGGTAGGAAGATATCAAAAAGATCCAGGAGAACAACATTACACTACTGTTAAGACAATCCTTAAGTATCTAAGAAGAGCCAAGGATATGTTCCTAGTGTATAGAGGATACAAGGATCTTGTTGTCATAGGGTATGATGATGCTAGTTTTTAGATAGTTCATAATGATCTGAAGTCATAATCAGGATATGTTTTCTGTCTCAATAGAGGAGCTGTGAGCTGGAAGAGTTCAAAGCAGCCACTTGTCGTCAATTCTATTGAGGAGTCTCAATATATAGAGGCTTATGATGTAGCCAAGGAAGCCATCTGGATTCAGAACTTTGTCCATGAGCTTGATGTGGTGCCTAGCAGTAGAGACCATATCACATTGTATTATGATAATACTACAATGGTGGCTCTTGAAAAATAACCAAGGTCACATCAATAGAAAAAGCAAATTCTTTAGAAGTATCACCTCTTGAGGTATTTCTATCAAATGGGTAAAGTTTCAATGAGCAGAGTGTCCATGGAATAGAACGTGGTAGACCCCATGACTAAATTCCTATCTCAACCAAAGAATGAATATAATTTGAGGGCCAGCAGGTTAAAGTTTGTTAGTAGTTGGCTCTAGTCTAAGTGAGAGTCTGTTGGAGTTGGTGGCCTAGAACCAACTAATTTTTACATTATGATAAACTTGTATTCATGTATTTGAATATTAATAAACACCTTATCACATCTCTATTGTTCTTCTACATGACAATTCAAGTGATAATGTCCTAAGGATAGTTGTTTCACTAAAGGGTCATAGTGGATCCCTACTATGATGAGAACCCAGAAAGTTACATAAAACTATTCTTGAATATATGTTCTATGGTCAGATGATGTTATTTGAGGGACAGAAATAATAAATTACATTAGGGGCAAGGACTCATAAAACATTGAGGCACCTTCCCATGGTGTGCGCCCTTGGTAATATCCAGGAGGATATTATGAGAATGAGACTTGCCAATAGAAAATCCAAATTTCATAGTGTCATTAGATGTTCCTATCTGCGGATGTGTGTATTGTTCCTTTGACTTTAAGATTATTATTAATGAGTATTACAACTCACGTACTTAGATATATTGAAAAAAATATGATGACACACTGTTTGTAGTGAGGTAGGATATGTTGGGTGCATCAAGAGTAATACCTCATTAATAGATAATGTGAGAAAGGATTTGTCCCTTCTATTTCATAACATAATTTGATATATCAGGCCCTTTTATGGAATTTATATAGCCTAAATAAATCCATGTCTGTAACACCCCAAGCTTCTACGGTACACTTCCCTTTCAATAATTCAATATCGTGTGTTGTACGCAACATCGAGTTCTAACACACCACAACCAATCAAACTAGCCGTTATGAATAGTAATACGCACTTTTTAAAATTTATAAATTTTATTTTTCAAAATGGAATTCATTTTTGGATTCAGAATATCGAAATTATCCTAGGGTGAATTTTTGGTATTTTTCTGAAAAACTTCATTTTTGATGAATAGTGAAACCACTAAGTGGTAGTTAAAAAAACTGAATTTTTCGTAAAACTTAATTTTACCGCTTCTGTGAGTGAAATTTAGAAAATAAAAGAGACACGGTTAATATCAAGGAGTAAAATGTGGTTCAATGAGATGAAAATAATTTTTGGTGAATAGTAACTTTTTACTTTTATTTACCACGGTTAAATGTAAATAGGG
Organism: Viscum album; assembly: GCA_963277665.1. Lineage (NCBI taxonomy): Eukaryota > Viridiplantae > Streptophyta > Magnoliopsida > Santalales > Viscaceae > Viscum > Viscum album. The sequence continues at coordinate 87,935,886 of OY728132.1, forward strand.
TAATTAAGGGTAAAAATGATATTAATATTACCCTAACACATGTCCTAATTCTATTGGACAAGTGTATCTCGACCAAAAAAACCTTAGGAATAAAATATTATCATTTAGGTCCACTTGTATTAGATTAGGACATTTATTATTATTTAATTCAAAGAAGAGTTAAAAGAGTTAAAATCAATGTTTATTTACTAAAACATTTTTAATATAGGGTTACACATAAGATAACTTCGATTATAAATATTAATTAGAAATATAAAATTATTTCCTACATAATGATATTTTATTTATAATTTTTAGAAATTAAATAATTTAATTTATTTATGACACAATGATGATGCAGTAATTACCATAATAGTGAAAAATTAAATTAATTGATAATATAAATACCCAAATAAATATAATTTGAGACTTTTTATGAATTAAAATAATTTTATAGGTTAATATTACATGTTAGGAATTATTTAATTAACTTTTTCTGAAGTAATCATTCTGTTATGATTTTCAAAAAAATCAATTTTCCAAATAGTGTCAAAATTGACATAAAAGAGTTTCTAAAATAAATATTATATTATTAATTGATATTCAATTCCTAAAAATCTAAGTTTTGGCCAAGATACTTATATCATGATAGGTGTATCATTAATGGACCACTTGGGGGTCGCTTGGAGGTATATAGTAAGTTTATTAACTATATAATATAAAAATACAAAGTGACATGGTAAGTGTCAAACTAATTAACTAAGAGTTAAAACTAAAAGATAAGATTAATATAATGACCCAAAACTGTATAAATTATATTGGTTGAGTGATTTTAGACCCATAACCACCTTAACCGTTAAATAATACACTTTTGAGCCATTAGAAAAAAATATGAATTTATTATAAAATAATATTTCTAGCTTTTCCAAAGGCGCCCCTCCCCCCCATTATAAAAGGACACCACTTCTAACCAATTATTCACACCTTAAAAGCCTTTTGGTTCAGCCAAAACTTGCCCAAATACTCTCTAAAATTCCCTCACTTCAACCTAGAGGCCTTAGTTTGATCATAAAGCCAACCTAAGGATCCCTTTTGATCAAATCAAAAGGAAGAACCTGAAGAAGAGGTAATGTTTTCACCACCCTCTTTCAAGTTCCTTTCTTCTTCAACTTCTTCTTTCTTTGTTATTACCATTCTAAAATAATAACTAAAGTATACTATATATACTTTTATGTTATTATAAATATCTTACAACCATATTCATTATTCTATCCATCCTTTGAATGACATGTCACCATACGTGCGTATGTACGACTTACCGTCTCCATGTCGTGGTGTAATTATTATTCAATAAATTATTATTTGGATGGGTATAATAATGATGTGTAATTCATGTAAATAATAAATATAACATGATAATGATTCTGTATATATGATATAACATCCAATTATATATTATTTTAATATCAAAATAATGATATTGTCGCTCGTGCGTACGTACGGACTACCGTCTCCACGAACGCAATGAGATTCATTCCCCATCGTATCCATTCAAGTATAATTATCATTTTATGATTAATAATAGTATATAAGGACTTGATATCATTTGGTATATGAATAATATACAACCTATCCATGACAAACATGACTTACGTAACAAAATATATAAAAGAAAATGAGTAAGTTAACACCCGAAACAACGATAATACTAAGATATTATTAAAAAATCAATGTTAAAAGATCATATATGATATCATATTAATGTATATGATTATTCTATAATTTAATAAAAATTATTTCACCATTATACATGAGGTTAAACTACCCTCAACCAAGGAAATGTACAAGGTAAGTGTTTATTTCGCAATCTCTTCATTATCTAAGGTTGTTTATACGTAATAATCTACTGGGATCTCTTTATCATCCACATCCATGTTTCATAAAAATGTTTTTCAAAACATTATTACTATTTTACAGAATATGGGTTAAATTCATTTATACCCTTGTTTTAATTTTTATAAGAAGTTTATAAAATAATCTTTCTGTCGTTCTCCAAACAAGGCCCTTTTTAACCTTTTCGACAGAATTAAGGTAAGAATGTTTTTTTAACTTATACGGCGGGTGAAGCTATTTTACTCCATTATAAAATCGTTGAAGATTACCTTACAAGATTATAAGAATATTTTAAAAGTAAATGTTTTATTTTATAATTATGTGACTTTTAAATGATTTCAAAATAAAGAGATATTTCTCTCAAACAGTTTTGATTTCATCTATGTCAACATCCTTTGATGGATTTTAAGCTTATTTGAAGTTGATTTATTATGAAACAAAACTTCCATATTGTATTGAAGGTTTTGTGATATTTTTGACTATGGATGTGTTATTTTTATACCATTCATGGTTTATGGTTAAAGTATTGACATTTCATATGCTAGTTTTAATACAAATGTTTATGTTATGTTTAAACCTGTTCATATGAGGAATGCATTGGACTTAATAAGTGATAGGTGGAGCCCGCTATAGCTCCTTGATGAATCGGTAGGTCTCATGAGACAAACTAGTGTCTTGGAACAAGGCCTTGACAAAATCTTATTTGTAGTCTTGGCATGAGGCCTTGGCTATGTGGTTATGATAGTCTGACATTATGCATTCTATCATTATGAAAGTGGTTATTGATATTGCATGTGATTATTCGATTAGTAGAATATTTATGTGAATAATTAAATGGAATTATTTCATTTTATTTTTGCCATAATATTTTGAAGTTCAAGTTTAATAGGATTTTGTTTGAGTTATACATTTCCTTAAATGTTTATTCTTATTTATGAAAGTTTCTTCTATATTGTTATCCTTACTGGGCATTTGAGCTCACCCCTTTTCCATGTTTTATTTTTCCCAGGATGTGAAGAGGTAATTTATGAATGACCTGCAGGGATAGTATGAGGGGATAAGAGTGTGTAATATGGAGACTATATTGTTGTAGTTTTCATTTTATGATGTAATGTAAACTTTATTAATGTATCTAGTTATTCCAAGGCTACTAAACTAATCGGTATTTTGAGACTTGATCTTTCTTGTGATCATGCCAATGTCATGTAATAATGCACCGAATCTGGATATCTAGGGTCGGGGCGTTACAGTTGGTATCAGAGAGAGGTTTAGTAAAAACCTTGGAAGCTAGATTTAGATTAACTCTTATTAGAGCACATAGATTTAAGATGGACTTTGAGGATTAGTATAGAAGAACTTCCTAGAATTTTGGTATTGTAGAGATTTTGTGAGTTTTCCGAGAAATACATCCCTATCTAGATACGAGCAGGTAGAGACGGCTCTGGCACAGATGTACCTTGGGGTAAAACCCGAAAACACCGCTTTGAGCTAGACTCGCATGGGAACTGGTGCACAACAACGGTCCTTGCTGCACTCTTGGTTACGACACTCCCGGGGGATATGCTTATGATAACTCTCATTTTCTTTACAAATCATTATGAAGGGTTTATGAGTATATACTTACTCAAAGAAAACATTATTATGATTATGGATTATATCCATAAATAGTTCAATTTATGTTAAGTGTTTTATAAGTATGGAATTATGTATTTTTATTCATAAACTGAGCTAGTTTATGCCATTGTTTAGAAATGCCACTTAGTGGAAGAAATGGAAACCGTATAAATGCACACACTCCATTTAGGGATTTCCCTCCTGCTCAAGATAATTATAGTGGTACTGGTGATGCAACTGGTGCTGATCAAATAATCACCATACTGGGACAACTCACTCAGGTTATGAATAATAACCTTACCCGTATGGAGAAACCTGATCCACAACGTGGAGGATCAATGTTAGATCTCTTAATGAGTAAAAAATCACCAACATTAAATAGGAGTACAAATCCATTGGTAGATGATCAATGAATAAGTTCCCTAGAGAAAATATTTCAGGCTTTGAGAAGTAGTGAAAGGGAAAAAGTTATCATGGCAGTTTACCGCCTCACTGGAGATTCTGATCAATGGTGGTCATTGATTAAAAACATGAAGGAATATGATGAAGTATCAAATATGGAATGGAGGGAGTTCAAAGATCTGTTCTTAGAAAAATACTTGTGACCATCGAGTAGATATGGAAAGGCAATTTCTGAGTCTGAGACAAAAGGAGGATGAGAATGTCGCAAAGTATGAGGATAACTTTACAAGGTTATCAAGGTATAATAGAGATTATATACATAACAAAAGAAGTAATATTGATCGTTTATTTGATGGGTTAAAACCATTTCTCCATCGAGCATTAGTCTCACAGTCCTTCTCGTCGTACGAAGACATTGTCTCATGTGCTATCAAGACAGAAAAGGAATTCTATAAGTCTTATGACTTTAAATCAAAGCAAGAGAAGAAGAGATCTGCTGATCAATCTGGGAATGGAAATAAGGGGAAGATGGGAAAAGTTGAATATCCAACCTGCATTAAATATGAGAATAAACACCCCGGTACTTGCTTAAAAGGAATGGGAGTCTGTTACAAGTTTGGTGAAAAGGGCCACCAAGCTCGTGATTGCAAGGGGAAGAAGGAAGATACTGATGTCCAATGCTACAATTGCAGGGATATGGGACATTATGCAAATTAATGTCCTAAGCGTTAGGGGAACTTACCTCAGAAAAGGCCAAGGGATCAAGGACAAGCTTATGCTATCCCTACTGCTGAGGTAGAAGCTCCGAAAGACGTGGTGCTAGGTAATTTAATGGTTTCCTCAAGTTAAAAAAATGCATTATTTGATTCTGGATCATCGCATTGTTTCATATCTTCCCAGTTTTCTAAGAAAGTTAGATATTTCTAATTTTATTTAACAAGGGAGTTGTCAGTTAAAACTCCTAAGGGAAGTATCATTGCAACAAAGTTTTGTGAATCAGTCCCCATTAGAGCACATAAATGTTCTTTATCCGCTGATCTCATCATCATACCTATGATTGAGTTTGATATAATCCTCGGTATGGATTGGCTTTCAGACCATGATGCGAATATTTATTGTAAGAAGAAGGAGGTTACAATTTTTGATGATGATGATAAGGAACACCTTATTTTTAGAGCAGAATCATCACCACCTAATTCTTATCTAGATCCACCCCCAGTAGCTCAACTAAATTCAATTATTGGGGAGGAAGAGGATGAAATTATAGTGGGTGAGGAAAGGAATGTTCAAATAGAGGATGTACCTATTGTGAAAGAATATGTAGATGTGTTTCCGGAAGATTTACCTGGACATCCTCCAGAACAAGAAGTTGAGTTTTCCATTTATTTAATTCCTGGATCAAGGCCTATATCGAAGACCCCTTATAGAATGGCCACTATATAATTAGTTTAACTAAAGAAATAACTAGAGGAATTGAGTAATAAGTGATTTATTCAGCCTAGTGTTTCTCCATGGGGATCCCCTGTTCTTTTTGTTAAAAAGAAAGATAGATCTATTAGGATATGTATCGACTACAGGGAGATCAATGCTATAAAAATAAAGAACAAGTATCCCCTACCTCGCATTGATGATTTATTTGACCAACTTCATGGAGCTCAATACTTTTAAAAGATTAACCTTCAATCTTGATACCATCAGTTGTGTGTGAAGAAGGAAGACATTCCGAAGACAACATTTCGAACCTGGTATGGGCATTACGAGTTTATAGTAACGCCTTTTGGATTGACTAATGCACCCTCTGTATTCATGGATCTGATAAATAGTGTTTTAAAGGAATATCTCGATGAATTTTTGGTGGTATTTATTGATGATATCTTGGTATAATCCGAAAGCTATGAAGATCATGAAAATCACTTGAGCATTATCTTGAAGACTCTGAGAAGACATGAATTATATGGGAAGTTTAGCAAGTCTGAATTCTGGCTTCATGAGATTTATTTTCTTGGCCATATTGTCTCTAAATATGGAATCTTTGTTGATCCTTCTAAGACCAAGTCAATCCAAGAATGGCCTGAACCGACGAGTATAACTGAGGTATGTAGTTTTATTGGTTTAGAAGGTTATTATCGACATTTCGTCCAGAATTTTTCCCGGTTGGCTAACCCATTAACAAAGCTCACACGTAAAGGGGTTAAATTTGTTTGGACAAAAGAGTGTGAAGAATGTTTCGAAGAACTGAAGAGAATATTAGTCAATTATCCTATATTGACTCTACCATCGGGGAATTATGGGTTCATTATTTATAGTGATGCATCGAAGAAAAGACTTGGTTGTGTCCTTATGCAGAATGATAGGGTTATTGCCTATGCATCATGATGGTTGAAAATTCATGAAAAAAAATATCCTAATCATAATATCGAGTTAGTAGCTGTGATCTTTTCTTTGAAGATATGGAGACACTACCTCTATGGTGAAAAATGTGAGATTTATACTGATCACAAGAGTTTGAAGTATATTTTCTCACAAAAAGAACTCAACATGAGGCAAAAGAGATGTCTTTAATTACTCAAGGATTATGATTGTACGATACACTACCACCCGGGGAAAGCAAACAAGGTGGAATATGCTTTGAGAAGAAAAGATCATGGAGTTTTGAACAATATGAGAATTGAAAGGGATCCAATTTTCATGGATATAGTGAAGATGGACATGGGAATAACCAGGGAAGGTGAAACAACAATGCTTTTTCAAATGGTTTCCAGACCATATTTACTAGAAAGGATTAAGAGTTCTCAGACCGATGATGAATAATTTCAAAAGAAGATTAAAGCTGTGAATGATGGGAGATTGAGAGACTTTTTGTATGAAGAAGGAATTTTGAAATTTGGGAAGAGGCTTTGTGTTCCCGATATACCTGATCTAAAAAGGGAATTTCTGGATGATTCTCACAGTTACAATTTCTCTATATAACCTGGGATCACCAAAATGTATAGATATTTGAAGGAACATTTTTGGTGGGGCAACATGAAGAGGGAGATTACTGATTTTGTGTCAATATGTATGGTTTGTCAACAAGTGAAAGTTGGAAGGCAACAACCTGGTGGAGTATTGCAACCTATTCTCATACTTAAGTGGAAATGGGATAATATAATGATGGATTTTGTCATGGGACTACCAAAGACTCCTAGAAGGAACAATGCAATATGGGTTATTGTTGATCGTCCTACCAAGTCATCACATTTTCCTGCTATAAGAGAAGATCTACCACTGGAACGTCTAGAAAGACTATATTTTGATGAAGTTGTGAGACTTCATGGAGTACCCATATCGATTGTTTCTGATTGTGATCCCCATTTTACTTCAAGATTATGAAAAAGTCTTCAGAAAGCCTTGGATACTGAACTTCATTTGAGCACTGCCTACCACCCTCATACAAATGGACAATCAGAACAAACTATTCAAACCTTAGAAGATATGTTGAGATCTTTCTCACTTGGTTTTCATGGTATGTGGGATCAATATTTACCTCTGGTAGAATTTTCCTATAACAATAGATTCCATTCGAGTATTCAGATGGCACCATATGAAGCGTTATACAGAAAGAGATGTCGCACACCAACCTGTTGGGATGACGTTGGTGAAAGAAAACTTGTAGGCCCAGATCTGGTGGAGGAAACGATGGAAAAGGTGAAGGTAATCCAAAACCAAATCAAAGCAACTCAAATTAGGCAGAAGAGCTATGCTGATAATGGAAGGAAGGATTTGGAATTTCAAGTTGGTGATCATGTTTTCTTGAAGGTATCTCCATGTAAGGGAGTCATACGTTTTGGTAAGAAAGGTAAATTGAGTCCCAGGTACATCGGACCTTTCAAAATTCTAGAACGAATTGGGGTTGTAGCTTACCATTTGGCAATGCCGCCAAGTCTCTCCAAAGTTGACGATGTCTTCCACGTATCTCTGTTGAGGAAATACATGCCTGACCCAACACATGTACTCACCTATGAGGAATTAGAACTAGAACCCGATCTGTCTTATTGCGAATATCCCGTCAAGATTCTTGATACTAGAGAACAATTACTGAGAAACCGGACGACTCTTCAGGTAATAGTCTTGTGGAGAAACCATAAGATGGAAGAGGCAACGTGGGAACCCGAGGAACTTATGATGAAGAACCAACCGAGTATTTTCATGCGGTAGTATTCTAGAAATTTTGAGGAAAAAATTATTTGGAGGGGAGAATGTAACACCCCAAGCTTCTACGATACGCTTCCCTTTCAATAATGCAATAGCGTGTGTTGTACGCAACATCGATTTCTAACACACCACAACCAATCAAACTAGCCGTTATGAATAGTAATACCCACTTTTTGAAATTTATAAATTTTGTTTTTTAAAATGGACTTCATTTTTGGATTCGGAATATCAAAAGTATCCTAGGGTGAATTTTTGGTATTTTTCTGAAAAACTTAATTTTTTTTATGAATAGTGAAACCACTAAGTGGTAGTTAAAAAAACTAAATTTTTCATAAAACTTTATTTTACCGCTTTTGTGAGTGGAATTTCAAAAATCTGAGAGACACGGTTAATATCAAGGAGTAAAATGTTGTTCAATGAGAGGAAAATAATTTTTGGTGAATTGTAACTTTTTACTTTTATTTACCATGGTTAAAAGTAAATAGGGTAATTAAGGGTAAAAATGATATTAATATTACCCTAACACATGTACCAATTTTATTTGACAAGTGTATCTCGACCAAAAACAACCTTAGGAATAAAATATTATCATTTAGGTCTACTTGGATTAGATTAGGACATTTATTATTATTTAATTCAAAGAAGAGTTAAAAGAGTTAAAATCAAAGTTTATTTACTAAAAAAAATTTAATATAGGGTTACACATATGATAAATTCAATTATAAATATTCATTAGAAATATAAAACGATTTCATACATAATTATATTTTATTTATAATTTTTAGACATTAAATAATTTAATTTATTTATGACACAATGGTGATGGAGTAATTACCATAATAGTGAAAAAATAAAATAATTGATATTATAAATACCCAAATAAATATAATTTGAGACTTTTTATGAATTAAACTAATTTTATAGGTTAATATGACATGTTAGTAATGGTTTAATTAACTTTGTTTGAAGTAATCATTCTGTTATTATTTTCAAAAAAATAAATTTTCCAAATAGTGTCAAAATTGACATAAAAGAGTTTTTAAAACAAATATTATATTATTAATTGATATTAAATTCCTAAAAAACTAAGGTTCAGCCACGAGACTTACATCATGATAGGTGTATCATTAATGGACCACTTGGGGGTTTCTTGGAGGTATATAGTAATTTTATTAACTATATAATATAAAAATAAAAAGTGACATGGTAAGTGTAAACCTAATTAACTAAGAGTTAAAACTAAAAGATAAGGTTAACATAATGCCCCAAACCAATATAAATTATATTTGTTGAGTGTTTTTATACCCATAACCACCTTAAAAATTAAATAATACACTTTGGATCCCTTAGAAACCGAATATGAATTTATTATAAAATAATATTTCTAGATTTTCCAAAGGTGCCCCTCCTCCCCCTTATAAAAGGACACCACTTCTAACAAATTATTCACACCTTCAAAGCCTTTTGGTTCAGAAAAACCCTGCCAAAATACTATCTTAACTTCCCTCACTTCAACCTAGAGGCCTTATTTTGATCATAAAGCCAACCTAAGGATCCCTTTTGATCAAATCAAAAGGAAGAACCCGAAGAAGAGGTAATGTTTTCACCACCCTCTTTCAAGTTCCTTTCTTCTTCAACTTCTTCTTTATTTGTTATTCCCAGTCTAAAATAATAACTCCAGTATCTTATATATACTGTGATGTTGTTATAAACATGGTATAACCATATTCAGTATTCTATTCATCCTTTGAATGACATGTTACCATACGTGCGTACGTATGGCTTACCATCTCCACGTCGTGGTGTAATTGTTATTCAATAAATTATTATTTGGATGAGTAAAATAATGATGTGTAATTCATGTAAATAATAAATATAACATGATATTTATTATGTATATATGATATACCATCCAATTATATATTATTTTAATATCAAAAGAATGACATTGTCGCTCGTGCGTACGTACGGACTACCGTCTCCACGAACGCGATGAGATTTATTCCCCATCATATCCATTCAAGTATAATTTTCATTTGAGGATTAATAATAGTATATAAGGACTTGATATCATTATGTATATGAATAATATACAACCCATCCATGACAAACACGACTTATGTAACAAAACATATAAAAGAAAACGAGTAAGTTAACACCCGAAACAACGATAATACTAAGATATTATTAACAAATCAATGTTAAAAGATCATGTATGATATCATATTAATGTATATGATTATTGTATAATTTAATAACAATTATTTAACCATTATACAGGAGGTTAACCTACCCTCAACCAAGTAAAAGTACAAGGTAAGGGTTTATTTTGCAATCTCTTCATTATTCGAGGTTGTTTATACGTAATAATCTACTAGGATCTCTTTATCATCCACATCCATGTTTCTTAAAAATGTTTTTCAAAAAATTATTACTATTTTACAGAATATGAGTTAAAGTCATTTATACCATTGTTTGACTTTTTATAAGAAGTTTATAAAGGAATCTTTCTGTCGTTTTCCAAACAAGGTCCTTTTTATCCTTTTCGACAGAATTAAGGTAAGAATGGTTTTTTAACTTATACGGCGGGTGCGGCTATTTTCCACCATTATAAAATCGCTAAAGCTTACCTTAAAATCTTATAAGAATATTTTCAAAGTAAATTTTTTCTTTTATAATTATGTGACTTTTAAATTATTTCAAAATAAAGAGATATTTCTCTCAAACAGTTTTGATTTCATCTATGTCAACATCCCTTGATAAATTTTAAGCTTATTTGAAGTTGATTTATTATGAAACAAAAATTCCCTATTGTATTGAAGGTTTTGTGATATGTTTGACTGTGGATGTGTTATTTTTATAGCATTCATGGTTTATGGTGAAAGTATTGACATTTCATATGCTAGTTTTAATATGAATGTTTATGTTATGTTTAAACTTGTTTATATGGGGAATGCATTGGACTTAATAAGTGACGGGTGGAGCCCGCTATAGCTCCTTGATGCATCGGTAGGTCTCATGAGACAAACTAGTGTATTGGCACAAGGCCTTGAAAAAATCTTATTTGTAGTCTTGGCACGAGGCCTTGGATAAGTGGTTATGATAGTCTGACATTATGCATTCCATCATTATAAAAGTGGTTATTGATATTGCATGTGATTATTCGATTAGTATAATATCCATGTGAATAAGTAAATGGAATTCTTTCATTTTATTTTTTCCATAATATGTTGAAGTTCAAGTTTAAAAGGCTTTTGTTTTAATTATACATTGCCTTAAATGTTTATTCTTATTTATGAAAGTTTCCGCTATATTGTTATCCTTACTGGGAATTTGATCTCACCCCTTTTTTATGTTTTATTTTTCCCCGGATGTGAAGAATTAATTTATGAATAACCTGCAGGGATAGTATGAGGGGATAAGAGTGTGGTCTATGGAGACTATATTGTTGTAGTTTTCATTTTATGATGTAATGTAAACTTTATCAATGTATCTAGTTATTCCAAGGCTACTAAACTAATCGGTCTTTCGAGACTTGATCTTTCTTGTGATCATGCCAATGTTATGTAATAATGCACTGACTCTGGGTATCTAGGGTCATGGCGTTACAATGTCCATGGTGAGGAATGAGAAAGTTAAATTCCAAAAGCTCAGAGAAAGAGTAATCGATCAAATGGGTTGATGACAATATCATGCAACCCACTTGATTTGAGATATCGAGACTGGGGGATTACATTACACAGTAAGCATTCGTATGAGGTGACATGACATTTTAGCATTAAATTTTTTTCTATGGGTGCCTTGGCATGTTTCTACATGCTAACCTAGGACTTCAGGAAGGCTCTGCCTAATTACACTAAGAAAGAGGCCTAGAGGGTCACACACTAAGTGTATCCAAGTATCTAGTTAAATATTTATTTAACATGTTGAATAAATATTATTCCTAATTTTGGTTTAATAATTATTCAAGGATTCCTGATCACATTTATTTTGACACTACTTATTCAAGAGAATATATTGTGGGTGAAATAATATATTTATTGATGAATAATGCAGGGATATTTATTTAAGAAATAAATAGTCATTATTTAAGGTCTAATAAATGTGGTGGAGGAAATAAAGGAAATGGAAAAACAAAAGTACATGGTGTGTATATTAATATACAAGTCATGTAGTTTTTATTGGGTTTGTTAGAAATAATATTATTTATTTAATTAAATAATATTAGGTGTAATTCGGTAGGCGCATGTCAAGTGATAATAATAGTCAAATGTTATTATTAGACATGGGGTCTTACTAAGAATTAAATGAAATGAATAAATGCATTTGGATAATTAATTCATTTTATTATTCTAAGTAATATAAATCCCAATTACATTATTCTCATTTAGATCTAGAAATTCTCAGTGGTTGTGCACAATAAATCTGGAGAAAGATCTCAAGATAATAGATAATTCCTTTCCTTAAAGAACACTCTCAAGTTACAAGATAGATCCTCCTCCACCAGACTAAGGAGAGATCTTTGGAAGTAGCTCTCAAGGCGATCGAAGGTGGTCTTCACAAGAAAAGGCTCTTCCCAGCGAGCACCCAGATATCCCTTCAATGACATCCAAAGATATGTGGAGCATGTGTGGATTGTCGCTAGAGGAAGTATATATTTGGTTTCTATGACACAATGACAGATCACATTGGATCGTGACCAGAAGCATCAACGAATAGAGAGTTCCATCAAGGTAATTCTTGTATTTTAATTAAATTAATTATAACAAACATATGATGATCCTAATATTTGGTTCTGGGAAATCCCTATTTCCTTTTCATTCTTTATTATATTCTGAAGAACTGGTGTTTTCTCATTGTGACAGATCACAGATTGATCATTTTTAATGGTAAAATTAAATTTGGGTACACCCATTCACGCGCTTCCGTTGTGCCTGGAAACTACACCCTCGACATGAAAGGTCTTTGGAGAATTTATACACGATGAATTATTATGACCAGACTTTCCACACTAATGGATTAACACGATCCTAGACCCAAAATAAACTGATTAAAGATCAAAAGGCCTTTTAATACCATGGCCATCACCAACAGCTTCAAGAAGCTTTCCATTCCCCTTCCTAAAATTTCCTTCACCACTAATATACCATACCTTCAAGCATAAAAAAGGTAAAATTCACCTTCAATGACTAAAAAACTCAAGGAAACTATATTATCCTTAAATTTTCAACATCTACTCTTCTAATTCAATAGGATCTTCTTTCCTATAAAATAAAGGAGGATTCAACTTCCAAAACTCAAGAAGAATTTTTCTAAGTTGATAAACTAGTGGGTATTACAATGATTAACCAACCATGTACACACATTGAATATCCATCAAATATTGGGGGGGGTGTACAATAGACAACAAGGAAACCAAGAACTCAATAAAATAAATCCATTAGCTAAAACATACCACAAACAAACTACGAACACACAAAGGGAAATGAATCAAGGGATTCCCAAAACTTTTTTTCAAAATAACCCACTAACCATTATCTCAAAACCAATTCATCTAAAAGAATTAAAACATGAAACACCATTCAAGCATGAAGAGTTATCAAACTCAAAACACATCACAAGAAACATTCCCAAATCACAAGGAGACAAACCACACTATTACTAGTTATCAAAACATCACATCTTCAAATTAAAGATATTTTGAAAAGAAAACATTCTTGGTGGGTTGTACAATCACCAATGGTATTCCATAGAGCCTCACACATGTATATTCTCATACCAAATTGGGAACCCATCACCTCATGTCAATCGAGGCACTCATCCACTCATTCCATTAACCATCCACATATTCCACACATATCCATGAATATGGTCACTTATGGAAATACCAAAGGTCAAAACAAAACATTCCCATTTAAAAACTCACAAAACTTTTCAAGTGTCATCAACCACAAAATAAAATCTAGTTTCAAACTCCATGAATCTAACCATATCATTATTTATCAAAATAAAATTCCATGTATTCCATCCCAAATTCAAATTCATCCCATTTCAAATCATTTTCAACAACATTACAAAGTTCATTCCACCAAATACCATTTGATTAAAAACTTATTTCTTAACATTTAAAAAAAATTCCAAAACCTTCTTAAAAACAAACATCTATTTTCTAAACAACCAAATTTTGAAAAACCCCATATTTAGATTTCAAAAACACAATTCTCAATAAACTCATTCCCTCTTTACACAAAATTATTTTAATAAAAATTAACTTTTCTAAATATTCCATCAAAATGTTTTTGAAAATCCATTTTCTACCTTTCCAAAACCAAACCATTACTACTTTAAATATAGTTTTCACAATTCCAAAATAAGAGTTTTCAAAAAAAAATTCAGAAACCAAGAAGACACAAAACAATTCACAAGGGGAAACTAGTGTGTATGGGTGAATTGTCTATATGGTTGGCATCTATATGCCAATTGAACTACCATCATAGAGAGTATTTGAGGACCATGTCACCAATGTTACATGGCCTTCCAAGCCCTGTGATCTCATTGAGACCATTCACCCAACTCCCATTTCATTTCCCAAACACAAAATAACCACGAGAGGTAATAATATCAACAAAAACCGACTTCCCATGGAAACTCAAGGTTTAGTCTAGAAGGTTTTGGCTCGAAAATACCCCAGACCTACACCCTAAGATATGACAGTCCAAATCCATCTACCTTGAAATCCTAAATAACATAGGGAGCTCTGAAGTAAGGTCTTATAAATATTATGATGTGCTCTGGTACCATTTTGACCCAAACCAAGCTGGATTTCCATCCAACTCGACACCCAACCCAGTTCATGTCATGGATTGAAGTGCATTACTGGCCCCTACAGGCTGCAAAATAGTGTCTGGGTATCAAATATAAGTGTTGGTTATAATTTCACCCAATTAGATAAGCATAAAAGACTAAAAAAGTAATCATATAAATAATAAATAACCTAATCCAAATGAGGCATAACAAATTTCAGGTTCAAGGTTTACAATGTTAAACAAAACTCAAAAGTAATATAATGGAAGGGAACCCATAAAATTCCCCCAAAACCTCCATGAAACATGAGGGAGATAACCCTCAATCCACGGCCACTAACACCTGCAAAAAGTGGAAGAATAGAAACTAGATCCACCACAACACGACACATCTTACCTTTACCTGGGTCAAATATAACAAATTCTACATACACCCAAAGGTGTATATACGGTGTGAGCCAAAGGACAGTAGGATTACACCCAAAATAAATGATTCCATGATACAAAATTATAATAAACATTTACTGTCACATTTATATAAAATCCTTTGGAACATTTTTAGGCTGTTTTAAAAATAACTATTCTTAAGGATTTTTTTTAAGAAAACCATTCTTCCAAAACAAAATATTCCAAAAATAAATATAAAAAAGGTCCAACATATGTCAAAAAATAGAACCACATCACATAAATGTAATTTCATAAGATAGCACCATGGGTAAATCCCTAAGGGTATATAGAATAAGTGGAACTCTAGAAACCTCATACCTTGATGAAATAGTGGTATAGCAACATAAACCACATATTTATTGTGCATGATCCACTAGGAGGGAAAATACAATGGGCCCAGTGGTCTCTGATCATATCACATGTTTATTTAGTTTTATAAACTTCAATCATACTAAGTGAATCTAAGCTTACCACTATCGAGTCAACTAGCATAAACCCACTAGAAGAATCTAAGCTTTTCCCTTACGAATCACTAGTGAAATAGTTCTAGTTTTCCCACCTAGGTACCCAAAATTCCCTTTGTGATAAATTTAAAATTTAACTTGTCACAGAACTCCTCAATTTAACATTCACAATAAAATAATTATAAACACACCACAAAAACACCACTTTTACAAATCGCCACATGGAAGCCACCATTTTTCATAAACAAAGAAATTTTAATTTTTCACACATCAAAACTATTTAAAAACACTTTTTTCAATACTTTGAAAATCCATGAAACCAATTTGGAAACATTACTATAAAATAACATAATCAATTTAACTATTTCCATGGGCCAGGACCCTTTCAAATCCACACATAAACCAATTTCAGTTCAAAACATGCATCCCAACATTTACTCAATTCACAATCCAAATTAAAAGTGCACCACAAAGAAGTTATCATTCCATAAAAATAAATTTCATTTGAAAATATCACTTTCAAATGCATCCACACCTCAAATTCTTTTGAAAACACATTTTTTACCTTTCACATAATTATGAAAACACTTCCAAGAATCACCATAATAAAGAACATGTAGGTTATGGGCGCAGCGGAAGCGCATTGGTGGGAGTGACCAACTTTAATTTTAGTGTTAACAATGATCAATCCAAGATCCATCACGATGTAAAATGCCGGATCTTCGGAATAGAACGAAGAACGAAAAAAAAGAGAGAGTTCCGAAACCATGGAGGTAGGATCATCATATGTTGGTTATAATTAATTTAATTAATTGACAAGAGTTACCTTGATGGAATTCTTTCTTCGTTGATGTCTCCGGTCATGATCCAGTGTGATCCATCGTTGCGTCATAGAATCCAAGTGTAGGATTCCTCTAGAGGTTATCCAAAGGTGCTCCTTGTATCTCTAGATTTTGCTGAAGGGATCTCTATGTGCTAGCACAGAAGAACCTTTGCTTGAGATGTCTGCCTTTGATCGCCTTGATCCGGTGGTGGTGGATCTCTCTCGGTCTTGAGAGCATTCTTGGAGGAAGGAGTTCTTTAGGACTTGAGAGAACTTTTCAGAATTATTGTTCACAATGATTGGGAAAAAGTGTTGGGGTTGTTAGGATATTTATAATTGGGTTTGAGGTTATAGAGTTATGATAATAAATAAACGCTTTACGCATTTTATTTATTTCATTAACTCTTATTGAAAACCCTATGTCGAATGATTAATTCCTTGACATGTGCCCACACTGATTATAATAAATATCGTTTAATAAAATGATATTATTTCCTCAAAATCCTAACTAAAAAAACTACACGTAGTGTAATCATTAATACATGACATGTACTCATTTTCCATAAAACTACACGGCGTGTATGTTCAATATACACAACATGTACTTTTAATTTCCATTTTTCATTATTTCCTCCACCACATTTATTAGTCCATGAGTAATGGCTATTTATTTCTTAAATAAATGTTACTACATTACTCGCTAATAAATATATATTATTTCATCCACAATATTTTCTCTCGAATAACTACTATTGAAATAAATGCGATCAGAAATCCTTAAATAATTATTAAATGACAGTTGGGAATAATCTTTATTTAAGTTGTTAAATTAATATTTAATTGAGATACATGGACACACTTAGTGTGTGACCATCTAGGCCTATTTATCGGTGGCATTAGGCGAAGCCTACCTAAAGCCCAAGGTTAATGTCTAGAAACACGCCAAGGCACCCATAGAGAATGAAGTTAATGCTGAAATGATGTGTCACCTCATACAAATTCTTACCATGTAATATAATCCCTTTGTCATGATATCTCAAATCAAGCGGGTTGCTGCTAGTTCCATCAACCCATGTGCTTGATTATTATTTCTTTGACTTTATGGAATTGAACTCGCTTATACCTTAACATGGCCATGGATTTATTTAGGATATATCAATTCCATCAAAGGGCCTAAGATATCTACTTCCATTATGGAAGAGAAGGGACAAATCCTTTCTCGCATTATCTATTAATGCAGTATTACTCGTGATGAACCCAACGTATCCTAACTCACTACGAAAAGTGTGTAGTCATAGTGTTTTTCAATACATCTAAGTGTGCGAGTTGCAATACCCATTAATAATAATATTAAAGTCTAAGGACCAATACACACGTCCGTAGATAGGAATATCCAATGACAATATGAAATGTGGATTTCCTACTGGTGGGTCTCGTTCTCATAATATCTTCCTGAATATTACCAAGGGAGCATACCATGAAGCGGTGCCTCAAAGTTTTATGAGTCTTCACCCCTAATGATCTGTATTATTTGTGTCCCTAAAATAACATCATCCAGCCATAGAACATATATTCAAGAATAGTGTTATGGAACTTCTGGGTTCTCATCATAGTAGGGATCCACTATGACCCTTTAATGAAACAGATGTCCTTAAGACATTATCACATGTATTTTCAGATAGAAGAACAATCAAGATGTGATAAGGTATTTATTAATGAATAAAGAACAAAGTATTTGGTTCTAGGCCACCAACTCAAACAGAACACACAAAAAATACCCATTTTCTTTTAAAAATACCTTTTCTATCTCATATGAATGTCAGAATCCTTCCAAAACACATTTACCAACAGATAGGTAATTAATAGAACACATTTATAAAGATTATAAATAATATTAAAAAGAAAATAAAAATGTTAGAGCATGGAACCACCACCTCAAGTGTAGAAACTTCTAAAAATCTGCAGTAAACCACAACCGCACCACAAAATAATCCTATTAAGGAAGAATATATCATTAATTATAAATATCTTACTCAAAAAAAAAAATATTGGACCATTATTAGGTCAATTTACCTACCGGAAAATAGGATATCAAGAAAGAGGGGATAAGAACCCTAGAAAGAGGGAGGAATCGAGAGAGAAAACACTTACTTGCAGATTCCTTGAAGAACCAGGGTCAAAAACCACCAAGGAATAGTGCATAAGAATCCTAGAAAATCTTGGATGAGGCTACCATGGATGAAACTTCCAATTATATAGTATGTGAGGATAATTAGGGTTAAATCCTAATAGGAAACAAATGAAAATTTCCAATTTTTAATGACATGGACATGGTGCATGATTTTCCCACATGGTTTCCCAAACCATACAAAAACCATGAATCCCTAACTATTTAATCTTAACATTCCACATGTTTATCCCACATAGTTTTCAAACAATGCATTAATTGTGCGTTAGACACTATCAAAAAATGACACTTTACTGCACGGTTTCCTAGGAAAGGGTACACGGTTTGAGAAACCATAAGTCAATCATGAACCACCTTCTATCAAACCAAAAACTACCATTATTTACCAAAAACTCTTCAGAAAACTCACAAATAAAAATAGGATCAAAATTAAACAAAATAAACCCTCAAAATTTAAACCTCTTCACACCTGAAACTTGAAAGAAAAACTGAGATCCAAAAATAAACTGAGAAAAATGACAAAATAAAAATATTGGGTGTGACAGAATGTCCAAAGATTAACTCATACTCTTACACAAGATATGAATAGGTGGTACCAGAGGCTCCCACTCCTATAAATTACTGATATGTTCTTCTCATGGATGTCATCTCATGGAATTTCTATATGTTCTATCAAGTAGGGTTGAATCACCGAAAGATGACTCACCACCAT
Organism: Viscum album; assembly: GCA_963277665.1. Classification (NCBI taxonomy): domain Eukaryota; kingdom Viridiplantae; phylum Streptophyta; class Magnoliopsida; order Santalales; family Viscaceae; genus Viscum; species Viscum album. The sequence goes on from OY728132.1 coordinate 87,955,405, forward strand.
TTATTTAACATCAAGCATGGAAACCACAGTTGAAGGCCTAACGAAATTGGATTGAAAACCTATGTCTCCACGTTTTTAGAAGAGGAGGAATCCCTTAGTGGATACTCTATGTCTTCCCAATCATGTACCAATGCTCCCCTTGAATTACCTAGTTTGGATGAATTTCCTCCCACTTATTCTCATACCTCTTATGACCAAGAGTATTTGGAGTATACTCAATCTATATTTGAAGAGGGTGTCTTCACCACCATCAATGAGCTAGTATATGTGAAACTGGGTACCAAGGAAGATCTAAGTACAACATTGATGAGTGCTTCTAGGCCTCCAAAAGAGAAGCATCCATATTTTGATTTCCTGAAGTAGCATCATGACATCCTTTCTTAGAGTTATGATGAGATTCCAAGTCTAGATCCTCAAGTATCCATCCACTGTCTTGGTCTCATAGGGAGATATCGTGGATCGAAATAGCCTCTAATAAAAATGAATCCCTCTCATGGTGACATGGTTGAGGTTGATTTTGATAATATTATCTAAGAAAACTTCTTTGGGGAAGTCCAGTAATCCAAATGGATATCCAACATCATCCTAGTAAGGAATAAGAGTGGGTAGAATGGCGTCTATATCAAATTCTAGGAACTAAAACACCATTGTTTAAAGGATGATTTTCCCTTTATCATGATAGATCTATTGATCTATGCTAAAACTAGTTTCCAGGCTCTCTCCTTAATGGATGGATATTCTGGGTATAATAAGATCTGGATGAACCTTGAAGATGAGGAGTCTACATCCATTAGGGTTCCAAAAGGGAACTTTTACTATCAGTTCATTATCTTTTTCTTGAATAATACAGGATCCACTTATCAGTGGTCCATACACTACAACTTCAAACCAATCCCCAGAACATTAGGGTAATGATATGTAGATGACTTGGTGGTCAAATCCCACTAGTATCCAGACCATCTCAAAGACCTAGAGAAAGTGTTTTTCTTCCTTAACTCTCAAAATTTGAAGATGAACCCATTGAAGTGTGTGTTTTGGGTTACCTATGGGAATTTTCTCAACTTCTTCAATAGATATATAGGCATTGAGATTGACTTAGAGAAGATTAATGACATCAGCTAGATGCCTCCCCTGATCAACCTATGGGAACTTAAACGCATCCAAATCCACTTAGCATACATACAAAAATTCATCATGAATATGGTCGTCAAGTATAATCTATTATCAAGGATCATGAAGAAAGTTACCATCTACCAGTAGGATGAGGAGTTCCAGACCACCTGTAAGGAAATCATTTTGTATCCTCTAAAACCTCTAGTTCTAATTCCACCCATCTTCAGGAATATAATAGTCCTCTATGTGAACAACCTAGAATGGTCCCTAGGTATCCTTATCACCCAAAAGAGAAATGAGGGTAGGGAAAATAGTACATACTATATCAGTTGCATTCTCAGATACCCCCTATCAAGAAGAGCCACGACACACTGGTTTTTTCAGTTCATAAGTTGTGGAATAATCAGAAGCATGAAAAGATACAACCGTTATCCCATTTTAATTTGTTGAAGTTTATATTAAACCACCCCATGGTTATGGGATGGTTGGTATGCTGTTTGTGATACTTCGTAAATTCGATATCATGTTCATTCCGTAGAAATCTATCGAAGGACACACCCTTGATGACTTCCTGGCTGCCCATACAGCCCCTGGAGAATTGCACCTAGATGTTGATTTTCTAGAGAAGACTATCCTCTCAGTGGATCAAGTTATGACCTGTTGGCATATTCACTTCAATGGTGCTTCCTAGAGCCTGATTGTTAAGAGGCTCAGGGATCCCAAGATCAACAGAGTAGGCACAAGGATTGTCTTATTCACCTTGACATAGGTTTCCCAGCTACAGTCATTCTAGTTTTCAGAAGGCTGCACCTACAATGAGGTATAGTATTATGATCTCATTACTAGTCTCTATATGTCCCTAAATATTTATTTTCCCTTCTTTCATGTGAAGGGAGACTCTGAGATAGTCATCAAACATATTAATGGTGATTACATCATAAAAAATATAGATCATGTGCCCCTGTTGGAGCATACTCACTAGTTGATGTCCGAGTTTCCTTCTCAGTCAGAAGTGACTTAGGAAACTCAACGATATAATGGTTTAGTTTATTCCCTTTCCAGTTTAGCTTCCTCTCTTACAGAGCCTAACCAAGATGACCTTTTCATTCATGTGGCACATCAGAGGGTCATCTCTCTATTCATTTCAGATGATGATGACAACTATAAGGTAAACTTGATAGTTATTAGTGATTCTACATTATCCCCTCAGGTTCCCTTGTGGTGTAATATTCACCCAATAAGACAAATACTTTCATCAAGTATTTCCATAACATCATTCTCACACTAGATCAAGCCGACCATGAGTGAATCCTCTGGAACACAATGTAGTTCACCCTCCAGAGTGGGCCTAACCTTGAGTAGACTATTTAAAAATGTGGGGTTGATATAATTCTCCTCTATTTAATCCAAGGAGATGAGATCCCCTAGGTTATATAGGAGGTTCATTCCAGGTCTTGTGGTTCTCCTCAATAAGGACTGAATCTCTCCCACCAGATTCGAAGGCTGGGCTACATATGGCTCAATATAGTCCAAGAATACATCATGTTTTCAAAAAAGGTTTCATAAGTTTCATATCCATGAAACAAATTCATCAAACACCAGATCCCCTCCATAACACATAGTATTCTTGGCCCTTTGCAGTATGTGGACTTGAAATTATATGCCCATATCCACCAGCAATAGCTCGCAAGTGCAGGTTCATTATGACCATGACAAATTTATTCTTCAAGTGGGTAGAAGTGATTAATTTTAGGAATTAAAGTCTTGATATGTGTTCAAATTCATGAGCTCCCACATCATCCACTGATTTTGATTTCTTCACACCATTCTCACAGACAAAGGCACCAACTTCTAGGCTGCTATGTTGAAAATGTTGTACACCAAGTACAACATCCACTCAAACCATACTTCCCACTATCATTCACAGGAAAATGGATAGATCAAGGAATTTCATAAGACCCTCTCTATCATTCTTATAAATATAGTGGTCCAAAACAAGAAGAGTTTTTTGGACAAGCTCGCCAATTCCCTATGGACCTATCATATGAAAACTCAAGATTCCACCTAGGTGAATCCATATTCCCTAGTTTATAGAATAGAGGAAGTCATACCCATCAATATTTAGTTTCTATGAATTTTAACAGCTATCTACAACCATCATATGCAAAATATAATGGAAAAAGTCTATCTAGATGAGCCGGAATCCATCAAAGAAAATAGGCTCTACGAATTGCACAATCTAGAGAGGCATTGGAACATGATACAAAGAGAATTCAACTAGAAAGTTAACCTCCATTCCTTCATCTAGGGTGATATGGTATTATCTATTAGAATACCAATGGTACCTGATAATAATCCACCAAAGTTGGATCCCAAATGGGAAGGACCTTACATCATTCAAAAGGTCTAATACAATAGTGAAAACTCTTTGATCACTATAGAAGAAGAGAGGATCTCACCTCCCTATAGAAACAAGTCTCTCAAGAAGTACTTTGTGTGAGAAACTTACTGAATCCTAGTTTCATGATGATAAAATGCATAACAAACATTTTCCTCACCATATGACATAAAAATACATGACCAAATCCCAATCACATGACGTTAAAATGTGCGGTTGGTCTGAAATTTATGACCTTTAACTAAAAGTTAAATTTCAATAATCATGACTCCCAACCATGTGATAATCCTCATAGGAATGTGTGGTGTTGTAGTGGGACTCCTTGGTACTCAACCATGCCAGGTTCATCAAATTTACTTGCTAAACATATCTATTTAAAGCACCATATGGTCCAAGCTTTAATACATTAATGAAATATCTATCCTATGATCCATGAAGCACAAACTTAAACTATTCACATATGGTATGAGATATATGAAATTATTCTGGAATCAGAACTTATTATATAAGCTATATGAATTTAAACTATAAATCATAACATCCTCAATGCATAACATTAAACTGTATTCTTACCTCAGAAAAGTTTGGGATTCCTATACCTCAAGGTTGATTATACCTTATGTAAAACCAAGATTCCCTATATGATAAATATGAGATGAACAAACATTCTCAACTCATGAAGTTAAACTATGATTTTACCCCATGTTGAATCAAGATTCCTCTTACATAATAGTTAATGTTTACCCTATTTAAAATCGGGAAGCCTTATGTGGTAAGTATGGGATGATTATGAAAAATTATTGTTTTCCTTGAATATGGGATTCCCCATGACAACTGTGGGATACCTCAAATACCTCTCTAGAGTGCACTTCCCCCACTGGTGTTGTTATCTTACCATTCCATGTTCTATAACTACACGTGGCTTGATTCTAATCCAGATGGGATACGTAGTGATGCCCAAAATTCTCATCTCTAGGTCCAACTACAAATTCATTAACCCTTAGTCCCCTTGACCTCATTTAAAATCCATTAATTATGACCTTAAACTATATACTATTTATCTTAATGTGTGTATGTGGTATGTGAGCCTATATGGATCATTCACATAAGATTTTATCCTCTTATATGCTATATGTACACCCTTGGAATGAAAATCCCCACATAGCCCAAGAAACATGAATTTAAAATATCCCCCTTTGGTCCAAACTCTATGAAATCTTAACTAGGAGATCAAGTTTAAGAATCAAAACTTTAAACTATATGAAAATATCATTAGGAATATGTGGTTTGGTTTATATCTTCCTTAGCCTCATTCATGTCGGGTTTGTTACTCTTCCACACCACACATATCTATTTGGGACCCAATGTCCTCAACACATGACATTAAACTATGATTCTACCCTGTAAAAAATTGGGATGACTATTAATAAGAGATGATGTTTACCCCATCCTGAATTAGGATGCATCATTCTATATGTATGTGATGTTTAACAAACATTACCCCATGTATTGAGAATGGGATTCTCCACAATAACTGTTATATGCCTCAATTAACCTGTTAGAGAGGACTGTCTCCCCACCAGTGCATGTCTTCTACTTTAATATTTTATAGAACTATGAATGGCCTAATTCCCATCATTATAGGATACATAGTGATGCTTGAACTTATCATCTCTAATCCCATCCAAAGATTCAATAAATCCTTCATCCCCTTGGCCCCATCATGGTATGATCATTAAGACCGTAAAAAATAGTTTCTTTTTGGTCCATTTAATATGGACATAAACTATTTTCAACATCCATGTTTATTTCTTACTTTCTAATTTTCCTATTAGCATTCCCAAATAAATTGTGGTGTGGAACCAAGAGTGTTGAATCCCACATGGGCCTTCCCTAATTTCCATACCACACTTTGAGTATTTCTTAATTTGGATTTCCATATTCTTTCAAATCCAAACAGGTCCCTATAATGATGATGGTGTTTGTCCAAGGCTCAACTACCATCATGGGACAATGCCTTGATGGATCCATGGAAAAAAAATAGCGGATATTGTATTTTGAACTTGGTCAACAGTCGATCTTGTGTTTTCTCACATGATTATTGACTGGTATGGTTGTGGGACATGTGTTTCAAACATGGTCAATAGTTGATCCCCACCCATCAGTCTCCCATTATCAAGATCTCAGAATTCTTGACTTACCTTCTTTCCACCTCCCTATGTCTTGGTGGAATTTCAACTCCCTTGGTGTTACCCATCCATACCACCATGTGCATTGAGTAAGTAGGTCAATTTTATTAGGGAATTCTACACCTAGCTTTTCAATGACCTTATTATATACTTCCATGTTCCAGGGATATTCCCTCACCACTCCTTGTTTCCCACACCTAGAATGAATCACATGGTATTAGAAGTTTTGTTGCTGGTTTTACCTATGTGGCCGAGCTGCACAAGACACAAGTCCAATAATCATGAATTTAAACTGTATGAAAGTCTCCTCAGAAATATGTGGTATATAGTTGGGCCTCCTTATCCCATTTATGTCAGATTTTGTCACTTCATCATGCTACATATTTTTTTTGAGAATTCCCCATTGGTATGAGCTCTGTGACCTTTAAACTAGGAGTCCTAGTCTAAGCATCATGACTTTAAACTGTATGTGGGTTCTCTTGTAAATGTATTATGTGGCTTAAGGTCCTTTTAGGACCTTAATTTACATTGGGTTGTTTCTTCCACACTATTCATGCTCCATTTTGAGATTCTCACCCTTCTCCTCCATGGTCTAAACTATATGAACTTAAACTAAGAGCCCATGGTCTAGGGCTTAAGACCTTAAACTAGAATCCACCCTATCATCCATACAACGTGACCTTAAATTGCTCGCAATAGTTCAAAATCATTATGAACATAAAATATTTTCTTCTTCTATAGTCTGAGATATATGAATTTAAACTAAAAAGATTAATGTCCTTAGTGTATGACATTAAAATGCAGTCTTACATTGGATAAGTTTGGCATGCACCATATGACAATTACAGGATAAAAAAAACAGGTCCAAGCATCATGAATTTAAACTGTTTTCTCCCTTTTCCCTAGTATAATAATTATGGACTTAAACTATGTGATTTTTTGGTATTTTGTGATATGAAATAATTATTTTTATCCATTAATGTTGGGTTTTATATTTCATGTTCCAAACATATACCCCTAGAAAAAACATTTCCCCCCTGGTCTAAGAAATATAACTCTAAATTGTTTGTTGTGGTCTGGTCCGTAAAACCTTAAACTATGTGAAACTATCTTAAGGATAATTTCATGTTGTATACGAGCATCCTTTGGCTCCATTCACCTTGGGTTTTAACTCATGTACCATATGAACATCCTTGAACACCCTTTAATCCCATGGTCTAGACTGTATGACCTCAAACTTTGTGTATCACCTATAGAACTATGTATGTCTTCATTCCCATCCTCATGGGATACACAATGACAATTATAATTTCCATATATGGTCCCATCCATAGATTCAATATGAAACCATTCATTTCCTGTGATATACACACCCTAAAATACCCCTCAATCCACCTTCCAGGTATAAGCCTCATTCAATTATCTTGACCCATCAGTAGGCTGAGATACCCTCATAGCTAGATATGAGAAAACAAAGTCCCCATCACACCATATTAAACTATATACTTACCTCATATCTTTTTGGGATGCCTAATATCTAATTATGATAAGATTAAATACTATCGTTTGAGAGGGTATCCCCTTACGGGCATTAGTCCTCTACCATGTTAGGTTTCACGGTCCAAGAAGTATGACTTTAAACTATTTGTGACATGCCCCTAACGTTTTTATGGTATGCGGGCCTTCTATGAACCTCATTCTCATTGGGTTAATACTATTTCCTGCCATGATGAACACTTTAGGGAACCCCATGGTCTAGACTCTATGACCTTAAACTAGGAGTAAAACCCTGGTCCATGCTTCATGGCCTAAAATTTAAATCCATGGTCTAATCCTTATGACCATAAAATATTTTTTCCAGGCCCAATATTTATGACCTTAAAAAAATTGCATGGTATAATCATAATGACCTCAAAATGTGTGTGGTTTGTCTTTGGGATGTTTTATGCGGCACCAGGTGACCTCTTAGGCCCCTCCATTCATGTTGGATAAATTTCCTTTGATGTCACATGTATTCCTTCGAGACATACCTCCTTATTATTCCAAGAATCTGGACTTTAAACTATTTGAAATTCTTCTCAGGAATAGGTGGGGTGGAATTGGTCCTATTTGGACCTTTATTCATGATGGGTTTTTTTCACTTTGTCGCACTAAATATATCAGTTTGGGATACTCATCCCCCATTTGCGATCGGGTGGGTATCATTCATGCTAGTTCACTACATCCCTTTTTCACTATGTTAAATTGAAAATACACCCCATGAAATGAATACGAGATTCTATCTTGACCTAAAATTAGGATGAAATGGTGGGAAGAATGGTGCCTAAGCCTTGAATAGAATGTCCTGATCACATGACATTATAATATGCAATTCATCCTAATAACATGACATTAAAATGTACAATGAAACATCCTTACCCAATGGTGTTAAACTGTGTTTCCAAATTCATCATAGTATGATATAAAAATGCATGTTTATCATCCTCATTTCATGATGTAAAACTAGAATGCATCTTAGGTCCTTGCCTAAGAGTCACTTTCCTTCAGTTCTGGTCATCCATAATATCATCCATATCATTAATTTTCACTTGGACTTCAAGATGAAACTTCCCCTAAAAGGTGGGTTTGAATTTTATTCAGATTGATATTCCCATACCAATGTTCATTAAGTCACGGTAGCATAATTATAGGAGTTTTAAAGTCCATTTAATCATTCCACCACTTTATTTGCACACTTTTCATGCCCATAATTTGGATCCTCATCCTCCTCTAAATCTGAAGGGACCACCCCTAGTGGAATGGTGTATGGAAAAGGCTCACCTACCATCCTTGGTATATTCCTGAGAGGACTTTGGATGAAATCGTGAGCTTATTTCCATGTTTTGAACATGGTTAGTAGTTGACCCTCTTTTGTTTTTCCCCGTTATCGGCTAAGCGATATGGATGATGTTTTTCGAACATGGACAACCATTTTACTATATCATGATGCCACTATCCTTGTGATTCAGATTTTGAGAATTATGATCCACACTCTTAATTCCTCCCTTTTAAGGTATAATTCAAAGACTCTAGAATTACCCCATCCATGCACTAGATCCCATTATAAAATAAAATCGGTTGTTCATAGAGCCTTGTTCTATATCTGCAACCTCCCTTAGCCCATACGCTATCATATTAATGAGTAATCACAAATCCATTAGTTATTTATCACATTGAGAATGAATCACATGAGATTAAGTATTTTTTTGGTTTTCTCAGAAATATGATCAAAGTGAAAGAAAAAGAAACATGTTCGAGCATAAAGAAACCAAACAAGCCAAAGTTTCAGAGGATCATCCACACATTGGAGCCTCTCCTTTGAAAAAAATTACCTCTATAACTCTACCCAATCAATCAAGTGCTCAATCTAAGACAACCTTTTCTAAGTGAACTCCAAGATCTACTGCCATTTGACCATATCAACTTTATCTTAATTGGATTTGAAATAGACATCTTTGACATTGATCTGCTGTCAATTATACTTAGCTCATAACTCAACCGCAAAGGATGTTTCCTCCACCACCTAGGCTTTGACCACCACTAGTTAATACCTCAGACTATTGATGAACTTATTTTGGTTAATAGTGACCATTGCGTTCTCCCGTTCTAGACTCTCTAAGAGGGTGATTGCTTGCTCATCTTCTAGGAGTTACTTGGATCCCTCTTCTTTGTGCCTCTTCCTCGACAATTCTAGTTCCTGCCATTCCACATGCGTCTACTATACAAGGAAGTCCCAAGCTAGTGCATGAAGAATGATAGAGTCCACCCAACCAATACCAAGGATGACTAGCCAGTGGCAGAGGGACCCCACTCGGTTTTGTTTCTCACCTATCTGGAAGCGGGTGGTGAAGTTCCACATGTTTCTCCATGGCTTGAAATAGACAATACGATTATCCTCTTTGATGTGTGAGATGGAATATTTGAATTATTTGGATGGTTCAAGATTGTAAAGAGGGAATAATGGAAACACATGATCAACTATATAGTCTAGGTGTAGGTGCTCATGCGTGAGTAGATAAAGATCTACTCCTTGAAATAGCTCAACGTCAGCCTCCCCACATGTGGAAGAAACCTCTGCTACAAAATGTTAGACTATTGAGGTAAAATAAATTGTCCCATCTCCCTCAAATACCATGATTGATGGCACAACTTCATCTTTGGACCCTACAACTACCACTATTGGAACTTTTGGGGAAGGAGAATCTAATGCAGCCCCCATCACTTCATCCACCAACACAATTTCCATCCCCTTCATTGAAAATTTGGCCCTAATAGCTACCTCTGGTAGCACCTCTATGATAGGTTCAACCAATATAGATCCTTCATCCAGCCCTATCATATGAACTATCTCAGACCCCTCCACTGAGGTTGTGGACTCATAAGTCCCCTCCAATAGAACCTACATAGTTGGCCTGACCACTAAGGTCTCCTCGACTATTTCAACTGAGATGATAGCATATAATATCGCCACCTCATCCCTAGGAGCTATTAATGCAAGTGTTGGTGTTTTTGGTTGAGTCCATAACACTGTTAAAACTTCCATTTCAAAGATACATCAGTCAAGTGAAGGAAGGGAAGGCAAAAGAGTCAAGGCAATAGATGAGGAAGAGACTTATGTGAATTTTATAATGCAACAATGAGATCCTAGAGGTCTATAAGCATTCCCCCCAAGTAAAGACCCCTCCATAGATACTTCCATAGTTTTAGGCACCTATGTTTGGCTTCTTGTAGCCATAACATCAGTATGGGACCCCACACTTTCCCATTAAAGGGTTGATATCCCATCACCCTCCTTTTTAGGTCTATCATGGACCTACCCCTATTCCATGCTCAATTTATGCATAGGTGAAAAAGAGAATTTAGGAAATAGTTATAGGAAGAGGTTGCATTTGAGGATCAAATATTAGTGAATTTACTTAGTCAGTGGTTGAATGCCTATGTCTGTCTGAGATTCAGTAGGAATTTCTACCCTAGGAGTCCTCTGATTCTTCACCCTCAGCCACACCAAAGCCCACATGACTCTTAAGGATGGATGGAGGAGAATACATGCCCAATAGCTTCTTCAACTGATCAATCAAGGATTGTACAACACCCCAGGTGTAGAATACATCCTCCGAATCCACCATGTACTACATTTCCTTGGAGTGGGGAACATAGAATCTTGACCATCCATGGACTAGCATAGTGAGGAATATCCCACTAGTGATGAGATATTACTACACCCCCGAGGGGTGGTGAGCTGCTGGTGGAGTCCCCAAATTTCGCAGTCATTGGGAAACACCACGTCACTAGGAATTTTTGGGTGATGAAATTTTTTACCTAGTCCTTGAATGTGAACTATCAAAATCACCCCATATGGATCCCTTTCTTCATGATGATACTTTTCAAGGAGCATCGATCCTGAAACTGCTCCTCTCCCTGCAAGTCCTGCCTATTCGTGGCCATAGATTACTAGACCCACTACTACTGCCCTGGCTACTAGGCCAACTATGCTACCAAAAAACCCTCCATCCACCACTCTGCCTCACAACTGGCTTTATAGTTAAGGTTCCACCCGTTAGTTGGATCGGGTGGACCTTTTCCTTAGTATATCCCTATGAAACACTCTTTCCTAACTCTATTCATAGTCATAGATGAGCCCATATATAGTAGTGGGTGGTGGAAGCTCATTTCATATCTTACCATTCTCAAATATTCAAACCCCCCCATGTATGTGGACACCTATCTATACAGAAAGTGAATAGATCACACACATGTAGTGGTGTATTACCCTTACTAACGTGGAGAAGCACTTTATATAGATTCTCCAGTATAGGGATATCCAAATTGACATTTGAACTATATCTCACATCAATGCCATTATGAAGGGTATAGTATAGACCCCCATCTGTGAACACCTCACTGATAGAATCCTACCACAGATGACTATGGAAATAAATTTAGACATCCTGACCACAGGAAAAACTTTATACATGAATACGTATCACTATAGCTTCCACTGGATCTTCTCCAGAATGATTTAGTAGCTGTTCTCCTTCCCCCACTTGAATGTTGCAGGAAATGTTTATGGAATTGTTGGTAGATTAATCACTACCTATTCCCCCCTCAACTAGTTCCATTGATGGTTAATTTAGAAGTAGTTAAACCAATTCTTGAAAGTGATATCCCTCATCCCTAGATTCTCCTCACTAGTGCCCTTCACCAGATCCAGTAGCACCTTTGCTAAGGATGACTGCTACTCTTGGTCCCCCCCCCACATTCTATATGGGGAGGAACCCATCATAAATAACCCCTAGGATAAAAATACATACAATTTTATGAAGCTACCAAAGGCTTACACCAACCTCCCCATGGTGCATATGGAAGGTGTTTGTCCCTAGCGACCATCTTCTTAGCTACTAAGGCATGATTTCCTGAGGGTGGTAGATGTGAAACTGCAATACCCAAATTGCATCATATATTCCTAATTGATTCATATCCACCTCAAACTTTGTACATGACATGCATGTCCAATAGGAATAGGCCCACTCATCTATGAAATTTCCACGATAGTATAGATCCCAAATGCTAGTCTATTCCTTGAACAAATCCCCAAAAACCAACCTTCAATATAGTCTCATATTATGAAGGGGATGTATCATCATCTATCTTATACCCATAATTGTTGTTGATGTGGTTTTAGAGAAAATTTTATATTATTAGTGCATGGTACTTCCAGATATTCCCTACAACATCCTTAGGCCTTTGGTATTTTACTAGAATTCCCCTAATCTAGTAGGCTAGTATATTTATACTCACCGTCAGGATAAAAACTTCATATATTAGTCTTAATCTGTAAAGAAAAATCCTCATTCATAATGGGTACTCCTTTTGATCCTTTTTCATTAGCACCAAAATAAATTCATGGACTGAGGTGCTTCATACACTCTCCCCGATCATGATGTTCACAGTCATGTCTTCCCTATCAGTGGTAGCAGACCTGACTCCCTGAATGAATATTTTATTCAATAAATAGCTGTCTTTTGAGTTTTATTAGAGAAGTTTTTTTGAAAAGGTCATTCATAGAGTTCATTTGTGGATATATGGATCACATATATTTCTTTTCAAATATTTTATTTACAATGTTCATTTTTCTGAGAAGAATTCTTGGAGCTATGCTCGCAGAGACAGAGAGCTTTACAAGCGATGGGGATCAAGATACAAATCACTCATGATGGGTTAGAGAATAATGAAAAGAGAGAAATATATTTTTATTGTGAAATTTTGGTGCCTTTAAAGGTCCTCCTATTCTATTTATAGGTGCACAACTACCTTTGTATTCACAATGATAGACGTACTCTAAATTTTGTGAGGAAGTCATCGTGAGCAGGCTTTGTGAATGAGCTTTGCTAAGGGAGTTGATTTCTAATTTTCAACGATTCTCCCTCATAATATTACCCTAAATTTCCCCATCAACACCCATTTTTATGGGGGATATTCTTTGGCACTAAAATATGCATACCATAGGAATGGTCAAGGAAGATATGACCGATTTGGAGTGAATCCAAGTCAAAATGATCCAAAATCCATCTTAAGGGTGTAATTCATGATGACCTATTATTTCACCAAATGTCAGAACTTTAAAATATCTTGGATAAGATATTACCTAATAAAATGTGTGAAGGTGTGGAATTGATCCTCTATGAGTCCAAGATTCAGAGTTAAAGATCACTTCATGAACACACGAAGTCCCAATAGTGTTCCTTCGCGAGTCCAATAACACTTCACGACTAGGTAAACATTTTACAGTGTCTTTGTGAGTATGAAATTTGGAATCATAGAGTAACACCCATTTTAGAATCCCCTCATTCTTTTCTAAGTCCTTTAATCTTTATGAAACCTTGTGCCTATAAATAATCCCTTATATTTGACTTTTTAGGGACGATTACTAACTTTTCAACTTCTGAATTTGTTCCCAATTTGGAAACCTCTTGAGCTTTGTGAACCAAATAAAAAATGGTTCCTAAAAGTTATCCAAGAATAATGAAACCACCTCCCATATGTTCTTGAATCCTACAAAAAAGGTGAGTATGGATTTCAGGAAGTCTTATGCCACTCATGAAGGAAGAAGGCCCTTTGTGGTTCTTAAGGCTTGGAGAAGAATTCAGCCTTTTCAAATCAATCTTCTATTTATTAAGGACTTTACTTTGAAGTAGGTTCACCATGTTTCATGAATCCCAATCCTTCTTGAATATCCTAAACTATGATAAGAACTTTATATTTGTGAATAAACTCTCTATGAGGCCCCAATATTCACAAAAATACTCTCATGGGACTCTCTATGGTGCCCCCCTTATACTAATCCTCCGTCAAGAATGTTGAGTGCCTAGGGCCCCCACAACCATCTAGAACTAGTTTAGCTACACCTTGAGTTCCCATATGAAATGTTTCACCCACTCTTGTGTCCACCCACTTCACCCCAAGTGTGTCTCAAGCCTCCCAATTACGTTTTCTTCTCATCATAGGTACCATAGTCCCTATTACTTCTTAGCATAGGGAACAAAACATGAAACTCATGACTGACCAATCCTCTAGTGATTGTACCTTGGATGTTCTAAATCAATGCCCCTCCCAAAGGTGCATGGGATATAGTAATGTAATCCCATAGGTCAAGGGGTGAGCCCCCCCACGTTTTAGCTACATGATGTAAATCTACCTAGTTTCACATTCTACTCGTACAAAGTTAAATTTCATGAAAACATACTCAGTATATGATGTTAAACTATAGTATTAACCTATGTGATAAGTAGAGGATTATCCATGTATGAGTGTCATGATATTACCCCCACAACTATACCACTCACATGGAATGATATTCTCCAGGCATCTTAATGTGTAAGACCCACACCATTCCAACCATAAGCAATTCTCTTGTGATGGGTAGTTTCCATGTGTAATCCTCACACCATCCCTTATCGACTCTCCTTTCACAACACGAGTGTCCTTACCACATGATGTTAAATTTCATAGATCGTTCCTATCACATGAACTTAAAATATGGCATCAAAATATGTGAGTTTTGATCCTTTTCTTCTAAATGGGGTAAATAGGATGCTTCATGAGGTTCAATCCCTACTAATGGTAAATTTAGGTGCTACCCCTTGGGATGAACCTCCTAGATCCACTTACATGGGGATTTCTAATCCATCAATACTGTCCCCACAATACATTAACCCTGTGAACATCTCCACAATACATTAAACTTGTGCCCTGATCCATCTCAACCAGATGTTTTTATCCATCTTCATAGGGCATAGAACTTGTGATAAAACCCCAAATACATACCCTATGCATAAGTATGGTATTCCTAAGGTAAAAATCCTTGAAATACTTACACCTTTGGATTTGTTACCTCATGATCGAAATGATATGCCTTGGGTTAATCACATAAAGATTCCTCTCATGAGATTATATCCTTTTAGGAATAATAAAGGTGACCAATGCAGCCAACGACCAGACATGACCAATGATGCCCAATGTGACTAATCTCCCAACTGGAAGTTTTTTCCCTTTATAGAATAACATAGTATATCAAGACAGAAGTAGTGTAATTAACCGGCATCCACACAAAGATGGAACTAAAAATGAGTTTTATGAACATGAATTTAATCTACACTATAGACTTGGACTAGGAAATTAGCTTCAAGGAAGAATCCATGTAATGAGGAACAAACATCCCATCATCATGTTTTAATCAAGGAGAATCCATTATTGATGAAAGTGATGAAAGCCACCGACCATTGTAAAGTGGGAATATAGGATAATAGAAAAGACGAAACACACATCAATATGTTGAAGTCTAGGCGGGCCCTGATGGAAGCATAAAAAAACTCCCTTTAGAGTTATCTTGGTTATTGGGTTTGAGAATGGAAATAAGTTTCTCAAAAATCAATTATAGTACTCAACTAATCCATGGAAACTATAGATCTCCATTATCGATGTTATTACAAGAGATACTTCAATTTACTATATCCTTTAAGGATACAAATATATCCCTTTTAGGGTGAAAACATTCCCCAATAATGTTACTAGCTCTATCCAAAAATCTCATTTTTCATACTTCACATATATATTTTCATTTCCAAAGTTCTTCAACACAACATTCAAATTCTCCACATGTTCTTCATTTATTTTGGAGTAGATAAGATTAAATTATATAGATACTACCAAACGTTTGTCAAATTAATCCCTATATAATATATTAATTAAGTATATAAAGATAATTGGAGAATTAGTGAGTAATAATGGGATCACTATGTACTCATGGTGCCTGCACCTCATATGCAAAGAAGTATTGAGAATATCTTCCTTCTTAACCTTTACATGATAATATCCTAACCGAAGATCTAACTTAGGGTATTATTGGGATACACATAGGTAATCAAACAAGTTATAAATATATGTAATATGATAATTTTTCTCAATCATTATTTTTTTGATCTCACAATAATTAATACAGAGGCACATTACCCAATCCTTCTTCATGATGAAAATGATCAGTGCACCCCATGGTGAAGAAATTGGGTATATAAACCATTTATCTAGATTCTATCATAGTTTCTTATTCATATCATTTAATATTAATAGTGTACATTCTATATGAAGTCTTGGATATTGTAAAATATCTTGGTATATATTTTATTGATAGATTAACCTATTAGTTAGGAAGAATACTAGGAAATTATTCAAGGAACAAATTGACATATTCTCTTATAGGGGGAATTCCATCAAAGAAGATATTTTCCCTATTCTCAATAATTTTTACTAGATAAACTTGTTTATAAGGAATTAATATTCATTATTGAGATAATTATTCCAAATTATATCCATCATCCACCTTACACTTGAATAGAATCAAAGGGAGATTCAAGATTTGAAGGGTGATTTACTTCTCTTGGAAATTTATGTTGTATATTTAAAAGGAAAGTCAATATATACCTAGAATTTAATTAAATTATAATAAAGTGAGTATCACAAGGTCTTCCAGAAAGTTCATCCCACAAATATTTACATGGCAGAAGTTATATCCTTGGGATGAAATAATTGACTAGGTTCCCCTTTTTACCAATATCTTGACTTTTTGTTTTGAGGTGGTGTTTGAATATTTCTACTGAACTTACATGATATAAATAAATTCATAGATATCAAATCAAATATTATGTTCACCATTATTAAATGAATAAGTATCATACCTATCACTACTTTATTATCAAGATCCACCATATCAGTTGTGATAAAATATTCTCTCCATTTCTCTCCAGGCCTTAGAGGTTATTATCATTAGTTATCTTCGACAAACCTTGGCTTAATACATTAGTTCATATAGTGTCCTTGTTATTTTAAATTGAAACATTGAACAATAGGTTGAAATTTTTCCATAGCATTCCTTTATTTTTTTAGATCAGTGGGTTTCTCTCATTAGAATTCTGTAGCTTTGGTCCCCTATTTTCCATAATGGTGCATTTTATTGTCTCCTAAATGAAAATTATAGGATGATTCTTCCCAATTTTGACAAGTGGGATGTTGAAATTTATTATCCCCATGAAATTTCTCCATCAATACCCTCAAAATATGCTACATTATTCACTTACCATCTTTAGACCCATGAGACCCTTGAGATTCACTAACATCCATACCAAATTTGAGGGTAAATTAGATAATTTATTCATAGATTTCAAAGTATTAAATCAAAAATTATTTTCCTAGATTCAACTTTATCCCAAAAAATAAGTGGTCAAATTTACTTTCAGGGTTAATGAAAAATTTGAAGGTCTATAGTGAAAAACTTTTGAACTTTTCCTTATATTCCCTAATGGATTTATCCTATGTTTTCTTGAGGTCAAGGAACCCCCTATCCAATATATGTCAAAGAGTACAAGGAAAATATTTATTGAATTTTTTCCTAAATTATTACCACCCTACCTCTTTATTCTATTACCTAAGCTTCATATTCTTGATCAACATCCACCATTAATCATATTATCCCTCCAAGTGATAAATAACCAACACAACCTTCTCTTTCCCATGAACATTAAAGGTTAAATAATATCTTTTAAATGGATTTGATAGAATTTTAAATGATTAAGGTATTATAATAACAACTGAACGTTAGAGGCCTTTATTACATAAAGGTCTTATTTGAAACCGTTATTTCTTTGGGGGATGTGGGTGTTACTCTTGATTCAAGTTTCTGTTCAAAAATAGAGTCAATTGAGAAATTATTATCATGAGCTCTAGACTCCTACTCTCATCAAGTTGGGTATATCATTTTCAAAACCATCACATTTACCATGACATTGGTTATTGAAAGAGAATTTTCGTGGGCTCCCTCAAATGATTAGTGTGATTTTGGGGTACTTAGGTGCAGCAGAGTGGCTGACCAAGGTCATCTCTCAAAGAAGAAACTGAATTTAACAACTTATTAAAGGTATTATAAAAAAATAGAATAGAATAGAATAAAAACAATACTTTAAAGGATTGGTTTTTGTTATAGTTTATGAATCTAGAAGAATTTTGCTGGAAGAAGACTGTATATTTTTTTGTTTTTAGTTTTGAAATGAATTTCGATTAGAATGACACGACAAGAAGATGTTTTTTAAAAAATATATTTTAAAAGGCGTAATAGATATAACTATACCTCTTCATTAACTTATTAATAATTATCATTTAAATAAATATCCACTTAATTATGATCCCCTAATTTGTTATCCCTCGAACCCTATGAGAGTTAACTTAACCACAAAGATGAAATTAGTTAAACCCTAGGCTAGCTTCGGAACACGCAATCGCAGCACCCTGCTTTGATTATTGTTCTAAGGATAGATTATGGTCAGTGGTTAATTATAGTACATGTCCATTATGGAAATGAGGATGAATTGTGTTTATGTATTATATTTTAACTCTACAAATTTATCCCGTGTGGTCTTGTATTACCGATTAAGATCGCACTCTCACAATTTACACAAAATCTCGACCTCGCGTGTTTTGTATTAATTGTTCAATTGATTGCTTAGTTTCTTGTAATTTAAAAACACAATTCATGGATAATATTATGTGAATTACAGTATCTCATTGATTCAAAATAAATGAATGAATAAGGATGGAGGTTGATCAATTACTAAAAAGAACTACTCTTCCATGGGTGGCAGAATCATCATAGAAGCATTTTGCATGTGCAAAGGTTTATAATGGGTATAACCCAATAACGATTCTACTAAAGAATTCCAACAAAATTATGAAGATTAAGAGAAGAATAAATTTAAACAAAATAGAAGAAAAGATGAGGAGTAAAATAATATCAAATAAGTTTTTTACACAAATGAAAACATTACAAAATGAAGAAGCGAAGGAGGCTTCGATGAGGGGATCCTTGCTTCAAGAGCTACCCCACTTACAATGGTTGGAGAATTTGGGTGAAACCAATTATCCTCTGCCACCAATCTCCTAATTCACTTCCCAAACCCACCAAATGAGAAAAACACCAATTTAGAGATGGTTGGGAGGCTAGGTTCAAAGTGGTTTCAAGTGTGAATGGGGAATCTCGGAAAAATATTTTATGCCAAATTGAACCGCAAATTTGACCACAAAATGCGTGAATTGGCTGGCTTTCCAGAAGGATAAATTTTTTGGATATGGGTGATCTATCTCCTATCCAAAGTTGGGCTCAATATAGGCTCATATGAAGGAGTTTTGACCTAAATACAGAATATTCTCAATTCTAGCATGTCCAGCCCACCTTTGCCTCTATGTCCCAATTACTCCATCCAAATGCATTATTTTGATCTAGTGTACTCAACAAAAGTTGTAGAAAATTAAGTTAGGAACACTTTTAAAACATTTCAAGTTAAAATAATAAATAAAAAAATATTTATCTTCGAAATACTACAGTGCACTATAAAGGGTAAAACTAAAATTTTCACCAAATTCTCAAATGAATGATAAAATCCCAAATATTTTATAAATAAACATATTTAACACAATGTTAGGAAATTATTTAATTTATTATCAATAAAACATTCAACAAAATAGTATTTTATAAACTCCCCCACACTTACCATTTTGCACTTCTAAGCAAAATCTCATATCAAGTAAACATCAATATCAAATCAAACCCAATTTTAAAACACATATCTTTGAGATCAAACAATTACACACCAAGAAAAAAAAGATATCATGCCTCATAAAAAACCATTATTTCAAGTTCTTCATTTATATGATTAAATATATTTCCACTTTATTTATCCTCCCATTGACAAAACACTTACCTCGTTTGAATTTTCTCTTATCACACAAATGTCATTTTTTTGCAATGTCTTTCTCATCCAAACTCATAAAAGGGTCACCATAGGCTTGATAAATTCCTATATAGCTACCCGATGTGAGTCAAGGACATATGTTTATCATGAGGACTTTTCAGGGTTGTTCTGTGGCTTTAGGTTGTTAGGATTAAGATGTGAAAAACTCTGAGGCTGAATGAGGAGGGCTTGACTCTTTTTGAAGAAAAATTGCATTAATATAATTTTCAATTAAATATGGTCTTCTCCTCAATCCCCATAGTATCAGTTCAGCTCCATCATCATGAAAAGTCATGGAAATTTTACACCATTCATCATTTCAGCATAAAAAATCTCAATCTTCTCAAACATGATTTTCTAGAAAGCTCCAGATAGGCACAACTTTCCACCTAAATTAGATGCTCCAGAAAAGGCACAACTTCACTTATCATGAAAGCTCCAGAAAAGGAACAAATTTCAATATAATGATTTTCATCAGCCGCAAACACATCTCTTCATAATTTAATTTTCCACCCAAAGTATCACAGAATGTGGTAGCACAACACAAGATAGATTCCCCCACATTTAAGCTCAACTAGATTATGCAATTTCACTTCAAGAGTTAGTTGGATAGGGAAAATTGGCTTGTAATGTGGCTAACCTAATAGGATGTGCATGGTTCTAAGGGCTATAAGGATTAAATGTTCAAGGTAGGCCATTATAAAAAATGATTCTTAGAAAAAGGGGCTTTAATACCAAACAAATGCCTCAATAATTTAAACATAAGTACCTCAAACCCTCACGTTTTGACAGAAATAAATCAAATTTTGGTTAAATCAAGCATGATTTGGTTCTCTCAATAAGTGAGGTGAATGTAAAGAATATGAAAATAATGGTTTAGAAGCCTCATAGAAAAGTGATTTCAAATATAAAGACAGTGAGATGTGGCCTGGGATTCAAAATTCAGTGTACTTTTCATGAAATTACTAAATATTTGAACTTGAAACAAAGTAATTTCAGCATTCATTTAAGCTCAAATTCAAGGGATGAATTGTTTCAATCATTGATATGCATTTCAAAATTGTGATGAGAATCATTTCATCTCAAAAATTTCAAAAACACAAAGAAAATTGAAAAATAAACTCACAGTTTTTTTTTGTTTTTTTTAAACAGGAAAACAATTGAAATTACTAAACTAAAAGGTTCCCTCCCCCACACTTAAAATATTGCATTATCCTCAATGTGAACCCATGAGATGATATATGCACATGAAATGCAGAATTTTTAAATAGGACAAATAATTTAAAAGTGAAAGGGTTAGGAACAGCCTGATGTGCTCAAGTGATGATGGGGTCATGCAGTGTAATAAAATCCACTGCATTAGTAGGAAATCTCTCAATGTATCTCTTCAAAGGTTTCCCATTGACTGTAAAGATCCTTCTTGTGTCCTCTTGTGTGATCTCCACTTCACCATAAAGAAAAAAATTAGATACAATATAAGGACCTAACCATCTGGAACACAACTTACCAGGTATCAACTTCAGTCGTGAACTGTAGGGAAGGAATTTCTCTCCAACATGAAACTCCCTTTGTTGGATCATTCTATCATGAGCTGCTTTTGATCTTTCCTTGTAGAGCCTTGAGTTCTCATATGAAGACAATCTAATCTCCTCAAGCTCTTGAATTTGAAGCTTCCTTTGGATTCCATCTTGGAAAAAATCCATGTTTCATTTATTTATAGCCCAATAAGCCCGATGCTCAACTTCCACGGGGAGATGACACACTTTCCCAAAAACAATCCGAAATGGGGACATACCAATGGGTGTCTTGTATGCTGGCCTATAAGCCCACAATGCATCATCCAAGCGCTTGCTCCAATCCTTCCTATTTGGCTGCACAGTTTTCTCCAATATTTGTTTCAACTCACAATTTTAAACCTCATCTTGACCACTTGTTTGGAGGTGGTATGGTGTTGATGTTTTGTGTGTCACCCCATACTTTCGAAGGAGGGAAGAAAAATTACTATTGGAAAAGTGTGTCCCTTCGTCACTGATGATGGCCTTTGGTACTCCAAACCTGCAAAAAATATGTGCCTTCAAAAAATTCAAAACAACATGAGAATCATCAGTCATGGTGGCCTTGGCCTCCACCCATTTGCTCACATAATCAACAACAACCAAAATATACAAGAAACCATATGAAATTGGAAAAGGACCCATAAAATCAATGCCCCACACATCAAAAATCTCACAGAATAGTATGGGTTGTTGGGGCATCTCATGTCTCCTAGAAATATTCCTAGTGTGTTGGCAATGAGAGCATGACTTACAAAACACATGGGCATTATGGAATAAACTAGGCCAATAAAATCCAGAGTCCAAAACTTTCCTAGCTGTCCGTTGGGGTCCAAAGTGTCCACCACATGCAAGTGTATGACAAAATTTCAAAACAGACTCAAACTCATGATCAGGAATACATCTCCTAATAACTTGGTCACTACACATTCCCCAGAGGTAAGGATCATCCCACACATAAAACCTAGACTCACTGTTTAATTTTTGGACTTGATGATTCTTTAAATTTGCTTGGATTTCAGAGGAAACAATGTAATTAACTAAATCTGCATACCAAGGATGCGTACCTGAGATGGAATAAAGATGCTCATCGGGGAAAGTGTCCCGAAGTGGTACCTGATCCAAGGTGTAATCCTCTAGTGTGTGATTAAGCCTACTCATGTGGTCCGCCACCATGTTTTCTGACCCCTTATTTTCCTTTATCTCAATATCAAATTCCTGAAGAAGGAGCATCCATCGGATTAGCTTGGGCTTTGCATCTGGCTTCTTCAAGAGGTACCTCAGAGCCGCATGGCCCGAAAAAACAACTACTTTAGAGCACAATAAATATGAAAAGAATTTATCTAAAGCAAATATGACTGTAAGAAACTCCTTTTCTGTGGTTGTGTAATTTTATTGGGCTGAATCTAGTGTCCTCGATGCATAGGCGATCACATGTGAACGTCCCTCCACCCTCCAAGATAAGACAGCTCCAACCGTGAAGTTGGAGGCGTCACACATAAGCTCAAAAGGAATCTCCCACCGTTGGGGATGTATGATTGGTGGAGTGTTCAGACGTCATTTTATCTCATTGAAATAATTCCTCCAAGAAACATCAAACACAAAATCAGAATCCTTTTGAAGTAATCGTGACATAGGAAGAGAAATCTTACTAAAATATTTGATGAAGCGCTGATAAAATCCTGCATTCCCTAGGAAATATCTAACATCACGCACACATGAAGGATATGGAAAGGATGAAATAATATCTAACTTTTATCTATCAACCTCTATCCCATGTTTTGACACTAAATGTCCTAAGACAATGCCATGCTCTACCATGAAATGACACTTTTCAATGTTTAGGACCAGATTCTTCTCAATACAACGATTCAATACCTTTCCCAAACTATTTAGACATTCATCAAATGAGGATCCATACACTATAAAATTATCCATAAATACCTCCATGCAGGTCTCAATAAAATCAGAAAAAATACTCACCATGCATCTCTGGAAGGTACCTGGGGCGTTGCAAAGTCCAAATGGCATCCTCCGGTAGGAAAATGTGCCAAAGGGAAAGGTGAATGTAGTCTTCTCCTGATCCTCTGGAGCAATAGGAACCTAAAAATATCCAGAAAATCCATCCAAGAAACAATAGTGTGTTTTCCCAGCTAGTCTCTCAAGCATTTGATCAATAAATGGGAGGGGTAAATGGTCCTTGTGAGTGGACTGATTTAGTTTCCTATAATCAGTACGCACACGCCAATTGTTTTTCACCCTCATTGGAACTAACTCATCTTTCTCATTTTTAACAATAGTAACACCACTCTTCTTAGGCACAACCTGAATAGGACTTACCCACTGAGAATCTGAAATGGGAAAGATTATACAAGCCTTGAGAAATTTCTCAACTTCTTTTTTAACAACTTCCAGGAGGTTGGGATTGAGTCTCCTTTGTGGATGTCTCACCGGTTTATCCCCATCCTCCAAGAGAATCCTATGCATGAAAATGGAGGTGCTAGTACCTGATATGTCAGCCAAGGTCCACCCAATCGACCTGATGTTCTCCCTCAAAATATTCAAAAGCATTTCTTCATGTTCAAAAGGGAAATTGTTAGCAATGATAATAGGTAATCTCTCACCACTCAACAAGTATGAGTATTTCAGATTTGGTGGCAATGGCTTGAGTTCTAATGATGGAGGGTGTAGTATATATGGAGACATTGAAGGAACTGAAATATGTTCACAAAGAGCATCAGTATCATAATAGAAATCATCAAAATCAGTGAATAAAGTATCAAATCCATTAGCATACTCAACATCCATGTCATAATTAGAGTGAACATGATCAAAATCCGAATATCAATCCACATAAAAATCAAATCCAAGAGAGGATTGTATATCAGAAACATGTGTGGAAGTGCTCTTAGACATCAAAATCGAACCAATACTCATAATCTCCCTAAGCATAGGTAATCAAATTCGATGGAGTTTTTATTTGGTGGTTCAAAATGGGAGATAACAAAAGCAGAATGGTCCTCTGAGGGGTACTTCATGGATTCCATGACATTAAATATCATAACTTCATCCCCAAATTTCATGGAAAGTGTACCCTCATTGACATTTATGATTGTTTTTTGCAGTTTTGAGGAAGGGCCTACCTAAGATAATGGGGGCATGAGAACTTACCTGATCATCCTCCATGTTAAGCATGTAGAAATCTGCTGGAAAGATCATGTCTCTTACCCAGAAAAGTACATCCTCAAGCACTCCCACTGGATATGTCGTAGTTCTATTCTCCAGTTACACCACTACTCTCGTTGGCTTCAACTCACCAACCTGTAAAGAAGAGAATACAGAGTGAGGCATCACATTTATTGAAGCCCCTAAATCACAAAGAGCATCAGATAAGTACAACTCCCCTATGGTACATGGGATGGTGAATGTCCCGAGATCCTTGAACTTTGTTCGCATTGCTAGAGTTGGTGTAATGAGTGCTGAGACATTCCTTCCAAGGTTGATCCTCTCATTTCACTTGATCCCTCTTCTATTGGTACAAAGTTCTTTTAAGAAATTCGCATACCTTGGGATTTTTTTATGGCTTAAAGTAGAGGAATGTTAATCTCCACACGCTTAAATGTGTCCAAAAACTCCTTTTTCATTGCTTCTTCAGCTATCTTCTTGGTTTGAAAAACCCTGTTTGGAAAAGGAATGGGTTTAGGAGGAACATCATCAATCTTTTTCTTACCTTTATCTTTCTCCTTGGATTGCTCATCAGTTGGTATGGAATGCGTCTTCTCTGGAGTTGAGGTGAATCTTAGTGGAATGGTAGGTACAGATGTATTGTTCATTTGCTTCCCACTTCTCAATGTGATGGCACTAACATTCCCCTTTGGATTTGGAGTGGGTTGGGAAGGTAGATTTCCGGAATTCTTACTTACATGTTCATGGAGGGTGGTGGCAATCTGGCTCATTTGAGTCTTCAAATCCCTCAACTTCGAACCTTGAGTCTTCACTCATTCTGTTGATTAAGAAAAATTTGTTTCAAAAGGTCATTAGTGTTAGAATCTACCTTGGGTGGGGGATTCCCTTGTTGTCGGCTTGTTGATTATTGGGCTTCAAATCTCATTTGGGATTGTTGGAAACCCTGCTGGTATGGCGGAGGCTGCTGGAAGTTTTGTTGAAAGGGTGGCCTTTTTTGTTGTCCAGAGCCATACCTCATGTCTGATTGGTCCTTTAAACCTTGGTTGTATGTTGGATCAAACTTCTTTTGGGGATATGGTTGTTGTTGTTGTTGCTGATATGGTCTCCTAGGAAATACTGCTGTGCAATCTTCTGCTTCTTGTAGTTGGGGGTAACAGTCAGTTGGGTGGCTTGTCTCAGTGCAAATGCCACAAGGCCTTGAAGGAGGGGGTTGGGATGTCTTTTGAGACAAATAAATTTTCCTCACCATAGTGGTCAATTCTTCAACTTTGTATCAATCAAATGACTTTCAAGAGAAGAAGGACTTACCTGATGTACTCCCCTCACATGTGGTGTACCTCTATCACCAAATTGTTGGTAGTTTTTGGCCATTTTGTCAATCAATTCTCGTGCAGCTACTGGTGTCCTTTCCACCAATGCTCCTCCAGCTGCAACATCCACCATGCTTCTCTCCATAGGTTTGAGTCCTTCATAAAAGTACTGAATGAGTAATTGCTCACTGATTTGGTGATGTGGGTAGCTTGCACACAACTTATTGAATCGCTCCCAATACTCATACATTAACTCCCCTTGTGCTTTCTTGATCCCTGATATCTCCTTCTGAATGGATGTGGTCCTTGATGCTGGAAAAACTCTTTGCAAGAAAAGACGTTTCACATCATTCCAACATGTTACATATTCAGGTTACAAATAATACATCCAATCTTTTGCAGCTCCATCAAGTGAGAATGGGAATGCTCTTAATTTGATTGGATCTTCAGAAACATTTATTGGTTTTAAAGTTGAGAAAACCACATTATATTATTTAAGGTGTTTGTTGGGATCCTCACCAGATAAGACATGAAACTTTGGAAGAAGGTGAGTTAATCCAGATTTCAATTCAAAGTCTGATTCGAGATTCGGGTATGCAATACAATTTGGCTGATAGTTAATATCAGGTGTAGCCAATTATCAAATGGTTCTATTAAGTTCATTTCCATTATTTCTAGCCATTGGTTCCAATTTTATGTTTGAATTTGAATTGCTTCCAATTTCACTATTTCTAAAAGAGAGGAATTC
This sequence comes from Viscum album, assembly GCA_963277665.1. NCBI lineage: Eukaryota > Viridiplantae > Streptophyta > Magnoliopsida > Santalales > Viscaceae > Viscum > Viscum album. The sequence goes on from OY728132.1 coordinate 87,982,274, forward strand.
ACCGACTACTAGAATATTGAAACTTCCCGTAGACTGAGAATGTCGGATTCGATCCCTAAGGCTACGTTCAATATCAGGGTCAAGATATAAGATATCATTGGGATTAGTTCATGTCATAAATCAAATAAAAATGAAAAGAATGAAATTGGACCATAGTAAAATAAAAATGAGAAGTTTGAGTTGATGTTCCAAAAAAAGAAAAGAAGAGGATGAAAAAAAATGAAAACTTGAGAAAGGGGAAAGATGAAAGAGAGAGGTGAAGAAAATAATAAAATGAAAAATAAAAGAAATACCTCTAAATGGTCGAATAAATTACTTGCCTCCCCGGAAACGACGCCAATTTGATAGAGCGCTGTCGTGGGCGCCCTCAAATGATTAGTGTGATTTTGGGGTACTTAGGTGTAGCAGAGTGGCTGACCAAGGTCGTCTCTCAAAAGAGGAAGTGAATTTAACAACTTATTAAAGGTATTCTAAAAAAAATAAAATAGAATAGAATAAAAACACTACTTTAAAGGATTGGGGTTTGTTATAGTTTATGAATCTAGAAGAAGTTTGCTGGAAGAAGATTGTATATTTTTTTGTTTTTAGTTTTGAAATGAATTTCGATTAAAATGACACAACAAGAAGACGTTTTTTTAGAAATATATTTTAAAAGGCGTAATCGATATAAATATACCTTTTAATTCACTTATTAATAATTATAATTTAAATAAATATACACTTAATTATGATCCCCTAATTTTTTATCCCTCGAACCCTACGAGAGTTAACTTAACCACAAAGATGAAATTACTTAAACCCTAGGCTAGCTTCGGAACACGCAATGGCAGCACCCTGCTTTGATTGTTGTTCTAAGGATAGATTATGGTCAGTGGTTAATTAGAACACATATACATTCTGGAAATGAGGAAGAATTTTGGTTAGGGATTATATTTGAACTCTACAAATTTATCCCATGTGGTCTTGTATTACAAATTAAGATCACGCTCTCACAATTTACACAAAATCTCGACCTCGTGTGTTTTGTATTAATTGTTCAATTTCTTTCTTAGTTTCTTGTAATTTAAAAACACAATTCATGGATCATATTTTGTGAATTCGAGTATCTCATTGATTCAAAATAAATGAATGAATAAGGATATAGGTCATTCGATTACTAAAATGAACTACTCTTCCATGTGTGGCATAATCATCATAGAAGCGTTTTGCATGTGCAAAGGTTTATAATGGGTATAACCCAATAACCCTTCTACTCAAGAATTCCAACCCAATTATAAAGATTAATAGAAGAAGAAATTTAAACAAAACAGAAGAAAATATGAGGAATAAAATAAGATCAAAGAATTTTATTACACAAATGAAAACATTACAAAATGAAGAAGAGAAGGAGGCTTCGATGAGGGGATCCTTGCTTCAAGAGATACCCCTCTTACAATGGTTGGAGAACTTGGGTGAAACCAATTATCCTCTGCCTCCAATCTCCTGATGCACGTCCAAACCCAACCAAATGAGAACAACACCAATTTATACAGTGGTGGGGAGGCTAGGTTCAAAGTGGTTTCAAGTGTGAATGGGGAATCTCGGCCAAATATTTTATTCCAAATTGCACCGCCTATTTGACCATCACAAAGCGTGAATTGTCCAGCCTTCCAGAAGGATACAATTTTTGGATATGGGTCCTCTATCTCCTCTCCAAATTTGGGATCAATATAGTCCCAGATGAAGGAGGTATGACCTAAATACAGAAGCTTCTACATTCTGGCGTGTCCAGCCCACCTTTGCCTCTATGGCCCAATTACTTCATCCAAATGCATTATTTTGATCTAGTGTCCTTAATAAAAGTTGTAGACAATTAAGTTATAAAAACTGTTAAAAAGTTTAAATTTCAAATAATAAATAATAAATATTTATCTTCGAAATACTACAATGCACTATAAAGGGTAAAACTAGAATTTTCACCAAATTCTCAAATGAATGATCAAATCCCAAATATTTTATAAATAAACATATTCAACACAATTTGAGGAAATTTTTTCATTTATTATCAATAAAATAATCAACAAAATAGTGTTTTATCAACTCCCCCACACTTTCCCTTTTTCACTTCTGAGAAAAATCTCATATCAAGTAAACATCAATATCAAATCAAAACCAATTTTAAAACACATATCTTTGAGATCAAACAATTACACACCGAGAAAAAAAGATATAATTCCTCATAAAAAACCATTATTTCAAGTTCTTCATTTATACGATTCAATATATTTACACTCTATTTATCCTCCCATGGACAAAACACTTACCTCGCTTGAATTTTCTCTTATCACACAAATGTCATTTTTTTGCAATGTATTTCTCATCCAAACTCATACAAGGGTCACCATAGGCTTGATAAATTCCTATATAGCTACCCGATGTGAGTCAAGGACATATGTTTATCATGAGGACTTCTTAGGGTTGTTCTGTGGCTCTAGGTTTTTAGGATTAAGATGTGAAAAACTCTGAGGCTGAATGAGGAGGGCTTGACTCTTTTTGAAGCAAAATTGCATTAATCTAATTTTCAATTAAATATGGTCTTCTTCTCAATCCCCATAGTATCATTTCAGCTCCATCATCATGAAAAGTCATGGAAATTTTACACCATTCATTATTTCAGAATAAAAAATGTCAATCTTCTCAAACATGATTTTCTAGAAAGCTCCAGATAGGCACAACTTTCCACCTCAATTAGAAGCTCCAGAAAGGCACAACTTCACTTATCATGAAAGCTCAAGAAAAGGAACAAATTTCAATATAATGATTTTCATCAGCCGCAAACACATATCTTCAGAATTTAATTTTCCACCCAAAGTATCACAGAATGTGGTAGCAAAACACAAGATAGATTCCCCCACACTTAAGCTCAACTAGATTATGAAATTTCACTTCAAGAGTTGGTTGGATAGAAAAAATTGGCTTGTAATGTGGCTAACCTAATAGGATGTTCATGGATTCTAAGGACTACACGGATTAAATGTTCAAGGTAGGCCAATATAAAAAAGGATTCTTTGAAAAAGGGACTTTAATACCAAACAAATGCCTCAATCATTTAAACATAAGTACCTCAAACCCTCAAGTTTTGACAGAAATAAATCAAATTATGGTTAAATCAAGAATGGTTTGGTTCTCTCAAGAAGTGAGTTGAATGTAAAGAATATAAAAATGATGGTTTAAAAGCCTCACAGGAAAGTGATTTCAAATATAAAGACAGTGAGATGTGGCATGGGATTCAAAATTCAGTATACTTTTCATGAAATTACTATATATTTAAACTTGAAACAAAGTCATTTCAGCATTCATTTAAACTCAGTTTCAAGGGATGAATTGTTTCACTCATTGATATGCATTTCGAAATTGTGATGAGAATCATTTCATCTCAAAAATTTCAAAAACCCAAAGAAAATTGAAAAATAAACACACAAAATTTGAAAAAAAACACAATTTTTTTTATTGTTTTTTTAAACAAGAAAACAATTGAAATTACTAAACTAAAAGGTTCCCTCCACCACACTTAAAATATTACATTGTCCTCAATGTGAACCCATGAAATGATATATGCACATGAAATGCAGAATTTTTAAATAGGACAAATAATTTAAAAGTGAAAGGGTTAGGAACAACCTGATGTGCTCAAGTGATGATGGGGTCATGCAGTGTGATAAAATCCACTACATCAGTAGGAAATCCCTCAATGTGTCTCTTCAAACGTTTCCCATTGATTGTAAATCTCCTTCTAGTGTCCTCTTATGTGATCTCCACCGCACCATAAGGAAAAACATTAGATACAATATAAGGACCTAACCATCTGGAACACAACTTACCAGGTATCAGCTTCAGTCGTGAACTATAGAGAAGGACTTTCTCTCCAATATGAAACTCCCTTTGTTGGATCATTCTATCATGAGCTTCTTTTGATATTTCCTTGTAGAGCCTTGAGTTCTCATATGAAGACAATCTAATCTCCTCAATCTCTTGAATTTGCAGCTTCCTTTGGATTCCATCTTGGGAAAAATCCATGTTGCATTTCTTTATAGCCCAATAAGCCCGATGCTCAACTTCCACAGGGAGATGACACGCTTTCCCAAAAACAATCTGAAATGGGGACATACCAATGGGTGTCTTGTATGTTGTCCTATAAGCTCACAATGCATCATCCAAGCGCTTGCTCCAATCCTTCCTATTTGGCTGCACAGTTTTCTCAAATATTTGTTTCAACTCACGATTTGAATCCTTAGCCTGACCATTTTTTTGGGAGTGGTATGGTGTTGATGTTTTGTGTGTCACCCCATACTTTCGAAGGAGGGAAGAAAAATTACTATTGGAAAAGTGTGTCCCTTGGTCACTGATGATGGGCTTTGGTACTCCAAACCTGCAAAAAATCTGTGCCTTCACAAAATCCACAACAACATGAGAATCATCAGTCCTGGTGGCCTTGGCCTCCACCCATTTGATCACATAATCAACAGCAACCAAAATATACAATAAACTATATGAAATTGGAAAAGGACCAATAAAATTAATGCCCCCACATCAAAAATATCAAAGAATAGTATGGGTTGTTGGGGTATCTCATGTCTCCTAGAAATATTCCTAGTGTGTTGGTAATGAGAGCATGACTTACAAAACACATGGGCATCATGGAATAAACTAGGCCAATAAAATCCAGAGTCCAAAACTTTCCTAGCAGCCCGTTGGGGTCCAAAGTGTCCACCACATGCAAGTGTATGACAGAATTTCAAAACAGACTCAAACTCATGATCAGGAATACACCTCCTAATAACTTGGTCACTACACATGCGCCAGAGGTAAGGATCATCCCACACATAAAACCTAGACTCACTTTTTAATTTTTGGACTTGATGTTTCTTTAAATTTGCTGGGATTTCAGAGGAAACAATGTAATTAACTAAATATTCATACCAAGGATGCGTACCTGAGATGGAATAAAGATGCTCATTGGGGGAAGTGTCCCAAAGTGGTACCTGATCCAAGGCGTCATCCTCTAGTGTGTGATTAAGCCTACTCATGTCGTCCGCCACCAAGTTTTCTGACCCCTTCTTGTCATTTATCTCAATATCAAATTCCTGAAGAAGGATCATCCACCAGATCAGCATGGTCTTTGCATCTAGATTCTTTATGATGTACCTCAGAGCTGCATGGTCAGGAAAAACAACTACTTTAGAGCCCAATAAATATGAACAGAATTTATCTAAAGTAAATATGACTGCAAGAAACTACTTTTCTTTGGTTGTGTAATTTTATTGGGATGAATCTAGTGTCCTCGATGCATAGGCGATCACATGTGAACGTCCCTCCACCCTCCGAGATAAGACATCTCCAACCGTGAAGTTGGAGGCGTCACACATAAGCTCAAAAGGAATCTCCCACCGTGTGGGCTGTATGATAGGTGGCGTGGTCAGACGTTGTTTTAGCTCATTGAATGAATTCCTCCAAGAAACATCAAACACAAAATCAGAATCCTTTTGAAGTAATCGTGACATAGGAAGAGAAATCTTACTAATTTTTTTTGATGAAGAGCTGATAAAATACTGCATGCCCTAGGAAAGATCTAACATCACGCACACACGAAGGATATGGTAAGGATGAAATAATATCTAACTTTGATCTATCAACCTCTATCCCATGTTTTGACACTACATGCCCTAAGAAAATGCCATGATCTACCATGAAATGACACTTTTCAAAGTTTAGGACCAGATTCTTCTCAATACAATGATTCAATACCTTTACCAAACTATTTATACATTCATCAAATGAGGATCCATACACTATAAAATTATCCATAAATACCTCTTTGAAGGTCTCAATAAAATCATAAAAAATACTCACCATGCATCTCTGGAAGGTATCTGGGGCCTTGAAAAGTCTAAATGGCATCCTCGTGTAGGCAAATGTGCCAAAGGGACAGCTGAATGTAGTCTTCTACTGATCCTCCGGAGCTATAGGAACCTGAAAATATCCAGAAAATCCATCCAAGAAACAATAGTGTGTTTTCCCAGCTAGTCTCTCAAGCATTTGATCAATAAATGGGAGGGGGAAATGGTCCTTGCGAGTGGACTGATTTAGTTTCCTATAATCAATACACACATGCCAACTGTTTTATACCCTCATTGGAACTAACTCATCTTTCTCATTTTTAACAACAGTAACACCACTCTTCTTAGGCACAACCTTAATAGGACTTACCCACTAAGAATCTGAAATGGGAAATATTATACCAGCCTCGAGCAATTTCTCAACTTCTTTTTTAACAACTTCCAGGAGGTTGGGATTGAGTCTCCTTTGTGGATGTCTCACCGGTTTAGCCCCATCCTCCAAGAGAATCCTATGCATGCAAATGGAGAGGCTAATACCTGATATGTCAGCCAAGGTCCACCCAATCACCCTGATGTTCTCCCTCAAAATATTCAAAAGATTTTCTTCATGTTCAAAAGGGATATCGTTAGCAATGATAACAGGTAATCTCTCACCACTCAACAAGTATGAGTATTTAAGATTTGGTGGCAATGGCTTAAGTTCTAATGAAGGAGGGTGTAGTATGGATAGAGACATTGAAGGAACTGAAATATGTGCACAAAGAGCATCAGTATCAGAATAGACATCATCAAAATCAGTGAATAAAGTATCAAATCCATTAGCATACTCAACAACCATGTCATAATTAGAGTGAACATGATCAAAATCCGAATATCAATCCACATCAAAATCGAATCCAAGAGAGGATTGTGTGTTAGCAACATGTGTGGAAGTGCTCTTAGACATCAAACTCGAACCAATACTCATAATCTCCCTAAGCATAGGACAATCAAATTCCATAGAGTTTTTATTTGGTGGTTTAAAATGGGAGATAACAAAAGCAGAATGGTCCTCTGAGGGGTAATTCATGGATTCCATGACATTAAATATCATAACCTCATCCCCAAATTCCATGGAAAGTGTACCCTCATTGACATTTATGATAGTTTTTGCAGTTTTGAGGAAGATCCTACCTAAGATAATGGTGGCATGAGAACTTACCTGATCATCCTCCATGTTAAGCATGTAGAAATCTGCTGGAAAGATCATGTCTCTTACCCGAACATGTACATCCTCAAGAACACCCGCTGGATATGTCGTAGCTCTATTCGCCAGTTACACCACTACTCTCTCCGGAGTCAACTCACCAACCTGTAAAGAAGAGAATACAGAGTGAGGAATCACATTTATTGAAGCCCCTAAATCACAAAGAGCATCATAGAAGTGCAACTCCTCTATGGTACATGGGATGGTGAATGTCCCGAGATCCTTGCACTTTGTTGGCGTTGCTAGAGTTGGTGTAATGAGTGCTGAGACATTCCTTCCAAGGTTGATCCTCTCATTTCACTTGATCCCTCTTCGATTGGTACAAAGTTCTTTTAAGAATTTCGCATAACTTGGGATTTTTTTGATGGATTCAAGTAGAGGAATGTTGATCTCCACACGCTTGAATGTGTCCAAAACCTCCTTTTTCATTGCTTATTCAACTATATTCTTGGTTTGAACAACCCTGTTTGGAAAAGTAATGGGTTTAGGAGGAACATAATCAATCTTTTTCTAACCTTTATCTTTCTCCTTGGATTGCTCATCAGTTGGTATGGAATGTGGCTTCTCTGGAGTTGAGGTGAATCTTGATGGAATGGTAGGTACAGATGTATCGTTCATTTGCTTCCCACTTCTCAATGTGATGGCACTAACATTCCCTTTTGGATTTGGAGTGGGTTGGGAAGGTAGATTTCTGGAATTCTTACTTACATGTTCATGGAGGGTGGTGGCAATCTGGCTCATTTGAGTCTTCAACTCCCTCAACTCCTAACCTTGACTCTTCAACTAATTCTGTTGATTAAGAATTTTTTTTTTCAAAAGGTCATCAATGTTAGAATCTACCTTGGGTGGGGGATTCCCTTGTTTCTGGCTTGTTGATTCTTGGGCTTCAAATCTCCTTTGGGGTTGTTGGAAACCCTGCTGGTAAGGTAGAGGCTGCTGGATGTTTTGTTGAAAGGGTGGCCTTTTTTGTTGTCCAGAGCAATACCTCATGTCCGATTGGTCCTTACACCCTTGGTTATATGTTGGATCAAACTTCTTTTGGGGATCTGGTTGTTGTTGTTGTTGCTGATATGGTCTCCCAGGAAATACTACTGTGCAATATTCTGATTCTTGTAGTTGGGGGGCAACAGTCAGTTGGGTGGCTTGTCTTAGTGCAAATGCCACAAGGCCTTGATGATGGGGGTTGGGATGTCTTTTGAGCCAAAGCAATCTACCTCACCATAGTGATCAATTATTCAAATTTGTATCAATAAAATGAATTTCAAGAGAAGAAGGACTTACCTGATGTACTCTCCTGACATGTGGTGTACCTCTATCGGAAAATTGTTGGGATTTTGGGCCATTTTTTCAATCAATGCTCGTGCAGCTACTGGTGTCTTTTCCACCAATGCTCCTCCAGCTGCATCATCCACCATGCTTCTCTCCATAGGTTTGAGTCCTTCATAAAAGTACTGAATGAGTAATTGCTCACTGATTTGATGATGTAGAAAGCTTGCATACAACTTATTGAATCACTCCCAATACTCATACATTAACTCCCCTTGTGCTTGCTTGATCCCCGATATCTCCTTTCGAATGGATGTGGTCCTTGATGCTGGAAATTTTTTTTGCAAGAAAAGACGTTTCAAATCATTCCAACATGTTACATCTTCAGGTTGCAAATAATACATCCAATCTTTTGCAGCTCCCTCAAGTGAGAATGGGAATGATATTAATTTTATTTGATCTTCATAAACATTTCTTGGTTTTAAAGTTGAGCAAACCACATTAAATTCTTTAAGGTTTTTGTTGGGATCCTCACCAGATAAGACATGAAACTTTGGAAGAAGGTGAATTAATCCATATTTCAATTCAAAGTCTGATTTGAGATTCGGGTATGCAATACAATATGGTTGATAGTTAATATCAGGTGCAACCAATTCTCAAATGGTTCTATTAAGTTAATTTACATTATTTCCAGCCATTGGTTCCACTTTTATGTTTGAATTTGAATTTCTTCAAAATTCAATGTTTCTAGAAGAGAGGAATTCACCAACTGGTAGAATATTGAAACTTCCCGTAGACTAAGAATGTCAGATTCGAGCCCTAAGGCTACGTTCAATCTCAAGGTCAAGATCTAAGAGATCTTCGGGATTAGTTCGTGTCATAAATCAAATAAAAATGAACAGAAAGAAATTGGACTATAGTAAAATAAAAATGAGAAGTTTGAGTTGATGGTCCAAAAAAAGAAAAGAAGATGAAAAAAATGAAAACTTGAGAAAGGGGAAAGATGAAAGAGAGAGGTGAAGAAAATAATAAAATGAAAAATAAAATAAATACCTCTCAATGGTTGAATAAATTACTTGCCCCCCCGGAAAGGGCACTAATTTGATGGAGCGCTGTCGTGGGCGCCCTCAAACGATTAGTGTGATTTTGGGGTACTTAGGTGCAGCAGAGTGGCTGACCAAGGTCGTCTCTCAAAGGAGGAAGTGAATTTCACAACATATTAAAGGTATTCTAAAAAAAATAAAATAGAATAGAATAAAAACACTACTTTAAAGGATTTTGGTTTGTTATAGTTTATGAATCTAGAAGAAGTTTTCTGGAAGAAGATTGTATATTTTTTTGTTTTTCGTTTTGAAATGAATTTTGATTAAAACGACACAACAAGAAGATGTTTTTTAAGAAATATATTTTAAAAGGCGTAATCGATATAAATCAAAATATTCATTCAATTATTAATAATTATAATTTAAATCAATATCCACTTAATTATGATCCCCTAATTTGTTATCCCTCTAACCCTACGAGAGTTAACTTAACCACAAAGATGAAATTACTTAAACCCTAGGCTAGCTTCGGAACACGCAATCGCAGCACCCTTCTTTGATTGTTGTTCTAAGGATAGATTATGGTCAGGGGTTAATTAAAACACATATCCATTCTGGAAATGAGGGTGAATTGTTTTTAGGGATTATATTTGAACTCTACAAATTTATCCCATGTGGTCTTGTATTACCGATTAAGATCACGCTCTCACAATTTACACAAAATCTCGACCTCGTGTGTTTTGTATTAATTGTTCAATTTCTTTCTTAGTTTCTTGTAATTTAAAAACACAATTTATGGATCATATTATGTGAATTCTAGTATCTCATTGATTCAAAATAAATTAATGAATAATGATAGAGGTCGATCGATTACTAAAAAGAACTATTCTTCCATGGGTGGCATAATCATCGTAGAGGCGTTTTGCATGTGCAAAGGTTTATAATGGGTATAACCCAAAAACTCTTCTAATAAAGAATTACAACCCAATTAAGAAGATTAAGAGAAGAATAAATTTAAAAAAAAGAGATGAAAATATGAGGAATAAAAGAAGATCAAAGATTTTATTACACAAATGAAAGCATTACAAAATGAAGAAGAGAAGGAGGCTTTGATGAGGGGATCCTTGCTTCAAGAGATACCCCTCTTAACATGGTTGGAGAATTTGGGTGAAACCAATTATTATCTGCCTAAAATCTCCAAATGAACGTCCCAACTCCAAAAAATGAGAAAAACACCAATTTATAGAGTGGTGGGGAGGCTAGGTTCAAAGTGGTTTCAAGTGTGAATGGGGAATCTCGGACAAATATTTTATTCCAACTTGCACCGCCTATTTGACCACCACAAAGCATGAATTGTCCGGCCTTCAAGAAGTATAAAATTTGTGGATATGGGTTCTCTATATCCTTTCCAAATTTGGGCTCAATATAGTCCTAGATGAAGGAGGTATGGCCAAAATACATATGCTATTCCATTCTGGCATGTCCAGCCCACCTTTGCCTCTATGGCCCAATTAATCCATCCAAATGCATTATTTTGATCTAGTGTCCTCAATAAAAGTTGTATACAATTATGTTAGGAACATTGTTAAAAAAATTCAAGTTCATATAATAAATAAAAAAATATTTATTTTCGAAATACTACAGTGCACTATAAAGGGTAAAACTAGAATTTTTACCAAATTCTCAAATGAATGATCAAATCCCAAATATTTTATAAATAAACATATTTAACACAATGTGAGGAAATTATTTCATTTATTATCAATAAAATATTTAACAAAATAGTGTTTTATCAACTCCCCCACACTTACCCTTTTGCATTTCTGAGCAAAATCTGATATCAAGTAAACATCAATATCAAATCAAAACCAATTTTAAAACACGTATCTTTGAGATCAAACAATTACAAACCAAGAAAGAAAAGATATCATGCCTCATAAAAAACCATTATTTCAAGTTCTTCATTTATATCATTCAATATATTTCCACTTTATTTATCCTCCCAGGGACAAAACACTTACCTCGCTTGAATTTTCTCTTATCACACAAATGTCATTTTTTTTGCAATGTCTTTCTCATCCAAACTCATACAAGGGTCATTATAGGCTTGATAAATTCCTATATCGCTACCTGATATGAGTCAAGGACATATGTTTATCATGAGGACTTTTCAGGTTTTTTCTGTGGATTTTGGTTGGTAGGATTAAGATGTGAAAAACGCTAAGGCTGAATGAGGAGGGCTTGACTCTTTTTGAAGCAAAATTGCATTAATCTAATTTTCACTTAAATATAGTCTTCTCTTAAATCCCCATAGTATCAGTTCAGCTCCATCATCATGAAAAGTCATATAAATTTTACACCATTCATCATTTCAGCATAAAAAATGTCAATCTTCTCAAACATGATTTTCTAGAAAGCTCCAGATAGGCACATCTTTCCACCTCAATTAGAAGCTCCAGAAAAGGCAAAACTTCACTTATCATGAAAGCTCCAGAAAAGGCACAGCTTGCAATATAATGATTTTCATCAGCCACAAACACATCTCTTCAGAATTTAATTTTCCACCCAAAGTATCACAAAATGTGGTATCACAACACAAGATAGATTCCCCCACACTTAAGCTCAACTAGATTATGCAATTTCACTTCAAGAGTTGGTTGGATAGGGAAAATTGGCTTTTAATGTGGCTAACCTAACAGGATGTGCATGGATTCTAAGGGATAAAAGGATTAAATGTTCAAGTTATGCCATTATAAAAAATGATTCTTTGAAAAAGGGGCCTTAATACGAAACAAATGCCTCAATCATTTAAACATAAGTACCTCAAACCCTCAAGTTTTGACAGAAATAAATCCAATTCTTGTTAAATCAAGCATGATTTGGTTCTCTCAAGAAGTGAGTTGAATCTAAAGAATATGAAAATAATGGTTCAGAAGCCTCACAGGAAAGTGATTTCAAATATAAAGACAGTGAGATGTGGCATGGGATTCAAAATTCAGTGCACTTTTCATGAAATTAATAAATATTTGAACTTGAAACAAAGTCATTTCAGCATTCATTTAAGCTTAGTTTCGAGGGATTAATTGTTTCACTCATTGATATGCATTTCAAAATTGTGATGAGAATCATTTCAGCTTAAAAATTTCAAAATCGCAATGAAAATTGAAAAATAAACACACAAAATTTGAAAAACACACAATTTTTTTTTTGTTTTTTTTAAATAGGAAAACAATTGAAATTACTAAACCAAAAGGTTCCCTCCCCCACACTTAAAATATTGCATTGTCCTTAATGTGAACCCATGAGATGATATTTTCACATGAAATTCAGAATTTTTAAATAGGACAAATAATATAAAAGTGAAAGGGTTAGGAACAGCCTGATGTGCTCAAGTGATGATGGGGTCATGTAGTGTGATAAAATCCACTACATCATTAGAAAATCCCTCAATGTATCTCTTCAAACGTTTCCCATTGACTATAAATCTCCTTCTAGTGTCCTCTTGTGTGATCTCCACTGCACCATAATAAAAAAAATTAGATACAATATAAGGACCTAACCATCTGGAACACAACTTACCAGGTATCAGTTTCAGTCGTGAACTGTAGAGAAGGACTTTCTCTCCAATATGAAACTCCCTTTGTTGGATCATTCTATCATGAGCTGCTTTTGATCTTTCCTTGTAGAGCCTTGAGTTCTCATATGAAGACAATCTAATCTCCCCAAGCTCTTGAATTTGCAGCTTCCTTTGGATTCCAGCTTGGGCCAAATCCATGTTGCATTTCTTTATAGCCCAATAAGCCCGATGCTCAACTTCCACAGGGAGATGAAATGATTTCCCAAAAACAATCCGAAATGGGTACATACCAATGGGTGTCTTGTATTCAGTCCTATAAGCCCACAATGTATCATCCAAGAGCTTGCTCCAATCCTTCCTATTTGGTTGCACGGTTTTCTCCAATATTTGTTTCAACTCATGATTTGAAACCTCAGCCTGACCATTTGTTTGGGGGTGGTATGGTGTTGATGTTTTGTGTGTCACCCCATACTTTCCAAGGAGGGAAGAAAAATTACTATTGGAAAAGTGTGTCCCTTGGTCACTGATGATGGCCTTTGGTACTCCAAACCTCCAAAAAATCTGTGCCTTCACAAAATCCACAGAAACTTGAGAATCATCAGTCCTGGTGGCCTTGGCCTCCACCCATTTTCTCACAAAATCAAAAACAATCAAAATATACAAGAAACCATATGAAATTGGAAAGGGACCCATAAAACCAATGCTGCACACATCAAAAATATCACAGAATAGTATGGGTTATTGGGGCATCTCATGTCTTCACGAAATATTCCTAGTGTGTTGGCAATGAGAGCATGACTTAAAAAACACATGGGCATCATGGAATAAACTAGGCCAATAAAATCTAGAGTCCAAAACTTTCCTAGCTGTCCGTTGGGGTCCAAAGTGTCCACCACATGCAAGTGTATGACATAATTTCAAAACAGACTCAAATTCACGATCAGGAATACACCTCCTAATAACTTGGTCACTACACATGCGCCAGAGGTAAGGATCATCCCAAACATAAAACCTAGACTCACTTTTTAATTTTTGGACTTGATAATTCTTTAAATTTGCTGGGATTTCAGAGGAAACAATGTAATTAACTAAATCTGCATACCAAGGATGCGTACCTAAGATGGATAAAGATGCTCATCGGGGAAAGTGTCCCGAAGTGGTACCTAATCCAAGGTGTCATCCTCTAGTGCGTGAGTAAGCCTACTCATGTGGTACTCCACCAAGTTCTCTAACCCCTTCTTTTCCTTTATCTCAATATCAAATTTCTAAAGAAGGAGCATCCATCAGATCAGCCTGGGCTTTGCATCTGGCTTCTTCAAGAGGTACCTCAAAGCCGCATGGTCAGAAAAAACAACTACTTTATAGCCCAATAAATTTGAACGAAATTTATCTAAAGCAAATATAACTGCAAGAAACTCTTTTTCTGTGGTTGTGTAATTTGATTGGGCTGAATCTAGTGTCCTCGATGCATAGGCGATCACATGTGAACGTCCCTCCACCCTCCGAGATAAGACAGCTCCAACCGTGACATTGGGGGCGTCACACATAAGCTCAAAAGGAATCTCCCATTGTGGGGGCTGTATAATAGGTGGAGTGGTCAGACGTTGTTTTAGATCATTGAATTAATTCCTCCAAGAAACATCAAACACAAAATCAGAATCCTTTTCAAGTAATCGTGACATAGGATGAGGAATCTTACTAAAATCTTTGATGAAGCACTGATAAAATCCTACATGCCCTAGGAAAGATCTAACATCACGCACACATGAAGGATATTGTAAGGATGAAATAATATCTAACTTTGATCTATCAACCTCTATCCCATGTTTTGACACTACATGCCCTAAGACAATGCCATGATCTACCATGAAATGACACTTTTCAAAGTTTAGGACCAAATTCTTCTCAATACAACGATTCAATACCATTCCCAAACTATTTATACATTCATAAAATGAGGATCCATACACTGTAAAATTATCCATAAATACCTCCATGCAGGTCTCAATAAAATCAGAAAAAATACTCACCATGCATCTCTGGAAGGTACCTGGGGCATTGCAAAGTCCAAATGGGATCCTTCGGTAGGCAAATGTGCCAAAGGGACAGGTGAATGTAGTCTTCTACTGATCCTCCGGAGCTATAGGAACCTGAAAATATCCAGAAAATCTATCCAAGAAACAATAGTGTGTTTTCCCAGCTAGTCTCTCAAGCATTTGATCAATAAATGGGAGGGGGAAATGGTCCTTGTGAGTGGACTGATTTAGTTTCCTATAATCAATACACACATGCCAACTGTTTTGTACCCTCATTGGAACTAACTCATCTTTCTCATTTTTAACAACAGTAACACCACTCTTCTTAGGCACAACCTGAATAGGACTTACCCACTAAGAATATGAAATGGGAAAGATTATACCATCCTCGAGAAATTTCTCAACTTCTTTTGTAACAACTTTCAGGAGGTTGGGATTGAGTCTCCTTTGTGGATGTCTCACCAGTTTAGCCCCATCCTACAAGAGAATCCTATGCATGCAAATGGAGGGGATAATACCTGATATGTCAGCCAAGGTCCACCCAATCGCCATAATGTTCTCCCTCAAAATATTCAAAAGCTTTTCTTCATATTAAAAAGGGATATTGTTATCAATGATAACAGGTAATCTCTCACCACTCAACAAGTATGAGTATTTCAGATTCGGTGTCAATGGCTTGAGTTCTAATGTAGTAGGGTGTAGTATGGATGGATACATTGAAGGAACTGAAATATGTGCACAAAGAGCATCAGTATCCGAATAGACATCATCAAAATCAGTGAATAAAGTATCAAATCCATTAGCATACTCAACAACCATGTCATAATTAGAGTGAACATGATCAAAATATAAATATCAATCCACATCAAAATAAAATCCAAGAGAGAATTGTGTATCGGCAACATGTGTGGAAGTGCTCTTAGACATCAAACTCGAACCAATACTCATAATCTCCCTAAGCATAGGACAATCAATTTCCATGGAGTTTTTATTTGGTGGTTCAAAATGGGATATAACAAAAGCATAATGGTACTCTGAGGGGTACTTCATGGATTTCATGACATTAAATATCATAACTTCATCCCCAAATTCCATGGAAAGTGTACCGTCATTGACATTTATGATAGTTTTTGCAGTTTTGAGGAAGGGCCTACCTAAGATAATGGGGGAATGAGAACCTACCTGATCATCCTCCATGTTAAGCACATAGAAATCTGCTGGAAATATCATGTCTCTTACCCGGACAAGTACATCCTCAAGAACTCTAGCTGGATATGCCGTAGCTCTATTCGCCAGTTACACCACTACTCTCATCGGCTTCAACTCACCAACCTGTAAAGAAGAGAATACAGAGTGAGGCATCACATTTATTTAAGCCCCTAAATCAAAAAGAGCATCCGAGAAGTGCAACTCCCTTATGGTACATGGGATGGTGAATGTCCCGAGATCCTTTCACTTTTTTGGCATTGCTAGAGTTGGTGTAATGAGTTCTGAGACATTCCTTCCAAGGTTGATCCTCTCATTTCACTTGATCCCTCTTCAATTGGTACAAAGTTCTTTTAAGAATTTCGCATACCTTGGGATTTTTTTGATGTCTTCAAGTAGAGGAATGTTGATCTCCACACGCTTAAATGTGTCCAAAACCTCCTTTTGCATTACTTCTTTAGCTATATTCTTAGTTTGAACAAACTTGTTTGGAAAACGAAGGGGTTTAGGAGGAACATCATCAATCTTTTTCTTACCTTTATCTTTCTCCTTGTATTTCTCATCAGTTGGTATGGAATGCGGATTCTCTGGAGTTCAGGTGAATCTTGGTGGAATGGTAGGTACAGATGTATCTTTCATTTTCTTCCCACTACTCAATGTGATGGCACTAACATTCCCCTTTGGATTTGGAGTGGGTTGGGAAGGTAGATTTCCAGAATTCTTAATTACATGTTCATGGAGGGCGGTGGCAATCTGGCTCATTTGAGTCTTAAACTCCCTCAACTTCGAACCTTGACTCTTCAACTCATTCTGTTGATTAAGAACAATTTGTTTCAAAAGTTCATCAGGGTTAGAATCTACCTTGGGTGGGGGATTCCCTTGTTGCTGGCTTTTCGATGCTTGGGCTTCAAATCTCTTTTGGGGTTGTTGGAAACCCTGCTGGTAAGGCGGAGGTTGCTGGAAGTTTTGTTGAAAGGGTGGCCTTTGTTGTTTTCCAAAGCCATACATCATGTCTGATTTGTCCTTCCACCCTTGGTTGTATGTTGGATCAAACTTCTTTTGGGGATATGGTTGTTGTTGTTGTTGCTGATATGGTCTCCTTGGAAATACTACTGCACAATCTTCTGTTTCTTGTAGTTGGGGACAATAGTCAGTTGGGTGGCTTGTCTCAGTGAAAATGCCACAAGGCCTTGATGGAGGGGGTTGGGATGTCTTTTGATCCAAATTAATCTGCCTCACCATAGTGGTCAATTCTTTAACTTTTTTTCAATCAAATGACTTTCAAGAGAAGAAGGACTTACCTGATGTACTCCCCTGACATGTGGTGTACCTCTATCGCCAAATTGTTAGGAGTTTTGGGCCATTTTGTCGATCAATTCTCGTGGAGCTACTGGTGTCTTGTCCACTAATGCTCCTCCAGCTGCAGCATCCACCATGCTTCTCTCCATAGGTTTGAGTCCTTCATAAAAGTACTGAATGAGTAATTTCTCACTGATTTGGTGATGTGGGAAGCTTGCACACAACATATTTAATAGCTCCAAATACTCATACATTAACTCCCCTTGTTCTTGCTTGATCCCCGATATATCCTTTCGAATAGATGTGGTCCTTGATGCTGGAAAAAATCTTTGCATTAAAAGGCGTTTCAAATCATTCCAACATGTTACATCTTCAGGTTGCAGATAATACATCCAATCTTTTGCAGCTCCATCACGTGAGAATGGGAATGATCTTAATTTGATTTGATCTTCAGAAAAATTTCTTGGTTTTAAAGTTGAGCAAACCACATTAAATTATTTAATGTGTTTGTTGGGATCCTCACCAGAAAAGACATGAAACTTTGGAAGAAGGTGAATTAATCCAGATTTCAATTCAAAGTCTGATTCGAGATTCGGGTATGCAATACAATTTGGTTGATAGTTAATATCAGGTACAGACAATTATCAATTGGTTCTATTAAGTTCATTTCCATTATTTCCAGACATTGGTTCCTCTTTTATGTTTGAATTTGAATTGCTTCCAATTTCAATGTTTCTAGAAGAGAGGAATTCACCAACTGGTAGAATATTGAAACTTCCCGTAGACTGAGAATGTCAGATTCGAGCCCTAAGGCTACGTTCAATCTCAGGGTCAAGATCTAAGAGATCTTTGGGATTAGTTCGTGTCATAAATCAAATAAAAATGAAAACAAAAAAATTGGACCATAGTAAAATAAAAATGAGAAGTTTGAGTTTATGGTCCAAAAAAAGAAAAGAAGAGGATGAAAAAAAATGAAAACTTGAGAAAGGGGAAAGATGAAAGAGAGAGGTGAAGAAAATAATAAAATGAAAAATAAAAGAAATACCTCTAAATGGTTGAATAAATTACTTTCCTCCCCGGAAACGACACCAATTTTATAGAGCACTGTCATGGGCACCCTCAAATGATTAGTGTGATTTTGGGGTACTTAGGTGCAATATAGTAGCTGACCAAGGTCGTCTCTCAAAGAAGGAAGTGAATTTAACAACTTATTAAAGGTATTCTAAAAAAATAGAATAGAATAGAATAAAAACACTACTTTTAAGGATTGGTGTTTGTTATAGTTTATGAATCTAGAAGAAGTTTGCTGGAAGAATATTGTATATTTTTTGTTTTTAGTTTTGAAATGAATTTCGATTAAAATGACACAATAAGAAGATGTTTTTTTAGAAATATATTTTAAAAGGTGTAATCGATATAACTCTACATATTCATTCAATTATTAATCATTATAATTTAAATCAATATCCACTTAATTATGATCCACTAATTTGTTATCCCTCTAACCCTACAAGAGTTAACTTAACCACAAAGATGAAATTACTTAAACCCTAGGCTAGCTTCGGAACACGCAATCACGACACCCTGCTTTGATTGTTGTTCTAAGGATAGATTATGGTAAGTGCTTAATTAGAACACATATCCATTATGGAAATGAGGATTAATTGTGTCTAGGGATTATATTTGAACTCTACAAATTTATCCCGTGTGGTCTTGTATTACAGATTAAGATCACGCTCTCACAATTTACACAAAATCTCGACCTCGTGTGTTTTGTATTAATTGTTCAATTGCTTCCTTAGTTTCTTGTAATTTAAAAACACAATTCATGGATCATATTATGTTAATTCCAGTATCTCATTGATTCAAAATAAATTAATTAATAAGGATAGAGGTCGATCGATTACTAAAAAGAACTACTCTTCCATGGGTGGTATAATCATCGTAGAAGTGTTTTGCATGTGCAAAGGTTTATAATGGGTATAACCCAATAACGCTTCTACTCAAGAATTCCAACCCAATTAGGATGATTAAGAGAAGAATAAATTTAAACAAAACAGAAGAAAAGATGAGGAATAAAAGAAGATCAAAGAAGTTTATTACACAAATGAAAACATTACAAAATGAAGAAGAGAAGGAGGCTTCGATGAGGGGATCCTTGCTTCAAGAGCTACCCCTCTTACAATGGTTGGATAATTTGGGTGAAACAAATTATTCTCTGCCTAAAATCTCCTAATGCACGTTTCAACCCATCCAAATGATAAAAACACCACTTTATAGAGTGGTGGGGAGGCTAGGTTCAAAGTGGTTTCAAGTGTGAATTGGGAATCTCGGCCAAATATTTTATGCCAACTTGCACCGCCTATTTGACCACCACAAAGCATGCATTGTCCGGCATTCCAGAAGGATAAAATTTGTGGATATGGGCCCTCTATCTCCTATCCAAATTTGGGCTCAATATAGTCCCAGATGAAGGAGGTATGGCCGAAATACAGAAGCTTCTCCATTCTGGCGTGTCTAGCCCACCTTTTCCTCTATGGCCCAATTACTCCATCCAAATGCATTATTTTGATCTAGTGTCCTCAATAAAAGTTGTATAAAATTAAGTTAGGAACACTGTTACAAAATTTCAAGTTCAAATAATAAATAAAACAATATTTATCTTCGAAATACTACTGTGCAATATAAAGGGTAAAACTGGAATTTTCACCAAATTCTCAAATGAATGATCAAATCCCAAATATTTTATAAATAAACATATTTAACACAATGTTAGGAAATTATTTCATTTATTATCAATAAAATATTCAACAAAATAGTGTTTTATCAACTCCCCCACACTTACCCTTTTGCACTCCTGAGCAAAATCTCATATCAAGTAAACATCAATATCAAATCAAAACCAATTTTAAAACACATATCTTTGAGATCAAAAAATTACACACCAAGAAACAAAAGATATCATGACTCATAAAAAACAATTATTTCAAGTTCTTCATTTATATAATTCAATATATTTCCACTTTATTTATCCTCTCATGGACAAAACACTTACCTCGCTTTAATTTTCTCTTATCACACAAATGTCATTTTTTTGCAATGTCTTTCTCATCCACACTCATAGAAGGGTCACCATAGGCTTGATAAATTCCTATATCGCTACGCGATGTGAGTCAAGGACATATGTTTATCATAAGTACTTTTCAGGGTTGTTCTTTGGCTTTCAGTTGGTAGGATTAAGATGTGAAAAACTCTGAGGTTGAATGAGGAGGACTTGACTCTTTTTGAAGCAAAATTGCATTAATCTAATTTTCACTTAAATATGGTCTTCTCCTCAATCCCCATAGTATCAGTTCAGCTCCATCATCATGAAAAGTCATGGAAATTTTACACCATTCAGCATTTCAGCATAAAAAATGTAAATATTCTCAAACATGATTTTCTAGAAAGCTCTAGATAGGAACAACTTTCCACCTCAATTAGAAGCTCTAGAAAAGGCACAGCTTCACTTATCATGAAAGCGCCAGAAAAGGCACATCTTTCAATATAATGATTTTCATCAGCCGCAAACACATCTCTTCAGAATTTAATTTTCCACCCAAAGTATCACAGAATGTGGTAGCAAAACACAAGATAGATTCCCCCACACTTAAGCTCAACTAGATTATAAAATTTCACTTCAAGAGTTGGTTGGATAGGGAAAATTATCTTATAATCCGGATATCCTAACAGGATGTGCATGGATTATAAGGACTAAAAGGATTAAATTTTCAAGGTAGGCCATTATAAAAAAGGATTCATTGAAAAAGGGGCTTTAATACCAAACAAATGACTCAATCATTTAAACTTAAGTACCTCAAACCCTCAAGTTTTGACAGAAATAAATCAAATTCTGGTTAAATAAAGCATGGTTTGGTTCTCTCAAGAAGTGAGGTGAATCTAAAGAATATGAAAATAATGGTTCAGAAGCCTCATAGGAAAGTGATTTCAAATATAAAGACAGTGACATGTGGCATGAGATTCAAAATTCAGAGTACTTTTCATGAAATAACAAAATATTTGAACTTGAAACAAAGTCATTTCAGTATTCATTTAAGCTCAGTTTCAAGGGATGAATTGTTTCACTCGTTGATATGCATTTAAAAATTGTGATGAGAATAATTTCAGATAAAAAATTTCAAAAACACAAAGAAAATTGAAAAATAAACACATAAAATTTGAAAAACACACATTTTTTTTGTTTTTTTTAAACAGGAAAACAATTGAAATTACTAAACTAAAAGGTTCCCTCCCCCACACTTAAAATATTGCATTGTACTCAATGTGAACCCATGAGATGATATATGAACATGAAATGCAGATTTTTTAAATAGTACAAATAATATAAAAGTGAAAGGGTTAGGAACAGCCTGATGTGCTCAAGTGATGATGGGGTCATGCAGTGTGATAAAATCAACTGCATCAGTAGGAAATCCCTCAATGTATCTCTTCAAACTTTGCCCATTGACTATAAATCTCCTTATAGTGTCCTCTTGTGTGATCTCCACTGCACCATAAGGAAAAAAATTCGATACAATATAAGGACCTAACCATCTGGAACACAACTTACCAGGTATCTGCTTCAGTCGTGAACTGTAGAGAAGGACTTTATCTCCAAGATGAAACTCCCTTTGTTGGATCATTCTATCATGAGTTGCTTTTAATCTTTACTTTTAGAGCCTTGAGTTTTCATATGAAGACAATCTAATCCCCTCAAGCTCTTGAATTTGCAGCTTCCATTGGATTCCAGCTTGGTCCAAATCCATGTTGCATTTCTTTATAGCCCAATAAGCCCGATGCTCAACTTCCACGGGGAGATGACACACTTTACAAAAAACAATACGAAATGGGGGCATACTAATGGGTGTCTTGTATTCTGTCCTATAAGCCCACAATGCATCATCCAAGCGCTTTCTCCAATTCTTCCTATTTGGCTGCATGGTTTTCTCCAATATTTGTTTCAACTCACGATTTGAAACCTCAGCCTGACCATTTGTTTGGGGGTGGTATGGTGTTGATGTTTTGTGTGTCACCCCATACTTTCAAAGGAGGGAAGAAAAATTCCTATTGCAAAACTGTGTCCCTTGGTCACTAATGATGGCCTTTGGTACTCCAAACATGCAAAAAATCTGTGCCTTCACAAAATCCACAACAACATGAGAATCATCAGTCCTGGTGGCCTTGGCCTCCACCCATTTGCTCACATAATCAACAACAACCAAAATATATAAGAAACCATATGAACTTGGAAAAGGACCCATAAAATCAATGCCCCACACATCAAAAATCTCACAGAATAGTATGAGTTGTTGGGGAATCTCATGTCTCCTAGAAATATTTCCAGTGTGTAGGCAACAAGAGCATGACTTACAAAACACATGGGCATCATGGAATAAACTAGGCCAGTAAAATCCAGAGTCCAAAACATTACTAGCTGTCCGTTGGGGTCCAAAGTGTCCACCATATACAAGTGTACGACATAATTGCAAAACAGACTCAAACTCATGATCACGAATACACCTCCTAATAACTTGGTCACTACACATGCGCCAGAGGTAAGGATCATCCCACACATAAAACCTAGACTCACTTTTTAGTTTCTGGACTTGATGCTTCTTTAAATTTGCTGGGATTTCAGAGGAAACAATGTAATTAACTAAATCTGTATACCAAGGATGTGTACCTAAGATGGAATAAAGATGATCATCGGGGAAAGTGTCCTGAAGTGGTACCTGATCCGAGGTTTCATACTCTAGTGTGTGAGTAAGCCTAGTCATGTGGTCCGCCACCAAGTTTTTTGACCCCTTCTTGTCCTTTATCTCAATATCAAATTCCTGAAGAAGGAGCATCCATCAGATCAGCCTTGGTTTTGCATCTGGCTTCTTCAAGAGGTACCTCAGAGCTGCATGGTCAGAAAAGACAACTACTTTAGAGCTCAATAAATATGAACGGAATTTATCTAAAGCAAATATGACTACAAGAAACTCCTTTTTCGTGGTTGTGTAATTTTATTGGGCTGAATCTAGTGTCCTCGATGCATAGGCGATCACATGTGAACGTCCCTCCACCCTCTGAGATAAGACAGCTCCAACCGCAAAGTTGGAGGCGTCATACATAAGCTCAAAAGGGATCTTCCACCGTGGGGGTTGTATGATAGGTGGAGTGGTCAGACGTTGTTTTAACTCATTGAATGAATTCCTACAAGAAACATCAAACACAAAATCAGAATCCTTTTGAAGTAATCATGACATAGGAAGAGCAATCTTACTAAAATCTTTGATGAAGCGCCGATAAAATCCTGGATGCCCTAGTAAAGATCTAACATCACACACACATGAAGGATATGGTGAGGATGAAATAATATCTACCTTTGATATATCAACCTCTATCCCATGTTTTGACACTACATGCCCTAAGACAATGCCATGCTCTACCATGAAATGACACTTTTCAAAGTTTAGGACCAGATTATTCTCAATACAATGATTCAATACCTTTCCCAAACTATTTAGACATTCATCAAATGAGGATCCATACACTGTAAAATCATCCATTAATACCTCCATGCAGGTCTCAATAAAATCAGAAAAAATACTCACCATGCATCTCTGGAAGGTACCTGGGGAGTTGAAAAGTCCAAATTGTAAACACCCGTAAAATTCAGGGGAAATTTTTTCTTAATTTTCTTTGGAATTTTACAAGAGCGCGGTTTCTGACGGCACCTGATTCCGAGGCCCGGAGTGCCCGGAATCATTTTTTCGAAGTTTGGTTCGGGTACGTTCAGTGAACGAACGAGCGAGAATTTCTAACTTTTGAACCGGTTCCCGGAATCAAATTCCGAGGGCACCGATGAACTCGTAGCGCCGATATTCGCTTAAGGAGACCTTTTCCGAGGTTGCGTTTTTTGCGGGTTGAGAGTTAGTTTTTGGGTTTTTTAAATAAAGTTAAATAAAACGTGGAAACATATTTTATTTCTTTTTTAGTTAGTTATAACCTCCAAAAGGGAGTTAGGGGTGGGACCCACATCCACTTAACCTCCCTTGGGAGGATTAAGTGTGGTGGGGCCCACACGAACCCCAACTCCTCATCTTCTCTCAAAACTCCCCTATAACCCCCTTTAATTAATGTTTGACAACTTGGTTTAATTAATTAAGGTGGGTTGATTTGAATTTCAAACCTTTGAAATTCAAGTTAATATTTGTGTAAATAAAATAATCCTTAGCTTATTTTATTTTGGTTATCCATCTTGAGAGGATTTGAGAGCTCCTTCTTCTTCTTCAAACTTTGATGAAGAACACGAAGAACACTCAAGATCCGACAAAGAACGCCGCTCCTCTCTTCTTTGTAGCCGGTTTGTTTCCGAAGATCGACGACGCCTTCCGTGTCAACGAAAGGGAACGTCGCTCCCTCCTCGGACTTCCTTCGCCGGCTTAAGAAGATTCACCAACGATGTACCTCTTCGGACGTACCTCTTCGTTAACAGAATTGATGAATGATTACTGCGACGCCCGACCTCCGCGACGTTTGTCTTCCGTGGGTCGTTGACGAACATCGTACTTGAAACCGAGGTAGGGGTGTGTTGTTGATTATTTATTTATACTTGTTCTTGGTTCTAGCATGACAATCTTGAGGATAAATGATATTGTGTTATCATCTAACGAGAGGGGGGTCGGACCACACAAACACGGCCGAATTCCCCCTCCTTTGTTCTTGAATATTATTTTTCTTGCGGATGAAACGAGATGGCGTGGTGCCGTCGCACCACGCGGAAATCGCAAGACTATAAATTGCGCGGCGCCGTAGGGCCGCGCCGCGGAAAGATTATCAAGAACGCGACGCCGTCACGCCGCGTCGAAGTAAACTGAAGGCGCTGCGGCCGGAGCGGGGCCGTGGCGGAGGGGCGCGGTGCCGTCGCACCGCGACGGACGACGAAGGGCGCGACCGGTTCCGGGCCGCGGCAGAACGAGAAGACCGGCGGCTAGCCGGGCCGCCGGTGTCGGAAGCCGGAAGGGGGACCGGCCTTGCCGGTCCCGTTGAGGAAGAACCGGCCAGCCATGCTGGGCCGGCCAGAAGGAAGAAGGACCGGGGGAATAAATTCCCCCGGTTGGCCAAAAACCGGCCCCCCATTAAGGGGGGGGGGGCGGTTACACCAAGGGGGGGGGGGGGGCAGTGCCCCCCCGTTTTTCCTCAAAGCAGGCCCCCCACGTGAGGGGGGGGGGGTTTCACAATGGGGGGGGGGGGGCAGCGCCCCCCCATTTTTCTCAAAAGCAGGCCCCCACGTGGGGGGGCCGGTTTCTCAAAGGCGCGGCTTCAGCCGCGCTGCCAGAGGGAAGAGGCGGGGGCCTTGCCCCCCACGCGTGGCACCCGAGCGGCGCCCAGGCCGCGCCGCCGTGCCGGACCGCGCCTCCGGCCTGGACGGGTCGGACTCGGGTCGGGTTGACCCGGTTCGGGCCGACCCGGGGGGGGGGGGGTCGGGCCGGGTCTGCCCGGACCCAGACCCCCCATTTTCGAATCGACTTCGGTCTTTTGCTCATAACTTGAGCTACGGACCTCTGATTGATGAACCGTCAGCGGAGATGCGATCCTTGGATCGTGACGGTCGTTTTGGTATATCGCACTCAAAGTTTCTGAATACTTTGAGTTCGACCGGGTTGGTTCGTACACGAAACCAACCGGGCCCTTGGAACGGAAACGCTCATATCTTGAGCTACGGACGTCCGATTGACGTGCCGTCAGCTTTTTTGAGTTCCTCTTAGTGAGAAGGATCTTTTGGCATACTCCGCCTGAGGTTTGGACGTAGGTGGAGTACGGTCGGGTTGGTTTTTCCTTAAAAACCAACCGGGCCCCTGGGACGAAAAAGCTAATAACTCTCAGACCGGGCGTCCGATCGACGCGCCGTCTGTTGCGTTGAGTTCCTGTTGATGATACAGAACTTTTGGATACATCAACTCTGGACTAAGTGACAGTTGATGTATCAGCCTCTCGGCTCGTGGAGCGGATCCTCCCAAACGAGCTTGCTGTGTGCGGGAACTCTGGAGCTGGCTGCGACTGTGACTGCTACTGCTTCTGCTACTGTGACTGCGATGACGACAGTACAAAGATCCTTGGTGGATTCGACGACGACTACAACACTCAGCGATCCTACGTGGATCAGTGCTACAGGTCCTGTGTGGGCCCGATCCTGTGTGGGTCCGATCTTGTGTGGGTCTTTGCGCTCAGCGGTCCTGTGTGAACCAGCGCCTACAGGTCCTGTGTGGGCCCGATCCTGTGTGGGTCTTTGCGGGGGTTAGTTACCTATCGATCCTTCGTGGGTCTGACGACTTAGATGGATCAGAGATCATCTTTATCGTCTTTCGAAGAAGTATACTTGTGTGAGCTGAATCTTGTTGCTTTCCTGTGTGGATTGTGTTGTGCTATCCTGTGTGGATTTCGTTTTGCTTTCCTATGTGGAATACGTATACTTTCCTGTGTGGACTGAGTTGTACTTGGGCTCAGAGGTTGGAGCGTATTGGAATTGATGACTTAGGTATATGTATGGGCATATACCTAAGCAGTTTCGGTTGTTACTTCGTGATTGTATCTTCCTTTGTGGTTTATCCTTTGTGGATTTTGGGAGACCTTTAGGGGTCTCGGGGTCCCTACTGAGTAGCTTATACTCACCCCTGCACGGGCTATGCCCGCACTACGTTGTGTTGGTTGCAGACGACGGACAACGTTGATCTTGGCTGAGGCTTGCAGAGCAGGACGGTACACGGAGGTGGACCTCTGGGCGGGACGTGTTCGGAGCGGACGACGAGACCCGTGGAGCAGTGGAGCTATCTGTACCCACCCTTCAGGTGGGATTTCCAGTGGACAGCTCGGTGTAGCGGCTTTTACTTTACAGTTGCCGTTTTCCCTTTCGAGTTGTACTTTACTTTCAGTTTGGGTTTGTATACTGGCCCATTTACTTTTCCTCACTTTCAGTTGTACTCTGTTTTTACTTAGTGATTACTTTTCCGCTTGCTTACTCTGTGGTGTTTGTTTACTTTTCAAAGGCAATGCCTTCCCTTTTTACTGGGATTTACGCCTTGGTGCTTGTCGCCAGCCCCTGGCCTATGGAAGGCGGGCTTGGGGTAGTCACGGCACGGGCCCCGAGGACGGGTCGTGACAAATTGTGTCAGCTCACCAGGTATACTGTTTGACTGTGGCACACCTGTTCCTTTTCAGGATGGCCCCATGACGGCAGCCAGCTAGGGTTCCGAGAGTCGAGTGTGATGACAGCCCACCGAGCGACGAGGCCTCGGTGCAGGGTCGTTTGTCAGTAGTGGCATCGACGGTAGCTCTACCCGTCGAGCCACCGATGCTTCCAGCACCAGCCGCTAGCGATGAACGTCACCTCAGCGCACTGCGTGAGTTTCAGCGCCAACGACCACCTAGGTTACGTGGGGAGACGGACCCCCAGGCAGCAGAGGACTGGCTGGAGGCAGTGGTACGAGTTTTCAGGCTAGTGAGGACACCAGCAGACCTCATGGTGATCCTCGCTGCGAGCCTACTACACGCAGCAGCGAGCCGATGGTGGATCTTGATGCTCCAGGTGCACGATGAGGCATCTCTACTATGGACGGAATTTGAGAGCCTCTTCCGCTCGGAGTTCATCCCCGCCACCCTTCGTGCGGTGCGTATCCAGGAGGTTCTTCAGCTGCGGCAATGCAGCATGACGGTCGCTCAGTACTCGACGAGATTTACTGATCTCTCGCGCTACTCGACCGACATGGTACGAGACCCATTATTCCGAGACCGGACCTTCGAGCAGGGTTTGAGACACGAGATCAGGGCATCGTTGATCTCTCTCAGCATATTGACTCAGATAGGATTATTGGAGAGGGCCCTTTTGATCGAGAGCTTCCTTGCTGAGTCTACACCAGCGCCGAGACCCACCGCAGGGCGGCACGTGGCAGAGTCTTCTGCGGCTGGCAGTCGACGGATGACTCAGGGGTCCACGCAGACCAGACCTTCAGGCAGACGACCTTAGGACACTGGCTCAGTAGTGCGGGGCACACAACGTGGAGCCAGTCTTTCGAGTGGCAGATAGTGCTATGCATGCGGCGGGCAAGGCCACATGGCTCGTGACTGCCCGACCCGCCATGCAGAGGAGCAGCAGACGGTTGAGGAACCACCTAGGCAGAGGTAGAGGATTGACCGTGGCGGTCCGTAGGGAGCAGGAGGACGAGGCAGAGGAGCTGGCCGAGCAGCAGGTGGTGGGCGATGCTTTGATTCTCTACCACCACCACCACCAGGAGGTCCACCCCGACCTCAGGGGAGAGCACAACTTCAGGCAGCTGAAGCTTACGATCATGGACCTCCGGAAACAGGTGGACTAGTGCGGGACTAGCTCCAGGAATAGAGGCCTTTGCCTATAATGCCTCTAGCTTCGTAGTTTGTGTTTCCTTGTGTCCTTGTACTTTAAGTTGAAGTAATAAAAGACTCTTGCTTTGGTGACTTTTGCTTTCTTGTCTTTTGTTTGTTTTTACTAAGAGGTGCCGGTTAAAAAAAACTGTTGACTTGACCCTCACTTGCGAGATTCTTACTGGAGGAAACCCAGTGACCATACACTGATGCCGATAGTGTGACTCAACCCTTGGAGGCAAGAGTAACGGTTGGATCTCTTGGTAGAAGCGTCGAGGCCTTACGACGTCATCCATGCCATGAATTAACTAATCATGACGGTATTGACTGTATTAGGCAAGGAACGTGGTTCATCCAGGGGATGAGACCGGATTTCAATTTTCGGCAAAGGATAAATCTTTGCAGCTTTTCCGTATGTTAAGGAGGAAGGGGAAACCCTTCGTGTGGTCAGACAGATGTCAGGAGAGCTTCCAGGAGCTGAGACAGAGGTTGACCGGCGCACCTATCTTGAGGTTGCTTGAGGAGGGAGTAGGGTACGTAGTCTACTGCGATGCATCAGGGACAGGACTCGGATGTGTTCTGATGCAGGAGCGGGCAGTGATCGCCTATGGATCACGTCAGTTGAGGCCGCATGAGCAGAACTACGCTACCCATGACCTGGAGTTAGCAGCAGTGGTCTTTGCTCTCAAGACATGGCGACATTACCTGATGGGCGAGCGTTTTACAGTCTTTTCTGATCATCAGAGTATCAGGTATATCTTCTCATAGAAGGACCTGAACCTGAGACAATGGCGATGGCTCGAGTTCCTCCAGGACTATGACTTTGAGATAGTCTATACTCCTGGGAAGGGGAACGTAGTAGCCGATGCCCTCAGCAGGAGGATGGGCATTCAGATACTTGATTAGGTGACGGAGCAGCTAGCCTCTTTGCAAATATCCTTCGTGGATAGAGATGGAGCAGCCTTCCTCCAGTCTCTCACAGTCACCCCTCCACTACTACAGCAGGTCAGAGAGGCACAGCGTGAGGATGCTGACTGTGAGACACGGCGTGCACAAATATCCTCGGGACATGCACCTGATGGTTTCTCCCTTGGAGCAGAGCACGAAATCCTTTTCAGAGGACGTACCATGGTACCAGTCGCTTTGCGAGAGGAGGTGATGAGAGAGTTTCACACTTCTCCTTTGGCGGTACATCCAGGAGTGGCGAAGATGTACCAGGATCTCAGATGACAGCACTGGTGGCCGGGCATGAAGAAGGTTGTGGCAGAGTTCGTTTCTCGATGCCTCACCTGCCAGCAGGTGAAGGCAGAGCATCAGGTACCAGCAGGCTTGGTACAGCCCTTGGAGGTTCCAGAGTGGAAGTGGGACGGCATATCTATGGACTTCGTGACTGGAATTCCACGCACTTCCATAGGTCACGACTCCATCTGGGTGATTGTTGACCGACTCACCAAGTCGTCTCACTTCTTACCCATCAGAGAGCAGGGCTCAGTGGGGAGCTTGACGTTGACGATGGGGAGACTTTTACAGAGGTCCCAGTGGAGATAGAGGATCGACGGGAGCGGGTCCTACGTGGGTGATCGATTCCTCTTGTGCGCATCATATCGCAGCACGGGAACCTCTAGGAGAGCACATGGGAGCGGGAGGCTCAGATGCGTGCTCAGTACCCTCATTTGTTTCCCTAGTTTTTGATGTATCTTTACGGGGACGTAAAGCCCTGAGGTGGGAGTAATGTAAAGACCCGTAAAATTCAAGGGAAATTTTTTCTTAATTTTCTTTGGAATTTTACAAGAGCGCGGTTTCTGACGGCACCTGATTCCAAGGCCCGGAGTGCCCGGAATCATTTTTCTGAAGTTTGGCTCGGGTACGTTCAGTGAACGAATGAGCGGGAATTTCTAACTTTTGAACCGGTGCCCAGAATCAAATTCTGAGGGCACCGATGAACTCACAGCGCCGATATTCTCTTAAGGAGACCTTTTCCGAGGTTGTGTTTATTGCGGGTTGAGAGTTAGTTTTTGGGTTTTTAAAATAAAGTTAAATAAAATGTGGAAACATATTTTATTTCTTTTTTAGTTAGTTATAACCTCCCAAAGGGAGTTAGGGGTGGGACCCACATCCACTTAACCTCCCTTGGGAGGATTAAGTGTGGTGGGGCCCACACTAACCCCAACTCCTCATCTTCTCTCAAAACTCCCCTATAACCCCCTTTAATTGATGTTTGACAACTTGGTTTAATTAATTAAGGTGGGTTGATTTGAATTTCAAACCTTTGAAATTAAAGTTAATATTTGTGTAAATAAAATAAGCCTTAGCTTATTTTATTTTGGTTAGCCATCTTGAGAGGATTTGAGAGCTCCTTCTTCTTCTTAAAACTTTGATGAAGAACACGAAGAACACTCAAGATCCGACGAAGAACGCCACTCCTCTCTTCTTCGTAGCCGGTTTGTTTCTGAAGATCGACGACGCCTTCCGTGTCAACGAAAGGGAACGCCGCTCCCTCCTTGGACTTCCTTCGTCGGCTTACGAAGATTCACCAATGACGTACCTCTTCGGACGTACCTCTTTGTCAACAGAATTGACGAACGATTACCGTGACGCCCGACCTCCGCGACGTTTGTCTTCCGTGGGTCGTTGACGAACATCGTACTTGAAACCGAGGTAGGGGTTTGTTGTTGATTATTTATTTATACTCGTTCTTGGTTCTAGCATGACAATCCTGAGGATAAATGATATTCTGTTATCATCTAACGAGAGGGGGGTCGGACTACAAAAACACGGCCGAATTCCCCCTCCTTTGTTCTTGAATATTATTTTTCTTGCGGATGAAACGAGATGGAGTGGTGCCGTCGCACCACGTGGAAATCGCAAGACTATAAATTGCGCGGCGCCGTCACGCCGCGTCGCAGAAATATTATCTAGAACGCGACGCCGTCGCGCCGCGTCGAAGGAAACCGAAGGCGCCGCGGCCAGAGCGGGGCCGCGGCGGAGGGGCGCGGTGCCGTCACACCGCACTGGACGACGAAGGCCGCGGCCGGTTCCGGGCCGCGGCGGAACGAGAAGACCGGCGGCTAGCCGGGCCGCCGGTGTCGGAAGCCGGAAGGGGGACCGGCCTTGCCTGTCCCATTGAGGAAAAACCGGACAGCCATGTTGGGCCGGCCGGAAGGAAGAAGGACCGGGGGAATAAATTCCCTCAGCTGGCCAAAAACCAGCCCCCCATTAAGGGGGGGGGGGGTTACACCAAGGGGGGGGGGGGGGCAGAACCCCCCCGTTTTTCCTCAAAGCAGGCCCCCCACGTGAGGGGGGGACGGTTTCACAAAGGGGGGCAGCGCTGCCCCGTTTTTCTCAAAAGCAGGCCCCCACGTGGGGGTGGGGGGGTTTCTCAAAGGCACGGCTTCAGCCGCGCCGCCAGAGGGAAGAGGCGAGGGCCTTGCCCCCCGCCCGTGGCACCCGAGCGGCGCCCAGGCCGCGCCGCCGTGCTGGACCGCACCGCCGCGCCGCCGGCCTGGCCGGGTCGGACTCGGGTCGGGTCGACCCAGTTCGGGCCGACCCAGGGGGGGGGGGGGTCGGGCCGGGTCTGCCCGGACCCGGACCCCCCATTTTCGAATTGACTTCGGTCTTTTGCTTATAACTTGAGCTATTGACCTCCGATTGACGAACCGTCAGCGGAAATGAGATCCTTGGATCAAGACGGTCGTTTCGGTATATCGCACTCAATGTTTCTGAATACTTTGAGTTCGGCCGGGTTGGTTCGTACACGAAACCAACCGGGCCCTCGGAGCGGAAACGCTCATATCTTGAGCTACGGACATCCGATTGACGTGCCGTCAGCTTTGTTGAGTTCCTCTTAGTGAGAAGGATCTTTTGGAATACTCCGCCCGAGGTTTGGACTTAGGTGGAGTACGGTCGGGTTGGTTTTGCTTTAAAAACCAACCGGGCCCCTGGGACGAAAAAGCTAATAACTCTCAGACCGGGCGTCCGATCGACGCGCCGTCTATTGCGTTGAGTTCCTGTTGACGATACGGAACTTTTGGATCCATCAACTCTAGACTAAGTGACAGTTGATGTATCAGCCTCTCGGCTCGTGGAGCGGATCCTCCCAAATGAGCTTACTATGTGCGGGAACCCTAGAGCTGGCTGCGACTGTGACTGCTATTGCTTCTGCTACTGTGACTGCGAAGACGACAGTACAGAGATCCTTGGTGGATTCGACGACGACGACTACAACACTCAGCGATCCTACGTGGATCAGTGCTACAGGTCCTGTGTGGGCCCGATCCTGTGTGGGTCCGATCCTGTGTGGGTCTTTGCGCTCAGCGGTCCTGTGTGAACCAGCGCCTACAGGTCCTGTGTGGGCCCGATCCTGTGTTGGTCTTTGCGGGGGTTCGTTACCTATCGATCCTTCGTGGGTCCGATGACTTAGATGGACCAGAGATCATCTTTATCGTTTTTCGAAGAAGTATACCTGTGTGAGCTGAATCTTGTTGCTTTCCTGTGTGGATTGTGTTGTGCTATCCTGTGTGGATTTTGTTTTGCTTCCCTGTGTGGAATACGTATACATTCCTGTGTGGACTGAGTTGTACTTGGGCTCGGAGGTTGGAGCGTATTGGAATTGATGACTTAGGTATATGTATGGGCATATACCTAAGCAGTGTCGGTTGTTACTTCGTGATTGTATCTTCCTTTGTGGTTTATACTTTGTGGATTTTGGGAGACCTTCAAGGGTCTCGGGGTCCCTACTGAGTAGCTTATACTCACCCCTGCACGGGCTATGCCCGCACTACGTTGTGTTGGTTGCAGACGACGGACAGCATTGATCTTGGATGAGGCTTGCAGAGCAGGACGGTACCCGGAGGTGGACCTCTGGGCAGGACGTGTTCGGAGCGAACGGCGGGACCCGTGGAGCAGTGGAGCTATCTGTACCCACCCTTCAGGTGGTATTTCCAGTGGATAGCTCGGTGTAGCGGATTTTACTTTATAGTTGCTGTTTTACCTTTCGAGTTGTACTTTACTTTCAGTTTGGGTTTGTATACTGGCCCATTTACTTTTCCGCACTTTCAGTTGTACTCTGTTTTTACTTAGTGATTACTTTTCCGCTTGCTTACTCTGTGGTGTTTGTTTACTTTTCAAAGGCAATGCCTTCCCTTTTTACTGGGATTTACGCCTTGGTGCTAGTCGCCAGCCCCTGGCCTATGGAAGGCGGGCTTGGGGTAGTCACAGCACGGGCCCCGAGGACGGGTCGTGACACAAATGGCATCCTCCGATAGGCAAATGTGCCAAAGGGACCGGTGAAAGTAGTCTTCTCTTGATCCTCCGGAGCTATAGGAACCTGAAAATATCCAGAAAATCCATCGAAGAAACAATAGTGTGTTTTCCCAACTAGTATCTCAAGCATTTGATCAATAAATGGGAGGGGGAAATGGTCCTTGCGAGTGGACTGATTTAGTTTCCTATAATCAATACACACACACCAACTATTTTGTACCCTCATTGGAACTAACTCATCTTTCTCATTTTTAACAACAGTAACACCACTCTTCTTAGGCACAACCTAAATAGGACTTACCCTCTGAGAATATGAAATGGGAAAGATTATACCAGCCTCGACAAATTTATCAACTTCTTTTTTAACAACTTCCAGGAAGGTGGGATTGAGTCTCCTTTGTGGCTGTCTCACAGGTTTAGCCCCATCCTCCAAAAGAATCCTATGCATGCAAATGGAGGGGCTAATACCTGATATGTCAGTCAAGGTCCACCCAATCACCGTAATGTTCTCCCTCAAAATATTAAAAATCTTTTATTTATGTTCAAAATGGAGATTGTTAGCAATGATAAAAGGTAATCTCTCACCACTCAACAAGTATGAGTATTTCAGATTTAGTGGCAATGGCTTGAGTTCTAATGAAGTAGGGTGTAGTATGGATGGAGACATTGAAGGAACTAAAATATGTGCACAAAGAGCATCAGTATCAGAATAGACATCATCAAAATCAGTGAATAAAGCATCAAATCCATTAGCATACTCAACAGCCATTTCATAATTAGAGTGAACATGATCAAAATCCGAATATGAATCCACATAAAAATAAAATCCAAGAGAGGATGTTGTATCAGAAACATGTGTGGAAGTGCCCTTAGACATCAAACTCGAACCAATACTCATAATCTCCTTAAGCATAGGACAATAAAATTCCATGGAGTTTTTATTTGGTGGTTCAGAATGGGAGATAACAGAAGCAGAATGGTCCTCTAAGGGGTACTTCATGGATTCCATGACATTAAATATCACAACTTCATCCCCAAATTCCATGGAAAGTGTACCCTCATTGAAATTTATGATAGTTTTTGCGGTTTTGAGGAAGGGCCTACCTAATATAATGGGAGCATGAGAACTTACCTGATCATCCTCCATGGTAAGCACGTAGAAATCTGCTGGAAAGATCATGTCTCTTACCCAGATAAGTACATCCTCAAGAACTCCTACTGGATATGCCATAAATTTATTCTCCAGTTGCACCACTACTCTCGTCGGTTTCAACTCACCAACCTATAAAGAAGATAATACAGAGTGAGGCATCACATTTATTTAAGCTCCTAAATCACAAAGAGCATCAGAGAAGTGAAACTCCCATATGCTACATGGGATGGTGAATGTCCCAAGATCCTTGCACTTTGTTGGCATTGCTAGAGTTAGTGTAATGAGTGCTAATACATTCCTTCAAAGGTCGATCCTCTCACTTCCCTTGAGCCCTCTTTGTTTGTTACAAAGTTATTTTAAGAATTTCGCATACCTTAGGATTTGTTTGATGGCTTCAAGTAGAGGAATGTTGATCTCCACTTGCTTGAATGTGTCCAAAACCTTCTTTTGCATTACTTCTTCAGCCATATTCTTGGTTTGAACAACCCTATTTGGAAAAGGAAGGGGTTTAGGAGGAACATCATCAATCTTTTTCTTACCTTTATCTTTCTCCTTGTATTTCTCATCAGTTGGTATGAAATGCAACTTCTATGGATTTGAGGTGAATCATGGTGGAATGGTAGGTACAGATGTATCGTTAATTTTCTTCCCACTTCTCAATGTGATGGTATTAACATTACCCTTTGGATTTGGAGTGGGTTGGGAAGGTAGATTTCCAGAATTCTTACTTACAAGTTCATGGAGGGCGGTGGCAATCTGGATCAATTGAATATTCAACTCTCTCAACTCTGAACCTTGACTCTTCAGCTCATTCTATTGATTAAGAACAATTTGTTTCAAAAGTACATCAGTTTTAGAATCTACCTTGTGTGGGGGATTCCCTTATTACTGGATTTATGATGCTTGGGCTTCAAATATCCTTTGGGATTGTTGGAAACCCTGCTGGTAAGGCAGAGGCTACTGGAAGTTTTGTTGAAAGGGTGGCATTTGTTGTTGTCCAGAGCCATACCCCATGTTTGATTGGTCCTTCCACCCTTGGTTGTATATTGGATCAAACTTATTTTGGGGATATGGTTGTTGTTGTTGTTTTTGATGATACGGTCTCCTAGGAAATACTGCTGCACAATATTCTGTTTCTTATAGTTGGGGGAAACAGTCAGTTGGGTGGCTTGTCTCAGTGCGAATGCCACGAGGCCTTGAAGGAGGGGGTTGGAATGTCTTTTGTGCCAAAGCAATATGCCTCACCATAGTGGTCAATTCTTCCAACTTTGTATCAATCAAATTACTTTCAAGAGAAGAAGGAATTACCTGATGTACTCCCCTGACATGTGGTGTACCTCTATCGCCAAATTGTTGGGATTTTTGGGCCATTTTGTCGATCAATTCTCGTGAAACTACTGGTGTCTTGTCCACCAATGCTCATCCAGCAACAACATCCACCATACTTCTCTCCATAGGTGTGAGTCCTTCATAAAAGTACTGAATGTGTAACTGCTCATTGATTTGGTGATGTGGGCATCTTGCACACAACTTATTGAATCGCTCCCAATACTCATACATTGAATCCCCTTGTGATTTCTTGATACCCAATATCTCCTTTCGAATGGATGTGGTACTTGATGCTGGAAAAAATATTTGCAAGAAAAGACGTTTCAAATCATTCCAACATGTTACATCTCCAGGTTGCAAATAATACATCCAATGTTTTGCAGCTCCATCAAGTGAGAATGGGAATGCTCTTAATTTGATTTGATCTTCAGAAAATTTTCTTGGTTTTAAAGTTTAGGAAACCACATTAAATTATTTAAGGTGTTTGTTGGGATCCTCACCAGATAATCCATGAAACTTTGGAAGAAGGTGAATTAATCCAGATTTCAATTCAAAGTCCGATTCGAGATTCGGGTATGCAATACAATTTGGTTGATAGTTAATATCAGGTGAAGCCAATTCTCGAATGGTTTATTAAGTTCATTTCCATTATTTCTAGCCATTGGTTCCTCTTTTATGTTTGAATTTGAATTTCTTCCAATTTCAATGTTTCTGGAAGATAGGAATTCACTAACTGGTAGAATATTGAAACTTCCCGTAGACTGAGAATGTCGAATTCGAGCCCTAAGGCTACGTTCAATCTGAGGGTCAAGATCTAAGAGATCTTTAGGATTAGTTCATGTCATAAATAAAATAAAAATGAAAATAAAGAAAGTGGACCATAGTAAAATAAAAATGATAAGTTTGAGTTGATGGTCCAAAAAAAGAAAAGAAGTGGATGAAAAAAAATGAAAACTTGAGAAAGGGGAAAGATGAAAGAGAGAGGTGAAGAAAATAATAAAATTAAAAATAAAAGAAATACCTCTAAATGGATGAATAAATTACTTGCCTCCCTGGAAATGGCACCAATTTGATCGAGCACTATCGTGGGTGCCCTCAAATGATTAGTGTGATTTTGGGGTACTTAGGTGCAGCAGAGTGGCTAACTAAGGTCGTCTATCAAAGGAGGAAGTGAATTTAACAACTTATTAAAGGTATTATAAAAAAATAAAATAGAATAGAATAAAAACACTACTTTAAAGGATTGGGGTTTGTTATAGTTTATGAATCTATAAGAATTTTTCTGGAAGAAGATTGTATATTTTTTGTTTTTAGTTTTGAAATGAATTTCGATTAAAATGACACAACAAGAAGATGTTTTTTTAGAAATATATTTTAAAAGGAGTAATTGATATAACTATACATCTTCATTCTATTATTAATAATTATCATTTAAATCAATATCCACTCAATTATGATCCCCTAATTTTTTATCCCTCGAACCCTACGGGAGTTAACTTAACCACAAAGATGAAATTACTTAAACCCTAGGCTAGCTTCGGAACACGCAATCGCAACACCCTGCTTTGATTGTTGTTCTAAGGATAGATTATGGTAAGTGGTTAATTAGAGCACATATCCATTCTGTAAATGAGGATGAATTGTGTTTAGGGATTATATTTGAAATCTACAAATTTTTCCCGTGTGGTCTTGTATTACCGATTAAGATCGCGCTCTCACAATTTACACAAAATCTCGACCTCGCATGTTTTGTATTAATTGTCCAATTTCTTTCTTAGTTTCTTGTAATTTAAAAACACAATTCATGGATCATATTATGTGAATTAAATTATCTCATTGATTCAAAATAAATTAATGAAGAAGGATAGAGGTTGATCGATTACTAAAAAGAACTACTCTTCCATGGGTTGCGTAATCATTGTAGAAGCGTTTTGCATGTGCAAAGGTTTATAATGGGTATAACCCAATAACGCTTCTACTCAAGAATTCCAACCCAATTAGGAAGATTTGAGAATAAGAAATTTAAACAAAATAGAAGAAAATATGAGGAATAAAAGAAGATCAAATAAGTTTATTACACAATTGAAAACATTACAAAATGAAGAAGAGAAGGAGGCTTCGATGAGGGGATCCTTGCTTCAAGAGCTACCCCTATTAAAATGGTTGGATAATTTGGGTGAAACCAATTATCATCTACCTAAGATCTTCTAATTCAAGTAAAAACCCCACAAAATGAGAAAAAAACCAATTTATAGAGTGGTGGGGAGGCTAGGTTCAAAGTGGTTTCAAGTGTGAATGGGGAATCTCGGCCAAATATTTTATTCCAACTAGAACCGCCCATTTTGACACCAAAAAACGTGAATTGGCCGGCCTTAAAGAAGTATAAAATGTGTGGATATTGGTAATCTATCTCATCTACAAATTTGGGCTCAATATAATCCCATATGAAGGAGTTATGGCTGAAATACAGAAGCTTCTCCATTCTGGCGTGTCCATCCCACCTTTGCCTCGATGGCCCAATTAGTCCATCCAAATGCATTATTTTGATCTAGTGTCCTCAATAAAAGTTGTATACAATTAAGTT
Source organism: Viscum album (assembly GCA_963277665.1). NCBI lineage: Eukaryota > Viridiplantae > Streptophyta > Magnoliopsida > Santalales > Viscaceae > Viscum > Viscum album. The sequence continues at coordinate 88,021,575 of OY728132.1, forward strand.
ATTGACATTTTTACAAAATTTCACGTTAAAATAATAAATAAAAAAATATTTATTTTTGAAATACTACAGTGCACTATAAAGGGTAAAACTAGAATTTTCACCAAATTCTCAAATGAATGATCAATTCCCAAATATTTTATAAATAAACATATTTAACACAATTTGAGGAAATTATTTCATTTATTATCAATAAAATATTCAACAAAATAGTGTTTTATCAATTATTGAAATGATTCCTTCTATTTCCTTCCATTTACCAAAATAAAGAAAAATACGAGTTGAGAATTTTAAAACTATTAAACATATAAAAGTGAAACTATAAACATGGAAGGGATAACCCATAAATGACATGTATTATTTAACCTTTGAATTTATAGTTCTCAATATAAGTTATCAATAGTTTATTTCATAACATTAAATTTCATTGGTATTTTTTCTCTTTATAATAGACTTTCAAAAGCACATGATTAACCAAATTCGTGTCTCCTAGGAGTTTCTAGCCAGATGTGTAGTATTAGGACTATTTTTTATGCACTAGGTACTGGTAAAGTTAATACCCAATGGGTATTTTATATTTATAACCCATAGTTACATCAATTCTATAACCAAGTCCACTTTCTAGTATCCAGGAAGGTATGTGTTTTATTAGAAAACCAAGAATGATATTCTTTACCAAAATTTATGGATATTTTCCTATGTTTATTCAAATCCTTATGGGTTTTACCAAGGTTTTCTAATCATAATCCCCCAAAATAACTAGACCTTCCTCTGATTCTAACTATGTAAACCCTTATCTTTTATACACTTTATTTCATGATTTATTACACATAATTCAATCCCATAAGATCGAGAGGCCTGATGCATTTGGTAAATTAAATAAATAAGATATTAAATTGATAATAGGATATAATAACTTCATTTAAAAATCCATAAAGATCTCCTACATTCCATTGAACTCTTAATACTATGAATAATAACCTGGGGACATTCATAAGAAAGGGGTAAGATATAAATCCTAGTAAGGTAATAATCATGACACAACATAAAGAATAACAGTACATGAGAGCTAAGAGGCATAATACTATGACCTAAAAAATGTGATAATCATAATAATGAACATCAAATCATGATATAATATGATAACATAAATACATCATAAGAATGTGACAACAATATAAAACATGACATCCAAACCATAAGTCATGGATAAACTCTAATAAATCAAAACATAGTGTGCTTAGAATAACTGTATATGAAATATACATGGTATCCCATGAGATAAAGACATTACAAAATGAAATGTAGGGATGTATAATTTTGGACCCACCCATCAAATTCATATAATTTACATGAAATTGTGTTCCACATAGATCATACAACATAATAATTCCTTTCATCACATTTAATATGATGATTAAGGGGTGTGGGAAACACACATGGAAGTAACCAATAAATAAATTATAGGTGAAAGTTGGTGAAAAACCTTTAGTGGAAATGGTGATTGGTATTCACAATGAAAAATTTTGGCTTGTAAAAGCACAAAATAATTTTGACAGCGTAACAATTATAGATTAGGATTCATGGAAGGAATTAATGAGAGTGAAATGTGGTCTATTATCACATGGGAATCATAAGGATAGTAAATGAATGTATAAAAAACACATTTCAATTTGAAAAATTGTAAATCAAATTGCATAATGAAAATAATTTACTTGAATAAATAAAAGTAAGAAGAGAATCCCTTACTTGAGAGGTTGCTTCTAAATTTTTTAGAGGAGCTTCTTAAGAGATTGATAACACCTTGAGAGGGATTTTGAGAGGAATAAGTAGAGAAAATTAACTCTCAATGGGTTTTGAGTGAATATAAATGGGATTTTGGGTGATTATTTATAGAAAAATAGAGGTTAATTTCTTATTAATTTCTAAACACGGGTTTTGGACTCTAAGTAATAAAATAATCAAAACTAAAACCCTTCCTATAGTTTTTTTCTACGGTTTCTACCAAAGAGGAGTAGTTTCTAATATTTCATTACTATAAGATTATAACTTATAAAAATAATACAATTCATTATGTAGAAGTAATTCATTTTAAAATGAATTTATTTTTAAAACCTTAAAATATAATATAGGGTTTGTAGGATTCATTATGTGACATCCTGACCCTCTCTATTAGCTTGGGAAGGCAGTGAGAAATTTTTGGGACTTAGGTGACATTCAAAAGATTCCAAAGGAAATAAATACTAAGGGATTCATAATAATTGTGGGATGATTTTCAATTTTAAAATAAAAAACTAGAATAAGAATACCATAACCAAACAACCATTATTTGTTGCATAGAAACGGTGTAATACAACTTAAGAGAACAACCCAAACAAAACTATATCTAAGTAAAAAGTTTAAACCAAAAACCAACAAGAACCAAAGACCTCAAAGACATTAATTCATATCTCCAAACATGATCCAAGTTCCAAATCTATAGTCCATGTCTATATTATCACAATTCATCACTAAAGAACCGTGATAACTTTCCTTTACCCATGTCTTGATATACAATATAAGTAAATGCACCAAAGTTCCCAAGTAGGGGGTGAGTATATAACTCAGTAGGTTTTCATCAATTAATTCCATACTCAAGCCACAAGGATAGAATATATTATCACATTTATATGAAAAACTTATATAAAATAATTTAAAATAGTTAATATCAAAACAAGATTTATTTTTTAGTAAAATAATTTTCCATGGAAAGAAACCAAACAATTCTTTCAAAATATTTAACTATTCCATTTGACATCACCCATTCAATTCCAAACATCCACATATTTATTCCCATGTGATAGTTTCATAATCATGAGTGGTATCTCATTGATCTATTTTTTTTTCAAGTTAATCATATACCATGTTCCCCAATGGTATACACCCCTTCAATAGGGTCATGTTAATGAAAATGAACACATGTCAACCATTTATTCCAATACCATGCCAAAACAATTATTCCAAACCATTTCAATAAAACAATTATTTTATTGAATAAATTTTCAAAAAACTTTTACCATGAATCAGAAAAAAACCATCATTTTAAAATCATCAACCAAAATAAATTTCTAGAAAGCATCCAATTTATAAGATTTCACAAACCATTTCTAAATAGGTTTTCTATAAAAATTTGTACATAAGTTTTACAGTTAAATTAATACAATTAAATAAATTTTATATCAAGACTTATAGTTATAAATAAGAGGAGTTGAGAGTGAACCACCTACCTCTCAATGTTTGGTAAAAACAAAGAACAAAAAAAATTCTTCAAAAAACCAGATTCAAATTCCTTAAAATGTCCTTAGATATTGTTCTATATCATAAAAAATGACAAATCATTGTTGTAAAAAACATTAATATTTTCCCAAGGAATTATATTCATGAATCCAAGAGAGGAAAAAAGAAGAAAAATAAGGAAAACTACCAAGAAAAAGTACTTAACAAGAAATTCTTACCTCCAACGCACTTAAAATTACCAACAGATTGTTATCAGATCAAGAGGAAGGGTCTCTACGGCCATTGAAAGAAGTTGAAATCATGTTAGGTTTAGATTAGGGAAACAAATTCCATTAATGTTGTGATCTAAATGAGATCCAAAATTTTGAGATATTGTTTTTTAACATTGCACTGTTAAGGTGCATGCTTAAGAAAACCATGCGCTCACAATGCAATAGAAATTTCCTCCAAACACCCATCACACATTTGAATTGTTTGGTTGGACAAAACATGAAACAAACATGATAAATACCTATGTATAGACATTAATTATTTCTTATAGGTTCCCATATGGGTTTTCCAAACTATTTGTTAATCGTGCTCCTATCTAGTGCCCACTATTTCAGTTGCATGATTTCTTGGGAGGTGTTTCAGAGTTTCTAATAACTGTGATGAAACTATTTGTCTCCAAAAAATCACCAAAAACTTTTTAAAACTCCTCCAATCCTTCCCAGAATTAACCCAATAACATTACATAGTTAAAATACAGAAATAAAGGGTTAATTACCTAAATTGGGGGTTCTATATTCTCCCAACCATTAATCTTTCCATCCCAAAAGGCTGAAAACCATAATTATCCTAAAAGTACTTAGGGAATTTCTCAACCATTTCCTTTACACATTACCACATTTCTTCCTAAATATGACCATAATTCCCTAAAACCCACACTAGACTGATACTTTTTCCACACAAGAATTTATATATCTTATTCACAATCCACATTGGCACATGAAATAAAGTAGCATCCAGAACTAGGTAAAAGTGATCCAGTAAATCACATGGTTAGGATCAAGCTGATACTTATTCAATTGAGACACATGAAATATATTATGAACTAAACTGAAAAATTGTGGAAATGAAAACCGATATTCCACCTCACTAACCTATTTATGTATCTCAAAAGGGGTCAAGTATCGAGGAGATAACTTTACTTGCATCCCAAAATTACGATTCCCAAGCCTTGGATCGATTCTCAAGAACACATGAACCCTAAAATTGAATGAAAATGGCCTTTGATGATGATATGTATATTATTTATGATGATGTTTAGTTGTCTCTACTATTTTCTTGATCAACTAAATGTTATCTATTTTCTATTTCTCAAGACTTGGTCCAACCAGTGTAGTCTCATATATTTCTAACCAATGAAGTCTAGAACGTAAAGGAATCCCCTAAAATTCTTCAAAAGAAGCCATATGTATCAAGGCCTGATAATGTTTTTATACGATAACTCCACTAATGGTATTTGATCCTCCCTTGAGCCTCTAAAATCAATTACACAATCCCTAAGCATGTATTATAATGTTTGTATTGTCCTTTCATATTTTCTATCCATATAAGAATGATACATCGTGATTATGGTCAACCAAGTCACAAGGGATTTCTATAAGGATATCAAAAAATGAGTCATAAACATTGGATCTCGCTTCGATAATATCGAAACTGGTATGCCATACCTCTTTACCACTTCTCAGATATATATTTTAGACAAGTCCTCCACTGTATGTGATTCACAAATAGGGATGAAATGGGATGACTTTGTGAGTTGATCCATTATCACCCATATGGAATCATGTTTCCAATAAATAATTGGGATAATTTTCATAAAATTTATGTCTATCTACTCCCATTTCCAAACATGAATTGGTAAAGACTACAACATACCCGTTGGCCACTTGTGCTCTACATTAACCAGTTGATAGGTGAGGCATCTCATAAAAAACACAACCACTTTTCTTTTGATTACAACCCACCAAAATTGTTGTTTCAGTGCCTTATACATCTTTTGTATTCCAGGATGAACTACCCATCTCAAATGAAGGTAAGAATAAGGAAGTTATTCCTAATAAAACCATAGGTATGGACATATGATATATAATCCAAACAATGAACTCCCATTCAACTTCCTTCCCTCAATGGTCTCCCCATCATTGAGTTTTGACCTAAAAACAACACATTTAAAGTCAAATGTCTGTGCCTATTTTACTTTCTCAACTAAATCAGGTAAAACACAAACTGGAAATAAAACTACAATACTACCTTGGTCTTCACAATATATGTGCATGTTGGTTATCACTGACATTAGCTTCCACTGATCTAAATATTTTTTCTCCAACTGACTATATTAATTTCTCCTTAATGCATCTGACAACAAATTTCCTTTTCCCAGTGCATACATCAAGTCAAATTCAAACATTTGTAAATCATCCAACCATCATCTTTGTCTCAAATTCAAATATATTTGTGAGAAAATATGTTTCAAGCTATTATTATCCACAAACAATGTAAATTTATCACCAAAGAGGTAATGAGATCAATTATTCAAATCCCAAACCATAAAAAATAATTTCAAATTGTGATTTGGATATTTCTTCCCATGAAAAAATAACTGACATGATCCATAAGAAACAATATGATTACCCTACATGATAAAACACCCCAACCTATATCTTGAAGCATCACAATGAATCACATAACCCAATCCGAATTCTGAAAATATATAGATTGGTGCTGAAGTAAGGTAAAATTTAATCTCTTGAAAATAATTATAACATTCCTCATTACATTGGAATAGAACATTATTCCTTGACAAAATATTCATTGGAGACTCTATTTATGAAAATTCACTAACAAAATATCGATAATAACCATCTAGGCTAAGGAAACTACATATCTTAATGAAATTATTCAGAGATTTTCAAGAGATAACTGTTACTATAGTTTCTAGATCCATAGAAACAACTATTTTAGGGATTAAATGGCCTAGTAAATGTACCTATTATATCAAAAAATTATACTTTTAAAGTTTTATATATAGATTATGATCCCAAAATATAGCCAACACTATTTCCATGTATTGCTCATGATCAACCTTTATCTTTCAACACACCAATATTTCATCCAAAAACACCATAAAAAGACCATATTTCTTATAAATATTTTATTTATCAATTCCAAAAATATGGATGGTGTATTCATAAGACCAAAATGCATAACCACATACTTCTAAAGGACATATCTACTTATGGAAGCTGTATTTGGAATATCATCCTTCTGAACCCACAATTGGTGATATCTCAAATATAAAAATTTTAGAGAACCACTAGGGCCCCTTTAATTGATCAAATTGATCATCAATATGTATAATTTGATACCAATTCTTTATCATAACTTAATTAATCTTAGGATAATCTACATATATCCAAAGAGTTCCATCCACCTTTTTCACAAACAAAATTGGTGTAACCCCAAAGGATGTACTAGGATGAATGAATCATTTCCTTTCTAACTCTTCAAACTAGAATTTCAATTATCTTAATTATATTGGTTCCATTCAATAATATATAAGTTATATAGTATTTGTACTTATAATGATATCAATCGTAATATATACATATCTTTTGGGTGTAAAACCTGAGAAATTATTAGGAAAAACATCTGAAAACAAATCAAAAATTGATATAAAACCTCTATTTTTGATCTCATCCACTAATTAAAAATTTAATGCATCCTAATAATATAATATAATTCCAAATTATGGTACTATAAATCTTACTGTACCTACCTTTACATTCTGGTATCCTCTAAATAGATACTTGATTCTATTTCCAGTCGTAAAAGTAACCCTTCAGGTATAATAGTTGATGTGATATTTAAATATTGTCAACAAATCCATACCCATTATTATGTAACATACATCCATCTCAAGAATATATAAATCCAAAATCAATTTAGCTCCATCAATAGTTATATAACATTCTTTGAAGATAAAGGCTCGACATTATATCTGACCAATAAGAGTTTGATGTTTCCAAACAGAAGGCATCATCTCAACATAAAAACCTAGAAGATCAATATAATGATAAGAAATAAATGAACGGGATTCAACCATATCAAAAAATTATTTCATAATAGTATAATTCAAAATAATCATACCTATCCCCATCGATGGTTCAAATTGATTATCCACAATCACTTTCTCAGCTCTATACAATTGCTTACTTGCTGCAATTTGTTCTTTATTTCCCTATTGAGATTTCACTAGTTGAGGGGTAATGGTATTCCTAGAATTACTATGGATAGATCAGTTATTATAATGAGAAATATTTTACTAACCTCATCTCATTGAATCATACAACCTATGCAAAACATGAGTTGTATCCCTAGAACCCGACCTTGGATCATTGCAACAATTACGCTGAAGATGTCCCTTATGGTTGAAATTGTGACATGCTCTAGGTGGTGCTTTTCAAATCAATTAATGTGATCAAATGAATCAAATTGAAAATATCTTGTATTACTCTTGGGTTTAGGAGGAATATTAACATATCCCACTATTTAATTAGGATTCATACCACTACCTTGTAAGGTGTCTGTCTTCTTCTTGTTCCCAACATTTGAGTACCCACCATTTCCTAAAGGTATCATCAAGATTTCTACACATGTAGTTCCTAATATATATATTTCTTATATAATTTATACATTGACTATATCTATATAATATTTTATAAAAATAATGAAAATCTTTACATGAATATCTATCCTTATCCTTGATTCAAAAATCCATTCCTTTAAGGACATACTTTCAGTAAATCCAGGTGAAAAGCATACTAAGTTCATGATTTTAGCCGCATACTCCATCACTATGAGGTTATCCTTCTTCTAGATAAATAAGACCAATGGTATAGAAATTTTTAACATGTGAGGATATAATTGTTTTTTGAAAAATACATAAAAACCCTCCTATACAACTCCTTGGTAAAATTTAGCATGAACTGCTAAATCCCACCACTGGCATGCTAGATCCTTCAGCATGTATGTTTCCAACTTGACTTTCATCTTAGCTAGTGTTCCTTTGAAATCAAAGATTCTATTCATGTTATTCAGTCACACCTCTACTTTTTTAGGTTTCGAATCACCCTAAAAATGGGTGAATTTTTATTTTGGAACAAAAAAAATGATCCACATGCCTTGGTTTATCGCTTATATTCCCTCTATCCACAACTTGGAAAAGATTATACAATACTCTATATTAGATGTTGGTTCACCTATGGATTATGTTCAAACACATCCTCAGTAGCCTCTTTCGATTGGTTTCTATGATGCCCACCATTTATAATTTTCTATAACTAAAAGAAAATTCCATTTATTCCCACTCTCTAGAAACTAAAGGCTTAGAAATTTTTAATTTACCACATCACACATATTACAAAAAGGATTTAAAAAATGAAAATTTTACACTTTAAAACCATATTTGAAAACTCCAATATTCTTGTTGAAAATCAAACTGTTTTCAACTATTTAAAAAATCAACAAATTTCTCCCAAATCATAAATCGTTACTCAAAATAAAATATGAACTCCTAGTGCGAAGTCAATTCTATAAATGCATGTCATTATATCCTTATTGGATAAACACATGAGGATGAGGCTACCACTATTAGAAGTGTCTTAAAACACTCATGTAACCAAACTCAATGGTAACTTAAAGTTCAACATAAATAGGTTATCAACGCCTCTTTATTATCGACATTTCCAATGCTGATGATCTAACTACTTAATACCAAACCAACATAAGGACTAAAACAAAATGATTTTCAACTCTAGGAATAGAAAAACTAATAGTATTTTCCCAAAAAGATATTTGGACCAACTAAGACTGATACCATTTGCAACATCTCATTTCTCTCCATTGGATTTGGAATGTGGTGAGACATTACTATGCCTTTGGTGACACCCCCAAGACACTAAAGGCTAGAAATAAATACCAAGGGATTCATAATAATTAGGGGATGATTTTACCTTTTAAAATAAAACAACCAAACTAGGAATTCCATAACCAAACAACCATTATGTGATTCATGGAAATAATATAATAAAACTCAAGAGAACAACCCAAACGAAAATATATCAGAGTACAAAACAGAAATAAAAAACCAAAAAGTCCCAAGGACACCAAAGAAATAAACTCCACATCTCCCAACATGATCCAAACTACAAATCCACAGGCCATTCCCATATTATGAGGATGCAACAATAAATAATTGTGATACATTTCCTTTAACTATGTCTCAATATACAATATCTGAAAATGCACAAAATTTCCCTAGTAGGGGGTGAGTATAAAAATCAGTAGGTTTTCCCCAATGAAATCCCTACTCAAGACACTAGGATTGAACATGTTAGCACATTTATATAAAATAATTTATATAAAAAATTTAAAATAGTTTATATCAAAAACAAAACAATTTAATAGAAAAAAAAGTTTATATGGAAAACAACCAAACAAGTCTTTTAATACATTTCACAAATCCATTTGGCATCACCCGTTTCTTTACAAACATCCACAACGGCATGCCCAGGTGGTAGTTCCATACTCACGATTTTTCTCTCATAAATCTACCATGTCATCACAAGGTAACCGTATTCTATGTTCCCCAACGGAACACACCCCTTACACTAGGTCATATCAATGCAGATGAATATATGCCAGAAGTTTATGCCAACACCCTGAAATTTTTTACATACCATTTCAATAAAACAATTCTTTTATTGAAAATTTTTCAAAAAAACGTTTTCCATGAATAAAAAAACCATTATATTAAAATCACCATTTTAAAATCACCATTTAAAATCACCATTTTAAAATCATCAACCAAAATCACTATCCACAAAATAACAAATTTATACAATTTCACAAACCATTACTAAAGAGGGTTTCTATCCATCATTTCACATCAATTTTACAATTAAATTAACTCAATTAAATCCATTTGAAATCTATATTTTGATTTATAACTAAGAGGAGTTGAGAGTGAATCCTCCCACCTCTCAATGTTTGATGAAAATGAAGAATGAAACAGATTCATCAACAAAATGGTTTGAAATTCCTTAAAAAATATTTAGATATTGTTACCTATCATCCAAAAACCATAAATAATAATTATTATAATAAAAAAACATGAATATATTCACAAATAATTAGATTAATGAATCCAAGATGGGGAAGAAAAAGAAAACTAAGGAAACCCACCAAGAATAAGCACTTACCAAGGAATCTGAGCCCCCAACATGCTTAAAATTTCCAACAGATTTACCCTAAATCAAAGGGATGGTTCTATCCATCATTTGGAAGAATTGTAAATTGTTTTAGGGTCATATTAGGTAAAAAACAATCCATTAAGGTTGTAATCTGAGTGATATCCACAATTTTCAGATCTTTTTTTAACAGTATAGGATTAGACGCATGGTTTGGAAAACTGTGTGAAAATCATGTTATAGAAACTACACCGAAACACCCCTTTCATGGTTGGATCACATGATTATATAAAACTTTCACCAACTATGGTAAACACCTCTATCCATACTTTTATGGTTTCCCCTGGGTGGCCGCACATTTTGGCCAAACCGTGCTCTAACTGTGTGCATACCCAATTCCCACTATTTCAGTTGCACAGTTTCTTGGGAAGTGTTTCACTATTTATACTAAACATTATCAAACTGTAAACCTCCAAAAAAGCCCCAAAACACTTCAAAACTTCTCAAAACCTTCCCACAATTAACCTGATAACTTTACATTCTTAAAATACATAAATAATGGGTGAATTACCTGAAATTGGGGGTGATACGCATTATAGGTTTGTGAAATTTATAAATTAACACTAAAACAAATAATTTTAAAGGGAAAATAAATTTTTAATCATGGATGAATTTTATAGTGTTTGTGATATCACTTTTGGGCTATTACGATGTTATAATACATTCCATATATTTATACTGTATTTAATTTTTACCCAAAAATTCAACCCTTTCAAAAAGTTATAAAAAATATACCATTAGATAATTTCAACTTTCTAATTTAAAAAATAATATTTATTTCAACAAAATAATTTCATAAATATACAAATTTTATCTTTAAAATAAAAATCCTTGTTGATTGAAAAATACTAGTTTTTATGATAATAACAACAATCCAACCCTTTTAAAATTTACATTGGGATTAATTAAATTAAATTATAATTAATATTTAAATAAATATAACTTAATAAGAATATTTAATGACAATGTAATTTATTTTAAAGTCCTTTAATTTATCAAAAATTGTGTTTTAATTTTTTTTATAGAAGGTAGTGCCTCAGACAAAGTCTGAGACAGAATTTATTAAAATAAAAGGAAATAGAAAACTACATGAGTCTAAAGTAAGGAATATTATTACAATATTTAATATAAAAAAGGAGAAGGTCAGCAGGAATATTCTCCATCCAAGTTAAGGCCTGGTTTATTCCCTTGTTAGAAAGACCATCAAAAATCATGTTCACTTCACGAAAAGCATGAGTGAAAATGTAGTTGGTCTCCAGAAGAAAAGCAAGGCAGCTCATCCAACGGGTAGTCAAAGGCCATGTGAGATGAACCACCCCTCCCAAATAGCTTGGACTATAGTGGTGGAATCAATTTCAATCCAAATATTGCCCTATCCCTTTTTCATAGTAAAATTAACAGTGTGAATCACACCCATCATTTCTGCCTCTAAAGATGAGGTAGTGCCATAGCTGCCAAAGAAGCATCCATGTCACTTACCAAGATGGTATCTGAAAATAGCTCCACAACCAGCAGGAACAGGGTTGCCTTTAGAATCACCATAAACATTCACTTTGATCCATCATGGAATCTAATCTTTCCAGAAGACCTCAAGAGTACGTCGCAATTGTTTTAGATCCCATCAATCCAGAGTTGACGAAGAATCTCAAAGTCTCCAACAGTGTTATCATGTTGATCTTTTTGGATCTTAGTAGCATCCTAAATCAGAATGAGGATACACATCCGACCTGCATTAAAATTAAAAGTGAAATTGTTGTGGATAATAGCATTTATATCATACCAGATCACATGGAGGAGTTCAACAACAACACTTAGGAAGAGGTTCTTGATCTGAGGAGAGGTATTAAGAACCACACACCGATTTAATTGAGTGCTAATAGTGTCATGGAATAACCATTTGCAGTTAAAAAGGTCAGAAATGTAATTCCAAAGGGAAGAAACGGTAATATAAGACAAGAACAAATAGTTAGTATCTTCTCTGTGTTGGTGAAAAAAGGACACATGGAGAAAATTTGGACTCCAAAAGTATGAAGACACACCTCTGTGGGGATACGATTGTGAGAAATGCTCCAAATAAGAGTAAATCTCGAGGTTTTAATCCAGAGTTTATCAAAAGATTTCAACCACCAAAAAATTGAATCAGAGTTTGAAATATTGTTGTTGTAAAAAATTTTGGAATCAAGAACACCATTGTGAGAAGGCTCCCAAATATGGAAGTCATCAGAGTTAGAAATGGGGTAATTATCAATAACATGAATTATGTTATCAGGAACATTATAAGTACAAGATTGCATGACCTAATTTATAGAGAGGTTGGTATTACCTGGGGGAGAATTAAGAGACACCATAGAGATAAGGTGGGAACCAGTCCAATTATCCAGCCAAAAATTCAAGGAAGAATTCGCGCTAACCATCCATCTAGAGTTAGCCATAATATTTGTAAAGGATTGCCTGATGGAAGGAAAAATCAAAGAATTAATGTAATTCCAATTTATTTTCTTTATCTTCATAAGGAATATTTTTTAAGAAAATCATTGGAATTAGAGTCGCTATGAATCAACCTCTAGGTGAGTCTTGATTGAAGGGAATCATTAAATTTTTTATGATTTTTTATGCCAAGACCACCTTTCTCTATAGGATTGCAACAAGTCACCCATGGTATTTTCACAAGCCTCCTTTCAAGAGTACCGTCGGTCCAAACAAAATTCTTTATGTAAACATTAATTTTCTTTAGAAGACTAATGAGCCATTTATAGACCATCATAGAGTAGACCAATTTGGAGGCAATGGTAGATTTCACCAAATAAATACGTCCAGCCATGGAAAGAGATTTTACTTTCTAGGAGGATAGTTTCTTTATGACGTTCTCAACAGTGTTGGAAAAGTTCATAGATTTAGGCCTTCCCCAAAAGATAGTAACTCCAAGATAGGTGAAGGGGAATGTTCCTTCTTTGATGCCTAAATTATTTATAATACTAATCTTTCTAGGAGAAGAGAATTTTTTTTCCAAAAAAAACATACGATTTATTCCAACTTATAGACTGTCCAGAAACTTCTTCATTGTGAGACAAGGAATTTTTTAAATTTTGAATATTTTTTCTATCACCTTGTAGGAAAAAGATAATGTCATCAGCATAAAGAAGGTGTGCAGGCACATTTCAGTTCCTGGTAGCCTGAATAGGCTTAATCTTATTTTGATCCACAAGATGAGTGAGAAGTCTACTTAGGTAATCCTCCACAATAGAAAAGAGAATGGCATATAAAGGGTCACCCTGTCTGACACCCTTAGTGCACTTAAAGTATCCTTTCAGAGATCCATTGAAAATGATTGAAATGGAAGCAAATTTGAATAAAGAGTTTATCATATTGATGAAGTTTTCATCAAAACCAAAAGCCTGAAGAACTTTGAAGTTGAATCCCCAATCAATGGTGTCAAAGCCTTTCCTGATATCAATATAGATAGAAATATTTATTCTAATGGATTTTTTGACGGTGTTGGTACATTCAGAGGCAAGAAAAATGCAGTCTTGTATGGACCTTCCCTTGTTGAAACCAAATTGATTCCAAGAAACAATTTTATTGCACAACGTCGAAAGTCTATTAGAAAGAAGTTTGGTAAGGATTTTTTAAATAGTGTTAATGAGAGAAATTTTATGGAAGAGATAAATTTATGAGGTGTTGTCCACTTTAGGGATTAGAGTGAGAAATTGAGCTTTAAGACACTGAGGATGAAAACCATTAGAAAAAAAGGATCTAACAAGTTTGTAGACATCAGAGTGGATGGTTTCACAATATTTTTAGAAAAACCCATTATTAAAATCAGCAGGTCCTGAGGCACTGTCAGGGTTGAGGATAAAGACGGTGTCTTTGATTTCATGATCGAGAGGAACACTAAGAAGAGAAACATTGTCTTCATCATTTACTAGAACCAGAATGATCTCAAGTAGGAAATATATATTAATATTTGGGCCATTGAAAATATTATCAATATTGGAGACCACATGACTGGCAATTCCCTCCTCCGAGTCAATGATGGTATCATTAACTCGAAGTAGAAAAAGAGTCCTACAAACTTTCCTGATTTTTTGAAGAGAGTTGTAAAATATAGTTTTTTTATCACCATCAGATAGCCATGTTGTTTTAAAAGTATGATTACGTATGTTGTCTTTGAGGGAAAGAAGAGAGTTAAGTTTTATGGAAGTATTGATTTCAAGTTGGTGGTCCAAAGAGAAATCTGAGGTAGTTTTGGTAGTTTGAATTTGGATAAGATCATGTTCAAGGGTGGAGATATATTTGTCCATTTTTTATAATTAGAATTAAACCAACCTTTGAGGCATTGTTTGATATGTTTTAATTTAAAGATGTAAGAAAAAGAATCATTGTATTGATTTATAGACTCCCAACACTTGGTAATGATATTCACACATTCTAGGTTTACAGACCAAGCATTATTAAATCTAAAAGGGAAAATAGGTTTAACTTTTTTTGAGAGCAGACTAAATAAAATGGGATGGTGATCCGAATTAAGTTTCGGTAATGTGATGGTATAGATTTTGTCCCAAAAATCCAGAGCATATATGTTCGTGAAGGCCCTATCCAACTTATTGGCCACAATACTGCTATAGTGTCGTCTATACCAAGTGAACTTGGCCCCAGTGATATTGATCTCTATGAGGTCACAATCCTCAATTGAGGTTAGAAATTCTCTTGAGGAGATGGGGGATTGGGATGGTCCAAGTTTCTCACTGGAGGAGAGGACAACATTAGAGTCACCAATCACAAACCAAGGGTCCAAAATGATGCTAGCTAGCCCAGTGAGATCATGCCGAAGAGACATTCGGTCTTGATATATATTCTTAGCATATATCACGGTACAAAATACAAGCATGTCATCTAGGGAGAAATCACAAGTAAACATTTGTTCAGAAATTTTTATAACGTTAACGTTCTATAAGGAAGAATGATAAAAAATCCAAAGAGATTTTGTATCATTACCCTCTTTTCAACCACCTAAATAATTATAGCCATAACTTCAAAAGTGTCTAAAATTCAAAGAAAAATTGACTTTTGGCTCAACAATAGAAAAAATTTTAGGACGATGAGTCCGAAGAAAATATTTAAGGACATTAAAAGTTGCATGATTCACAATTCCTTGATAATTCCAATATAATATATTCATTAGAACCTAGTTATAGAGGAAGAACCTCCATTTTTCTTTTTAGAGCCATCTGATCCCTTCTTCCTTTTAGATCTCTTGATATTTTGGGAAGAGGTAGTGGATTTTTTCCTTTCCTGCATACTCATGGGGGAAATAGAAGAGATGTTAGGGGTACCTGCATTAACAATGGTTTGATCTGATTCATATTTTTTTGAGTTCAAGGGAGTATCCATGAGGCTGTCCCTTCAATCTATTAGAGAGTGAGCATTAAGAGTGGTATTGGGAAGTATAGGGGAAAGTTGTATCCACTGGCATATGAGTGGTTTCATTAGAAACCTCCCCATCTCCATGAGTATACATACTTGCATTACCCTCCATTGATTCCAGAACAGTGGCATTGCACATGATCAGAGTTAGAATATGCATAGCCCCTAAATTTTCATCTAAAAAATCCATTATAGACCTATTTTGAAAGCCATTTCCATCTAGAGGGGTCTAAATAGTAGGTTATGCAATTTGCACTGCATCTTCAGAGGATTTTATAGCATGTATCGAAGAATTTACAGCAGATATAGAGTCTGCATAGCTCTTTCTAGTGTCAGTAGGTGTAACATACATGTAATCAGATGAGAGATCAGTACCCTTGGCAGTATCATGGGGAATCAGTTGCTTCCCGGTGAGAGGAGGGTTGATAGCACCTCTAGCAACTTCACTAGGTGGAACCGCATGACCTGAGATACTAGATTCTAAAATGTTTCAATTGATATCTCCACTAACACTCTCATTAGAAGGATCCACCAGTTCTATTGTAGAGAGTCCAGAATTTGAGGTGTTGTGTTTAATAGTATTATCAAATACAGGTTATGAGGGGTTATGGTTAACATGATCATCCAAAACTATGTTCTCTAGAAATAGGTGAAAAAGATCCAGCACTAATTTTTTAAGTTCCTCTTGGATGATTTGATCCAAAGAGTCCCCCTCTTCCTCATCCACAAGATATGCCTAATTTTTCTCTGAAACCTCTCCCAAGTGAGTCACTTTCCTTACCCATCACTCTAATTTTTCTTGGGTGGTTCAGTTTTTTCCCGAGCATCATTTTTTTCCTTCTTACCCTTTCTCACTTCTATATAGCCATCATCCTTTGGTTGGGAGACTTGGCTTTCATGACCCTAAAATTCAATAAGGAGTGACCCACAATTTTATAGAGGTCACAGAATGGTGGTTTGCATTCAAATTCGATCCTGACCTCTGTTTTGTAGTCCTTTGCATTGAAATAGATAACCTCTGGAAGCTTAGATTCAAGGTCAACCTCAACCATCACTCGGCCATATGAACCAATTCCTGCATTTAGCGTTCGCTGATGGATCTTGAGGGGAACACCAATGTAAGATTCCAAGTCATTTAGTATCTTGGGGTGCCAAAAAAAATAGATAAGAACATGATGTCTGACGCAAATTTGGGCTGTATTATTTCTAAATGTGAGTGGATTAAAGGCATAATTCCATTCAGAAATCCTCAGCACACTAGGTTTGAGCAATAAGTTCCCTAAATTCCAGACCCTATCTAGTTCCACTTGGGATCACAATGGAATATGGAAATATCCTTTTCATATTGGAACAAGCTTCCAATTATAGAAACCCCATATATGGGAAATCTGACTCTTTAATTCATCAGACGAACAAGATTTATCCCCTTTTATGTATAAAATTCAACCCATTATTGAAAAATTACACATCTTTGTATGTTGTTGGAGTGCCTCCGGGTTTGCTTCAATAGCAAATATACCATCGTCAAGTCTCTTGCATAGCGAGGCTTTCATCGTAGATTATTTGATAATGTATGTACCTTTAAGCACTTCAACAAAGGAAATTCCTCTTGGTCTTTCAACTGGATGTGAATCTTCATTTTGAGATTTGAATTCATGTCCTTGGAATTACCTTTCCTAGTCAGGATAAAAATCTACCATGAAACCCTAGATTTAATACAATCCAAAGTGAGTATCATGATCGGTGAAAGTAAACCCTAGTCATCGCGAGGGGAGTGCTGCCAAGAGCTCTCTCAAATCCATCTTTTTAGTGTGTTTTAATTGAGACTATATATTTTCCAAAAATACTATTTTGGTTTCTTCATTTAAAAATATAATTTTTATCAAACTAAATATGTACTCAGGTATACATAAAGTAATAATGAAAAGGGATAAGTATAATAATTATTTTATTAAAATAAAAATTTAAAAAATCATACTACTAGAGTCTATATACATAACCCCTTATTACACCAATGTATTCCCTATGGGAAAGGTGTGTGTTGGTAG
Organism: Viscum album; assembly: GCA_963277665.1. Taxonomy (NCBI): domain Eukaryota; kingdom Viridiplantae; phylum Streptophyta; class Magnoliopsida; order Santalales; family Viscaceae; genus Viscum; species Viscum album. The sequence continues at coordinate 88,039,675 of OY728132.1, forward strand.
TACTTTATTTGGGTGGTTTGATGAACATAATTTAGGTGGTGACATCTATAATCTTGTAACTATACCGTAATAATTTTCTATAAAGTTTTAGTTATTGAATCCTATCATAGTCTGGGTTAAAGGAAAATCCCATTATTTCTATCTCCCATGAAATCTTTGTTAAATGGGATTTATAGGGTATGATGATTTTGGCCAAGGCCATCACTTATTACATCCTTTTCAATTTGATTTTATCATAACCCTTAACATATAAAATTTTTAATGGTCAATATAAAATGGAATTAAAAACAATGTTTATGAATATTAATGTATTTTTAAACCAGATATTCAAATTATGGATATATTTTATAGTGGTATGAAAAAAATGAAATATAATTCTTATTTTTTCAATCAATACATTACTTAATAAGGTATTTATTCATTCATAAGGGAATTTAATTTATAAAATTTTGGGTCCTTAAAATGATACAAAAATAAATAATATTTAGTGACCTTGAGTACAACTAAGGTAGAGTATATTTATATAGCTCTAGTAGAAATTCAATTTACATGGATGAAAGCATAATTTGATGATATTGAGGTGGATGTGAAGTTGCTGCTGCTCATGGGATGTAATAATCACTATGATATAAATTTATTGATAAATTCAGTTTAAAATTATCAATCAAGGAACATTCATATCAAATATGAATTTATCATGGAGTTGGTGTGGCAAGTAGTGTTGAATATTGAGTTTGTTCCAACTAAGGAGTAGATAACATATGTGTTCACTAAACCAAAGCTGGAGGATTTATTTCCAAAAAATTACAATTATGATAAGAGTTCAACCTCAATACATTAAAGGATAAAGTATGGTGATTCCACCCTATATATTCTTGAATTTATATTTTTATTATCAAGTTGGGAGTCAAACAACACAAATTTAAAGAATAAGTTTTTTCCTAAGGGGTGAATATATTTGGGGGGAGTTTTAAAAAGGGTAAATATGTGAATTTATAAGGTTTTTTTGGAATAGTATGTAAAATTTTATAATTATTTTATTGATAATTCTCATAGAAAATTTTTATTTATAACATGAAAGGATACTTTTAATGAGTTCATAAAATAGAATAATATGATTTGTAAAAGAGGATATTTTTGAAGTGTTGATGTAATTACCCTAATATAAAACATTGATATTACCATTCATAGTTGTTGTTTCTTACACCATGTTCACTCATGTAGGCACATAATTATTGAATGATGAATAATTTCTAAGTTAAACGGGTGATTTATGTTTAATGGTTGACAAAATGTTTATGGATTTGATGGTTTTAGTCATAATCTAGAAGGGTGGGGGGGTGGGTGTTAAGACTTGTTTGGGGTATATTTTTGAGATTATAGAGTTATTAAAGGTTTACAAGGATAGATAAGTTAGATCCCTAATAATTTTAATGTTATAAATGAGGGAGAAGTTTATTGATGGGAAGTAAAGAAAAATTGGATATAATTTAATTATTTTTATGTTGTATTTTTGGTGTAGAGAATATGTTGTTGAAAAATTTCACACTCAAATTAAAACCTCATATTGAATAATTTATCACTAGTGTTTATGGAATCCCACCTTTTTATTACATAACCTTTTCATTATATGAATCAAAACACATGTTTTTTATTGTTTAGTTTCTTGGAAATTAGAAACATAATACACAAAAACATAAATAATTCTTCTAAATTCACTTGAATGATTTCTTATTGGGTTCAACCATTGTTACTTTTACTGTATCTCATATCTTGAAGACAAACATCAATGGAAAGGGGTGATCATGAGCCTATTAAGGGAATAATAAAAGGTGATATTTATCATGTGATCATGAGGAATATCAATAAGAACAAGAGGTATAACAATATAACATGATCAAAAGTAGAAATGAAATATCATAATAAAAAGAACATTATGCATAACATGGTAATGTGTCTATAACATTTAAGTGAGACATTCATAAGTATATTAGTAAGGTTTATTACCAAGGTGTTAGAAATCAAAATTACCAAGGTTATTCACCAAGGTATCATAAAACATGTCATCTTGAGAGATTATATTATTTACCTGATGTAATGAAGAGATATCAGGGAGAACCCTTAATATATCTTAATTTCATGTGATCTAGATAGTTAATAATAAATCATTTCATTAATAACCTGTAGAAAATAAAGAACAAGTTTCTTATCAAAATCATGGAATAAAAAAGTGATCAAAGGCATGATCATTACATCAATATTAAAACATGAAAATGGAATGTGGGTTACATATAGGTACATAACTGAATTAATAAATCATTTAAAATCTTGGTGATTACCTATGTAAAAGGAAGAGGTTTGGTTATTCACAAAAAGAAAATAAATGAAAACTTCTCATATGAAAGAGAGAAATAAATTTGGAAGCATAAAATATATGAAACATGGATAAAGGAAAAGGAAAATGAGAGGGTAAAAGGATATAAAATTGATAAAATACTATTAATATAGAATTTGGATAAAATAAATTATAATAAAATGAATTAGTTTGGAAAATAGAAGACATACCATAAAAGGGAACTGAAATGGAGAAGAGAAGTTTTTGTTTCCCTTGCCTTGAAGTATTTTTCCTAAATGGTAAGGATTGTAACCTTGTAGGATTAAGGACACCTTGAGGGGACTTCTTTGTAGGAAAAATCACAATAAAATTATTGATTATGGATTAGGAGTGAAGGGGAATAGTGAAATAGGTGGGAATTTATAGTAAAAGTGGAGGAATTGTTTAATAATTTCCAAACATAGGACTTTGAAATCGAGGTTGTGGAAAATAAAAAACCATTAGCTTACCCATGGTTTTGGCTCATGGTTTTGAAATTTGAGTCACATTTTATGATATTTTAATCCAATAATACCAAACACCATTTTTAATACTTATGATGTTATGGAAATGTAATTTTTCCAAAAAGTAATGTTTTAAAATGTAAATTTCTATTTAATACTTTAGAAAGACACTTATAGGTTTTAGAAATTGATTAAAATATATTAAAATAGTTAATATTAAAAAAATAAAATATTTTAGTTCATGTATTATGGTTAGTTAATTTTTATACCATTATTACATTGATATGAGTTCATAAAACATACCAAAAAACCAAAAAATTGTATTTTTACTATTCATAAAAAAATAATGTATTTTTGAAAATTCTAAAAAAATCACCCAAAAATAATTTAGATGTTATTATTTCAAATATAATGTTTATTTTTATGAGAATAATTCTCTAAATATAATAATTTTCAATTTTAAATATAATAAATACTTATTTATTGAAAAATAACAGTTTTTAAGGACAGTCAAATTTATGACACTAATAAAAATTTCCTAAGACATTATAAACTTATTTTATCATTTATATTTTTTTAAAAGGTTATGGCCGAATCCTTAATTTATTATTTAAAGAAAATACCTCTTTAGTGTGGGTAGAGGGGGACCCATTACATAGCCCGAAGGCCCAAGGCCACGTGGCCTAAATACAAGGATTGAAAGCCCATTTTTTGGCCCAAAGGACCCCTCAGTGAACAATACTGCTACAGTACCAGTGCTGCAACAATACCTGCTACAGTACATCCGCCGCTATAGTACCTTCTAAAATTATTCTTTATTTGTGTCTAGAAATAAATTTATCAAATTCATCTCAATTAAAAATTTAATTTAATATGAAAAATTATTCTTAAAATCGAATTTATATAATAAAAATTTTATTTATAAAAAGGAATTACACTATAATTGATGAATTTCTGAATATGTAACCCCTTATAACACCTGCGTATGCCCTAAGGGTAAGGTGTGGGATGATGGTAGTTCCATGTGGTGGGTCAACTAACATTGACCGAGTGGTAATATCCCATAACTTAAACTTATCCCATAGGAGATTTCATTCAATATTAACTCGTTAAAGATCAACTTGGTCTTGGTTAAGGGTGAACCCTAGTGATGCTACTTCTATCAAAAGTTCTGAAAAATGGGGTTCAAATTAAATGAATCTACCGGTTAAGGCCATCATTTCTCCTTTCTGCATCAATTATCCTTTGTCATTACTACTTATAAACACTAATTATAATAATAAAATTATCACCAATGGGTATAGTTTCTAATGGTCAAATTGATCAGTGGTTATATTTACTAATATTCATATTTGATGAACTACCATATAATGATCAAATCCTAATGGTAACATTTCCTTTTATTCCCTATAAATACATCTTCATTATTTCAATCCATATTAACTAAAATTCCTCCCATGGATATAAATTTTTAATTTCTAAGATTTTGATTGGTTTAATAATATTTTGTTTTATTTCTATAATATTGGACATGGGGGTGATGATTCTAACAGATTGGGGTGATCCATATTTTTTCCATTTTAGCTTTTCTATTTTATATTTTTTTTCTAATTGTAATGTTTGGGATTTTAATTGGTTTCATAGTTGACTAATGTAATTATTATTATTAATAATATAAGGTATTTTTGGTTCCTATATATTTTTTATGTGTATAATTTAATATAATATAACACAAATTTTCTCTGGAAAAAATATCATTTAAAAATATTGGGTTGTTATATTCTTCCCACATTTATAAATTTCATCCCTGAAATTTAAAATCCTATTCTTGATTGATAATAGGTGAGGGTACATATATTTTATTTATTCATCTGGTTATCATGTAACCTATTCATTTTGATGGTTCCTCCGAAACACTTTGACAAGATGAGTTGTCTTTTTGTGTATAACTTTGTCTCTACAGTCCAGGATCTCCATTAGACGCTCCTCATAAGAGAGGTAATTTTCCAATTGTACCACCTATATATTCAGTACATCTTAGGGATCATGTATACACATCCTCAAGAGGGGTATATAGAATACATCATGAAATTGAGCTATATTTTTTGGAAGTGCTAGCAGATTAGACACTATTACTTTGCGATCAAGTATTTAAAAGGGGAAAATGTACCTAGGGATAAACTTCCCTTTCTTTCCAAATCAAGTGAATCTCTTCCATGGTGATATCTGAAGGAAAATTTTTTCTCCGAAATCAAAATACAAGTACCTTTGATTATTTTTATCACATATCTTCTATTGAATATGAGAATATTTTATATGTTATTGGATGGAATGAACCTTTTTTAATCTCTTACACAAGATCAGGACCAAGTAGCTTTTCCTCACCAACTTCATCACCACAATTAAGAGTTCTATATCGATTCACATATAGATCTTTTTAGGGTTCCATTTAAATACTCGAGTGGAAGATGTTTTTTTATAAGAAATCAACTAATGAGTGGTGTTTATCCCATAAAAATTTAAATTCCATTGAGCATGTTCTCAGTAAATCCATAAGTGTTTGAATAGTACTTTCATATTTTACATCAGTTTGGGGATGATATTCCATACTGAAATTCAATTCAATATTTTGATCATGTTAAAGACTTATCCAGAACATAGATGTGAACCTTGGAATATGATAGAAAAATGATTGAAAGTGTCACCCCATGATGCCTCACAACTTCCTTTACATATATCTTGGACAGTTGTTCAAGAGGGAAATACTCCTGAATACTAATGAAGTGGGATGTCTTAGTGATTCAATCCATTATAACCCATATCACATTGTTTCATTTGGATGTTCTTGGGAGACCAATGATGAAGTCCATATTGATATTGTATCACTTCTATATTGGTATGGGTAGTTATTACAATACCCCTTTAGGAATTTTTTTCTCCACCTTAACTTTTTGACACACTAAGCACCTTTTAGTGTATTCATAAATCTCCCTTTTCATATTATCCCACCAATAATGATTACTAAGGTACCTATACATTTTATTGCTTCCAAGATGTATAGATAATGAAGATCTATGACCTTTATTTATATGCTTCTTATTTTTATCTAGGATAGATGGAAAAAATATTATTATATGAAATTTAATTATATGTTCTTGATCAATATTGATATCTAGAAACATCCTATTCTTTACAGCCTCTATCTTCTTTTGTATTAAAGGATCTTTACTTTTAGATCTCCTTATCATTTCTATTAATATTGTTTTAGAAATAATTTGGAATAGGATTGATGATTTCCCTTCCTCAATGATTCCCATGTCCAACCTTACAAGGTTCTTAGTCAACGGATCTACTTGAATCCTCATCATTTCTATCAAAATAGGACATTAACTACTTAATGCATCATTGAATTTGTTTTCCCTTCTTTGATGATAATGAATTTAATATTACTTGAATTTAAGAAGCTCCAACTGCCTTATTTTTCTCATATTAAATTCCTCTTTCATGAATATATACTTTGAACTCTGTTGGTCTATGTATATATTACATTTCTCCCCGTAATGATAGTGCCTCTATATCATTATAGAAAAAAAATTATAGCTAACTCTAGGTTCTTCCCATGAAGATTTAACTATCAAAATGCATAAGAGATTACCTTTTCATTTTTCATGAGGACTCACCAAATATCTTTCAAATATACATCCTTATAAATAAAAAAATCCTTCTTCGATAGAAGGTAGAGCTAATATAGGTTCAATAATAAATATCTTCTTCAGTTCATGGAAAATTTATTTACTCTACTTTTTCTAGATGAACTTATCTCCTTTTTGAGTTAAATTGGTTAGTGGATTAAAAATTAATTTTTTTAAAAAACGTACAATAATATCCCACTAAACTAAGGAAACTATGAATCCTAGTTACTATTGTAGGATGAGGCTACTTCTCTACAATGTTCCCTAATCATTCAACTTATTTTAACCAAAATTCAAATTTTCTTAAATTTTAAAATTGATTCTCCTTCCTTAATTTTTTCAATATAAACCTTATATGATCATAATGCTACTTGTGTATTTTGGAATATATCATAATATCGTGAATAAAATCTACCATGAATTTATCAAGGCATTCCTTAAAATCTCTATTCATCAAATACATAAATATAGTAGGAGAATTATTCTATACTAAGGGAATAAAAACAAACTCATAATTATTATATATTTTTTAGAAGGTAGTATTTGAAATATCTTCTTTATTTACCATCACTTGGTGATACCCAGATCAGATTTCAATCTTGGAGAATAATTCATCCCCATGAAGTTAGCCAAATAAATCAAAAATTCTTGGGGGTGAGTACTTTTTCATCCCTATAAACCTGTTAAGTTCTCTATAATCAATGAATATATACATTGATCTATCCTTATTATTTACAAAAAGAATAGGTTCTCGACAAGGATACACACTTGGTTAGATAAATCCATTATCCAAAAGATCATGATGTTGTTTCTTTAATTATTCAAACTCCACATTTTCCATTATATATGGGGTCTTCAATATCAGCTTAGATCCAGGTATGAGTAAAATGGAGAACTCTACCTCTATTTCTAGAGGAGGTATAGGTAACTCTTCAAGAAATAAATCAATTCATTCTTAAATGATGTAGACAGTTTATATTATTATAATTTCATTTCTTTCTCCCTCTTCACCGAACATATTCATAAAGAAGGCCATGGGAGGTTCTTTTAGACAAAGATCATATCAGAATATCTTTTCTCTAGAAATAACTATTGGTTTTGCATTCATGACTTCTGAAATTTACTTACTCCAATAGTTGATGTTATCATTGTAACTTTTGAGCCTTTATATCATTAGTATAGTGTTGAATTCCACCATAGGAATTACTACTAGATTTGTAATGAGATTTTACTCACCAAATTTAAAATAAGAGTTTCTATACACAATTTATTATAGGATAATAATTCCATGAGTCTTTAATGGTAACTTTACTTATAGAAGCTCAGGAATAGATTGTATATTCTTTGAAAACATGGATGAAATAAAGGAAAGCATTGAACCAAAATAAAACAAAGTAATTTCTAGCTTTGAGATCACAATAAGTGTACCCACAACCACTTTATCTGAAGCCTATACGTCAAATGTCATGATATAAAATGATTGATATTTATATCTTAGACTATGATGAGGTTGGTTGTGGTTTCCCTCCATTGTATTTTAATTTAGATATTGATTGGCATAGCTTCAAAGATATCCACACTTGATGAATTGATCTTTAGGCAAGGCCTGTACCATCTTCCCATTATCATTAGTATTGAGATGTTGAGGCTTCACCTCACTATGAAATTTCCAAGATATATTTCCATATATTATAAACTTGTATTAATTTCCACTCCTAAGAAATCATTTCCCCAAATGATTCTTACCACATTTTTTTACATTGTAAGTTTCAATTTCTTTTCTCCTATTACATGATCAATGTTCTTCCCTAAGTTTGAATCTATATCTATATTCTTTTAATTGAACCTATGTGACCAATGAATCACCAAAAAACTCTAATTTAACATTCATAGAACTATTAACTATCTACTCATAGATTTTATAGTCACTATTTTTTGAATTCCTCCACTAGTGGGGTATCAATCCATTGAATAATATATCAATCATTACCTTATGATCAATAAAAAAGATAAAGGTGTTTTGATAAAGTCTTCCAAAGTTTATGTCATATCTTCTCGCTGATTCATTTTCCTTCTACTTCATCTCTAGGAATTTTTTCTCTATTTTTGATCACATTTAACATGGAAAATATTTATTGGAAAATATTTCCATGAACTCTTCCCACTCAATAGCTTTAATATATCCTCTTGGATTTGTTTTTTATTCAGTGTACACCATTGATAAGGTTATCCTTTAAATAATTATACTACTAGGGTGAATTAATCTATCTCTAAATATTTTATTATAGAAAATATATTTTTTATAGAGGTAATCCATTGTTCAGAAATAAATGGGTAGGTAGATCCACTAAAAGAAGGGGGAAATTAACTAATGAAGGACTCACAAATATTTTGTTCCCTTAAAGGTGAATATGGTTTCTCGACTTGATTCAAGTTATTATTAATAACTTGAGATAGTTGTTTCATCATCCTCAAGAATTTTACCATTCTATATTATATCAAAAGTTTGCCAGTGCATCATATATTGAAGTCATCATTTACATGGTTCCACCTATTTTCAGCTATTTTCCTAAAATAAGAAAAATATAGTGAGAAACACATTAATTTTAGGAATATTTCAATTCTAATGTGATTTTAAGTCTTAAAAAATATTTATAAAATATGTTATTAATATCCTCTAATAATAGTTAAATTTTCTCTATATACTTCATAATGTTTCATTAAAATCTTGTGATTAACCAAAAATATCCCCCGAGAGTGTCAAACTAGGTGTGTAGTAAGGAATTTTGTCTTGGACTAGTTATTTATTGAGTCTATCTCAATGCGATGTTTTTGGTTGTTAAACCTAGGCACATCTATATCATATCCACATCCACTTATAGTATACAGATAGAGATTTCTTGTAAACTACTTACTTAATACCCAAAAAATTCTAGGATTTTTCTTATATTAAGGATTGACCTTACGGTTCTTACTAAAGTTTTCAATTCCTAACTTACAAAAATAACTAAAACATATTCTAATACCAACTATGAAATCTTTCCTTTTTATTACATAAAATTTTCATTACATGAAACAAAACATAGGATATTTTAAAGTTTAGTTTCTTGTAAATTAGAAACATAATACATAAAAAATAAAACATTCATATAAATAAACTATAAATACATATTAATGGTTTAAAAATAGATTAATTTTACTAAATATCATATCCTGAGGACATACATTAAATAAAATGGGTGATCATGATCCCAGTAATGGAAAAAGAAAGTGAGATATTTGGCATGTGATCATGAGGAATATCAATAAGAACAATAGGTATAACAATATAACCTGATCAAGAGTACATGTGGTATATTATAATAAAAAGAACACGAATAATAACATGGAAATGTATATAAAATATTTAAAAGATATGTTCATAAGAATATCACCATGGTTTATCACAAAGATACCATAAATCAAAATTACCAAGTTTATTCACCAAGGTATCATAAAACATTTCATTTATATAAATTAAATTATTTACCCAATTCATTGGAGAATTATTATAGAATTCCCTAATATATATTAATTTCATGTGATCCAAATAAATCATAATAAATCATTTCATTAATAACTCATGTAAAATAAAGAATTCATTTCTTATCAAAATCATGGTGTAGAAAAGTGATTAAAGGTATGATCATTACATAATTCTTAACCCATGAAAATGGAATATGGGTATGTATTTATAAATCCACAAATAAATAAATAATTTTATATCTAGGTAAATATTAATGTAAAAGGAAGAGGTTTGGGTATTCATAATAATAAAATAAATGATAATTTTACATATAAAAGAGAGAAATAAATTTGACAACATGACAAGTATAAAACCTGGATTAATGAAATGGAAAATGAGTGGGGAAAATGGAATCCTATTGATAAAATACTATTATTATATTAATGGGATAATATAAAGTGTAAAAAAGGAATTATTTTGTAAAATAGAAAATATTACACAAAAAGGAAACTTAAATGGAAAAGAGAAGTATAGATTTATGTTACAATGAAGAGTTGTTCCTAAATCTAGAGGATTAAAACCTTGGGGGATTAGGGACACACTAGGGGGACTCCATGGAAGAAAGCCTCCATAACTTTAGGGAATATGTATTTGGAGTTAAGGGAATGGTGAAATTGGTAGGTATTCATAGCAAAAGTGGAAGAATTGTTTAATAATTTCCAAATATAGGTCTTGAAAATCCAAGTTGTGGAAAATGAAAAACCATTATATTACCCATGGTTTGTATTATGGTTTTTGAAATTTGGGTCCCATATTATGATATTTCAATAAAATAGAGCTGAAAACCTTTTTTTAGTACTTATTTTGGTATGGAAAAGTAAATTTTACACAATGTAATGTTTTTAAAATGAAATATTCCATTTTAGACTTTTGAATGTCATTCATATGTTTGGAAATTGATTAAAATATATTAAAATACTTAATATTAATAAAATAAAATATTTTATGTCATAAATTGTGGTTAATTAATTATTACAATGTTATAACATAAATAATAACTCATAAAACATACCAAAAACCCAAAACTATATTTTTACTATTCATAGAAATATAAAGTATTTTATAAAATTATTATAAATTAACTCCAAATAAATTTCAATGTGTTGATTTGAGATATAATTTTTATTTTATAAGAATAATATTATAATTATGATAATTTTAACTTTTAAATATAAAAAATACTTATTTATTGAAAAATAATAGTTTTCAAGGTAGAGTAAAATATTTGATAGGTAAAAAAATTTCCTATAATATTATAATTTTTATTATTATTTATATTTAAATAATTGTGTTTTAAAAGAATATTTAATTAAAATAAATATTAATCATAATACCATAGTTTATTATAAAAAAGTACACATTTTCTAAAAAAATAAAACTATGTTTTATTTGTTTCCAGAAATAAATTTCTCAAAGTTTTCTCAATTAAACATTTATTTTATTAAGAAAAACTATTATTAAAATGTAATTGATGGAATAAAATTTTTATTTATACAAAGTAATTAAAATTTAAGTAACTATGTATTGTACAAGTATCCTTTTATAACACATGTATACACCCTAAGGGAAAGGTTTGTGATGGTGGTAGTTTAATGGGGTGGTTTAGCTAACATTGACTGATTGGTAATATCCACTAACTTGAACTTTTACCATTTGTAATTTATATCAAGATTCACTTGTTCAATATCATCTTGGGATTGGTTTAGGGTTAACCTTTTTGATTATACTTAACACCAATGTTTTGACAAATGGGTTTCAAATAACATGACTCTACTAGTTGAGGCCATCGTTTCTCCTTCCTACATCAATTAACCTTTGTTATTTCTACTTATAAAAACTAATAATAATAATAATAAAATTATCACCAATATGTATAGTTCCAAATGGTCAAATATACCAATGGTTATATTGAATAATGTTCATATTTTACCAACAATCATATAACGGTAAAATCCCAATAGTCATATTTACCTTTATAACATATAAATACCACTTCATTATTTCACTCAATATTCACTACAATTCCTCCCAAAGTTATATATTTCATTTTCTAAGATGTTTATTGTTTTAGAAATATTTTGTTTCATTTTTGTAGTGTTGGACATGAGGGTGATGATCCTAATAGATTGAGTCAATCTATATTTTCCAATTTTATCTTTTATATTTTACATTTTTTTTCTAGTTGTAATGTTTTTAATTTTAATTGGTTTAATAGATGAATAATGTAATGATAATTATTAATGAGATAAGGTTTTTTTGATCCTCTATATTTTTTATGTGTATAATATAATATAATATAATATAACACACATTTTCTTAAGAAAAAATACCATTTAAAAATCATAGGTCGTTACATTGTCAACCTTAGGTCATTCTCTCTCAATGATGGTGTTTTTTTATTTGCCTTAATTTTCTATATGGAATGGTCTTGAAGTATGAGTCATTGAAAAATGTATTCATTTAATATATATAATATAAGTTCTATTATATAGATAAATACTATAATTTATTCTCAAGGAAATGGAATTAAAATTCACGTTTCAAACATAATCACCAAATGAACTTAACAACGCTCAATTAAAATTATACCAAAGCTTCTCAAAGTTAATATATAATATAAGAATAAAAAATTTATTACTCATTTATTTTTAATATCTCATGATTACCTATAATATAAGATAACTTTATTAATATAATTCATAATAATCTATGTGATTTAGATTAATATAACTTAAAAATTGATGAGATTTCAAAATTTATAAAATTATAAATCAGATTCAAGAAACTGATTAAGAAATTAAAATAGTTAAACCTACAATAATAAATTTATTATAATTAAAAATATAAAATAAGAAGAAATCACAGTGAATGAGAAAAGTAGTCATAACTACTTGAATTGAGAACTACCATTACTACTAATAGATTACATTTTTTTTGAAAATAAATAAAAACTATAGGAAAAATTAATGATATTTATACACAATGACTAAAGTACTAAAACTGGAGTATAAGTAAGATGAAAAAACTCTCTCTAAAATTTACTTGGATACTATACTCACTTCTATCATTATAAAGTAAAACTAAGATACTCCCCTCTATATACTCCAATAGACCTTCCACTTTCACCACACCCACTAATATCTACTGAACCCCCTTCCGTCTAGATCGAATCCCATTTTTATTCTTTGGTCTGATCATGGACTCATGTTAATACAAATAAATATTCAATTTTATCCAAACATGTGTCTATATTTTATTTTAACAATCTTAAACAACCCATAAAAATTCAGGCGTAAAAAACCTAGACTCATCAGACCTTCATTGGATTCGATAACCATAATATATTTCAATCTTACAAGATTATGCATAAAGATTTATCTTCAACTAGGTCAATAGTTACCTAACTTGAAATTAAAAACTGAGAAACCTTCATTACTATTCTACTTCCACCTTTTCACTCTCAACTCCTTCAACCATCGATAACTTTTAGATTCATGAGTTCATTTTTCCTCATGAAGTTTCTTCACCTGATTCTTCATAAACTAATTTTTTTATGGAGAGATTTTAATTCATTCTATTACATTTTTTATTCTTCTATAGCTCATATTGGTTACTATAATTTATTATTTAGTGATATTTTATTTAACTATTTTAATCACATGTAACCTTCTTTAATCACTCAAAATTTCTATTTAATATTATAAAAGAAACTTACTTCTATTTTAATATGATGTGAGAAATAATTTAATCTAACATGAGTAGTTATATTTTGATTTTAATTTCTTGTGGGTAGTTGTCATTTGATTTTAATCTCACCATGAAGTTCCACTTAATCTTACATGGGCAAGGATAAACATGTTTAATCTAACAAAACACCTTCCAAACTTGTTTAATTTAACATGGGAACTTGTTCTCTCTATTTAAATCTCATGCAATCCCTAAAATAAAAAATCATCCAATTCATTAAATACCCATGTGATATTAAAGTAACTCAATAAATTCACATGTAAGATTAATCTAAAATAAATAGAATGAATAATTAATATTAAACTGAAAATCCTAATAACTATATGGTTTTAATTGATAGAGTCAACTATATAAAATTAAACTAAAACTAAAACAACCTACGTAAGATTACAAACAAACTTAAAATTGATAAAACTAAAACAAATTTCTTAATAATGAAAACTTGTCTAAAAACCACAAGATTAAAATATTTAAATACTCAGTACATTAAATAATAAGAATAATCTTTTATAATTAATCTATAAAATTAAAATTAGTAACAATAAATAACAAAAAAAATTAAAAATTACATAAAAATTATAAAATCATAAATAAAAATATTATATAAAAATATTATATTTACAATTATATTTAAGACCTAAAACTAAAAAATATTAATATATAAATAATAAAAATATAATAAAATTGGGATTTATAACGTTTTTTTGAATAAATTTTTTAAATGAATTCAATTAAATATCAAGTGATTCAAGGTGTTTTAGTTTAGGTATAATTGGATATGAATCTTGGAAGAGTTTGAAGGAATTCAGGAACCAAGAAAAAGGAGTTTTGGAGAATATTTGTTATGGAAGATGAGGCTATAATGTAATGCAAGAGGTCATGTCATAATTCATGATACATAAGATTAAAATATTCCATTATTGTTGTCTTTGTACATTGAACATTTTGTAGATCTTGTAAAATAGTCTTATATTTCACTTTAATATGTTTCTATAGTTATTTTGTGGATAAATTTAAATAGAAGTAATTTCATTGATTCACCACCTCTTAGTGAAATCCCATTATTTTTATGGGACCTTTACATCATAATTACATAACCCAACCTTAATAGGACACTACCCTAAAACCACCTTCAACAGAGTTGGAGTTGGTAACTGGAACTAAATGGATATAAATAAAAATATGAGAGACATTTATAATATGGAATATACAATGAAATTCAACATATCCTTTGAGGAAATAGAATATATAAAAAAATCTAAAAATTTATGTATGTAAGGAAATATAAATCCACAATCATATTAATACCATTGAGCTATTTAAATTATTGGAAAAAATTTCTATGTAAAGGATATTTTATAAACCTATACTACTAAAGAAAACATCAATTGATGGGAATCGCTAGTTGTTAAATTAAATAAATGCCAAGACACTTTCAATAACATCACCAAAATAACATTAAAAGTGAAAATTGTCTCCAGAATCTTGATTACATCATCAAACTAGAGTTTATATAGAGGTTAATAAAATAATACCCTATAGGAAATTATAAGACATAAATAAGAAAAATGTTTAGTCTTGTAAATAAATAATAATTTACTGATGAAATAAACACCATAAAGTCATCACCTCACCCCATAAATACAACTAAGGTATACTATTTGAATAAATATATTCAGAAATGTAAATTCATCACAAAATATAAACATGATACCCACCAAAATCAATGGTCTATAAATAACATGTCATGACCCATCCTAGTGGGGCCCGCGCCATGACTCCCCAAGCTTGCCTTCAATAGGGAAAGGGCTAGTGACTAGCACCGAGTAGGAATATCACTAACATGGGAGGCATTGCCTAAGTACCTATACACACACACACATCTCCAAGCCCACAAATGCTGAAATGTAAAACACTAAGGAACAAAAATGCATGAATACAACTAAACCCAACCAACAGAGTACGACGAAAGGCAGAGTACTGTAAAAGTAAACTGGGCCAGAATACAAGCCCACCAAAAGTAAGTGTCTGAAAGCTGCAATGTCCAGCCTGTAAGCACAAAGGTTCCGGGACTGTCGCTCGTAGCCATAGGAACGCCTCGACTTGTAGGGAACTCAGAAAGCTCGTTCCTGTCCTGGTCCACCCTGGACCCTATCAAAGGGATGCTCGTCTGTAAAAGACACCAGACGTGCGGGCAAATCCCGTGTAGGGGTGAATATAACAATACTCAGTAGAGGACCCCGAAAACCACAAAGCAGTACACAAAGTAAAGGTACAGTCACCTATGCATAATATATGTTTACAGAACATATAAAACAAATTAGATATACTCAAAACCCAGACCCATGGTCTAGAGGAAAGTCACACAACTGCATAACCCCGCAAGGTATTCTGTCTGAAGATTCTGTGATGCACTCGTTCCGGGAGAACAAACTCCATAAGTCTTATAGCTCTGATGACATCCATCTGGGAAGAGCTATTCGTCAGGAAATGTCACGAGATATAGCTACACTCATTACAGGAGACACATTCCTGAGTGGGAAATATTTATATACACAGATGAGGATCACTTCCAGGGCCATGGAGGATACCGCGACTCATATGGAATTCTCCTGCTAGGTAGAGGATCAATGCCCCGTAAAGTTGGTCATGCCGATACCTGACTCTACCTAGGGTCTAGAATGGATAGAGGATCTCGATCCGGGCCTCCCAGATGGATTCCTGACTCTATCATAGAATGTACTGCTGAAGGGATCATAATCCTGCGTGAGGGAATGATGCCTGACCTTCAGGGGAATAAGAAGAAGGGGCACTAACCCAAACTAAAGATGTCCAAGGCATTGTGAACAAAATGGACCAAGCCATTTTCCAAAAAGTACACGACGTTTAGAAATGATACACGCCGTGTTGTCCGACCTCGGGTACTGCCCATGTACAACAGCCTGTGTCATGAGGCTGGTCATGTAGAAAAACTTAGTACACAGCGTGTAGTACGGAGTACACGCCGTGTCTGGGTAACTGGGGTTGGCTCCTTGTACTCTGGCCATGTGCCCGTACACGGTCACTAACCCATGTACTCCAACCCATGTAAGCTGCACATGGGGTGACCCACGTTGTTTACCTCGCCTGGCTGGGTGAGGGAGTACATGGTCGTGTACTCCATCCCATGTCCGTGTATCCCTGGGATACACGCCGAGCTCCGCGTAGCCGCCTCTGCCGAGCTGTACACGCCATGCCTCCTGAAGCCATGTAAATAATCCTGTGTCCGTGTACTACCCAAAGTACATGCCGAGCTTCGGGGAAGGTCCAACACGCCGTGTGACCGGGGTCAGATGCCGTGTGATTATTCTCTAACCTCGAAACCCTAGACGCCACTGCCAGAACTACACGACGTGTTCTTCGGAAGTACACACCGTGTACTCTAGAAATTTCCAGAAACGACGCTCTTCGCCAGCGTGCCTCCCATGCTGCTCTGATCATCAATCCAGCCATCTGATCGCTGCAAAACTTCCAAGTTCTGGTTGCCCCGACCCCACAAAGCTAGTTCCGTCATTTTTGGGCCTCCGATCGGCTCCAAAAACGTGTTCCGATCTTCCGGCATGAAGAACGCTCTTTTCGATCCAGTCCGATTTGTCGTCTACCATCGTCGCCGCACCTCCACAAGGACATTGCGATGTCGAACCTTCGATTCTGGATCATTGCGTCGCAGAACGGATCTGCAATGATCCGTTGTTCGTCGCACCGCGAAGAACACGAAGAACGTACAGGGAAAAAGGAGGAAGAAAAATCCAAATAAACAAATTGAGGAATGAACCTCCACTGTCGTTCATCACAGCGTTGATCTGCTCCTGTTAATAGGCTGAAAACAGGGCAAGAATCAACAACAACATAAAGAATGGATCAATTCCCCATAGTCTTCCCGAAGAAAAACTCCCTCCCACAAGAACGTATGAATCTGCGGATCAACTTGTTTGTGGTTGATCTGCATTCATCTTTTAAACTCAAAATACAGGGAATAGAATTCAAAATAACAACCCCTACCTTTTGAAAGGATTGATCATTGACGAAGGCGTCGTTATTCCGTTGCCGTTGAGATCCTTCAACATCGGTGCAACGATCCTTGGTTTTGATCTATTGTCATTCGTCGTCAAGAATTTTCTCCAACGCGCCGTGGATTCTGCAGATTTTCCTCTCTCTATGTTGCCAACGACGTGAAATTTCTTAACCCATTAAAAAGGGGAATCAAGTTGGCATTTAATTATGTGGAAGTATTAATGGAATTCTCCTGCCATTTCGAAGTCATTAAGACGCGCCATTAATTTAGGAAACAGGTACGCCATTTCCGCGCTGCAGCGGATGTCTCCTTAAATGAAATAAAATAATATGGTTAATTTAATTTAATTTATTTTACTTAAAATGTCTAAAAATTAACTTTTTCCCTCAACCCGTGCCGGTCGAGGTTACCCTCATTATTAGTTAAAGTCATCATCCTGGACGCAATGGTGCGCTCATATTTTTAATCCGGACATCCTCACTTAACTAAAAAAAGTTCAAACCACCATTTCGGGCTCACTGGACCTCGGAATGATGTGTCGTCTTTGTGCCCGGTCTCGAAATAATTCCATATAATATTTAAAAATAATAAACAGAAAATCTAAGACATTACATTCTCCCCACCTTGGGGCTTTACATCCCCGAAAATCCAAAACAAAGGCTACTCAAAAAGATGAGGGTACTGGGTATGGATCTGGGCCACCCGCTCCCACGTGCTATCCTGAAGATTCTCGTGCTACCACCGAACGTGCACTAAGGGAATAGATCACCCACGAAGGATCCTCTCCTGCCGATACTCAATCTCCACCAGGTACTCAGCAAAGTTCACTCCATCCTTGATGTCCAGCTCACCCCAGTCGATGACGTGTGATGGGTCATGCACGTACCTCCTCAGCTGTGACACGTGGAAGACATCATGTACCCGATGCAATTGTGGTGGTAGAGCCAGGCGGTACGACACCTCACCAACTCTGCCCAGGATCTGGAAAGGTCCGATGAACCTCAGAGATAGCTTTCCGCCTCGGCCAAATAACAGCAACCCTCGTCTAGGTGAGACCTGAAGAAAGACGTGGTATCCCTCTTCGAACTCCAGAGGTCTCCGTCGCCTGTCAGCATAAGACTTCTTCCAGCCCTGTGCAGTCTTCATCCGCTCCTGAATGATCTGCACCTTCTCTGTAGTATCTCACACTAACTATGGACCCATGAGTGCTGACTCTTTGGGGTCGGTCCAGCAAAGCGGTGACCATCAGGGTATCTCGTACAAGGCCTCAAATGGTTCAATACCTATGGTGGAGTGGTAGCTGTTGTTGTATGCAAACTCCACAAGTGGTAGGTGATCCTCCTAGCTGTGACCAAAGTCCAAGATACAGGCTGGCAACATATCCTCCAGAACCTGAATGGTCCTCTCTGTCTGACCATCTGTCTAGGGATGAAACGCTATGCTCCCCACCTTGCGAATATCTATCAGGAGCATGTCCTGTGGATAACTGAGCACGTAAGGCCACACAGTCGAAATCCCCAAGTTGTGCCTCCCTAACTCACTATAAGTTTGGAGGGGTGACAAACATCGATTGTAGGTAAGCTTTATCCTCTCCATCCACGAAGGATAACTGTAACGCGGCTAATTGTTGTGTCGCCTCAATCAACTGTTGTGAGATCGACTTTCTACTAAGAGGATCCACTACCTTGTTCCCCTTCTCAGGAGTATAGATGATATCGAAATCATAATCCTGGAGGAACTATAGCCAACGCCTCTACCTCAGATTCAGATCATTCTGTGAGAAGATGTACTTGAGGCTCTTGTGGTCAGAGTAGGAAATGAACCGCTCACCCATAAGGTAGTGTCACCACATCTTCAATGCGAAGACTACCGCTGCTAACTTGAGATCATGGGTCACATAGTTTTTCTCATGCGGCCTAAGCTGGCACGAACCATTAACAATCACTGTGTGCCACTGCATTAGGACACAGCCGAGCCCGGTCCATGATGCATCGTAGAAAACTATGTACTCGACACCCTCCTCCGGAAATATCAAGACTGGGGTGCTCATCAAACTCTATCTTAGCTGCTTAAAAGCCTGCTGGCACTTTTCTATCCACACAAAGGGTTTCCCCTTTCTGGTCAAGTCCATCATCGGTGCTAATATCCGGGAGAAATAATAGATGAATCTTAGGTAATATCCTTCCAACCCAAGGAAGCTTCGCACCTACGTTACGCTCCAAGGTGGCTCCCATTCTAACACAGCCTCCACCTTGGCTGGGTCCACAACCACTCCATCTACTGAGATGAAATGTCTTAGAAAGTGGACTTCCTAAATCCAGAACTGACACTTTGAGATCTTCCCATAATGCTGGTGCTCTTGGAGTACATCCAGAACCATCCACAGGTGTCTCACATGCTCTTCCTCTAACGCCGAGTACACAAAGATGTTGTTGATGAAGACAACTACGAACAGGTCCAAGTACAGCTGGAAGATCTGGTTCCTCAGCCCCATGAACACCACAGGGGAGTTCATCACACCAATGGGCATCACCAAGTACTCATAGTGACCATAGCGACATCTGAAAGCCTTTTTCGGTATATCCTCTTCGCATACTCGTAGCTGGTGATAGCCTGATCGAAGGTCAACATTCGAGAACCACTGTATCCCTCTTAGCTGATCAAAGAGGTCATCGATTCTTGGCAGTGGATATTTTTTCTTCAATGTCACCTAGTTCAAGCGTCAGTAATCCACACACAACCTCAGACTCCCGTATGCCTTCTTGGAAAACAAGACTGGGGCCGCCCAGGGTGAGACGCTGGGTCTTACGAAACCCTTGATCTGCAAATTCTCCAACTGCACCCTGAGCTCGCGAAGCTCTGCGAGATCCATCCGATAAGATGATGAGGAAATCAGTGTCATCCCGTGGTGTAAGTCGATGCTGAATTCGATTTCCCAGCAGGGAGGTAGTCCTAGAACATCTTCGGGAAAGATGTCCTCATACTCCGCCACTACTGCTGGGAACTGAGATCTCACAACATCTACTGCTCCGAGGGTAAGGCTAGCCAACTCCTGAGTGATCGACTGCACCCTTCTATGCATGAGCCCATTTTATGCTGCTTGGGTTTCCTTTTCTCTGAAAAAGGAAAACCTTGTTCCATCACGGCAGACACACCGCACCATTTGCCTAAAACAATCAATCTGGGCATGGACCAAAGATAACCAATCCATACCGAGAATGACGTCGTAAGGCCTCGACGCTACCACTAAGAGGTTCCAACCGAAACTCTCACCTCCAAGGGTAAGATCACACTGTCTGTAAAGGTGTGTGATCATCGAGTCTCCTTCTATAGGTGTCTCCAAGCGTAAGGATCGAGTCAACAGTTCTACCGGAATCTCGAGGTTTTGTACAAGACATGTGGATATAAGGTAATGAATGGAACCTATGTCTATGAGTACGACAAATAAGGTAGAAAAGACATATATCGTACCTAGAATCATCCCTAGAGCCCCTAGGTCGTACGCCTCGGCCGCATGCAGCTGTCCCCGTCCCTGTCCCCCAGCTCACTGAGCCTGGTGCGGACCTCCTTGGGGTGGTGGCGGAAGTAAGTCAAAGCGTCTGCCACCACCTGCAGCTCTCCCTGCTCCTATGCCACATCTACCACCTGGTAGATCTGCCGGCTCCGTTCTCTGCCTCTGCATCGGTGGTCCATCCACCACTTCCCTGTCAGTAGCTCGACGTGTCAGCCAATCTCTAGCGAGATTCCCCCTACCGCCGCATGTGTAGAATTGCTTATCCCTAGGCTGACTGGATCCTGCCTGAGAGCCCTAGACTGTCGATCCCCTGTCCTGGGTCCTCCTATGACGTCTCCCACATCCAGATCCTTGTGCCTGACGTTGGCTCCCTGCTTCTGGTGTCTCTGCACCTGTCTGCCTTCTGCTGACTGCCGGCGGCTGTCTCTGCTCTACCAAGAAGCTCTCGATCACCAAGTCCCACTCGAGCACTCCAGCATAAGTCAAAATTCATAGAGGCATGAAACTAGCTCGGATGTCACACCGTAGACCTTACTTGAAGGTCCAATCTCTGAAGTAAAAATCCTTGACCATATCCATCGAGTACCTGGTGAGGTTGGTGAACCTCGATGAATAGTAAGCCACCGTCATACTGCCCTGCTGAAGCTGAAGAAGCTCTTGGATGCGCACATCTCTCAGCGTAACCGGAGAGAACTCCTCCAAAAAGAGTCGCTCAAACTCTGTCCACGAAAGAGTCTCCTCATCGTGAGTCTGTGTGGTCAGACTCCACCATCGTCCCGCCGAACCCTGAAGAAGGCTCACTCCTAGGACCACCACCTAGTCTGCTAGTGTCCTCACTAGACGAAAAACTCTAGTCACCACCTCAATCCAGTCCTCAGCTGCCTGAGGGTCGGGTTCACCTTGGAACCTGAGGGGTCTCTGTCTCTGAAACTCGTGGAGCGCGCTGAGCCTGCACTCCTCACCAGTCGGTACCGCAGTTACCACTGGCTTCTCCACTGGTGGTGGTATAATAGGTGCACCAGCTGGTTGAAACGCCTAGGGAGCTGGTCCTTGTATCGAATCCTTGTCACTGAGGGGGTCATCCTCATGATCGTGCTGCTAAATCCTAGCAGGTACGCGTCGCGGAGGCATTCTGTAAGGAAACAAGATGTGTCACGGTCAATGAGTATATCTGGATAGCTGACACCAAGGACATGGAAAACACAACCCATTCCTATATGATGCATGTACCTTTTATTTCCCTGCAACCAGTGTTTTCGTGAACCGGGTCGAAAATTAGGTTATCAGAGTCCTGGTGTATGGATACTTCGGCCGCCGCACCAACACTGGAGTCTCTGGCCAGAAAGCTGAACCCGAAACACTCAACACTGTTTCCCCCAACCAAACTCATAGACTCTTGGTCCTAAGGTAGAACCGACCACCTCTAATACCACTCTGTCACGACCCATCCTAGGGGCCCCCGTGCCGTGACTCCCCAAGCCCGCCTCCAAAAGTCTAGGGGCTGGTGAATAGCACCGAGTAGGAATATCACTAACATGGGAGGCATTGCCTAAGTACATGTACACACACCCACATCTCCAAGCCCACAAATGATGAAATGTAAAACACTATGGAACAAAAATTCATGCATACAACTAAACCCAACAAACAAAGTACGACGAAAGGTAGAGTACTGTAAAAGATAATTGGGCCTGAATACAAGCCCACCAAAAGCAAGAGTCTGAAAAACTGAAAAGTCCAACCTATAAGCACAAAGGTACTGGGACTGTCGCTCATTTCCGTAGGAACGCCTCGGCCTGTAGGGAACTCAGAAAGCTCGGTCTTGTCCTGGTCCGCCCTAGACCCTGTCAGAAGGCTTCTTGTCTGCACAAGACACCAGAAATGCGGGCAAAGCCCATGCAGGGGTGAGTATAACAATACTTAGTAGAGGACCCTAAAAACCACAAAGTAGTACACAAAGTAAAGGTACAATCAGCTATGCATAATATATGTTTACAGAACATATAAAAAACCAGATATACTCAAAACCCAGACATGTGGTCTAGAGACAAGTCATGCAACCAGATACCCCCGTAAGGTATTCCGTCTGAATATTCCATGACGCGCTCGTTCCAGGAGAACACACTCCATGAGTCTTATAGCTCTGATGACATCTGTCTGGGAATAGATGTTTGTCGGGAACCGTCACGAGATATATCTACACTCGTTATGGGAGACACACTCCTGAGTGGGAAAGATTTTGATACACAGATAAGGATCAATTCCAGGGCTATGGGGGATACCGTGACTCATCCGGAATTCACCTGCTAGGTAGAGGATCAATGCCCGGTAAAGTTGGTCACGCCGATACCTGACTCTGCCTAGGGTCTAGAATGGATAGAGGATCTCGATCCGGGCCTCTCGGATGGATGCCTGACTCTATCACAGAAAGTCCTGCTGAAGGGATCATAATCCTGCATGAGGGAATGATGCCTGACCTTCAGGGGAACAAGAAAAAGGGGCACTAACCCAAATGAAATATGTTCAAGGCACGGTGAACAAAAGGGACCAAGTCGTTTTCCAAAAGTACACGGCGTGTAGAAATGATACACGCCATGTTGTACGACCCCGAGTACTGCCCGTGTACAACGGGCCGTGTCGTGAGGCTGGTTATGTAGAAAAACATAGTACACAACATGTAGTACGGAGTACACGCCGTGTTTGGGTAACTGGGGTTGGATCCATGTACTCTGGCCATGTGCTCATACATGGTCACCAACCCGTGTACTCCAACCCGTGAAAGCTGCACACGGGGTGACCCGCGCTGTTTACCTCGCCTGGCCGGGTGAGGGAGTACACGGTCGTGTACTCCATCCCGTGTCCATGTATCCCCTGGATACACGCCAAGCTCTGCGTAGCCACCTCTGCCGTGCTGTACACGCCGTGTCGCCTGAAGCCGTGTAGATCATCCCGTGTCCGTGTACTACCCAAAGTACACGCCGAGCTTCAGGGAAGGTCCAACACACCGTGTGACCGGGGTCACACACCGTGTGATTCTTCTCTAACCCCGAAACCCTAGATGCCACCTCCAGAACTACACGATGTGTTCTTCGGAAGTACACACCATGTATTCTGGAAATTTCTAGAAACGGCACTCTTCACCAGCACGCCTCCCATGCTACTCCGATCATCAATCCGGCCATCCGATTGCCACAAAACTTCCAAGTTCTGGTAACCCCGACTGCGCGAAGCCGCTTCCATCATTTTCAGGCCTCTGATCGGCTCCAAAAACGTGTTCCGATCTTCTCGCATGAAGAATGCTCGAAGAACGCTCTTTCCGATCTGGTCCGATTTGTTGTCCTCCATCGGCACCGCACCTCCACAAGAACGTTGCGATGTCGAACCTTAGATTTGGGATTGTTGCGCCGTAGAACGGATGCACAACAATCCATTGTTCGTCGCCCCGTGAAGAACACGAAGAACGCGCGGGGAAAAAGGAGGAAGAAAAACCCAAATAAACAAATTGAGGAACGATCCTCCGCCATCGTTCGTCACGACGTTGATCCGCTCCCGTAATAGGATTAAAACAGGGCAAGAATCAACAACAACATAAATCATGGATCAATTCCCCAAATTCTTCCCGAAGAAAAAATTCCTCCCGCAAGAACGTACGAATCCGCGGATCAACTTGTTTTTGGTTGATCCTCATTTGTCGTTTAAACTCAAAATGCGGGGAAAAGAAATCGAAATAACAACCACTACCTTTCGAGAGGATCGATCGTTGACGAAGGCGCCGTGCTGCCGTTGCCGTCGAGATCCTTGAACGTCGGCGCAACGATCCTTGGTTTCGATCCATTGTTGTTCATTGTCGATAATTTGCTCCAACATGTCGTGGATTCTATAGAGGTTCATATCTCGACGTTGCCGATGACGTACAATTGCTTAACCCATTAAAAAGGGGGAAAATGTTGGCATTTAATTATGCGAAAGTATTAATGGTGTTGTCTTTCCATTTATAAGTCATTAAGATGCACCATTAATTTAGGAAACAGCTCCCCCGTTCCTGCTCTGCAACAGATGTTTCCTTAAATGAAATAAAATAAACTGGTTAATTTAATTTATTTTATTTTACTTAAAATGTCTAAAAATTAACTTTTTACCTCAACCCGTGCCAGTCAAGGTTAGCCTCATTCTTAGGTAAATTCATCGTCTCGGACACAACGGTGCACTAAGATTTTTAATCCGGGCATCCGTTTGGAATCTTCCACAACTGCACACAAGTGCCGACTCACTTAACTAAAAAAAGTTCAAACCACCATTCCGGGCTCACTGGACCTCGGAATGAAGTTCCTTCTTCGCGCCTGGTCTCGAAATAATTCAATATAATATTTAAAAATAATAAACGGAAAATCCAAGACATTACATAACATTTTCATAAAAAATAAAACACATACCAAAATAGGCAACCATAAAACCACCCACCCTTTCCATTAAAATATATGATTGAATATAAAAATATGTGACCAATTCATGGCCCAAAAAACCTAAAATTTTCAATCATCACATAACTAGACTCATTATAAATAGAGTTAGATATCATGGAGGATTAACTTAGTAAGTGGTAGTATGGTTGGTAGACCCAATTCTATCCATCAATCTTCTTTACTATAACCACATCATTATGATATTCGTATCCATGTGTTATCTAACCAAAAAATAATTATTGAGAATTAATGATTCCCTTATTTATATTTTTTTAAAATCAATTATAATATTTATGTGGTGGTGAGATAAGACTTTATTATAGGAATAATAAGAAAATGTAAGGAATCAAATTAAAATACATTTATAAGGATATATTTTCGAAAATAAAGATTATTATATCAAAATAATTAAATATTTTAGAATTGATATAATTTTAGTAATACTATAAAAATCAATAAGGTTACATTAATGAATACTACTTCTAATATACCACACCCCACACCCCACACACCCTACCCACCCAATTAAATATCTCAATAACAAAATCATTACAAGTTCAAATTCTAAATTTTTTCTTGATGTTATTGATTTCTATGAATATTTTCCATGTAATGATGTCATTAAAGATCTATTTCAAATTATCCACCATCACTATAAAATTCTATTGCATGATAATCATGATTTATCTCCCATACAAAACCAAATTTTGGTAAATTCACTAATTTAGATTCACCAAATTATCAATATGAAATCCCCACTATAATATATTTTAAAAATATGTCAAATTATTATTATGGTGTGGGGGGGGGGGGGAGTGAGGGAGGAAATTGAATTCGAAACATGCCACCATATGCCCCAAAATTTCATAACAACATAGGTGGTGCCCTATAAATCCCTTAAAAATTAGAGTAAGCCTACATGTTTATATGACACTAAATATCCATTTAATCTACACACATCTAGAGTTAGAAGTGTGTCATGGGGTAGGGAATATAGGGTATTTGGACTTACTTATGATAGTACATTCCCCTAGGCTATCTTGGACACTTAGGGGGTTCTATATGGAACCCTACACACATATGACTAAAGACATTTTTTTCATTTTCTAAAAGTCCGGTTTAAGGGTTACTAGTAACCGTACAGAAAAACGCAGTACCCAACATTCCACACACATTTCAAATTTCAAATTTCAAAATTTCCCAGAATTCAAATTTCAAACACAAACTTGACCAAACCCATTCCACGCATCCACCTTATGTCGCAAAACCGTATCGAGCCATGATCCCTTCTCATGTCTCCAATCAGAGTAGGTCGCCAGTGAGAACAAAATTGACATTGTCGTCGGCCCGTCATCATCACGTCGATACTCACCCCGATCATCATCTTCAACGCTGGAAACTGGAAACCACCATCTTCATTGAGGAATATCATCCCATAACAATACTACTCTCAATATTTTGAATCCAAATAGCCATGCCCAGTGC
This sequence comes from Viscum album, assembly GCA_963277665.1. Taxonomy (NCBI): domain Eukaryota; kingdom Viridiplantae; phylum Streptophyta; class Magnoliopsida; order Santalales; family Viscaceae; genus Viscum; species Viscum album. Next base: position 88,067,033 of record OY728132.1, read on the forward strand.
GAGCTACCAAACCACAAACCAAATGATTCACACACCAAAAAAGATCTGAATCAAACCTTCGCAAAATGTAGTTCCACCGATTGCTGCATCTCAAACTCAAACACAACATCAAAAGAATGCAGCTCCACCATAAGCTGTATTTGAATCACAACATTAAAAATCTGTAAAAACAAACGAAATCCAACATAAATGTCAAAAAATGAGCCAACAACAGCCAGAAGATTCAACCCTACGCAAGAGCTACACCATCGAAACTTGTCGGATCTATCAGAAGAACCCTGCCACAATCTTGGAAGCAACCTGAAGAGAAAGGAAAAACCGGGATGAAGCCAAACCTCCGTCACCTAGGTTTAAACATGTTTTGTGATAATTATCATCTATTGATTGGGTATTCTGGATAATCCAATCAAAAATCCTACAATAACTTGTGCATGTGTGAAATACAAAGGTAGGGATTAAGATATGTGATCGATCCCATTACTAATCCCATTTTAGAATCAGGTTTAAACATGTTTTGTGATATGTTCCCCTAAAATGGTTTCTATATTCAATGATAGAGAAATAAACTTGATAATTTATGGCTTCTAATTGTAAGATGGACTTTGTGTCGTACCCCTTAGGCAGTTCGAAAACCTTAAGTAATTTTGGTGGTCATTTAAAAAACTATTGATAGTCATATTAAACAGGGGGTTTATTCCAATATTATAAAAGATATATTCTATTGAAATCCATTGTGACATTCCTATATAAGAAAGAGGATCAGAAGAGGGGGTGGGGAACCATTTATCATAATTTTTTTTTCATAAATAAAATTTCTTCTATATTTAGTTAGTGTATAAGATATTTTTCTCAACTTACCAAAGAATGAGAGATAGAAAAACAAGAAAGAAAAACATAGGAAGACCTGAGTTTTTACATGGTTTTCTAACTCTTTATGAGTGGCTCATCATTGCCGATTCTTACAAATTATCCCACATCATATGATTTCTATATTTTTATAAATAAGAATGAATAATTAATTAATATTTTCATAAACTCTTTAATAGATATATCTTAAAAATCCCAGTATGCCTCCCACTTGTTACAATATGAAAAAATAAATATTTAGTAAAAAATAATTATTAATGAGTGAAAGAAGGAAATTATGATCTTCTTCCTTACTCCTCAAGTGACTTCGATCTATTAAAGAATTGTGCACCAATTTTCTCTTAAAAAATGACCATTTTATATCAAGAAATATATAAGAAATAATTAGGATACTATATCTCTTTTTTAAGGAGAATATTTTATTTATTTAGAGAGATTAAAAAATAATGATGTGAATCTTGAAATAAATGTTTAATCTTTGGTCAAACCATGATTGAAAAATATTCAATTAGATATTTTATTTATATACTAAATATCATCAACGAAATATATCAAAATGAAAATCGATATAAAATTAATCATGACATGATTAATTTCATCATAGAATAATATTTATATTTATCTAAAATAAAGAAGTATAATTACAACCTGATGATTCCCATGTGATAAATATACCAAACCTTAGCATTACATTTTAAAATAGTTTATAAAAACTGTGCCATGATTTCTTGTACATTAATTCTAGTAGCTATACTAATTTTTACATAAAACCATGATATAATTATTATGCCATATTTTATAAATCTATGATGATATATATGATACAATGATATAAAAACCTATTGGTATTAGTATAAAAACTCATAATTTTCATATATAAATATCACATATTATTAAATTAAGATTCAATACATAAAATTTTAATCCACACAAAAATTATATAAATTTATTTTCTTTGGAAACATGGATACATAAACAACTATTCCATAAAATATCTACATCATATACCACCCAGTCCCATAAAACTAGAACCCTTCTTAGAAACATCATATTTAAAATTTTTTCTTTATATCACAGGGATAAGAAAACATAATAAAGGGTGAGATTATATTCTCAATAAGGTTAAATAAGGGAGATATAAATGATAATTTAAACATAACATGAGAATAAAGGGTATGAGAATATGAGATTAACCTTTTAAAATCATACCATATAGTTCTTAGATAATAAACAAGAGTTATGACATAAAGCTTGGTATTTTATAAGACATGAATCATAAATGGATCAAATAACATGATCCATGAGAACATAACAATGTCATAAGATCATGTTACAAAAGAGTGTCACAAAATGTGGCATAATCCCAATCATAGAAATTCTATTCAAGGTTACCCAACAAGACATTAAAAACATGTTAGGCTTGGGATAACTACTCATATACCTATTTCAAGCTTTTGATAACCTCTAGTGTACCCTCTTTTAGGATTGGGATAATTTCTCATGTACCCTCTTTTTTTTGGGTTTGGTATAACCTCCCCTATACCATTTGAGACCATAACGCATTAATATTTAACCAATACACTAGAGGGATATATAATTATAGTCCCACCCATTAAATAGTCATTTATTCATTTATATATATATTCCATAAGATCATAAAAACATTCATCATAACATAACTCATGGAATATAAAATGTGTTTCATTGTCATTTAATCATTATAAGAATATACCATCCATAGAAATAATAAATATGGTATGATTGGATCATATCCCCAGTAAATCCTAAGTAACATCAAGGTTGTTATCATACATGAAAAATTACATTAAAAGATCACTTCAATATTTCTTTATGAAAATACCTTTTTCATTTTTAAATAATATATTAAAATCTAAAAGTTTCCCAACTATTAAAGAAACCATTTTATTTAAAATAAATTTTGAAACTTGTAATTTGATATTCAAATCATTGAGAATTAATTATGATAATAAATTATTTTTGTGTCATGTATATTAAAATAAAGATTCATTTTATGTTTTTAGTAGAAAGTGAAAAGTACCTCATTCAGAAAATGACATGAACATTCCTTTTAAACAATTTTTGAAAAAGTAAAATATGGGTAAAAATGAATTTAATCAATCATAGAATAATATTAAAAATACTCTTTATTTTTTTAGAAAACATGGACATGGAAGAAAAATAATTTTCAGCTAAAGATATATATAAAGTTATTTTTCCTTAAAAACATCATTTTGGCCTATTGAGTATATAGTGAGTAAAATGAAAAAAATGTATTAAAAATAAATAACCTATAATAATAAAATTAATTATTTTATTGTGATTTAGATAATAAAATTTCATCATTAAAAATTTAATCATAAAAATTCTTGATAAACATTGCGATTTTAGCATAAAACCCTTACCACTTTGGTAACTTTTGAGTCATAACCTCATGAAATATAGAACCTTAGATGGATTGGTAAATATATATGTTTTTCATGATATATATCATAAAATAAATTTATGGGTATTATATGCACCATATTAAATAAAAAAGTGGGTAATATGGCATGCATCTCACCAAAATAAAAATGAGACGAAAATCCCTTACATCAAGTTTGACTTGCTTCGTAGGCACTCTAAAGTCTAGTATGATGAATTGAAATTTTTATAATTATATATAAGAGTCATTTACATACTTATAATATCATATATTATCCAATTATAACATTTTAACCACCATTTATTAATAACTCTTTATTAAAATCATTGTTTCTCTGTGTTAACTATTTCATTTTTTCATAAGAATTTCAGTTCGTTAGTTTGAGTCCATATATGTTGATCATAATTCCATAATATATATAATATTAATTATGATATAAATAACATATATATATATTTTATACCTATTTAGATTCTTATATATATTTTATATATAAAAAATAAAGTACATTGTTAATGAAGGTGATAGGCCGTACGTACAAATGAATGTTGTTTTTTACTTTTCAATGGATAGAAAAAATAAAGGTAAATAATAATTAACCTTTAAATATCCATTATTATTATTATATATAGTATATATTAATTTAATATATCCTTATTTTCATCCATTTAAATCATAAAAGAAAAATAATCACATTGCTTCGGGGAGGTGGAAGTCTACAAATATGCATGAGTGGTGATATCATTTTCCAATGAGTGTGAAGGTAGGAAGGTAGATATGATATTATTATTCCAGAGGAATAATTATGAAATAAATATAATATATAAACTTTAAACACATCATAATAACAATCCATGAAATATGGAAATGGAAAATTCATTGCATTGCTATGTGGAGGCGGTAGTCTACACGTACACACAAACGATACTTTCATTTCCAATTTAGTGGAAATGAGGGTGGATAATGGTAGTTTAGAAATTATAATAAAATTTTATTTTATTTAACATAATTTATTTTTTATTTTATTATGAATAACATATATTTATATTAGGTATAATAATTAATTAATCTAAAGTGGTTGGGTAGGAAGATTACCTATTCTTCAATAGACATCCTTCAGATCCCTTTTTAGAAAACTTGGAACAATGTTTTAAGAATACAAAAAATTTAATTCCGGTATAGACAAGTTAAGAATATAATTGGTTAGGTGTTGGTTGAGACATATTGCTTAATGTTCTTTAAAGGAAAGAGTGAAGGGGTGTCCTTTTATAAGGGAGGGAAAGGGAACACTTGGAATTTGAAAATAGATTAAAATAAAAATAATTCATCCAAAAAAAAGAACCCAAATGGAAAATTATTTTATTAAAAATAGGATAAGTTATAAATATAACCTAAAAATTAAATTGATATTATCTTGTTTTTTTATTTTTAAACCTTATATTTTTGTTTATCCCCTTGGTTAAACAATTTTAACCTCAAAATTAGTAATGACTTTTTCAATATTAATGGGTTATAATTTTAGTTATAAGGTAAAAATAGGACCATAAATGATAAATAGATGAAATATTTTACCATTTATAATTATAATTATACTCATTAAATATTTCCATGATTTTTTAAATAATTTATTAATTTGTTTATCATAAAATACTATTAATGTTATTTTAAAAACTATTCACATAATTTGACATTGAAAAAAACATAAAACTAATGGAATTAAAATATAAAACTATAACATATCTATAATGTATTATATTAATATATAAAATTCATAGGGTATAATAAATCACGTAAATAATATTTCTTTTATATTTTTTGAAAAACATTTACCGGATTTTTTTATTGCTTGCATAAGAATTTTTTCGGTGTTGTGTAAGCATTTAAGGTAATTATTTAATCAGTAAAAATTAAAAATAAATTACCATGATTAGAAATAATAATTTTACTTAAAATAAATATTTATAACCAAAATTATTCTCTTTTTCTATTATTTATTTTTTTAGAGATATTAAATTCATGAGTGGCATTTTGGAATTTGAATCACTTAAAATCGTTCAAATTTCATTTTCAAGGGAAAATAGAACCAAAATGACATATATTATAATTTGTTCTTATATGGTTGAATTTAATTCATGAAATTAAATAAATTCAAGTTTTGGGTTGATTTTACAACATTATCACATGGTTTTAACCCTATTTTACCAATTTATACTAACTGTGGTAAAAAATATTTACCACGATTACTATTCATAATGACAAAAAATAAAAGGGAAATATTTACAAAATTTGAACATATTTATTCCCAAAATTGATTCAAAGTTTCAATATTATATTTCTATAAGTGACATGACATCATTTTAAAATAAGTTCCCAAAGCATGGTGATTGTTTTAGGAAAATACATTATTAGGCATAAAAATGGATTTAATCTAACACCATGGCTTGAAAAAATATTATATGAATGTTAATTTTTTTTATTTAACATAAAATAAATAAAACTTAATTAAAATAATTCACAAATATTTATTAATTTAATTTATTATGATTATAACATATTGCTCGCATAAACCAGTTTCTTCAAAAAACATCTCTTTTACTTTCAAATATTTTTTATTTTCATTTCTATTAAATTTATATACAATGAGCTAATTTTATACATGTTTAAACCATAATTTTTTTATAATTTTCTTATACCTATTTATACTCTCCAATATAATGTCTAGGAGATAACTATCATATTAAATTATAATATTTAAATAGTATAACACAGTTCTTTTAAACTCGATGGTGCATCTAAAGTCAGATATCAAAGAAATAAACATTATTTGTAGAAACTTTTATCATAAAATCTCGTGATGCCACATTATAAACCCCTTAAAATTAATTTTACACCTGATATTCCATCACTATGATATAACTAAATGATTATATCTCTATTTTATCAAATCATTGGGTTCCCATAAAACTTCTTCCAATCTCTGATTCCTCAAAAGAACTTTAACGCTATGAGTTGTCTTATTCCACACCACTTTGTCTCTACGATACAAGATTTATACCGATTAATCTTTATAGGAATGATCATTATCTAGTGGTATGACCCTTGAGTTTAGTACATGTCATGGATTAAGTGTATACTTCATCAGGAGAGATACATAGAAGACATCGTGAACTTGAGAGAGGTTTGATAGAAGCACCAAGTGATAAGATACTATCCCAACTCGATCAAGAATCATGAAAGGGATAATATTCCAAGGGATCAAATATTTATTCTTTTTTTTAATATCATTACCTTATTCTATGTATAAATTCATAATAATTATTTTTCACCAATTTTGAATTTCAAATTTCATAGATGATTACCAGTGTAACCTTTTTGTCGACTATGACCTTCTTTGATGTGCAGTTGGACAATTTTGAATACTTATAACATTTTATCAGATATCTCAGGTCCCAATAGATTTATTTCTCTAAATTAATTCTGATATGTTGGAGTCATACACTTGTTTCTATAGAGGTCTTCATAATGATCCATTTGAAAGATCGCGTGAAAACTGTTTCTATAAGAAAACTTTAATAGAAAAAGGTATTGATCCCAAACACCTTTTAAATACATAAAAAATATCTCATCATATACTATAGGATTTAAACTGTTTTCTAAGTCTCCCCATCTTTTTAAGGATTAAAACCAATACTAAAACTTATCTCTATATCCATAGTCTTCGAAATACTTCTCTAGAAGTCTGAGGTAACCCTCAGATCCCACTTTGATAAAATAGAATGTGGTAATCTAAAAAAATGTAACATTTATTTAATGTATATTATGGATAGTTGATCAATATAGAAGTATTCTTTAATACAAATTAAGTTTTCTCACTTTGTAAGGTGATCAACTATAACCCAAATAACATTATGTCCTTTTGAAATTTTAGAAATCTTGATGACAAAATTGATGGTTTTGTTTTCTAATTTCCATTTTGGAATGAGTAATGGTTATAACATCCATTTGGAAATCTATATTTATACCTTAAAATTTTAACATACCAAGCACTAAGATACATACTTTATAAAATCTAGTTTTAATTTTTATTAAAAAAATACTCTTTCATATCTCTATAAAAATTCACTCTTTTAGGATGAATAGAGAATAATAAACTGTAAGATTCATCCAAAAACCCTTTCTTAAAATTTGGTATGGAAAGAACATATACATGGTTCCTTAAAATTATCACTCTATCATAATAAATTTTTAACTCAATAAAATTTCTAACATTCTTCTATAGTTCCACATCTTTCATTTTTGCCTCTTTAATCATTGAATAGATAAATGGTTGAAAAGTAATTTGAGAATGATAATATTTCTCCCCTTCTTTCATTATTTATATATCCATCCTTTTAAAATCTGAAAAAATTGGGGTTTTTTTGTGATCCTCCTAATAGATAAGATAGCATGATCTGTTTGACTCAAAGCATCAACTACCTTCTTCTCTTTCCCTGGTTGGTATTGTATTTGGTATTCATAATCTTTAATCAACTCTAAAAATATTATCTAGAACATATCCATATTTTTTTGAGTAAATATATAATTTAAAATTTTATGATCATTATATATTTTACACATTTCTTCACAAATATAATGATTCCATATATTTAATTCAAAAATTACCACGATTAACTCCAAATCCTAACTTGGGAATTTTTTCTCATGAACCTTAAATTAACATGAGAAAAAAGATATCTACATATCGTTCTACATGAGGATTCATCAAAATACCTTCTTTGATGAATCACTATTGATAAAAAAACACATATATACTATAAGGTTGTATAAGCATAGGTTAGTTGAATAAAGTTCTATTTAGATCCTTGAAATATTATTTATATTCATCTATCCAAAGGAAATTAGATCCCTTTAGAGTTTACATAGTGAGTGGATTATATATCCATGATAAATTCACTAAAAACCATCGATAATATATAGAAAAACCAAGAAAAATATATATATAAGGCATAATGTTTAGTCTGGGACAATGTTCAATAAATTCTACCTTTGATGGATCCACTGATATACCCTTGATTAATATAATATGACCAAAAAATTAAACTTTTTTATAGCCAAAATTCACACTTTGTAAAAGATTGATACAACTTCTATTTATTTTGGGTCTTTAGTACAATCCTCAAGTGATCTTCATGCTCTTCGTCTCCCTTTTGATATATAATAGTATCAACTATAAAGACTATCACAACCTAAGAAAGGTAATCTATAAAGACTCTATTCATTAAATCCATGATGATAGTGGGGAAATTAGTAAGACTAAATATAATCACTATAAATTCATAGCATTTATACCTTGTTTGAAATGTTCTCTTGGGTATATCCTCATTTTTGACCCTTAATTGTTGATATCTAGAACAAAGGTCAATCTTGGAAAAATATTGAGCTCCGTATAGTTGATCAAATAAAGAATCAATAATGGGTAGAGGATATATGTTCTTGATAGTGATCTTGTTAAGTCCTAGATAATCAATATAGAGTTGCGTTGATCCATATTTATTCTTAATAAAAATAACAGGCCCACTCCAAGGTGACACACTTTTCTTAATTAATCCCTTTTAAATATTCTCCTCGAGTTACTTATTTAATTCCTACAACTCAATCAGGGATATGCTATATAGAGTTTTTGAAATTGGGGTAGCACCCGGTATGAGATCTATTAAAAAATGAACATCAAGATTCTTTATAAGACTAATAAAATAATTAAAAATTCATCAAAAAACTCATTCACAATATACATATCTTTAGTGTTGAATTTATATCTAAACATCTAATATAAACACCACTTTTGAATTGGAATCAAGACCCATATAATGGATGTGATTTCCATCAGAATCTCATATTTATAATAAAAATTATATATTATCATAGGTTATATTAGAATATAAAACATGAGTTCCATTAACAACATATGTAGTATTTATATAAAGAAATCCAATCCATTCCTAAGATAACATCAAATTCAACTAGATGGAGAATAAAAAAATTTATATGAAGCATATTCCCACAAACCTCAATCTAAGAAGAATCCTAATGTTGAGATTTGATCATTATACCATTAGGTATTTTCATTACTAATTAAACATCTAATAATTGAGGTGGTATTGTGATAACTTTAAGAATTTTTTCACATATAAAAGAGTCAGTAGATCCAGAATCAAATAATACATTAGTATTTTTATATTGGATGGTAAGTTTACCTTTCACCACATCATTATCATACCCCTAATTAGTAATAGTGATATCTTTATATCTACCTTTTTATATGGGATTAAGAGGTTTCTAATATTGATTATCATTTTTAACCTTCATGATTGAGTATTCGTTTGAATAATTCCCATTCTCCTTGCGTTTGAAACACTGGAGTGAGGGTGGTGCATTCTGTGGTGTTTTTACCCCATCACTGGGTAACTTCTTCCCCTCAATTTGACATATGATTATCTGATGTCCTTATGGATAACTATCTTCACAAAATTGGTATAAAATCAAATGATTTCATCATAACTACTGAAGTCCATTATATATAACACCCTTAATAGACTTAGTTTTAATCCACTAAAGAATCAAGTAATCTTACTTTCTGGTTCAAAGATAATACTAGAATCATACCTCACAAGTATTGTAAAATTTAACTCATATACACTAATGGATTCAACATCATCCTATGTTATATCAAGGAATCCCTTCTCAATTTTTTAGTAATATAAGGAAATAAATTGTTTAAAAACAACCATATAAACTAATTCCACTCCACTCATTCAATTTCTTCTCATTTCAATATGTTACTTGTGATAGTCCACCATTGATTTAATTAGAATAGTAAATGATAAACAAACCAAATTAATTTTTCATGCTCCAAACACTAGAGAACATAAAATTTATTTTCAGTGGTACTGATCTATTTATTAAAAACTAATAGATCATAAAATCTACTAAAAAAAGGTGGATGTTTTCTCATGGAGGACTCAACCGAATGTTGTTCCCTCATTTTCTTGTTTGTAATCTCAGTGGATTCATGTCTTGATAAAGTTTATTAATCATAGAAACATGGTTTTTCATTCCAATACCAAAAAAATTTCATTCTTGAGAGGATAATCATTACACTTTCTGTCACTTTCACCATTAACATGGTTTCTTTAGGATCCAACCACTAACTAAAACCAAAAATCATAGTGTGAAAAACAATAATAATTCTAGGAAAATATATAATCCTGAAAAATAATTTATAGGATATCTAAATGATGATACCTTAGGTTTAAAAAAGGCCATCCATAATCATAATCTATTTAAATACTTCATGATGGTTCATAAATAAAATGTGAATTAACCCAAGAATATCCCCTAGGGGTGTCAAACTAGGTGTACTATAAGGGCAAAATCACCATGGACTAAAATGATGGTTGAGATATAATCAACCAATTATTTTTTGGGTTCTTAACCCTAGATTCATCTATTCAAAAAACATATCTACTTATAGTATCCCGATATAAAAGTTTTTCTAGGACAACCACACTCCTTAATTTACTATAACTTATGAAATTATATTATAGATTGGATTATCCAAAGGGTTCTAACAAATGTTTTATTCTCCAATTTTCCAAAGGTAACTAAACAATTCTCTCATACCAACTATATCAACCCACACATTTCATATGTAAATATCACTTATTATTATATGAATATTAAATTCATAACATTAAGATCCATGCTATAATTGTATAGTTTTAGTATATTTAGAAACTTGGATACATAAACAACTGGTTCATAAAATATCTCCATTATATCCCTAATATTCATTCTAAAGTATCACCCTTCTTATACACATCATACTTAAAACCTTTCTTTATGTCCCAAGGAAAAGAAAAAATTATAAAGGGTGAGATCAGATGCTCAGTAAAGGTAAAAAATGGAGATATCAATGATCATTTAAACATAAAATTAGTATAAAGGGTATTATAACATGAGATCAACCATTTAAAATCATAAAAATAAATTCTTAGATAATAAATATGAGTCATGGAATAAAGCAGGGCAGTTTATAATACATGAATCATAAAGGGATCAAATAACATGATACTAAGAAAATAACCTTAGTGTAATATCATTTCATAAAAGTGTAGAAAAAGTAATGGAATAATTATAATTGTAGAAATATTATGTCAAGATTACCCACTAAAACATTCATAACATTTTATGATTGGGAGAACTTATATGCACCCACTTTAGGCTTGGGATAAACTCTTATATACCATCTTTAAGTCCTGGAATAAACTCTTATACACCCTCTTTTTTTAGGCTTGGGATAACCTCACATATACCCATTGATCTTATAATAAATTAATCTTTAACAAATTCAATGGAGGGATATATAATTCTAGGCCTATCCATAACATAATATCAAATTCATTTATATGTATGCCACAAATTCATAAAACCATTCATCATAACTTAACCCATGGAAAGGAAAATGGGGTTCTTTGATATTTAATTTTCATAACCATATACCATTAATATAAATAATAAATATGGTATCCTTGTATCATATCCCCATTAAACCCTATATAACATAAAGTATGTTATCATAGATGAAAAATTCATTTTAAAATATCACTGGAATATTTCTTGAGGAAAATACCCATTTCATTTTATCACATTTTAGAATATAAAAATTTCCCAAATATTAAATAAAAAATTTTATTTTAAAATAGACTTTTGAACTTTTAAAGGAAGTTTCAAATCATTGAGTGTTCATGATGATGGGAAATTTTGTTCATGTTGTGCACGTTAAAACAAAGATTCCATTCACATTTTTGATATAAAGTGAAATGTTCCCTGTTCACAAAACTTCAAGAAGATTTTATGAAAGTAAAAAATGGATAAAAATGAATTTAATAAGTCATAAAAGATAGTAAAAAAATTCATGATTTCTTTAAAGAAACATGGATATGGAATAAAAATTATTTTCAATCAAAGAAAGAAATAAAGTTATTTTTTATTTAAATATTCTTTTGTTCTGTTGAGTACATAAAGTGAGGAAAATTAAATGAAAAAATTTATTCTCAATAAATAATAAGATAATAATAAAATTAATTATTTTATTGATTGTAAAATCATTAAATTTCATTATCATAAACTAAATCATTAACTATCCTGATAAATAATGAGATACTACCATAAATGCCTTTCTATTTTGGTAACTTTTGAATCATAACCTCATGAAAGAGATAAAATTACCTAGATAAAAAATACCCATAATTTTAATGATAAAAATCATAAAATACATTAATGGGTAGAATATACACCACATAATAAAAAAAGTGGTGAATATGGCATGTGTCTCACATAAATAAAAATGAGATGAAAATCCCGTACCTCAAGTTTGACTTACTTCAAAGGTTCCCTAAAATACTATATAATAAATTTAAATTTATTATAATTATATAACAGAGTCATTTACATAGTTATAATATCATATATTATCCACTTATTTCATTTTAACAACCATTTATTAATAACGTTTTATTGAAATTTTCATTTCTTGGTGTTAACTATTTTATTTTTTAATGAGAATTTCAGTTCGATAGTTCTGGAAATTGTACTTTGGTCATGGTTACATAATCTAAAAAATATTAATTATGATATAAATATCATAGGTATTCATTATATAATTATTTATAGTCTTCTATTAAAGGTATATATAGAAAAAGTAATTACACTTTTCATGGAGAGGTTATATCATATGTATGCATGAATTCCATTTTCAATTTTTGACGTATGGAATGAATTAAAAGTAAATAAAAATAATAATAATAATAATTATTATATCATATATATCATATATATTTATTAAATATATCCTCATTACCATCCATGTAAAGCAACAAATGAAAAACTAAGCACAACACTTTGTGGAGGTGGTAGTCTACACATACACACGAGCAATGTTATCATTTTCCAAAGAATAGAAAGGTAATAAGTTAGATATGAAATTATAATTCTAGAAGAATAATTATTTTATAAATATAAAATATAAACTTTAAACCTGTCATAATAACCATCCATGAAATATGGGGATGGAAAGTGAATTGTATAACTACATAGTGGCGGTAGTCCTAAAGTACAAACATGTGATACTTTCACTTCAAATTTGATGGAAAATGGGGAGAATAACGGTAGTTACATAATCATAATAAAATTTTACTATATTTAGGACAATTAATTTACTATTTCATGATTAATACAATATATTTATAGAATTTATAAGAAGAAATAATTTGAAATATGCAGGGTAAGAAGATTACCTTTTTTTGGTAGGACTCCTTAAGTTCCCTTATTAAGGAACCTTGGAATGGTCTTTTGAGAATAATAACACCTATAATTCATGTATAAAGAATTTTAAAAGATAAATGGATAGGTTTTGGTTGATACATGTGTATCAATGTGATATAAATAAAAAATATAATGGGTGTCCTTTTATATGGGAGGGAATGGACACACTTTGAATTTCTAAAAAGATTAAAATATAAATAAGTCATTCTCAAGAAAAATGATTAAATATATATATATTCGAATTAAAAGAGTATAATTTTAAAAAATCATCATATAATTAAATTAATACATGTTTTGGGGTCATTTTAAACCTTTTCTTTTAGTTTAACCCCTTGGTTAACCAATTTTAATCTTAACCTTAGTAGTTAAGTTTTTTAATATTCTAGGGTTATAATTTTTATTATATGGTCAGAATTGGCTCATGAATGACCAAGGTATGAAATTTTTAACCATTTAACATACTATTGTTATTATTTAAATATTTTTATAGTTTTTAAAATAATTTTATACAATATTTTGTTTCATAAAATACTATTAATGTCATTTTAAGAACTATTCACATAATTTGACTTTGAAAACAACATGTTAGAAATGTAATTCAAATATAAAAATTTAAAATATATCTAATATGTTATATTAATTTATAATATTCATTTTTAACTATAAATAAACCCAAATAATATTACTTTTAGAGTTTTTAAAAACATTTACATGGGTTTTATACTACTTTCAAAAGCACTGTGTCGACATTGTGTAAGTATTTAGGGTGATTATTTCATAAATAAAAATTAAAAATAAATAAACATGATAAAAAAATTAATTTTTATTTTAAATAAAAATTTACAACTCAACTTTTCCTCTTTTTATCCTTATGTAAAAATTTTAGAGCTATTAAATTCAAGAGAGTGACATTTTGGAATTTTCTCTACTTAAAATAATATAATTTTTATTATAAAAGAATAATGGTACAAAAATTCATTATATAATAATTTTGTATGTATATGGTCTAGTGTAATCCATATAATGAAATAAATTCTTTTTTTGGGTGGATTTTGAGACCTTATCTCATGGATTTAACCCTTTTTACCCATTTTACCATTATCAAGGTGAAAAATATTTACAATAGTTACTATTAATAAAAATCAAAAAATAAAAGGGAAATATTTTCCAAATTTAACCCTAATGACAAAAAATATTTAATATAATTTTTATGATTAAATTTATATGAGTGGTATAAAATCATTTTAAAATAAGTGTGAAAAACATGACTAAAACCATTTTTTTTAGAAAAATATGTTTTTAATCATAAAACATAATTTATTCATATTATATACAAAGAAAAAAAAATTAATGAATGTTAAATAAATTTATTAAATATGTCATATATATAAATTTCATTAAAATAATTTAAAAATAGTGATTACTTTAATTTATTAAGTTAAAAACACATTTCACACATATTATAGTTTTTATAAAAAACATCTCTTTTCCTTTAATTTTTTTTTATTTTCATTTATAATAAATTGATAATTAGTGAATTCATTTTATACATGTGTAAACTATAAATTTTTTATAATTTATTTAGTCTTATTCATACCCACAAATCCAATAGTTAGATGATAAATGTCACATTAAATAATAACATTTATATATTATACCATAGTTTGATTAAACATTGTGTTGTGTGTAAATAACGATATAATAGAAATAATTTTTTTATTTAAAAGTATATCATAAAATATAAATGCCTTAAAATTTTCTCAGAGTAACTCCTTCATAAATTTTTTAAAATTTAAAAATTTTAAAAAATATCTAGAACACATCCTTAAGAATAGTGGTATGGATTATGAAATAATGAATGTGTAATATTAAAAGATTTATTTACACTTAAATTTATATTTTATAGTTTTGTAATAAAATAAATTATTAAAAATCCATCAAGATGATATTACAGTGTAGTGAAATTTCACTATGCTATTATCTTTTTGTTGTAACCTTTATTCCTTTTCATCTTATCAAGCTTCAAAAAAACTCAAACAAATACATAAACATGTTGATAATAAATAAAATACAAAAAAGTTTATAACTCATGAATAAAAAACTCATGAAACTTATCATTTTATGTTCCCAGTGTGAGAGTTGTTTAAGCACCACATAAATATATAGAGTAGTGTTTGTGAGAGAAATATATCTCTCAGTGTAAATAATATACCATATTAACCACGTATCATTACCTCAAGGACTCCTTCAATTTGATTTTTTTAATATAATTCCATATCATTGTGGGATATTCAATCTCACTCTTTGTATTTCTTGGAAATATTAATTGAAATCAACAAAAATTCTAGCATGTTCTCATGAAATCCACTTTCAAGGAAACTATCACTAAACTATTTCTTATACAACTTGTTTTCTCTCATTTTTCTTTGGATTCTAACCATTTTATTAGAAAACCAAAAATATTCTCATAGTGATTTTGGAAGATAATTCACTCTCAAAAAAAATTTCAAGTGATAGAATTTGTCCTTTATCAAGAATTAATTAATATATTCATGATTTTTTTATTTAATAAAACATATTGGAATTTAATGTCAACACATTAAACTTTATCCTTAATAAAATGATATTTTATGTCAATTTATATTTACCATGAACATTGCACCATATTCTTCACCAATTTTATTAATTTTTTTTGGTCACACTCAATAATGAATTGATATGTGTCTTCCACTCCAATATCCAAAAGCTATGATTTTATTCTATATCATTTTAATTATAAATTGTGATGAATCAATATAATAATATTATATCATATAAATCATTATTAGATTTTTCATCTTAGAGCTCTAAGAAAAAAATATTCCTATGATAAGTAATTCTCCTACTAATGTTGAATTTTGGTCTCCAACCTCACATACCAAATCCAAATTGAACTATAAAGATAAATAGATTTTTATTTATCATACATAAATCCACACCCAAGAGTTCCTTTGATATTATGTGATATCTACTTATATGTACCTCCTTTAGATTTTTTTGGAATCATCAATATAATTTTAAAAATTGCATAGTTTCTTTATTGACATCATAATATATGAAAAAATTATAATAAATCATTCAAACTTATATCTATATACACAATTTAAATTATCATAATTTAATAAATTATATTCAATATATATGGGATTATATTACTATCTTGATTGTTATATTCTAAATTACTTCGAAAATTCATGAAAATATTTTTCCCATGAAATTAAAATATTATCTATTATAAGTACCACTTGAATAACCATAAAAAATATCATCAATCCAATCATTGGTATTTTATTTTTTAAAATTTAAAGATAAAATTATTCCAAATTATTCACCTCATTTCCTAAAAAAATTTCATTTGTAAAGTCCCTAACACTGGTATAATAGAGTTAGTGGTTATATTATTATAGTAGCATAAGATAAAAGGAATCAAATCCTAAAGGAAAAAAATATTTTATTAATCCTAGTAAACTAGATACACATATGAAATTCACATTACATTTTAAAACATAAAATACAGAAAGTGTTTTCTTTGAGAACTCTATTATTTCCAATAATGTATCATTTCATATCAATCGAAAAACACTTCCTGGTATCCTGGGGAAAGTAAAACATAAGTAGTGATATCATATTCTCAGTAAGGGTAAGAATATTGTAGAATCTATCATGAATAAATAATCATAATGAATATTCCAGGGTAAATCACTAAAAAAATTCCATATAAACGATAACTTGATCATAATATGGAAGTAGTAAGGGATGATCAAATAAAGACATATAAGTAATCACATGATATTAAAACTTATCCATGGATATTATAACTAATAGAATAATCATATAAACATCAATAAAAAAATATTATAAATAGGGAATGAATAATTCTAGAAAACATTAACTGACTATCAAGACCTTCCGCAAGATAGTTTAAAACTACAAGTAATAAAATATTTAATTTTTCCA
The DNA here is from genome assembly GCA_963277665.1 of Viscum album. Taxonomy (NCBI): domain Eukaryota; kingdom Viridiplantae; phylum Streptophyta; class Magnoliopsida; order Santalales; family Viscaceae; genus Viscum; species Viscum album. Next base: position 88,084,722 of record OY728132.1, read on the forward strand.
ATTGATTTATATTAGGAAACCAAATGATGCATCGAGGGGCTATGTAATTTTGGGCCCCACCCATTACTTAATAATTAAAATTTACTCCTTATATGAAAGTGTTGAAACATAATCAACATAAACATTCGTATTGAAAATCTCACATACAAAATGATAATAATTACCCTAATAAAATAAACATAATCATAAACCATACAAAGTAATATAGTGAATGGTAATAAAATCATACATCCTAATTCAAACTGATAAAAAACCATCATAATAAATAATAAGGATTATATCCATAAATCTTATCCCTAGTTATTCATAAGTATAAAAAAGGGTTTATGCTATTGTTGAATAAAAATACCATGAAAAGATCCTTAAAAACATTAATGCCGAAAATAACATTTTCATTTAGAAAATAATGTTTTAAAACTAAAAGTTCACAAGTAATTTTGAAAATAATTTTCTTTTAAAGTAGCCTTTAAAACTAATAAAATATTTTTTAAAATATTTAGTGGTCATGATGGAGGAAAATTACTTTCAGGCTATACAATTTAAAAAAATATCCATTTCACATTTTTTATAAAATTCAAATAGGCATTGTATGGAAAGTTATATTAATATTCCATTAATTTTTTTTAAATTAAAACATGCTAAAAAAATTCTTTAATAAATCATTTAAAGAATGTTAAAAAAATTATTTTTTAGAAAACATGGGTTTGGAATAAAAATATTTTTGATTGAAAGAGAAATGAAGCAGGATTTTCTTGAAAATATTTTCTCAATAAATTTTATTAAAAAATATTGAAAAATAGTACTATTATATGAATAGTTAATTAAAAAATATGGAAGAAGAAAATATATCTATTTTATGATATAAATATCAAATAATTCCCCAAGATATACTTAAATATAAAAATATACAATCCCAAATAATGATGATATTGTGAAAGAAACCCTTACAACGTTGGTAACTTTTGAATCATAAGACCCAATAAAGAAATATCTTTAAATGAATCATTAAATACCATTAATAGAAATTTATTTGTGACATAACATATCAAAAAGGGTGCTAGATAAACCCAAAAAATGACTAAGTGGGAATATGGTGTATGCATCATGAAAGTAAAAGCGAGACGAGAATAAAGGTTCCGGGCATAGCAGAAGCTTGTGGGTGGATGTGACCACTTGGATTATTGTCATTAGCAATGATCAATCTGGGATAAATACAACGATAAATTCCAGACTCCATGGAACGACTCATAGAAATATACAAAGAATAATAATATTCCTGGAACCACAAACGTGGAGCATCACAAGTTGATTATAATTAATTTAATTAATTAAAAAGAAGTACCTTTTACGACGTTATTTCTTCGTTGATATTTCTGATCACGTTCTGATGTGATTAGTCATTCAATCATAGAAGCCAAATGTAGAATTACTTTAGTGGTGATCCACACGTGTGACACATATCTCTCGACGTCACCAAAGGAGTCTCCGGGTGCTACCGTTGAGAAACCTTTGCTTGCATTGTCTGCCTTAGATCATGTTGATCCGATGGAGGAGGATCTGTCTCAGTCTTGAGAGTGTTATTGGAGGAAGGAATTATTTCGGCCTTGAGATAATTCTCCAGAATTGTTGTGCACAATTATTAAGGAAATGTGATGGGGTTGTGAGGATATTTATAATCAGGGTTGAGGTTATAGATTTATGAAAATAAATAAATGTGTTGCACATTTTATTTATTTCATTAACCCTTATTGAAAACCCCCATGTTGAATCATTAATTCTTTGACATGCGCCCACACTGATTATAATAAATATCATTTAATAAAACAATATTATTTCCTAAAAATCCCTACTGAAAAAACTACACAGTGTGTAATCATTAATACATGATGTGTACTTGTTTTTCATAAAACTACATGGCATGTAATTTTTTTTCATTTCCTTTCCAAAATGAAAACTAAACAGCATGTAATCATTAATACACGGAGTGTATATCTTGTTTTCATTATATTATTCCTCCATCATTAAAATGATTTAGGCTTCCTTGAATAATTTTTAAACCACATACGGGAATAATCTTTATTCTACTTGAGATACTTGGATACACTTAGTGTGTGAACCTCTAGGACTCTTTCTCATTGGCATTAGGCAGGCTTTCCTAAAGTCCAAGATTACTGTCTAGCAATGGGTCAAGGAACCTAAGAGGAATAAGTTGACGCTGCATTGACATGTCACCTCATATGAATGCTTACCGTGTAATTTAATCCCTTTTTCTCAATATCTCATCAAGAAGGTTTCATGGTAGTGTCATAAACTTGTATTCTTGATCTGTCATTCTTTGACTTTGAGAAATAAACTCGTCATGACACAATGGCCATGGAATTTGTGAAAAAGTTATATTTCAATAAAAGGGCCCAAGATATCTACTTCTATAAATATTGAGAGTACAAATCCTTCTTCCACCTATCCATTAACAACATTTCATTCATGACGCACCCAACGTACCCTACTTCCCCCCAACTATCTTTATGATGGGTTTCGTCAGTAAATCTAAGTGTGTGAGTCATGACATGAGTTAATGATAATCTTCCAGTCTAAGGACCATTACACACACTCACAGATAGCAATGTCCGGTGACACCAAGACATACGGAATTACTACTGGTGGGTCTGTTCTCAAAATCTCCCATCTTGTAGATTACCAAGTGCAAACTCCATGAGAGAGAGAATTGTATTCTTACGAGTACTCTCACATGATGGTCTGTATACTATGTGTCCTACCATAGTATATCATCTAACTGTAGAACTTTATTTAAGAATATTGTTATAGAATTTCAAGGTTCTCATCATAGCGGGGATCTTCCATGACCTTTCTAATGCAACAAATATTCCATGACATTATTATATTGTAGTCATGTTGAACAATGAACAATATATAATAAGTGTACATTCACATAATCAAAGTACAAACATTTGGTTATCAGGACACCAACTCTAACAAACTCCCACTTGGACTAGGGCCAACTGCTTAAAACTTTTAGTCCGCTAGAACTCACATTATGATCATGCTTCTGCTGTGTCACAACTTTAGTCAAGGGGTCCACCACATTGTATTCCATGGAAATACTTCTCACTTCAACTTCACCTCTCTAAGAAAAATCCCTTAAGAGATGATACTTCCAAAGTATGTGCTTTGTCTGCTGATGTGACCTTAGATCTTTTGCATGTGCCACTGCTGCAGTATTATCACAACAGAGTGTGATATGATCTTTACTAATTGGTACTACATCCAACTCTTGGATGAAGCTTCACATCCATACTGCTTCTTTAGCTGCCTCAGAAGCTGCGATATACTTGGACTCTGGTGTAGAATCTACCAGCACACCTTTCTTTGATCTCTTCCAGCTCACTACACCTCCATTCAAAATGAAGATGTATCCAATCTACCACTTCATGTCATCTCGATCAGTCTGAAAAATAGAATCTACATGTCCTCTAATGACTAGTTCCTCATCTCCTCCATAAACCAGGAACATATCCTTAGTATGCCTCAGATACTTAAGGGTAGTCTTGACTACCATCCAATGGTGGTCTCCTGAATCATCTTGATATCTGCCTACCACACTTAATTCATAAGAAACATCTAGCATTTTAAATAACATATCATACATGAATAACCCAATAAAGGATGCCTAAGGAATCCTTTCCATTTTCTTTATTTCCTCATGTGTCTGAGGACATATTTTCTTGGAAAGATGAATACCATGTGACACTAGAAACAATCCCCTCTTGGACTATTTCATACTGAATCTATTCAGTATTTTGTTAATGATGAACTTGACTCAGGCCCAGCATTCTCTTGGATCTATCAATATAGATCTTGATCCCAAGAATATATGCGGCCTCGCCCAAGTCTTTCATAGAGAAGGATTTATCTAACCATGCCTTAACTAACTGTAAGACATGTAATTCGTTTCCAATTCGTAATAAGTCATCAACATATACTATTAGGAAAATGATTGAACTTCCTATAAACCTTCTATAGACAGAAGGATCACATTTGTTCTTAACAAAGTCAAATTCTGTTATGGATTCATCAAAGAAAATTTTCCATGACCTTGATGCTTACTTTAATCCATAAATGGATTTCTGAAACTTGCTTAACTTGTTGGCATCCTTTCTAGTCACAAACCCTCCAGGCTGTGTCATGTAGACATCTTCCTAGAGGTTCTTGTTATGAAATGTTGTTTTGACATCCATTTTCCAAATTTTAGTCATGGAAAGTGGAAATGGACAATTGTATTTTGATGGATTTTAGCATTGCAACCGGTGAAATGGTTTCATCATTGTCAATTCCTTGATGCTGTCTAAAACCTTTTGCAACCAGTCGTGCCTTATAGGTGCTGACTTGTCCCTCCATGTCCAGTTTCTTCTTGAATACTCATTTATTACCAATAGGCTTTACATCAACTGGAGGATCTACCAAAATCAAGACTTGGTTTTAGTACATGGAATCCATTTCAGAATTCATGGATTCTTTCCACTTGGCATCACCTGTGCCTTCAACTGCTTCCTTGTTGGTAAGAGGATGATCATTTTCAACCAATAATAAGTCACCATCTTCGGTGACAAGAAAACCATATCGTTCTGGTTATCTCAGCTCTCTAGTGCTACGCATTTCTTGAGTCTATGGAACAAATTGTTCTTCCATGGGGCTTTGTGGAATCTGTTCTTGTATCAACTCCTGTATATCTTGAGCCTCGACTTCATCGATGTCTATCTCACTCCCACTATCTCTTTTAGAGATGTGGTCCCTTTCAAGGAATATGGTGTGTCTTTCCACTGTAACCTTTTTATCTGAGGAGTTTTATAGGTAATATCCCCTCGTTTCATTGGGATATCCTATAAAGATACACTTTGTGCCTCAGGGTGCAAGTTTGTTACTGAAGAGGCTTTAACAAATGCTTCACTACCCCACACATGTAAATTTGATAACATGGCATTGTGTCCACTCTATAACTCGTATGGAATACAATTTATCGATTTATTTAGTACTTGGTTTAGTATGTGTGCTAATGTTTGTAATTCATATCCTCAAAAGGATAATAGAGGAATCGCATGACTCATCATTGATCTCACCATGTCCAATAGGGTGCAGTTCCTCCTCTCACTTACACCATTCCATTGAGGCATGTAAGGAGGAGTGAGTTGAGATAGAATCCCAAACACCCGTAAGAAATAAATGAATTCTTGATTAAGATATTCTCCTCCTCCGTCTCAGTGGAATTTCTTAATATTCTTACCAATCTAGTTCTCAACTTCATTCTTGTATTCTTTGAACCGATCAAAATAATACGACTTATACCTCTATTAAGTAAATATATCCATATCTACTAAAATCTTCCATAAAAGTTATGAAGTACAAGAACCCAACCCTTGCTTCAACTAGAAATGGTTCACAAAAATATATGTGAACTAATTATAGAAGCTCTTTATACCTTTCACCTTTCCCACTAAATGGGGATTTGGTCATTTTTACTTGTAGAAATGCATGACATACACTAATTGGTTTTAGTTCAAAAGAATCTAAATACCCATCTTGATGTAATTTTGTCAATTTTTTCTCATTGACATGACCTAGTCAGTGATGCCAAAGTTGGGTGTGGTATGATTCGTGTGAAATAACTTTTTCATCGATTTCCATTACTTGGTTTGTGCAGTTTAACACATAAAGGCCGTTATATAAATGTGCCCTACCAAAAAAATGCTATCTTTATAAAAGTAGAAACATTCATTTAAAAACATGATGATGAATCCAACAGTATCTAATCTGGATTCTGAAATAATGTTTTTGGTTACAGAGGGTACATAATAACATCCTTTTAATACCAATTCCATCCCAGTAGGTAATGTGAGGTGGTAGTCTCTGACATCTATAGTAGTGAGTCTGGCTTTGTTGGCTGCTCGCAGATCCACCTCACCTTGGTCAATCTTTCTAAATCTACTTGGTTCCTATATTTGGATATAGATGTGAGCACCACAAGTAGTATCTAATACCCAATTGGTATAAATAGATAGATTTCATTTGATAAAAAATTCACCTAGAGCTTCCCCTTGCTTCCTTGGCTGGGTGCAGTTTTTCTTCCAGTGGCCCTTCTTGCCACATGCGAAACAAACAACCTCATGTTCTCTTGCCTCCCCTTTGATCTTCCTTTTCTTGGAAGGCCTTGAAGAATCTTTGGGATTAAATCTCTTCGCCTTCCCTTTCCTTTTATTCACCATAAGGACATAAGGATTTTCATGCTTCATATCATTGTCCACTTGGAGAATGAGGATAAGAAGATCAAATAGAGACTTCTCAATGGTTTTCATGTTGAAATTTACAAAAAAGTTAAAGAAGATCTAGGGAGTGATGTAAGAATGAGATCAATACCCATTTATTCAGGGAGTTTAAACCCTAGAACCTCTAAACAATCAATGTAGCCAATGACCTTGACTACATGAGGCCCACCTAGGGAACCCTCTCTAAGCTTGCTCTGAAATAGAGCCTTGGAGATCTCAAACCTTTCCTATCTTTCTCTCTCCTAGTATAGAACACGGAGGTGGTTGAGCATGCTATAGGAATCTATATCGTCATGAGACTTCATGAGCTCACTATTTATTGATGACAACATAAAACATTGAATGTTGAGTGCATCGTTCAAATTTTGATCATAGAACATGAAATATTCATCACTCGCCCCATGGGTAGGCGAATCAGGAAGTGAGGAATCCGACATGTAGAAATTTCATTCATAGTGTAGGATAACCCGAAGGCGCCTAAAACATTTCTGAAAGTTAATTTCGGTGAGGATATTTTCTTTATCTATAATTGTTTGCAAAGAAAATGTGGTTGACGAGTTTGTCATATTTATTCTATAAATTAAAAGAGCAGATTTATAAGTACTTCCTGGATTATATTTTATGAGAAACAATAATTTTTATTAAGTCTCCCACTATTTTATCAAGTCCCAATGGCCCTCACCATTGAACTTGGAATGTTCAGTTTCCATGACATTCTAGTGGTAAGGATCTATATTACCCTTACCATAACCCTAACAAGGGTTGGTCAAGCTATTTTGAATGTATTTAGGTAGGCAGGTCTTTTCCAACTATGAGCTTACAGTTCCTTGATCTGTTGAGTGGAATCCACAATCCTGAAATCCTGACTTGGATTTCCTCAACGCTTCCCTTCATTTTACAACAAGTCTAGCAAGGGCTACTCCTCTTGATGTAAAATGTTTAAGTCAACCCAAAACATTCATAAGAGCTTCCTTTATAAAAGTAAGTGTCCCAATAAGGGTTAATAAAAAAGATAGTTTTATTGAGTCTTGCCCTAAATCAAGTAATATAAGGCTTGGTCTAACTTAATATGGTATTTGAGGGATTTTAATCCTTTATGCATAGTTTCAAATTATCATATTCTTGTTATTATTAAGTGATTCTTGCTTAAGTGATTAATCATGGTCTGATAATGTTTACGCATAGTCTGGATTTTATTTTATTCCATCTTTGCATGCTTGTTTATTTCATTAATTATGTGATCACAAAAACACATATATTATATATAAACCATGCAATCAGACAGAAATAAAATAAGATGGCATGATCATGAGATTCTATTGGTTAGATTATCTAGCATTTTTGATAAGCTAACCTTGACCTAGAGAAAAACACCTTGAACCTAATGGTTCATGATTTGAAGCTCCCACATATCCACCTTTGTATCTTATTGGGTTGGTTTCACCTCAGCTTCGGATTTTGAACCATCTCCTCTAGATTGGGAGATCCTCCATTACATGGGTTTACATTAAGAAAACCATGGGCACACGTGCCCTACATTTTATTGGAAGAAGGCTCAGAGGCCAAAGAATTTAAATTAAATAAATTTAAATGAAACCATACACATAAAAAGGGTCTTTGTTCTAGATCATGATAATCCATAGCATGCAACGACATTTAGGAATATTTAGTATTCAAACTCTATTAATCATTATCTTATTTAATATAAGTCGCACATGAATTCAATTAATTATGATCTTATAATTAATAAATTCTTTATCTTAAATTCCTTTTGGAATTTAGTTGAGATTCTTCTCATACATATTACTTTTATGGGTCTTTATACTTTGGAGTAAACCTGGTGAAATTCCATTTCTAGAAAGTACATGGTGTGTAGGCTATATTAAACGGTGTCTATTTATTTTCACCCTTTATCCAAAGTATATTACAGAGGCTTTTGTTTGTTCTCTATAATTTGGAAATTTTGGAGTATACGATGTGTAGATCCATCTAACACGGTATGTACTCCCTTGTTACAGAGTTAACGGCCTGGAAATCCCATGTACGCGGTACATGGATTCTCATTGTACACTGTTTCACTTGGGATGGATCGAACTACACGACATGTTGATCCAACATACACGCCGTGTATTCTGGTTTCCATGTGCCATTCAGTTCTGGTCAACATGGTGTAATAAATACTTAGACATTCTCAATTCACACGGTGTGGTTTTGTGGACCAATACCGGTTCGTTGAACCTAAGTACATGGAGTGTAGTTTTCACTATAGTTTTTGTGTTCTTGTGTTGTACAGACAGATAGAGCGGCTCCTTCGGATGGGTTCCTCATTTTTATTTTAATCAAAATCAAAATTAAAAGGTCATTTCTGTGATGTGAATCGAGAAACAAAGGAGGAAGAACAAATCTCATTCATTTAGTTTTATAGAATGATTTATCTTGAATTGAATCAAATATAAATGAGTAAATTATCAACAAAATTTAAATAACTATAATCAACATTGTAACCTCCATCTGATACCAATTAAAGGTTCCGGGCATAGAGGAAGCTCGTGGGTGGATGTGCCCACTTGGATTTTTTTTATTAGCAATGATCAATCTGGGATCAATATGACGATAAATTCCAGACTCCATGGATCGAATCACAGAAATAGACAAAAAATACAAATAGTCCCAGAACCACAAATGAGGATCATCACATGTTGATTATAATTAATTTAATTAATTGAAAAGAAGCACCTTTAATGACGTTCTTTCTTCGTTGATATTTTTGATCATGTTCCAATGTGATTGGTCATTGTGCCGCAGAATCCAAGTGTAGACTTCCTCTAGCGATGATCCACACATGAACCACGTATCTCTGGACGTCGCCAAAGGAGTCTCTGGGTGACAGCATAGAGAAACCTTTACTTGCGTTGTCCTCCTTAGATCACATTGATCCGATGGAGGAGGATCTCTCTCAGTCTTGAGAGTGTTCTTGAAGGAAATAATTCTTTCGGCCTTAAGAGAATTCTCCATAATTGTTGGGCACAACGATTATGGAAAAGTTTTGGGGTTGTGAGGATATTTATAATCATGTTTGAGGTTATAGAGTTATGACAATAAATAAACGTGTTTTGTGTTTTATTTATTTAATTAACCCTTATTGAAAACCCCCATGTTGAATCATTAATTCCATGACATGCGCCCACACTGATTATAATAAATGTCATTTAATAAAACAATATTATTTCTTCAAAACCACGACTGGAAAAACTACACGGTGGGTAATCATTAATACATGACATGCACTTTTTTCATTGTCTTTCCAAAATGAAAACTACACGGCGTGTAATCATTAATACATGGCGTGTATATATTGTTTTCATTTTATTCTTCCTCCATCATTAAAACGATTTTGGCTTCCTTGAATAATTATTAAACCACATACGGGAATAATCTTTATTCTACTTGAGATACTTGGATACACTTAGTGTGTGACCCACTAGGCCTCTTTCTTATTGGCATTAAGTGGTCTTTCCTAAAGTCCAAGATTACTGTCTAGAAATAGGTCAATGCACCCAAGAGAAAGAATTTGACACCACATTGACGTGTCATCTCATACGAATGATTATCGTGTAATTTAATCCCTTTGTCTCAATATCTCATCAAACAGGTCTCATGGAAGTGTCATAAACCTATATGCTTGATCTTCCATTATTTGACTTCTAGAAATATACTCATCGTGACACCATTGCCATGGAATTTGTGAGATAGTTCTATTTCAATCAAAGGAACTGAGATATCTACTTCCATAAATATAGAAGGGACAAATCCTTCCATGACTTATCTATTAACAACATGTCATTTAAGACGCACCCAATGTACCCTACTTCCCGCCAAATATCTTCACGATGGTTTTTTTCAGCAAATATAAGTGCGCAAGTCATGACATGAGTTAATGATAATCTTCCAGTCTAAGGACCATTACACACACTCACAAATAGCAACGTCCGATGAGACCAAGACATGCATAATTACTACTGGAGGGTCTATTCTTATAATCTCACATCTTGGATATTACCAAGTGTGAACTCCATGGGAGAGAGTATCATCTTCTTATGATTACTCACACAAGATGGTCTACATACCATGTTTCCTATCATAGTATTCCATCCAACCGTAGAAATTTATTTAAGAATATTGTTATAGCATTTCAAGGTTCTCATCATAGCGGGGATCTTCCATGACCTTATTAGTGAAACAAATATTCTAGGACATTATTATATTATAGTCATGTAGAACAATGAAAAATATATAATAAGTGTACATTCACATAATCAATTTACAAAAAGTTGGTTCTCAGGACACCAACTCTAACTGAGAAACCCTTAACTCAAGTTCAAATCCCTACATATGTGTTTGAACCTCTTGTATAATTAATATATTTTTATTATAAATCTATTATATAACTATAATCATACATATAATACCATATATTATCATCTTATAAAATCTTACCATCCATTTGTTAATAGTATTTCATTATTTTCATTGTTTCAGGTGTTAATTGCCTTATTTTATTATAAGTGTTTTGCCATGAAAGTTATAGTTATGGAACATAATATATAGTTCAATGATCACCATAATTATATTAATTATATAAATATTTTTTTTTCATTAGATACATTTTTATAACCATTCAAGATAACTGGAAATAGAAAATGAAGCTCATCGCTTCGTGGATACTGTTGGCCATATATATGTATTAGAGACAATATCATTCCCCTAAAGGTTAAAAAGGTAAGGAAGTGGATGGTATATTAATTTTATATAATTTAAATAATTTTATATATATCACATATAAAGTGCCCAGATCAGTGTGAATCACTGAGAGGGGGAGGGGGTGAATCAGTGATCCCTTAAAACTTTTTACTAATTGATTCTTAATCAATTAAACCTCTATGGCTGGTTAAAACCTCGATCCACTCTTCTTGTATCTCTCAACCTTTCCCGAATGATGCAGTAATGAAAAGGCACAGGACACAAGGATTTACAAGGTTCGGCACCAAAGGCCTACATCCTTGCCATGCTCTCCCAGCATGGATTCTCCCATTATAATCTGTTAGTATTACAATGGTCGATACAGCTTCCCACCGTATCTCTCCTGAGTCCCACAGGAGGGTCTTTATACTGCTTCACACAGTGTTACCAGAGTTCCACTGGCCTGCTCCAGAATCCCACTGAAGACTACTTCTCCCTGAGTCCCACAGGGTCTTCTCCTGGCTCCTCGGGTCACACGAGTAGCTCTTCTTCACTTTAAGTTCTTCAAGTAACTTCAGAAGCCTAGGATAAAGGCTGCTGGCCTTGCTCTTCTCTTCTGATCACTTGTGGTTGATCAGGGCTTCTCGTCTAACTCAGGCTTTATCTCCTTCTTCAGGATGACCTGGCTTCTCTCTCCAACTACTGAATACCCAGACAACTGATATCTTTAACTTTGGTCTGGTCCAGTCTCACTTTACTTCACCATCATGCACTGAGTGCATGGCAACTCTTCATCTTCATGCACTGATTGCATGGTCTCTCAAATTCTTCAAGAACCACTGGTCTTGGACTACTCAATTTCACACCACTGATTTGACTCTGTTCACGTGTGCACGTGCATGCATGCATGCATGCACTTCTCCTTTCCTCTTCTTGGTGCAGTAGACCCACAAAGGGTGTAGTCACTTTAAGCACACACCTTCACTGAACTTCACACACTTTATCCAATTTGTTTACACACTTAAATTGTGTGTTCTACTTGAGTGTGGGTCTTGTTATTCTTCAAAGTGTGCACAATGTTTTTGCACACACTAAGGTTCGGCCTATTTGTCTTTTTGCACACAAACTTTGTTTTTCACTTTTGCACACACTTGATCTTGGCCTTTCACTTCTTCTTGCACACACACAAAGTGTTCTTTAATTTGTTCTTTCAATGTGTGCACCCATATAAGGGCTACGACCTTCTTCTTCAAATTGCACACAAGGCACTAAGGCCTCGGCCTCTTCTTGTCTAGCACACACAACTTGTTCTTTCTTCCTCTTGCACACACACACAAAATGTGTTCTTCTTTGTTGTGGCCTACACTCCTTTTGAACACACCCAAGGCTACGACCTTCTTTTCACACACAAGGTGCAAGCCTCGGGTTCTCCTTTCACACACACACAAGATGTGTTCTTACTCCACCCGAACTCCTACTCAAGGGAGGGCGCTCAAGGTGCAGCAAACTCCACACTTCAACCGCGCAAGGGTGCTTGGTGCAAGGCAGCGCGCAGGGTGCCTGAGTAACCTATGTCGCGGGCACAAGGGCCGCGCAAGGCCTCGGGTGCAAGGCACCTCGGGCTTCAACCGTGGGCGCGCAAGATGTTGCGGCCACGGGTCTTCCTGTTGCGCAAGGGGAAGGCGCGCAGGGGACTCCTCCTCCTCCTTCTTCTTATCGCGCAAAGAGGTAGCGCGCAAGGGACTCCTTCGGGCCAAGGATGGCACCGAGGACTTCAGCCGCGCAAATATATTTTGCATGGGGGCTTCAACTTCGCGAGGCAGAGCACACGCGGGTCTTCTGATTTTCAAGAAAACTTCAGCAGAAAACACAGAGGGCTCGGCCTCATTTTTATAGGCAGAGGCGGTGCCAGTCATCCGCGTGATCCAACTCAAAATCCCGAGATCTTAGGATCTTCAAAAATATTTCCAAATCTTGTTTTTTGTTCTCGGTTTGACGCGGGCTCCCTTATTTTTCGGCCTTCTTCACGTGCATGCGACTTAGAACGCATGCACGGCCTTCCTTCGATCCAAACCATGCAGAACATCAACACCGAATGGCCTCGCACCTTCGGTTTGCTTCGGCCTTCATCGAATTCATCATCTCATTGCATGCAAGTATATTTTAAGGCATGGTTGTGTTCGGTATGCTCAGACGAGCACGAGGGTGCCTTCAGCTTCGAGAGAGACAGCCGAGAACTCAAAATCCGTCGTCGGGAAGGCGCCTGGTTCAGCGGGGCTCGCGGGTGGCTTCGGCATGGCTCGAGGTTGAGGACGAACGCTGGGACGTTGGATGCGGCATTTGAAATACATCGGACGGCTGCGATCTGGAGATCTCGCGCGGGATGCGATGAGCAGCGGAGATCTGGCGCGCGATCGATCGAGCGGCCAGGATTCGCTCCCGGGAATTTTTCCGCGTCCCACATTGAAACGCCTCGCGGTTTTTCCACGGTTTATTACCCTGGCGCTGCCCGCTACTCGCCAGTTGAACTTCTCCCATCCCGGTGCCGCCCCGCACCGGGTTCTCTCTGCGGGCGCGCTCTGCGCCCACTCTCGCCTCTGCGGGCGCGCACCTAGCTCCCACTATGCACCCTCCGGGCGCGCGGGTTTCACCACCGCGTGTCCTCGGGGGCTTATACACGGCCCCCTGCCGCGCTCTTCCGGGCGTGCCCCAGGCGCCCATGCGGTGTCCTACGGGTGCGCCCTACCGCCCTGGCTCGCCCCACGGGTTCCCCCGGGCATGGTGCCCTAGTGCCCATGCCTTGGGGTTGAACCCTCAAGGTGCCTTGGCTGGCCATATTTTTTGGCAAAGGGACAGAATAAGACTTTGTCAAAAACAAAGTCCTCCATGAAAAATGCCAATTCTAAATGCCAAGCCATCTTCCTCTAAGCCATTCTTCTTCTACATTTTTCTTCTTCTTCTTAGGAATTCCATTACTTCTCCTCATATGATCTTCACTTAGGATATGGAATTCAAAAGGTTCTTCTTCTTCAACCGAACTCCCGAATCACTTAAATTCTTCAATGTGCTTCATTGATCTAATCAGAGATCAATCGGATCATCTTCATGTTCACATGCACTAAGTGACAGTGCATGGACTTCATTAATCCACTTCATCCACTTAGAAGTTGTGGATGGATCTCTTGCTTCTCCTCATGCATTGTCAATACAATACATGGTCTTCTAACATTGTTGTGACTTTGTATCATCAGGATACAAGTTTTATGAACTTAAAGATCAGCTCAACAATCGTCAGATGTTACTAGAGAATGTTTCAACCACATATCCTATGCCACTTAGTGAATCTCCTAAGTGACATGTCTCTAAGTACCATGGCCATTCTCCTTTATCACCATCACATCCTTTGTCATTCACATATTGAACCTCCTTGACATCCATCCATTCATTCCTTGACAACAACATACCTCATTGACAACAAATGCAACTCAGTGCACTTCAATCTCCCCCTTTGTATTTGTTGTCAATACACCACTTCAGCACATATGAATGGGTCAATATGTGTGCCAATATTTCTCCCCCTTATTGGCAACCAAATGCAAAGGTGTGGTGTGGTTCTCTTCAAAAATAATCACTTCCTCCCTTTGAAAAGAATTGTCTTGAAAATCACAAGAGAGGGATGATGTCACATGTTCTTCTTTAGCAAAGAACCTTTAGTTGATCAACTCTAAGTCTACTTGGGCTAACCCGGTGTAGAAAACAAGAGTGATGTAACCAAGGAACTCAAAGCTGTCCATAATTCTCTACACATGTGAGATCATGCTTAGGGGTTTGAAATTTTTCATATATAACAATGAATTGCTAAATCCTGCACATACTCCAAAAAACTCATTAGAAAGTTCAGTGCAAAGATAAAGCTCCCCCATTCATCCATTTTCTTAAGATGATATTAATCTCAGAACATCATCTTCTTCAAATTTTCTCCCCCTCAAAGGGTGCACTCCGTTCTGTCCAAATCATCCTCCAGATGAGAATGATCATCATCTTCAATTCCCTGCAATGTTAGCACATGTATATACCAATAGTATAAGGGAATAAGATGGAACCTCCTTGGTTCATCAATGTGAACAACAAGGTTGAGAAGATTCTCTCAACCGAGATGTCCCATTTTCACCATTCTTCACACTTGCACATTTGATCTTCAATGATGTTTGTGCTGGTGTGGATCTCAATACATCTTTATGTGAAATATTCTTCTTCCCTTTTGCCTTAGCAATTTCCAGAACTTCATCTTCAGCTCTTTGTAGATCTTTGGCAAGTTGCAACTGATTTGGCCATATGACTAACAAGTCATTTGTAAGTGTGGCCTCAATTCTGGAAGTTCCACATGGTTCCTTTGATGCTGTCAAGCTACCTCTCTTAGGCAACTTGTTTTCAATCAATCCCTTCTACTTCTTTTGGATTGATTGTCTGTTTGAGTCCAGTCTGCCTCTATTGAATTTCATGGCTTCTTTACCAAGGTTCATGATGTGTCCTTTCTTTCCACAGTAGAAGCATGTTTTCTTGGTGGTCCTACTGGATGCATCACCCTTCTTGGACTCAGACTCCAAGGACTTCTCTTTATTTCTCAAGCACTTCTTGGGAGCATTTTCTACTTTCTTCTTGCTTCCCAATGAATATTTTTGAGCCAGGTTCTGTGATATTTTCTTCTTTTGAGCTCTGGATACAGTTGGAGACTGACATGTATCTTTTTGACCACTTTTGCAACCATCCCAGATGTTGTCAAGTAATCCAAATCTATTTGCAGTAAACAGATGTCTCTGGAGCTGTGGATGTTGCTTATTTCCTTCTGGCTCGCTCCCCCTTGGCATGGGATTCCTCTGTGCTTTGGCATTCAGTGGATTGTACCAACAATCCTTTGCACAATGCCCATACTTGTTACAACACCAGCATTGTCCCATGAATCTTGACCTCTTCAGTCCTTCTGATTGTAGGGTACTTTTCTTGATTTTTTGTGCTGCTTCAGGAGAGCTCTGCTTCTTTAATGTCTTCATCCATACTTGTTTGGATTCATTCTTCCATCCTGCACTTTTAGTAGAAACACTATTAGAAGCATCAATACAAGATGGGATGGATGGTACCTTCCTTTTAGAAGACGTTGCATTATCATTAGAGGATGTCTTTCTCTTAGAATCATCCTGCTCAATGCTCACTTGAGTGGCAACATTTCTTCTTTTAGCTGACTGGGAGGATTCAGCTTTGGGTGATTGCAGATTTTTCAATATCACCTCCAGTTCTAAACACTTCATGTTGAGGGAGTTCTTCTCATCCTCAATTGTTCTTAGCCTTCCTTCCCATTTCTCTTCCAGCTGTTTTATCTGGTCTTCATGCACCTGCTCCATTTCAAGCAATGAGTTGTCAAGCTCCTTCACCCTTTTTGCTTTGTCTTCAAGTTGAGAATCTTTGACAACCATTAAAACTCTGTGTCTCTTTTCTAGTGCACGGAAAACATCTTTGATCATTATCAAAAATATTTCTTTCTCAGAAGATCTTCTTTGGAACTCTTCACAGGTATCTTCATATATTTCATTGCAAAGGGAAACAGTTTCATCTTTGGCCTTCACCAGCTTTCTGAGAGTGTTGGTTATGCCAACCCTTTTAGCCAATTGATCTTCCATTGCATTGGCTTCTTCTTCTAACTATGGTTTTTCTTCATGAAGATCATGGATGCCTGTATCTATACACTTTTCCACTTCCATGGGAACTGTCTTCTGAAGATATTTGAGTGCACTCGGAAGATCATTCATTGTTTCAACTTCATCACAGCTAGGACAGGATTTCTTCATATTCTTGGCCTGTTTCTTCTTTCTATTTTTCTGAGTCTTGGCAGATATCTCCATTTGAGGCTGGTCACTCATTTCCTCAAATCTGCACTTCATAAAGACTCCCTTGGATCTTTTAGAGGTAACCTCCCTCTGATACCAATTGAAGTGCCCAGATCATTGTGAATCACTGAGAGGGGGAGGGGGTGAATCAGTGATCCCTTAAAACTTTTTACTAATTGATTCTTAATCAATTAAACCTCTATGGCTGGTTAAAACCTCGATCCACTCTTCTTGTATCTCTCAACCTTTCCCGAATGATGCAGTAATGAAAAGGCACAGGACACAAGGATTTACAAGGTTCGGCACCAAAGGCCTACATCCTTGCCATGCTCTCCCAGCATGGATTCTCCCATTATAATCTGTTAGTATTACAATGGTCGATACAGCTTCCCACCGTATCTCTCCTGAGTCCCACAGGAGGGTCTTTATACTGCTTCACACAGTGTTACCAGAGTTCCACTGGCCTGCTCCAGAATCCCACTGAAGACTTCTTCTCCCTGAGTCCCACAGGGTCTTCTCCTGGCTCCTCGAGTCACACGAGTAGCTCTTCTTCACTTTAAGTTCTTCAAGTAACTTCAGCAGCCTGGGATAAAGGCTGCTGGCCTTGCTCTTCTCTTCTGATCACTTGTGGTTGATCAGGGCTTCTCGTCTAGCTCAGGCTTTATCTCCTTCTTCAGGATGACCTGGCTTCTCTCTCCAACTACTGAATACTCAGACAACTGGTATCTTTAACTTTGGTCTGGTCCAGTCTCACTTTACTTCACCATCATGCACTGAGTGCATGGAAACTCTTCATCTTCATGCACTGATTGCATGGTCTCTCAAATTCTTCAAGAACCACTGGTCTTGGACTACTCAATTGCACACCACTGATTTGACTCTGTTCACGTGTGCACGTGCATGCATGCATGCATGCACTTCTCCTTTCCTCTTCTTGGTGCAGTAGACCCACAAAGGGTGTAGTCACTTTAAGCACACACCTTCACTGAACTTCACACACTTTATCCAATTTGTTTACACACTTAAATTGTGTGTTCTACTTGAGTGTGGGTCTTGTTCTTCTTCAAAGTGTGCACAGTGTTTTTGCACACACTAAGGTTCGGCCTATTTGTCTTTTTGCACACAAACTTTGTTTTTCACTTTTGCACACACTTGAGCTTGGCCTTTCACTTCTTCTTGCACACACACAAAGTGTTCTTTAATTTGTTCTTTCAATGTGTGCACCCATATAAGGGCTACGGCCTTCTTCTTCAAATTGCACACAAGGCACTAAGGCCTCGGCCTCTTCTTGTCTAGCACACACAACTTGTTCTTTCTTCCTATTGCACACACACACAAAATGTGTTCTTCTTTGTTGTGGCCTACACTCCTTTTGAACACACCCAAGGCTACGGCCTTATTTTCACACACAAGGTGCAAGCCTCGGGTTCTTCTTGCACACACACACAAGATGTGTTCTTACTCCACCCGAACTCCTACTCAAGGGAGGGCGCGCAAGGTGCAGCAAACTCCACACTTCAACCGCGCAAGGGTGCTTGGTGCAAGGCAGCGCGCAGGGTGCCTGAGTAACCTATGTCGCGGGCACAAGGGCCGCGCAAGGCCTCGGGTGCAAGGCACCTCGGGCTTCAACCGTGGGAGCGCAAGATGTTGCGGCCACGGGTCTTCCTGCTGCGCAAGGGGAAGGCGCGCAGGGGACTCCTCCTCCTCCTTCTTCTTGTCGCGCAAAGAGGTAGCGTGCAAGGGACTCCTTCGGGCCAAGGATGGCACCGAGGACTTCAGCCGTGCAAATATATTTTGCACGGGGGCTTCAACTTCGCGAGGCAGAGCACACGCGGGTCTTCTGATTTTCAAGAAAACTTCAGCAGAAAACACAGAGGGCTCGGCCTCATTTTTATAGGCAGAGGCGGTGCCAGTCATCCGCGTGATCCAACTCAAAATCCCGAGATCTTAGGATCTTCAAAAATATTTCCAAATCTTGATTTTTGTTCTCGGTTTGACGCGGGCTCCCTTATTTTTCGGCCTTCTTCACGTGCATGCGACTTAGAACGCATGCATGGCCTTCCTTCGATCCAAACCATGCAGAACATCAACACCGAATGGCCTCACACCTTCGGTTTGCTTCGGCCTTCATCGAATTCATCATCTCATTGCATGCAAGTATATTTTAAGGCATGGTTGTGTTCGGTATGCTCAGACGAGCACGAGGGTGGCTTCGGCTTCGAGAGAGACAGCCGAGAACTCAAAATCCGTCGTCGGGAAGGCGCCTGGTTCAGCGGGGCTCGCGGGTGGCTTCGGCATGGCTCGAGGTTGAGGACGAACGCTGGGCCATTGGATGTGGCATTTGAAATACATCGGACGGCCGCGATATGGAGATCTCGCGTGGGATGCGATGAGCGGCGGAGATCTGGCGCGCGATCGATCGAACGGCCAGGATTCGCTCCCGGGAATTTTTCCGCGTCCCACATCGAAACGCCTCGCGGTTTTTCCGCGGTTTATTACCCTGGCGCTGCCCGCTACTCGCCAGTTTAACTTCTCCCCTCCCGGCGCCGCCCCGCACCGGGTTCTCTCTGCGGGCGCGCTCTGCGCCCACTCTCGCCTCTGCGGGCCCGCACCTAGCGCCCACTATGCACCCTCCGGGCGCGCGGGTTTCACCACCGCGTGTCCTCGGGGGCTTACACACGGCCCCCTGCCGCGCTCCTCCGGGCGTGCCCCAGGCGCCCATGCGGTGTCCTACGGGTGCGCCCTGCCGCCCTGGCTCGCCCCACGGGTTCCCCCGGGCGTGGTGCCCTAGTGCCCATGCCTTGGGGTTGAACCCGTGCCTTGGCTGGCCATATTTTTTGGCAAAGGGACAGAATAAGACTTTGTCAAAAACAAAGTCCTCCATGAAAAATGCCAATTCTAAATGCCAAGCCATCTTCCTCTAAGCCATTCTTCTTCTACATTTTTCTTCTTCTTCTTAGGAATTCCATTACTTCTCCTCATATGATCTTCACTTAGGATATGGAATTCAAAAGGTTCTTCTTCTTCAACCGAACTCCTAAATCACTTAAATTCTTCAATGTGCTTCATTGATCTAATCATAGATCAATCGGATCATCTTCATGTTCACATGCACTAAGTGATAGTCCATGGACTTCATTAATCCACTTCATCCACTTAGAAGTTGTGGGTGGATCTCTTGCTTCTCCTCATGCATTGTCAATACAATACATGGTCTTCTAACATTGTTGTGACTTTGTATCATCAGGATACAAGTTTTATGAACTTAAAGATCAGCTCAACAATCGTCAGATGTTACTAGAGAATGTTTCAACCACATCTCCTATGCCACTTAGTGAATCTCCTAAGTGACATGTCTCTAAGTACCATGGCCATTCTCCTTTATCACCATCACATCCTTTGTCATTCACATATTGAACCTCCTTGACATCCATCCATTCATTCCTTGACAACAACATACCTCATTGACAACAAATGCAACTCAGTGCACTTCAACATATATTCATTAAATTTATCATTATTATTTTATATTAAAAACATAATTGAAAAATGAATCACATCACTTTATGAGGCAGTAGTTTTCCGTACACACGAGCGATGTTATCACATTATAAAAAGAATTGAAATTAAGATTTTTTGGTGATATTATAACTTTAAGAGTATAATTATATGATTAATATTATATATATATATATTAAATACATTATTATATCCATTCGTGAGAAGTGTTGATGGAAATGAGTTACATCAGTTCGCGAGGCGATCATCCACTATACACATGACTTGGCAATTTTGTTTCCCATTTGATGGAAGTGGAGATGGATAAATATTTTTTCATAAATATAATAACATCTCAGTATATGGTATATACTAGTTTTATTATATTATAAGTGTTAATTCATAATTTAAGGTTGTGAAAGAAGAAAGAAAAATAATGAACTTTGTGTAGACAATTACCTTCTCTTGGAGAAAACACCATTAGATCTATTCTTAAGGTCAGTAGGTTTGTATTTTGGGAAGAAAATAAGCTATAAAATGTGGATAATTATATTTTGGAAATATTTTTTAGGTTTTGGTAAATCAAAATGGATGAATAGGTGTGAATAAGTGAGGGGATTAAATGCCCTTTTGTAATTGAGGAGGAGTGGAATTTTTGTAAATACCCAAAACTATTCAATAATGGGGATTCAATCTCACCCCAGGTGCCTAAAACATTATTAAATATTTTATTGGAAGAATTACATGTTTTATAAATATATCAATAAAAAATAATTTTTTAACATGTTATTACTTAGCCTTTAAGTTTACTTAATTTTACCATTTTAGTTTTCACTATGGTAACTAGTGTTTTTAACCAAGGTAATTTATCCATTAATCCAAAAATATAATGATAATTATTAGATAATTTGGATACAATTATTATAAATATTAAATAAAATATATCAAATAAAAAATATATATGTTAGGAAAATTAATTTGAACACAAGCACATGTAAAGTGCAAAACCTACTTTTAACCTAATATGTATTAATTATTTTATATTGTTTTTAATAATCATTATGAAAAATAATTTAAATTACTAATGAATATTAATTATTATGATTCCATGTTTGGAATAAATTTTATCAAATTCAACTCACATAATTTTCTGAATATAATTTAAAATTAAATCCCGCAAGCCCATAAAAAATTGGGTTTTCTGAAGAAAAACATTCAAAAATTATGTTTTAATATCATAATTCAATATGAAATTGATTAAAATGAAATAAATTAGTTAAGTTTTAATACAATTGGACTAATGTTAATTTATAAATAATTTAAAATTTAATTTAGCTTTGTGAATAATTTTAAAAAATGGAGGTTCTTAATAAAAATCAGTATTTGTCACTATTCATTAATAATTAATATTTTAAGAAAATTATCAAAAATTAATCCAATGATAATTATGAAAAGTATATTTAAAAAATTATGTTTAATTTTTAAAATAATTTTTCTAAAAGTGGTAAAAATTAATTTTAAATTATGTACGCAAAGCGGGACTAAACCGCCTTTTAGAAATAATACAAATTTTCAGAAAACATATCTATTATTATTTCAAATGATTGTTATTTTATCTCTAATAAATATTAATCATTTAATTTATTCTAAACATATGTAAACTGTATAATTTTCATACCATAATTATTACTATTCATAACCACCAACTTGACAGTTTGGTTATAATGGTCATGTTTAAGTAATAATATTTTAAGAGTATGAGATTTTGTTCAAACCCGATTTTGCGTGCAATGAAAGATATCAAAGAGTTTGACTTTAATTAAAAATAAATATATCATAAATTCAAGGGGAGTTACATTATCTTATAAGGTTGGTTTTTCATGTCATATACACTATCAAATATGATGTTCCTCTTTTTAAAATCCCAAGATGTTACATCATCTCTATACACTATCAAAAATATGAGTTAATTTTATTTTCATTGATATACTAATTGTTATTCACCTTACCCATCTTAAATATTATATTATTTAAGAAACTATTTAACATTTAATACCATTTTTAGAATAGAAAGTTTCATAATATTTCTCCTATAATTCATTTTTTATATCATAACTAATTCAAAAATATATGAGCATTTACCAAATGTTCATTGTTTTGGGATAATTTTGTGTTTATTTCAAATACAACATGTTATTATTATTTTATTTATTTAATTGATATTATGTAGTTTTATGACAATTTTTGAACCTTAAAATGGTATTTTTGATAATGTGTAGCTGAAGAGGAACCATGATTGTTATGTGAAAGTAAACTAGATTCCAGGAGATCTGTGTGAGAATAAATAATTCCTGCGATAGTTATATATGAATAAATGGTGAATTGTCTTGGATTTATAATATTGAATCAATCAATACAGATTTTATGTAATGATTTATATTTTTTAATAATAGATGACGAGTTGATAGGTGTATTGGTAAGAGTAAAGTGGAAATTATGCATTATATTTAAGATTAAAAAGGAAATATTGTAGGCCAATTAAGATTAAATGGAACCCAGATAAGAATAATCAAAACTTGTGTAATAGTAAATAACTTTCTAGACCAATTATGTAAGATTTTAAACATGGAAAAAAAATAATTCTATCCAATTATGTCAGAATAAATCAAATCCAAAATGGGCTACAAAAAACTCCCAATATATTGAGGAATATGAAGTTCCACATGGAATACATGCACACATGAGGGGTCCATCAAGGATTCATTGTGCCATTGTCTAACTAAATTGGATAATCTCTCAACAAAAAGTTCTCATGGAAGTATATAAAGTAACGAGAAAGAATACGTTCATTGAAAAAAATTATAGCTAGGATTAATGAACAAGAAAGAAATTTGAGGAAGATAGATGAAGAACTTAAATTCTGTTAAATACTAATGAAGGAATCTATGATTGATGTTCCATTTTGGTGAGATTAGCTATATTTTTTATTTACTTTGTTGTTTAAATTTTCATTTTACTATTTTTTTTGTTAATTATTTTTTGATGTTTATTTCTCTCAAATGTGATCTCCAACTCTCAGGACAGTAAGAGACCAACCTAAGATGTTAATTCTTGGAGTAATCTAAGTGTCTTCTAGTTCTTATAATTTTGGTATATTTATATTACTTTTAAAATCTATAGGAACTCAATGTGGGGCCAAGAAGGGGAATTTTTGACAGTGAAAAATATCTTTTTTTCCCTTGTTTTCTTTATTAATATTAATATTCATTTTATCTACCTTAGTTTTAGTATTGATATACGATGAAACCAGTGCATGAGTGATGACTGAGATACGATTGAAAACAAGTGGGGTTAGTGATGGATTCACACTTAGTCAATGTGTTTTCCCCTTATAAGCCTAGGGTATGGTGGAATGTAGTGCATACTAATGATAATTGTGAAAATGACATGGGTATGACCATAGAGTAATATTTGAAATGATTATTGAAAGTTAGTGATAAAAAATTAAGTTAAACTTGTGACTAGTTTCTTAGTATGGTATAAAAATACTTCATTGATCCACGATATACACACCTCTGGACCATATAAATAGTGGATATAAAATATATGGATTCTTCCATGATCAGATGTTTCCCCAATACATTGACTTACTTGAAGATAAGAAGTTTCACATACCCTAATCACCATCCCAAGTCTCTCCCTTTCAAACACAATCCAACAAGACTCAACAAAAATCATATAAGAAAAAAATAAATAAAGTAAATAAAAACATGAATTTATGTGGTTCGAATATGAGTCATACATCCTTGGGAGAACACTATTTCTATTTTAATTACTATCATAAGATAAAAACATTAAAAAAATCAATCGACAGAAATAACCGATATTAGTTTAGATTGGTTCCACATCACTTAGTTATGTGTGCAAGTGGTCTTATCCCACTCATATAGTGGGCCCAAATGGTCATTATGTTTTACTGCAATCCAAGATTCATGGTATGAAACTATTGTAATGTAAACCTTTTAAAAATGTTTTTCTTCATTTATAATGTTGGTTAGAAAGAGACATGAATATAGTATTAGCTAAAAGAATAATTTTAACATTTGATGTTTAAAAATAACATCAAAAATAATTTTAACATTAGTAACTATAAGAATGAATACTAAAATTCCCAGTAAATATAGATAAATAGGGACTTGGAACATTGTTTTATATAAAAAAACATAAAATGTTTGTATTAAAGTAAAAATGATGTTTAATAAGAATTTCAACATTTATTTTACTAATAATTTCCATTGAAATTCCCAAATAAATATTGAAATAATGAGACTTTCAACATCAATTTTTATTGAAAATGATGTGGAAAGTCACTTTTAATGTTTATTTTCAATGTAAATTATGTTAAAACTATTTTTTTAAAAATATAATATAATAAAATAATACAAGACTTTAAAAATCAATTACATTAGTAAAAATAGAATAAAAAACAACATACTCAATTAAAAATTTAATACAATATCATTTCCTAAAAGTAGAATACACATACATGTAACTTGTAAATGTAATTCTATAATTTTGTTAAATATATAAAATATTCCACAAATAAACCTTGATTGTGCTTTAATTCTATATATGTATATGAAAAAACATAATAAAAAATGTAAAAAAAATTATATGTAATGAAATTAATAGTAAAACTTATTGTTTTAAATAATAAGAGTTGTAATGGAACTAACCTTTTAAAAACACATCATCATTCCAACCATGATAATTTCAAAAATCAATCGTAAAACCTAATAAAAATATTCAACACTACCTCTTTGGTGATGAAATTTTGGTTATGAAACAACACATTGAAAAGTATAAACAATTAATATTAAAGTAAAAACAAGTATTAACTATTATAAAAGTTATCTACATGAAATTTTACATAATTACTTTTATTTGGATTCTTTATCAACAAGTGAAACCTTTTAAATTCTTTCCATGATATTTATTTTCATATAATAATTACAAAAACATATATTAAAAGAAAAATTTAAAAATAAATATATAATATAATATAATAAAACATAAGAATTCCAGAAATCAGGAAAAATTTTACAATCTCCACCAAGTAAAGAGAATTACCAATATACCATACATTAATGTGGGTAGAATAGACATTAAAATAAATTACCACTAAAATATAAACGTTTAACATTAATAAAATTTTATTGAATATAAGTTCATTATTATATATGTTTTCTTACTTGTTATGTAATAGGAGAATACAACACATAATATTCATGTTTACTAATATTTTAGATATATATTTAACTCTTGCATCCTCATTAATATATTATATAGCTAATAAAATTTATTTGAGATATATAAAACCATAAATAGAAGTTCTCTCATTTTGGATAAAAGTAGGGAAGGGATACCTAATTCGATAATTAATAAATTAATTCACTATATGTTATATTTTTTTAAATAAATAAAATTTTAAATTGAAATTTACTTAAAAGGGAAAAAAATTCAATAGATTTACAAAGTGGTCATCACCAATAACAAGATACATAGTATATTTTTTTTACATATTATTGATTACTAGTCTCTTCAACATATGTTAGTAGCTATAAAAAACTCATAATATGATACAGAAAAATCATAAAAGAATTCAAAGATATTTTTCCCATTAGAAACTTGAGAAGTATCTAAACGTGTTGATTCTTAAAATATTTATTTGTTTTATAATTATTCCTTCTATTTTAGATACCTTTATATAAGGTAAATTTATGAAAAAATTACTGGCAATTTGAAATCAAAAGTAATTTTTTTTAAAAACAACAAAAACTTCATATGTTAACTAATGAAGAAGGTTATATCACTAGAGTAAAAAATGATCCATCTAATATCTAACTATATCCACCTCCTAGATAAAAAAATAGAAGAAGTTGAATAAAAAATATCATGTACCACTACTATTAACTAATTTAGATGCATTAGTTAATGTTATACATAATTACCTAAATTATGTATGATTATGTATGATAAAATATATACATTGGGATCCCTAACATGAAACTCACAACATATAATATGGACTAAACAAGGAGGTAAAGGATCTGGTTATACATGCTATATAGGTTGTTTCTATCTCTCCATTTCTTAATGTGAATGTCAAATGTCATATATAATTGAATAGATTAAATATTAGTCATGTGAGAAATATAACATTTGAAGAGTTGGAAAAAAAATAAACTATCTGAGATATTTTACCATTAAGGAGTCCAAAACTAATCTCTCGCCATATGGTTAAAGATCCTCTATTCAAGATATAAAATGATAACCTTATGATGAATTTACATGGACATATAAATCTTGAACCTATTTATATTCAATCTAACTCATTTATTATAATCATAAAATTTAATTCTCAACCAATGCTCCCTATGAGTAAGTGGATTTTTTATTAAATTTACAATCAGATGTTGTCCAACTTTGGGTGTCATCTTCTTTGGAGAAGGAGAAGACTCCTCCATCGTAGGCTTACCACTAGTTCTACTAATAATTTTGAAAAAAATAAGTTTAATTCCATTAAATAATTTAATTATTATAAATACATTAATATGAAAAACATACATATACCATAGTGAATATTACTCTGCCTATATGGCAACCATTTAAATAGGGAAAGGAAATGAAATTATTTGTACATTTATTTGAGTATAATTTAAGTATTTTTAAAAGTATATTTTTATTATTAATAATAACAGAATGAAAATTATATCTAATACGTTATCTAATGAAACTAAAAAAAATTAATATATGAAAACGACAAATATAAATAAATATTCATTGAAAAATAATGATATAAGGATTTTTCAACCCTAAAATGTGTAACTCAGATTGATGAATATAAAAAGTAATATAAAAGTTGTAGAAATGATCAACATTATAAATGTAAATATTCAAGTTAAAAAATAGTGTGCTTATATGTGAATTTTTTACAAAAAAATAATGATGTCACGCTATTTAAAAAAAATGTGTCACTGAAACTATAGAATATAAAGACTAATTCAAAAATTGATGAAATGATCAATATATATTGATTTAAATATCCATGTTTGAAATACTATTTTTACATGTGAAAGTTTCATAGAAAATAAAAAATATATATTTACATGAATAATTATAAGTGAAACAATGTTTTCTCCCACATCTATTCTATATGATAATTTCATATAATATGGACTATTTTTACATGAAAGTCATTGTTATACTTAGATAATCATTTTATATATGAAGAACAATTGCATAACTCCAAAACATCATCAATATAATCATCACCCAAATGAATTTTTAATCCCTTAAAAATGATGGACTTCTTATCATTTGATGGCCTAATAACTCAAAATATATTCTTCACATGAATTTCACTGATAAATGGTTTCTCTTTATAACTAAATATCTTCAAATCAGTAAGTGTAAATTCATAATAATCATGCTTCACACCACTATTTCCCTCAACTTAGTTACACATAAACAATATAACTAAAAATTCATTATAATTAATTTCCTATATATCCTCAACAACTCCAAAATATACTATTGATGAAGAAAATAGGTTTTTATCTTTTTTCACTCAAAAAATAAATTTCTTCAATGACAACAATTACTCCACTATTTTGAATGGTGCTCTTGTTATCCTAATTTTTGGGTGTAAAATTTATAACCATTAATTTCAAAAACCCTCCATGTGATTACATTAACACATGGTCCCCCCAAATAACTATTTCAACTTTTATGATGTAGAAGAAGACGTATTTACATTATCCTTAAGCCTTAAAACAAATGTATTTTTATTCTCATTCATCAATCAATTTTCATTTATTTTATTGTGTCATACCATCAATCCAGTGATATATGATGATATATATGGTTGAACCTTGCAATGGGTTTTTAGAATGTATAAATTCTCTTACATCACTATATCACATTTGATTATATTTACTTTAAAGACATATATCTGCTTAATTTTATTATTACTACCAAATGCTAAATGTTACCCACTTCATATAATTAGTCATTAAAAAAATCAACCACCTCATCCAATATATATTTATGAGAAATTATGGCCACTTGTTGATTTTATTTTTAAGAAATACATTCATAATTTTTACATATTGTTTTAAAGGATACATTCAATATAAATGTACATGTCCACACATCTTTATCTCTCACACTAAATAAATATATAGATGAACCATTATATCTAAAAATGTTAATAAAAAATACATCTCCAGTCAAAAAATTATGAGTAAAAATTCATTCCTCAACATAGTTAAAAAATTTGGATCCTTGAATTTTCAACAAATGGAATTTAAAAATATCATAACTTGATGACATACTTTAAGAAAGACATTGAAAATATACCACATAGTGAAAATTGTATTAGTTTTTGTGTGAGTACATTTCAGTCATGATATTTTATCTATATTCAATTTAAATATTTTATTAATACCAATTTTTTTACATTTGAAGAATACCCACTAGGTAATTTAATACTTTGGAAGTTGATAAAATTTTCTTCTCATACTGGTTAACATGTGATAGTCCAAAGATAAATATATTTTTTTTCTTTCATAGGCGGAGATAACTTCAAACATATTCCCATAGATATAAGTCCTATCTTTCATTCAGTATATCTTATTTTCTTTCCTTTTATTTATAATAGAGTTCCTATGAAATTGTCCCATATGGTTTTATCAACATGCATAACATCAATGTTATGTTTTACCTCCCAAAATATTTGATAAGGTAAATTGAATAAGATAGAAAATTTCCTTTATGTATTTATTTGACAGCTGTTGAAGCCCTCCAAATGTGTATAAAAAAACTCTAGTATCGAAGAAGTACACAAAGCATAGGTATTATTTTCTCCACCAAAGAAAGTAAGGAGTAGGATGGTTACATGGATATAAGGTGGCTAGGTTACACAGATCATGTGAACCCTAGGAGGAAACATGATCGCATGAACCTAGTAACATCATGTAGCTAGATTATTCAGTCCTAATTATCTGATAATGATTACCTAAAGACCCTTAAAAGAATCCTTATGATTATACAAAGCCCAATCACAAATCCTGCTTCGTTATGTGAACTACTTTTGAAAAGTATTCCTGATTATATGAACTTTTATTAGATGAGTTTCAGTAAACTTGTGACATATCAACTGGCAGGCGCCTAAAAATCACCTAAACCCCATATAAAATAAAAGATAAAAATGGTAGAAGCTTCATGCAATAGAAGATGCATAAATTTTAACATGAAGGACTTATGTGACCCATGTGATCAGTTCAATAATCATGTGAGATCCCTGGTAGCATATATTCTACGCCACAAAAAAGATTTCGGGTATGTCACCTTCATCATATGAAAATCCTTAGACATGTCCATTAAATCATGAAGAAACCTAATGGAAAATCAATGGGAAAATGTTGAAAGTCATGTCAAATAAATAATAAAAGTTAAAAAGTGGGAAATTCATGAAAAATGGATTTATTATGATTTTCATGCACATAGAGGACACATTCCACATAACCTATCCATTGATCATGAGAAAGCCTTGCCAATATGACAACTTCTTCACATGAAGATGAATAGACATGTCACCTTCATCATAAAAAGGATATCAGACATGTCAATTTGATCATAAGATGCCCTGATAGAAAATCAATGGGCGATCATCATAGAACTTATAGAATAAAAGATTAAAAAGGAAGTAACTTTATACGAAGAAGAATTGTGATATTTTTTATATGAAGGCCCTCTGATGATAAAACATAACCTCATAATGGGACCTAGAAAATGACCCTCATTCAGGAGAAAGCCTCTTTGATAATAATCCTTATCTTAAAAAGACTCCCTGACATGTCAACCTGATCTTGAGAAGTCCCTTTGACACGATGATTTTATTATATGAAATCCATTTGTCAATACATGCATTGAATAAATACGGCGATGACAAAGAAATATCGTGGTCATTGTTTTATCCTGTGACACAATGATGACCCCATGGATGACCCATCATAGGTTCACACCAAACCCGTAATGCTCCACTGACTCAGGCCCATATCTATGATATACACACCATGTGAAGAGGTATATATCTGGGGTATAAAGGCCTATAAATTCATCCATACTAGCACAAAAACACACACATGGGATCATGGAGATGAGAGAAGACTCCTCAGAGTGGAAATCCACACAATCTCAAGGGTATTCCACCAAGTAACACATGAGGAATTGCTTAAGGGATCCTGTGAAAAGTATATACGCTTCATGTGATCACCTTAATAATAATGAAAAGGACTTCCAGTGCACTAACTGGATTATACAAAGGATTTTTCAGGTATCAACTTGGTCATGAGAAGTATCAATAGTCCAGTTCCTAACAAATGTTGAGGAATTTATATAATAAAGGCTAAAAGGGATCGAATCCTTAAATGAACAGGGATATGATTATTTTCATGCAAATGGATAATGTACGTCGCATGACCTATTCATTAGCCACACGATATCACCCGAACATGTTAGATAGATCATGCGGAAACACTTGTGAATACAAGAAAAGTCACGTGATGTCATCCATAGATGTTTTCTAAGTCAGAGAAAGTCCTCAAAATATATCAACCGAACCATGATAAGTACTCTAGAAATATCATCTAGATAATGTGACATGCATCTGACATGTTAGCCTTGATCATGTGATACCCTTGGATGTTTCTGCATCAATCACATGGAGAGCCCACTGATAAGTAAGCTAGATCATGTGAATATCCTCAGAAGTTTCCACCAGACCACCATGACATGTCCAAACATCTTTAGTGATGTCATGTAGATGACTAGGACATGTTCAGTATACACTGCATACATGTCCTCTAGAAAACCAAGACACATCCATGCATCCTCATACATTCCATCCATATAGAAAATATATGTCAGCCAGACACTCAGGACATGTCAAGAAGACAACCAGGACATCTCAGGCAGACAATGTGGGCATGATAGGTGGACACACTCATACATATAAGTCTTGTCCTGTAAGAGTACATGGGCATGTTCCCTCAAACCATGTGATTTATAAACCATGAGTATTGGTTTGGTAATTCCCCTTTCATATGGTAAGTGTCCATAATAGGTTAGGAATGGATAATCATGCAATCCAATGGGTATTATGGGATCCTTATGCAATCCCAACATGCTCAGCTGAACACTCATGGTTTCTACTTTTTATCCATCATATGGAAAGGGATAGATTTATTCAAATGGGAATCCACTATGGTTAATTTCCCTCCATATCTTAGACACTCTAACCCATGGGACCCAAACTCTCCTTTTGGGATATCATTCTTCCTCATCTATTATAATATTGATAAGCAATTGGACTATGAGGACTCTGATTCCAGATATTAGTAGGATATGTAGGATTCCATTCTAAGTCCCATGTTCCATATCAAACACCACATTAGGTTTTCCCTAGTGTGTAAGTCTCATGTACATATTTAGTGAGTTTGACCAATGTATATCCCTTGTTTATCACACTGATAATGACTCAAACAGGATAGTGATTTGAAATGATCATATCACTAACATCATAAATTTCCTCCAAATCGGGAAACCTCAATGTTTAATCCCCATTCAATGACATGATATGAATGACACATAAAAGGGAATAAACTACGATGTATGTCTCTAAGGTATTACCATATTGGTAAAACGTAGAGAAATAACCCTCATAAGAATTAATTATTTGTTACCTCCCATCAGTGGGTTGAGGGAAGATCAAACTATGACCACCCTAATTCTTATTATAAATAGAATATGTAGGACACCTTCTTAATGATCAATCTCTATTCCCGATTCCTAAGTGACCTCATATATGTCATTTTATCATGATGTTAAACCTCACGGCTTAGACACAAATGAAATACATGGGTTTTTATTTCTTTTATAAATAGGATATGTAGGACACCCCATGAAGGTTTGATCCCATCCTTGAAACAACAATCACATCCCTGGAGATTAATAAACTATAAAGTGCTTGGTTATATGGATTCAAAATATAAGTTGCTAACCATTACTAAGAAATAATAGGAAATGGATAGAGAACCTTAGATACATACCGATGGTCTCATTAATATAACCCCCATTACATATAGAAGTATTCAACACCCGATCATTTTATTAGGGTAACCAATCCCATATCGAGATCTAGTGGAGATTTACGATCATATCTTAAATCTATAATAGATTTCCATAATAGGAAATAATTCCCCCAAAATGGGTGTGATGAGACCAAACTTTCATAATATAAACCAATGTGAGTTCCTAAACATCATTGGTCTTGAAACCCCAATGATCGTTTACCTTTGGAAAATAGGAATAGATTCCTTATAGATGTTGGAATTTTTGGGTAATTCTACGAATAAACCCTATTAATTTCATTGATTGTGAAACTATAGTAATCCCCTCACAATCAACCACCAAAAAAGTATATCCAGGAGAAACAAAAATGGTGAACCTGGTGCGAATCTATCAAATAATAAAAACATATGGTTGATCATGCGTGGGACCATTTTTTTATGTCCCCTACACAAAATAAAATGTTGTGCATAACATGAAATAATTCAATAATAAATCCTAACCAAGGTTCCCATGAAATATTCCATTATCACCCTAAAAATTCCAGATGATTAAAATGGTTGAACTGGGAACAAGAAAATAAAATTGTGTTACCTGTGTATAGTTGATTGATCATATTTCACACTTGTGATGATGCACTGATTTGTGACCTTGTTCCTTGTTTTCTTTGTGACTTCATAAAATGATCTCACGAATATCTTAAATTGGGATCATGTCTTTATCAATAAAATGTTATGGAACCTCAACTATAGTAGTAACCTCTACAAGTTGCAAAATAACCTTACCCACCAGACACATTCTTCTTCGGGTGGTGAACTCGATGGTTTTAGAATACCAACAAAATGTTATGATCACAAACCTCTAGGATTAATGTAGGGGTCTCCAAATACTAATATTTACAAGTTCATCTAATTCAAGGAAAGCTTCACTATAATTAGTGGAACCTATCACCCCCACCAATCACTTCTGAATCTTATCCCTGGAGTGAGGTAATAATAAACTTATATATATTAGGAAGGTGTCTCAATGAGTTAAATTTGGATCCATCATAGTTTAGGAGCTTCCTAAGTGGTCTCTTGTTAATATATGTCACAAAAGTCATCCCTCTAGTTCCACTTAGTCACTTATTTAGAGAATCACTTGACAGATTTCCACCCCGGATACTCATGTATGTGTACCAAGGAGGTCTCATGGGGTGTAAATGGATATCGATAAACATGAGTGGGATCATATCCTTAATTCCATTGAGAAACACCATCTTCAAATTTTGAGGGTATCTAGTGGGAATGCTCATATCCTTATTCCCTCTGATAAAGTCTTCATGTATAAACCTTTAGCAATCATGGGGGAGGAACATATCCCTTACCTCGCTCATAAATACCATTGATATATTTCAATGGAAAAAGGAGGAAAGGAGTGGGATTATATCCCTTATTAAATCAAATACATCTACCAATATGTCTTGAAGACTAAGAATGTGGAGGCCTATATTCATGCACACACTTTTCTAAAGTGTCACTACATTCTAGAAATAGCAGAAGAGATCCTTTGGCATATTCCTACACTGGTATAGATATAGGGACAAGAACATATCCCTATCTTAATAGACCTAACATCATACCACCATGATCAATATGAATATGTGACTAATCTAGAGAAATCACACATTTTTTCCTCCCATACAAGAGGATTATTGGTATATTCTAGTAAAGGAAGAGGCGCATGGTCAGGCTCATATTTCCATTCCAATCCGGGATTTCCATCTCAGTTTGGCACCTGACTCTAAATAGAAACACATTCATGTCAAAAAAACTAGTGACATAATCCAAAGGCACAAGTCCAGGTTCATATACTCATTTAAATTAATATTTTTTAGTACAATATGGAAATCACCTCAACCCAGGCTCACATACCCACCAAAAAAGATACTCAACATATTATAGTATCTTTTGGAATCAAGGATAATATCCTTAGTTCCACTGATGAAATAATGAACCTACATCCTTTAAAGGCTATATATGAGTCTTATATCCCTTCCCCCATTCTAGAGGTTCTTCGGTATATTCCAAAAGGGAATACATATTTGAACTGAGATCATACCCCTTCTTCTTCCAGGATGGACCATCATTTTCTGGTAACCACCCATAGGAAGGATCATATTCATGATGATAATATAGAATCTTACCAACATACTCCAAGAGTTTCTCAACAGTGGGCTCATATAACTGTAGAACCAAATGATTATCAACATATTCTGACAACCTTCTTATAGTAGGATTATATCCCCTCTCAACCACTGAAGGAAGGCCGACATATTTTGGCCAAGATTTAGAATGAGGATCATATCCCTAATCTACTCAATGCCAGTGTACTTATGGTTTTATGATGCATATCTAAAACTCCTAAAGGATCCATTGACTCTTCAACCAAAGAATAAGGTAATCATTACCTCAATTTTCCCCCAGATGGTAGTGTAGATATGGATCATAGGGACTATATTACTGATGTTTGCTATGGAAAACCTCCCCATGGTAATATCTCTCTCGGATAAGGAAAACCACTCTTTATATAGAAAAACTCATATATAGAGGTTCCCAAAATTTAGACACCTTCATATAGAGAGGTTATCAAAACACCGCAGTTAACTATATATAGTTTCACATCAACTATAAGAAGAACTCCACCATGGTTAGTAGGCAACCTAGAGAAGAAACATCTATGGTCTAACTAGGTAGAGGCATATAATTATGATGGAGAAGAGGCTAACATAGATATATGAAGAGAGTTATATAGAAAAAACATACCAACCATGTTTTGACCCATCGCCACTTTGGACCATGATATCCCAAATGAGTAAGAGAAGGAGCACATGCCTTAATTATTCCAGAACATGTGAGAAACTCAACAATGGTAAAAGGATAGAAACATCCCTTATCCCAGATACGAGGGTCACCTTCAGAACATACACATAATCTATTGTAAAATTGACTTGGATGCTATCTTTAAGGTCTAGGACACAATACTGGAAAAGAAAATCTAAAATATACTGTATGATTTCTTCCATTTCACCACAACTATTTAGAAATTGATCACCAAGGCCTTATTAGATATTTGTATATGAGGATTGGGAAATTAGTGAGTATTTCACTTCCCCACATACCTAGAATAGAATAACTCCCCAGATATGGAATCCTATAACGTCATAGCTATTAGAAAATTGAAGGTATTAGGTGATGCACATTCAAGTTGGTCAATATAGAGAGACTCCCCCACATTGAATATGGAAAGCCATCATCAACATAAAGAGTGGTCCAACAACAGATTCCTAAGTTGGGATCCTCAAAGAAATGGAAACATATTAAAGATATAGAATCTGAGGTTGTGTACTACCTGATATATTCCAATAGAAAATTACTCCAATCATAGGTATCCATTTCTCCAGGATCTTACAGGGTACAACTACACCAAATAAAATGGATCATAATAGAAGACTCTATAACACCGGTTTAAGAGTGAACCAAGCCCATAGGGTTGGGGGAAATTTTACCACCACCTCCACCACTCATGTCATCAAATAAACCCCATCATGGGGAAATTTTTATCTTAATCACCACCATCAGGTTCATCACACCCCGATAGTGTCCTGTAGAAATTGACAAAGGTTCCAGGTCAACCCCATCCCAGAAAGACGGGGGAATTTATATCTAAATTTTCATCTTATGATCCATCATATCCTTGAATATAATCATCCAATCCTCAATAATAGGATAAAAAAGTGGCAATATTAGGTCTGAATTGTCCCCATCCCATAGGGCTAGGGGAATGTTTACCATTATTACAGCACCCATGGTTTTAAGTAATTATCCTTTTATTTATCCATTTTATGAATATAAATTTATTTGGTTAAGTGTGGAGATGTTTAGAGGATTTTTGGAATATTTTTGGGGATTTATTAGATGTTCATAGTTTGAGCACAATTAGTAGAAACTGTGCAACACGTTCTAGGAATCTATCCAACTAAAACATTGGGCTCTATGTACGCGTAAGGTTAGTTGCATGGTTTAGCCAAAACATGTGGCCACCCTGGAGTAACTGTAAAAGTATAAAAATGGGTTTTCCATGTTTGGACCATGGTTTTTCTAATCATGTGAGATAACCATGCAAGTTGTCTTTGGAGGTAGTTTCTAGCACACATGATGTCCACGATTTTCCTAATTGTGCACCCCAACTGTGCACTGTTATAAACAAGATCTAAAAATTGTGGATCTAATTAATATTTTCCCATTAATGGTTATTTTTACCCTAAATAGATCCTAATATGATTTTCTCTACTCATAAAGACTATGAGAACTCTTCCTCTTTATCCAGAAGCCATTTGTTGGTGTTTATTTGTATGTTGGAGGCCTAGATTCTTTGGTAAGTGACAATTCTTGGGGTTATCCCTTATATTTCATCTTATTACATCTTCTGGATTCATATATATAATCTTTAGGGGATATATCTATGTTGTTTCATGCTAATAATTTTATGATATGATTTTTGGGTGATAAGGAACAAGATCTAAGAAAGGTTTTTGGAGTTTCAATCCAAGTTTGTTAATTTGTGTTGTTCTTCATTTTTTCCTAAGTAGTGTGGTTGGTGGATTCAATATCAAATAATATTATTAAAACATCAAGGATTGATATCAAATTTATTGATTTTATTGAATTTAATTGTAAAATTGATGTGAAAATCTTGTTAGAAACTCTCTTTTCTGATGGTTGGTGAAATTTTGGAAATTGTTTATTGTGGAAAGTGATTTGTTTCATGATATTAAAATATTAATTTTTAAATTTTGAATTTATTTTGATTCATTTAAATGGGTTTATATAACCTTTTTCAATAATTTTATTATTGAAATATCTTGGAATGGTTGGTTTGGAATTGGATTTGGAATAAATAGTTTATGTGTGTTCATTTTCATAGACGTGACCCTATGGAAAGGGTTTGTTCCATTGGAGAACATGTTATATAGTTACCTTTTGATGACTTGTTAGATTGAATAGAGACTACTCATGAGTATGAAGGTGTCACCTGGGTATCCATGTGTGGATGTGTGGAATGAATTAGTTATTCCAAATGGATTTGAGAAATATTTTTGAAGGATTTTCTTGGTTTCTTTCCATAGAAAAATAGTTTTTATTTGAAAAACTATTTTTCCTAGAATTGGATTTTGTTTTGAGATGATTTTTTTTAATTTTTTTTATAAATTTTTTTATATAAAGGTGATAACATGTTGTATCTTAGTTGTGTGAGTAGGGAAGTCATTTGGTGAAATCTTATTGAGTTTTATACTCACCCCCCTGCTTGCACTAGTGCAGAAAACATTTTTTACGTCAGTTATTTTTCATTTTTTACGTCGGTTTCTAGCCGACGTTAATATGTGCGATGTTATAAATAAGGTTTTTGACGTCGGTTATTTAAAAACCGACGTCAAAAACATAAAATCACGATGTTTATCATGTCGGTTATTTTAGAACCGACGTGATAAAGAAAATGGGAAGGGTTTATCACGTCAGTTATTTAACAACCGACGTGATAAAAGGCCTGGAAAAATGGTTTAGAACATCAGCTATTAACCAACCAACGTGATAAATAGGGGTGAGGGGGGTTTATCACATCGGTTATATAAGAACCGACGTGATAAACAGGGGTGAGCATGGTTTATCACGTCGGTTCTTATAAAACCGACGTGAAAAACCAGGGGAGGGGGGTTTATCATGTCGGTTATTATATAACCGCCATGATAAACTGGCGGGAGGCGGTTTATCACGTCAGTTATTGAATAACCGACATGATAAACCATTGCCCGGCCTTTTATCACGTCAGTTATTGAATAAACGACATGATAAACCATTGTCCTGGCATTTTATCACGTCGGTTATTGAATAAACGACATGATAAACTATTCTCCAGGCCTTTTATCACATCGGTTATTCAATAACCGACGTGATAAACCATTCTCTAGGCCTTTTATCACGTCAGTTATTAAATAACTAACATGATAAACTATTTTCCAGACATTTTATCACGTCGGTTATTTAATAACTGACGTGATAAACTATTTTCCTAGCGTTTTAAAACGTCAGTTATTTAATAACCAACGTGATAAACCCATTTTTTTTAAACAGAATGCAGTCATCTTCTCTCCCCTAGAATCAACCAGAAAACAAATCAAGAAATCGTACCACAAAAACAGAAGTAGATCCAAATTAAGCATGTATATTGATAACATATAAAAATTACCCCCTAGACAGCCCCCACCCTCATTTATACCCCATGGACAGCCCTCCCCCACCCCGTTGGATCCCTCACCCTCATGTATACCCCCTGGAAAGCCCTCCCCCACCCCATTGGATCTCCCACCCTCATGTATACCCCTTGGACAAACCTCCCCCACCCCATTGGATCCCCCACCACACTCCTGGACTGCCCCCGACCCCCCGACCCCCGGACACCCCGACCCCCGGACACCCCCAAACACCCCTCGAAAACCCCCCACCCGCCTGAACAACACCCCTCACCCCACTTGACAGCCCCCACCACACCCCTGGACAGCCCCAAACACCCCTGGACAACCCCCCCCCACCCTTGGACAGCACTCCCACACCCCTGGACCACCTTCCCACACCCCTGGACATCCCTGCCACCCCCAGGACTGTCCCCCACCCCACCGGACAGCCCTCCCAGACCGCTGGACACCCCCAACCCCACTGAACACACCCCCACACCCTTGGAACCCCTCCCTCACAGACCCAAATCCATATCAGAAAAACCATCAAAAGTAGACCAAAACAAGAAGTAGAGAAAAATTAAACATTCACTTATATAACATTAAAAACTTACACTGTCAAATTCAAAAAAAACTAAATCCAACCTAACCAACTAACAAATACACAATTAAAATTACAATATTCAAAATTACATTTTACATTACAAAAAACTAAAATTCAATCAAACCTGTAGAATAATTTGACCACTCCACTTATACGTGTTTGATGTCTTCAGAAGTATAGGGTTGAGGGTCATAAAAAAGATACAAATGAAAAAGAAGATAGTTAACGTGTATAATGAATAAATCAAATTGAAATATTATGGCAAAGCTTAAGAGGAAATCGTACCCGGTCAAAATTCACAACTGTCCCAGTTGTTATTATTTCATACATAAATCTTAACATATAATATCCGCATTCGATGACACCTTGTTGTTCATGAAAATTCTGTTTGAATGAGTGTAAATTCAATATATTTTTTTTATGTAATAAATCAAAAAGTAAAAATTATAAATAGAAATTTACCTTCGCATTTACATATTTGATCTTTGCATTTCTTTTCTTTGTGTTTTTTTGAAAGTAGGCCCATGCACTGTTAGAAAATAATTCAAATGGGGTAAATTTAAAATTCATTATAATATATAAAACTATTGAGAAATTGAAACTTACTTTTCCAATATATTATTAAAACTTTCTCGCACATCACCATGAACAGAGCATATCCAATAAAGAGCTTTCTCCCTTGGGAAAGAAATCCCTAACATCCAATGATCACTGATAAAAGGAAATTTATTGTTAGTGGTTTTTTATGTTAAAAGATAATTAAATCTTTGAGAGAAATGTGTTTCATACCTCTCACAAAAAGGCATCATCCAACATTGTGTGATTATATTCTTTTCAAATCTTTCAACAATATAAACCATTATTTGTTCCTCATTTAATGCACATGCTTTAGGGGAAATCAATTGCGGGTCCATGAATCCATATACTTCTGTCAGCTCATTCCTCTCACAAATTTTATAAATATACCTAATACAAAACATACATAAGTATACATTTTTAATAAATATAACGCAGTGAAAAGGTGTTAAGACTTACATGGAAAAAACTTGCACCACGTTGATTCCCAACTTATCTCCAGTAACAAGCTCTATGATATCAGTTTTTGTAATCCCCACACTTAGTTCACGTCCACAAACATGAGATTCCATTAGAAACACATAAAAACCCAACAAAAAATGTAAATATCTTGACAATCTGTCAAGACCACTGGAATCTGTATCTGATGTCATAGCATGTTGTCTTTTTTGTTGTCTATACAGTATTTCTTTAACTTTGAAGTATTCCTGTGAAAAAAAATTGAAAAATATAGTAGTTTTCAAATGATAAAACAACTTTAATAAAAAAATAAAATAAAAGATATAACATTCATACCTCTATGGTAATGAGTCGAAGAAGTCTGGATGGCTAAACTAAAAAATGGCCGATACTCTGTCCAACTATCGCCACCTCATCTGTAGGTATTGGTACCCTAGCTGATCTATCTATAATATCCTATACAGTGACCCTCTGATTCTCTACATCTAATTGTTTATGATGAACTGTATCTCCTATACAATATACCAACCCATATGCTACTATATGATGTTGAGAATCATCAACATACAACTCGCAATATGTAGGAAGCTGCGGCGGAGGCGTAGGATAAAAAATGGGGTCCGCAGGCTGAGGTGGGGGAGTGGGAGCTACTGGCGGAGGTGGAGGATAAATAATGGGGTCTGCAGGGGGAGGTGGAGGAGTGGGAGCTACAGTCTGAAATTGTCTTTGCATTTCTGAAAACATAGACTACACCGA
The DNA here is from genome assembly GCA_963277665.1 of Viscum album. Taxonomy (NCBI): domain Eukaryota; kingdom Viridiplantae; phylum Streptophyta; class Magnoliopsida; order Santalales; family Viscaceae; genus Viscum; species Viscum album. Next base: position 88,126,038 of record OY728132.1, read on the forward strand.
CTCTCTAATATTGTCCTCCATCGTCGCATTAATATTGTGAACTTCAGCCAACAAGGATTCTATTTTTTTTATAAACCCCCTCAATGTTAGAAGTTGAAGAACATGGAAACACTTTTCTTACCGATACACCTACCGTATATCCTCTTACATGACCAGGATGTTCGGGCCTTTCCAATGCTGTAAATAAAATATCTTCCCTCCCAGTAGCTATAAATGTCTTCTCTGAACTCTTCTCCTCAAGAGAGTCTTGTATTAATTAATTGAACATTTATGTAATGATTGAAACTTATATAAAGAAAAAAGTTAACTTAAATAAATTAAATAGATATCTTATAATCCTCTCAGCTACGATTCTCGATTCTTCTGAAAGATATTGCCCTTTTTTCCCTTCTGAGCTCTCTTCCATTTTTCATGTCTAGATGGAGGGGATGGAGGGTCCACCTCTCCAGAGCTTGAAGACTCAGATCTTAGTTGTTTAAATTTTTCCGCCATCATTTTTTCTTCCAATAATGCATACCCTCCCCAAGATAAACTATGAGGGTATAAATTTCTAGATTTGATCTCTTAATGAGATTTCCTTGTTTGTTGTAATTTAAGAATAATAAATCATTAACAAAACATTAATAAAATCATTTATATAAGAAAGTTTATAAAAGTTTACATTTCCCTTACCAGAAATGACTCTTTTTTCTACTTTCAAAAAACTATCTCCATGTGTCTTCGTCTATAAAAGGATATATATGAAATGGATTGTCATGACTCCTATGAACATAAATGAAATCAGATGAGAGGGTTGATTTGAAATCCCTCCATCTCCTGGCAGCCAACGATAAGAATTTCTTCCTGACTCCTCCAGTGTCAGGAATATCAAATGTCATCTAATAAAGAAGAGGTTAAACATATTATATATACTGGAAACATTAAAATAATGGTCAAACAATGACAAAAGATCTTACCAAAATCATCTCCCACAACTGAGAGATAATCGCTTTATCCACACCTCTCCAATCATCATACAGAATGCTTACTTTGGTCTTAGCCTGAGTTGTAACAAAACTCTTAAAATCTTTGGCATTCGGACCTCTAGGAATATCATCATCATCAAACTCAACGACTATCCTCTGATCCTACGTACGGGGAAGTGATAATTTTGGTAAACGTGTGCACCCACGTTTACCAAACTTTGAACTCTTTGTCGTAATAGGAGCATGTGAATGTTCATCCCCAGAGGTATGACCAGCAATATGCTCCTCTCCAGAATCATGTGGTTGATCATCTGAATGATCTGTCATTATCCTTCAAATCAAAAAAACAAACGTCAGTTCACAAATATACAAATACAAATATTTTAATACTACTATAATCAGAAAATAGAAAAGTGTACTAAGTTACATAATAGTAAACATTGGTAATATGGTAATCATGTTAAACAATGGTAAAGATGGAAAAGATGGTCAAGATGGTCAAGATGGTAAAAATGGTAAAAATGGTAAACCTGGTAAACATTGTAAACATAGTAAAGTAATTGTCAGTGAACAAAAATAAGCTTTTTAAAATTCATGTAATGGTTATAAACATGATAAAGTAAACTAAACAAACTTGAAACAAACAAAAACATATACTTATTTTTTTTAAACATGTTTTAATAAATAAAAAACTTACAATATCTAACATTTATGGAAAAAATAAATGTAAACAAGAAATAAACATATGTTACCTGTAATTTTAGGATTGTACAAATGGATTGTTTTCCCAAATTCCTTCATCGTGATCATTCCTTGTGGCACAAACTATGTCTTCAACATGATCATCATTATGTTCTGTTAATATTTCCATGGAACTAGGGATCTCACATAAATCAGCATATTCATCTAGTTCATCCTCACCAACATATTGTTTTTTACCTTGTAAAACAACATCCCACTGCATATCTGATTGATGTACTACATAGAAATTTTTTTTTGCATGTGTTTCCATTATAAAAGAATCAGTTGTGTCTTCCAATCTATTCAGATTAACAAGTGTCATTCCAAATTCATCGTGTCTGACACTGTTGTTACCATTAAACCATTTACAGTTAAAAACGGGAACTTTAATTTCAAAGTAATCAACCTCCCATATGTCTTCAATCACTCCATAATATGCACTTGATGCAGAAATTGGGTTTTTTTCCTTAGCACTCGAAAAATGCATTGCTTCTGCAAACACCAATACACCACTATTCTGAACTGCACTTCTGTTGTCCTGAGCTTTTGTATGAAATTTATAACCATTAATGTCATAATCGGACCATGTTATCACATTTAAACATGGACCACCTACTATCCATTTTAATGTCTCTGATACATCTGATCTACCAAGAAAAGTCTTTTTAATCCATGACAAAAAAGTTTTGTTGTGCTCATTCAATATCCACATTTCTTTTTTCTTTGGATGACATCGTTTCAACTCATTAATATGCAATGTGATATACAGTTGAGCATCATCTATGTTATTCAAGATGTATGATTCTAACTTCTTCATCTGTTTAGCTGACAATGATTTGACTTTCAAGCCACGAATCCCCTTTCCCTCATTATTAACTCGTTCATGGCGAGATGGAGGCAAACCTATGTTTTGCGCCGCAGCCAAGTAGCTCGTACAAAACTCTGCTACATCCTCAGAAATATACTTTTAAATAATGGAGGCTTCAGGTTGATATAGATTTTTAACATACCCCTTTAATATTTTCATATACCTTTCAAAAGGATACATCCAACGAAGATATACAGGTCCACAAATCTTTATTTCTCGAACCAGATGAATCATTAAATGCACCATTACATCCAAAAACGTTGGAGGAAAATACATTTCCAATTGACCAAGTATAAAAATTTCATCCTTTTCCAAAATGTTCAAAGCATTCACATCAATCTCCTTGTTACAAATTGAATTGAAAAAATAACACAACTTCATTATAGTCTTTCTGACATGAATGGGAAATATTCCACGCAATGCAACTGGTAGAATTTGTTGGATCATGACGTGACAATCATGTGATTTCAAACCTATCAACTTCAAGTACTTCAATGAGACAAAAGATTTTACATTAGAAGAATAACCTTGAGGAACTTTGGTATCATGAAGACACTGATAGAAGCTAATTTTCTCCCTGTTCTATAATGTATGACAAGCCGGGGGAAGAAATGTTTGTCTTCCTTTAGGAGTGGGAGCTAACTCCAAACGTATTCCCATTGATAGTAAGTCTAATCTTTCATTCAACCCATATTTAGTCTTTCCTTTAATATCTAACAATATTCCAATCAAAGAATCACAGATATTCTTCTCCATGTGCATGACATCAATATTATGTTTAACTTCATGATACCTCCAATATGGTAGCTCAAAAAAATTGACCTTTTCTTCCAAATATGTCTATCATTACCAGATTTCTGTGTCTTTCCCAATGTCACGTCAAGGTTTTTCACCCTCTCAAAATACAGATCAGGGGATAAAGTTTTTGGAGTAGTATCAAATTCTTGTGAGCTATTGAATGCCTTTTTTAGTCTTCTATAAGGGTGTTCCATAGGCAACAACTTTCGATGACCCATGTACACTGTTTTCCTCCCATGATGCAATTGATAATATGACGTCTATTGTTCGCAAATTGGACATGCTTTATTCCCTTTAAAACTGTATCCAGTAAAATTTCCATACACTATGAAGTCATTTATAGTGAACAGAAGCACTGCATGCAGTTGAAAATATTTCATTTTATAAGAATCATACACCCTAATACCATCAACCCATAACAGTTTCAAATCATCAATCAATGGTGACAAGTAAACATCAATATCATTACTGAGTTTCTTTGGACCAGAGATCATTGTACTCAGCATGACATATTTTCACTTCATACAAACTTCATGAGAGAGGTTGTAAATTACCAATAAAACAGGCCATGAACTATGTGTGCTACTGAGTGTTCAGTATGGATTCATTCCATCTATGCACAACCCTAGTCTGAGCTTTCTAATTTCATTTCCAAATGTATAATACTGCGCATCAATTTTATTCCATTGTGGACAATCAGCTGGATGACGTATTTTTCCATCACATACCTTCTCTTCAGCATGCCATATTAACCTTTTTTCATCATGTGAATTAGCAAATAAATGTTTGAAACGATTAATTATAGGAAGATACCAAAATACCTTTGAAGGGAGCTTTGTAATCTCTACATCAGCCTGTGATTTTTCTTTCACCTTATACCATGATGTCCCACATTTAGGACACTCTGATAGAAATTCATATTCCTTCCTATATATAATGTAGTCATTCAGACAGGCATGTATTTTCTTGTATCCCAATCCCATCGGGCATAATATTTTCTTGTCTTTGTAATGTGAATCTGGAAGATTGTTATCTTTTGGAAGAATGTCTTTCATCAATTGTAGCAGCTCTATAAAACTTCTGTCACTCCACCCATGCTTCGCCTTCAGGTTAATCAATCTTAACACCGCCGACCAAACCGTAAAATCTGTACAACCAGGATATAATGGTTTTTCAGCATCACCATATAGACGCGCAACTGTCAGTTCTATCACAATTTGTTCTGCTACAATATCGCGAATCATTTCTTCAATTCCATCGGAGTTACCATCTTGAGAATCACCATCATCAGTGACATTCCGTCCAGTTTCACCATGCCAAATCCAAGGGCTATAACTCAGATTAAAACCATGACAAATCAGATGATCTTTTATCTCTCTACTTTTCAACTTCTTTATATTCAAACATTTCAGGCATGGACAGAAAAAATGTCACTACTTGGAACATTTCATTTTGCAAATTCCAAAAAGGCATCAACACCTTCCTCAAATTCATTTCTCATTCGATGTTCCGTAATAAAACTTCGACTCATTATTACCTATAACAAATATCAACAAAAAATATATATTTTTAAGATAATACAAATATATGTTTATATGAAAAAAATCATAATTTGAATCTAAAACAATTTAAAATATAAAACAAATATATAGGTATTTAAAAAAAATATGCTTGAATATTATTTTTAAAACAAAATATAGTTAGATATAGCAGTTTTAAATTTCATTGAATCAACGAAAACCATGATGCCTACATAGCTTAATATTGATTGCGGTTTTGATGTTTTAATATATTAGATAAACTACCTATTTAACATGTTATTAATGGTTTCTGTAGACCCTAAATCCATTTGGTAAATATTTTCACACAATTATAAAAATCAATGGAAGTGTTTTTGGTAGGAATATGTTCAATCATTTGATTTTGATGTCCCATATTCCATAACAAAAGGCAATGTGGATACCAAAGCCCTTAATTTGGTTTTTTATTCTCAAAGGGTTTGTGATGAAAAAGAAGAGTATAAGTTGATGTATATGATAAATAAAATACAACTATATTTTATTTATGGTTATGATAGAATGAATTCATACCATATCATTTAGGATCTCCTCCTACCAAAAGTAACCCTCCTCAGTTCGAAATGAATAAATTTAGATAATTATGCATGAATTAATACATGTATTGTTGTACATAAACCAAAAAGAATATTATTAGTACTAAAAGTAAAACTAGGAAGAAACAATAAACTCTATATACTCATGAAAGCTACTCCACAACACTTCCATGCTACTAACATCTATAAAAAACTACAAATTGCTTTTAAAAACCAAAAAAATTGTTTATATTTATGTATGGTGGGCATAACATGTATACTTAGTAAGATCCTCCCTAAAACATCTCATGAAAATGTTGAGGAATCACACTAAAGCCCTATGAAAAAAGGAATCTAAATCATCACCTAAACAAGGAAAAATAGTTTCATATACTCACTATGGATCACTCATAAAATAATTCATATAAATAAACCTTTTCGTATAAAAAATTATATATATATATATATTAAAATTAAGGTTCTCGGATACCACTTCTCCACTAGTTTTTCTCTCACACCCCAATACGCTACTCCACAACACTTCCATGCTACTAACATCTATAAAAAACTACAAATTGATTTTAAAAACCAAAAAAATTGTTTATATTTATGTATGGTGGGCATAATATATATACATAGTAAGATCCTCCCTAAAACATCTCATGAAAATGTTGAGGAAGCACACTAAAGCCCTATGAAAAAAGGAATCTAAATCATCACCTAAACATGGAAAAATAGTTTCATATACTCACTGTGGATCACTCACAAAATAATTCATATAAATAAACCTTTTCGTATATATATATATATATATATATTAAAATTAAGGTTCTCGGATACCACTTCTCCACTAGTTTTCCTATCAAACCCCAATGCTAATGTCATGGTCTCACCCCGCCCATAAATAATTCTACACCATGTGAAATTGTATCACTTCCATCAATGAATCATATGTATCTTAGATTATCTCATCACCATCTTATCAAAATAGTAATGAGGTGCATACTTGGAAACCACTACATTTTGTTTACATTAAATGTACAAAAATCACAAAACATAATTATAGAGTATCCGTGAAAAAAAATGAATGAAATAAATTCGTGGAAGGATTACTTGAATGTTACGAGTTGAGATGATAGATCTGAGAGGAGTGAAGAAGATAAACAATGAAGCCAAAATGAGTTTAATGCAGGTCGATCGACGAGCCGATTAGGGTTTACAGCGCGAGAGAGACGAGCCGGCGGACTGTCAATTGAAAAATCTTAAATGAAAGTCCATGGGGATTTAATTTCTTTAAATGTTTTATAATGTCGGTTATTATATAACCGACGTTATAAACTATTTTTTAAATTTATAACTTCGGTTATTTTAAAACCGACGTAAAAAATCCTCCGCCGACGTAAAAAACGAGATATCTACGGGTTTTTTTACGTCGGTTATAAAATAACCGACGTAAAAAACCCCCGGTGCTTTGGTTTTTTACGTCGGTTATTTTATAACCGATGTAAAAAACGCGTAGATATCTCGTTTTTTACGTCAGTTATAAGATAACCGACGTAAAACACCAATGCGCGGGGGTTTTTTTACGTCGGTTATTTGGAAACGGACGTAAAAAACCTGATATCTATGAGTTTTTTACATCGGTTATAAAATAACCGACGTAAAAAACCCTGCGCTTTGGTTTTTTACGTCAGTTATTTGATAACCGACATAAAAAAGGCGTAGATATCGGGTTTTTTACGTCAGTTTCCTAATAACCGACGTAAAAAACCCCCCGCGCATTGGGTTTTTACGTCGGTTATAGGATAACCGACGTAAAAACCGAATATGCGCGATTTGTAACATCGGTTATTTTAATAACCGACGTTAAAAATCTACTCGCCGCATTTTTTACGTCGATTATATATAACCGATGTAATAAATGGTGACGTAAAAAAAGTTTTCTGTACTAGTGTTAGGAACTTTGTTTCATTTTAATATGTTTTTTATTGGGATACATGTAATGGAAATGTGATTATTCATGATACCTTGTGCATGGATTGTGTATTTGGATCTTATAGTAGGTTGGGAGATTTGGAGTTATGTCTTTGGTTGTCTTGAGTTTTTTTGGTAGTTTCCTCTTTGTACTATGAGTAAGTGATTATGGATTATCGATCTGGACCATCAATAGTGAGAGGTTTGATTATTTTGAATTCTAACCTTATTCAATATTTTTTTGATACGGGTGAATCCCATTTATTGATTTATTTTCAAGCTATTGATCTTATAGTTTTTCATGTTTATATGATTCCTTCTATTTTGAAACATCAAACTCCTCTTGGCCAAAGAGAATGTTGATCCTTTATATGAAAATAACATTCTATAATGATTGAAGGAGTTGAGTTGATATGGTATTTATATTTTCTTGAGATAGACGTCAATGACATAATCCTAGGTATGGATTGGTTGACAATGTTAAAGGCTTACGTCAATTTTTATACCTAAAGGGTTTGTTTTACGACAAATGATGGGTTCATGCATCTATTTAGAGGATACTAGAATGTGAATAAAGGTGAAATATTCTTTTTGGAAAGAGTAGTTGGATCGATCACATACTGGTTGGCATCTTTGACTTTGGAACTGGTGGAAGACATCGAGAATACTGGTTTTCTTACAATTGTTGATCAGTTTTAAGATGTTTTTTCTGATAATTTATAAGGATTTCCACTCATAAGAGATTTGGATTTTATGATTGATCTCAAACTAGGCTCCAATCCTATATCCCTTATGTCTTGTTAGATGGATCCAAAAACATTAAGTGAATTTAAATTATTGTTGGAAGAGTTGGAATAGAAAAGGTTCATTGGGCCTAGTATGTCTTCATGGGAATCACCCTTATTATTCTTGAAAAAGTTGAATGAAACTCTTCAGTTGTGTGTTTATTATCATAATATTAACGAAGTTAAGATAAGTAATCAGTATCTACTTCCATGCATTGATGATATATTTTATCAATTGATGTGATCTCAGTGGTTCTCCAAAATTGACTTGTGTTTAGGATATCACCAATTACGGGTTCAGAAGAAGGATATTAATAAGCAACTTTCAGGAGCATATATGACCATTATGAGTATGTGTTTATGAATTTTGGTCTAAAAAATGAACTAGATATATTTATATAATTGATGAATTAGATATTTTGAAGGTATCTTGATTCTTTTTTGGTGGTGTTTATGGATGAAATATTGGTTTATTCAAGGACAAGGCAAGATCATGAGAAACACTTGGCGACAATGTTGGGAATCTTGTAGGATCATCAGTTTTATGCAAAAATTTAAAAGTGTGATTTTTGGATACAAGAGATATGTTTCCTTGGACATGTTATCTCTGAAAAATGTGTTTGTGTAGATCCAAAAAATATAGAGTTTGTATAACAACCCTTCTTTTTATTACACACTTAACATAAATTATTATATAGAACCTTCACTTGATACAACATAGAATATAGAGAGGTATAGTGTCTTTGGGGATTAGGAACATTACATAACAACTTAAAACATACAAAGAAACATCTTATTGAAAACTTCCATTACATGACCACTACATTCCCTCGTACTTATAATTGCATGAGATAACCTGAGGACATGCATAAGAAAAGGGTGAGATAAAAAGCCCAGTAAGGGAGTAAATAAGGCACAACATGAATAATACAATACATGTTATAAAATAGGCATGTCAATCGAGAATAAAATAAACATGATCATAAAGGCATGATATACAATGATTATCATAACATGGAAATGTGGAAACAACACTTAACATGGAATTAGCATGAGCCAAGGCTCATTGAACATGGAGCATGAGTAAACCCTCATTGCACTTGAATTAGCACAATTAAATCCTAATTTAACCTAAATTATCATGATTAAATCCTCATTTAACATTACATACCATGATACTAATCTTTACCCAATGCATTTGAGTACTATTAGGGTGCCCCCTTCTTAAACATTTCATTTCATGCATAAGTGTGACACCTAAAACATGGATTCAATAAACATCATCATTTATTCCAGGATAAAGGAAATGTAAAATTAATACATGAAACCATATAATATATAAGTAAATGTGCATAAAGGTGAATACCCTTGATAGATAAATGGGCATAGTCTTCACTACACAATGAATTTGGGTTGGAAAAACGCAGTGCAATTTCGGTAGCATAACGACGTGACATAAGAATTCATAAAAATGGTTGATGAGATAGAAAGGGGTGGATCATCATATTTAAATAAAATGGATTTTAAGGGGTAATATAGATACATGTACCAACATAATTAATAGAATTTGGATTCATAATACAAAAAAAAATTGCTTGAATGTAAATGAGGAGAGAGAAATTGCTTACGGAATTTCAGCATGGTAACGAGTGTACATGGGAGGAATTAATGAGAGAGAAAGAGGTATATAATCAATTCAAACATAAGGATAGAATTATGGGGGAGTTTTGAAATTATACCCCAACATTTGTAACAAAAATAAAAAGTATATAACAATATAAAGAAACTTGGACAAAATTTAGAAAGGAAGAAATCTTAAACTTGGAAATGTGATCCCAAATTATTGGGAGAGGATTGAGAGAGGATTATTAAGAGCTTGTGGTGACTTGGGAGGATTCTAAGTAGAGGAGGGAATAGGTTGGACTAAATTTAAATGATTTGAGTGAAGAGGAAGTGGGAGCTTGGGTGGGTTTATATAGAAAAAGAGAGGATATTCTTTATTATTTAGGTTTGGGACACCACACATTAAACTAATCCAAACCCCAAACCAAACCCTGGTTTTTTTCCACAGTTTTTTCCAAAGGGGAGTGGAAAAAATATTTTATAAGGCCAATGTACTACCTTCTTAAAACAATAGGTTTTCATATGTGGACGTGAGTCAGACCCTCAAGGAAAACAATTTAAAAAGCTAAAATGTTTTATAAGTCTTGGAGGGTCCACTAAAGATTTATTCTGATCGATTGTTTATGCTTCCAATAATTATATATTCATAAGGGACTTATGGAAACACATTTCTAATCTATTACACAGTTTTGGTGACTCTTGGCTAATCATAGGGGACTTTAATTCTATTCTCCAGGCTGATGAAAGGCTGGTACACTCTTTTACCATCTCTGCTATGGATGACTTTGACTATGTGTTGAAAAATCAAATCTGACTAAGGTTAATTTGCTCGGAGCCAAGTACACCTAGTATAGGAAACATCTTAATGGCATGAGATCTAGTATAATTGAGTGTGCCTTTGTTAATGATAATGTGCTGGAAAATTATTGGACAATATCTTGTGTGACTCTTTCCAAACATAATTCTGACCATCATCTAATCATGTCTAATTTTAATGGAAAAAGTTAGAGACAACCTCTCCCCTTTAGGTTTAACAATGCCTGGACTACTCTTCCAGAATGTTCCACACTAGTTAGAGATACTTGGAGTATTGGAGAAAATAATCGTCCTTTATCTTGGGTTTTAAGCTTTGATGTCTCAAGATAAAGATGAAACATTGGAGTAAAGACAGATTCAGCCTCCTGGACTAGGAAACAGACTCTCTAGAGAATTATTTACATATAATTCAACAATCAATGACCAATTATGATTTCTCATTCCTTGATGGACAGGAATCTAAGACCTCCTTGGACCTGAAAAATCTGCTTAGTCTTAGAGACAATATTCAAAAGGAGGTGTATAAAGTTAAGTGTCTTACGGATGGTGATAGATAATGCCATACAAAGGAGTAAAAAATCTAGTAGGCCACTCTGTCTTCTCAAATATGGAGATATTATTCTTGATGATCATCAGAGTCTCTCTAATCACATTGTCTCTTTCTATCATAACCTCTTCAATGGTTCTAAAAAAAATGGGGAACTCTTGGATGTAATTATACCTGCCCTTGTTAGTGATAATGAAAACTCAATGATAAAAAGATTACCCTCTGATATTGAAATAAAGAATGATGTCCTCGGGCTTAAAAAGGGCAGCTCTCTTGGGCCTGATGGATTCACAAATCAATTCTTCCAATTTTACTAGGATATTATACAGGTAGATGTTTGCAGGCTGGTCAAGTATTTCTTTATTAATGGATCAGAAGTTCATGGAATCAATGCACAATTCATTGCCTTAATTCCAAAGGTTGAAAATGCTAGTGATAATAATCAATTCAGACCTGTTGCCCTGATTAATACTATACTGAAAATTCTCACGAAGATCTTAGCTTATAGGCTTGCCTATATCTTTGATAAAATAATCTCCTAGAATCAGTTTGGTTATGTTAAAGGAAGAAGAATTCAATATTGTCTCTTCAATTCATCAGAATGTGTGAATAGTCTTCAAAAACCCACATGAGGAGGGAGTATTGCCCCCAAATTGGACATCAGAAAGGCTTTTGACACTATGGATTGGGACTTCATTGGTAACATTATGCATAAGTTTGGTTTTCATCCAACCTTTATTCAGTGTTCTTAAACTTTGATTAGCTCATCCAATATCTCCATTCTTATCAATGGATCACCTGAAGGCTATTTTAAGTGCTCTAGAAGGGTAAGGCAAGGAGATCCCTTGTCTTTTATTATATTTTCCATTGCAGAAGATTATCTAATACGACTGATTACTTACAATGTTGAAAAAGGGAATATGAAAGTTATTCAAGCTAACAAAGGTAACTATTCCCCCTCACATCTTCTCTTGGCTGATGACATTATTATTTTTACTCAAGGAGGCAAAAGAAACATTCAGAATCTCAAATCCATCCTCCACCACTATGACCTTGTCTCTGGACAAGAGGTTAGATGGAATAAATCCTTCATTTTCTTAAGGAAAAACATTTCAGATTCTAGGAATCATTGTATGATTCAGAGCCTCAGAATCAGAGAATATTCCTTCCCTTTTACATATCATGGAGTCCCAATTTTTTTAGGTAGACCGCGGTCCACCTACTTTACTGAATTGGTTTGTCAAGTTAGGAGAAATTTCTCCAATTGGAAAGGAAAATATCTTTCTATGGTGGGAAGAATCTGCTTAGTTAAACATGTCATCATCTCCAAACTTGTTTATTCTTTTATGGTGTACTCTTGGCCTACTTATACATTTAAGATTATTAATTCCCTTATGAGGAATTTTGTTTGGAATTGCAGCATTCTTGAAAGGAAAATTATCACTGCTCCATGGACCAAATGTTGTTTACCCCTCACTATGGGGGGACTTGGGATTAAGAATATTGATCTCTTCAATCATTCCCTTAAAGATCAATTTATTTGGAGACTTATTAATGGAAAATCAGCATATCTTAACTTTATTAGAACAAGAATCATTACTAGACCGATTACTGGATAGTTTACACACATGCACTCATCTGTTTGGCCTGGTTTGAAAAAGATTTATCAAAAGATCAATAATCACTCCCACTGGTTGGTGAATGCCTCCTCCAAGCTGAAATTCTAGAGAAATAACTTGACAGGGACTCCATTAATTGAGGGTATAAATGAAGATTATTTGGATGTTGATTTAGATTCATCTATTTCTACTCAACTCAAGCTAAGAAACAACCTGCCTACTCATATTGTACGAATTGTTAACTCGTATGATTTTATAAATTCAGATGATATCATGGTATGGGAACCAAGTGAAAATGGACTGCTTGACTCTAAATGCTTCTACTATTATTCTATATAGGGAACACCTTCCAATGCTGTCCATAATTTCAGAAGATGAGTACTGCCCTCTCGGTTTACTCTTCTCTGGAGAATTCAACTGCAAAAACTGCTAGTGGAAAACAACCTTAAAAATGTTGGTATCTCTCTTTGATCAATATGTGATTTGTGCCACCAACATAGAGATGACCTGGATCTTTTATTCCTCTCTTGTAAAAATGCTATATCAATCTGGATATTTATTTTTGACCTCTTTGGCATCTCAAAACCACATGTTGACAACATAACATATTTTCTGCACTTTATTTCAGCAGAACAGTTTTCCAAGAAGATTCACATCCTCTTCCTTGTTGCTTGTGAGGAAACTTTCCACACTCTTTGTAGAGGTAGGAACAAATATAGGCATGAAAAGTCCACTTTCAATCACAATGTTTCCATACCCAACATTCTTGCAATGACTCGAAATGAAAATTAGTTTCACACTGAACAATGTCACAATCCCATAAAATACTTTTCAGTCTTGAGAAAGCTTCATCTGTTAGGTAATTTTCCCAAACCTATGGGCACTATATAAATTTTCTGGAACCCCCCCCCCCTTTGTAGGTTGGATCAAATGCAATCTTGATGGTGCCTCAAAGGTAAATCCTGGACCATCTGGTTATGATATTGTTTTCCAAGACCACAATAGTGACTTGCTTGAAGGATTTTACGGCTGTTGTGGTAATGTAACCGCCCTTGAAGCTGAGATGATGGCACTAATAAATGCAGTGGAAATGGATCACCAAATAAATTGGAATAATCAATGGTTCGAAAGTGATTCATTTACTATTGTGCAAGGTGTTAGAAAGAATCAGATTCATCTTCCCTGGGAACTTACCTTGAAATGGATCAAATGTCTTGACACTCTTGCCTAAAAGAGCTTTATTATCACACATGTTTACCGTGAAGCCAACTATCTTGCTGATAGACTTGCAAATAAAGGTATTTCTGAAGCCTCTGGTGTGCATTTGACCACTGTTGATGAGGATTTTCTCAGTATTCTTAATAGTGACAAATGTAAAATTCCCCCCTTCAGACTGTTATAATTGTTTTTGTTTAATTGATAATTTCATGCTTTCCTTTTTTAAAAAAATATTGGGTCATTATGATGTCATAAAACAAATTATATATTTAAACGGTATTTAATTTTTACCTAAAAATTTGAATATCTCAGAAAATTTTAAAAAAATCAATGTTGCATAATTTCGACATCCTGATTCAAAAAATATTAACCATTTTATCAAAATAATTTTATAAATATGTTACGTTTTACTTTTAAGATATACATCGTCATCTATCAAAAATTCATGGGTTCTGACAAAAACACCTTTCAAACCATAATAAAAATTACAATTTTATTCATAAAAATTATATGATCATGTATACTAAATAAAAAAGAAACTTAATAATAATAATAATATTCTATTAAAATATTATTTAATCCAAAAATCCATTAATTTGTAAAAATAGATTCCTTAGTTGAATAATAACTAAAAATACTATTTGCGCTTAAAAACTATTTACAAAGTAACAATAATAAATTGAATGTATATTATTTATTATATACAAAAATAATGCACATAATCATAGTGATAAGGTCTTGTTACATAACCCCTTATAAAACCCACATAGGACCGAAGGGTAAGGTTTGAGATGGTGAAAGACTCTTGGGATGGCTTAGATAACATCTCTTGGGTGGTAATATCTATCAACTTCCACTTCTCTCATAGGCGGTTCTATTCGATCTTAACATGTTGAATCTTGGATTGATATTAGTCTAGATCAAAGCCTAATGAGGCCTCCTCCATTTAGAGCTTTGAAAAATGATCTTCATACGAGGAAAGTCTACTGGATGAGGCCATCGCTTCCTTTGTCTGAGTAAATTGGTTTTGTTAAAGCCCTATATTTATATTAATCATCTGATCACTATTCAACAACTATATTAGCAATGATCATAATTCTTAACGGTATATTATAAATCCAAAATCATAAAAACCATTAAGTGAATATGTTATATAACTATTTCACATAATAATACATTTAATTAGATCAAAAGGAGATTTCATTAATGGATATTTGGGTCGTTACAATCTTCCCCCCTTAAGAAATTTCACCCTCAAAATTTATTTTTCCCACACTAAAAATGATGTTGGTAACTCTGATTCATCACTTGCTCTGATTCATCACTTCCTCTGATTCTCATGTCGGTTTTTCAAACATGTAGTTTCTCCACAACACCTTGATGAGGGGTATTTCCTTATTTCATAGAACTTTTTCTCTACGATCTAAGATCTTCACTGGGTTATCCTCGTAAGAAAGATCATACTATAAGTGTACTAACTCGAAAGAGAGTACATGTGAAGGGTCTGGTATGTACTTCCTTAATAGGGATACATTAAATACATCACGTACTTTGTCCATGGTGGATGGAAGTGATAGTCGATAAGCCACATCCCCGACACGATCAACAATCTCGAAGGTGCCGATGTACCTAGGGCTTAACCTCCCTTTATTTCCAAACCTCATGAACATATTCCATGAAGACATGCGTAGAAATACCATGCCTCTAACTTTGAACACAATGTCTTATTGACAGTTATCTACATAACTCTTCTATCAACTTTGGTGTGCCTTGATATGCTGCTGAATAGTTTTCACCGTATCCACCATTTATTATACCATTTCAGGTCCAAGTAGCTTATGATCACTGACTTCATCCCAACATGCCAGTGTTATGCACCTTTTCCCAAAAAGGGCTTCATATGGTGCCATTTAGATGCTCGAGTGGAAACTTTTATTGTTGGAGAATTCAACCACTTTAAGATATTGGTACCATCCACATTTTAAGTCCATAGAACACGATCCTAACATATCTTATATTTTCTAAATATTTCTCTTAGTCTGGACCTCAGTTTGAGGATAATAGGTTGTACTAAAGTTTTGTTTAGTTCTTAGATCATGTGGGAGACTTTTCCAGAACTTCAAGGTGAATCTAGGATCACGATCAGATACAATAGATAGTGGTACTCCATACAACCTTAACACTTCTTTAATGTAAATCCATACAAGTTTATCCAATGATAAGTTCTATCGAATCATGATAAATTGATTTTTCTTCATAATATGATCCACAATGACCCATATAACATTGTTTCCTCTGGATTTCCTTGGAATTCCAGTGAAAAATTACATGGTAATGTTGTCCCACTTCCATATTGGTATGGGTAGTGGTTGCATCATTCCTTTAGAATTTTTCCTCTCAACCTTCACTTGCTAACATACAAGGTGATGTATATTCAACAATATTCCTTTTTATATTTTCCCAAAAAAAAGTTTTCTCGGAGATCTCGATACATCTTTGTGCTCCTTGGGTGAATAGATAAGGTTGAGCTATGCGAGTCATCTAGAAGCTCCTTCTTTATCTCTGGATCAGATGGTACACATAATCATGACCCAAATCACACAATTCCATCCTCATTAACGACAAACTCTGAGGATTTCCCATTTCTAATAGCTTCCACCCATTTCAGAATTTCCATATCCTTTCTTTGAGAATACTTTATTTTCTCTATGAGTGATGGTTGAGCAATAATTTGATAAAGGATTGATGATGTTCCTACATTAATGATTCCCATTTCCATCCTCTATAAATCTAAGAAGATTGGATCCTTTTTAATTCTCATCATTGTTAAAGATGCAGGATCCTTTCTACTTAGAGCATCTGCCACCTTGTTTGCCTTACCAGGATGGTAGTGGATTGAGAATTCATAATCTTTGATGATCTCTATCCATCTTCTTTGGTGAATATTAAGCTCTTTTTGTGCGAATATATACTTGAGGCTCTTGTGATTAGTATATATCTCAAAGTTCTCCCTATAGAGATAATGCTACCATATTTTCAATGCAAGGATCATAGCTGCTAACTCCAGATCACGTGTGGGATAGTTATGCTCATGTATTTTTAGCTACCTTGAGGTGTAGGCTCTCAATTTATCATTATGAATCAACACAAAACCCAGGACCTTCTCCGAAGCATCACTAAATACGACAAAAATTTCTCTACTTGTGGGTAATGTGTGAATGGGTGGAGTGATAAGCCTCCTTTTAACTCCTTGAAGATCTCTTCACATTCATCACTCTAAACAAACATTACTCCCTTCCAAGTTATCTTGGTAATAGGGCTGGAAAATCATGGGAAATTTCTCACAAATCGGCAATAATATCCAGCTAACCACAAGAAGCTACAGATATCTGTTACTGATGTTGGCCTCATCCATCCCTCAATTATAGTTGTATTGGAGGGATCCAAATATATCCCATTGGTTCTAATGATATAACCCAAGAATGAGACTTCATTCAACTAGAACTCTCACTTGTTGTACTTTTCATAGAGATTCTCTTTTTTCAAGATCTCTAGTACAATTCTTTGATTCTCCTCATGATCCTCCTTGGTTTTGTAGTATATTTTAATATCATCAATAAAGACTACCACAAATTTGTCGAGGTAATGTCTAAAGAATCAATTTATCAAGTCCATGAATTTTTCTAGAGCATTAGTGAGTTTGAAAGGAATTACTATGAATTCATAGTGCCATTATCTTGTACAAAAAGCAGTCTTGGGATATATTCCTTATTCACTCTCACTTGATAATATCCCAAGCACGAATCCACCTTGGAAAAGTATTGTGATTCATGCAAATGATCCAACAATTCTTCAATTCATGGGAGGGGATACTTATTCTTTATCATGATTTTGTTAATCTCATGATAACAGATGCAAAGATGCACCAACCTATACTTCTTCTTGATAAAGATGACGGGTGCAACCCATGGTGAAGTACTTGGGTATATAAACCCTTTTTCTAGCTTCTCCTGTAGTTGTTTCTTCAGCTCCTCAATCTCAACAACATCCATTCTATATGGAGTCTTGGATATTGGAAACACCCTAGGTATAAATTCAATTGAGAATTCAATATCTATTCTAGGAGGAAGACCAAGAAATTCCTTGGGAAACACTTCAGTGAATTCCCTCACAATAGGCATGTCTTCAAGTATGGTTTCCTCCTTAGACTCAATCATCTAAGCTAGATATGCGTACTCATAGGGCAATAATATCCATGCTTAAGATGATGGTGCTATGGAAGATTCATCTTCCTCCTTGTACTTGTATAGAATTGGGGGTCAATTCTCTATATTGAGATTGATTTACTTATCACGGCAATTTATGTTGGATCTATATAGGGAAAGACAATCCATGCCGAAAATTGCATCAAATTCCACTAGAGGGAGTATGATAAGGTTCACTGGGAAGTTAAATCAACAAATTATGATAGGGGAGGAGTTATATTCCTCGGATGAAATGATTTCCCCATTTTCTATACTCACTGAGATATTCACTTCCATGATTTGTGGTGGTGTTGGGATTATTCTACTTAACTTTTGGGATATAAAATAATGTGTAAAACCAAAATAAAAAAGTATTTTTTTTTCTATTCTTGAATGAATAACTAGTGTACCTGTCACCACTTCATTTTAGGGGTTCACTTCGGTGGAAGTGATAGAAAAATCTTGCCCTTACTACCTTATAGGTTGTTGGTTTCCTCCAAAAACCCTTTTCTTAGGGAAATGATTTGCAAGGTTCCCTGGTTCTTTGTATTTGAAGCAATAAACAACACATTGAGAGTTGAATAGATCATTACTCCCCTCTGTCGCAGTTGCAGGTTTTTCTTATCGGCAGTTAACGGTTATGTGACCTTCTCTTCTACACCTAAAGAATTTCTTCATCCCCTTCAGGAAATTTCTATAGTGCTTCTTTCCACACCTTTTTCAAGGGGGGTGCTGAATTTTCTTAGCATCATTGGATTTATCCATCAAACTTCCAGAATTGAATTCCAACTTACACTTCTTATCCCCATGATACCCCTGAGATTATTCGATCTCTATTTAAACCTTGAGAGAAGATCAGACAATTTCCCCATAGTTGTTGAAGTCATGGATCACCAGAGATTTCCACAGGCTAGGTTTCATCCACCTAAAGAAGTGGTCAACCTTGCATTCAGGGGTAACTACAAAGCCAAAGGCGTATCGTGCAAGCCTTGTGAAGTTTTCCTCATACGCTCTGATGGATTCATCATCTTTTTGCTTGAGGGCAAGGAAGTCTCTTTCCATATTAAGCCAGAGGGTGTGAGGGAAATGTTTATAAAAAAACATTTTCTAGAAATCCTTCCATTACAATGCCTAGATATCCTCCTCATACTTTGTATTTTTGATCAATTTCCACCATTGATCGGCTTTACCCTCCATATGATAAGCAGCCAGAATAACCTTCTCTTGTTCGGAACATTAAAGGATGCATAAGATCTTTTCAATGGAGTTGATCCATTGTTTGGAGATTGAGGGATCAGATGATCCATTAAAAGTAGGAGGCCTTTATCTCATGAAGCTTTAAATAGTGAATTGTTCTTTTTTACGGGGGTTGAACATTCCTCTTGACCCATGTTTTCATTCAAATATTGAGTTAACTAAGAGAGTATCGTGACAAGGTTCGCGATTCCTAATCCCATCAGATTGGGCATCTCATTAGAATAGTCATCACATTGATCTTTGCATAATTTTTTAGCTTGAGTTCTCCTATTACCAGCCATTGGCTAGAATAAAAGGAAATTTAGGGGTAACACATAAAGGGTAAACTAAGGACAAAAAATATGACTTATAAATTAATTGTATTTCCTTAACTTATGAATCTATAGGTTTTAATCTATGTTATCTAGGATATACTTTCTAACATATATTCTTAGGGGATTTTTTTTTTAATTTCCTTAAGAATGGTTCATACTAAGCTTTTGAATTTACCAAATCATATCCCCTGGGAGTGTCATAACTAAGAGTGCATCAAGGACTTTTTCCTGTACCAAGATACCCCAAGTCAAGCCCGAAACTCCTTGTTGGAGTTTTCACTCCTAAGTACATTTGTGGTAGAGCTACCTCTACCTACTCGTATCTAGACAGGGATGTATTTTCATGATAAACCACTTAATAAATGCTCAAAAAAACTTAGGGTTTTTTTTATTATAATTAGTCTTATTCCTAAGGCTTTCACTAGGGTTTTCTAATCCTAAACCAAAAAATAACTAAACCTATCCTCTGATACCCACTATAACAACCCTTTTTTTATTACAAACTTAACATAAATTATTACATAAAACCTTCACTTAATACATCATAGAATATCAAGAGGTCTAGTGTCTTTGGGGATTAGGAACATTACATAATAACTTAAAACATAAAATGCAACATCTTATTGAAAACTTTATTTACATGACCACTACATTTCCTCATACTTTGCATTGCATGGGATAACCCGAGGAGATGAAAAAGAAAAGGGTGAGCTAAAAAGCCCAGTAATGGAGTAAACAAGGAATAAAATTAAGAATAAAATATATTTTAGGTAATAGGAATGGAAAGGGAGAATAAAATAAACATGAACATAAAGGCATGATATAACATGATTATCATAACAGGGAAATGTGGCAACACCACTTAAAATGGGAATTAACATAATCCAAGGTTCATTGCGCATAGATCATGAGTAAACCCTCATTTTACTTGAATTTTCATGAGTAAATCCTTGTTGAACTTGAATTATTATAATTAAATCCTTATTTCACTTTATGTATCATGATACTAATCTTTATCCAATGCATTGGAGCTCTATCACGGTGCACCCTTCTTAAACATTTCATTACATGCATAATTGTGCCACTTAAAAAAATGGATTCATTAAAAATAATAATTTATTCCATGATAAAAGAAATGTGGAATTTATACATGAAACTTTATAATAAATATTTTAATGTTCCTAAAGGTGAATACCCTTGATAGAGAAATTGGCATGGTATTCACTACAAAATGACTTTGGATTGAAAAAACGCGGTATAATTTCGGCAGCATAATGGCGTGACAAAAGAATTCATAAAAATGGTTGATGAGAGAGAAAGGAGTGTCTAATAATATGTAAATAAAATGTATAGTAAGAGGGTCATATATATACATGCCCCAACATAAGTAATGGAATTTGGATTCATAATACAAAAGAACTGCTTGAATGTAAATGAGGAGAGAGAAATTCCTTACATGGAAGTGTGATCCAAAAGGCTTGGGAGAGGCTTCAGAGAGGCTTCTTGGGTGCATGGGGTGCCTTGGAAGGATTATAGAGGGAATATGGAAGAGGTTTGACGAACTCCAAAGGATTTTAGTGAAGAGGAATTGATAGATTGGGTGCATTTATATAGGAAAGGAGAGAGAATTATTTA
This sequence comes from Viscum album, assembly GCA_963277665.1. Classification (NCBI taxonomy): domain Eukaryota; kingdom Viridiplantae; phylum Streptophyta; class Magnoliopsida; order Santalales; family Viscaceae; genus Viscum; species Viscum album. Next base: position 88,147,534 of record OY728132.1, read on the forward strand.
TTATTTAGGTTTGGAACACCACACAAAAATAATCAAAACCACAAAATAGACAATGATTTTTTAAAAAGGGGAGTGGAAAATTATATTTTATAAGTCCATGGGCCAAAGTTATTAAAATAATAGGGTTGCTTATGTGGAGGTGAGTCCCACCCTCAAGGAAAACAATTTAAAAAGCTAATATGTTTAATAAGTATTGGAGTGTCCACTAAATCTTTGTAAAGTAAATCAAACAAACCCAAAATCACATTATTTTAATGGTAAAAAATATATTGGCAGAAAATAATGTTTATAGTGTTTTATTACATCACTATTGGGTCATTATGATGTTATAAAACACATTATATATTTAAACGGTATTTAATTTTTTCCCAAAAATTCGACTATCTCAGAAAATTATGAAAAATTCACCGTTGGATAATTTTGACGTCCTTATTCAAAAAATAATATTAATTTTATCTAAATAATTTTATAAATATGTGATGTTTTACTTTTAAAGTATAAATCGACATTTATAAAAAATTCATGGGTTTTGACAAAAATAGCTTTCAAACATTAATAAAAATTAAAATTGTATTCAAAAAAATTATACGATCATTTATAATTAATAAAAATAAATTTAATAATAATAAAATTTTATTAAAATATTATTGAATTAAAAAATTCATCAATTTGTCAAAATAGATTCTTTAGTCGAATATTAACTAAAAATACTATTTTTTCTTAGAAACTATTTACAAAGTAACAATAATAAAATGAATATATATTATTTATTATATAAAAAAATAATGCACATAATCATAGTGATAAGATCATGTTACATAACCCCTTATAACACCTTTGTAAGACTGAATGGTAAGGTGTGAAATGGTGACAGACTCTTGGGGTGACTCAGATAACATCTCTTAGGTGGTAATCTCTATCAACTTCCACTTATCCCGTAGGAGGTTACGTTCGAGATTAACATGTTTAATCTTAGTTTGGGATTGGTCAAGAGAGAATCCCATTGACGACACCTCCTTTCTGAGCTCTGAAAAATGGGCATCTTACGGGGAAAGTCTACTGGATGAGGACATCACTTCCTTCGTCTGAGTAAATTGAATTTGTTAAAGTACTATATTTATACTAATCATGTGATTACTATTTAATGACTATATTAGAAATAGTTATAATTTGTAACGTTATTTTAAAAATCCAAAATCATAAGACCAAAGAAGGGAAATGTTATATAAACATTTCACATAATAATACATTTAATTAGATCAAAACGAGTTTTCATTAATGAATATTTAGGTCGTTACTGGTTGTGATCTCTTGGAAACCTCCAAATAATTTCTTTGAGATATGCAATTTTCTAGGACTATCTAGTTATTATCGACATTTTTTTCATTACTTTTCATGACTAGATTCACCAATGACAACTTTGATAAGTAAAAATGTTCCTTTACAATGGAATGAGGAATGTCATAAGTATTTTCAAGTTCTTAAATTTATCCTTACATGATCACATATCTTAATATTTTAAGGATCATGAAAAGGGTATGTAACGTATTATGATGCCTTAGAATCAGGGTTGTGGTATGTTCTCATGAAGAGAGATCTTTTTGTTGACTATGTCTCATATAAGTTACAGTTTCATGAGAATAACTACCCAATACATGATATTGGATTATCTGATGTAGTCCATGCCTTGAATACTTTATGTCATTACCTATTTTGTGAGAAATTTACAGTGTTTATGGATCATAAGAAATTGAATTTTTTTATCACAATGATATTTGAATATGAGAAAAAGAATATGGATGAAGCATCTCCAAATTTATAACTTTGAATTGATTTATACACTGGGTGAAGGAAATTTGGTGGAGGATGCATTAAGCAGAAAGTTATATGGTCAATTAGAAAAGGAGGCTTCAGATTAGTGGTGGTTGATGTCAGTGATAGTCGACATGCACTTGGATTGTGAAAACTAAGATATTATTACTATTTTATTTCTATTTTCTTTTGTTCCTGATTTGGCTTAGAAATTTAAAGAGGCATATAAATATGATTCAAAATGTGTTGTGATGAGGTCCAAACTCATTGGTGGGGAGACTATTGAGGGATAGAAGCTGGATGAGAGTTTAGTTTTATGGCTTCAAGATCAAATGGTAGTACCTATGGATTTTGAAGAATAACTTCTTTATTTTGACAACCATTGTAGATTTTTTGTTCATCCTAGAATAAAAATTATGTATAAATTATTGAAAGTATAATTTTGACAGGTTGGAATGAAAAGAAGTGTGTTTTATTTTATTATGATATGCCTCACCTATCAATAGGTTAAGGCAGACCAACATCAACCATCATGTGTGTTACAATATTTACCTATTCCTGTTTAGAAATGGGACCATATAACTAGGGATTTTTTGAGAGGTTTCCCAAGGAGAGATCGAAAACATGATTCCACATGGGTGATAGTGGCTCAGTTCACAAATTCAAACCATTTAATCTCTATTAATGGATATCATATAGTGAAGGAATTATCTAAAATATATGTTTGGAAATTTTTATATAGACATAGAGTACTAGTTTTGATAGTATCAGACTGAGACCTAAGGTTTACGCATCATTTTTTTAAATCATTTTAGCAATCAATTGGGAATCAATTGTCCATGAGTACAACATATCAGCCACAAACATATGGAAAATCTAATAGGATGATAAAAATGTTGGTAGACATGATTCGAGAATGTGTAATAGATTTTGGTTGGAATTGGGATGAAAACATAAATATAGTAGAGTTCTCATATAAAAATAGTTATCAGGACTCCATAAATATGGAAACTTTTGAATAATTGTATGTATTTTCTTATTGTTCTCCACTATGTTGGGTGAAAACTGGTGAGACTTCACTAGTTTTATCAATCCTTGTGCAAGAGACAACATACACTATTTAGTTAACTAGGAAAAGGATGGAGACATCTTAGAGTCATCAGAAATTATATTTATATCATCAACAATGACCATTGTCATTTGAAGTGAGTGATCATGTGTTATTGAGAATCTATCAAAGGCTTGGGAATCATCATTTTGGGATGTAGGGAATATTATATCCACAATACATTAGACCTTCTGAGATACTTGAATGGGTTGTTAAGGAGGAATATTGGTTGGATTTTCCACCAAGGTTTAGTTTAGTGGATAATGTGTTTCATGTATCTTAGTTAAATAAGTATCAACCTAATCCTCACCATGTGATTTGATGAGATCATGTTGACGTAGATTAAAATTCTTCATTACTTTATACGCCGATACAAATTTTGGATAGGGAAGAGAAATTTCCTCATGGGGAAAACTTCAGTCTTGTGTGGATTTTAAGGAAACATGGTCAGATTCAGGAAGAAACATGGGAGTTTGAGAAGTAAATGGTGTATCTATGGCCAAGACTCTTTTAGGAAGATGTTAGTTTTATACTTTTTGTGATGAAAAGGCTAATGTTGGGGACAATGTAGGACCCTTAGTTTTAGGTAATTAACCCTTTATTTATGTATTTTAAGTATAAAAATTTATTGTGTTAAGTGTTGGGTTGTTTGGAAGGGTTTTGGATATTTTTTGGGTCTTTTTTAGAGGTGAATTTCTTGTGAACTATTAGTATAAACCATGAAACACCTTCTAGGAAATTGTGTAACTAAACAATGGGCTCCTGGTTGGCGAATGGTTAGGTACACAGTTTTTTCGAACCATGCAGCAACCCAGGAGTAACTATGTAAAGTGTAATAAAGGTTATTTTAAGGGTTGGTACACATTTTTTTATAACCATATGAGGTAACCATGTGAGGGGTGTTTGGAGGTAGTGGCAGACACACAATTTTCACGCGGTTTTCCTCACTGTGTGCCATAACTGTGCACCATTAAAAAAAGATCTGAAAATTGTGTATCTAATTCATATATTAACCTTAATGGTTTATTTTCCACTAAAAATACCCTAATATGATTTCCTCTCCTCCCAAATTTAGTGAAGACCCTTTCTCTTGATTCGAAAGTAATTCATTAGGGTTTTATTGTTCCTTGGAGGCCCAAATTCTATGGTAAGTGTCTGTTTGTGGTTGTTTTCCTTAGATTTAATCCTATTATTTCTCTTAGATTCATAGATCTAATCCAGATTGGATATATCAATGTTTTTATGCTAATAATTTTGATATGTTATTGTTTGGGTGATAGGGAATAATGTCTAAGTTGAGTTTTGGGAGTTTCCAGACAAGTTTGTTGAATAATTTGTGAAGTTCTTCATTTTCACCTAAGTTGCGAGGTAGGTGGATTCACTAATGACTCCTATTATTTGAACTCAAAGGATTTTTTTTCAAATTGATTTATTTTCTTGAATTTAATTGTGAAATTGATGTAAAAATATGGTAAGAAACCCTCTTTAGTGATGGTTGGTGAAATTGTGGAACTTGTTTGTTGTACAAAGTGATTTGTTTCATGATTTTAAAATGATGATTATAAAATATGGATTTATTTTTATTCATAGAAATGGTTTTATATAAATTTTTTCAATAAAATAAATATTTTATTTAAATGGATGGAAATGGTTTTTTGGTATGGGATTTGGAATAAACGGTTGGCATGTGTACATTTGAATTAAAGTAACTCTATAAAAGGGGTGTGTGGCATTGGGTAACTTAGTATATGGTTACTATTATATCCCTTTTTATGTAAGAGGTCACTAGGGGGGATGTGGGGGTGAATAGTCCTTTTTTATTTATTATTACAAAAAAAAATTTATCAGAGTTATATAACAGTGTTAAATGTTATAGTCAAAATAAAACAATTAACACAAACGATTCATATAGAGGTTCAGATCACCAAGATCCTAGTCCTATCTTAAATATTTTCTATGAATCGAGGAAACTAGTATGCACTATATCCTAACTTTTTACTGGGAGTGATAAAACTATTACAAACAATTACATATGTACCTTTTCCACACTTGTTGGTATAACCCGGCCTACCTTTTTAATGGAGTCACGACCAACCTTCCTTTTGCATGGGAGGAATGACCTGAAAATCCTTTTAAATTGGAGGAATAACCCAATGATATCTTTTTTATGGGAAAATCTTAAATAGAGACTCTATAATACAAACATGTGATAGGAATAATTGTAGTGGGGAAAATAATTGAAAACAAATAACGTAATAGTTGAGAAGATGATGAAGAAATTCATTGTATCTCATGTTATTTGATCACATAAATGGAAAAATATTGAGATAATAAATATCCTTAGTGATCATAGTATATTAGTAGATGTAACACCCCATGATTTTTTGGATTATTTTTTTAAGAATTAATTTATTCTTTTTGACATTTTTTATTTCATGCAACGTTGTAAATATTTTTTAGATATATTAAAGAACTATGTTTGGATTGTGTTATAAAAAATGATAGGTTAATAATGCAATAAATGCAATAAATGAAATATAAAGGTTATATTTATATATATGGAACACTGAGGTAATCTTATATTATACGCAAGATCAACTTTCCTCAACGGCCTGTGTAACACGCAAGACTAAGTTTTACCAAACAAAAATATATTATTAAAATATTATTGTATGATATATTAAGAGTTAACCTAGATATTTAGCTATAATTTATGAATAATATTGACTAACTTATGAAAACCTATGGTTTACACAAACATAAAATTGTCTCATTAGTTACAGTGAACCAATTGAATATAAAGAGAATATTTTTACAGGAAAATATTTTTATACTCACAAAGTTTTTTTATCCTAATAAATTAAATTAATTAAAATTAGGGAGAGATATTAATGTTATATATATATATATATTATATTCAATAAAATATCTTTTTATATTTATTCAATATATTAAATAGGAATAATATAAGAACAAACCAAATTTTACATATAAAAACCTATATTTTTATTAAGGCACTTTTACCACCTTTTTATGGAGAGTCTATTTTAAATATAAATTTTAAAACTTTTATAAATTTTATATTTAAAAATAAACTTAATTTATGAAATATATACATAAAAATCATGTTAGGAGGAATTTTTGGAATATTTCCATGAATTATCATTTTTAATGAATATTGAAAAAAAAAAGAAATTTAACTCAAAACTACTTTTTCATCAAATTTATTTGTAAGGTTACATTATATTTTTAATTGATTCTAAATTTTAATTAGATCATATATTTGTAAATATATCCAATTTATGTCATTGAAATCAAGTTCACATTGAAATTGGTTATAAAAACCAAGAAAACTTTTGAATGTTTTTAAAATTAAAAACCCACTTTATCATCCTATCTATAGGATTAAATTTAAATTAATTTATCCCACTTATGTGATTGTAATTTGGAAAAATTTATTCCATATTTTTAATCAGAATAATTTATAAATTTTAATAAGTTCAACTTATTTTTGACCAAAAATATTAGTGAAGGTAATTAAAATTAATTATAATTATTAAGATTGAATTAATCTTAACAAGGGACTAAAACCTAAACATAAGGCCTAATATTACCTAGAATCGTTTCCAAAATCAATTATATAGCCATATTTGGACCCTATTCTCCATTTTATATAACTTTTACCATTATTGGATCCACTTTAAAAAAAACATGGGTGGGGTTACCCTTTTTCCAAAATATTACAAGAGTGGCACTTCTCATCCACTATGAAAGGCCTCCTATCCTCCCACTTCCACACACTTATGAAGCCACATAAGTTATACCAATATCTGCCCAAATAGATCTACAAAATCCCACACTTCATCATTTAATCCTCTATTTGAGAATAAATAAATACAAGGATGTCCTTGGGGGAAAACCAAAAGGAATTACCCAAAGAAGAGGAAGTTTGTATGAGTATGATGAGAGTCAAGACACAAGGTAAGAGAGTTTCATATCACTTTTTATATCTGTGAGATACATTCCATGTTCACCTCTATTTTCTTTTTTTTGTATATAATAATAATGAATGTATTCTACTATTATTATTATTAAATTTATTGGTATTTACATATCCATTCTATAATATTTATTTAATATGGTTTATGTTCTAAAAGGGGTTTAATAGTATTTTATATGTTTTCAAGGAAAATAGTTTTGAAATGGTTTAGAAGATTCATTGTATGTTTCAAGGAATAATGTTTATAAAACGTTTTCAAATTTGTTTCAAGAATCCTTTATAAAATTTCAAGTATATTTGAAAATAAAATAGTATTCAATAGGTTTTTTTATAATATTTTTTCAAAGAAGAAGGATATTTTACACAAGAAATGTTTTTAAAAGATATTTTAAAATTATTTCCCATCTAAGATAACATCCCTTGGTGTTTCTAATTCCTTTATGCGGAAATTATTCAATGTTTCCATTAAAAATATTTTTCGGAATGGTTTATGTTTTGATGGAATGATTTTTATGAGACTCGTTTCTCTTTCATGGGTTATATGCTTTTAAAACCTGCTTCTTTCAAGGGTTATGATTTTGATGAAATCATTATTAAACTTTTATATTTTCCACATGTTATGATATGATTACATTTTTATGATACCCATTTCATTTCATGGTTTATTTTATGAATATTGTTTATGATTTTGTGGCACAATTATGTATGATTTCATTATATAATGGGTGGGACCTATATCTCCCTCCAATGCATTGGGTAAATATAGATATCTCATGAGATACAATAATATGGCCTTTGTACTGAACCTTGATTACTATGATAACCATGTGTGTGAAATATTATTACCAAGATAGTATTAAGAGGGAACTGATGCTACTAAGATGTCCATGGGAGTAAACTATGACTACCTAGATGGTATGAGGTGTGAAACCATACTACTAATATGATATTGGAAGAGATTAATTGGCTAATATGGAAATCATATTATACGATTATATGATTTCCACAATTCCATGTTTTATTCCTATTTTATGCTTTCTTCTCTTATGTTATTTGTTTCCTTATGATTCATGTCTTATAAACTATCAATATTTATTCCATGATTCATGTTTATGATCTTTGATATATAGGGTATGATCTTAAAATATTTTGATAATGTTCTCATACTTTTATGCACATGTTTATGCTTACATGTCTCCCTTTTTTACCCTTACTGTTCATCTTATCTCACCCCTTATTATGTTTCCTTCCCCAGGTTATGAAGATATGTATTAATTATGACATGTCTAAGGAGGGTGTTAGTCAAGAAGAACCTAGTGGGAGATAATTCAGCTCACTTATTCACTAGTTTTCATGTTTCCATATTTCCAGAATCACTAGGCTAATACAATATTTGGGAATATTTTTTAATGTTTTAAGTATTTAAAAACAATTATGTAATGTATATGTATATCAAGATCGGGTCATTATAGTATATTTCAAAGAAGTTTCTTTATCAAACATTCAGAGCATCAGGAAAGTATTTTGTATCCTAGTAAAATTCAATCAACTACACTTTCACATTTTTTTATATTCGAATCATTCCCCCAAAACATTAAATCACAGATCTACCAAAGCTTGTCCATATCTAATCTATGCATGAAACATGTTAGTATTCAACAATAAAATAATATGATAATTATCTTGAAGCCGAACTGAAAAAATACACATTCAAACTAATATTTATTCACATAATATTAAAAGGAATATTAATATATTAAAATTAATATTTATTAAACAAATCACAATTGAAAATAAATTTAAATAATAATATAATGCTGAATATATTACATTCAGTAGAATGATGTGAAAAAAGAGCACCGTAAAAAATAATTTGTATGTACAGATTTCCCTAAATAAATGATAAATTTTTTTATACAATGTGGAAATTTTATTTTTACATAAAATATTAAACATCTATTATTGTAATTAATTTTAAAAATATTAATTAAAATTAATAAAAAAAATGAAATAAATTTTTAACTAACGGTAAGTCATGAATCACCATTGAGAATAGAGAGTGTTGAGATGTGTATCACTATTGGAAACGTTTATTGGTGATACATTACTCACCATTGAAAATGTATGGTAGTGAGTTAGTGACTCACCATTTGAAATGTCTAATGTTGAGTCATTAACCCATGGTTTAAAATGTCGGGCGGTGAGTCTGTAACTCACCATTGGATATGTCTGGTGGTGATTCAGTGACTCGCCATTGGAAATATACAATGGTTGAAAAAAGTTAACCTATCATTGTAAATATATGCATAACTAAAAATAATTAGTCAAAAATAAAAATACATCCATACATTTTATCATCAAATGGTTCTAAGAGAACAATAAAAATGACTCACTATTGGGCATTTGATTGTGACTCATGACTCATCATTGGGTTCCAATGGTGACTCACATCTCACCATTGGGTTCCAATGGTGATTTGTGGAAAAATAATCCAAATAATAAGAATGAAATTAAAAGTGAAAATATTTACTTCATTTATCAAGGAAATAAGAAATATTAGAAAAAACAGAATTAATCAAAACATCAACTGCTGCAATGCTTCTTTTTTAACACCCCAATATTTTAAAAATGAAATTATTATATAATGCATTCAAAACTAAGTCTATGAAAATCAAAAACTTTGATATTTATAAGAGATAGTTATAACTTGTACATTAGATATATTTTTTCCACTTCTGTGTTTTGAATTTTGTAAAACTAAGTACATGGTTTCAATCAGTGAGATATTTAGAGTATGATAAGATCAACTTACATTTGTGGTGAATAGAAACAAAACATTAAGAATAGTATCACAAATACTAATATGACTCTTATGAATAGTAAATCATATTATTATTTTATTGTCTTAAGGTTATAATATAATGAGATATTGATTAATTTTTCATGCTGATGTAAAGTGAATTATAGTTTTAAAATTGTTATTTTTCGAATAAATTATGATTTTATTTTAAAATTAAATTAATCATATTTATAAAATTATTTTTAAAAAATTTATTTCATTTTTTAATTCATAATATCGATATTAGGTTATGCTAAATTTATGAGAATTTTATAAAATACTTTAGTTTTTCGTGAATAGTAAAAATATAGTTTTGAGTCTTCGATATGACTAATGACATCATAATGATGTAATAATTAATATAAAAATTTGGTCAACTTGTGTATATAAAAATATGATATGAGGTGTCCCAAGTGACCAATACCATGGGCATGCCCATGGTTTTTCAAATACCACTATTGAGCTATCCTTTGAAATTAATAAAAAATCCCTCCCTTTTACTATAAATACCCACTCATTCCTTCATTTTATCTCATTTAAAATTAACCATTGGCTAAGCTATGGTATTTTTACCTCCCCAGGATGCCTCCCAAGGTTTCCTAAAGTCCCCAAGGTCCCAAATTTCATGTTTTAGGAGTTACTCTACAAGGTAAGAGAATCTACCACCCTTCTCTTTTTCAAGCACTCTTTTTTATGTTATTCTCTTTTAATATCAATTGAATTATGTTGGGATATGCCATTACATATCATAAGAACTGTCCATATTATGTAAGAATTATGATATAACCCTTTTTATCTCATTAAAATGTTCTATGAATTTTTAAGCGATGCTCTTAGGCTGCTAAATTTTCATATGGGATTTCTGAAGTTCTATTTTTTCAAATGCCTTTCTTTTCTTTTTATCTCCTCAACTCCCATCATCCAAAAGGTAAGATAACTCCATTACCTTAAATATACTTGAATTTTTCAGTTTTAATGGAATAATTCATCTTCATATTTCATTTCCCATTCGTTTATACTAGAAATGAAAACACCAACCGAGATGTATTAATTTATCGCATTCAAGGACTATGGGTTTTCAATTTCTATTACTATCATCAATTTTGGTCATGAGACCATTTTGATGGTTAAAACAGGCTATAATATATGTATTATAACTTATTTGAGATTCTATAATCTTTTTTTATGTATGATATTAATTTATAAATCAAAATGAGTTCGTTGTGATAAAAAATCACCAATTTACCCAAACAATTATCATTAATGTTTTATATAAGGATTCATATTCACTCCCAATAACCAAATGAATTTTATAACCATAAAATATTATTTATGTTAAAAAATAACATAATACTTCAATTATGGACAACCATTATCATCTTACATGTTTATCCTTACATGTATATAAGTAAACCAATCATGAATAAAAATGAAGAATACACTCCCAAAGAATAAAATTGAACCAATTAAACCCATCATGAATGTCATAAATAAACTTAATAAGGATATAATAAAAAAAAAATATAATATGTTCTGGAAATTATAATTAAAAAATTGAATTCAGTTATCCAGGAAACTAAGATCAAATTACGAATACCATCAGACTTAAGGTAAGGGTTTTCTACCAGAACCTCCAATTTTATTCGGGTTACTCTTATTCTCCACTTACCTCAAATAAATTCTTATTTATTCACATTCATTCATCATAAATTATGTTTCAATTTTCTATATATGTGTACCAACTATAATCCTACTTTAATTTATTGGTATTTATATGTTTTAAAAGGATCTTTTGAAAATTCGTCCCGAAATACAAGCCTGATTAATGAGAATTTCTCAAATTCTTACCTATTTTCAAGGGCACTATATAATCTGTTTTTAGAAAAAATTATCTTTATAAAATAACTCATTTTATTATGAAAATACTATATTACTTTATTTCTATTTTTATACAAATATTTTTCCAAAAGAACTCTTATTTTCAAAGTAAAAGTGTATTTATCTCAAGAATTACTCAATGATTTTATAAGAGTATCTTCATCTATTTCAAAAATCTTGTTGATTCTTATGTATTATTAGGATTAATATTTTATGATATCATCTAACATATATAATTTAATGATTTATTATTAGTTTTATTGTGTATGTTCTATCTTAAAACCATTCACCAATTTACTCCGAATGGTTACTGTTTATGATTAATGTTCGAGAAAAGTTATTTACATTTCATATGTTATTTTCAATATGAATGTATATGTTGTTTATGATTATCCTCATTAATATTAGGAATAAATTGGACTTATTTATTGATGTGTGGGTCCTTCTATAGCCCCTTGATACATTAGTAGGTCTCATGAGACAAACTACAGTCTTGGCACGAGGCCTTGAAAAAATGGTTATTTGTGGTCTTAGAAAGAGACCTTGATGGTATGGTTATGTTGTTTGAAATTATGAATTCCATGATTATGAAACTAGTAATTGAAAGTTCATGTGGTTATTTGATGAGTATAATACCCATTATTATTCTTTATTATGGCATTATTTGTTCAACTCTTTTTCCTACCATAACGTGTTCACGTTTATTTTTAAAGGCATTTGTTTTTAGTTATTCACCATGCCTAATGTTTATGTATATGATATCTTACACTGTATTTATTACCCTTACTAATCATTTGATTTCACCCCATTATTATGTTTCATTTTTCTAGGATATAAAGAGGTTTATTATGAATGACATGTAGGGATAACCCAATAGTTAAGAATATTGTCAAAGGAATTTCTATATTGTATTTTCTTTAAAGTTGTAATGTTGAACTTTTGTATGTATCTGATTTTCCAAAACTACTAAACTAATCATTCCTTTAGGATAATACTTTATTTTAATCATTAAAATGTAATGAATTATGGCTTCAGCTTCAGGCAACTAGGGTCGGGTCTTTATATTTGTTATTAGAGGAAGTTTTGTGGAAAGCATGGAAACTATATTTAGAAAACATAGATCAGGGAACGGAACCCCAAGATAGAATTTCAAGATAAACATACAAGAACATCCTGGAATTTTAGTAAGGAATAGAGTATTTGGAATTTTTTAGAAAATACATCCAAATATAGATACTAAAAGTGGATGTTGTTCTGGAAAATATGTACCTAGAAGCAACAAATCTGACAAGGAGTTTTGAGCTTGATCGGGGTACCCGGGTACATGAAAATGGGTCTTAATACGCACCTGGTTTGATAGTCCTGGGGGATATTCTTAGGATAATTCATATTTTCTTTAAAAATCATTATCAATGAATTAAATTTAAAATTTTCCTCAAAGAAACCATGTTTGTGATTATGATATTTTTTAAAAATAGGATTTCAATTTATGCTAACTATTTTTGTACATTGATATTATACATTATGATTCATAACCTAATCTAATAGATTCCATTATTTATAAATGGATCATAGTGGATGGAATGGAAACCATATGAACGCATGTGTCCAATTTAGGGATTTCTCTCCGATGGAAGATAATGATATTGGATCTGGTTATGAGTAAATTATAACTATATTGGGGATAATGAATCAGGTTATGAATAATAACTTTAATTGTATGGATCATCCATATCTACAATGTGGAGGAGCTATGTTAGACCTCTTTATGCGAAAAAAACCTCCATCTTCAATAGGAATAAAAACCCATTCATATCAAAGTAGTGGATAAGTTCTTTAGAGAATATATTTCTCTCTTTGGGATGTAATGAATGGGAGAAGGTTATCATGGAATTTTATCATATATCAGGAGATGAGGATCAGTGGTGGTCTTTAATCCAAAACACAAAGGAGGAGTAAGAAATAGAAGAAATAGGATAGAGGGATTTTTAGGAAATATTCTTAAAAAAATACTACCCTTGTGAACAACGAGCAGATATGGAAAGGCAGTCTCTGAATCTGAGAAAAAAATAGGATGATAATGTTTCAAAGTAGGAATCTAACTTCAAAAGGTTAGTAAGACTTTCTGCAAACTACATACATAATCCAAGGAGCAATATTGATTGATTCTTTAATGGTTTAAAACAATTCCTACAAAGGGCTCTAATCTCCCAATGTTTCTCATCATATGAAGATATAATCTTATGTGCTATCAAGATGGAAAATGAATTTTCTATGTATTATGATTTTATGGTAATGAAATGAATAAGAGGGCTTCTGAAAAACATTCGAAAAGGAAATAAGGAAATGGGGAAGAAGGGAAGAGTTGACCTTCCAACCAATGATAATTATGGGAAGAGACACCCTAGTAATTTCCTGAAGGGTATGTGTGTTTGTTACAAGTGTGGAGAAAAATTCCACCTATTTCAAGATTGTAAGGGGAATAAATATGCTACCAATATTTAATGATAAAATTTAAGGGAGATGGGACATTAATAAAATGATTTTCCTAGGCCTCATGGGAACGTTCCCCAATGAATTCTAAGGGAGAAAGGCTAAGACTTTGTGATCACAACTGCTAATATTGAAGTCCCAAATGATGTTGTGGAAAGTACTTTAATTATATCCTAAAACATAGCCAATACTTTATTTGATTTTGGATCATCACCTTTTTTCATATCTTCCTAGTTTTCTATGAAAAGTAGATATTGCTAATTTGATTTAATAGGGGAGTTTTTAGTCAAAAATCCTTATGGAAGTATCATTACAATAAAGATATGTCAGGAAGTCCCCATTATGGAATATGACCATTCTTTATTTGCTAATTTTATCATCATACCCATGATTGACTTTGATATAATCCTCGGTATGGATTGAATTTCAAATTATGATGTGAAAATATATTTCAAGAAGAAGGAAGTTACAATTTTTTAGGATGATGTGTAATCCCTTATCTTTAGTGTAGAAACATAATCATATAATTATCATCTAGATCCACCCTAAATATATCTACTTAATTCAATTATTGGGGATTATGATAAATTAGTATCTATGGAGAAAGAAATGTTCAAATCGAGGATGTACCTATTGTGAAAGAATATATTGATGCATTTCTAGAGTATTTACCTGAACATCCTTCAAAGAGAGAATTTGAGTTCTCTATTGATGTAATTCATGGTTCAAGGCATATATCAAATAATCCTTATATAATGGAAACTGTTGAATTTGTAGAATAGAAGAAAAAACTAATGGAATCGATTGATAAATGATTTATTCACCCTAGTGTCTCTCCATGGAAAGACCATGTTCTTTTCATTAAGAAGAAAGACAGATCTTTGAGGTTTTGCATTGAGTAAAAGGATATCAATGATATAACAACAATACAAAAGTATCCACTACCTCATATTTATGATTTATTTGATCAAATTCATGGAGCCCAGTATTTTAAGAAGATTTAATTTCGATCGGGATATCATCAGTTTCATGTGAGGAGAGAAGATATTCCAAATACAACATTTCAAACTAGGTATGGACATTATGAGTTTACAATAATGCCTTTTGGAATGAATAATTAACCCTCTATCTTCATGGATCTAATGAATAGGGTTTTCAAGGAATATCTTGATGAATTTATTGTGGTATTTAATGATTATATCTTGGTATACTCCAAAAGACACAATAATCTTGAAAATCACTTGCGCATTATTCTGAAGAATCTTAGATGAAATGAATTATATGGGATATTTAAAAATTTTGAATTTTGGCTTTATTCAGTTTACTTTTGTGGATACATTGTCTTTAAGGATGGAATATCTATTGATATTGTGAAGAAAAAGGCTTTTCGAGAATGGACTACTCTAATGAACTTAGATGAGGTACGTATTTTTATTAGTTTAATAGGTTATTATCAGCATTTCATTCAGAACTTCACCCATTTAGCCAACCCTTTAACTATGATTACTTGTAAAGGGGTTAAATTTGTGTGGAGAAAATAATGTGAGGAATGTTTTGAAGAATTGAAGAGTAGATTAGTGAATTTTACAATCCTAACTCTACCATCAGGGAATGATGGGGTTGTGATATATTATGATTCATCAAAGAATGGACTTGGTTGTGTCCTTATATAGAATGATAGAGTTATTTCATATGAATCAAGGTTATTAAAAATTCATGAAAAAAACTATCCAACTAATGATCTTGAGTTAGCAGCTGTAATATGTGCTATGAAGATATGAAGACACTATCCTCCTCCAAATCAATTTTTTATTAAAAGGGTGGGGGGGACAACACAAATAAAAACCAAATTCATGGGGGCCTAAAATAATGCAAGCTGAGAGTATAGCCTTAAATAAAATTAGCTCCCTCAGGCCTTAAGTTGATGGGGTCAATGATACAAGTGTGGATGGAGCTCTGATACGCAAAAGAAGCAAGGTAATATGCAGCCCAATTTCCTTTGTGCCACGTATGGGTAACCTTGATGTTATGGAGGAAGTTTCTATATTTCCAGACAATATAAGAGATAGACCATGTGGTGGAGAATTTACCATGCAGGGAGTCATGAGGAATCAAAGAGTCAGTCTCTACCTAAGAAATATCTAAATTCTGCTGAATACAAAGGGAGATCCCGGTGATCATGGCTTTGGCCTCATCCATGATAGAGTTTCCAATGCCATAGGATGAATAGAAAGAATGTACCACATTCCCCCCAACCCCACGAACCACCCCCTCCTCTCATTTGGCCACGAAAATAAGACTCGTCGGTGTTCAACTTGTAACCATGATCAGGAAGCCACCAACACACCCATCTTCCCAGAGAACTAAAAAGAGGTGGCTGAGTTGAAGGAATAATGGCCTGTAGAAAGCACAAGGATGGAGCCTCCCACCACCCTTGGATAAACCGAACCAAGTCCACCAGTAGAAAACGGTTCTTCGCAATGATCGACCTTGCCGATGAAGGAGCCCCTTCGTACCTTTCTTGGTTTTTGCCTTTCCACAAGCACCAGCATCCTGCACTGAAGATCGCCGACCTGGACAACCATTCGATACTAGATTCCTACACACCATGAAACCACATCTCCAAAAAGGCCGTATCCCTCTGATCAGAAGAAGGGAAAGCAGTACAACCCCCAATGAAATTCCACACCTCAAAAACCCATTACCCTTCGAAGAACAAATTACTGGTACTCTCCTCCCACCTGGAAATACATAAATGAAATCACGAGGAAAATCTAATGCCCAACTTCTTATCATTCTAATCTGTTGTAGTAGCTTAATTCCTAATGTGCCATGTAAGGAAGTTGAGTTTAGCTGGAATCCTCTTACACCACACCACATCCTACCAATTATCCTGATGGTCCTAAATGGGAGACAACCTGTGGAAATCCCTCATATTGAACGAACCCGAGGAAGTCGGTGTGAAGACAAACCTATATGGATTAGAATTAAACTTAATGGACTCCAGAAGAACCTGATTATCTTTATTCAAAATAGCTGTAGTAAACCTCGGATAGCTCCCGAACTCCTTCAAAGAAATTTTTTGAGTAGGAAAACCAGGGAATCCAATCACTGAACCCCCTAGTTAAGAAACAATAAATAGATGTTTCCTTCGCCAACAATCCAACAAGAATTCTGCTGGAGGACCTGGATGATAGGGAAAGGTTCCACGTAGATTAGGGAAGAATTTATTCAAACTTCCTCCCCAGTACCCACTGATATGATCCATTTAATTACCCCACAATGTGTTCTCCTCTATTACTTCCCATGCAATCTTGGCCTTCATGTAGTGGAGAGTACTCCAGAGGCTCCTAACGTGGATCCCACCCTCATGAACTGGTTTCACCATTCTACCCCATGAGGCCCAGTGATGTTTCCCCTCAGACAGGGAATCCCAAATAAAACTTCTTAGGACCTTGTCAATGGTATTGATTACACCATGTGAGACATTAGTGGAGGCCACTACATGAATAGGCATGGAATACAAGACACTACTCACAAGAGCAATGTGACCCCTAAAAGATAAAAAACAATTCTTCCAATTAAGGACTTGACTAGTAATCCTATTAAACACATAGTCAAAATCACAAACCCTTATCTTTCCTAAAGAAATAGGTGTGCCCATATATTCCATGGAGAAGGACCCCCGTTGCATGTCTAGTTAACTACAAAGCGAGACGATGCGGCTGGGAGTACACTTGGAATTAATGAAAATATTACTTTTGGAATTACTAATCACCTGGCCGCTCCAAAGGAAATACTCATCGAGGATTTCCTTGAGACCACAGGCTGAAAAGCTTCCAGTATTGATAAATATGATAGTATCTTTAGCAAACATGAGGTGCAAAATCGAAGGGAGTTTCTGATTTCTCCTATAAGAAAGGATAGCTCTGGAAGATATACCCGAGTTCAAGAGGCAGCTGAGAGCATCCTGCGCTAAAATGAACAAACTCGAGGAGAGCGGGTCCCCCTGATGGAGGCCTCTAGTGTCCTTGAATAATCCCTAAGACTTACCCAGAAATGATATAGCCATCCAGGATGAGCTGAAGAAGCGGAAGAGAAGATCAACCGAGCTAGACAAGAAACCCATTGTAGAAAGCACTCTGTTAATAAATATCTATTTGATCCTGTCATATTCCTTGTACATATCCAGTTTGATAGCTAAATTGGAGCCGTGAGTTTTGAAGTTGATATCCTAGATCACATCCTGTGCCAATGCAATAGCTCCCTAAATGGATAAACCCCTAATGAACTCGTGCTGCTCGATAAAAATCCACCGGGGTAAGCATATTGATAGCCTATGGTTAATGAAGCATGCTAGGATTTTATATAAGAAATTGAATAAGCTAACTAGCCAGTAATGCGAGAGGGAAGAGGGGTCCTTGACCTTTGGTATGAGAATAGGGGAAGCATCAGATGCATCTTGAGGGATGTTTCCTCCGCGGAAGTATTCTTGGATAGCTCCAATGATGTCTCCCTTAACCACATCCCACGACCCTATTAAACGATCCAGGAAAACTATCTGGACCTGGTTCACTCTAGGGATCTAGATGCATCATAGAAATATAGATCTCCTCCTCATTAGGGGTCCCCTACAGGTCTTCATTATCTTGGGTAGACATAGAGAGAGGCATCACCTCCCAGATATTAGCATTACTGTATGGGTATCCTCTATGCATCCTCGAGTTATGACCAGTAAGGAGGTCCTTGAAGAATGAGAGAACCATGCTCCCCACCGTATTCCTATCATTAGTATATGAGCCATACTCAAGTAAAATATTGGGCTGAATCAACTATTTCCTTTCTCTAATACATGTGTGAAAAAATGCAGTGTTACTATTTCCCTCCTTCAACCATTTCACCTGAGAGAGATCCCTTTCCAATCGCTCCTGTTTAAGAATCTGATCCACCGAGAAATCCTTCTTTCCTGAAAACTCCTTGAACACTGTATCACTCCATTCTTCCACCAACTGAGATTCAAGGTCAACAATGATCTGTTTCATCTCCTCTAGGTTTTGATCAAAGGGAGGTAAGGACCTGGCCCATTCACGCAACCCCTACTTTAACCTCTGAAGCTTATTGTGAAGTGCCACCCAAGAATACCCCTAGGTCAGTTCTTCCCACAGATCACAAACCACAATCTGGTATCCGGAAATGTAGGCCCACTGATGGTTGAACTTAATGTGCTTTTGTGTAACCTGCTAAGGAAGCAAAGAAACATGCATCAGAGAATGATCAGATATCCCATGAACCAGATGTTTAACCTTGGAATTTGTAAATGATTTGATGGAATTTCTATTATCCAAAAAACAGTCACTGCGACTCCAACATTGCCTTCCTCCTCGCTGATTATTGCACCACATATAGCGATCTCCAGAGAATCCCATATCAAGGAGACCCATGCTCGCCACAAACTAGGCTAAATACTAGCTAGATTGACGTGTGAAAGCTCCCCTTCCCTTCCTCTCTTCAGGGTCCATGACAACATTAAAGTCCCCTTCCAAAATCCACGGGAGGTCCTCTACGTCGAAATAACCAAGCTCTTGCCAAATCCGCTTTCAGACTTGAGCATCACAGCTCCCATAGAAAAAGGAAATAAATGACCCCTCCGAGCCTTTTTGGACTTTCACAGTAATGAATTGATCTTCGGCCTTAATCAAATTCGCCGAGACCCCCCTATTCCAAAAAATCCATATGTGCTAGTTCGTCGGGTCAGCATGCAAAAAATCATGCATCATTACGTTGTAGGAATAATCCTTCATTCTATCCACCTTTTGTTTGTGCTCTAAGACTGCCACAATGTCAAGCTTGTTTTTCATAACTTCTAAGGAAATGAAGTTGGAATTTACCCAAGCTCCCAGGCCACGGGAATTCCAAATAAGAAGAGATAAAATTAATCTAGATGAATACTAGATTTGACCCCCGATGTCTTGGTCTTGTTGCTATGGGAGGAGGATACCTCCTTGAGAATCTCAATATCACCCGCGTACTCACTCCAGGACTCTGAATTGGAAAAAAATAAACAAGGGGCGACTGCGGAGATAATTCCTCAGTAAGAATCCCATGCTCCATCTTAGAAGGAGAAAAAGAGGTAGGATTTTTTCTACCCAAAACCACTAGAAACAGGCCACTCTAGACCAGTCGGGACTAGACTAAAACCGCCCTCCAAACCAGAAGCACTCAGAAGGGGAGGCAAAGTCGCACAATCCTTCACCACCATTGTATTAGAATCATCAGAAAGGACCTCCGGAGGGGGCATAAGAAGCACCCAAACATCCTTGGAGGACAAGATGGTAGATTGGAGACTACCCCACAACTTTCCGGCCTCGAACAGCTGTTGAAGACCTACCAACCAAGCCGCCAAGTGGAAAAGCCTCGACCGGATAGCCTCAGGACATGAATTCAAAATGATCTACACCAGATCATATTAGGAACCGGAGGAGACGAGGCCAGGGTAACCAAAGCTGGAGCCTCAGGTTAAAACACCACCATCTCGGAAACATCGGCCTGAGAGGTTATATACTAGGAACCACCCCTCCCGTGCATAGGGAAGGGCTCGTGTGAGCGGTTCCTGTGATTCCAATTTGGACCTCCTGATCTTCGGTTTCTTCCAACCTGCCTTGAG
The DNA here is from genome assembly GCA_963277665.1 of Viscum album. NCBI lineage: Eukaryota > Viridiplantae > Streptophyta > Magnoliopsida > Santalales > Viscaceae > Viscum > Viscum album. The sequence continues at coordinate 88,168,328 of OY728132.1, forward strand.
TGAACTTATAGACAACCAGAGGAGAAAAACCTAGGAAACACCAGATAAAGAAGCTCTTGATCCCAAGCCACCCTTCCTTTCACCCTTAACGCGATAATTTCCAGAACTGGGAGACAAAGATCCAGCTCCACACAAATCCTCAGTACCAAATCATCCGCAAAAAAGAGGGTTCCATCATCCACATAGAGTAAACCCCCAAGAGAGTCACTAATGGCCTTTAAAAGCTCGCCATTTTGGAAAGGGAGAGGGAGGCAGGGAAGACCAACCCAAACTGCAGCTCATAATAATTCCTTACCCATATGAGACTCCATCGAACATAGAGCCAAACTAAACCACCAGTGACCAAACACTATATGAGCTTTGCATCACACCAAAATGAAATCTGCCTCAGAATACAACACTAGATAGAAGGAAAAGCGATGGATCAAAGAGATCAGCACCACCCCTGACAGACCCCACGACTTCACGAAGTTATTAAAGGTCAGTAGAGACGGCTTCACAGTACCAAAGAGGGAACAAGGGTCAACCTAAGTCATTTCACCACCTCATAAAATGCATCTTGGGGAACCTCCAACAAAACACAGGGCCTGTAACGCCCCGACCCCAGTTACCCAGAGTCAGTGCATTATTACATAACATTGGCATGATCACAAGAAAGATCAAATATCGAAAGACCGATTGGTTTAGTATCCTTGGAAACACTAGATATATTCATAAAGTTTTACATTACATCATAAAGTGAAAAACTACTACAACAACATATTCTCCATATTCCACACTCATATCCCCACATAAAATCCCTGCAGGTCATTCATAACTTACTTCTTCACATCCTGCAAAAAATAAAACATAGAAAAGGGGTGATCTCAAATGCCCAGTAAGGATAACAATATAGCAGAAACTTTCAAAAATAAGCAGAAACATTTAAGGCAATGTATAACTAAAACAAAAACATTTTAAACTTGAACTTCAACATATTATGGCAAAAGTAAAATGAAATAATGCAATTTACTTATTCACATGGATATTCTACTAATCTAATAATCACATGCAATATAAATAACCACTTTCATAATGATGGAATGCATAATTCCAGACTATCATAACCACATAGCCAAGGCCTCGTGCCAAGACTACCAATAATATTTTGCCAAGTCCTTGTGCCAAGACACTAGTTTGTCTCATGAGGCCTATTGATGCATTGAGGATCTATAGTGGGCTCCACCCGTCACATATTAAGTCCAATGCATTGCCATATGAAAAGGTTCAAACATATCATAATCATTCGTATTAAAACTAGCATACGAAATGTCAATACATTCACCATAAAATATGAACGGTATAAAAATAGCACATCCATAGTCAAACATATCACAAAACCTTCAATACAATATAGAAGTTTTGTATCATAATAAATCAACTTCAAATAATCATAAAATCCATCAAAGGATGTTGACATAGATAAAATCAAAACTCTTTTTAGAGAAATATCTCTTTCTATTTTGAAATCATTTAAGAGTCTTATATTTATGAAATAAAACATTTTCTTTGAAAATATTCTTATAATATTGTAAGGGAAGCTTCGACAATTTTATAATGGCGGAAAATAATCGCACCCACCGTATAAGTTAAAAAACATTCTTACCTTAATTCTGTCAAAAAGGTTAAAAAGCACCTTGTTTGGAAAATGACGGAAAGATTACTTTATAAAACTCTTAAAAAAAGTCAAACAAGGGTATAAATGACCTTAAACCATATTATTTTAAATATTAAAAATGTTTTGAAATACATTTTTAAGAAACATGGATGTGGATGATAAAGAGACCCCAGTAGATTATTACGTATAAACAACCTCGTATAATGAAGAGATTGTGAAATAACCCTTACCTTGTAATTTTCCTTGGTTGGGGTAGGTTAACCTCCTTTATAATGGTGAAATAATTGTTATTAAATTATACAAGAATCATATACATTAATATGATATCATATATGATCTTTTAACATTGATTTGTTAATAATATTTTAGTATTATCATTGTTTCGGGTGTTAACTTACTCGTTTTCTTTTATATGTTTTGTTAGGTAAGACATGTTTGTAATGGATAGGTTGTATCTTAATCATATCCAGAATTATATCAAGTCCTTAGATACTATTATTAATCATCAAATGAGAATTATACTTGAATGGATAAGATGGAGAATGAATCTCATCGCGTTTGTGGAGATGGTAGTCCGTACGTACGCACGAGCGACAATATCATTCTTTTGATATTAAAATAATATATAAAAGGATGGTATATCATATATACAGAATCATTAACATGTTATATTTATTATTTACATGAGTTACACATCATTATTATACCCATCCAAATAATAATATATTGAATATCAATTACACCACGACGTGGAGACGGTAAGTCGTACTTACGCACGTATGGTGACATGTTATTCAAAGGGTGGATAGAATAATGAATATTGTTGTACCATATTTATAATAACATCACAGTATATATATGATACTGGAGTTATTATTTTAGAATGGAAATAACAAAGAAAGAAGAAGTGGAAGAAGAAAGGAACTTGGAAAAGGGTGGTGAAATCATTACCTCTTCTTCGGGTTCTTCCTTTTGATTAGATCAAAAGGGCTCCTTAGGTTGGATTTATGATCAAAATAAGTCCTATAGGTTGAATTTAGGGAAGTTGGGAGAGTATTTGGGCAGAGTTTGTCTGAACCAAAAGGCTTTGAATGTGTGAAGAAATGAGAAGGAGGAGTGCCCTTTTATAAGAGGGGTGAGGGGCACCTTTGGAAAATCTAGAAATATTAATTTATAATAAATTCATATTCGGTTTCTAATGGCACAAAAGTTTCTTATTTAAATTTTAAGGTGGTTATAGGTCGAAAAACATTCAAACAATAGAATTTATACAGGTTTGGGTACTTATATTAACCTTATCTTTAAGTATTAACTCTAAGTTAATTAGTTTCACTTTTACAATGTCTCTTTGTATTTTTATATTATATGGTTAATAAAATTACTATATACATCCATGATACCCCCAAGCGGTCCATTAATGATATAAATATCATGATATAAGTCTCTTGGATGAACCTTAGATTTTTAAGAATTTAATATCAATTAATAATATAATATTTGTTTTAAAAACTCTTTTATGTCAATTTTGACACTATTCAATAGTTGATTTTTGTGAAACTCATAACAAAATTATTAATTCGAAAAAAGTTAATTAAATCAATCCTAATATGTCATATTATCATATAAATTTAGTTTAATTCATTAATAGTCTCAAATTATATTTATTTGGGTATTTATAATATCAATTATTTTAATTTTTCACTATTATGGTAATTACTGCATCATCATTGTGTCATAAATAAATTAAATTATGTAATCTCTAAAAATTATAAATAAAATATAATTATGTAGGAAATATTTTTATATTTCTAATTAATATTTATAGTCTAAAATTCAACATATATACCCCTATGTAAAAATTGTTTTTCTAAAAGATATATGCTTATGTCATTTTTGTACTTATTTTAACTTAATTAAAATTAAGTGTCCCTATCACCTACAAGTGGCACCATGGGGTCCCAAAATCGACCCAAAGATGCCTATGGTCGAACATGTATCAACCAATAAGGCTAGTACATGTTTTAAGTTAATTTAGTTTTATTATAATATTTTTTTAACCCTTATTTACCGGATTTACCCTTAACCATGGAAATAAAATATTTACCGAAGTAATTATTCAAAATGTCTAAAATAAAAGTTAACTATTTACACAATTTGAACATCCTGATTCCAAATATGGAATCTATTTTTCCAAATTCAAAACACAGAAGTGGAAGAAAGTAATTTAAAATTAATTCCCGCTGTTAAAACAAAAAGCGTGTTTTTAAGATATAGTAACTATCAAAAGATTGATACTTGTTTATGTTCGGTTTAATTGTGAAATTTTGTCCAATGACCAACATTGTATTAAATGGTAAAAATATATTCTAAATATACTTTAAAACCACTCAAATTCATAATTTATCATTATTAATTATTTTGATTAATAAAGTTGTTTTTAATTAAAATTTAGTAATTTTCACTATTCATCAAAACATTAACGTTATCCAAAAAGTACCAAAATTTCAGCTAAGGCTAAATTCAATATTCTGAATCCAAAAATGAAGCCCATTTTGAAATATAAAATATATATAATTTCAAAAAGTAGGTATTACTATTCATAACGTCTAGTTTGATTGGTTGTGGTGTATTAGAACTCGATGTTGCATACAACACACGCTATTGCATTATTCAAAGAGAAGCGTACCGTAGAAGTTTGGGGTGTTACATTCTCACCTCCTTCAAATAATTTCGTCCTTGAAATTTCCAGAATAATACCGCATGAAAAGACTCGGGTGGCTCTTCATTATAAGTTCCTCCGGTTCCCACGTTGCCTCTTCCATCTTATGGTTTCTCCACAAAACTTTTACCAGATGTGTCGTCCAGTTTCTCAGTACTTGTTCCCTCATATCAAGAATCCTGACGGGCTCTTTGCAATAAGACAGATCGAGTTCCATTTATAACTCCTCATAGGTGAGTACATGCATTGGGTCAGGCATGTATTTCCTCGACAGAGATACATGGAACACATCGTGAACTTTGGAGAGACTTGGCGGCATTGCCAATCGGTAAGCTATAGCCCCAATTCATTTTAGAATTTCGAAAGGTCTGATGTACCTGGGACTCAATTTACCTTTCTTACAAAAATGTATGACTCCCTTCCATGGAGATACGTTTAGGAAAACATGATCACTGACTTGAAATTCCAAATCCTTCCTTCGATTATCGGCATAGCTCTTCTGCCTACTTTGAGCTTCTTTGATGTGATTTTGGATTACCTTCACCTTTTACATCGTTTCCTCCACCAGTTCTAGAGCTACAAGTTTTCTTTCACCAACGTCATCCCAACATGTTGGTGTGTGAAATCTCCTTCCGTATAATGCTTCATATGGTGCCATCTGAATACTCTAATGAAAGTTATTGTTATAAGAAAATTCTACCAGAGGTAAATACTGATCCCACATACCCTGAAAGTCAAGTGAGCAAGATCTCAACATGTCTTCTAAGGTTTGAATAGTCCATTCTGATTCTCCGTCTGTCTGAGGGTGGTAAGCAGTGCTCAAATGAAGTTAAGTATCTAGGGATTTTTGAAGACTTTTCCAGAATCTTGAAGTAAAACGGGGATCACGATCAGAAACAATTGATAGGGGTACTCCATGAAGTCTCACAACTTCATTAATATATATTCTTGCTATATGTTCCAGGGGTAGATCTTCTCTTATAGCAAGAAAATGTGCTGACTTGGTAAGACGATCAACAATAACCCATATTGCATCATTCCTTCTAGGTGTCTTTGGTAGCCCCATGACAAAGTCCATCTTAATATTGTCCCATTTCCACTCCGGTATGGGAAGAGGTTGCATGACTCCTCCAGACTTTTGCCTTCCAGCTTTCACTTGTTGACAAACCATACATCTTGACACAAAATCAGAAATCTCCCTCTTCATGTTGTCCCACCAAAAATGTTCCTTCAAATCTTTATACATTTTGGTGCTCCCAGGGTGTATAGAGAAATTGGAACTACGAGCATCATCCAGCAATTCCCTTTTTAGATCAGGTATATCGGGAACACAAAGTCTCTTCCCGAATTTCAAAATTCCATCTTCATACACAAATTCTCTCAGTCTCCCATCATTCACAGCTTTAATCTTCTTTTGAAATTCTCTATCATTAGTCTGAGAACTCTTAATCCTTTCTAGTAAAGATGGTTTGGCAACCATTTGAAAAATAATTTATGTTTCTCCTTCCCTGGTTATTCCCATTTCCATCTTTACTAGATCCATGAAAATCGGATCCCTTTCAATTCTCATATTGTTCAAAACTCCATGATCTTTTCTACTCAAATCCTCTGCCACCTTGTTTGCCTTCCCTGGGTGGTAGTGTATCATGGAATCATAATCCTTGATTAATTCAAGCCAACTCCTTTGCCTCATGTTGAGTTCTTTTTGTGAGAAAATATAATTCAAACTCTTGTCATCAGTATAAATCTCACATTTTTCACCATAGAGGTAGCACCTCCATATCTTCAAAGCAAAGATCACAACTGCTAACTCGAGATCATGAGTAGGATAGTTTTGTTCATGAATTTTCAACTGTCGTGATGCATAGGAAATAACTCTATCATTCTTCATAAGGACACAACCAAGTCCTTTCTTCGATGCATCACTATAAATAACGAACCCATCATTCCCCGATGGCAGAGTCAATATAGGAGCATTGACTAATCATCTCTTCAGTTCTTAGAAACATTCTTCACACTATTTTTTCCAAACAAATTTAACCCCTTTACGTGTGAGCTTCGTTAATGGGTTATCCAATCAGGCAAAATTCTGGACGAAACGTCGATAATACCCTGCTAAACCAATAAAACTACGTACCTCAGTTATACTCGTCGGTGCTGTCCATTCTTGGATTTCCTTAGTCATAGAAGGATCAACAGAGATTCCAACTTTAGAGACAATATGGCGAAGAAAAGAAATCTCCTGAAGCCAGAATTGGCACTTGCGAAACTTCCCATATAATTCATGCCTTGTCAGAGTCGTCAAGATAATGCGCAAGTGATTTTCATGATCTTCGTAGCTTTTGGAGTATACCAAGGTATCATCAATAAATACCACCACAAATTCATTGAGATAATCCTTGAAAAATCTATTCATCAGATCCATGAATACATATGGTGCATTAGTCAATCCAAAAGGCATTGTAGTAAACTCGTAATGCCCGTACCTGGTTCAAAATGCTGTCTTCGGAATGTCTTCCTTCTTCACACACAACTGATGGTATCCAGATCGAAGTTCAGTCTTTGAAAAGTATTAAGATCCATGCAGTTGGTCAAATAAATCATCAATGCGAGGTAGGGGATACTTGTTCTTTATTTTTATAGCATTGATCTCCCTATAGTCGATACATAACCTCATAGATCCATCTTTCTTTTTAACAAAAAGAACAGGGGATCCCCATAGAGAAACACTAGGGAGAATAAATCCCTTATTACTCAATTCCGCTAGTTGTTTCTTTAGTTCAACTAATTCTTCAGTGGCCATTCTATAAGGGGTCTTCGATATAGGCCTTGATCCAGGAATTAAATCAATGGAAAACTCAACTTCTCATTCTGGAGGATGTCCAGGTAAATCTTCCAGAAATACATCTACAAATTCTTTCACAATAGGTACATCCTCTATTTGAACATTCCTTTCCTCACCCACTATCATTTCATTATCTTCCTCCCCAATAACTGAATTTAGTTGAGCTACTGGAGGTGGATCTAAATAAGAATTAGGTGGTGACGATTCTTCTCTAAAGATAAGGTGTTCTTTATCATTATCATCAAGAATCGTAACCTCTTTCTTCTTACAATAAATCTTCACATCATAGTCCGAAAGCCAGTCCATACCGAGGATTATATCGAACTCAATCATAGGTATGACGATGAGATCAGCAGATAAAGAACATTTATGTGCTCTAATGGGGATTGATTCACAAAACTTTATTGCAATGATAATTCCCTTATGAGTTTTAATTGACAACTCCCTTGTTAAATCAAATTGGAAATATCTAATTTTCTTAACAAACTGGGAAGATATGAAACAATGCGATGATCCAGAATCAAATAATGCATTTTCCAAACTTGAGGAAACCATTAAATTACCTGCCACCACGTCTTTCGGAGCTTCTACCTCAGCAGTAGTGATAGCATAAGCTTGGCCTTGATCCCTTGGCCTGTTCTGAGGTAAGTTCTCCTAACGCTTAGGACATTCATTTTCCTAATGCCCCATCTCCCTACAATTGTATCACTAAAAATTGGTGGCTTCCTTCTTCCCCTTGCAATCACGAGCTTGGTGGCCTTTTTCACCACACTTGTAATAGACTCTCGTTCCCTTCAAGCAAGTACCAGGGTGTTTCTTCCCACATTAACCACAGGATGGATATTCAACCTTTCCCTTCTTCCCCTTATTTCCATTACCAGATTGATCAGCAAGTCTCTTCTTCTCTTGCTTTTATTTAAAGTCATAAGACTTAGAGAATTCCTTTTCGGTCTTGATAGCACATGAGACAATGTCTTCATACGACGAGAAGGATTGTGAGACTAATGCTCGATGAAGAAATGGTTTTAAACCATAAAATAAATGATCAATCTTATTTCTTGGGTTACATATATAATCTCCATCATACCTTGCTAACCTTTTAAAGTTAGCCTCATACTTTGTGACATTATCATCCTCCTTTTGTCTCAGACTCAGAAACTGCCTTTCCATTTCTGCTCGTTGGTCGCGAGGAAAGTTTTTTTCTAAAAACAGATCTTTGAACTCCCTCCATTCCATATTTGATACTTCATCATCTTCCTTTGTATTTTGAATCAATGACCACCATTGATCAGCATCTCCAGTGAGGCGGTAAACTGCCATGATAACTTTTTCCCTTTCACTACTCCCCAAAGCCTGAAATATTTTCTCTAGGGAAAATATCCATTGCTCAGCTACTAAGGGATTTGTAATCCCATTGAACGTTGGTGGTTATTGCCTCATGAATCGATCTAACATTGATCCTCCACACTGCGGATCAGGGTGCTCCATACGGGTAAGGTTATTATTCATAACCTGAGTGAGTTGTCCCAGTATGGTGATTAGCTGATCGGCACCAGTTGCATCACCAGCTCCACTATAATTATCTTGAGCAGGAGGGAAATCCCTACATGGAGTGCGTGAATTGATACAGTTTCCATTTCTTCCACTAGGATCCATTTCTAAACAATGGTATAAACTAGATCAGTTTATTAATCAAAATACATAATCCCATACTTATAAAACACTTAACATAAATTGAACTATTTATGGATATAATCCATAATCATAAAAATGTTTTTTTTGAGGAATTATATACTCATAAAACCTTCATAATGATTTGTAATGAAAATGAGAGTTATCCTTAGCATATCCCCAGGGAGTGTCGTAACCAAGAGTTCAGCAAGGCCCGTTGTCGTGCACCAGTTCCCGTTCGAGTCTAGCTCAAAGCGGTGTTTTCAGGTTTTACCCCTAGGTACATCTGTTCTAGAGCCGCCTCTACCTGCTCATATCCAGACAGGGATTTATTTCTCGTAAAACTCACAAAATCTCTACAATACAAAAATTCTAGGAAGTTCTTCTATACTAATCATCAAAGTTCATCTTAGGTCTACGTGCTCTAATTAGAGTTTATCTAAATCTAGCTTCCAAGGTTTGTGCTAAACTTCCTCTGATACCAACTGTAACACCCCGAACCTAGTTGTAACACCCTAAGATTCTACGGTACACTTCTCTTTGAATAATGTGATAGCGTGTGTTGTACACAACACTGAGTTCTAACACACCATAACTAATCAAACTAGCCGTTATGAATAGAAATACCTACTTTTTGAAATTATATATATTTTATATTTCAAAATAGACTTCATTTTTGGATTTGGAATATCGAATTTATCCTAAGGTGAAATTTTGGTACTTTTCGGATAACTTTTATATTTTGATGAATAGTGAAAATTACTAAATTTTAATTAAAAACAACTTTTTTAATCAAAATAATTAATAGTTATAAATTACGAATTTGAGTGGTTTTAAATTATATTTAGAATATATTTTTACCATTTAATACAATATTGGTCATTGGACATAATTTCACAATTAAACCGAACATAAACAAGTATCAATCTTTTGATAGTTATTATATCTTAAAAACATGCTTTTTGTTTTGACAGCGGGAATTAATTTTAAATTAATTTCTGCCACTTCAATGTTTTGAATTTAGAAAAATGGATCCCATATTTAAAATCAGGATATTCAAATTGTGTAAATAGTTAACTTTTATTTTTAGATATTTTGAATAATTACTGCGGTAAATATTTTATTTACCATGGTTAAGTGTAAATCCGGTAAATAAGGGTTAAAAAATAATATTATAATAATACATAAATTACCCTAAAACGTGTCCTAACATTATTGGTTGATACATTTTCGACCATGGGCATCTTTGGGTCGATTTTGGGACCCCATGGTACCACTTTTAAGTGATAGGGACACTTTATTTCAATTAAGTTAAAATGAATACAAAAATGATACAGGCATATATCTTTTAGAAAAACAATTTTTACATAGGGTTATATATGTTGGAGTTTCGACTATCAATATTCATTAGAAATATAAAAAGATTTCCTACATAATGATATTTTATTTATAATTTTTAGACATTAAATAATTTAATTTATTTATGACACAATGATGATGCAGTAATTACCATAATAGTGAACAATTAAAATAATTGATATTTTAAATACCCAAATAAATATAATTTGAGACTTTTATTGAATTACACTAATTTTATAGGTTAATATGAAATATTAGGATTGATTTAATTGACTTTTTTGGAAGTAATAATTATGTTATGAGTTTCAAAAAAATCAACTATTGAATAGTGTCAAAATTGACATAAAAGAGTTTTTTAAAAAAATATTATATTATTAATTGATATTAAATTCATAAAAATCTAAAGTTCAGCCAAGAGACTTATATCATGATAAGTGTAACATTAATGGACCACTTGGGGGTCGCTTGGATGTATATAGTAAGTTTATTTAATATATAATATAAAAATACAAAGAGACATTGTAAAAGTGAAACTAATTAACATAGAGTTAATACTTAAAGATAAGGTTAATATAAGTACCCAAACCTGTCTAAATTCTATTGGTTGATGTTTTTTCGACCCATCCCCACCTTAACAATTAAATAATCAACTTTTGAGCCTTTAAAAACCGAATATAAATTTATTATAAATTAATATATCTATCTTTTCCAAAGGTGCCCCTCACCCCTCTTATAAAAGGGAACTCCTCCTTCTCATTTCTTCACACCGTAAAAGCCTTCTGGTTCAGACAAACTCTACCCAAATACTCTCCCAACTTCCCTCACTACAACCTAGAGGCCTTAGTTTAATCAGAAAGCCAACCTAAAGATCCCTTTTGATCAAATAAAAAGGAAGAACCCGAAGAAGAGGTAATGATTTCACCACCCTTTTCCAAGTTCCTTTCATCTTCCACTTCTTCTTCCTTTGTTATTACCATTATAAAATAATAACTCCAGTATCATATATATACTGTGATGTTATTATAAATATGGTACAACCATATTCAGTATTATATCCACCCTTTGAATAACATGTCACCATACGTGCGTACGTACGGCTTACCGTCTCCACGTCGTGTTGTAATTGTTATTCAATATATTATTTTTTGGATGGGTATAATAATGATGTGTAACTCATGTAAATAATAAATATAACATGTTAATTATTATGTATATATTATATACCATCCATTTATATGTTATTTTAATATCAAAAGAATGATATTGTCGCTCGTGCGTACGTACAGACTACCGTCTCCACGAACGCGATGAGATTCAATATCCATCGTATCCATTCAAGTATAATTATCATTTGATGATTTTAAAATAATGTTTAAGGACATGATATCATTCTGTATATGAATAATATACAACCTATCCATGACAAACATGGATTATGTAACAAAACATATAAAATAAAACGAGTAAGTTAACACTCGAAACGTCGACAATACTAAGATATTATTAACAAAGCAATGTTAAAAGATCATATATGATATCATATGAATGTATATGATTCTTGTATAACTCAATAAAAATTATTTCACTATTATACAGGAGGTTAACCTACCCCAACCAAGGAAAAGTACAAGGTAAGGGTTATTTCACATTCTCTTCATTATCCGAGGTTGTTTATACGTAATAATCTACTGGGATCTCTTTATCATCCACATCCATGTTTCTTAAAAATGTTTTTCAAAAAAAATTTACTATTTAAAATAATATGGGTTAAAGTCATTTATACTTTTGTTTTACTTTTTATAAGAGTTTTATAAAGGAATCTTTCCGTCATTTTCCAAACAAGGTGCTTTTAACCTTTTCGACAAAATTTAGGTAAGAATGTTTTTTGAACTTATACGGCGGGTGTAGTTATTTTCCGCCGTTATAAAATTGTCGAAGCTTCCCTTACAAGCTTATAAGAATATTTTCAAAGAAAATGTTTTATTTTATAAATATATGATTTCAAAATAGAAAGAGATATTTCTCTAAAAAGAGTTTTGATTTCATCTATGTCAACATCCTTTGATGGATTTTACACATATTTGAAGTTGATTTATTATGATACAAAACTTCTATATTATATTGAAGGTTTTGTGATATGTTTGACTGTGGATGTGCTATTTTTATACCATTCATAGTTTATGGTGAAAGTATTGACATTTCGTATGCTAGTTTTAATACGAATGTTTATGTTATGTTTAAACCTTTTCATATGGGAATGCATTGGACTTAATATGTGATGGGTGAATCCCACTATAGCTCCTCGATGCATCGGTAGCTCTCATGAGACAAACTAGTGTCTTGGCACAAGGCCTTGGCAAAATCTTATTTGTAGTCTTAGCACGAGGCCTTGGCTATGTGGTTATGATAGTCAGGCATTATGCATTCCATCATTATGAAAGTGGTTATTGATTTTGCATGTGAGTATTCGATTAGTAGAATATCTATGTGAATAAGTAAATGGAATTATTTCATTTTACGTTTTCCATACTAGGTTGATGTTCAAGTTTAAAAGGCTTTTGTTTTAGTTATACATTTCCTTAAATGTTTAAGATTATTTTTGAAAGTTTCTTCTATATTGTTATCCTTACTGGGCATTTGAGCTCACCCCCTTTCTATGTTTTATTTTTCCCAAGAAGTGAAGAAGTAAATTATGAATGACCTGTAGGGATATTATGTGGGGATATGAGTCTGGAATATGAAGAAAAGATGTTGTTGTAGTTTTCATTTTTATGATGTAATGTAAGACTTATGAATATATCTAGTGTTTCAAGGCTACTAAACCAATCAGTCTTTCGAGATTTGTTCCTTATTATGATCATTACAATGTTATGTAATAATACACCGACTCTAGGTAACTGGGGTCAGGGCGTTACAGTTGGTATCAGAGGAGGTTTAGTACAAACCTTAGAAGCTAGATTTTGATAAACTCTGATTAGAGCACGTAGACCTAAGATGAACTTTGAGGATTAGTATAGAAGAACTTCCTAGAATTTTGGTATTGTAGATATATTGTGACTTTTCCAAGAAATACATCTCTGTCTGGATACGAGCAGGTAGAGGCAGATCTGGCACAGATGTACCTAGAGGTAAAACCCGAAAACACCGCTTTGAGCTAGACTCTAACGAGAACTGGTGCACGACAACGGGCCTTGCTGCACTCTTGGTTACGACACTCCCAGGGGATATGCTGAGGATAACTCTCATTTTCTTTACAAATCATTATGAAGGGTTTATGAGTATATACTTCCTCAAAGAAAATATTCTTATGATTATGGATTATATCCATAAATAGTTCAATTTATGTTAAGTGTTTTATAATTATGGGATTATGTATTTTGATTCATAAACTGATCTAGTTTATACCATTGTTTAGAAATGGCGCCTAGTGGAAGAAATGGAAACCGTATCAATGCACGCACTCCATGTAGGGATTGACCTCATGCTCAAGATAATTATAGTGGAGCTGGTGATACAACTGGTGTCGATCAGCTAATCACCATACTGAGACAACTCACTCAGGTTATGAATAATAACCTTACCCGTATAGAGCACCCTGATCCACAGCATGGAGGATCAATGATAGATAGATTCATGAGGCAACAACCATCAACATTCAATGGGAGTACATATCCCTTAGTATCTGAGCAATGGATAAATTCCCTAGAGAAAATATTTCAGGCTTTGGGGAGTAGCGAAAGGGAAAAAGTTATCATGGAAGTTTACCGACTCACTGGAGATGCTGATCAATGGTTGTCATTGATTCAAAACATGAAGGAAGATGATGAAGTATAAAATATGGAATTGAGGGAGTTCAAAGATCTGTTTTTAGAAAAACACTTTCCTCGTGACCATCATGCAAATATGGAAAGACAATTTCTGAGTCTGAGACAGAAGGAGGATGAGAATGTCGCAAAGTATGAGGCTGACATTATAAGGTTAGCAAGGTATGCTGGAGATTATATACATAACCCAAGAAGTAAGATTGTTCGTTTCTTTGATGGGTTAAAACCATTTCTTTGTCAAGAATTATTCTCACAATCCTTTTCATCGTAAGAAGACATTGTCTCATGTGCTATCAAGACCGAAAAGGAATTCTCTAAGTCTTATGACTTTAAAGAAAATAAAGAGAAGAAGAGACCTGCTGATCAATCTGGGAATGGAAATAAGGGGAATAAGGGAAAGGTTGAATATCCATCCTGTGGAAAATGTGGTAAGAAACACCCCGGTACTTCCTTGAAGGGAACATGAGTCTATTACAAGTGTGGTGAAAAAGGCCACCAAGCTCGTGATTGCAAGGGGAAGAAGGAAGCTACCAATGTTCAGTGCTACAATTGCAGGGAGATGGGGCATTATGGAAATGAATGTCCTAAGCGTCAGGAGAAATTACCTCAGAAAAGGACAAGGGATCAAGGCCAAGCTTATGCTATCACTACTGTTGAGGTAGAAGCTCCGAAAGACATGGTGGCAGGTAATTTAATGGTTTCCTCAAGTTTAGAAAATGCATTATTTGATTCTGGATCATCGCATTGTTTCATATCTTCCCAGTTTGCTAAGAAAATTAGATATTTCAAATTTGATTTAACAAGGGAGTTTTTTGTTAAAACTCATAAGGGAAGTATCATTGCAACAAAGTTTTGTGAATCAGTCCCCATTAGAGCACATAAATGTTCTTTATCTACTGATATCATCGTCATACCTATGATTGAGTTTGATATAATCCTCGGTATGGTCTGGCTTTCGAACAATGATGCGAAGATTTATTGTAAGAAGAAAGAGGTTACGATTCTTGATGATGATGATAAGGAACACCTTATCTTTAGAGTAGAATCATCACCACCTAATTCTTATCTAGATCCACTCCCAGTAGATCAACTAAATTCAATTATTGGGGAGGAAGATAATGAAATAACTATGGGTGAGGAAAGGAATGTTCAAATATAGGATGTACCTATTGTGAATGAATTTGTAGATGTATTTCCGGAAGATTTACCTGGACATCCTCCAGAACGAGAAGTTGAGTTTTCCATTGATTTAATTCTTGGATCAAGGCCTATATCAAAGACCCCTTATAGAATGGCCACTGTAGAATTAGTCGAACTAAAGAAAAAACTGGAGGAATTGAGTAATAAAGGATTTATTCGCCCTAGTTTTTCTCCATGGGGAGCCCCTATTCTTTTTGTTAAAAAGAAAGATGGATCTATGAGGTTATGTATTGACTAAATGGAGATCAATGCTATAACGATAAAGAACAAGTATCCCCTACCTTGCATTGATGATTTATTTGACCAACTGCATGGAGCTCAATACTTTTCAAAGATTGACCTTCGATCTGGATACCATTAGTTGGGTGTGAAGAAGGAAGACATTCCGAAGACAGCATTTCGAACCAGGTACAGGCATTAAGAGTTTACTGTAATGCCTTTTGGGTTGACTAATGCACCCTCTGTATCCATGGATCTGATGAATAGAGTATTCAAGGAGTATCTTGATGAATTTGTGGTTTTATTTATTGATGATATCTTAGTATACTCCAAAATCTACGAAGATCATGAAAATCACTTGCGCATTATCTTGAAGACTCTGAGAAGGAATGAATTATATGGGAAGTTTAGCAAGTGTGAATTCTGGATTCCGGAGATTTCTTTTCCTAACCATATTGTCTCTAAAGATGGAATCTATGTTGATACTTCTAAGACCAAGGCAATCCAAGAATGGCCAGCACCTATGAGTATAACTGAGGTACATAGTTTTATTGGTTTGACAGGTTATTATCGACGTTTCATCCAGAATTTTTCCCAATTGGCTAACCCATTAACAAAGCTCATACGTAAAGGGCTTAAATTTGTTTGGACAAAAGAGTGTGAAGAATGTTTTGAATAATTGAAGAGAATATTAGTCAATGATCCTATATTGACTCTACCATCGGGGAATGATGGGTTTGTTATTTATAGTGATGCATCAAAGAAAGGACTTGGTTGTGTCCTTATACAGAATGATAGGGTTATTGCCTATGCATCACGACAGTTGAAAATTCATGAACAAAATTATCCTACTCATGATCTCGAGTTAGCAGCTATGATATTTTCTTTGAAGATATGGAAGCACTACCTCTATGGTGAAAAATGTGAGATTTATACTGATCACAAGAGTTTGAATTATATTTTCTCACAAAAAGAACTCAACATGAGGCAAAGGGGAGGCTTGAATTACTCAAGGATTATGATTGTGCGATACACTACCACCCGGGGAAGGCAAACGAGGTGGCAGATGCTTTGAGTAGAAAAGATCATGGAGTTTTGAACAATATGAGAATTTAAAGGGATCCAATTTTCATGGATCTAGTGAAGATGGACATGGGAATAACCAGGGAAGGAGAAACATCAATGATTTTTCAAATGGTTGTCAAACCATCTTTACTAGAAAGGATTAAGGGTTCTCAGACTAATGATGGAGAATTTCAAAAGAAGATTAAAGCTGTGAATGACGGGATATTGAGAGATTTTGTGTATGAAAATGGAATTTTGAAATTCGGGAAGAGGCTTTGTGTTCCCGATTTACCTGATATAAAAAAAAATTGTTGGATGATGTTCATAGTTCCAATTTCTCTATACACCCTGGGAGCACCAAAATGTATAGATATTTGAAGGAACATTTTTTGTGGGAGAACATGAAGAGGGAGATTTCTGATTTTGTGTCAAGATGTATGGTTTGTCAACAAGTGAAAGCTGGAAGGCAACAGCCTGGAGGAGTCATGCAACCTCTTCCCATACTGGAGTGGAAATGGGACAATATTACGATGGACTTTGTCATGGGGCTACTAAAGACTCCTAGAAGGAATGATGCAATATGGGTTATTGTTGATCGTCTTACCAAATCAGCACATTTTCTTGCTATAAGAGAAGATCTACCCCTGGAACGTCTAGCAAGACTATATATTAATGAATTTGTGAGACTTCATGGAGTACCCCTATCAATTGTTTCTGATCGTGATCCCCATTTTACTTCAAGATTCTGGAAGAGTCTTCAGAAATCCCTGGATACTGAACTTCATTTGAGCACTGCTTACCACCCTCAGACAGACGGACAATCAGAATGGACTATTCAAACCTTAGAAGACATTTTGAGATCTTGCTCACTTGACTTTCAGGGTATGTGGGATCAATATTTACCTCTGGTAGAATATTCCTATAACAATAGCTTCCATTCGAGTATTCAGATGGCACCATATGAAGCGTTCTAAGGAAAGAGATGTCGTACACCAACCTGTTGGGATGACGTTGGTGAAAGAAAACTTGTAGGCCCCGAACTGGTGGAGGAAACGATGGAAAAGTTGAAGGTAATCCAAAATCACATCAAAGTAGCTCAAAGTAGGCAGAAGAGCTATGCCGATAATCGAATGAAGGATTTCGAATTTCAAGTCGGTGATCATGTTTTCCTGAAGGTATCTCCATGGAAGGGAGTCATACATTTTGGTAAGAAAGGTAAATTGAGTCCCAGGTACATCGGAACTTTAGAAATTCTTGAACGAATTGAGGCTGTAGCTTACCAATTGGCAATCCCGCCAGGTCTCTCCAAAGTTCACGATGTGTTCCATGTATCTCTGTTGAGGAAATACATGCCTGACCCAACGTATGTACTCATCTATGAAGAATTAGAACTGGAACTAGATCTGTCTTATTGCGAAGAGCCCATCAGGATTCTTGATACGAGAGAACAAGTACTGAGAAACCGGACGACACGTCTAGTAAAAGTTTTGTGGAGAAACCATAAGATGGAAGAGGCAAAGTGGGAACCCGAGGAACTTATGATGAATAACCACCCGAGTCTTTTCATGCGATAATATTCTAGAAATTTTTAGGTTGAAATAATTTGAAGTAGGGGAGAATGTAACACCCCAAGATTCTATGGTATGCTTCTCTTTGAATAATGTGATAGCTTGTGTTGTATGCAACACCGAGTTCTAACACACCATAACTAATCAAACTAACTGTTATGAATAGTAATACCTACTTTTTGAAATTATATATATTTTATATTTCAAAATGGAATTCATTTTTGGATTCGGAATATCGAATTTAGCCTAAGGTGAAATTTTGGTACTTTTCGGATAACTTTTATATTTTGATGAATAGTGAAAATTACTAAATTTTAATTTAAAAAAACTTTTTTAATCAAAATAATTAATAGTGATAAATTTTGAATTTGAGTGGTTTTAAAGTATATTTAGAATATATTTTTACCATTTAATACAATTTTGGTCATTGGACATAATTTCACAATTAAACCGAACATAAACAAGTATCAATCTTTGGATAGTTATTATATCTTAAAAACACGCTTTTTGTTTGGACAGCGGGAATTAATTTTAAATTAATTTCTGCCACTTATATGTTTTGAATTTAGAAAAATGGATTCCATATTTGGAATCAGGATTTTCAAATTGTGTAAATAGTTAACTTTTATTTTTAGACATTTTGAATAATTACTGTGGTAAATATTTTATTTACCATGGTTAAGGGTAAATTCGGTAAATAAGGGTTAAAAAATAATATTATAATAATAAATAAATTACCCTAAAACATGTCCTAACCTTATTTTTTGATACATGTTCGACCATGGGAATCTTTGGGTCGATTTTGGGACCCCATGGTGCCACTTTTAAGTGATAGGGACACTTTATTTTAATTAAGTTAAAATGAATACAAAAATGACACAAGCATATATCTTTTAGAAAAACAATTTTTACATAGGGTTATATATGTTGGATTTTCGACTATAAATATTAATTAAAAATTTAAAAAGATTTCCTACATAATTATATTTTATTTATAATTTTTAGACATTAAATAATTTAATTTATTTATGACAAAATGATGATGTAGTAATTACCATAATAGTGAACAATTAAAATAATTGATATTGTAAATACCCAAATAAATATAATTTGAGACTTTTATTGAATTACACTAATTTTCTAGGTTAATATGACATATTAGGATTGATTTAATTGACTTTTTTGGAAGTAATAATTCTGTTATGAGTTTCAAAAAAATCAACTATTGAATATTGTCAAAATTGACATAAAAGAGTTTTTAAAACAAATATTATATTATTAATTGATATTAAATTCATAAAAATCTAATGTTCGGCCAATAGACTTATATCATGATAAGTGTATCATTAATGGACCACTTGGGGGTCTCTTGGATGTATATAGTAAGTTTATTTACCATATAATGTAAAAATACAAAGAGACATTGTAAAAGTGAAACTAATTAACTTAGAGTTAATACTAAAAGATACGGTTAATATAAGTACCCAAACCTGTCTAAATTCTATTGGTTGAGTGCTTTTCGACCCATCCCCACCTTAAAATTTAAATAATCAACTTTGGAGCCTTTAGAAACTGAATATGAATTTATTATAAATTAATATTTCTAGCTTTTCCAAAGGTGCCCCTCACCCCTCTTATAAAAGGGCACTCCTCCTTCTCATTTCTTCACACCATCAAAGCCTTCTGGTTCGGAAAAAATCTGCCCAAATACTATCCAAACTTGCCTCACTACAACCTAGAGGCCTTAGTTTGATCAGAAATCCAACCTAAGGATCCATTTTGATCAAATAAAAAGGAAGAACCCGAAGAAGAGGTAATGATTTCACCACCCTTTTCCAAGTTCCTTTCTTCTTCCACTTCTTCTTCCTTTGTTATTACCATTATAAAATAATAACTCCAGTATCATATATATACTGTGATGTTATTATAAATATGGTACAACCATATTCAATATTATATCCACCCTTTGAATAACATGTCACCATACGTGCGTATGTACGGCTTATCGTCTCCACGTCGTGGTGTAATTGTTATTCA
Organism: Viscum album; assembly: GCA_963277665.1. Taxonomy (NCBI): domain Eukaryota; kingdom Viridiplantae; phylum Streptophyta; class Magnoliopsida; order Santalales; family Viscaceae; genus Viscum; species Viscum album. Next base: position 88,188,492 of record OY728132.1, read on the forward strand.
ATATATTATTATTTGGATGGGTATAATAATGATGTGTAACTCATGTAAATAATAAATATAACATGTTAATGATTCTGTATATATGATATACCATCCATTTATATATTATTTTAATATAAAAAGAATGATATTGTCGCTCGTGCGTACGTACAGACTACCGTCTCCACGAACGTGATGAGATTCATTCTCCATCGTATCCATTCAAGTATAATTATCATTTGATGATTTAAATATAATTTTTAAGGACATGATATCATTTTGTATATGAATAATATACAACCTATCCATGACAAACATGGATTATGTAACAAAACATATAAAATAAAACGAGTAAGTTAACACCCGAAACGACGATAATACTAAGATATTATTAACAAAGCAATGTTAAAAGATCATATATGACATCATATGAATGTATATGATTCTTGTATAATTTAATAAAAATTATTTCACTATTATACAAGAGGTTAACCTACCCCAACCAAGGAAAAGTACAAGGTAAGGGTTATTTCACAATCTCTTCATTATCCGAGGTTGTTTATACGTAATAATCTACTGGGATCTCTTTATCATTCACATCCATGTTTCTTAAAAATATATTTCAAAAAAAATTTACTATTTAAAAGAATATGGGTTAAAGTCATTTATACCCTTGTTTGACTTTTTATAATTATTTTATAAAGGAATCTTTCCGTCGTTTTCCAAACAAGGTGATTTTAACCTTTTCAACAGAATTAAGGTAAGAATGTTTTTTGAACTTATACAGCGGGTGCGGTTATTTTCCGCCATTATAAAATCGTTGAAGCTTCCCTTAAAATATTATAAGAATATTTTCAATTAAAATGTTTTATTTTATAAATATATTATTTCAAAATAGAAAGAGATATTTCTCTAAAAAGAGTTTTGATTTCATCTATGTCAACATCCTTTGATGGATTTTACGCTTATTTGAAGTTGATTTATTATGATACAAAACTTCTATATTGTATTGAAGGTTTTTTGATATGTTTGACTGTGGATGTGCTATTTTTATACCATTCACAGTTTATGGTGAAAGTATTGACATTTCGTATTCTAGTTTTAATACGAATGTTTATGTTATGTTTAAACCTTTTCATATGGGAATGCATTGGACTTAATATGTGATGGCTGAAGCCCACTATAGCTGCTCGATGCATCAGTAGGTCTCATGAGACAAACTAGTGTCTTGGAACAAGGCCTTGGCAAAATCTTATTTTTAGTCTTGGCACGAGGCCTTGGCTATGTGGTTATGATAGTCTGACATTATGCATTCCATCATTATGAAAGTGGTTATTTATATTGCATGTGAGTATTCGATTAGTATAATATCCATGTGAATAAGTAAATGGAATTATTTCATTTTAATTTTTCCATACTGTGTTGAAGTTCAAGTTTAAAAGTCTTTTGTTTTAGTTATACATTGCCTTAAATGTTTAAGCTTATTTTTGAAAGTTTCCGCTATATTGTTATCCTTACTGGGCATTTGAGCTCACCCCCTTTCTATGTTTTATTTTTCCCAGGAAGTAAAGAAGTAAATTATGAATGACCTGTAGGGATATTATGTGGGGATATGAGTGTGGAATATGAAGAAAAGATGTTGTTGTAGTTTTCATTTTTATGATGTAATGTAAGACTTATGAATATATCTAGTGTTTCCAAGGCTACTAAACCAATCGGTCTTTCGAGATTTGTTCCTTCTTGTGATCATGCCAATGTTTTGTAATAATGCACCGATTCTAGGTAACTGTGGTCGGGGCGTTACAGTTGGTATCAGAGGAGGTTTAATACAAACCTTGGAAGCCATATTTAGATAAACTCTGATTAGAGCATGTAGACCTAAGATGAACTTTGAGGATTAGTATAGAAGAACTTCCTAGAATTTTGGTATTGTAGATATATTGTGAGTTTTCCAAGCAATACATCCCTGTCTGGATACGAGCAGGTAGAGGCGGCTCTGGCACAGATGTACCTAGGGGTAAAACTCGAAAACACCGCTTTGAGCTAGACTCTAACGGGAACTAGTGCACGACAACGGGCCTTGCTGCACTCTTGGTTACGACACTCCCGGGGGATATTCTTAGGATAACTCTCATTTTCTTTACAAATCATTATGAAGGGTTTATGAGTATATACTTCCTCAAAGAAAAAATTCTTATGATTATGGATTATATCCATAAATAGTTCAATTTATGTTAAGTGTTTTATAATTATGGGATTATGTATTTTGATTCATAAACTGATCTAGTTTATACCATTGTTTAGAAATGGCACCTAGTAGAAGAAATGGAAACAGTATCAATGCACGCACTCCGTGTAGGGATTGCCCTCCTGCTCAAGATAATTAGAGTGGAGATGGTGATGCAACTGGTGCCGATCAGCTAATCACCATACTGGGACAACTGACTCAGGTTATGAATAATAACCTTACCCGTATAGAGCACCCTAATCCACAGCATGGAGGATCAATGTTAGATCGATTCATGAGGCAACAACCACCAACGTTCAATGGGATTACAAATCCCTTAGTAGTTGAGCAATGGGTAAATTCCCTAGAGAAAATATTTCAGGCTTTGGGGAGTAGCGAAAGGGAAAAAGTTATCATGGCAGTTTACCGACACACTGGAGATGCTGATCAATGGTTGTCATTGATTCAAAACACGAAGGAAGATGATGAAGTATTAAATATGGAATGGAGGGAGTTCAAAGATCTGTTTTTAGAAAAATACTTTCCTCGCGACCGTCGAGCAGATATGGAAAGGCAATTTCTGAGTCTGAGACAGAAGGAGGATGAGAATGTCGCAAAGTATGAGGCTAACTTTACAAGGTTATCAAGGTATACTGGAGATTATATACATAACCAAAGAAGTAAGATTGATCATTTCTTTGATGGGTTAAAACCATTTCTTCGTCGAGCATTAGTCTCACAATCCTTTTCATCGTACGAAGACATTGTCTCATGTGTTATCAAGACCGAAAAGGAATTCTCTAAGTCTTATGACTTTAAAGAAAAGAAAGAGAAGAAGAGACCTGATGATCAATCTAGGAATGTAAATAAGGGGAATAAGGGAAAGGTTGAATATCCATCCTGTGGAAAATGTGGTAAGAAACACCCCGGTACTTTCTTGAAGGGAACAGGAGTATGTTACAAGTGTGGTGAAAAAGGCCACCAAGCTCGTGATTGCAAGTGGAAGAAGGAAGCTACCAATGTTCAGTGCTACAATTGCGGGGAGATGGGGCATTATGCAAATGAATGTCCTAAGCATGAGGAGAAATTACCTCAGAAAAGGCCAAGGGATCAAGGCCAAGCTTATGCTATCACTACTACTGAGGTAGAAGCTCTGAAAGACGTGGTGGCAGTTAATTTAATGGTTTCCTCAAGTTTAGAAAATGCATTATTTGATTCTGGATCATCGCATTATTTCATATCTTCCCAGTTTTCTACGAAAATTAGATATTTCAAATTTGATTTAACAAGGGATTTTTCAGTTAAAACTCTTAAGGCAAGTATCATTGCAACAAAGTTTTGTGAATCAGTCCCCATTAGAGCACATAAATGATCTTTATCTTCTGATATCGTTGTCATACCTATGATTGAGTTTGATATAATCCTCGGGATGGACTGGCTTTTGGACAATGATGCGAAGATTTATTGTAAGAAGAAAAAGGTTACGATTCTTGATGATGATGATAAGGAACACCTTATCTTTAGAGCAGAATCACCACCACCTAATTCTTATCTAGATCCACCCCCAATAGCTCAACTAAATTGAATTATTGGGGAGGAAAAGAATGAAATAACTATGGGTGAGGAAAGGAATGTTCAAATATAGGATGTACCTATTGTGAAAGAATTTGTAGATATATTTCCGGAAGATTTACCTGGACATCCTCCAGAACGAGAAGTTGAGTTTTCCATTGATTTAATTCTTGGATCAAGGCCTATATCGAAGACCCCTTATAGAATGGCCACTATAGAATTAGTCGAACTAAAGAAACAACTGGAGGAATTGAGTAATAAAGGATTTATTCTCCCTAGTGTTTCTACATGTGGATCCCCTGTTCTTTTTGTTAAAAAGAAAGATGGATCTATGAGGTTATGTATTGACTACATGGAGATCAATGCTATAACGATAAATAACAAGTATCCCCTACCTCGCATTGATGATTTATTTGACCAACTGCATGGAGCTCAATACTTTTCAAAGATTGACCTTCGATCTGGATACCATCAGTTGTGTGTGAAGAAGGAAGACATTCCGAAGACCGCATTTCAAACCAGGTACAGGCATTAAGAGTTTATTGTAATGCCTTTTGGGTTGACTAATGCACCCTTTGTATTCATAGATCTGATGAATAGAGTTTTCAAGGAGTATCTCAATGAATTTGTGGTGGTATTTATTAATGATATCTTGGTATACTCCAAAAGCTACAAAGATCATGAAAATCACTTGCGCATTATCTTGAAGACTCTGAGAAGGAATGAATTATATGGGAAGTTTAGCAAGTGTGAATTCTAGCTTCATGAGATTTCTTTTCCTGGCCATATTGTCTCTAAAGATGGAATCTCTGTTGATCCTTCTAAGACCAAGGCAATCCAAGAATGGCCAGCACCTACGAGTATAACTGAGGTACATAGTTTTATTGGTTTGGTAGGTTATTATCGACGTTTCGTCCAGAAATTTTCCCGATTGGCTAACCCATTAACAAATCTCACACGTAAAGGGGTTAAATTTGTTTGGGAAAAAGAGTGTGAAGAATGTTTCGAAGAACTGAAGAGAATATTAGTCAATGCTCCTATATTGAATCGACCATTGGGGAATGATGGGTTTGTTATTTATAGTGATGCATCGAAGAAAGGACTTGGTTGTGTCCTTATGCAGAATGATAGGGTTATTGCCTATGCATCATGACAGTTGAAAATTCATGAACAAAACTATCCTACTCATGATCTCGAGTTAGCAGCTGTGATCTTTTCTTTGAAGATATGGAGGCACTACCTCTATGGTGAAAAATGTGAGATTTATACTGATCACAAGTGTTTGAAGTATATTTTCTCACAAAAAGAACTCAACATGAGGCAAAGGAGATGGCTTTAATTACTCAAGGATTTTGATTGCACGATACACTACCACCCGGGGAAGGCAAACAAGGTGGCATATGCTTTGAGTAGAAAAGATCATGGAGTTTTGAACAATATGAGAATTGAAAGGGATCCAATTTTTATGGATCTAGTGAAGATGGACATGGGAATAACCAGGGAAGGAGAAACATCAATGCTTTTTCAAATGGTTGTCAAACCATCTTTACTAGAAATGATTAAGAGTTCTCAGACTAATGATGGAGAATTTCAAAAGAAGATTAAAGCTGTGAATGATGGGAGATTGAGAGCTTTTGTGTATGAAAATGGAATTTTGAAATTTGGGAAGAGGCTTTGTGTTCCTAATATACCTGATATAAAAAGGGAATTGTTGGATGATGCTCATAGTTCCAATTTCTCTATACACCCTGGGAGCACCAAAATGTATAGTGATTTGAAGGAACATTTTTGGTGGGAGAACATGAAGAGGGAGATTACTGATTTTGTGTCAAGATGTATGGTTTGTCAACAAGTGAAAGCTGGAAGGCAATAGCCTGGAGGAGTCATGCAACCTCTTCCCATACTGGAGTGGAAATGGGACAATATTACGATGGACTTTGTTATGGGGCTACCAAAGACTCCTAGAAGTAACGATGCAATATGGGTTATTATTGATCGTCTTACCAAATTAGCACATTTTCTTGCTATAAGAGAAGATCTACCCCTGGAACGTCTAGCAAGACTATATATTAATGAATTTGTGAGACTTTATGAAGTACCCCTATCGATTGTTTCTGATCGTGATCCCCGTTTTACTTCAAGATTCTGGAAGAGTCTTCAGAAATCCATGGATAATGAACTTCATTTGAGCACTGCTTACCACACTCAGACAGACGGACAATCAGAATGAACTATTCAAATCTTATAAGACATGTTGAGATCTTGATCACTTGACTTTCAGGGTATGTGGGATCAATATTTACCTCTGGTAGAATTTTCCTATAACAATAGCTTCCATTCGAGTATTCAGATGGCACCATATGAAGCGTTATACAGAAAGAGATGTCGTACACCAACCTATTGGGATGACGTTGGTGAAAGAAAACTTGTAGGTCCAGAACTGGTGGGGGAAACGATGTAAAAGGTGAAGGTAATCCAAAATCACATCAATGCAGCTCAAAGTAGGCAGAAGAGCTATGCCGATAATCGAAGGAAGGATTTGGAATTTCAAGTCGGTGATCATGTTTTCCTGAAGGTATCTCCATGGAAGGGAGTCATACATTTTGGTAAGAAAGGTAAATTGAGTCCCAGGTACATCGGACCTTTCGAAATTCTAGAACGAATTGGGGCTGTAGCTTACCGATTGCCAATGCCACCAAGTCTCTCCAAAGTTCACTATGTGTTCCACGTATCTCTATTGAGGAAATACATGCCTGACCCAACGTATGTAATCACCTATGAAGAATTAGAACTGGAACTAGATCTGTCTTATTGCGAAGAGCCCATCAGAATTCTTGATACGAGAGAACAAGTACAGAGAAACCGGACGACACGTCTGGTAAAGTTTTGTGGATAAACCATAAGATGGAAGAGACAACGTGGGAACCCGAGGAACATATGATGAAGAACCACCCGAGTCTTTTCATGCGATAATATTATTGAAATTTTGAGGCTGAAATTATTTGAAGTAGGGGAGAATGTAACACCCCAAGCTTCTACACTACGCTTCTCTTTGAATAATGTGATAGCTTGTGTTGTACGCAACACCGAGTTCTAACACACCATAACTAATCAAACTAGCCGTTATGAATAGTAATACCTACTTTTTGAAATTATATATATTTTATATTTCAAAATGGAATTCATTTTTGGATTCGGAATATCGAATTTAGCCTAAGGTGAAATTTTGGTACTTTTCAGATAACTTTTATATTTTGATGAATAGTGAAAATTACTAAATTTTAATTAAAAACAACTTTTTTAATCAAAATAATTAATAGCGATAAATTATGAATTTGAGTGGTTTTAAAGTATATTTATAATATATTTTTACCATTTAATACAATGTTGTCTATTGGACATAATTTTACAATTAAACCGAACATAAACAAGTATCAATCTTTTGATAGTTATTATATCTTAAAAACACGCTTTTTGTTTTGACAGCGGGAATTAATTTTAAATTAATTTCTGCCACTTCTGTGTTATGATTTTAGAAAAATGGATTCCATATTTGGGATCAGTATGTTCAAATTGTGTAAATAGGTAACTTTTATTTTTATACATTTTGAATAATTACTGCGGTAAATATTTTATTTACCATGGTTAAGGGTTAATCTAGTAAATAAGGGTTAAAAAATAATATTATAATAATAACTAAATTACACTAAAACATGTCCTAAATTTATTGGTTGATACATGTTAGACCATGGGAATATTTGGGTCGATTTTGGGACCCCATGGTGCCACTTGTAAGTGATAGGGACACCTTATTTTAATTAAGTTAAAATGAATACAAAAATGACACAAGCATATATCTTTTAGAAAAACAATTTTTTACATAGGGTTATATATGTAGGATTTTTGACTATAAATATTCATTAGAAATCTAAAAAGATTTCCTACATAATTTTTTTTTATTTATAATTTTTAGACATTAAATAATTTAATTTATTTATGACACAATGATGATGTAGTAATTACCATAATAGTGAAAAATTAAAATAATTGATATTGTAAATACCCAAATAAATATAATTTGAGACTTTTATTGAATTAAACTAATTTTATAGGTTAATATGACATATTATGATTGATTTAATTGACTTATTCCAATGTAATAATTCTGTTATGAGTTTCAAAAAAATCAACTATTGAATAGTATCAAAATTGACATAAATGAGTTTTTAAATAAAATTTTATATTATTAATTGATATTAAATTCATAAAAATCAAAGGATCGACCAAGAGACTTATATCATGATAATTGTATCATTAATGGACTACTTGGGGGTCTCTTGGATGTATATAGTATGTTTATTTACCATATAATATAAAAATACAAAGAGACATTGTAAAAGTGAAACTAATTAACTTAGAGTTAATAATTAAAGATAAGGTTAATATAAGTACCCAAACCAGTATAACTTCTATTGGTTGAGTGGTTTTCGACCCATCCCCACCTTAACATTTAAATAATAAACTTTGTAGCCTTTAGAAATCGAATATGAATTTATTATAAATTAATATTTCTAGCTTTTCCAAAGGTGCCCCTCACCCCTCTTATAAAAGGGCACTCCTCCTTCTCATTTCTTCACAACTTAAAAGCCTTTTGGTTCGGCCAACCTCTGCCCAAATACTCTACCAACTTCTCTAAATACAACCTAGAGGCCTTAGTTTTATCAGAAATCCAACCTAAGGATCCTTTTTGATCAAATAAAAAGGAAGAACCCGAAGAAGAGGTAATGATTTCACCACCCTTTTCCAAGTTCCTTTCTTCTTCCACTTCTTCTTCCTTTGTTATTACCATTATAAAATAATAAATCCTGTATCATATATATACTGTGATGTTATTATAAATATGGTACAACCATATTCAGTATTATATCGACCCTTTGAATAACATGTCACCATACGCACGTACGTACGGCTTACCGTCTCCTCGTCGTGGTGTAATTGTTATTCAATATATTATTATTTGGATGGGTATAATAATGATGTGTAACTCATGTAAATAATAAATATAACATGTTAATTATTCTGTATATATTATATACCATCCATTTATATATTACTTTAATATCATAATAATGATATTGTCACTCGTGCGTACGTACGAACTACCGTCTCCACGAACGCGATGTGATTCATTCTCCATCATATCCATTCAAGTATAATTATCATTTGATGATTTAAAAATAATGTTTAAGGACTTTATATCTTTCTGTATATGAATAATATACAACCTATCCATGACAAACATGGCTTATGTAACAAAACATATAAAATAAAACGAGTAAGTTAACACCCGAAACGACGATAATACTAAGATATTATTAACAAAGCAATGTTAAAAGATCATATATGATATCATATGAATGTATATGATTCTTGTATAATTTAATAACAATTATTTCACTATTATACAGGATGTTAACCTACCCCAACCAAGGAAAAGTACATGGTAAGGGTTATTTCACAATCTCTTCATTATCCGAGGTTGTTTATACGTAATAATCTACTGGGATCTCTTTATCATCCACATCCATGATTCTTAAAAATGTATTTCAAAACATTTTTACTATTTAATAGAATATGAGTTAAAGTCATTTATACCCTTTTTTGACTTTTTATAAGAGTTTTATAAAGGAATCTTTCCGTCGTTTTCCAAACAAGGTGCTTTTAACCTTTTCAACAGAATTAAGGTAAGAATGTTTTTTTAACTTATACGGCGGGTGCAGTTATTTTCTGCCATTATAAAATCATCTAATATTCCCTTACAAGCTTATAAGAATATTTTCAATGAAAATGTTTTATTTTATAAATATATGATTTCAAAATAGAAAGAGATATTTCTCTAAAAAGAGTTTTGATTTCATCTATGTCAACATCCTTTGATGGATTTTACGCTTATTTGAAGTTGATTTATTATGATACAAAACTTCTATATTTTATTGAAGGTTTTGTGATATGTTTTACTATGGATGTGCTATTTGTATACCATTCATAGTTTATGGTGAAAGTATTGACATTTCGTCTGCTAGTTTTAATGCGAATGTTTATGTTATGTTTAAACCTTTTCATATGGGAATGCATTGGACTTAATATGTGATGGGTGGAGCCCACTATAGCTCCTAGATGCATCGGTAGGTCTCATGAGACAAACTAGTGTCTTGGCACAAGGCCTTGGAAAAATCTTATTTGTAGTCTTGGCATGAGGCCTTGGCTATGTGGTTATGATAGTCTGGCATTATGCATTCCATCATTATGAAAGTGGTTATTGATATTGCATGTGATTATTCGATTAGTAGAATATACATGTGAATAAGAAAATGGAATTATTTCATTTTACTTTTTCCATTCTTTTTTGAAGTTCAAGTTTAAAAGGCTTTTGTTTTAGTTATACATTGCCTTAAATGTTTAAGCTTATTTTTGAAAGTTTCTGCTATATTGTTATCCTTACTGGGCATTTGAGCTCACCCCCTTACTTTGTTTTATTTTTTCCAGGAAATGAAGAAGTAAATTATGAATGTCCTGCAGAGATATTATGTGGGGATATGAGTCTGGAATATGAAGAAAAGATGTTGTTGTAGTTTTCATTTTTATGATGTATTGTAAGACTTATGAATATATCTAGTGTTTCCAAGGCTATTAAACCAATCGGTCTTTCGAGATTTGATCCTTCTTGTGATCATGCCAATGTTATGTAATAATGAACCAACTCTAGGTAACTGGGGTCGGGGCGTTACACCAGTTACCCAGATTCGGTGCATTATTACATAACATTGGCATGATCACAAGAAAGACCAAATCTCGAATGACCGATTGGTTTAGTAGCCTTGGAAACACTAGATATATTCATAAAGTTTTTCATTACATAATAAAGTGAAAAACTACTACAACAACATAGTCTCCATATTCCACACTCATATACCCACATAAAATCCCTACAGATCATTCATAACTTACTTCTTCACATCCTAGGAAAAATAAAACATAGAAAAGTGTTGAGTTCAAATGCCCAGTAAGGATAACAATATAGCCGAAACTTTCAAAAATAAGAATAAACATTTAAGGTAATGTATAACTAAAACAAAAACCTTTTAAACTTTAACTTCAACATAGTATGGAAAAAGAAAAATGAAATAATTCCATTTACTTATTCACATGGATATTCTACTAATCGAATAATCACATGCAATATCAATAACCACTTTCATAATGATGGAATGCATAATGCCAGACTATCATAACCACATAGCCAAGGCCTTGTGCCAGGACTACAAATAAGATTTTTTCAAGGCCTTGTTCCAAGACACTAGTTTGTCTCATGAGACCTACCGACGCATCAAGGAGCTATATCGGGCTCCACCCGTCACATATTAAGTCCAATGCATTCCCATATGAAAAGGTTCAAACATAACATAAACATTCGTATTAAAACTAGCATACAAAATGTCAACACTTTCACCATAAACTATGAATGGTATAAAAATAGTACATACACAGTCAAACATATCACAAAACCTTCAATACAATATAGAAGTTTTGTATCATAATAAATCAACTTCAAATAAGCGTAAAATCCATCAAAGGATGTTGACATAGATAAAACCAAAACTCTTTTTAGAGAAATATCCCTTTCTATTTTGAAATCATTTAAGAGTATTATATTTATGAAATAAAAAATTTTAATTGAAAATAATCTTATAAGCTTGTAAGGGAAGCTTCGATGATTTTATAACGGTGGAAAATAACCGCACCCGCCGTATAAGTTAAAAAAACATTCTTACCTTAATTCTGTCGAAAAGGTTAAAAAGCACATTGTTTGGAAAATGACGGAAAGATTACTTTATAAAACTCTTAGAAAAAGTCAAACAAGGTTATAAATGACCTTAACCCATATTCTTTTAAATATTATAAATGTTTTGAAATACATTTTTAAGAAACATGGATGTGGATGATAAAGAGATCCCAGTAGATTATTACGTATAAACAACCTCGGATAATGAAGAGATTGTGAAATAACCCTTACCTTGTAATTTTCCTTGGTTGGGGTAGTTTAACCTCCTGTATAATGGTGAAATAATTGTTATTAAATTATACAATAATCATATACAGTAATATGATATCATATATGATTTTTTAACATTGATTTGTTAATAATATCTTAGTATTTTCGTTGTTTCGGGTGTTAACTTCCTCGTTTTCTTTTATATGTTTTGTTACGTAAGCCATGTTTGTAATGGATAGGTTGTATCTTAATCATATCCATAATTATATCAAGTCCTTATATACTATTATTAATCATCAAATGAGAATTATACTTGAATAGATACGATGGAGAATGAATCTCATCGCATTCATGGAGACGGTAGTCCGTACGTACGCACGAGCGACAATATCATTCTTTTGATATTAAAATAATATATAAAAGGATGATATATAATATATACAGAATCATTATCATGTTATATTTATTATTTACATGAGTTTCACATCATTATTATACCCACCCAAATAATAATATATTGAATAACAATTACACCACGACATGGAGACGGTAAGCCGTACGTACGCACGTATGGTGACATGTTATTCAAAGGGTGGATATAATAATGAATATGATTGTACCATATTTATAATAACATCACAGTATATATATGATACTGGAGTTATTATTTTATAATGGTAATAACAAATAAAGAAGAAGTGGAAGAAGAAAGGAACTTGGAAAAGGGTGGTGAAATCATTACCTCTTCTTCGGGTTCTTCCTTTTGATTTGATCAAAAGGGCTCCTTAGGTTGTCTTTCGGATCAAACTAAGGAATCTAGGTTGTAGTTAGGGAATTTGGGAGAGTATTTGGTCAGAGTTTGGCCGAACCAAAAGGCTTTTAAGGTGTGAAGAAATGAGAAGGAGGAGTTCCCTTTTATAAGAGGGGTGAGGGGCACCTTTGGGAAATCTAGAAATATTAATTTATAATAAATTCATATTCGGTTTATAATGGCTAAAAAGTTGCTTATTTAAATTTTAAGGTGGGTATAGGTCTAAAAACATTCAACCAATAGAATTTAGACAGGTTTGGGTACTTATATTAACCTTATCTTTACGTATTAACTCTAAGTTAATTAGTTTCATTTTTACAATGTCTCTTTGTATTTTTATATTATATGGTTAATAAAATTACTATATACATCTAGGATACCCCAAAGTGGTCCATTATTGATATAAATATCATGATATAAGTCTCGTGGCTGAACCTTAGATTTTTAAGAATTTAATATCAATTAATAATATAATAGTTGTTTTAAAAACTCTTTTATGTCAATTTTGACACTATTCAATAGTTGATTTTTGTGAAACTCATAACAAAATGATTACTTAGAAAAAAGTTAACTAAATCAATCCTAATATGTCATAGTATCCTATTAAATTAGTTTAATTCATTAAAAGTCTCAAATTATATTTATTTGGGTATTTATAATATCAATTATTTTAATTTGTCACTATTATGGTAATTACTGCATCATCATTGTGTCATACATAAATTAAATTATGTAATCTATAAAAATTATAAATAAACTATAATTATGTAGGAAATCGTTTTAGCTTTCTAATGAGTATTTATAGTCGAAAATACAACATATATAACCCTATGTAAAAATTGTTTTTCTAAAAGATATATGCTTATGTCATTTTTGTACTTATTTTAACTTAATTAAAATTAAGTGTCCCTATCACCTACAAGTGGCTCCATGGGGTCCCAAAATCGACCCAAAGATGCCTATGGTCGAACATGTTTCAAACAATAAGTCTAGGACACGTTTTAAGGTAATTTAGTATTATTATAATATTATTTTTAACCCTTATTTACCGGATTTACCTTTAACCATGGTAAATAAAATATTTACCGAAGTAATTATTCAAAATGTCTAAAAATAAAAGTTATCTATTTACACAATTTGAAAATCCTGATTCCAAATATGGAATCCATTTTTCCAAATTCAAAACACAGAAGTGGAAGAAATTAATTTAAAATTAATTCCTGCTGTTAAAACAAAAAGCGTGTTTTTAAGATATAATAACTATCAAAAGATTGATACTTGTTTATGTTCAGTTTAATTGTGAAATTATGTCCAATGACCAATATTGTATTAAATATTAAAAATATATTCTAAATATACTTTAAAACTACTCAAATTCATAATTTATCACTATTAATTATTTTGATTAAAAAAGTTGTTTTTAATTAAAATTTAGTAATTTTCACTATTCATCAAAATATTAAAGTTATCCGAAAAGTACCAAAATTTTACCTTAGGCTAAAATAGATATTCCGAATCCAAAAATGAAGTCCATTTTGAAATATAAAATATATATAATTTCAAAAAGTAGGTATTACTATTCATAACAGCTAGTTTGATTGGTTGTGGTGTGTTAGAACTCGATGTTGCGTACAACACACGCTATCACATTATTCAAAGTGAAGCGTACCGTAGAATCTTGGGGTGTTACAGGGCCCATCCCACGACACCACCATATCGACCAAATGCACAGGCAGAAATCAACCCCATAGAGAACCGTTGGACGCCCCACACAATGCATCTCGGAAGGACCTCTCTGGAAGATGAGGCCGAGGAGGGGAGCCTGGAATCTCCAAAGAGTGCTGAGGCACAACCAAGACTGGAATGCCAGGGTCAAAGGTCACCTGAGATGAGCACTCCACCCAGGCATGGCCCGCCGACATGGAAACGGTCGAAATTTTTCGAAAACCTCCAAGAGCGTGAGGCACGTTCTTAAAACCTTCCATCTTTCCACCTTTTCCTTCTTGATCCTACATCCATATAGAGACATTGTCTCTATGATGAAAGGTGTGAGATATATACAGATCACAAGAGTTTACAATATATATTCTCATATAAATAACTCAACACGATGAAAGGGAGATGACTCGAACTAATCAAGGATTATTATTTTTCCTTAAACTACCTCCCAGGAAAGACAAATAAGGCAGCTAATGCATTGAGCATGAATGATCTTGGAGTTTTAAACACAATATGGATTGAAAGGGATATTGTATTAATGGATATAGTAAGGATGGAAATGGTAATTATCAAAGAATTTTAAACATCATTAATTTTTCAATAGGTTGACCAACCATATTTATTGGAAATAATTAAAAGTTCTCATCCTAATGATGAGAATATTCAAAAGAAAACTAGTGCTGTGGATGATGGGAAGTTGCAATACTTCATATATGAAGATAAAATTCTGAAATTTGTGAAGAGACTTTGTGTTAAAACTATACCCATGGTAAAAAGGGAGTTATTAGGTGATTCCCATAGTTTGAATTTATCTATACACCTTGGTAGAACTAAAATGTATAGATATTTGAAGGAACATGTCTAGTGAGACAACATGAAGTGGAAAATTGTTGATTATGTATCAACATGTTTAGAATGTCAACAAGTGAAGGAATAATGAAAACATCCTAGAGGAGTCATGAAACCAATACCTATTCCTACATGAAAATGGGATGACATCACCAGGGATTTTGTCACTCGATTACCCAAAACTCCAAGAAAGAATGATGCAATATGGGTAATTTGGTATCAACTTATGAAATCTTCACATTTCTTTGATTTAAGGGAGGATTTTACACTGGAGCAATTGAAAAAAATCTATATCAATAAAGTTTTAAGATATAATGTAGAACCTATTTCAATAGTGTATAGTCAGGATCCTAGATTTACATCAAAATTCAAGAAAATTATTCAGAAATATTTGGATACTGAGCTTCGATTGAGTACTCCTTATCACTCTCAAACTAACGGTCTAATAAGAAAAGAATATACAAACATTAGAAGACATGTTGTGATCATTATCACTTGATTTTTAAGATATGTGGGATTAATATTTAACTTTTTTGGAGTTTTCCTATAACAATAGTTTCCATTAAAGAATTCAAATGGCACCATATTAAGCATTGTATGGAAAGATATTCCATACAACAACATGTTGGGATGAAGTTGGTGAAAGGAAGTTTGTGGGTTCAGATCTTGTGGAGGAAACAACAAAAAAGGTAAAGATGATTCGATCCCATATCAAAGAATCTCAAAGTAGACAAAAGAACTATGATTATAATCAAAGGAAGGATTTTGGAATTTGAAGTTGGAGATCATGATTTATTAAAATTATCTCAATGGAAGGGTGTTATAAGATTTGGGAAGAAAGGGGAACTGATCCCTAGGTACATTGAACCTTTTGAAATTCTAGAAAGAGTTGGAGATATTGCATATAATTTTGAAATTCCACCTTGCCTCCCTAACATACACAATGTGTTCCATGTATCATTGTTGAAAATTTAAATGATAGACCCAATGCATGTCCTCACTTATGAAAGTATAGAATTGGAACATGACTTATCTTACTATGAAGAGCCTATCCTGATTCTGGAAACTAAAGAATAGGAGTTGAGGAATTATACGACTCAAATAGTAAAGATACCTTGGAAAAATTTTAAAATCAAAGAGGCCACATGGGTGCCTAAGGAACTTATTACAAAGACCTACCCAAATCCTTTTGTGATGTAACATTCTAGTAATTTCGCAGATGAAAGTTTTGCAAGGGGGGAAGAATGTAACACCCCAAGGTTTAAAAAAAATTTATTATAGAATAAATTCAATACTAAGAAGATACGAATAAAAAACTTTTATATTTATAATAGATAGTTATAAAATGGCCATTAGATAAAATTTTTCCTCTTCTGTGTTTTGAATTTCAGAAAACTGACAACACAATTGCGATTAGTAAGATATTTAGAGTCTAATAGGATCAATTTACATTTTTAGTGAATAGAAACGTACCCTTATGAATAGTAATATGAAACTTATGAATATTAAATCATATTATTATTTTATTTTCATAAGGTTAAATTACAATGAGATCTATATTAATTTTTCAAGGTGATATAAAATGAATTATAATTTTAAAATTGTTATTTTTAGAATAAATTATGATTTTATTTAAAAATTAAATTAATACTATTTAGAAAATTATTTTTAAAAAATAGATTTCATTTTTGATTTCATAACATCAATATTTGGTTACGATGAATTTATGAGAATCTTATGAAATACTTTAGTTTTTCATGAATATTAAAAATATAGTTTTGAGTTTTCTGCATGTCTAATGACATCATAATGATGTAATAATTAATATAAAATTCCGGTTGACTTATGTACATTAAAATATGATATTAGGTGTTCCAATTGTCTAATACCATGGGAAAATACCATGAGAAAGCCCATGGTTTTTTAAATACCATTAATGACGTGTCTTTTTAAATTAATAAAAAAACTCCCTCTCTTTTACTATAAATACCCACTCGTTACTTTGTTTTATCTCATTTAAAATTAATAGTCCTATAATATCTAGTATTTTTACCTCCCTAATATTCCTCCCATGGTTTACTTAACTCCCCAAGGTCCCAACCTTCATGTTTTAGGAGTTACTCTACATGGTAAGGGAATCTATCACCCTTCCCTTTTTCAAGGATTTTTTATGTTATTTTCTTTTAATTTCAATTGGATTATGTTGGGATATGTCATTACATACCCCTTAATGTATATATTATATAAGAATTATTAGAGACCCATTTTTTCTCTCATAAAAATGTTTTATTAATTATTAAGCAATGTCGTTAGGCTACATAATTTTCGCATGGGATTTCTCAAATTCTCTATTTTTCTTTCATGTTCCTTTATTTTCTTTTTATCTTCTCATATACCCTCATCCAAAAGCTATTATAACACTAGTACCTTAAATATACTGTAATTTCGTTATTATAATGAAAAAATTCATCATCATCTCTCATTTCACCTTCATTTATACTAAAAATGAAAACACTATATGAGATGTGTTAATTTATCGCATTCAAGGATGAAGGGTTTTCAATTTCTATTACCATCATTAATTCTATTTATGAAACCATTTTATGGTTTAAATAGGATATAATATATATATTATATCTTATTTAAGTTTTTTTAATCTTTTGTTTACCCATGATATTAATTTATAAATAAAAATGAGTTCCTTGTGATAAAAACCCTCCAATTAACCCAACCAATTATCCTTAATGTTTTATATAATGATTCATCTTCAATTCAAATAACCAAATGAATTTTAAAACCATGTAATATTATGGATGTTGAAAAATAACATAAAACTTCTATTCTCAACAACCATTCTCATCTTACACATTTATCCTTAAATATATATAGGTAAACCGATCATGAATACCAAGGAAGAAAACGCTCCCAAACAATAAAATTCAACCACTTAATTCCATCAATAATGCCATGAATTAAATTAAAATGGATATAATAAATAAATTAAATAAATAATAATTTATTTAAATATTAATAAATGAATTTACTTTAGTAATACAGGACACTAAGATCAAGTGAAGAACACCAGAAGACTTATGATAAGGGTTTTATACCTGAACCTCCATTTTCATTCAGGTTACTCTTATTCTCTACTTACCACAATTAAATTAATATTTATTCATTTTTAATCCTCATAAATTCTTTTTTAATGTTCTATATGTGTTAACAAACCATAATCATACTTTCATTTATGGGGTGTTATATGTTTTAAAGGGATCTTTCAAAAATTCTTACTGAAATACTAGCCCGATTCAAGGGAATTTCTCAAATTATTACCTATTTTCAAGGGAACTCTATAATATGTTTTTAGAAACCATTATATTTATAAAATAACACATATTATTATGAAAAAACTATATTACTTCACTTCTAGTTTTATACAATGATTTTTCCAAAAGAACTCTTATTTTCAAAGTAAAAGAGTATCTCAAGAATTACTCGATGATTTTATAAGAGTATCTTCATCTATTTCAAAAATCTTGTTGATTATTATGTATTATTGGGATTAATATTTTATGATATCATCTAAAATATTTAATTTATTGTTTTATAATTAGTTTGAATATGAATGTGCTATCTTAAAACCACTCACTAATTTACTCTGAATGGTTGGTGTTTATGCTTAATGTTTAAGGAAAGTTATTTACATTTCATATGTTAGTTTCAATATGAATGTATATGTTTCTTATGTTTATCCCCATTCACATGAGGAATGAATTGGATTTATTAAGTGATGGGTGGGGCTTGCTATAGACTCTCTATGCATTGGTATCTCATGAGACAAACTACAGTCTTGGAACGAGGCCTTGACAAAATGGTTATTTATGCTCTTGGTATGAGGCCTTGGATACATGGTTTTGATGTATGGAAATATGAATTCCCTCATTATGAAACTATTAATTTAAAGTTCATGTGGTTATTTGACTATTATATTACCCATAACTATTCTTTATTATGACATTAATTATTTAGCTCTTATTCCAACCAAAATGTGTTCAATTTTATTTTGAAAGGCATGTGTTTTTAGTTATTCACCATGCCTAATGTTTATATCTATGATATATTCCATTATATTTCTCACCCTTACAAAACATTTGAGCTCACCCATTTCTTATGTATCTTTTTCCCACAACATGAAGAGGTATATTATGAATTAAATTCATGGATAACCTAAAAGTTATGAATGATTTCAAAGGATTTTCTATATTTTATTTCCTTTCAAGTTTTAATGTTAAACTTTGGTATGTATCTGGTTTTCCAAAAACAACTAAACTAATCATTCCTTTAGGATATTACTTTCTTGTAATCATTCTAATTTAAGGAATTAAGGCACTAGATCCAGGTTACTAGGGTCAGGTCTGTACATATATGCTCCTTGAAAAAATCAAAAAATGAGAGAATAGAATTAACAATTGGCGATAAAAAGAAGAAGAAGCATATAAACATAATTAATGACATATGGTACCAAAGTAAAAAAATTTACATACTTAAAATCTTGTGATAAGAATAAGAACACAATACTAATTTAATACACAAACCATATGTGGTAGCATAAGAAAAAAGGATGGGGCTCATGAAACATTTAGATGAATTATACTGTCCAAAAAAGGAAACAAATATAAATAAAATAAAAGCCACAAATTATTAATAATATAAAATTGTTGAAATATAGAAGAAACAAGAGTTCTAGGGAGATTGAATATCATCTATAAAATGTATAGAATAGTATAAGAACTTATAGTGGTGAGTCAAAGACTCACCATTAGGGAAAATATATAGCACTGACATGTATCATAATTGATATAAGAGAACGGCGTTGAAAGACTCACCATTGTAATTTTTATAGTCATGAAAAAATATACACCATTGGGTAAATTTTTCCAATGGTTTAAATATTTATCACCATTGGTAAAAAATAACGGTGTCTTAAAATAATCTCTGTTGAGTTCTTCCAATGGTGATTCCCAGTAAAACCATTTGAGGAGATATGAGAATAGTGGGAGTAAGATGAATAAAAACATAAATGAATAATGTAGAATAAAAATGAAACGGAGGATGATGAATGATAACATTAAAACCCAAGAACAAATAACGAAACACCAAATGAGCAATGCACAAGCATGAAGACGAAAATTGAAAGAGGTAAAGGATTTTTTTTTGAAAGATGGGATGACGTGAGAATTATGGGTGATAGGTGGTCTAACAAATTGAGGAATAAGATGAACACAAGACACTATTGGATTGAGTAAAAATAATGAACCAAGATCAGTAGAAAAAATCCGTAAATTGAAGTCTTGAGTATGTCACTAGAGAAGAAAAAAGATGAACCATATAGAAAATCAAGGAGGAATACAATGAAGAGGAGAAAGAGAAATATGTGGGAGAGATGAAATGAAGAAATAAGAAATAAAAATACATATCATGCAAGATATGCTGGAGATCGACGGATGAGGAAAATTGAGATGGGATACGACAGAACATATTTGATCTCAATTGAAAAATTTCTTCTCACATTGAAACTAAATGTAGATAATGAGTGGTATAAAATCTAGGAAACATAGTTACTCCCCTCATAAAAAAGATACCTCACACACTAAATGGGTGAATAAATCCCATTATCTATGCATGCAACCCCAATATTATAGACATGATCAGTTGGATCCAAGTGAGAACAATGATTGATCCACCTTCGCTCTATGTGGACCTTCAGTGTAGTACCTCCCTTGAAGGAAGACCCATTCAGGTGCCATTAAAATGCGATTTAGGTTCACCTTGGTCTTTCCCATTGCGATATTTTTTTACTATATAAAAAACGTTAAGGATTAGAAATAACCAAATATCATATCAAAGAAAACAAAACCAAGTTATTCCCAAATAACATTTTGAACTAAAATAAAATAAGAAGTAAAAAAAATTAGACATCATAATGAAATATGAATATATGTTAATAAGAAATAATTTACTTAAAAAATATGAATTTAATTAAATATTATATAACATTATTTTATCAAAACAAAGATATAATTAAATTAGTAAATACCTAATTACAATTTTTTTCTTTTTATACATTAAAAAAATTATATTTATTAAATTTTCAAAAAAATTAATTGAAAATGTATAAAATCTTTAAAAACATTATCCCCGTATTAAAGATTTATCAAAAAGTACAATATACAAAAATGGTAAAATAAACAGGATAAAATATTACAGTAAGATACAAAAAAATAATGCATTGTTATTGTTTAATCAATTGAAATTTTAAACATTAGGATCTAATTATCATTTCAGAATATTATACACATATTAGTGAGATAATAAAAGTTATATATAGTTGCACTATTCATGTATAAAGTGTCACTTAATAAAAAATAATCAAAGTGAAATAAAGAACATTCAATTTACAGAATACATACATAAAAAATTGATTTGATTTATCAAAATAGAAAATATAATTAATAAATAGTTAATAATTTAGCATACCTAATTCAAAATATAAAATAGTGTATAAAATAGATACTCCCTTTTAAACAAAAAAAATCAATCACTGTAAAGTGAAAAAAATAAAATATTCAATGAAAGGAGAATTAAGACATAGTTATTTTAGCAAAAAAAATTTAACCGAAATGATCTAATTACCATTAAAACATAGTTATATGTATTTATCATAATATAAAATTTACAAAAAATAGAAAAGTAAATATTTATTTACATGTTATGTTTAAACACAAGAAAATTACAAAAACATTGTTACATTCAATGAAACACAAATTTTCATGAACATATTTGATAAAAAAATATTTCCAAATAAATAATTTTTTAATAAAAGTTTTAAAAAAGAAAAATCACCATGAGTTTAAATATTGAAATATTATATCTAAAAAATAAACCAACTAAACAAATTTTACTATCAAACGTAAATAAACTTTAAAATAAGTTTATTATTTAAAAAAATCCAGGATTGAAAAAATGTTTCAAGTAAGAATTATGAAAGAATAAAATATAAATCACGTAAGATATTTATAATTTTATTAAATACTTCCCAGATTAGTTGTTGAAAATTTATTTTAAGCAGACTAAGGTATTTCAAGCTTGAAAAAACAAATTTTTTAAACACTTTTTCAAAACTTACAGAGTATTAAATTATTTCAAATAGAAAATTAAGAGGAAACTCCCCGTAAATTCATGTAACTTTAAAAAATAATAAAATAATACCATTAAAACATTTTTAGAGAAAAGTAAACATATAATTAGAATATTTGGAATTGAATTGTTTACTATGTAAACTACAATAATTTTACATGATATGAAAAAAAATAGATAAAAATGAAATGACATTCCTTGAATCAGAAATATAATGATTTTATAAAAAATATAAGATATTTTTTAAGATAGTGTATCTCATTATATTATAGTCGATATTATGCAGGACCTTTAAAAATAAACTTATCCAGAAATGGTGACAAAATTAGGTTCAATGGATTTGAAACATCCTTTTGGATCCCATACTGTCCATATACCATGTAACTTTGGAACTCTTCATTCTAGATTCCTTTAAAATAAACCAAATAGATATTTTTTTTGGTACCCAGACTAGTTTGGTTCCAACTGTATTAGTAAATAAAGATTTTGGTACCTATACAGATGTGAGACATTTATTTTATGGTAATATAGAATTTAAATTTTTAGAAGTGAAAGTCTTAGTATTACCTGAATAATGAGTATACTTCAATGAACATTAATTTGTATAATTCCATTTCATGTTATAATTAAAACATATAACATTTTAAATATTCGTATTTATTCATTTAACAAAAATAGTTTTATATATCTGAGAAAAATATATATTATACATGGAACCACTTTAATCATATTTGTGTTTTTTTATTGCCATTATTTTATCAAATTTACATTGGCCTCTAACAAATAAAGATAAGGTTTTCTTCAAAAAAGTGATATCATCTTTAAGATTTTCATTCTATTTCTAAATAACTTCCAGGTCATCACATATTTTCACATTTGAACATGATCCAAAAATTTTCAGTTTCTTATTTCAATATTTAAGATTCTTACATTCCTTTTCAAATTTATCTAAATAACCCATACCTATTTAAATCATATATGTTGATCTTCATCATTTCTAGATAGAAAATATTTTATTTTGAAATTGTCATATTTAAATTTGATCAATTCAGAATCTATAAACTTTTTCAATTTTATATATTATATAAAATATTATCATTCAATTTTTTTTTCTTATTTAGTATTCTTATTTTCACTTTGTAGTTCCCTATATAGTTTATCCATTCTTAATATGTCACTTTGAAAATTTTCATCTTGATCCATCATTTCTTTAACTTCATTTTCCATATCAGATTCATAACTAGAACTATAATTCTATTCAGAATGTAGTTAATTTACAGTAATATCTATCAAATATAAATTTGTAGATTAATATTAACTTTCAGAACTTACATCACTTGATTTTGACCCTTCTATAAAATTCTATCCAACATGATAAGTATTTATTTGTTACTTATTGTGTTTCTCTAACCCACATTCTTGTTTTAATTACAAAGCAACATATTTACTGGTATTACCTCATTTACTATCCACTCTATCATCCCTTTGTTAATCTCTTATAAGAATCTTCTTAAAGACTCTTTTACCCTTCATTTACTTGTACACACCGTTGGTGAAATTTTTAATTTCATCCTTCTCACATTGCTATAACTCAAAATTAGAATAATTATTAATAACATTTATATTTGATTTAAATTCTATACCTTTCCTTTTATCTTGGTCATCAGTATTTCCATTCCTCATTTCCAGCTCATATTGAAGTAGTGATCCTATCATATCATCCATGGAATATTCAATAAATTTATTTCTTTCTTCAAATTCCACATTCTTTGAATGCCATATTTTGGGTAGAGTTCACAGTAGTTTTTCAGTAAGGGATTCATTATTCATGGTTTTTTCTAAAGAAACCATAATGTTAAAAATATTTCTGAATCTATTATACATCTCATTTATACTTTCTTGATCTATCATCTTGAACTCTTGAAATTCATCTTGGTGTATACCTAACTTAGTTATCTACAAATTTTAGTACCTTAATGAGTGAATTTTAATGTCCTCCAAAAGTCAGATGTAGTTTTTTCAAGATGAAATATGACTATAAATATTTCTACGTTGGGAGAAATATAAGAAATTCATAACTTTTTAATTTAAAAAACATTTTGTAGATTCATTACTAGTATGTGTTTCTAAATAAATATCAGATAATTTACAAGGTTTATACATAATAAACCAATATTTAAGACCAATATTCTTTAGAAGTACCTCAATTCTGTCACTCTAGTAGACATAATCACTTCCATTTAAGTGAGGTGGTCTGATAGGATTCAATATCTCAAATTATTGGTTAGCCATATCAATGTAGTGGATCTTTTCCTTAGGCATTTAAGTCTAGGATAATGGTTAGTTCAGAAATATATAATGAAAGAAATTAAAACCATTTCCTTAAACAGGTACCATGCTATGATACCAATTGTAAGGTCCTTTATTATGGAAGAGGTGACTAGGGGGGGTGAATAGTCATTTTGTTTTATTATTAAAAAAACTAATTTATCAAAGTTATATAATAGTGTTAAATATTTCAATAGAAATAAAACAACTAAGAGAGATAATTTTTATAGAGGTTATGATCACCAAGATCCTAGTCCTCTCTTCAATCTCCTCTACTCCTCGAGGAGACTGGTATGCACTATATCCTCACTTTTTAATGGGAGTGATAACACAATTAAAAATGATTACAGATGTACCTTTTCACACCTAGTGGAATAACACCAAACTTTTGATAGAGTCACAAACAACATTCCTTTTATCAGGGAGGAATAACCCAATGATAGATTTTGGATGGGAAAAGCTTAAACCATTACTCTACAATACAAAGAGGCGATATGAATAATTACAGTGGAAAAAATAATAGAAAAAAATACAATAACAATTGAGTATATGATAATGAAATTTATTGTATCTTGTGTTATTTTATCACATTAATGGATAAATATGGAGATGATGAATATCCTTAGTGATCAAAAAAGAACAGTTGATGTTGAAGAAGTTTCTTGATCAAAATTATTGACCAACATTAAATTATTTCATATCCCATTCAAATACAATAAACTGCACTTGTATATTTTTTTTTATCCTTGTAGAATGCTCATGAAACATAAAATCAGAGATCTAGAGGAGTGTGACCATATCCAATCTATGCAAGTCACATATTATTTTTTTGCATTAAATCCATGCTAAAAAACAAAAACACATTCAGACTAATATTTATTCATGAAATATTAAAATTAAAATTAATATAATAAAAGTAATATTTATTAAACAAATCAAAATTGAAGTCAATTTAAATAATAATAAAACGAATGATATATTATATGTAGTAGAATGATGAGAAAACGAGAGCATTGTAAAAAATAATTTTCATGTGAAGATGTCAGTGAAAAAAATACTTAAATTATTTTTATACAATGTTATAATTTTAATTTGATATAAAGTATTAAACATTTAATAATATAATTAATTTTAAAAATATTAACTAAAATTAAGAAAATAGAAAATTTAAAATATTTTTTTTACAAACAGTGAGTCATGAATCACCATTGAGAACATAGAGTAGTGAGACATGTCTCACCATTGGAAATGTCTGGAGGTGAGACATTACGCACCACTAGAAATTTATGGTGGTGAGTCTGTGACTCACCGTTGGAAATATCTGGTAGTGAGTCATTAAATCACCACTGGAAATTTTTGGCACTAAGTGAATCACCATTGGAAATTTCTGACGGTGAGTCCGTGAATCACTATTGTAAATGCCCAACGGTGAAAAAAAGTTTAGCTACCATTTTAAATATATCCAAAACTAAAAATAATTATTCAAAACTAAAAACATATCCATGAATTTAATAATAAAATGGTTCGAAGAAAAAAATAAATGATGACTCACCATTGGGTTCCATTGATGACTTGTTAAAAACATAACCAAATAATAAGAATAAAATGAAAAGTGAATAGCTTTACATTCTTTATCAAATAAATATAAAATATTAAAAAAACAAAATATTGATTCGAAACATCAAGTGATTCGATGCTTCTATGCTCTTGGAAAACATAAAAATATTAATAGAAAATAATTAAAAACTAATGATAAATAGAAGAATAATAATATAAAAATAATTAATGGAACCTAATAACTAATTAAGAATAATATATATTTAAAATCATGTCATAATAATAACAACACAATACTGATTTAACAGACAAACAAAAAGTTTAAGCATAAGAAAAAATTAAGGAGCTCCTGAAATTGATAGATTGATTCTACTTAAAAAAACATCAAATAGAAACATAATAAAACTCAATAATTATTAATAATATAAAATTGTAGAAATATAGAAGAAACAAGAGATTTAGGGAGCTTGGAGACGATATGTAAAATTCCTAGAGTAGCATACGAACATCTAGACGTGATTCTAAGACTCACCATTGGGGAAACTCTATAGCGGTGACATTTCTCACTATTGAAATAAGATAATAGGGTCAAAATACTCACCTTTTTAATTTTCAAAGTGGTTACAAAAGACACACCATTAGGGAAATATGTCCAATTGTGCCATGATTTCTCACCATTGGTAAAAACGAACGGTGTCTTAAGATTTTCACAATTGAGTTCTTCCAACTATGAGTCACAGTGAAACCATCAGAGGAGATATGGGAATAGTGGATGTAAGTTAAAGAAAAATATATATTAATGATGAAGAAGAAAAAATAAACTGAGTTTTATTAATGATAACATTCGAACCTAAGAAAAAATAACCCAACACAAAATGAGTGATGCACAATCTTGAAGAAGAAAATCGAAATAGATAAAGGCTTGTTTTTTTAAGGATGATATTTTATGATAATTATGGTTGATAGATGGTCCATTGGATAGTTGAAGAGGATGAACATGAGACCATGTTGTCCTGGGTCAAAATAATGACCCGAGATTAGATGAAAAAACTGTAAATTGAAGTCTTGAGTAGGTGTCCAGAGAAGGAGATGCACCAGACCAATTGTTATAAAATAAGATGATGAATAGAAGAATATGAAATATGTACAAGATATGAAATGTAGACACTTAAAATCAAAATATTGACCGCGCATGATAAGAGAGACATCGAAGGATGATGAAAATTGCGATGGGATTTGAATGAACTAATTTGATCTCAGTTGAAAAATTTCTCCCCATATCAAAACATAAATGTGGAGAATGAGTGGTATATAAACCATGAGAAAAATTTACTCCCCTCATATAAAAGACACCTCACACACTAAGCAGGTGACAAAAGCTCATTATCTGCACGTATAACCCCGACCTTATAGATGAGCTCGGTTGGCTCCAAGTGAGCACTACAACAGATCCACCATCACTTCAAAAAAAATTGAGTCTATCGGCGATTCTGAGAACCGCTACTTAACATTTTTTAAAAATAGTTTCTCGGCATTTTATAATAAACTGCTACGAAATATGTTTTTTACAGCGCCGACTCTTCCCCCCCACCTCGACCGCACCCCACAACCCTGCTTCCCCCACGACCCAGCCCCCCCGTGACCCCAGCGACCCCGTGACCCTGGCGACCCCGCTTCCCCCTGTGACCCTGACCCCCCGCTTCCCCTGGTGACCCCACAACCCCGACAACCCCGCGACCCCGACAACCCCGCTTTCCCCGCCCCCAGTGACCCCAGTGACCTATACTAACCCTAAGGTTGGAAATAAGTTTTTTTTGAATCTTTTTTAAACTCAATTTCATTGGTAACGCAGGTTGGGTTCTTGAAGAATCGAGTCATGATAGATGTATTAGAGTTAATACTAATGATATTTCGGTTGTTTTATTAAAACTAGGGTAGTGGTGTTAGAGGTATTAGAGTTTATCCTTATAGGCTAGATAATCCAGTATATGTTATGATAGTTTATTTATTCCTATTTAAGGACACTGATTATATATTTTATGACATTAGTACTCATATCATTAATTATAGAATACCGTTGGATCAGTGAAAGAATTATATAGTGATCCGGATTTGATTTATGTGCTTATTTTTATGTGGTAAATGAACTACCATGGGATGGATAGTCTTGGAATTCCAATGATATATTCTAAATTATTTTCTTTATTCTATTTTGAACCTATTGATATTTGTTTCTTCTTTTATATTTGATATTTTATCTTGTAGGAAACTTCTATGTGAATTTATGAACTGAACACGACTAGGTTTACACGTATATAAGTGCCACTCTGGATTCATCATGAAGATGATGAGAAATTTTTCTAGGTAAATGAGTATGAGGGGCCTCTACTTATTTCCAAGTTAGGAATTTATCTCTATGTATATTCAATTTCCAAGACTTAGATGATAATTTAAGATTATTGTTTTTACAAATCATCATAATAAATTCATGTATGCTAAAAAATTTCCTTAGATAAGTGTAGGTTTGTTAAATCACACTACCTACTTTCCTATCGATCTATATTAATCAATTTTACTAGAAGGATATTTATTTTCTTACTAATTATAGGATAAATATTTTAAGTGATGCCTTAATGATAAATAAATGTGATATTGAAAAGTGTTTCAATATTATATTGGAATGTTGTGACTTTTTGGGGATCACATGGAGATGTTTTGAGTTATGAATATGGTTGTGAATTTTTTTGGGAAATTTTATTTGAGATAGTTCAACTAGGTTTATTTTGTATTTAAAGTTTATTTGTATTTTCTTTATCTATATGTTATCCAAACTATATGATTTTTCATTAATGAGTATAGTCTCGGATAAAAGTAATCAATTTCATTGAATATTTATCATTTTAATTTTCATTATTTTTTGAAATGGATAACCTATTTATTTATAAGGCCTACTTGACTATAATGAATTATGACACTTAGGTATGGAGTTCCTTATAAATTTGATACTCGATCATGGAGTCCATCAAACATGTGTTACTCAAGCATAGGATCCCTTTACTTTGTATAAATTTCTTTTATGTTTTTTTTTGAAAAAGTGAAACATGAGTTGGTCTCCCAACCCATGTCCCGACAGAATTTATTAAAGAAAGAATGATTACAATGAAGTCTTGAGGTGAAATGAATTTACACCAGAAAAAGGGAAAGCAGTTACATGAATATGGAAAAAATACATACCGAATGAAAAGAGAGAGGAACTACAAGTCTTCAAGAAATCCCATCCATCATCCCTGTAACACCCCAAGATTTCATAGTGTGTTATTTCTTCAAAATAATTCAATAACTTGCACTACACGCAACACCGAGTTTAAGCGCACCATGACTTACCAAACAAGCCGTTCAAAAGAGGTTATGAATAGTATTAACTAAATTTTAAACTTTATATAATCCTTATAATTTTAGAATCCATATTATGAGTTTCTTAGACATAATGTAAGAACAAATTCATTTTCAGTATTGTAGTTTTACCAACTTTTAATAGTGAACCCTTTTTAAATAAAATATTTTAAACTTTTGACTAAATGGGGACATCAAAAAAATTTAAAATAAAACATCCCAAGCTTCCACAGTACGCTTTCCTTTGAATAAAACAGTAGTGTGTGTTGTACGCAACTTCGAGTTTTAACACACACCACAACCGATCAAACTAACCGTTATGAATAGTAATACCTAATTTTTGAAATTATATATATTTTATATTTCAAAATGGACTTCATTTTTGGATTCGGAATATCAAATTTAGCCTAAGGTGAAATTTTGGTACTTTTCGGATAACTTTCATATTTTGATGAATAGTGAAAATTACTAAATTTTAATTAAAAACAACTTTTTTAATCAAAATAATTAATATGATAAATTATAAATTTTAGTAGTAGTTTTAAAGTATATTTAGAATATATTTTTACCATTTAATATAATTTTGGTCATTGGACATAATTTTACAATTAAACCGAACATAAACAAGTGTCAATCTTTTGATAGTTATTATCTCTTAAAAACACGCTTTTTGTTTTGACAGCGGGAATTAATTTTAAATTAATTTCAGCCACTTCTGTGTTTTGAATTTAGGAAAATGGATTCCATATTTGGAATCAATATGTTCAAATTGTGTAAATAGGTAACTTTTATTTTTAGACATTTTGAATAATTACTGCGGTAAATATTTTATTTACCATGGTTAAGGGTAAATCCGGTAAATAAGGGTTAAAAAATAATATTATAATAATACTAAATTACCCTAAAACGTGTCTTAACCCTATTGGTTGATACATAGTCGACCATGGGTATCTTTGGGTCGATTTTGGGACCCCATGGATCCACTTGTAAGTGATAATGACACTTTATTTTAATTAAGTTAAAATGAATACAAAAATGACACAAGCATATATCTTTTAGCAAAACAATTTTTACATTGGGTTATTTATGTTGGACTTTAGATTATAAATATTAATTAGAAAGATAAAAATCATTCCTACATAATGATATTTTATTTATAATTTTTAGACATTAAATAATTTATTTTATTTATGACACAACGATGATGCAGTAATTACTATAATAGTGAAAAAATAAAATAATTGATATTATAAATACCCAAATAAATATAATATGAAACTTTTAATAAAATTAAACTAATATTCTAGGATAATATGATATATTAGGATTTATTTAATTGACTTTGTTCTAAGTAATCAATCTGTTATGAGTTTCACAAAAATCAACTATTGAATAGTGTCAAAATTGACATAAAAGAGTTCTTAAAACAAATATTATATTATTAATTGATATTAAATTCCGAAAAATCTAAGGTTCGGCCAAGAGACTTATATAATGATAGTTTCATCATTAATGGACCAATTGGGGGTCTCTTGGATGTATATAGTAAGTTTATTAACCATATTATATAAAAATAAAAAGAGACATTATAAAAGTGAAACTAATTAACTTAGAGTTAATAATTAAAGATAAGGTTAATATAAGTACCAAAACCTGTCTAAATTATATTGGTTGAGTGTTTTTAGACCTATATCCACCTTAAACTTTGAATAATAAACTTTGGAGCCATTATAAACCGAATATGAATTTATTATAAATTAATATTTCTAGCTTTTCCAAAGGTGCCCCTCACCCCTCTTATAAAAGGGCACTCCTCCTTCTCATTTCTTCACACCTACAAAGCCTTTTGGTTCGGCCAAACTCTGCCCAAATACTCTCCCAACTTCCCTCACTACAACCTAGGGGCCTTAGTTTGATCAGAAAGCCAACCTAAGGAACCCTTTTGATCAAATCAAAAGGAAGAACCCGAAGAAGAGGTAATGATTTCACCACCCTTTTCTAAGTTCATTTCTTCTTCCACTTCTTCTTCCTTTGTTGTTACCATTCTAAAATAATAAATCCAGTATCATATATATACTGTGATGTTATTATAAATATGGTACAACCATATTCAGTATTCTATCCACCCTTTGAATAACATGTCACCATATGTGCGTACATACGGCTTACCGTCTCCACGTCGTGGTGTAATTGTTATTCAATATAATATTATTTGGATGGGTATAATAATGATGTTTAAATCATGTAAATAATAAATATAACATGTTAATAATTCTGTATATATGATATACCATCCATTTATATATTATTTTAACATCAAAAGAATGATATTGTCTCTCGTGCGTACGTACGGACTACCGTCTCCACGAACGCGATGAGATTCATTCTCCATCATATCCATTCAAGTATAATTATCATTTGATGATTTAAAAAATGATGTTTAAGGAATTGATATCATTATGGGTATGAATAATATACAACCTATCCTTTACAAACATGGCTTATGTAACAAAATATATAAAGAAAATGAGTAAGTTAACACCCGAAACGACGATCATTCTAAGATATTATTAACAAATCAATATTAAAAGATCATATATGATATCATATTAATGTATATGATTATTGTATAATTTAATAACAATTATTTCACCATTATACAGGAGGTTAACCTACCCCAACCAAGGAAAAGTACAAGGTAAGGGTTATTTCACAATCTCTTCATTTTCCGAGGTTGTTTATATGTAATAATCTACTGGGATCTCTTTATCATCCACATCCATGTTTTCTTAAAAATGTATTTCAAAACATTTTTTTATTATTTACAATAATATGGGTTAAATTCATTTATACCCTTGGTCGACTTGTTATAATAGTTTTATAAAGGAATCCTTCCGTCGTTTTCAAAACAAGGTCCTTTTTAACCTTTTCGACAGAATTAAGGTAAGAATATTTTTTTTAACTTATACGGCGGGTGCGGCTATTTTCCGCCGTTATAAAATCTTCAAAGCTTCCATTAAAATATTATAAGAATATTTTCAAAGAAAATGTTTTATTTTATATGGATCTTAAATGATTTCAAAATAAAAGGAGATATTTCTTTAAAAAGAATTTTGATTTCATCTATGTCAACATCCTTTGATGGATTTTAAGATTATTTGAAGTTGATTTATTATGATACAAAACTTCTATATTGTATTGAAGGTTTTGTGATATGTTTGACTGTGGATGTGCTATTTTTATACCATTCATAGTTTATGGTGAAATTATTGACATTTCGTATGCTAGTTTTAATACGAATGTTTATGTTATGTTTAAACCTTTTCATATGGGAATGCATTGGACTTAGTAAGTGACGGGTGGAGCCCGCTATAGCTCCTCGATGCATCGGTAGGTATCATGAGACAAACTAGTGTCTTGTAACAAGGCCTTGGCAAAATCTTATTTGTAGTCTTGGCACGAGGCCCTGACTATGTGGTTATGATAGTCTGGCATTATGCATTCTAACATTATGAAAGTGGTTAGTGATTTTTCATGTGATTATTCGATTAGTAGAATATCCATGTGAATGAGTAAATAGAATTATTTCATTTTATTTATACCATACAATGTTGAAAGTTCAAGTTTAAAAGGCTTTTTTTAATTATACATTTCCTTAAATGTTTATTCTTATTTATGAAAGTTTCCGCTATATTGTTTTCCTTACTGGGCATTTGAGCTCACCCCTTTTCTATGTTTTATTTTTCCCAGGAAGTGAAGAAGTAAATTATGAATGACCTGCAGGGATATTATGTGGGGATATGAGTGTGTATTATGGAGACATTATGTTGTTGTAGTAGTTTTTCATTTTATGATGTAATGTAAAACTTGTGAATATATCTAGTGTTTCCAAGGCTACTAAACCAATAGGTCTTTCGAGATTTGATCTTTCTTGTGATCATGCCAATGTTATGTAATAATGCACTGACTCTGGGTAACTAGGGTCGGGGCGTTACAGTTGGTATCAGAGGAAGTTTAGTACAAACCTTGGAAGCTAGATTTAGATAAAATCTGATTAGAGCACGTAGACCTAAGATGAACTTTGAGGATTAGTATAGAAGAACTTCCTAGAATTTTGGTATTGTAGAGATTTTGTGAGTTTTCCGAGCAATACATCCCTGTCTGGATACGAGCAGGTAGAGGCGGCTCTGGCACAGATGTACCTAGGGGTAAAATCCGAAAACACCACTTTGAGCTAGACTCTAACGGGAACTGGTGCACGACAACGGGCCTTGCTGCACTCTTGGTTACGACACTCCCGGGGGATATGCTTTGGATAACTCTCATTTTCTTTACAAATCATTATGAAGGGTTTATGAGTATATAATTCCTCAAAGAAATTTTTTTTATGATTATGGATTATATCCATAAATAGTTCAATTTATGTTAAGTGTTTAATAAGTATGGGATTATGTATTTTGATTCATAAACTGATCTAGTGTATTCCATTGTTTAGAAATGGCGCCCAGTAGAAGGAATGAGAACTCCAGGAATGCACATGATCCAAAGAGAAGGAAGGATCATATCTTTCATGGTCTTAAGCTAGAATTTATAAGAGAAATAGTCTCCCATGTATTATCATCATATGAAGAAATAATATCATGTGTTGATAAGATAAGTAAAGAGTTTACTGAGTCCTATGTCTTTGAAGGGAAGCAAGAGAAGAAAAGGATAGAAGAGAGAAAGATGGATAAAGGGAAGATGGAAAATAAGAATTTTCCCATATGTGGTAACTGTGGAAAGAAACACCCTGGAACTTGCCTGAAAGGAATGGGAGTTTGTTATAAGTGTGGAGGAAAAGGCACAAAGTACGAGACTGCAATGGTAAGAAAATGGTTTCAAATGTACAATGCTTCATTTGCAAGGAGTTTGGACACTACGCGAACCTATGTCCCAGTCATCAGACTATGCCGCAAATGATGCTATTGGATAATAATCAAGTTATGATACTACCACAGATGAAGAGGAATGATTAGAGTTCTTATGTTGATTATGTCAATTGAGTGTTGTATCAACAATGTACTTGTTATAATAATTATGGAGTATATAAGGATTGTACTGCAATACTATTTCATTAAGGACTTGAGATTGTGTGGAACAAAGAAAAGTGACTCAATAGCAGGATAAATTTTTGGAAAATATATAGTTGAGAGAAAGATAAACCGTAATATGGTTCTGATACCGAGTTAGTGATTTTAGAATAATACATGATTGATTTGGATAAATTATATTGGATATTCTTGACTACCTTGAAA
Organism: Viscum album; assembly: GCA_963277665.1. Classification (NCBI taxonomy): domain Eukaryota; kingdom Viridiplantae; phylum Streptophyta; class Magnoliopsida; order Santalales; family Viscaceae; genus Viscum; species Viscum album. Next base: position 88,223,471 of record OY728132.1, read on the forward strand.
CTAATTAATGATTTGTATATTCCATCTTTTTTTTTGGGGTTTAAAACATTTTTGGATTGATGAAGTATATCCAGCATTCTATATGGAATAGGGGAGAATGAATGTAATCAATAAGGAATATGGTAATTCAGGATGTTTTAGTGTATTAAAAGAATACAAGATGAAGGTATTCATATGCTATTACGGGGTAAAAAGGATCTATATTATGTTTACCTTCCATATAAATGTTGGACTGTGAGTTTGAACAGAAGTATTTTGGATAGTTCTAGTTTGGATTATTTTGGATTACCATAAAAGGACAACCCGGAGGTCGGGCGGCAACCCGTCGCGTCCGGCAAGGCTGCGAGACTTGAACCCGCAACCGAAGGGCGACAAGGGTGTATCACCTACCACTAGCCCACGAGATGTCCTGGATTAAATAATGTAGTTTTTTTTAAAGATCTGGTAGATTAATTATAAATTCATTTATTTTGGAACCCTGTATGAATAGTATAAATAGAAAAAAAAATTACGTTCTGTTATCTTTTAGAGTGAAAGATGAGTTTGTGGTAGAAATTTATTAATGGATAAAACTCTAATTATAAAGTAAGTATATCTCCTTATTATCTTATCCAATCTCATAAATAGATTCCTCAACATTAATAAAAGAAACTTAGAACAAAAATGTTGTCCTAGATGGTACCTTAAATCATCACTAATTTATGGCTTTGGGATTGTTGGCCTTTTCATAGCCATGTTCTCTACCACTCTCCATCAGATAATTGATGGTTAGATTTATCTTCCATATCCATATTTTCCTACATGGAACCCTAGTATGTGTTATTTTCGGTAATCTTCATACTTTCCACTCTTTATTTTAAATAGAGGCCTCATTAATTCATTTTTCGATGTGAGATTTCAACTAAGATATTTTGAAACGTCAAAAATGTGTTATCACAATACCCTATATTTTGTTGAACCGATGGTACTTCAAATCATCATAGATTGATGAGTTTAAGGACCTCAATTTTATACTTGTTTGTGATTGATGACCTCAATCACTACCTATAAATATTTACGTTTTTCCTCTAATTATATGTCTCTAATTGCCACCAATGTTCTCCTAATCAAGATCATAATTTCGTGGTGACCCTTTCATTTCTCTTTTCCTCATATTAAGACTAAATTTTAGTAACCCAATTTCCGATGTGGGTTTTCCCACAAATATATATTCTATTTTAAACCTTTTATTTTCAAAGAACAATTTCAAATTGGGAGGACGCAATTTATTGAAGGAGGGGAGAATGTAACACCCCAAGATTTCATAGTGTGTTATTTCTTCAAAATAATTCAATAACTTGAACTACACGCAACACCGAGTTCAAGCGCACCATGACTTACCAAACAAGTCGTTCAAAACAGGTTATGAATAGTATTAACTAAATTTTAAACTTTATATAATCCTTATAATTTTAGAATCCATATTATGAGTTTCTTAGACATAATGTAAGAACAAATTCATTTTCAGTATTGTAGTTTTACCAACTTTTAATAGTGAACCCTTTTTAAATAAAATATTTTAAACTTTTGACTAAATGGGGACATCAAAAAAAATTAAAATAAAACATCCCAAGCTTCCACAGTACGCTTTCCTTTGAATAAAACAGTAGCGTGTGTTGTACGCAACTTCGAGTTTTAACACACACCACAACCGATCAAACTAGCCGTTATGAATAGTAATACCTAATTTTTGAAATTATATATATTTTATATTTCAAAATGGACTTCATTTTTGGATTCAGAATATCAAATTTAGCCTAAGGTGAAATTATGGTACTTTTCGGATAACTTTCATATTTTGATGAATAGTGAAAATTACTAAATTTTAATTAAAAACAACTTTTTTAATCAAAATAATTAATAGTGATAAATTATAAATTTTAGTAGTTTTAAAGTATATTTAGAATATATTTTTACCATTTAATATAATTTTGGTCATTGGACATAATTTTACAATTAAACCGAACATAAACAAGTGTCAATCTTTTGATATTTATTATCTCTTAAAAACACGCTTTTTGTTTTGACAGCGGGAATTAATTTTAAATTAATTTCTGACACTTCTGTGTTTTGAATTTAGGAAAATGGATTCCATATTTGGAATCAGGATGTTCAAATTGTGTAAATAGGTAACTTTTGTTTTTAGACATTTTGAATAATTACTGCGGTAAATATTTTATTTACCATGGTTAAGGGTAAATCCGGTAAATAAGGGTTAAAAAATAATATTATAATAATAATAAATTACCCAAAAACGTGTCTTAACCCTATTGGTTGATACATGGTCGACCATGGGAATCTTTGGGTCGATTTTGGGACCCCATGGATCCACTTGTAAGTGATAATGACACTTTATTTTAATTAAGTTAAAATGAATACAAAAATGACACAAGCATATATCTTTTAGAAAAACAATTTTTACATTGGGTTATTTACGTTGGATTTTAGATTATAAATATTCATTAAAAAGATAAAAAGATTTCCTACATAATGATATTTTATTTATAATTTTTAGACATTAAATAATTTATTTTATTTATGACACAACGATGATTCAGTAATTACTATAATAGTGAAAAAATAAAATAATTGATATTATAAATACCCAAATAAATATAATATGAAACTTTTAATGAATTAAACTAATTTTATAGGATAATATTATATATTAGGATTTATTTAATTGACTTTTTTATAAGTAATCAATCTGTTATGAGTTTCACAAAAATCAACTATTGAATAGTGTCAAAATTGACATAAAAGAGTTCTTAAAAAAAACATTATATTATTAATTGATATTAAATTCCTAAAAATCTAAGGTTCGGCCAAGAGACTTATATCATGATAGGTTCATAATTAATGGACCACTTGGGGGTCGCTTGGATGTATATAGTAAGTTTATTAACCATATTATATAAAAATAAAAAAAGACATTGTAAAAGTGAAACTAATTAACTTAGAGTTAATAATTAAATATAAGGTTAATATAAGTACCAAAACCTATCTAAATTCTATTGGTTGAGTGTTTTGTGACCTATCCCCACCTTAAACTTTGAATAATCAACTTTGGAGCCATTAGAAACCGAATATGAATTTATTATAAATTAATAGTTCTAGCTTTTCAAAAGGTGCCCCTCACCCCACTTATAAAAGGGCACTCCTCCTTCTCATTTCTTCACACCTTCAAAGCATTTTGTTTCGGTCAAACTCTGCCCAAATACTCTCCCAACTTCCCTCACTACAACCTATGGTCCTTAGTTTGATCATAAAGCCAACCTATGGAGCCCTTTTGATCAAATAAAAAGGAAGAACCCAAAGAAGAGGTAATGATTTCACCACCCTTTTCTAAGTTCATTTCTTCTTCCACTTCTTCTTCCTTTGTTGTTACCATTCTAAAATAATAAATCCAGTATCATATATATACTGTGATGTTATTATAAATATGGTACAACCATATTCATTATTCTATCCACCCTTTGAATAACATGTCACCATACGTGCGTACGTACGGCTTACCGTCTCCACGTCGTGGTGTAATTGTTATTCAATATAATATTATTTGGATGGGTATAATAATGATGTTTAAATCATGTAAATAATAAATATAACATGTTAATAATTCTGTATATATGATATACCATCCATTTATATATTATTTTAACATCAAAATAATGATATTGTCGCTCGTGCGTACGTACGGACTACCGTCTCCACGAACGCGATGAGATTCATTCTCCATCGTATCCATTCAAGTATAATTATCATTTGATGATTTAAAAAATGATGTTTAAGGAATTGATATCATTCTTGGTAAGAATAATATACAACCTATCCTTTACAAACATGGCTTATGTAACAAAATATATAAAGAAAATGAGTAAGTTAACACCCGAAACGACGATAATTCTAAGATATTATTAACAAATCAATATTAAAAGATCATATATGATATCATATTAATGTATATGATTATTGTATAATTTAATAACAATTATTTCACCATTATACAGGAGGTTAACCTACCCCAACCAAGGAAAAGTACAAGGTAAGGGTTATTTCACAATCTCTTCATTTTCCGAGGTTGTTTATATGTAATAATCTACTGGGGTCTCTTTATCATCCACATCCATGTTTTCTTAAAAATGTATTTCAAAATTTTTTATTATTATTTACAAGAATATGGGTTAAAGTCATTTATACCCTTGGTTGACTTGTTATAAGAGTTTTATAAAGGAATCTTTCTGTCGTTTTCAAAACAAGATCCTTTTTAACCTTTTCGACAGAATTAAGGTAAGAATGTTTTTTTTAACTTATACGGGGGGTGCGGCTATTTTCCGCCGTTATAAAATCTTCAAAGCTTCCCTTACAAGATTATAAGAATATTTTCAAAGAAAATGTTTTATTTTATATGGATCTTAAATGATTTCAAAATAAAAGGAGATATTTCTTTAAAAAGAATTTTGATTTCATCTATGTCAACATCCTTTGATGGATTTTAAGATTATTTGAAGTTGATTTATTATGATACAAAACCTCTATATTGTATTGAAGGTTTTGTGATATGTTTGACTGTGGATGTTCTATTTTTATACCATTCATAGTTTATGGTGAAATTATTGACATTTCGTATGCTATTTTTAGTACGAATGTTTATGTTATGTTTAAACCTTTTCATATGGGAATGCATTGGACTTAGTAAGTGACGGGTGGAGCCCGCTATAGCTCCTCGATGCATCGGTAGGTCTCATGAGACAAACTAGTGTCTTGGCACAGGGCCTTGGCAAAATCTTATTTATAGTCTTGGCATGATGCCTTGACTATGTGGTTATGATAGTCTGGCATTATGCATTCCAACATTATGAAAGTGGTTAGTGATTTTGCATGTGATTATTCTTTTAGTAGAATATCCATGTGAATGAGTAAATGGAATTATTTCATTTTATTTATGCCATACAATGTTGAAAGTTCAAGTTTAAAAGGCTTTTGTTTTAGTTATACATTGCCTTAAATGTTTATTCTTATTTATGAAAGTTTCCGCTATATTGTTATCCTTACTGGGCATTTGAGCTCACCCCTTTTCTATGTTTTATTTTTCCCAGGAAGTGAAGAAGTAAATTATGAATGACCTGCAAGGATATTATGTGGGGATATGAGTGTGTATTATGGAGACATTATGTTGTTGTAGTAGTTTTTCATTTTATGATGTAATGTAAAACTTATGAATATATCTAGTGTTTCTAAGGCTACTAAACCAATCGGTCTTTCGAGATTTGATCTTTCTTGTGATCATGCCAATGTTATGTAATAATGCACCGACTCTGGGTAACTAGGGTTGGGGAGTTACAATCCCTTTGAACTCCATAAGCTGAAACCTCTTCATAGGAAGAGCATATCATCATAGAAAGAAAGTAAGATGTGAAGTAGAATTGATAAAAGAGGAGCATCTAATTATAGAACCAGAAAATTCATCCCATGCGACATGTCCTGCGATCTTTATTGTATTCCAGCGAAATATATTCTTGATAAGGTCCTGTGCCCATATGACAGAGAAAGCCGTAGAAAATTATCATCAGCAGGAAAACAAAGTGAATTCAAATGGAGAACAAAGAAGCGTAGTCCGTAGGAAATCAGGGAGTTTGTTTGGTCTCCAGGTCCAACCCCAAAATAAACACTTCGCGTTTGATATCAAGGTAAGTCGCCGTTGATATTTCACCATTTCTGAGCTTTTGATAAGATAATTCAACCCGTTGATCCCTTCGAGACTCCAAATGTTCGTTCACCTCCCCAGTATGCTGCAATGTATTCGCAGCCGGATCAGAGACCTCATTCAGATTATCATCAGGAGGCTCAGTAGAAGACATAACCTCAGTTTGAGAAGAGATGTCTCTAGGTATCTTATTGGAGGCTCTTGTGATTTCAATGTTGTCCTTGTTAGAAGCAGTAAGAGATCTCGTAACAATTGTTCGTTCGAGATGAGAAAAGTCCCTATGCTTCCTGGTTTTTTTAGGATTGGGTGTAATGAATCCATCAACATTCACCATTTGTTTTTTCCCCTTTTGTAGCACTTGATTTGAATAAATCTTCTTCAATTTGGGTGGCTTTATCTTCATCCTCCAAAGGGATAGAGTGAGAAGGCACTGGAGCTTTGGGATTAGAGGGTTCACCTTCATCAATATGAGCCACCTAAAAACCCTCATTAGAAGTTGTAATGTCTGCATGGATTGGTGGCTCAGTGGTGGGCTTAGGAACATCAGTGGAGTTGAAGACCTTGACACAATCAATAGGTGCATCTGCCTGAGCATTGGGGTTTACCTTTATTGCATTATTTTCCACCCAGACTGACTTGAAATGTGGAGGGGTGGGGGAAGCCCCTGGACTACCACATTCTTCCTTATGATGACCAATCATGGAGCACATTTTACAGTTGGCAGGCACCTCTTCAAAGACAACATCCTGTAAAAAGCTGTTGTCTCCATTTTGTATCCAAAACCATGGGGGAAATTCATGAGATATGACAACTTCGGTACAAATCCTGGCAACCAAAGGTCTTGACAGATTCATGGTAGCAGTGTCAAGCTTGATTGGGTGTCTGAAGAGTTAAGAAATAGGAAAAGGGCATTCTGCTTGAAGATATGGAGAGGTAAACCTGAGAAAGCAATCCAGATCGGAACGATGGGGGGTTTAGAACCAACATCAAAGTCTGGAGACCATTTGAAAACCTTCATAAACAAACCACCGAAAGACCAAGAACCACGGATCCCTAAGTGGTAAAAATCATTCTCCGAGGAAAAATGAAAAATAACGTGGCACGAATTTAGGAGGCCAATGTGAAAATTTATAAAACCTAATCATTCCAGAGTTTTGTGTAGAAACACGAGTGACAGGAGACTCTGGGAGAATATACCAACAAGAATAACCCGCAGATCGAAAGCAAGAAAGTGTACCTCATCTCTGGATAAAGAAATCACCGATAGACCTTGATGCCAATATTTTTTAGGAGCGATGCTTTCAGAGGCCTTTGATTTGTCGAGAGATCCACTGCCCACGGTAACTTCAGCGAAGGATCTGGGATCTATTTCCAGCTATGTGATTCTGATTATCTTATTATGTTGTCCTGGATGATAGTACCAACACCCCACATTTCATCTCATAATTCCCAACAAGATTCTACTATGAAACTCCAAACACCAATCCCAGACACATCAACTATTCTTCAAAAACCCTAGTTTGATCCCCAAACCACATCATCCGCATCTTGAACGCTATTTCTGATGTGGTCTCCACCTTACCACGTCAATTTTTATGCAATAACACTAGTAAGTCCTTCTCTAGATGAATTATACCAAAGTCGCTCAATCCCACCCACCAATGCGCTATCATATCCTGACCACAATGCCTTAAAGCTAAAGGAATAACAAAAATGTTCAATGCCCACACCGAAGTCTGAATCTGACTCTTAGTTCAACTCCATGGTTAGATCCTCAATTTTCCCATTTAACCATAATTCTCCACTCATGAGCACTAACACATATTTGATCCAAATCACCCTCAAGTCACACCACCACTATTTTCTATGTGAATACACCAAATAGAAGTCTAGGAATTCAATCCACACAAGGTTCATAGAACCTAAAAACCTAATCTCCCAAGTTATTTCATCATGAAATTCTATGAACACCACCACTTATCATGCCTCAAGACTACCATCCCTCATGTGCTTCTTGTCACTCCAAATTAAAAATGTGTTGAGTTTTGTAAGCATCATAAGGTTTTCCCTAAACATTATTTATAATAGATTTATTCGATATTAGAGTTTTATATGAAGACTCTATAGAGAACTTAGGTTGTGGGTATTCCAAATTAATAATGTGCTTTGGTTTTCATGGTAAAGTAGCTACCACGTTGTTAGCACACTGTTTCTCTTTACCAAATAAACTTCCTCTATCCCAAACACTAGAGGGTTCATATCTATCGCAGGGGATCATCTTTATTATATTATGTTTTCTGTAATCTTATACTATCGTATATGTGAATATCTTTCTCTATTTAGTAGTAACTATGTGTTATATTTTTCTTATTATTGTGTTGGCACATTGTGATATACATGGATAAAAGCTGGATCACATTACCGAGGAACACACCTCAGTATGTTAAGAGATTAAATGAGTTTTTAGAATTTTCAATTTCTAATTGATCCATTGAAGGGAGAATAAAATTTCCATGTTCTAAATGTAAATTTAGAACATAGTTGAAGAGAGATGAATTTTATTAACATTTAATACTGAAGCAATTCCCTGGTCAATATTTGTGTTGGATTTGGCATGGATAATCGAACGTTATAGAAAGATTTAGCACTAATTTTAATCCACAGAATGAGGTCCCAAGTTCATCGAAAATGGAAAATGAAATGCAAAGCCTCATAAATGATGCATTCAGCACTGCAATACACCACTATCAGCATCAAAATATATCAGAACAACCAGAAGAGGGTGCTAAAAATTTCAACGTGACAAGTGATGTTTTTGAAATTGTAACCCAGGAAGATCAAGATTGTAACATATCATTAGATCCTCATCTTGATTCTGTGGAGCCAAATGTAAGAGAAAACTTCACTGAGGAAAATGTGTTTCATTATTTAGTTGAAAATGAAAATCAATAGTTGTATAGTGGGTGTTTTAAATATTCAAAGCATTAATTTCTGCTGAAGTTGTACCATATCAAATGACAATGTGGAATTACAAATAAGGAAATGTCCATGATATTAGAATTTATTCGTAATTCATTTCCTGAAGCAAAAATCCCAGAATATTTTTATGATATGAAATTTTTTTTTTAACAAGCTTGGTCTAAATTATACAAAAATACATGCATGTCCCAATTATTGTATGCATTATTGCGGATAGGATTCAAGTAGACATAATTGTAAAAAATGTTCTTCTTATAGATGGTAGGCAAAGGGTGATGTTGGAAGTCTGAGTGAACATAATTTCATAGAGAAGAAGAAAAGGAACACACCTGCAAAGGTTTTGCGTTACTTTCCTTTGAATCCTCGATTGCAAAGTTTATTCATGTCATCGAAAACCGCTGAATACATGAAGTGAAATTCTGTAGATAATAACAATGATGGGTTAATGATACATTCATAAGATTCCCAATCGAGGAAGACATTTGATTCATTATATCTAGATTTCTCAGCTGATCCTAGGAATGTTTGATTGGGATTGGATGCCGATGGATTCAACCCATTTGTGACTTTGAGTACTAGTTATAACATTTGGCCAGTTCTTTTGATCCTCTATAATCTGCCTCCATGGATGTGTATGAAACAAACATCTTTTATCCTATCGATTATTATTACTAAAAAACAAATTCCTGTAAATGATATTGATGTATACTTGCAGCCTTTGATTGACGAATTTCATGAGTTATAGAGAAACGGTGTTGAGACATTTGATGCTTCTTCTAAAACAGTGTTCAAAATGCATGCTGCTTTAATGTGGAAAATTAGTGACTTCCCTAGGCTTGGGAATTTATCTAGTTGGAACAGTTACACAGGTTTGTCTTGTCTCATTTGTAACTTTTATTTTGAGCCCAAACAGCTACCTCGTAGTAGAAAATTGTGCTTTTTGTGTCATTGAATATTTCTGGATGCATCTCATAGATTCGGCTGAATAGATCAAAATTTAATGGTTCCATTGATCGTAGACCACCTGCAAAGTTGTTAACTGGTTCTAAAATATTGACACAGCTTGAAAATGTTGAAACAAAATTTTGGAAGGTTCATCATTTGAATGATAGCGGAAAACGGGTCTGAAGTGCATCATCAATCGAAATCAGAATGCAACAATGGAAGAAAAAAAGTATATTTTTTGAACTTCCGTATTGGGAATTTAATTTGTTGCAGCATAATCTTGATGTGATGCATATTGAGAAGAATGTATGGGACAATTTTATTTTCACATTGCTTAATGAGCATGAAAAGTCGAAGGATCATCTCAATGCTCGTAAAGACTTACAAGAAATGAACATAAAACGCGATCTCTGGTCAGATGAGAATGAAAAGTATCCTCTAATAATTTTTCCAATGAAAAAGAGGGATAAAGATACATTCCTTTGAATTTTAAAGAATGTTAAGGTATCTAATGGGTATTCTAGTAACATCTTGAGGTGTGTTGACTTGAATAATCATATGTTACATGGATTGAAAAGTCACGATTCACATATTTTGTTACAACAGTTACTACCATTGGAATTGCGTATATTATTACTTGAAAAATTACTGCTATTTTACTCCAATTTTCCACATTTTTCAGACAACTATGTGAGAAATCCTTACATCCATTTCAACTTGACAACCACTAGGAGAGGTTTGTATTGACCCTTTGTTCAATGGAGATGATCTTTCCTCCGTCATTTTTTACTGTAATGATGCATTTAACTATGCATTTGGTTGAGGAAGATAAATTAGGAGGCCCTCTTCATTATCAATGGATGTATCCAATTGAGAAGTACTTTATTTATATGTTTTCCAGTTATGTAAACAATTTTTGGTACTTAATTAAATTCATAATTATGTTTATTTTATTTCACAGATATCTTGGGCATTTGAAATCATACGTGAGAAATAAAGATCAACCAGAAGGCTCTATTACTGAAGGCTATTTGGATGAGGAGTGTCTTAACTTTTGTTCTCGATACTTGGATGATATTGAGACAAGATTTAATCGAGTTGGATGTGTTGGCGAAAGATTGACTCAATCTCAAAGACATCAGAAAATCCAAAATATATCCTGCTATTGGCCGATTAGTTGGGAGGACCTCAAATGTGACACTGACTGAATTGGAATTATTACAGGCACATAGATATGTGATTCTGAATAGTAAAATTGCAAATCCATTTATTGAAGAGTTGAGGATACAAACAAAGAGATGAATGAGAGGACGAACATGAAATGGGAAAGATATAATGAAAGCTGTTAATAAAGAGCTTGTAAAATGGTTTTCACGACGTGTAAGTTCATAAATATTGCAATAAATACGAATATTAGTTTGACGCATACATTTTGTAAATATAATAATGTATATTTCTTTTTTTAGATCATGAATACTGATACTTGAGCAGAGGTGTGAGAATATTTGAAGTTTCTTGCTAGAGGTCCTCTAAAACAAGTTAGAAAGTTTGATGCTTATAATGTGAATGGCTTTAGATTTGATACAGTCGATCGATAAGTGGGCATGAAAGCACAGAATAGTGGTATATTTATATTTTCTGAAGAATAATACTATAGAAAGCTGCATGATATTATTGAATTAAACTACCATGGAAATTTTTATGTTGTTTTATTCAAATGAAAATAGGTCGATATTATCATAGGTGTTAAAAGAGATTCCTTGAAATTTACTTCTGTGAACTTCTCTCACTTGATGGATATTGGTGATCATGAACTGCATGATCCATATATCTTAGAATCGCAAGCAAAAATGGTATATTATGTGAATGATGTTTTCGATGAAGGGTGGAGTGTATTATCTCACGTAATACAAAGAGATTTGTTTGATATGGGTGACGAAGTGGAAAATTTGACCTCTAAAATTGAATTTAATCAACAACAGGAAGAAGAATTATTTTTCCATCATGATATTGAAAATATTAGTCTAGAAGGGATGAATGAAGTGGATGAATCAATGGAGCAAGAAACCGACATGATTGAATGGTATAATGATTTTATGTACAATTATTTATTTATTCAGCAACCACTTGTTTTATTTCTATAGTCATTCATTATCATTGTTATATATATTTTTTCTGTTATTACTGGGCATCTATTATCATTTTTAATTTTTTTTCTTGATTTTTTTTGAAATATATATTCTGAACTTAATTTTATTTGATTAAATGATAGGAATGCCAAGGAGGAAGCGGTACAATATTTCATCTAGTTCTGCGACAGATGACGATCCATATGGCTCCTTCTGCATGACATTTGAGGCACCAACTACCTACACCCCTACACCATCTCCCCTTGTACCATCTCTCACACCATCTGTGGATGTCCCATTAGAGGCTGAGTCATCGACACTCCCTTCAGGAGCGTCAGCAATGCGGCAACGACACTCCCCTTCCAGTTCATCACAGGAATACTGGAGTGTCACTGTCATAGGTACAAATTATAATTAAATAAATTTATTGTATTTTGTTTATACTAATTGATTTCTCATTGAAGATGAAAAAAATGCAACTGTGGAGAAAAACATAAAAAGTTCAGATGTTTGGGATATGACTGGCGAAAAGATAGTCGTGCCATTTGATTCTTATGGGGTCCCTACGGATGACACCAAAGGGTTACTTGGCCAGATTCTAGGCCAGCTGGCAGCGGATCCCATTTACCTTCCTATTTCATATGATTATTGGAGACATATGCCTCCAAGCTGAAAAAATGAATTTTTTGATTCTCAAATAAAGGTAAATTTATTACATTATGGTTTAATTGAATGTCATGTTACTAATATGTTCAAAATGAATTTCTGTATACAGATGTTCTTCCACTTTATAGTTGCTGATGTTATAACACAAAAGTGGACATTGAAAAATCTAGTTAAGAAATGGAAAGATTTCAAATGGATATTTTGGTGTGATTTCAATGATACTTCGTTGACTGTGCAACAAATGTATGAGAAGCTACCCAGTGGGGTACCAAAATAACAATGGAATGTTTTTGTTGAAAAACATCATGATGATAGGTAGATGGTATTGAAATATATGTTATTATATTATCCTCATTTTACATTTATGCATGTATATGAAGAGGACATGACATTGAATACATTACTATTAAATTGAATTTTATTTATTCCAGGATCTCTCAAGACAGGATGCATCAAACTGGGCTAAGCAAGTCATCCCTCACACTGTAGGCTCAAAAAGATTTTCTAGAAGCCGAACGACATTAGTAATCTTTTAATTAGTTTAAATATTTATAAGACAATATTATATTTTTAATATATTGAATTTTTTATTTATCTTTTCTTAATGCAGTCACAAAGTTTAGGGCATGAAAAATCCCGAACTGAACAGTGGTTGGATGTTCACAAGAAATCATATGGAAGTTTTGTTAATGATCCTACTAAAGAAGTTGGGGTATGAAGTTAATTTTTTATTATAATAACTTATTATCAGTTTTTACTGTGTTAATATATATTGATATTTTATTTATAGGTAAAAATTAAAGAACTATGGGATGCCAATCCTGCGGAATCCTACTCAGTCTCCCAGGATGACCCGGTTGCTAAATCCCTTGGGAAGGAGCATCCTGGTAGAGTGCAAGGGATGGGTTTGGGACCCGTACCATCTGAGGTTTTTAGCAGGCCACCAGGGATGGCAGCTGCATCTACTTATGGATTTAGTCAGCCCATACCTGGAGATACTCAGAAAGAGATTGTTTCTCTATGAAACACAATTCACAAGTAGGGGGATCATATATCTTCTTTACAGAAAGAGTTGACTGAAATACGTCAATATATGAGCACATATTCCCCTGGTGGTAGTGCATCGACTGGTGGTATGCAGGTAAATCACAAAAAATCAAAATCTTTTAGTTTTCTAACTTTAATTGATTTTAAGTTTTTATATAAATATGCAACTGTATTTAATTTTCAATATAATGTTCTTACAGGTGACACCAGAAAGTGGAGATGAAGGTGGCAAGGGTGACGATGCATCATCAGACTGTGAGTAGTTGTATTGTTGATGTGTTGAACAAATATGGGAATATTTGGTTTTTATATGTAACATTTGTGGAACATAGTTGCCACAAAACATTTTCATGTCCTAAAATTTCCTTGATTTATCATGTTTCCTTTTATGCATTTTATTGATTTCTAATGTTTCTTTTTTATGTCATTATTTCTCAAGTGTGGTATACATCATTCCATTTAGGCCTCTGTTTGAATTGGTAGTTGAGATTTTGGATGACTAGGAGTTAAACCCATTGTTTATATGTTGAACAAATTGGGCCATTTCATAGTGATCAAGGGGATAATGTTGTGGACACTTTGGTGAGGCCCTTGTAATTTGTCTTACTGGGAGGCCCTTGTGAGTGGTAATTGACTGCCGCTAAATAGCATTTTTCTTGTAGTGAATCCTGTCTTTGTTCTAGGGAACCAAACATTGCAACACATTGGGATTAAAAACACCTAATATACTTATATAGATCCCCCATTATATTGAATATCAATAAGATGGTGGTTCCAAATATGGGTGGTATAGGATTTGAATCCACACAGTCAAGATATGAATTCCAATAAGGTTGTACTCATTCAAATAAAAACTCAATGGAATCTATATGAAAAGTGAAGGAATCCACCAAATCCTAAGATACTAGATCCGAAAATACCATTGGGATAATTTCATTATATTGATTGACATATAAACCCCATGAAGGTAACTATAGATAAAACATTAATGTTGTGGTAATTTGAATCAATTTATTTGATCCTAATCAAGTTGTACATCTCAGATTTACCTTTATTTATTGATTAATCTACTATTATTATATAATATTAGATAAATGAGGTATCATAACATCAACCAAACCACCATACATAATGGGTTTTTTCCCTATATAAATTTAATATTGATTTGCACATGTTATACTATTTTGAATTTGAACTAAGTAATATTATCTTATGTTGAGATGGTTTTTCTATTTTTTAGTGGTGAGGGGGTAGTGGATTCATCCACACCTGTTTCATACTCAATAGAATCATGTTTCCCAACATCAATTGGGTTAACATTGAAGAAATATACTAATGTGTTACCACCAATAGGAAACACATATTTACATTGTAAGAGGGATATCATTAATTTGCATGTGATCCCATATGATGAATGATACTGGAGATGACCATGAGGAAAAAATTATAAAAAATTCCCCCACCCATGTGGGTTATATTCTCCATTGTAATTTTATAGTTATAAATGCCACTTAATATTGATTTTGATGCTTTTAGATATTAGAGCATTGTTATCATCCCTAGTATATTATCAAAATATTCTAATGGGCCTCAAGGGTGTTCAAACTAGTAGGGGTATAAATATACTCTTCAGTTTCAGCAGTTGGATATCCCCAGTGGGATCAACTTTTAGATGCTTGAGTATAGAAAATAGGGAAAACACCCTATATATCTTCTTGAGTACTCAAGGTCACATGTTAATAAAAATTACTATAATGAACATGATACTCATAATGAATTTCTAAGGGGATTTCTAATTTATGGTGGACATATTTATCTAAATCAATATGATAATAGAAGAATGTGTTCTCATGATCTATTGAAGGGATACAAAAAGGTTGGATGTGAAATTATGGACCAATGGTTTTTCCATATAATATTTTTAGTTGGACAACCTGTGGGGCATTATTCCCTGTAGATTACCATGAGTGTTAGATAATGTCAGGATAGATCCATTTAGATGGTATTCCTAAAATAAGGTGTGAACCATCATGGACTCATTTTACAAGGGTAAGAGACAATTTATGTCTAGGTATGGGGAACATATATTCATAGAAATTGAGTCCTATGTATAACATAACAATTTTTTTCTTGCCTCACCATTGTGTTCCTTATGGGTACTATCATCTTTTTTTTTGCCATGAACATAATTGGTGAATTTAGTGATTCAATTTTAATTGAAGGATGCGATGAAGGTATTGAAAAGGAAACAAAATGAAGAAACCCATCATTACATCATCAAATGTAAGAGTTCATTGTTTATCAATCCAATTCCATATTAATGGATTCACATCAAGTTATCTATTTTTTGATGAGAACCTCCAATGGGCTTCTACGTATATTAATATTTGGTAGGGATGTCCTTTTAGAACTAAATTACAATGAAAGGTGTTCACTAGTTATTCATACTATAGATTCTTCAAAATAGGTATTGGTAAAAGGTGTGAGATTTTGGGATCATCAAATATTCATTGGGTGGAATGATTTGAATTATTAGATTCCCTTATAAATTTATGATTTTTTAATGAATAATATCAAAATACTAGTGTTTAACGAGTTACCCCTATTCCTATGATCTCTCTGAATATGTGTAGATATGAAAATATATGATTTTTTGGTTAATCATACATATAATACATGTTTATGATTCATTTGTTTAAGGCCACATAGCTAGGAAATTAATCATTTCTCACCATACAAAGAGGTCGTAGGTGTTTACATTGTTGGGATCAGGCCCATGCGATGAGCATCATATGAATCTCTATAAATAGAATCATAATACACATTGTTTATTAATGATTAGTGGGATACATCATACCATTTATGCTCAATTTAAATAGAAATATTTCAAGAATCTTAACTTTTTGTGAAGGGGAACACTTTGTGAATGGTACCTAGAAATAGATACTGTTTGAATTTATCACGAGTTTCCATTTCAGTTTCATATCGTTCTTCAATGACTAATTTGGAGAAGGTATGGTTGTGGATTACACCTATTATAGGGTCCATATATTGTTTTTAATATCATATATGTTTGTATGATGATAATGGATGAATGCTTAAGAGGCTAGGGCATACAACATGAAGGTGGATATGATATTGTGATACTAGGAGGGGTATCTAAAATTAAGGACTACATAAAGAATCTAATACTAGAGTTTTTAACTATGGTATTTTGTAAAGGTGATTCATATTATTCTTATCGCATAAGAATAATAGAATGTTTCTTGATGTTGGGATTGAACCTTAGAGGGGAATATATTGTATCCTAGTTATGAGGAATACAATACAATATAATTGAAGTCATGCATTTTAAGGTAATGTGACATGATTCATCGTAGATTAAAATTGTGTTGAAAGGACATGTGTAATGAATTTGAGATTCATCCTACCAGGTTTAGAAGGTGATTACTATAATGTATCTCAATAATTATTTTAAATTATGATCAAATAGAACATAATGTTTTTTTGTATCATGGTTTTTTATGAAATAAGTTATAGAAGATTAGTTGTGTTACATAAGAGTGCACAATAAGGTATTGAGTGAGGTTACACAAAAGCTTCTCTAAGACACCTGGTATAGTAGATGTGTGTGGTGATGGTATATTTGGGGTATTAAACCAAGTAGGAGGTCCACACATGGTAAATCTAACTGTGTTTTACGCTCACTCCCTATATGGGAACACTGACACACATGTAGATCTAATGTTTAATTTTCAAGTGATATATATTATAGGGGATCAAGAAGGATCAACTAGATATATGTTTGGATAGTATTCAAATAATGGACCTATGTTTTATAGTTGATTCTATCATATATTTTTTATCAATTTATTTTATACTAATTTCCTAGGTTGAAGTTTCTTGTTGTATGTTGGTATGTACAATATGGTTCATTCTTATATAGCATGTCAATGTTTACTTTTTTTTCAATTTATTCTATAATTATTTCCTTGGTTGATGTTTCTTGTTGTCTGTTGGTATGTACAATATGGTATTTCTGGTTTGATTTTTTTTTTCATGGAAATGGTGCAGCGGAAGAAATTTTTTTCTGGTCAGCTTTTAGCGGTGGTTTTAACCACCATGAAATGTACATCGGTGGTAGTTTAAACTGCCTCTAAATAGTGAAAACCACCAAGAAATGTAATTTTTTTATGTTTCGCAGAGGTTTTAACTGCCGCTACATAGTTTCATCATAGCTACCTCATTCCGCGGCAGTTCTCATGACTTTAGTGGCGGTTTTATAGCCGCTGGATTTCTGTTTATTCATGGTCGTTATAACCACCGCGAATAAACTGATATCAAGGGCTCATAAAAAACCACCGTTAAACTCAGTAAAACTGCCGTGAAATGAGGCAGCTACGATGCTTTCCTTAAACCTCCACGAAACAAAAATAACCACCACTAATATATTGGAGACGCCATATTAGGCGGCAGTTTATAGAAACCGCCGCCAAACCATGTAGCGGCTGTTTAAACCGCCGCTACACACAAAAATAACCGCCGCTAAACAGTGTTTCTCTTATAGTGCTTGGCTTTGTGTGGGGCATCCGTGTAGGACCTCCCACAAGGGTAGACCCATTCAGGTCCCATTAAAACGTGGTTGAGGTTCACCTTGGTCTTTCCCATAACTACATTTTTTACTACAAAAAATAAGTTTAAGAAATAACCAAATATAATATCCATGAAAATAAAACCAAGTTATTCAAAGATAAAATTTTGAACTAAAAAAAATATAAAGTAAAAAATAGTATATCATAATAAAATATGAATTTATATTAATAACAAATAATTTTTCAACAAAAACTAATTTAATTAAATATTATTAACTGTAATTTATCAAAATAAAGAGATAATTAAATTAGTAAATATGCAATAAAAAATAGTTACCTTATGATGATTTGGTAGATTGATGGGAGACTGCTCATGAGTATGGAACTGTCACATGTGAATGAATTTTTAGGATTTTTTGAATTAACTGATTATTGCAAATTGATTATAGAAATGTTTTAAAGGATTTTCATGGTTTCTTTCCATGAAGAAATTGTTTTGATTTGGAAAACTATTTTTCTTAGAATTACCTTCAGATTTGAGATAAAATGTTTTAAATTTTTTCTATATAAATTATTTTATATTAATATTCTAATATGTTTTATCCTAGTTTCATAAGTAGTTAAGTCATTTAGGGAAATCCTACCGAGTTTTATACTCACCCCCTTCCAAGAAAATTTGGTGCATTTGTAGATATTTTTTATCAAGACATAGGTAAATTAAAGTTATATCATTTATTTAATGATTATTTGTGATACCATAGGCATGTAGTGTGGAGTTGAATCTTGGATCATGTTCAGAGATATGAAGTTATGTATTTGTTTGTCTTGAGTTTTGTTGGATGTTTTAAATTTTTACTCAGATATGGTTTATAGTTGTAGTTTTTATTTTTGACATTTGGTTTTACATTGAGTTGTATTACATTGTTCTCATGCATCAAATAGTGGTTTTTGGTTATGGTACTATTAGTTTGTTGGTTTTATTTTCGAAGGGAAAATAATCCCCCAACTATTTATAAATCCCATGGAATTTATTTCTAGACTTTGGTGTCTTGGAGATTTCACCTAAGGGATAGTAATGTCACCACCCCTTCCCAAGACAATGAGGAAGGGAGGGATGTTACAATTATCAAAAATCTGGAAGGAATCTGTCTTCTCTAGGCTAGGAGGTAAATATATATAGTTGAAATCCAATCTGTTATTCCCACTACAAGACACACCATTTCTATTTGGGGACCGTTCGACAAAGATGACCAAAAAATCACCCAAGGTCACTATTCATAGATTAAGATATATAGAACATATGAAAAATAAAATCAAACCCCATAAGGTTCATAAGATAAAATGGTCCAATATGGACAAGGGTCATAGAAATGACGCTGATGAAACCCTTGAAGGAGTAGTAAGTGGTGAAAAATCACTATATTGTGTGGAGAGTAATGGGATAACTAATAGCTCCCAAACTTCATTGAATATCATCACCGTAAAAAAAATGATGTAGAACAAGATGTAAAAGTAGAGGGTGAAAACACAAAAAATTATCCTTGACAGGTGGGAAACATGGATACAAAAACTAAGGATGCACATACATTGAATCAGAGAGGGAACCAAAACCTGAGACCTCTAAATGATTAACATCCACCTCCATAGTGGAACATTTCCAAGGATAAAGGGAAAGGCGTGATTACATCTTAATAACCACATAGAGGAGATTAAAGTTTCTACATAGATGAATGATTTCTATAATATGAGAATGAGATAAAAAAATATTATAGAGATCAACGAGAAAATACTCAGGGAAAATATTCCTACCAGGTATCATATTCAAATAGAAGTGAATATACCTCCTCCTATACATAAAGAGAGATATAATCCACCTACAAGATCATTATTTGAGCACAAGGATGGATTTGAATCTGGGAAACTGGTCTACATATATTATTAAGTTAAAGATGAGTAATACTTTAATCCATTATAATGATAGCCTCTCCCCTATTAGGCTAATAATTCAATCCTAGAATGGATGAAGAATAAGTAGGATATGAAAATACAGTCACCTCATTAATCATTTCCCACTCCCTATAAATGAGAATATTTTAAAAACGAAGTACCTCTAAAACTCCTCAACACCATTGAATCCCTGGCTTCTCGCATGAAATCCATGTAAGGGAAGTACACACTTATACAACCTAAAAATAATTCATATCCTGAATGGATGGATAAAACTTTTCCCCTTACCAATTTTGGCAATAATATCTTCTGAAACATTGATGGTGTAGGATATATATAACAATATCCTAAGAACTTCATGTCCTGATGCGGTCTGATTATGGTCCCTCAAGATCCATGGGAGGATACCAAAATGAGATGTTTTGTGTAGACTCTGATAGGTCTAGCCCTTTTCTGGTATAATATCCTTCCAAGATGATCTATTACAAAATAGGAAGATCTTCACCATCAATTTCTTTATTAGTTCATCTCAACACTAAGAAAAATGACAATTATCAACCTCACACATTGAAATCAACGTGAAAATAAGGGTATTTTTTACTAAATTTCCACATGGAAGGGTTTAACCTATTAATTTAGTATCCCTATCTCATACGAGAAATTATTGGAACATTGTATTAATAACCTTTAGGATGAACTACAAACACCTTTGATCTCGATGAAGTATCCTAGTAGATTCTATGAGTCCATAGACATGGCACAATTCGTAGAAGCTTCCATTTAGTAGACCTGGGATATGTCTTATCCCATGACCACAACACTTGAGAAAAGTCTTGGTAAGTAAGAGACTATTATTGTAAACCTAAAACCAATATTAGTGCATGTTCAAGCACCTAGAAAGGCCCCAAATCATCTAGAACCTCCTACCGAGTAGCAACCACAACCAAATCACCCTTAGATGGAAGGAAAAAGAGATCAATATCACCCAATATTTGAGTAATGGATAAATAAAGAATATTCATTATAAAATGAGTAGTTCCCCGATTATTTCCTTTCAATCATGGATAATAACCTACTAAAGCTATAGGAACCTTGGAAACTCAATAAGGTCAAACTCACTAACAGTACAGATTAGTTCTGATTCCATAGGGGGCGGGGTCACACTGTCTAGGAATGATTTGTCTTAAATTAAATCCTTGAAATCATCTATGATTTTGTAAAGGTGATACTGGATAATTCCACAGAACAAGTGACTTGTGTAACCATCACCCAAATAGAAGAATTGGGTGTCTAATAAGAAGTTCTAACTGAGCATGGTTAAAATTTTGATAACTGGATGACACAAAAGATAGTTTACTAAGCTCATGTCACCTTGATAGGAAAAATTCATAAAAAATGTTCCTAGTACCTATGTAGTCACAATTGAGTACACCTTATAGAGGTATATGTAATTTTAAGATACAAGAAAATAAATAAGAGGAAGATTCATATCCAGGTCCTTCGTTATCTTTAAATCATATATAATTACATCCATTAATATCTAGAGAATAGGAATCACCCCACTAAATGAAACCATAATCGAATGAATAGATCATTTTTTGTTTTTATAACATATCCCTCTTAAAATATTCCCTTACAATTGAAATATATTCCTCTATGTATGAGTTCCCTATACCTGACCGGTGATCTAGAGGCTGAGGGAACAGTAGAAGAAGATACATGGTATGGCATGGGCATGGTGAAACCTAATATTTTGGTCTCATCCTCATAATATATATATATATATATATATATATTAGACTAATACCCATGATAAATCACTCCATAAATCCCAATATAAAAATGGATATGCTTCAATAACCTCCAACGATTATTAAAGCATATTCATTTTACATGATCGACTAGAAGGGGTGCAATTTTCTAATTATATCAGAAAAAGGGGAAGCCCAGTGTGACCTATGCCACTTATAGAAGATTCTAATTAATCCTATTCTCAAGCACCAGTATCATTCAACTGAAGCACCTCAACTCCTGATCCACATAATAGGGAGTAACCCCACCTTCAGAAGAAAAATAATATTGCAAAAAAATAAAATATTCCAAAATATTTGGTGGTTGTTCTAGCCAAACTCTCGATCTTGGATGCTCTCAATATTTCAAAATAACTCATAGAGGAAATCATCAGGGCCCTCCATATCCCACAAGAGTTGGAGATAGAAGGATCTAAAACTAAGGTTTACCTAGTATAGACTATTCTATTAGAATTATATATCACCATCTCATTAACAGAACAAGATCTAGAAGAATTCATAAATGGATATATTAGACCCCTATATGTTTTTTTTGAAAAAATTGAAAATGTCGACATATGAAGGTATTTAGTTTACAATGTATCTAGTATTAAAATCATTCCTATTGAAACCATCCAATGTTTTTGATATAGGGAGTGGGAATTATCTCCAACAAAGGTAACCATTCAAGAGTACGAAAAGAGAGAGAAGATTCTTGTTAGAAAGATAAATCTCAAGGATCATTTTCAGGATCTCACATATAGTGATGAGTTCATGGTTATCTATAAATAAATAACATATAATTTCTTGCTTGGAAGACCTTGGAATCATAGACCCATAATGGAACCTTCAAAATTTCATCAATGATTTAAAACCCCCATCAATGGGAGGGTCGACACAATACATGGTGACACTGCCCCCTTTGAGTCATTCCAATCCATATATGATGAATACATTTTCTATAATAAGTAAGTAAAACAACCAATGGTGGATGATGATATACAGGTTTCATCCCCTAATAGACTGGGGACTGCCCTTGAGAATCCCTAGTGCATGATCAATAGAGAGTATGAGTTACAAATAAACTTGATTGAGGAAGAAGGCTTAATACTAGTAAACTATAATGAACTTAAAACTTCATTGAATTATGTCCAGGTTATGTAATTCATGCCATATAAATTGGATTATTCCAAAGGATATTAGACTAATTCTCTATTCAGATTCAATAATTCCCTCACCCAATCAGAAAAAATGGATGATACCCCCAATAAATTCTCTTCAACTATGGATGTCCAGAATCATTCAGCCCCTACAGGTAGTATAAAAGTAAAAAAGCCTCCCAAAATCTCTCTATGATGACTCTAGTAGTTTTGGATGACAATGTATCTTCCCATGGCCTCTCTTACCTCGATAGTGACATAGATTCCCTTGTATTACCCATCATGTCTAAAAATTCCTCCACAAATATAGAGATGGAAGAATAAGAGGATGACCTCAGAAACTCACCTCCTGCATTTAAGTAAGGCATATATACCATCATCAATGAAATCAATTATGTGAATCAAGGAACCTATTAATACCTTTGACCTATGTTGATTAGTGCTTTCATTCCTATTAAGGATCAAGTGGTATGTTTTTAATTTCTAAACTTGTATCTAAACATGTTCACTTGGAATTGTATAGAAATGTATTGGATGAACCATGATGTGGATACAAATCACATTGTATCACCTGATGATCATTGAGGTTTCATGAAATAACCATGAGAATTCACCACTCTTATGTTACTAATGTAGAATTGAAAGTTACAAAATTGATCAAATCAAACATTTCAGGGATGTTTAATACCCAAAATTTCTCACTAACATCATCCATTTTATGAAAAAGAACATGCATATTAGGATATGAGTCTATTTCATAGACCTTAACAGAAACTTCCAGAAAGAAGATTTACCATTTCTGATAACAATGATCTTAATTGATGAAACTATTGTATTCCTAGACCTTTTTATTCATGGATAGGTTTTTGGGGTATAATTAGAAAAATATGGTCCCTAAAGAAGAGGAAGTCACCACCTTTAGATCAAATCAGGTGATCATTTTATATTAGGTAAATCCATATAGATTAAATAATTTCATTAACAGGATTTGATTCATATCATTAATTCATTATTGGAAATAATAGAAGAATGTTATGTCGATGATCTATTATTCAAATCTTGATAGTGATATATTCACCTATCAGATCTTCACATAATCTCTAGTAAGTTGTGACAACTTAGTTTGAAGATGGATCCTATAAAGTGTGTTTTCCGAGTAATGTTAGGGAAAGTCCATGGATTTTTGGTACAACACCATGATATTGAGTTTGATCTGAGAAATAATTTTGAAATCATAGAAATGTAATCCCATCATAATTATAAATAATATAAAGGTATATAAGCTAACCTCACATATATTTGGTGTTTCATAGTTAGACTTGTTGAAAAATATCTCCCCTTCACTAAGTTGATGGAAAATGGAGTTTCTTACCAATGGGATGAAGGCTTCAAGAAATCCATTGAGAATATAAACCAGTACTTACTTAACCTATAAGTATTGATGCTTATGGGATAAGGAAAGATTATTATATTATATTTTGTTGGTATGGAATTATTATTTGGTGCTCTCCTAACAGAAAAAATGATGTATGGAATGAAAAAACCCTCTACTATCTTAGTCTGATTGTGATAGGTATTGAAAGCTAGTATTTTTATATCTAGAAGAACATCCTCACACTCATATTTGTTGTGAAATTGACGATAAATTACTTTAAGCATCATGAATTCCACCTAGTCTATCATATTGACCCTCTCATGTAAATCCTTGGCCTCTTTATATTGATTGGGTGTTTGTCCCGTTGGGCGGTAATTATGAAACAATATGACATAAAATTCATGTCAGAGAAGGTAGTCAAAGGGAAAAACCTACCTGATTTCCTTATGAAATATCTCACATTAGAAAGAACACCATTGGAAACTAAACTTTTAGATGAATAGGGTTTTTATTCCCTTGACACTCCCTAAATGTGGAGAATATATTTTCACAGTTCCTCCCAAAGTCTGTTTGTCAAGTGGATGGAAAACCTGATGGTCATTTGGGGTGGTCTAGGGATTTTATTGTTTTCCCTAGATAAAGAAATATTTCCCCACTCTTTCTCACTATCTGAAGGATAAATTAATAATGAGGCAGAATAACAAGACCTCATTGTTTACTTGAAACTATAATTGTATGTGTAAATAACCTACATAAACTTCAAAGGGGATTCAGAGCTAGTGATCAAGAAAATAAACAATTATTATTCCCTAAAGAAGGAATAATTGGCCCTTATTGTCCGTTATTTAAGATTATTGAAGGTGGAAATTCATTTTGAATCAAAATTTTATCACTTATCTTGATAAAAAAATGATCATGCTAAAACACTAGGTAATGTATCCATAGTCATGGCTGACCCCGATCAGAATGAATTCATTTTCTAAATAATACACTAAAGTGTGGAATCATTAGTAATAGTTTGTGAAATAGATTAAATCAATTATTTAAACATTTACCTAGAGTATGATGAATATACATCCATCCCTAGATGGACATATCACATACTGAAGTACTTCTAAAATTGGACCTTACCATTTGATCGATCTGAACGGAAAGAGACTCGATAATGATAAGAAACATTTACCCTTGGGGATGGTCCTAATGAAAAATAAATACCTTTAAAAATGAGTATTTGATATAATACTCCTTATATGAATAATTGATGGAGAGATTACTTCTATCATGAAACAAGTACATGCAGGCTCCTGCAGTGCTCATCGGTGAGAAACCAGACTCTCCCACCAAATTATGAGGATTTTTACTAATATAAAACAACGATACAAGACTATATAGAATTAAATAGAAAATGTCATGAATTCTAGATTTATGAAAACTTTATCCATCACCCCTAGAGTTTCTATATAATGTTAAATATTTCTGCCTATTTTTTTATATGGGGGATAGATTTTATGAGGCCATATCCCCTTGCTATAACTAATCAGTTTAAGTACATCCATAATTCCATGGAATTATATTTTAAATGGTATGTGAAAATACACATAAATGAATTATGGATGAATAATACCATCTAATTTTTTAATTCCAACATAATCACTAGATTTGGTGTCCCTCACATGATATTGATGGACAAAAACACCAAATTATGTTCTTCAAAATTAAAGAAATTATATCAGTAGTGTAATATTTATTCATACCATTCATCCCAATATCATGTAGTTAAAAATGGATAGATAATGGAATTAAATAAGACTCTATATAATATACTCTTGAAAATGGTTGATAAGGACCAGGAGTCATGTTTGGACAATTCCTTAATGATTTATTAGCATATTGTACCATCAAGTTCACTTCCACATAAAAAACTCCATATTCATTGGTTTATGGAACCAAATCAATGTTTAAAATTGAATTCCAGTTTCCCTCACTCTAAATACATATTTGTGGACAAATCATGGATAAAGATAAAATGAAAAAGGGTTGTATGTGTTGGAACAACTCCATTATAAAAGGATATGTACATTTCAAAACCTCTAATTTAATTAAAATCAGATCGCACAAGCCTTTAATAAAAATATTCACTCCCCACTCATTCCTTCATGGAGAACTGGTATTGGATATAAAAATCCAAATGATACCAGGAAAGAAACCTCTAATGTTGGAGCCTATGTGGAACAAGACTAACATAATACATATGGTCCATTCTAGTGGAATTTACTCATTATACACAATGGATGGGGAATGTGTGACACCCCCACAAATGTGAGGTTTCTCAAGAAGTACCTTTCATGTCATCAATCTAGGATTTCATGTGATAAAAGTAAGACTTTTAAATAAATCTAATATTTCATCCTTACCACATGATGTTAAACTTCATAGAAGACGTTCTTACTGTATGACATTAAACTACATAGAGGATGTCATCACTACATGATGTTTAACAGCATAGAATATGGCCTTACTCTATGAAATTAAACTACATAGAAAAAATTACTTCATATATGTTACATTATACATGAAATAGATATGTGAAAAAGAAAAATGAAGCATTCCCATCCCTGTGTGTGAGTTAGATCCACATAGGGAATCTCCCCATTTAACAAAAAAAGTTCCTTGATTTAGACTATAATTGGATACATAGTGATTCCCAAATTCCAAATTATGGGTACAACCACAATATAACAAAATGATATTCCTCCTCTACGTATGGATTATACCTATGTGAAGATATTTTCATTTAATATGTAAGTGTGGATAGATTCTTACTACCACAAGATAAAGAGTGACACCCATATCACATATAGTAGGTCTGACCGTTATATAAATGGAAACAATTACCCCTATATATATGGGTTAGATATACATGGAGAGTTTTGCATTCAAGTACTATGTGTGGATTAAATCATGCTATCACATGATACACAGTGACTCCAAAATACCAAATCTTAGGTCAATCTGCAATATAAATTGAAAAATTCCCCCTTTGCATACAGGTCAGACCTATATGGAAAATTTTCGATTCAATAACTATGTATGGATTGATTCTTGCTATCACATGATAAGTAGTGATACAAAGATCCCAAATCCTAGGTCTAGAAATAATATAAATGAATAAACTCTCTCCTCTACATATGGGTTAGATAAACGAAATATTTTTCTATTAAATAACTACATATGGATTGATTCCTATTACTATAGGTTATGTTGTGATGCCAAAATATCCAATACTGTGTCCAAACATAACATATAAAATCATAAAAATTCACTCCTCCCTTAATATTGATTGGACCTATGTAGAGAAATATCTATGAACTATGTGTGGATTGATACTAGATTTTATAGGATATGTAGTGATGCCTAGATCCTCCATTCTATGCATAACCATGAGTTATCACTACTACCCATCATGATCATCCATGAGAGTCATATCTGAGTATAGGATCCATTAAACAATAAACTTTTAACAACTACAAGTATTCCCCATTATGTACTCTCACACAGCTTAATAAATTTCCAAATTATCCCTTGTTCCTCACACCTAGCATGGATCATGTGAGATTAAGGTACCAGGAAAGCTACTCTGGATGGTGTGATAGAGATGTGTATTGGGTAGGGATACATGTCCTAGTAGTATTATATTAAACAAAATGACCACATCCTAGTCAAATGATTTTCAAAAACATCCTAGTCACATGATGTTAAACTGCATGATAAGAGGTATTAATTCCAAAAACATCACCCCCGATGACTTTGTATTCAAGAATTTCATGTCTTATACATCCACCTCGAAAATGTGTTCAATACACACTAGAGTAGCCTTTACGGTGCTCGAATCCATATTTAATGTTACATTATCCATCAACCAACATCATATATTTAATGCATGAGTTAATACCAACCAATTACTTTCATTGATATTCTTCTCCTAGTTACCATGGACATTGGGGTCCCCTACTCCTAGTTCTCCCCTATAGAAAACTGGTAATAGATATTGTATAATACAAAGGGGTCCCACTAGGATTCACTATTTAATGAAACAATTCCAAATAGATTATTCCTATAGGATAGGCCCCCCTAAAACCCAAGAGTTATTATCCTAATTGTTTAGAATAAGGGATTCCTCCATTATCAATGTTTGACCTATACAAAACATATTACACCTCCAGTTGACTCAGATGTTATTGGGTTATGATTTACACTCCCCCTATCCCAACTATTCTAGTGGATTTACATACCCTCAATATTA
Source organism: Viscum album (assembly GCA_963277665.1). NCBI lineage: Eukaryota > Viridiplantae > Streptophyta > Magnoliopsida > Santalales > Viscaceae > Viscum > Viscum album. Next base: position 88,252,150 of record OY728132.1, read on the forward strand.
CTCATATGTGCATCATAGCTATTTTAAAATAAAGATTATGAAATTGAATTATTATACCCTTTAATTTTATTGTGTGTATCACCTATAAAGCACTAACTTCCTAAAGATTTAAAAGCCCTTTGGACACCCCATTTTACAAAATTGATTCCCTGGATACCTATCATCAATTTTACCATGTCCAAGAGGGATCATGAATGGATCAATGGTTTATGCCTTCATATTCCATATCTTAGAAGAAAGACTATATACAACATGAAATTCATATTAGAACTACGTGTAGCTTGATTATTGTTACCACAAGATACATAGTGGCACACAAACCAAAAACCATGATTCCATCCATGATGAAAAGGATAAAATACCCCTCCATTAAATTTGGGCCAGACATGTGAAATATATGATCTAAAATAAAACTAAATATGGCTTGATTCCCATACTATGGGATATATAGTGATGCATAGATCCTCTATTTTAGGCCTAGCTACAAAACTTTCCTAGTCACATGATGTTAAAATTAAAAACAATGTCCTAGTTCAATTACATTAAACTACACAGAAAGAGGTCTTCTCACTGAATAAATCATCCACTTTTATGACTATGTACTCAAGAATCACATGTTTTATCTCTTCGCATTGAAACTTTTTCAATACACATTGTTACACATTTTTGGGTTCTCAAAACATTGTTGAATATAACATTTTATATAAAACAAATTCATGTATTTTATGTCTGATCTAGCATAACTAGTTCCTTGAGTTTATACTGTTCTCCTAGAACCCCATAACATCATGTTATTTATCCTAGTTCCCCCTTTATAAAATTGGTAATAGAGATTGGATAATCCAAAGGGACCCCACTAGTATTTTTTTGGTGAATGAAACAATTCCAAAGAGCTTGTTCCTAGAGGATGTTTGGTACTATATAAGAGCCCCCTTAAATCCATGAGTTCCTATCCTAGCTGCAAGGAATATTGGATTACACTATTATTAATGGGTGACTTGTACCCATTGGTTCCACCACCATTCGACTCTGATATTCTTGGGTTATGATTTAAAACATCCAATAATGAAATATTTAAGTAGATTCTAATACTCTTGATTTTACACATTTGTACATCATACCCATTTTCACATCACTATTATAAAATTGAATCATTGAACCCTCCCATTTTGGGTGTATGCATCTTTTTTGAATACCCAATTTCTATGAGTTAGTTGATCCTCTCAGCAATACATCATATTCACATGAAGTAAACTTTGGGAAATTTCTTAGTCACACGACATTAAACTACATGACATATGGTCTATCCAATAAGACCTAAAATTGCTTAGAGGAGGCCATCATATCCATGAATTTGTGATAGGGATAATATTTTCACCTCCATAATAGAATAAAATATTGAAATTACCTATCCCTACATATGATACTAATCAATTTAGAGGACCTCTTATCCAACATTTATGTCATTACTCCCTAATGGAAGAATATAGAAAGACACGCTACCTTGTATAAGAGTCAAATCTATGTGGAGGGATGAACTTAAAGGAGATGAATATGGAATGATTCATTCCCCTTACAATTTGAATATAGAAACCCAAGAAATCCCATCCATAAAAATTTTATATACGTATATTTAAAGAGGGACAAGTCATACATCCATTCTATTCTTATGTATGAGTCAAATCTATATAGCACTTTCTTTCACATGAGATAAATTTATGTAAGAATCATTCATCTAAGTATTACCATTCGAATTTGGATGAATGAGAGGTTATTACTTTTCTATAGATACTAGGACCATGAAGCCCAATGTGGGACAACTTGCCGAGTGGTCATGTGAGGTGGAGTCTTGACATAACGATGTAGTCACTAGGGAGGGGCAATTACTTATAGTCCTGATTTAGGTTACTTATTGTATGATTTTATTTCAGATTTATCACTTTTTCTTAAAAATGTGATTTTGAAATAAAAATTTAATTTTTAGTCATTAATAATACTGTTGAATGGATAAAAGGTTTTAACTACATATAAATTCCCCCAACCATTGAATGTTTCTCTAAGGTTATCTTGTACAATTTCATGTTGGTTTCTATGTTCTTACCACATGATTCTAAACTAGAATGAGTATGTCCTCATATAATAACATTAAACTTCATAAAAAATGATTCCCCACAATATGATGTAAAATTTTTAAGACCAAATCCCATTATAAATCCTTATCAAAGTGATAGAAGAGCCTAAACCTGGCCAACCATTATTCAGGGTGATTCCATTTCCTTTATGAGTACATTGATACAAAAATCAAGCTTCGTGTATTGAGAACCTTCGGTTGTGAGAAACCTTACAAGGTCCTTGGAAAGAATAAAATATATATCTTTTTTTCTATAAAATAGGTGCATCTAAATAAGGGACTTAGTCCCATCAACTAGAGGAATCATGGACCTACAAGAATGAATTTATGATACTTTTGAGCCTTGGAATCATCATAATGAAGCTCATCACCATAGACTGATTCACAATAATTTTTGTAATCATTGTATCATAGCATTACTCATGACCCAAGAACCTTGAACCTTGATTTAAAACATTTTAATCTCCTACTTTAAAGGATGTTAAAGTAGTCTTAACCATGGTAATCAAAATTTGGCTGTTAGGTAACACTACCATCATGTTAGGTCCACATGCATCATGAACATAAACTAAAATCACTATGGAAAAAGCTTTATAACTGTAAATATTAATCCTTCGACAGTCCAAATCATAAAACCTTAAATTACTAGTGAAACATATATAAACATTTATAGCATGAAAACTCACCAAGGAAGGTTTGACCAAAAGTTGATTCTCTTATCACTAAACTCTTTATATCAGGGTTTAGCCTAAATTAATAGCATAAAAAGGTTTAAATCTCATGGGGACCATTTGTGGGCTTAGAAAAATTTAATTCATGATCATAGAAACCCTTAGTCTAGGAATGAATTAGAGTAATATTTTATCACAACTAATTTCCATGATAAAATTTTCACAAGGCTGTGTGACAACTTTTAGGGTTCCTGAACCCTTCTTGAATATTAATATATACATAGATCACCTTTATATATTTGATACCTGAGTTAATACCAAAAAATTCAAAAAATTTAAATTCTTCTCTTAGAAACCAATGGACCTTGGGATCCATTGCTCCTTGTTCTATCCTATAGAAAACTAGTAATAGGGACTGATTAATCTAAAATAATTCCCCTAGGATTCTCTCATGAATAACACAATTCCTTAGAGCTTGATCTTAGTTGATGTTTTGGTCTTGAAGGAAATGAACCCCTTAAACCTAAGAGTTATTGTATAAACTATACGGAATATGGGCTTCCGCCATTATCAATGGTTGATCTGTACTCACCATTCTCCACCTCCAGTTAACTCAAATATTTTTGGGTCGTGATGTACACTTCTTGTGACCCAACTATTCAAGAATATTTCACAATATTGATGTTACATCACCAACTATTGTTATCATTATCAAAGAATTAATGTGATGTTCTATTACCAAACCTTTTGATGGTCTGCACCATGTGACCAGAAACCACATGGTGTAGGGACTGAGCTTTAAAACCTTGAAATAAACATTCCAATGGTTCCTGAACTATCCTTCGATAGCCTTCTACCCACTTATATCTTCATCATCAAGATGTTTGAATCTTTACAAACCTTTTATGACTTTTGGAACAAGAAGGGACCAACATGAATGAACATACACGTAATCACTATAGGATCATGCATAAGGGCCTCTCAACCATCAACTAGAAGAGTCTCATCCTTACAGGAAAGGAACTCTAACCCCCATGAGCCCTAGAAACACCATAGTGGAAGTCAACACCTTAGGGTGATTTTCACTCATACCTAGAATGTATTCTCTATTCTATATTCAAAAGTTCAATATTCTGGACACATGATTTATATAACCCATATTCTGACTATCCAAGTGGAATCAACATCCCTAATATTTCACGATACATGAAATCAAATCTTATAGAGGATTTAGGGTGTCACAAACCATCATGGATATTCAACCTTCGCATTTTCTATTAGAACATAGGGTTCCATAACCCATAATAAAAATTCAATATTCAGAAATTCAATTAAGAATGCATGTTATCAAAAACCTCTATAGAAAATAATTCTTTAGAATCACATACATGATACGAGGTTATTGAACCCTTCATCAATACCCATCCTTCACTACCAGCAATAGATGGTTTGATAAAAAATATCCTAAACTATAGTAAGATATGGTCCAAGATAAAATAATCTAAAATATAGTAATGTAAGGTCTGAGCTAAAATACCCCAAGATAAAAAACGCAAGGTCTGAGCTAAAATACCCTAAACTAATATAACATATAGTCTAAGAAAAAATACCCTAAACTATAGTAATAGAAGGTATGATCTAAAATTCCTTAAGATGTAACCAAAGATGATCCGATTTATTAGACTGTAAACTAAAATGGGGGTCTAGTTTTCAATACCATAGAACATCCAATTAAAAGTGACACAATACTCACCCGGTTGAAAACCCAAAATGTGTACCTTGTAAAAAAGTTGAGTCTTTTCTAGCTATATTGAGAACTCATGAAATGGAAAAGGTATAGAACTTTTTAGGTTGAAAATTTTAAAAAGGATAACTGAGATAAATAAAATTCCATACCCACAATATTTCCCCATGTCAAACTTAGGGAAGAGATAATGAAATAAAAAAACATACAAATATTATAGGGATCACTATCTGTCTTTATAAAAAACCAATCCATTCTCACTAGTTCCCCCAACTTAGGAAATAATTAGTGCACTTTACCTCCTAGATATATTTACCCAAATTATCCTTTCAAACTAAGTGATACTATGAAAACTAAAGTAGAAACATCAATGAGGAATCTCATGTTGGTTTTCATTCATGAGTAATTATAAAGAGAAACATGTTATGATTCAAGAATTTAAATCCAGAAGTTTGTTTTTACTTATTATATTAAAAACGATGGATATTTTTTATTATTTATATGATAATATGTTAATGAAATTACAAAAAGATCATGAAGGAATGAAATCCTGATAATGACATGCAATGTTAAAAATGTTTGGCCATTGATATTGTGTAAAAAGAGGGGGGAAATATATACCCTAGAGTCATAGTCATGAATCTTAAAAAAAATTGAGTTTCATAAAATTATATCCCCATTAAAACATTTTCTCATATGATTAATTATGAAATGATGACTTCTACTCTTTGTAGGCCATGAATTGGTGTAATTGATCAACTGGTTTCTACCTCTATTATCTACTCGAATTATTCCACCTTAGAAACAACATAAATTATGGTCTTTTCTACCAGGTTAAAGATCCCATATTACGCCAACGTTTTTTTCTATGAGGTATGTAGTGCATGCGTCAGCCTAGAAAAATCCTCTTCAAAATGATCAATTCTAGAATTCAATTGGACAATCGTGAACATACCAAAATTGATCATGTTTTTGTGAGAAGTGGCCTTCAGCGAGCATTGGGAAGCTTTTTTTAGGGAGTTATCCCACCTTTTGTTGATTAAAGATGAAGCCTCTACTGATATTATTCTAAATTCAAGGGTCCTCCTCTTGTCTCTTAGTGAAACAACTTCCTGCAATTGATAATGGAGACTCGTATAATCAAATCCAGAAAAACCAAGGGAGGTATAGATATAACTAAGATGAACTATTTTTTCCTTCATCTCGTAAAAAGGTTCCTACGAGATTAGGGTCTAAATATCCACCCATACTTGTCACCGCATTAGTTGATAGAACGTTTCAGACTCCTGACCTCGACTCAATCCTAACTCGGTAACATGAATACATTATGGGACTAATTAATTAAGAAAGGATCTCATACATGAAACCTTCAATGAGTTGGGTATATATTTGGCCTCCATATTAATCAATTTTATTAGGGGAATTTCCAAAGAAGAAGGGACCAGAACATCTGAGCTCTGAGATGAATGTACAATAATTAGAGGCACAGAGGATTATCAGTGTATAGGTGAAAAATATAATGTTGTTAGATAGTCAAAAACTGCGATCGATGCTATAAGTATACATTTCTTAGTTTCATCACTGGAAAAGTATATCACCCCAACCCTATCTTTTGGGTAAGATGATACACCCTCTTATGATGAGTGACTTGGTGAAACCACTAATGTTTTCTCCATTGGCATAGTTCACCTACCACCTTTTAGGGATGTAAGAGTGATGAAATGTTAGGTAACATAATACAAAGTGTAAAATATGTTTTTTATCTAATGAAGTCCTCACCTTCACCAAGAGATGTCTCAATCAAGGATAAATTAGTAGTAGAAGAGCTTACAACATTAGTCACTTCTAGAAGTGTGTTTACCCGTGCTGGTTCAAATGAAACCACCATTGTAGCATTAGCGGTGGGAACCAGGCCCGACTGTGTTAGCACCTCAGTAATTTAAAATTATCCATGGATTGGTTACATTGTTAGTGATTCTAATATAAGTATATTAGTCCTACCCATAACCTACATAACAAATGTATGTCTCTATTAGCAGGCTCAGTGGGGACCTACACATTTTGATAGATCAAAACTATAACAACCCAATCTCGACATACATAGACATTACATCACTTTTTCAGAATACTTAAAACATTACAAAAATAGACACCCAAATATCCTAGTTTCATAGTTCCTTTCAAAACATGGAAATATAAACATGGGTACATAAATGAGATATATAATCTCATAATAGGTTATTCTTGACTATAACTCTTCTTAGACACATCAAACACAATACATATCTTCATGACCTGGGTGAAGGAAACAAAAAAATGGGTGATCATATATTCTTAGTATGGGTAAAAAAGCTAGATACATATGCATAATCATGAGAATAACGGTATGAGAACATGATCATGAAAATAAGAGATCATACCTTACATATCATTGATCACAAACATGAATCATGGCATAAATCTTGACAGTTCATAAGACAGAAATCATAAGAAAATAAAGAACATAAACTCTAAAAGCATAAAATTGGATTAAAATATTAAATTGCGGAAAACACAAAATAAAATAATATAACAACCAATGAATCACTACCAAGACCATCTTAGTAGTATGGGTTCACTCCCCATACCATATTGGTAATAATGGTTCACTACCATGGCCATATTAGTAGTTAAGATTCACTTCCAAGACCATCTTAGTCTATCTCATGAGATATAAATCTTTGCCCAATGCATTAGAGGGAGATATAGGTCCCAACCATCTCATAATAAAATTATACGTACATGTTACACATGATCATAAATAGTCATATCATAACCAATGAAATGAAATGGGTGTCATAAAAATGTAATCATATCTTAACCTCTGTAAAATAGATTGGTTTCATAATAATTTCCTGAAATAAAAAACCATGAAAAGAATCGGGTTTCATAAGAATATAACCCATGAAAGAGAAACATATATCGTAAAAATCATGACATAACTCATAATCCATAATGAGAAAGAATCAGAATTTAAAAATTGAATCCTTTATTAAAAAATTCACCAGTAACACCAAAATATGTTATCTTACATTAGAAATAATTTTGAATGATCTTTTAAAAACACTTCATGGGGAAATTATCCTTTCTCCTTTGAAAGATGACTATTAAAGTGTTAAACCTTTTGAAAATAATTTCCATGAAAATAAACATGGAAAATTAAAAATGAAGCATTGAAAATATTTTAAAATTAATTTCCTTTGAAAACATTTCAAGGATCTTAAAAACCCTTTGAAAACATTTTGAAAACCATTTTCCTCATAAAATTATAAAAGAAGCTTGAAAACCCTTTCATGACCACTTTACTTTAAAAATAATTTGAAAACATATAATGAAAGATTGAAAATGATTTTGAAACCATTTTTTGAAATTCAATTTAAAAAAAAATTATTAAAAATTGATCTTTTAAACATGGAAAAGAAACATCAAATAAACAACAATGGGTAAATCGACACATGACGCATGATGTAAAAAGAATATTCCTTTTTCATGGAAAAAGGTTAGAAAAATTACTTGTTTGTAAAGAAATAATAAAATTAATTTAGAAACATTAGTAAAATAAAAAAGGGTAACAATTTCCTTTAATGAATATAGGATATTAGTAGGATATTCTTAGAATGCATTTTTGAAAATTATGTTTTTGAAAGAACATAGTTTTCTGACCGAAGAGAGAGGTAAGGTCATATTTTCTTAATTATATTAAGTACCAAAGGGTGGAAAAATGGTAATAATACATGAAGACATCAAGACTTACCAGAGGATATGAAAATTTACGAGTGTTCTTGAAATATGGATCATATGATTTCATCAATAAAAATGTGATCATAAACAATCTCGATAAACTGGGAGATTGTTTCAATAAACTCTTTCAATATGGTAACTTTGAAATTTACTCCCCATGTAGAAAAATTAAATTACATGGATATTAAAATATTAATAAAATAAGGAGATTCATGATATGACATTTTTAAGGAATTTTATACACTTTTATAAAAATATAGGTGCATAACATGGCATGTGTCTCAAGGAAAAAAAATTGAGAAAAAATTACATTACCAATTTGGAAATGTCACGAACCAGCCCGGGTCGACCCTGAACCGGTCACCCGAGCCGGTCCACGGAAAGTCCCGAGGGGCATTCCCGATCCCCCGGGGATGGCAACAAGTGCCGGGCATTAAAATTTCAATCATTGGGAACGATTTCAGCCCAAACTAAAAATAGGATCAGAAGAACGAATATAAACTAAACAAATAGAAAAACACTAAAGACATCAACAAACCTACACCACGACATACCTCCACGTGACCTCATGGGTCACCACCCAACTACACCCAACGTCGCTCCCACACTGAGAAACTCAATAAGGAAAACCTAAACACAAGGAACCTGCAACTGAAAAAGGTAAAAGATAGGCGTGAGCACAAAAGTACTCAGTAGGTGAGCCCCACAACAAATCCCAATGCACTGCCAGTAAATAAAGAATCTACATAATCTAGGTTTGAACTATAATGTATAAAAGTAAGTTTTCATAATGCTTTACTTGAGAATCAAACACGAGAAATTTTTCTTATTCTTTTTGAAAGTTAGTTCCCTTTCATCAGTTTTAAACTCATTCTAAAAAGCAAAGTTTTACATTTTCAAATCTTACCCAAAGAGAATAAAGCATTTTAATTTGAAAACCATTTTCCCAAAATCTAACAGTACAAGCTGTGAAGGATGACTGAAATTAAACAAGCAGGGAAAACAAGTGCAAGTAAAGGTAAACAAGCAAGGGAAACCAAGGGCAATAAAAAATAAACCAGAAGTTATCAGCAATAACCATGGGCGATCCTGAACATCCCTAGAAAACCCCTGGACATACTCGGGTTTAGACTACCTGCCGGCATGGTAGTATGAACCCGAGTACGTCCAGGGGTTTTCTAGGGATGTTCAGGATCTCCCATGGATATTTCTGATAACTTCTGGTTTATTTTTACTTTCACTTGGTCTTCCTTTCTTATTTACCTCTACTTGCACTTGTTTTCCCTGCTTGTTTACTTTCAGTCATCCTTCACAGCCTATACTGTTAGAATTTGGGAAAATGGTTTTCAAATGAAAATACTTTATTTTCTTTACGTAAGATTTGAAAATGTAACACTTTGTTTTTTTAGAACAAGTTTGAAACTAATGAAAGGGAACCAACTTTCGAAAAAGAATAAGGGAAATGTCTCGTGTTTGATTTTCAAGTAAAACATTATGAAAGCTTACTTTTATACACTGTAGTTCAAAACTGGAATATTAGATTCTTTATTTATTGGCTGTGCTTTGGGTTTTGTTATGGGGCTCACCTATTGAGTACTTTTGTGCTCACACCTATCTTTTACCATTTCAGTTGCAGGTTCCTTGTGTTCAGGTTTTCCGGGCATGAGTCGCTCAGTGAGGGAGCGACGTTGGTTGTAGTTGGGTGGTGACCGCGAGGTCACGTGGAGGTATGTCGTGGGGTAGTTTTGTTATGTCTTTACTGTTTGTCTTTTTGTTTAGTTTATTTTATTTCTTTCGATCCTGTTTTTAGTTTGGGCTGAAATCGTTCCCAACGATTAAAATTTTAATGCCCGACACTTGTTGCCATCCCGGGGGGATCAGGAACGCTCCTCGGGACTTTCCTCGGACCGGATCGGGTGACCGGTTCAGGGTCGACCCGGGCTGGTTTGTTACAAAATGGTATCAAAGGGAGGTTCTTGTTATTTGGGTTGTCTGGTAGGTGGAGATTAGGACTGTCGGGACTCGAGAGGTAGGTACGGGAAGGACGTCATGAACCCTCACCCGTCCCACACCTCGAGTCGCCAGGGGTAGTTCGGGAATTGTGTCTTTATCTCTTTCTGGTTTGTTTTGGATTGAGAGATGACAACGGAGGCAAGCCGACGTTACTTCGTGATTTCACCTGGAGTAGTGACCCATGTGGAGTCTGAGTACACGGTTTGAATTACTCCTAGTGATCGATGCTGACTCGGGACATGGCCCACAACCATGTCTCTAGGTTGAGCGTGACTACTAGTCCCTCACTCTAGTGGTTAATGAAATTTCAGTTGCTTCTTTCGTTTTGGGGTTGTGTGAGTGCGTAGTTGGAAATGAAAAAGGTTTTTTTTTTGAAAAATTGGACTGGTTCCTTTTAAAAGACCTTAAATGTGTGAAATGGGTTTTAAAACTGAAATCTCTTGATTTGGAAATCTATTGTATGTTTGAAGTTGGTTCAGAATGGTTTGGGTTGAAACCTTGGTTCCTCTTTATGAACATTTTCACATGTGTGAGAATGCATGGAAAATGCGCATTGGTACGAGTATAAATGGACAGTGGATAAAGACATGTGCAACGGGTCATGGGAGTGCCTGGGTGTGTTTTAAATTTAAGTCTTGACTTTTTTTTCTCAATTGGTTTAAAAAGGGGAAATGGTTTTGGAAAGTTTTTGGTTTGAAAGTGGATTGGTATTTGGAAAGTGATCATGAAAAAGGGTGGTTTTGAAATCTAAAATGAAAAGTGAATTTTAAAGAGGAGATTTTATTTTGGGTTATGTTGTATTTGTTTGATCCTTGTGCTAATTGTTTTGATGAAGATCCTTTTATTGGTGTCTCTTCGGTTTGATGTTGGTTTTGGATTTGTGTTTTATATGTCGCTCCGGAAATGCCACCCAGAAAGGTCTCTAAGGATTCTGATAGGTCATGCCCCATTTTTGGTCCTCCTCAGACTTTGCCTATTCTCCATGGTGATCAGGTTCTGTTAGAATCAGTGAAATGGCTCGAGGAAGTGGTGTGTATCTTTAGAACGTTGGGAACTCCCGATAATGTTAAGGTTCGTGCAATTATGGAGCTGTTTGAGGGTCCAGCTTTGGACCAGTGGAAGATGGTTACCCCACCGTCAATGAAAGTTGAAATGACGTGGGATGTCTTTAAAACCATTTTCATCCAAGGGTTTGTACCTGAGGAAGTGAAGCTAGAGAAAAAGAGAGATCTTGTGCATATTCAGCAAGGCCAACGGACGGTGAAGGCATATGTTGACCATTTCAAGGAACTGATTTCCTTTTCTCCAGAGGTAGCGTCGCATGAACTCATGAAGGTCTCTCTTTTCACCGGGGGTCTTCGTCCAGAGATCAAGGAGTGAGTCCTCCCTTCTAAAGACCTTTGTTTCGAGAATCTGGTTGAGAAAGCTTTCTTGGCCGAGTTGGTTTCCGGTGTGCGGGTGGTTAATACTTCAGCATCCCCTGTTGTTCGTAAGAGTCCCCCTCTGGTGAGGAAAAGGCGCCAGAGATACCTGTCCCTAATGAGTTATCCCCTTTGGTCCCAGATTCCAGTTCATCAGATCATTCGATGGTATGCTTTCAGTGTGGTCATTTCGGGCATTTAAAGCCGTCTTGTCACAACCCTCCAAAGACGTGTCATCGATGCGGTTGTCTGGGTCATCTGGAGAAGTTTTGCAGGAATCGTCGCTTGAAGAGGACGCTGTGATTGGAGAATGTCAGTACCTGACTGTGAGGCAGAAGATGCTTCAGCCATCAGAGCCCCAGCCTCAGGTCTCGGGGTGAATCTCGCGCCCAGTCAGGAACTCCCAGGGTTGTGAACCCTTGGTCCAGGTCCTGTCTTCCATATTGATGGTGGAGAAATTAAAAACCTTTTCATTTTTGTTTACCTGCTATTAAAGTTCCAACAACGTTGTAAATGCATTGTTTTTCTATAAAGTGATGATGGACTTGTTCTATGATAATCTAAGCAGACTTGTCGTGTGGACATGATATTCTGATTCCTGTGTCTTTCTTAAAAGTGTGTTTGACCGTTGTGTGGGTTTACCTCGGTTGAGTTATGCTTGTCAAACGTGGTTATGTTTCCTAGACTTCGGTGGATCATGTCTCCAATTTGATGTTGGTTAAATGTTTTTCTATGGTTTTTCCATGGTGTTGAAGGTTGTTGACTCTAGTCGTGGGTTCAAGGTTTCGACGGAGGTGTAAATCTTATCGTGTTATAGGAGTCGGTTTGGATCGGTTATGAGTTCCCGCGCTGGACCCGCCTCTGTGTGGTAGTATGTTTTGAGTGTAAAATTTTTGATCTAGTTAAGTTCTTGTGGTGGGGAGAACCCCTTCTGTTTTCCCCTAAACCTCGGACTCCAGTTTTCTCTTGGATGGGTCGGGTGTGACCTATGTGGGGTAAGGTTATCCTGAGAATCTCAGTTCTCTTCAGTTCCTTTATTTCTGTTTGGGCATAGACTTGGATTTTGGCTGACTTGTGGCTTGGTGACTTTCTGGGGGCAGAAAGTGTCTATGGTGGGGAGAATTGTCACACCCCGACCGCAGATATCTTTATTTTACTTCTTTCTTGGTCCCGATTTAATTTAATTTTTTTTTTGAGGTTTAGTTGTGTCGGCGGTTTCGCGCCGGTGCGCGGTCATCGCATCGCTAGCGGTGATCGTGCGTTCGGCCCGGGTGACTATGTGTTCACCCAACATTTTAAATATTAAAGTTTTTATGTTGACTTTTTATTATTATTACTATTTGAGTTGCGTTATTATTATTGTAGTTATTTTCCGTGTATAAGTATATATATATATATATATGTCTATATATGTGTATATATATACATATGTATATACTTTAATACGTTATGTTTATATATGTATATATATATATATATTGTATCTATGTTTATATGTTTATATATAGGTATATATGTATATATATGTTTATATGTGTATATATATATATATGTTTGTATATGTTTAAATATATGTATATATGTCTATATATATATATACGCGTGGGTGTGCGCGCGCGCACGCGCACGCACATTTATTTTCAAATGGTTTTAATATTTTGAATTTTTTATTAAAGGTACTGATTATTATAAATTTTTTTCTAATTATTAACATTATTATTATTATAAGGTTTTATTATTATTATAAAGTTTTATTATTTCTATAAAGCATTATTATTTTTAGGATTTGTTTTATTTAATTACTTATGTTCAATATTATTATTAGTATATTATTATGATTATAGTATTTTATTATTATTATTACATATTATTATTAATATTATTCTTATATTATTATTTATATTTTGTTGTATTATTATTATTATTATTATTATTATTATTTATGTATATATATATAGTTTTTTTTAATACCCTAACCCTAATCCTACCCCCCTCCCATAGTCGTCTCACCTTTCTCTCTCTCCCTCTCATTCTCCCCCGTTTTTCTCCCCCCCCATCCTGGTTCGGATGGCCACGCCCTCCCTGTCCCGGCCTCCTCTGAGTGCCCCGGTGTCGCCCTCACCGTCGTCCGGCCCTCCCTGTCCCAGCCTCCTCCGCGCACCCCGGCCTCCGCCTCGCCGGCTCCCGCTCACCCCAGCACCACCGGCCCTCCGGCGCTCCACCTCACCGCGCCCGCGCTCGACCGCCGCCCCGGCTTCCCTCGCCGCATCCGACCCCGTCGCCGGCGCACCCTCCTCCGGCCTGCCGACCTCCCGTCCAGCGGCCTCCCTCCAGCGTTGCTCGCCTCGCCGCACCGCCCCGGACCCCCGCTGCTCCGCCTTTCCCCTGCCTCCTGCGTCCGACACCGCACCGCCGACCTCACCCCCCGCTAAACCCGGCCTTCGGCCCCCCTGTTCCGGCTTCCTCCAGCAAGCAGCCTTGCATCTCCGGCGACCCCACCTGCCGCCGGCGTCCCTCCGCGGTCCCAGCCTCCCCAGGGAAACAGCCCGGCGACCCCCCCCCCCTCCGCCGTGAGTTGTTTTTTTTTCATTTTATTTTTATTACATTTTGTTTTGTTTATCATATTAATAATAATATTATTATTAATGTTATTATGTTAATATTTTTTCTATTATTATTATTATTATATTATGTTGTTATTTTTATTATTATATTATGCTATTATTACTATTTTTATTATTATCATTATTATAATATTATTATGCTTATATTATTATTATTATTATGTTAATATTATTATATTATTATTATATTAATATTGTTACTATTATTATTAAATTATTACTTTATTATTATTATCATATTATTATCATGTTATTATTATTATTATTATTATTATGGTTATTATTATTATGTTATTATTATTAGTAGTATTATTATGTTATGTTATTATTTTTATCATTATATTATGTTATTGTTATTATTATTATTATATTAATATTGTTATTACTATTATATTATTATATTATGATTATTCTAAATTATTTTTGTTATTATTATTATTATTTTATCACTATTGTTATTATTATTATTATTATTATTATTACTATTATTATCATTATTATTACTCTGGATTTCACCTTTGCTTTGTTAGGGGTTTCTCATCAACTTATATTTGTTTTTGATAGGTTTAGGATTTTTTTAGGACCCGCGCAGGGCGTTTCCGAGAGAGCGCCATCGCTGAGCCTTGTTTCCGAGGTTCCGCCATCTTCGCGCCTTGGTTCCAAGGTCGATTTACCGTCGCGCTTTGATCTTGAGGTAGGTCTCCCTTTGCACTCACCTTTAAATTAATAATTTATTGATTCCTTGTCTTTTTTTTATTGAATTTCAGTAAATTTAAAAGTATTATTAAGTAGTTATTTATAGTGTTGTGATCTGCTAATAAAGGCTATTTAAATTATAGCGTTTCGTTGAAAGTGTTTTCTTAGATTCAATTGTGGGC
The DNA here is from genome assembly GCA_963277665.1 of Viscum album. Taxonomy (NCBI): domain Eukaryota; kingdom Viridiplantae; phylum Streptophyta; class Magnoliopsida; order Santalales; family Viscaceae; genus Viscum; species Viscum album. Next base: position 88,267,412 of record OY728132.1, read on the forward strand.
TTCCATGGTAATATTGCTAAATGGTTCTTTATGAAATGTGAAACTCTGTTTTGAAATGTTTTTGGCGTGTGTAAATTAGTAGATGTATTGTTTGGGGAAAATGGTGTTTTTCTTAGAACCTTGATTAGAGAAATTGTCGTATGACCTTTAAACTTGCTTTTGGAAACTTTATGTGTGGTTCTTGGTGGTTGAAAAATGTTTTCTTTTGATGCGTGATTAAAAGTTTGGATTTCATTTGAGAAATAGTATTTCTTAAAAAGGTGATTGAAGGCCCGTTTGGCTCTTGATAAAAGTGGGGTGCGTTTTGATATTGGAAAATAATTATACTTGTGAAACCAATGTGTTCCAGGTATAATACGCTGGTTTCAGTTTTCTTAAATAAAGTTCTAAGTGCGTTTCTGGTTTTCAATGAAATTGCATCTGTCATATCTCTTTAAAAATGCTTTAGTATTAAATGATCAAAATGTAAGTGATATGACGGCCCGGTTGGCACTTTAATAAATGTGAAGTGATTATACATATATATATATACGTACTTGTGAGGGAATCTCTACAGGGGGACTTCCCTTTGAGGGTTGTCATGTAGCGATGTCCGTGTAAGGGGTTGGCAAGTGCGGTGAGATGAGTCACGCGTGCGTGGGCCCCCCACTTACACAGTGTTACTAAAACCACCATGGGTTCCTGGGCGTCTTGTAGATTATCGAGTGACGGTTGCTTGCTAACCCTGATTATACGGGTTAGTACCCCCTGGAGTTGTGGGTAGGCCAGGAGGGATGTGCCACTGGTTGGCTATTAGGGCGGCCAGTTGGTTATTGACTATGGAGTACCACGCCGGCAGGTAGTCTGAACCCGAGTACGTCCAGGGATTTTCTAGGGATGTTTAGGATCACCCATGGATATTGTTGATAACTTCTGGTTTATTTTTACTTGTACTTGGTCTTCCTTTCTTGTTTACCTCTACTTGCACTTGTTTTCCCTGCTTGTTTACTTTCAGTCATCCTTCACAGCCTATACTGTTAGACTTTGGGAAAATGGTTTTCAAATGAAAATACTTTATTTTCTTTGTGTAAGATTTGAAAATGTAACACTTTGTTTTTTTTATAACGAGTTTAAAACTAATGAAAGGGAACCAACTTTTGAAAAAGAATAAGGGAAATGTCTCGTGTTTGATTTTCGAGTAAAACATTATGAAAGCTTACTTTTATACACTGTAGTTCAAAACTGGAATTTGTAGATTCTTTATTTACTGGATGTGCTTTGGGTTTTGTTGTGAGGCTCACCTACTGAGTACTTTTGTGCTCACACCTATCTTTTACCATTTCAGTTGCAGGTTCCTTGTGTTCAGGTTTTCCTTGCTTGAGTCGCTCAGTAAGGGAGCGACATTGGTTGTAGTTGGGTGGTGACCGCGAGGTCACGTGGAGGTATGTCATGGGGTAGTTTTTTTATTTCATTAGTGTTTGCCTGTTTGTTTAGTTTATTTTCTTTCTTTCGATCCTGTTTTTAATTTGGGATGAAATCGTTCCCAACGATTAAAATTTTAATGCCCGACACTTGTTTCCATCCTGGGGGGATCGGGAACGCTCCTCGGGACTTGCCGCGGACCGGCTCGGGTGACCGGTTCAGGGTCGACCCGGGCTGGTTCGTGACAGGAAACTATTGAAACTTATAACCCATAAAATAAAGATAAAATTTTCATGTAAATACACATATATTTAAGTATAATAGTCATATAATAAATTCATTAGTAGTATATACACCACACAGTATAAGTGAGCGGTGAATAAGGTACGTATCTCATAAAAATATGGAGTAAGATGAAATTCCCTTACCTTATGTCTTGACTCTCATCATACTCATTCAAAACTCCTATAAAATAAATATAAATTTATTATTAATATATCAAAGAACCATATAATTACTTATAATACCATGTATGTTTTTATTATGGCTTTATATTACACTTTTGTTAATAATTATTTGTTAAGGTTTCACTTGAGGTAATATTCGCTTTGTTTTTCGCATGTGTATTAATTTGTTATATCAATGGTCCTTATACTTATATCCTGATTTATAGAATTTAAAACGTGATTTAAATATAATTTTTATTTAATATATGTTTGTTATAATAATCCATATAATATATAAGTATGAAATAGAATCCACCATTCATGGAGATGGTAGGCTGTATGTACGCATGAACGCTATTTACGTTTAATTGTCGCGTTGGAAGAATGAATGTAAAATACATATATGTATATATATATATATAAATATGAAAATAGATTTAATACATCATATATATCATATATATTCACTAAACCTATCCTCAATACATTTCATGTAGTGTATGAGCGAATCACATCGCTTTGAGGGGGTGGTAGTCCAAACATATTCAAAAGAATTATCATATTCACACAAAATGAAAATTATAAAGATATGTGTTGTAAAAAAATTTCATAAGATTAAAGATATAATAAATATAAAATATAACTTTTACAAACATATTTTCTATCATAATTTCCACTATGATATACAATAAAGGAAAAATGAGCAACCATTATTTAGTAAGGTGGTAGTTCACTGTATATGTCAACAGTGTGTTAGTGACCCATTAGATGGAAGTGTGTGTAAGTGTTAGTAGAAAAATTATAATATAAAATAATATTATATTTTAAACACTGGTTTTTTATACCATCATGTAATAATAATATTTTATGGATTGGATAAAGAAAATAAAAGGAACGAGTTTGAGGGAGGGTGTTACCTCTTAATAGGGTAACTCCTTTTGGTTTACACCAACGGGCTTCTTTGGAAATATTTTTACACAAGGGAGGCTTCAAAATGTAAGGGAGGAATCTTGGGGAGATATTTGAAAATCTTTTTCATAGCCAATGTGTCTTGAGACGTGTGATGAAGTTTTAAGAGAGGAGCCCTTTTAGAATGGAGGAGGAGTGGAACTCTTGTAATATTTTTGATAAGGGAAACCCCACCAATTTTTTTTATTTAAAGTGGATAAAATGATATTAAAAAGTATATAAAATGGAGTATATTGTCTAAATATTTCTATCCAATGGATTTTTTATATGTTTGTAGGTTTTTTTGGTCTTTAATATTATGGTTTAGTCCCTTATTCAGTTTAATTTAACCTTAATCATTGTAATTATTTTTCATTACCTTCACCTATATTTTTTGGTAAAAACTGATTTGAACTTGTTAGAAATTAGAAATTTTTTTAATTACATATATGGAATCCATTTTCTCAAATTCCAAACAATGAAGCAGGATAAATTAATTAAAATTTAATCCCACAGATGAGACACTAAAGCGTGGGTTTAAAGAAAAAACGTTCAAAAGTTTGCAATGTTTTTATAGTCAATTTCAAAGTGAAATTAGTTCAAATGAACAAAATTTTATTTTTTTATAAAAAATAATCTATTTAAACATTAAACCAAATTAAAATATAATTTAACTATATAAATAAATTAGATGAAAATTTTGATTTTGAATTAAAATTTAGTATTTTAAACCATTCATTAAAAAATAGAACTTTGTAGAAAAATACCAAAAATTCACCATTACCTAATTTTTATTATTATATTTAAAATATGAAGTTTATTTTTACATATAATAATTTTAAAAGTGCTAATTTTTTTTAAAAATAGTTTTCTCCATTAAAAGGTGGTAAGATTGCCGTAATAAATATATTGGTGTTTATATGAAAAATTGGGTTTTTCTTATCTTATGATTATAAAATATATTGGATAAATATAAAAAATATTTTTTTCATTATATAAAACATATAATACATTAAAATTTCTTTCTAATTGTAATTAATTTAATTTATTAGGATTAAAAAACATTTTAAGCATAAGAATACTTTTCTATAAAAATACTACCTTTAAATTTAATTGGTTATTATATTCATTGTAACTAATTAATTTATTTTATATTTTTATAAACCATAGGTTTTCATAAGATAGTAAATATTATTCATAAATGATATCTTAAAGTCTAGGTTGAGTCTTAATATATTTAATAATAATATTTTAATAATATATTTTTGTTTGGTAAAACTCAGTATTGCGTATTACACCAACCATTGAGGAAAGTCAGTCTTGAATATAAAATCAGATAACCTCAATGTTCTGTGTAGAGAAAGATAAACTTTATATCACATGTAGTGCATTATTAAATTGTAATTTCAGGATACAAACTCAGTGATTTAATAAAACAAAATACATATTCAGTGTTATGTGAAATGAAAAAAATATCAAAGAGATTAAATTAATTCAATTTTTTTTCACAAAATCTCAGGGTGTTACATTCTACCCCCTTAAAATTAATTTATGCCCTTGAAATTTGTTTTGTTTAGCAATGGTTTAATACTTGATATTTCCATTAATATAAATCCACTTCATAAAAATGAACACTAAAACTCCCTTTTAAAAATTAAATTTGGAAACATAACGATTACCCAAATTAACTCATTACTCGGTCTAAACATATAAGAACATAGGTGGGAAGTGAAAACATAGACATGTAATATAAATCTAACCATCGTGTTCTGATTGAGAGTGAAGAATAACAAGTTTAGAAGAATGTTAACAATAACCAATCCAAAAATCTATAATGAACTGAGGGACCATCTGATTCATCAGAAACATAGGTACTAGGATAATTTTTTTGGGTTTCATGATCCTTTTTCCTAAAGTTAAATAATTTTCATGAAAATTTATACTTTCTTGATTTTAAGACAACATTACCCTTTTTTGTTCCTTGATCCACTTAAACTCTTTTTCTAAAATAAAGGTGAATTTTTCATTCTTTAAGCACTAATAGATCACGAGATCCATGATATTTTATCCCATTTTTTCATCAGTTATCCTCAACACCATGTTTTTATAATAGGTTATCCAATATGAATAAATTCTCATGTGGTGATATAATAATTTATTATCATCAAATTCATCCAAATTTTAACTTAATCCTTCCAAAAATGGTTAACCTTATAACCCTTATGAAAGATGAAAATATACAAATTTAGAAAGAAGGCCACCATATCAGCTTAACATTCATCCCCCGTATATCACAAATTATCTCTTGGTTGTCACATTTCAAACATGTGAAATCCTTCATCCTATATTCTCTTAAAACATGGTAATAACCTGAATTACCATAAATAATTATATTAAAAATATATGTATCCTTATTTTAAGGTATATTAGATGTATTATTCAAATACATTTTTTTGTGTAAAATTGATAGCATAAACCACTTGTTATCAAGTTCTTAGTTAGTTCAAACGTAATTATTACTCTTTGATTTACTTATCCCTATCCAAAATATCTTTAAACAAATAAAATTATATTAACATAAGGAACATATCAGGGGTTATATTTTCTTAGTCAAAATATCACCTTGTCATTAAATCACTTTTCCTGTCCATCAGAAACATTCAATATAATCTTCTAAATCCTTAGAAAAAAAACATAAAATGAACAATCCTTGCATATTTGACCATTGATACTACATAATTCTTGACTCTAAATACATAGAAACCTTGATTATTACACTTCATATATAATTCATAATAAGGATACCTCATTATATTACGTAATACCTCTTTCTGTTCATATTTTCTCTATTGTCTCATCATCATGAACAATATAACCATCACTCATATCACCTTACTGATTCTATTTTGAATATTTACACTTAGGGAATCAATTTGTTTAATGAAAATTAATTACAAACTTAAATATTTGAACTCTGATAATTTATTATGGATTCCAATATTCCTATCCATTTGGTTAGCCAAACCCTGCAATTTTCCTTTCCAGTTACATGATTTGTGTCCTTCTTTTCCACAGTCAAAACACCTTCTGGTTACTCTAATACCTTAACTTAGGTGATTCTTTCAACATTATTAACACAAATTGAAATGAATATTATTTTATCCATGGTCTTCATTACCTGAACTCTAATAAAACTCCTTCTTTATCTTCTTTGGTGAATCCGAGAGTTAGTTAAGGTACACATTATATATCATGTTCCTTGAAAACTGATTAGGCATGATCACAAAATATTTTACTCTAGTGGTCATATCATTTTTATTCTCATCATAAGATTTTCCATCACAGTCAATGTTAATCTAGTTACTTCTGATTCCCTCTATTTGATAAAACAAGAAATAATTGAATATGAAATGATTATCATAGAGAGGAAGCACATAATAAAGAAAAGTCACTTATAATATGTCTAGGTTATAAAACCTTAATCTATTACACCTTAGGTCTATCCTAGGTTATTCATAGACAAATTATATTTAAACCCTTAGTGATTGTTTGTGAAGATTTTGGGAATTTATAAAGCCTATCCCCTAGGAGTGTCAAACTAGGTTTGAAGCATGACCCATTTTCATGTACTAGATTACCCCCAGTCAGGTAGAAGACATCTTTTTAGATTTGTTACTCATAGGTACATTTTTATCAGAGCCACATACACTTGTAGTATCCATAAATGCATGTATTTCTAGGAAACCACTCACTCAATCCTTTACCACAAGTCTAGACCATTTTCCTATACTTTTCATTATCCTTATATTTATCTTTATCCATGTCCTTAGAGTTATCAATAAGGTTTTATCATCTTACTTTCAAATGGTTAACTATAAATTTTCTATGATACCAACTATAACAACCCAGTCTTGAAATACATATAAATTACATCAAATTTTCAAAATATTTAAAACATTACAAAAATAGATTCCCAAAGACCATATTATTTTAGTTTGTTTGGAAACATGGAAACATAAAAACTGGTATATAAATGAGCTACATCATTTCCCACTTGGTTCTTCTTTATGATCACCCTTATTAGACACATCAAACACAATACATATCTTCATATCCTGGGGAATGAAATATATAAAGGGGTGATATCATATTCTCATTAAGGGTAAACAAGGTATATTTTTAATAATAATCATGAGGGAAAGGGTATGATAACATGATAAAAAAATAAAAGATCATACCCTGCATATCAAAGATTATAAAAATGAATCATGGAATAAATCATGGAAGTTTATAAGACATGAATAATAAATAAATAAAGAATATAATCCATGAAATCATAACATATAAATAAAACATGGAATCATGGAAAACATATAATCATATAATATGATTTCCATAGTAGCAAATGCTTCCAAGACCATCTTAGTAGTATGGGTTCAATACCCATACCATCTTAGTATTCATTGTTATCTCCCATGGAAATATTAGTAGTCAAGGTTCACTCTAAAGACCATCTTAGTATATCTCAAGAGATTTAAATATTTACCCAATGTATTCGAGGGAGATATAGGTCCCAACCATCTCATAATGAAATCATACGTACATGTGCCACAAGATCATATACAATCATATCATTACCCATGAAATTTAATGGGTTTCATAGACATGTAATAATATCTTAACATATAGAAAATAGATAGGTTTCATAATCATTTCATCAAAGAATAACCCATGATAATAATAGTATTTTATAAGATTATAACCCATGAAGGAGAAACATATTTTGTAAAAACTATGAAATAAAAAACAAACCATTAAGATAAAGAATATGAATGGAATCATTGAATACTTTAACCAGGAAGGCATGAGTAACATCAACAGATTTTATCTTATATGGGAAATAATTTTGAAAGATCTTTTAAAAATACTTCCGGATGAAATCATCCCATCTCATTTGAAAAATGCTTCTTAAAATGTTAAACCTTCTGAAAATTATTTTCAGGAAAATAAAAATAAAAATTAATAAAGGAATAACTGAAAAAATTCTTTTTCCTTTGAAAAAATTTAGAGGATATTGAAAACCTTTTGAAAAACATTTTTCCTTGAATAATTATAAAATAATCATGAAAACCTTTTGAAAACAACTTTCCTAGAAAAATAATTTTAAAACTTATAAAGAAATATTGAAAATGATTTGAAAACCATTTATTTGAAAGTCAATTTTAAAAAAAATTCTAAAAAGATAATCTTTTGAACATGAAAATTAAAACTCAAATAATTTATGATGAGTAAATATGTGCATCCTGTGTGAGATAAACAACATATTCTTTTTTTCATGATAAAAGGTTATAAAAATTCCTTGTTAAAAAAGGTACAAGAAGATTTCTTTCAAAAAATTTGTAAAACAAAAAAGGTTAAAAATTTCCTTTAATAATCGTAGTATATTAGTTTAATATTCTTGGAATCCCATTTTGGAAATCATGCTTTTGAAATAGCACAGATTTTTGACTAAAGAGAGAGGTTTGGTCATATTTCATTAAAATAATTTCTTAATTATCTAAAGTACCAAATAGTGGAAATAATGGTACTAATACATGAATACATCAATAATAACTAGTGGAGAATAAAATTCACGAGTGTTCTTGAAATATAGATCATATGATTTCATCTATAAAAACATGATCATAAACAATCTCGATAAATAACGAGATTATTTAAATAAAATCTTACCACATGGTAACCTTGAATCTTACTCCCCATGTGGGAAAATGAAATTAAACGAAGGTTAAAATATCATGAAAATAATGATATTTATGATATAACATTTCAAATAAATTTTATACACCTCACATAAAAATATAGGTGTATAATATGACATGTGTCTCAAAGTAGGCGAATTGAGAGAAATTACTTTACTAACTTGGTAACTATTGAAACTTAACCCACATGAAAGAAAGAACATAAAATGGTTATTTAAATACCCGTATATTTAAATATAATAGGTATATAATACATTCATTAGTATAATATAAACCTATGAAAATAAGTGAGCGGTGAATAAGGCATGTATCTCATTGAAAAAAAGATTGAGATGAAATTCCATTACCTTATGCCTTGGATATCATCGTAATCATTCAAAAATATTGTATAATAAATATAAATTTATTAACAATATTTAAATTAACAATATTATTACTTATAATAACATATATGGTTTGATTATGGATTTATATTATGCGCTTGTTAGCAATTCTATGTTAAGGTTTTACTTTGGGTAATATCCACTTTGTTTTTCGCATGTGTCTTAATTTGATATATATATGGTCCTTATACTTATATAATTATTTCCATAATTTAAACCATGATTAAAAATATTATTTATATTCAATATATTTTCATTATAACAATCCATATAATATAGAATTATGAAATAGAATACACCGTTCATGGAGATAGTAGGCCGTAGGTATGCATGAACACTATTTCCGTTTAATTGTCATGTTGAAAGAAAGAAAGAAAATAAAATATATGTATATATATATATATCACCATTAAAGTAGTTTTATTATATCTTATATATCATATATATTCACTAATCCCATCCTTAATACATTCCATGTACCGCATGAATGAATCAAATCCCTTTGAGGGGGCGATAATCCACACTTCCTCAAACAAAATTGTCGTATTAACACAAAATGGAAAGTATAAAATATTTTTTTTAAAATATTTAAAGAAGATTAAATACACAATAAATATAATATATAACTTATATAAACATATTTTCCATCATAATATCCAACATGAGAGGCGGTAAAGGAAAAATGAACAACTATCATTTAGTGCGGCGGTAGTTCTCCATACATGTAAATAATATGTTTCTCACCATTAGATGGAAGTGTGTGTAAGTGTATGTAGAAAAATCATAATAAAAATATAATAGTATATTTAGGATAATTTTTTGTGATAAAATAATAGAAAAATAATATTTTAGGGAGTGGAGAAAGAAAATAAAAAAAGGAGTTTGTGGGGGGTGTTTCCACTTAATCAGATAACTCCTTTTGGTTTTCACCAAAGAGATTCCTTAAAGGATTTATTTCCAAGGGATGATTCATTAAAGAATTTATTTAAGTTTGGGAGATATTTAGAAGAGTTTTTAAAAGACAAAGTGTATTGATAGGTGTGAGGATGTGGGAGTAAAGGAGGCCTTTTATAATGGAGGAGTGAAACTTTTGTAATATTTTGGAAAAGAGAAACCCAAACCACACTTTTTTTCAAGTGGATAAAATTAGGGTCAAAATTATATAAAATTTTTGATAGGGTCGAAATATACCCATCCTATGTATTTCATACATGTTTATAGGTCATTTTGGTCCTTATGGTTGTGGTTTAGTCCCTCATTCTACTCAATTTGATATTAATCATTGTAATTATTTTAATTACAGTCACTAATATTTTTGATCAAAAATAAATTTAACCTTATTAGAAACTATAAATTAGTATTATTACCAATATATAATCCATTTTCTTAAATTTGAAGCATAGAAGTGGTATAAATAAATGTAAATTTAATCCCTCAGAGAGAAAAATGTTCAAAAGTTTGCTATGTTTTTATAGTCAATTTCAAAGGGAAATTGTTTCCATTGACCTAAATTAGATTGGCTAAAAAAACATTAATCTAATTAAACATTAAAACCAAATTAAAATATAATTTAAATATCTTGAAAAATTAGATGAAAAATCAGTTTTGAATTGAAATTCAGTATTTTTAACAATTCCTTAAAAAATAAAACTTTACAGAAAAATACAAAAAATTCCCCGTAACCTAATTTTTATGATTATCATTCAAACATGTAGTTTATATTTTTCATATAATATTTATAAAAGTTCCAAAATTTACAATTAAAAAAGTTTCTCCATTAAAAGGTGGTAAGATTGCCTTAATAAAAATATTTGGGTTTATGTGTTAAAATGAGTTTATTCTTATATTGTGCCTATAAAATATATTGGATGAATATAAATAATATTTACATGAATATATAACATATATATTAAATTAAAATTAAAATATAAATGTAATTAATTTAATTTATTAGGATTAAATAAACTTTTTAAGCATAAGAATACTTTTCTATAAATATTGTCCCTTTATATTCAATTGGTTCTTATATTCATTGTAACTAATGAATTCATTTTATATTTGTATAAACCATAGGTTTTTAAAATTTATTTAATATTATTCATAATTTATTACTTAATGGATATGTCATGTCTTAATAGATTTAGTAATAATATATCTATATATATTTTTTGTTTGGTAAAACTCAATCTTGTATGTTACACAAGCCATCGAGGAAAGTCAGTCTTGCATATAACTTAAGATAACCTCAGTATTTTGTGTAGAGAAATCTAATCATTATATTTTGTGTAGTTCATGATTAACTTGGTATTTCATGATCCAAACTTAGTTCTTTAATATAAAAAATATATATTCATGGTTATGTGAAAGGAAAAAAAATATCAAAAAGATTAAATTCATTCAAAAAAAATTTCAAAAAATCTCACGGTGTTATATAAATGAGCTATTGAAATGGTATGGAATGGTAATATAAGTACATTTTATTACTTAATTGAGGATTATGTTTGATAGGGATTTTATATTTTATAGCCCTTCATTTTTTCCTTTCCTCTTTGAAAAAGGGACCCTAGAAGTGGCTGACACTAATGGCGTTAAGGAAGGTGCCGATGGAAGCATAGATTATGATATATCATGAATGACCATAAATAGAATCATGAGAAAACTTTTACCTAAGGATACCTCATCATTAGTTCCATGGTCACTTACCAACTCATCTCCAGTTGTTAAACCCCTAAGAGAATATATTGGGAATAGAGGGAGTGACTGGTCCCCTATAGGTTTCTACCATACCCACATAAATTCAAAAGATAATAATACAACTTGAATGGAATCAAGACCATTTGAATATGGAAGAAAGGCTAGTATTACTAATTCCTTGATTATAGGGTGTTCTTTTTCATCCATGGAAACCTCCATCAAGCTTGGAACCACCATCCTCAACACTAGGGTAAAGTAGTGGATCTAACCATTAATGATTTTCGTTATCGCATGAAGGTCTAGAAGGAAAGCCTCAAACATTGTGGGATATTTTTTAAGGAGAAACCTATGGTAGTCCTAAAAAATGTAAAGACTTCCAAGAATATATACAGTTGGTGTAGTATCACCAAGAGTTCAACATCTGAGTTTCCACCCTCCAGTTTTTCCACTGCTGAAACACAATGAGAAATACCAGTGCAGATATAGCCTTTATTATAGTAACCACACTCATTACATCTTATCAAGTTATATCTTTTCCTATTATTGAAATTGATGTTAAATGTCTCAAATTCCTATGAGTAATCTTTGAGGTTTCCATATTATTAGAAGAAATTTTATTTTTAGGCCTCAAATTGGATTCAATGGTTGGTGGAAACTTTACTTCCACAGGTACTGATGTAGCAAATTTCCCATTAGGATATGAGATAATCTAAATCTTGTAATAATATTAATACAAACTATTCTCAACATATTATGGAGGATATTATTTTGGGACTTGAGTCTCTTCTCTTGTAAAAATTTACCAAAATGGATGAGCCCCCATTGGATGATTTTTAAATGATACATAAATAGGGATAGAGAATTTTTTATGAATGTATTGAAACTGATGAATGATGAGACAAGGTTCATACTTCTCATATAAAATATTACCATACATTTGGGTGGAAATGATGACCTCATGGGATGACATCTTATAATCCCGATCCATAGAGCTTCCCCCATCAATTTTAGTTATCATACTGATGGGAATCTTATAAATTTTGAATGAAAATAAGTCATGATGGATCGGGAAGGCCCTAATTTCCCAATTCATTAATTTTTACATCTCATCCCACTAATACACCGCAAAAAAGGGTAAAAACAGATTTCATGGATGTTTTGTATTCTTTAGTATCTCTATCCCCCAAGGAGAGCCGCCATCAAACCTCATAACACCAAGAAGAGAATAGAGATTTTTTTGGGGGATATTTCCCAGTAAATATGTCATGTGAGGTGGTATAGTTTAGATAATACATGAATAGGCAACATTAATTTACTCCCATCTACCATAGATGTCGCCATTATAAAGGTGTAAAATCAGACTCCACCATTCTCTGGAGTTAGGAGAAGGTACCCACTCAAGTACATAGTAAGAAAACTATCCAAATAAATAGCTCAATAAATGTTAGAAAAATCCTCCCACCTCCAGTTATTGAATGAACCCAATTCAACTATATACCAATATGAACCCTACAAAATGTGGGGATCTTTTGTGGGAAAATCCTCTGAATTTTTAGATATCGGTTAATAATGGGAATTCTTGATAAAATATCCCACCCATTGCTTAAATTGGACGTCTTCCCCTAGAAGCGAGGCCTTCCCAAGAGAAATTTCAGCTAGCCAGATCAAATTTTTGGAAATGGGAGGGTTCCTCTCTATATCATCCCAAATAAATTATAAGGAATGAAAATAATCATACATATCCCTTAATAATGGTATGCCACAAATTTTCTTGACATCCCAAAGACTATTGCCGACTTCACCATGCATAAGATGAAATTTGTTTGTATCTAGGATCTACTAACTGCCCAAGTCCACCATCAAACCCTTATTACAATAAGAAAAAGTTTTGGAGATATATATGGATTTATTCATCCCAATGTTTTTTAGATATGTGGATAATTTAGAAGAAATATCCTATACCTAGAAGGACTATCCCTAGCCCACCCCAAAAGTCCCTCTTGACTGAAGGTCCGATCAAGGAAACCATTTTATTCTCTAATTCATGGAAGATTTATTCATTATTATCATTACATATGGATGTATGAATTGGATTTATGATTATTCCCTCCAATGTATGTTGGCATAAACTTTATCATATATGCATATAATCATTTTTCCTTAGAAATAAAGTTTCTTATATGGGAGATATTATATATGAAGATATTTTAGGTCTTCAGTACCTAAGAATGATGCACAAATTATGACTCATGTGGAATCATATGAGCATTATTTGTAAGGTAAAACCCATAAAGAAGTAGAAAGTCCAATAATGGATATTTGATAAGACTTATCACCATCAGGTCTATCATATTTTTGTTGTGTTTCTAGATGTCATAATGATATTTGGAATCCACACTAATGAAAATAGAATTCCTAAAGGTCACTAATAATGCTACATCGTTTCTTGGGGGCTTATGCAAACTAAAATCCATCTGCACAAAAGAAAGAAGCAAATGTCAGATAGGTGAAGGATCCTAAATGAAAGAAGAAAAAGATGTACATAGCTTGGGAAGCAACACACAAATCACATGACCCTTTTAAGGGTTTTTGGTCACATTATCTTTTATAGGTCTCATTAATCATGTGAAACATGTAAAATTTTGTGATCATTTGATCTATTTCAAAACATGTGATCGTGTGACCATATAAAGGTGACATGAATCTAATAAATTTTAAGAGATCACATGATAATATATTATATCAAATGAAGCATTAAAAGTAACCCTATGTCCAATAAAGAAGATTATTCAAGGAGTTCACATAGAGATATGACATGATCGTGTCTTTAGAGCGGTTGTTGTTCTAAAGACTTGTGAATCAGTCTTGTGAGAGATGAAATTGCATGATATATGAAGGTTTTAATTAAAGATGGAATGAATTCGTCCTTTATACCCTATTTATAGGGTGACCTGTGAAATACCAAAGGTCACTATGAAGATTTAAGGTTGTTCATAACACCAACCAGAAGAATCCCAAAAGACTCAGTAGAGTTTTTTAAATTTCTCAGAACCAAGTCCTTGTACTTACATATCTTCCTTATGAGGAGGGAATTTGTTGATGGTTTCCAAATGAGCATTAAAAAATCTATTATTTATGAAATACATTTTGTGTAGGTATTATTTTCTCCAAAAAAGAAAGGATGGAGTAGTATGGATACATGGATACCAGGCAGCCAAGTTACACAGATCACATGACCCCAAGGAGGACATGTGATCACATGATCCTAAGAACATCAATTTTCGAGATTATGCATTCTTCATGATCTGATAATGATAACATAAATCATATTTAGGGAATCATTTTAATCATAAAAATCTTCATTAGATATCCCAATTCATTACATGATTACCTTCTTAAATGTCTTCCTGAATATACAAACCTCTATAAATGAGTTCCTATAATCATGTGAAATGTCAACCAAGAAATTCCTGATAGTCACCCAAATCCCCATACAAAAGAAATCTGAAAAAGAATGAAGCTTTATGTGAAGGAAGTTATATTGATTTTCACATGAAGGGATTATGAATCTCACAAAATCAGTTCAATGATTATGAAAGATCCCTAGGGGCATGTCGGCCATGCCACACAAAAGATTTTGGGTATGGAACATTCATCATACGAAGTCCCTAATACATGTCAATTCAATCATGTGATTCCTTGATGGAAAAACAATGAGAAAATGTCAATATTTTTTTTCTAAAATAAGGAATAAAATCTAAAAAAGGTTTTAGCTTAGTGGGAAAGGGAATTACACTTATTTCTATGTGAAGGGTTAATGTGTTCTGCATGAATAGTCTGTTGATAATGAAAAATTCTCACCAACATGTCATATTAATCATAATAATGACAAGGTAAATGTCACCTCCATCTAATAAAGTATATCATACATGTCCATATAATCATGTGAAACCCTAATAGACAATCAATTGGAAGGAACCATTGTCTTTATCAAATAAAATCTGAAAAATGAGCTACCCTTATTGAAAGAAGAGTTATATTGTTTTTCATGAGAAAGAACTCTAATAATCCAACTTGATCTCAAAAAGGGACCTATACAAGTATCCCTCAATCATGTGAAAACCTTTTTAACTGGAATCCAAGTCTTTTAAAGGCTCCACGTCATATCAATATGATATTCCGAAGGCCCTTTGATATGTTGATTTGATTATGAAAAGAAACCTTTGAAAATCCATGGGTCCAATAATTATGGAGATGATGGAGTGATATCATGGTCACTGTTTGTCACATGACAAAAAAAAATCCATGGATGACCAATATTAGGTTCATGGAAAATGTGTAATGCTCCAATGACCCAATCCCATATTTTAGATATACATGTCGTGCGAAGGGGAGTAGATATGAGGTGGTGAGGCCTATAAATTACTCCCTCTCAGTTTAAAAAACTAACACTAGAAAATAGAGGTGATATAGGACCTCATAGATTATAAAGTGACATAATCACAAGGGCCTTACACCAGGTAACACAAAAGGAATAACTTAAGGTATTACACAATACTTATATACGATTCACATGATCACCATATTGATCACAAAAACTGATTTTTGTTGTACCTTCTAGATTATGAAAAGGACATGTATTGACTTGTTCATGCAAAGTATGTATAGGATAATACCTGATAAACATTTAAGAATTTATTTGATAAAGACTAAAAAATATGAATGCTTTACAAAAATAAAGATACATTTATTTTCATGTGAACAGGTCATGTGATTCACACAACCAATTCATTAGTCAGGCGACATCAGCCAGAGATGTCATCCAGATCATATGAAAACACCTAGAAAATTCAGAAAAACTAAGTGAAGTCCTTAAGACATGTTATTAAAGTAATTAAAAGTCATCTAGACATATCATCCAAGCCACTCGAGTCCTTAAAACCTATCATCTAGATCATACAAAAGCCCTCAAACTTGTCATCATTAATCACATGGCACCCTTGGATGTGTCTGCATCAATCATGAAATGTGTCCCTAGACAAGTCAGCTAGATCACATGATCATCCTTATAAATTTCCTCCACATATCCATGAAACGTACATACATCCTCAGATATGTAAGGTAGAATACCATGACATGTACGTAAGATACCACATAAATGTATTCCAGACAACCAAGACATTTACAAGCATCCTCAGACATGTTATTCTGAAAACCAAGATGTATTGTCCTGATAATCCTGACATGTCATGAATACAATCAATACAAGTTAGTAATACACTCTGGAAATGACATGCAGATACCCAAAGATAGGTTAGCCTTGTATATCTGGAGTATTTTGGAATGTTCTCTTGAACCATGTGAACCCCAAACCATGAGTCTATGATAGATAATTTCTATTTCAGATGAGAAGTTTACATAATGGGTTAGGAATAGACACTCATGAAATACTATGGGTATTATGGGATCCTCATTCCATCCATACATGCTCAGTTTTCCACTCATGGTCCTACTCTTTATCCTTCAGAGGGCATAGACTGGATATCTTCAAATGGGAATCCACCATGGTGTAATTACATCCACATCTTAGACACTCTAATCCATGGAACCCAAACTATACTATGGGATTATTATTATTCCTCATCTAGCAGCAGATTTAGAAGCTAATTAAACTATGAGGACTTTAATTATTGTTTTAATAAGGATATGTAGGATGCATTTATAAGGTATGAGATCTGTATGAAACACCCCATTTGGGTCTCCCTAGTGCATAATTTCTATATCCATATGCAGTAAGTCCAACCACTTTCTATCTCTTGTTTCCCACACTAAGAATGACTTACTTGGGATTAGGGATTTTCAATGATCATGTCATTAATATCATAAATTTTCCCCCAACTAGGTAAACCTCATTGTGTAATCCCCATTAAGTTACATGATTTGATTTCCCAATATAATGGAATCCATCTCCATGTATGTTCTAAAAGAATTAATGTATTGGTAAACCTCGGAGTATTAACCCTCACACTCATTAATTATCTATTATAAAAAATCAGTGGGTTGAGGGAAGATTAAAAAATGATGACTCTGATTCATGTTATAAGTAAGATACATAGAACTCCTTCCAAAGGCACGAGATCCATACCTGATGCCTAATTTTCATTATATATTTCCTTTCCAAATTAAGTTAATCTTCATTACTTATACTTTAATGAACTACATGGGTTTTGATTCATGTTATAAACAGGATACATAGGACATCTCGTGAAGGTTCAATCCTATCCTTGAAACACTAACCGCCTCCCTAGATGATAGTAAACTACATATTTCTTGGTTATATGGATTTAAAATACATTCATATACCCATTTCTAATTAAAAAATGGAAATGGATGGATAACCTCAGATATATAATTATTGTCTCTTTAATAGAACCCCCTTTACATTTAGAAGGATACAACACTCGATCATTTTTTTAGGGAAACCAGTCCCATATTGGGACTTATAAGAGATTCATGAACAATGCTTAAATCTATAAGAGAGTCCTGGAATAGGAAATAATTCCCCCCCAAAGGGTGCAATGATCCCAACCTCCCATCATATTGACCAATGTGAGTTCCCAAGAATCATTAGTCTTGAAACCCCGACAGTTTTCTTCATTTGAAAAGAAGTACTTGATTCATTATGGATGTGGGAACCATTGGATGTTTCTGCAGACAAACCCTAATGAAAACATTGATTGTGAAACTATAGTGATTCCCTCAGAATCAACCATAGAACTAGAATATCTAGATGAAATAACAACTTAATCATTTTGACTTCCAAAATGTTGCATCAATGTTTTTCACCTTGTATAAATATTATTTACTTGAAAAAAGTTTCCATAGGAATATAAATCACTTGTAAACTATTAAAATTCATTTTGTAATCTTTAATATGGCCATTCCATTCAAAAAAATATTTGGTGACCTATATACATTTTCATCCTCACATTCTTAACTTAATGGAATGTAGTCATTTCTTCTCAAATTGGGCAAGATTTATGTCCCTTAAAACTATACCTAAATAATTTTTTATATGCAGGAAAGTCATTTATAGAGAACTTTACCATAACAAAAAATAATCTTTCATGCATTCATAAAAAACAATAAAACCTGAATCCCGTATAAATTTAATGTCCTAAATCAATAGTGAATGATAAACATAAATATCATTTCTAGGATGGTTTTATTCAAAATAAATATGATCACCATAAGTTTATTTCTTCATACATATCTATGGAAACATGATGTAAGCTACCAATATCAAAGGCTATGAAATATGTTAGATTCTAGGAATCCATTATGGACTCATTCTATTTGTGCACAGTCTAATTGTGATATTTCTATATTCATTTCCAAAATCATTAAATTATTGATCAAATCTCTTCCATTACGGTGAATTTTTTGGGTTATATAGATTTATATTAGATATTTTCTCATATGTACTTCATCTCATAATCTTCGTGCCATTTTAATTTTCAAATAAATGTTTTAAATGATTAATTATTAAAAGATACCTGATTTCCCTACTAGGAGGTTTGGTGTCTGTCTGTGAGAATAAATCATAGTCAGATCTCCCATCAATTTTATATCATGATGTCCCATATTCATGACATTAAAATAAAAATTCATAACCCCTTCTATACATCACATAGTAATTGTGGGAATAATTCATTTTCTTATACCCAAATACCATTAGAAATAATATATATTTTTCATTATAATTGCAATCTTGAAGTTTGTTTCCTTTTAGATGCAACTATTTCAAAATTTTAAGCAATTAAATTATTTTTTTCCACCCTAATTATTTATTTCTTTTATGTTAACCAATCTCAACACTAAGGATAACACTATAAATTTAGTGAAACCTGGGAAAATTTTCTTTTTTCCCCTTCTCTATACAATCATTCAACAATTGTTATTTTTCAATGGCTTCCATGCCTACATCATGAATTAATTCATCAAGATGATCCTATATCTCACACTAAACATCTTCATTTATGTTAGATCTCTGCCTTTTTGTTATTTCACCATTCCAGATCCAACATGTATATCTATGACTAAAACAATATCAAATTAGATGGTCATTGATTTATTTAGACCCTAATTTTCTCATATTAAAACACATCACACATGGATAAATAAATATGACTATTTTAAATATATTATTTAGAAAATGCCAAGATATAATTAACCCATTTTTAATAGTCATTACTATTTATTTATGAATTTATTTAATTATGATTTATTAATTTCCAAAAACAACAATACAATATATGAATATATAAAAACTTATAAACATTTAAACACACACACACACACACACACATATATATATGAAGATAAATTTAAAACATGTAAGAATATAAACATATATACATATAATCATATAACTATATAAACACACACACACACATATATATAAATTTAAAACATATTGATTAAAACTTTATATACACATATAAAAATAAATTATATAAACATATAATCAAAAAATAATCAAATAACCACTTATCCAAAAACATTTAATAAAAAAATTACATAATATAAAAATTAATACAATAAATAAATGAATATAATATAATAAATGAACAGACCATTTATTCATAAATATGTAATCAAAATAAACCATAAACTAAACATCCATTCATAAATTTTTTAAAATAAATAAAATATAAACAATAATACATTAACTTAATGAATAAATTATCATAAATGAATACAATATTTATATTAACAATAAATAAATGAATGATAGTAACCAAACTCCATATTACACATAACTAAATGAGGGAATAGTCAATAATAAATAAATGAATACACTTTAAAAATTAGAACCATTTAATAGATTTTCTAAAAAAATGAAAATAAAAAATTAACAAAACTAATTTAGATGTTGGAAGTATATAGATGATGAAAAAAGAAAAAAATAGTAGAACTACTTTAAATTACAAAATAATTGTTAGGACCAATAGGGGACTATATACCTTGAGAGGGGGGGGGGTGAATTAGCTTATGAATATTCTTTTTCAAAATTCTTCCTGCCTCACTAGATCATGACCTCTTTATTATAAGGGTCACTTTGTTTGCTCTTTTGTGTTCATTATGATCAATTATTTTCTTATTTATTTTGTGATGATGCTTTGAAGGCAATAGAGGGAAGCAACTAGGAAGACACATAGATTTTTACTTAGATCAGCCTCATTGGGCTACATCGAAGGAGCATAAAACGACGATGTGCCACTACACCAAATCCACTAAAGCTCACTTACAATAATGTTCGGTCTAGATCACTTCTATGCCTAGGCTCACTGCCTTTATAATTTTTAGGGTCACCTCACTACTTTCTAAAGGGTCACTCCCTCTTCATCTCTTTGGCTCACTGCTGGTAGAAAGGATAACCTTCTTCATCTTACTTTGCTCACTACACTTGGAAGGGATCCACTCACAGTTTATAGACCTGTAGGTATCTTCATTTTCATGAATACATGAATCCTCTACTATTGATAGATGCTCTGCTAACGTCCAATTTTCATCCACAGATGAATACCCCTTTTCCCGTGACAACTGGGCAATTCCTTTGGAAAAACCATCGCAAAGCACCCTACTTCGCGAGGCTCCCAAATTCACGATGCTCAAACAAGACTTCGCGAATCTAATTCCTTTTCGCGAAGCACTCTCACAAAGAACTCTCACAAAGCTCAAGCCATCGTTGAGCGAATTCCCTCACGAAGCTCACTGAGCCAACGTGGAGCTTGTAACTTTCACAGAGCAAGATTATCCGCCATGAAGATCTTCTTTCGTGAAGCACACTGCCTTTGTGAACCACCTTCATGATCCAATAGAAAAATATTTTCTTCAAAAACATTATCTACTTCTCTCGAGGGGGTCAAGTCTTAGTTATAGGCGATTCCACCGACCCTCGAACCTTCTGTGCGAATTCAATGCCACGTCATCACAAATCGTGAAGCTCCAAAAATTCTGCTGAAATTTGCTCAATATCGCGAAGCACCATGGAAATTTTCCAATCGCAGAGCTTGTCGTAATTGCAAAGAATCCAGTCAATTCCTTCACGCCTTCGCTACGAAGCTCCACTCGCAATGCCCTTCACCACCACAATTCTCTTCGACTCTACCATTCGCGGAGCTCATCACAATTAAAAAGTATCACCGTAAACATTCTTTTGGTCTTCACAAAATCCAATATATGAAGCCTATATTCATGTAACTCATTCCTTTTCAATATTTTGATGAGATATCCAAGGAAATACTTATTTCGATATGCTCACAAAATTCCAAATTTTAGAGCCCCAAAAATTTGGCAAACACTGGAAAATGAAACCACCTTGAATCTGTTCTTTTGTACCACCTCCAGATCGTCCATTCCTTTGTCATGGTTCTTTGTCAACATGGATTGTCAATAAAATCTCTGGAACATGAAAATTAACCATGGAAACCTAATTTTTCAACAAACACAATAAACCTATAAATTCTGCAATGTTACCTTGATGGATTTTTCCTAGTAATAGTAGTTGAGATCTTGTTTGAAAATAAAAATTGATGATAATGATGATGGAACTAAAAGGAAAGACATGAATTGCACCATAGGTTAGTGAAATGAAGCAACAAGAAGTGGAATAATAAAAAAACATGTGGAATGTATATATTGGATAAAAAATATAGAAGGATAAGTATTACATATGAATTAAGAAGAGGGAGTGTCTTTTCATCTTGTAGAACTTTAGGTTTCAGAATATCGGGCCATTGGAAGAAGGAGGAGAATAGGAAGTCATGCCTGTTTTATTTTTTTAAATTTTTTTAACATTAGTCATATAATAATTGATAAAAGATACATTTTACATCGATTATCATATAAATAATGTAAAAATAAAGTTCTTTAACATCATTTATACTAATAACTGATGATAAAACTCCAATCATGGAGGTTTTAATATTGATTTTTAGTAAGACTGATGTTAAAACCCCATCAGTTAGAGTTTTCATGTAGGTTATACTAATAACCAACATTAAAACCCCCACAGTGAATTTTTTAACATCAATTAACAATAAATATCATTGAATCCTTGATACCAAAACTACCTCTTATAGTTGTGGAGCCACTGTTAAACCTGGTGACTACTGATATCCTATTACAATCGACACCAGAAAACCGATGTTTATTGGAAAATTCAAGTTACCCCTATCTTTGATTAAAAACAATGAGGAGTAAATATATAAATTTTATTGTACATTATTAAAACCATTGAATAGTACACCATGACTATAGAATAATAGGACCATCCGATCAAAATTCCTCTACTAGATTTCACTATCGCTTCTTGTACCCCAAGAGTGAGCTATCAAATAGTTATTCCCCTTCTTGTAGAATGAATCAGATCATGAATAGACATCACAATCCAAAAAATGTACCAAATGAATAATTCATTAAGAGAAACCATGACGAATCTCCAACACATAGGTACAAAATTGCACTTCCACAATAGCGTCTCCTTTCTTCCCCATTTACCGGGTCCCACTAAGTTATAATTTTGTCTCAGACTTTCTTAGACTAACACTATGGTGAAAATGTCCGCTAGATTATTCTTTCTATATATATTCAAAAAATAAAACTCCTTTTCATCTACCAACATCATGATAAATTTATATTTTAGGTAAATTCATCTCATTCATGAATTAAATTCCATATTTTTCTCTAAGTGTAATGCCCTCCGACTATCACACTAGAGAAATCCACCCTACTGGCTCCTTCTGAGCTCCTCCAAAAAATAAATCAACTATAAAATTCACGGTAATCTTTATAATAGATCAGTTTATTTCATTAGAAATATAAAATAGTTATATTTTAAAGATTTATATTCACTATAATAATATTAAGTAATTTTTCAATCAAAAAGGAAATCGTTTTATTAATATTAAACTTGTTTACATGTATTATATGGTTTTATTAAAAAGATAGATTATTACATTAACGAAGTTGAAATTGATAAAATAATATAATTTTTTATATCATAAATTCAAAATATTCTTATTATGAATTATTTGGATTTTTCTAAAGAGATTTACTTTTAAGTGAACAGTGAAAGATACCGAATATTGTAAAACTGACATTTCATTTCACTAAATAAAATAATTTTAAAGTTATATTATGTTTTCAATTTTATCTTAATGTTACATAAGTCTCATATAACTATATTTAATATAATTAATTATATATTACCCAGTATTTTACCTAATTTTAGTAGAAGTTCCTATTAGGATTAAAAACATAATTTTCAAAAAACTATTTTTCAATGTATTTTACAAATTTATATTGAAATTGATTTATGTAACTTCTAGAAATTGAATCATAAAAATGTATTCCATATTTGGAATCATGAGGTTCAAATTTGGTAAATTTATTCCATTTATTTTTTGTCATTATGAATAGTAACCATAATAATATTTGTTACAACGGTAAGGGTAAAATAGGTTAAACAAGGTTAAAATTATGTTATAAGGCCTACACATATCCTTAAAACAAGTATATATTTGAAAAAATATATTTTGTCACAAAAATATTACATTTTTTAAAAATGTGGAAATTTATTTCCACTTTACATTGACAATAACCATAATATAATTTTAAGTAAAAAATAAAAAATTTCACTCCTTCTTGTAATATCTCTAATATTTTTTTGTTAGGGTAAAAGATGTTATCATTCATTATGAATGGTCATTTGATAAATTAAATTTTTTTATTATGGAAAATTAATTTTAATTTTTAGTGATGGTATAATGAACTAAAATTCTTATGCAACGTCGACACAGTGTTCGTTCAAATAAAAGAAAAATTAAGTAAACGATTTAAAAAAACTAAAATTAAAAATATTTGGATGAATTATTCTGTAAAATTATTTTTGGTGATTAATATAAAATATTTGTGATGTGTTAAAACATTATATTAAAATTTTATTTTTATCTTAAGGCCATTAAAGTCAAACTGCACGAGTAGTACTTAAAATTATTTTAATACTATATTATATTAATTAGCATTTCATTTAATGGTTTAAAATTCATAAAAAATATATTTAACCAAGTGAATGGTTTATGGTATATAAAATTTTACATTGTCCACTTATAGGTATATTTTACTTTTATAGTTAATTTCTTGACTCTTACAGACTAAAAAATATTGATATCATGGTAATTGTCAAAAGAGTCAATGAGGGGGGGGGGGTAAAGTAAGTGATAAGGACAAAAACATCACCTACACTTAACCAAATTATATTTTATAAAAGGATTTAAACTCATAATAAAATAATATTATAAATATGTAAATGTTTTGTAACTTGAGCATGAAAATTAATTTATATTAATTTAATACATTAATTATTTACAAGGGTTCCCCTCCCTTAACTTATAAAAGGGAACCTCGTATACTCAATTACTCACAGCTTATGAGCACTATCTTTCAGCCAATCCATACAAAAATATATCCCCAATATATTTACACATGGGATAAAGGTATTGGATACTCCAAAATACCAAACCTATAAGGCTTAATGTGTAGGCCAAATAGTTTATTCGAGAAGTTATAAGTCACAACCGAACCATTTAAAGTTTATTTCTTCCTCTAGCTCTTCAAAAAATTATTTAAGCATGCTGAAATGATAAAATAGGTGTCTTAAATATATGTAAATTTTATTATGATTATGGTATATCCCTTTTCATATTTTTTTCAATCATATGGGTAATAAAAATATCTCTCATGTGCACGTGTGGACTACCACCTCTACAAAGCGATGTTTTTCACTTTCCATCACCACCTCAGAAGGAAAATTATTATGATAGATTTAATTAATATATATATTATATCCATGACATATTTATAATTATTTAATTGTGATATATCATCTCTGATCTTACATTTTGATCTATTAAAAAATGATAATGTCATTTATGCGTATGTGTGGACTACCACCTCTACAAAGCATTATGGTTCGTTTTTCCTATATACCTTTCATTGTTGGTCATAAAATTATGTTTAGTGTATAAAATTGATAATTATTTAATTTTAAAATTCTTTATATATTATAATACTGACCTCCTTGAACATAGTCAGCCTACCAAATCCATTTCTAACATAAGATGAATGTTCTAAATGAATGATGTGAACTTAATTGATTAAGTAATCAAGTATAACATAAATATAAGTGAAATAAATTATAATATTAAAAAAATTTCTTAATAAATTATATAATTAACATGTTTTATTATTATTCAAGTATATAAATAATTAATGTGACAAGTTGTACTCGAGGTAAGGGACACTTTACCTTAAAACCACATTTTATATATTTTAATGATTTATTTTATAAATATTTTCTTATATGTCAATATACCTAAAATTATTTTATATATGTATTTATATTTGAATAAATAAATGATAAAAGAAATTTTATTTCTCCATTTTATTTTATTTCAATGTATTTATAAAGTAATATTTTTATGTATTTTATATGGGTTGTTTTAAATTTATTTACAAAAGGAATAAATGAATGTTTTATTTTAACATATATGATGCCAATGTCTTTTCCCACCTCCAAAAACATTATTTTATGTTTTTATTTATATATAATATTCGATTATATCTTCAAATAAAACAAAATTTACTATTTTTATGTGTATTATAGTTTTGAAAATGGGGTTTTAAATGAAATGGATATATCAATTTCTAAAAATATTTCCCTTATGAGATCAAAAGTATATTTTTATGAATTTTATGGTAAAAATAAAAGATTTTATATGGTTAATGTATTTTATGGTCATTGTAAATTTTTTATAATGATGGGTGTTCCCGATATAGCTCTCAAATTATTTGAGCAATGATTATTTTCTATGTATTATTATACTGTAATTAACTGATTATGTTAATTTAATTGTAAGGGTTCTATAGAGATAATGTATGAAGTAACCTACCTGAATTTTCTATTATTTATAATTATTTTTCATTAAAATATTTTAATTCCATAAGGTAATCTAATGATCATTCATTTAAAGGAATTATTATGCCCTTTATTGGTAAAAAGGTATGTTTTTATAAAAATATTTTCATGGGTTCTAATGTTTTTTTTAAGAAACCCTTATGATTGTGATATTTCATTTATATTTTATTATAAAATGGTTTATGAAAGTATTTGGGAATTCAAGATAATTTCATGTATAATTAAATGTTTATTTTAACTCAACATTTAATATATATAAGGAAAAATATCTTATATAATTTTATGGTTTTAAAATAGAATAACGATTTTCTTATAACATTTTTATGTGTCCCTTACCGAACTTCTTTTTATCATCCCATTTTTTGAAAAAAAGTTCATAGGTTTTAAGGTTGAGTAGAAACAATGGTGAATTAATGTTTAAAATTTTAAAGTTTTTCTATGAATAGAAAACATTCTTTATTTTAGAAGTACTATATTGCAAGAAAATGGATTCCAAGTGGATGTTTGTAGTTTATAATGTAAAAATTCATTATATAAGAGTTATGACCTAACTCTAAAAAAAATATAAACTATAATGATCGTCATAAAATAAGAAATTGAATTTTTGCCTGAAAAATTATGATTATGTAATGTTTTAATGTTGGGACCTTATATTTTGTATTAGAGGAAAAGTTTATAAAATTTTAGATGTTATGATAATATAAGTAAGGAACCTTATAATATTTTAATTTGTGGTTATTATGATATAGAATTTTAATATGTCCATGTTGCTTCATCTAAACTATATCATTTTGAAATGGTATTTCATAGTGGATATAAAGAAGATAATTTAGGAATAAACCAAGAGAACAATATCATTCCCATTAAGTAACCTGGAATCATTGGAATTGGAATAGAGAAGTTTGTTTCTGTAATAGTCTAATTGAAATATTATATGAATGGTGGTGGTATCCATGTGATAGAGTTACCACATTCACAATTGAGGAATATGTCCATTATTTTGGATTTCAAGAAAACAATACCCCTAACATTTATTAGATCATCTGAATGTGTTATAACTGAAGGATGAGTTAAAGACCATGAATAGATATTTTAAGTCACAGGTTTTTCAAAATAAGGTAACTCTTTCTACTTACCATTTTGAAGGTTAATCCAACCACTGGTTTTTAATGTTTATGAATATTAGATAAAGAAAAGATATTGATTCCTTGGAATAAGTTGAATTTGAGAAAATTTTCCTTGAGAAGTGTTTTCCAAAATCTGTTTGAATTAGAATGGAAAATAAATTCCTGAAATTAAGGTAGAAGGAATAATATTTATTAGTAATGTATAAATAAACTTCACCTAATTGTAAATATTAATACCAAATTATATATAGGATCTTGATAGTAAACATAATCAGTTTTACTGAAGATAAAATCCTAGATATCGAAGAGTGTTGGATTCTCATGAATTAAAATGTCATGAGAAACTTGTTCGAAATGATGAGTTTTTAGAAATGAAGTTTACTAATGACAATATGTTCTATGATAATAAAAATTAAAAGTGGTCCATGTGGAAATTAATAGGGATGCACCCATTAAAGAAATACAATGGTACAAACATCATGTTTCCATCTTGTGTTATGTTTGGTAAAAAAGCCCAGTGAATGTATTATAAAACCTAGGAATTTTTTCTAATGTAGAATGTTTATAGATTTGGCTCATTAATTTAATGAAAATTATGATACAAATAATGAAAATATTATAGTAATATTATTTAATTTAAATGTGATGGGTCATTATGAATGTACCTATCCGAATATTGAAATAAAGGATGAAAGTTATTAACATAACAAGTAGAGAGGTTTGGTTAAATCCTTTATGACTAATTTAATAGATGTTTGACCAAACAACAATATGGATTGAGGTATACTACATTTTTATTCAAATTATTCAAATTTCGTATTTGATTTAGGGCATATATATTCTTTCATTTTTGGTAAATTTTATAAAAAGGATATAGGGTATTTACCCATGTAGAGTTTTATGTTATTCTAGGTATGTATTTTCTTTCTATTTATCATGATAAGATAGGTTATAGAGATAATATATTGTTTTTTTTTCAGAATTAGTTTTAGTTTATAATAAAGAGTGAATTTTTTATCATTGATAACATATCAATAAGATAGGATATTGGTTAAAGATTTAAATGACAGTTATCTTGCACATATGGTTGAGGAGAAGTTAATTATTCAAATCGATTATATTCTTATAGTAAATGAATATCAGGAGATATTTCAAAATCAATTTTCTAGTATTATACCATATCAAAATATTGAATTTATTCCTTAATTAGTGTATAATGCTAAACCAATTTCAAAACCTCCCTATCAAATGGTCAGTATAACTTTTGGAACTAAAAAATAAGTTACATTATTTTATTGATAAAATTTTCATTCATATGATCACTTAAACATGAGGCACAACTATTTTGTTTGTTAAAAAGAAATATGAATCAATGTGGGTTTTCATTTATTATAGAGCATTGAATAACTTCATTGTTAAGAATTATTATTAATTTCTTTATATTGATGAATAACTCGACTAGCTCCAGGGAGCTCGATGTTTTTGAAAGGTTGATATTAGTTCAAGGTACCATTGGCTGAAGGTGAAGGAAGATAAAATTTCAAATATTTCATTTCATACTAGGTATGTGAATTATGAGTTTCTGGTTATTCACTTTAGGTTGAAAATATTCTCCAACTATATTAATAGACTATATGAATTTTGTTTTCTATGAGTTCTTAAACAATTTTTTGGTTTTATTTATTTAATACATTATGATATATTCTAAAAATTGTGATAATCATGAGAAAAATTTGATGGTTGTTTTTCAAACATTAAAAGAATGTAATTTATATGAAAAATTTATTAAATGTGAATTCTAGTTGTAACGGATTTATTTTTTTGGACATTTTATAAATAGATAGGGAATCACTGTTTATCGATATAAAACAAATGTGGATGAAGGGTGTCCAAGGCCAACATATGTCACATAGATTTAGAGTTTCATGGATTATTGGGTTACTACAGATAGTGTGTTGTAAAAAAATTCTCTGTTATCCATACCACTAACTAGGTTAACTAAAAAAGGAGTTAAATTCATCTAGATGGGAGAATGTGATGCATGCTTCTAGGAATTGAATATAAGATTATTGAACGCTATATTTTTGGCCCTACTTTCCAAAAAATGACAATTTTTTTATCTATAGAGATTATTCTTTAAAGGGACGTTGTTCTATTTTAATTCAAAATTATCAGGTAATTGATAATGATTCACATCAATTAAAAAATTATGAGGTAAATTACCTTACTCATGAACCTGAACTAGCTTATATAGTTTTTTATTTTAAAATTTAGAGATATCATTTATATGGAGTAAAGTGAAAAATATATACTGATCATAAAAGTATTAATTATGTATTCACTTAGAAAAATATGAACATGAGATAGAGATGTTGACTGGAACTGATTAAGGATTATGATTGTATGATTCATTAACACCTACAAAAATAAAAGAGGGTAGCTAATTATTTAATCCAAAAATATAAATCATAATTATTTATACTAATTTTTGAATGAATTCCTTTGGTAAGTGATTTGATGGATATTTTTTTAGAAATTGTACATGTAAGAACTTCATCCATTTTTTAGGTGTAAATAAAATTTTCATTTCTAGATAGAATTTAGTATGCTAATAAAGAGTATCGTGATTTATAGGAAAATGTATAATTATTCAAGAAAGATAAGTTTCTTGTATTTAGAATTGAAAAAAAATGTTTTGATATTTAATAAAATATTATGTGTGCATTGTGATTCCCAACTAAAGAAGAATTGTTGAATGAATCTCATAGTACTCTATTTTTTCTTCCTCCTAGTTGGAATAAAATATATAGATACCTTCAATAATATTATTTTCGGTAATTAAAAGTGAAATACATTGCTGATTTTACAATGAAATCTTTTAATAGTAAACTGGTTAAAGAAGAACAAAAATTACCAAAGGGGATACTTTAACCTCTTTCAGTGACAGAATGGAAATGGGAAAATATATCCATGGATTTTGTGTATGGATTACCAAATAAATCTCAATTGATTAATGCAATATGGTTTATTTGTGATTGTTTGACTAAATTTACTCTATTTATTCATATTTAAGATTGTATGTCTTCAGATGATCTTTCAGGACTTTAAGTTAAAGAGATATTTATATTGGAGGGAGTCTCTCTTTCTTCTGTATTTGATCATGATCCTATATTTGCCTCTAATTTTATGATAATACCTTAGAAGTCATTGATTACAAAATTAAAATTTATTATGGATTTTCATATTCAATCTGATTTGTTTTAATAGCGGTTTTTATAGACCCAACTAAATAGTAATTTTATATTACAATACCATGTATATAGTGAGTTATAAATGATGTACATATACCAATATAGTTTTGAAATTTCTAAATCCACTATTTAAATGTTAATTTCAATTGATTATTTGTTGTATCAAACGGTTATAGAAGTTCCTACGATATAATGATAACCACAAGATACTTTTAAATTAATGTTAAATAAATGTACTATGGACTAGATACATTATTCTGGATAGACATAGATGATTTATGACTATCAGGTCTTGGGGATCATAATAATTTAGACTTCCTATCATAAGGTTCTCAGTTTCTGATCTCAAGTTGGTTAGATCATGAAGACAGACCTTCCAATTAAAACATCACATGTTTTAGGTTTCATGGGATATTCCTTTCTACGAAAATGTGTATTGATCTCCTAACATGGTATCATTATAAATTTATATAATTTGATAGTGTACTTTGATTTTAGAAAAAAAGAATGAAAATTAATTCTTGATGAGGTATAGTGTGTTGGGTTATCATTGGTAGTATACCATTGGTTAAATGGACAAGATATAATTTTTCACTTTTGATTTAATAATGTGATTTCTCGGGCCTAGTTTTTTAGGATGATAGTACCTTCACAAATATTTATCCAAGGTTATTGAAAGTAAGTCTTTCTAGTTAGATCAATAAATAACAAATCAATACTATAAGATGATTCAAGTTGTGCATCGTGATTTTTGATATATCACAAGACAAATAGATTATATTACACAATTCATGTTCGTAGTATATTTGAAATTTCTATGAATATTCATTATATCTTTAGGGTCCTTAATGGGTTTCTAGACTCAACTCTTAGTCTGCGAATGATATTCACTACTATAGAGATAAGGTCATAAAGGGTCATACACAGTAGGGTATTCTAGAGTCTTCCCTATTCTAATGAATTGATATACAGGACATTGTGGGAAACACCACAGGGTTTAAGAGTTTTCCTTGTATTATCGATAACCAATGAATAAATAAATTCATTATTATTTTATTATAGTATAATTTCATTGAATTTATTGATAAAAAGTATTCATAATGTACTAATTAAATAACTAGAAAAATATTATACTGAGGAATATTATTTTAATATTCAATATTATTTTAATATTGTGGGAATTATGAGTCAAGTTAATGACTCATGTTTTATCACATAATATATTTATTATATATTACAAGGAGGTGATAAAATATAAATGTTGTAAATGATTCAGTTGGTTCTTCATAACATGTTATTTATTTTTTATTCAGTAGGTTTTTTATTTATGAGGGTTGGAGAACCCTTTATTGGTATTTGAGACCCCCACTATATTAGAAAGAGATATACGTTTATTCATAGATTATTCATTCCAAAAAATGAGAGCTTTTTGACCACCCACTTCCTAGAGAGATAAAGTCTCCTTATGAGAATTCGATCCATGAACGCCTTCATGGATCAAAAGGATATGATCGAGTTGATTGTCACATCAATGAAGGAATCCTCAGAGCTCCGTGATAACACATGAAATTCAATTATTGGAGCCCGCACCATTCTTAGATCACGTGTAAACAATCTAGTGGGGTTTGAGTTCATGTCCTCTGATCAATGATCACTAGTGTTGAGCTACCATCGAACACGCCACCAAATTGAACAAGGTACTCATTTAATTAATTTTGTGTTTTGAAATATTCAAATGATATCCTCATACATCTATCAGTTCTTATATTGATGAAGAAAATTAATTTTCATCTCTCTAGTGATGATGATTTTTAAATCCCCACCATGCCAGCTTCCACTGCGTGTCTTGGTACCAGTAATTGGTACCAGAGAGATTGCGTGAATTTTCTAATCTAAGAAAAAATCAATAAATTAAGTATAGGAATTTAATATGATCCCAATGGGAAAGACCACAGATACATGAAATGTTTTATTTATAAGTTACAAACATCCAATAAAACTAATACAGATCGTTTATGTTTGGTTTACATATATTAAAATTTGAAATATATATTTTTATATGTGTTAAATTTTATTGGATTTTAGTTTTGGGTGATGATTCTGGTTACCCTAAATTTCTGTCTAGGACTTGGTCAGAAACCAGTCACAGAAAATTTTTTTCCATGAGGATCTAGTTTGATTAATTTTATAGAATTATTTCAAAAAAAAAACAAATAAAACTAGGCCTATTGATTTTAATTTAGCTTTTGAAATAAAATAAAAAACCCTCATTTTTTAAATGGTGTGGATGGATTCCCAATTAAAAGAAACCATTAAAAAAGGAAATATTTTTACGTCAAATGGGGATGGGGGCATGAGACACCATGTTAAAAAAATAAAATAAAAAATTTAACCGATTATTGTCTATTTTACATTCCATCCCGAATAAAATATAAAATCATGAATTTTAATAAAGCGAATGTTAGGTTTGATAAATCTAGAAATAAAACATTTTTCAAGGAGGGTATGGAAGGAAAAAAGAAATAAAAAAATTGGGTGGCTTAAATGGGAAGATGCCTACCACCTACCACAAGACATACCTAATCTATTAGATTTCCAAGCTTTACGCATCATTCTATGCCTCCATCACAAAATTTCATTCCTGTTTCTCCCACTCAAACATCATCACTCTTATCATGTGAAATAACTATTTGTTTTCTAGGTTTCCACCTTCTGGATGTCGATTCCATCGACTAGTCCAATACCCACCGCTGTTTAGTTCATCTTGTAGTGTCTAACGACACAGTCTCCATCCACCAAGTTCCACCCCATGTGACCGAGTCTCTGCTATTTCTAGGCTTTCCAAGCGACCATGTGACTAGGTTGGCCAGCCGCCCCTCCACCATTCACCAATGGATGGAGCCTCCCAATCCCCACTATCCAGAACAATCACATCCCGTAAGACCCCACGCCCCCATCAGGTTTCTTCTAGCTTGTTGTGGGGTCTTCTCAACCCAGATTAGGCCAATGTAGGGTCCTCTATTCTATAATGGGCCAGGGCAGGTATACTCGACCAGGTATAATGCTTAATGGGGTTTTCCTGGTTCAGTATGGGTATGTGTGGATTTTTCCAACACATAATAGGACTCGATAGGGTTTCGAGGCTTGATTTTTTTAAAATAACAAAAAATTAATTTATTGATTTTTGTATTAGAAATAATAATTATATTATCCTTTAAAAATTTAATTTAATTTTAGTTCAAAAAATTATATTCATTAATTAATTTAATTCTTGAATTAAAATTTAATTTACTAGAGGATCAAATGAAAATAAATTATTTGAATTAAGTAATTCATTTAATTTATTAAATTCCCTCATACTTAATTTTATTTCATTTTAATTTTTATCATGATTCAAACATACCTATAGTATAGTTTTGAGTATCATTCATACAAGATTGGTTTTATTTAATTATTTATTACAACTGTGTGTGTAAATCCCTGAACCCACATTTCCTGATTCAGTGCGAAAACATGCTATATAATTTTTTTTATAAAAAAACCGAGTAATTACACAACACATTACATAACTGAGGACCATTTTCGATCTAGGTTTTGGATAATTAGACACAAATATGAAATTATATAATAAATAAAATTAACTAAATAGAAAATTCTTCAGTGTGCTTCCTCCTAATAGAATTCTCATCACAATGTAATTCTACTAATCCAGTAAAAAATATTTTTAGATGTAGGGTGAGCATTAAATATGCCTAGTAGAAGGTTTTAAAAATTATATTTAAAATATTTCATTTGAATAAATGTATATACATAAAAATAGGTTTTACAAAACATTGGAATATATATATATATTTTATAAAGACATTAATTTCTAAAAATAATTACATTTGAAAAGATCGTTGGGATTACACCATTAAAAACAAGAAATTTTTATGGGTCATTTATGGTACCTATAGAGACCCTATTTTTTCTAATAAGACATTAAAATATTTCTATGAATATTTTCAGAGGTGGGCATTGAGATGACGACAAATTTTGAGGTCCGGTGTGCCTGGAATTACTTTTTTAAAAATATTATGTTTTTTTATATTACCCACATGCGGTTTTCTAAAAAAAGGGATATATCATAAATGGTAGATCAGTTCAAAAACTAGAGACCACATTTGGGTCTAGAATGCGAAGTTTTCCCTAGGCGCAACATAAAATAAGTTGGTGCACGACGTTCAGACCCCTCGCTCATCAGTGGTGTGTTAAATGGATAAATTAAATCATTAATTTATTCGTTTAATAGCTCATAACCAAATAAATCATGGATGAGGGATCAGATGAGAGATCTGAGACCACTGATGATCTCGGAACGTAGGTTTTACTCTAGGCAGGGTATTACCTTTGACAGCGTCGGGTGTTCGGATTATGCGCCATTGTGGGAAAAAAACTAAAAAATTAAATGATTATTTATTTAATTATTTGATTAAAAACTCTTTTAACCTAATGAGAGGTTATAAATTCTTTATTTAGAGGGTTTGTCCTAATCAACCTTTGGTATGAATCCTCTTCATCTACTCTCCTCTCCCCCTCGATGGCAACCGACGAACAATGAAGAACGAACGACGAAACTTCAGATCCCAGCAGATTGAAGTACGACGAGTGCAACGAATCTCGACGAATACGTTCTTCACCAACGATCGATCCAATCTTTAGGTAGTATTTTTATTTGTAGATTTTTTTTATCTTGGTTGAATTTCTATGAAAAACACAAATTAGGTTTGTTTGAATGATTTAATTCATGGATCGAACAATAAAAATTGCTTGAGGAAATTATATTCTTGTTTATCTTGAATTTGGAATAATTGGAGTATGATAAGTATTTAAGTGTCAATTCCTATCATTATTGAGTCTAGAAGATGATGGCCATCCATGTTGGTGTTTCGTACATTCTATTCACCCGTTCTACATGTAATCATGGTCACTTTATTTTTGGGACTGTGGTGCAGAAATATCAAAAAACAAACAGATTGGTCCGTAACAAATTTCTAATCAACATAATCCAAGAGCAACACAGTTTGGAAATCAAAATGAGATGAAATCGACAATTTTTACCCCAGATCTGCACAACAAAAGAATGGTGGGTGGAAGAAGCTAGTGGCGGCCAGTCCAGGGTCAGGCACTGGACTGTGGTCGAGTGGTAGACCGGGGTTGAGCGGTGGACCGAGGTTGAGCAGTGTTCTGGGTGATGGCGTGCATTGGATCACAAAGGTATCTCAGGAGAGGATGTTCGAGCAGAAATATAAGGCGTCTTTAGGTGGAAAAGAGTGGAAGGCCGAAGGGGCGCGACTCCCGATAGAGGATGGTGGTATGGCGGCCCATGGTTGAGGGGAAAAGTTAGCTTGGTCGATGACATGGGCGAGAAGACTAGGGGGACAGGCAGTGCGGCTTTCTTGAGGTGGAGTGGCGTGGAAGGCTAGAGGTGGGGTGACACGGCTAGCCATAGGTGGTGGCGGCAGTTTTGGCCGTGCAGAAGAAGGTTGGGTGCTAGGTTTTGCAGGTTGGAGGCACCTATTGGGGAAGAATAAGATTGGTGGGAGAAACTAAATCATAATAACAATAATATTAAAATTTAAAGCGATAAGAGAAAGAAATCAAATGAATGGGATGATGGACACCAAATTGGAGAGCTCCTAGCACGGAAATACTTTAGAAAAAAATAAGGGGTTTAAAAATAATAATATTATAGTACAATAAAATATTATTAACTTTTATTTTGGGTCACATAATATTAATTCTGATGTAAGTCCCTCATATGATCCTAGAATCAAGACGGTCAATTGAAGACCAATATTGGATTCTATTTTTTGGTTTGTAGCTCGGATCTCCGAAACACCCAATAACAAAAATATTATTATTATTACGGGATTTTGTATCTGACATATCTCCCTCATATAGTGTCAAAATGATGAACCATCTGAGATGCTGTGACACAGAAATTAAGATAGTTGTTTTATGATCAATTTCAAATATTTAAATTGAGATTGAGGAATGGGCCCCATGAGGCCCTATTCATGCATGTTGTAGTGAAATGGATGTTTTTCACTAGGTATTCATTTTGGACAAATGGTTTGTCCATATCGTGTGTTTTTTCATGAGGATCACAATTACATGATCCATAAATTTGTTTCAGGACCGAGGTGTGAGCCCCATGTGACTTCAGTCAAGCGCAATGCGATGATATATGACTTTTCCATCAGATGACCGTTTAAGGTGAATGAATAATATACCTTGTGTGTTTTTCTCTAGGGATTGAAATGGTGCAGTCCGTTTGATTATTTGGCGCCATTTGAGGAGGCAAGTGAGTAAAATCATGTTTTATCTCTTTTGTTTAACAATGAGAAATGCACACTCTTCATCTTTTTGGCTAGATATATCATGTACTCTTGGAGTACACTAGCACGCCTAGGGGTAATTGATTTACAATTTAGTATCTGAGTATGGAAATGTACATGGACAGGTAAAGATATGGGGAAACATGACGTTTGTGCCCCACAGGCAATGTGTACCACTTTACAAATCTTCTACCTCTCGTATATCCTTCTTTTAGACTTTAACTTTGGCATATGAGTAGATTATCCTCAGTGTTTTTCCATGTAGAATGTGATGGTGCCTTCTGTAGTGGCTTCTAGGATACTATGCGAGATGTTCCAAAGGTGACACATATCTATGGTAGCACATGGTGACTGCAGCATCATGTTTTTCTAAGAGGTACCATCCAACATGGATGGTCAGAGTTCCTTGATGCTTTTCTGGGGGTACCATCTAGCGGGGATCATCAGAGTTCCTTGATGATTTTCTGAGACATACTATCCAGTGGGGATGACTAGAGTTCCTAAATGATTTTTCTGAGAGGTATCACCCAACAAGGATGATTAGAGTTCCTTGATGTAGGGATGATCGACGTTCCTTGATGTAGGGATGATCAATGTTCCTCAATTCTTTTCCCAGGGGTACCATCCAATGGGGATGCTGAGAGCTCCTCGATGCTTTTTCTGAGAGGGACCATCTAGCGGGGATGATTAGTGTTCCAAAATGCTTTTCTGGGAGGTACCATCATATATGGATGGCCAATGATCCTCAATGATTTCTGAGAGGTACCATACAGCAGGGATAACCAGTGTAGTTTTGGGATGACCCTCCCACCAGGCCGGGCAGCGTAGCCCCCGAGGAGATACCGGGTTGACCATGAGCATAGTCCCTAAGGTGATACTGGCCTGACCGAGAGTGCGGTCACTGACGAAATATCGGGATGACCCTCCCGACGGGCCGGGCAGTGTAGTCCCCTATGGTTCAGAGAAGACCCTCATTTGTGTTTCATAGTGGTGAGGAGCGGTTTGATTTATCTAAGGACTCACAAGAAATAGGGGAACTTTCCCCATCAAGACGCATTCTTGTGACACAACTTAAAACTGTGTGGGCGAGTCAGTGCTGCCCAAAGCAAATAATATCTATGTCCAGTGATTTTATTCCCTTTAACTTCTTCCTCCTAGGAAGATGCAACGATATGTAGGGTATCACAGATGGTTTTACTTGGAACTGTTGGCTACTCACTTTTTGGGGATGATATGTGAGATGGAGATCCCCTAACTCCCTCATTTGGTTTTCTTTGACTGAGTGAATATATATATATATATGTGTGTATATATATATATATCTAGTTTCCAGTGCCAACTCTTCGGGTTTTAGCTAATCCCCTTCCAAGAGAAACGAAGATGTGCTGGGTATGCCGCATGCTTTACATGTCTAGATTATTGTGATTGGATGAGTCTACTCTCCTACTATAGGTAGTGGAGATTATATGGAGAGTTCATCTCCTCATGTTTTCTAGCTCCTTGTGTTTGGATGAGTCTACTTTCACTCACTTTTTGGGTTGACCTGTACTTATTTTCACTTTTTCAGAACCTTTTCCCCAAACTGGCCTTCTAATGTTATATCTCTTACCTCTCCCCTCTTCAGTACCTCTCTTTCTACTCCCTCGAGCCTTCGAGGTCATCCTACTAAGTATTCTAATACTCACCCATACATGGTATTTTCTATCATTTGGTGTGACCTTGTATACAACATACCAGTTGATCATGATATCAAAGGAGCTTAGGGATACGGGGTGCTTGGACCATGTGCGGTGGTCGTAGCTTGGGATTCAGGAGTGTGACTTTACTAGTTGTTTTACTTTTTCACATGTTTCCAGGTTTTAGCACTTTTCTATCTGGGTGTTTATTTTTCCCCTTTCCCTTTTAGCTTTAATTTTCTTGTACTTGTACTATTTAGATGTCGATGCATCTATTTTTGGTTTCCCTTTTATAGTAGTGTTCTATCTTTCATTCTTTTCCTCTTAACTTTTTCATTGAGTTGGCTATGTGGGTGTGTAAAGTTTCATAGGCACAGGCCTACCCATGTTTTTTGGGCCTTCAGTGAAAGTTTCCAGTCCCAGTTCTATGAAGGTAGGCTTAGGGTAGTTGCGGCTTGAGCCGTGGTACATTTCGGGTCGTGGAAATACCCAACAAACCATAATAAAACCATAAGTCCACTAGTCATAACACATATGAAAAAATTTCCCTTAACACTTATGGATTCAATCCATATAACTTAAAATACATTACATTAGTATTATATTTTGAAAACACTTTTAATGGACTTGCCTTCCTCAATCCCAATGGAAAACATTTCAAAAATACATACATGAAATTATTTTGATTAAAAAAAATAACCTTTCTTATAGCATGTCATAAAAATTTTCTTGAGAGTTTCTAAATCCCTTTTTAGGAGAATCCCTTGATTCAAATAACTATCATTATTTATAAATCATAAATAAAATGTTTAATGAAATAAATGTATAATTGATTTAAAAATGAATGGGATGTCATTTATAATTTAGATGATGGACATACCTAATTATGTATTAAATAACATGGTGTACATATACAATTTCTTAGATGAAATAATATCTTGTTTAGAACATAACATGAAAACTATTACCAATTTAAAACTAAGGCTACAAATAAACATAAACCATAAATTGATAGGTTAAAAAAAATTCTAACATTTGTATATAGATTTTCAAATAAAAGATTAATCCATTTATAGAAATCAATTGATGTATATATATATATGTATATGTATACACAAAAAAATAAATCCTTATACATTATACAAGGAATGATGATTTGAAAATATAATCATTATATTTGATAAAAATAAACAACCCCCTTACAAAATATAGGTTTAGAGGTAAAGTTTAAAAATAAAACATTTATCTTATAAATTCTAGAAGAAACAAAAATTTATATAAGTAGACACACACACACATATACATATATATATATATACATATACATACATACATACATACATATATATACATATGTAAATCTTTGTAAACAACATAAATTGTAACAATTTAAAACCCTTAAAAGCAATAAGATTTAGAAATAAAATTTAAATTATAAACCTTTATATTATATACTCTGAAAATAGGCAGTCATATATATATATATACTCATAAATATGTAAATATATGTAAAATGAAGATTAATTTATTAAAAGAATGAAAACCCTTACATTATTCCATATAAATGAAGGATTTATAAGGAACATAAATTGAAAAAAAATATTTATCATAAATATTATTAAGGAGAAGATATAGGCATGTATACATTTTTTATATACTTATATATATATATACTGATTAAATCAATCATGAAACAAATTGAATACCTTACTATTTTTTTGATCAAACGAGGGATAGGGGATTCTGGAATTTGAACAGAATGAAATAGAGGACTTAGGATGGTGAGACACAAATACTTAGGTGTGAAAATAGCGATATATATATTTTTATAGATATATTATATCCCATTTTTCAATAATCAAAGATAGTAATTAATATCCAAAATTTACCAAATCATTACTAAAAAATGTTAATTAGCATAAAATTATAATAGATTCATATTGATTGAATATATATATATATATATATATATATATATATAAGTGGCTTCTGGAGGATGCTAGATTGAGTCACGGTTCTGTTTAAAAAAATAACCCTTCTTGACATTACCATGGAAATCGAAGCAAGTTGGGTCCATGGATGGAGATTGAAGGTATTTTGACAATGGAGAGAATGGATGAAAGGGTTGGAAGATGACCTATTGTGAAACACAATTGGATTCACGAGGGAAGAAGATGGGAGGAATGGTGGATGGCTTAGATCTCCCTACATAGATAAAAGTAATGATGAAACCCTAGAATGGTTAAGAGGAGGATCGATTAGAGAGAAAGAAGGGTACAAACAGGATTGAGCACGGTGTGACTGGACAGTCCAGATTTTCTTTCATGCATCCTATATAGAAACCTTTTGGTTTAGGGTAACACCATATATAATTGGGTGCGAGTGTCATTATTCTGATGACGCAACACACACACACTCTCACTTATTTAGTCTTATACACAACCTCTCCCCCTGAGCCACAACCCAACCTATGCTCGGGCTGAACCATACACATGCCAATCTTTGACGGCCTTACAAAGAGGGCCTGACTTGTTGTTCGATTTTCATAGGATGTGCTCATGAGGTGCATCAATTCAGATTTTTATTTTACTGCGCACCTAATTAGTTGTCTGAGCTACCCAAGTTGGTTGGTTTACTTCACCATTTTTTTAAATATTCAAAAGGATAAATAAATAATAAAAAATCATATATATTTTCATTTAATTATTTAAACCATTTTAATTTTCCTTATTTTATGAAATATTCATTTACCCTCCATATTTGAACATATTTTAATAGCAATTCATTTTAATTAAATTCTATGGTTATAATATTAATTTAATTGTTAAAACATCAAATTTCATTAATTTTATTATTTGAAAATATTATTTTAAGTTCATTTTAAAATTTTAAAACATCCATTGGTAAAATTAAAAGAAAAACAAATGTTTATAAAAACTTCAATGGTGACTAAAATTTCAATGGTTATTTCTACAATGGTTACATGAAATTTATAAATACCTATCTAAGGAATTCCAAAACACAACAAAAATCATCAGAGTTCTTTTCTTCCTTCAAAAAATGCTTTTGTACATTACTCTTATTCTTAGCATTTC
This sequence comes from Viscum album, assembly GCA_963277665.1. NCBI lineage: Eukaryota > Viridiplantae > Streptophyta > Magnoliopsida > Santalales > Viscaceae > Viscum > Viscum album. The sequence continues at coordinate 88,309,615 of OY728132.1, forward strand.
CATTATTCTTCTTTCTATTTCTTTTCTAATTTTGGTAGATCCAAGGTACTAGGGCTTCATAATTGGTTTTATTGTGCTAACATGAGACATTCTGGTGGTGCTTCGAGGGGTTTTAATGAGTTTTCTAGAGTAGTTTAGGTCTTTAGACTTGTAATTATATAATCTATGAGTGTTTTATTAATAGAGATATTTATCAATTATTTTTATTTCATGAATTTATCTGAACTAATAATATTTATTTTCATTAAAAAATAATCAAAATTAACAAAAATTACAATAATACTATCCAAACAAGAGTTTTGGGAATTATAGAGTGTGATGTTTGCAATATTTAATTAGTTTAATCTAAGGTATGCACATCTTCATTCATTATTCATCATGTATAAGGGAATAAAAATCCATCACTATTTTTGTATGTTCCCTGGACTTTCCAAAACCACCTCATCTACCTGTGAGTACATTTCTATTTTGACGATGATGCTATATGAAGTGGACCACACAAAGATGAGGAGATACACCAAACAAAAAGTGAAAGAATTTAACCAGGGGTGAGATGAATCCTGAGTCAATACCCAACTATGGTATGATACCCTAAGTCATGGTTTATCCTTTGAGTTTAAATGGAACAAATAATATTATGTTCTAAATACTAGTTGATTAATTGTATTTCCTTTAATCATTGTTTTTTATTTTATGTATGTTCATGTTTACTATAGGAAGAAAAAAATTGATTAACAAGTGATGAATATTTTTTTAATGTTTATTCTTGAGTGATAAAACATAGTATAAACATAATTAATAGAAATGTATTGAAATAATTGTGAAATATTAAAAACTCTTTAAAGGAATATTAATAGTGAATGCATTTTTTGCTCAAATTTGAACAAAATAAAAGGAATGGGGTGCTCGCTAGCCATAATTTATGGGGCCTCCTACAATTGAGGAGTTATTATGATAGCGATGGGTTTACATAACTGATATTGGAAGAAAAGAAGTATCCAAATATATATTGTTTCAACTTTAGATGCAAGCATTGAGTAAATCTTATTTATGATTTTAAAGCTAGGAATTCACTCAACATATCTAGGAACCATGTGTTAATGTGGTTGGATAGTCTAGTTCCTACCTTAAAAATCTCTGATAAATGGCATAGACAAATATTGTAGACAATTAGGGGAGATTTCGTGGATTATTTCTACTATAATTCTCATGAAATAGAGTATTCCATGTCTAGTAGAAAGGGCTACTAGAGTTCTATTAAATATTTGGAGACATTTAATGATTTAATTAATCGGTAATGTCTAGTCAGTAATCAAGATAAAAGTACTAATATGATAGTTTTTGTTTTTGTAGAAAATATTAATTAGTACAATAGACGTACTAGAAAAAATATTGGAAAAATAATATGGCCAAAATGGTATGAATTTACAATAGTAGTACAAGATCTTGCACAATGTACTAAAATATCAGTAATTCAAGGTACTGGTGTCCCCAATACCTGTTAAGCCTCCTCAGGAATTGAGAGTGTGATAAATTCTTATAGGAGACTCATGTATGATGCATATAACGGTTATTTCATAATGTTATCATCAATGTTTGATGATATTTAGGGATACAATATTAGGGCATGGATGATTTCACATGTAGTCTCATCTCTAAGGTGCTTTTGAGGAGAATGTAATGTAAGATATGAAGGGGTAATTATTTCACTTGAAATAAGTAAATATCAAATTTGCATCACGATATTTCAATAAATCCCATTATTATATCAATTTCACCAATATAGTTTAGTTTTGTTTAGGATTAAAAAATAAATAGTAAATGGAGAAAATGATTCATTACCTTTGGGTAGAGGTTCTCCAAGTAAATTAGAAATCCAGTAAAGTTTAATATTTAGTTATTATAGTGAAAAAGTTGAAAGAAAATGTGAAAAGAAAATTTACAAGAAATACATGAAAGGAAAATTTAAAAATTCTTCTAAAGGAAATAGGTATTAAAAATGAGGATATTCTCTCCACATGTAATGAAATAAGTCAATGAAAGTTTTACTTCATTGATCTGAATTTAAGGATCAAGTAGTTGCTTATTCATTAGGTATATTCATCAATTTTATGAAATGTTTTTATAACAATTTTGGGTATTGAATACAATATGCGCATCATGTATGTGTATTTTAATACATTAATAAATTTAGTATAGAAATGTTATAAGAAGTAAGGTGTGTTCTCTATGTTTCCAAGAAAGAGTGATTCCTGACTTAGCAGTGAGAAGTACACAATTTCTTATTACAAATTCAATGGTTATAATAGAAATTTTATTGAGTATAACTAGAATATTTATCTCTCTTTTCCATTGGAGAAAAATATACATTATTCCATTAGTGGAATGAATGTTCTTTGTTGTGCCTAAATCTCAACCAATAGTTCAGTTATATATGAATCATAGACAATGCATGATGAATATAAAAATTTAAGACACAATTATACCCATTTGTGGTAAGATAACTCTTTTATAGGTAAAACTAAAAGTGGGAATCAAAGATATACTCAATATGGTGTTTAGACTCTCTGGAGTTGAATACCTTAGGTATTATAAACATAAATACATATTATGTTTGGATAAAGAAACCGTTATAAATAAAGATATGTCACAAAACTTTCAGAATTAGTTCAGATAGAGGGAGTTAACAATTACAAGGGTAATATAGTGGTATAAATACTTAATATCATTCCTTTAAGTGTTATTGAGGAATGTAAAAGTGAAGTATGATATATTCATGGTCAGAAGATATGTGTTTCTATGAAAATCTATTTTGAAGAATTTCTTGACCAAGCATTTATCGATCTATATAATTTATCATGGTTTAATTCATAAACACACATTATCTTATACCCATCAAAGTAATGATGTAGGCAAGGAGGATCAATGATGTGTCTTATTTGTTAAAATTTTGTAACAAAATGTAGTATGGAGAAATTAACAAATTTGCATGTTTTAATATACATCAAATTCCTGATTTATGTAAAAATTGAATCAATGTTAAAAATAATATACATTTTAGATACTTATATTAATTTCTTTACATAATTTGAAAATAACAGAGTTATCCCATAATCATATGACAACTATAGTGAAAAATAGATATCATTTGAATAACAGCATGATATAAATATATTATGACATAATCAAATACATTTAGATGAAAAGAATTTGTTAGGATATAAAAAAATTTTCATCAAGAGACACCAAACTTTAATCTAAAGTAGTTTTCATAATGTTATCTTAGGGTATTATAGAAATACATACAGTAGAAAAAACTGTAGTAAAGTGATATAATACAATTATATAAATGGGTTCACATCTCTACTTGAGATAGTGGGAGCCATATTGACTTGGATTTATTCAATTCCAAAGATGGAAAAGTAGTTTACCTGGGAATATGTTTCATAATATATAGTGTAAAAGGGTATGTTCGAGAGACACATATATATAAGAATGTCAGAAACATAGTAGCGGTCTAAAATTTACCCCAACAAGTGATATATTTTCCTTGAGAATAATGAATCATTCAAGTAATTATTAAATTAAATTAAACTAATATTGAAAAGATTAATTAAAATTTTATAATGGATTCCATTTATCAAAGTTCAAGGGATTATTATTTCGAATACTATTGTTAGTATTCAAGTGAGATTATACATGGATAGTATAGGCAAGGTACCAATATGTCTTGATTGGAACCCTGAGTCATTATTCCTAAATACATTTTGATTTTACTTTTTGTAAACAATTTTTATTAAAATTTTATTGAGAATTTTATTCCAAGACCATAAATCGTGGAAGGTGTTTATATAATGCAATAAAAAAGGGATGGTGACACCCTAGAATTCAAAAAAATGGGTGAAAGTTTGTCAAATACTATTCAGGATTAAAGTAAGAAACAATATAATATAATATTCATTAGGAAATAATTTTTTCCATGTGTCCACAAAAGGATAGTGGGAGAAACTCTATTTTATAAGTGAAATATGTTTGGTAACATATGGAAAACATTTATTGGTTTTACAGTTAGTTAAGACCAAAATGAATGTTACTCTCCAGAGATTTACTTTAAGTAGAAACCTATGTTCTAGTATATTGGATATACCTAGTTATATATAATGGTTACTTAGACCTAGTAAATAATACATATATTGAAAATGTATTGAAAAATAAAAGTTGTAATAATTCAAGAGTGACTCGAAACCAATGTGAAATGGAATAAATCTTTCAAAAAATGATTGTACATGACACATGAAGAAATTAATGTAGTGTGTTGAATTTCATATAATTCTAAAATGGATCAATCACGTATACCATGATATGTATAAAAAATTATATTGACAACATAAACTTTATGATAAGAGAATATTTGTTATTTCTATGAGAACTACAAAAGAAGTAGTTAGAACTATCCACATATACTAGAAGAAGTACAAAGGATATGTACCTAGTATATATAGAGGAAGAATAATAGATACAAGGGGAAAAATAGTCTTCCTGTGGATCAATATGATCTAATATCACAGTTAGGATAAGGTGATGAGCAAGACAAGATAATTCAAGTTAGTTGTAGCCATGTCTACAAATACCTAGTGTGTTGCATTTTCTGAGGTAGTTAAAGAAACAATGTAAAATATGCAGCAATGTCTCCAATTCTTGGAATAAAAACTATTAAGTAATGTTTTATCATAATATAAATTATAATAATTAGAATTCTATTAATAGAAAAAATGAAATGTTTTGACAGCGAACAAAAGGATATACACTCAGGGTTTACATATATTGAAGAGTATTACTCAAGTAGGTGAGGTTGAATGTAAAAGAATAAAAACATAGTAAAGATGTGGTAGATCCATGACTAAGGCCATAACATAAGAGAAACATGATCTTATCATGTGAGAGATAACATGGATAGTTACAAAGTTTTCTCTAGTGAAAGTTAGAGTGTTTTAATAGTGGGTTCTGTAAGACCAAATAAATAGTACCTTTTGATTACCATACCATGTGTACAACGAGTTATACCTAATATAAACTTACCATTACAATGATTAAATTTCTACATTCACTATTTAAATGGTAATTTCCATATATTATTTTCAATATCAAAAGTTTATGGAAGATATCAGGTTATAATGAGAACCTTGAGATACCATGACATTAATCTTAATTTTTTCATATGGTCTTGATACATCATTTTGACTTGACACTAATGTTTTTTGACAATTAGGTTCTAGGGTATCATAAGTATTGATAATTATTCTCATAAATTTCATAGATTTTTATCTCTAGTAGCAAAGATCATTAGTAAATACCTTCCAAAAGGAACACAACATGTTTTAGGTGTCATCAGATGTTCATATATATGAACATGTGTACTGGTATTCTTACTTGAAATCATTACCAATGTGTACCATTTGATCACATACTTTGATGCAAGGGAAAAACCGTGACAATAATGTCCAAGTGAGGTATCTTGTGTTGGGTGTGTCATTGGTGGTATGACACAGGTTGAATGGTCAATATAAAATTTTTGTTTCCAAATTGAGGAAGTGATATCTCAGGCCTAACTGTTTAGGATGGTAGTACCTTCATATATCATAGGACAAGGTAGTCATATGTAAGTCTATCCAGTTAGATGAAAAAAATAATAAAGAAAAAATGGATGATGACACAAGTTGTTCATGCTTTTTTTGAGATATCAATGGACAAAGAGATTATTTTACAAAGTACATGTTCATAGGATGGTTGTTGTTTCTATGACTATTCATTATCTCTTTAATGTCCTTAATGAGTTGCTAGGATCTGATATTGGTTTTTTAATGATATTCACCACTATCAAGATAAGTTCCTAGAGGGTCATATACAATATCATATTCAATATTTTACCTTATTTTGGCCAATAGGTATATAGGACATGGTGAGACCCACCATGGACTCAAAGAGCTATACAAGTATTATCAATCATCGATAAATAATTAAATTCATTATTATTTGACTATTGACTAATTGGGTTGAGTTTATTTTTTAATAGTATTTACAGAGTATTAATTGAATACATGGAAAAATATTATACAAATGAATATTATTTTAATATTCAAGGTTCATTTAATAATGTATGAAGTATGATTTGTGTAAATGAGTTGGGTTTTATCATGTAATATATTTATTATATACTACAAGGAGGTGATAAAATATAAATGTTGTTAATGACCCAGTTAGATCGACATAACATGTAATTTACTACATATTTATAGATGTTTTATTTTCTGGGGCCAGAGAACCCTTTCTAGGTATTTGACCCTCCCACTATATAAGAATGATAGAGATATTCATACAGATATTATTCATTCCAGTGGAATGATATCCTCTCTATCCTCCTTCATGTTAGAGAGGGAATGTCTTTATTTAAGAATTCAATCCAAGAATTATCTTTTGAATCGAAGGGAAAAGATTTAGGTGATTATAATTATGTCAAAGGAATCATTAGAGTGTTGTGGAAGATCGACACCCAAATGGATTATTAGAGAATGTGTGGAAGATATAGAGGTGTTCAAGATCATATCCTTGAAGAAGCAATCTCTAGAAATGTGTTTCATTCAAACATTCTTATTAATTGAATAAGGTACTTGTTTATTTAATTTTATGGTTCTAAATATTCATGCAAGATCCATGGACATATCCTGAGGATCATATATTTGGAGATGATGAAGTTTCGTCACTCCAGTGATTGAATTTTTTAAATCACTAGCCCACCATCTTCTACGGTACTCCTCAGTACTAGTACAATAGATAGTCAGAGAGAATGATTTAGACATTGTAAGAAATGATTCAAAATTTTTCTATGCATTTTCAGAGAATTTTAGATCAAAATATGTCATTATTTAATTTTATTATAATCATATTTTTCATTTCTGTATATAGATAGAACCATTAAAGTAATTATATGGAAAGTGGTGTTAGACTATTTCCTGTTAGGATCAAACCTGAGAAAGAAATTTTTTTGGACCAAAATTGGAAGAAGAAATCTTTAAGAAGGTGGAGATGTTTCAAAAACATATGAGGATATCTCATAGAATAGAAAAACTTTATGAAGATTACAAGAGGAAAGATATTTTATTCAAGGTATAATGTCTGTTTTTTCTTAAAGTATCTTGATGGAGGAGTGATATGTATTTTGGTAAAAAGGAAAAATTATGTATGTGGATTATTAGATCATATGAAATTTTAGAGAAGGTTGGATATATTTCTTACTGAGTGGCCTTTCCTTAAAGTTTATCCCAGGTATATGATGTGTTTCATGTGTTATTATTAAGGAAATATGTTATAGATTCATCAAATGTTTTGATACCTTATGTAGTATAGTTGGAAGAGAATCATTCATTGTAGATGAACAGTTTAGTTTTTTGACCACCAAGAGAAGGTATTGTGGAATAAGGTTATTAACAATGTTATGGTTTAATGAAAAAACAATATGATTAAATAATAAATGTGGGAATCATAAAATGCTATGAATGAATAATATCTCCCCTTGTTTAAGAAGGGAATAAAATGAAAGGATGTAATTTGAAAAAGGGGGAAGAATATTGAAAACTAGGTAATATCAATAATAGATCAATTTCATTCCTTATGGAAATTCATGATTTATATTTTATTTATTTATATTCACTATAGGAATAATATTTTTTTATCTATATTTCTTTTTATTTTTTAAAATAAAATGACATTATGGTTATTTGAGAACCATATATACTTTTCCTCAAAAATATTTTTCATGGTTGAGGGGAATCATATATGAGTCCCCAATTTTCAGGGGATGGGTAAAACCCCACATACCATAATTATAGAAAAAACACCAAAAAAAAATTCAAAATTAATAATAATTGAAACTAAAAAAATGAGGAGCCTTGAAAAATGGGACTGCTTGAACCCCATCACATCCATGATAACAGGAACCCTCATATAATGCCCAATCAATCAAAACATCCCTACACTAAAAACAAGACACCAATTCATATTGTTTATTTTCACCCCTCCCCATTGCAGTACGTCTTGTGCCTCACATCGGAACATACCACCTTTGAAATATCGTAAGAAACCTTGTACGTCAGAGAAGCCCAAGACCACCATGAACTACACCACTAGGGATGGGCTGATCACAACCAGAAACCCCAAGAGCACGACCAATCATTGGATCCCCTAACAATATCCCAAATATCCTTGGAAACCTTCGAACCTAGATAGAGTGGAATTATGCATGGAGGAAAAAGGAAAAAGGTAAGTGGATGAATATATATAGACAGAACCAAGATGGGGTAAAGAAAAACAAGAAAACCACATAGGGATAGACCATGCCAGTGCAGGGTCGTGAGAAAAGCGAAATGCTGAGTCCCTAAGAGAAGAACTATTGAAGGAGGGTGAGAGATGATGGAGGCTTTTCTGACAAGGATTCAAACATAGAACCAAGGGATCACTAAATTGAGATACGAATCCACACTAACACACACCTATAGACCCAAAAAGGAAACAAAAGTCACCAAAAAACAAACCAAAAGATATTCAATAAGATAAATGGAAATGATACATCATCATCATTGAGAATTCCTGAGTCTATCATATGCATCCATGTATTGACCCAAAAATATTACAATGAAGACCTTTCCATGTTCTGAATCCAACAAAATCAATTGGTAAAGGAACCAATTAAGACTACCGATCAAGAATGGAACCTCATCAAGGGAATTCTCAGCGCGAAGGCACCACAGCTTCTCAGCGGTCAGAAGGTGGAGCAACAGAGGGATGTAGAATTCGAGTTGAGCATATGAGTCATCACCAAAAATAAGAGGAGAAGGATAAAAACCTTTTGCGATGAAACACAAAGAGTGAAGCCAAGACTCAAAGAGTTTTATTCCATCCTCTACTATCACTATAAGATTACTGAGTAATTTTTTATTAAAAAAAGAAATAGTTTTATTTGTTCTAAATTCACATTGATGTGTTATATAGTTTTATAAAAAGTATAATTTTTAAATTTAGAATTTTAATTTTACAAAAATAATATCATTTTTATATTATCAAGTCAAAATTAGTTTATATTGAATTTTTGGGATTTTTTTGAAAATATTTATTTTTATGTGAATAGTGATAGATGTAGATTTTTGTAAAACATTTCATTTTATAACTAAATAAAGTAATTTAAAAGTCATAGAATGTTTTTAATTTAATATTAAAGTAACATAAGTTTCATTTAATTATAAATAATCTAATTGATTAAATAAGAATCGACATTATACCTGATTTTTATATAAGTTCATTTTTAGCTTAAAAACACATTTTTCTAAAACATTTTTTCTTTGCGTTTTAAATATTTATATGAAAAGTTATTTATAAGACATATATATATTGAATCTTGAAAACTAGATTCCATATTTTGAATTATGCGGTTCAAATTTTCAAAATAGGTCCCTTTTGTTTTGTATCATTATGGATAATAACCATAGTAACTATTTGCCACTCGGTAAGGTTCTAATGAGTTAAACATGGTTAAAATTATGAGACAGGGTCTACAAATCTCATTAACACATGCATTCATTTTATTGGATAAGTTTTTTCAACCATAAAAATTCAATATTTGAAAATTTAGAAATTTATTTCCACGTTCAATTGAAAATACCCTTAATATAATTTTAAGGGAAAAACAAATTTTTTTCCTCTCTTTATTTTATTATATCTAATATTTTTCATAAGTAAAAGATGTTATTTTCATATATAAATAATTAAATAAAATATTAATTATTTTTTTATCAATTTTTAAATTTTTAGTGATGGAATAATTACCCTTAATGCTTACATAACTCTGCTACAATGCTTATTCATGTAATAAAAAAACCATGTAAAAGTTTTTTAAAAGCATTAAAAGTAATACAATTTGGATGAAATATTTTTTCTATTTTTTGTTAAATATATCAAACGAGTGTTTTTTAAAATTTTATATTTTAGTTTTATTACTATATTGATGTCATTAAATTCAAACTATAATAATATTCTAAAAAAATGAATTTAACCATCTATTTTGTTAAATAATATTTTATTTAATGATTTAAAATACATAAAAATCCATAATCTGGCCCTGTTAATGAGATATGGTTTATAATAACAACAATTTTACATTTATTTGTCACTTAAAATTTTATATTAACATTCTCGACTCCTATACAGTAAAAAAAGTTGATATCATGGTTATTTCCAAAAGGGTTAACTGTGGTTAAAATTAATAGATAAGGATGAAAAAAGTTCCTAAACTTGTAAAAAATTTATTTTATGAGATGATTTAGACGCATAATTATACTATCTTATAAATATTTCCTTTTAGACCACCTGAACTTGAAAATTTATTTATATTAATTTAAAACATTAAGTATTTTGAACGGTAGACCAATATTCACTTATGAAAGGGAACCTCATCTACATCCTTCCTCAAACATTTTTAGCACTCTATTTTTTAGAATAACTACCCAAATCTCTCCAAAAAATCCCTTCCAATATCTCAGATGTCATGTTCTCAGTAAAATACCAAACCTATAAGACATTTAGTGTAATACAAGGAGGTTATTTGAGGATAAGTTATAAGTCATAACCAACATATATGAAGTTTATTTCTTCTTCCAACTCATTAAACTATTCTATAACCATTCTTAAATGTTATAATAATTATGTTAAATATACTAATATGTAATTATGATTATGGAAAAAACCCTTTTAATCTCATTTTCTGTAACGACTCAAAAATTTTTCAAAGGAAATTCCCTTCTTATAAATATTTCATAATATCACATGAAAACAACACATAATGAACTACTAAGTGAAAAGTGACCATTAAACATAATTTTTTTCACTTATGTGTTTGGAATTTCGAAAATCCAACATACATAGTTGCGTTCAAGATGATTTTTGGGGTCCAATAAAAAAAACATAATTTTTAGTGAATAGTAACCTACCCTTATTAATAGTAACCTGACCTTATAAATATTAGTATGACCCTTATGAATATTAAATCGTCCAAAATAAGAGTAACCTTACCCCTGAATAATTAAATAAAATTTAGGCATCTTAGAAAGTGACAATTTGACTATAGTAAAAATTTTGGTATTTTTGTAAGTCAATTATAATTAGATAATTAATTTAAAAGAAAATTTGTTTTCTTATAATTTTTTCATAAATTAACAAATCTATGTATTATTGATTTAATATATTTTTATAATACCTGAAGTAATTTTTGAAAGCATTATAAAATCAGTTTTAATTTTAAAAACTTTATTTTTCAAATAAATTATGATTTTAATTAAATAATAAATTAATTGTGTTTAAAAAATTATTTTTGAAAAATGGACTTCATATTTGGATTCTACACATCAAAAAATGGTTGGGGTGAAATTTTGTGATTTTTCTGAAAGAAATGAATTTTTGACGAATAGAAAAATACCATAATTTACAAAATTAAGCTAAATAAGATAAGTATAGAGTCATGGGTGATTTTATGCTGATTTAAGCCCAATTGGATCGGGATTAAATTATAAAATTACTATTATTGGTCATGGAAGACTCACTATTTCTTGTCTTGTGGAGAAATAATAAATTAATGAACTTTAAATTAAGAAAACCCCTCTCCTCTCCACTATAAATACCACCCTTCACAGCCTAATTTCCTCACACCTCTCAAGATTTAAGCCTTGTATAAACTCTTCCCATGAATCTTTCCTAGCCCCTGCCCCACTTTCAAAATCTTTTGGTCTCATCAAAAGACCATGCTTAGGCCCTTTAAGGAGGATCTCAAGAGGTAATTTATCTCTTTCTTTTCCTTTAAATACATTTCAATTTCAAGTTCATTTCTTATTCTATACCGAGATATCATTATCCAAATTGTATGGTAACTCCAGTATAATATATGTAATGGAATGTTATGATACTAATGGGATATTATACCATCCAACCCCCTTCTCCTCTTCCTTTTATTTTATAAAATAAAACGTTGTTCATGAGGTGTTAATCTGTCACCTTCAACAATGCCATGTTTTCTTTTTTTCATTTATATATTTAGATCTATTTATGAAACAATTTTTATGGTTTAACTAGAATATTTTATATGTATTATTTACTAATTAAACTTATGTAACTAACTTATGAACATATTACTAAATGAGTAAACAAAACAAGTTCGTTGTGGTCGAAAAACCGCCCAAATTAACCCAAACAATCATCATTTAATTCCTATATAATGATTCATCTACATGGTATATAAAATAATTTATTATAAGATAATTTAAAATCCTGTAATATCATTAATTAAATGTAATATCAGTTTTGGATTTTTACCCATGTTCTACCCGAACATCAATTTAAGAATACAAGTGAACCACTCAAGAAAACCATAAAAACAAACATTCACGAACAATCTTTTTAAACTATATAACTCATCAAAAGGCCCATAAAATAACATAATAAAACCAAAATAATCCCTTTTTAATTTATAAAAGGTTATTGAGTTTCTTATTAATGAATACAATGTCATTATACAGGACATTAAAGTGAAGAAAGCGTTCAGATATAAGGTACGGGGAAAATCTCATACCTGATCTTCATTCTTTGGGTTCTCCCTCTTTCACTCCAGATTTGGTATGGTCACTCCTTAAAAATCAATTTTTCATCATTATCTTACCTTTTTTGGGATATAAATGTTTTCTACTAAATTTTATGTCAAACGAAATGTTTTCCAAAAGAACTCTTCTTTTAATAACTCACCTTTTACCTCTCATTCAAGGTTGATGGTTGTTGTATCAAGTATGTTCTTCCCTATTTATTTTGGGAAACCAAAGTTTTTGAATGTGTTATTATGAGATGAAACCAATTAATTTACATGGGTTAGTTATGTTTATTATTTATATATTTTCTACGTGGTATTCATGATAATTATAATGTTATGATGTGACGGGTGACCCAGAATTATATAGCGCAATATGAATGTTTGAATGTGACGGGTGCACCCAGAATTATACTGTGCTCCAACGATTTGGGTAAAGTTATGAATCTCATTAGTAAATGTGAAATGATGTGAACAAGATTCTATATTTTTTTCACAATTATGTGTGGTAGCTAACCACTAAGATATGATGTTTAATTTTTATGCATTGCCACATTTCAAGTATTATATTTTTACTTCCTCTTATGTTCATGATCCATTTCCTACGTTATGATTATGATCACCCCATGATATATTTTTTCTATCTGTCTCCTTACTATGATTCTAGATCACCCCTTTTTATATATATCCTTAAGTTACTACATGTAATATGGAGAGGTCAAGTGCTAGTAAGAAGATAGTGAAAAAGAAATTGAATAAATGTTTATGCTCAATGTTGTCATTATTATGTATGGTCATGGTTTTTCCAAGACAATAAATTGTTGGATCCTCTATGTTTAATACTATAATGTTATTTATCTTTAAAATTATGTAATAGTAATGTAAGAAAAGGCTGGGTCTCTATATTTCCCATCTTATGGGATATGAAATCATCACTTATGTGTATATGTATACTACCATCTCCTTGAAGTGATGTGTTTTGTTTTTAATAAACTCCTAAAAAAGATGGTTATTATGATTGATTCAATTAAAATATATAATATAAATTAAATATTTATCATTTTTTAAAGATAATATATAATATATTATTTTACATTTACATACATTGAAAAATGATAACGTCGTTCGTGCGTATGTGTGGAATACCACCTTCACAAAGAGATGTGATTCGGTTTTCATGTATAAATTTCATGGATGGTTATAAAATTGTATATAATGTATAAATATGATAAATGTTTCATTATTATCATTCTGTAGATGATGAAACAATATCCTCTTCGACCATTGTCAACCTACATAATCAATTTTCAACTTATAAGATGAATATTCTCAAACATCAAATATGATCATAATCGATTAAGTAATTAAGTATAACACAGATATATGTGAAATAAGAGTTAAAATAAACTTGGAATTTTTTATTTAGAAATTAAATAATTAATATATGCTTATTATTTTGGAAGATAAATAATTTATGTGACAAGTTGGGCTTGAGGGAAGAGACACATTACTTTAAAAACTCATTTTAAATGTTCTAAATATTTATTTTCTAAATATTTTTATTAATGTATATATTAATAAAATTATTTTATGTATTTTAATATTAATAAAAATAAATTATAAAATAAATTTTATATCTCTTTTTGCATTTTATGAATGTTTTTTAAAAGGAATTTTTTTATGTATTTAACATTGGACTTTTTGACTTCATTTACAAAAGGAAAACAGAAAGTTCTGTTTTAACATATTTTATGGTGATGGATTTCACAAATTCCAAAAAAATTATTAAATTTTTGGATTCCTTTATAACATTCCATGACTTATTAAATAAAAAAAATTATTCTATTTGTTATGGATATCATTGTTTTTGAAAATGGGGTTTTATAAGAAAGGGATATATCAATATAAAAAAATGTTTTTCTTGTGGGTTCAAAGATATATTTTTATGAGTTTGTTGATGGGAATGAAATATTTTATGTGTTTAATGTATTTTATGTTTTTTTGAAATTTTTTATAATGATGAGTGAGGATATTATATCTCTCTAATTCATTGGGTATTGATTTTGTTCTATGGAGAATTATGTAAGAATTAACCATGTAGGTTATTACATTTGTAAGGGTTCCTATAAGTGGTATTGTAAGATTTCTATGAAGATGATTTCACAAGGAACCTATCTAAATTTTCTATTCTTAATAATGAGTTTTATTGGTTTTTTTAATTTTATATGGAAATATAATGATGTTTTGTTTGATGGAATGATTTTAACCTTTAAGGGTAAAAAGGTATGTTTTTTAGAATTTGTTTTCATGGGTTATAATGTTTTTAAAGATATCCCATGATTATGATTTTTAAAATATCTTTTCTTATAAAGTGTTTTATGAAAAATTTTGATTGGTAAATCTGATTTCATATGTATATAAATTATTATGTGAGATTAATGTTTATTATGTTAAATACGAAGTCCCTTATACAATCTAATGGTTTTGAAATTTTTTCATGAGTTCTTTTCATATTTTTATATGTATCTTACCAAGATTTTTATGCTCATACCTTGATTTCAAAATATCTTCATAGGGTTTAAGGATTATTAGGATCAATGGTGAATTCATGTTTAAAATCATGAATATTCTTCATGAAAAGAAAACTTATTTTATTTTAAAATTACTATATTATGGGTAAGTAGATATTGAGTGAATGTGACCACTATGTAATGTATGAGATTATTAGGTAAGAGTTATGACCAAATTCTATGAAACTCAAAATTGTAAAGATCCTCAAAATGTAATAAAATGAATTATAGATGAAGAAAATCAATATTATGTAGTGTCTTAAGGTCGAGTCATTATATCAACCATTTTAATTATTTCCCCTCTTCCATTTTCCCCACAAATTCTAATCCTATAGTATAAAAAGATATCACAAGATGTATTTATGATATTCAGATAACTTACATTTTACTATCAGTTAAAAAAATGATTATTCTCTTTCAAGTATTTGAATCTCCAAAAACATTTATATCTACATAACCCTAAAATAGACAATCCATCCTAAATCATAAGGTTGTATTTTACATTTATTTTTGATACTGTATAATACAATTCATGGATTCCAAACACTATTTAAAAATAGTATACATGAAATAAAAAAGTAATATCACTTCATATACTATGTTAGGTAAAATTCATACCAGGGAATATATTAGGCTTCAAACCATTGATAAAGAAGTCACATTCACCATGTATTTCACATTATCTTCCATTTTAGGTGTTTTCCCTTGGATAACTTAAAGATTCCAACCAAGGTAGTGGTGACCTAGTTACATCAAGACATACAAAATCTCTTGACCATATTTTATACATTTCTCTCTAGGATAGTGAAAAAATCGGTTTTTTTGTCTTTTTAAATCTTTATTCCCAAGGTTTTGTTTTTCTCCCTCAGATATTTCATGTCGAATCTTCCCAAGAACGCTTTATTAAACTCATGAATTCTTATAATTTATAGACCTTAAAGAAGTATATAATCTATATATATGAGTAATAATATGAAACTATCATCATAAATTACCTTATAGTAGATTTCCCTCTAACCAATAGTTAGATCCAACCATTTTTATAGCCTTCTACCACCAAGTAAAGTAGTATCCCTTCTCAAACACACCCCAGACCCCTTCTCCAATACCCCCAAAAAACATTAAAAAAATATAGTGGAATATAGAAATATATTAATTCATTAAACCACTAAAAATACACATTTAAAAAAAAATATATATTGTATATTTTAAATTTTATTAGTTGATAATTGAAAAAAAATCATAAAACATATATGTGATCACATTTATCCATCAAACATTATATATCATAAATATAAATCAGAAATGTAGGGGATCAATATCTCTCTCAAAACCAACACAACCATCACTATCATCACCATCATCACCAATGAACTCGTCATTATCTCCATCACCATCACCATTAAAATCACCGCTTCCATCATCATCACTATCATCATCTCCATCAGCATGACCATCACCATCATTATAACCACAAAATACATTATACTAACCACTACATGGACCATAAAAACCATATCCTAGTGCATCTTAAAATGAATAAATCATCAATATTACATTATCAAAAACCATGGTGGTATCTGGTGTAATTTATTTACAAAATTCCACCATAACATTAATAAAATTTCTATTGGACTTTCAAATTCATTCGCCCTACTTGATGGCTATTTTTCTAGAATATTATACCTCTACATGAGCCTATAATTCATCTACACAAGTGGTTTTAAAATTAGTTCTAATAGAACTGTTTGAGGTTCTTGAAGTGGGAAAATACCTAGTGGGGAAATACTCTTCCCAATTTGACAATGTACTATATCTTGGTTCTCATCTCTTAATATTTGGTGGAAATGATAATTTAGTGAAAAGGTTTTAGCTTCTATATCAACAATTACTTCCAAAGAACAATATTGGAAATATAAATGAAATATTAAGTTATAAAATATATATTTAAATTCAAAAGCATTAAAATAGAACTTAATTTTTTTTGTGTATACTGATTTAAAAAACATGTAACTTTATTCTTTCTGCATGGGTAAAACAATGTTTCTCAAGGAAAACAACATAGAATGTTCAATACAACCCTCTAAAATGAAAATTTATATATGAAAAAAATTAATTAATAATAATTTATTTTTGAACAAAATTAAATCATTGTAACCAATATTTAACTGATAATAACCAAAATCAATTGAACTAAATTTCATAGAAATTTATTATATTATCCCCAACCCAGGGAAACTAGAATCAATAAAATAAAAATGAACAAGTTTAGATTTTTTCTGTAGCTATATTCAAATTCGTATTTTTTATTATTTTATTAGGTCAAGTTCATTTTGTATTAGTTTGACTAAGTTTGGGTGGGTTCAATTTGAGTAAGAAATTTTTAGGTTAATTAATCACCTTTGACCCAATTTATTTTTTTATTTATGAATAAATTTTTTTAATTCAAGTTAGTTTAGGTCATTATAGTTTAGTATAGTTTGATAATGTTACGTTAAGGTTAATTCTGACTTGTCTATTTTTTTAGTTTTGTTTTTTTTCAATTTTGGTTCAGTTCAATTCATGTTTCTATTGTTCTTATTAAATTAAATACAATTTAGTTTATTTATGGATTGATTGTATTTAATTTTGTTGAATTTAATTTTATTTATGTATGGCTGGTTCACATTTTTCAAGGTAATATTGTTCCCTATATGCTCAATTATTTTAATATTTTTTATTTGGATAGGGAAGGTATGGATGGATAAGTTCATTTTAATTTATTTTTACTATATTTACACCTCTTTAGTTACAATTTATAGTTTAATAGTATAAATTTTCATATTAAATTAATATATTTACATATTTATATGACAATATTAGTTGAATCTATTTACATGTTAATAAGGTTTAAAGTTTACTGATACCACCTTTCATAAATTGAAAATAATTTTATGAAGGTAAATGGTGGTTGTGTGGAATGTTTTTAAGTGGTTTTGAATTAATATGATGAGGTGTTTTAAAATGGAATTATTGGTGTATTTTCCCTTTAAATTGGGTGATGATTATATAAACATTTCAAGGTAGATATTATATGCAGATCCATGTAACATTATCCTTAGTTTCGTTGGAATTTATATTTTAGGGCCTTATATATGTTCTAGGATTATTATTTTTATGTTATATATATGGAATTTTCTTAGTTTTTCTTTTAAAATAATTACTTTTATTGAAGTAAAATAGTGACCATCTGGAATATTTGATTGAAATAAATCCTTATTTCTCCTTGAAAATGGTTTCACTATACATTTTATAAGATGTTTATTTATTTATTAATTATATTTTAATTATTAAAATGTGTTTTATATTTTTATAATTATTCTATTTTTTTATAATTTTTAACAAATAATGTTTATATAATTTTATATATCAATGTTACCCTAAATATAAAAATACAAAAAAAATCATACAATGTATAATTTTTTAAATATTGATATCCATGATTAAGGTAAAAATATTAATTTTAAGAATTAATAATGTGATTTAAAAAGTAAATATACAATTCTCAATGTGAGAAGGGAATAAAAATATAAATCAATGTTTTCATTAATTATTATGGGAGTAAGCGAGAATGTGTGCCCCTTGTTATTTCAGTGCTCTTTTAATTTGATAAATTGATACATGTTTCCTAAAATATGTTTGTGTGTTGATAATATTCTCCTACTAATATATGTGTAAAACTATTTCATCATTCATATAATAAGTAACAATCCTTTATTGGTAATGAAAATTTTAAAGATATTTGTAGTTTGAGCACTTCCAACATGAAAGTAATTCTATAACGCATTTAAAAGTTGTTTTGAAAAACTATTTAGAAGTGGTTTTAAAAATTATTTAAAATATTTTTTAGAAACTATTTAATAGATGTTTCAAAAAAATTATATATTTTTTCTAAAAATCTCTTAAAATAATTTTTAGCTAGTTTTTAAAAGATGTTTTAAAAAATGTTTAAAATCAGTTTTAAAATACATTTGAAAATAACTTTAATCTGTTATAAAGTGGTTTATAAGTTTTTATAAGACTTTTATGAACTATTTAAAATAATTTTAAAAGTATGTTTTGAACCACATGTAAATATATTATAAAAAGTGTTTAAAACTATTATTGAAACTACTTTAAAAACATTAAAAAATTATTGAATAAGTTAAAATTTTTGTTTTTGTTAATTTTATTTCCATTTATAACACTCCACATGTAATATCCTATACATGTATTATGGTGTAATCCATTTTCATTTCTTTTGGTACGTAATTGAAAAAAAGTTTCACTGAAAAATACATGTTTCCTCTCATGTTCTGGTATCGTCATTCTCCCAAAAGTGTGAAGATAATTAATAAAATACTTGTTATTTTTATTTATTTTTGATTATTTATAAAAATGAATATTAAAAAATAATAATAAAATTATAATTTCTTGCCATCATAATTTTCAATCAAAATACCTCTAATATGAATAATACATTAAAATCATCACTATCCCAATGAGAAATCACTTCCCAATACATTGTTGTTGGACATCCATTTTAGATCAGTATAGTCTCTAAATATGATTCAAAAAAAAAGAAAACCATCCATTATATAACTCATGTTTATATTATATCTATAGATCACTTAATTCAATTAGGTTTGTAGTCCTCATAGCTTCACCATTGGGAAAACTATAACCATGATGCTACCACCATATTAATTCATATAAATACATTAATAATATAAAATTAAATCTAATGAATTTTATTACCCATATTTGAGCCCAATAATTATCCATTATTTCATTATCTAGGTGTCTTTATGAGACAAACTTAACAAGATTGAATTCATAGTATTTGGAAATCCTCAACACAAATCTCCTTTATTCTATCATAGTGTTAATAATCATTTAGAATCACTCATTGTACTTGACTATGAGATGTGTATGGTGGTTCTATACTTTATGAATGCATGTACGACGACACCGCATAATAGTGGAAGATATATTTGAGAAATAAAAAAATGAAAAATAATAAATTAGTACATCTTAAATGGAAAAAAATTACGGTTACAAAAGGTGAAATGTTTATATACATAAACATGAGCTAGGATAATATATAAGAATTGATGGATCCTTAGGATGTGAAGGATTTGTGAATTGTGTAGTACTAGTGGGGTATAATGTCTGTCCGTGATGATTAGTATACTCGTGAGTTTGATAAAGTGACTTAGTAGAAGTTGTAGAAGCATGGATATAAAATCTAGAAGAGAATAATGTTGTTAGAAATAGATTCAGCATAGATATATGCGGAGAAGGATAATATGGATGGGGTGTGAGTGACATCATCATATATGTAAAATATATACGAGGAAGATCATATATAAACTGTACTGATAGTCTAGGTAATCTGAATATCTATATGGTCTCTAAGGGAAAAGAAGAATAAGAAACAGCACTACATGTTATATCTAATAAATTTTCTAGATGTAATCAGGTATAGAAAGTGATAAATGTATCTTTATTACCACCACAACTCAATCATATGGTGGGGGGGGGGGTGGCACCACTGTATGATGGTTCTTAATTAAAATTATAAAAATTTGTAATGACATGACACTATATGTTATAAATATATATATTTTTTAAATAATATACTCAAAATAGTAACCACTGGAGGAATTAACAACTCTATAATGTGGAAGTTGTTTTTAGACATTCTCTTCCATTGTATATCATCAGTGTTTTTTTATTTCCTACAATGTAAAAGTATTATGAATTTAATTAGAAATTAATAACTAATGTGTAATCTAGAAAATAAAGAAGAGGGTATGTGACTTAATTAATGGATATCAATTGTCAAGAAAAATAAAGGATACATAGTGACATAAAATACTCATATTATATTTAATGGAAAGAATATCCACACATAAAATGTGTTTTAAAAATAATTTACACATTAAAATTAGTATGTCAAACTTGGGCATGACAACCAATATATTTAATACACCATAATTCAGGATTCATTACATAAACACACAAATAACAAAATCCCAAAAGATTGAATGTACTTTTTTTCCTTGGGAAATTAGATACATATAATAACTACGTGGAACATGGATATACTGATATTATTTAAAGCTTCTTAACATTCTTTTGAAATTCCATTGCCCTTCTAAAATATCATGGGATAACCTAGGGATGTATATAAGAAAAAGGTGAGCTATAAATCCAAGTAATAGAATACTCAAAGAATTGCATGATTAAAGTAATACATGTGAGTCAATATTCATATTTAGGTGACATAAAAGGGGTGGTAATCATAAACTTGAACATCAGAGCATGATATAATATGATGTCATCAATGTAACATAGGAATCTAGAAACAACATAAAACCTGACACCATAATCATAGTACAAGTCTGAACACCAAGAAAAAACAATAACCACACATTCAACATATATTGAATCCCATGAGATAAAAACATTACTCAATGCATTGGAGGGCTATATAATTCTGATCTCACCCACCACAATCATATTTTTTACCTCCATTTGTGTGAAAAATAGATCAATTGAAATAAAACCCGATTCATCACATCGACTCCCATGATTAAGAAGTATAGATTAAATTCATATAATTCACAAGTAAATGATAGATATGAACATATATGTGAATACCCTTTAGTAGCAGTTGGGAGGGTATTCACTAAATAATTTTTTTGGAAAGGAAAACCACAAGATAATTTTATCAACATAAAGAGTGTATATAATCATTCAAAGAAGGGTTTAATGAGAGTAAAAGGTCATATATAATTACTTATAAATAATAATTATAGTAAAATTGGTGTTTAAAAAAACATTCCAACATGAATAATTTGAAATCAAGTGGTATAATAAAAGGAAAATTCTTGAATAAAGAGGAGGATATAATCCCTTAACTTGAGAGGGTGCTTCTTCAAGTTTGAGAGGAGATTCTTAAGAGTTTTGGAATACCATGGGAGGGATTTAGATAGTCAAATAGAGTGTAACTTTATGATAAATGTGTTTTGAGTCATGTGGAGTGGGAATTTGGGTGGGTATTTATAGAAAAATAAATGGGAATTGTTTATTAATTTCCAAAGTTGGGTTCTGGACTCAATATGATAAAATCATCCAAAAATAAATACATTCCCATGGATTTTCCCATGGTATCTTCCAAACAAGAGTGTTTTTCAATATATTATAAGTACAAGAACTAAAAATATTAAAATAATACTATTGGTGATGTGGAAGTGCATCATGTTTATAAAACATTGATTTTAAAACCATAAAATATAATATAGGTTTTGGAAGATTCATTAATGGTGTTTAAAATTAATAAAAAACCTTAAAAACCAAATATTTTAAAGGGGAAAACTATATTTGGTCTTGAATTATAGTTTTATAAATTATTACATCATATTTTGGATATTAAAATTTAATAATACATAATGTATATTAATACGGTATTTAATTTTTATAAAAAAATTTGGCTCTAAAAAACTTATGAAAAAATCAGAATTGGATAATTTTAATAAGATAAAATAATATTTATTTTATGAAAATAATTTCATAAATATTATAGTGTTTCACTTTTAATTAAAAATATATATTTATTAAAAAATTATAGTTTTTACAATTCTAATAAATTTCTAAACCTTATAAAAATTACATTGAACTTAATTAAATTAAATTATCATTTATATTTAAATTAATAAAGTTCAATAAGATTATTTTATTAAAATAAAAATTATTTAAGAAATTCATGAAATTTTTAGAAGAGCCTTAATTGAGATTATATATTTCCCAAAAATTCAATTTTGATTTATTCATATAAAAATGTAATTTTTACCAAACTCATTATATAATAATTGATAAGAAAATAATAAAAAGGGATAAATATAACCATTATTTCGTATAAAAATAAAATATTTGGAATTTATATTACTAGGGTCAAGATACATAACCCATTTTTACAACAGAGTATGCCCAAAGGGTAAGGTGTGAGATGGTGGGGATTTATTATGCTGGTTCTGTGAATATAGTTTGGTCTGAATTCTCAATATGCTTGAACCAATCCTATAAACATTTTCACTTGACACTACTAAAAAACATGCCTTTAGTAGCCCTATAAATGGCCTTTATTAGTGCTAGAAATTATCTGAAAACATGAGTGATGTTAAAATCCTAAGACTTTTATTAGGGATGAAAAAGTACTGATAAATGTGACATTTATCAGTGACTTTAATTAGCATCGCAAAAGGAATCCTTTATCAGTGTTGTAGAAGAGATGATAAATTATACCATTACCACCACTTTTAGAAGTGCTGATAAATTTGTTCTTTATCATTGCTTTTAAAATCACTGATAAAAGGCCATACAATAGTGTGCTATAACAGCACACGATAACACCACTACAGCGTGCTGTAGCAACACACTGTTTGACCATAAGCACCAGAAAAACACTAGAAACACACCATATACACACCATATATCAACAAAAACAAGTCCCAATATATAATTTAAATGAAATGAAATTTAGAACACAAATACCAGAAAACCAATATATTATAAACATTTCAAACATTGGTTTATACAATTACATAAATACAAATTATTATAAACATTCAAAAACAATCTTAACTATCATAGTTACCATGATTTCCATTTAATTTCTTTGTCAAACTACCAATAATACTTGAGTAGATTCAAACAAAACACATCAAATAAAAATAATAAGAATCCACCAGTATAAGAAATCAATTATTATGAGTAATAATAAAAAGAAATAAATTATTCAAAAATATGAAATTATAAATTAATCCTATGGATAATGATTTTACTATGAAAATATCCAGATTACCTTTGTAATTGATTAGATCCAGTAGTTTTCTCTTCCATCAATGGCAATGTAGAGAATATTAAAGAAGGTGATAAATGCAACAGTATAGGGGTGCAAAGGTTTTGAGTGAGAATAAGCATGAATGTCGGAAATAGCACCCCAAATCGAACAAAAGAATCAACCTATAAAAGAAAACTATTATTACATGAGTGATACTGAAAATAAATAAATTAAAAATAAATATTAAATAATGAATTATTCTATGGATGATAATTTTACTCTGCAAACACCAAGATTAACTCATTGTTTGAGTAGAGACAACGTCATTTCTCTTCCTTCAAAGGCATGACACATGGTTAGAAATCTTCTATAAAAATGAACTATACAAGGAATAATGACAATTAAATCAAAATTTCATTATATAATTTTGTGTTAAAATAGAAAAAGTATATCTTAACATTACCTTTACATATTTCTATAGGTTTTTTTTGTCCAGATATAAACTAATTAAAATAATAAGGATTCTATGTGTACTTCACTACTATAGGTTAACTACCAGTCAGCATATCATATGACCAGAACTTCGTTCTTGGAATCCCCATGATGCTCTCACACCACACATGTTGTCCACCATATCTATTATAAAACCATTCATCATTCAATTTTCCTTCTCTTCTTGCACCCATTTACTACTTGTAAATAATCATAACAAATGAAACTATATAGATATAGTATATGGGTGCTGGAAGAGAAGAAAAAGTGAATACTGAATGGTGATATGATATAGATGGTGGTGAGTGTGTGTGAGATGAGAGAATCATGGGGACGATAGATAAGAAGTTCATATTTGATACCATGCTAAGTGATAATTAACCAAAAATAGTTAAATGCATAGAGAATCCTTAGTTATATTTTTAAATTTGTGAGTGATGCAAAACCAATCCATGTTTTGGATTTATTGATCAATGTAGCCAAATAGAAAACAATATTCTTCAAACACACTACATCAATTGAAACAACAGCAGAAATGTCTAAAATAAAGAATATAAATAAACCCACACACAAGGAACAAATAGGTATTTCCACAAAAATATAAATATCTAAACAAGAATGATGGAAAGAGGGGAACTAACTCATGAAAGGATAACCATTTAAAGTTTCAAATTAAATAAAACAAAAACATTTTAACTACAAAAGGATAATTTCATCATTATCTTATAATAAAAGACGGACTTATAATAGCAACAAAACAAAAACAAGGAAACTCTAAATGTCTTCACCACAACATGGAAGAAAACAACAGATCCAATGTGCTTATGATTTTTTCAAAACTACTTATCCAAAAATGATTCCTCCAAGAAATTATCAAAATAGAGATACTTAGAGAAGAGGAACCCCTCCTTGATATCTGGATGTAGACCCCAAATAAAAAAAGAATCTTTCAACAGATCATATGACACCAGCTCCGGAAAAAATGAAACCAAAACTTTGAAGTGTTCAACATAAGACTCCACCTTTCGCTATCCTTGTTGGATACTCATGAGATCTTCCCTTTTCTTAATCTTCACCTCCTCAGATATAAACCATCAGATAAAGAGGGACTTAAAATATTCACATTTTATCCCAACATGCATCGTTGGTGGGTAAAACTACTACCATTATTCTAAAGATGAACCCCCCAAGTAGGCCTTGAACAATACAAACTCAAACAACTTTGAGAGTTCCAATCACTTCGAATACTTTCTCAACTTCCTCATGTTACATCACTGACTCTAACAAACCTCTATTTCCATAGAAGTTGGGAAACAATTGAGAAGAACTAGAAATAGGTTGAGACCCACTAGAAACTTCAAGGAACTTTCTGGGAGGCATATTTTGAATAACACAAAATCATAAAATCAGGTTCAGAAACATTATGAAACCCAATAGAAAGGAACATCTCTAGCCAAAACAACTGGCTCACAAACCAAATTTCACAACAAAATAATAATTCTCTCTTCAAAAACTACTATTTCATTTTAAATTTCAAAAAACATTCTTCTAAGGAAAAATTTGACAACATAATAAACCACATTTTAAAGAAAATCTAATTCCAAAAATCATTTCCCCTTTTCAAAATCCATTTCTGAACCCAAGCCAAGATGATCCACAAAAAAGAACATGCAAATCGGACACAAGTAATGAGGAAATTGAAAAAACCCACACTAATATCATATTTCTCATGAAATTATTTGAATAGTGTTCATCAATAATATCTCATCATACTTCCATGATGTTAAACTGCAAAAATTAATCCTAGAAGAAAGATGTTAAACTACATAGTGTCTCTCATCCTGTTTTCATGATTTTAAACTACACAAATTAATCCTAGATGCAAAGAATTAAACTTCACATTGTATCTCATTATGGTTTTAGGATGTTAAACTACACAAATTCATTCAGGTAGAAAGATGTTAAACTTCACAAAATCTCCTTTCTTGGTTTAATGGCATTAAACTACACAAATCCACCATGATAGTAGGAAGTAAAATTTCATAGGTTCTCTGTAAGGACCCGGCATTAAACATTATGTAATCTTGAATTAAGTTAATAATTCACATTGAGGATCTTTTCAAGTTTAGAGTATTATAGAATTAGTCCATAAATATTACAGTACATCTCAAAAGATTACAAATTAGACACTTCTACTCTATCCATTTTTTTTTCAAAAAATAAAAACTCTTAAAAGGTAAACGAGAATTCTTTACTTGATAAAAATATTCTTAAATTCTTCTATTACCTTAAACTTCCTTATACATTATGAATAAAATTTTAAAAACTTTGGATGAGCATAAAAATCTCAGTAAGGGTTATAAAAAAGGAATGAAAAAATTAGTATGTCAATACAAATAAATCAATGAAAGCATACTTTTCAATCATAAACATAAACTCTTAAAATACCTCACAAAATCATAATATTTATGAATAAAAAAGAAATTATAAATCATAAAGATAACTTATGGATTCCATAAAATAATTACATTGTAGTTATCATATCTACAGAGGGAGTTACATTGGAATAACCACCACAGTATATTCCCTAAATATCTTAGGAGAAACATTAATGTTTACCTCCATCATGTTACCCAACGCATTGGAGAGCTATCTCGTGCTCACCCACCCCAGGCTTATCATAGAACCACCTGTATATGTAAACAATGCCGAAGAAGCCTAACGTAGTCGTAACACATAAAATAATCATAAAGAAAATATAAAATTTCTACATTACTATCACAATATATTATTTCAAGATATTGACATAATCAAATCTTTATAAAACCGTTTTCAAAAACCATTTAAAAAATTTAATAAAGAGATTTTTGAATCAAATTGTCTCATACCGCTTTGAAGATTTTAAATGAAATTTTAATTTCCGAACACTCATATCTATAAAAATAAATCCTCAAAACCATTTAAAAAAAATGGGAATTAATGAGAAATATTTAGAATAATAAATCTTTAAAACATTTGAAATGATATTTTAGTTAAAGAGTTTTTAACAAAATGAGAGATGCTTGAATAAAAATAATTGAGGAATAACATTTAATCTGAACTTTATAATATCATGAGAATAAAAGGATTCATGATATAATATTATAAAGGATAGTATATACTCTATATAATAGTTAATTGGTGTATAACAACAATGAAGTCTCAATGGAATATAAATTGAGGCGAAATACCTTATAAAAACTGTATCCTTAGATTAAGAATAAATCAATTAAATAATAATGTGTGAAAAATATAAATACACTCAATATAATTGTATATTTAATGAAAATAAATCATAGGACATTCACACATGTTCTTTTTAAGACAAAACCAATGACTTGGAAGTTTAACTCAATGAATGGAAGTTGAGTTAAAATTACTCTTACCAAGTTCATATCGATGACTTGAGAATTTATCAGTGGAGTGATTATGTGTATAAAAAGTATATCCACACAAAGGGGAGTGGAAATTACAACATAAATAAATAAACAATGATTCCCCAAATAATCATAGAATGACATAATTTAGAATTAGAAGATTATCCCAAGCAATGGAAATTAGGTTAAAAAGTTCCATAAACGATTTGGTAACTTACAAAACATAAACCACATGAAAGAAAGATCATACAATGAAGATTTAAATACCCATAAATTAAATTATATTACACAAAGAATACAATCTTGGGCAGTACATACTCCATGAAATAGTAAATAGTGGAAAATATTTCATGAATCACACAGGAATAAAAAGTGAGATGAAAAATGATAACCACGTTGTAAGCAATTGAGTCGTATGAACAAAAGTTAATTACCACCAAACAAATAATATAATACCATGAATATAAATAGAATAATGATAATATATATCAAATGTCTGTACAAAATACACCACATGCAATAAATAAGTGGTGAACAAAGGAAATCTCACGGAATTAAAAGTCCGATAAGAAACCCCTTACCTCATGTTCGACTTGACTCATATGTTACGTGTTTTTACAGAATAATAACATTAAGTTAATTGATACTTAATTAAGAAATTTTTTCATATTTATTATTCCTTTTATATCATTTATTACCTAACTATAGTAATTAGTTAATTATTTGAGTTCATATCAGACATTTTGTCGATGTTCAGAACATTAGTAAAAAATGAACTTGTGATAATTACAAATTGTCCATGTGGTCAAAATTCCATTATCTCTAGAATTATATTGATGATTTAGATATCTTATATATCATGTATATCCAATGTATATATATTTATAATATTCCATGTCATTTGGAGTTAAGAAATGAAACACACTATTCATGGAGACTGTAAGTCATACGTACACATGAACGCTACTTTCATTTATATTTTATATTTAAAGGACTGAAAATATAATAATACATAGGTATATTATAATTATATTACAATATATATTTTATGTAATTTATTTAACTCCATCCTTTATACATTCCACGTATGACACGAATGAGTCATATCACTTTGAGGGGGTAGTAGTCTGCACCTTTTCAAATGAAATTATCGTATTTACCCTTTATGGAAACTATGAAGGTATGATATAAATGAAAAATAACAAAAGTATAGAGAAAATATTAATATAATATATATCAAATTTAAATATAGTTCCATCTTAATGGCCACCATAAGAGGTAGTAGGAGAATATTGAACAATCATCGTTTCATGAGGCAGTAGTTTGCCATCCACAAAAAGAGTACGTTCTTTACCCATTAGATGGAGGTGTGTGCATGAATTGTTAAAATACATCTCAAATAAAAAAACTACTATATTGATGATACTGGTGTTATAAAATAAAGGAATAAAAAGGTTTTAGGGGGTTGGAGAAGTAAAATAAAATAAAAGAACTTGAGAGATTATTTGGGAAGAGGTTGGGTGAGCCAAGGGAATTTAGAGGTGTGAAAAAATGAGTTAGAGTTAAGGGATTTTTATAAGGGGTAGGATGGGATCTTTAGGAAAGTTTGAAAATATTATTTTATTATATAATGATTCTCAGTTTTTAAAGGCCCAAAACTCATTAAATTAAAAGATAAGAAAACTTTTGTTCGAAATAAAATCATCCAATAATAATTGGACAGGTTTTGGATGTTGTTTTAATTTTTATAATCTTATTTATTTAAATCACTCATTAACGAGGTAAACACTACATCATTATTGTGTCATAAATAATTTTATTTATTTTGTGTCTAAAAATTATAAAAATAATACGATGTTGTAGGAAATATTTTTATATTTCAAATGAATATTTATAGTCTAAGACATAAATTATATAACCCCATATAAAAATTGATTTACTAAAATATATATGTTTATGTTATTTTTTTCATTACTTTAAATTAATTAATATAAAGTGTCATTATCACTCTTAAGTGGCTCCATGAGGTCCTAAAATCGACCCAAGGATTCCCATGTTGGAAATGTAGAAACCAAATTGATTAGGACACATGTTAGGGTAATTTTATATTATTATAATATTATTTTTACCTTGAATTTCCCAATTTTCCTTTAACCGTGGTTAATAAAAGTCAAAAGTAACTATTCACCAAAAATTATTTTCATCTTATTAAACAAAATTTTACTTAATAATAACAACCATGTATGTCTAATTTTTAAAATTCAATTCATAGAAGTGGAAAAATTTCATTTAAATGAAAAAGTTGGTTTTTTAACTACTACTCAGTCTTTTCACTATTCCACAAAAATTGATGTTTTTCAAAAAAAATACCAAAAATTCATCCTAAGCTATATTTTATATTCCAAATTCAAAAAATTATGTCTATATTATAAAATTAAAAAACATATAAGTTTCATTAATTAATTTAAAATTAATTCTTGTTGTCAAAACAAAAAACGTTTTTTTAAGAAATAATAACTATAGAAAGATTGACACTTGTTTATGTCCAATTTCAAAGTGAAATTACTTCTAATGAAAAAAATGGATTAATTGGTAAAAATATAATATAATTACACTTTAAAACAAATTAAAAATATCATATAACCATATAAATAAATTATATTAAAAGTTAGTTTTTAATTGAAAATACAGAATTTTTCACTTTTCATTAAAAATTGAATTTTATCAGAAAAATACAACAAATTTTCCCAAAGTTAATTTTGACGTCCTGATTCTAAAAAATAATTTTATTTTGTCAAATAGAACATATAAAAGTGGTCAAAACTATAATTAAAGAGGGGTTTCCATCAAAAGGTGGTAAATCGACCTTTTAAAGAATATTAGAGTATTTGTGCTTAAAATTAGATTCATTCACATTTTAAGCCTCTATATGTTAATGGATAAATGTAAAAAAATTTAAGAAACATGTTTAATCATAATATAGTTAGTTCTATTCATTCCCAACAATAAAACGACTAGGCGTTAACTACCATTTAAAATAATATTATATTATTATTTTTTAGTATGACCCAATGTTGTGCGAAACATATGTCTTCGGAGAAACCCTTTGTTGAATGTCAGGTATGCCATTGAAAATAGCATCCCTTTTAAAGTAAAATTAATATTTAATTCACATATATTTATAAATATGAAAATTTAATATTCTTTATTTACCTGGGATGTTACAACCTTTCCCCCTTTTGGGAATTGCGTCCTCGCAATTTTAAAATTGGAATCAGAGACTTCATTAAAAGTCCTACATCGAAAAAAGAGTCAATAAAACAATAACATTAAAAGAATGAAAGAAAATAATAAAGGTCACATGATACTACCCATACTAGGATTCCAAGTAGGAAAACATGGATATGGATAAGAAAAAAACTGTCATAGTTTAATAGAGAGTGATAAAGAACTTGGTCACCGAAAGATAACCAATACAATACCATAAATTTGTGGTTGGGTAAAAGTCTGATGATAAAAGAAATCATATAAATTTTTTTCTTCAAGATCTATTTCTTAGAGTTGAATAATTTTATTACTACCTAGAATAAGATCTGATGGATATATACTTACTTGAAAAGTAGTGTTTCATCCATTAATCAAATTTCTACCACAAACTCATCTTTTCTCCAAATGATGAGTATTCTAGATGACTTGGTCACACATGAAGTGCTAGAATCAACTTCTAAGAAATCACATAATCCAAAAATAATGAACTATATGTTTCCACTATATTTATACATTATCTAAAACCAAAACGGTTAGTACAAGATCAGATAATCCCCAAAAGTACAATCTTTAAAAAAAAGAAAAACTACTCTTAGTCTCCAAATTTTTTAAAATAATACCCAAAGTTTAGAAAAGAACATTTAATAAAAAACTATCCATAAAATTCTTCAAAGTAATCAAAATTAATATTGAAACCCAAAATTCCAAAGGATTGGGTCACATTTTCATCCCTAGTAAGTCTTAACATTTATATCCAAATAACATCAACAACTCTTAAATTCTCATACTGAAGTGTAATTAACCAAATCACACAGTCTCTATGATATGTTAATCATTTCCATAAATAACCCAAATATCTAGATGTCCATAATAAAAACATAGATTATTCCAAAATAAAATCTCTCCATTACTCCTCAATTGAACTCCCAAAGTATTCTATTTTCCTTAGGCATATAGTTTCCCAAAAAGAGAAAACATCTTCCAAAATAACCATTATCACTTAATCCCCAAATCATTTTTCTATACTAAGGATATCTATTTGATAATTCATAAGATCCAAAAACAAATTATTCTTGATTAATAAAATCATTTGATTAAAAATAAAAATTCATACTAATCAGGGACTTCACGTAGTCCAATTGTAGGTGATAAATCACAATCGCACATTCGGTGTGGGTTCGATTCCCACAGATTTTTCTGACGCGATGGGTTGTCACAGGGTCTACGTGTTGTCCATTTTTTTCAAAAACAATAAAATTTTATAACATTCCCAAAAATGAGATAAACTCCTCAAAAATAACCATAACATTATTTAACCTTGATGGTTGTCTAATGCCTCTAATTTTCATCCCAACTCATAATGAACTCAATATCTTAATTCATGAATTCTTATATATATTGACAATTTTTTTACCTCCATAAAATATCATTATTCCCAAAAGAAAGAACATCGTAACATGATCATGGGGTCCACATGGTTTCATCGTCATCTTGTTCATGTAGATAGATGGTCCATGCATTGCAACAATGATTTAGAGATACTTCAAAATTGTCTAATTCCATTATCCAAATATACCTCGTACAACTTGGATCATATGGTTTATTATAAAAAACAGAGTTTCAGAAAATAACCATGTATGACATATAATTTCAAAACATCTGATAAAACATTCTTTATATATAATAGTCTGACCGAGTTTGAGTTGAAACATTCAATCAATGTTCCTTTTAAAATACCATAAGTATTTTCATAAAGACTATAATTTTCAATTAAATATAAATAGAATGCACAAGGTTCTACTTCTTCAGAACCTTTTTCAAAATCAAAATATGCTTCCAAATCTTGTGAGAAGGTAAAATATTTGAAAATGCCTGGATAATATTTTACTTTCTTGAAAATATGAGAATATTTTGAAAAAAGGATTTGATTAAATACAACCCATGGTCTATGAAGATAATTTCAAAACATTAATGTCTATATAAATAAATTCTTAAAACCATTTTAAAAAACCATTTATAAAATTTAATAAAGAGATTTTTGTATCAAAGTGCCCCTTACCACTTTGAAGATTTTAAAATAAATTTTAATTTCAAATAATTAATGTCTATATAAATAAATCCTTAAAACCATTTTTAAAATATGGACATTAATGATAAAAATTTATAAGAATAAATCTTTAAAACATTTAAATGGATATTTTAGTTAAAGAGTTTTTAACAAAATGAGAGATGCTTGAATACCAATAATTGAGGAATAAAATTTAATCAAAACTTTATTATATCATGAGAATACAGGGATTCATGATATAATATATCAAAGGATAGTATATATCCCATATAAGAGTGAATTGGTACATAAAAACAACAAAGTATCAATGGAATGTAAGTTGAGATGAAATCCCTTATAAAAATTGTATCATTATATTAAGGATAAATCAATTACATAATAATGTGTTACAAATATAAATACACTCAATATGATTGGATATCCACTGTAAATCAATCAGAGTAAATTCAGACATGTTAATTTTAAGAAAAAACCAATGACTTGGATGTTTAACTCAATTAATGGAAATTGAGTTAAAATTACTCTTATCAAGTTCATATCGATGACTTGAGAATTAATAAATGGAGTGATTATTTGTATAAAAAGTATATCCACACAAAGGGGAGTGGAAATTACAATATAAATAAATAAAGAAGTGATTCTACACATAATCATATCATGAATTAAATAATAATTATAATATTAACCCAAGGAAAGGAAATTGGGTGAAAAAGTTCTTTTACTGATTTGGTAACTTATGAAACATACACGACATGAAAGAAGGATCATATGATGAAGATGTAAATACCTATAAATTAAACTATATTACTCAAAGAATACAATCACGAGCAGTACATACACTACACTAAAAGATGAATCATATAATACCATTAATATAATTATAATCATGATAATATATAACAAATGGATGTGCACAATACACCACATTCAATAAATAAGTGGTGAACAATGGAAACTCACAGAATTAAAAGTGAGATAAGAAACCCCTTAACCCATGTTCGACATGACTCGTATGTTCTTTGATTTTACTAAATAATAAACTTAAGTTAGTTTCTAATTGATTAAAAACATTTTTCAAGTTTATTATTCCTTTTATATCACTTATTACCTTTCTATAATAATTAGTTAATTATTTAAGTTCATATCAGACATTTTGTCGATGTTTAGAACTTTAGTCAATAAAATGAACTTGTTATAATTAGAAATTGTTCATGTGGTCAAAATTCCATTATCTACAGAGTGATATTAATGATTTAGATATCATATATATCATATATATCCAGTGTTTATGTATTTATAATATTCCATATCATTTGGAGTTAAGAAATGAAACACACCGTTCATGGAGACGGTAAGCTGTACGTACGCATGAACGCTACATTAATTTATATTTTATATTTAAGGGAATGAAAAAATAATAACACATATGAATATTATAATTCCAATATAATATATATGTTATGTAATTTAATTAACTACATCCTTTATATGTTCCATATATGGCATGAACGAGTCATATCACTTTGAGGGGGCGGTAGTCCACACTTCCTCAAATGAAATTATCATATTTACCCATTACAGAAAACATAAAGGTATGATATAACTGAAAAATACAGAATTATAGATAAAATATAAATATAATATATATCACATGTAAATACAATTCAATCTTAATGGCCACCATAAGAGGTGGTAGGAGAAGATTGAACAATCATCGTTTCGTGAGGCAGTAGTTCGTTGTCCACAGAAACAATATGTTCTTTACCCATTAGAAGGAGGTATGTGTAAGTGTAGTTCAAATACTTCCCAAATCAACAACCTAGTATATTGAGGATACTGGTGTTGTTATAAAAGAAAGGAATAAAGAAAAGAACTTAAGAGAAGATGTTACCTTTAAATTGGGTATCTCCCATTGGTTTGAACCTAAAGGTTTACTTGAAGTGACTTCTACCTAAGGGAAGGATTCTAGCTAGAAGAGAGAGATCTTGAAAGAATATTTGGGTAAAGGTTGGATGAACCAAGGGGATTTAGAGGTTTGATTAATGGGTTAGGGGTGAGACATTTTTATACGGGGGAGGAGGGGCTCTTGAAGAAATTTTGAAAATATTATTTTATTATATTATAATTCTAAGTTTATAAAGGTAAAAAACTCATTAAAGTAAAAGATAAGAAGACTATTGTTTGAAATAATATCATCCAATAAGAATTGGACATGTTTTAGATATTGTTTTAATTTTTATAGTCTTACCTATTTAAATCATTCATTAAAGAGGTAAACGCTGCATCATTATTGTGTCATAAATAATTTTATTTATATGATGTCAAAAAATTATAAAACAATTACCATGATGTAGAAAATATTTTTATCTTTCAAATTAATATTTATATTTGAAGAGATAGCTTATATAACCTAATGTAAAAATTGTTCTACTAAAAGTTATATGTTTATGTCATTTTTGTCATTACTTTAAATTAATTAATATGAAGTGTCATTATCACTCTTATGTGGATCCATGGGGTCCCAAAATTGACCCAAGGATGACCATGGTTGGAAATGTATCAACCAATTGAATTAGGACTCATGTTAGTGTAATTTATATTATTATAATATTATTTTTCCCTTGAATTAACCTATTTACCTTTAATCACTATAAATAAAAGCCAAAAGTTGCTATTCACCAAAAATTATTTTCATCTTATTGAGCCATATTTTACTTAATAATAACAACCATGTATGTTGGATTTTTTAAATTCAACTCGCAGAAGCAGAAAATTTCATTAAAATGAAAAAGTCAGTTTTTTAACTTCTACTTAGTGTTTTCACTATTCATCATAAATTGAAGTTTTTCAAAAAAATACCAAAAATTCAGCCTAAGATATATTTGATATTATGAATTCAAAACTGATGTCTATTTTTTCCAAATTCAAAACATAAAAGTTTCATTAATTAATTTAAAATTAATTTCTGTTGTTAAAACAAAAATCGTGTTTTTTAAGAAATAATTACTATGAAAATATTGACACTTGTTTATGTCCAATTTCAAAGTGAAATTACATACAATTACCAAAATTGGATTAAATGGTATAAATTTAATCTAATTACACATGAAAACCAATTAACAAGATAATCTAACCATATAAATAAATTATATTAAAAGTTAGTTTTGAATTAAAAAACCGTATTTTTCACTATTCATTAAAAATAGAATTTTATCAGAAAAGTACAAAAAATTTACCCAAAGTAAATTTTGATGTCCCAATTATAAATAATAATTTTATTTTTTCAAATATAACATATAAAAGTGTCCAAAACTAGATTTAAATAGGGTTCACCATCAAAAGGCTGTAAATTGACTTTTTGAATAATATTAGAGTATTTATGCTTAAAATTAGATTCATTCACATTTTAAGACTCTAAATTTTATTGGATAAATGTAAAAACATTTAATAAACATGTTTAATCATAATATAGTAATTTCTATTCATTCCCACCAATACAATGGCTAGGCATTAACTACCATTCAAAATAATAATATATTATTATTTTTTAGTATGACCCAACATTGTGTGAAACATAAGATTTCAGAGAAAACCATTGTTGTGTGTCGAGTAAGCCATTTAAATATAAAGACCTAGCCTTAAAACATTACATAATAATTAATTAAATGAATAACTCACATTGAGGATCTTTTCAGGTTTAGAGTTTTAGAGAATTAGTACAAAACTATTACATCTCAAAAGATTATAAAGTAGACACTTCAAATCAGTTTCCATTTTTTCATAAAATAAAAACTCATAAAAAAATAAACATGACTAGTTCCATGTTTTAGACAGAATTTATTTCCTTGATCTCATCCATGACTCTATTCATCTTTAATTCCTATGGAAAACATTTGAAAAACTTAGGATGAGCATAAAAATATCAGTAAGGGATATAAAAATAGAGAAAGAAAACATTAGTCTATCTATACATAAGAATCAATGAAATAGTAATTTACTCATAAAACATAAGCACTTTAACATACCTCATGAAATCATAATATTTATGAATAACTCATTGAAATATTAATACATAAAGGTAACTTGAGGCATTCATAACATTCTTACATAGGGAGTAACCCTCATGGTTATGTTTGGAATACCCATCGTAGTATATTACCTAAATACATTTAAAGAAACCATAGAGTTTAACTCCTTCACATTACCAAATTCATTGGAGAGCTATCTCGGGCTCACCCACCCTTAGTTTATCAAAGAACCACCCGACTTCATAAACAATTCCCAAGAACTATAACATAATCGTATCACATAAAACATGCATAAAGGAAACATAACATTTCCACATTTCAATCACAAGATATAAATACAACACATTGATATAATCAAATCATTATCATAACCATTTTAAATACCAAAATAAAAGAAAAGTAAAACATGGTATTTATTTTTCTTTTGAAAAATGTTATGGCTTGTAGAGGAAGCTGGAACTCAAATAATGGTCACGGCGGCGGAGAAGTCGTTGTTGACGCATACGTTAGACAAAAAATTCCTTTTGTTGTTTAGTAAAACTACTAATGTAAAAATATTACTCTTTAATAAATTAAAATTCAAAAGGGTTTTATACACCATATAAAATAAAGTTGTGTAGAAATCAAAAGATGCCCCAATGATAGGAGATTGAGACAAAGTCCCGTACAAAGATGGTATCCTTAGATTAAGGACAAATCAATTACATAATTATGTGAGAAAAATATATATACACCAAATATAAGTGGATATTAATTGTAAAATAATCATAGTCCATCCACACATATTCATAGTATGACATAATCAAGAAGTAGAGGTTTAACCCACAGAATTGAAATTGGGTTAAATATTTTCTTACAGAAATTCCACAGCCTAATGGCATCACTTTAAAATTCAGAAAATGAGTAGATGAGAGATAAAAATGGTATCTCATAACTTGGAAATAAATTTTACAGCAATAAGGATACATAAGAACATATCCCAACATAAGAAGATGTAAATTAAAAGACCTAACAAAAAGAAGCCTTTTAAAAAGAGGAGGGTGAAAGGTTCCCTTATCTATTTGGGTAACTTTTGAAACATACACCCCATGATAGAAGTTTCATACAATGAAGATGTAAATACCAATAAATTAAATTATGTTACACAAATAATACAATCATGGGCATTACGTACACCACAGAAAAATGAAATAGTGGAAAATGTAGCATGAATCTCACGGGAATAAAACATGAGATAAAAACCTCTTACCTCGTTGTAATCAATCAAGTCGTATGACCAAAAGACAATAAACACCAAATGAATAAAATAATAACATGAATATAAATATAATCATGATAATATATATCAAATGGAAGTACACAAAACACCACATTCAATAAATAATTGGCAAACAATGGAAATCTCATGGAATTAAAAGTGAGATAAGAAATCCCCTTACCTCAAGTCCGACTTGTCTAGTTTGTTTCTTTATATTCCTGAATAATAAACATTGGTAAATTTATAATTTCTTAATGAATTCATTTAATGTTTATTATTAAATTCATATCACA
The DNA here is from genome assembly GCA_963277665.1 of Viscum album. Classification (NCBI taxonomy): domain Eukaryota; kingdom Viridiplantae; phylum Streptophyta; class Magnoliopsida; order Santalales; family Viscaceae; genus Viscum; species Viscum album. The sequence continues at coordinate 88,348,549 of OY728132.1, forward strand.
TATTATCATTTCAAAATAATTATTTAATTATGTGAGTTCATATCATACGTTTTGTCGATGTTCGGTACATGAGTAAAAAATAAACTTGTTTGTAGGGAATTGTCCATGTAGTTATAATTAAATCATCTCCAGAATTGTGTTCATGATTTTAATATCATATATATCCAGTATATATTTATTTAATGATATTCCATAATGTTTGGAGATAAGAAATGAAATGTACCGTTCATAGAGATGGTAGACCGTACGTACACATGAACGCTACTTTCATTTTTTGTCATATTAATGGAATTAAAACTAAATAAGACATATATATATATATATATATTATAATTCCAGTATAATATTTATGTTATATAGGTTACATAATTTCATTAATTACACTACTTACAAATTCCATGTTTGGAATGAACGAGTCACTTCACTTGAGGGGGCGGTAGTCCAGACTTCCTCATAGGAAATTATCAGATTTTCACAACATGAAAAGCATAAAGGTATGTTTTAAATATAAAATACAGAATCATAGAGAGGAAATAAATATAATATATATCATATATAAATATATTTACATCGTAATGGCCACCATGAAAGGTGTTAAAAGAATATTGACCAATCACCATTTCATGAGGCAGTAATTTGCCACCCACAGAAACAATATATTCTTTAACCATTAGATGGAGGTGTGTGTAAGTGTAGGTAGAATACTTATCATAACAACATCATATTATATTTATTATACTGGTGTTATTATGGGATCAAATAATAAAAATTTAGTGGTGAGTGAAGAAGGAAAATAAAAGAAAGAAACTCGAGAGAAGACATTACCTCTAAATCGGGTAACTCTTTTTGATTTGAGCGAAAGGCTTCCTTGGAAAGGCTTCTGCCCAAAGTGAGGCTTATAGAAGTAATATAGGGATGTGGAGAGATAATATGATTAGAGGTTGGATGAGCCAAGGTCTTGAGAGGTGTGGGTAAGAGGGTACAGGTGGGTGCCTTTTATAAGAGGGAGGAGGGAAACTTTTGGAAAGTCTTGAAATGTAACTTTATTATAAAATGATTTTCGGATTTTAAAGGTCCTAAAATTATATATTTTAAGGATAAGGTGATAAGGGTTCGAAATACACCCATAAAATAGGTTTTATACAAGTTTAAGTCATAGATTTTACCTTATATTTTCATTTTATTTAAATCGTTCATTAATGAGGTAATCACTGCATCATTATGGTGTTATAAATAAATTTATTTATTTAATGTATAAAAATTATAAAAAAATATAACGATGTAAGAAATATTTTTATCTTTATAATTACTATTTATAGTCTAATATATCATTTATTTAAACAAAACTAAAATTGTTTTACAGAAGTTATACAAACCATTCTTATATTTCTCTTCTTTTTTAAAAATAAAGTCATAAATGACACTATTACACCCATGTGACTCCATGGGCCCTCAAGTTCAATAAAAAGATTCCCATGGTTGGACATGACTCAAAAAAGAGGATATGGAAACATGTTGGCATCACTTTATATTATTATGATATTATTTTATTACCCTTAACTACCCAATTACTAATTAATCACGATAAATAAAGATAATTACCGTCGTTACTATTCATAATTTCCAAAAACAAAAAGGTATTAATTACATAATTTTGACCCTATGATTCCAAATTTGAAATCCATTTTACCAAATTCAAAACACATAAATTGAAGTAATTAATTTAAAAATAATTCTCGTTGTCACAACCAAAGACAGGTTTTTAAGAAGTAAAATTTATCAAACGATTGACTTGTTTTTATATCCAATTAAAAAATGAAATTACTTCCAATGAAAATTTTTTTATTAAGTGATAAAAAAATAATTCAATTAAACTTTAAAACCAATAAAATATACAATATTACTATATAATTAAATTAGATGAAAAATTATTTTTGATGTAAAATGCAGTATTTTTCCCTATTCATTAAAAATGAACATTTGTCAGAAAAATACCAATAATTTATCCAAAGTAAATTTGATATTCCAAATTCAAAAATGATTTCCATTTTACCAAATTTAAAACATATAAGTTTCATTAATTAATTTTATAATTAATTCCCACTGTCAAGACAAATAGCGTGTTTTTAGGAAACAATATCTATTAAAATATTGACACTTGTTTATGTCTAATTTCATAGTGAAATTAATTCCAATGACCACCATTGGATTAAATGGTAAAAATATATTTTAACTACATTTTGAACCCAGTTAAAATGATAATCTATCCATATAAATAAATTATATTAAAAGTAGTTTTTGAATTAAAATACAGTATTTTTCACTATTCATTAAAAATTAACTTTATCGGAAAAATAATTTTTTTTACACAAAGTAAATTTTGATGTTATGATTCTAAATAAGGATTTTATTTTTTCAAATATAACATTTAAAATTGACAAAAAGTAGTTTTAAAAAGGGTTCTCCATCAAAAGGTGGTTAATCGACCTTTTATAGAATAATAGAATATTTATTTTTAAAATTGGATTCATTTTCATTTTAAGACTCAATCATTTATTGGGTAATTGTTAAAATATTTAACAAACATATATAATCATTTTGTAGTTAGTTCTGTTCATTCCCACCATTACAAGGACTAGGCATTAACTACTATTTAATATAATATTATTATATTATTAGTGTGCAATGTAAGGTTTCAAAAAAACTCGTTGTTGTGTATTGGGTACGCCATCGAACATAGCATTACCTTTATACTAATATTAACATTTTATTAAAAAATATTAATAAATATGAAAATGTCATATTCTTTATTTACCTGGAATGTTACATGAACATAACATCCCTTTTAATGTAAAATTAATATTTAATTCACATATATTAATAAATATGAAAATGTCATATTCATTATTTACCTGGGATGATACAGTCTCTAATCCAGATTGTATGAAGTTAAAATAAAGATATTTGTCTAGTCAACAAGCCATTAAAATGTTCAAAGGATTCACTTCGGTAGTGATGAGGAGACGAGATTTAGGGTTCATCAAGGTTAAGAACATCACAAAAACATAAAACACGAAACCCAAAATATCAAGCAATGATATAAAAAAAGTAAAAAATAACATACATTGGAATTATACACTTTTCGTCTGATGGATCATAGTGGAGTCATGTCGGCAAAAGAGGATTTCCACGAGAGCTTCAGAATCATAATGAGTGAGTACCAGTTAGGGTTATTTTTAACAGATCAGGAACACTTGTAACAATGCCTTCAGAAAATCACTGGTCAAGATCCCTTTTATCAGTGTTAAATTGATAAGAACTAATAAAAAACAACTTTATCAGGACTAATATTTTAGCAGTGATATAAATTCTTTTTAAGAATTCTATTTTAGTATTGATAAATATTGGTCTTCATCAACACTTTTTTAGCACTGATAAATGTCGATCTTTATCAGCGTTAAAATTTTAGCACTGATAAATAATTTATTTAAATAAATTTATTATAATTTTATAATGATCAAATATATATAATTATTTATTTATAAATATATAAATACTAATCTTAAAAACTAAAATTATTTATTTATAATAATTATAAATATATAAATATAAAAATATAGTAAATATAAATTTATAAATATATTTATTTATAAATATTTATTTACAAATATATTTTTAACATTATTAGTGGATATATAAACATAAATACATCCATTTTTAAATTGATTGAAATTGAATAATTCAATATGAGTGCACCTTAAAAATATTGAAAAATGGATGATTTTTATTAATTAAATATAGTTTATTAAAAAATATGGATATATATATATATATATATATTAAATTATATATGAATACATATGGAAAATACTAAAATATAGTAAATAAATAAATAAAAATAAATAATAGAAAATGATCAAATTCCAAAATAAAATAAAAAATAAAAAATATTAAAAATTAATGCACTAACTATAATAGTATTAAAAATAAATTAATAAAATTGACCGATTAAAAATATAATATATTAAATGTATCATGTTAACAATGATATTCTAAAATATACTGAAATATGAATAAATTACATAAATATTATCTGTTTGTGTTTCTATATACAACGTAAATATATTTCTGTGTGTGTTTGTATATAATCTGCATTAATTACACACACAGACACACACATACACGTGAAATCAATGCAACACATGGATGTCGATATATGTTAAATTGAAAAATAAAACAACATTAAAAATGTATAAAAAATTAATATGTTTTTAATTAACATTTTATTCTTTTTAAGAATATTTATATTTAATATATATTAATTATTAATATATATAATTAATATATATTTATATATTATACTTATTCATTTTTATTAATAATTAATTCATTAATAAAATCTTTAATAATTTTTCAATTTATTCAATTTTAATTTTTCTGTTTAATTAAATATTCATTTATATACCTATATTTAATATATACTATTTATCAATATTTATAATACATATATATATATTAAATTTATTCAATTTTATCAATAATAATTTAATTATTAAAATGATTAATATTTTACTTAATTTACTCATTATAATTTTTTACTTGGTTAATTGTTTAATTTTATTAATTTTATATCTATATTTTTAATATATACTATTTATCAATTTTTAAAATTTATATATATTTTTATTCATTTTTAACAATAATTAAATAATTAATGAAATTCATAATTTTTTTTATTTTATTTTCTGAACCTTTATCCGTTGTGATAAATTTTACCATTTATCAGCACTTTATTGTTAGAATTCATAAAGGGTAACTTTTATTAGTGCTATAAATAAAGTGCTAATAAAGGGTAACCTTTATCAGCGCTAAAATAATGCACTGATTAATGTGACATTTTATCAGTTCTAAAAAAATGTACTAATAAAGGGTACCATTTATCAGTGCTTTTATTTAGCCCAACTAAAGGTCCCTCTTTATCAGTGCATATTTTAGCGCTGATAAAGACGAACTTTCTCAGTTCATTTTTCTAGCACTGATAAATTCCAGCACTATTAGAGGTCAGTTTTATAGTAGTGTGAGCTTTAGTTGTGAATATAAACTTGGTTGTGGTCAACAAAGTATCCTATTTATGCCATCTCCCTTAGAAGCTCTAATAAATTGGATTCATAGGTTATAATCCTACTGGTGAAGGCCATCAATTCTGCCATCTATGTCAATTAGACTTTATCAAAACCCTTAATATATACAAATTTTAATAGTCATTGTTCATTGGTTATATTATCAATGGTTAATAGGATTGAAAATATTTTAAATACAACATTATATATTAATCTTAAATAAAAAAAGTAGTGCATGTGTATTCTATTACAATATTTGTTAGTAAGGAATTTATTCTATCAAAAATGGAATTCATTTATAAATGTTCAGGTCATTACATTATTCTCCTTTTTAGAAATTTTACCCCTGAAATTTCATTTCATACACGAAGAAGATAGGTGTACTTATGTTTCATCAACTATTTTGGTTCGAGTTTTATTCCTCAAACTAATGGTTCTACCACAACACTTTTACCAGGAGAGTAGTCTTTTTTTGTAGAAATGATCTCTATAAGATAAAATCAACAATAGATGATCCTCATACAAATGATAAATCTACAAGGGTACCACATATGGACTCAGTACATGTGAGTGGTTTGGTATGTATTTTCCTAAGAGGTATACATGGAACACATCTTTCACTTGGTATATATTATCTTTGAGTGCTCGTTGATAGTCCACTACTCTGATGCCATTGACGATCTCAAAGGGACATTTGTATCTAGGACTAAAATTTTCCTTCTTCCCAAACCACATGAATTTGTTCCATGGTGATATATAAAGAAACAAATTATCTCTAACCTCAAACTACACATATCATCGATGATCGTATGTATAATGTTTCTATCAACTTTATACAGATTTCATATAAAGTTGAATGGTTTGAAAATTCTATAGAAACTATTGTATAAGATCAGGTCCCTCAAGCTTCCACTCTCTTATTTCATCCTAGAATGTTAGAGTTTGAAAAATATTTCTTTATAGGGAGTTATATATTTCAATTTTAATGATATAATGGATTTTTTATATGATATCTAAACTAGTTAAAGGGTTTGATCCCAAAATACTTATAAATCCATTTAACATGATATCATTGTATCCTCTAGAGATTTAACTGATATCTCAGACTAACCATCTGTATAAGTATGATAAGATGTACTGAAACACATATATATATATATATATATATATATTCAGTTCTTATTGAAGGATTCTCTAGAAAATCAAGGTAAACATTAGATATCTATGAGATACAATAGAGAATGGTACTCCATGTAGTCTTACCACTTATTTTATTTATATCTTATCATGTTGGTCCAGAGTGAAATATTTCTTGATAGAAAACAAATGTACCGACATTTTAAGGTTACCGATTACCACCCATATGGAGTTATTACATTTATATATCTTAGGAATTCCTATGATAAAATCCATGATTATGTTTTCCCATTTCCATAAGAGTGTGGGAAATGGTTGCATAATAACCATAGACTTCTACCATTCAATATTAACTTGTTTGAATACCAAGAATTGAGATTCTAATTCTACAATTTCGCATTTCATTTTATCCTACTAGAAGTTTTGATTTATATCTTTATACATCTTAGTGCTTCCAATATGAATATGCAAGGATGAGCTATGATCGTTATCCAAAGGTTCTGTATATTGTTATAGTTTGTATGGGAAACATATCAGGGTTCCAAATTGTAAAACTATTTTTTTAGAAAATTTTAACTTTGGAATATTTCTTATCTTTTTTTGTAGATCCTTATCATCTTTTTGAGCCTCCTTGACCCTATAAAGAATATATAGTTAATTATTTATTTTGGAAAGGTATTGTGTAGACCCATTTATTAGTCCCATGGAAATCCTTTGAATGTCTAAAAAGACTGGATCCCCTTCAATCCTCATCCTGGATAGGGTTGTAGGATCTTTTCTACTTAGAGAATCCACAACTTCATTAACCTTAGTAGGATGGAAATGGATTGAAAAATAAAAATACATGATCTTCTATAACTACAATCATTAGTGAATATTTATTTCATTTTTTGTGAACATATACTTGTGTATTTTTTGATCTATATATATGTCACACTTCTTTCCATAGAGATAATGTCACCAAATCTTCAACTTGAAGATCACTGTATCCAATTGAAAATCATGTATTGGGTAGTTATTTCTCATGAATTGTTAATTGTTTGGAGACATAGGCTATCAATTTTTCATCTTACTTGATTATACAAACCAATAGCTTTTTAGATGCATCACTATAGATGATAAATCCATCCCCACTAATGGGTAACATTAGTATTGGTGTAGTGATTTTCCTCTTCTTTAACTCGTTAAATATATCCTTACATTCATCTGTCTGGACAAAATTCACTTGTTTCTGATTTATTTTTCTTTATGAACCTAAAAATAATGACAATACTCTCACAAATTGATGATAGTGCTTAGTTAATCGAAGGAAACTATGGATCTTCATCACATATTTTGGTTTATTCCATCTTTTAATTATCTCCATCATCAAAAGATCCACATATATTCTTTTTCTGGTTATAAAATACCCTAGGAATTTTTATATTCTCTATCCAAAAATCTCATTTATTATACATTTAATATGAATTTTCTCTTTTCAAGGTCTTCAGTTCGACATTCAAATGATCCTCATGTTCATCCGTGATTTTAGAGTATATAATAATATCATTTATAAGGACTACCACAAAATTTTCAAGGTATTACCTAAAGACTATATTAACTAAGTACATAATTATAACTAGAGAATTAGTGAGTCTAAATGGACTCACTATGAACTCATATTGCCTATAAAAAACACACATAACTTTCCATTTTTTTCACCGATACACATAAGATGAATTATTGGTCTGATACCCCAGTGCACCAAATCATGAAGACATCATAAATCATATTTTCTCTTCCCATTAATATTTATAATAATTGAAATAATAAATTCATATATATATTTTTAATGTCCATTACATTTAAAAAAGTTCATAGTAAATTGGTTGGCCAATAAAGAAAATTAGAGAAGATACTTTGTAATTTTATTTGGTGAAAACGTTTTTCCACTTTATATATTTAATATATCCTTCACCAAATATAAAAATAACATCTTTAAATTCATTAATCACATTTATTCCACACATATACTGAGTTGTATTTTTAGTTTCAATGGCAATTTCAACCATTCTATGATTATTACTATATGTATTTTCCATTGGAAAGAACCATCAATGTATGATAAAATTCAAAATATGATGATATTTAAATTTATAGATCATTTATTCTTTAAATAAAAAATCTATGAAAACTTCCTTTCGTGCTCTAGCCATACATCATTTTCTATGAAAGAAAATTATTTACCATCAACACAATCACATTATGCATCTGAATTATGTATTTTAAAAAAGAATCATATATATTCACAAAAACATTACAAAGATGCTTAAACCCTTTTAAGGGTTACAAGTATGCATCTATATAATGATTGGATCGTAATATCTAGATATTAGTATATAGAAGAAAGTGAATGGGATTTTTATAATCATCCATAGAGGAAGTTCATAACTGTGAATGAATACCTGACATGTACTATACAAAGTAAGCATCTATTCAAGAAAATTAAAACTATCACAAGATAGACCAAACCTCATATTACACACATAAGCTACAAAATAAGCATATATTTCATTAAATTTCATAATTATAATCAATATGTAGGATGAAAAAACTCGTCACTATCTTTATTTATCTTAGTTCATGCCATCACAAATGTTTTGACATTTATTTATAAAAGAAATTATTTTTGAGCTTGGATATAAGTGTTAAGTTAAAAATTACATTATAAGTCACATGATATGGTCCTATATAATTATTTGGCTTCCATAGAGATGTTCTACATCATATAAAATCATTTAGTCTGAAAAGTTTTATCTAAAAAATTAGTTGTAATCTCATCGGAAAGCATGAATTTTATTTATAGAAAATTCACGTTGGTCAATTAATTTCCATGTCATATAATAGCTCGAAGGAATATCTATATCACTAGGACGTAATTCATTCAAAATTTTAAGAATAAAATTGATGTTGTTTTTAGAGATTTCTTACAATGTTATCCCATGAAATAGTTTTATTAAAAATTATTTCCTTTTCATTTTACCACATTACCGATATACTAGAGTCGTGCCAACATCCTTTATTTTTTTCAATCTGTAAATATTATTATTTTTATGAATTGTATCATGTTTACTCATTTAATTATATACTTACATTTTCATAAATTATTTCTCATGATGATAAATAAATAGAAATCACATATATAATAGAATATCTAATCGAACACCTTTATTTAAATCTTGAACATTTCGAGACTCTATTTTCCCTACATTTGGATACCAGAAATAATAATTAGTTTTTTTATTATATGGTAGATAAATTATTCAAAAAATAAAAAATTTATAACATGAGAAGTAGATAAGACCACTTTTTTAATCATTCTTTAATGAAAAATATAAAAAATCTATCTTGTTTTGAGAATTGATTGAGATTTAATTAGTATCATACATACAACTTCTCTTAATTATATTAAAAATATATAAAAATGATATATTTCATGTCATAAAATCATTGAAATAATATTTAATTCAAATCTAAAATATATTTAAGGAAATGATTCTTTTTCAATTTATTTCAATCACTTTGAGAAACAATGAAATAAGATTGAAGTTAAATCTATTTTAAATTAATCTTCATTTATGTGCATAAATACCCAATTTAACTTTAATGAATAAATAGTTTTTTAGGTTATGAAAAATAACCTATATATGATCCTACCTTATCTTGTAGTTAAGAACACAATCCTCTATTACTATAGGATCAAATATTTGTCTGTTCTTTTCTAGAATTACATAGTCTTAGAGAATGAGAAATTTTTTATTCAAGTATAAATTATTTAGTTTTTTCATTAAATATATAAATTACTCATAATATTTTTTATCAATAAATAAATACATTTTAAAATTCTAATCCTCATGGTTCCCATCAAAAATCGACATATCATTTTAAATTTTATTTCTATTGGATTTGGTTAATGTCATTAAATACTAATAAAGAGACATAATATGATATCTATTTTTATATATGAGGGGAAACATTCATGAGGGTTTGAATTGAAAAACATAAACAAAAAAACTATTTAAATTAAAAAAATCATATCTTCACATTGTATTTATAGTCATTTTTTAAAAAAATATAAGTAAAGGGTTTGAAAAGTTAATGATTAAAAATATAAAATTATTATTTTTTGATAAAATATATAGTTATTGATATAAAGATAAAATTATATAATCTTTTATGAGATATTTAGGTAAAAACACTTAATATAAATAATAGAAAGGTTGATAAATGAAATTGGTATTATAAATACACACTCTATCTATCTATATAAGTAAAGGATAAACATGTTCCATAAAAAATTATTTATTAACTAATAAATAAATGAGATAGATGATCATATATATATAATCCAATAGATAAGAACTAGTTAAAAGTATTTCATAACATTATAGTGATTCCTAAATAAATACTTTTTATAAAATAACAACAGAAATTCATAGAGTAATACATATAAAGGGAACTATGCCTTCTTATAATCATAACTATCTAATAAAAGTATGGAATTAAGTATGTTGATAAAATTATAAATAATCAATATAAATATTTATATTTATCATTTAAGACTAATATCACTTTAAAAATTAGAAGTTTTGTATGATAAATTATCACTCCCAAAGATGAAACATCTTTAGAGCCAGATGATAGTGAAAATATTTGTCACAAACAATGTTTCCTTTCATATGATTTTGTAAATCCTTTACAAATACATGTAAATATAATATAAATAATTATAAATGTATATTATGAAATTTATTTCTTAACTCATACATTATTGTATTATTTACTTAACTCATGATCACATTCATGTTTTAAAACCAAATAATAAAATGAAAGAAAAATTAAAAACAAAATTTTATTTAAAAATATATAGATTGAATGAATTTATTCTTTAAAAAATAAATATTCAAGAAATAAAAAAATCCCACACTACATTATTACTAAATACAAATTGATTTTTTAAAAATAAATCACTAATAAATCATACCTTTAAAATAAAATCGCATCACTTTCATAAAAACCCATTTTACAAAAAATTATTTGAATTATTTATGTTGATTCATAACCAATGAAATAATATGAGAAATAAATTTTTGGTCATTAAAAATTTTTGTAATTAAAAGCATAAACAAAGATATAATATATGATAAAAGGGCAATGAAATCAATATACCCTTAAAATTTAACTTAGTAATCCTTTTAAAAAGGATGGATCAAAAAAATGAATCTGGTTGCCAGAAACGGAATATGATAAAGGAGAGAATGGAACTAAGGGAGGATGTCCCAAAATGGAGAAGGATTATTTTTATTGGAAAATTTTTTTATTTAATTTCATAAAAATAGTTTTTTAAAATCATTGGTATATAGGTAGGATATACCTATGGTTTTAAATAAACATTAGTTTACCCTACTCATAATCATTCTAAACCAACATATTTATAAAACCATTGTTATAGGTTTAACTATACAAAATATTTTATTAAACCATTGGTATATGTCTTTAGATATAAATCCCATTTCCAATAGTAATAATTAAAGGTGGTAGAAGATGAAAAAAATTTAAAGAACTCAGTTAAGTGTTATACATATTCCTTGGAAATCCTCTTCCAGCTTACACCTTATGCATTATTAGGATAGTATTATGTGATCAATAGAGGATATAAGAATCATAGATAAAATCTAGGATGTTATGTTGGAAGATATTTAATGATATGAATGGATCATTATGTGTGAGTAAGAGTGGCGGCATGGTTCCCTTTTAACAGTGAGGTGGATGGAAATCTTGTAAATACAAGAAATATTAAAATATAATACATGTCTAACTCATATATAATGGTTTAAATGTGAAATTTAATAAAATATAAGAATGATATGTTGGAAATAAATTCAACCAATAATATTTATATAAGTTTAGGTAACATTTTAAATATTAAATTTTGGTTTAAGCCCTTTGTTAACCCTATATGATAATAAATGTAGAAAAAAAAATTCAACCCTTAAGGGTAATTAAAGTAATTTTAAAAAATTTCAAGTGAAACATGCACTAACCATTCATGATATTTTATAAATTTTACAAACCATTTTTTGTTACTATATGAATTTAATTATTTTATAATTATTTAAAAAATATTTAAACATTAAATATCACGTAATGTCATTTTCGGGACTGTTCACAAAATTTATCTTTAATGGAATCATGATAATAATAAAATTTGAGTCTAAATAATGTCACCAATAATAATCCTTCATAATTGTTCATGAAATTTTTGGATCCCACTAATTCATACAATATATATTACATTAAATGTTTTTAAAATATTTTATTTTATTTATATACTACTATGCACATCCACTGCGTTAGTGTTATGTTAGCATTCATGATAATTATACCATAAATAAAAAAGATGAATAATTTACTATTATAAAAATAATTTATTTACATTAAATATAACTATTTATAACCCTTCATAGTAGTAACACCCCATGTTTTTATGAATTATTACTTTTTCAAATAAATTAATTTTTTTGATAGCCTGAATTACATGTATCACTTGGTTTATCTTGTGTTATACACAACACCAAGTTTAGCATACGTTAAACATGAAAATAAGTTTTAAAAACCCATGTAATATTATTAATACGTTTATTTAAACATGAAAATAATAATTTAGATATTAAAAATAGGGATATTATTAGTAATAATAAATTTTTTTTGTAGTAAGTTCAATGAATTTATATAAAGAAAACATATTGATAAAAAGTTCATAATTTTTAGAAATTTTTTTATATATTTTGAAAATACTATTTTCTCGAATTTTTTTTTCTTCATTTCATAAAAAAATACTAAATGTAAATTTTACCTATAACGATCCTTGCTTTTCATACATGAATATTACATCATTTTAGATAAATATTCAGTAAAATACAAAAATACATGACTTATGACCATAATAGATTAGTGTCTTTGGAAAAATTGAAATAAAATCTTATATACCTGTGAAATATCTTCAAAATCTCATATAGAGATCTACACATGTAGTAATTATACCTTAAACCATTCTTCATAACATGGGAAAAGGAAACATAATGAAGAACTGAGATCTGATGCTTAGTAAGGGTAACTGAAGGAAATGTGTAAGCAATACATGAAACCAAGGGTATAGAACTTGTGAACAACATTTTAATATCACCCCCCTGCATATTAGAGATCATTATAAGGATTGGAAGTTCATAATATATGGATCAAAAGAAAATTAATGGCATAATTCATAAAAGGTAATATAGAAATAAGACATGTAATTTGTTGGATGCACATTTTTTATAAAGTTTTTAACATGTATAAGTATAATCATAGTTAGTCATTAAGTTAAGGATATGAAATTAAGCCATCTCATCAACTTTTGGACATGAAACTGGGTCCATTCATAACATTTTGAATGTATAATCAGGTTCATGTATAACCCTATAGACATGAAACTGGGTCTATGAAAAAAATTATGAACATGTAATCTGGTTCACGTATAACATTGTGAACATGTAATTAGGTTCACACATAATCTTATGGACATACAACCAGGTCCATACATAATATTGTGAACATGTAATAATGTTTACTCATAATACTGTGAACATGTAATCAGGTTCACACAAAATAGTGGGTACATTAAACTAGGTCAATGCATAACATTCTAAACATGTAATCAGGTTCACGCATAACATTGTGAACATGAAATTAGGTTCTTTCATAATATATATACTCATGATTCATCCATCATTACCCAATAAATTGTAGGGATATATAGATCTAACCCAATACATAACAAAATCATAAATACGAGTACCGTAAGATAATAGAAAACAATCATATCATAACCCATGATATGATATATGCATCACGAACATTTAATAATATCACTACCTATGGAAAATTTTTAGGTCTTATAATCAACTCCTATGAAATTAATTGGGTTTCAAAATCATATAACCCGTGAAATAGAAACGAGTTTCATAAAAATAATGATATAAAAACATAATCCATTTAGATGAAGAATATGAATGAAAAAGTTGAATAATTTCCTTATAAATGCATGAGTAAGATAAAAATATGTCATCCTAGATAGAAACTTATTTTTAAAAAACTTTGGAAAATATTTCTTGAGGAAAATATCCTTTTATCATTGATATATATTCCTTTTTAAAACATAAAACGTTTTGAAAACAATTTTTATGAAAATAAACATAAAAAATTATAAATAATGCTTTGAAATATTTTTTTAAAAATTTTATTCAAAAACATATAATGAATTATTGAAAATGTGTAAAATATTTCTTAAACACAAAACATTCTTGATAACCTTTTTATTGGAAAACAAGTGTGAAATATTTTAAAGAAAGATCTAAAAAACCATATAACATTTTTGAAAACCATTTTAGTTAAAATCACTCTAATTTTTTTTTCAAAAATATTAAGAAAGAATTTTTCCATTAAATTAAACATGTAATGTACAATTGATTCTTATAGAAAATTATTCTCAAAACTGTGGCATGTTTGTACATACTGAACATTCCTTTTTGGAGCATAAAATTTTTGAAAAGTTCCTTGATAGAAGAATGAAAATAAGGTTACTTCTCAAACCATAGAAGGTAAAACGTGGGTAAAAATGTACTTTAACATCATATGATAAAATTAAAACATTTTTAAAACATTATTAGAAATCAAGGTTTTGAAAGAACACAGATTTCCGACAAAAAGGAGATATAAAGTTAGATTTTAATTAAAACAATTTGTTAGTTTTCCTAAGTAACAAAGAGTTTAAAAATGGTATTATTACATGAATATATAATTTAAAACTATATTATAAGATAATTAATTTTTTTAATGAGATATTTATCATGATATTTCATCAATTGAAGCATGTTTATAAAAAAACTTGATAAATGATGAGATTGTTTCAATAGACTCTTAACACTTGATAACTTAGATTCATACTCCCCATAAAAGAAAATAAAATTTCATGAAGAATATAATATCATGAAAATAATAATATTCATGATATAAAAAATCAAGGGGTAGTGCATATACCACACAATAAATGTGAGTGGAGAATAAGTCATGTATCTCATGGTAATAAATGGTGAGATGAAATTACCTTACCTTGTATGTTGACTCTCTTCGTACTCGTACAAGATTATTATATACTAAATTTAAGTTATTATAAATATTTTATATAATGATATTATTATATTTTATACCATACATGGTTTTATTTTGACGTTATATCACCCTCGGGTCAACAATTCTATGGTAAGGTTTCACTTCAGATAATATTTGCTTTGTTTTTCACATGTGTCTTAATTTGTTTTATATTTAGTCCCTATACTTATATGATGATTTATAAAATTTAAAAAATGATTAAAATATCATGTATATTCTGTATATTTATATTATAATAATATATATAATATATAATTATGAAATGGAATACACTGTTCATGGAGACGGTAAGCCATACGTACGAATGAATGGTGTTTTCATTTTTATTATTGTCATGAAAGAATAAAATAAAATGAAATATATGTATATATATATTTATAATATCATTATAGTAGAATTAATATGTTATATACATTATATAATTTCACTAAAACCATCCTTAATACATTCCATGTAGTGTGTGAACAAATCACACCTGTTTGAGGGGCCGGTAGTCCACACTTTATCAAACGAAATTATCATATTTACACCAAATTGTAAGTAAAAAAGGAATGTGGTTTAAAAGTAATTATGAAGAATAAATACATAATAAATATAATATATGACATATATAAAAAAATTTCAATCATAATTTTTACCATGAGATGTGGTAAAGTAAAAATGAAGAATCATTATTTAGTGGGGAAATAGTTCACTGTAAAAATAAATAGTATATTTGTTACCAATTAGATGGGTTTGTGTGTAATTTTCGGTTGAAAAATTATCATTAAAACATACTAGTATATTGAATATTCTGGTTTTTTATACAATAATGGAATAAATATATTAGGGTGGGGGTGGAGAAATAAAATAAAATAAAATAACTTGGGAGAATGTGTTACCTCTTAATAGAGTAACTCCTATTGGTTTGTGTCAAAAGGATTCCTTGTTTTGATTTCCTAAAAAGGGGAGGATTATAAGAGGAAGGAAGGTATATTGGGAAGATTATTGGTAAGATATTGGCCAAATATAATTGGTTTGAGAGGTTCTAAGAATATGGAGAGGGGGTGGCTATTTACAAGGAAGGGAAATGGCATACATGGTATTTTTGAAAACAAGATAGGTATACCCACGTTTTTACATAATAAAAGTCATAAGAAACCAAAAAAAATAAATACTATAAGGTTAATGGAATAATAATTTCCATAAAGTGGGTTTTGGAAAAGTGCCTAGGTCATTTGGGGTATTAAATATTTGGTTTAGTACTTTGTAAATCTAATTTTTCTCTTAATCATTGTAATTAATTTTAAACACTTTCACTAGTATTTTTAGTCAAAAAAATTGTCCTTATTGGACATTATAAATTTTTATTATTCAAAATATGGAAACAAATTTTCCAAATTATAATCCCAGAATTACGATAAATTAATTTAAATATAATCCCACTAACGGGATTACACAACGATTTTTAAACTAAAAAAGTTCAAAAGATTGCTATGTTTTTATACACAATGTCATAGTGAAATTGTTTAAAAAGACCTAAATTGGATTCATTTATAAAATTATTATCTAATTAAACTTTAAAAATAATTTAAAATATAATTTATCCTTATAAATTAATTATATGAAAAAATTTTTTTGAATTAAAATTCAGTATTTTTAACTATTCATTAAAAACTAAAACCCTACAGAAAAATACCAAAAATTTATCCTAAACTAATTTTTATGTTTTTATTTTAAATATAAAGCTTATTTTTATATATTAAATATATAAAAGTACCACAAATTGGATTTAAAATGGGTTCTTCATTAAAAGGTTGTAAAACTACCTTTATAAAAATATAGGTTTTTAAGTATAAAATTGGGTTTGTTAATATATTATAACTATCAAAGATATTGGATGATTATCAGAAATATGTTTTTTAATAAAAACATATAAATATAATTAATATCACAAACTATTAGTAATTAATTTATCTTATTAACATAAAAAGTCTTTTTCACATAAAAATATACTTTTATATAATCAATCCCTTTATATTCATTTCCTTCCTATATTAATTTCTAATTAATAGGTATTCAATGAATTAAAATATATATATTCATAAGTTAATTAATCCTATAATATTTAATACAATAAACATATTATATCTTACTAAATAAGAATATTGTAATAATTAATTATTGATCTGTAACACTCAGTCTTGTGTGTTACACAAACCATGAAGGAAAGTCAGTCTTTCATGTAATGTAATCCAACCTCAACATTCCATTTATAGAAAGATAAAATTCATGTTGCATATAGTGCATGATTAACTTTATGTTTCATATAACATAATCCATACAAAGTTCTTTTCAATAATATAACATATTTCTAGTGTTGTGTGAAAAGAAAAATATAAATAAGATTAAATTATTTCGAAAAAAATAATTCACAAAATATAAGGGTGTTATATTCTACCCCCCTTAAAATGAATTTCACCCTCAAAATTATTTTGGATTATTAAATGATTAATACTTGAATGTTCTTTTCATATAAATAGACACCGTAAAACTGAATACTAAAACATAACTTAAAAATGGAAAGTTAAAACAATAACGGTTACACAAAGTAACTAATAACTTGTTTTCCACATAGGAGAATATAGTCTAGGAGTAAATATTGGAAATAGATGAAAAACATAAATATTTATAGGGAGTGATTGAGGTAATCAATCAAAAACAGTTAAATGATCAAAGAAAAGTTTAGGGCCTCAAATTCATAAATATGTGATGATTTAAAAGGCTATATGTTCAACTAAATTAAGGTATTAGGAATTTTTTTTATTTTGATCATTATCCTAATGTTGAGTAATTATTTTATTGACCAAGGATATGTGGAAATATACTTACTTGATATATTTATATAAACATAATTTAGTTCTTTAGTTGTAAATTTATCTATTTCTAATTCATCTATTACTTCAATAAATGGATGTACATAAATTAAGTTTGATGCCTGGAGTGCTAAAATACACTTTTAGAAGATCTCATGGCCCATAAAATAATAAAAAGTATAACTATGTATCTAACTATTCTTAAAAATTAAAATTGTTAATACATTAATCTTAAAACATAAAAATTAACCATACTGGTGCATCATTAATAATTATTCATAAAAAATAATTACATATTAAACTAGACATCATATAGGCCTATGGTAGGTGTGAAACCCTTATCATCCTTTGATCATGGGTTGAAGACCTGTGGCCTTGCTGGAATTGAATAGTTGTCACCCAACATATGTGATGTAATTTTCTAAAACCAAACTTATATAATTTACAGAATAAATATGATCGAAATCCTTGAAATAATGTTAATCACTAAATAGCCATTTATCCAAGATTATCAATACAAAATCAGTGCATAAATACTTCCTTATAAGTTTAAATTAATCTTTTCATGAATAATTAACCTTATAACCCTTATGAAATTCCTTAAATTAGATTGTCATTGATTCCCCCATATATCATAATGTAGATTCTGGTTGTCACATTCCAAATATATGAATACCCTCCTAGTAAATTCTCTTGGAACATGGTAATAACCTTAATTTAAGTAAATCATTTTGGAAAACATGCATGCTTCCTTATCCAATGAAATCCAGATAAATTCGTTAAATATATAAAGTTTTAAACTTCATCCCTGATTACATAGACCACTTTGTCAATAATCAGTTATATGGTAGTCCGTACCATCCAATTTACTTATTCATTACCAACATACCTTTATCCAAACATCATTATCAAAACTTCATGAACTAATTCAGGGTTACCTTCCCTTAATTGAAATATCAATTTTAACTGAAATAACTTTTCTATGTATTCATCACTATTCAACATGTCCTTTTAAATCCTTGAATAAAACTTATACTAAAAATACTTATATATTTCATGATTCATATAATATAATCTTTAAAGTTCCATAACTTAAAAACATCATTATTCTAGCATTATTATTAAACCACCACTCTAGATCCATTAACTTATTCTTTAATACATCTTTCCAATAATATGAAATATAAATCATGTATTAAGGTTCCTTAAACTCAATCCAATCATTCTTCCTAGGTTTAATGTAAAAAATACTGGAAGAAAATCCCATACCTTTCACATGTAATTTGTGGTCTCTTTATCATCAAAAGTATAACCAATACCCGTACCACCTTCATGATTATCTTTATGATATTTAATCTTGGTAAATAAATTTTCATAGTGCCCATTCTTTTGAAAATTTAAAACATTAAATTTTAAACATATCCCCCCGATTTATCTCTATTGACTAATACTAGAAATTATAGGGTTAGGAACACATATCATAAAAGAAAACCTCATAATAATGAAAAATTACTTATAGGATGTATAAATCCTGATATATTCATTAATCTATGAAACCCTAGGTTCATCCTAGGATATTCATAACCAACATACATTTAAATATTTCATGATGGTTGTTGAAGAGTTTATGAATTCCAAAATCATATCCCCCAAGAGTGTCAAACCAAGTGTGTAGAAAGGCCCGTTGTCATGTACCAGATTTCCCCAACTATGACCCGAAACAACTTGTTGGATTTTTTACCCCTAGGTACATTTTTTCTAGATCAACATCCACTTGTTGTATATATAATTGGGTGTATTTCTAGGAAACAACTTACTCAATCCTTAACCGAAATTCTTGGACATTTTCCTAAGCATTAACTAATCCTTATACTTATCCTTAGAGACATCCCTATACATATCCTTAGAAATATACCATGGTATCACACTAAAGTTTTATCATCCTGGATTCTAAATTTTGAGTAAAACATTACTTTAATACTATAAGGCCCCAGCCATAAACCTTACTTAATATTGAGTTATTACAAGATTACACATTGAGGATATTTTCAGGTTTAGAGTTTTAGAGAATTAGATCATAAAACTTGAATTACATTCCACATTTAAACAAAGTGGTTATATAAAGATAGTATTCATTTTTCCCAAAAACGGAAACATATTTAAAATAAAACATGGATTCATTCTTGACACTTCCTTGACACTATCATCATATCATGTACCTTTCCCTTGACCTGTGAAAAACATTTGAAAAAAACTTGGTATGAGCATAAAAAGCTCAGTAAGGGGTATAAAAAATATTTAATGGAAACAAGAGTTCATATATACATAATAATGAAATCATACTTTACCCATAAAACATAAGAACTTTAACATACCTCATCAAATCATGAATAAATCATAGAAATCATAAGACATAAAAGGTAACTTGAGGAATTCATAACATTCTTACATAGGGAGTAACCCTCTTGGTTACATTTTGAATACCCACCACAGTATATTCCCTAAATCTCTTCGGAGAAACCTTAATGTTTCACTCCTTCGCGTTACCCAATGCATTGGAGAGTTATATCGGGCTCACCCGCCCTTAGTTTATCAAGGAACAACCCATCTTCATAACAATGCCCAAGAACCATAACAGAATCATAGCACATAACTTAAGCATAATGGAAAGATAACAATCCCACATTGCAATAACAATATAACATTTTAAGATACTGAAATAATGAATCCAATCTAAAAACCATTTTTAAAACCATTTAAAACATTTAATAAAGAGATTTTTGAATCGAAGTGTCCCATACCACTTTGAAACTTTCAACATTTTAAACCATTAATATCCATATAAATAAATCCTTAAAACCATTTTGAAAACATGGATATTAATGGGAAATATTTATAAGATTAAATCATTAAAACATTTAAAACGATATTTTAGTTAAAGGTTTTTAACAAAATGAGAGACACTTGAATACAATAATTGAGGAATAAAATTTAGTAAAAAACATTATAATATCATGAGAATAAAGGGATTCATGATATAATCTTCCAAATGATATTATATACACCATATAAGTGTGAATTGGTGCATAACAACAATGAAGTCTCAATGGAATCATAAATTGAGATGAAATCCATTATAAAGATGGTATCCTTAAATTAAGGATAAATCAATCTCATAATTATGTGCGAAAAATATAAATACACCCAATATAAGTGGATATTAAGTGTAAAATAATCAAAGGTCATTCACACATATTCAATGGATGAAATATTCAATAACTACATGTTGAACCCAAAGAAATCGAAATTGGGTTAAGAAGTTCCATTGACAGCCTAACGACGTCACATCAAAATGAGTTGATGAGAGATAAAAAGGGTATCTCATCACATGGACATAAAATTTAAATCAATAAGGATATATAATAACATATCCCAACTTAATAGTATGTGAATTAAAAGACATAACAAAATAAGTCTTTTAAAAAGAGGAGGGTGAAAGGTTCCCTTACCGACATGGGTATCTTTCGAAACATACACCCCGTGAAAGAAGGAAAATACAACATTGATGTAAATACTCATAAATGAAATTATATTACACAATGAGTAAAATAATTGGCAGTAAATACAGCACTCAAAGAAAATTTTTGCAAATGTAGCATAAACCTCACAGGATTAAAAGTGAGATGAAAAATCCCTTACGAAAACTCAGCAGCCTAACGGCGCCACTTAAAACTTACAAAAATGGATTGATGAGATCAAATAGGGTATCTCATAATATTAACATAAAGTTTACAGAAAGAGGAATATAAAAGAACATCCGCCAACATAACAAAGAGGAGCTTAAAAGAAGTGACATAAAGGAGAGTACTTAAAAAGAAAGAGAGAGGCTAGATCTCTTATGAAAATTCGGCAGCCTAACGGTGCCACTCAAAACTTACAAAATGGATTGATGAGAGAGAATATGGTCTCTCACCATATGAACATAAAAAGTACAGTTGGAGTAATATAAAAGAACATCCCAATCATAATAAAGATGAGTTTAAAAGTAATGACATAAAAGAGTGTACTTAAAAAAAGAGAGAGGTTGGATCCCTTACCTCAAGTCCAACTTGTCTTGTTCATTTCATTATATTACTGAATAATAAACTTTGGTAAATTTATAATATCTTAAGGACCTCGTATAAAGATTATTATTCATTTCATATCACATATTTTAATCTTATAATAATTGGTTAATAATATGAGTTCATATCAGACGTTTTTTGTCGATGTTTGGTACATGAGTCAAAAATTGAACTTGTTGGAAAATAATTTTCCATGTGGTTATAGGTACATCATATCCAGAATAGTATTTATGTTTTAAATATCATATATATCCAGTATATATTCATTTTATACTATTCCATAGCATTTGGAGATAAAAATTAAAAGCACCGTTCATGGAGACGGTAGGCCGTACGTACGCATGAACGCTACTTTCATTTTTTTTCATATTAATGGAATTAAAACAAAATAAGATATATATATATATGTTATAATTCCAGAATGATATCCATAATTTAGATGTAATATATTACATATATATCCATTATATATATGTACTTATAATAGTACATAACATTTTGAGATAAGAAATGAAATGTACCATTCATGGAGACGGTAAGCCGTACGTACGCTTGAACGCTACTTCCATTTCTATTTCATATTTAATTGAATTAAAACATAATGATACATAATAGTATTTTAATTCCAGTATTTTATAATATATAATATCATTAAATATATCCTTTATACGTACCACATATGGTATTAACGAATCAAATCACTTTGAGGGGCCGGTAGTCCGCATTTCCTTAAATGAAGATATCACGTTTACCCATAATGGAAACCATAAAGTTATTCCATAAATGGAAAATAAAGAAGCTTAATTAAAACATAAACATATTATATATCATATATAAATATATTTTCATCTCAATGTCCACCTTTGAATGTGTTAGAATAATGTTGAACAATCATCGTTTCGTGAGGTAGAAATTTTCCAGCCACAGAGACAGTATGTTCATTAACCATTAGATGTAGGTGTATGTAAGTGTATATCTAATCATTCTTATAAAAAAATCCTAGTATATTGAAGATACTGGATTTTTTACAAAATAAATGAATAAAAATAGTTTAGGGGGTTGGAGAATCAAAATAAAACAAAAGGACACAAGTGAAGACATTACCTTAAAATCGGGTAACTCCCTTTGGTTTGAGCTGAAAGGCTTCCTTGGGAAGACTTAATCCCAAATTGAGGCTTCAAGGAGTTATAGAGGGATTTGGAGAGACAAAATGGTCAGGGGTTGGCCGAGCCAAAGGCTTTATAAGTGTGGGTAAGGAGGTAGAGGTGGGGGCCTTTGATAAGAGGAGAGGAGGGGCACTCTTGGAAAGTAAAGAAATGTTACTTTATTTTAGAATGATTTTCGGATTTTAATGGTCCCAAATTGATTTTTTTCGAGGATAAGGAGATAAGGGTTAGAAATAAACCCATCCAATAGGTTTTGGACATGTTTAGGTCTTATATTTTACATTATCGTTAAATTTTATTTAAATCGTTAAATAATGAGGTCATCGCTACATCATCATGATGTCATAAATAATTAAACTTATTTAATGTCTAAAAATTATAAAAACATACTATGATGTAGGAAATATTTTTAGCTTTCCAATTACTATTTATAGTCAAAAATATGACTTGTATAACCCCACGTAAAAATTGTTTTAGTAAAACATCTCATGTTTGTGTCATTTTTACTTTAACATTAAATAAAAAGGTATTTATGTCATTTTCCAACCAAAGTGGCTCCATGGGGTCCCCAAGTTGACCCATGGATTGTCTTGGTCGGACATGACATATCCAATGAGGGTAGGACATGTGTTTATGTCATTTCATTTTATTAAAACATTATTATTTCCTTAAACTACACTAATTACCTCTAATCGCGATTAAAAACTTAATAAGTTACTATTCACCAAAAAATTATTCTAATCCCATTGAACCACATTTTACTTCTTAATGAAAACCATGTATGTCGGATCTTTGAAATTCAAAACACAAAGGTGGCAATATTTTATTTAAACGGAAAAATTAGTTTTTATAAGTACCACTTAGTGGTTTCACTATTCATCAAAAATTGATGTTTTTTAGAAAATTACCAAAAATTCACCCTAAGCTATATTTGATATTCTGAATTCAAAAATGATTTATATTTTACAAAATTCAAAACATATAAGTTGCATTAATTAATTTAATAATTAATTCCTGCTATCAAAACGAATAGCGTGTTTTTATGAAACAAAATGTATCAAAAGATTGACACTAGTTTAAGTCCGATATCAAACTAAAATTAATTCCAATGACCACTATTGGATTAAATGGTAAAAATATATATTCTAATTTCACTTTAAAACCAATTCAAAAGATAATATAATCATATAAATAAATTAGATTAAAAAGAGTTTTTGAATTAAAATTCAACATTTTTCACTATTCATTAAAAATTGAACTTTTTCGGAAAAATACCAAAAATTTACACAAAGTAAATTTTGATGTCCCGATTCTAAAAAAGAATTTTATTTTTTCAAATATAACACATAAAATTGTCAAAAAGTGGATTTAAAAGAGGTTCACCATCAAAAGGCAGTTAATCGACCTTTTAAAGAATATTGGAATGTTTACGCTTAAAATTGGATTCATTTGCATTTTTAATCCTATAACATTTATTGTAAAGAGTAAAAATATTTGACAAACATATATAATCATTTTTTAGTTAGTTCTGTTCATTCCTGCCATTACCACGGCTAGGCGTTAACTACCATTTAAAATAATATTATTTTATTATTAGAGTGCAACGTAAGATTCCCAAGAAACTCATTGTTGCATATTGGGTACGCCATCATGCATAGCATCCCCTTTAAAGTAATATTAAAATTTTATTCACAAATATGGATAAATATGAAAATGTCATATTCTTTATTTACCTGGGGTGTTACATCCTTTTCACCTTTTGGGAATTGCATCCTCGCAATTTTTAAAATTGGGCTTGGAAACTTCATTGAAAATCCCACATCGGAACAAGAGTCATTAAAACAATCACATTAAAATAAAGAAAGATAAGTACAAAGGTCACCCGGGTTAACCCATACTAGGATTCCAAGTATAAAAATATGGACATGGAGGAAAAAACAAAGGGTCATGTTCTGATGGAGAGTGATAGTAAACATTTTTAATAGAAAGTTAACCACAAGAAAATCACAAACTTGTGATGGGTTAAACGGTATTCGATTCCCCAGTAGGAAAATTTAATAGACAACATTTTTGTTTTAAGTTACTTTTTTTATTGAGGAATTAATTCATAAGGAAACATAATCACTTATCATGTTGACTTTTAACTTTTATTAGATTCCTTACACAAACTCATATTTTCTCCAAAAGACGAGTATTTAGGAAGACTTGTTCACATTAAGAGTACTATAATAAACTTTTAGAGAATCACCTAATCCACAAAAGAGAACTATATACTTCCCACGTCTTTAGATTTTAACCAAAACCAAAAACAAAAAGGTTATTACAAGATTAGATAATCCAGAAAAGGATAACCCTTTATAAAAATAAAATCTATTCTTAATCTCCAAAATTTGTCCAAAAAAAACCCAAAGTTCAACGAGGACCATTCGATAAAACATTTGTCCATAAAATTCTTCAAAATAAACCAAACTAAGATTGAAACCCAAATATTTGAAGGATTTAGTCACATAGTCTTCCAAGTTAAATCGTAACATTTATCTCCAAACAACATTAGTTACTCTTAAAGTCTCGTATTGAAAAGTAATTAACCCAATCAAATATCCTCCATGATAGGTTAATATATTTCCATAGATAACCCGAAATCAAATTAATCTTAATTCATAAAATCATCTAACTAAAAAGAATCAGTCAAAATAACCAGGGACTTCACGTAGTCCAGTGGTAGGCGATAAATACCAGTCGCACTTTGGTTGTGGGTTCGATTCCCGCAGCATTGTCCGACGCGACGGGTTGTCACATGGTCTGCGTGTTGTCCTTTTTCCAAAACTATATAATTCATAAAAAATTCCCCAAAACAAGATAAAATGTTCAAAAATAATCATAACATATTTTAACCTCAAGTTTATCTCATTCCTTTCATTTTCCATCATAACATATAATAACCCATAATTACCTCAAAAGTAAGGATCATATAAACCCTAATGGTTACCTTTATAATTAGTACCTGAACTTCCACATTGATTAGTCATCTCGTACATGATGCATTACAGAACATACCAAGGTTCAAGTAGATGATCATGACTCCTTGATAGTTGGTTTAGAACAACCACGAGTTTCCTCATTGAATACCCCATTTCATCGAGTCTCTTAGTCAGAGAACCACCACAGTTTCCTTCAAACCTATTGTAACTTTGGTGCCTGCTAGATCCATCCATTCACTAAAAATAGAAATGTCAGTGAGAGTATATCAAAAAAACCATCATATACTAATGAGGAAGATATACTTACTCATTAACTTTATCTAAAAACTACGACTCTTTCGGAAATCCTAACCATTATTGTAATGCCACTTATGTTTAAAGAATACCCTAACCTCTAAATTTATCTAAACCGACCTTTGATACCAACTATAAGGCCCCAGCCTTAAACCTTACTTAATCTTGAGTTATTACAAGATTACACATTGAGGATCTTTTCAGGTTTATAGATTTAGAGAATTAGATCATAAAACAAGCATTACATTCCAAATTTAAACAAAGTGGTTACATAATGATAGTATTAATTTTTCCCATCAATGGAAACATATTTAAAATAAATCATGGATTCTTTCTTGACACTTCCTTGACAATATCATCATATAATGTACCTTTCCCCTGACCTGTGAAAAAAATTTCAAAAAAACTTGGTATGAGCATAAAAAGCTCAGTAAGGGTTATAAAAAATATGAAAAGGAAACATGATTTCATATATACATAAGAATGAAATCATACTTTACCCATAAAACATAGGCACTTTAACATACCTCATCAAATCATGAATAAATCATTGAAATCATAAGACATAAAAGGTAACTTGAGGCATTCATAACATTCTTACGTAGGGAGTAACCCTCTTGGTTACATTTGGAATACCCACTACAGTATATTCCCTAAATCTCTTCAGAGAAACCTTAATGTTTCACTCCTTCGCGTTACCCAATGCATTGGAGAGCTATATTGGGCTCACCCGCCCTTAGTTTATCACGAAACCACCCATCTTCATAACAATGCCAAAGAACCATAACATAATCATAACACATAACTTAATCATAAAGGAAATATAATATTCCCACATTGCAATAACAATATAACATTTTAAGATACTGAAATAATGAATCCATTCTAAAAACCATTTTCAAAACCATTTAAAACATTCATTAAAGAGATTTTTGAATTAAAGTGTCCCATACCACTTTGAAATTTTAAGCATTTTAAACCATTAATATACATATAAATAAATCCTTAAAATCATTTTGAAAACATGGATATTAATGAGAAATATTTATAAGATTAAATCATTAAAACATTTAAAACGATATTTTAGTTAAAGGGTTTTTAACAAAATGAGAGACACTTGAATACAATAATTGAGGAATAACAATTAATAAAAACTTTATAATATCATGAGAATAAAGGGATTCATGATATAATATTCCAAATGACAGTATATACACCATATAAGAGTGAATTGGTGCATAACAACAATGAAGTCTCAATGGAAACGTAAATTGAGATGAAATCCATTATAAAGTTGGTATCCTTAAATTAAGGATAAATCAATCTCATAATTATGTGAGACAAATATAAATACACCCAATATAAGTAGATATTAAGTGTAAAATAATCAATGGTCATTCAAACATATTCAAAGGATGACATATTCAATAACTACATGTTGAACCCAAATAAATCGAAATTGGGTTAAGAAGTTCCCTTGACAGCCTAACGACGTCACATAAAAATGAGTTGATGAGAGATAAAAAGGGTATCTCATCACATGGAAATAAAATTTAAATCAATAAGGATATATCCCAATATAATATTATGTGAATTAAAAGACATAACAAAAGAAGTATTTTAAAAAGAGGAGGGTGAAAGGTTCCCTTACCAACATGGGTATCTTTCGAAACATACACCCCGTGAAAGAAGGAAAATACAACATTGATGTAAATACTCATAAATTAAAGTATATTACACAATGAGTAAAATAATTGGCAGTACATACACCACTCAAAGGAAATTGTGGCAAATGTAGCATAAACCTCACAGGAATAAAATTGAGATGAAAAATCCCTTACGAAAACTCGGCAGCCTAACGGAGTCACTTAAAACTTACAATAATGGATTGATGAGATCAAATAGGGTGTCTCATCATATTAACATAATGTTTAAAGAAACAGTAATATAAAATAAAATTCCCCAACATAACAAATATGATCTTAAAAGAAGTGACATAAAGGAGAGTACTTAAAAAGAAAGAGAGAGGTTAGATCGCTTACGAAAATTTGGAAGCCTAACGGCGCCACTCAAAACATCCAAAATTGATTGATGAGAGAGAATAGGGTCTATCATCATATGAAAATAAAACTTATAGTAGGATTAATATAAAAGAACATCCCAATCATAAGAAATATTAGCTTAAAAGGAATGACATAAAATAGTGTACTTAAAAAAAGAGAGAGGTTGGATCCCTTACCTCAAGTCCAAATTGTCTTGTTCATTTCTTTATATTCCTGAATAATAAACTTTGGTCAATTTATAATTTCTTAAGGACCTCCTATAAATATTATTATTCATTTCATATCACATATTTTAATGTTATAATAATTGGTTAATAATATGAGTTCATATCAGACGTTTTTTGTCGATGTTTGGTACATGAGTCAAAAATTGAACTTGTTGGAAAATAATTTTCCTTGTAGTTATAGGTAAATCATATCCAGAATAGTATTTATGTTTTAAATATCATATATATTAGGTATATATTCATTTTATACTATTCCATATCATTTGGAGATAAAAATTAAAAGCACCGTTCATGGAGATGGTAGGCCGTACGTACGCATGAACACTACTTTCATTTTTTGTCATATTAATGGAATTAAAACAAAATGAGATATATATATATATATATATATGTTATAATTCCCAAATGATATCCATAATTTAGATGTAATATATTACATATATATCCATTATATATATGTACTTATAATAGTACCTAACATTTTGAGATATGAAATGAATTGTACCGTTCATGGAGACAGTAAGCCATACGTACGCATGAACGCTACTTCCATTTCTATTTCATATTTAATGGAATTAAAACATAATGATAAATAATAGTATTTTAATTCCAGTATGGTATAATATATAATATCATTAAATATATCCTTTATACGTACCACATATGGTATTAACGAATCAAATCACTTTGAGGGGGCGGTTGTCCGCACTTCCTTAAATGAAGATATTGCGTTTACCTATAATGGAAACCATAAAGGTATGCCATAAATGAAAAATACAGAAGTTTAAGTAAAACATAAACATATTATATATCATATATAAATATAGTTTCATCTTAATGTCCACCTTTGAAGGTTTTATAAGAATGTTGAACAATCATCATTTCGTGAGGCAGAAATTTGCCATCCACAGAAATAGTATGTTGTTTAACCATTAGATGTAGGTGTATGTAATTGTATCTCGAATCCTTCTTATAAAAACATCCTAGTATATTTAAGATACTTTATTTGTTACAAAATAAATGAATAAAAAGAGTTTATGGGGTTGGAGAAGCAAAATAAAACAAAGGGACACAAGTGAAGACATTACCTTAAAATCGGGTAACTCCCTTTGGTTTGAGCTCAAAGGCATACTTGGGAAGACTTCTGCGCATAGTGAGGCTTCAAGGAGTTATAAAGGTATGTGGAGAGACAAAATGGGCAGGGGTTGGCCGAGCCAAAGGCTTTGGAAGTGTGGGTAAGGAGGTAGAGTTGGGGGCCTTTTATAAGAGGAGAGGAGGGGCACTCTTGGAAAGTAAAGAAATGTTACTTTATTTTAGAATTATTTTCAGATTTTAAAGGTCCCACATTGATGTGTTTCTAGTATAAGGCGATTAGGGTTCTAAATACACCCATGCAATAGGTTTTGGACATGTTTAGGTCTTAGATGTTACATTATCTTTCAATTTTATTTAAATCGTTAAATAATGAGGTCATCGCTGCATCATCATGATGTCATAAATAATTTAAATTAATTTATGTCTAAAAATTATAAAAAAACTACTATGATGTAGTAAATATTTTTATATTTCCAATTAATATTTATAGTCAAAAATATGATTTGTATAAACCCATGTAAAAATTGTTTTAGTAAAACATCTCATGTTTGTGTCATTTTTACTTTAACATTAAATAAAAAGGTATTTATGTCATTTTCCATCCAAAGTGGCTCCATGGGGTCCCCAAGTTGACCCATGGATTTTCATGGTCGGCCATGACACATTAAATGAGGGTAGGACATTTGTATAGGTCATTTCAGTTTATTAAAACATTATTCTTACCTTAAACTACACTAATTACCTCTAATCGCGATTAAAAACTTAATAAGTTACTATTCACCAAAAAATTATTCTAATCCCATTGAATCACATTTTACATATTAATGACAACCATGTATGTCAGATTTTTGAAATTCAAAACACAAAGGTGGAAAATTTTCATTTAAACGGAAAAATCAGTTTTTATAAGTACCACTTAGTGGTTTCACTATTAATCAAAAATTGAAGTTTTTCAGAAAATTACCAAAAAATTCACCCTAAGCCATATTTGATATTCCGAATTAAAAAATGATGTCTATTTTAAAAAATTCAGAACATATAAGTTGCATTAATTAATTTAATTATTAATTCCCACAGTCAAAACGAACAATGTGTTTTTATGAAACAAAATGTATCAAAATATTGACACTAGTTTAAGTCCGATTTCAAAGTGAAATTAATTCCAACGACCACTATTGGATTAAATGGTAAAAATATATTTTAATTTACCTTTAAAAGAAATTAAAAAGATAATCTAATCATATAAATAAATTAGATTAAAAAGAGGTTTTGAATTAAAATACAACATTTTTCACTATTCATTAAAAATTGAACTTTTTCGGAAAAATACCAAAAATTTACACAAAGTAAATTTTGATGTCCCGATTCTAAAGAAGAATTTTATTTTGTCAAATAAAACACATAAAATTGTCAAAAAGTGGATTTAAAAGTGGTTCGCCATCAAAAGGCAGTTAATCGACCTTTTAAAGACTATTGGAATGTTTACGCTTAAAATTGGATTCATTCGCATTTTTAATCCTATTAAATTTATAGTAAAGAGTAAAAATATTTGAAAAACATATATAATCATTTTTTAGTTAGTTCTGTTCATTCCCGCCTTTACCACAGATAGGCGTTAACTACCATTTAAAATAATATTATTTTGTTATTAGAGTGCAATGCAAGATTCCCAAGAAACTCATTGTTGCATATTGGGTACGCCATCGTGCATAGCATCCCCTTTAAAGTAATATTAATATTTTATTCACAAATATGGATAAATATGAAAATGTCATATTCTTTATTTACCTGGGGTGTTACAAATACCAACTATAATAACTATCACTTTTCATACATGGATATTATATCATTTTAGATGAATATCCAGTACAGTACAAAAATACATGCCCGAGGTCCATAACAATTTAGTGTCTTTGGAAACATGGAAAAAAATATTCTATCCTGGTGAAGGATCTTCAACATATCCCTCAAATATATCCACCTTTGTTACTTTTACATAAAACTTTTATTCATAACTTAGAGAAAGTTAACATAAGAAAGGGGTGAGATCATATTCTCAGTAAGGGTAAATAAAGGAACTTCATAAGCATAACATGCACAAAAGGATATTGAAATTGAGCATAATATTTAAAGATCATACCCTTAATATTGGATATCATAAAAAATATTGTTAGTTCATAAGACATAGATCATAAGAGAATTAATAGATTAAGTCATGAAAGTATAATATATAAATATGACATGAAATTTGGGGCATGAACATTTATTGTAATGTTGTTTACATGTGTAAGTAGAAATATGTTCACTCATTAAGTTAAATACATGAAATCATGCCCACACAAAAACTTATGGAAATTAAATTAGGTCCATGAATAACATTGTGAATCTGTAATCAAATTCATGCCTAACCTTATGTACATGAAACTAGGTACATGGATAACATTATGAACATATAATCTGATTCACGCATAACATTGTGAACATGCAATCAGG
This sequence comes from Viscum album, assembly GCA_963277665.1. NCBI lineage: Eukaryota > Viridiplantae > Streptophyta > Magnoliopsida > Santalales > Viscaceae > Viscum > Viscum album. The sequence goes on from OY728132.1 coordinate 88,381,353, forward strand.
TTCATAAAAAAACATATGGATAGGAAACCAATTCCATGAATAATATTTTGAACACATAATAAGGTTTACTCATAACATTATAAACATGTAATCAGGTTCATGAATAAGTTTATGGACATGCAACAAAGTACATGAATAATATTTTGAACATGTAATCAAGTTTACACATAACATTATGAACTTTCAATTAGGTTCATGCATAACATATATACTGGTGAGTCATCCATTATTACCCAATGCATTCAAGGGAGATATAGATCTAACAAAATACAAAAAAAACCATAAAGACATATTCCACTAGATTATAAACAATAATCATATCATAGCCCATGACATGAGATATGCATCATGAAAATTTAATCATACCATTACCTATGGAAAAGTGGCATTTCTCATAATATCCACCCATGAAAGAGAAAAGGGTTTCATAAACAACATGAAATCAAAACATAATCCATTAATTGAAATAATATGAATGGAAAAATAGAATAATTTTCTAATAAATGCATAAGTAACATCAACGGATTCCATATTATATGAAAAATAATTTTGAAATATCTGAAAAAAATTCTTGAGAAAAATATCCTTTCTTATTTGAAATGTATTGTTTTTTAAAACATAAAACCTTTTAAATACAATTTCCTTGAAAATAAACTTAAAAAATTATAAATATATATTTGAAATCAATTTGGAAACCTAATTATTATAAGACTTGTAAATAATGATCAAAAATGTTTAAAACATTTCATAAACATAAGTCATTCTTGAAAGCATTTTTCTTTGAAAAAATATCTGAAATATTTTAAAGGAATCATTGGAAAATCATAAATTTTTTTGAATTTTTGTTTTCATTGAAAACAAATTTAAAAACAATAAATGTCTAGAATTTGGAGATTTTTTTTCCTTTAAATTAAAAATGTAACGAACAGTGGAATCTTCAATGAAATTATAGTGGTAACATTGGTAAGTCCGTACGTTCCAAACATTTGTTTTTTTACCTTAAAAGTTTTTAAAAGTTCCCTGATAGGAAAATGACTAGAAGGTTTCTTCTAACACCACATAAGGTAAAAAATGAGTAAAAATTTACCTTAACATCATATAATAAAAGTAAAACATTTTTGAAATTATTTTTAGAAATCATGGTTTTCAAAGAAGATAGATTTCCGACCTAAATGAGAAATAAAGTCAAATTTTCCTAAAAATATATTTTTTAGTTTTCCTAAGTACCAAAGAGAGGAAAGATGGTACAAATACACGAATATATGATGAAAAAATAATGGATAATATATATCAGGGGTTTTATTGATACATTTCTCATGATATGTCATCAATTGAAGCATAATCATAAACCATATCAAAAAATGATGAGATTGTTTCAATAAAGTCTTACCACATGGTAACTTAGATTTATACTCCCCATTAAGAAAATTAAATTTCACGAATCTTATAATATCATGAAATCAATAAGATTCATGATATTAAATTTCAATGGTCATTGTATATACCACACAATAAAATCGAGTACTGAATAAGGCATGTATCTTACAGTAATAAAAGGTGAGATCAAATTCCATTACCATGAATCTTAACTCTCTTCGTACACATACAATATTGTTGTATAATAAATGTAAGTTTAATATAAATCTCTTATAAAATCATATTATTATATACAATAAAATACATTGTTTTATTATGACCTTATATTACACTCTTGTTAATAGTTTTATGTTATGTTTTCACTTTAGATAATATCAGATTTGTTTTTGCATGTGTCTTAATTTGTAATATATTTATTCCTTGTACTTATATCATGATTTAAAAATGTAAAAAATGATATATATTTCATTTATATTTAGTATATTAATATTATAAATATCTATAGAATATTTAATTAAGAAATAGAATACACAGTTCATGGAGACGGTAAGTCATACGTACACCTGAATGTTGTTTCCGTTTTTATTATCATATTGAAGAAAATAAAGAAAATAAAAAAAAGTATATATGAATATAATATTATTAAAGTATAATTATCATGTTTTATATATCATTTAATTTCACTAAATACATCCTTAATAAATTCCATGTTGTGTGTGAACAAATGACATTTCCTTGAGGGGGCGATAATACACACTTCCTCAAATGAAATTATCATATTTACACCAAATGGAAATTAAAAAAGGTATGTGTTGTAAAAGGAATAAATAAGTTTAATGGAATAATAAATATAGTATATAACGTACATAGACATAGTTTCCAGAATAATTTACATCATGAGGGACGATAAATGAAAAATGAACAATCATTGTTTAGTGAGGTGGTAGTTCACCGTACACATAAACAGTATGTTTGTTACCTATTAGATGGATGTGTGTGTAAGTTTAGGGAAAACCAATAAAATTAAAAAATCATAGTATATTTTGGATAATTTTTTATTATACAATCATGGAATAAAAAGAGTGTAGGTGGTGTAGAAGTAAAATAAATGAAATGAAATTAAGAAAAGACGTTACCTCTTAATCGGATAACTCGTTTTGGTTTGTGCCAAAAGGTTTACTTGGGTTTCTTTATTACCAAGGGTTGGATTATAGAAGGAATTTATAGATATTTAAAATGTTTATTTGGAATATCATTGATTAAACTAAGTTGTTATATAGGTGTGAAGAAGAGGGAGATGTGGTGTCCTTTTATAGGGAAGGGAAAAGACACACTTGGGATTTTTGGAAAATGTTATGTATACCCACGTTTTATCTAAAAAAGTTATAAAAAACAAAATAAAACTAACTAATGGAAGGTTTAATTTTGAATATTGGCCATACAAAGGGATTTGTAAAAGTTTTATTGATCATTCTGTTACTTATATTTAAGGTTTAGTACTTTGTTAACCTTATTTTTCTATTAATAATTGTAATTAATTTTAATTTGTTTCACTAATATTTTTGTTCAAAAACAAAGTTTATATAATTTGAAATTATAGATTATAATGATAAATTTATGTAATACATTTTTTAAACTTATAATCACCTAAGTGGCGGAAATTAATTTTAAAATAATCCCACTTACAAGATGACATTGTGTGTTTTTAAAGTAAAAAATTCCAAAAGTTTGCTATGTTTTTATACCCTATTTCATAGTGAAATTGTTTCAAATGAACTAAATTGTATTAATTTATAAATTATATCCTTATGAATAAATTATATGAAAAAACATTTTTGAATTAAAAATCACTATTTTTTATTATTCATTATAAAATAAATCCTTACAAAAAATATCAAAAATTTATCCTAACCTAATTTTTAGGTTTATATTTCATATATTAATTTTATTTTGACATGTTAAATCTAAAAAAGATCCCAAAATTTGATTTAAAATGTGTTCTCTATTAAAAGGCAATGAACCAACCTTTATAAAAATATAGGGTTTTAAGCATAAAATTGGGCATGCTCTTATCTTATATCTATAAAATATATTATATTACTATAAAAAATAGTAGTTTGAATACATAACATATATATTTAATTAATATTTTTTACTATTATTAATTAATTTATCTTATTAATGTAAATCATTGTTTTCACATAAAAATAGACTTTTATAAAATCAATCCCTTTATATTAATCTGGATTCTATATTTTTTTATAATTAATAGGAAACTAATTTATTTCACTATATATATATATATTAATAAGTTAATAAATTTGGTAATATTCAATTTAATTACTACGTTATATCATATTAAATAATAATATTTTAATAATGTATTATTCTTTAGTAACACTCGATCTTGCATGTTATGCAAGCCATCAGAAAAAGTGAGTCTTGCATGAAACATAATATAACCTCAGTGTTCCATGTAGATAAAGATAAAATTTATGGTGAATGTAGTGAATGATTAACTTTATGTTGCACATAATTGAAGCCAAACATAGTGCTTTAATATAAAACAAACTATTCCTTATGTTGTGTGAAATGAAAAACATTAAAACGATTAAATTAATTTGAAAAACTAATTCAAAAAATATCTGGGTGTTACATGACCACTTTTAAAAAATATATTTGAAAAATAATCATTTTTTAAATCTAAATGTAAAAATTATAATACAATATTTTTTGACAATTTTAAAAAAAAGATAAAATTTTCAGGGAATAGTATAAAATACTAGTTTTTATTAAGAATTTTCTTTTCATTTACACCATTTAAAAACATAAAATTTGTTTTAATATGGTTTTAAAAGTAAAAAATAGTTTAATTATATGTTAATTAATCCAATTTTGTTCATTTTAATCAATTTCAGTTTGAATTTTTATATAAAATTGTTTTATAGTTTTGAAATATTATCCCTTTTTAAAATCCAGTTTCTCATTATGTCTATAGGATTAATTTTAAATTAGTTATTAAACTTATGTGACTAGAATTTAAAAAAAAGGATTTAATATATGGAATCATAAATATTTAAATCATTTAATAAGTTAAAATTAATATTTTACCATAATGAATATTAAAAAATGTAAAAAACAATTACCACTATTAAAATGAAAAAGGGTTTACCGGGTGGTTGAAATAAAAAAATAGGATGTAAAATGACATGGAAACTTGTAAAAAACTTTTTTTATGGCCATATTTTTAACTTATAACCTTTATGTTTTGATAATGGTACATTTTGGATCCTTGTGACATGTGAAAAATGTGGGTAAACCTATTTCTTTTCATAAATTTAAAGTGTGCCACTAACCTCACATATAAAAGTCCAACCCCTCTTCTATCCTATTCACACATAAAAAAAATCATTTTCCATCCAAAAACTACCCAAATAAATTAAATAATTTCATAATCTCATCCTATATGCCTTATTTTGGTGATAAGACCATCCTAGGAATGGTTTTTGTACTAATTAAAAGACGTTTTCAGAAGAAGATGTAACATCCCTAATAAAGTTTTTTTATTTATTCCTCCCACTACATTGTTTATTAATAAAACATGATTATATGATAAAATTTTTATTTAACATATAATTATTTGTTTTTTATGGTAATGACCACAACCATCTCCTCCACCCTCAAATGGGAAAGAAAATTTTTGATCGGGTGTATGGCAGACTACCGCCTTGCAAATTGACATAAATCATTTTCCACCACTGCTTCTTACAACTAGATATAATGAAGTATAAAATTTTAACATATGATATTTATTATATAACTATACATCCATAGTTATAATTTCATATATAACTTATTTCATTCCATTATGTAGAGAATACGACATCGTCAATCATGTATACGGCGTACTACCACCTCACAAAGAGATGTGATTAAATTTAAATTAAGTTTTACATGGAAGGTAATAAGTAATGTATTTAATAAATATATGTGGTTCATATTAAATATATATATTTTTTAAATTTTATATATTAATTACCTTTCTTTTACTTAATTCGTTGAGAAAATGGAAAAAATATTTATGCACACGTACGACCTACCATCTCGATGAGCTGTGTACTTCATTTTCTATCTATATATATTAGGGATTAACCTAAATACATATACAATTAATATATATGATTTTCATATCATGGTTTAAATTTTGGAGATTATCAAAACATTATCAAATTAAGATTACCAAAAATAAAAAATCAATAACATACGTGAAAAACGAAGTAGTTACTATCCAAAAATTAATTTTAACAAGGAATTAATAATTAATGGTTGATAAAAGGGTATAAGTAAATCATATATTATATGATAAATATTATTAGGATTATAAAATATATTTATAATATATTTATATTTATTTCATAGGAGTATAGAGAACATTCCAGATTAGTGGAACTCATGGTAAGAGATTTTTGTCTCAAATTGTCTTCTTTGGGACATAAGTTAAATTATGCACCTATATTACTCCATATGGTGTATATACTATCCATTAGACATGATATATCATGAATAAATTTATTTTAATGATATTGAAAGTTTAATTTTATATTATTATTTAATGGGGCCTATGATTTAAAAGATACCAAAGTGGCAAGGGTTCTTTATACTATCTCATCATTCATCGAGATTGTATATGTATATGATTAATATGATTAAATATTATGATCTATATATTTATAAACAGATGAATATTAATCATTTATGTTTATTTCACAAGAATACATTATTTATCATCTTTTTTTACTCTTTATATAATAAATATTTCAAAATAATTATTATAAGGAAAACCGACATTATTTTAATCTTCCATCAAAAATACTTTCTCTTCTATGTCCATGTTTTCTAAAAAAGTTTTAAAAAAGTTTTACTATTACTGTAATATTGTATAAAATTATTTTTCCCTTTTTTTTACTTTTATAATTTTTTTTAAAATGAATACTTATGTTGTTTTCCAAACAAGGTCCATTTGGATTTTACAGAAATTGTGAAAAGAATATTTGTTTTATCATGTGTGGAATGAATATAATTTCCCACTTCCATGAACATATTTCATTAAATATTAATTTACTATTTTTCAATTTTATTTTCAAATAAAATTAATTCCAAAAATAGTTATAATGTTTTTTTCTAAGAAATGGTTTTCAAAGAAAAGTTTTTTTCCTCAAGATATAATCCAAGTGATATTTCAAAAGAATTTTCCTTCCAAGATAACATCAGTTGATGTCACTTATGCTTTATTGGGGATATGATCCAAGGATACCGTTAATATTATTTCTATTAATGATTTATTTTGATGATGAGAATAATTTTATGAAATCTGTTTCTATTCCACGGGTTATATAATGATAACATTATTATGAAACCAGTTTCTTATTCCATGGGTTATGCTATGATGAAATAATGAAATGGTTATGCAACATATTTATTTTAAAGAGGTTATTTTATGATGAAATATTTATAAAACCAATTTAATTTCTTGGCTTATGAAATGATGAATGTTTTATGGTCTTTTGTAACATTTATGTATGATTTTCATTATGTGATGGGGGGACCTATATCTCTCTCTAATGAATTGGGTGAATATTGATATCACATGAGATAAAAAGGTATGAAATGGGGAGTGAAACTAGTTTAGTATGGGACTATATCCACCATGATAGACATGAGAGTGAATTGTGACTACTATGATGGTTTAGAAAGTAACCCATTACACTATTATAGTCTGGTTAATGAGAATTGAACTACTATGTAAATTACTTTCTATGATTATGTGTATGATACACTCCTATGTGTAATTCCAATGTGATACTCTGATGAATCATGTTCTTTAATTTCATTATGATTCACGTCTCATGAACTACCAATTTTTTTCTATGACCCCAGATTATGATCTTTGATATACAACGAATGGTTTTAAAATATTATACTTAGGTACTCATGCCTTTACAATCATGTTATGATTATATATCTCCATTGTTTACTCTTACTGAGCATTTAATCTCACTATTTTATATTTTTCCTTTCCCCCAGGTTTTGAAATAATATATTTGTTTATGGTATGTATAAGAAGGGTTCTAATTATAGACTTCTTAGTGGGAGATGACATATCTCACTTATGAACAAGTTGTTTATGTTTCCATGTTTAAAAAGGCCCTATAACATTATGATAAATAAGAGTGAGTTTGTAAAATGTGTGGAATATTCATCTAAAATATATAATATATATGTACAAAAATCCTGGTTTGATATAGTTTCAATCATATTATAGGTTTAGTCATCCTTTGGAATCTAGGATGAGAAAAAGTTAGTGAGAACCATAAGGGAAAGGCTAATTATTGGAAAATATATTGTAATTTTTGTGATGTATATAGAGAGTGGTTTCCAAGAAATTGTATACCATTATAAATACCATATGTGGATTTGTAAATAGCACATAGGTACCTAGGGGTAATAACTTTGAAGAGGGCTCAATGAGTTTGAATCAATCATCACGAGGTACTCATTAATGGGCATTACTGCACACCTAGTCTGACACTCCTGTAGGATATGCATTGGAAATTAAAAAACTCTTTAGAAACCATCATAGAGGATTTGAATAATGGCCATGAATTACCTAGGATAATCCTAAGGTTTTATATATTTATTAAAAGGATTAATTATTTAAACATCATAGAAGTAAATTTTTAGGATTATGTGTTTAACCACTATGATTATTATTTCTTATACTATAATTTTTTTTTGTAAATGGATATAACAAGAATAGACCTTGTTAATTCTAAGAATGAAAGAAAATTAAAAGATTTTTTTTATTAATACTCTATAAATTATGGGATATAGAATGAAAAATATTATTTCTATGATCATAAAACTTTCTTAAGATATGAATAGTGATAAAATTTCCAATGAGAAATAGATTGAACAATATTCTATTGTGTTCTTTGTGAGGAAACACCAATATTATTATAGTGATTCTACTGATCTAGAAGTTTACGGGTAATGGATCAGTACCAATGAAAAGATATTTAATGATTTATAGTGTGCATAACATAAAATATACCTTTTTTATTTATATTATTTGGAATTTGAAGTAGATCAATGGAGAAATATTGTAAAGAATATGATTTAATAACATGAAATTGACTCCATGGAATGGGATGAGTTTAAAAAATTATTTTTCAATTAGTACTCTCCTCATAACCTTATAAAATAGAGAATAAATTCATTGAGTTAATGAAGTAGGATGATTAATCTATTAGTACATATGTGGAAAATTTTACAAGAATTTCAAGGTACATTTTTGGTATTATCATCCAACCTAATAGTAAGGTAGATAAATTATTCATTGTCTTAAAACAAAGTCTCCAAGGGGAGTTAGATATTAGGGACATAATTATCTATGAAGAAATCATTTTTTGTTCTATCAAGGTAGAAATAGAATTAGTGTTACCCATGAATCTCAGGGTTTTGATAAGAAAATAAAAATTGAATTCAAAGGAAACTCTTAAAACTATGGAGAAGTTATGATGATATTTCCTTAATGCTCAAAGCATGAAAGGAAACATGGAGGAAATTTTATTAAGGGGACTAGTAGATTTTTTAATTTTAAAATGGAACATAATTAGGAATTCGAATTCCAAATTGATGGGAATAAGTTAAATAATGATTAAAATATAGAGAAATCTCTACAGAATGCACCACCCACACTCTAATATTTCAAATGTATGGAGTCTGATAATTATGATATATAATACCCAAATCAAAAGGTTAATGATGATGATCAATGCCAGAAACCACTTAATCCAAGAGAGAAAGGGAAATCTCATATGATCACTGTTGAAAAGGGGTGTGATAATGTCATGGTGAAAGGTACACTTACCATCCACTATAGAACTACTAATGATTTATTTGACTCTATAGTTACCCATTATTTCTTATAAAAATAATTTTATAAGGGTATCAAGATTCCACCTAAATGATTATATATCGAATTAGTAGTGGAAACCCCTAATGGTATGATGATCATATACAATGTATATGATTCCTCTTCAGTTGATGTTTTTGGGAATGTGCTTCCTACAAATATTTTCATTCATACTCTAGTTTAATTTGATGTCATATTAGAAATGAATTGTATTTATCTACATAAATCCTACATTAATTTCCAAGGAAGGTAATTCATATTTTGTATTCCAAGTAAGTTAATTCATATTTAATATTCCAAAAGAACCTATAATAATCTGTCAGTGAGATGATAAATATGAATTTTTGATTGAAATCACATCCATTATATGGGTTTTGATTCATATTCAAGAGGGGAATTTATCTTATATGGTTTTGGAGAAACTCAAAAACAATTTTATTCCTATTGTGCATGTGTTTTTTGACGTATTTACAAATTATTTTGTCATTCCACCAAAATGGGATTCTGAGTTCTCAATAGAACTCATACTGTGTGCTACACCTATTTTAAAGACTCACTACAGAATGGATCTAATTGAGTTAATGGAATTAACAATGAAACTCCCCAAGAACCTGGAAAATAGATTCATTTATACAAATGTTCCACCTTGGTGTGAACTTATTATTATTATTATTATTATTATAAAGAGATATGGATCAATTCCACTCTTCATTGATTATTAGGAGATGAATAACATCATGATTAAGAACCAGTAACCTCTACCCCATATTGATGACCTATTTGATCAATTGTGCAGACCTCAAAAATTTTCTAAGATCAACTTTCATTATTATATCATCGACTGAGAGATAAAATGGAGAATATACCCAAGGAATCATTTTATAAAAGGTATGTACACTATGAATATAGAGTTATGACATTCGATCTTACTAATTTCCCCACTATATTTTTGATCTAATGAATAAAGTGTTGATAAATTACCTTAATCAGTTTTTGGTATTCTTTATAGACAATATTATTATCTATTCAATGTAAAATAAAGAGAATGAATATCACAAGAGAACTGTAATGAAGAAAACTAGAAAGTACAAGTTGTATGAAAAAATTTACGAAGTGTGAATTATAGCTAAAAATGACTCATTTTTGGGTCATATAGTTGCAAGATAGTGTATATCGGTTGATCCATAAAAGATTGAGGGTATATAATGTGTTTTCAGGATAACCATAGTGACTAAGATACAATATATTTTTTTGGTTTGGATGGATATTATCAATGATTTTTAGAGAATTTATCATGACTATCTAATCCATTAAATACGTTAACTTGGAAGGGATCTATGTTTCTTTGGACATATGAGTGTGAGGAGAATTTCAAGGAACTAAATAAAATATTATAAAGTTCACCCATGATTATAATAAATTACAATGGATAATGGTTTATAAACTATAGTGACGCATCCATGAAGGGATTATGATGAATTATCATAAAAAATTACATGGTTATAGATTATGACTTGTGATAATTAATGGTTCGTGAGAAAAATTACCCAACTCATAATTTATAGTTAGCTGTGTTAATTATTAAATTAAAGATATGAATGCTTTATCTTTATGGTGAAAAGTGTGATACATATACCAATATAAAAAGTTTAATGTTTATATTCTTATAGAAGTAGTTGAAAACGATCCAAAGAATATGGTTATAGATAATTAATGATTATGATTTCTCAATACATTAACACCTTGGGAAAGAAAACAATGTGGAAAATGCTTTATGTCAAATGGATTATGATATGTTATCCAAGATGAGGATCACATATGATACAATATTTATTTATTTGGAAAGGATAGATCAACAAAATACTGAATAAAGGGGTGAAATATTATGTTTTTCAATAGAATGTTCAACCATCCAACCAAGTGAATATTAAAAAGGCATTTAAGGGAGATGTAGAGCTGCAAAAGAAAGTGGGAAATTTTCTAATTTCATTGTAGATCATGATGGAAGGATAAGGTTTAGGAACTATGTATGCATTCTATCCAAATCCAAATTGATGAAGGATATTTTAGAGATATCTCATAGTTGTTTATTCTCTATTCATCCTATATGTTTTCATATTTATAGAGATATGAATGAATATGTCTTGTGGGATGGCATGAAAAGAGGTATCATAGAGTTTTTATCTTGGTTCGTGGTATGTTAGTAAGTTAAGGATAATAGAAAAAATATATAAGAAGATTCTACATACATTACCCATACTAGAATGTGAAATGTAAAAAGACTATGTATTTTGTCATTAGACACCCAAAAATGTGTAATGAGAATGATTCTATATGGGTTATAGCCAATATACTTAAACAGCCAACACAATTCATCACAATTAGAGTAGAATTATCTCATGATCAACTTTATAGAATATACATTAAGGAAGTGGTAAGGTGTCATGGAGTTACACATTCCATTATGAATGACTAGGATATGAGATTTACATTATTATTATAGATAAGCCTTCAAAAAAATCCAGATATGAAGTAAATTTTCTGCACTGCATATCATCCTCAGATATATGGTCAGTTTGGGAGAAAAATTAAAACCCTAGAGGATATGATGGGATCTTATTCTATGAATTTAAATGCTCTATGGGATAGATACCTTCTTCTAGATGAGTTTTCGTATAACAATTGATTTCAATAAAGCATTTATCTGGGTCCTTTTGAAGTTCTCTATGTAAATAAGTGTATAAATATAATATTCTATAATGAAGTTGGAAAAATAAATCTATTGGGGTGTAATAAAGATGAATAAATGGAAGATAATAATAGTTTCATTCATCAACACTTCATAGAAATACATAGTTGGAAGACTAGTTATGCAAGAAATCACTAGCATGATCTAGAATTTGAAGTTGGTGATAAGGTTTTTCTAAGAATTTTCCATGGAAGAAACTTAATGAGATTTGGTAATAAGGGAAAACTAAGACTTAGGTATATTGTTCCATTCAAAATTATTGACCATATAGGGATGGTATCTTACTAGTAGATGCTTCCCCCAAACCTCTCTCAAGTTCATTATATGTTACACATATCTCTTTTAAGGAAGTACAAACCTAATCCTTTACTTGTACTAAACTCTGAGGGTGTACATCTTGAGAAAGATATTTCTTATGAAGGACAACCAATGGATATTTTGGATCGTAGAGAGAAAGTATTGTGAAATAGTACAACCCCCAGTTGAAAGTAATTTTTTTTAAAACCATTAGTTTGACGAATCTAAATGGGAATTTGATGAAATGAGGAGGTAAAATTATCCTCATTTGTTTTATCAAAGTAATGAATTTTTAGGGAGAAATTTATTTCAAGGGGGAAGAATATGACACCATATGTTTTATTACTGACTGAAAATTAATTAATGTTTTATTAAGATAAACCCCATTTTAAGGGAAAAGGGAGAAACCACCATGAAATCAAAGACATAAACAAGTCAAAATGCCCCCAATGGTCCAAAAGTTCAAGACCAAACAAAAACAAGAGAGAACCCCTACCAACATCAGAAATGGTTATATATAAATAAAACATATTGATAAAAATTAATTAATTTTTAGAAAATTCTTTATATGTTTGGAAAAAAATATTTTCTTAAAAAAATTATTTAATTTTATAAGTAATTAATGAAAGAAATTTTCAATAATTTTTGAAACTTTATTTGAAAATAACAATATTTTTTAATTCTCCATGTTAATCTTATCTTGGAGTTAATTTTTTATAATTTTCTGAAAAGACAATTTTTTAGTGAATAGTTAAAATAATGGTTTTTATTAAGAATTGTATTTTCATTTACAACATTTAAAAACATAAAAAATATTTTAATATGGTTTTAAAAGTAAAATAAGTTCAATTAAATATTATTTATTCCAGTTTTGGAAATTTTAATCAATTTAGTATTGAATTTTGTTATTAAAACTTTCTCTACTTATGAAACATTTACCCTTTGAAAAACTGCTTTCTCGACATGTTTTTAGTATTAATTTTAAATCACATTTTCCAAATCTTTGAATGAAATTTGAAAAAATGGATTCCATATTTTTAATTAGAATAATTTACATTATTTAATAAGTTCAAATTAATTTTTTTACCTTAATGAATAGTACAAGAAGTAAAAATTAATTAACGTGAATAAAGTGAAATGGGTTTACCAGGAGTTAAACTAAAAAGATAAGGGTTATAATGACATAGAAACATTCCAAAAACCCATTTTATGGAAATATTTAGAACTTATATCCCTTAATGTTTTTAATGGTCTATTTTAAAGGCTTTTTGGATGTGAAAAACATTTGTACACCTTTTTTTCAAAAATTATAAGTGTTGTACTCACCTCACTTATAAAAGGCCACCCACTCTCCACTCCTATTAAAAAATAAAAAAAATTATTCTGACACTAAATATGAAAATAAATACCATAATTCCCTCATATCATCCTACAATCCTTGATTTTGTGATTAGGCTAACCTGGGAAGCCTTTTGGTATTAACCAAGTGAAGTTGTCTGAAGAAGAGATAAATTCCCTAATGGAGCATTTTATTTTAATTATTGATATACCTACTTAGATTAAAATTGAAACATTATAATATGGTAATATGAGTTTATTATATAGAATTAGGTTTTTATGTCTTTTCATTAACTCAAACAGTATCCTCCTCCCTCAAATGGTAAAAAACCGTTGATAGTGTGTACGACATACTACTGCCTCACAAATAGAAGTAATTAGTTTTCCATTACCGCTTCTCATGGAATGATATAATGAAGTATATAATATTTTATATGATATTTTTGATATAATTATAATATCAGACGTACCTTCATACTTTCAATTCTATAGAGAATACAATAACATTAATCATGTGTAAGATAGACTACCGCATCACGAAGAGATGTGATTTGTTTTTCAATTACTTTTTACATGGAAGGTAATAAAGGATAAATTTAATTAATATATGTGAAATATATTACATATTATTATTTTATAAAGTTAATATTTTATTCAACTTTATTTCACTTTAGCCTTAGAGAAAATTGAAACAATGTTCAGAAGTACGTACGACCCACTATCTCGAGAAATGATGTATTTAATTTCCTATATATAAATTTTATAGATTACTATAAGTAAATATATAATGAATATATATTATATTTATATAATATTTAAATTTATATATTTGATTTAATCATGACCAAAATAAGTGTTCTAAAAATGACAAAGAAAACACATTTGTGAAAAACAAAGCAATTATTACAAAAAACATAATATTAACAAGGAATTGTTAATAAATGGGTAACAAAAGGGTATAAGTAAATAAAATATGATATTATATATAGGATTATTATTTTAAAATATATTTTTAATAAATTTATATTTATTATAAAGTAGGCTATAGTGCTTTCAAGGAAAGATGAACTCAAGGTAAGATTTTGTTGCCTCAAATTGCATTCTTTGGGACATTAGTTATATTATGAAGATATATTCTTAAGGGAAGTATATATATTACCACATTTACATGTTATACAATTAATATAATTATTTTAATAATATTAAATGTTTTATTTTATTTTATTCTTTAATGGGACCAACTATTCAAAAGATACCAAAGTGTTTAGGGTTTTATGATATAATATAATAATTTATTGAGATTGTTAATGTTTATGATTCTCATGATGAAATATTATGATATATATCTTAATAAAATCAATAAGATTATTTTACTATGGTTATTTCATGAGAATATATATTTTCCATTTATTTCACTCTCTTAATACAATTAATATTTCAAAAGAATGTTTTAAATTAAAACTAAATTTATTTCTATCTTTGGTAAAAACCATTTCTATTCCATGTCCATTTTTTATAAAAAAAATTCTAAAATTTTAATGACCCAAAATTATTGTTTAATGTAATTTTACCCAATTTATACTTTTAATTTTTTTAAAAGGAATCTTTATGTCGTTTTATATACAAATCCCCTCAAGATTTTACCAAAAAAATGAGAAAGAAATATTTGTTTTGACATTTAAGACCTGAACAAAATTTCATTCCATCAAGAACATTATTTGATATAAATATTACATTATAAGTTTTTAATTTTTTTAAGTATAGTATTTACAAAATATTTTATGAATTTCTAGTTTTAAAATGTTATTTTTAAGGATAACTTATTTTCCTCAAGTAACGTTCCAAGTGATCCTTCAGAATCATTTTTCATTTAAAATGACATCCTTTACATTACTTATGATCTACTGGGGATATAATAGTAGCATAAAATTCTTATTATTTAAATATATTTTTGTTTTTTATGATGATAAGATGTTTATGAAACCTATTTCTCTTCCATGATTTATACTACGATAAAATATTTATGTAACCAGATTATTTTTCCACAGGTTATGCTATGATGAAATGATGAAATGATTAAAAAATATATTTCTTTTACTGAGTTTATGATATGATGAAATGTTTATGATATAAATTGATTTTTTATGGGTTATTATAGGATTAATTTTATTATTATCTTGTGGAACACGTATGTATGATTTTAATTACGTGACAAGTGATTCCTATCTCACTCCAATGCATTGGGTATATATTGAATTCTCATGAGTTAAATAGGAAAGGAATGGGGAATGAACCCAGTTTAGTAATGGGATATTTACACTATGATAGTATTGGGAGTGAAACTTGAAAACTATCATGGTTTGGGGAGTGAACTCATTGCACTATGATAATCATGGAAATGATTATTGAAGTACAAAGGAAATGATTTTATATATTTATGTATCTTCTATATTTATATGTGTTATCTGAATTTTATACTATCATGGTTAATTTTATTTTATTTCCTTATGATTCATGTCTAATGAACTACCAATATTTATTCCCTGACACAAGATTATGATTTTTGATATGTAGGGTATGGTTTTTAAATATTACTCTCATGTTCTCATAAACCTACGCTCAGGTTATGCTTATGTATCTCTCTTGTTTACCATTACTGAGAATCTGAGATCTCAATTTTTTTTCTTTTACCTATGTTATGTAGAAATTTATTATGTATTATTTTTATAATAAGTGTTCTAGTTATTGAGAACTTTGTAGGGTATAACAAAACTAATATATCAGCTAGTTGTTTGTGTTTCTAAAGTTCCAAAGTCAGTATAGCATTACAATCCTATGGCGTGTGTCAGTGTAATGTAATGAATCTTCATTTAAAATATGTAATATATATTTATTGAAATCTTGGGTTACTATAATAACTTATTTCCTTTTCAAATATAACATATTATAGATATTTAAAAAAATGAGAGTTATATTCTTTATTTATTCATTACTTAAAGTAATATAAATGTAATTATCAATGGAAAATATAATCAAAATTCTATATATTCTAATATAGGTTGATGATAGTATAAATACACTTATCTAATAAAATAAATTAATGTTTATAGTTATCTTGATTCATTAACTCATAGTTTTAACCATATTTAACCCATTCTACCATTTATCATGGTGACAACTTTTTTACAATGATTACTATTTATTATGACCAAAAATAAAGTTGGCCTAATTTAAAAATATGAAACTCATAATTATAAATATGAATTCAATTTTCAAGATTCAATTCCTATGTTTTTAGAAAATTAATTTTAATATATATATGAAAAATGTATCGAAATTTATTTTTATAGAGAAGCAAAATTTTTAAACATAAAAATGATTTAACAAAAAATGAAGTATAATATTGATTTAAATAGAAATAATGTGATCATTTTTAATAAAATTAAGCTTATGTGAGTTATAGACCAATTTAACGTAGAATATAATTTCATAATTAAATGAAAATAAATGGCAGTTTGAGCCAAAATTGATATTTTTTACTATTTATCTAAAAAATAAATATTTTCAGTTAAATTACAAAAAATAACTAGAAGTTAATTTTTGAAATGCATATTTAATTTTTTTTGTTAATTTTATAAAATATAATTTCAAAATTAAAAAATTAATTATAATTTCCCTTAAAGAAAATTTCTAAAAACCATTTTTAGAAGAAACGTATTTTTATAGAATAAAATGAACTTATTATTATTATTATTTATCAAATAAATAAAATAATAATAAATTTATTAATGGAATTAATTTATTTTTATTATATAAAAATTAAATTACATATACTTTATTATGTGGTTATTTTTATTCGTACCTACCAACCTAACAAAATAGTTATAATTATCATATTTAAATAATATTATTTCATAATTCATTTAGGATCAAGGTTTGATGTGGTGTACTCAAACGAACATAGTGTTATTTTAAAAGAAAGTATACAGTAAAATATTACGGTATTATATTCTCCAATCATGATATAAATTTTATCCTAATATTTCTTATTCATCTTTTTTAGACAGAAAATATTGTAACACAATAATTAAATCAGACATAGATTTTAACATCAACTTTAATAAATAGGTTATCACTAGATAACATATTATGATTATAACTCTATAATAATCCAAATTGAAAATGAGTTTCTAAAAATGTACCTTGGTAGGTGAGTGTTACTTTCCACATAAGACATGATTTATTTAACTTCATATTTCTGGATTTTAAGAAATTCAATTACCATTGGGATATAAAATATGATAAAATTAATTTTTTTCCCTTTATATAAGCATTATTTAATCATTAGTCATACATCATCATGATCGTGATAAATTTTTTGTTCCTAAATCAAAAAAATTAGCATTTAATCGATCATAATATCCACAAAATAGTGAAATTTTATTCCTCATCTCTATAAATGAAATGGTTAGCACAAGATAAAATAGTAGCTGAAGATAAAATTAAAACTCCTCAAATATTATTGATTAAATTTGAACCCAAATATCATAATTCTTTGATAACTTATTATTTATTTTATCCCCAAAAAACATTATCAGTTATAAAATCACATACTCAAATATATATATATATATATATACATGCTCTAATCACATATTCTAAAGTTTTTTTTTCAAATAACCTAAATTACCATGATATAAAGTAAAACAAATATTTTAAAATTCAACAAAGATCACCATGTAGAGTCATACAATAACTTTAAAGGTCGTCTATATTTTTTTTTATAAATATCAAATTTGGATAAAAATTTGTTTTTAAGGTGATTGATACAATTAAAAATATGTTTCCAAAATTCAAATTTTGTAAATTTTCCATACAATTAAATATTATTATGAAAATAATTGAATATTTTCCCTTAATCCTCATAAAAAATTGGAATTCAAAAATAAAACTATATAATAATCATATATTCTCTAATTTATCTATAATTAATTTGACTTTAAATCCATAAATGTTACATTCATCAATGAGTGATATTCCTTTTCCCCTTTTCCTTAGAAAGAAAAACCAATATTTCCTCCATATAAAAAATATTGAAAATAAAATAAAATTATTAAAATCATAATTCATACTTGATATAATGGTTCCCTCCCACCAATGGTACCTTTCAAAGGCCGACAATGAGGAAAGTGAGATGGTGAGAACCTAAATCCTACCTTTAATAAGCTATATTTTGGCTACAAGAACATATGGTGCATCATACATAAAAATGGGAGGCATTACCTTCTAAAAGAATATGATTAAAGAGATACAAAAAAAGCACAACCATCATCTCACTCCCAAAAAGGTAAAATAAATACCAAGTATATGCATGTAATGTCCTAAAAAGTGGTACAACAAAAAAAGGAAACTAAATTTAATCAATAGATAAACTTGGTATCGATCTTGAAGGTGAAAGAGCTCTTGTATAACCATTAGATAATGTATAATTCCCCATATCCAGTGTTCTCAAGCTGACTTGAGAGAAATTTTGTTTATATTTAGGGATAAAAAACATGTATAATCATTTGGACACTCCCCAAAGCCTCTCATTCAAAAGATAAATAAACAATAATAATAATGCTCAGTGAAGAAAAAGTAAATCTAATACATCACCAAAATAGGTGTAATAAGTAATCATCCCCACCACGGGTATCAATCACCACATAACTCATAAAATAGGTCATATATTATAGTAACAAAAAAGGGTACCCCACTGCTTCTTCCTCATTTGTTTTCTTCTCTTCCCTAACATCATATGTCTTGTGTCATATCTCTCCAAAAGAAGTTATCCAGAAGATACCTGGGCAGACATATCACCACATGAATATCATGCATCACATCATCTCATTATGTCATTAAATATATACATAAATTAACCGAGTAGTATATTAGATTCACCAAAACCCATATTTCATGTATCATACATCAATTATCACACCTCAAACCATCACAACCCGTAAGTTGATTCATGTACCTCAAGCAATCCAAACCCATAAACATCATACCTATAATAATAATTTGGATACTATGTCTAGTGATACATGTGTGTTAAGTAACCAATATCCATTACAAACCTTTAGACACATATATGGGGAAACTAACACCATGTATTCTTGGAAACAATATTCCCAAGAGAATAGAACGAGGCTAATGGGGGAAATCAGCCATCCGTACCTTTCCAACCTAGATATTAGAGAATACACCCTCCTAGATTCCACTAGGTGTCAATAATTCTACTGATGTGGGTGATTTTCCATATGAAATCATAATACATAAAGGATATAATAACTCACCACATAACTTGTGGAATTAACCTAGTCTTAGGCACAACTGTAGCTATCATAACTCGAACACTTGGCCGCCATTGCTAAGAACTAGGAATATTTTAAGCACACAAGAATATGAGAATAATTTCATTAAATTACTTACTCCATTTAAAATTAAACGTTATGTTATTTAATTCATTATCCATTAATTAATATTATTTGGATTTTCATTTTATTAACCATAACAGTGAAACCATGCCATCCAAAAATAATCCAATCGAGTCAATAGTTTTTAAAAATTAATATCGTTTCCATTCCAACAAGAACCATACCCATCATTTAAATCTTTATTAATCATCATTACCATTCCTTAATTATAAGTTTTATAGGATAAATACTAATTCTAACAAATATTCATGACCAAGAAAAACTAGCTACCTCAAGTAGTGGAGAAATGAATTCAGATAAACAGGTAACCTGATCACCCATCCATTAAATAGATTTATTATGAAGTAGGTATCAAAAATTTAAGAACAAAAATGGGAGTAAACAACTTCAACATGTAATGTAAAACATGGTTCCATCCCATACCCCATAATGCATATCACTATGAATCTTGACATAACATGCATCAAATGCTACCACAAACCTAGGCCTCCCCACTAATATCTTATAAGCCAATATAAATACCAGGATCACATCACATCACATAGAAAGGCTAACATTTGGAGAAAAATAAAAGGTAGAAAGAAAAAAAGGCCAACATGGAATCCAACACTAAAAACATGGAATTTAGCCTCCATTATCAAGTGGTATCACTCAACTAGAAACCTTTATCTTTATCAAACAAATGGTTTTATTTTTTATTGAATTATCTGATTCAATTATTATACGTTATACCTATAGGTAACTTTAGAGGTCAACTATAAAATCTATTAAATTATTTTAACACTCCATTAAATACAAATTTCAGTTTAAAAAAATGAGATAATAATAATAGTCATTTAACATGCCTTTAATTTTTATCCACAATAAGCATTTTAGCTCTAGGTTCTTTAGACATTTCCATTAATATGTTGAGGAAAAAATTAATTAAACATTCACAAAGAATCCTTTTATTTCCATAAAATTATTAGAAAAAATAGTTTTATTACCCATTACACCGTGTATTTATTTAGCCAACCAAAAAATTTCAGGATTTACGTTCTTTACCATTTTCATACAACTAAACATGCTAAACCATAGAAAAACAAACATGATAACTAATCACAACACAAATATAAATATATATTGTAAAATTAGAGAAACCCCAATATCATAGTGAAAGAAAAAATGATCCCTAACCATTAACCAATTCTTTATTAAGCTAGTTTATCCTTTATTAGAGAAAATTACAACACCTCCCAAAAAGAGAATGCAAGTTCAATTTATGATTGAAAATAAATAAATTTAGAATTAATGAATCCCATACCTCAAGGATCCAATGTTCTTCAAAAAATAACAGAATGAAAATAAATATCCCAATCATGTCTCTCACAAGAAGACTACACCCCTCCAAGAATGACTCACCGAAAGTGTCTCGAAAACAACCATGAAAACTTCATTAGAAGAATGGATATTAACCACCATTAAATAGAAATAAAGAACATAATAATATATGACCAATCAATTAATAAAGAACAAGAAATAGAATAAGAACTCACCTAAAAATTTCATGGATCGAGCATTGGTATCTGGGGATTAAACAATATTGATAGTGTTATAAAACACCCTAAGGAATCACCTATGGACACCAAGAGTTTTTTTTCAGGGGGACCATAGGTTTTGGCAGACCGATGGAGCTAAAGGTTTTATAGGTACACTTCCAAAAAAGCATTCACTCTGTGAATGGGTAATTAATGTTGTTAATTTCCCATGTTTTATGTTACTTTGAAAAATACATCACCTAAAACAATTTTACATGAATTTAATTCACATCAAAAATTCCATTTTCACAATTTTATTTTTTCATGGTTGAATTCACTGAGTGAAAAAACTATTCCATTCATGTCATGAGTTTTATATGCAATCTAAATAGACCTTTTGAATCACCCTCATACAATCCAGGAATTACATTCATTCCATGAACTAAACTCCAACACGAACCATGAACTAAACATTCATGATTTGAACTCTCATTAATATCATGAGCTCCTCCTAATTTTATATTCCAACTCCCAAACACCACTAGACCTACAATAGGACATTTTGAAGAACCTTGATCTGAAAAAATATAAAAAGGATTAGGCTAGAAATCTCCATTACCATATATAATATACTTCTTAAACAATTCTCATACTTATGGATTGAAAAGTAAAAAACATAGATAATGAATAAAATAGGTTCATATAAACAACCATCCTATGAGATACCTCTCAAGAGTGTCTCTAACATAGGATCTTGTCCACCGAATTTAGAGGAACAAAGCATAAAACCTAGAATCACCAACAATCATCTCCTAATCCAACACTTTAGGGAGATACCTATAAAATAATAGTAAGGCCATAAATAAGAATCAAAGAATAGATTACCATATTATAAACCAAATAAAGGTCAACAACCACAAATAGGAAACCCTATTAGAGAAGAGATAAGAAATAAAAAAACTTAAGTTAATAATCATGTATCTATAACCCAACTTCTATGGTTCTCTCCCCCATGCCACCATGTTACCATAATACACAAACCAAAAAATACCACTCTCTCAAAATAACTTCTCTAGGCAGTCCTGGATCTCCACAAGCAACTCCTAAAAGGCCAAATCATAATAAATTTTTACCTTAAACTAACAAATGAAATTGGAATCATGATGTAGATAATGGTGGTTTTGTGATTCATGGAAGAAATAAAGCATCTTTCTCATCTTCATGGTACATTCTATCATACACTTCCTAGATCTGATATCAGCCAACACATTTAAAGGACCAAAAACCAAGGAGAAATCTTATTACCACAACCAAACCTTCACTTACCATGATGAAGGGTCACCTTTAAGAACACTTGATCTACAATATCAAACTCAAAATTCCTCCACCTATGATATTAATAGGTTTTTTGATGATCCTAAACTTCCTTCATCCTCTCACAAATTACCCAATCCAACTTATTCATGTTTTTCATTAGTTTTGGCCCGAGAACTGTGAACTCTCAAAACATAACACTTCACAACGGGTAATGTCAATGTTGATCGTACACAAATTCCTATTTTTCTATATCAATGGCTATGTGAAGAATATTTTCGTAAGAAAAATCAACCAAAGGTGTATACCTCATCCACCGACCTCAAAAAATATAGCACACAAGTTAACAATAATTCTTAAATAATCTAGATGGTACACTCTTTCTAACCATCTGTCTATGGATTAAAGGTAATGATATTGAATAACTAGGAGACAAAAGATTACTGGATACATATCTATAACCTGGAAGAAAAACAAGGGTAATGATCAAAGGATATCAACCTTTGGAACTCATGGAGTCTCATTATCATCTCTTGGTACTTTATTGACAAAAACTCTACTAATCTTGCATCTCGAGGTACTACCTAGAAAAATTATCCACTAATAATGACTCCTTGATCTCTATAAAGTGGGATGATTTCATCAAATGATCAACTACCACCCATGTAACATAAAATCCTTCCTATGCTCAAGGTAAACTCGTAACCAAGTCCATCAAATTTTCTCCCACATTCATGGAGGAATGTCTAATGGATGGATTAAACCATTAGAAACATGGTGATCAACCTTCGCATTCTGGAAAACCAAACATAAATACAAAAAATATCTAGATACATGCTTTAACAATGGCCACCAAAAATACCCTCTCAAAGATCGATACATATTTTTCACACCAGGATTATATTTCAAGGTTTAACTATGGAAATCCTAGAGAACCATATCATACATTTCCAATGGAATGAAATTACTTAAATAAAAAAACTAGTGTAATTCATCCATAGACCAACCATCAGGGAAATCACTAAAGATAACTCGACCTCTCCATAACTCCCCCTCAATATCCCCCATCTAGGACTCATCCACTGACTACAAAAAATATAATTAAATTATCATCTGGAAAAGATAACCTCTGAACCCAACCTCTCCCATATCTATATTCATTGTTGATAGATCTTCCATCACTCTTCAACAATATAAAAATTCATTCATAACATGAATACACTAGGTCCTTCGTAGCACATCAGCAACATCAATAATCTTTCCTATTATTTATGAAATATTGAAGTCAAAATCCTAGAAGAATTTCATCTACCATTAATTCCACAAGTTTAGGTCATAGTGGGAGAATACATACCTATGGAATTTATGATTTTTTAAAACCAAAAAATGTTCACTGAGGTGGTAATGAAACCAAAACATTTAGAAAAACATCACTGCATCCAACAAGAGATAATGGGTGGAATAGTTATACCCATGGGGAAATAATTTCTAATACCCATAAGAAGAAATTGATATTTTTTTCATTAGAACGTAGTCCAACCCAATATGTGAAGTATTAAAGAAAACCTCTAACTAAATTCCCTCTTCTAGTAGAAGATGAACTGAAGCACCAACCAAATTCTCTTCCAGGTAGACTACAAGACCAAGTAAACTCCATACCTCTGTGACATTCTTGGTGGATGACCACGAAATGATTATAGTGACCCAACATTTTCCTAAATGTCTAATTTTAAAGATAAACTACATTATATTTATACATTACAGGATTTAAAGGTTTAGTGTCTTGGAAAAATTAGGATCTTATATCACTTATACCAAATAAGACAAAAAAATCGTAAAGTACTTCTTCTTTATCCAGTTAAAATATCTCACATTCTCCTTAGTACATGAATTCACCTAAGGATATACATTAAATAAAGGGGTTTATCTAAAATTCCAATAATGGGAAGCATAAAATAGAAGAAATAAGAGTCACAAATCAATTGTACATGGGTGAGACTAATCCTCAAAATAATATCACAATAATGGGAACATGATCATAATAATGTGGATGAAATTGGAAAAATTCATGTAATTTGGAGATGCATAGAAATTAAACATCATGTAATAGTTGCGAACAAAGCAATCATCATGACCACACATAATATATGTGAAAAATTATTACATAATAATTGTGAATAAATATATAATCATATTCATGCATGATACAAATTATCTCATGAGATATATCATATTACCCAATGAATGTTAGGGCTATATAATTTGGATCCTACATGTCACATAATAAAATGATCATAATCATGAAATACATAGAGAAGGATAACTATCATAGTCAGGAAATAACCCATGAAAAGGAATGGGCTTAATAAATGACTCTATATAAAATACATAATGGAATAAACTTTTATATTCCCAAATTAAAAGGGATATAATATTTTGGCATAAAATTTTGTTGTTTTATGAATAAGAAACAACTATAGAGGAGTAAGAAATGTGTTTTGAAAAAATAATGTCCTTTTGAAAAATATTATTAATTGGATTGTAAATAATTGGGAAATTGTATTAACATGTATATCCCAAAAAGAAAAGTTTATGGATAGTAAAAGGACAAATTTTTTATATTAAATAAAAATTCCTAGTAAAATAAATATGAAATAGGTGATAACCTAAAATAAAGAGTTTAGTTTTAATAATCCCATTACCTTAATTCCTATTTTATTTCACATCTTTTTTATCTCTTAACTAATTAACATTGGTTTATAAAAAAATTTATCGAAAACACAATTATTTTAATTTTTTCACTACATTTAAATGATAATCATCAGATTATATTTCTTAATTATTTTTGTCAAAAAGAAAACATTTTGATATCATTCTTTTCTTAAAAAAATCTCATTTTACTTTGATTTATTATTTTTTGTTCAAGGTAATTTACACATAAATAGAATTAATTCAAAAGTCTTAAAATACATATATTTATACATACAATTAGGATATTGTTTTATAACCATTTGTAAGGTTGGTTATAAGAAAATAATTGGAAACGTCCTCACTAGTATTAAACCATGTGTTAATGATACATTTTTCGTAGTATAGGAGTGAGATGTATAATATATCATTATATAAAAAATTACCTTTTTATAGTATATTTAAATTATAAATATTATTTTAACAACCAGTATAATATTTTTAAGAATGATTGAATTAGAAAAGGTAAAGAGGATATGAAATTAGAAAAGGGAAAAAATTACGAAAGGATATGACCTCTTTCATAAAGTGGTTCCTTTTATATGACCTTAAATTCTTTAAATAATAGAGTTTGATTACTGAAAAACATATATAATATTGATAAGGGACTTTTGGAAGAGTAGTTGGTATAGGATTGGATTTAATAAATGTGGTAAAAGTGGTTTTCTATGGGGGAGAGGGGTTATTTATACTTGAGGAGAGGGTATTTTTGATTTAAAAATATTTAATAAAATACTTTATCCAATGTAAAATGTGTAATAGTGATATTTGTGACATTATAAAATAGAATAGAATTAAATTTTATTATTTTATGAATCTTAATCACTTTAAAATTTTAATTCATTAGTTTAACCTGTCACAACTTGTCCTAGAGGGGACTGTGTCATGACTACCCCAAGACCGCCTCTGATAGGACATGGGTTGGCGACTAGTGATGAGTAGGCATATCCCAAAAATGGGATGCATTTTCATAAGTACCTACACACACACACAAACACAAACACAAACACACACACACACACATCTCCAATCCTGAAATGCTGAAATATAAAAACACTAAGTATAAAAACATTCATACACTAAGATAATGACCATAGAGTATGCCAGTAGGAAATGTGGAAAGTAAAAAGGGCTAGATTACAAGCTGACCCCAAAAATGAGTATGGAACAATGAATACACAAGTTCATGAAACTCATCCATAGAAAACCATACCTAAAGGGTAGGCGTAGGATAGGTGTCTGAAGCCGTAGGAGAACCACATGTCTGTCGTACCACTCTAAGAAACACCTATTTCTGGTCCACCTAGAACTCCATCAAATAATCAATATTCCACACAAGACATGACACGTGATGAAAATTACCATGTTGGGGTGAGTAAAACAATACTCTGTAGTATACCCCAAAACCAAAAAGGAATAAAACTTAAAAACAGATGAAGTAGACCACAAATAAACACATGAAGTACACCATAAAGAAAATACACGAGGTGTAGTTAGGTCACACAGGTATAAGTTTAAAGCATAAAGAGAAGGAATTTTAGTTATAATACATAGATCTCCAAGTTTTCATTATGCACAGAGTGTTTATGGTTCATGGGTTATCTACGGAACACATAGCGTTGATGGTTCAGAAATAATTGACGAAACATGGAGCGTATAAGGTGCACAAAGCATCGATGGTGCATGGATCTTTGATGGGGAACAGAGAATCAATGTCACATTGAGTGAAAATGGCGCACAAAGCATCTATGGATCATAAAGCCCACGAGTCACATTGTCACCAAGTCATAACCAGCCACATGAT
The DNA here is from genome assembly GCA_963277665.1 of Viscum album. Taxonomy (NCBI): domain Eukaryota; kingdom Viridiplantae; phylum Streptophyta; class Magnoliopsida; order Santalales; family Viscaceae; genus Viscum; species Viscum album. The sequence goes on from OY728132.1 coordinate 88,408,948, forward strand.
TCCACTCGTAGTACACTAGTTTCAAGAGAACCTACACCTCAAGCCATTATTTCTTAAACCAAATTCCAAAAAATGTCACTTAGAGTATTGGAAAAGGAACATCTCATCGCAAGGGTCTAAATAGCAGAAATGACTCGTCAAATAGACACATAGTATGAACCAGCTTGGCCTGCTGGTCGTGACCCACTAGGCTCAGATCATTGGGCCCAGACCACTAGGTTGGACTATTGGGCGGGTTAGAACTGACCTGCTAGGATACTAGAGTGGCCCGACCACACTAGTCTGGCAAGCACTCCATGTCAATTTACTCCAGTAGATGCGGACCACCCTGGAAATTCCCCCTGGTTCACATCGTATTCATTGACTGTGTGGATCCCTCAGGTCAATTGGTCAATGCGACATCGAATCTTGTTTCAAATGGATGTCCCACCTCTTCTACACACCCTATAACACGCCGTCACATGTTCCACTGATGCATCTCTGAGCCGCATACCATCTTTCCATTACGGCCTCCTATTGAATCCCCTGGTCACTGCCTGCTACTTCTACCTCCGTGGGCTCAACCTCGTCTAGCATTACCACATTCATGGTCATGCCACCACCACCTACTCCCACGGTCGCCACTGTGGGTGACCTTTTCCATGGGCGACCCCCATCCTCTGCCGCACCCGTATACAGCCACAACCACATTCCACTGGGTGCCGACAATGACCCTAGTTTCTCAGGTCTCTCCCATTTTCTGGAAGTCTGTTTCTCAAAAAGGGTCCACATCGATGATCCTCAAGTCGTGACCTTCACTACCTTGGGATTCGATCCATCTTTCTAGCACTTTGGGAACCCAATGATGTTTGGAGCCTCCATAAAAATTTCACCTTGACCACGAGGGTCCAATTATGAAGAACTCTAAGAATAGGGGTTATAGGAACACATGGAATTATCAAAGATAGATCTTGGCCATGTTCATGCCAGCGTTGATCCATTCATGTTAGAAGGTTGAACATAGAACAAGAATAGATAATCAAAAAGATATATCTCCTTTTTAAACCCTGAAGCAATTTTTCCATCCCATAAGAATGGGAGATCCATGGATAAAAATTTTTTTGGGTTGGTCTGCATTCATCATTTGAATCTAAAAAGGGAAAGGCAATCACTTAAAAATAAAACACTCTCACTCAATGTTACATTAGTCATTAATAGAGAACAAAGGTATGTGTCATCGTCGATCCATGATCATCCTACATTCATCATCAAGATAGTTTAATTCCACACCTTAGAGGAATTTCAAGTGGATAGTGATAGCCCCGAATTCCTGACCAAGGTTTCATTAATGGAAAATCTCCACTGTGTCAAATAAAATATTTTTTCACTAAAATATTTTAATGATAGTTATGTCCAAATTCTAACATTCATAGTCAACCCACGTAAGTTGATGTTAGGAACTACCTAAGGTAAAGTCACTGCTCTGAATAAAATAGTGCCCCCATATTTCTGATCTGAGAACCTTTTTAGATGTTATTCCCATTTTAAATCAAAATCACCCGCACAATTTATTAGAAACATAAAATTTTTCATCATATTGTTCCGGGCCCACTGGGTCCCAAAATCTCATGCTGTCTTAGCACCTGGTCTTTTAATTTTTCCAATTAATTTATAAAAATAATACCATAGAAAATATGAGTCAATAGATTCTCCCTACATTAGGTTTTTATATCCTAGAAAAAAAGGATACTCAAAAAAATGATGAGGGTACTGAGTGAGAATCTAAGCCTCTCTCCCCCAAGTGCTCTCATAGAGATTCAAAAGATTCTACCTAATGCACACTATCTAAATCTACCAACTATGAAGGATCCTATTTTATCGATCCACAATATCCACTTGGTTCTCTGAAATAGTTTCCTCATCATCAATTTCCTGATCACCCCAGTTGATGACGTGCGATTAATCATGCACGTACATCCTAAGTTGCGACACACGAAATGTATTATGCACCTGATGCAATTTCGGGGGTCAATATAGGTTGTACACCACCTTTAAAACTCTACAATAATCTAAAAAGGGCTGATGTATCTCTGAGATAACTTACCGCCCCGACCAAATCTTCACAATCCCGATCGAGGCGAGACCTGAAGGAACACATGGTCTCCCCCTTAAACTCAAAGGGTCTTCATCTCCTATCATAACGTGACTTATTCTAGAATTTTTCTATGCTCATCTACTCCTGGATGATATCATCCTTCTCGATGGTATCCCACACCAACTATAGACCCATTAGTACTCACTCTCCTAGGTCGGTCTAGAAAAGAGGTGGTCTATATGGTCACCCATACGTGGCCTCAAATGGTTCAATACCAATGGTGGTGTGATATCAATTGTTTTACACAAACTCGACTAGTGGTAGGTGATCCTCCCAACTACATTCAATTTCTTGGATGCAAGCACGTAGCATGTCCTCAAGAACCTGGATGGTCCTCTCCGTTTGGCCATATTTCTGGGGATGAAACATCGTGATCAAGTGAAACTGATTCCCAAACACCTCCTATAATCCCTTCCACAAATAGGATGTGAAACCAGAATCATGATCTGAGATGGTAATTGATTTCACTATGTGAATCAGAACTATCTCCTTAATGTATAGGTATTCCAATCCCACTACTGAACTCTTCTAACAGATTAGTTGGAAGTGGGATGACTTGGTGAGTTAGTCAACGATCACGTAGATGGTATCATCCCACTAGATTTCTGTGGTAAAATCTCCACAAATTCCAACGATATCCAATCCAAATTCCACTATGATACCTCTTGTGGTTAAGTCAAACCCATTGGATCCTAGTGCCCAGCCTTCACTTGCAAGAAAATGAGGCATCTAAAAACTAACTATTCCATTTCCTTTTTCATTCCCAGCCACTAAAACTGATGTCAGTGGTCTTGGTACATCTTCTCCACACTCAGATGTACTGCCAAAAGGTATGTATGAAACTCCCTCGAGTCTTTCACCCGCAACATCTCTGGTACTACTGTTCGTCATCTAAATAGAATGATGTGCTACCCACCATTCGAATATCCAAAAGGGGTATGCCCTTTGGGCATCTGAGCACATAAGGTCTCATAGTTTGTGTCTCTGAGCTGTACCTCCCTAAACCAATATAAAAATAAGAGGGGTGACTACCATAGACTGGAGCTAAAATTCTCTATCTCCATCCAAAAAGGATGTCTTCAACATGGCCAACTACTTTGACACCTCACTTAGAAATTGCAAGTTTGTTCTCCTTCCGAGAGTGTCATCCACCATGCCCCCCTTTCGATTAGTATATAAAATCTCAATGTCATTGTCCTGGAGGAACCCTATCTATCGACACTATGACAACTAGGCCCCTGTGATAGCATAAACAACTCGCCTTAACATGGTCGTCAGGTCCCTTCCCACCAGGTACCAACAGTTTCCCCACAAACATGTGGTCCCCACCCAGGATCCCACCCACATGCCCGCATGAGTCATCTGACTAATGACTATCCCCATAAGCCAAAAAATGTCCTTTTAAGTGTGCATTGTCCTCACTCACACACACCCTGGAAAACTTTCCAGAAGGTCACCCATCCTAGTCACTACTCCAGAACAAACACGCTTAACTATGGAGTTCTAATTAGGTTGGCAACCAAAAAGTAAGTTGCACCTTATTGAAATGAGTCATATCATTTAGTCATTTAACCCTTTATCATTTGGGGGAGTTACAATCACCCACCCCCTTTAGAGAACAACATCCTCTTTGTGGGCCCTACAACTCAACCCAAGTAGTGCACCTGTAACACCCTGATATTATATTAGAATTATATATTTTTATGTCTTATGTTATACGTAACATCAAAGTAATCTTTCACTACACACAACACTAACTTGGCTTGCGTTATACGCTAGAGCAACCTTCCTCGATAGCGTGTGTTGTACGCAATATTGAGTTTCACTAAACAACGATATATTGTTATAATATTATTATGGACTAGACGTTATGAATAGTATCTACTATATTTCAAATTTTATAACATTATTATTCATCTTACACATTTTCTAAAACATGGTATGTGAACAAAATAATTTTTTTTGGTAAAATAAGTATTTTTCAAAAAATGCAGTTTTGCCGCCTTTTGATGGCGCGCCAACATTAAATATAGTTTTTGACATGTTTATAAGTTCAATTTGACAAAATAAAATTCTTCTTTGGAATCAGGATATGAAAATTTAATTTGGATAAATTTTTCATATTATTCTGATAACTTCCATATTTTAATGAATAGTAAAAACACGCTATATTTTAATTAAAAACAACTTTTTTGATCGCAATAATTAATATGGTTAAATTATAATATTGAATGGTTTAAAAGTATAAACAGAATAAATTTTTACCATTTAATATAATGTATGTCATTACCATTAATTTTACATTGAATTCATAGGTAAAAACATTTCAATCTTTGGCAATGTTTTAACTTTTAAAACTCATTTTCTTAACAACGGGATTAATTTTAAATTAATTACTGAAACTTCTATGTTTAGAATTTTAAAAAATGGATTCCATATTTGTATTCAGTGGGTCCAAATTATGTTAATTGGTTACTTTTATTTTTTGATATTATGAATAGTTACTACGATAATTTTTATTTAATGTAGTTAAAGGTATATCGGGTAATTAAGGGTGAAAATAAGATTATGAAATTACCCGAACACCTGCCAAAATTCTATTGGATGACTAAAAGTCGACCCTTATCACCTACGAGTCAGAATAAATTCATTTTATGAAATTTTGAAAATTAAAATAATTTAATTGTTATTAAAACCAAAGAAAGTGACTACATGTCACTATCTTAAATCTTATAAGTATAATAATTTTAATTTAGTGATAAAATTTAATAAACTTATAAAATTAATTATCTCCATAAAGATAATAAATTTATATACATTATGTGAATTTATTTATAATTTTTAGTGATTAAATAGTTAACATTAATTATGACACAATAGTGATGTTGAAATTATTTTATTGATTGAATTATCAAATAAATTATTTTAAACGTATTAAAATAAATATTATATGAACTATTTAATGTGATCCACTACTTTTAGAGATAAATATGACATGTTATGAATCTATTAAATCTTTTAGTTCGAACATATCTTTTGTGTATATTTTATTTAAATTCAAATAAATCAATATTGTAAAAATTGAGACTATTGTTATTTTATAAAAATTACATATTATAAAATTGTTTACAAATCACAAAAATAATTAAAAATTATAAAATAAAATTTATATGGTCTACAATGTAATAGATTATACAATTATGGAAAATTTACAACATATAAGTAATTATTTATAATTATTTAAAATTCAGAATATTATTACCACAAATAAAATTAAATGGATTAGATAAAGATAAATCATATTGATAATGTTTAAAATAAATTTTCAACTTGTCTAAATTTTATTGGTTGATGAGCTTACACCATATCTCATCTAATCATTGGATTTGAGTCATTTTTAGTGGTTTTTAAGTGGGTTTGTAATTTATTATAAATTAATATTTCTTATAATTCCAAAGGTGCCCCTCTCCTCCCTTATAAAAGAGCACCTCCTACCTCTCTTCCCCACACCACTTTGAGACTTAAATCTCTTCCAACCCTGAAAAATTTTTCTTATACACTTCCCTAGAAAAATACAAGAGGTCTTGGTCTTCTTCAAAGACCAACTTTAGTGCTCTAAGAGGAGGTTAAGAAGAGGCGCGTCAAAGAAGAGGTAATATCCTTTACCGATCCATTCCATTTTATTTATTCTTATACTTCTTATTATTTATTTGTTTAATCATAAATTAATTACTTCATTATCACTAATATACTGATTTGTTATTATAAATATGAAACAATACTATTTCACCTTCTATCCATCCAACAAAAAATGAAATCACCGCGCGTGCGTACGTATGAAATACCGTCTCCACGCTGTGGTGTAATCTGTTTTCCACCACCACCTTACATGGATGGGTATAATGGTTTAAATAATAACTATATATGATTATTATAACATGATACTAATTATTATACACTCCATCTTCCACTACAATACCGTTCAATAGTTATGGGAACGATATCATCGCTCGTGCGTACGTTCGGCCTACCGTCTCCACGATGTGATGTGACTCGTTCTACATAATCTTCATTGAATAATGATTATATAAATGAATTGAATGAATAAATATGATATATATTACACTAATAAAATTCTGTAAATAAGGTATATATAACCTAAAAATAGGAATACGAATTAATTCGACAAGACATGCGCACGAACATAAAGCAATGAACACCCGAATAACAAGTAGCAATGAAATATTACTAATAAGAAGTTAAGAATATGACCAAGTATGTTATAATAACAATGAATATGATTCTTTAATAATTCACTGGAATTATTTAAATCATTATACATGAGTATTGGATACGTACGAAGCATATCAGACCTAAGGTAAGGGAAAATCTCGCAATCTCATTTTTATCCAAGATTTTTTATACTTTAGAATTTACTGGGGAATATTTATCATCCATTTCCATGTTTACTCAATATTTAATATTATTTCTATTCTCATAAAATTTTTTAAATCCAATTTTACCTTTTTGTGAATTTCTAGTAAAATATATGAAAGGAATCTTTTGTCATTTTCAGTACGAGATGCTTTTTGACTTTTTCGGTCAAAGTACAAGAAGAATGTTTCTTTACTTATATGGAATGAATAAATTTTTATGATTCCATAGAAAATTATTTCCATAAATCTTCTTTTACAAATTTTCAAGATTATTTTTACTTAAATTATTTTAGTGTAAACTGTTATGACATGTTAAGAAAGGAAAAATGTTTTTGAAGTTGAAAGGATATTTTCCTTAAGAATGGAGTTCAAGTGTTTATCAAAATTATTTTCCATCTAGGATAATATAGGGTTTTGTTTATATACCTATTATTACATTGATTTCATTATGTTATGATGGAATTATTTTTATGAAGTCCTTTGTCTTATATGAATTGTTTTATGATGTCACGATGTTTAAGAATCCCATTTTTATTACATGGGTTATGATATGATGTATGATTTATGATTTTGTGGGACACATAAGAATGGTTTCATTATTTTATGGGTGGGACCTATATCTCCCTTCAATTCATTGGGTAAAGATTTATATCTCATGAGATAGACATGACTGGAACTGAAAGTTAATCCAGTTCAGTGATACAGGACTAAAACGAGGAGTGAACTCGGTTCAGAAATGGACTTTTTCCACTAATATAGTCTTGGAAATGAGTCTTGACTAATAAGAAATGATTTTCTATGGTTATGTGTGTATGCCAAAAAGTTTCATGTTTTAAGTTATGATTATTGGGATTACATTTCACTACTATGATTTATCCCATGTTATGATATTATGATCTCTTTTGCAGGTTAAGATATTCAAAATGTTATGTTCTTATGATATGATTGATATTTATTTTGTTTACCCTTACTGAGAATTTGATCTCACCCTTTTGTATGTTTTATTTTCCCCAGGGTTGAAAGAAGGTTATTAAGTAGGATATGACAAAAAGTGACTCTAGATATAATGAAATAAACAGGAGAAAATGTAGATGATTTATGAACCAGTTGTTTATGTTTCCCAGTTTCTAAAGACACTATACCTATATGGTCCTCCCATGGTTTTTTATATGTTGTAATAAGTATACTTCAATTTTGAAGTAATAAAAATGTATGTAAAGTATGGGTCGTTATAGTTGGTATCAGAGGAAAGGGATAGTAAAAATTTGGAAACTAGGATGTGAAAACCTTAGTAAGAACTCTAAGGATATTTCTAAGAATAGAACATAATCTTAGTGTTTTAGAAATTTCCATGAATAACCCATGGTAAGACCTAATGTGTGAAATTTTTGTACTGATTATGTGGTTTTCCTATTGTAATTAGTGTTTCTCACACTATGCTTCTTGGTTTTAGTCACTGGATGGAACCCAAAGGAACCGTGTTAATGCTAAATGCGACAGACAATGCCATGATTGTCTCCCTGAGCAACCAAACGTTATGGGAGATGGAATGAAAAATCTTATAGCCATGCTCACACAACTTTCTCAAGATATGAATCAGGAAGGAATTCCAAATGAGCAAAGGAAGAAGCAACATTCTATTGAATACCTCATGAGGCAGCATCCACCTTCATTTAGGGGGTCTTCTGATCCATTAGTGGCTGAAAAATGGATCAGTACCACTGAAAAGATATTTTCAGTTCTACAATGTTCTGAACATGACAAAGTCATCTTAGCAGTGTATCGTTTGGAAGGTTAATCTGATCAATTGTGGAATATTATATAGAATACGAGGAAAAGGGATGAAATTGAGTCCATGGAATGGGATGAGTTCATGAATTTATTTTTCAATAAGTACTTCCCTCGTATTCTTCGAAAAAAGATGGAGAAGGAGTTTCTTGAACTGATGGAAAAGGATGATGAATCAGTTGGTACCTACGAAGAAAAGTGTACATGACATGTAAGTTATGCTTCTGGATTTATTATCCAACCTGAGAGTAAGATCGATTGATTCTTTAGTGCCTTAAAACCAAGTATTCGAAGGTCATTAGCCATAAGGTACTTAAATAGCTATGAGGAAAGTGTTTGATGTGCTTTCAAGGTTGAGATGGTGATTAGAGTAACCCATCAATCATATGGGTTTGATAAGAATAGGAAAATGGAAATCAAAGGAAAATCTAAAGACCACAATGAAAAGAAGATTATTTTTACTTTATGCTCAAATTGTGGAAAGAAATATGGATGATATTGTCTTAAAGGGACAAGAAAATGTTTTATGTGTTGAAAAGAAGGTCATCGGGCAATTGACTGTCGAAATAATGGGAAGAAGATTTCTAATGTTGGAAGTAATGAAAGGGATACACAGAATGCACCTCCAACAGTCCAATGTTTCAAGTTCAAGGATATGAGGAATTATGCCAATAAATTCCCAAATCCAAGGGTTTTAGATGATGATCGACGTCAACAAACTCTTAAGGCCAAAGGCAAAGGAAAGTCACATGAGATTACAATCAGCGATGTGGAATACGATAACGAAGTGGGGAAAGGTACACTTACCATCCACTCTAAAGTAGAAACTATTTTATTTGATTCTGGATCCACCCACTCATTTATTTCTGAATAATTGTCTAAGGGTATCACCATATTACCTCAACAATTAGATGTTGAGTTAGCTGTGACAACTCCTAATGGCACCACGGTCGCATCAAAAGTTTACAATTCTTCTCCGATTGAAGTTGGTGGGAAAGTACTTCCTGCAAATCTTGTGATCCTTCCTATAGTGGAATTTGATGTGATTCTTGGCCTGGATTGGATTTCCTTATATGGAGCTCATATCAATTTCCAAATAAGGGAATTCACATTTCATATTCCAGATCAATCTATGATCATCTATCGATGCAGGGATGAACATGACCTTCCAGTGGAAATTTCTTCCATATTATGGGTCTTGATTACACTAAATGAAGGCTATTTATCTCAATTGGTTGGCGAGAAACTCATGATTAAGAATACACCCATTGTATGGGAATTTGATGATGTCTTTTTGGAGGAATTTCCAGGTCTTCCACCAAATCATGAAGTTCAATTTTCAATAGAACTCATACCGGGTGCTATGCCTATTTCAAAGACACCTTATAGAATGGACACAATTGAGTTGCAAGAATTGTTGAAGAAACTCCAAGAGAATCTTGATAAGGGATTCATACGCCCTAGTGCGTCACCTTGGGGAGCACCTATTTTTTTGTTAAGAAGAAAGATGGATCATTGAGACTCTGCATTGATTATCGAGAACTTAACAAGATCACTATCAAGAACAAATACCCTCTCCCATGCATTGATGACTTATTTGACTAACTACGCAGAGCTCAATAATGTTCCAAGATTGATCTTCGTTCATGGTATCATCAATTAAGGGTCAAAAGGGAGGATATACCAAAGATGTCTTTCCGTACAAGGTATGGACACTATGAATTTATAGTGATGCCATTTGGTCTTACTAATGCCCCTGTTATATTCATGGATCTAATGAATAGAGTCTTTAGAGACTATCTTGATCAGTTTGTGGTAGTCTTTATTGAGGATATTCTTGTCCATTCAAAGAACAAGGAAGAACATGAAGATTAATTTAGAATTGTATTAAAGACCCTAAGAGAGGAGAAGATTTATGCCAAATTTACCAAGTGTGAATTTTGGCTTCAAAAAGCTTCATTTTTGGGTCACATAATCTCAAAAGAGGGGATATCTGTGGATCCAACAAAAATAGAGGTTATCGAAAGATGGTCGAGACCAACAACAGTAACTGAGATCCAATGTTTTCTTGGCTTGGCTGGATATTATTGACATTTTGTGAAGTATTTTTCAATGTTATCTAATCCACTCACCAGGTTGACTCGAAAAGGAGTTAAGTTCATTTTGATGGAGGAGTGTGAATAAAATTTCAAGGAGTTAAAACGAAGGTTATCCAGTGCACCTGTGCTCACATTTCCTTGTAGTGGAGAAAGGTTTGTGATCTACAATGATGAATCCAAGAAGGGATTGGGGTGTATTCTCATGAAAAATGATAATGTGATAGCTTATGCCTCATGACAGTTGGAAATCCATGAGCAAAATTACCCAACTCATGATTTGGAGTTAGCTGTGGTAATATTTGCATTAAATATTTGGAGGCATTTCCTTTATGGTGAAAGGTGTAATATTTATACTAATAATAAAAGTTTAAATTATATTTTCACACAAAAGGATATGAATATGCGCCAAAGAATATGGTTGGAGTTGATTAATGATTACGACTGCTCAATTCATTATCACCTTGGGAAAGAAAACAAGGTGGTGGATGGATTAAGTTGACAAGAACATACTAGCTTATCTATGATGAGGATAATAAAAGATCCAATATTTATGGATTTAAAAATGATGGATCTTGGAATTATAATGCAAGGGGAAAAATATTATCTTTCTCAAATTAATGTTCAACCATCTATATATATGAATATTAAAGAGGCACAAAAAGAAGATGTAGAGTTATAAAAGAAGGCGAGAAATGTTCCTGAATTTCACATTGATTGTGATGAAATAATATGGTTTAGAAATCGGGTTTGTGTTCATCCCATCCCAGAATTAAAGAAGGAGCTGCTGGATGAGGCACATAGTTCTTCATTCTCTATTCATCCTGGAAGCATGAAGATGTATAGGGACCTTAAAGAGTACTTCTAGTGGGATGGCATGAAAAGAGATGTTGCTGAATATTTCTCTCGATTATTGGTTTGTTAGCAAGTTAAATCTGAGAGACAGAAGTCTAAGGGGATGTTCCAACCATTAACCATACCCGAATGGAAATGGGAAAACAACACTATGGACTTTGTCAGCGGACTTCCTAAAACATCCAAATGCAATAATGCTATCTAGGTCATAATTGATCATCTTATGAAATCGGCACACTTCCTTGATATTAGAGAATATTTCTCTCTAGATCATCTTGCCATGATAATTGTAAAAGAAGTGGTAATATTTCATGGAGTACCACATTCCATTATATCTGATTGGGATCCGAGGTTTACCTCGAAGTTCTGGCAAAGTCTTCAGCATACTCTAGATACAGAGTTGAGTTTCAGAACTACTTATCATCCTCAGACAGACAGTCTATCTAAGAGAACAATTCAAACTCTAGAAGGCATGTTAAGAGCTTGCTCTATGGATTTCAAAGGTGGTTGGGATCAACACCTACCTTCGGTGGAATTTTCTTATAATAATAGCTTTCACTCCAGTATTCAGATGGCTCCTTTTGAAGCTCTCTATGGAATGAAATGCAGAACTCTAACTTTTTGGGATAAAGTTGGGGAATGAAATATATTATGAACTGATCTTGTCGATGAGATGGCAGAAAAAGTCAGATCTATTCAAAAACACATAAGAGCATCTCAGAGTCCAACAAAAAGTTATGCTGACAACTAAAGAAAAGACCTAGAGTTTGGAGTGTGTGATAAAATGTTCTTACTAATATCTCCTTGGAAGAGAGGAATGAGATTTGGAAAGGACAAGTTGAGCCCTAGGTATATCGGTCCTTTTGAAATACTGGATCATGATGGAAAGGAAGCTTACCGATTGGCGCTTCAACCAAATCTCTCTCAAGTTCACGATGTGTTCCATGTATCTCTCCTGATAAAGTACATACCCGATCCTTCACATGTACTAAACTCAGAAGTTGTACCACTGGATCAAGATCTTTCTTATGAAGAACAATCGATATAGATTCTGAATCATAGAGAAAATGTTCTTCGGAACAAGACCACTAGCTTGGTGAAATTTTTATGGAGGAACCAACAATTATAATATGCTACATGGGAGCTTAAGGATATGATGAGGGAGAGGTATCCTCATCTGTTTGCTACGAAGTGACGAATTTCAATGGTGAAATTCATTTTAAGGGGGGTATAATGAAACACCCTGTTATTATATGAGAATTAAATTTTTTTATATCTTATGTTATACGCAACATCAAAGGAATATTTCACTACACACAACACTAACTTGGCTTGTGTTATACCTAAGAGAAACCTTCCTCGATAGCGTGTGTTGTACACAATATCGAGTTTCACTAAACAATGATATATTGTTATAATATTATTATGGAATAGCCGTTATGAATAATATTAACTAAATTTTAAATTTTATAACATTATTATTCATCTTACACATTTTATAAAACATGGTATGTGAACAAAATAAAATTTTCGGGTAAAATAAGTATTTTTAAAAAAATGTTGTTTTACCGCCTTTTGATGGTGCACCAACTTTAAATCTAGTTTTTGACATGTTTATAAGTACAATTTTAACAAATAAAAATATTCTATGGAATCAGGATATAAAAATTTAATTTGGATAAATTTTTCATATTATTTTGATAACTTTCATATTTTAATGAATAGTAAAAACACGCTATATTTTAATTAAAAAAAACTTTTTTTCATCGCAATAATTTATATGTTTAAATTATAATATTTAATGGTTTTAATGTATAAATAGAATATATTTTAACCATTTAATATAATGTATGTCATTACCATTAATTTGACATTGAATTCATAGGTAAAAACATTTCAATCTTTGGCAATGTTTTATCTTTTAAAACCCGTTCTCTTAACAACGGGATTAATTTTAAATTAATTACTACATATTCTATGTTTTGAATTTTAAAAAATGGATTCCATATTTGGATTCAGTGGGTCTAAATTATGTTAATAGGTTACTTTTATTTTTTTTGATATTATGAATAATAACTATGGAAATCTTTATTTACTGCAGTTAAAGGTAAATCGGTTAATTAAGGGTAAAAATAAGATTATAAAATTACCCTAACACCTTCCAAAATTCTATTGGATGACTAAAAGTAAAACCTTATCATCTATGGGTCAGCAGAAATTCATTTTATGGAATTATGACCATTGAAATAATTTAATTATTATTAATACCAAAGAAAGTGACAACATGTCACTCTCTTAAATCATATAAGTATAATAATTTTAATTTAGTGATAAACTTAATGAAACTTCGAAAATAAATTGTATCCATAAATATAATAAAATTATATACATCATGTGAATTTATTTATAATTTTTAGGGATTAAATAATTATCATTAATTATGACACAATAGTGATGTTGAAATTATTTTATTGATTGAATTATCAAATAAATGATTTTAAAATTATTAAAATAATTATTATATGAACTATTTAATGTGCTCCACTAATTTTATAGATAAATATGACATGTTATAAATCTATTAAATCTTTTATTTTGAACACATGTTATGTGGATAGTTTATTTAAATTCAGATAAATGAATAGTGTCAAAATTGACACTATTGTTATTTTATAAAAATTACATATTATAAAATTTTTTAAAATTCACAAAAATATTTAAAAATTATAAATTAAAATTTATATGGTCGAAAATGTAATAAATTATACAATTATGGACAATTCACATCATTAAGTAATTTTTTATAATGATTTAAAATTTAGAATATTATTACCATAAATAAAATTAAATAGATTATATAAGGATAAATCGTGTTGATAATTTTTAAAATAAATTCCCAAATTGTATAAATTTTATTGGTTGATGATATTACAACCCTATATCATCTAATATTTGGATTTGAGTCTTTTTTGGAGGTTTTTAAGTGGGGTTGTAATTTATTATAAATTAATATTTCTTATAATTCCAAAGGTGCCCCTCTCCTCCCTTATAAAAGGGAACCTCCTCCCTCTCCTCCTCAAACCACATTGAGCCTTCATGCTTGGCCGAACCTGGACAATTTATCTTCTCCACTTCCCTAGAAACATACTAGAGGTCTTGGTCTTTTTCAATGACCAACTTTAGTTCCCTAAGAGGAGGTTAAGAAGAGGCGCGTCAAAGAAGATGTAATATCCTTTACCGATTCTTTCCATTTTATTTCTTCTTCTTCTACTTCTTCTTATTTATTTGTTTCATCATAAATTAATAACATCCATATCACTAATATACTGATATGTTATTATAAATATGAAACAATCCTAATTCACCTTCTATCTATCCTACGGAAAATGAAATCACCCCACGTGCGTACGTACGAAATACCATCTCCACGCCGTGGTATAATCTGTTTTCCACCACCACCTTACATGGATGGGTATAATGGTGTAAATAATAACTATATATGATTATTATAACATGATACTAATTCTTAGACATTCCATCTTCGACTCCAATAGCATTCAATAGTTATGATAATGATATCATTGCTTGTGCGTACGTACGACCTACCGTCTCCATGATGTGATGCGACTCGTTCTACATGATCTTTATTGAATAATGATTAAATAAATGAATTGAATGAATACATATGATATATATTAAACTAATAACATTTTTTAAATAAGGTATCTATAACCTAATAGGAGGAATAATAATTTATTCGACAAGACATGCATAAGAACATAATGCAATGAACACCCAAATAACAAGTAGAAATGAAATATTACTAATAAGAAGATAATAATATGACCAGGTATGATATCATAACAATGAATATTATTCTTTAATAATTTAGTGGCATTATTTAAATCATTATACAGGAGGTTCGGATACGTACGAAGCATATGAGACCTAAGGTAATGGAAAATCTCTCAATCTCATTTTTATCCGCGATTGTTTATACATTAGAATTTACTGGGGAATATTTATCATCCACATCCATGTTTCCTCAATATGTAATGTTATTTATATCATTTTAAAATAGTTTAAATCCAATTTTACCTATTGGTGAATTTTTAGTAAAAGATATGAAAGGAATCTTTTTTTCATTTTCAGTACCAGATACTTTTTGACTTTTTTGGGAAAAGTATGAGAAGAATGTTTTTTTACTTATATGGAATGAATGGATTTTTATGATTCCATAGAACATTATTTCCATGAAGATTCCTTTACAAATTTTCATGTTTATTTTTAATTATCTTCTTTTAGTTTAATATGTTATGACATGTTAAGAAAGGAAAAATGTTTTTGAAGTGGAAAGGATATTTTCCTCAAGAATGGAGTTCAAGTGATTTATCAAAATTATTTTCCATCTAAGATAATATAGGATTCGGTTTATATCCCTATTATTACATTTATTTGATTATGTTGTTATGGAATTATTTTTATGAAGTCCTTTATCTTATATAAATTGTTCTATGATGTCACGATGTTTAAGAATCCCATTTTTATTACATGGGTTATGCTATGATGTATGATTTATGATTTTGTGGCATGCATAATAAAGGTTTCATTATGATATGGGTGTGACCTATATCTCCCTTCAATGCATTGGGTAAAGATTTATATCTCAGGAGATAGACATGACTGGAACATCAAGTTAATCCGACGCAGAGATACAGGACTGAAATGAGGAGTGAACTCGGTTCAGAAATGCACTTTGTCCACTAAGATAGTCTTCAAAATGAGTCTCAACTAATAAGAAATGATTTTATATGATTATGTGTGTATTCCAAAAAGTTTCATGTTTTAAGTTATGATTATTGTGATTACATTTCACTACTATTATTTATCCCATGTTATAATATTATGATCTCTTTTTCAGGTTAAGATATTCAAAATGTTATGTTCTTATGATATGATTGATATTTCTTTTGTTTAATCTTACTGAGAATTTGAGCACACCCTTTTGTATGTTTTCTTTTCCCCAGTTCAGGAAGAAGGGTATTAAGTAGGATATGCCAAAAAGTGACGGTAGATATGATGAAATAAGTGGGAGACAATGTAGATGATTTATGAACCAGTTGTTTATGGTTCACAGTTTCTAAAGAAACTATACCTATACGGTCCTACCATGGTTTTGTTATATGTTGTAATAAGTATACTTCAATTCTGAAGTAATAACAATGTATGTAATGTATGGTTCGTTATAGAACCACACTTAAGACTGGGTATCACCATAGACTGGAGCTAACATTCTCTATCTCCATCCAAAAAGGATATCTTTAACATGGACAACTACTCCGACACCTCACTCATAAACTT
Organism: Viscum album; assembly: GCA_963277665.1. Taxonomy (NCBI): domain Eukaryota; kingdom Viridiplantae; phylum Streptophyta; class Magnoliopsida; order Santalales; family Viscaceae; genus Viscum; species Viscum album. The sequence goes on from OY728132.1 coordinate 88,425,618, forward strand.
CAAGTTGGCTCTCTTTATGAGAGTGTCAGACACCATGTTCGCCTTCCCATTAGTATTTAAAATCTCAATGTAATAGTCCTGGAGGAACTCTAGCTATTGACAGTGTGACAAGTAGGCCCCAGTGATAGCATAGACACCTCGCATTAACATGGTCGTCAGGTCCCTTCCCACCAGGTACCACCAGTTACCCCACAGACACATGGTCCCCACCTAGGATCCCACCCACATGCCCACACGGGTCATCTGATTAATGAATATCCCCATAGGAAAAAACATGTCCTTTTCAGTGTGCTTTGTCCTCACTCACACACACCCTGGAAAAATTCTGAGAAGGTCACCCATCATGATCACTACTCCAATCCAATAACGCTTAACTATGGAGTTCTAATCATGTAGGCTCCCAAAAAAGATGGTGCACCTTGTTGACACGAGTCATATCATTTAGTCATTCAACCCTTTATCATTTGGGGGCATTACAATCACCAAATCTTTAGAGAACAACGTCCTCATTGTGGGCCCTACAAATCAACCCATGAAGTTCACAACACTTAAGGCTGGGTACCACCACAGACACCCCGCATTAATGTGGCCGTCAGTTCCCTTCCCACCAGTTATCACCAGGTACCACCAGTTTCCCCACAGACACGTGGTTCGCAAACGGGATCCCACCCACATGCCCACATGAGTCATCTAACTTATTACTATCCCCACAAGCCAACCCATGTCCTTTCTAGTGTTCTTTGTCCTCACTCACACACACCCTGAGAAAATTCTGAGAAGGTCACCCATCCGAATCACTACTCCAAGCCAAGAACGGTTAACTATGGAGTTCTAATCAGGTAGGATCACTAAAAGGATGGTGCACCTTATTGACATGAGTCATATCATTTAGTCATTCAACCCTTTATCATTTGGGGGCATTACAATAACCAACCCTTTAGAGAGCAACGTCCTAATTCTGGGCCCTAAAACTCAACCCAAGAAGTGCCCCACACTTAAGGCTGGGTACCACCATAGACACCTCGCATTAACATGGTCGTAAATTCTATTCCCACCAGGTACCACCAGGTACCACCAGTTTCCCCACAGACATGTGGTTCCCACCCCGGAGCCCACCCACATGCCCACACGAGTCATCTGACTTATTAATATCCCCACAGGCCAACCCATGTCCTTTCCAGTGTGCTTTTTCCTCACTCACTCACACCCTGGGATACTTCCTAGAAAGTAACCCATCCCGATCACTACTCCAATACAATCATGCTTAACTATAGAGGTCTAATCAAGCTGGATCCCGAAAAGGAAGTTGCACCTCGTTGACATGAGTCATATCATTTACTCATTTAACCCTTTATCATTTGGGGGAGTTACAATCATCCTCCCTTTAGAGAAAAATGTCCTCATTGTGGGCCCTGAAACTGAACCCAAGCAGTGCATGAAACTTAAGGCAGGGTACCACCTATGATACCAAATGTGATAACTAGGACCTAGTGACAACACATACACCCCACCTCAAAATGGTCGTCAGGTCCTTTCCCACCAGGTACCACCAGTTTCCCCACAGATACTTCGTCCCCACCCATGGGCCCACCCACGAGCCTGCACTGGTCATATGACTAATGACTATCTCCACAGGCCAGATCATGTCCTTTCTACTGTGCTTTTTCCTCACTCACACACACCCTGTGAAAATTCCGAGAAGGTCACCTATCCTGATCACTACTACCGGACAAGCACACACCCAACATGACAATTGGGCCCCAATGACAACACATAAAACCTTCCTTAACATGGTCGTCAGGTCCTTTCCCACCATATACCACCAGATCCCCCGTAGACATGTTGTCCCCACCCAAGGGCCCAACCACGTGCCTGCACAGGTCATCTGACTAATGATTATCCCCACAGTTTCCCCACAGACACATGGCCCCCACCTAAGGGCCCACCCACGTGCCTGCACGAGTCATATGACTAATAACTGTCCCCACATGCCAACACATGTCTTTTCCAGTTTTCTTTTCCATCACTCACACACACTCTGGGAATCTTCCTAGAAGGTCACCCATCCTGATCACTACTACATGCCCAACACAGAACAAATGTGACAACTGGGCCCCAATGACAGCACATACACCCTGCCTTAACTTGTTCGTCTAGTCCTTTCTCACCAGGGACCACCAGTTTCCCCGCAGACACATTGTCCTCACCAAGGGGCCCACCCACGTGCCCACATGGGTCATATGGAAAATGACTATCCCCATAGTCCAACACATGTCCTTTCTAGTGTGCTTTTTCCTCACTCACACACACCCGATGAAACTTTCTAGAAGTTAAACAATCCCGATCACTACTCCAGGCCAAGCATGCTTAACTATGGATTTCTAATCAGGTAGGAACTCAAAAAAGGTGAAAATTGTTGACATGAGTCATATAATTTAGTCATTTAACCCTTTATCATTTTGGGGTATTAGAATCACCCACCTTAGAGAACATCGTCCTTGTTGTGGTCCATACATATGAACCCAGGAAGTGCACCAAACATAAGGCTGGGTACCACCATTGATACCAAATGTGACAACTGGGCCCTGGTGATAGCACAAACACCCCGCCTTAACATGGTCGTCATGTCCATTCCCACAAGGTACCACCAGTTTCCCCACAGACACGTGCTCCACACCCAGGGGCCCACCCACATGTCTACACATGTCATCCAAGTAATGAATATCCCCACAGCTAAAAAATGACCTTCCCAGAAGGCCATCCATCATGATCACTACTCCAAGCCAAGCACACTTAACTATGGAGTTCTAATCTGGAAGGATCTCAAAAATAAAGTTTCACCTTTTTGACACGAGTCATATCATTTAGTCATTTAACCCTGTATCAATTGGGGGTGTAACAATCACCCCCTTTATAGAATAACATCCTTTTTGTGGTCCCTATAACTCAACCTAGGTAGTACACCACAATTTAGGCTAGATACCCACCTCTGATACCAAATGTGACAACTGGGCCCCGGTGATAGTAGAAACACCCTGCCTTAACATGGTCATAAGTTCTATTCCCACAAAGTACCACCAGTTTCCCCACAAACACGTTCTCCCCACCCAGGGGCCCACCCACAAGCATGCACAGGTCATCTGACTAATGAAAATCCCCTCATAGGGGCCCACCCACATTCCTGCACAGGTCATCTGACTAATGACTATTCCCAGAGGCCAACACATGTCCTTCCCAACATGGCACCAATCCTGATCCCTACTCCAGACCAAGAATTATAAACTATAGAGTTATAATCAGGTAGAATTCCGACAAAAGGTGCACCTTGTTGACACGAGTCATATCATTTAGTCATTTAACCCTTTATAATTTGGGGGCATTACAATCACCCCCTTTAGAGAATAACATCCTCATTGTGGGACCCACAACTCACCCCAGGCAGTGCACCACACATAAGACTGGGTACCCACCACTGATACCAGATGTGACAGCTGGACCACAGTGATAGAACATAAACCCTTCCTAAACATGGTTGTTAGGTCCCTTCCCACCAGCTACCACCAGTTGCCCCGTAGACATGTTTTCCCCACCCAGGGGCCCACCCACGTTCCTAAACAGGTCATATGACTAATTAATATCCCCATAGGCCAACACATATCCTTCCCAGAAAGTCACTCATCCCGATCACTACTCCAGACCAAACACACTTAACTAAGGAGTTCTAATCAGGTAGGCTCTCGAAAAGAAAGGTGCACCTTGTTGACATGAGTCATATCATTTAGTCATTTAACCCTTTATCATTTGGGTCATTACAATCACTCCCTCTTTAGAGAACAACGTCCTTGTTGTGGGCTCTACAACTCAACCCAGGTAGTGCACCACACTTAAGGTTGGGTACCCACCTCTGATACCAAATGTGACAACTGGGCCCCAGTGACAACACAAACACCCCACCTTAACATGGTTGTTAAGTACCTTCCCACCAGGTACCACCAGTTGCCACACAGATATGTGGTCCCCACCTAGGGGACCACGCACGTGCCTATAGAGGTCATCTGACTATTGACTATCCCCACAGCCAAAACATGTCTTTCCCAGAAGGTCACCCATCCTGATCACTACTCCAAGCCAAGTACGCTTAACTATGAAGTTCTAATCAGGTAGGATCCTGAAAAGAAAGGTGTACCTTGTTGACACGAGTCATATAATTTAGTAATTTAACCCTTCATCAATTGGAGGCATTACAATCACCCCCTTTTGAGAACAACATCCTTGTTGTAGGGCCTACAACTCAACCCAGATAGTGCACCACACTTAAGGTTGGTTACCCACCTATGATACCAAATGTGACAACTGGGCCCCGACGACAGCACAAACACCCCACCTTAACATGGTCGTTAAGTCCCTTCCCACCAGTTGCCACACAGATATGTGGTCCCCACCTAGGGGCCCACCCACGTGCCTACACAGGTCATCTGACTAATGCGTATCCCCACAGCCAAAACATGTCCTTCCCAAAAGGCCACCCATCTTGATCATTACTCCAATCCATGTACGCTTAACTATGAAGTTTTAATTAGGTAGGCTCCTGAAAAGAAAGGTTCACCTTGTTGACATGAGTCATATCATTTAGTCATTTAACCCTTTATCAATTGGGAACATTACAATCAACCCCCTTTTGAGAACAATATCCTTGTTGTGGGCCCTATAACTTAACCCATGCAGTGCGCCACACTTAAGGATGGGTACCCACCTCTAATACCAAATGTGACAACTAGGACCCGGTGATAGCACATACACCACTCATTAACATGGTCGTCAGGTCCGTTCCCACTAGGTACCACAAGTTTCCCCACAGACACGTGGTCCCCACCCAGGGGCCCACCCACATGCCTGCACATGTTATCTGACTAATGACTATACCCACCGGGAAACACATGACCTTCCCAGAAGGTCACCCATCCTAATCACTACTCCAATCCAAGCACTCTTAACTATAGAGTTTAATCAGATAGGCTCCTGAAAATAAAGGTGCACTTTGTTGACATGAGTCATATAATTTAGTTATTTAACCATTTATCATTTGGAGGTGTTACAATCACCACCCTTTAGAGAACAACGTCCTTGTTGTGGGCCCTACAACTCAACCCAGGTAGTGTGCCAAACTTAAGGCTGGGTACCACCTCTGATACCAATTGTGACAACTCGGCCCCGGTGATAGCACAAACACCTCACCTTAACATGGTCATCAGGTCCATTCCCACTAGGTACCACCAGTTTCCCCACAGACACATGGTCCCCACCCAGGGGCCCACCCACAAGCTTGAACATGTCATCTGGCTAATGACTATCCCCACAGTCCAACACATGCCCTTCCCAGAAGGTCACAATCCTGATCACTACTCCAGACCCAGCACACTTAACTATAGGTTTCTATTTAGGTAGGCTACCAAAAATAAAGGTGCACCTTGTTGACACGAGTCTTATCATTTAGTCATTTAACCCTTTATTATTTGGGGGCATTACAATCACCCCCCTTTAGATAATATCGTCTTTGTTGTGGGCCTACTACTCAAACCAGGTAGTGCACCACACTTAAGGATGGGTACCCACCTTTGATACCAAATGTGACAATTGGGAACTGGTGACAACACAAACACCTCGCCATAACATGGTTGTTAGGTCCGTTCCCATTAGGCACAAGTAGTTTCCCCACAGACACATGATCCCCACCCAGTGGCCCACCCACATGCATGCACATATCATTTGACTAATGACTATCCCCGCAGGACAACACATGTCCTTCCCAGAAGGTCACCCATCCCGATCACTACTCCAGACCAAACATGCTTAACTATGGAGTTTTAATCAGGTAGGCTTCCGAAAAGAAAGGTTCACCTTGTTGAAATGAGTCATATCATTTAGTCATTTAACCCTTTATCATTTGGGGGCATTACAACCACCCCCTTGAGAGAATAACGTCCCCGTTGTGGACCCTACAACTCAACCCATGCATTGCACCACAAATAAGGATGGGTACCCACCGCTGATACCAAATGTGACAACTGGGCACCGGTGACATCACATACACCTTGCCCTAACATGGTCGTCAGGTCCGTTCACACTATGTACTACCAGTTGCCCCACAGACACGTGGTCCCCACCCAAGGGCCCGCCCACATGGCTGCACAGATCATTTGACTAATGACTATACCTACAGGCCAACACATGTCCTACCCAGAAGGTCACACATCCTGATCAAAACTCCAGACCAAGCACACTTAACTATGGATTTCTAATCATGTAGGATTCCTACAAGAAATGTGCACGTTGTTGACATGAGTCATAACATTTAGTCATTTAAGACTTTATCATTTCGGGGCATTACAATCACCCCCTTTAGAAGATAACGTCCTCATTGTGGGCCCTACAACTCAGGTCTGTTCCCACTAGGTACCACCAGCTTCCCCACAGACACGTGGTCCCCACCCAGGGGTCCACCCACATGCCTGCATAGATCATTTGACTAATGAATATCCCCACATGCCAAAATATGTCCTTCCCAGAAGGTCTCCCATTCGTATCAATACTTTATACCAAGCACACTTAACTATGGAGTTCTAATCAGGTAGGCTTCTGAAAAGAAAGGCTCACCTTGTTGACACGAGTCATACCATTTAGTCATTTAAACCTTTATCATTTGAGGGAATTACAATCACCCCCCTTTAGAGATTAACATCCTAGTTGTGGGCCATACAAATCAACCCAGGCAGTGCACCACACTAAAGGATGGGTATCCTCCTCAGATACCGAATGTGACAATTGGGCCCCACTGACAGCACAAACACCCCATCTTAATAAGATCGTTAGGTCCATTCCCACCAGGTACCACCAGTTTCCCCATAGACATGTAGTCCCCATAGATCATTTGACTGAAGACTATCCCCACATTCCATCATATGTCCTTCCCAGAAGGTTTCCAATTCTGATCAATACTCCAGACCAAGCACACTTAACTATGATGTTCTAATCAGGTAGACTTCCGAAAAGAAAAGTGCACCTTGTTGAAACGAGTCATACCATTTATTCATTTAAACCTTTATCATTTGGGGGCATTACAATCACCTCCCTTTAGAGATTAACATCCTCATTTTGGGCCCTACAACTCAACCCAGGCAGTGCACCACACTAAAGGATGGGTATCCACCTCAGATACCAAATGTGACAACTGGGCCACAGTGACAGCACAAACACCCCATCTTAGCAAGGCCCCCAGGTCCATTCCCACTAGGTACCACCATTTTCCCCGCATACATGTAGTCCCCATAGATCATTTGACTAATGACTACCCCCACATGCCAACATATGTCCTTCCCAGAAGGTCTCCCATTCTGATCAGTACTCCAGACCGATCACGCTTAACTATGGAGTTCTAATCATGTAGGCTTCTGAAAAGAAAGGTTCACATTGTTGACACGAGTCATATCATTTAGTAATTTAAACCTTTATCATTTGGGGGCATTACAATCACCCCCCTTTAGAGATTTACTTCCTCATTGTGGGCCCTACAACTTAACCCAGGCAGTGCACCACACTAAAGGATGGGTATCCACCTCAGATACGAAATGTGACAACTGGGCCCCAATGACAGCACAAACACCCCATCTTAACAAGGTCGTCAGGTCCATTCCCACCAGGTACCACCAGTTGCCCCAAATACATGTATTTCCCACCCAGGGGACCTACAACTCATCCCAGGCAGTGAACCACACTAAAGGATGGGTATCCACCTCAGATACCAAATGTGACAACTGGGCCACAGTGACAGCACAAACACCCCATCTTAACAAGGTCCCCAGGTCCATTCCCACTAGGTGCCACCATTTTCCTTGAAGACATGTAGTCCCCACAGATCATTTGACTAATGACTATCCCCACATGCCAACATATGTCCTTCCCAGAAGGTCTCCCATTGTGATCAATACTCCAGACAAATCACGCTTAACTATGGAGTTCTAATCAGGTAGGCTTCTGAACAGAAAGGTGCACCTTGTTGACATGAGTCATATCATTTAGTCATTTAACCCTTTATCATTTGGGGGCATTACAAACACCCCCCCATTACAGATTAACAACCTCGTTATGGGCCCTACAACTCAACCGAGGCAGTGCACCACACTAAAGGATGGGTATCCACCTCAGATACCAAATGTGACAACTGGACCCAGTGACAGCACAAACACCCCAGTTTCCCCACAAACATGTAGTCCCCACCCAGGGGCCCACCCACATACCTGCACAGACAATCTGATTAATGGCTATTCCCAAAGGCCAACACATGTCCTTTCCAGTTTGTTTTTCCCCACTCACGCACAGCCTAGGAAACTTCCCAGAAGGTCACCCATCCTAATAACTACTCCTGGCCAGGCACGCTTAACTATAGAGTTCTAATCAGTTAGGCTCCCGAAAAGGAAGGTGTACCTTATTGACATGAGCCATATCATTTAGTTATTTAACCCTTTATCATTTGGAGGCATTATAGACACTATCTCAAGTTAAAATAATTCTAAGAGAAGATATACTTGAGACACTTGTGGTCAGAGGAGACGGTAAACTGATCACCTATCTGGTAGTGTCTCCACATCTTCAAGGCGAATACTACCACAACTAACTAAAGATAATGGGTTGCGTAGTTCTATCATGTGGTCTCAACTATCAAGAACCATACCCACTTTCCCCTGTATTAGGACACATCCATGTCCGATCCCTGATGAATCATAGAACACTACAAACTCAACACCCTCATATGGTAATCTCAAGATTGGAACGCTCGCCAATCTCTTCATCAACTACGAAAAACACTCCCGACACTTCTCCTTCCACACAAAAGGTTACCCATTTCTCATCAAAGATATCAAGGATGCTACTACTTTGGAAAATTCAAGAACAAACCTACAATAGGACATATCCAACCCAAGGAAACTCCTCACCCCAGAAACACTCTTAGGTGGCTCCCAATAAAGAATCGCCTCAATCTTCACTGGATCTACTACAAATCTAGCCTCTAAAATGAGGTATCCTAGAAAATGGACTTCTCGTATCTAGAATTGACACTTAGAGAGGTTTCCAAAAACCTGGTGCTTTCTAAGTATGTCTAGAACCATCTTCATGTGTATCACGTGATCCTCCTTGAAATCCGAGTACACTAGGATTTCATCAATGAAGACCATGATGAATCAATCCATGTAAGGTTTGAAGATCCTGTTCATGATTCCCATGAACACTAATAGGTCATCATCATGTAAAAATTCATCACCAAGTACTCATAGTGGTTATAACGATATCTGAAGGTTGTCTTCAGGTTGTACTCATCCCATACTCGAACTAGTGACAACCAGATATGAGGTCTATCATCGAGAACCACCTCACACCCTTTAGCTGATTAAAGAGGTTTTTAATCCTCGATAGTGGATACGTATTTTTCACGGTCACCTAGTTCAGGTGCCGGATGTACACACATACTATCAAGCTCCAGTATGCCTTCTTGGAATAAAAAACTCAGGTAGCCTAGGGTGAAACACTGGGTCTCACGAAGCCATTCATCTACAATTCATATAGCTATACCTTCAACTCACGAAGCTCCTTGGGTGCCATCTGATAAGAATGTTTAGATATCAACACCATCCTAGGGTACATGTAAATGTAGAAGTAAATATACCTACAGGGAGATAATCTGGGGACATTCTGAGGAATGGCGTCCTCATACTCTGCACCACTATAGGAAATTGAGGACTCCTACCATCCACTACACTAAGGGAGAGACCAGAAAACTGATGAGTAATTGGCTACACCCTCCTACGTGTGAGTCAGTCTTGCACTGAATGTGTTTCCATTTATCTGACAAAAGAAAACCTATTCCGACCACTATGGATACAACACAATCTATGCCTAAAACAACAAATCTCGGTATGAATTGAAAATAACCAATCAATACCAAGAATGATTTTATAAGGCCTTAATGTCACCACCAAAATATCCCAAGTGAAACTCTCACCCATAGAGTAAGGGAAAAATGTCGGTACTAGTGTTTGATCATCAAATCTCTCATATAAAAGTATCTAATCATAGAGATTGAGTTAAAGGTTCCACAAAAATATCTGAGTATCGAATAAGGGCCATGTTTGTAAAAGAGTGACTGGAACCTATATCCATGTAAACTATTTCTCGGGTGGAAAAGGAAAATATCATACCTCTAATCATCTCTAGAGCACCGGGGTCATATGACTCCATCACTTTAAGCTATAATCTTCCCTTTCCAGTAGCTCCCTGAGCCGATGGTGGACCCCCTAGGGGTGGTGGTAGTAGTATGTCGAACTTCTTACTACTGCCTAGTGATCAATCTGCTCTCCTTACACACTTTCCCCCTAAAGGCCACTATGCTCCTACCAACTTCTCTATCTTGGCAGTCCCTCGACCATCTTTTGATCTTCCGTATTGCGAGTTGGGAAATCTCTAGCTAGATATCACTGACCAAAAAACATGTAAAAAAACTAGTCCATCAACTGACCCACTCTATCATGGGATCCCCACACTTTTGATCCCATGTCCTCGGGTAATCCCCTATAGTGATTGATTCTCTTATTGCCCTACATCTACTATCAGCTACCCACCACCAAAGACTCAGCTACCTGGTTCCTCCTAGCAGCTCACACTACTTGCATATACTCTGCCATAATTCTTTCCACAAGAACAACCCTCTCAAGTATCCCAACATAGGTTAGAATGCTAAAAGATATATTCGACACTCAGATATCCCACAATATCCCTTTCCTGAAGGTCTGATCCCTGAATAATGGGTCCCACACTATATCTGTGGAGTAGCGAGAAAGATCCGTAAATCTCATTTAGTATTATACTACTATCTGACTTCCCTAATACAAATTCAAGAGATCATATATTCAAATTGAGCGTAACTTTTCCATAAATAATTCCCCCAACTTGAGGGACTCGATTTATACCCAATATGGAGTCATCTCATCATGAATTTGGATCACTACGCTCCACTATCATCCTGCTAAGCCCCGAAGAAGGCTCACAACTTGAACTTCCATCTGGTTAGAAGGTATCCTTACATGGTGAAATACATGTATAACTACCTCCATCCAATCCTTAACAATATGTGGGTTGGTCTCACCCAGAACTCTAGGAGGTCACTACCTTCGGAAATCATGAAATTCACTCAGCCTGCATGCATCCTCTACCAGTAGAGGTAGTAGTAAATAATTATCATCAAGTGGTGGTATCACTGGTATACCACCTGAAGGTTTAATATATGGTACTAGTCCCTATTCTGAAGAATCATCACTAGGTATATGATCCTAGTGATCATGCATCACAATCTTGGATGGCTATCTATGTGGAGGAATCCGTAAATAGATCCATATTAACTAGGATCAAAAGAGTATACCTGGTGAGATGACTCAAGAAAGACATGAGAACACACCCTAATCTTATATGAGGCATGTACCATTAATTTAATTGCAACTAGTGTTTTCATGTATTGATTCGAAAAGAGAAATTCAGAGTCTTGGTGTATGGATACATCAACAGCTTAACGAACACTAGATTCCCTAGATTAAAATCCAAACTCGAAACACTCAACACTGTTACCCCAGACAAACCTTAAATACTCCAAGTCCTTAAGTAGAACTGACCGCCTTTGAAACAACTCAGTTACGATCCATACAAGAGGGGACCATGTGGTGACTACCCCAAGCCTACCTCTGATAGGCTAGGGGCTCGAGACAAGTACCAATTAGGAATATCCCAAAATGGGATGCATTAACTTAAGTACCTATACACACACACACACACATCTCTAATCCTGAAATGTTGAAATATAAAAACACTAAGTGGAAAAAGCATACATACTCTAAGATACCAAACAAAGAGTACGACAATAGGGAAAATAGAAGTTAAATAGGGTAAGAATACCAGCCCACCCAAAATAAGAGTCTGCAATTGTGAATACACATGTTCCTGAAACTCATCCATAGAAATCCCTACCTGAAGGTTAGGTGTAGGACGACTGTATGAAGCAGTAGGAGCACCACATGCCCTTATGATCACTATAAGAACCACCTGTCACTGGTCCACCTAGAACACCCTCCAATGTTAGATCATCTTCATAAGATATGATACGTGCGGGAAATTACAATGCAGGGGTGAGTAAAACAATACTCAGTAGGATACCCTAAAACCACAAAGTAATACCACTAAGAAACACAAGGGGTATACCAAAAAAACACATGAAGTACACCACAAAAAAAATACCCAAGGTGCAGTCACCTGACACATGTATAAGCCTAATGCATTAAGAGAACGAGTTTCAATTTTTGTCCATATATCTCCCATTTTCTATGAAACACGGAGGGTCGATAGAGCATGGAGCGCCGATGGCGCATGAAGAATCGATTGATCACAGAGAGTCTATGGAGAATGGAGCATCAATGGATCATGAATCATCGATGCTGCTGAGAGCAATGATAAAACTAAGAGTGTCAATGGAACATAGAGAATTGATGGTTCATATAGCCCCAAGTCATATAGTCACAAAGCCCCAACCAGCCACCTGATTCCACTCATAGTGCATTTTTTTACGGGATAACCTACTCCTCAAGCCATCAGGTCTTAAACCAACTTCTACAAAATCGAAATTATATTATCTTAAAAGGAATGACTCATCACAAGGGTTCCAATGCTACTAATGGATCATCAAATAGACACACAGTTTGAAATATGTGACTGTTTTTCAAAAATGGACCGACCAGGGTCTGGCCGAGACCCAACCCAGTTGGGCCGACCCAACCCAGCCTCGTCCGATATAAACTAATCCATAACATTGGTCTAAGATTTCATGGTGTGGCCTACTGGGCTAGCTGGACCCCACCCCCAGGGCTGCTGGGTCTTGCCCACTGAGCCACTGGTGAAGGCTGACCAACCTAGTCCAGCCCATACTGTGGGCCAGTTTACTCTATATGACATGTTCTGACCTAGATGTGCCTTCATATTCCATGTGGTTTTATCTGACTGTGTGGTTCCCCTATGTCGCTTGGTCAATATGGCACTGATCTTCATTTCACATGGTTGGACGGCATCCTCCACACACCCATAGGAATCGCCACCACAAGTTCCTCTGATGAAGCTCTAAGCCTCGTCTGAGATCACCTACGTAGACTCCTACATGGCCCTCAGTCACCACCTATGGTTTAGAACACTATAGAATCAATGTAGTCCGACACCATAGCCTGCATGACCTGGTCCTTGCCACCTGATCCTATGGTTACCGCCACATGCAACCACCATCCTCCACTGCACCCGCACGTGGCTGCTACCACATTCCACTGGGCATTGGCCGCCTACGGCCTTAGTTCCGCAGGTCACCACCATTGCTCTGGTGCTTCGTTTTTCATAACAGATCCACATTAGTGATCCTTGGGTCCTGAACATCACTACCATGGGCTTGGATCCATCTTTGTAGTACTCTAGGGTCCTGGTCGCATTCAGAGCCTCTTGTAAAATTTCACCATGACAATGAGGGTCCAATAGTGAATAATACCAAGAACATGGATAGTAGGAACACATATATTCTATAAGAATGGATACCGGACTTTTTCCTGTCATCCTTGATCCATTTAGGTTATGTTATTTAACAATGAACAATAACAATTAATCTCGAGGATCTATCTCGATTATTAAACCCCACAAAAATTTATCCATCCCAAAAGAACGGACGAGCCATAAATTAAATTCTTCTTTGATAGGTCCCCAATAATCATTTGAATCTATGAAGGTAAAGGAAATCACTAGGAGATCAAACACCCTAACTCGTGGTTGGATCAGTCATTGAATAATAATAGAGGCTCATGTCGTAGTTGATCCTAGATCCACCTACATTCATTATAGAGAGAGTTTCCTTCCATGCCTCGGAGGAACTATAGGTTTATGGTGATAATCGTAAATTACTCAAAAATGTTTCATTAAAAAAAACTCTATTCTGTTCAATAAAATATTTTTTATTAATATATTTTAATGATGGTTAAGTCTAAATTATAACTTTTATAGTTAAATCATGTCGGTCGATATTAAGCCCTGCCTAAGGTTAAGTCACTAATATGAACACAAAATTGCGCTTATATTTCTAATTTGGTATCCTTTTTAGAAGTTATCCCCATTTTAATGAAAAAATTCCCACACCCTTTATTAGAAACTTAACATTTTTCATCATATTGTTTTGGGAACACTGGGCCATGGAATCTCACACCATCTCAGTATCTAGTCTCAGAATTTTACTAATTAATTACTAAAAATAAAACCATAGAAAATCCAATTCATTACATAATCAAAAGGAAAGGTGAAAAAAATAGAAAATATTAGTTTAATATAATACTTTAGATTGTAGACTTTGGAAATTTTTAGGCTTGGAAATCATGTTTTTTATCTTAATGACTCATTTATCAATTTAAATATTTTTTGGTCAATTCTCATGTTTTATAAATTATATGTTCATTATTAAATCTTGAATGATATAATTCATGACATACTGGTTACAAGAAAACTATATTTTTATTATTTACCTAAAAATAGAAGTATTTCAAGAAATTATGAAAAAATCACCCTTAGACAATTTCAATGCGATGATTTCAAAAATGAACTTAATTTTATCAGAATAATTTTATAAAATATGTTATATTAATATTTAAATTAAAATTATGATTTTGTATGAAATACATTAAAATACAGTTTATTAAAAAAAATTCATATATTTTCATTAAATTTTTAATCATGATGTCTATTCTATAGAAGTGTAATACTTATATTTACATAAACTAATAATGATAAGTATTTTTATATCTAATTTTATTATTTTGATGTTAAATTACTGTTCTCACTATCATGTTACTATTCCAAACTTTCATGTTATTATTCTAAATGGTCATGTTACTATTACAATGATCAACTTACTATTCTAACAACAAAATCACCTCCTGTAAATTCCTATTCATTAGAACATTCAATATTCACCTATAAAATTCTCAAGGATCTATATTTATATATTTTCTATTAGTTTACTAATATTTTGTTTCATTTCTATTGTGTTGTTCGTGGGAGGTATGATTCTAGTCGTCCAGGTTGATCCAAATTTTCCCATTAAAGTATTTATATTTTATTTTTTCCCCTTTTTATAATTAGAAATATATTGGGTTTAGTTACTGACTAATGTAATAAATTTCATTAATGAATTATATATTTTGTTTGTTTATCTATGTTCTCTATGTGTATAATTCTTGTATAATATAATATTACACACTTTTATTTAGGAAAAAATTATCATTTTAGAAGTCTAGGTTATTACTTCTTCCCCCATTTATAAATTTCGTCCTTGGAATTTCATGTAATATTGTTGGTTGAGAATAGATAACGATACTTCTTTTTCTTTATTTATTTTGGATCACCTGTAACCTCTTCATAATAATGGTTCCACCATAACTCTTTTACAAGGTCTGTAGTCTTGTTGCATAGGAATTTTTCTCTATGTTCCTTGAACATCACCAGATTCTCCTCATACAAGAAGTTATTATATAGTTGTACATCCTCCAGATTCAATACATGTGAGGGATTAGGTTTTTAATTTCTTAAAAGAGATACATGAAAAAAATCATGAACTTGAGCCATATTTGTTAGAAGTGAAAGCTGATAGTCCATAGCTCTTATGTTATCAGGGATCTCAAAGGAGACAATTTAACTAGGGTTAAGATTCCCTTTATTTCCAAACCACATGAATTTTTTAGATGGTGATATTTGAAGGAAAACTTTTCTCCAACTTTAATCTCCAATTATATTTTATGGTTTCCAACATTATTCTTTTCCCGAATTTGAGAAGATTTTATATGTTTTTGGATGGATTGATCCATCTATATCATCTCTTACACATGATTATTTCTAACAAGCTTCCATTCACTATATTCATTCTAATATGTAGGATTTATAACTTGATTTCAAGATATATCTTCATATAGTTACATTTTAGTAGTTTAGTAGAAGTTTTGGTTGTATGATAACTCAAATAATGGGAGATTCTGAGCCCATACTCATTTAAATTCCATCGAGTATGATTTTATCATTTACATGAGAATTTGAATATTAATTTTATATTATCCATCATTTTAGGGATTATAGAAAATACTAAAATTCAATTTAGTACAGAAATAAGGTTGAAAACTTCTACAAAATTTAGATATTAACCTTGAATCATGATTAGAGATGACCAAACATGGTTCACCATTTAACCTTACAGCTTCCTTTATATATATATTGTAAGGGTTTTCAAGTTATAAATATTCCCAAATAGCGATGAAGTGGGTATTCTTCATGGGATAATCCACCACAACCCATATTTTTTTACTTTGGATGTATTCGATAGACTAGTGAAAAATACCATAGTCATGTTATCAATTTTTTATAGTGTTATAGGTAGGGGTTTCATCACCCCCTAGGAATTATATATCTCTACTTTAACTTGTTTAAATTTGAATAACATAATGGTGTACTCAATGTTCTATTTCTAAATGTTGTCCCACAAATTTGTTTTCTCAAAAGGTCATTTTATATCATAGTGCATCCAATATGGTTGTAAAAGGATGATATATGTACATTATACAACATATAATTCTTTATTTCACATGATGAAGGCCCACAATCACAAGTTACAGACTAATAGAAACCATATTCATTGATACATAACTCATGAATCTACTATTCATTTATTGTTTTCACCCTTTTTTGAAGCTATATATATGCACTTTGTTCCCCCTAGTCTTATCTTGAATATATGGTTGTCCAATCATTTGGGCATGATAGGATGTATTCCATACTTCTATTATTTCTAGATCATTCATTTGCATATCCATGAAGATTGGGTCTTTATCAATCGAAATAGTGGATAACGAATAAGGTTATTTTTTATTAAGAGACTCAACTACCATGTTCGCCTTTTTGGATGGTAATGAATTAATAAATCATATTCCATTATTAGATCTAACCATCTCCACATTTATATGTTGAGATCATTCTATTTGAATATATACTTTAGACTCTTGTGATTTTAATATATGTCACAATTCACTCCATAGAGGTAGTTCCACCATATCTTCAAGGCGAAGATCACATATACTATCTATAGATAATGTGTCAGGTACTTTTAGTCATGGATCTCCAGTTTTCATGAGGCTTAGGTTATCAATTTTTCAATATACATGAGTATACAACCCATATATTTCATTTAATAATAACTTTAATGTACAAAACCTTCTTCACTTAATGGTGGTGTGAGTACAAGTGAAATGATTAACCTCATCTTGATCTTCTTAATGCTTTCCTCACATTCTTCCATCCATAAATACTTTTCCCATTTCTATGTTAACATAGTTAGAAGACTAGACAACAATGAGTAATTTCTCACTAAATTTTAGTAGTACCCTTCTAATATAAGAAAAATATGTAATTTCATGACACTAATGGGTTCACGACATTCCTCAATTTCCTTTTTCTTTAAAGGGTCTATAGAAATTTCTTCAATTGTAATCATGTGCCCAAGAATGGGAATTTTTCATCCTAAATACACACTTTCTAAACATAGGTTGCATTTTATACTTCCATAATATTTCCAATGAAATCCTTATATTCTGTTCATGCTCTTCAATTATCTTGGAGTAAATGAGTATATAATTGATAATGAATACAAAATATTTTTTAAGGTAGTATGTAAAGGATCTAGTAACTAAATACTTGAATATTGAAGGGGAATTAATATGTATGAAGGTAATTAAAATGAAATCATAGTGTCCATGCATTATACATATATCCATCGTATGAATATCTTCACCCCCCTTCAACTATTAATATTAAGAATGAAGATCTAGATTTGATAAGTATTGATCTCATAATAGTTGATCAAACAAGTCACTAATACTTGGAAGGGGTCACTTTTTCTTTATGGTGATCTTATTAAGATTTAGGTAATTGATACACAACTCCATTGATCCATCCTTTTTCTTGAAAAAAAGAACTAGTTCACCTCAAGGAGATTGATTATAAAATATGAACCCTTTGTTCAAAATTCTCTTACAATATCTTCTTTAAATCGACTAGTTTGATCGGGGCCATACTATATGGGAATTTCGACATAAGAGTTTCTCTGATTTTAATATATATTGAAAACACTACCCCATGATATTGGGAGAGTCTGGATAACTCTTTGAGAAATATATTAGTGTATTCCCTCACAATGTGAATTTCCTCTAGGTTGTCCCCTTCGTTATACTAAACGATTTGGGTAAGGTATGCTTCTTCATAGGTCATTAACACCCACACCATTGATAGAATTTCCAAGTGAGATTAAGGATCTTCCTTGAATCGTTAGAGGAGTATGGGATTATTATAAATATGGATGGTGATTTATTTTTCCTAATTGTTGATGTGTTTTCTTTATAATGAGAGCTAATCTCTGCGAATTATAGATTAAAACTTCACAAGGGGATGGATTATGATATTTTCTAGAAGAATATTCCCACATATGGTAATTGCAGTAGAGTCCAATAATTGGTATTCAAGGATTTAACAACAAGGTGTTTTTACATATTTTTGTACATCTTTGTTTAAAGGATTCAATTCCACAATTCTAAAAAACTTTCAGAATATAATGGATTGTATAAAAACAAAAAAAATAATTGTTTTAATTACTGAGTGAATGGGATGTGTAATTGCATGAATTAATTTTTCATGATCCACTTTATTAGTAGTCATGGAATAATATTTCCTTGTTTCCTTTAGAATAGGTGGTTGCTGACGCTGATTACCCTTAAGGCTCATGATTTAGTGTACCAACCTCCATATTTCCATTTATCTATATTGTTGTATAGTTGAACAATAGGGGGTGAATTAGTAGGTTCCTTACTTTCCTCTATCATGTTACCTTGCTTCTTTAGGTTTCTTTGATATATATGAGATTTATGGAATTCCCTTCCATGCTTGAAGCATTTCACCATCCCTTTGAGGAAATTACAATGACGATTCTTCCCAAATTTTTGATGTGTAGGTGGTTGGATCATGTTTCCCTAGTTTTCATTTGAAACACTAGTTTTAAACTAAATTATATATATTCTTATCTCCATAACCATGGGACCATTCACTAAAGTCTATCTCTACACCGAGATCACATCAAAAAAATTCTTTATAATTCAAAAGGTATTAGATAACTAGAGCATTTGGAATGTGTGGTTTTAATCCACTAAAGAATCTATATATTTTCAATCATCGTTTATTTCAAATCCCTATGAATATCAAGAAATACTTTTGATGTTTTCCGCATAATTCATGATAAATTCACCTTCCTTTTTCTTTAGATCTAATAATTATCTCTATATATTTGTTCAAAGAGTTCAAGGGAAATACATATTAAGAAATATTTTCTTATAGTATTTTCACTCATTATCATAAATTTTACTCTTACTCATGGTTTTGGTTATCATTTCCCACCATTGATCAGCCTATCCATATAAATGATTGATCGAAAGAGTCGCCCACTCATTCTCAGAATAGTGGAGCATATAAATTTTTTTTTTCTATTGAGTCAATCCATTGTTCCATGAAAAGTGGATCAGAATATCCACTATACATCTGTGGTATTTTCTACAAAAAATGACTAAATGACTAGTTTCTCCTTCTTGGGTGAAGGAGGATGTTCCACATGATTTAAGTTATTTTTCATTTCCTAAGATATATAGGTAAGCATTTCTAGATATTTATGAACTTCACATCCCATGGAATTGAGGATGTCATTCCAAAAAATCGTTACATGGTCCCTCAGATGGGTTGTTGGACTGGTTTCTCCTAGTTCCCACTATTTTCTATGATATAAAATGTTTAATCAAAATTTCATTCAAAAAATCGTAAATAAGTAATTTATTTATATGTAAAAATCAAGTGTAAAATCAAATCTTAGGGTAACCCTTTGTTTATGATTCTTCTAAATAGGATGTTTATCTATACTTATAATTATCCTATGGTGTATCAATAGTGTTCTCAAATACAAATTTCCAAATTAACTAAACCATAACTCTAATACCATCTTTAGAAACCGAATTTTTTCTTACATGACTATTAAATCATTTTTAATATAAATAACATTATAATTATACATTCTTGGAATTAAAGGTTTAGTATATTGGAAAAATTAGGATCATACAACACTTATACATAATATAAAATTTAAATTATTCAAATAATTCTTCTTGATCCACTTAATAACTCTAACATTATATTTATTACATGTATTTACATGAGGATATACATCAAAGAAAGGGGTGATATTAATTCCCAATAAGGGGAAGGTGAACTTTATTGAAATAAATGATATAAATCAATAGTACATAGGTAAGTATAATCATAATAATAATTTTATAATCATCATTAGAATGATAAATGAATTTAAAAAATTAATGGTATGTGGTAATGCATAAAAATGAAAACTCATGTCATAGTTTTCCAATACGACATATAGTTGTGAACAAACCTAGCATCATGTCCACACATAACATATGTATACATATCATAAAATAATAATTGTGAACAAATATAGCATCGTTTTCATTAATAATACACATTATATCATGAGATATATCACATTAACCAAGGCAATATTGGGTTATATATTTTCAGGGTCAACCACCACATTATAAAATGCTCATAATCAAGCATACAAGGAAGGATAACAATCATAGTCATGTCGTAACAGATGAAAATTTATGGGGTTTATAAAAAAGATATAATATAAAAAATCATGAAATAAATTTGGTATTATAAAATGTTAAAGAAAGATTGTAATTTGGTATTATTTTTTGTTCTTTGAAGATGAACCAAATCAATAGGATTCAAAGATGACTTTTGGAAAATATTCCCTTTGTAAAATATTGGTAATTAGATTGAAAATAATTTTGTCAAGGATAGAACATGTATATCCCAAAAATATAATGGAAGGACAGTAAAAGTATATATTTAGGATATTATAAGAATATTCATACTGATATTAATGTGAAATAGGAGGTGACCCAAAAAAGGAGTTTGGGTTTGAGAATCCCATTACCTTAATTATTTTTTTATTTCAATACTTTTCTACCTCATGAATAAAATAATAGGTTTATTAAACCATTTATAAAGAATTTAATTTTTTTCACTATTTATAAATTATAATCAACTTATTATATTTCTTTATTCCCTTGGTTGAATTGAAATTTTTCTAAATCATGTTTTCCTTAATTTTTTATTGTTTTTCATAGATTTCACATTTTTTTGTTCAAGGTCATTTATACAAATGTAAAATTAATTATATATGATTAAAATAAATCTATTTATACAACATGGGTATGTAAGAGAATGTTCATAGACTAAAGAGGAAATAAGGTCTACTTTTCTTAAAAACATATTATTGAACGTTTTATGTACCAAAATGAATAAAAAATGTATTAAAAAAATTAAAAAACCCATAAATAAATATAATTATGAATATAAATTGGGTTCAATTAGAATAAAACATAATATCCTTTTAAAAAAATGAAAACATAAACAATATCAATTAAAATAAGATTATGAAATAAATCTTTTGTTCTTTGGAAAATTTTGATAAAAAAACTATTAAAAGAGAAATCATTAATAAAAAATCTTGAATAACTTATATAATACGATTTCATGATATAACGTTTCAAATTATTAGTATATACACCATGATAAATTAATTAGGTTCATAATGTAAAACATGTCTCATCGAAGTTGAAATGAGATGAAATTACCCTTACCTCAAGTTCAACTCTCTTCATATAAAATCTTAACCTAATGCATAAAAAATCAATATTTATTACAAATATTTAAAATAAACATATTCATATGTATCATACCATATATTATTCACTTGTAATAATATATTACCCATTAATTAATAATTCTTTGTTAACATCTTATTTATGGGTGTTAACTATTCTATTCCTCATGCATGTTTTGGTTCGGTACTTGTTGTCACTATATATTGGGAAAGTTGTAATAATATATATAATATTTTTCATGATATAAAAATAATATTTATTCATTTTCTATAGTTTTAGAATCATCCATTAACTGTGGGAATAGAAAAATAAAATACATCATTGATGAAGATGGTAGTCTATACGTACAGATGAACGATGTTTTAATTTTATAATAAAGTAAGTAAAAAAATAAAATAAAATGATATTTTAACGTTATATAGATATATTTATATAAAAATATAATAACTATTCATCATTATATCTAGAAATTATAGGTGGTGATGAAAAATAAAATGCATTGCTTCTTAGAGACGATAATCAGTACGTATGCATGAGTGATGATTTCATTTCTCATTAGATGGAAAAGAAGATGAATAATAATTATTACATCAACATAATATCATTTAAATATATTTAATATAAACATTTTATTATATCTTCTTTATTAGTATAAAATTTAAGTAGGTATAAAAATAAGTAAAATGTATGAACTTCGTTAAGAGTTACACCACTTCCTTGGAAACCCTACTTGGATTACACATTAAGCCTACTTAGGATGGTATTAGGGTAAGAAATGAAAATTTTGAATTTTTTGAAGGAACATGAGAAGTTATTTTGGAAGATATTTTCTGATATAAATTAGTAATTAAGTGTGATTAAGAATGTAGAGGTGGTTCCCTTTTATAAGTGAGGTGGGTGGAAATCTTGGAAATAATTGAAATATTATTATATAAGATGTGTCTAACTCGCGTAAAATTCCTCAAAAGGGACATATATTTTATTATAATGAGGATAGGGACTTAAAAAATTTAACCAATTATATTTATTTAGTTTTAAGTGGATTTTTAAATGTTATCTTTTTCACTAACCACTTCATTAATCCCATTTTACCATAACCATGATAACAAAACTTTGAATCCTTAAAGGTTATGCAAGTAATTTTAAAAAACATGAAGCCGAAAATAAATGAAACAATCATGTTATATAAAAAAATTTCTCATTAATTTGAGTTATATTAATTTTTGTTTATTATTTTATACTCATTTGGAAATAAATTTTAAACATTAAATTCTATTTAAGGTCATTTTCAGAACTCATTACAAAATTGCCTTTAATTGAAACATGATAATATTGAAATCAAAATATAAATAATTCATCCACTAAAAATAATTTATAATTTTTCATTGTATTCTTGGAACACCAATATTTATCCAAAAAATTATACTTTTAATTTTTTTAAAATCAATTACTTGATTATGCTACTACTTTACACATGCACTATGTCAATGATACATAAGAATTATTGGTAACTATATAATCACTAAAAATTTAAAATAAATTAAAATAATAAATATAATTTATTATTATTTAATATATTTATTTATAACCCTCTAGAAAAATTTTCCTCCTCAAATAAAACATTTAAGATATATTAAAAGAACGAGAGTGACATTTTCTATCTATTCTTTACTTAAAAGTAATATAAATGTCATTATAAAAAAATGTCCCCAGGATTCCAAATATTAAAATATAAGTTGAATATGGCATAAATAATATCATAAAATATAAATGGTAGGTGTTAGAGTGATCTTGAAGCGTTAACCACCCGTGTTTACCTCATTTAACTAATTTTACCCTTTATCACTATGACTAATTTTTTCTATGTTTAATATTCATTGAGAGAAAAAATGAAAATGATATATTTACAAAATTTTAACCTCATGATTATAAAAATTAAATCAAATTTTCAATATTCAATTACTGTTATTTTCATAAATTAATTTCAATATATTTACATTAAATGCATCTAAAGCAGTTTAAAAAAATACACGATTTAAATATAAAAAAATAATTTACAGTAATATTAATATAATTTTGATTCCCCTCTAATTAATGAGGTTATGTTAAAAATATATATTTATTTTATTTACAGTATAATATAAAAAAATGAAAATTTTTAATTAAAATAAAATAAATGACATTTGTTTTCCAAAAATCGTTATTTTTCACTATTTAATTAAAAATTAAATTTTCAGAAAAGTTACAAAAATTAACCATATAATAATTTTAACGTAATGAATTAAAAAAATAATGTAAATTTTAAAAAATTAAATTTCTGAAACTATAAAAAATTAATTTAAATTTCCCACTTATAAAATGTCTAAAATTCATGTTTAGAAGAAAAGTGTTTTTAAATCATAAAATTTATTTATTCTTAAATTTTTTCTAGTAAAAAAATCAGATGAATGTTAAGTTTCTATAAGTAATTAATTATTTTTATTAAGGAAAATTTCTATTATATAATATTAATAATCTAGCTTTTTCTATTCATACCCACCAACCCAATGACTTGGTTATAATGATAATAATTAAATAAAATCATTTCAAAGATTTTTAAGATTAGGGTTATGTGTGGTGTACAAAATGAGACATAATCCTATTTTAAATGAATATATAAACTAAAATATCATCATATTAAAAACATTACCATTGATGCAATAACATCTATATTCATCTCACCGAGATGTTTTTGATGACACTACCATAACTTTAAACTCTTAAAAGTTATTACTTCGACAGTTATCAATCTATCTGATCATTTGGTTAGATGTAAGGTTATATATTTTATCCCTTAGGCAAAAAACATGAATACCTATGTGATTTAACATTCTAATTTAGTGAGTATAGTTATAAATTTTTCTTCATCCGGCGTTCTTATAATAATTAAACTTTTCTTCCAGCCCAATATTTGAGAAAATGCTTTAAGATCAAGGAAAATTTAGTTTTTTATCCATATATTAACATCGCCCTTCCCAATAATTTCCATAGCATCATCATCGACTATGTGGAACATTATAAACATCTTGAAGATATAATTTACATGTATCCCTTATATTATGTGGAGTGGAATAATACTCTAGAATATAGGATCTAGGATTCTACTAAAATATGGATACTATATACTAAACAACTACTACCTTCAACTACCATAAAATAAGTGAACATGTACATCAAGATAATTAGAACCCAAAATTTACCCATATTTCTCTATATTATTTCTTGATATTTCCTCTCTTACAATATTTCCAACATACTAGAAACGAACCAGTTGATTTAGCTCATCACTTATCATGCGACTTATCATCGGTCTACCTCCAACTTCTTGGATGTATAGAATTTCCTCTTTTATCTACACTATTTGAACTTTTTAATGGTACTTGGGATTCCTTCTATATTTTTTACTCATCTATAGTGATCCATCGAACATCCTTAAACACTCATATATTTATTATTGAAAATCCAAAGTCATACCAAATGAATTTATTAATTCTAACCTTATCTATTTTTGACATCATAACTCTATAAGTAATGACTCAGAGTAAATAAAATATAATTTCATGCCAGGTAATTTATACATGTTTTTTATATTTAGTGTAAACTTTTAATCCCTATAATGATATCTAACACCCATTTTGGGGCAAAACAATGCTTCAATGATCCCCCATATTCACAAATTTGGACTTTACACTTAGAAGATCATAAATATATAAGAACCTCTATGACTAGAAATTACCATGAAATCTTGATGTACCAAAATATATGATTTTTTTCACACGATACTCACTGCTGCAGGTTTGTTTATTACACATTCCAACAAGATTTAAAAGAAAGAATAAAAGTGTAAAATAAATCATTGAAAGAATAATTTGATATTATATTATTCACAGATGATTCCTACACCCATGGAAGAACACAGAATTTATTTTATTTATTTTTGTAAGAATAAAATTTTATAAAACTCAATTGATAAAAATTAATGATATTATTTTACATTTTATTCACATCACTTTTCCACATACACAAGTGGTCCCATCAAACTCATCTCATATGGCAAACACGATCCTCTAGTTTTACTACAATTTTATATTCATGAAAAACCCACCATTGAACATAATGACTATAGATCTAATATTGAAATCTACACCTATGTACTGATGTTTAGTGAAAAATCCGTGTTACTCAACACTTTGCAACAAAACAATAGGGAAAAACTCTATAACATCCATTGAATTTTTTTTGGACCACCAACTAGTATAACATTACCATATGATAATAAATCATTTTATTATATTGCCTCTTTTGGTTTCCTTTTCTACGTCCAACATTCTATGACCCCATAATCATATTCTCTCCTCGTAGAATGACTCAACATTTGAAAAAACATCAGAATACCAGCATTACATTATTTTGGGTATGTATTTTTTGTTGAGTGTTTTGTATCATTTTTATTACCCATATTCTCATTCATTTCATCCTCGATTTCTTGCCTCTGTTTTTTTATAAATAATAATTCCTAAAAACATTAATAAATGGAAACTTATAAAGGGATGTGAGTTATTGGTGAGGTTCCTCATGATACAACCGAGGATAGTCATAAAAACAAAATATTGTATTATTTATTTCCCTTTAATAAACACTATATAATCGATAACTTATTTCACATGCAATTTCATATTAAAATGAAAAATTAGTTATTTCATTAATTAAATAAACTTCAATAAAAAATGAAATAAATTACATGAGAGATAAATAAAACATAATTAACCAAATTAGAAAAATGTTCAAAAAGACATGTAAATGAAACAAATGTATGTTTTTAATATTCCTCATGTTAATTTTACATGTGGATTATACCTCTAATAATAACTATTGTTTTAATGGAAAATATTATAAATATGATAAAAATATATATAAATAAAATGGGGAAATGCGGTGAGTGTTTTTTGATGAAATATATATATCTATATATATAGAACAATTTTATGGTTGTGTGGATTATTTAGGTATTATGGCCATATGGTTGTTGGACTTATGTAGTTGTTGGACTCATATATCCATTATGTTAGTTTGTACAAATAGAAGTAAACAAATTTTAAAATCTATATAGAAAGGATAATAAATGGGATCAAGTATAATAAATATTTGTTATGAGGATCACTTGTTTGAGCATGTAATGGTTTTAGCATCGCTAGGGGTTTCCCTAGACCAAGCCCATGCTGAACATCAACTAGTATGGTTTGAGAAAAATCATATGTGGGAGAAGTTAATGATGAGTAAATAAATATAAGATCCATTATTTTTAAATCAACACCCAGTATAGCTACTATTTTTTATTATATCCTTAATTCTTATATAGAGTTTTTCAGGGGATTTGATAGTTGAAGTTAGGATGATATAATCCTT
Source organism: Viscum album (assembly GCA_963277665.1). Classification (NCBI taxonomy): domain Eukaryota; kingdom Viridiplantae; phylum Streptophyta; class Magnoliopsida; order Santalales; family Viscaceae; genus Viscum; species Viscum album. Next base: position 88,452,998 of record OY728132.1, read on the forward strand.
AAATTATTGATAAATTATTCATTTCTATTTCATGTGTATACTATATATTTTGAGTTTCTATTAAATTTATTTTAAAACGATTTATTTAATATAAATTTATTGATAAAACTAAATATTATTAAAAATTATTCAATTTTATTGAATTAGGAAAAAAATCATTTAATGATATCATGACTTTTTCAAAGAATTATAATTTTCTATATATTTTTTATTTTTTAACTTAACAAAAAAGATCAATATTTAATAATGAGAAAGATATTAGTTATATTTGTAAACAATACATTAATTTCTATTTGAGTATTTTTACATGACATGGAATAATAATTAATTCATTTTATTCTTAAACAAAGCATTTTTCTAAAAAAAAATTATGCGTTATGTGTTTTTATATTAAAATTAATTTTTATCATATATATAAATAGAATAAAATAAAATATATTTAATATTTTAAATAGTCATATCGAAATTATTTAATGAGTAAAAATTAATTTTTAGGCATAAAGATAAGTTACTAAGGTAAAAGTTAGTTACCACAGTAAGCATAAAAGGGATATTTTCAATGAATTGGTTTAAAATGCTGCACATTTTTTGTCTAAATAAATTTAATCTATATATTTGAAATTAATATTATATTTTAATGGTTATATATATAAATATATTCAAACTCAATTAATTTATTATAAATAATATTAATAAAATATAATGCTTCGAAAAGTAAATTTTCTAAAAAGAATGTTTTTTATATAAATATTATGATTTAATCAAAAAGATGATTTTCTTTCATATTTATAAATTTAATTATATTAAATTGATGTCAAATTATGATTCATCATATTAATATTTCTTAATATGTGTTAACCTATAATTTTAGTAAAAAAATAACTACCTTGGTAAATATTTATTATAGGTTAATGGGGGTAAAAGAGGTAATCTCCAATTTTAGAATTTTATTCAATTAAATTGACACATAAATAGTTTAGAATACATTTTTTGGATTTAAATTTACCCACACAAGTTTATCCAACCCCTCCTCACCTAAATATCCTAACTCCATTGTGATTACATATTTACCCCTCACCCAACTTATATTTCCAAGGAAACATCTCTCATATTAACCTATAAAAGAATCTTTTTTCGCCCACTACAAGACTCAATTATCTAGAGAATTTCACTTTAATACTTTCCCATTTTAACTCTCCTCTATACCTATTCTACATTTTTATCCCTTTTCCATAGGAAGATGTCCCACCCCTCTATTTCAAAAAGGTTCTTCAAAATAATAATCGAGCCATCAATATGAGTATTATACACTCCATAACCTTTTATTATTTATTTTTTCTTCCACCTATCATAAATTTAGATTCAACAAATTATTTAAATTTAAATACTACCATTATACATTTAGGATAATGATATTTTAAAAAGATAGTTGCTACCATAACGACACTCATGCATAAATTATAACTTGTTTTTTGGGATTTTTTAACCATATACACGAACGATTCTATTAATTTATATCATGGGTGAATATAGGAATATAATTAATGGTTGTATATGACATTAAATTATAAATTATATTATTTAAATGGTTCTAGTATTTTAATATATAAATGATCTAATTATATAAAGTAACATATGGTTATCACCAAATTACCCGAAACAATATCATCATTGACTCCATTCTCATAACCCATATATTTTATTTACAAAAAATTAAAATGAAACATAATAAATAATTGAAAAAAACTATAAAAATATATTTAATAATTTTTAATGATGGCCATATATCAAAAAACCTGAACCAATATGACCTTTATGAATAAAAAATATTACTAACATCAAATAATTAAAATTAAATATAAGCAACTAATATATGTGTAGAGAATTATTATAAATTAGGTCAATAAAATTTAATTTATATGAACAAGTTTGTCAAATAAGTGATCAATTTGATAATATTTATGATACACGATGTTAGAGAACGTCTTATATTGCCGGAATCTAAGGTAAGGGCTCTTTCTCTAAATTTCAATACATGATTCATATTGTGTAATATTTTTCCATTTATTTGGTTTTCATTTTATTAAATAACCCGTTAATGTATTATTTTTTAGTTTTCATGTAATTAATTGGATATTAAAATATAAATCAATTTTATTCTTTTAGTGGATTTTGATTCAAGTGTTATAAAATTAGTAAGTTTATTTGTATCAATTTCCCTTAATTGATGCATATTTTCCAATTAACCAATAGATTATATTATCATTTTTAATTATTAATTCATGTATATAAAAACTATTTTCATGTCCTTCCTTAATACTCAATAATTTTATTTAATACCAAATCTATAAGTGTTTTTTTGTTAACACAATTTCTTTTCATTGAGTTAGGATTGTTCTTCTTGAATTGTATTCTTATAAGTTAGGTAAATAATAACTTTCGATTTAGTTATATTATACTCCATCTTATATTTATAGGGATTCAAATTTTTTTCACATAAATTACCTTGTCAATTTAATATCACATTAAAAATATGATTTTTTTAAGGGTTTCTTTTCCGCATTCTCCATTTATTCAGATATTTTTTTATATTCACCACATTATTTATTTTAATGTTTCATATGATAACCATATTTATGATTAATTGTAACTTCCATGTACTTTATATAATTTACAAATCCATATCATGTTCCTAATTTCAATGGGTTTTTATTTAAAATATAATAAATCCATAATGGTATTTTCAATATCATTCTAAATTTGAGATTATTATATCGTAGTTACCATTTGGGTAAATTTAATGATCATTCTCTTCAAAACAAGCTCTATTTATTTCTCCAGTAGGTTTTTATAAGGGGAAAATTTCCTCTTACCATTTCACATCCCCTTTATTTCATAACTCAATTTAAGTTATACTTGTAAGACAACCGAACCTCACCTCTTCTTTAACATTGGAAACTTTTTCATTAATGTATATATTCTTTACTTAGTTTTATAGCCATCCCTATATCTATTTATCTATTTTTATTGGGTATTTATCAATGGAAGTTTCATTCTATATAAAAAGAATATTATTTTATCATTTTTGGTATGATCATATTCTACCAACTTTGACCTTTTTTATCAAATGTGAATGGAATATTATTTTTAAAATTTTTCTATACTAAGACATTTTATCACTACCTTAATTATTTGTCTTCAAGAAAAATTCATTCCAATTTTTGTTAGTTTTTCAAAAGAATTTATATTCCCTTTTTTATAAAATATTTTATAAAAATGAAAAAAATTTAAATGGTATTTCTTTTTCTTTCTCTAATTTTTATTTTAATATACTTATCAAGATGTTTTCAACAATTCCAACATTATTTAATGTTTATTATGTTCTAAGGGGAATATACTCTAATGAAACCATAAAAATTGTTTCTATAGATGATTTATGATGATTTATTTCTTTATTTTAATGAAGTCATTTCCTTTTTTCATAGGTTAAATAATCAATGATTAAATTTTTAATGTTTCTATGTTCTTATGGAATACATATATATGGATATCCTTATGAGATGTATGGGTCCTATATAACCCTCCAATTCATTGGTAAAATAAGTATATCTCACGAGATTATATGTTTCATAGAATATGGAGTTAATCCAATCCCCCATGGATATATGTGCACTATTATTCTGGGAGTATAGAGTGATTCCAATCCCGTATGGTACTTTTTATACAATGAGATGATTGTATTGGGTGTGATCCTTGACATAGGAAATGGTTTTTATATGCTTATGTATTCTCCACAATTATATTACACATTATTATTCCTATGTCATGTTTTCATATATCATGATAATCATCTAATGTTTTTAAACTCCTATTACTGGTTTCTTATGCTATGCTAGAAGCCATATTACATGACTCATGTTTTATGATATTATATTTACTATGTTTTTTAAGGACCCAACATTAATAATTACATATTCAAGTGACTTTAAACGAGAATTTTCCTTATTACATTCCTAAAAATGTTTTTTGGTTTATTGAAAAACCCATATATATACAAAGTAGACACTTCTAATCCAAATCCATTTTCCCCATATTATAAAACATTAAATAAATTATGATTTCTTTTTATGAAACATCCTCATGAATTTCATTATAACTTATTCCTTTCCTTTATCCACCCTTAAAACCAATGAATTTTTTTTAAAACATAATATGAGTACAAAAATATTAATAAGGGACATAAAAAGAATAAATCAATTAGTCAAGTGAAAACCTGAAATCCCAAGATTTTTTTCTTAATAAATAACTTTTTATCTAAGAATATGAATAATTTTCTTTGAAAAAATCATTATATTACCTTTTGAAATCAAATTAATTCCATTAACACTCATTAAAAATTATAAATGAGTAATTTCAGTGAATTTGGAGATAATATTCAATGAAGATTTATAGAACCCTTAGATATTAAAATAACTATACAACTTACTTTGAGTATAATTCTATCGAGAATATACTCATTAGACAATTCATTGGAGCACTATCTAGGCACATCCATCATTAAAGCCATATCAGGGACACCATTTAGCTATAACATAGTTCAAACTATCATATGACTAAGGTAAAAGGTCTATAGCATGACTAAAATATTTTAAGATTTCTTAATTTCATTATAAATCCTATGAAAAACACTTAATGTCCTGGAAAAATCTATCAGATATCAAAATTCGAATTTATTTTAGAAACCCATTTTAAATACCAAAAATACCAAGAAAAAGGGAATGATGCGTTTTTATTGAATAAAACATGAAATATTGTAAATTAATAAAAACTTCAAATAATAGTTATAGCGGCAGGAAAATTCATTATCACCTTATATGTTCAATTGGAGCATTACTTTTATCTTTTTGTTAAAACCTTCCATATAAAACATGTAAAAAAATTTATTCTGAAAACCTTTAAAATAAATAAAAAATAGACATTACATTTAATTTATATATTTTTTATGTCCATATAAAATATAAATAAAATAATTTCAAAAATAAAGACATGGATGGAAAATATTTGAAAAATATATTTTTAAAATAATTCTTTTTGAAAGGAAGTTTCGTAACATAAAACCATAAAAGATCCATTATTTTTTTTAAAATTTACATTAAAGGATGGAAAATATGATAAAATATGACCTTTTACATCCATGAAAACATAAATAATAATTTTGTTTAAATATTTATAAGAGCATATACGTTTTAAAAAAATCAAATCTTTAATTGTTTTTAAAACAAGGCTTGAAGTAAAGGGTCCCTTACCTCTATTCTACATTGTCATTTATATTATTTATATTCCTAAATAATATGATAATTTAAATTATTTTATTTCCTAATAACATTTTTAATGTTTATTATTCCTTTTATTTTACATCTTACCATTATATTCACAATTAGTCAATTATTTAGTTTCACTTTGGATGTTTTGATGGTATTTAGTTTATATGTCAAAAATTACATTGATAGGTTGACTATGGTCTAAGAGGTAATTATTTCAATATATATAGTAATAGTAATTTCATTATTGTAATTTTATTAAATAAATTATTATTTTTAAACCAACAATTTAATATTATTATAAAAAATGAACTATATTATAATCATGGAGATGTCATGCCATATGTATGCAGGAGTAACGTTTTCATTTTTCAAAGATATTTATGGAAATAAGATAAGTATTATTTTATATATACTAAATGATAATAATATTATGAATAAACTTTTATTTCTTTATATATACATATATATCATCCATGCGATGTAGTGATGAAAAAAGAATCACATTGCTTCCAGGAGGCGGTAGTCCACATGTATGCATAGATAACATTATCATTTTTAGTGAATAGAAAGGAAAGACTATACATGATATATTATAATTTTAAAATTATAATTAATTCATTAATATAATTATTATTTAATTTATATCACAAATAATTTTTCATATTATTTTTATTATCATCTATGTAAAGCGTTAGGGAAAATCAAATCACATTGCTTCGGGAGGCGGTAGTCCGCCATACACTCGAGCGAAATTATCGTATATAACATGGAATGAAAAATATATTGGTATATGTGATATCATAATTAAATAAGAATAATATTTTTAAAAATATCATAAATAAACTTTATAACCATCAGTATAACAATACAGGATAAGTGATGATGAAAAACGAATTACATCTGTTTATGAGTCAGTAGTCCGTTGTGCACATAAATGATGGTTTTGGTTTCCATTTGATGGAAGAGGATATGGATTTATTTTATTACACTAAAATAATTAAATATAAAAATATTTTATATATTTGGATCATTATATCATCACTTTTAAGTATATTGGAAGGAGGTGGAAAAAATATAAAATAAAGAAACTCACTTAAAATAGATACCTCTTATTCGGAAAACCAATTAATGTTTGCACCAAAATCATTCTTATATTAGTTTTTTTATTATGAAAAAGGACTCTAGAATGTGGGTTGGGATTTAATAAAGTTATTTTTTAGGCATTGGGTGATGAAATAGGAATTGGAGGTGCAAGGAGGAGAGGAGAGTGGTTGAACTTTTATAAGTGGGGAGAGGACACACTTGAAATTCTTAAAAATAAAAACTGATACCCACGATTGTAACATGGAAAAGGGATAATAAATAGACCATTACAGATAAATTGATTATATAAGGTAAAAATATATATTTAAAATATACTTTTTATATGTTTTTTGGTCTTTATACCGTTATATGTTTAGTCTAACCCCAACATAAATCAGTTTTTTTACTTTAACTATAGTGAAAGTTTTTTTTACTATTGTTGAAATTCATTAGAAAAAAAATTAAGAATACGTTATTATATAATATAAATTAATCTGATTGAAAGTAAGATATCAATTTTCTAGATTCATATTATATAATTTGATAAATTTAATTTAAAATTAAACCAACCGACATGACAAAAAAGAGGTTGTTCAAGAAACATATATTTAAAGCATAAGATGATTTCATATTAACTCTGTGACTAGTAATTATCATTATATGAATTTAAATTAATATTTATTGATATATAATCTATAAACTTCATTTATAATATTCTTTATTTTTTGGAGTTTGAATTAATTAAAATGGAGAAACATTAATCACTTTAAAATATTTTTTAGAAAAACCAATTTTTAAAACAAAAAATAAACTTATAATAAAAATCTAGAATAAGGATGACTAAATTTAATTATTTACTTTAAATGAAATCCAAAAAATAATAGTACTATTAAATTAAATAATATATTGAAAAAATGACAATTTTACAAAAATCAATATTTTTAACTATTCACAAAAAACTCAATATTTTTTGAAATATCCTGAAATTTCAACCTCAGTTAAATTTCTCAGGATTCTTTCACAAATAAATTTAATTTTATAAAATAATGTTGCTAAATTAAATTAAATATAATTATTAATGTTTCTCACAAAAATAAATAAAAAACATTTTTGATGAAACATATTTTTGTAGAATAAAATTAGTTTTCTAAAAATTGAGTGATTATTTACTAATTTTTTGTCAATAAATTTATACTGAGTAGAAAAATTATTCATATAAACCATAAATTATCTAATAATATTCATACCCACAAATTTAATAGCTAGGTTATAACAATCAGATATTTCACGGGTGGGTTAAGCACAATGTTGCATGTTGTAAACAATATCAAACATAATGTTCTTCTTTTAAAATATTAGTGTGTCAAATTCTATGACATTTAAAAAATTTAATACTCATAATTTTAAATCAAATAATAAAATAAATGGTTTTACATTATAAAATACCTATCTTGAAATTGCACATCATAAAAAGGGATAGTAAAACTTCTTATTGAATAGAGAGAAAATAAAATATGACAGTCACCTAGAATAACTCATAACTAGGTTTCAAAATATGAAAATGTTGTTGCAAGGTGAAAATATTATCATGTAAGAAAATAATATTGAACCAATAATGGTGGATATTAATAAAAATATTTGATTATTTGAAAGTTAATGATCATGATGAAGTTAAAAACCACAAAAATGTAAATCAAAGTGGTGTAAAAAATACCATTGCCTTTTGAGAAATGATGATAATATGATAAGATTTTCATTTTCAAGATCCTTTTCCTATATTTTAATAATTTATCACCATAAATAAAAATAACACAATGATAATATAGTTACTCAACATGTATAATTTCATCCTTAAAAAAATTTCCACCATAATCCCATCATTTTCTTCAAATGTTGAGTCTTAAAGATGAATATTTTTATGCATATTGCACTAAAATAAATTTCTAAAAAATAATATAATCCAAAATAGGATAAAACATTTATTCCTGAAATTTTAAAATATTAATAAAAAACAATTTTTTTCACAATATAAGATAATTCAACAACAAAATAAACCTTTATACACCATTTTTTCTCAAAACACCCAAAGATCAACTATGATCATTTTAGAATTACCTAAAAAAATTATTCAAAATATTCCAAACCAATTTTAAAAACCAAAAATTATATGTATTTTATAACATATTCTTATATTATTAATTTAATATACATCTCCAATCACATTAGTTACTTAAAAAGTCATATACAAAAAAAACATCTTCCATACTCATAAAATATCCAAAATACACTTAATCATTTAAAAAAATAACTTTTTTCACTATAATGACACACTAAAATGATTAATGATTACAAAAAAAAATTCAACCATTATTCTTCAAATAAAAACCCATAATTTTCAATCCACATTAAAAATATAAGGTTTCAAAAATTATAAAACTCATCTGAAATAAAATCAATCTTATAATCCCTAGATCACTTTTCAATCCCTTGGTTATACACATTATAACAAATATTTTATAAAAATAAAATTAATTATTATATTTCAAACCATTTAAGTAAAAAAATATTTCATAGTAAATATAAAATCACATAGGCTAGTGGTAGGTCTTTCCCCCTTATCACCCTTTAATTGTTGTCTCAATCCCCATAGTCTTGTTGGATGCGATGGTTTGTCACACGACCTATGAGTTTTTTTTTCTAAAATAATATAATTAATATAAATTTCATATAAATATGATAAAGATAATACAAAATAATACTAATAACAATATATCCTATAAACCCTGAAGGTTATCAATACCTTTAAACTTATGTCCATAATATGAAAAGGGAATTTTCCCATAAATAAAATTTTCAAATGTTAAATATAAGGGTCACTTATAACTTAAACATATATCAAAACTAAATAATTATCTTCAAAAGTACTCCCATATCATGAAACATTAAAAAATTATTAATTCATTTAAACTTATGAGCATCCTTAAATAGACCACTACATTATAACACATGAATCCCTTGATATATACACCTTAATTAATTAATTTAATCATAATCCATTAATAAAAGTTTTTTATACAATTACTTAATACTTACTTCATATAATAAAAAATATGAATCATGACCTAATATTCAAAAATTTCAAAAAATAGTTTAGGATATAATCCATACCATTCATAATACGTCAACAAATTTCCTATCTTAAACTATAAAAATATTTGGTATTTCTAGGAATTTATCTGTATAGTCCAGTTCATTCCATTCTTGATCTTTCCCCATAAAAATTTTATTTTTTAATGTATAAACTCCCCATATTAAAAAATCAATTTCAACCTTTGGTAAATTGTATTCCCCTTCATGGAAGTAACATAACACTTACTTTTTTCTAATAATATTAATGCTTAATTCTCCCCATTACCACATACAAACCATCTTATATTTCTATTAATAAATTTTCCCGAGTGATTCTTCCCACATTCTTGACACATAGGTCATTGAATAATTTTACATTATTTTGGTATTTATCATATGTACTTATATGTAAGTTTATTTTTCTTTTTTTTTGTGCATTATGAAACGAAGATAAGTCTAAGTTATCAATCATAACTCATGATACATGGTTAAGAATAAACACAAGAGTTTTCACCGCATCTCCTATTTTGTTTTTCTTCTTTCTCAGACAAACATCACATTTTCTATATCATAGATTTCTAATTTGTTTCCTATGGGAACTACCCATTTTCTAAAAAAAGATAGTGTAATTATATCAAATACACCATAATAAAAAATATTATGTGGAGGATAAATACTAAGATGTCCTTAACTATTCCATCATCTAGTCAGTAATTTATATTTATTCAAAATAACTTTAATTAACTTTATCATAATAACCTTTATGGATATTGATAATTTTTTAACTTAATATTAAATAACATCCTGACCTCTAAAGTTATCGAAAACTATTCTCTGATACCAATTCTTAGGACCCAAGCTTAAACATTACATATTATTATGATTGTAATATAGAAATATTTTTCATACATTCCCAATGATATTTTTTGTTTAATGTTTTATAGAGTTATGTCATAAATATTACATAACAAACCCACATATATTAAAAGTTTACACATCAAATCAGTATCCGTTTTTCATACAATATAAAACTTTTCAAATAAAACAAGATTTATTTTGATGAAGGTATTCATGAATTCCAAATAGACATATTCCATTCTCTTATACATCTATAAAAAATAATTTCTTTAAAACATGGGATTATAAAAAATATTATTATGGAAATTAAAATGAATAAATACCTTAGTCTAGTGAAAAAATTGAAATCACATAATGATATTTTCTTAAAAACATACTTTTTATTTGAAAAGAGAATCATCTTTTCTTTAAAACACCATAATATTTCCTCTTCAAATAACAGTATTAACATGAAAACTCTCTAGAAATCACTAAAAAGTTATGTAGGGGAGTTGGGACATCATATTTATTGGACCCTTACAATTTGGAATATCCATATGTCAAACTTACGATATAATTATTCATAGAACATAGTCATTACACAATGTATTAGAGAAATATCGAGGTACAACCATCGTATAAGATATTTTGGGATCACTTTTGAGAGATAATGAGGCTCAAACCATCATAAAATCAATTTAAATATACCATAACATAAATAAAACAATTTAATCTTTCAACTTTTCATCATAAAATCCTATAAAAACTCTTTTAAACCCATACGAAAAACTCTTTTAGATATGAAAATAACCCTTGCAATTAAAAACTCATTTGAATAAAAAATATGTATAAAAATTAAAGAGGGTTTTTATTTAAATAAAACATGAAATATTATAATTTAATCAAAACATAAAATAATAGTTATGGTGGTTGGAAAATTCATTGTCACCATTAACATTAAAATAAAACATTCCCCTTGTCTTTTTTTTTCAAAACCTTCCGTATTAAACATGTAAAAATATTCATTTTGAAAACCATTAAAATAATGTCAAAATAGGAATATAAATTAATTTATAAATATTTTTATTTCTATATAAAATAAAAATAAAATATTTTGAAAATATTTTCATGTAAAAAAGAAAAATTGAAAAAAAAAATATTTATAAGAAAATATTTTTTAAAGAATGAATCTTATATAAAATTTTAAAAAGATTCATTATTTTTTAAACAACATTTAGAGAAAGTAAAATATGATAAAAATGACCTTTATTATTCATTGGTACATAAATAATAATTTTCATTAAACATTTAGAATAACACATAAGAAAAATATTTAGATATTAAATCGTTATAACTTTTTAAAATGTGACTTTAAGTAAAAGGCTCCCTTATCTCGGGCCTGATTCATCCTATACATTATTTATATTCCCTAATAATAAAATTATTTTAATTAGGTAATTTATTAAGATCCCTTTTTAGGTTTATTAATTCTTTTATTTTGTCACTTCTATGTAATACACAAGTAGTTAATCTTTTAAGTTCACTTTGGCAGTTTTGACAACATTTATCTTCTATGTCAAAAATGACTTCGGTATGTTGAAAATGGTAAATGAGGTCATTATTTAAACATATATAAAATAATAATCCTGAAATAATTATTATTTTATTACATCAGTTATCTTTTTAAAACCAGTTATTAAATACTGTTATAAAAAATGAACTACATTACCAGAATAGAGATGATTGGTCGCACATACGTATAAGTATTGTTTCAAATTTTTAGTAAACATTATGCATATAAGTTATGTATTATATAATAACTAAATAATTATCATGATATAAAAAATTATATATATATATATCGTCTATGTGATGTGGTGATTAAAAATGAATCACAATGCTTCATAGAGGTGGTAGTTCACACATACGCACGAACGACATTTTATTTTTTAGTGAATATAAATATAATAAGGTAAGTGATATATTATATTTTTAGAATGATAAATATTTCATAAAATAAATATTTCATGTATATAATATGAATTCATTGACATTACCCATATTACTTTCCATGTAAATCGTTAGTGAATAACAAATCCCACCGCTTCATGAGGTGATAGTCTGCTATACACTTGAGGATGTTATTGTATCCCCACATAATGGAAAGTAAGAAGGTATACGTGATATCATAATTCCAAAAGTATAATTATGTTGAAAATATCATTTATATACTTTTAATTCATCATTATAACATTCCTTGAGAGATGATGATGAAAAATGAAGTACATTGGTTCGTAAGGAGGTAGTCCTCTATACAAAAGAATTATGGGGTTTTCCCTTTTATAGAAGATTATATGAATTTAGGTTATTTAATTAAGATAAAAACATATCAATATATTTGATATAATGTTGTTATTATATGAGCATTATTGAAGAATGTAACACAATGATTTTTTTTAAATATATATAATTTTTGAATGGATTTAATCATGTCAATAATTATCATTACATGCACTGAAAATTTTATATTTCATTACATTAAACATTGATTTTGTATTATGTTTAATTCATTTCCATGTTTAACTTGCATTACACACAACACATAGTTTGAACAAAAAGTGAAATACGATAAAAATATTATTATTTAGAATGAAAGTTATCATCTACGATCATAAAAGAGGGGACAATTAATATTAACTAAATTATAAACATATATTATTTAAACATGTATATAAAATGAATTATTAAGGTAAAATTAATTATAATATAAAATACGAACCATTTAAAAATAAATGAAATCTTTTTATGAATTTTTTTAAGTGTGTAAATTTTTTGAATCTCAAAAAATTAAATAAATAACTTTTGGTGCATGATTTTAATTAAATTTATATTTTATATATTCAATAAAAATTTGAAAATAAATATTATATCATTTCTAGATAGTATATGATAATGAAACCAATTTTACGCATAAAAATTGTATTTTACAAAAATGTAGTTTTGTCACTTTTTGTGCACTTATTTTAAAACTAACTTAAGTTAATTTTATAAAATTTATTTTAAATAATAAAATTAATTTTGGATAAAATCATTTTAAAATTATTTTTGGTATTTTTTTGATAATTTTATAAGAATATAATTTTTTTGATGAATAGTAAAAAATGCTGGTTTTTATTAAAAAATTTCATTTCATTTAAATATTTGAAAAATCAATAAAATTGTTTTAATATGGTTATAAATAAAAAATTACCTAAATTATATATATATATATATATATATTAACCCAATTTATTTCATATGAATTATTTTTATATTTATTTTTGATATATATAAATTTTAATCTTTTGAACATTTTCCCATTGAAAACACACTTTCTCATCACGGCTACCAATTTAATTTTAAATTAACTTTTTTCAATTATGTGAAATTAATTTTTAAAAATGGATTCCATATATTTAATAACCATAATATATATTATCTAATAATTTCAAATTAATTTTTTATCATAATTAGTAGTAAATACAATAAAAATTATTTTCCATGGTTAATGTAAAAATGGGTTTAGTAGGGGGGATTAAAATAAAAATATAAGGGTTAAAAATGACCCAAAACCTTTTTTAAAATATTATGTCCATATTTACACCTTATATCATGAATAATAAATAATTATCCAGTTTAGATCATTGTGTAATGTGAAAAATGTGGGAAATTTTTTTTATTTTCAAAAATTATTAGTGTGCTTCTCACTACCCATATAAAAGGTAACCCTGTCATTTACTCTTCATACAAAAAAAAATAGTTTTAAAATTACCTACCGAAATAAATAAATAAATTATATCCAATAATATCAGAATCATTATTCTTTTCATAAATCTATCCTAAGAATCCTTTTGGTGAAAACTAAAAGAAGTTGTTCGAAGAAGATGTTGCATCCCTAATCAGGAATATTATTTTATTTCATCCTAAACATAATTAAATTATTATAAAAATATGATGATATAATAACATAAGAGCCTTAAATAAACTGATATGTAATTATTTTTATTTAATAACCTATATCATTCTTTACTTCTTTCAAATGGGTTATGAAATTCTCATTCGTGTGTATGGAGGACTACTTTCTTGTGAAGTTATGTAATTCATTCACACTTTACATGAAAGGTAATATGGATGATTTTAATGAAAATATTTTATTTAAGTGGAATGAAAATGATTCTTTAATGGTAATATATTATTTACCTTATTTTCTTTCATTCAATCTTGAAAATTGATATAACATTCAAGCATACGTACGACCCACCATCTCAATGAATAATGTATTTCATTTTATTTCATTAACTATTATGAAAAAATATTAATACATATATACTAAAAATATATGATATTTATATCATGGTAATTTTTTTTGAGATTATGGAACCATGATAAAATTAAGAGAACAAAAAATAACAAATCAAAACATATAAGAAAAAACAAAGTAGTAATTGACCGAATCAAAACTTTAACATAGAATTGTTAATAAATAGGAAATAAAATGTCATAAGTAAATAATATAGGGTATTAAATATATATTTAGGATTATATAAAATATATATAATAAAATTATATTTATTATATAGGAGGTTTTAACATTTATGAAGTAATTTGAGAATTATGGGAAGGGATTTGTACCTCACTTTTATTATCCCTGAGACACAAGTCACATTCACCATTTGTTTGTTTTATGTGGTGTATAAAATAACAATGATATTATTTTATAATATTATACTTAAAATTATTGGAATTTACATATCCAATTTAGGATATCCCTTTCATGGGATTTATGGATCCAATTTTACCTAAAGAGTATGGTATTATTGTGTGTATTTCAAATCCTGGAGACATATGTTATGTTATGCACCTATATTATTTTACAAGGTGTATGTAAAGAAAGTTTAAATTTTAATATCATGAAATTATCTATTATGATTATATTTTAAGTTTAATTTAATATTATTTCCTTCAAGTGGATTACAATTCAATGTTTCTAAAGTAGTAAATATTTTATGTTACAATCAAATCTTGTTATTAGGAATGTTTATTATTTGGTTTATAATGAAATTATATCATTATCAATATCTATAAAAAGTCATGAATTTTATTCTCCTATGGTTATTTCCAAAGAATACATAATTTCCCTTAATTTTCATCTCTTTATATAATGAATAGTTCAAAAGAAGTTTTTTTTGGATAAATTGTCTTTATTTTTCTCCTTGGTCGAAAATCTATTTTCAAACAAAGCCATGTTTTATAAAAGTGTTCACAAGAAATTGTGTTTACATTTTAAAAATATATTATTAAAAAAATTTCTACCCACTTTTCAATTTTTTAAATTTTATTGAAATGAATGTTCATATCATTTTCCAAACAATACCTATTAGGATTTTACCAAAAATGTGAATGAAATCTTAACTTTAACATGTATAGAAAAAAACTAATTATATGAGATCACGAACAATAATTTATTATAATATTACATTATAATATTTCATGATTATTTTAAAATAAAAATATTTGGATATTTTTTATGTTTTAAAAGTTCTTTTTCCAAAATAAAAAAGATATTTTCCTCCAGAATGTTTTTAAATTATATTTTAAAATCCTTTCCATATAAGATGATATTTGTTGATGTTACCAATTACTTACTGAATATATAATCCAAGGGTACCATTCTTAATATTTATCTCTATCGTTTATGTTTATGATGTTTTTATTTTTATGAAAACTTTTTTTATTCCATTGGTTATAACATGATAAAAGTCTTACAAAACCCTCTTCTTTTCATGTGTTATGATATGATGAAATTATAATGAAACTTCTATATTTTCCATAGATTATGATGTGATTAAATGTTCATGAATACGATTTCCTTTTTTGGGTTATAATATGAAGAATATTTTATTATCTTGTTGCATATATATGTATGATTCTCATTATGTGATGTTGGTTATTTTATAACCAAGGATGGTGGTAACATTATAAACAAGGATGGTGGTTACATTATAAACAATATAGATGGACCTATATATCCCTCGAATGCATTGGGTGAATATTTATACCTCATTAGATATACATGACCAGAATGGGGAGCGAACCTGGTTCAGTAAGGTAATTTTTCCAATATGTTGGTCTTGGGAGTGATCCTTGACTGCTATGATGATTTTGGGATCACACTTATACAACTATAATAGCCTTTTTAGTTATAATTGGCTATTATTAAATGATTTTATATGATTATATGTTTTCCAAAATTCCATGTCTTATTTTATTGTTATTCTATCATGACCCATGTTATTGGATTCACTTATGATTCATGTATTATAAACTTATAATATTTATTCCATGAGTCAAGATTACGATATTTGATATGCATGGTATGGTTTTAACATGTTTTTTCTCAAATTTTAATACCCTTATGTTCATGTTATTCTTACATATCTTTCTTTTTTACCCTTAGTATGAATATGGGATATCCCTTTTTCATTTTTCCATTCCCCGGGTTATGAAGAAATTTATTATACATGATTTTTCTAAGAAAAGTGGTGGATATGATGAACTTAGTTCAAGATTATGTAGTTCACCAATGAACTAGTTTTTATGTTTCCATGTTTGGAAAGGCACTATAAATTTATGATCTTTAGGCATGTGTTTATATAAAGTAATGAATGTTCAAAAAAGATGATGTAATATTTATGTATGAAAATCATACTTTTCTATAGTAGGTATTAGAGTAAATGTTTAATTAACATTTGAAAAATAGGATGTGGAAACTTTTGTGAAATCACTATAGAAATATCTAAGGATATGTCTAGGGGTTCTTCTAAGGATAATAATATGAATTATTAAAAGTATATAAATGTATCCTATAAATTTTTTAATATATAGAGAATGTGGTTTCTAAGAAATTACATATCTTTATGGATACTACAAGTGGATGTGGATTTGGAAATGTGGTACTTATGGGTAATAAATATAAAAGATAATATTGAGATAGACTCTATCATCACCTGGTTTATGAAAATAGGCCTTTTTGCATACTAGGTTTTATACTCCAAGGGGATATTCATTGGAAATTTAAAAACACTTTACAAACCATCACAGAGGATTAAAATAATGAGCATGAATGACCTAAGTTAGTCATAAGGATTCATATATTGAAAGGAATGTGGAATGATTTAGATTCCCTATAAGTGATTTTTCAGGATTATGTGATTTCCTACTATGAATATTATTACTCACACTATGGGTTTTGGTTTTATTCAATTATGGGTTCCAAAAGGAACTAGATGAACATTCAATTGAATAGAAACTCTATTAATCAGAAACCAAATGGGATAAAAAAAATATAGTCAAGTATATTGTTATTATTCATATTCATTTATCATGATATATTATTAACAACATTCACCTTAACCAACATTTGTAATCACCATATAAGAAAAAGATATATTTCATTGAGAGTTCAGATGGTGGAGACCATAAAGGAGTAAAGATTCAGTTTTATATATATCAAGAATGTGGGAAGAAACACCCTTTTTTGTGTATTAGAGTAATGATAAGATGTTTTGAGTGAGGAAAATTAGGGAAAAATAATGTAATTGTAGAGTAAAAATAAAAAATTTGGTTAATATAATGGAAGCGATTAATGTTCTCCCAAATATATCATTGATGTTTAAATATTTCAAAAGTAGAAAGAATGGGAATTATACAAATCAATTTCTTAAGGGGAAATATCATGAAGATAATTAGATTGGTGGTATATGTAATGGTTATATTGATGATGAATAAGACACTACAAATGGCATATGAATGGTATGGAATGTTCTAACATTATTTTCTAAGATAAATTTGAGAATCATGATTAAATTGAGGTTAATGAATTTTAATACATTATTCATATTTCATATTGTAGGGAGGATGTATTAAGTAATAAGATTATGAATCCTATTTAATGGTTTGAAAAGTATGAGGGTTTATTGAAATGTTTATATATTAGAATTCAATAATTATTTGATATGAAGAATAAATTATATAAGGATTGTTCAGTATAACGTTTTTCATTATGAATTTAAAAAAATATATCAAATTGTGATGATAACCATGAAAAGTGATCTAATAGAAACGAGACATTTTGATGAAGGTTATATATGCCTTAATAAGTTCCTAATATATAGAAAATGGTATTTAGTTTGGTTAATAATATTATTGATATGAATAATAAAAATGTGATATTATTTTTGACCATGGAACTAATTAATTATTTATGGAAAATGTGGTTTATGTTATTATTAATGGAGTTTACACAATTATTGGATTTATGTAATTTATTTAATAATATATTTTTTTATTTAAGGAATGGGGAAGAATGTATATTTTAATTGAGGTTTTATGATAATTCCGGTTGTTACCATGATTCAGGAGAATATATTACCAAGTTATTCACATATTTTTTATATGACCATTAAGAGATACTTATTGATATTTGTGGGCTTATTATTAAGTTGAATTTGGTAAATTTAGAAACTTTATTTATAGATTTTAAATTTTTGAAGGTTTATATGGTTAACCATTTATGGAATCGTTTATATTGAACATCAATATAGGTTATAGGGAATAATATGGTAATTCACCATATGAAGATTTGTGTATATTGAATAACCATTGTTATCCATTTGGTTATGATTATATCTATAGATAAAAGAAATTAATTATTATTATATTATGGATCTTATGATCCATTAGTGCTTCATTGATAGATAATTCATCCTCATTTCTTGAATTAAGAGATGAAATGGAAATTGATCAAGGAAAAACGAAAGGATGAGATTGTGTTTGTGAAATGAAAAGAAATCAAGTGAGTATATATTATAATGAAAATTACTCTACATTAAGAAAAAGGAGATTGAAAAAAATATAATCATATTATCAATATTTTTTATGATATCAATGAGTTTTTTAAAACATATTTGTTTTATGCCTTTATGTTCATTACATTTTTCCTGAAAGTATTTTCTATCACTCTCCATCAATATTTGGGTATTAGTTTTATCTTATATTCCTATGTTCCCACTTCCCACCTCTGTTCTTATAATTGCAGACTGAGTTTATATCATTATACATGACCATTAAAAATCTATTTCACACTTTTAATGAGTATTTTTTAATAACCCTATTTATGATTTGGGTTTCACAAAATGGGATTTTCAAATGTTAAACCCTTTAAGACATATCATCAGTTGGAATTACGAGGACAAAATTTATTTACTAAGCTCGAATGTGACAACCTGTGATCTTGCAAACTACTTTTTTCGAAGAAGTTAGTTATATTAAATAATATTCATTACATGAAATAAGTTTTTTACCGTATTTTCCACACAATATTGATTTTCTGTTTCATTTCATGCAATTTTGAGTTTTTCTAGCATTACACTCAACACCAAGTATAAATGAAATGTGACATACTATAAAAATATTATTAATTAATAGGAAATATATAACCTAGATATTGAAATAGAGGGTATGAATAATATTAACTAAATTTTGAAAATATATTATTTACACATGTATATACAATTAATTATTTTGTGACCAATTAATTAGAAATAAAAATTTAAATAATTTAAAAATAAAAAGAAATCTTTTTCTGAAAAACTATTTTTAGGCACACAAATATATTTTATCTTAAAAATATTAAATTAATCACTTTTTTTGAATTATTTTAGTTTAATGTATATATTATATATTAAAAACAATATTTAAAATTCATATTATTTTTTTTAAACAATATAGAAGAATAAATCAAATGTTATTATTAAAAACTGTAATTTTATAGAAAGAAATTTGGTCCCCAATTTGGGCACTTATTTTGAAAATAATTTTTGAAACATTTATAAAATTTATTTTAAATAATAAATAGTTTTTTTAAATCATCATTTAAAAGTCATCTTAGGGTAATTTTGATATTTTTTTGTTAAGATAATTTTTTTGATGAATAGTGAAATATACTAATTTTTATTAAGAATTATCATTTACATTAATGCTTTAAAAAAATATAAAATTGTTTAATATGGATATAAAAGAAATAATTTTTAAATTATATATATTAATACAATTTATGTTATTGGAATCATTTTTATATTTTATTTTGATTTAAAAACTTTATAAACATTTGATAATTTTCTATTTAAAAACCAACTTTATGGGCACATATGTAGGATTAATTATTAATTAATATTTTAAAATTATGTGAATAGAATTTGTAAAATTTATTTCCATATTTATAATCAGAATAATTTCTAATTTCTAATATGGTCAGCATGAATTTTTACCCTAATAGATCATAAAAACTATAAACATGATTTACCATAGTTAATGTAAAAATGGGTTTACCAGGGGTTAACTTAAACAGATAAGGGTTAAAAATGCTCCAAAACTTTTCAAAAAACCATTTTATGTCCATTTGAACTTATATACTATTGTATATATATTGGAAGATTTTGTAGAATTTTGGCATTTTAAAAACATGGGTAAACCAGTTTCTTTTTGAAAATTACAATTGTGGCCTTGAACTCAGTTATAAAATACCACCCCTCCCCTCTTCACAGTTACAATACACTTTGGTTTTTCAATTAATTTCCCAAATAACGTTATTAATTACCTAATATCATCATTTAATCCTTATGTTTTCATAATTTCAACCTAAGATAACTTTTGGTGAAAACTAAAATATGTTTTCTGTAGAAGATGTAACGTCCCCAATCAAGCGTTTTATTTTATTTCTTCCACAAAAACATTAATTTATTAATAATTTTTTTTGATATAATAAAAATAGTATATTAAAAATTCTAATATGTCATTATGTTAATTTAGTAACCCTAATTATAGTCATCTTATTTCAAATGGGTTATGAAATCATTATTCGTTTGTACGACAGACTACCTCCTCATAGTGTGATGTAATTTTTTCGCACTTTACATGGAAGGTAATGAGGCTTTTTTTTAATAAAAATATATGATATAAATGAAATAAAAATTATTCTATAATGGTAATATATTATTTACATTTATTTCTTTCTTTTTTCCAGGAAAATGCATACAATGTTCTTCTGTACATACGACCAACCCTCTCTATGAATGGTGTATTTCATTTTATATGTATGACTTTTATGGATCACTTTAAATAAGTATATAATAAATATATATGATAATTATATCATTTTTAAAATTCTTGGGAATATATATCCATGATTAAATAAAGAGGACAAAAAATAACACATCAAAACATACACAGAAAACATAGTAGTCATTGCTTGAAATGTCAATTTAACATGAAATTATTAATAAACGGGTAATAAAAAGTCATAAGTAAATCATATTAAGTTTCATATATAAATATTTATAGATATGGTTTGTATTTATAATAAACATATATTTATTATATAGGATGCTTAAATGTCTATGAAGGATATCTAGACTTATGGTAGGGGATTTCTCTCTCACTTTTCTTTTCTATGAGAAACAAGCCACATTCACCACCCTTTTAATTTATGTGGTATAAATAATTCCCATTATTATATTTTTAGTAATTATCCTTCAAATTATGGGAATTTACATATCCATTTTAGAATCTCCCATTTTTGATGTTTATGGATCAAAAGATACCAAAGCGGTAAGGGGTTTTTTGTCTCAAATTTATTTATCTCATAAATATGTTACATTATGCACCAATATAATTATGATGTTTATATACATACCATTTTAAATGTAATATCATGAATTTATTTATTTTAATTATATTTTATTTTTAATTTTATTTTATTCTTTCATGGGGATTGCAATTAAAAGTTACCATAGTGGTAATGATTTTGTGTTACAATCTAATCATTTATTAGGGTAGTTTGGGGATATGTTTTTGATGATAATATATTATGATACAACTCTAAATAAAATAAATAATTTTATTCTACTCTGGTTATTTCATAAAACAACATGTATTCTATCCATTTTACTCTCATTATTTACTCATTACATTTTTTAAGAGAAATATTCATTATTTATCACTTTAGATGAAAAACCATTTTTCATCCACGACCATGTTCTATAAACATGTATAAAAAAAATATTTTTAAATTCATAGAATTATCTATTAAATAAAATTTTACCCATGTTTTACTGTTCATCAAATGTTTTGAAAGGAATATTTATGTCTTTTTCCAAAGAATGACCATTTGAATTTATAGTAAAATATTAAAGGAATCATTATTTTAACATATAAGACATGAACAGAGTTCCCCCCTATAATGACCAATAATTTATTTGAATCTTAATTTATAATATTAAAATGTTATCTTAAAAATAAAATTACTCTGAAAACGTTTTATGTTTTAAAATGTATTTTTCAAAGTGAAACATATATTTTCCTGAAGAATTTTTTTACAATCATTCAAAATCATTTTCCATCTAAGATCAAATATGATTACTTTACACATGAATTACTAGGGATATGATACAATTATACTATTCATATTCCTTCTTGAAGTGGTTTATGTTTTTTATTGAATGATTTTTTAGAAACCTATTCCCCTTTAATATGTTATTCCATGATAAAATGCATGTGAAACCAATTATTATCATGAGTAATTATATGATGAAATGTTGAAAAGATTATGAATCCTATAAATTTTACATAGGTTAAGACATGATTAAATATTTATGAAACCCATTTCATTTCATGGGTTATGGTAAGATGAATTTTTTATGATCTTATGGGACACATATATATGATTCTCATTATGTGTCTGTGGTTAAATTATAACCAATGATGATGGTTAACTTATAAATAGAGATGGTTATTAAGTTATAACCAAGATAATTGGGACCTATTTATACCTCCAATAAATTGGGTAATTTATTATATGTTATGTGATATAGAAGACTATAAGGGAGAGTGGAAATAGTTCTGTAAGGGAATATGCACTCTATTATGGCCTTGGGAGTGAATTTTTACTAATATGATGGCTTGAGAAGTGAACCCGTTCCACTACTATATCCTTAGTAGTGAGAATTTAATACTATGGAAATGAGTTATTATGATTACGTGTATTCTAAAATTCCATATATAATTCCATTATTTGTCTATGATGACTAATGTTATTTTATTACATTAGGATTCTTGTTTTATGAACTGAAAAAACCTATGACATGACTTAGGATTATGATATTTAATATAAAGTTTACAATTTTCAAATGATATTCTCATTTCATCATAGCCTTATGTTCATTAATTGCTTGCATATCTTCCTTTTCTACCCTTATAGAGCATTTGAGCTCACCGTTTCCTATGTTTCATTTCCCCAAGTTATGAATAAATGTATTATGTATGATTTTTCTAAGAAGTGTTAAAGATTTGATGAAAATAGTGGGAGATTATGTAGTTCACCTATGAACCAATTTTTTATGTTTCCATATTTATAATGGTATTATAACTTTACAATCCCCAGAAATAAGTTTGTGTAATGTAATGAATGTTCTTAAAAAATGTTATAATATCAATTTATGAAAATCCTGGTTTTCTATTGTTGGTATTAGAGGAAATTTTTATTTAACATTTATAAATCATGATGAGAACAATTTAGTGAAATACCTAGGTATATTTCTAAATATATGTCTATGGATGTCTTTAAGGATAATTTTATGGATCAGTGGTAGTATAGAAAAATGTTATCGAATTTTTGTAGAGGATAAAGAAAGTGGTTTCCAAGAAATTCAATCCCTCTCTGAACACTATAAGTGTTTTTGGATCTTTCATAGTGGTAGCTATGTGTAATATCTATGAAAAGGTAACATTTTACATGAATCGATAATCTCTTGGTTCATGACAACAAGCCTTTCTTTACACCTACTTTTACACTCTCAGGGGATATGCTTTAGAAATTCACCTTCTTTTTATGAATAATCATAAAGGATTTAAATACTTACCATGAATTAACATGTTTAATCCAAAAGTTCCATTGATTTAAAAGAATATTTCAGGATTTAGACCTCTTATAAGTGTTTTTATTGATTATCTAGTTTCCCACTATAAATATTGTTACCATCACAAACCGTGCCGTGTTTCCATCTGATCTGACACTTTTGATGGCCCATGAAATGACCCAAAGGGTGTTACCAATCCCCATGGGATGGAAACTAGTGCTTAGTAATTAAAAATAAAACTTTTGGAATGAATTTTCCACATCATTAACCATAAACATCTCAATGAGAATAAAACATCACCGCATGATAAATAACCATTGTCAAAATAATTATAACCATCAAAAGTTCAATATTTTACATATTTAAATAAAAATATTAATAAATAGGGAGGGGGACCATCATGATGAAAACCAAAACCACCATAAAAAAAGATGGACATCACACTCAAGTCACCACCACAAACACCTAAAAGAAGAGTAACACTATTAATAAGATCCACTATAATCACCATGGATCATCTTTTTGATAAATTGTTCAAACATAACAAGATCTATATACACCCAAGGATTTATGTAGGGTGTGATAAACTTCCAAGTAGGACACCAACCAAAGATATATTTTTTCCAAAATATTATAAATCAAATCAACATTAAAGGTTTTATAAAAATAATGGAAACATTATAAGGAAAAAATTTAAGAAAATATTCTTGGAAAAAATTTCAAGGGAACTGTTCATTGAACTTTAAAATGAAAATTGAAGTACATCGTAAACCAACTATAAGAATAGAATCATATAAGAATTATGGGAAATACCTAAGGAACTAGGGGTATAGTGACCCTATGAGCAACATACCTTGGTAAAAATGGTATATAAACCATATCCCATGATATCCTCAAACACATGCATCTAGAGGGGGACACACACCAAGGTATAGTGGTCTCCAATCATTATCACATGTTTATTTGGTGTTATAGATTCATACTTGGAAAAGGTAACCAGGCCTCAACCCCGCCGATCCGACTAGAATAGTAGTACTAGTCATCCCATCTAGTCTCTTCATATTCCATTTTATGCTCAATTTTACTTCTTATGTCATATATACCACCACATTAATACACAAAAAATAATTAGTCAAAATAAACAATAAAATAAATCCATTTGTCATAGGGAAAACCATTTTTAAAACTCATCACACATACACACATGTCCAACAATAGAAACATTAAAGAAACCCACCATTTTTCTTTGGGTAAAACCTCCATTGTAATTCAAAATCACCCCAAAATACTTTTGAAACATAGATTTCACCACCCAAACAATTCATATAACACATTTATTAAGTATAGAAAGCATAAAAAATCATCCAATAATATTAGTGCATGACATCACTCACTTCTGGCTTGGAAAATTCTAGAATCTAGTGGAAACCCCTAACAATACCAGAAGGAGACCATATAAAGGAATTATCATACCATAAACATCAATATATTACCCAAAGGAAAAATTTTCAACCCAATTTAGGGACACCATCCCACTAGAGAAGTGATATCTTAAGAAAAATGGAAGAGGAAACTAAGAAGAGGGAGTAAATCAAGTGATAAGGAACTCACATGATGAGTTATTAAAGATTACACACAAAATAAAAAAATAACAAGGAGTACATGGAAGACACGAAGGAGGGGGAGACCCGAATAGGGCTGGAAATCCCAAGTAGGGTGAATTCGGGGTTAAATTCGGGGAATCAAAAAAATATAAATTCATCATTTATAATGACATTGGACAGGAAGCACATTTTTTCAAAATGTGCAGAAACTGTGTGCCCCCTATATCCAAAGAGACATGTGGCACACAGTTTTTGGGGGAGGTTTTCATCTTATGCGGTCAACTACACATTGCAAACAAATCTATTGGTACAGGAGCATGATATATCCTAGGCTGGCATATAGTATCTAATATTTTCATGCCAATGATGCTTCACCTGCTATTGATTCAAAACAATCCATTTCCCAAAAAAAACATGATAAAGATAAAGAAACAATATAATACTGAAATGAAAAAAATAACACAAAAATAAATCACGTATATTAAAATTCTCACCAAATTGATTTTCTCTCCATGGAAAGTCAAATGGAGGTCTGATCTAAGAAAAAAATGTGTAATGTTCCCCAACCAATGAAATTCACTTCCATGTCTCATGATCATCATTTCCATGATTCCACAGAACCAAGAAAAATGGTATGAACTTCCCATGAATCAATTTCTATAAAGAATCCATAATCCATAATGGCTGCTCAACCATAGAAAAATCAGGTTCCAATTCCAACTCTTACCAATTCAGCATGTGAGATGGATCCATATTGTACTTCTTTATATGTGAAACATGGAACAAGTAATTAATTTATGTCAAATGAGATGGAAAATGTAATTGACATGACTCCATACCAACCCTTTTGGTATCCTCAAATGGTTCGATATAACTTTATTTTTAACTTCACTTTCTTACCAAGATGATGATGATCCAAATGAGGGGCCACTTTTAGAAACACATGATCAGTAATAGACAATTCCAATGATCACCACCACTGATAAGAATTGAAAATATGATGAATCTACTTTGTCAAAAAATTCTACCTAATAAACCAAAATTTATTAGACATATCCCACTAAAGGTTTAGTCCCAACAATGAGGTCTCACCCACCTCTAACTAGCATAAAAAAGACAGACATGACTAACCATAAATCACCATTAAGAGATCCCTTATTATTAATGATTGGTAACTATTATTATTATAAAATTACACAAACCCCAAATGGATATCCCATTAGCCTCCAAAATATTACACACATAAATGAAGCATGTATTCCAATATTTGATTTTAAAGCTCCATCTGACCATCCATTTAAGGATTGAATTTCATACTAAATATGACTTAGGAACCCAGGGCCTTCGGAAGGCCTTCACAAAACTGAGATGTAAAACATGGGTCCCCATCTGAAATGAATGCTTATGGAACACTATGGAGCCTTAATAACTTCTAATCATATAACCAACCCAACACATTCACTTTGCTCAAGTCCTTGATTAGAATGAAATAGAATTATTTGGTAAGACTATCAATCACTATCCACATCACATTATTTAAACGAGGTGTATGATGTAAGAAAATAATAAATTCCATGTTTACCTCATCCCACTTCTAGGTAGGAATGGGTAATGAATGAAGAAAACTAGTGGGCCTCTGGTGCTCTGCTTTCACCCATTAGCAAGTATAACTCATAGATACATTGTTATATATATTCCATATCATACCTAACTCCAAGAACTGACAACATGCATCAAATAAAATCATGGTGACCCTGGGATAAACATCCCACTAAGACTGATGGCTATCCTGAAACATGAACAACCATAGTGAAAGAGGAACCACAATACGCACCTGGATGCATGCAACTCTATATGGAGACAAAAACCACTCTCTGGGAACCTCCCCCACATTTATTAATTTTATAGACATCTAGAACAAATCATCACCAATATTATCCTGCAGAATCAACATGATGGGGGAGGGCATAAGATGAACACTATCTAATTACACAAATCCACTATACTTTTTGGTCTCCATATGCATCTGGGAAAAAAGCCTTATCAGAGTCCACTCAGCACTACACTCTTTTAAAGATTGAAATAAAATCTTCTATCTCAATGAATATGCAACCACATTACTTTTTCCTAGGGTGTACATGATATCAAAATCAAACCCTAATGGTTCTTGACCCAATGAAACTACCTCAGTTTTAAATCCTTAAGGGGGGTAATATAGGTGAAGATATTATTTTATGAATAGATAAAAAACTTCTCCCTGAAGAGTTAAGGAGTCCACATCTTCTAGGTGCACCTCCCAAAGGCTAATTACAGGTAATGGGATGGGTACTTATTTTAACGTGGTTAGAGTTGGAGAGAAACATACACCTCCACATGTTCATTTTTCATCAACACACACCCAAGACCCATACTCAAGGAATCATATTATACCAAATATACATTTCAGGATTCTAGAAAGATTAAAACTGGGTCTTTGGTCAACCTATTATTTAGATTTTCAAAGTAATCCTATAATTATTGGATCCACTAAAACTTTACCCCTTTCTATGTAAGAGTTATAACAGGGGAATCAAGCCATGATAAATCCCTAATAAATCACCTGTAAAACCCCTCTAGGCCCAAAAATTTCATAATATTATAAAAATTAATTCACAACTCCCATGAAATCACAACATAAATCTTCCTAGGGTCTACCAAAAACCCATGTTCTGAGACCATCTATCCCAAAAACATTACCTCATTGATCTAGAATGTATATATGTAAATCTTACCATAGATTTAATGATCTCGAAGAGTTCCCTAGAAAATCCTCAAATTATATTCATGATATTCCTCAATCATAGAGTAGACATATATTTCATCCAAAAATACCACAAAAATGAGACAAGGTACTGTTGTACAAACTATTCATGAGCACCATGAAACATTATAGAGAATTTGATAATCCAAAAGGCCTGGAAAAACACTCAAAGTAGTTGTACCTACTTCAGAAGGCCTTCTTAGGAACATACTCATATCTTACTCTAACCTAGTGATACCTAAAATTAAAATCTTGTAAAACCACATTTCCCCATTGATTCAATGAAATAGAAAATCAATATGAGGAAAGGGTATTTATTCTTGATCATTTCCATGTTCATCTTCTGATAATCGATGCACAACCAAACAGATCCATCTGCATTACTTAAAAACAAAATTATGTTTTCCCAAGGTGAGAAACTTGGGAAAATGAATCTATTGGATTCCAAATAGTTCATCTATATCAATAATTCCTTAAAATCGATGGGGAAATATAGTATTGGGGAAGATACAGCAGATCTATTCACAATGCCAAATTGATGGCCAACACCATATCCCACTATGGAGACAACCTTGAAAAATAATATAGGAATACCTCTGGAAACCCATCCACCCCAAAAGGTAATCCTCCCTTAGGAATACTTTCATCGTAATATAACATCAGAAAGGTGATCTGAAAAAAAGGGTACTCAATTTCTGAAGTGAAGGTCCAATACGCCTAGGCCAAGGATCCAATTCACCTTAGATAATCTGGGAGATTCCATCCAGTGCCAAAAAAATCACTCACCACCCATAATAATTGATTCGATCCTAGAAAACACTATCTAATCCATACAAATGATGATATCAAAGAGGTTCATTTATATAACTAGGATATCCCACTCTAACTCAACCACCTACATAGTGAGTTCACAAGATGAAAAATTGAAACCATTTGTTTCCTTCTTACCAAGAATCAACATCAACTCCATCACATATGTCATGAGATCAGTTATAAATTTAATCACTAAAAAAAGGAAGGTAAAAATAAAACAAATAGATGCACTTGTATAAAATAATGAAACAACTATAGGTGTTGCAATAAAAATGGAACCTCAATCTATCACAGGTCCTATATGACATTATATTGGAATTTGATCAATGAAATATAGGACCCTCATCTCTACTGGAGGATAGGAATGACCGCTAAATAGTGGATATGACTTAAACCGACTTTACCAAGAAGTAGATTCAACCCATCCACCACAACCACCCAACCGAGATCCCACTGTCCTGGATAGTTCTAACTTGTATGATGTTCCCTTGGAGGTTGTCAATCCCACACCACCCAGATATGGGTGTTCCACTTTGAAAAACTACTCCAAGTTCCCCATTGATCCAAACTGATGGAAAGATCTTAGTGGAGCTGAGCATGTTGGCTGCATATTGCCTACCTTCCCAAAATGATAGAGTAGGAATGAACTGACATATGAAGGTGCAGAAAAAATAGTTGGAAAGGATATCCTAAACGAACATATCCCTGTAAAGACACAGAAATTCCTTGGAATCTTTTTTTCTTAAATACCTGGGAATTTTATGAGTCCGCAAAAATATACAGCGCTTGATTCCGAAGCCTGGTGTACCCGGAATAAATTTCTGAAGTTTTGTTTGGGTATGTTCAGTAAACGTATGAGCGGGATTTTATAAAATTTAAACCAGTACCCAGAACTGAAATCCAAGGGCACCGTTGAACTTGCAGCATTAGTGATTTCTTAGTGAGACCTTTACTGAAGTTGCATTATATCCATAATAGAAGATAGTTTTGGGGTTTTTAAATAAAATTAAATAAAAATAATGTGTGCTTATTTTTATTTGTTGGTGGCTAAAACCTCCAAGTGGAGGTTAGAGGTGGGGCCCACCTTCACATAACCTCCCTTTGCAGGATATAATTTGGTGGTGCCCACCTGAAGTTTAACACATATTGCAATCATTGTGGTGGGGCCCACACGGGCTTTGAACCCCCTTTAAACCCCCATTTATGTGGGATGAAAACTCTTCACTTTACCCCATTATTTTTAAATGTGTTAACTCTCTCAATTAATTAATTTAATCCTTGATATTAATTAACTGAATCCATTTGAATTCATTCCAACCATTATAATAGAGGATATGATATTATTTTATTTTGGTTGGCATAATCTTTTGGGTGGAGCTTGGAGAAGGAGGATAACTCTCCAAAAAAGAACGCGAAGAATGCCATCTTTGACATCATCACCTCCAAACACTTTCCAATGCACAAGAATGAGATTTGGGAGTGTGTGATGAACATGGAAAACGACAAATTGAAACCTGCCTTTTCCCGCGACTCCATCAACGATCATCAAAAAGATTGGTAGGGGTCGTTTTAATTGAATTAAACCCTCCTTCGTTGTCATTTATAGTGGTTCAATGATGGACAATTGTTATCACCTAACGCGGAGGGTGTAGGCCGAACAAGCACGGACTGAAATCCCTCTGTTGGATCTTGATTGGTTGACGGTGGTGGCGGTGCAACGACACCGCTGGAGGAACGGGCCACGGCTGACTGTCTGCGGCGGTATATGGAGCGACTGACAATGAGCCGACTGCAGAAGAAACCGGCGATGCATTTTCCACCGGGTCGTCAGAGCCATGCGAAGAGTTAGGACACAACCATGATGGGCTGCGGTGGTGCCGAAGGGGTGCGGTGCCACCACACCACTTCGGAGGAAGGGGGCCATGGCGATCGGAAGAAGGCGCAGCGCCGTTGCGCCATGCGGTGGAGGAGTCGCGGCCATACAGGTCGCGACAGTCGAAGAGGACGCAGCGCTGTCCTATCGAGCAGGGGGAGGATCCGTGGCCAGGCCGAACATGATGGTCAAATAAGGCGCTCCGCCGTCATGCCGTGCAGGTGGGGAAGCCGTAGACAGGTGGGCCGTGACAGACGGACTGGAGGGCGGCCAGCTGTGCCGGCCTCTAGTGAGGAGCGTGCCCGGGTGGGACCCGGCTGGGACCCATGGAGAGGAAACCGCATCTACCGATTCTGTTAATGGGATATGAGAGGGGGGGATATCCCCCCCCCCCCATTGATTGACTAGGGTGGTCCCCATAGGGTGTTGTTGTCGCTTGGTATCCCTGACGAGGCGAGCTTCACCGCCCCCAGCCGCTCTGGGCTGGGACACCGCGCCACACGGGTCGGGCCGGGCCGTCGTGCTAGGCCGGGCCGCCACCCTAGGCCGGGCTGCCTCCCTTTTTTGGGCCACCGTGCTGGGCCGGGATGCAGCCGCTGGGTCGGGCCGGGTCGTCCAGCTGGGCTGGATCGGACCCATACCCAGTTCTGGCCCGATTCACCCTTTTGCCTATATCTTGGGAAACGGGTGTCCGATTGACGAACTGTCTGCACCGATAGAAATCTTGGAACGAGAATGTTCTTTCAGAATACCCCATTTGAGGTTTTAACTTAGTTGGGGTATGGATTGATTCTATTGAATCTAAATCCAACCGGGCCCTTGGAGTGGAAACACCAATAACTCAAAGACCTGGCATCCGATTGATACGACGTCTATCACATTGGGTTCCTTATGATGAGTCAGAACTACGAGATACATCAACTCGAGACATCATGGTATTTGATGTATTGATGCTTAGATCGAGTAGCAGACCCTCCCGGAATCGAGCATGTTGTGTGTGGTAACCCTGTGGCTGGCTGCGATTGAGATGATAGGATCCTACGTGGACCTACTATTATACTAGGATTCCTCTGTGGGGTTGACAATGATGAGACTGGACCTAGATCCTCCATGGGTTTGACAGAGATGAATCTGGACCTGGATCCTCTGTGGGTTTGACAATAATGACTTTTTTATCGAGATCCCACATAGGATCGACAGCTTCGATAGACTGCTGTTTTAGGTTTCTACGGATATTTGTCATTCAACAGTGACAGATTATCTAGTGGCTGATAGTGAGTTGGAGGTTGGAGATAGATCATATGGAGTTCAGTGCTCAGCGATCCTATGTGGGTCAGTGCATACCGATCCTATGTGGGTTAGATCTTGTGTGGTTCAGTGCTCAGCGATCCACTGTGGGTCAGCGTATACCGATTCTGTGTGGGTGAGATCCTCTGTGGGTCATTTCAGGGGTTAGTACCTATAGATCATGTGTGGGTCAGACTATGTATGGTCAGAAACAGTGCCTCTTGACAAAATAAGATGATCCAGCTTCGCAACTAATCATCTGTACTTCTATACTTCCCTGAAATCCTAGTATGAGATGAGTCATTACCTTTGTATTTACCTCATGTATGAGATGTGTACTCATGAAGACATAGGTATATGTATGGGCATATAACTAAGTAAGGGTGGATGTTTCTTCATGGATGTTACTTCTTGGATGCTTCTTCATGGATGTGTTGTGGTGAAGCCCACGAGGCTTTCTTCCATGATCTGTACCTATGGGATACACCTTGTGATGTACATTCTTTGTGGAGTGTTTCTACGCTTGTGGAACGGAATGTGGTTGGGCTCAAGAGTTGGATCTAGTTTGTGATTGGTAACTTAGGTATATGTATTTAAATATACCTATGTAAAGATGGTTTATACTTTGTGATTGTATCTTACTTCTGTGGTTTATACTTAGTGGATTCTGGGAGACCAATGGGGGTCTCGGGGTCCCTTACTGAGTATTGATATACTCACAATTTCAGGGGATTCGCCCGCATCTTGTTGTGTTCTATGCAGACAATGGTCAGCAGTGACTGAGGCTGAGGGTGACGGACGGAAGGCTGCTCGGAGCTAGACTAGACGAGACGTACTTGAGGGATGATTTGTTCAAGATCTGTACCTACCCTTCAGGTAGGATTCCATGTGTACGATCCAGGAGTTGTTTTCCCCTTTTTTACTTGTACTTGTACTTGTTGTTCAGTTGGGTTTGTATGCTAGTCCACTTACTTTCATCACAACTTTTTTTTCTATATTATTACTTGTTTCTTCTACTGCTTGTGTTCAGACTGTGTGTGTTACAAGTTTAAAGGAAATGCCTTCCCTTTTTATCAGGGATTCACCTTTGGTTCTAGTCTCCAACCCCGCGCCTATGGAAGGCAGGCTTGGGGTAGTCACTGCATGGGCCCCGAGGACGGGTCGTGACAAATTGGTATCAGAGCAGTTGGTTCTACCGTAGAACTTGGACTCTTTTTCTTTTAAAAGTAATAGTGTTAATTTTTTTGGGTGTGGTTATCAGTTTAGGGAAACCGGTATTGGTGGAGCGACCGACATATCCATACATTTAGATTCTGTCTTTTGATTTCCAACTCAGTGCACGAAAAAAATGACTGTATGTGTGTTTATTTTGAAATGTTTTCTTTGTGATTACATTGAATCAGCTCACAAGGTATAATTTTGATCGAGGAGAACTTGTTTCTTTTTAGGATGTCTTCACTTAGTCAGTCAGCGCGGGTTCTGAGTGGAGAGCGCGATGGTATCCCACCGAGCGATGAGGCCTCGGTGCAGGGCCCCATCACAGCGGAGGCACCAACGATACCACTACCCGCTGGGATACCATTCCCACTAGCCCCAACAGTAGAGGGTGAAAGTTGATTGAGCGCATTGCATGAGTTTTTGTGATAGATTCCTCCGATGTGTCGAGGTGAGACAGATTTACAGACAGCTGGGTGCTGGCTGGAGTTTGTAGCATGAGTTTTCCTCACAGTTGGGACAACTGCTGACTTGATGGTGCACCTAGATGTTAGTCTCTTTCAGGGAGAAACTGAGAGGTGGTTGATCCTAATGCTCTATTTTTACGATGAGGTGACACTCACCTGGGGAAACATCGAGGTTCTTTTTAGGGCGGAGTTTGTACCAGTGACTCTATGCTCTGTGCATGCTTAGGAACAGCTGCACTTGCCACAAGGCATTCCGACATTAGCTGAGTCATCTATATAAGGCAATAGGAAGATGACACGGGGGCACAAGGGGGTTAGATCTACTGTTAGACGACCACAAGATGTGGCATCAAGGGTGCGGGGCACCCTAGGCCGAGGGACATTTGAACAGAGAATGGTCTATTTTTCCTGAAAGGGACTGGGTCATACAGCGCGTGACTATCCGACTCCCTGCACAGTTGATCGGCAGGCATTAGAGGAGCCACTAAGACAAAAGAAGTGGCAGGATCTTGAGCATCATCCGAGCGTTGGACGAGGTAGTGGAGCAGGTCCTTTAGCGGAAGGGGGCCAGAGTCATCGAGCACTACTACCACCACCCCTAGACGGTTCACTTCAAGATCTAGGAGTAGGTGGATAGGAGCGAGACTAGCTCAAGGCATAGAGGACTTTTCTCATAAAGCATATAGCTTCATTGATGTTGTTGTTTTTAGTTGATTTGTGTCTTTGTACTTTGAGATGCTGTAATAAAAGACACTTTTCCTTGTGACGTTTTCTTTCCTACCTTTTTGTGTGGTTGATACTAAGATGTTTCAGTTAAAATCATTGACTTTACCCTCACATTTGAGATTCATACTGGAGGAGACCCAGTGACCACACACTGATTCCGACTGAGTGACTCAACCCTTGGAGGCGAGAGTAACGGTTGGATCTCTTGGTAGTAGCATCGAGGCCTTACGACATCATCCATGGCATGAATTAGTACAATTCATGATAGGATTGATTATATTAGGAAAATGACATGGTTCATCCAGGGGATGAGACTAGATTTCTCTTTTCGGAAAAGGAGAAATCATAATAGCTCTTGTAGAACGTAGGCGAAGAAAGGTGTAGTCTAGTTCTTTACAATTGGCTATTATCACCTATAGTTCATTGAGGGAACGGTTTACAGTTTACTATAATATCAGTAGTCTTAGGTGTGTCTTCTCGTTGAAGGACCTAAACTTCAGACAACAATGTTGGCTTGAGTTCCTCCAAGACTATGACTTTGAGATAGTCTATACTCCTCGGAAGGGGAACATTGTAGCAGATGCTCTCAGAAGAATATCTTTCATTCAGCTGCTATGAGTGGTGATAGAGTAGCTGGCGTGTTGCAGATATCCTTTGTGGATTGAGATGGAGCATCCTTTCTGTAGTCTCTTACAGTCACACCCCCACTTCTTCAGAGAGTCAGGGAGGCACAACATGGAGATGTTGACTGCAAGGATTGACGTGCACAAATATCCATATGGAAGGCACCTGATGGATTTTTTGATGGTGGGGAGCACACCATCCTCTTCAGAGGACGTACCATGGTACCACTAGAACTTCAGGAGGAAGTGATGAGGGAGTTCCACGCATCTCCTCTAGCGGTACATCCTGGTGTGGAGAAAATAAATCAAGACCTCCGATGATATCACTAGTGGCCAGGTATGAAGAAGGAAATAATAGATTCTGTATCATGTTTCCTCACTTGTCAGCAAGTGAAGGTAGATCACCAGGTTCCAGTAGGTTTAGTTCATCCTTTAGAGGTCCCAGAGTGTAAGTGGGATGGTATATCCATGGATTTCATGATGGAACTTCCACATAAATCTAGAGGACACGACTCTATATGGGTGATTATTTACCGAATCACCAAGTTGGCCCACTTCCTACTGATTAGAGACTAGGGTTCAATAGAGAGCTTGGGATACCTCTATGTACGAGAGATCGTATGGATTCATGGTGTGATATCAACCATCTTCTTTGATCGAGATGCTCGTTTCACTTCCCGACTATGGAATGGGTTACATGATGCTTTCGGGACGCTGCTTCGCTTGAGCACCACCTTTCATCCTCAGACGGATGGGCAGACTGAGAGAACCATTCAGACTCTCGAGGACATGCTCCGTGCATGCGTCCTTGACTTCAGTTATAGCTGGGATGATCATTTACCCTTGGTAGAGTTTGAGTATAACAACAGCTAGCACTCTACCATCGGGATACACCTTTCGAGGCACTGTATGTCCGACCTTGAAGATCGCCTCTATGCTGGACTGACCCAGGGGAGTCAGCACTTATGGGACTAGATATGGTGCAGGCTATGATGGAAAAGGTGCAGATCATCCAGGAGCGGATCAAGACTGCACAATATATGCAGAAGTACTATGCGGATAGGATATGGAGGCCTCTAGAGTTCGAGGATGGCGACCACGTATTCCTACGGGTCTCACCTCGATGAGGTCTACAAATATTTGGTTGAGGCGGCAAGTTATCTCCGCGATTCATCAGACCGTTCCAGGTTATCAATAGAGTCGGCGAGGTGGCTTACCGCCTGGCTTTTCCACCTTAGTTTCACCGGGTGCATGAATTCTTCCACGTATCTCATCTGAGGAGATATGTTCATGACCCTTCCCGCATCATCGACCACGGAGAGCGGGACATCGATGAAGGGGTGACATTCACAGAGGTTCTAGTTGAGATTGCGGATCGACATGAGTAGGTCCTTCGTGGATGGTCGATACATCTGTTGCGCGTTCCCTGGAAGCACAGGAACCTTCAAGAGATCACATGGGAGCGGGAGGCTCAGATGTGTGCTTAGTACCCGCATTTGTTCCCTTAGTGTGAGTTGTAGCTTACGGGGATGTAAAGCCCTGAGGTGGGGAGAATGGTAAGACTCAGAAATTCTGTGGATCTTTTTTTTCTTAAATACATGGGAATTTTAGGAGTCCGCAAAAATTTACAACGCTTGATTCTGAGGCCCGGTTTTCCCAGAATCAATTTATGAAGTTTTTTTCTGGTACATTCAGTAAATGTACGAGTGGGATTTTATAACTTTTGAACCGGTTCCTGGAACTAAAACCCGAGGGCACCGTTGAACTCGCAGCATTAGTGATTTCTTAGTGAGATCTTCACCGCAGTTGCGTTCTGTCATAAATGGAAGATATTTTTTGGGGTTTTTAAATAAAATTAAATAAAAATAAAGTGTGATTATTTTTATTTGATGGTGGTTAAAACCTCCAAGTGGAGGTTAGAGGTGGGTCCCACCCACACATAACCTCCCTTGGGAGGATATTGTTTATTGGGGACCACTCGAAGTTTAACACCTCTTGAAATCAAAGAGGTGGGGGACCATATAGGCTTTGAACCCCCTTTAACCCCCCATTAATGTGGGATGAAAACTATTCACTTTCCCCTATTATTTTTAAATGTGCAAACTCCCTCAATTAATTAATTTAAGCCTTGCAATTAATTAATTGAATCCATTTGAATTCATGCCAACCATTATAATAGAGGATATGCTATTATTTTATTTTTGTTGGCATAATTTTTTTGGGTAGATCTCGGGGAAGGAGGAGAACTCTCCAATGAAGAATGTGAAGAACACCATCTTCGACTTCGTCACCTCCGGACACATTCCAATGAAAAATCTTGAGATTTGGGAGTGCGTGAGGAACACCGAAAATGACGAATCGTTGCCCACCTTTTCCCGTGACCCCATCTATGATCGTCACCAAGTTAGGTAGGGGTCATTTTGATTGAATTAAACCCTCATTCTTCATCCATTATTGATGTTAAATGGCCAATTTTTATAACCAAATGCGGAGGGCGCTGACCGAACAAACAAGGTACAATGTCCATCTATTGTTTTTTGATTGGTTGATGGTGGTGGCGGTGCAACGGCGCCGCTGGAGAAATGGGCTGGGGCCGACAGGCCACAGTGGTATACGCAGTGACCAACAACGAGCCGACCGTAGAAGAAAAAGGTAGCTCATTTTCCACCGGGTTGCCGGAGTCGTGCGAAGAGCTGGGCCGTGGCCACTACTGGCTACGGTGGTGCCAAAGGGGCACGGTGCCATTGCACCGTGATGGAGGAAAGGGGTTGTGGCCAGGAGGGCCGCAGTGGTCGGAAGAAGGTGTGACACCATCACGCCGTGCGGTAGAGGGGCCGCGACCTTGCGGGCCGTGGCGGTCAAAGACGGCGTGACACCGTCATGCCGCGCAGGTGGGGGAATCATGACTAGGAAGGCAGTGGCAGTCGAAGAGGGCATGGCACCGTCACGCCACATAGGATGGTAAGTCGTGGCCAGGCAGGCGGTGGCGGACAGACTGGAGGGCGTACGGCTGAGTCGGCCGTCGACGAGGAGCACGCCAGGGCGGGACGCGACTGGGTCCTGCAGAGTGGAATCAATATCTGTCAGATCCGTTACTGGGAGATGGGGGTGGGGGTTTATTGACAAGGGCGGGTGTCACCGCCGCCTGGTCTTCATGACCAGGTGGGCTTCACCGCCCCCTAGCCGCTTCGGGTTGGGCCATCGTGCCACGCGGTCCGGGCCGCCGCACGAGGTCGGGCCGCCGCCCTGGGACGAGCCGCCGCCCTGGGCTGGGCCACCACCCTAGGGCGAGCCGCCGCACTGGACCGGGCCGGTTCCGGTGGGCTGGGTCATTTTGACTGGGCCGGACCGGACCCGGACCCAGCTATGGCCCGATTCACCTTTTTTCCCATATCACAGACTACGGGTGTCCGATTGACGAACCGTCTACACCGACGGAAATCTTGTAATGAGGCGGTTATTTTGGAATACCCCACTTGGGGTTTGGACACAAGTTGTATACGGTTGGGTTGGATTGAACTTATATCCAACCGGGCCCTTGGAGCGGAAACACCAATAACTCATAGACTAGGCGTCCGATTGACACACTATCTATCACGTTGGATTATTTATGATGCGACAAAACTACGAGATACATCAAATCGAGAATTCATGGTATTTGATGTATTGATGCTTGGCTCGAGGATCTGACCCTCCCAGAATCGAGCGTGCTGTGTGCGGGAACCCTATGGATGGCTGCGACTGAGATGATAGGTTCTTATGTGGACCTACGACTGTACCGGGATTCCTCCACGGGTTCGACAGTGACGAGACTAGACCTCGATCCTTCGTGGGTTCGACAGTGAAAAAACAGTACTTGGATCCTCCGTGGGTTAAACAATGACGACTTTTGTACCGAGATCCCACGTAGGATCAACAGATTCAACAGACTGTTGTTTTAGGTTTCTATGGATATCTGTCATTCGACAGTGAAAGATTATCCAGTGGCTGATAGTGAGGTGGAGGTTGGAGATAGATCATACAGAGGTCATCACTCAGAGATCCTGTGTGGGTCAATGCATATTGATCTTATGTGGGTTAGATCCTATGTGGATCAGTGCTCAATGATCCTATCTGGGTAAGTGCATACCGATCCTATGTGGGTCAGATCCTCTGTGGGTCATTGCGGGGGTTAGTACCTACAGATCCTATGTGGCCAGACTTTGTATGGTCAGAATCAGTGCCTCTTGACAGAATACGATAATATAGCTTCATAACTAATCATCTGTACTTCAATACATAACTGAAATCTTGGTGTGATATGATTCATTACATTTGTGTTTACCTCATGTATGAGATGTGTACTCATGACGAATTAGGTATATATATGTGCATATACCTAAGTAAGGGTGGATGTTTCTTCATGGATGTTTCTTTATGGATGTTTCTTCATGGATATGTTGTGGTGAATCCCACGTGGTTTTCTTCTATGAGCTGTACCTATGGGATACACCTTGTGGCGCAATTTCTTTGTGGAGTGTTTCTACACTTGTGGAATCAAATGTGGTTGGGATCAAGAGTTGGATCTGGTTTGTGATTGTTAACTTAAATATATGTATGGGCATATACCTAATTAAGGATGGTTGATACTTTGTGATTGTATCTTACTACTGTGGTTTATCCTTAGTGGATTCTGGGAAACCTACGAGGGTCTTGGGGTGCCTTTCTGAGTATTGTTTTACTCACCCTTGCACGGGATTCGCCCGCATCTTGTTGTGTTATGTGCAGAAAACGGTCCGTAGTGACTGAGGCTGAGGGTGACAGATGAAAGGCTGCTCGAAGCTAGACTAGACGAACCGTACTTCAGGGAAGAGTTTTTTGAGATCTGTATCTAGCCTTCAGGTATGATTCTCGGTTGATGATGCAAGAGATGTTTTCAACTTTTTACTTGTACTTGTACTTGTTGTTCAGTTGGGTTTGTATATTGGCCCACATACCTTCAGCACACCTTTCTTTTCTATATTAGTACTTTTTTCTTCTACTGCTTTTGTTCAGAATGTGTGTGTTACAGGTTTAAAGGCAATGCCTTCCCTTTTTATCATGGATTCTTCTTTAGTGCAAGTTTCCAGCCCTTAGCCTATGGAAGGCGGTCTTGGGTTAGTCACGGCATGGGCCCCAAGGACGGGTCATGACACTCCACCTCTATCCCTTCTCATCTCTCTTCCTCTTTGTTTTAGATGATCCACCATTACCCTCTCCAATTACAAAATTTACAATAGAAAAACCATAATTTACACTCCAATAAATCTCCAAAATAAAATATTGATCAATAACCTTAACATATGTCCTTAACTTGAACAAGAATACTTGATACCAAATGTCCAGTTGAAACCCCATATCAAACAACTTCACCTTCAGCTGCTCATTGGAAATAGATTCGGGTGCAAACCAAGATAACATAGTGAAATGATTATAATACTTCAAAAAGGTTTGAACCCTTGTTGATATCTATGAATTACAAGGTCTTAAAAAATTACATAATCATAGGTAAATAATGATCATTAAAGATGACATTGAAATCCATCCAACCCATTTTCTCATGCTTTCTAGCTTGAAAAAATAATTCCCACCACCTATGATTGAGATCTTCTAACATATATGAAGTGAAATTCACATTTACTACCATGGGATTGTCAAGAAACCAAAAATCCTATCGATATTCTCATTCCAATCCTCAACTTCCTGAGGATTCGTGATACCCCATAAAGATAAGGGATTGTTCATAAGAAATTCTTAATACTTCTCCGTTCGTGGAGTAAGTTCAGATTCACTTACCTGAGCAGGACCAAGGACCACACCATGACCTAAGTCTTGGATATACCAAACCACTGCTTCTACTAGTCTCTGGTCTAATTGTGATGGATAATTATATCTGACCTCTTCCTGGAGTTTTGTAGGAAGTCTTCGAGGAATAATTTTTTTACACTGATCATCTAAAATGAGGAAAACCATCAAGACACCATTATGAAATTTTTTAGTAATAAAAAATATCAGACACTTCCATAAATCAAAATAAATCTATAAAAGGCTCCATAGTAAGCTAATCAACTTCACCCCACTCTGTGTCCACACACAGTCTGTAGACTGTATTTCTCACCAGGAGGATAATTAAAACTATAATCCAAATATAATATGGTTAACTAAGGCCTTCCATGTGGTTTGTTAGATAGGCTCCCAACTCAAAACCACAACCTCATACCACAAAAATCATAGCTCCGATCTATCTAGACTCTTGCAAAATAACATGACCCGATAAATGAGTGAATCCCCTCTGATATATTTTTTTTCACAAAACATGCATGGTTTCCATCCAACCCATCTTCTGAACCGTCTCATGACTAGTCCCAAAGGGTGTTCCCAATCCCCAATGGTCTGGAAAATAGTTCTTAGGAACCAAACATCATACTTTGGGAAAAATTTTACTAGAATTATTATCAGTAAACATCTCAATGAGAATGAAAAATCCCCAGACAATCAATAACCATAATAAAAATAAATAAAACTATCAAAAGTTCAACACTTTACATATAAAAATAAAAACCAAAAATATCAAAATGGGCAGGGGAACCAATTGGATTACAACCAAAACATCCATCGAATAATAGGGTTATCACCCTCAAGAAACCACCATAAACACTGACATGAAGATAAAGACTAACAATTGGATCCACCATCACAAATTTGAAACATCTTTCCTTTAACCATGTCAAACATAAACATATTTAAATAAACCTAAGGGTGTATGTAGGGTGTGATCCAATACCTAGAAGAATATCACCCAAAAAGTGATTAAATTACAATACATTATAATATAAATCATCATGTATAGTTTTATAAAAATAAAGGAAACATTTAAATTAAATTATATAAGAAAATGTTCTTGGAAAACATTTCAAAGAAAATATGATTTGAAATTCTAAATAAAAATAAAATTCCACCATATGCCTATGATAAGAATAACATCATATGATCATCCTAGTAAATCCCTAAGGCACTAATATTAATGGGACTCGAAGAACATCATAACTTATAGAAAATTTTATAGAAAATAAAACACACTGCTTCCCCATTCACAAGACATTAGAGAGAAAAACACAAACAGATCTAGTGGTATCAAATCATATTTATATGTCTAGTTAGTGTTGTAGTGTGGATTCTGCTAGAGGGAACCAAGCCTCAACACTGCAAAATTGACTACCATACTAGTCTCAGTCCACCCATCTAGTCACCTAGGATTCCCTTTTTTCTCAATTTTACTTCTTATGTCATTTGAACCACCACTTTTAGACACACAAAAACAACAATCAAACTACACTAAGAAATAAATATATTTCCCATAGTAATTTTGTTTTCAAAACCCATAACACATACACATAAGTACAAAATTAGAACCATCCATGAAAAAAACCATTTTACTAAGAAAAAATATAATTTTAATCCAAAAATAAACTAAAATCCTTTATAAACATAGTTAAAAACATCTATACAATTCATATAACACATATACTAAGCATAGAAAGCAAACTAAAATCGTATAATAATGTTAAATAATGGAATCACCTACCTCAAGGTTGGAAGAATCTAGAATCTGGTGGGAAAACACAACCTCACAATAAGGAGACCCTATAAAGGAAAGATCATACCATAAAAATCAATATCTTAACCAAATGAACAAGGATCAAATGGCTTCAATGAAACCAACCCTTTGGAGATGAGATTTCTCAAGCAAAACAATAGAAGAAACACATAAGAGGTAATAAATCAAGAGTGGAGGGTCTTACATGATGGGTTAGAGAAAATTACTCACCAAATAAACAATGAAAATTGAGTACAGGTCTGCCAACAAAGAGGGGGACATACACCTAGGGCTGGAAATCCATCGTTGGTTGAGTTTGGCAAGATTTGGCGTTAAATTTAGGGTAGGGAAAATCGGATATTAAAAAATTTTATTCACCCAAATATGCCACATGGTTTTCCACATGGTATTAAAAACCATGTGGAAACTGTGTTTACCCTATTTCCAAATATGAATTAGGTTTCATAATTCCCGAGGGAGGGAGAATGTTTGTGCAGTCAACCTTTATCATTAAATAGACCCACTAGTCAAAGCGAACGATCTCTCCAAGGATAGCGCATAGTTTCTACTAGTGGATAACCCACAGTTTGCCTAATGATTTCATGTCTAAAAACTCCATTTTCT
Organism: Viscum album; assembly: GCA_963277665.1. Classification (NCBI taxonomy): domain Eukaryota; kingdom Viridiplantae; phylum Streptophyta; class Magnoliopsida; order Santalales; family Viscaceae; genus Viscum; species Viscum album. The sequence continues at coordinate 88,497,030 of OY728132.1, forward strand.
TACCACAAACACCCTGTAAATGTAAGGAACCAAAATAAGAAGGAAATAAACAACAAAATAACTCAAAACATAAATCATATATGTGATATTTACTCATACTATGAATTTTGGTTTTATTTAGTGGTGAAAACTAGAATGAAGATCATTTAAAAATGTGATAGAAAATATATTGATGAGAAACCAAATTGAATTAAAAATTCAGTGAAAGATATTTTCATTATTCTTAATCAATTTTCATTACATATGACTAAAAACTTTTACATTAACCAACTCTCAGACTTTCCAAAGAATGTAAGGATAGATTTCATTCAGATATCGGGTGGTATAGACCACAAAGGAAAGAAGATTTAGTTTCATATATTTCATGAATGTGGGAAGAAACACCCAAGTGGTTGTATGAGAGGAACATGATGATTTTTTGAGTGTGGAAAATAAGACCCAAATAAATTAATCAAAAAGAAAAAATGAAAATTTTTGTTAACGAAAAGGATGATAATAGTGGTCTCCCTTATATATAATTAAAGATTGTATTTTTAAAATGTGGAAGCTATGGTCATTATGAAAATCGATGTTCTATGGGGAAATATTATGAAAAGAATCATCATGGTGGAACAACTAATGGTTATACTACTGAGATAAATAGACTACAAATGAGTTATCAATGGCATGGTCAAATCTAAAATTGTGGTTTATGATAAATGTGAGAAGTATGATTTAATTGAAATTAATGAATGTTAATACATGATTCATATTTTATATTTTAGAAGGAGTTATTAAAGAATAAGATGATTAATCCTAGTTAATAGTTCTAGAATGAAGTAGGATGATTGAAGTGTTTATGTTTTAGAATTCAAGAATTAAGATAAATGAATCATGAAATATATAACAATTCTTCGATATAAGTGCTTTATTAAGGATTTTTAAAAATAGATCAAATAGTTTTGATGGCCTAGAAAAGTGATCTAATAGAAATCTGATTTTTTTTAAGGGATGAAAACCTTTAATATGTTCCAAATTTTGAGATTTTTTTTAAGTTTGGATAACGTTCTGATGGACATGTATAAACTAAATCGGATAATATTTATGACCTTAAAATGGATTATTTATTTATAGAAAAAATAATTTCATGGTATCATTGATGAAGTTGAAAACATTAATAGATTTAGAGAATATATTTAATAATATATGGTTTTATTTAAGGAATGAGGAATCTTGTATGATTTCATTGAGGTTTATGGTAATTTTAGTTATTACCATAATCCAAGTGAATATATTACCAATCTATTAACATATTTGTGATGTAACCATTAAGATATACTTATTTATATTTGGGTATTTAGTTTTTGGTTTATTTTGGGAAATTTATTGAACCTATATATAAATTTTTTATTTTTGAAGGTTCACAAGGTTAAATATTTTAGAAATGGTTTATGGAAAACTTTGGATGATGTCTAAAATTTTAATGTATTAGTTCACCATATAATGATTTATATATATTTGATAACCTGTGGTAACCATTATTTTATGATGATAACTAGAGATAAAAGGAATGACTTACCCCTATATTATGGATCTTGTGATCTATTAGTTCTTAAGGCCTTGAAAACTCACCATATTTTCTTAGAGTATTATATGAAATAGATATTGATCAAGGTACAACTGAATGATGATATTGTTCTTATGAAATTGAATGAAATAATGTTAGTATATCTACTAATAGAAATTCCTCAACTTTAGGAAAAATATATGTTAAAAAACTATTATCCTATTATCACAACATTTAATGATATCAATGAACATTTAATACATCTTTGGTTTATGTCTTTTTGGTCATTATATTTCTCTTGATCATGTGATCTATCACTCTGCATCAATATTTTGGAGTTAGTTTTGTCTTATATATCCATGTTTTCACTTCCCACCTATGTTATCCTATTTGGAAAACTAGTATGTGTTATTCTAGATGACCTATACAGATCAATTTCTATTTTTCAAGTGGTTTTTAACCATTATATGATGTGGGTTTCCAATTATAGAGTTTTAAATTTTAAACCATTATGTACTGATCATAAGTTCAAATTGTGATGATATAAATTACTTAAGGGAAAGAATATAACACCCTGAAGTTTTATGATTTTTTCTAAAAATAAATTTAATATTTGCAATAATTTTTCTGAAACACAGTACTTATTTCATATTTTTTTACAAAAAATAATGAGTTTTTCTTGCGTTTCAGTAATACCGTGTTTAGATTGCGCTACCTGCAACCCCAGTTAAAATAAAATGTGACATACTATATATATATATATTTTTAATTTAATATAAATGATATGAACTAGAAATTGGAATGGTATGTGTGAATAATATTTACTAGATTATAAAAATATATGCTTTAGACATGTATATTAAATTAATCTTTAGTGACCAATTAATTATATATAAAAATAAGAACCATATGAAAGTAAAGAAAATATTTTTTAGAGAATTTATTTTATTGCATGCAAATATGTTTTATCTCATAGAATTAAAGAAATAAATTTTGATAAATGATTTTAATGGAAATTATATATTATACATTTAATAAATTTTTTAACAATCACCTTATTTTTTAGATAATAGATAAGAATAAATCTAATTTTACGCTTTAAAACTATATTTTTCTAGTGAAACAATTTTTCCCCCATTGAATAAATAATTAAAAAATATTTTTTCACAAATTTATAAAATTTATTTTTCATAATAAAAATAATTTTTTAAATAAATATTTAAAAATTATATTACGATGGAATTTTGATAATTTTATGAGAAGACAAATTTTTTATTGAATAATGAGAAATACTGGTTTTTATTAAGAATAATAATTTATTTTAATGATTTTAAAAAATATATAAACTATTTTAATAATTTTTCTACAGAAATATTATTTCAATTATATTTATATTAATATAATTTACATTATTGGAATCATTTATATATTTACCTTCGATATAAAAACTTTTTAAACTTTTGAATATTTTTTTTTGAAAACCCGCTTTCTCGTCATGTTTGTGGATTTGTTTTAAATTTAATTTTACACATATATGAATATAATTTTTAAAAATATATTCCATATTTTTAATTATAATAAATTATTTTATATAATAACCCTAGTTTAAATTTTTTCCATTATGTATAGTATAAACAATAACAATTAGTTACCATAATTACAGTTAAAATGGTTTTACTCTGTGTTAAACTAAAATAATATGGGTTAAAATGACCCAATAATTTTACAACACACATTTTATGGCCATATTAAATCCTTATTTCTTATAGTTTAGATAATCACCCATTTTAGAGTCTTTAAATATGAAAAAATGTGGGTAATCCTTTTTTAAAAAAAATTACAAGTGTTCCACTCACCTCACTTATATAAGGCCACCCCCTCTTCTCTCCCATTCACAAAACCAAAACATTTGGATAAATGATTAACGAAAAAAATAACTTCATTAATTCACTCATATCATCTTATAATCCTTATTTTGGTCATAAATCAGACCTATAAATCATTTTGGTGAAAATTAGAAGAAGCTGTTTGAAGAAGATGTAACGTCCGTAATCAAGTGTTTTAATATATCTCTTTCAAGAAATAATTAAATTTTTATTAAACAATAAAAATATATTGACTTTGGTATCTTAAATATACTGAGATGTTATTATGATAATTTAATAACCTAAATCATTATCCCCTTCTATAAAATGGGTTATAAAATCAGCATTCGTGTGTACAACGTACAACCACCTCATAAAGCGATGTAATTCATTCACGATTTACATTAAAGTTAATAATGATTAGTTTACTTAAAATATATGATATATATGGAATAAAAATTACTATATAATGGGAATATATTATCTACCTTTCTTTTAATATTTTCATCAAGAAAATGGAAACAATATTCATGAATACGTACGACCTAGCTTCTCCATGAATATTGTATTTAATTTTCTATCTCTAAATATTATGTATCACTATAAGTACATGTATAATTAATATATATGACATTAATATCATGGTACCATGTTAAAATATATATGGCAAAAAAAAACAAATCAAAAAGAACATGAAAAACAGAGCAGTTGTTTCCTGAAACATGACTTTCACATGGAATTGTAAATAAATAGGTAATAAAAGGTCATAAGTAAATTATATATGGAATAATATATATATATGTTTATTTCATATATTAATAATAAACTTATATTAATTATACATTAGGTTTTAATATGCATAAAGGATGTCGAGACATATAGTAAGGGATTTCCAACTCACTTTTATTTTTCGTGAGACAAAAGAACATTCACCATGTGTTTCTATCGTGTGGTGTATATACTTCCCATGATTTTATTTTAAGATTCTTATCCTTGAAATTATAGTAATTTACATATCCACATAGGATACCTATTTCATGGGGTTTATGGGTCAAAAGTTTCCAAAGGTGTAAGAAATTTTGGTCACAATTTTCCTTCTTTGAGACATATGTTGTGTTATTCAGATATCTTCTTTTAGGAGGTGTATATACTACCCATATGCCATGTTATTTCATGAATATATTTCTTATCATTATATTTTAATTTTAATTTAATGTTATTCAATTATGTTTAATATAATTCAATGTTACCAAAGTGGTAATGATTTTATGTTTCAATTTCATTGTTTATCATGAGAGCTTATGATTTTATTTTCTATGGAAATATATTACGATCCATATTTCCATATAATAATTAAATTTCTTATCCTATTATTATTTAATTATAATAAATATTTCTTCTTTATGTTCCTCTCTTTATGGTGTCAATATATCAAAATAATGTTTTAAAGAAAAATCATCTTTATTTCTACCAACTGTGAAAAACCGATTTTCACACAAAACCATTTTTATAGAAGTGTTATAAATTTTTTTATTATTCTATAAATGATTTAATAAATAAATTTTTATGTATGTTTTATTTTTCAATTTTTTCAGAGGAAGATTCAGGTATTTTTTCAAACAATGACTATTTTTCATTTATCGGAAATTTTAAAGGAATATTAATTTTAACATGAACAATATGAAAGAAATTCTCCACCTTCTTGAAAATTAATTTTTAGAACCCAGACCGTCTTTTTAGGTATGTATTCCATTTCTGGTTGTTTTAGAGAAAAAGTGGTTTTTCGGGAGGTTGTACACGGGCACACAGTTGGCGCACAGTTTGAACAAACTGTGCTACCAGCCCAGGAAACCGTGCACCCTAGACAGTGGGCTCCGCACGGGCTGCACACGAGTTTTCAAATCATGTGGGAAAGCCATGTGAATTCCCTGGGTGAGACAGTAGCAACTACACGGTTGGCCCATATTTTTCCGAACCGTTTGGGGTAACCGTGCGACCACTTAAAGTTTGGGTTTTTATGTCCCGAGCCACACGGGATTTCCCATTTCTCCACCATTATTCATCACACTCATGGCTCATGCAGGAGTTCAGATTTTTAGAGGTTGGGGGAGCTTCTTGCCTCGTTTTGGAGGAAAATAGAAGGGGTTTCTTGGTGGATCGAAGGCGGATCTCTTTGGGTAAGTCCCTATTATGGATCTTTGAGGTTTTGGTTAGGGTAAACCCTCTTCCTCTCTTAGTTTCTAATATCTACATGGTTTTCATGTAGATCTAGGGTTGTGTTGCCTTTTTGTGTTAAAGGTTGAACTTGTTGATGTTAAGGAAGAGTTTTTCAGGTGTTTTCGAGGAGGCATTCACCTGGTTTGGAGTGTGTTTGGGAGAAGAGGTCGATTACACAAAACCCTTAAAGGTAGGTGGTTTGTGCCCATCAGTTTAAGGTCTTTTAATTTTATGTGAAAAATTGCTAATAACCATGAACGAGGTATTGTTAATTAAAACTTTTTAACCCTACTAATTTCCCTCTTTGCTGGTGTGTGTGAGTAGAGGTTATTTGTATGTGAATACGATTGATTACTATTCTTTGGAGGTGTTGCCCATGCATGTTCTGTTTATGATCGTTTGGTTCCTCATAGCCTATTAGGATGCTTTGTCTGTTTCCCATGCCTAGTATTGTAGGATGGAGTGATCTTGTTTATTTGATATGATGATATGCTCTAGATTGCTAGCTAAGTAGTTCTTGAGATTTACTTTAGCCGATACGCATTGCTATACTTTCTTGACTTACACAGGGCCATGAGAACCAGGTGTATCGACCATAGGAAGAATTGACATTGGGGGATTCTACAGAGTGTCTATAATTATACGATGTGAGACCAAAGTGGTAATTGACGTTGACTGCTTCCCAATAGTGTTTTTAGTTCCTCGACGTGAGCCATAGGGGGAATTGATGTTGAGTGTTTCCCCGGAGTGGCTTTAGTACGATACAAGACTATAAGGGGAATCGACGGTGAGTGCTTCCCTAGAGAGTCTATACTTTAGATGAACTAGAGGGGTGAGACTGTGTGTGCTTCCCAGAGGGTTGCTTGTACTTTTTGGGCTGATCTTGAGGGGTTATTTTGTGAGTACTTCCGAGAGGATTACCTGTTGTGTTTAGCTACTTGCTTAGCTGCTGCATGATATTGAAATTGTGGATTGTATTTTTCTGCTGAGTACTTCTTGTTTACTGCTTTCTATACTTTTACATGCCATATATTCACTAACTATTAGGCATAGATCTTGTGGTGGTTTCCTATTGGGACTCGTCTCACACCCTGTTTGGGCAATTATTTTAAGCCCAAACAGATTATATTTTTGCAGGTATAGACAAGGGAAAGTTCCCTTCTATTCAAGGTACTTGATTTGCTGTGGAGCTGGAGAGCATGGGACCAAGCTTAGGCTTGCGATGTTGAGGAGTTGTTTATCTATTTCTTTAGTACTCGTATTTAGTACTGGTTGTATTCAGCATTGTGACTTGTTTGGATGCTTTCCTAGACATATATGTATCATGCATCATTCATATATATATATATATATATATATATATATATATGTTCTAGTTGTTTCTTTATCAGTCTTCCGTTGTTACTGTTTTGTGGTTTTATTACTGCTTCTACTACAATAAATTTGTTTCTCTTATACTATGTTACTATGGAAATGATGGCATAGTTTCCCCACTATCACACCCAAGTCCCTCACTGCTAGTCCGCAGCCTCTGGCATTCATGGAAATGCTCTTGAGGCCATGTGACCAACTGAGAATGGGGCGCCTTTTCATGGATTCTGGAACTGGGACGTTACAAAGTGGTATCAGAGTGGTTTCTTTTTCTTCTTGACATACTGTTTAGAGCCTATAGTCAAGGATAGTATAGAATATGTACTTGGTAATAATCTGTGTCTGGGAGTACCTAACCCATGTATAGGGAAAAGCCAATCTACCTCGTTTATTGCAATTTTTCTGGTTTTTCAAGTTTATAGTTGATCTGATTTTCACCGGTGGGTGAGTCGCATATACTGTTTTTTTATTGATGATGTTATTTTGGTTCTATTTATATTTTAACCCGATGATATGAGGGTATTCCATCTCACGCATCATTTAGGAACTTTCTAGAAATGACATGTAATGCATTCTTTCCATGCCATAGAGGGTGCATTAGTGATTGCATGTTATTTTGACAGATGTTGTGCTAGATATGCATGCTATTGTGATAGTTTCCTTGATTAAATACCTACTATTATATACATTATTGCTTTGTGTAAGGATTTGTTTGAATGAATTCCAATCTTTCATTCATGAGGTGTTATTGGCCCTCATGAATCAGAATTTTGTTGATCTTTTACTCTTATCCTTGTTTATAACTTGTATAAGATGCCAAGCTTCTATTCACAGGGAGTATAGCCCCACCCAGATCGGAATTTGGAACTTTAATGTTCGTTTTTGTGTTTTTATGGGCTCCAGAGTAGTTTCTATGGCTTAATGTCTCGAAAAACCCAAAATACACACTGTGTAGTTTTGACTACATGCCATGTGTTGTTCTGTTCGGGAAGAAAATATTTTTTTTAAGTACACACCGTGTATGGTATGTACACATCATGTAGTCTCTAACAGTTTCATATGCTATGTGGGAAAAGACACGAGATAGGGGAATCCTCGGGTGAACACTTCGTGTACCGTACATACATGCTGTGTTGTGTTAATCTTGTGTCCTCCCATGCAACGAACAACACAGGTCTGAAAAATCTTCTTAGTACATGTCGTGTCCTCCTAGGAACACGCCGTGTAGTGTGAGCAGTGTATCTAACAACACGGATCAGTGAGGTTCATCTAGTACATGCCGTGTTGGGAACTAACACGCCAAGTAGTCTCGTTCCAAGGAGAACCGTGTGGCCTAGCCATATAGACGGACTCGAGTAGGGGAAGAGGATTCATGTACACGCCATGTGTTAGGTGAACACGCCGTGTGTATGGGGTGTTTCACGACTAGTTGTGGTAGGAGTACACGCCCATGTGAATGGATTAAGGGAACACGTCGTGTAGAGATTATACACGCCGTGTAGTCATGTTTTGGAAAGAATGAATACTCTCTTTCTCCTATTCCCTTATTACACTCATAGTTTCCTCAGTTTTAGATTCAACTCATTTCGATATAGGTGCTTCCCATAGCTTTATATCTGTTGCTGTTATGGAGAGACATGGACTATGAATCTTTTCTTCTGATGATATCTTGACACTAGACACACTTTTTGATACTAGAATGGAGAGTGTACGTCAGTGCAAGGAGTTCCCTCTAGAGGTTGGTGGGTGTCACTTTTTATGGGATCTCTATGTCCTAGAGATGACATGCTAGGATGTCATTCTAATAATGGACTGGTTAGTTCCCTTCCAAGTAGTCGTTAACTGTTATCACCACAAGGTGAATTTCATATCACAAGAGAGTGGATATTTTCTTCATAAGGGTGAATGGGATGTCTGAGCGAGCAAAGAACGACCCAAGCATCATGGGATATGAAGAGTTATAGCCCAAATTTCTAGTCTATATATGGATGATTAGGGGACTTCACAATTAGACATTCCTCTAGTGGTGGATCATTTCAAATATGTCTTTCTAGAGGAATTTTATGGTTTTCCTCCGGAACGTGAGGTAGACTTTTCTATTGAGCTTGTGCCATGGGTGGCACCGGTGTCCATTCCTCTTTATAGGATGTCTACAGCAGAGTTGCAGGATCTCAAGAAGAAGCTAGAGGAGTTATAGGCAAAGGGTTTCATCCGACCCAACACTTCTCCTTGGGGTTCTTCTGTCCCATTTGTGAAGAAGGTGGACAATACCCTCAGGCTTTGTCTGGATTATCATATGTTGAACTAGTTGACGGTCAAGAACCGATATCCCTTGCCCCAGATTGACGATCTCATTGATCAACTTCGAGGAGACCAGATGTTCTCGAAGATTGACTTGAGATTCGGTTGTCATCAGTTGTGCGGTAAACCATCAGATATACCTCTTACATCCATTCGGATTAGGTATGTTCTATACGAGTATATGGTTATGACATTCGGTCTCACGAACAAGACAACATTTTTCATGGCACTAACGAACCGAGTATTCCATCCGTACTTGTATTCCTTCATGGTGGTCTTCGTAGATGATATCTTGGTGTACTCTCACACTCGACATGACAATGCTTCCCATATTGAGATCATTTAGAGTACACTGAGAGAGAATCAGTTATATGCTAAGCTCTCAAAATGCTAGTTTTGGATGGACCAGATTTACTTCATGGGTCATGTTATCTCAGAGGAAGGCGTATCAGTAGACCTAGAGAAAGTGAGAGTTGTATTATCCTAGGAGCATCCGATGAACATATTTGAGGTGCGGAGTTTCCTAGGTCTGGTTAGATACTACAGACATTTCATACATGACTTTTAACTCTTAGCAGCACTGCTGACGAGTCTGACTAAGAAGAGTGCAAAGTTCTTATGGTTAGATTCTTGTGAGTCAGCCTTTCAAAATATGAAATGGAGGTTGACTTCAACACTGATACTAGTATTTACAGAGCCAGGTAGGAGCTATACTGTTTATCGTGATGCTTCAAGTATTAGGCTAGGAGCAGTGCTTATGCAGGGAGAAGGATTCGTTGTGTATGGGTCTCAGTAGTTAAGGACACCTGAGAGGAAATACCCGACGCACGATCTTGATCTAGTGGCAGTTGTTCATGCCTTATGCTGTTGGATAAATTATCTTCTGGGAGATCATTTTTTTGGTTTTTACCGACCATAAAAGTCTCAATTACATCTTCACTCAGTGTGATCTAAATTTGAGACAACAGAGGTGGGTTGAGTACTTAAAGTCCTTTGACATTGAGCTTGCCTATACACCTGGGAAGGGAAACAATTTAGCTGATACGTTGAGTAGGAGGACTCAGATACATGCAGTTCAGGAGGCTAGCAGGGAGTGGAAGCTTATGGAACTATTCTTTGATATGCATTTGGAGGTGCATGACAGACAGGGGAAGACTTTTCTATCTTCTGTAGCTGTTACCTCTATCCTAATTGATCAATTACGAATGAGGCATCTATCAGATTCTGAAAGCCTAGTGCTGTGGGAAAGTGTGTCAGGAGAGGACCCTATTCTTAGATGGACCATAGGCGAGGATGAAATCTTTCATTTCCAGGGATGCATATGGGTGCCAAAAGATATATACGAGGAGTTGATGTGGGTTTTTCATTCCTCAGTTTGGTCAGTTCATCTTGGTGTCCCCAAGATGTATTGTGATCTACACCATCAGTATTGGTGGACAGGTATGAAAGGGGGATGTTTTTGGTTTCATCATGAGGTGTTCCACTTTTCAGCAGGCGAAGGTGGAGCATCAGCAACCAACAAGGCTTTTGAAACAATTACCCATTCCTGAGAGGAAGTGGAACAACATTGCGATGGATTTTGTGACCAGTTTTCCAAGGACACTCTAAGGGAATAATGCAGTTTGGGTCATCATTGACAGGATTATGAAGGTTTCTCACTTCTTACCAATCAAGGTGACCATCAGTATTGATGGGCTATGGTGGTTGTACATATGAGAGATTGTATGTCTGTGTAGAGTTCCACACTCAATTGTTTTAGATAGGGATGTTCGTTTTACTTCTTGGGTCTGGAAGGGGATTCATAAGGCTTTAGGTTCACATGTACTTTTGAGTATATCTTACCATCCCCATATAGATGTCCAGTCTGAGTGTATGATTTAGTTGTATTAGGACATGCTATGAGCATGCATTCTGGGTTTTTGAGGTTCTTGGGAGAAGCATATAACTCTTGTGGAATTTGTATACAATAATAGTTTTCAAACAACTATTCCAATGGCACATTATGAGGCTTTGTATAGTAGGCCATGAAGATCATCCTTATGTTGGCTAGAGGTAAGAGAGGTTAGCTTTGGTGGGACCTCGTCTTGTTCAGGAGACCACAAAACAGATAGAGTTGATTTGGAAGAGGATGGCTACTCTACAGTCTCAATAGAAGTCTTATGCTGATCAGCAGAGAAGACCTCTGGAGTTTGAGGTCGGGGATCAGGTTTTTCTACATGTCACACCGAGGCTAGGGCACAGATGGATTGGGAGATAGGGTAAGCTTTAGTTTCTATGCACGACGTCTTCCACATTTCACAGTTTCAACATTATTTTTCAGACCCCTCTCATGTCTTTCAACCTGATGAGGTTGATCTTGAAGTGGATGTGTCGTTCAAGGAGAATCCTATCTAGATTTTTTATCATAGTACAAAGGTTCTATGTGGCCTATCTGTTCCTCTGGTACAAGTGCTATGGCAGGAAAAAAAAGTACCGGACGAGACTTGGGAGAGGGAGGTCGATGTACGCGCTCAATGGTCAGAGCTATTCAGGGTTTCTTCTTCTGCACTGCCCTAGGGAAATTTTGGGAAGAATTTCTTTAAGGTTAGAAGTTTGTAAAAAATAGAACCTTCTTTTCAGGTATGATTTCCTTTTCTAGTCTTTTTTAAGAAAAAGTGGTTTTCAGGAGGTTGTGTAAGGGCACATGATTAGAAAACAGTATGAACAAACCATGAAGCCAGCCTAAAAAACCGTGCACCCTTGACAGTGGGCTCTGCACGGGCTACGCATGGTTTGTCAAACTATGCGGGAAATCCATGCGAAGTCTCTTGGTGAGATAGTAGAAACCACACAGTTGGCGCATGGTTTTCCAAACTGTGCTGGGTAACCGTGCGACCACTTAATGTTTGGTTTTTTAAGTCCCTGACCACTCTGGATTTTTCATTCCTCTACCATTCTTCCTCCCACTCGTGGATCATGTGGGAGTTGTGATTTTCAGAGGTTAGGGGAGCTCCATGGCTTTTTTTGGAGGTAAATCGAATGGGTTTCTTGGCGGATCTAAGGCGGATCTCATTGGGTAAGTCCCACTTCTGGTTCATTGAGTTTTTGGTTAGGGTCATCCCTCTTCCTCTCTTAGTTTCCTATAAATACAAGGGTTTCATGTAGATCTAGGGTTGTATTGCCTTTTTTTGTTAATGGTTGTCCTTATTAATGTTAGGGAAGTGTTTTTAAGGTGGTTTCATGGAGACGTTCACCCAGTTTGGAGCGTGTTTGGGAGAAGAGGTCGATTTCTCCAAACACTAAGAGATAGGTGGTTTGTGCCTTTTGGTTTATGGTTTTTGAATTGTATGTGCAAAATCGCCAATAACCATGAACGAGGTATTGTGAGTTTTCCATTTCTAACCATGTTAATTTCCTGCTTTGCTGGTGAGTGCGAGTAGAGGTTATTTGTATGTAAAAAGGGTTGATTTCTATGCATTGAAGGTGTTTCCTATGCATGTTCTATTTCTGACCGTTTGGTTCTGCTTAACCTGTTAGGATGCATTGTTTGTTTCCCATGCCTATTATTGTTGGATGTAGTTTTATTGTTTATCTGACATGCTAATATGTTGTAGACTGCTATCCAAGTAGTTCTTGAGGATTAATTTGTTCGATATGCGTTGCTATACTTTCTTGACTTACACAGGGCCATGAGAACCTGGTGTATAGACCATAGGGAGAATTTAGGTTGAGGGCTTCTCCAAAGTGTCTTTATAATTATACGATGTGAGACCAGAGGGGGAATTAATGTTGAGTTCTTCCCCAAAGTTTCAGTAGTTCCTCGACGTGGGCCACAAGGGGAATTGACGTTGTGTGCTTCCCTAGAGATCCTTTAGTACGATATGAGACCATAGGGGGAATTGATAGTGAGTGCTTCCCTATAGAGTCTATACATTAGCTGAACCAGAGGGGTGAGACTATGTGTGATTCCCAGAGGGTCTTTTGTACTTATTGGGTTGAACCAGAGGGGTTAGGTTGTGAGTACTGCCCAGAGGGTTACCTATTTGGTTTAGTTACATCCTTAGCTGCTGCTTGATATTGAAATTATGGATTGTATTTTTCTGCTAAGTACTTCCTTTTTACTTCTTTCTATACTTTTAACTGCCATAGACTCACTGACTGTTAGACACAGATCTTGTGGTGGTTTCCTACTGTAATTCGTCTCACACCCTATTTGGGCCATGCTTTTGGGATAATCAGATTATATTTTTGCAGGTATAGACATGGGAAAGCGTCCTTCTACTTAAGGAACATGATTCAATGTGGAGCTAGAGAGAATGAGACAAAGCTCAGGCTTGTGATGCTGATGAGCTGTTTATCTGTTTCTTTTGAACTCATGTTTAGTACTAGTTGTATTCAGCATTGTGACTTATTTTGCTGTTTTCCTAGACATATATATATCATTCATCATTCATATATATATATATATATATATATTCTCTAGTTGTTTCTTTTATCAGTCTTCCACTATTACTGTTGTGTGGTTTTATTACTACTTCTGCTATTTTATATTTGTTTCTCTTCTACTGTGTTACTCTTCCAATGAGGGCCTCGTTTCCCCACCATCACACCCAAGGCCATCGTTGCTAGTTGGTAGACTCTGGCATTCAGGGAAATTCTCTTGAGGCTATGTGACCAACCGGGTATGGGGCACCTCTGGGAGGCTTCCGGAACCGAGACGTTCCAATAATATCTTTGAAGATTAATTTAATAATATTCCCTGTTTATTTCCAAATAATTTTTTTTAAAATTTTATATGACTGAAATAGAGTTTTTTGATGTCGAACAGATTCTTTAATAAATTTTTTAAATGGTTTAAAACGATTTTCAATATATGATGACATCCATTGATTTTACCTATGCCTTACTACAGATATGATCTAAAGGTATGATTATTATCCTTTATCATAATGGTTTGTGATTATAATGACATGATGTTTGTGAATCTAGTTTCTCTTCCATAGGTTATACCATGATACAATTCTTATTAAATCCTCTTCTTTTCACGGTTTATGATATGATGAAATGATGAAATTTATTTGCAACCATTCACATTTCCACCGTTTACGATATGATGAAATGTTTATGAAAACCATTTAACTTCATAGGTTATGATATGATGAATGTTTTATTATCTTTTGGAAAACATATGTACTATTCTAATAATGTGACTGTTGTTATGTAATAACCAAGGAAGGTGGTTATCTAATAACTAAGGATGGTGGTTACATTATAACTATGATGGGTGGGACCTATATCACCATTCACGGAATTGGGCAATGATTTATCTCTCATGAGATAAATAGGACTAGAATAGGTAGTGAACCTTGTTCAATATGGCATCTTTTTAACTATGATTGTATTAGGAGTGACCCTTGATAACTACACTACTACAAAAACGGTATTTAACAGCATTCAAAATAGGCTTTATCAGCGCTAAAAAAGCACTATAAAGATCGGCGCTGATAAAGGGGGTACCCTTTATCATCTCTTTTTAGCACTGATAAAAGATCAATTTATCAGCACTAAAAAATCATTGATAAATGCAACATTTATCAATGCTAAAAAGGTGCAGATAAAGGTGGACTTTATCAGTGCTAAAAGAGCACTGATAAAACAACCCTTTATCAGCGCTAAAAGAGCACTGATAAATGCGTGTTTTATCAGCTCTCCTTTAGCGCTGGTAAACTGATCCTTTATCAGCAGTTCTTTAGCACCGATAAAGGTGAAGTTTATCAGCTCTTTTTTAGCACTGATAAAATATCCATTTATCAGTGCTAAAAAAGATCTGATAAATACCATGTCTGCTGCTACGAAAAAATTTGCACCATCACACCCAAACACCTGCAAAAAAATTCAGCATCTCAATAAGCTAATTCGAGCAAGAATACCCATGAAAAATTAACACATAAATCATAATATAGTTAGACCAAGTATGCCTATAAAACAAGTATACCCATACACCATTAACACATAATTCATAAGTTAATTAAGTACATAAATAATTCAATTCAAAATTCAGGGTGTTAGGGGATGTTCAAGGGATTGTGGTGGCTGTCCAAGGGGGGGTAGGGGATGTCTGGGGGGATGGGGGTGTCCGAGGGGGCATTCCGGGGGTTGGGCAAGTGTCCAGGGTGTCGGGGGGGGGGGGGGTGTTCAGAGGGGTGGGGGTGTCCAGGGGTGGTTTAGTCTCTAGGGGGTGGGGGTGGTCCTAATGGATGGTGGGGTTGACTTGTACACATCACCAAGGACCCTTGGATTGTTCTTATAAAATATCAAGGCAATCCGAATGCATTTGGTCGAATTTTCATAGGCCAGTTGTTGTTTTCAATTAATATTGTGTCCATTTTAACCAAAAGAGAGACCCTTTGAGTGATAGCGGTCACAACGTGCCTCGGATTGAGGCGGGGATGACTCATACACATCACAAGGACCCATGGATAGTTCTACTGAAGGATCAACACAATCTGAATGGTTTTGGTCGGATTTCCGTAGGTCAGTTGTTGTTTTCATTTAAAATGGTGTCCATTTTAAATAAAATAGAGACCCTTTGAGTGATACCGGCCACATCATGCCTTGTATTGAGGAGGGGTTGACTCTTAAACGTCAAAAAGGACCCTTGGATAGTTCTTATCAATGATCAAGGAAATCCAAATGTGTTTGGTCAGATTTCAGTAGGTTAGTTGTTGTTTTCACTTAAAATTGTGTCCATTTTAAACCAATGTGAGACTATTTGAGTGATACCAACCACACCATGCCTTGGATTGAGGTGTGGATGACTCGTAAATGTCAAAATGGATCTTTGGATAATTATCCTAAAAGATCAACACAATCTGAATAGGTTTGGTCAGATTTCTGTAGGTCAGTTGTTGTTTTCACTTAAAATTGTGTACATTTTAAACAAAATAGAGACCCTCTGAGTGGTACCGGCCACACCGTTCCTCAGATTGAGGCTGTATTGACTTTTACCCATCACCAAGGAACCTTGGATCATTCTTATAAAATATCAAGGCAATCAGAATGGGTTTGGTCTTATTTTCATAGGTCATTTGTTGTTTTCAATTAAAATTGTATCCATTTTAAACAAAAGAGAGACCCTTTGAGTGATAGTGGTCACAATGTGCCTCAGATTGAGATGGGGATAAATCATACACATCTCAAAGGACCCATGTATCATTCTATTAATGGATAAACACAATCCGAATGGTATTGGTAGGATTTCCATAGGTAAGTTGTTGTTTTCACTTAAAATTGTGTCCATTTTAAACAAAATGGAGACCCTTTCAGTGATACCGGCCACACCATGCCTCAGATTTAGAAGAGGTTGATTCTTACACGTCAAAAAAGACCCATGGATCATTATTATAAAATATCAAGACAATTTGAATGTGTTTGGTCAGATTTCTGTAGGTCAGTTGTTGTTTTCACTTAAAATTGTGTCCATTTTAAAACAAAGTGAGACTTTTTGAGTGATACCGGCCACACCATGCCTCAAATTGAAGAGGGTATAACTCATACACGTCTCAAAGAACCCGCGGATCATTCTCCTAAAGGATAAATACAATCTAAATGTATTTGAATGGATTATCGTAGGTTAGTTGTCATTTTCACTTAAAATTGTATACATTTTAAACAAAATAGAGACCCTTTGAGTGGTATCGGCCACACCGTACCCCGTATTGAAGCGGGGTTGACTATTAAATGTCACCAAGGACCCTTGGATCGTTCTTATAAAAGATCAAGGCAATATGAAAGCGTTTGGTTGGATTGTTATAGGTCAGTTGTTTTTTTCAATTAAAATTGTGTCCATTTTAAACAAAAGAGAGACCCTTTGAGTGATAGCGGTCACACTGTGCCTCAAATTGAGGCGATGATGACTCATACACATCACAAAGGACCCATGGTTCATTATAATATAGGATCAACACAATATTAATTGGTTTGGACAAATTTCTGTAAGTCCGTTGTTGTTTTCACTTAAAATTGTGTCCATTTTAAAAAAATAGAGATCCTTTGAGTGGTACCAGCCACACCGTGCCTCAGATTTATGTGGAGAGGACTCCTTCATGTCACAAAGTAACCTTGGATCGTTTTACTAAAGGATAAACACAATAATAATGTATTTGGTATGATTTATGTAGGTCAGTTGTTGTTTTCACTTAAAATTGTGTCCAGTTTAAACCAAATAGAGACCCTTTGAGTGCTACCTGCCACACCGTGCCTCAGATTGAGGTGGGGATGACTCGTACACGTCAAAAAGTACCGATGGATCATTATTATAAAATATATAGACAATCCGAATGTGTTTGGTCAGATTTTCATAGGTCAGTTGTTGTTTTCACTTAAAATTATTCCATTTTAAACAAATTTGAGACCCTTTGAGTGGTTCATCATTCTTGCATGTTTCTGGTGCATATCATCTGTTAAAATGTGAAAATGACTCATTGGAGATTGTATGTTTTATTTTATAACAATTACAATTTTCCTATGAACATTATCAATGTTTCATCTTTTGATCCCCTTAACCCCTCTCAAGAATGGCCACCAAATGTACATGTCCCCAAGTCAGATCATCATTGTATTTGTGTACAATCTTCCATCAGGTATGCGACCCACTCGTTTCTGAACACATCTATATTGTCTTGTGAGTATGAGGGTTTTCGGCAGTCAGAGGAGTACTACAAAATATAAAAATAAAGAATTAATAAATAAATTAAACGAACTAGTAGTTGATTTTGAAAATACCTCTTTAGGGGTGTTAGTTTGTTCATGAAAAATGATCTCTTTCGTAAATTTACAAACATAATAACTGAAATCATTATCGTTAGTTTGTTTTGGAAACTAGAAAAAATTTATCATTAGGAGAATAAGTAACTTGTGTTGAGATGTTTTTGGATAGTGAAATTTTATTATATATACCCTGATATTTTTCCAGACATAGTACTTGCTTGCCTCCTTATGCTTAGCCCCTATCCTCATTCCTTTTTAGACGATAATGATACACCACTCTATCATAACATAATCCTCAGTAAAAGATAATATAAATTATATTACTTGATGTTTATACCTAAAACATAAGATGTAGTGTCTTATAGACTCACAAACTCAATCATGTGTGGTCGTTTTGATGGATATCCTTGCTTTGAATCCCGAAAATAAATCTTGGGAGTATCCAAGTTCACCGCAATTAGCAACCAATGTTGCCTAAAAACACAAAAAGGAATAAGTAATCAAAGAAGTGAAAATATAATTGACATGTTTTAATCGTAGAGTTTTACCCCTACATGGTTGGTTTTAGGAAGAGTCTATCATATGTAATCTTTCATTCAAATGTTTTCAGCAAGACATTCACTATTGCATCCCTTTTTTATGGCTCTAATTTTTTTAGGTGTGTTGATATGGTATGAGGACTAACGAGTCCAAATCTTGGCTCATGGGAAAATTCCCTCAACTGTTTTTCATAAATGCGTCTGTCAACAATATAAAATGCATTTAGTCATAATTTTCACATTAGATCAGCTTTTAGAAAATCAATTCATGGAAACATACCTCATATATACATTTACAACTCTGATGCCTAGCCAACCGTTTTCAAGGATCTCATTTACATTTTCAGCAGCAACGAAATCTTGAATTTCTCCTCCATATATATTCTCTTCGAAAACCCCTATATGACTATTTCCATCTTTTAGCTTCGTATCCACATGAGTCTTCAATGCTAGTAAATGTGGATAGAGAATAGGTGGTGTTATTGTGATTTCAATAGCTCCTTGGGATCAGTTGGTCGATTATTTAGATGGTTTGAGCCAACGTTTATCACCCCTTACCTTTCTCCATCTATAACAACAATCATTGGTTCATACCTTTTTTTCATTAATTGTTAAAGGATTAGCTTGAAAAAAATGATATAAATACCTCTTTTTCTGCGTGTACTCTTACAAGTTGTGATGACCATGAAATGAATGTCCTAATGGCCTTTTCAACCGTATGAATATCATCGACAACAAGTGGAATAGGTAGCTCTGCATTTGGATCATGAGAAAAAGTAATCATCACTTTCAGATGATCTTTTGGAAGTGGTCTATTATGCAGCATGGCATCTGGGATATTGTAAACTGTAGCCCTCACTATAAGGAGATATGTTGGCGTTGATAGATATAAATCACAATCATTATCACCCTGTAGGAAATCAGTATAGAAAAATTATCAGTGTTTTTCTGATTCACATTTCATGGGAAAAATTATTAGAATATTGATTACCACGGCTAAGACAGTTCTTTGAGGGGAATGGATCGCCACAAAGCTGGTGGGGGTGGGGCAGGATGTTCACGCACTGGTTGTTCCTGACTTGTGTCTTCCCTTTGCTTCCCACTCATAAGAGTTTCTAGCAACTCTCTCTGCCATTGCAATCATTCTTCAAGTGTTGCTATTATCTCTCTCTTTTGTTCCAAATTTTCATTTGTATCATCCATTTTTTTCTTCTTCTCAGAATATACTCGGGGTGTCACCCCAAACCCCACACCTCTGACACGACCGTATTTTTATGGATGCTTTAAAGCTGTTGGTAATAGGTCTATATCCACTATAGGAGTAACTGATTCCTGTGAATTTCGGATATAGGAAAATAACAAATTATTTTTATGTAATAGTAATTTAAAATAAATCTTTTTATCATCGTGTCATACTTACACATATTTACCACACTTTTGTGTGTTCCCATCGACTAACATCCCTTACATATTCACACATGCCTACTTCCATAGCACATGACGTGGGATGGAAGTGTATTTGGTTATAGACTCATCAATCTATATATAAACATAGAAAGATAATTATGATGTTGTTTATTGGAACCTAACAATAACTACTATAAATTTAAAATATGTATCATTTTATTTTCTAATGAAGCGTACCACATCCTTGCTTTACGATATGGGTATGCTGGTTTGATGCACTTTCCTTATATTCAGTACAGAGGTTTTGTTTCATAAATGAAATATTTACAATCAAAGTGTTGAATACATGTATCCTCAAAAAACATATTACCAACCACAATGAATCTGAAACTTCTCATCCCCACAGCGGCTAATAAATGCATCCCATGCTTCTTAGGATATCAGGTGAGCATAGACAATGGGTGGGTGCGGGTTTATTTTACCTTTGGAATCTTTCAGTTGACATCTAGTTAAAATAGTGCGAAAACCTCAATGAATCCTTCCTGCAAGCCTTAGTACATAATCCTTGTGTGAATCATCTACTATAAATGTAATCTTCATGAGATTGAGAAGAGTAAGACATTGTTTCATTATTTTATTTTCTAGTAAATTAATGAAATAAATTCATAATGTTACCGAAATTTATTCTCCGATCAGAACCTTCAGCCCGAACACAACATGGTGCCATGAATCTATGTCAATCAGCATGCATTTCCGTGTGACAACTCCAATGTAGCTACTAAACATAGTCTGTTTGGGACTCAGATGTTGGCCTCGTGAATTCCATCAGACGTCAAATTTGATTCCTTTTCTTTTCTCCTTGTGAAATTTGGATAACACTATCAAACTATGACACACCTGTGTTTTCTGCGATGTCGGTCCTTCATTCTCGACCATTTCATTGATATAATCATCATCTATATGTTCATCTGAAATGGTTTCAACGTCATGTGATAATAGTTGTTGGACCTCAACACTAGAAGCAGTAGGAGACACAAGTGAAGGAGCAGAAACATCCACAGTAGGAGCAGTAGGAGCCGCAATAGGGGGAGCAGTTGGAGCAACAGGAGCCGCAGCAGGAGCAACAACAAGAGAAGCAGTAGCTGTAGGAGCAGTAGTAGCCGCAGAAGCAGCAGCTTGAGTAACTTCTTCAGCCTCAAGGTTAGGAGCACCAGAATGTGTAGAAGTCATTATATGCAAAATTGGTTGAAGAGTTAATTTAGATTACATAAATTCAGTAATTATAAGACAATAAAATTAGATAAAAATATCTATATTAAAAAAATAAAATAACCTGTTTATTGAAATCACATTTTTTTTCAAATGTTGAAGGGATTTTACACCTCTATTGATTATCCAAATCCCTTCATTTTGGTCTCCTATAACATATAAAACATCAGCTACATTGTGAATTCTCTGAAATTATTGTGACGTACCACTGAAAGGATCACCCTCCAGTGAATTTTCATCAAAACATTCAGTAGTTTTGGATGATAACAGAAAAATCGGCCACTTTCGGTTTTCGGGATCTCGAACATAAAAAACTTGTGCCTCTTGTGATGCCCTTATAAATTGTTCGTCTTTGTACCCTTCTTTACTAAAATCAACTTTCACAAATCCCCATTCATCTATTTTAACACCACTGTTGTTATCAACCCATTTTCATTGAAAAATCGGTAATTGGAATGTTGTATAATCCAAATCCCATATTATTTTGATAATGCCGAAGTATGACATATTTGCATATATTGGATTTCTGTCCTTACTACCAGAAACATGCATCGCATCATCCACTAGTGTAACTCCACTATTTTTCATGGTACTAGTTTCATTATGTTCATCTTTATAGAATGTATAACCATTAGTTACATAACCACTGTAAGATAATACATACACACTTGGTCCAGCAGCTAGCCATCGAAGTCGTTCGGAAATTGAATTCGTATTTTCATCCAACTTCATAAAAATATGGTCCTGAAACCATCCTATAAACTGGTGATTATGTGTATTTGATAACCATTTTCAGCCCTTGATGGATTCAACTGCCTAAGAATTTCTTTGTGAGTTTCAATATATGGAGCGAACTCTCAACTGTTATGCAAAACATAAAGATGGGCCTGCTCCCGATCTGTAATACTGATTGTCACAACTTCTCTTCCAGCAATTCCCTCACCCTCAATGCGTCCGGTGTGATGAGATTTCAGGAGACCAATTCTTTCCACATCAGATAGGTATTCGGTACAAAATTCAATGTCTTCCTCAACAATATATCGCTCCACTATAAAACCCTCTAGCCAACTTCTATTTTTGACATTCCCTTTCAAAATCTTCATATACCATTCAACAGGATACATACATCTATAGTGCATAGGACCACAAAGTCTAATCTCTGTCACCAAATGAATCATCAAATGAACCATCATATCAAACAATGTTGGTGGGAAGAATATTTCTAATTCACATAATATGATAACAATTTCTTTTTTCCATACCTGGAAATTTCGCCGGGTCTAAAACATTACTACATATAACTTTTGAAAAAGAAATAGAATTTGGCTAACATATGACGAAAATTCTTGGGAAAAATTCAACGTAAAGCTACAGTAATTAGATCTTGCATCAAAACATGGAAATCATGTGATTTTAAACCTTTTACCATCAAATCATTCATTGAATCAATGTTCTACATATTTGATGAATACCCCTATGGAACCTTTACATCATTGAAGAAGTTGCAAAACTAATATATCTCTTCCCTAGAATGAGTATAAGCAGCTGGAGAAAGAAACATTCAATTTTCACCCTTCACGGGAGCCAACTCTTCTCGTATTCCCATTTCAACCATTTCCACCCTTTCATTAATTCAATATTTTGTTTTTCTAAGGGAATTTAGCAACGTTCCGATAACACTGTCACATTCATTTTTTTCCACATGCATCACATCAAGAAAAGGTCTGACGTATAGACAATTCCAGTACGGTAATTAAAAAAACTGATCTCTTTTTCCAAACGATTTTCGTATGGTTTTTCGAAAATGGTTTACCAAAAATTGTGTTCAGATCTTTTACTTTCTCAAACAGATGATCACCTGTAAGTAGAGGTAGTGCTGCACATTGTTCTGAACTACCATTGAATGATGTCATCCAAGATCAGTACTTATGCAGACAACATAGAAATCTACAATGTCCTAGAAACACAGATTTCAATGAATGTTTCAACATAATTGATTCTGTATCTTCTTCGCACATGGGACACCCTTGATTTCTTTAATGCTATATCCTGACAAATTTCTATAAGAAGGGAAATCATTTATTGTCCCATACAACATCGCTCTCAACGTGAAGTATTTACTTTTATAAGCATCATAAAACATAACACCTGAATCCCACAATAACTTCAAATCCTCGATCAAGGGATCCAGATAAACATCAATATCGTTACCTGGTTTTCTTGGTTCTGATATAATAATAGATAACATGATGAATTTTAGCTTCATGCATAACCAGGGTGGAAAGTTATAATTTACCATCATAACATGCCATGTACTATTAGTGCTGGTTTGAAAACCAAAAGGATTCACTCCATCTATAGATAACGCATGATGAAGGTTTCTTAGCTCTTTTCCAAATTCAGGATACTCATGATTGATTTTCATCCATTGGGGAGTGTTTGTCGGATGACGTAATTTCCCATCTTTATTTCTTTTATCTGCATGCCACGACAATTGTCTTGTAGTTTCTTCACTTTTATATAGATGCCTAAACCTTGGAATGATTGGCAAATACTATAAAAATTTTGTAAGATTGGATTTATCTTCCTTATATCGAGAAGAGTCACACTTTGGGTATTCTATAAGTGATTTTTTCTCCTTGAAAAACAATATATAGTCTTTTGGGCAGGCATGTATTATTTCAGAAATCATACCCATCAAGCGTAGCATTCATCTAGCTTCATATGTCTGGCTTGGGAGCTCATTATCCTCTGGGAGCATGTCATTCCAGAGAACAAGTAGTTCTGTAAAACTGACATCACTCCATCCGCTGCCTTCTTTCAATTTATACAACTTAAGTACAGCTGAAAATGTTGTATACTTAGTTAAACCAACATAAAATGGCATCTTTTCACAACTTTTTAACTTCTCAAACAATTTTGGGAAATCACGGAGTTCATCTTCAGTTGTCTTTGTCATTTCCTCAATTAAATCTTCATCATCATTGAAATCTATAATCACATCATCCATACGGTCTTCTTCATTATCCATATTTTTATTCATATATGATGATCCATAAAATGTAGTTTTATCCCAACCAGTAGCTACATTCTCTTTTTCTCCGTGTTTATTCCAACATTTATAACAACAATCTATTCCATGACATATCAAATGTTTTTCCAACTCCTCTAGAGTAAGTAGTCTAGAATAGAAACAACATAAACACGAGCAAAGGATTTGAGAAGGATCCTTTGTGTGATCCTTTTCAAACTTGATGAACTCTTTCAATCCATTCTCGTACTCTATTGTCAGACGATTATCATCCATACAACATTTATTCATCTTCATCCTATTTGAATCTAAAATATTAGTATTTATGGTTTAATTACAAAAAAAAAAAGACTTCCAAATATAATAGAAGAGAACCACTTCCTTATAAAAATAGAGATTAATAGAGCCTAACCATCAGTATTTATTCATCTTAATTAAATATAATTACTTTAGATTCATTATAGTTTCCTAAAATCACCCCATACCAAACACAAGAATAATCAAGAATGATACATCTACCACTCCTAGGTATCTTCCCTACATTCAATATCATCATTCCTAAATACCAATATATTCACACATACACATGTCACAAACACATAAAAAACCATATCCACATCAGAACCAAAGTACCAATATGGATTTTAATCAGGTTACTCGACTCAAGTGGTGGTGTGTAAGAAATAATAATAAAATATAATAAGTATATAGTCACACATAAATCTCAAACTGGTGTTAATAATCCAGTAAACCAATGGAATTATTCTATCTATCGAAATACTCTGAATGAGCCCATATGCGACAATAGTCCCAGGTGGTGAAGGTTCCTGATGAGGAAGAGGAGAACATGCACCTATCAGGGTTCGAGGTTAGGTCACTGAGGTTGAAAAAGGCCCAATACTCCTATAAGGGTTCATTCCATATTTCAAAAACCATGTCTTGGTACCCTAGGATGTTATCCCACTGTTGGTGGATGTGAAACTGTTCCTGATGATCATGCCAAGAAGAAATGGAAACCAAGAGGGGGGAGGGAATCAAAATTCCTCAAGAAAGATGAAGAAACATGGTATTTGAGAATAGGTTAGTGGATTTCATGTTGTCTAGACACCTATCCAATAGACTACACAAGTGGTGATGGCCCCTGCAGTTGTTGCACCAAGTGAAACTGTCACCTGAGAAGCTGAGATCAATGAGGCCCTTCCTAGCCATGAACTGAACAAACACCATGATGGACTTTCTCTGGAATGGGCTTCTACCTTTCCTTTCATTTGGGTTTGAAATGACATTAATGTCACCCCAACAGACAATGGATGGTGGCTGGGATCGAAGGTATTTTATTCACTCCATAGAGATTCCCTATGAATAGGGTCATAGCTTCTAAGAACAAAAGTCATAAGGAAGGTGGTGTCACTGTTGGACACCGTGGTAGTGATGAATTGATTTCAATCTTGAACAGTCTCAAATACATATTTATTGTTCCAAAATACCCATTTGTGGCTGTTGGAGGGGTTAGAGTGTAGAAATCCATGCAACATAATCTTCCATGAGAATTCTATGATTATTATAGGGTTTTTGTGTTATTTGACAACAACAACAATGACATTATGGATTTTGATTTCTATAGTGAGGAAGTCCGAATTAACATGGGAAATAAGACCATGATAATTACATATGAAGATAATAATGATGGGTAGGATAGGGCTCTGGCATTGGATCTATAGCTAGTAGCCTTATCGAAGTGGGAGGATGATCTCTCCTTGAGGTCCCTTGATTTATAACATGTTCATAATCAATTATGGTTGGTAAGCTTTGTATGATTCGGAGATGAGGATCCGAAGGTATAAGGGAAGGATGGTAAATGAAACTTGGGGGATGGTGAGAGAGTTCTCTCTGGATTAATAAGTATTGGAAGCTTGATGACAGGCTCAGAGGCAAGGGAGACAGAACAAACATTGCTAGGAAGCGGCCTGGCCACTATAGAGAAGCAGTCAGTAACCTCAGCGAGGAAGAAGGACAGAGATGGAGGTAGGGGTGGCAAGGGTAGAAAGATTAGAGGCATGGGAATCATTTTATACAAGTTCACTACCAGGTAAAGTCACTTAGATAGCATGAAGGAATGAAGGGGGTAACCCCTCGAAGAAAATAGTGTTCAAGCATTGGGTGACCTAGAAATGCGTCAGAATCGGGTGGTGTTATCATTAAAGAAAAAGGTTATCCTTCATTCCTTACTTTATGGTGACATGGTTTTGGATCTAAGGGAATCAATGATACCTAGGAGGAATCTAGTGAAACTAGAATCCATGTGTGAAGGACCTTAAATTTTTCATAAACTTCACCCTAATAGTGTAAACTCATTGATCGACATTGATGATGAGCATATCAATCATTCCACATATACTAGGTTTCTCAAGATATATTTTACATGACTAAACCATCCCTTTTAATTAAAATCAATCCATGTCAAACATTTCCCTAATATTCCACATTTTTCATTATAGTAAAAAAACTATACTAATAAAAAATCCTAGAATAATGGAGTAATAATAAAAGAAAAAATAAATATGTCATGGACACATATGTTCAAATAGTTTGTGAAATTATAAAAAATACCCCATAAAACAAAAATAAATTTAAATTTCAAACAAAAATATTATATTCAATCATGCCTCAAATCATGATGATACTCGTGCCTTGATACATACACCGTGATGCGCCTAATCAACATCATCATCAACAACTTCACTAACAAGATAAAAAACTAGAATTCATCACCTTAGGAACCTCATCACCCATTTCTAACCCACCATAACCTAATAATATAATTAAATCAAAGCATATATATTTTATAATTCAAACCAAACTTTCTCATAAAGGCAATTGTTGGAAGAATTTATATAACATATCCAGCCATACCACCATCAAATTGAATGGTTTTTAGGATCTAGAATAATTAAATACCAAATCACCTAAAAACCCACCGTAGTCATTAAAAAAATGTGATACCTTAGGAGTAATAGAAATATATTGTATGTTCACCCCCAATAACCCCATCACAATATGTAGGAAGAACACTCATGAATCTATAATGAAGCTGAATCATCACCATCGGAGGAAATGAAACCCATGGATTAAATAATTCAACACAAAATCCACTAGAACACCATTGATGGGAAAGCCTCACATCCCAAAACTCCAATTAACAATGTTCTAATAGTGTGATATGATTTATAGAATAATAGTTCTAGAACTATTAGAAGAATTTGGAACAAAATCGAGCTTCGATAGGAGGCATTACCCTAGAGACAAACATGAAGAAGAAATGTATGAATCATGTATCCTACAACCATCACAATATAAAATATCCATTAAATCTATCATGACAAATCAGTATATGGTTATGTGTGATGGGATAAGAGAAAAATATTAAAAAATGATTTGGAAAACATGCCTTAAAGAGAGGTCCGTAAAGGTGAAGCTCAGTGAGCAGCGGAGGTCCGGCAATGCGAAGCTCGAGGGAGTTGCGAGCGGCGGAGGTCCGGCAAAGCGAATCTCGAGGGAGGTGGAGGTCCAGCAACGAGAAGCTCAGCAGGCGGCGGAGGTCCGACAATGAGAAGCTCGAGGGCAGTGGAGGTCTGGATACGCGAACTCAGTGGGCAATGGATGAGTGTCGCAGGGTTCCAGTACCATGAGAGCTTTAGGTCGTGATAAAATGATGGCACTGTGCGACCAACTTTATCAAAAAATGGACTATGGTTTTATCAGCACTAACAAAGAGCTCATAAGGACTATATTTATCAGCGCTAAAATTTTAGCACTGATAAAGTTATCCTTTATCACTGAATTTTTTTAGCACTGATAATGGTCCTCTTTATTAGCGCTAGAAAGGTGTTGATAAATCCATCATGTATCAATGCTAACATTTTAGCACTGATAAAGGGAGTCTTTATCAGTAGTTTTTTCTTAGCGTAGATATAAGGGGGCGCTTCCCTTGCCCGTTTCTGTAGTAGTGCTTGGTTATTTTGGGAAGTGACCCATTATACTATGATATCCTTGGCAGTGATCCCTGACTACTATTGAAATGATTATCTATGCTTATTTGTATGCCAAAATTCCATTTAGTTTTTACATATTTATCATTTCATGAATCCAGTTATTTTATTCCCCTATGATTAATGTCTTATGAACTACCAATTTTTATTTCATGACTCACGATTATGATCTTTGATATACAGGCTATAGTTTTAAAATTAATACTCATGTTCCTATACCTTTATATTCATGTTATGCTTACGTATCCCCCTTGTTTACCCTTATTGAGAATTTGATCACACCCTTTCTTATGTTTCCTTTATCCACGATATGAAGAATTTATTTAGGTATTTTGTGTGTAATAATGGTTCTAGATTTGAATAACTATGTATGAGATGATTTAGTTCACCTATGAACCAGTTGTTTATGTATCCAATCTTCCATATGCACTATACCGTTTCAATCCTCAATCATGTGTTTGTGTAATGTAGTTAATTTTAATCAAAAAATGATTCAATATAATTGTATTTAAACCATGGGTCTATAAAAATAATATCTAAAGGAGTTTTAATAATAAATTAATTAAAAATACTCGGTTAAAAAAGATACATTTTCTTTAGAAAATTCTAATGGTTTATACAAAAATACTTCATATATTGTCATATGATAAAAAAATCCTATTATATGAGGGAATTAAAATAATCAAGATATTTTTTTATGTATTGGGGAAAAAATTGTCTATATGTGTGATGTGGAGGGGATAGGTGGTGGACTTTTATAAGTGGCAGAGAGGACACACATGGAATTGTGAAAAAGATAAAGTAATACCCACATTTTCCAGATGAAAAAGGCTCCAAAATGGATCATTGTAGATTCTTAGATGATATAAGGTCAATATATGACTATAAAATATGATCTATACATGTCTTAGGTCCTTTTATCCCATATCCTTTTAGATTAACCACTCGGTAAATCTGTTTTACCTTAATTGTGGTGAATGATTTTTTACTGTCTTTACAGTCCATTATGAAATAAATTAAGATAAACTTATTATATAATATAAATTATTTTGATTAAAAATCTTGATTCCATTTTTCCAAATTTCATTCACATATGCTTAAGAATTTAATTTAAAAGTAAACCCATAGATATGATGAAAAAGTGTTTTTATGAGAAATATAATTTTCAATCATTAGATGATTTTATATCAACTCTATGATTAGTAATCATAATTATATGAATCTAAATTAATAATTATAGATAAATAATCTATAAATTTCATATAAAAAATTCCACATTAGGGTTTTTTTTTCATAATTAAAATGTTTAAACATTATAAACTTGAAAATTGTTTTTAGAAAAAACCCATTTATAAAACCAAAAATATACTTATACTAAAAATACAGTGTAAAGATTATTAAAATTTTATTAATTAGACTAAATATAACTAAATAAATTTCTTTATATTAAATAAAATTAAAATAATAATTATACTTCTAAAATATTTAATTTATTGAAATGTAATGACAGTTTTACCAAAATCATTATTTTGTACAATTCACTGGTAATCCAATATTTTAAAAAATAAAATAATTCAACCTAAGTTAAATTTGATATAATTATTATATAAAATAATTTAATTTTATAAAATAAAATTTCTAATTATTGTATTAATTAATTATATTATTTTATCACTAGAAGAAATTAAAATCATTTTTGAAGAATAAAATTAAATTCCAAAAAATTGATTGATTATATATTATTCATTTATCAAAACAATTATATCAAGTTGGAACTTTTTGTGCATATATATATTTGTATTATAAATTATTAAATTGTATTCAAGAAACTAATTTAACAACTAGTTTATTACAGTCATATATTTCATGGGTCTTTTCAATTCGGTGTTACGGGTCATATACACTATCAAATATAATTTTGGTCTTTTAAAATCTCAGGGTTTTATAAGTATTGTTACATTATGTTATTCACATGAACCTTTATTATTCGATAATAGCCATTTTATTATCTTATTCTCACATTTGACATTTGATTAATTACTCTTATGTTAACTTTCATAGAGTATCTAAGATTACCATTTATTCTATTTAAATTACTTATGTTATGAAGGAGATTATAAATTTTAATTATTCAAATATGGCATAATGTGATAATACTATTTTTGATATATTTTTTTAAAAAAATTATGTAATTTATCTATTGGTATAGTCTCTAAATACAAAATAAGTTTATGCTATGGGGTGTGATTTGTTGTGATATGTAATGAATAATTTGTTAAATGAATCATAATATATGGATGTTTATATACTGTTTTCTTAGTGGGTAAAACTTTAAGATTTAATTATTTTTAAATATTAGGACTGCAAAATATTAGTGAAAACCTAATGGATAATCGTTAATATAGGAAAAATCAATAAAATTTGGTAAATTATTGATTATGTGGTTTCCTAGAAATGTTATGCATGTATGGATACAAAAACGTGAATATTGGAACTGATATAGATTCACCTAAGGGTAATAATTGCTGAAAAATGTTGGTTGGGTATTAGCATGATTTTCACTCAGTGGCCAACAGGTGGGCCTAACTACACACCTAGTTTGACACTATCGTGGGATATTCTTTGGTTAATTCTCATTTTATCTAACAACCATTATAAAGGGTTAAAATATGTTGTTATGGATTTAAAGTTTGTGTAATTATGGTTAATTGGAAAATTGTTTAATTAATGTGGGTAATATATTTTGAGCAGTATAAATATCCTTAGGGGTTGAAAAGTGA
Organism: Viscum album; assembly: GCA_963277665.1. NCBI lineage: Eukaryota > Viridiplantae > Streptophyta > Magnoliopsida > Santalales > Viscaceae > Viscum > Viscum album. The sequence goes on from OY728132.1 coordinate 88,528,153, forward strand.
TTGGGTAAAAGGAAATTTATGTTAATTTTGGGAAATGTTTATATACTTATGAGCATATATATGGTTAATATATATATTAATTGATATGTGAATTTATGGATAAAGGGTATGTTGAATTTTTGGAGAATGCATTTTAATGATTTTTTTTGATTAAAATATAGTAATAATGTTTATGATAATTTTGGGTTAGCTATTTTTGGGATTATATTAAGTATTATTACAGTACCTAATAAGTCTATGTTAAACCAAAAGTACCATAGGTCAATGTAAAGGATCCTTGTTATAGGATGTTATAGTATTATTTTCAATACTATTATCCCGTATAATAATATAAAATTGACTATATATATATACTAATAATAAATTAAAAAAATCCTATACACCATTGAATGAAATTGATTATTGTTTTCATATACATTTAAAAACTCAAAAAAAATTATTCAATGGAGTAAAAGTTATTATTGAAATGGATATGAGGAATGTTCATAGAACCCAACTTTCTATCCTGAAGGATTTTATTATAATAATCATTGATTTTTTTGAAAAAATGATTTGGAAACCTTTTCCAACATTCAACTTACATGAAAATATATTTATAACAAATCAAAATCCTCTTTCATAGACATATATCAGTAAAAACCATTGGAAATATTAAACAATATATGAAAATCCATACTATCCCACCTTACTCATTTAGGGCAACACCATATGGGGCTTTAAATTTTTTTTAAAATATAATAATCATACAAAGGCCTTAAAGTCCACTATTCAGATGTAATAGATGGTGACCATCAAGAAGCTTGTGGTTTTATTTAATTTGAAAACTCTTCTGAATATCATAAATTCCAACCTATATAAAAATATTTTAGTCAAATTTTTCCCTAAGGTTTCATGGAAAAAATGTTTGAAATTATTGTTTCAAAACTATGTATTCAAAAAAGAGTTATTTATAAATTTACATTTCTTTGAAAATCCATTTCTATCTTGATGTGAATATTTATATAGATAAATGAAACATTTTAATTTGGGAAAATTTTAAAATATTCTCTCAATGAATAGTCTTGTCTAGGTGTATCATGGGGAACTGGATATCAGTTATGTGATTAGAACTCTTGGTTATCTATATTTCAAAGGTATTTATAAAATTTAAAACTTCCTAATATGAAGAGTAGAAAACCTAGAGGACATAATTTGTTTAGGGGGGATGTAACATTCAAATATTTTAATATAGATTTTCCTTTAATAAAATATTTGAAATTAATAACTTATTTCACATTAAATGTAAGATTAAAATTAAAAATGATTTATTTCATTAATGAAAAAAAATTCAGTAACAAAATGTTATACATTACAAGAGAGATATATGAAAAATAATTAACAAGATTACAAAAGTAACAAAACTAAATTTTAATAAAAAAAACTTCAAGGTTGAAATATTACTGATGTTGATCTACTTATGGGATCATAACATCAAATATAACAATGGAATAAATGAATTTTTTTTGAAACATGATAAACATATTTAGTAACAAATTGAGAAAATGAGATGAGTTTTTTGATGAAATATGCGAATCTATATATATAAATGTTTTATATATCTGCTCGGCTTAAATATAAATTATATTCATATGGCTGTTAGACATATATGGTTTCTAAAACTAATATAGCTATTGAGTTATTCTATATAAATAAAAGTAACTGAATTTTTAAATCTATATAGAAATCATGAGAAAAAAAAATATTATAATTATTTCTTATGAGGTTCACTTTTTTGAGATTATAAATTAGGCAGCGTCTCTATATTTATTGTTATGAAATGACCAATATGTTCTTTAATAGATATAATTTATACTAAATCACATGTAGGAGAAGTTCAAGATCATGGAAATCACTATGACATCCATTCTAGCTAAATCATCACTCAATCAGGCCACTATTTCATATTACATCATCAGAAATTACATGGATTTTTTTAGGGGATTTTAATGTATAAGTTAAGATGGCATAATACTTCAATTATTAATAAATTTTATATTTTTCATTATTAAGGGTATCTTATAAATTTTCCATTTCCAAAAATATAAATATTAAAGAATTAATTTATTTAAATAATTAAGGATATATTTAAAAGAAAATTATTAATAAATTTTACTTCTTATTAATAAATTAATAAATATTAATTCATTTTGAATAAAATAATTGATTATAAAAATAGTTTTTTCAAATAATTATACAATTTTCCTAGTTTTTTTATATTTATATGAGTAAACAAAAATTATCAGTATTTAATAATATGAACTATTTTTTCAATATATATATATAAAAATAAATTAGTTCTCATTTTTAAATGAACATGACACAATTAAAATAGTGTTGATTCCTTACTCTATTACAATTATATAAGATATAATGAATGATATCCTGATGGAATTTATAGTTTTGTAGCCTGCTAAAAAAGATACATACTTTATTCCTATAATAGATTATAGAACAAAAAATATATTATAATTTTTTTCTACAATAACATTATTCTCTGTATAATATCCTTCAATATCATCATATTACACTTCATGGATTCTAGGGAATAGAAAAAAAGGGAGAGATTAAAGGATTTTTAATGGTTACATACAGTGGAAGCTACCATAAATCAGTAAGCATAATCAATATAAATAGGTGAACGATTGAATATTCATTAAATTTAAATAACTTTACTATAATAATATATTTTTAAAGGTAAATAATTGAAAACACATTCCATTTAGTCAATATCATGACTATAATTACTAGATAGGTAATAATCAATATGGGAATGTAAATAACTAAAAACACATGGCATTCAATAAATAAAATAAGAATGAAAATAATCTAGAGATGATATGATTAAGAAAGAATCATGGATAATAATAACTGAATTCTAAATGAAGGAAATTCTTAAATATTTGATGTCCTAATCTTAGGTATCATGAAAACCTATACTGTCATGACCTTTTTCAAGAAAGTTTAAAATTTATTGGTAGGTATACTATAAAAACCCATGTAACTAAGTCTATCCAATTGATTCGTCTCATGAGACATCCAATGCATCGAGGGGTTATCTATAACTGAGCCGCACCCATATATACATGTCCAAATTGTTCTTAATATATCATTTTATTTATTAAATTCATGAATAATATGCCTTACCATTAATTATAAATAATAAAGAAATAATACAGATTATTAATATTTCCACAGTCAATCAAATAACATTCAAAATAAAAATACATATATATAAATGCAATATATTTCAATCAATAAGAATATTTGGGATAAATAATATGTATTTTCAATGGAAATTTAATGTCCCATGATCACAAGAATGTGAATAATTCCAAGGAAGGTAAATGAATAAAAAAATAACTCAAGGAAGTGAATGTCAATACTATCCTTGGTCAAAAAAATCATAAACCATCAAAAGTAAGAATAAAAATGATATAAATAAATCATATCTCTAGTGGAGTATATGTAAAATAAATGGTTGTTCTAATTTGTTAAAGAAATACCATAAAAATTTATTTAAAAACATTCTCAATGAAATTGTCCTTTTCATTTTAAAAATCACCTTTAAAACGAAAAGTTCACTAAAAAAATTGATTTTTTTTATTAAATAATCTTTGATACTTATAAAGGAATATTTAAAACGTTTAGTGGTCATTATAGAATGTAATTCTATATTTTCTATAAAATTTTAAACAAAAATTCATTTCCATTTTTTGGAAAAAGAAAAATGGGAACTTTTTGGAAAAATGACATGAAGATTCATTTAAAAAAAATTAAAAATGGGTAAAATTTATTTCGAATATTTTATTTTAATAAGGTTTAAATCATTTTTGAAAATATTTTTAAAAAACATGGTTTTTGAAAAAGTAGTTTTTTTAATGAAAAGTGCAATGAAGTATAATTTTAATAAAAACATTTTCTCAATCATTTTATGTTCCAAAGTGTGAAAAAATGGTCCTATAACTTTAAAAATTCATAAATAAATTGTGTGGAACGAAATTAAAGGGTTTTATTATATAATAATCATGTAATTTCATTCAATTGAAATTCAACATAAACAATCCTGATTAAAATGATATTGTGAAATAAACCCTTACAAAGATCATAATGTTTAAGTGAGAATTAATAAATTTTTAAATTATATGTATCAAATGTTGATACACATAGAACATGTGTAAATGAAAAAAAAATAATAAAAATTTATTATAAACATAATATTGTAGTATCAAAGGAAAATGAAGAGGTAATATAACACAATGAAAAATAAATGAGTTATGAAATAATTTATTACTTTGTAACATTCTTATAAACCTCCCCATGGATAAAATAATAAAAATTTAAACTTAAAATACAATTTATTTTTATGGAATCATGTAAATACATGTAAAATGGTCATTATATGCACCATATAAAATAAATTATATGTATAACATTACAATATGCCTCATTGAAGAGAAATTAGGGCGAAGTCCCTTACCTTTTGTCAGACTCATCAAGTACGTTATTTAGCTTCTTGAATAATAAAATTATTATTATTATTTACTATGTTAAGAACCTTTTTCATGTATATTATTAAATTTATTTAACTTATTACCATATTATATACAATTAATTAATCAATTAAGTGTACATCATGTGTTTTGATGATATTTGACTTATGTGTCAAAAATGACTTTGGTAGGTTGACTGTTGGTCTAAGAGGTAATTATTTCAACATCTACTAATAATAATATTGATAAAATTATCATATTTATGTTTCACTTATAATTTAATGTCTATTCCTAAAAATATGGTTTTGAGAAATGAAGTATTTTATGATTCCAGAGATTGTTGGAGATACCCATTTTTTAGCAATCATTATAAAATTATTGTAAGTAAAAGTTTCTATTTTTTTAGAAAAATTATAATATAATAAATAAAATATTATCTATTTAAATATAATACTATATATAATTCATGTGGTTTGGGTATGAAAAGAGAGTCTCATCTCTTCATGAAGGCAGTAGTCTACACATTTATGAACATCATTATCATTTTTCAGTGAGTGAAATGAGAAGAAATAATAGGATATATTACTTATTAATAATGATAAATATGTCATGAATATCAAAATTATGTCATTTATATCTTATATATTTATTAACTTTGTCTTTGTCATCTTCCATGTAAAACATTAGTTGAAAACGACTCACATCGCTTCGTGAGGAGGTACTCCGAAACACACATGAATGACATAATCAGATCCCTACTAAATGGAATGTAAAATGTAATATATGTTATAAAGACACAAGTGGTATAATTATATTATAAATTTAATGTATACACTTTAGATCCATAATCATACCTAATCAAGATAGTTGTTAATGGAATAAGTGTCACATCGGTTCCTGAGGAGGTAGTTCGTCATGCACACGAGGGACATTATCATTTCAATTATGAGGAAAGAGATTATGGATATATGTTATTACATTAAAATTATAATGTCAAATTATGTAATAAATATTTGAGTTGTTATATATGCATAAATTATTAATTTTTTAGGAGGTGGAAGAAGAAATAAAACAAAAATGCATAGTTATGAATTTTAGCTCTTCTTAGGACACCTCTTGAAGATTATACCTAATGTATATCTAGAGTTGATTTATAACAAAAAAATGATTCTTGGATGAGGTTATGGAATTTATAATTTTATTGTGGTAGTAATTTTCTGAAATAAATGGGTTTTATGACGTGAATAAGAGAGGAGAGGTGGTATCCTTTTATAAGTGAGATGAGTGACACACATGTAGTTTTGGAAAATAAAAAGGTGTGCCCATGATTTTGACATTAAAAAAGGGTAAAAATGGAGTATTATAGATAATTATACATTATAATGTCTAAATATTTCTATAAAATAGATTCTATACAATTACTTAGGTCATTCAAAACCTTATGTTTTTTATTTAACCCCCAATAAACTCAACTTTACCTTGACTATGGAAATTAATTTTTATTATATTCATTAGATCTTATAGTAAAAAAGTAAGTTAAAATTTATAGAAAATATTAATTATGATTATTAAAAATATTTAATTCAATTTATAAAATTTTACTCACTTTAGTGAAAAAATTAAATTTAAAACAAAACCCACATACGTGATGAAAAATCCAGGTTTCAACGAAAACATTCTCATATGTATGGAACGTTTTCATATTGAAATTGAACATAAAATTGATATAAATGATAGAAATTAGTTAAAATGAAACATAATTTTTATATTATTACTTTAAAACCAATTTAAAATATATTTTAACCTTTTAAATCATTTTATCAAAAAACAAGTTTCAATAAAAACCAGTTTTTGACCATTCATCGAAAAATGATTTTTTTATTAAAATACCAAAAACTATTCCTAAAATAATTTTGATATAATTATTTAAAAAATTCATATACTTTTAAAAAATATATTTTCTAAAATTTATTAAAAGCAATGTTATCATAAGTGTGCATAAAGTGACACAACCATTTTTAAAAAAAAATACCTTTTTTCAGATAACATTTGTATTTTCTATCAAATGATGAATATTTTATTTCTAATAAATAGATATCCATTTAGTTACTTTTGAAATTTATAAACCATATAATTTTCATATTTTATATAGTAATATTCAATACCCATAATTTAACAGCTAGGTTATAATGGTATACTATATTATGGTACATTTAGACTCGGGGTTGTGTGATTCGCAAGCTCTCAAAGAGATTAAAATTGAATAAATATATTTTGTGAATTTTTTAATATCTATCTTTCTGGTATAATATGACATCTAATAAAGAGATTTTATTTTATAATTTATGGGTGTCACTTTATCCCCACCTTAAATAAATTATGTCATCCCAATTCAATCTTATGGTAAAAAATAAAGGGGTTGACAATTGAAAATTACTTTATTGAAAACCAACATTTTAAAAGGGGTTAATAAAATTTAATCTGTATAAGAGAGAAAGGTAAGTAAAAGGTCATAATTAATAACAAAAAACTAGGTGTATAAAAAATAAAACATTGGTGGAAGGTGAAAATATGGACATGAAATAAAATCATAAATAATTATAGAGTGATGAAGGTCAATTATCACAAGAAAGAGAATAATGAACGGAATGATAAGGTCATCAAAACCATAAACTAGTGACGATTTAAAATACCATTTTATTCATTGGATATGAAGGAAATATTTTAAATATTTTTATTTTTTTATCATTTTCTGATATTTGAGGAATTCTTGTATAGTATAAAAATATAATGAAATATATTTACTTGATATGTTTCTATTTCATAAGAAAACCTTCATCCATTGGTTGTGCTTTGATCAATATCAAATGCATCGATTAATCCAGGAAATAAATATCCAAAAACTGATTTTTATTCCTAAATCACTGAAATTCACTTTTAATGGATCATACAATCTATAAAAGTGTAACAAGTCTTTCCACCTATATCTAATAATTTTATAAAACCAATATGGTTATCACATTTTATCAAATATAATACATTATTATCTAAACCTCTATAGTAACACCACTGGTTCATCATTAGTAATTTTTTTTCAATTTTTGATATGTAAAAATAATGAAATATTATCCAAAATTCCTTATAGGCAAGTTGGATGAGTTAAACCCTTATCATCCTTTGATTGTATGTTTATTCCCCACTGCCTTTAATAGATGAAACAAATTGTCCATTCAAAACAATATTAATATAACTCCTATAAAATTCCCAAATTTTAATGACCCACCACAACATCAATGATCATATAAACCATAAAGGCTACCATTACCATTAATCTTTTTCATAAAATAGTATGGAAATTATTTCTTAAATAATTTTTTTACTAAAAATATTCTAAACCAATATGTTATGTTGACATTAATTTATCACAAAATATCCTTAATATTTATAAAAACCCATAACATAAAACATAAAAAGAGGGTTCAAAGAGTTTGAACTTATGATAAACCTTAAACTCATGAACCCATGATGGTATCCAAAACTATTTACAAAATTAATATATATTTGATTCTAAAATTTAACATAATAATATGATATTTCATGATTCTTGTAACCAAAATACCATTGGTAAAAATAATTCTATAGTTTAATTATTGATTCCTGATACATAAATACTTTGGCCATTTAATTTCAACACAGTTCCTCACTTTATAAGTGGTAATTGAATTAGATAATTCCAAGGTTATTTGCATTAAAAAAAACAAACAATAAATATATCCCGAGGATGAGAAATATTTATTTTCATCACACATGTAATTTTTTCCTTGAAAATATTTTATTTGTTCCCTTCTTCCCCACACATAATTCATTTCCCATTCCATTGTAAAACATACCTTGGTTTCTCTCTCCATATTTCTCATATGATCAAAATAAAGCCTTCATTCCTACATGGTCTCCACAACTCAAGCTCTTAAAAAACTCTATCCTTGTATTATTTGGTGATTTTGATAGTTGTTTAAACTATTCGTTGTTAATAATATTTCTGTATAATTGATTAGGTATAATCACTATATCTTTCAATACTTTTGTCATCCCATTTTGTTTCTCATAGTCTCTAAATTTTTCACCATGATAAATGTTTACACAATTTCTTTGATTTAAATCAACTAACTAAAACAAAAAAGAGTTGTGTGAGAAACAATAATCATATTGGGAAACCACATACTTGTAAATAATCCTATATAGGATTTGTAAATCATGAAAATATATTTTCAACATAAGAAACCTTAAAAATAACCTAGGTCATTCATTTTCATCTTCTATTTAAATAATTTATAACGGGTTATAATGAAAATTTGAATTATAGTAAGAATATCCCATGGGAGTTTCATTCCTGGTGAAAAGGCACATTGTGGACTATATGGTGATTGATTCAATCCCAATGTTCCCTTTTCAGATTTTTTACCCCTAGTTACATCTATTTCAGAACCACATATACATGTAGTATATAAATATGGATATATTTATATTATAACTACATAATCTCTACCTTACCAAAATTTGAGGGTGTTCTTCAAAAATTATTCTCAAGGTTTTTCATGGGGTTATTTTTCATAAACTACATTTTCGAAAATCTAGTTCCCAAGGGTTCTATAAATTCCATTTCATACAAGCTGTAGTGACTCCGACCCCAGTAGCTGGAAGTTGCTGTCTACATTATTAAATTGTCATAAGATACGAGGAATCACATCCCAAATCTCTGAATAGTTTATTAGTATTGGTAAAATATATACATAAATGATTCCCATATTAAATTTGAAAAAAAAACTAGAACATAATTGTTTTTATTTAATAACATTATTCCCAATAGAATATCCTTGCAAATTATCACAACACACTTCATGTATTCTTGAGAAATAAAAAAAATAAGGGTGAGATAAAATTATTAATAAGGCTTAAGTTAAACAAAATCTATCATGGATCAATAGAATAATCAACAATGAAAGGTAAATAACTGAAGAAACATTATATTTAAATTACATTACTATCATAATAAACATGGAATGGTAAATAATAGAAAACACCATTCATTTAATCAATTTCATGACTATTATAATTAGATAAGTCATAATCAATAAGGCAAGGTAAATAAATAAAAACACATGAAATATAATAAACAAACCGAGAATAAAATGAATCCCAATATAATATATTTATTAAAATATCATGGAAAATAATAAATAAAGTGTAAATGAAATAAATACTTAATTATTGGACATCATGACCTTTGTCACCAAGAATACCTCTACTGTAAAGACCTTAATCAAGATAGTTTAAAGCTAATGATTACCTATACACTAGAAACCCATTTAACTAACACTAGACAAATGATTTATATCAGGAGAGTATCGATGCATTGGGTGGATATATATAAATAGGATTCACCCATATCTTCATGTCCAAACCATTCCTCATATATAAAATAATCAATTTAATTCATGAACAATATTCCATACCATCAAAAATCTAAATTGAATAAAGAATACATATTATCAATACATATTTAGTCAAAAAAATAAATTTAAAAGAAAAAGAACATAGATATAAATGAGATAAAATTTAATAAATAATCATATCCATGATAAATAATATAGGTTTTTATGGGAAACTTCATTTCCAATGATCATAAGAAAGTAAATTATTCAAGAAAAAATTAATGACTGCAAAAATAAATCATATATATGAATGTCAATATTGTCCTTACTCAAAATAATGATAAAACATCATGAGAAAGAATAAGAATGTTATGAAGAAAAAATATTCCATATGGGGTAAATGTACAATATTAGGTTCTTTCCATTTACAAATAGATGTACCATAAAATGATTTTTAAAAATATTCTTGAGGAAAATATCATTTTCTTTTCAATTATTTTAAAACTATATTTTCAAATGGATTTTTTTTATGAAAATATCCCTTTAAACATAAAAATTAATATTTAAAAAATTAAATTTTTATGGTGGCTTCAAATAATATACATGGTATATAGATTAAAAAAATATTCGTTTTATTTTTCATATAAAAAGAAAATGGGATTTTTTTTTGAAAAAAGACATGAAGAATAATTTTTTTAAAATAAAAAGGTAAAAAAGTTATAAATTTATTTAATAAATAAATTTGAAAAATATTGAGAAATGTTTCAATTTTTTATATAAAATATTGTTTTAGATGAAATATGATTTTCAACTAATGATAGAAATGAAGTTAAGGTTTACTAAAAACATTTTCTCAAACATTTTAAGTACCAATGAGTGTAAAAAAGATAATATTACATGAAAAAATCATGATTAGACTAAGTAGAATAAAATTAAAATGGTTTATTATATGATGAGCAAATAATTTCTTCCAATGTAAATTCAATCATTAACAATCCTGGTTATAATGAGTTTATGAAATAAATCCCTACAAATATTATAATGTAGAACTGAGAATTAGTCAATGAATTGATTATGTGTCTCAAATTTTATCCAATATACGACAAGTAAAAAAACAATATAGTGAAATTAAATTATACAAATAATATTAAAATATCAAAGGAAAATAGATAACGAATATAAAACAATGAAAATGAATTGAGTTATGAAATTTTTTACCAATTGGTAACTTTCATACCCAATCCCCTTAGATGAAAGAATAAAAATTGAAACATAAAATAAAATAATTTATTAATTAATTGTGATATTACATGTAAAATTAATGTACATACACCATATAAAATAAATTAGGTGTATACCATTAAAATATACATCAATAAAGGGAAATTGAGATGAAGTCCCTTACCTTGAGTCTGAATCGTGATGTGCATTCTTTATCCTATTGAATAATAAACTTATGTTTATTATATACTTTCTTAATAAGAATTATTAAATTTATTATTCCTTTTATTTCACTTATTACCTGGTTATTATAAATTAATTATTGAATTATGTCTATATTGTGTGTTTTGATAGTATTTAACTTGTGTGCCAAAAATAAATTTGGTAGGCTAATTATTGATATGTGATGTCATTATTTCAAAAAATATAGAATAATAGTCATGAAAATATTATAATATTATATATAAATTATAATTTTAATACAAATAATGAAATTCAATTTTGAGAAATGATGTATGTTACAATCACGGAGTGGGTAAGGTTTACACATGTATGAGTAACACTTCTATTTTTCAACGACCATTATGAAAAAAAGGTAAGTAATAATCTATCTTTTTATAATGACCATAATATCAGAAATACATATTATTTATTAAAATATACTTATATATATAATTCATGTGGTGTGGTGATTAAAAGGGATTCACATCTCTTCATGAAGGAGGTTGTATAAATACACGTACACAAACAGTGTTACCATCTTTCATTGAGTCAAAAGGGTATAAAAATGTTAAATAATCATTTTAGAATGATAAATGTGTCACTAATAATATGATTATGTCATTAATATCACATATATTTGTTAAATACATCATTATTACCTTCCATCTAAGGTGTTAGTGAAAAACAAATCACATTGCTTCGCATGGTGGTAGTCCTAAGTAAAAACGAGCGTCGTTATTGCAACCCCTATTGAATGGAAAGAAAACATTTATAAATGATATAAATAATAAATAGGTATAAATATGTTATAAACATCATATATATTTTTTATATCCATCATCATACCCAACCATAATATTGTTTGATTGAAAAGGTGTCACAACGTTATGTGAGGCGGTAGTCGTCTATACACACAAAAAACGTTATCATTTATCATTTGAGGGAAGATGAGATGGTATATCTCATTACCTCAACATAATAAAAAATTAATATATTTTATATATTTATTTTAATATATAATAATAATTTATGAATATTTTAAGGGGTTGCAATAAGAAATGAAAGAAAAAAACATAGTTAGGAATTTTCCCTCTTCTCAGACCACCTGATTAGTATTAGAACTAAAATACTCCTAGAATGACTTTTTTGAAAAAAAAGATTTTAGGATGAGGGTATGTATTTTTTAATTACTTGTTTCATGTATTGGATGAACCGAAATGGTTTGAACGTGTGAAGACGATATGAGAGGGGTGCCCTTTCATAATTGAGGTGAGTGGAACAATAGTAATTTATGAAAAGAACAAGGTGTTCCCACGTATTAGACATGAAAAAATGATCTAAAATAGATTATCATAAATATTTATACATTATAAGGTGTTAATAAAGTCAAAAAATATAATTTATACATGTTTTTAATTCATTTTTACCCTTATATTTTTAGTTTAACCCTTAGTAAAAAAAAATTTAACTTAACTGTGTGAATTAATAATTATTGTTTTCAAAATTCATAATGATAAAAAATTAAGTTTGACTCATTATAAAATATAAATTATTCGGATTCAATTTATGAAATTTATTTTAATAAATTCAATTCAAATTAATGGGGAAATTAAATTTAAAACAAAACCTATAGACATGTTGAAATAGTGGGTTTTGAAAATGGAATTTCTCACAAGTATGTAATGTTTTTATTTTGAAATTGGACATAAATTGAACCCAATGACCTAAATTAGTTAAATTATAACATACTATGTCTATTTTAACTATAAAACTAATTTAAAATTTAATTTAACATGGTATATAATTTAAATGAATAGGCAGTTTTCAATGAAAATTAGTATTTTTAACTATTTATCAAAATACCAAACGTTTATGAAGAATAAAAAATAAAACTAAGATAATTTTCATATCATGCTTTCAAAAATTAATTTAATTTTATAAAATATATATTTCTTAATTTTTTTAAAAATTAGTTTTATCATAAGTGCAAAAGAAGCAGCAAAACAATTTTCTATAAAAATAGATTTTAAAAAAAGATTTCTATTTTCAATTAAATGATTTTTATTTTATTTATAATCATAGATATACATTTAATTTTTTTTTCTAAAATATAAAAAATATATTTTTTATAATTTAGGTTTTTCTATTCATACCCCCCCAATTTAACGGGTAGGTTGTAACAATATACATTTTTATAGTTCATTTATACTTGAGGTTGCATGATCCTTAAGCTATCATGGAGATTAAATTTGATGAAATATATTTTGTTATTTATTTTTGTTCATTTTTGTGTTTCTCATATGTTATCGAATATAATGTTATTTTTTTAGAGTTTTTGTGTGTTTCATTTTCCACACCCTAAATAAATTACGTCATCACAATTTGATTTTGTGCTAAGAAATCGCCTGTTTGATATTTGGAATTTTTTTGTTGAAATAACACATGATAATAAAGGATAATAAAATATCATGTTAATAAGATAGAAAGGTATGTATAAGTTTCATATGGAATAAAACATAAATTGTTTTTAAAGAAGGAGAACATTTGTGGAAAGTAATGATATGGAAATGGAATAAAAACACAAGTAATTATAGAGAGTGATAGATGCCATTAATCATAATAAAGTAAATGATAAATATAAAGTGAAGGAACTGAAAACTATAAAATTGTAATAATTTTAAAAACCTTTTGATTCATTGGATAAAAAGTGAATAAGATAACTTTTTTTTTCCAAATCCTTTTCTTAAAGTTGAGGAATTATTTTACTATCAAAGAATATAAAGAAGTATACTTACATGATATATTTATATTTCATAAGAACACATTCATCCTTTGGTTATTCTTATATCAGTATCCAAATCATATCTTACTATAAAAAATTAATATCAAAAAAAATAATTATTATTTATTCATGGACCACTAAAATTCACTTTTAAGGCATCATAAAATCCATAAAAGAGTGAAAATTATTTCAAAAAATACCATACTATTTTACAAAACTATTATTATTATCCCAAGTTATCCAATATAATATATTAATCTCTAAGAATCAATAGAAATACCACTGATTAACCATTAATATTTATTTGTGAATTATTTTAAGTAATAAAAATTATATACTAATAAGAACATCATTTAAGATAGTGGTAGGAGATAACACCATACGATCCTTCGGTTATGGGTTCAATCCTCGTGACCTTCTCCAGATGAGTCTAGTAGTCTTTTTTTCAAAATTATGATAATATAATTCCTATAATGTTCCAAAATTTTAATGACCCATAATCACCAAAACATCAATGAAAATTAAAACCATAATTGTTACCAATAAATTTATTCTTATACCCAAAATCGTAAGGGAATAATCCCTTAAATAACATTTTCATGAAAACATATAATAATCTAATGGGATGTATTACCATATATTTCTCCCAAAATATATGTAATCTTTATAAACACCTATCACATAAAACCGAAAAGTTTGTTTTAGACATTTAACTTATGACCGAACTTATATTCAAAAAAACATGATTGTATCCATAACAATTAATTTAATGAAAACAATATTTTTTTCATAAATTGAATACAATCCTTAGATAATTCTTGTTTTTTTGACCAAAATACCATTGGAAAAATACTTCCCTAATTTAATAATTGATACCTTATATATAAATACTTAGACCATTTTATATCAATATAGTTACATTATTATTCTAGTGTTTAACCATTAGAATATGTAATTGACTCAAATAATTACTAGGTTCTCCACTTGGAATACAAAAAACTATAAATGGATCCCTAGTATGATATTTATTTCCTTCCATTATAATCTTTATTTTTCTTAAAAATTATATTATTTATTCCATTATTTTCCATACATAATTTATTTAACTATTCCATTAAGACAAATTCTAGGGCTTCTCTTTATAAATTTCTCATATGATGGAAATTGAGCCTTATTTCTTTCATGGTCATCCCAAATCAAGGTCTCAGATAACTCCATAATTCTCTTATTTGGTAGGCTCTAGAGTTGGTTATAGTATAAGTTCTAAATCATATTTTGGGAACACTATTATGGAATAATTATGATTTCTTAAACTCTAGTCGTCATCCCATTTGGTTTCTCATAATCGCCACATTTTATTTTATATTAAATATTAACATGATTCCTTTTTGTTCCATCCATATACTAAAATAAAAAATCATAGTTTGAGAAACAATAAACATAGTGTTAAACACATAATAATTAATAATTTTTTATATGATGTCTAAATCATGAAATCATATTTTTAATATAATAATCCTTATGTTTAACCTTGGACATTCATTTTTATCTTCTATTGAAATCCATTATAATTGATTAAAAATAAAATATGAATTATCAAAATCATTTCTCCTAGGAGTGTCAAACCAGTTTTGTATTAAATACAATTATCATGCACCAAGTGATGATCTAGTCCGGACCAATGCATCCTTTTCATAGTTATTCCCAATATGAACAATTTTTCTCAAACCATGTCCACTTTCACTATCAATACATGGATGTATTTCTAATAAAACCAAAAAAATCCAAACCATACCAAAATTTTGGGATGTTCATCTATACATATCCTCAATGTTTATCATAGGGTCATGTTCTGTAAACTATGTTTTGATAAATATATTTTTCATGGTTTCTACTTAAAATCCTCTGATAAAAACTATAATGACCTCGACTCTAATAAAAATATTTTAGTGTCTTACATTATTTCATTGGTATAAGATAAAAGGAATCACATCCTAATGTATTGAATACTGTATTAGTATCGTTAAACTATATATATATACATAATTCAATATTATATTTTAAAAAAAATTAAAATATTTTTTTATAGAAAAACATTATTTACTCTAGAATATCTATGAATTTTATTATAGTAAACTTGATGGATTCTTAAGAAAGGAGAAATAATAAGGGTGATCTCATATTATATGTAAGGGTTAAGTACAATATAAGTTATAATGGATCAAAAAACATAACCAAAATGGAAATTTAAATAACTGAACAAACATTCCATTTTAATAAATTGAATATATTAATCAATATAGAGAGGTAAATATCTGAAAAAATCCCATTTAATCAATATCATGACTATCCTAATAAGAGAATTCATAATTATAATGTAAAGGAATGTAATTGAAAATTCATATAATTTAATCAATAAAATGAAAATGAAATGAATCCAAAGATAATTTCATTGATAAAATATCATGGATAATAATAATTTAATTATCAAGGAATGAAATGATTAATTATTAGACATCTTGATATTTGGAATAATCAAAACCTCTAATATAAAGGGTTGCCTTTATATAGTTTAAAACTGAAGGGTAGGAGTGCACCATAATACCATTTTATTAAGACTAGTCAACTGATTCATCTCATGAAATTACCGACGCATCAAAGGGATATCTATAATTGGGCCTTACCCATGGCAGCATGTCTGAAGTATTACTCACATATCAAATAACCAATTTAATTCATGAACAATATGACTTAACATTAAATATCCATATTGAATAAATAATGTGGATTATCAATATTTTTCGAGTCAGTAAAATATCATTCAATTTAAATCACCATATGAAGAAATGGGATACTGTTTAAGCAATCATAATATCCTTGATAGATAGTATTGTTTTTTAGAAAAACTTTAATGTTCAATGATCACATAAAATTGAATAATTCAAGAAAATGTTAATGACTACAAAAAGGAATCAAGGATGTGAATGTCAATAATATCTTTGTTCAATGTCCTCATAAACCATATAGAGGATGAATAGTATGATATGAGTAAAACATATCCCTAGTGGATTATATGTAAAATAAATATTTATTGTCATTGAAAAATAGAATTTCAATATAACATTCTTTAAAAAAATTCCTTAAGAAAATATCCTTTTTATTTTGAAAATCATATTTAAAAAAATGTTCACAAAAATTTGTATTTTTTTTTAAAGTTACCTTTAATATATATAAAGGAAACCCTAAAACATTATTTGGTGATGATTTTATGAAATTCTGTATATGACCTACACATTAAAACAATGATTCCTTTAAATTTTTTAGAAAAATAAAAATGATAATTGTTAGGAAAACAATATAAAGATTATATTAAATTTTTTTATATAAAATTTTTTTTTAAAATTATTTTTTAATAATTATTTTTTGATAAGTTTAAAAATAATTTCTGTAAACTATTTTAGAAAACATGGTTTTGAAAGAAATAGTTTTTTCGATTGAAGAGGGAAATGAAGTTTTATTTTAATAAAATAATTTTCATAATCATTATTAGTACCAAATAGTGAAACAATTGAGCTATTACTTTAAAATCTCATGAATAATCATAAGAGAATAAAATTAAATGGTTTTATTAGATAGTGATCAAATAATTTCTATTAATATAAATTCAAGTATAAACATTCCTGATTAAAATGAGAATATAAAATAAACCCTTACAAAGATCAGAACATTGAAGTAAGAATTAATCACTGAATAGATTATGTGTATAAAATGTACATCTAATTATCAAATTTCAAAATAAAACATAATATAATTGAAATTAATTATACACATAATCATATAATATCAATGGAAAATAG
Source organism: Viscum album (assembly GCA_963277665.1). NCBI lineage: Eukaryota > Viridiplantae > Streptophyta > Magnoliopsida > Santalales > Viscaceae > Viscum > Viscum album. The sequence continues at coordinate 88,546,196 of OY728132.1, forward strand.
ATATGTAATATAACAAGATGAAAATGAATTGATTTTTGAAATTCTTGATAAATTGGTAACTTTATTATCAAATACAATGTGATAAAATAATTAAAAATAAAATTTAAAATACCATGAATTATTAATTAATAATGATATGACATCTGAAATGGTAAATATATACACCATAAAAAATAAATTAGCTTCATTACATTACACTATTCCATAATAAAGCGAAATTGAGGTAAAGTCCCTTACCTTGAGTCCGACCCATAACATATGTTCTTTAGCATTCTAAAAAACAAACTTATGTCAATTATTTACATTATTAAGAAGTTTTTTTTATTTTTTTATTCCATTTATTTCATTTATTATCATTTTACAGAAAATTTACTAATTATGTATGTTTATGTCAGGGTTTTTTGATGATATTTTCCTTTTGTGTCAAAAATGAATTCGATGGGTTTATTATTGGTCTTAGAGGTCATTATTTCAACATATCCAGAATAATAAAATTAATTAATTATTATATTTCTAAATAAATTATAATTTTAAGTTCAATTATGATATATGGGTTTGATAAATGAATTATGTTATGATTATAGAGATGGTAGGTCGTTCGTACGCATGCATAACATTTCAATTTTTCAATTATCATTATTGAAATGAGGTAAGTAATAATTTATTTTTAAATAATGATCATAATATAATAAAAAAAAATTCCTTTAAGTATAATTATATATACTACATGTGGCGTGGTGATGAAAAGAGTGTGAAATCAATTTGTTAATGTGGTAGTCCACATTTACACGAACGACATTATCATCCTTCAGTGAGAGAAAAGAGAAGAAAAAAAATGATATAATATATTTTTATAGTCATAAATATTTAATTAAAATCATAATTACCTTTTGTTTCTCATATATTTCTTAAATTTATCATTATTACATTCCAAGAAAAGTGTTAGTGAAAAACCAATCACAATGCTTCGTGAGGCGGTAGTCCACCGTACACATGAGCGACATTACCGTATCCCCTACAGAATTTAAAATAAAAAAGGTATATATTATATAATTAATCCAAATATATAATTATGTTATAAATATTATTTATATAATAAGTATTTATTATCATATTCAACCAAGAGACGTGTTTATGAAAAACGTGCCATATCGGTTCAGAAGATGGTAGTATGCCGTACACATGAGTGATATTACCATTTCCCATTTATGGGAATAGGATATGGATATACGTAATTAGAATAAAATAATAAGATATAAGTATATTTGAGATAATTGTTTTATTATATAACTATAAATGAATAATATTTTAAAGAGGTAGAAGAAGAATTAAAACAAAAACACTTTATTGGTAATTTTACCTCTTCCCAGAACACCTCTTCAAGATTGTACCAAAGATTGACTAGAAAGGGGTTTCGACCAAAAATAGTATTATAGGGTGATGGTATAGAATTTGGGATTTTATTTGTGTAGGTATTGGATATAAATTATGTTTTGATGGTGTTAATAAAAAATGAGAGGGCCTGTCCTTATACAAGTGAGGTGAGTGGAACACTTCTAATTTTTAAAAATGAAATAGTGTAGCCATGTTTCTCACCTTCCAAAAGTATTTGAAATGGATTATGATAGAAATATAAATTTCATGGTCAAAATAAGTCCTTAAAATAAATTCTATAAAAAAATTTATATAGTTTTATCCCTTATCTTTTTAGTTCAACGCCCTATAAACTCATTTTTACCTTAACCATGGTAATTAATTTTTTTCCATTTTTGTTGTTAAATATAATAAAAATTAAACTTTAGTTATTATAAAATATAAATTTATATTATTAAAAATATGTATTCCCTTTTAAATAATTAAATTACAAGAACTGTAAAAATAAAATTTAAAACAAAACCCTCATTTGCGATAAAAATTCAGGTTTTCCAAGAAAATATTCTCATAAGTATTGAATGTTTTTATATTTAAATTTAGCATAAAATTGATCCAAATATCATAAATTAGTTAAATTGTAAAATAATGTTCAATTTTTAGTTTAAAACTAATTAAAAATTTCATTTAAATTTTTTAAAAATTTTAAAGGAAAATACAGTTTTCAATAAAAATTAGCATATTAAACTATTCATAGAAAAATGAAACATTTCAAAAAATCCAAAAAATTCAATATAATTTTTTTTATATTATGATTTGAAAAATTAATTTAATTTAATTATAAAAATTTTATTAAATTTTTACAAAATTAATTTCACCATTAGCGTGCAAGAAGTGGGGAAACATTTTTCATTAGAAAAATTGCTTTTAAGAAAACATTTATTTTTTATATCAAATGATTATTATTTAATTTTTAATAAATATGTATTCATTTAAATTATTTTATACTTGTACGAACCATGTAATTTATATACTTTAAATATTAAAATTGAAACCGTCCAATTTAAAAGACAGTTTATAACGATATAATATATGACAGTTCATTTAGTCTCCAGGTTGTGAGTTTCATAAGCTATCGAAGAGATTAAATTTAAAAAAAAGGTGTGTTTTAATTGATGTATGAATTATTGATAATCACCCCATAATTACAAATAGATGTTTCAGGGTTCAAATCACATGGTGTGTAGGCACTATAACACCACATGAGAAATACTATAGCAGTGGGGGTACGATGGTAGTGGCAATACTATAACAGTAATTTTCATAGAATGGGCCTGGCGAAAAACGTTTGGGCCTTCGAGCCACACATTGTGTTTCATTCCCACTGGGACTTTGATTAAAATATATATAATCTAATAAAGCAGGTGGTTGGGTGGGTTGTCCCTTGGAAGGAGGGGGGTGGGCTATGACATACCTTTCCAGACAATGTGTGGGGTGTTGGTGTGTTTATTGTAATTGTACCCCCAAACACCTAATATAAAATAATTAATATATTTTATGGTTTTCTTATTCTCAGTGTTTATTGTCTCAGATGATATCAAATAAGTTTTTATTATTTCATATATATTTTTTTCACACATTAAATCATGTTTACTTGCCATAGAATAAGAATAAATTCTTTTTATGCTAATTTTTTTTATAAAAATTATTTTTAGGCGTTACAATTTTTTAGATTAAAATTAATTTTTATCACTTTTGAAATGGAATAAAATTATTTTTTTTAATTTTTTTAATTATCATATTCAACTTTTCTAATGAGTTCAATTTCTATTTTTTCATAAAAATAAGATACCAAGGTAAAAGTCAGTTTCCACAGCAAGGGTAAAAGGTTTATTTTTAGAGAATTGTTTTTAAATATTTTTTTTTGTTTAAAAAATAAATGTGTATATTTTAAATTATTATAATAATATAATGTTTAAATATATTAAACCATATATGATAACATGTCTATTTGTTAAGAAATAATAATAATATATATTATTTTCTAAAAAATGTAAATTTGCAACAAAATAGTTTTATATTTTTTAGGTTTTAATTTAGAAGTTTATTTTACCATATATAGTAACTGAATTATGTTTTATTATGTAAAAATATTGATTCATCATATTGAAATTTTGTAAGAGGGTTCATGTTATATTTTTAGTAAAAATAAATAAATACCATGAAAAGTATTTAATCTTGGTTAATGGGGGTAAAATGGGTAATCTTCCCTGGATCAAATTTTGTTGAATTAAATTGAAACATAGACCTTATTCAAGGAAATTTTTATGTTTGAAATTCATACCCGCATTTCTCACCATATTCTACTTACTTAAATCACCTAACTTCATTTTAATTCTTTCTTTACCCCTCACAGAACTTAATTTTTTGAAGAATTGTCCATCAAATTCACCTATAAAGAGATACCACTTCCAAAAACGTCAACCCAAACTCATCCTTAGAATTTACATTGATTGGCTATCCATTGTTTCTCTCCTATATCTTTCTTCATTTTTTTCATCCCCATGTCACTAAAAGGTTTCCCAATCCCTCCATTTCTAAGAGGCCATTCAACAGAAGGTTTAAGCCCCCATAATGAGTATTATGCACTCCATAAACATTTAATTTCATTTTTTCATCCAAATATACTAAAATATTATTAATCACACCATCTATATAATACCATTATACTTATATTATAATTAAATTATAATAAAATGTTCACTTTTATTACAATACTCACCCATGGATTATAAAATGTTCTTGTTTGAGTCAGATTAACCAACTACATGAATGATGCAATAAATTTATAGAATGGATGACTATGTAAACTTAATTAACCATAATATATTATATTAAAATATTAACTATGTTTTGAAAATGGTTTTGTAATGGAAATAAAAAATGAATGATGTATATAATGCTACTCATTGTTATCAACAAATTACCCAAAACAAGATCATCATTGATTCCATTATCTCAAACTATATCCTCGCATTCCATCAAATGAAAATGGGACATCATAAATACATTAAAAAATTATTAAAATATAATTAATCCTCTTATAATTATGATTTTTTATCAAAAAGTAAGAACCAACATCTCTATTACGAATCTCTTATGAAACAAAAAAAAATTTACTAACATTTTATGAATAATATGCGCTATAAGTTACTAATAAATGTGCTATGAATAATTATAAATGATGTGTATAAATTTTAAAATATATAAATAATCGTATTAAGAAAATTTTTAATATGATTATCCTTATTATAGAGGAGTTTATGTCATCTATGACGTAGTAGGAATCAATGTCAAGGGTTCTAGTTCTCAATTTCAATTCATTGTGAAATGTTTCATATTTGGAACCATGATTCCATTTATATATTGTTATTTTGATATAATTAGATATGAATTTAACATCCTATATATTTAATATAATTTATGATTTTAATAAATTCAAATCAATTAATTTATTTAATGTTTTTTGATTCAACTACTATAAAACCTGTAAGGGTTTTCAGCTTAATTTTCCTTCATTAAGGCATGTTTTTGTATTACACACTTATTATTATTTTTATGGTGTACCTACTAAATAATGAATTATCTTCTAACTATTAATTATTCTTTCATGTATTTTAAAATTCGTTTAAAAATACATCCTTTATACACTTTTATTTCGATTAATTTCAAAGGAATAAGGGTTTTTCAATTACTCAATTTCAATTTATATATTTTTATTTGATTACAATTACACAAGAATTTATTATCCAAAATATTTAATATAATTTATAGTTTTTGTAAATAAAAATATAATTATTTATTTTAATATCTTTTCATTCAATTGTTATAAAATATTTAATGTTTTTCAGCTCAATTTCCCTTCATTAAGGCATGTATTTTTATTACACACTCATTCATAATTTATATGGTTAACTTACTAACTAATGGACTATCTTCTAATTAATAATTATTATTTCATTTTTTAACGTGTATTTTCAACACCATTCCTATATAAAGTTTTATTTCCATTAATTCCAAAAGTCTAAGAGTTTTTTAAAATCTCAATTTACTTTCACTGAGTTAAGATTATACTTCTTGAACACTATTATTATAAGTAGAGTAAATTTTACCTTATGATTTAATTATATTTTACTTAATATTTTTTTGGGGATTTAAATTTATTTCTCATAAAATCATTTTCAAATTAATATCACTAACAAAAATATGATATATGTATGGGTTTTTTGTTTCAATTTTCTATTCATTAGGATATGTTTTATATTAAACCCATTTTTTGTGTATATATAACCCAACGATTTGAATAATAAAACATTTAATGTAAATTATGGAATTAAAAATACTATATCGTGATCCATATTTCAATTTATTTTGATTCAAAAGTTACCAAAGCCTTAAGGTTTTTCTTTCTAATCTCTTTTGAATTTGATATTTTTTAAAATATGTTTCCATATAGGGAAATATTATGATATTTCTCTCTAGGAACACATATATTTTATTCTCCTATAATTTTTCATATGTTTTAAATTCCCTCCAACAACATCATTTCCCATTTGGTTCATAATTATCTTGAAGTGATACTTCTAAGAGAAACTAACATTTCCTTTTCTTTGGGTTGGGAATATTTTCCTCCATGTATATATTCATTATATTGTTTTATGGATATACATATCTCTATTTTTTTTATTTATTAACGTGTTTTCCATATAAGTTAATTTATTTTCCAAATAATATTTTTTTATTGTTTTTTGAATGCTTTTATCCGCCAAATTTTACCTTAATTAGCAAATGTGAGTGGAATATTATTTTTTAAATATTTTCTATACAAATAAATAAACCTAATATTTTAATCCGTTTTATTTAATAATATTAGTGTCCATATTTTCATGGGGTTATAATGAAATTTATGTTACTGATATTTTATAAAATATTTTCTAATACGATATAAAAAATATAAAAGGTATTTAATCTTCTTTATCTAATATGATTTTAAGTCTCTTATAAAGGTGGTTTTATTTATGTTAACATCCTTTAATGTTTTTAATGATTCAATAACAATATACTATAATGGAACCATACAATTTAATTCTTTATTTGGATTAAGATAAATTTTTACACTGATTTCATGAAACCTATTTACTTTTTTAATATTCCAAATAATATATACATGAATTATGAATACTCTATGGTACATAATGTCCAAAAGGAATGAATAACAACTGGGAGGGAGATATGGGAATTTTTTTCTTCCTTTAAATAAATTTTAAATTTCATAAATTTAATCCATAAATATTTTTAATATTTTTTCATTATCAAATTTTAGAAAAAACAACTGCATAATAAAATAGAAAAGTAAATAAGGAACACATAATTAATAAGTTTTGAACTCAGTGTGAGAACCAACATACATGAAATATACACTACCATGGGTCATTGGATATTAATTATTATGAATAGATGAATACAAATTATTTGAAACCTATTGGAGACCTTCTTTATACCAATAGGAATTATTATACTGATTCCTACCCTTTTATGAGTTTTTAGCTTACAATGAATTTGTTCCACAAAAAAATTGAAACCAAGAAACATTGTAATTTATAAGAATCTATCCAAAAACTAAATCAAATGTAACCATATATTATGGCCCTTAGTCTGATGAAATAAAATATGATACACCCTTTTTAATATTTTCATGTATAAAAACACTAAACTCATTAAAAAACTTCTCAAAACACAGACCGATACCATCAGTCTGATTCCCTATGTCTAGTAAACAGAATATTATTGAGTCTGATATTCTGATCAGAAAACTCTATTTGTAAACTCTACTATAACTGAAAATAGCTTCGGTAGGAAAAATCACTTCTAACACCAATTCCACAGAGTAAAATATTTATGGCACAAGTGAATAGTTTAAAGTGTCACTAAAATTTCCACTGTTATTTAGAGGTACTCCAGAACTGGTAAATGCATGAAATTGAAATAATTTTACTCCACAACAAAATTCCAAAACTTTGCATTTCACTCAAAATTAAACAACATAATTGACCACTCCAAACCTTATAATCTATTCTAGATTCTTCTCAAAACATATTGAATTTTCAAAACTCTTATCGAATTATAAAACATTATTCTGGAAATTATAGTATTGAAAAAATCAGTTTTGAACTAAAATCATCATTATATTTCTCTTGACCTAATTGAGATATAACAACAAAAGTTTTTCAATTTACCCATTAAACCAACTTAAATAAATAAAAAGAATATATGAATGATTTATCTAATTTTCAACCCATATTAAAATAATTGAATATGTTGTTTCAAATTATAATGATTTCAAATGGATTTAATCTGTTTTAAAATTTTCATTCTCATTCTTAATCAGTTAATATTCTATACAGTCTAATCAAATTATGTCTGATGAAACTCATCAACTAATGACTTATCAAAGTCAAATATCATCTGATATATCAGCTTCATAAAATTGCCCAAATGAATCAATGTCATCTACTCATCCGATGGATTATTTCATATTACATTGGCTTAATAATCATTATTTTCAACTCTAAAACAATATTCATTCTAATCATATTTGTACAATTGAAAACTCGAACACTTTAATTGAATTATATATCAGATCATCTCTTATGGTTAGGAAACTTCTATCTTTCTTATATTTTTTATTAATAGAAAATATTTCCTCCTCCTTTTTCGTTTTATACATTTACAATAATGATATCTTGAGCCTCTTCATATTTCATAGACATTTACAACACTAAATAAACTCAAAAATAATAAATTTAGTTCATGTTTGGTCAAATGGTTTATCATATTGGTCAATCTGATGGTTCAAATAAAAAAAACATAAAATATATTTCTTCAAAATTTATCTTACTAATTTTTTTATCCAGTACTTCTTGGTCCAAGGATATGCATTTAAAAAACCTATGAACTAAGAAATAAAATGTATACCTTTCTTCAATATACCATGAGTTTTAAATTATGTCGAGAAGATTAATATCACCAAATAATAACATGAAATATTACTTAATGTTCTATAACTTACAATCAATAACTTTCAAACTTATTTCATGTCAAAAACTTCTCACTTTATTTACTTCAAAAAATTATTACTCAAAAACTTATTTATCCAAGGCATTTCATCTTCATAAAAAATCAAACATACTAACCAAAACAATATTCAATGAACTATATCAGTTGGATAATTTGATGTATCATCTAATAAATAACTTTACAAAATATATTTTTCATTAGAAATTTCATAATATTCTCAGAAACCAACTTATAAAATTCTATCAACACATATTGCAGCTAATTTAAAAAATAAACTTTTATAAAAATGTAATTTTTAACAAAAACAAATCTATGTTAAAAAATTCATAAAGGATCTTCAATCCCCCCAATTTTATTTGTTGAAAACCCTCATCAATAACATTTTCAATTCATCATTTTTAAACTCATATTTTTTTGCAATAAAATTTCTAAGAGTTTACCAAAACACATCTTTAATCAAATGATAATTTCCTAAGACCACACTAATAGATAAATTATTGTTTTTGAAGGAATTTCATCCCTTTTAGATAAGAAAATTTGTGGCTATTTAATGATAAACTTCCCCTTATTCATATATTTTTCCTATATATTTTTATTTATCTACCTAATTTTATAATAGCCATATATCCATATTCATTTAGGTATGTTAGGTACATATATATTATTTTTAGGACAATATTGTAAAAATTCAGCCCCTTTCATTGGAAATTTAATTTATATAAATATAATCTATTTGATATTTCTATGACACATATTCTAACACAACATCACTACTGACAAACTTTTCTTTTGTGAACTAAAAATTAATATCAATATTTTTTTATCATGAATGTTCAATTAGTTTTTTTAGAAAGGTCAATTTAACTCTAATTATCACAAATTATCTTAATGATTTTCAAAATTCCACTTTGAAATTTTCAAACTAAACCTTCATCCCCAACATTTTAGTATACACAAGTGTAATAGAAACATATTATGATTCTTTTAAGATTGAAGTTTCTGAAATTTGTTTCTTACTATGCCAAATATCACAACATTCTCTAAAGAAAAATATTCCACTAGAAGTTTATTTTCTATCATTACAATCTCTATCCCAATCAGAATTATTATAACCATGAAAGTTTATATGACAACTTATTTTATAAAATATCCAATGTGATGTTGTTCCTTTTCAATATACCAATATTCACTTTTCTTTCAACATATTATATCGTTTAATATAACTTTTATATCCCAAACATAATTTTACATCATAAAAAATATTATTTCTTGAGTATGTGATATAAAGAAAAATTCTTATCATCATCCCAATATTTTTCTAATTCACACTTTTCTTAATTTCATCTTTACTCAACTTTGTGATAACTGAATTTGGAGTAGAATATTTTTTAGATTATTTAATACAAAATGTAACACCCCAGGTAAATAAAGAATATGAAATTTTCATATTTATCCATATTTGTGAATAAAATATTAATATGACTTTAAAGGGGACGCTATGCTCAATGGCGTACCCAACACGCAACAACGAGTTTCTTGGGAATCTTACGATGCACTCTAATAATAAAATAATATTATTTTAAATGGTAGTTAACATGTAGCCGTTGTATTAGCGGGAATGGATAGAAATAACTAAAATATGATTATATATGTTTTTAAATGTTTTTACATTTATCCAATAAAATATAAAGGCTTAAAATACAGAAAGAATTCAATTTTAGGCGTATATTCCCTAGTTTTCACTAAAGGTTCACTTATCGCCTTTTGATGGCGAACCATCATTAAATATAGTTTTGTTCACTATTATAAATTCTATTGGTCCAAATAAAACTCTTCTTAAGAATCGGGACATCAAAATTTACTTTGTGTAAATTTTTGGTATCTTTCTGATAAAGTTCATTTTTCTAATGAATAGTGTAAAATGTTGTATTTTAATTAAAAACCTCTTTTTAATATAATTTATTTATATGATTATATTATCTTTTGAATTGGTTTTAAAGTCAAATTAGAATATATTTTTACCATTAAATCCAATAGTGGTAGTTGGAATTAATTTCACTTTGAAATCAAACTTAAACTACTGTCAATCTTTTGATACTTATTGTTTCATAAAAACACGATATTTTCTCTGACATCGGGAATAAATTATTAAATTAATTAATTTGACTTATATGTTTTGAATTTTTTAAAATAGACTTCATTTTTGAATTCTGAATATCAAATATAGCTTAGGGTGAATTTTTGGGATTTTTCTGAAAAACTTCAATTTTTGATGAATAGTGAAACTACTAAGTGGTACTTATAAAAACTGATTTTTCCGTTTAAATGAAATTTTTCCATCTTTGTGTTTTTAATTTCAAAAATACTACATTCATGTTTGTCATCAAGAAGTAAAATGTGGTTCAATGGGATAAAAATAATTTTTTGGTGAATAGTAACATATTAAGTTTTTAATCGTGATTGGAGGTAATTAGTGTAGTTTATGGTAAGAATAATGTTTTAATAAAATTAAATGACCTAGAAACATGTCCTACCTTCATTGGATGTGTCATGGCCGACCAATAAAATCCATGGGTCAACTTAGGGACCCCATGGAGCCACTTTGGTTGGAAAATGACATAAATATCTTTTTATTTAATGTTAAAGTAAAAATGACACAAACATGAGATGTTTTACTAAAACAATTTTTACATGGAGTTATACAAGTCATATTTTTGACTATAAAAAGTAATTGGAAAGATAAAAATATTTCCTAAATCATAGTATTTTTTTTATAATTTTTAGACTTTAAATAAATTAAATTATTTATGACATCTTGATGATGCAGTGATGACCTCATTATTTAATGATTTAAATAAAATGGAAAGATAATGTAATATATAAGACCTAAATATGTCCAAAACCTATTGGATGAGTGGATTTCGTACTCTTATCACCTTATCCTCGAAATACATCAATGTGGGACCTTTAAAATCCGAAACTCTTTTTAAAATAAAGTAAAATTTTGTAACTTTACAAGAGTGCCCTCCTCTCCTCTTATAAAAGGACCCCACCTCTACCTCCTTTCCCACACTCCCAAAGCCTTTGGCTCGGCCAAACCCTGCTCATTTTGTCTCTCCACTTCCTTATCTTACTCCTTTAAGCCTCACTTTGGGCATAAGTCTTCCCAAGGAAGCCTTTGAGCTCAAACCAAAGGGAGTTACCCGATTTTAAGGTAATGTCTTCACTTGTGTCCTTTTGTTTTATTTTGCTTATCCAACCCCCTAAAATCATTTTATTCATTTATTTTGTAACAAATACAGTATATTAAATATACTAGGATGTTGTTATAAGAAGTATTCGAGCTACAATTACACACACCTACATCTAATGGTTAAAGAACATACTGTTTTCGTGGATGGCGAATTTCTGCCTCCCGAAACGATAATTGTTCAACATTATTCTAACACCTTCAAAGGTGGCCATTAAGATGACACTATATTTATATATGATATCTAATATGTTTATTTTTTTACTTATGATTCTTCATTTTTCATTTCTGGCGTACCTTTATGGTTTCCATTATGGGTAAACGCGATATCTTCATTTAAGGAAGTGCGGACTACCGCCCCCTCAAAGTGATTTTATTCGTTAATACCATATGTGGTACGTATAAAGGATATATTTAATGATATTATATATGATACCAAACTGGAATTAAAATACTATTATGTATCATTATGTTTTAATTCCATTAAATATGAAATAGAAATGGAAGTAGCGTTCATGCGTACGTACGACTTACCATCTCCATGAACGTTACATTTCATTTCTTATCTCATAATGTTATGTAATATTATAAGTACATATATATAATGGATATATATGTAATATATTAAATATAAATTATGGATATCATTCTGGAATTATAACATATATATATCTCTCTCATTTTTTTAATTCCATTAATATGACAAAAAAATGAAAGTAGCGTTCATGCATACGTGCGACCTACCGTCTCCATGAACGATGATTTTCATTTTTTATCTCCAAATGATATGGAATAGTATAAAATGAATATTTAATAGATATATATGATATTTTAATCATTAATACTATTCTTGAAATTATTTACATATAACTACATGGGTTATCTTTTTTCAAACAAGTTCATTTTGACTCATGTACCAAACATCAGCAAAAACGTATGATATGAACTAAAATTATTAAAACATTATTATAACATTATAATATGTGATATTAACTAAATAATAATCTCTAAAGAAGGTACTTAGGCAATTATTAATTGACCAATGTTTATTATTCAGGAATATAAAGAAACAAACAAGACAAGTTGGACTTGAGGTAAGGGATCCTACTCCACTCTTTCTTTTTATGTACAGTCTTTTATGTCATTCCTTTTAAAGCTCATATTTCTTGTTATTGGGATATTATTTTATATTACTATTACTGTAATTTTTATGTTCATGTGATGAGAGACCCTATTCTCTCTCATCAATCCATTTTGGAAGTTTTGAGGGGCGCCGTTAGGCTGCCAAATTTTCGTTAGAGATCTAACCATTCTCTTTCTTTTTAAGTACTCTCCTTTATGTCACTTCTTTTAAGATCCTCTTTTTTATGTTGGGAGATGTTCTTTTATATTACTATTTCTGTAAAATTTATGTTAATATGATGAGAGACCTTATTTTATCTCATCAATCCATTGTTGGATGTTTTAAGTGGCGCCGTTAGGCTGCCGAGTTTTCGTAAGGGATTTTTCATCTCACTTTTATTCCCGTGAGATTTATGCTACATTTGCCACAATTTCCTTTGAGTGGTGTATGTACTTCCCATTATTTTACTCATTGTGTAATATACTTTCTTTAATGAGTGTTTACATCAATGTTTTATTGTCCTTCTTTCACGAGGTGTATGTTTCGAAAGATACCCAAGTCGGTAAGGGAACATTTCACCCTCCTCTTTTTAAAAGACTTCTTTTGTTGGGTCTTTTAATTTACATATTGTTATGTTGGGATATGTCCTCATATATCCTTATTGATGAAAATTTTATTTCCATGTGATGTGATACCCTTTTTTTATCTCTCATCAACTCATTTTGATGTGACGTCGTTAGGCTGTCAAGGGAACATCTTAACCCAGTTTGGATTTCTTTGGGTTCAACATGTAGTTATTGAATATGTCATCCTTTGAATATGTGTGAATGAACTATGATTATTTTTCACTTAATATCCACTTATATTTGTAGTATTAGTTTGTCACACATAATAATGTAATTAATTTATCCTTAAACCAAGGATACCGTCTTTGTAAGGGACTTCGTCTCAATCTCCATTCATTGAGGCATATTTTGTTTTATACATAACCTTCTTTTATACGGTGTATAAACCCATTTGAATTTTACATTTATCCAAAAGGAATATTTTTATACGAAGAGTTTTAAAAAATGACAAAAGGGATTTTTTTTGTCATACGTATGCATCAACAACGACTTCTCCACCACCGTGACCATTATTTGAGTTTCGGTTTCCTCTACAAGCCATACCTATTTTTTTAAAAGAAAAATAAATACCATGTTTTACTTTTCTTTTATTTTGGTATTGAAAATGGTTTTCATAATGTATTTATATCAATGTGTTGTATTGATATCTTGTTATTGAAAGGTGGAAATGTTATGTTTCCTTTATGCATGTTTTATGTGATAAGATTATGTTATGGTTCTTGGGAATTGTTATGAAGACGGGTGGTTCCGTGATAAACTAATGGCGGGTGAGCCTGATATAGGTCTCCAAGGCATTGGGTAACGCGAAGGAGTGAAACGTTAAGGTTTCTCCGAATAGATTTAGGGAATATACTGTGGTGGGTATTCCAAACGTAACCAAGAGGGTTACTCCCTACGTAAGAATGTTATGAATGCCTCAAGTTAACTTTTATGTCTTATGATTTCTATGATTTATTCATGATTTGATGAGGTATGTTAAAGTGCCTATGTTTTATGGGTAAAGTATGATTTCATTCTTATGTATATATGAACTCATGTTTCCTTTCCATATTTTTATATCCCTTACTGAGCTTTTTTATGCTCATCCCATGTTTTTGAAATGTTTTTCAAAGGTCAAGGGAAAGGTACATGATGTGATGATAGTGTCAAGGATGTGTCAAAAAAGAATCCATGTTTTATTTTAAATATGTTTCCGTTGATGGGAAGAATGAATACTGTCTTTTATGTAACCTCTTTGTTTAAATGTGGAATGTAATGCAAGTTTCATGATCTAATTCTCTAAAACCCTAAACCTGAAAAGATCCTCAATGTGTAATCTTGTAATAACTCAAGATTAATTAAGGTTTAAGGCTGGGGTCTTATAGTTGGTATCAAAGGTCGGTTTAGATAACTTTAGAGGTTAGGGTATTCTTTAAGCATAAGTGGCATTACCATAATGGTTAGGATTTCAGAAAGAGTCCTAGTTTTAGATAAAGTGAATGAGTAAGTGTATCTTAGTGTTTACCTTCCTCATTAGTACATGATTATTTTGTTGATATACTCACACTGACATTTATGTTTTTAGTGAATGGATGGATCTAGCAGGCACCAAAGAGACAACAGGTTTGACGGAAACTGTGGTGTTCTATGATTAAGATACTAGATAAAATGGGGGATTCAATGAGGAAACTCATGGTTGTTCTAAACTAACATTGAATGAGATCAACCACTTGAACCTTGGTATGATCTTTAATGCATCATGTACGAGATGACCAATCGATGTGGAAGTTCAGGTAATAATTATAAAGGTAACCATTAGAGTTTATATGATCCTTACTTTTGAGGTAATTATGGGTTACTATATATTATGATGGAAGTGAAAGGCATGAGATAAAATTGAGGTTAAATTATGTTATGGTTATTTTGATGATTTTATCTCTTTTTGGGGAATGATTTGAGAATTATATAGTTTTGGAAAAAGGATAACATGCAGACCGTGTGACTACCCGTCGCATCGGACAAAGCTGCGGGAATCGAACCCACAACCAAAGTGCGACTAGTATTTATCACCTACCACTGGACTACGTGAAGTCCCTGGTTAGTTTGACAGATTATTTTTAGTTATATGATTTTATGAATTAATAGTAAGTTGATTTTGGGTTATTTTTTGAAAATGATTAACCTATCATGGAGGATATGTTATTAGGTTAATTTATCTTCAATACGAGACTTTAGGAGTAACTGATGTTCTTTAGAGATAAATGTTACGATTTAACTTGGAATACTATGTGACTAAATCCTTTATATATTTGGGTTTAAATATTAGATTGGTTTACTTTGAAGAATTTTATGGACAAATTGTTTATCGGATGGTCATCGTTGAACATTGGGTTTTTTTGGACAAATTTTGGAGATTAATCATAGATTTTCTTTTTAAAGGGTTATCCTTTTCTGGATTATCTCACCTTTTACTAACCTTTTTGGTTTTGGTTTTGGTTAAGGTCTAAAGATATGGGAAGTATATTGTTCTCTTTGGTGGATTAGGTGATTCTCTAGAAGTTGATTATAGTACTCTTAATGCGAACAAGTCTCCCTAAATACTCGTCTATTGGAAAAAAAATCTGAGTTTAATTAAGGAATCTAGTAAAAGTTGAAAGCCAACATGAAGTGATTATGTTTCCTTATGAATAAATTCCTCAATAAAAAGTAACTTAAAACAGAAATGTTGTCTATTAACTTTTCCTACTGGGGAATCGAATACCGTTTAACCCATCACAAGTTTGTGATTTTCTTATGGTTAACTTTCTCCTAAACATGTTTACTATCACTCTCCCTCAAGAACATGACCCTTTGATTTTTCTTCCATGTCCATGTTTTTCTACATGGAATCCTAGTATTGGTTAACTCGGGTGACCTCTGTACTTATCTTCCTTTATTTTAAAGTGATTTTTTTACCGACTCTTGTTCTGATGTGGGACTTTCAAGGATGTTTCCAAGGTCAATTTTAAAAATTGTGAGGACGCAATTCCCAAAAGGGGGGAAGGATGTAACAACCAAGGTAAATAAAGAATATGACATTTTCATATTTATCCATATTTGTGAATAAAATATTAATATAAATTTAAAGGGGATGCTATGCTCGATGGCGTACCGAACACGCAACAACGAGTTTCTTGGGAATCTTACGTTGCACTCTAATAATAAAATAATATTATTTTAAATGGAAGTTAACAAGCAGCCGTTGTATTGGCGGGAATGGATAGAAATAACTAAAATATGATTATATATGTTTTTAAATGTTTTTACATTTATCCAATAAAAGATAAAGGCTTAAAATATAGAAAGAATTCAATTTTAGGCGTATATGCCCAAGTTTTCACTAAAGGTTCACTTATCGCCTTTTGATGGAGAACCGTCATTAAATATAGTTTTGTTCACTCTTATACATTATATTTGACCAAATAAAACTCTTCTTAAGAATCGGGATATCAAAATTTACTTTGTGTAAATTTTTGGTATCTTTCCGATAAAGATCATTTTTTTAATGAATAGTGCAAAATGTTGTATTTTAATTCAAAACCTCTTTTTTATCTAATTTATTTATATGATTAGATTATCTTTTGAATTGGTTTTAAAGTGAAATTAGAATATATTTTTACAATTAAATCCAATAGTGGTCGTTGGATTTAATTTCACTTTGAAATCAGACTTAAACTAGTGTCAATATTTTGATACTTAATGTTTCATAAAAACATGCTATTTGCTTTGACAACGGGAATTAACTATTAAATTAATTAATGTGACTTATATGTTTTTAATTTTGTAAAATAGACTTCATTTTTGAATTCGGAATATCAAATATAGATTAGGGTGAATTTTTGGGATTTTTCTGAAAAACATCAATTTTTGATGAATAGTGAAACCACTAAGTGGTACTTATAAAAACTGATTTTTCCGTTTAAATGAAATTTTACCATCTTTGTGTTTTGAATTTCAAAAATCCTAAATAAATGGTTTTCATTAATATGTAAAATGTGGTTCAATGGGATAAAAATAATTTAGTTGGTGAATAGTAACTTGTTAAGTTTTTAATCGCGATTAGAGGTAATTAGTGTAGTTTATGGTAAGAATAATGTTTTAAAAAACTGAAATTATCTAGAAACATGTCCTACCCTCATTGGATATGTCATGGACTACCAATACAATCCATGGTTCAACATTGGGACCCCATGGAGCCACTTTTGTTGGAAAATGACATAAATATTTTTTTATTTAATGTTAAAGTAAAAATGACACAAACATGAGATGTTTTACTAAAACAATTTTTACATGGGGTTATACAAGTCATATTTTTTACTATAAATATTAATTGGAAAGACAATACGATTTAATACATCATATTATTTTTTTTATAATTTTTAGACATTATATAAATTAAAGTATTTATGACATCATGATGATGCAGCGATGACCTCATTATTTAATGATTTAAATAAAATGGAAAGATAATGTAATCTCTAAGACCTAAACATGTCAGAAACAAATTAGATGAGTGGATTTCTACCCCTTATCACATTATCCTAGAAATAAATCAATGTGGGACCTATAAAATCCGAAACTCTTTTTAAAATAAAGTAACATTTTGTAACTTTACAAGAGTGCCCCTCCTCTCCTCTTATAAAAGGCCCCCACCTCTACCTCCTTACCCACACTCCCAAAGCCTTTGGCTCGGCCAACACCTGCCCATTTTGTCTATCCACTTCCCTCTATTACTCCAATAAGCCTCACTTTTTGCAGAATTCTTCCCAATGAAGCTTTTGAGCTCAAACCAAAGGGAGTTACCCGATTTTAAGGTAATGTCTTCACTTGTGTCCTTTTGTTTTATTTTTCTTATCCAACCCCCTAAACACTTTTTATTCATTTATTTTGTAACAAATACAGTATCTTCAATATACTAGGATGTTGTTATAAGAATTATTCGAGCTACAATTACACACACCTACATCTAATGGTTAAAGAACATACTGTTTCCGTGGATGGGGAATTTCTGCCTCTCGAAACGATGATTGTTCAACATTCTTATAACACCTTCAAAGGTGGACATTAAGATGAAACTATATTTATATATGATATCTAATATGTTTATTTTTTTATATAAGCTTCTGTATTTTTCATTTATGGCATACCTTTATGGTTTCCATTATGGGTAAACGTGATATCTTCATTTAAGGAAGTGCGGACTACCGCCCTCTCAAAGTGATTTGATTCGTTAATATCATATGTGGTACGTATAAAGGATATATTTAATGATATTATATATGATACCATACTGGAATTAAAATACTATTATGTATCATTATGTTTTAATTCCATTAAATATGAAATAGAAATGGAAGTAGCGTTCATGCGTACGTACGGCTTACCGTCTCCATGAACGGTACATTTCATTTCTTATCTCATAATATTATGTAATATTATAAGTACATATATATAATGGATATATATTTAATATATTACATCTAAATTATGGATATAATTCTTTAATTATATCATATATATATATATCTCTCATTTTGTTTTAATTCCATTAATATGACAAAAAAATGAAAGTAGCGTTCATGCGTACGTACGGCCTACCGTCTCCATGAATGATGCTTTTCATTTTTTATCTCCAAATGATATGGAATAGTATAAAATGAATATTTACTTGATATATATTATATTTTAATCATTAATACTATTATGGAAATTATTTACATATAACTACATGAGCAATCTTTTTTCAAACATGTTCATTTTTGACTCATGTACCAAACATCAGCAAAACGT
Source organism: Viscum album (assembly GCA_963277665.1). Classification (NCBI taxonomy): domain Eukaryota; kingdom Viridiplantae; phylum Streptophyta; class Magnoliopsida; order Santalales; family Viscaceae; genus Viscum; species Viscum album. The sequence goes on from OY728132.1 coordinate 88,565,511, forward strand.
CTGATATGAACTAACATTATTAAACAATTATTATAACATTATAATATGTGATATGAACTGAATAATAATCTCTAAAGGATGTACTTAGGAAATTATTAATTTACCAAAGTTTATTATTCAGGAAAATAACGAAACGAACAAGACAAGTTGGACTTGAGGTAAGGGATCCTACTCCACTCTTTCTTTTTATGTACACACTTTTATGTCATTCCTTTTAAAGCTCATATTTATTGTTATTGGTATATTTTTTTATATTACTTTTACTGTAATATTTATGTTCATGTTATGGGAGACCCTATTCTCTCTCATCAATCCATTTTGGATGTTTTGAGTGGCGCCGTTAGGATGCCGAATTTTCGTAAGAGATCTAACCTCTCTCTTTCTTTTTAAGTACTCTCCTTTATGTCACTTCTTTTATGCTCCTCTTTATTATGTTGGGGGATGTGATTTTAAATTCCTCTTTCTGTAAACATTATGTTAATATGATGAGTGACCCTATGTTTTCTCATCAATCCATTTTTAGAAGTTTTAAGTGGCGCCAATAGGCTGCCAAGTTTTCGTAAAGGATTTTTCATCTCACTTTTATTCCCGTGAGATTTATGCTACATTTGACACAATTTACATTGAGTGGTGTATGTACTTCCCATTATTTTAATCATTGTGTAATATACTTTCTTTTATGAGTAATTACATCAATTTTTCATTGTCCTTCTTTCACGAGGTGTATGTTTCGAAAGATACCCAAGTCGGTAAGGGAACCTTTCACCCTCCTCTTTTTAAAAGACTTATTTTGTTGGGTCTTTTAATTTACATATTGTTATGTTGGGATATGTCCTCATATATCCTTATTGATGACAATTTTATTTCCAAGTGATGAGATACCCTTTTTTTTATCTCTCATCAACTCATTTTGATGTGACGTTGTTAGGATGTCAGGGGAACTTCTTAACCCAATTTCGATTTCTTTGGGTTCAACATGTAGTTATTGAATATGTCATCCTTTGAATATGTGTGAATGAAATTTGATTATTTTACACTTAATATCCACTTATATTTGGAGTATTCGTTTGTCACACATAATTATGTAATTAATTTATCCTTAAACCAAGGATACCGTCTTTGTATGGGACTTCATCTCAATCTCCATTCATTAAGGCATATTTTGTTTTATGCACAACCTTCTTTTATACAGTGTATAAACCCCTTTGACTTTTACGTTTATCCAAAATGAATCTTTTTATACGAAGCGTTTTACAAAACTACAAAAGGGAATGTTTTTGTCATATGTATGCGGCGACAACGACTTCTCCACCGCCATGACCACTATTTGAGTTTCGACTTCCTCTACAAGCCATACCTATTTTTTAAAAGAAAAATAAATACCATGTTTTACTTTTCTTTTATTTTGGTATTGAAAATGGTTTTCATAATGTATTTATATCAATGTGTTGTATTGATATCTTGTTATTGAAAGGTGGAAATGTTATGTTTTGTTTATGCATGTTCTATGTGATAAGATTATGTTATGGTTCTTGGGCATTGTTATGAAGACGAGTGGTTCCATGATAAACTAAGGGCGAATGAGCCCGATATAGCTCTCCAATGCATTGGGTAATGTGAAGGAGTGAAACGTTAAGGTTTCTCCGAATATATTTAGGGAATATACTGTGGTGGGTATTCCAAACATAACCAAGAGGGTTACTCCCTACGTAAGAATGTTATGAATGCCTCGAGTTAACTTTTATGTCTTATGATTTCTATGATTTATTCCTGATTTGATGAGGTATGTTAAAGTGCCTATGTTTTATGGGTAAAGTATGACTTCATTATTATGTATATATGAACTCATGTTTCCTTTCCATATTTTTATAACCCTTACTGAGATTTTTTATGCTCATCCCAAGTTTTTGAAATGTTTTTCACAGGTCAAGGGAAAGGTACATGATGTGATGATAGTGTCAAGGATGTGTTAAGAAAGAATCCATGTTTTATTTTAAATATGTTTCCGTTGATGGGAAGAATGAATACTGTCCTTTATGTAACGACTTTGTTTAAATGTGGAATGTAATGCAAGTCTCATGATCTAATTCTCTAAAACTCTAAACCTGAAAAGATCCTCAATGTGTAATCTTGTAATAACTCAATATTAAGTAAGGTTTAAGGCAGGGGTCTTATACAAAAATTATTTAAAAATTTCATGGAATAATTATCTTGAGATAGGAAAATGTATTTTTTCTTTTGTTAAACTTGTAAACCACAGAATATTATTAATTTGACCAACATCGAAATATAAAATTTCTTATTCATTTCATTAATAAATTCATTACAATTTTTTTATTCATCTCTTGTAAAAATTATATAATCAAAATACATAAGTATAATCAGGGTGATAGAGAATCGTTATTTCACATAACATTTGAAATCAACCGTTTCGTTTAAAAAATTCAAAATTTTCAAACAACTATCATGTTGCTTAATACATAGAATTCAGAACTTGTTTCAACCCATACAATGATTTCTCCAGTTACAATCTTTCATTCCATGTTTATCATATAAAAACACACATGGATGTTCATTGAACCTTAATCTCTAGTCTAACCATTATGGAAAGAATAAATTATATCTATTTGATAAACATTGTAATTTCGATGTGTATCCACTGCTAGATACATTATAATAGTTTCTAATCTTTAAAATTTGGAAGAAATTTATTCAAAATAATCACCTTACAGCTGCGCATAGCCTTTGTAAACATGTATTACATTGTTTTTATTGAATATTTTCCATGTTAATTTATCTTGTTTCTATTCAACCATTTTGTTCTAATTTTTTTAGGACTCCAATAACATCCAAAGTGTTGTTTTTTTAATCAGATAAAATTTTTATTTAATATATATAACAATTATTTATTTTCAACAGATTCTAATTCAACTTGGGAAATGAGCGAAATCTACTTTTTTAGTATAAATATTATTCTTTTCTAAAATGATGCTTTATTATTCCCAAGAATATTTTAGTTTTCAACATGTTTCTATAAATTAGGAAATTTAAATGTTTCTCTTACAACGTCACATTCCTCATTACATGATTCTTATGAATCCTATCATGTATTTTTTTGGATCACTTAGACATTTTTTTGGAAGTAATAATTTGTTTCTTTAACAAAATTTTCAAAATTCTATATTAAGTAATTTATATTTTCAATAACATTCAAAACATATGAATCCAAAAAATTTTAAGCATTTGTTATAAAATTAATAACTTATTATATTGACCGAATATCCAATGAAAATTCATTCTTCAGCATTCTCAATTTTTTTATGATCTGTATTTTTATTTTTTTTAAACATGTAATTAAATTATTTGAAGTAAATAAATGATGATTTTTTATTATATGACATTTCATAAGAGTTCATGTTGCATTTCAACCCCAACAGACATTGGTTTTTATGTATAATATTATTAATAACTTATATCTCCTAAAACATTGAATGTTTATATTATACTGATATGATTACTCCCATTTCCACAAATATTTTATTCTTCCTTTCTACAAATCCATTAGGGTTTGAGGTTTATGGGTCATTATACTGATATTTGATTCAACAATTTCTCAGATAATATTCAAAATAATTTCATGTTAATTCTATTACATTATTTATTCTCAACTTCTTTATATAACCCCCACTTATCTATCAATAAATTTACTAAAAAAATATGAAAAATTCAGCCGACTTAGACCTGTTCTACTTAAACAAGATTTTGGTCATCTGAGAGAAATCATAAATGAAAGTGATAAATTTAAAAATATCAATTTTTATTATTATCTCATTGTTCCATATAAATTGAAATGAATAAGTAAAATAAGAAGGGGAGACATAATATCAACTTTTATATGACTTTTATTAGTCTTTTTACCTCTCTAATAAGTTATACAAAAATCTAATTCTATTGTTTTGAGTTATAGAAAAGTTTGAAAAACATCAACTTCAAAAAAACAAATATAATTTTTAACCAATGGTGTCCAGGTATACAATACCACAACTTATTATCATATTCAGTACTTATATAACATGAATCATCAAGTTCATTAATTTGAGAAGTTGGGTTTTGGATTAGTGGTAAGCACCCTGTAATCCTACATAAAAAAAGGGGCCTCAAAACCCATTGGGTGCAGGTACTGTAGAAATACTGTAGAGGAACGTAGCAGCAGTGGTACAGTAGAAAAGGTGGGAACTGCAGTAGCGACAGGTCACTATAGCAGCAATATGGCACTATAGCAGTGGCAGGTACTGTGTGACACAGTAGCAGTAGTACTGTAGCAGTACTATTCATAGAATAGGCCTTTGGCCAAAAATTTGGTCCTAAAGGCCATGTAATGGGACAAATTCCCACTGGGCCTTTAGGCTATGTAATGGGTCTCCCTCTACCCTATTAAATAGGTCTTTACTTTTCTTTAATAATAAATGAGGCTTCGGTCCCAACCTTTAATAAAGTTCTCTAATTTGAAAAATATTCTGAATACTTTTTTATCCTCTTGTAGAAACCTTTCCATCTCTTGCACTTAGGATGATTCAATAATATTTTCTAAAAATATATTCTTTTACATAATCACAATGTTGAATCATTATAATTAATTTAGGTGAAATCCCCTCAAAAAATAGAACTTCCTTAGATTTGAATTTTTCTGCTTCAATATCAGCCTTTCTGATTACATCGATTTTCAAGGAACTATCATTCCTGAAGGTAACAATTCAGATGTCATGATTTTAAATATTTTTTAAATATGAAAATAACCTTTCATGTGTGATGAAAACCACTATTATGTATCCATTATTTTTCATATTTTTTATTTTCATTCAATGTTTTCTAAAAAACAAAAGATCTTTCCATAATATTTTTTTTCTATCTTTCATTTATATTCTAATATTAGAATATTTTTTTGAAAGGAGTTCCATACATTTTTCTACATAATGTCCAGCCTGGTCACATCTTCCACACACTTCTTCATGATATTCAATTTATTTTTCTATTGGAGTATTTTTAGCATCTTGAGTTTTTTAATTTTCCATCTTGATATTATTTAGGAAAATTACTCATTCTTCTTCCACTTTTTCTTCCACTCTCTTCAAACCTCTTTCATGGTATAAATTTTTTATTCAAATTGTTGTAAGATATGTGACCATGAATTCCATATCACCAACAAAATCAATGAATCCTATTATTTTTTTTAAATTAAGATCTTTCCTTATAATAAGATTATCTATGGTAAAAACATCTTTCTACATTAGTTACCTCATGGTGCCTGACACCTTTCCTTTGGGAGTAATTTTCATGTTTTTTTGATGTGATATGTTTTTAACATACCTTCTTAACCCAAACATTCCCATCAATTTTATTCACACCTAAAATGTAATAAAAATCCGATGAACTTTTTAGTTTAGTGGGTGTAGATTTCACCATATTATTGAAGTAAGGTTTTATACAACTTTATATGTTTCATCATTTACTTATGAATCTTTGTTGAAGTTTTCATTCAAATTTATTAAATTTATTTTGGACTCAATAATTTTTAGTGAGAATTTTCAACTTCCTATTCCTTAGATTACAACTTATTACTGAGATATTTCACTTTAATTCCATTTTAAACCTTTATAATATTTTAATTTAAGATATCTTGGAAGTATTTTTCTTCTTTTCTGACAATATCTTTGACACCTTCAATAATACTTCCAAAATATTTTTTCATCATTATGATTTCTATCATGATATTTTTTAAATCAAGACATGTAACAACTTATGATATGATATCGTACTTTATGTAAGATTCTTCACCACCATCTTATTATTTAATATATGAGGAATCCTTGGTTTTCTCAACAATTGAAATGGATGTTTTGAAATTTTATAAACATTTATCTTTTGAATAAGTGTTTTTAGTTGAGTTTTATTCTACATTCTTACTGAGAATAATTATTTTTTTTCAATGAACTTCTTCTTATATTTTTTGGATGAATTTTTATGTTTAAAACTTTTGTTCCACTTATTTAATTGATGTTATTCTTAAAGCTCATCATGTTATTATATAGCTTTCTTCTTGGTGGAATTAATAGAAAAGTGACTGATTCTACTGCACTCAAAACATTTAAAATAATTTTTTCCTCCATAATTTCCTCTTTATCTTTTATAATTCATAGAGATAATATTCATGATTTTTTTCATTAAACTTACCAACCTATTTATCTTTAGAATCACAAGGATACACATATTAAACACTTAAATTTTCATATTTCTAATAACATAAAAATATATTTCATCATTTATCTTCTTTTTTAACACTGGAGTTTTTGTCATATCTTTTGCACCATGAATTTTTTATAGTTCATCAAGAGAGAAATCATCTTTATCTACTAAAGTATATATTTTTTAGAATAAAACCTGTCCGGAATGTTTCTTATAAGTATCCTCCCAATTGTAGAACCTTCTATGTTATATCTAAAACCTTTGAATTTGCAAAAAAATCATATAATCTGGTGAATTACTTATCAATAGTTTATTCATCTCTTACTCTTATGTCTTCAACTGTTTTACACCAGGTTCTTAGCTTTTCTTCCTCTACTTTAGTATTCAAATTAAAAATAATTTTTATCTTCTACCACATAATCTATGATGATTTGAGACACATAAAATTCATATAAAAATTTTCGAATTTATAAATAATAATAAATTTTCTATATTTTCAATCAACATCAATATTTATCTTGTTAGTAAAAGTAAATGAGTAATATTTCACAATGGGTGAAAAAGAAATTATACCTTCATAAAATACTTCTAGTCCAAGATATAGGATATATGTAATCATCCAATTTTTCCAATCATTAAATTTTCTATCATCAAATAACGTAATTCCTCTAATATAAAAAAATTGTGGTTATCCATGATAAGGATTCAACAAGGGAACCTACCTTTTACATCAATTACTGTTTTGAAGAACCAACTATGAATTGAGAAGGGGGAGATGCGTGAATCAGTGGTTTCATTATTAAAAATTTCATTTTCAGTAAATTAAACCCCTTTACCTTATTAAAGTTTCTTTATTGTAATCTTTCAGAAAGATAAATTCCATGCAGAAATAAAAAAGTAGACAAGGAACACATGATTTACAAGGTTCATCCTTAGTGTGATAACTTCCATCCTTGGCATAACTACTCCTATAGATCAATAGAAATTCTGTATTATGAAGAAGTTAATAAAATGTTTGTCATATCATATTAGAAACTTTTTATATATATATAGGAATTACTATTATAAATCCTATTAGTTTACAAGATTTTTCTTACAAAAAATTTATGACATAATAAAATTCAAACCAAAAATATTTTCTTCTCCATAATATTCTCCCCAACAACTCAGTCTGATGTAGCCTAGTCCCATGACCCTCATTCTAATGAGCCCAAGTCTGATACACCTTTTGAATACGTGCCTATAAAAAAACTATACATCTCAAAATACATTAAAAAATCATACTAATACCTCATTTAATTTCCTTCTATATAGTATAATGAAATTTCATTAGTATGATCTTCTGATTAAAATGATTTATCATGAATCTCCCTTTTATCTCAAAATAAATTCAGTTGGAAAACTCCTTTTTGACACCAATTATGTATTGTAACATCTTTTATGCATAGGTTAATAGTGTAAAGTACCACTGTACTTTCCACCTCTATTTATAGGTTATCCAAAATTGGTAAAGGTGGGAAACTAAAATAATTTTCCCACTCACCCAAATTCAAAAACTCTATATTTCACAAATCGTTCCAAACCATTCAAAAACCGTTGCTGATTTTCAATCTTCAATAGTTTGAAAAATTTTAAACTCTTATAGTTTCTCTCTAGACTTTTGGAGTGTTCACAACTCTTCTCAAATTAGAAATTTTTAGTCCAAACATGAGTGTCGAAAAATCCTACTTCGGTATTCTATTCATCATTCCGATGCTCTGATTCTCAAGCCAACTAAAAAATATTGACTATTCTATTGAAAAGTACAAATAATTCAAATTCCATCAATCTATTTATTAATTCTCATTCTCATTCTACATCAGTTAATATGATCTCATGTTTGATCATATCATATTCAATGAAACTCGATATCTGATTACTAATTGGTGTCAAAGATTATATGATAGATTAGTGTCATCATCTCATCTAATGAATCGGTCTCATCTTCTCATAAGATGGATCATTTCCTAATAAATTATTCCAAGACACTTCTTTTTTAACTCATCAATGATCCCTAGTATGATCAAATCTATTTGATTGAAAACATGAACTCTTAAAACAACTTATGAATCTGATCAACTTCAATAGTTTTTAAATTTTTAACTTATTCAGATTTCTGACTCACAAAAAAGGTGAAATCCTCCTTTTTATTTACTCAATTTTTAAAAAATGGTATCTCCATCCTCCATATATTTCATTTACATTTACATCACCACAAAAAATCATAAATTTTAAATTGAATTCATGTCTAATCAGATGGTTCATCCAATTAGTGATTTTGATGTTACAAATGATCAAAAACTAAAAAAACATCATCAAACTTTATCCTACTGAATAATTATACATCTAGTAATTTATGGTCTGATGCTCTACATTTAAAAAACCAATGACCAGAGAACAAAAACATTCAATTCCTTTAAAAGCTTATATGAAGATATTTTCTACGATATGGAGAACTTTAAGAACAATAACACATTATATGAATTATTTTGGAATGTTCTAAAAATTCCCATAAAAAAATTTCAAACATACTTCCTTTCAATGACTTCAGAATGTCTTTATTTCCCCAAATTATTACTCTATAAATTCTTTATCCAATCAATTTTAAATTCATTTAAATTCATAAGTTCATACAAAAACAACAGCCAATTAACTGTATTCTATTAATCATTTGATGCATAATCCAACAAGAAATTTTTAAAAATAATATTTTCATTCATACTTTTAAAAAAATCTTAGAAAAAAAATTATGAACTTCCAACATCACATATTTTACCCGATTTACAAAAACAAAATCTATTATAAATAGTTCGTTGAAAGGAAAAAACAATTTAAAATAATACGTGATAAAAAGTTCTTCAATTATTTTGGAACGCATATTTATGCTCATAATTATGATATATATGGGTCTTATATAATCATATAATTCATTAGATAAATATTTATTTCTCATGAAATTACATGTTTTTTGGAATGGGGAGTGAACCAAATTCCCAATGGGAGTTCAACCACTATGTTCATGGGAATACATAGTGAATCCAATCACCTATGAGACTCTATCCACTATGTGATGATTGTCTTGGTAGTGATCCTAGAAGTGGGAAATTATTTTTCTCTTCTTATGTATGTGACACACTTCTATGCTATATTATTATTCCTTTATTTTTTTATTTATTTCTCATGACACTAGAATCGGGTTTTCACACACCTATTAATCATGTATTAAGTTATGTTATAATATTTTTTTCCCTATCTTATGTTGTATGATATATGAACTATTGTGTATTATTAGTTTTGTTATTCTCATACACGTTGATTAAGATCTCTTACCCATATTCTCATCTTTCACTCACTTATGATCTTTGATTGATAACTCTTATGTTTAAACATATCGAGCATCTAAGCTCACACTTTCTTATGTTTCTATTACCCAATATAAAGAGGGTAGTATAAATTTCTATGTGTTAAATAGTGTATCTTGTTAGAAAATATTTTTTTGAGATATTGATAATGTTTAAAATAATCTATTTATATATATAGTCTTCAGAGACCCCAAATAATTAGGTTTCTGGGTGTGATTTACTTTGATATATAAACAATAATCATGTAAAATGATGTATAATAGATATATTTTTATCTTGGGTTATCTCATCAATCATTGAGATACATATTGGGATTAAATTTCAATAGAAAATAATGATATCATTAAAGGTTTTCAAAGGAGTCAAGAGGGGGGGTGGGGTATACGAGTTCTTTAAATTTTATTCATCTAGAAAGGTTTCCAAGGAATTATTGTATTTTTCCAAGGATTACATGAATGAGCTAAAGTAGATGAAACATGTTAAAAAGGTATATATTATTTCAATCATGCGCTAATAAGGATTTAAAAATAGAATCCTTCGAGTTCTTTTAATAGGAACCTTTATAGTGAAAGATAAGAAAAACTAGGAGATTAATGGATCAACTCAGTGTTTTAAGATACAACTGATAGAATGAAGAAATATCCATGAGATATTATTATAAAAGAATGCATATAGGGGGGTGTAGTCTATAATGATATTTGGAATGAATGATATTTAACATCCATAGATCACAAAGCTTACTATTCTTCTCATATAAAATAGATTAGTGTTGAAATGATTTGAGATAACATTCTTGAATATATATATGTAGATTATTTTGTTATTCTATGTATCTCACTTTATTATATTCTTATGAGATATCATGATAGATTTTTAAATGCATTCAAAATTTATCAGTTAAATACATAGAACATGATCCGTAGAATCTGGGATTAGAGACACATCATTTTCTATGAAATACATCAACAATAGTCAAGAAAAATAAATTATTCTTGTACTTTTATCGAATATCTACACTTACCTCTTATTATATTCATTTTTACCATAAATAAAAAATCTACATTTTGAATATAGTATGAAAAATTTAAATTCCCAATCAACTTCTTCAATGATAATAAATACAGATCATAACATGATGTTGATGATTTTAGATCATCACATAAGAAATTTATTCATTTTAAATCCAAGTAGATGAATTAACATAAAACTTATTCACATAGATGAATTCACTTATTGTATCACAATTGATTTATGTAGTATTTTTACACAATTAGACTAATATTAAATATCCATAAGGAATGATATATATAATTCAACCATATATCAGATTTATATAGGTGATTAATCTATGTAGCCGATTTCTCACACAACCGATCTCATTACCGTAGATGATTTCCAAATAAATGATTCCACAATATAGCCATTTTACATAGGTTAATAATTCATTTAGTTGATATACATAGCTTAATTCTCACATATACATTTATCTACGTAGAAAAATGGATTATATAGATAATATTTACATACTTAGGAAAATTTCATCAAAGACAACCTAAATTATAAACATAAGGTTTTTAACATTTAAAACACTTAAAATAATAAAAAACCTGATAGAAAAACATAAAACAATCCGCAAAATATAAATTGTATTTTAGATCATCAAAACCTATGTTACATGGGATTTATTGGAGTAACATTAGTAGTGAAACAATCATCGCCCTTTTGATGATCACAAAATCCATTTGAATTTGAACATAAAATTTTAAAATATTTAATAAAGATTTTTCACAAAACTATATATATAATATATATGGATTTTAAAATGTAGTGTTTATCCTTTAATGATCCCCCTTAATTTGAGTCTTCTCCCCCTTTTTATAAAAGGTTAAAAAAATTATTCCCCTGTTCATGTCATTAAGAAGGAAGGGAAAAGGTATGAAAGAAACTTTTAATGTTGAATTTTTAGAGTAATGAAATATGGGATTATTGTGCTAAAAGGCAATGTGGGATTATGGAAAAAATGTAAATTTGTTAAAAAGATCTAAACACATTAGTTGGTAAAAAGTATTGATAAATAACATTAAATGCAACAAATCACAAAGATATAACATCAAATGAAAACATTCCGTAAATTATTTATAAATTTATAAAATTAAAGGAAAAGAATCTCAAAGAAAAAAATAATAAATAAATAAAGTAGTATTCAAATATTCTCCATCTTGTAAAAATATAAATTCATCAAATGAACGAAAAATACAAATACAATAAATTATTTAGAAGACTCATGGTCATTAATGGGTTTAAATAGAGAATACAGTTTGGGTGGAGATAGCTTGAAGGTAGATTTTCCCCTAGAGGGATTTGGAGTTGATAGAGCTAATAACATAGTTTTATTCTCAACGGGTCAAAAAAATCCACTTTCTGAACAAGAAATAGCTTTTACATGTATATTCTGAATATGAACACTGATTATATTTTCCATATGACATTGGCCTAAACAGAAATTACAGTTTCTAGAAGCCCAAAAAGTTTATTTCTTAATATGTTCAGAAAAATTGGGTTCTGCACAAGAATTCTTGGAAACTAAAGATAAAACTACATTTTATTTCATTTTCTGATACACTAAGGATGGATCATATATAACATCAAATGATTAATGATCACATATCCTTGTTTTAGGAGGGTCAGGACTAAGAGCCCCTCTTTTTATTACGTTATTTAAGTTTTATTCACACATGTCAATCATTGAGACAATATCTGACTTATGGGACTCAAGGATAATGACAATGGATTTCTTGAGAATCTATGAAATAGGAGACAAATGACTCCTGAAAATCCATTTAAATGTTTCAACCTCTCTTGAAGAAAAATAAAAATAAAAACTAATAGATAGAGGATAATAAGTGGATCAATTTCTATAGAGGTTAGAGATGATGGAATTACTACAAAAGTTTTTTAAAAGATATGATCCACTAAACATTTTATTCCAATCATCCTTCAATTCAATGATTTAAACATTCGATAAAAACATTCTACTTGATGTATCAATCACTTAACAGCCTCCTTCAAGAAACTAATTGGGGATTTTGAAAAAAAAGAACTAGAATTATTAAGAACAAATATAAGGATAATTTAAAAAAAATTTAATGACCTTGGTGGTCTATAAAAAATTAACTCCTAATCTGTAACTGAAACTGGAACTCTAGGATCATCATCTCATTTTAAAATTGACTCCACCTCTAAATATTTAGAGTTCATATCCATAATTTCTAAAAATATATTTTCCGACCACTTTTTTAATATTTGAGTGTTCTCTTTGATTTACATAATTGATTATGAAACTATATACCTTTCTTCTTAGAAACATAAAAATTATCATTTATCATTGAACTGCGATATTTTCAACAATGACCAACATGGTCATTCAAGAAATTTCCCAGTCCAATATTCTGTATCTTTATAGCTACATTTACATCTTGAAACTCACCAATTAGTTCATTATTCAACTATTAAAACTTATATAGGGTGTTAAAATCAAACATAAGATATTAAAGCTAAGATAGTAGAAAATTTAATTCTCACATCACTTGATCAATCCCACTATGAAAATTAGGAGAGGATGATGGTTCTTTGGAAGAAGCTATAGTATACTGTAAATTCATTAGGAATTTGAAATGGATTATCACTAAACTTTATAATGTGTGTAATATTTATTTCATTTATATCATAAAGGACTACAAATTATCCACAACTTCAGGATATGAAACTCATTTAATTTGTAGAAGATTAAAAAACACATCAATTAGAGATGAGACCAATGTACCAAGATCATAAAACTCATCCATTGTAGGGAAAACATCCTTTAAGATTATTAAAATCGATTTCATCTCTTTAGGTTCCTTATGAATTACCTCAGGATAAGAGGTAGATTAAACTGAAGGAATATACTGAATATCAATTATCTATTCTATTTGGGTAACAAAAATAGAACCATCTTAATGAAATCAGATTTATTAATAGAAGACTATTTGATTTATCTAATATCATCTCTAAAAGAAACAAGTTATACCATATAATCATAATGATCTACCCTAATATTATGAAAATCATATATTATAGAATAATAAAATTACGTTTTCTAGACACATATGAACGTTTACAGACCGAAGGTGTCTCCTCAAGAATAAATTGTGGTAAATATGGTGATTGATGTGTATGAGTATACTCAGAAAACCCCATAACCACATCATTATCCCTTTCAAAACCATAAGGTGATCTTAGAAGAATTGGATCTAATTTTTGACCGTTTACCTTAACCTCAAACCATCCTTGATCATAAAAAACCTAAATCCAAATATCAGCTAGAATTTATTCTAGAACAGAAATAGTTTTCTGAAAAACTGGTTCCCGATGCTGACAAACATTAACGGACTCAGAAACTATACTCTGGATTTCCTCTTCTTAAATTTAACATGTTTAACCTCAATAAGATTTACAACCAGAACTGAAATATTAAATTTTTTCATTACTGACTCCTCCACTTCCCTAAGAGGCACCATCTCAACAGGCTCTATGTCTATAGGCAGTAAGTTCTATGATGGATTCCCCTAATTCACACCTTTTTTTTTCAAATTTCCATCACGTATTTTGAATCAATGTAACAAAATTAACATATTGTATTTGTTGACTCCCACCAAATAAACAAAAAAAAATTTGGATAAAAGAAATACATAATGCATAGATATTATTTTCTATTCAAAATGAAATAATGGAATAGCTAAATCGATATCATATTTCTAGGTTACATGAACCGCATGAACCTCATGAAGACATATGACCACATGAACCTAGGAATATCACACGACCAAATTATACATCATGCATGATCTGATAATAATCAAGTGAAGCCACTTCAATGAACCCTTTTGATCATAAAAATCCACCATTTTATATCCCTATTCTTCACATGAATCCCTTATGAAATTATTATAGATAACATGAAACTCTTTTAGATGAGTTCCTCCAATCATGTGACATGTTAACTAACAGTGTAACACCCCAAAATTATAATGTAAGAACCTAGTATTCAATAGCGTGTATGACACGTGACACAAAACAAATAAGGGTATATAATATCCAGATACTTAATATATATACCATTTAAATAGATTATATGTATTTAAATGCATGAATCATAGTGTTATCATGTGTTACACGCAAGAGAGACCTTCTTTTATGGATTTCATTAGAGACAAGACCGAGTTTTACCAAAAAATAGTATACTATTAAAATATATTTATTTTATATAATATGAAATAAACTAGCCTTTATGTTAGAATTTATGGATATTATTAACTAAATTATAAATATTTTTGGTTTATATAAATATAAAATGAATTCATTGGTTACCAATTAATGAGAAAAGAAGAACCAATTTTATATAAAAAGAAATATTTTTATTTATATGCTTCCGAAAGTGTTTTTATAGATAAACATAATTAATTATAGTTATTTAATTATATTAATGAAATATATTTGTTTTATACTCAATAAAATAATTTTTATATTCATCTATTAGGGTTTATAGGAATTAAAAAAACACTATTTTACACATAAAAATCAATATTTTTATAAATGAAATCTTATCGCCTTTTAATGGAGATCCCATTTTAAAAATTAATTTGGAAACTTCAATTTATTTAACAAGTTAAAATAGACTTCATATTTGAAATAAAAACATATTAATTAAGTTATTGTGTTTTTTTATAATTTTCAAAAACATTTCATTTGTTAATGAATAATTACAAGTACTGAATTTTAGCACAAAACTTTTTTTAATCTAATTTATTTATAAGAATAAATTATATTTTTCATTTGTTGTAAATTTTAATTAGATAATATTTTTATGAATTAATACAATTTATGGAATTTTAACCAATTTCAATTTGAAATTGATTATAAAATTCCTAGAAAACATTCATACATTTTTACATAAAAACCTCCATTACCATCCCACCTATGAGACAAATTTTAAATTAATTTCTTCCACTTATATGAATTTAATTTATAAAAATATATTAAATAATTGAAATAATAATAATTTATTTTAATAATAATAATAATAAATTTGTTTTTGACAAAAAAGATCAGTGAAAGTAATGACAATTAATTACATTGATTAAGGTTAAATTAAGCCTAATAAGGGACTAAACATTAAACATAAGTCCCAAAATGAAATTTAATCTTGTACAAGATACATTGAATGGCCATATAACTTCCCAATAATTTATTTTCTCTAATTGGTTTGATTTTTGGATCCACTTTCAAAATAAAAAACCTCAGAAAAAATTCATTTTAAAAATATTACAAGAGTGCCACTCCATAATTTTAAAAGGCCAACATTCCTCCCAAATCATCACACACCTACAACAAATTATGTTCAGAAAATATATTCCCAAATAGATTCCCAAAAATCAACCCATAATCTATGAATATTCTATTTTTTCATAAATCCTTTCGGTATAAACCAAAATGAGTTACCCAATATTTAAGGTAACACTTTCAAACGATCTATTTTCTTTCATTTAATCCACTACCCCTTAAATTATTTTAAAATAATGTTTATATAATGAAACCATTATTATCAATATACTTTTATGTTTTTATTATTTTTTCATGATACACTTACACACACCTCTATCAAATGGGCAATGAACACACAATTTATGTGAATAGCGAACTACAACATCATGAAATGAGGATTGTTCGTTATTCCGTTACCGCATTTCATGTTTGTAATTACGATTGAAAATATATTTATATATTATATATATGATATTTATTAGGTATTTAATCTTTTTTAATTATTTTATAATTCATACCTTTATACATTCTATTTCGAGTAAAAATGATAACATTATTTGTGGATGTGTGGTCTACCTCCCCCTCAAACGATGTGATTCGTTCACATGATACATGGAATGTATAAAAGATGGTTTTAATAAAAAAAATGTGGAATTTAAAAAATATATATGATACTAATGACATAATTATCTTTCTATAAATATAATTTAAACCATCTTCATTATTACCCTTTCACACAATCAAAAAGTGATAATGTTATTTGTGGATGTCGAGACTACCACCTCCTCAACATGATGTGATTCATTTTTCATCATTAGAATTATATAAATAAGTGAATATGATTAAATTTTATGTTATTTATGATATAATCATAATTATGGAATGATATGTTGTCACTTAACTTCTTTCCATAACGATCATTGAAAAATAATAACATTACTCATGCATACGTATTACCTACCATCTCCATGATTGTAACATTGATTCATTTTTTATAACCATATGTAAATATTAATTTTAAAAATATTTTATTTATAAATATGATAATTATGTCATGATAATTATTCTATTGATATTATACAATGACAAAATTGACAATAGTTGACCTATTAAAGTCATTTTTGACACATAAATTGAATTTGGTCAAAACACCCAACGTAAAAATAATTATATAAGTATATCTACAAAATATGGTATTAAGTGAAATAAAAGTAATGATAATCAAGAAAAAGTTTTTTAAACAAGTATAAAATTAACATAACATTATTATAAATGAAGTTAAATGATGTTCACCTCAAAGAAACCTCAAAGTAAGGGATTCATTTCTAACATTTCTTTTCGTGTGACCTACTTTTTTATTTTGCACCTAATTTCATATATATTGCGTATATACCACAAAATTGACATGTTATATCATTAATGATATTTTATTCATGGTATTTAAATGTTTAATTTTATGATTACTACTTTTGGTTTTTCTAATTCATATGTTACCACAGTTTTATGGGATATTCATCTCACTTTTTTACTTCTATGAGATAAATATCATGTTCAGAACTTAATTCTTTTGAGTGGTGTATCTAATACCCAATTTTATATATTATATAATGAATTCATTACCCTTAATGGTATTTAAGACTTCCATTTTATTTTATTCCTTCATGAGTTTTAAAATTTAAAATGATTCAAAGTGGTATAGAACACTTTGGAATGATGAAAGATTATTTTCCTCAACAATAACTTTAATGATCTTTCAATGGTATTTAAATTCAAGAAAATTATATGACCATTGTTCAATAAAACCTTTAATTGTATTCAAATATTTTTATTCATGGCCACTTTCATGTATCTGTACCATTTTTCCACTCATTGATAATCATAATGTTTTAGAAAATGTTTTTAATAAAACTTGACTTTATATCTATAATTATTTAGAGAACCTATTTTATTCTAAAAACTTCTTTTATTAAAAAAATTTCAGAAATTAATTTAACATTATTTTTTAAAGATAAATTTACCATTTTTTGTTTTACTAATGTTATAAAATGAATATTATTATCTCTTTCACAATAATTAATTTTTCAAAACATTTTACCGTGAAAAAGGAATATTCTTTTACCTCATATGAAAAGTTCGAATTTACCCACCATCATTTCTTTGAAGCTTACTTTTCATGCCTAAAATGTTAATTTGTGTATAAAAAATGTTTTAAAAAGTTATTTGGAATGAAAAAGTATTTCTAAAATTTTTATTAAATAAAAGGTTATATTCTTTAAGAATGGGTTTAAAAGATCATTTTATAGTATTTATATTCATTAAAAACAAAAAAAAATTATTTTTACTCCACTTGGGATTTTTTTGTTGATTATATCCTTATTCTTCATCTTAATGATTTATTATTTATCTGGCTAAGGTTAGTATTCATATTCACTTACTTGATTCATTTTTTTATTCCCATTGAAATATTCAATCTCCTATGATCATTGAACATTAAATTTATCCCCAATAATCCATTTAATTTATCATGGAAGCTACTATTTACTAAACTATATAACATTTTACATATTGTTTAAACATTAGTTTTTATTCAATTATTTAGGGAAATATTGATAACTCTATATTCTATATTCAATACAGATATTTTAAAAGTCATATTATATATTTTTATTCTTTGATGTGAGGGGTTATTTATAATGGTAATGATGGGTGGAGCTTGAAATTTATATATCTCCTCGATGCATTGATATGTTCTCATGAGAAAAATAATTTACACAAATTAAATGATTTCTATCCATAGTTTTAAACCATATTGTGAAAGGTATTAGTGATTAGGTTTTCCTTTTCCTTATATATGACATCTATTAACATAGAATTTCCCTTATATTAGTTTCATCTATTATTAAGGCATGATATCTTGTGCCGACATATCTATAGATACATTTCATTTTTATTTCATTTATTAAATGGAATGATTTTCAATTTATAGTCGTTCCATATTTATTTTACCATATCATGTTATTTGAATAGAATATGTTTCTAGTTATTAACTTTTCA
Organism: Viscum album; assembly: GCA_963277665.1. Taxonomy (NCBI): domain Eukaryota; kingdom Viridiplantae; phylum Streptophyta; class Magnoliopsida; order Santalales; family Viscaceae; genus Viscum; species Viscum album. The sequence goes on from OY728132.1 coordinate 88,584,572, forward strand.
TATTATTTATGGACTTCCTTCTTATTTTATTTTTCACATGGAATTTGAGTTTAGTTATTTAACATGTCATAATTATGATTTTCAATGATTCATTATTTCTTTCGCTATATTTTTCCCTTACTAAGATTTTGAGCTCACCTTTATTATGTTTCATTCCCTAGGAATGCTTAAAGCATACTATTTATGTTACAAAGGGATTTACTAGATGGAATAATGTTATCCTCAAAGTTATTTATTTAGAAAGAAAATAATTATGTTTTAATTAGTGTATTCATTTCTAATACAAGACTCAATTATGTATCTGGTCGACCAAGAATACTAAACTTGTTGGCCCTTTTGGATTTAGTTTCTTGTAATCATGCCAATGTAATTGAAATAAGACACCTGTTCTAGGATTTCTAGGGCTGCGTTGATACTATTTATATTAAATGATGTTTTGTAGAATCCTTAAGAACTATACTTAGGAAACTATAGGTTAGAGAACATAACCCAAAGTTATAAATTGATGATAAGCATAGAATAAAATACTATAATTTTGGTAAGGTATATATTTTTTTGGTATTCCTAGATATATATCCCATTTTGGATACTATAAGTGAATTTGGTTCTGGACTAGATGTACCAAGGAGTAATAACTTCGACAAGGTGTTCGAAGCCTGACTTGTGGTAACATGGTACACAACAACATGCCTTATGGCACACCGAGTTTGAAACTCCCTGGGGATTTTCTTAGGATAATCCATGTTTTATTTACAACTATTAAGAGGAATTTTAATGGATAATGACAATGAATAATCAAGGTTAATCTTATGTTGTTTTATATTTAAAAATAAGGTGTCGTGATTTAGATATATTATATAGAATTATACTGTTTTCTTATAATGAATATTGTTCCTCACAAAATTATTTTTTCTTAAGTCAATGGATGAAACCCGAAGGATTATAGTTAATATCAAACTTGAAGTACAAGGTGGTGAAAATGAGAAACCAAATGATGTTTTGACAGGATTTAAGTATATCATGTTTATTATAAACTAGTTTCCCAAAGTATTATTAACAATGTATAACATTACCAACTATTGAACACACAAAAGAAGAGAAGTATGAACGTTTATAAAATCTTGGGTGGTAGAGACCATAAGAAAAATAAGCCCTAATTTACAACATGTTAGAACAATGGAAGTAGACACCCAAGAATGTGTCTCAATGGAATAAGGAAATGAATTATGTCTGGGAAAAAATATTTAAAGGAAAAAATTGTCATGAAAAAATGAAGAGTAAAATGTAAGGGAATGAAAATCATCCTAATAAATCATTAATAGTTATTTTTCATAAGTGTGAGAATCCAAACATTACCCAATTCAATTCCCTATTCTAGAGGATAAACTCTTGACTAATGATAGATTTATGTCAAAATAATTTGTAGAAGTATTTATGTATAGAGGTTGTATTAAAAACATTAGTTAAAAGAATTTTTATTGATTAAACTTATTTCAAGGATATCCATAATATTCATTTTAGAAATTATATATTTTTTTAGAAATGGATAAAATGTAATCTAGGTTACAAAAAAACAAATTTGGTAAGGGAGAGGGTCTTGAACCCTCGACCGATGGATGATAATGGTTTTACTCCAACCAAGGACCTATGAAATGTCCTGGTTAATGTTTCGTTGTTTTTATTTAAATAATTTGAATAAAAAATTTTAATTATGAACTGGTATTATCACTTTTTAGGATTATAGATTAGTCAATTAACTATACTATTTTTAAAGATAGTTAAAGATATAAAGTTATACTTGCCAATCTTTTTTGGTCCTTAAGATCCTATAGAATTGTATTATTGTACTTTATTCATCAATATTAACATTTTAATGAATTTTTGAATAGATCTAAGACCAACCAAAATTTGAAATTATATTCATATAATTATATCAAGTAAGTATACCTAAGACATAAAATAATTCCTTAATATTATGAAAATCATTATCAAACAAAAATGTTATCCTAATACCTTATTTTTTTCTTGAAATGATGGGATTTTAAATCATCACATATTTATGGATTTGAGGATATAAAATTTACATTTATAAATAAAAACATTGTGATTTATTTCATCAATGACCCCTATAAATATTTAATCTTTTACCCCCAATAACACGTCTCTATTTTCCACTGATGTTCTCCTTATATGTTATTCTATGTGACCATTGTACTTCACATTCTCTATTTTCTAGAGGATGTTGTATGAACCCTAATAATGATGTGGTATTTAAAAATATAAAATATCAAATAACACATCCCTAATATAACGTTTAATTTATGACGATCCAATTTAATTAAGGCAGGGGACAATGTAACACCTCGAAATTCTAAATTGAGATATTTGTATTCGATAACATGTATGACATGCCACACTAAGAGAATAAGGGAATATATTATCTGGATACTTTATAATATATTTAGTATTAAAAATAAGTTTTATATATTTAAATTCACTCAACACTGAGTTAGTTTTTGTTACATGTAGGAGTGACCTTCTTCGATGTCTTCCGTTACATGCAATACTAAGTTTTACTGAACAATAACATATTAAGAAAATATTATTATTCAATACAATATGATATAACATAGACATTAAGTTCAAATTTATGAATAGTATTAAATAAATCATGATACGTTTTGGTTTATATAAGTATAATAATAATTCATTAGTTAACAAATAATAAGAAATGAAAATAAGTACCAATTGAATAAAAAACATTATTCTTTTTATGCTTGAAAAGTAGTTTTTTTCATAATAGAAATAATTAATTAAAATTATGTAATTATTTTAATAAAAAATATATGTTATGTATCCAATAAAATATTCTTTATATTCATCCATTAGGTTTGATATGCATAAGGTAAGAAAAAAAGTAATTTTTTACATAAAAACCTATATTTTTTAAGGCAATTTACCACCTTTTAGTAGAGAATCCATTTTAAATCTGAATTTTGGCACATTAATTTATATAAAATGATAAAATAAAAAAATATTTAAATTATAAACATAATAATTTTGTTAGGGTTAATTTTTTATATTTTTACAAATCATGTCCTTTTTAATGAATAGTTAAAAATACTAAAATTTAGTTCAAAACTACTTTTCATCTAATTTTTTTATAAGGTTAAATTATATTTTTAATTGTTTTTAATGTTTAATTAGATAATATACGTGTCAATTAATAAAATCAATGTCATTTTAGTAAATTTAAATTTAAAATTTATTATAAAAAACTTAACAATCTTTCGTACGTTTTTACTTTCAAAAACTACATTGTCATCCTGCCTATGAGATGAATTTTAAATTAATTTTTGCCAACTCTATGATTGGAATTTGTAAAAATTGATTCCATATTTTCAATTAGAATAATTTATAATTTATAATAGGGAAAACTTTGTTTTTGGAAAAATATATTAGTGAATGTTATTAAAATGAATTACAATGATTAAGGTTAAATTAAGCTTAATAAGTGACTAAACATTAACCATATGTCCCTTAATAACCTATAAAAATTTCTAAGTGCCATTTTATTGTCATATTTTGACTATATAATCTCTAGGATCTAATCGGGTGCATTATTTGATCTACTTGAAACATGAAAAACGTGGGAAGAATTCCTTTGTCAATATATTACAAGAGTGCCAATCGTCCTCCGCTATAAAAGGACGCGATTTCTCCCCATTTATCACACATATTATATGAATTATGTTCCAAAAAGATCTACCAAAATATATTACCAAAATCTATACCCACTACCTTGAATCCTTCATTTGGGAAGAAATCTTTCCAAGGAATCCTTTTGGTATATACTAATAGGAGTTACCCAATTTTTAAGGTAACATTTTCAAAAGATCTCTTTTCTTTCATTTACTCTGAAAAACCTCCAATAATTTTTAACAAATAATTATAAAATGAATAAAATTTGTTAAATATGTTTTTATTCTATTTTATTAGGGGTTCTAGCTATACTTACACACACCTCCATCTAATGGGTGAAAAATATAATGTCTATGTGAATGACGAAATACCGCCTCATGAAACATTGACTATTCATTATCCCTATACCACCTCCCATTGTTAAAATTATGATGAAAACACTATTTATATATGTTCTATATGGTATTTAAAATTTCTTTAATCTTATTTATTAATTTTATAATATATATCATTATACATTACATTTTGTGAAAAAACAATAGCATCATTTGTTGAAGTGTGGACTACAGCCCCCTCAAGTGATGTGATTCGTTCACACAATACATGGAATGTATATAAGATGGGTTTAATTAAAAATATGTTACATACAAATTATATTATATTCATCACATAATCACATTTGTATAAATATAATATATACCATTTTTTATTACCTTTTGACACATTTTAAAAGTGATAACGTTATTCATGGACGTGTTCACTACTGCCTCCTCAACATGATGTGATTACTTTTTCATCACAATAAGCCTAAATATAAGTATATATGATTAAATAATATGTTATTTTTTATATAATTATCATTAAGGAAATATATGGTGTCACTTTACTTATTTCGATAACGATCTTTGACAAATAAGAACGTTACACATGCGTACATACGACCTCCTTTCTCCATGACTGTAACATTGATTCATTTTTCATAACCGTATGTAATGAATATTTTTAAAAGTAAAATTGATATATAAATATGAAAATTATTTCATGATTATTATTCAATAGATTTTATTTAATTACCCCTTTGACCATAGTTGACCTACCAAAGTCGTTTTGACACATAAATCGAAGTTGGTCAAAATGACTGACAAAAATGTAATAGTTTATGTAGTTGTAAAAAAATGGTAATAAGTGAAATAAAATTAATGATAAAAATTAAAAAGGTTATTAATAAAGTATAAAATTATAATTTTTTTTATTATATATGAATTTAAAGGATGTTCATTCGAAAGAAACTCAAGTAAAAGAATTCATGTATCACTTTTCATTCTATGAGGCATACTTTGTAGTTGGGAACCTGATTTCATATATATATTGTAAATAATTCTATATTTAAATGTAATATCATTAATTTTATTATCTTAATTGTATTTGAATGTTTAATTTTATGATTACTGGTTCTGGGATTTGTAATTCATATGTTACCACAACTGTCATGTATTTTCATATCACTTTTTACTTATGAGTGATAAATGTCACATTCACCACTTAATTAATTTGTGTGGTTTATATACTATGAATTTTTATATATTACATCATGAATTCATTTAACTTAATTGAATTTAAAACATTAATTTAATATTATTCCTTCATGAGCTTTAAGATTTAAAATATTTCAATGTTATATGGGATACTTTGGAATGTTTAATGATTATTTTCTTCAGCAATAACAATAATGACCTTTCAATTATATTTAAATTTGATGAAATTATATGAAATTTTTCCTTAAAATCTTTCATTTTCCTCTCATATGGTTATTCATGACCATTTTCACAAAATATTACGTTTTCCCACTCCCAGGTAGTCAAAATGTTTTAAGAAATGTTTAATGAAAACATGAATTTATTTTACTCTTTAGTTGGAGAAACTATTTTCATCTAAATTTTTTTTTATTAAAAACATTTCAAAAATTAATTTAAATTGATTCAATAAATAAATGTTTAACCTTTTTTATTTTACCAATTTTTTTAATAGAATCATCTTGTTGCTTTCCGACAAGGCATTTTCAAGCCTTTTTTACCATGAACAAGGAATAGTATTTTACCTTATATGGAAAGTACAGATTTACCCAGAATCTTTTAATTAAATATTCCTATTAAGTTCAAAAGGTTACCTTTTAATGAATTTTTTTAAAAGTCATTTTGAAAGGAATGTTATTTCAAAAGGTTTTAAAAAATAAGAGGACATTTTCCTCGAGAATATTTTAAAAATATCATTTAATATTATTTATATTCATAAAAAACAAAAAAAACATTATTTTTAGTCTAATTGGGATTTTCTATATTGATACCATAATTATTCACCCTATGGATAGTTTATTATTGATTTTAGCAAGGATAGTATTCACATTCACTTCCTTAAATCATTTTTTATTCCCATTGAAATATTCAATCTCCTATGATCACTGAACATTAAATTTACCCTAATTATCAATTTCATTTATTATGAATGTTACTATTTCCTAAACCATACTCTATTTTACATATAGTGTCTTATTTTATAGTTATTTTATTATTTGGTGGGATATTGATAATTCTATATTATTTATTCAATATGGATATTTTATAAGGCATATTATTTATTTAGATTATTCGATACGAGTAATTCCTTGGACTGGTAATGATGGATGGATCTTGGACTTTATATAGATCTTCTATGAATTGATAGGTACTCATGGGAAAAATAAATTTGGAAAAATAAATTTGTTTCTATACATATTTTGAAACCATATTGTGAAAGGTCTTGACGGTTTATGTTTTCATGTACCTTACACATGATGGCCACTACGAATTCATTTCCCTCATATTAGTTTCTGTTTTATTTATCCATGATATCTTACATAGATAAATCTATGGATACATGTCATTTTATGTTCATTGATTAAATGGTATGTGTTTCAATTTCTTACCTTGCCATATTTATTTTTCCTTATCTAGTTATTTGAGTGGAATGTATTTCTAGTTTTTACCTTTATATATTTTTTATGAACTTCCATCTCAGTTTATTGTGTATATGGCATGAGAGTTCAGTTATTTACCATGTTATAATTATTAATCTCAATTATTAATAATTTCTTTTGTTATATTTTTCTATTACTGAGCATTTCATATCACACATATTATGTTTGTTTCCCCAAGAATCAAATAAGAATACTATGAATATTAGGTATGGAATTACTTGATGGAATAATGTTATCCTCAAAGTCATTTATTTTGAAATAATAAAAATTATGTTTTAATTAGTGTACTCATATATAATACAATAGTCATTTATATATCTGGTTTACCAATACTACTAAAATAGTTTTCCTCTTGGATTTAATTCATTGTAAACATTCTAATATTATTGATAACAAACATTGGTTCTAGTTTTTCTAGGGTCAGGTCTCTATAGGAAGAGGACTGACATTCATGTAATGTCTCATATATAATGATGGATAAAAAGTTTTGAAGATTGAGGTAGTGGAAGTGATTTTTATTTTCACATGAATGGATTATATGTCTTGGGTGATCAATTTAGAAACCACATTAGATCTCTAGTGGCTTGTCATCCATACCATGTGAAAGCCTTTGGGCATTCCACCTTCATTAGGTGATGGCCCTCTATAGTGACCTCAACCCCAGCAGCCTGAAGACAATGCCTAGTACCATTACATTGGAATAATATATAGGGAATAACATCCCAAAGGATTGAATATTTTAGTAGTCTTTGAGAACCATAAATATACATGAGTCTTGTATTACATTTAAAAAAAATTAAACAAATATTTTTGAGAATAAATCTATTCCATCTAGAGTATCCATGCACACCAGTGATAAAAATATTCATGGAATAATAGGTAAAGGGAAAAAATTAAGGGTGAGCTAAAATGATTAGTAAGGGTTAAGTACAAATGAAGATATTATGAATAAATATATAATAATCAATAAGTAATTAAAAAAATAGAAAAGTAAATATCTGAGCAAACATTCCATTAAAATAATTGAATAGAAAAATAACTGGTACGGTAAATTACTAGAAACACATTCCATTCAATCAATAAACTAACTATAATATCTACATAATGAATAATCAACAAGTAAAGTATAATTATTGAACACACATGCCATGTAATCAATAAAATGATAATGAAAAACATCTAGAGATAACGTCATAGTGAAAATATATTGGATAATAATAACTAAATACTAAATGAAGTAAATTCATAATTACTAGACTAAATGTTTCATAGGTACATGATACCTTTACTTTAATCATCTATCATAAGGATTGTTTAAAATATATTAGGTTAAAACCCCACTTTGTTGAGCCTAACAAACTAATTTATCCTATTAGACAACTGATGCATCTAGGGGCTTGGATTACATAGTCCCTAACCCGTGTATCGAATGTACAAAACATTAATAATATATTGAAAATTTATTTAATTCAAAAAAACGGTTCCCAATAAAAGATCTATTTTGATAAAAGAATATTGATTTACCTATATTTCTCAAGATATTAAATAACATTAAATATAGTACATAGTATATAGAAGTGATATATTGTATAATAAATAAACATATTCATGATATTTAAAATTGATATTTAGGGGAAATATATTGTCTAATGATTATGGGAAATTTAAAATTTCAATTTAATGTTATTAAATAAAAAATTAATCATTTAAGGGAATGTCAATACTTTCCTTAGTCAAAATATGGAATGAATATAATGTCTACATAGTGGAGTAAGAATAAGTGGTTATTTTCATTGATCATTATAAATACCATAAATATATATTTAAAAAATTCTTGATGAAAATATCTTTCTAATTTGGAAATACATTTGAAAATTAATTTTCATTTAAAATAACTTTTAAGAACATTTTATTTAAAAATATCCTCATAATGTTTCATGGGAATCTTCAAGGAAATGATGGTCATGATAGAAGGTAATTATATACATGCTGTAAATTTAAAAATAACATTTTTTTAGCAAATGGGTTCAGGATCAACCTCATCTTGATTCATACTCATTGATGTTTGGGGTATAATGAGAGGGCATTATATCCAACAAATATAACCCTTATATGCTACGATAAGATAAATAAAAGGATAACTAGGAAGATCATTCTCAAGGATCGGTTTGAGGATCTCACATATAACATGAGTTTATATTAATCTATAAAGAAAAATCATACAATTTCATGCTTAGAATAACTTATCTTCATATCCATGTAGCGATACCTCTAACATTTCATAAATTATTGAAATACCATATAAAAGGGACGATCAATATACTACATGTTAAAATAACGTATTCTTTTCCTAAAAATCCATTTGTACTTAGATATTTTTTTAAATTAAATAAGGAAAAAATTGATGATGATATAATGGTTTAATCCACTAATTGTTTTGGGATCACCCATTTGAATCCATGGAGCATGCTTGGAAATGATTATGTTCTACCTATAAATATGATTGAGGTATCAGAATCAATCCTTGTAAGATTTTGTGAATCACATGCTTTATTGGATCATATCATTGTGATAACAGTCACATCAGCTAAAGTGGATTTATAAAAAGGGGATAATTCTAATGCACTATCAGGATATGATCATTCCATCATGCCATCCACAAAAATTGTTGATTAAAATATATTAATTACAATATAGGATGTCCAGGCTCTTACAACCCCCAATGGAAGTATAAAAGAAAAAAATTAAACCCTAGAATCTCTTTGTGGTGACTTTGAATGTTTAATATGAAAACATCACTTAACTTGTGATTCCATTCTCTTGATAGTGATATATATTCCACCATATTACCCACAATATATGAAAATTCATGCACAGTCTCAGATATAGAAGAGGAATTGGATGACCTCAGATACTCCCCTCCCATATTTGAAGAAGGTGTCTTCACCACCATCGATGAGCTCAGGTAGCTGAATCTAAGAATATAAGATGACCCAAAACTTAAGTTCATTACTGCCACCATACCTCAATAGGAGAATGAAATATATATTTCATTTCTGAATTAGCCTCGATATGTGTTCACTTGGAATTAGACAAAAATTCTTAAGACAAACCCCAATCTATGTATGCTTCACCTAGGCTTTCTCGATGACGATCATGGTTTCATGAATGAACGTCTATCATACTAAAAATTTAGAATTGAATGTTGAAAAATTGATCAAATATATATTTTTAAATTATTTTCACTACCCAAAATGGTTCACCAAAATTGTCCCTATCAATAAAAATAATAATGAGACTAAGTTTTATATCAATTTTAGAGACCTTAATAGACACTGCCTGGAAGACGCTTTACCACTGACGATCACATAACTTTTTATTGATTACACTATAATATTACAAGGAATTTACTTCTTGGATGAGTATCCATGGTATAATAATATTAATATGGACCCTAAAGATGATGAAGACACTACCTTTAGAGCACCTTAGGGGATCTTTTTCTACCAGGTCATACACTTTCGATTAAATAACACTGATACTAATTACCAATGTTCCATGTTTCATATAATTAAACCATTCATAGAAAAAATAAAGAAATGCTATGTGGATGACCATGTAGATAATTCTTGACTACGATGTGATCACCTCGTGGATCTCCAAACAATATCCAGCAAGATGTAGTAGCAAAATTTGAAGATAAATACTCAAAATTATAATTTCAGAGTAGTATAAGGGAAATTCCATGGATTTATAGAATGGAACGATTTCATCATGGTCAGTACATAAAATACTATTTTAATCCAAGAAATTTCACCCCCTCAGAATTATAATGATCTGAGGGGGCTCTAAGGACACCTCACTTATATTTGACATTTCATAGCTAACCTAATTGGAAAATCTCCCCAATTAACTATGTTCATGAAGAAGGGTTTCTTCTTCTGAATGGATGAAGAATACCAAAAATACTTTTATAATATGAATTAGTACTTACTAAACTCCCCAATCATGATGCATCTGGTTGAGGTAAATCTACTTATCTTATATGTGGACTTAATATAATGATATCTTGGTTCTTTCCTCACAAAAAAAAATTGACGCGGGGAGTGAAAAAATAGTATAATATATGTTGGAAAATTATAGGTATTGAGATATGGTACTAATATATTTAAAATAACTACCTAATAATCATATATATAGTAAAACATATGAGACATTACTTGTAGCATCATGAAGTACACATAGTCTCTCGCATTTACCCACATAAGTGAACCCTTTGTCTCCCTATATTGACAGGGATGTTGTCCCGATGGAAAAATATTCTAGAAAAAAATGACATCTAGTTAATTTAAAAAATTGTAGTTAAATGGGAAATATCTAATTGATTTCAATGGACAACATGATACCTTGGAATGTAAACCAGTGGACATTGAAATTGGAGAAGAAGAGGTTGTTTATTTGAATCAAAATCCTTGGATATGGGAAATATATTTTGATGGTGTCTCTTGAAGTAATATTAGTAAGAGGATGGATAAACTGAATCTCAATTGTGTTGGTATTAGGATTGTATTTGTCTCCTTATAGAATTAAAATTTTCCCTACACCTTATCACTTTCTAGAGGCTTCACTAATAAGGATCCTGAATAAGAATCCTTTACTTCTAGTGTAGAAGTAACCATATAGATAAAAATAATATCTCTGAACATCAAAGGGGATTCATAGGTAGTGATTAAACAAATAAAAAATTATTATAACCCCAAGAAGGAATAATTGAACCCTCTCATCAACAACACTAAAGGGTTGATGGAAGAATTACCTATTGAACCAATGTTTCATAACAAACCTTGATCCAAAAATTCTCGTGAATACTCTCTGGATAATGAAGCCATAGTCTCAACCACCCTGATTAGGATGAAGTGGTTTTCCTCATTAAGAATCAAAGATTAGAATCATCAGCTATCAGTTGTGACATGGAGGAAATCAACCAATTTAAAAATTCCCCAAAGCCTGATAAAATTATATCCACCCTTAGATTGATAGAGACCATATTTTATTACTTCAAAAAATGGAACCCTTCAATTAGATCAAGATGGATGGGAATATAATCAATTATGGGTAGTGAAATTTACTATTTGAGATGGGTTAAAAGGGATAAAATACCTCTAAAAATGAGGCTTTGATGGAATCCTCCTCATTTGCATAAAATAAGAAGAGATTCCCATTACGATGGAGAATTCCATGAAGTATCCTACACCGACCATTATTACCATACATGACACTCAAACCAATTTAGGAGGCACTGTTAACAATGAAAAAAATGATACATGACTCTGTAGAATTCAACCTAAAATTTCATGCATTCTAGATTCATGAAAACTTCATCCATCAACCCCCAAAATTTCTACATATAACTAAATATTTCTTATCATTTTATATAGGGGGAATGATATTTTGGGCCCATATCCCCCATCCACAACTAAGATGTTTAAGTAAATCATTAATTCTATTGACATATTTTAATAATGAGATGAGTCAATACCCCTCAGGGTTGTCTAGATGAAAAGTATAATTTACATCATAAATTACATTATCATAACCATATTTAATGTTCCTCAAATGATATTGAGATACAACGACACTAACTTATGTTATACTAAATTGATGCAATTATACCATGAATAAAACATCTAATATAAACTTTCTTATTGATATCATGAAATAGAAAATGGATAAATAGAGGTATATAATAAGACCCTTTCAAATACACTCTATATATTGGTGGGAAATTGAATGATGTCCTACATGGAAAAGCTCCATCATGATTTTTGGGCCTACCATAAAACCACATGAACTTCCACACACGATACTCCATATTTGTTGGTATATATAACGAATGTAGTGTTTCTCCATTGAAGTAAATTTCCCTTTCCCGAAATAGATCTACGTGTAAAACTCACAAATGATGAGAAATTTCAATAGTTGTAGGATAAGTTGGAGGAACTCAATGAGAGAAGGTTGTGTACACTATAGAACCTCTATGTCCATCAAAATTAGATTGTGAGAGCCTTTAATAAAAAGGCTTTCTTAGGATTATTCTTTCATGGGGAACTAATATTGGCTATTATAACACCAATGATAATAGGAATAAAACATAGAATTCTTGAACCAAAGTGGAAAGAGACTTACACTATACATAAGGTCTATTCCATTGAAGCTTACTCATCTGCCACAGTGGATGTAGAAGCTGCTTCTCATCCCACTAATGCAAGGTTTCTCAAGAAGTATATTTCATAGCTTTTCTTAGAGATTTCAAGTCTTGGAAGCATGAATTGATACTACGTAACAACTTTTGTCCTTACCACATGATCTTAAAATGAAAGGAATACAACCTTATTATATAATGATAATATATTTATAAATGTACTCACCACATGAAATTATATAGGTTAGAAGAAGTCATTATCACATATTGTTAAACTTCATAGAGAAAATTAATTCCTAAATGGTTCACTATACATGAGGTAAATCTGTTTGAAAATAATGATGTACTCCCATAACTGTGAGTGAGTTAGATCCACATAAGGAACCATACCATTAACCAAATATGTGTGGCATGATTCCTACTATCATATGATATGTATTGAAATGCAGATCCCAAATCCTAGGTCCGACTGCAATATAAATTAAAAAATCTATCCCTCTACATATGGGTCAGAAATTTATGTAGAATTTCCATTTAAAAACAACACATTTCTTGATTCCAAATGTCACTAGATATGTAGTGACACCAAGATCTCAAATCCTTCATCCAGATGTAATATAAAGGGAAACAATTTCCCCTATGTGTATGGGTATAAACTTCACGAGGATTTTTCTATTCAATAAGTACGTGTGTCTTGATTACAAATATCATAGGATATGTAGTGATTCCAAAATCTCAAATCCTAGATCCAACCAATATATAAAATAGAAAAATTACCTCCTATACTTATGGATCAAACCTGCATAGAGTTTTTTTTTCATTCAAGAACTATATGTGGCTTGATTCTTGGTATGATAAAATAATTTTTTACACCAATATCCAACATCATGTGTCTATCCAAAATATAAATAGTAAAAATATTGTTACCCACTCTCTGTATATGGGTCAGGCCAACATAAATAATTTTCCCTTTTAAGAACTATGTGTGTCTTGATTCTTATTACTATATTATAAGTAGTGATGCTAGGATATATAATCCTAGATCTATCCAAAACATATAAAATGAGTTAAATTCACTCCTCTAGGCATATGGGATGGACCTATGAAAGGAACTACCTGAGAACAATGTGTGTCTTTATTTTAACTATCACAAGATACATAGAGACATATTTATCCTCCATTATAGGCCTATCCATGAGTAATCACCACTCCCAATCATATCCTCCATGAGAGTTAGATCAATTTAGAGGTTATATAACAAAATAAATTGTGAGAACTCAATGTATTCCACATCATTTACTCTCCCACAGATTAAGAAACTACCAAGTAGTCCCTAGTTTCTTAGAGCAGGCTTGGATAAAGAGTGCATAGGGAACCTAGAAATCCACTTTGGTCGGTGTGAAAACTGTATGTCTTGGACAGAGAAACATGTCATAGTTATAAGAAGTAAAACTAAATTAAAACAACCAAGTCACATGATGTAATATTCCAAAAATAAATCTTGTCACTTGTTGCTAAACTATATAAAAAGAGGTCTTTAAATTTAACTATGCATTTCAACTGATGGTTGTGTACTCAAGAATCACATGTTTTATCCCTTTTCGTTTAAATTTTATCAATATACAATGATTTATCCATTAGGGTGAAAAAACCTTCTTGAATATTATGTTCTCCATGAAGAAACTTCATATCATCGATATCTAAGATGATACTAACCAATTAATAGAGTTGATATCCTTATATTGAAACTTAATAGACCTTGGCCTCTCTAAATATATGTTCTCTCATATAGTAAACTAGTAATAGGGATTGGATAATCCAAAGGAAATCCATTTTTATTTTTTGGTTAATTAAACAATTCCAAATATCTTAGTCCAATAGGATATTTAGTCCTAGAGGAGTGGACCCCCTTAAACACAAGATTTATTATCCTAACTATATGTAATATGGTCAACAGTCAATACGGTGGGTTGAACTATTCACACAACTTTCCAACTCCATTTAACTCAGATATTATTGGGTTATGATTTAGACCTTCCATAACCCAACTATTCAAGAGGATTTAGAAAATCTTGATGTTACACATATGAGCATCATACCAATTTTCAAAGTAATATTGTGACATACTATTCTTATAAAATTCCATTTAGGGGTATGTATCTCATGTGAAGACCTAATTTCCTATAGTTACTTACTCCTATTGGAGAAACGTCCTAGTTTAATGATGTTAAACAACACAAAATTTGCAAAGTAACATGAAATAATGCTCCACGACATATGGTCTATATTGAAAGACCTAAAATTGATTAGATTTGGATATCCTATCTAAGAATATATGATAGGGTTAAATTTTTTACATCCTCACCATAACAAAATATATAATTTCCCTATACTAATGTATGAGAACAATATATATATACAACGCCTTAACTAACCTCTATGTCATGACTCACTAAGGGAAAAAGATAGAATACCCCTCTATCATACATATGATTCATATCCACACAGAGTGATCTTTTTATAGGATCTAAATACAGAATGATTCCTTCCATCACAATATGAATAATGAACACTAGTATTTCCCAACAATAAAAATTGTATATTCCTTAGTTTAATGATGGTGGATTAATATATAATCGCCTTTTCTACATACAATCCATGTCTTCATATAAATTTATTTCACATGAGATAAATTTGAACATGAAGGGATATAGAATATGACTACCCATCAATAGACCTGTACATGGATAAAATGTGGTTCCCAATTCTAAATTCCCCAAACTCATGAAAACTTTCCTCAAGGATATCTTGTAAAATTTCACATTATTCCCCATATCCTTAATGCATGATAGTAAATTAAAGGAACATGACACCATCACAGGATGTCAAACTAAATGAAAAATACATCCCCACCACAATACATAAAATTATTCATACTATCTCCCATTATCACCCATTATCAAAGGTCCACAAAAGACTAAACATGGTCAACCAATTTTTGGTGAGATTCCAAAACTTTTCTAAGAACCTAAATTTATAAATTACAGTTTGTCTATTGATAAATTTTTGATCCCACAAACCTTTCATGACTCTTGGAAAGTATAAAAGGTCACTATATTTTACCATGCATGATATGGATCTATATAAGGTCCTTTGACCTATCAACTAGAGGTATCTTGTCCTTGTATGAAGGGACTTATAATCATTGTGATCCTGGGCATCAACATGGGGGATTTCATCACCATTGAGTGATTTAGGATCATCTTTTGAATGAATTTTACATACAATTAGTCAGGACCTGAGGACCATGAACCATGATTTAAAGCATTTTCATCTCCTACTCAGAAGGATATTGGAGTACTTTTGACAAGCAGAATATGAATTATGATAAAATGTAAAACTCTCTCATGTCAAGTCAACTTGTTTCATGACATTCAGTTACATGAAATTTTTTCAAAGATATATGATTGTAAAATTTATCCTTTAATGGTTCAAATTTCAAGGCTCTAATGTTCTAGTGAAAGTGACATAATTTTTTTGTTGAAAAACCATAATGGGATGTCTTAAAAGAGTCAAGTATCTACTTTATAAAATCTATATATCGAGGTCTTATGAAAAATTTAGAGTGTCAAAAAGGAATAAAGATCATGTGGCTCATCTTTTGGCTATAGTAAAACCTGATCCATGATCCCTGCACAACTTGGTCCAAGAAAAAGTTAGAGTAATTTTTTATCACATTTCCACTCCATGATAACATGTCCACTATATAGAGACCAGACTTTTAGGGTTCCCACACCCTTTTTGAATAAAAAATTATCCACAAATGACCTTTATATCATTCATATCTTTGTTGATACCAACCAATTCCTAATTTTTTTATTCTTCTCTTGGTGTGCCATGGACTGTGGGCTCCATGGCTCTTGATTCTCCCATGTATAAAAATGGTAATAGACACTATTTAATCTAAAGTTAAACCACTAGGATTCAATCATGAATAACACAATGACTAAGAATAGGTTCTTAGTGTATGTCTTGGTCCTAGAGGAAAATCCGTCTTTAAACCCAAGAGTTAATTACCTGAATATATTGAATATAAAATTCTTCCATTATCATTGGTTGACCAATACGTTCTAGTCTCCAACTATTGATAAATATTATATTCTTGTGTAATGAATTAAACTTATCATGGCCAAAATATTAAATTAGATTCGAAATTCTGGATGTTATGTCACCATTTACTATGAGCATTCTCAAGGTTGTCATGTGATGTTCTATTCCAAATCCTTTTGATAGCCCACAACATGTGACCATAAAACTCATGGTGTAAGGACTGAGAATTACAACCATGAAATAATCTATGACAGGGTTCTAGAAACCCCTTTTTATATCCTTCTCACAACTTCCAACTTCATCGTACTTATCCTTCAGTCATCAAAAACCTTTCATGGAACTTGGAAAGAAATGGAGACCCCTATTCTTGAACATAAAATAATAGATATGGGATCATGCATAAGGGACTCTAAACCTTCAACTAGAGGTCTATCGTCATTATAAGAAAGGTCCTCATATCATCATGATACCCAACAACACTGTGGTGGAACTCATCAGCTTATGGTGTTTTGTGTTTATCCTTAACGTGTATTCCCTATTCTAGATGACCTGTTTCAAGTTCTAGACATGTGGTTTACAAAACAAATATTCCAACTATTCAATTGGTCACAAAATAGATCAAGATAAATCCTATTATGGTTTTAGGGTGTCACAATCCATAATGTATATTCAATCCTTTATGTTTTCTACAAGAACATAGGGTACTGAAACCATTCATGAAAATTAATTTTTTTTAATATAAATTAAGAATTCATAGTATCAGATCCATTGAGGGGGAAATCGTTCATTATAATCACATTAGGGATGAAAGGTTCTCAAACCCTTCATGAATACCTAACCATCACTACCAATAACGGCTGTTCCAAGCTAGAATACCTTAAACTAATGAAATAGATGGTCCTAGCCAGAAGAATATAAACCAAAAGAACATAATCTTAAAGCTAGAATACCTTAAACAGAAATATTAGGTGGTTACATCTAAATGTCCCTAAAATATGAGAATATAAGGATTGATAAAAATGACCATAAACTAAAATAATATAAAGGATTATCACGAAGACCCAAAACTACAACAATAGATGATCTATTCTAAAATACCCTAAAATAAAATAATGGATGATTTTATCTAAAAAAATTTATACTAAATTAATATATGGTCCAATATATAAGACCCTTAACTTAAAAAACATTCTAGTTTTCATTTAGTATAAAATTTAAAGATACACTGTACTTTTTAAGTTGAAAACCTAAAAAGGGAACCCTGATAAAAATATGAGTAATTATTCTCTATATTGATGACTCATGAAATGGGAAATGAATAAAATGTTTTTTTTGAAAAAACATAAATGGGTGTGTTAATAAAAATCCAAGTTTATTCCCACCAATCATTACCCATATGAAACTTGAAAAAAGATAATAAAATAATAGAAGGGTACAAAACTTGTAGTGAACATTATTTTTCTCCAGAAAAAATCTTTTAATGCTCACTAGGTCCATTGACATAGAAATATATTATATTAATTTCCCACTGAGATATATTAACATATATTAACCTTTCAAACTCGGTGATCCTAGGAAAATTAGAGTAGATATAGAAATGAAGAATTTCATTTTTATAGTCATTAATATGTAATTCTCAAGAGAAATCAATTATTATTTACTTGTTTAGATCCATGGATTTTTGCTTTTACAATGTATTTTAAAATTTATAGGTATATTTGATGATCCATATAATATCCATTCAATGAAATTCTTCTAACATTAGAGAATGAAAGGAATAATGAAAATGATATGTAACATTTGAAAAGGTTTTTTCATTGATAATGTATATAAATATGGAAGAATATCAATATACAAGAGTATATCCCTTTTATATTAAAAAAACTAATGTTTATGAAACTGTAGGTCCATTACAATATTTGATTAGTGGATTCCTTGGCCTTTTCTCACTTATTATATAGTAAGGCCATAGAATTTCATAAATGATCAAATGATTCATTTTCTACCTCATCAATTTTCTAAAATTATTATTACCTTATAATAGCATCAAGTATGAACTTATCTTCCATGTTATAGACCCCCTATTACTCCAATATAGTTTTCTATATGGTTTGCAGTGTATGTTAAAATCTAGAAAACTCCTCCTAATGATTAATTATTTTAGACTACCATAATCTAATATCACCCATCCTAGAGTTGATCATGATCCAATAAGGCATTTCCCTTAATTTATAATCAGAAGCCTTGTTGAGGGAATCATCCTACCTTTGTTTGACAGAAGTTGAAGACTCTATCACTGCTAACCTTAATTCAAGGCCCCTCTTCTACTCTATCTATGAAATCACTTCCGTCACCCAAGGATGGATAAATGTATAGTAAAATCAACCATATAAGAGAGAGGTAAACATATAATTTAGATGACCAAGTTGTTCCTTAATCTCCTCCAAAGGTCCCTCTTGTATTAGGGTCTAAATATCCACCCAAACATGCTGCCTCATTAGTTGATATAGAATATCCAACTCTGAGCCTCAACTCAAGATCAATATGGGAATAAAAATATATTCCCAGACTATGTATTTGAGCAAGGGGTTGTACTCATAGCCTTTGATTAGTCGATTATAGACACATCCCCCACATTAGTTGACTCAGTTAGGAGAAATCCTAAAGAATAAGGGACAATAAATTATGATATATGAGGTAAAAGTAACATAATAAGAGATACAACGGATTACCAGTAAGTAGTTGAATAATATAATATTTTAATATAGTTAATGCTTGTGATAAATGATGGAAAAATACCTTTCTTTTTTCATTATTTTCCATGTCTATTTCCCCCACCCCATCATATAAGGAAGAGGAAACACCTTCTTGCAATGAGTGACTTGTTGGATCCTCTAATGTTTTCTCCCTCCGCATTGTTCATTCTCCACCATTATGGTAATTATGAGTGAATAAATGTTATGTGACATAATAAAAATTGTATAATTTTTTGTTGTAATAAGTTCCCTCATTTACCTTGATAAATTTTCATCAAGGATAAAGATGCAGTTTAATAGCTACCAGAACTAGCCTCCCCTTGAATTGCATTTTCACAGGTCAGGTCAAATGGTACAACTGCTGGAGCGTCAGTAGGGGGAATTAGGTCTGACCTTGTTGGAACATCATCTATTTACAATTCTTTATGGACTAGGTCATCTTTGAAGATTCCACTAGAATGACTGAAATCCCACCCATTCCCTCAAGAATAGATGTATGTTCCTCTATAAGGGATTAGTTAGTACCTTCACATTTTGATAGATCAAAATGAGCTACTAAATGTGTAAAAAATAGAAAAAAATTAACAGATAATACCTACTTGAGGATTCTTGGTGAGAGGGATCTTATAGTTTAGTACACTTCATTTTACCCATTCCTCTTGGAGAAAGGGCCTTCGTAAGGGGTTGTTGTTGAAGGAGTTGTGGAAGGAACTGATGAATTATATATTGAGACACTTTGGGAATAACTATTTTCATTCTCATCAAAACCATTTGATCCAAGGAGCCCTCATCATCAATTCCATGATCACTTCCCATTTCATATTCGGTATCCATACCCTTGGAGAATATACTGGGGATGACAGGAGTGACTGATTCTCTATATATTCTTTCCATACCCTTGGAAATGAAAAACAGCTTATTATGTATTAAATGGTAGAACAACCATTTGAAAATGATATAATGGATAGTCTTAATTCTTCTTCAACATTATTGTCACTATTTTCATCCATAGAAATATCCATCATTCTAGGATCAACCATCCACTGTATTGGGGGTGAGTAGTAGATCTATCCCTTCATGATTTTAATCATCACATAATTATAACAAAATAAATACTCAACCTCAATGGTCTATTTTTAGAAGGAGATGCATGTAGGCGGAGAAAAAAATGTGATTACTTATAAGAGTATCTCCACCTGGTGTAGTACCCCCCGATGTTAAACTTTAGAGTTCACTTCCCTCTAGTTTCTCCCTTTCTAAAATGCAATGGGAAATAATACTATAGATGCAACCTCTCTTATCAGTACTTTGTTCATTATAGCTAATCCAAATGACTTTTATCATGTTATAAAAACTGATGTTTAATTTTTAAAATCTTTTTGAGGCATCTCCTAAGTTCATAGTTTAATAAAATCAACTTTCTTTTTAGGAATTGGATTGGATTCAGTGTTCAGTTGTGACTTTATAGCCTCATGTACTATTGAGGATAATTTATGTTTCAGATACCTGAAAATCAATATATCAGTATATTGGTGAGAAGCACCAATGTTAGAATTTTTTGAATAAATTTCAATCTAAATTAGAGTCTCAATTCTTGTAAATATATCCATAACTAACAAGCCACCATTGGGTGATTTTTGGACGAAACATGAAGAGGGGTAGAACATTTTTAATGAATTCATCAAAATTGAAAACTGAACTAACCAGATGCATACCAATCATATATAATTATACCATAAATTTAAATAGACATGATTACCACATGGACTAACATCATATAATCCCAATCCTCAGAACATTCCTCATCATTCAAATTTATACAACTAATGGGAATCCTATAGGGTTTTGATGAAAATCAATCATGATGGACCATGCATTCCCTGATTTCCTAGTGTGACGTGATTAACCCTGATAATTAACCACAAGAAAGGATTAAAAAAGAATTTCGAGATTTTATAGATTCTATGGTATTCATAGCATTCTAGGTGAACCCCATCCATCCCCATAACACAAAGAAGGGACTATAGATTCTATTTTGGGATATTTCTATGTAAATATGAAGCAAGAGGTAGTATAGTTTGTTCAATATACTAGTGAAAAACAGAATATTCCTGCCTCAAGAAATATATTTTTCCATCAAAATGGTGGAAATTTTGACTCCACCCTTCACTCAGGTCAGAAGACGGTATAAAATCAGGAACATATAAAGAATACTGACCAACTGAATAGCTTGGTCAATGTTTGGACAAACCTCCCACTTCTAGTTATTTAATGAACCCTATTCAAATGTGGGATATTTGGAACCCTCATCACTATTGGAATATTTTTTGGGACAAGCATTTGTCTTTTTGAATATGTGTTTATAATGGGACTTCTTAATAAAATATCCCACTATTTTCATAATTAGGATGTCTACCCGAGAAAAATGAGCCTTCATGGGGCCCTTTTTAGACAGAATAATAAAGTCCCTTGAAATGGGAAGGTTCTACTCTATTTCATCTTAGATTGAAGATGAAGGAATAAATTCATCATACATATCCCTTAATATTAGTGCAATATATCTTTTTTTGACATATCAAAAGTTGATGCTGACTTTTACATGCATAAGATGGAATGTGTTCATATCTGGACTCTAATAACTAACAAATTATTCCATAAAACACTTATTATAATAAGTTTTTGTTTTCTAGATCCATATGGATGTGTACATCCTGGTTTTTTAACATTAGTGGAATATTCGAAAGCAGTATGTTTCACTAAGAAGGGCCTACCGTAGTCTATTCTGACACTCCCTCCTGATCGATGGTCCTAGATAGGTTGCCATTTTAACCTATAAGTTATGAAAAATTTCCACATTATTAACTGGTACATATAGATATATGAATTTTATTTATGATGTATTTCTACAATGTCTATTGACATAAACACCAATATATACCTGCATGAGCATTTTTCCATTGAAATAATGTGGTCCATATGGGTGATATTTTTTCATAAGGTATTATGGGTCATTATAACCCAAAAGGGGAAAATTGATGATAGTGGTTATAAGATAGGTGTTTCATTTATGAGGAAAACCTATAAAGGGGTAAATAATCCATATGGGGATATTACATATGACTTATCCTAATACGGTCTAATTGATTCATCTAGGATGACTAGATAATGGAACGATGGACAAAATCCACACATGTAACTATAGAATGATGATGATCCATCATTACCACATCCGTCGTTTTTAAAACCCTTCACGAACTGGAAGCCTTCTATATTGTGAAAGAGGAAAATGTTATATACGCAAGGAATTCAACTAAAAATAGTAAAAAATGCATAGCTTGGTTAGTGTCTTGTTAATTTCATGACCCAAGTAAGGATTCATGGTCTCATGAACTTTTATAGATCTTATAAATCACATAAAACACATAACATCTCATGATTTAATGGTATATTATTATATTTTTAATCATATGACAATGTGATATTCACATGTGCCATGTAATAATCATGCAATCACGTGATATAATAATTAGTTCATGAAAAGCCTCTTGGAAAACCATGTGACTGAGAACATGAATCAAGGTTTAATCCAGTTGTCATGTTTTTTTGTAGATTATGTGAACAAGTAATGAGAAAAATCAATCTTGAAAAGATATCACATGATTGGATCTCGTGAATAATTCTCTATATGGGGGTAATGTAAAGCATTATTTGGAAGCAGTCTTATGAAACTATCACACAAGAGGGTAGATAACAAGATATATAAAGTTACAATTCACCAGTTTAATGAATGGATCGTTGATCCCCTATATATAGGGAGAACCTTTGAAATACTAAATGTCACCCGGAAGACTGAAATACCCTTTGAAAACTGACCAGTGGAATCCCAAGGGACTGATGAAGGAATTTAAAAACCCCAGAACTGATCCCTTTCCCCTTCAATAAATTCTTCTGATAGGGTGATCTTTGATTATTCCCTCTAAATGATCATAAAAAATTATGGTATCGAATAAATAACCAAAGCATATGTATTATCTTGTCCACAAAACAAAGGAAAGAGAAGCATTTATATAAGAAGATCATGTGTCTAGGTAACACATATCATAAGACCCATATGATGAAATGTGATCGCAGGACCCTCGGATCATGACACAACCATATTATGTGTTCCATGTGATATAATATTTATCATATAAATTCCATTCAAAAAACCCTTATAATCGTACAAATCCCTCATTATAAAGTCTAATTCGTCATGGGAAGTGATTTTGACAAGTCTTCTTGACTATAAGAAACTTTCTCAGATGATTTCCCCCAATCATGGGACATGTAAACCAAATGAAACCTAAAAATCACCCAATGAAACTTATAAAATTAAGGATAAAAAATGAAGAAGCTTCATGAGGTGTAATTTACATTGATATTCACATGAAGTTATTATACAAACCACATCAAAAGTTTGATGATCACATGAGATCCCCTGTGGCATGTGATCCATGCCATGCAGAATCCTTTGTTCATGTCACCTTCAACATGAGAAGGTATTCAGACACATACCTTCAATCACGCAACACCCTAATGGATAATCAATTTGAAATTATGAATGTCATTTAAAATAGATAATAAAAGATAAAAAATGAGATAACCTCATATGAGGAAACATTAAACTGGTTTTTAGGAAAAGGGATTGTGAGACTCATTTTATCAGTGAATTAATTGTGTGAAGTCCCTTTGAAATACCAGTTTTATCTTTTAAGGGCCACTTGAATTCTTTATTGATATCACAAAGAGCCATAGACAAGTCTTCCTTGATCTCATAAAATCCTAGTCAATATGTGACCGGATTTCATGAATACCCCCAGAAATGTTGGCCCAATATTACAATGTTAATTATTCATTTCCAATTGTTTATAAAAAAACACTTTGACAAACTGTTGGTCTAATAAATAGGGTGAGGAAGGATTGATCTGATGGTTACTATTTATCATGCAACACAAAGATAATTCCATGGATGAAATATGGGAGGTTCATTCCAAACATGCGATGATACACTAACTCAAGACCATATCTATGATATACATATAGTGAAAGTAGCATAGATTTGATGTAGAGTGGCTTATAAATTCATCACCCTTGGAACTAAAAACACACACACAAAGGTTCTAAGAGGATAGACTTGACTTCTCTAAGAGAAAATACATGTATTCTCAATGTTCATTCACTAGATAAAACCAAAGGAACAACTTAATAGTTTTTGAGACATGTATATATGCTTCATGTGATCATCTAATTAGTAACACTATGGACTTATTGTGTGCTAGTGAATTAACAAAAAAGAAGTATTCGTATATTTACTCCATCAAGAGGTGTCTCAAAATGCCAATGCTTTCAAAAAATTGAGGCTTGTATGTGACAATGGATGAGAAAAATGGAGGCCTTACATGAAGATTGAGAAGATAATTTTCAAGTGATTGGTTGAGGTTCTTTAGATGAACTTTTAATTATTAATTAGACAAAACTCAGGCATGTCATCCAAATCACATGAAGTCATCCAAAAATTTCATCCAACACATGTGATGTCCTATAAACATGTCATCCAATTAACGTGAAGTCTTCTAGACATATCAAAAGATTCATGAGATGTCATCTGGACACCTTAGGGAATTAATAATATATCCTTTGAACAAGTCACCCAATTAATGAGATGTTCTATAGATACATCATTTAAGCCAAAAAAATGTCCACCATACTAGTTAGAAAAGACTTACGGATACCTTTGGACATATCAATAATGTCATGTGAAGTCCTTTGAACATTTTATCCTTGTCATTCGATGTAATTCATACATGTTATACAAGTCATGTGAAGCCTTTTTTATATATTCTCCAATCCATGCGAATTCCTCTAAAATTGATATCTAGATCTTATGTTATCTCTCTAATATGTTATCCTTGATCACACAAAACCCGTGGATGTGTCAGCATTGGTCACACAAATATTCTCTAAACAAGTCATCTAGATCACACAACCACCCTCAGAAATTTACGCCAAACAACTAGAATATGTCTATAAATCCATAGGCATGTTTGGTAGAAAATTCGGTCAAGTCCTATATTAATTATAGATATTTTAGGTAGACCATCACGCCATGTTAGACAGACACATTTGACATGCCAGGTAGACACCATCAGACTTATACTCCTTATCTTGTAGTAGTACTTGGGCATGTTCCCTTGAACCATGTGAACCCCAAACCTTGGGTATTTGGATAGGATTTCCATTTTCATATGGGATGTGTCGAAAATTGTTTAGTAATGGATTCTAATAAAAACCAATGGGTATTATGGGATCCTCATGACATACATACATTCTCACCTGGCCACTCAGGGTTAATACTCTTTATCCATTAGAGGGTAAGGTTCAGATATCTTTCAATGGGAATCCACCTTGGTGTATGTCTCTCCGTATCTCAAATACTCTAACCCATGGGGCCCAAACTCTATAATGGGATTATTGTTATTCCTCATAAATCATCTGATTGAGAATATAATTAAACTATAAGGACTTGGGTTCCTCCCATAAACAAGATACGTAGGACACATTCCTAAGTCCCAAGCTCCATATCAAAACACCCCATTTGGGTTTTCCCAGTGCATAAGTCCTGTATTAATATATGGTGAGTTTTATCACTTACTATCCCTTGTTTATCGCACTAATCATGACTCACATGGACTTCATGATTTACAATGATAATATCAATAGCATCTTACATATCCCCTATCTTGGGAAACATTGGTGTGTAAACCCCATTCAGTGACATGATACGACTACCCCCATATAGGGTCATCCACCTTAGTGTAAGTGCTAAAGTAATTCATATACTATTAAACCTCTGGGATATGACACTCACATGCATTAATTATCAGATACCATCCACAAACTGATTGAGATAATATTGAACTATAATGAATCTGGTTCATATTATATATAGGATATGTATGACGCCTTCTTAATTCATGAGCCCATACCTGATGTCTAAGTTACCTCATATATGTTATTTTCACATGAAATTAAACCCAATGAATTAGTTTTAAATTAAATAAATTGTTTTTTATTCAAGTTATAAACATGATATGTGGGACACGTCATGAAAGCATAATCCCATCATCAAAATAACAATCACCTCCCCAGATGATAGTAAATCCAGAGTTTCTGGTTTTATAGCTTAAACATATTAGAATATTTCCATTTATAATAAATAATGGGAATCATATAGATAAATTGTGATATATATAGATGGAATAATTAATAGAAATCCCTTATAAGAATAAGGATTCAAAACACAATAATTTTATTAAAAAAACCCATCCCATATTGATACCTCGAAGATATTTATAAACATATTTTAAATATATAAGAGAGTCATAGAATTAGAAATAATTACCCCCCAAAGGATGTGATATTCCCAAACTACCACTTTCTTGACCAATGTGAGTTCCCAAGAATTATTGGGTTTGAAACCCCACTTGACCACTATCCTTTGGAAAATAAGATCATGTATTTTCATTGATGTGGGAATCGTTGGGATTTTCTATTAATAAAAAACTGGTTAACAAAATGAAAATAATTTTGAAACGACCCTTAATCACCTACAATTGAGCATCAGGAGAAACCATCCCCATTTGTTAGGAAACAATATTCAACAAAATAGTAGTCAGAGTACTACTTTTTTGACACTTAACTACATATCCTTCATCAAGATATACTTCATTATTCTTAAAGAAAGGATATCAACATTCCATAGGGTTAAAAATTGATATTAAATTTTAGTTTTCAACAATGATACATAAAATGCATCATGTAAATTGGAAAACTAAATTTTTGGGTTTCTATCAAAATGTAAAAAAAATACATATCATAAAACAAAGATTCTATATTTCACTAGTCCATTGTGAAATTACTATTTTTATGAACATACATAACACTTTATAATCCTATGGATCATATTTCATAGGCCATATTTCAAAATTGAGGAACCAAAAAAAACCTAAAAACCTCCTAAGGATTAGTAGAGCTTGTTCCAAAAAAACATCTAACTAAAAATGAAATCCCCTCATTGGGGAAATAGAACAATAAAACTATTTGAAAAGAAAAAATGTCACTATATTATCATTTACTTTTGATGAATCGATATCCTCCATTTGATTAAAAAAACTCTATATTACATATAAACTAATTTATCTCATCTTCTAATAGATTTTTGATCTTATTCTGATCAAACACATACTGTAAACTTTGAAACAAAAGTTGCTTCTCTAGAAACCTTATGTTAAACATCATCCAAGACATATCAATGTATTTATCATCAAGAAATCTACATGACACTCTACTTTTGGATTTTGTAGAAGAGACCAAAATTCCTTCATCTACAAAATTTTACCTTCCATGGATGATAGGGTTGGTTAAGGGTTGACTGGGGAATACATTTTTTTTGAGGTTCACGAAGACATTTTAGCTTCTATGAAAATATATGTATGTAAATTAAAAATGGGTTGAATTATTTTTATATTTTATTTCATTAAACCAAATCCATAATTATTACATGCCTAAATGGGTTTTT
The DNA here is from genome assembly GCA_963277665.1 of Viscum album. Taxonomy (NCBI): domain Eukaryota; kingdom Viridiplantae; phylum Streptophyta; class Magnoliopsida; order Santalales; family Viscaceae; genus Viscum; species Viscum album. The sequence continues at coordinate 88,612,972 of OY728132.1, forward strand.
GTGTTAATTTATACTAAAAACTCAAATAAAAAAATAAAACAATGTAATTTGATTTACTAAATCTAAAACATTGAGATAAATAATATAAAATTGGATAAATAAATACTTATAAATAATTAATAAAATATTAAAAATATACCGTATATTTAAAATCATGGAATAAAATAATTTAACATTCATTTAAATTAAAAAAACTAATTCTATTTTAATGAAATAAAAATTCTCACATGAAAGGAATTTAGTAAAAATAAGTTCTAACTGATTCACATTAGTGATAAATTATATAATAATATCAAATTTTTTAGTGTGATCTCTCAAGAAAGTATGCCTTAAATCTATATGTTATTTTCCTAAGGTACACATACTATCTAGTTTACAACCATATATATTGGAATCTGAATAAGAAGTTAAATTAAAATTTGTTATTTTTGAAAAAATTATGGAAAGGGAAATTAATCCTTTTAGGTAACTTAAAATTATTCTAGAATATTTTCAATGAGATTTTTTAGGATTTTTTGGAAATCATGCACAAAGACATACTACAAAAAAAATATGTTCTACTAGTAGTAAAATAAAATAATCTTCTAATTATTACTTAGTAAATATTGTTGTCAAATATTTTCCCAGATTCATCCAAGTCATGATTTTCATTTGAACTCAAAGGAGTTGTATAAAATTTGGTACATTAACGTAAAAACCTCTCATGTAAGTCAAGTATGCATATTATTGGATTTAGTACATTCCAAAATTAATTTTTATAATTTTGAAACCCTATAAAGTAATTAAACTCAAACATCATTCTCATTTAAAATTATGTATTCATGATTTTTTAAAATTCATTAAATTTTTTTATTTATAGAACCAAATATTACAACATCAAAATATATCTATTCTAACAAAATATATGATGATTAATTTTTCATAAATAATGTCTAGACTTCCTTACATACAACAAAACCATTTTAAAAGATAAAAGAACTTACAAATTTATATCATGCTCTTGGTTATTGTTTAAGGATGTAAAGAGATTTGGTTGGTTTTAAAATATAATTTTGAAAATTGGATATTTCAAAACCAAAAGGTTATTAAATATAAACATCCTCCAAAACAAATCGATTCAAAAAAAAATATTTTAAATCCATATGATATAAATTGAATTTCATATGTGATGCTTAGGCTAATAGAAACATAATAGTATCTAATCTAGTAACAGGTGAAAAGGTCTCTTCATAATATAAACTTTTTTCTTTATTATTACCTTTATCTAATATTCTAGACTTATTTGTAGTAATCACACCATTATCATATTATTTATTTTTAATATTTTGGTTATTCATATAATTTTATAGTCATGAGTTATATCAATTATTTAAAAAAACTTATTCCTTTTGAACTGGTTTAATTCCACTTTCATTTATAAAACCCAACTCTTAACTACTAAGACATCTTTTATAGAATTAGGTTATTGGAATTAAAATAAGTTATAAAAATCTATAAGATTTACGAAAATCCTTTATGTTTTAATCCATTCACTTAAGTTTCCTATATTTCTTCCAAAGGGATGGTTCTAATGGTTTCTTGGCTGTCTAGGTTGCATACTTTTTGGCTCACTAGTATCCAACCATTAATAATTTGGTTAGAGATAATCATGTTTTAATTCAAAATTCTTTTTATATTCATATAGATGTCCAACTATCATATTTTCAAAAGAGTCACTTGGATAATTAACTTTAATCATTTTGTGATCAAAAGGATCAATTTCATCAAATTTCACATGATTTGATTATTCAGCAATCTTTGACCATTTATTGAAAACTATATATTCCTTGTAGGTGGTAGAATATCCTAGGAGGATACTTTCATCACCATTTGAAACAAATTTATCAAGATTATACACGATATTTAAAATATAAAATTTTCATCCAAAAACCATACTATATCTATTTTTTGAATTTTTATTATTTCATATCTTATATGGTGTTTTCTTTAAAATATGATTTTTTAGCATGTTGTTTTTTAAATTACATTATATATTCACAAATTCATTATAAAAATGAATAGTAATGTTATAATAACATGTTAATATTCATGAAACTTATTAAAAATACTAGTTCTCATCTAAACAAAACCATGCATTTGTGTTGTCTTGTGGGTATAATTTTTTTTTGATACCATGTTTTGGAAAATAACCATTGAACTCATGGTTTTAGATTGCTCCTCTATGATCACTTCTTAATGAAATAATTTTGGAATATTTTTATTTTTTATCCATAATAAAAATACTTTTATAAATAGTATAATCATCACTCATAACAATTAAAATGAAATCCCATGTAAATCTAGAGAAATAATCAAATAAAACATAAACATAAGATTTAATTCATACTATAGAAAATCTAAATACCCTCAAAAAATCTTTATAAACTAGTTATAGGGGTAAGAAGTGAGAACCTATATTTTTTTTGAAATATTACTTTTGTAGCTTTTCCATTTGGAATGCATCATAAATATTATTTTTAATCAATTTATTATAGGTAAATTTGAATCTAAAAAATTTGTGAGAATTTCATCAAATAATAAACATTAAGGTATCCCAATATTATATTCCATATCTAAGATTCATCTATTTTCGCATTTAAATAGTTCTTTTTTTCTAATCAAATAATTATGATCTAGTGTAAATATATTCTCTATTCAATGTTCCTTAAATTTAAGAGGGTTAAATTTAAAAACTAAATATGCATTATTATAAAAATCAAAAAAATAACCTTTATTAAAAAATTAAAAATACTTATCAGGTTATTCTTCAATATATCCATGTGAATAAAATTATTGATGAGTGATGATCTTGGATTTCTAACAGATCTAATAACAATAATTTTTTCGTTGGTCATTTCACAAAAGGTGGCATAGTCTCCATCAAATTTTGATAAGATATGGAAATTATAGATTTATCCACTCATATTCCCTCAACATCCAGTATCTATATACCATTTATCATTTATTATATTGGAATTTTTTCCCTACAAAATAAAAATAAAAAATTTGTTTTTGTACCTATGTTTTCTTGGGTCCAGCAACACTAGAAAATAATTATTTGGGAATAAAAATCTGTTGGTGTTGCCTATAAATTCCAGTATTATGTTTTATTTCTTTTAAAAGAAAATAATTTTTAAGTCTATATAAATGGGGATTTTTTAATTTAATATTGATACCATAATATCTTAATTATCCACAATGAAAATAAGTAAGTTTAAAATAGTAGTTGTTTTTAGAACACAATACAAAATAGTTTTTTAAAAAAAAATTCTTCTCACTGTGGCTTCCTGTTACAAATTTATTTTTACGAGTTCTATTATTTCTAAGTATTTTATTTAAATAATTTTCAACATTATTGAAAACATATAAGTATATCTAAAATCATTAAATTACTTTTTGATGTTTAAATATTATTTCCTTGTTTGATAGAAGATGTATTATAATTTTACATCTTTAAATTATTTCCAAAATTTGTTTGTTTAATCCCACCTTTTAATTTTGCATATCAGTATTTGAATTTTTAAGAGATTTTTTTTTATTTTTCAAGGATTCATACTTAGTTTCTAGAATGGTAAAATATTCTTTTAATTAATTATATGTGTACTTTTCATTTTCAAATTAAGGCTTATGCTCAGAATAATAATACAAAAGTACCTCATTAGAATGTTCCATAAAGCACATGATGGAATTATGATTAGAGTGTTCAGCTTATGATTACAAATATGTTACATCATTAGAATCATAATAAGCACTCGATGTTTACATCATTTATTTATCAGATTCCATCTTGTAACTAACTTTTTCAAAATACTTTTTCTATGAATTATTATTATCTTGTAGCTTTGGAGAATATCGCTGGATACATCCACGATTCTAGCATTTATAGCATCTTACTTATCTATAATTATATTCAAACTTATTATTATTATTGAAAGGATTTATAAAACCTCTTATATTATTTCAGAACATTCTAAATTTCCTTTAAAAGTTAAATATCTCACTATATAAATAAGATTTTTTTAATGTCTCTTAATATGATCAATCTAATTTTTTATTTTTTACATCTTTTTATCTTTTGAAGTTACAACTTTTTGAGTAGTATTTTCCATCTAAATTAACATGTTCTCTCCAGATTCAGATTTAATCTCCAGATCATACATTATAATTATTTCAATTATATATTTTATTTAAAAATTATTAACCTCTATATATTTTTTAATAGTATTATAAATTCTACTCTACTTTGGTGGTAATACTCAATGACTTTTCACTACCTGATATAGCTCAGTAATTGGTTCTCCAATGGAAGATACATTTTTTTAAAATATCTATAAGACATCCATTTAACTAGATGTTATCTATTCTTACATCATTTTAAACATATCTAACATTAGTTTGGAAATATTATATCTAAGGGAACTAACATTAGCTATTCCATCATAAAAAAATTGAAATTTTAGTCCACATTTTTTGGGATTTTTTTCATTTAGATACTATATTAAACTAATCTATATATTTTCCAAAAAAATAGCATTCATAGATTTAGAATTTAAATCCTAACTAGCTTCAGTATTTTGATCCCATATTTCTAATTGAGTTTTTCAGAATTTCATAAGGCTTTATGGATTTATGAAAAACCTTCAGATCAAGGGTCTTGAAATATATATATGTTTTCCAGCCAGTATAAATCTCACAATTGACTTAGGTAACTCTTACCATTGACATACCTTATATATTTTCAGTAATTTCCTTTATTTGTAGAAATATCCATAGAATTAAACCTTTAACAGATGAGAAATAATGAGTCTTGGGCATTGATACAAACTGTGGTCCCAAAATCATTGAAAAATACTTAAGAAGGGGAGAATTGAGTTATTGAAATTTTCTTCACATAAAAAACCATTATATTTTATTAAATGAATTACTCTCTAATATTTCCTTATCACAAGTTGGACCAAAAAATAAATGCAAAAGTAAATGAAACATACACAAATATTTATAGTGGTTCAGGGAATATAATTCCCCTAGTCCACTCCACAAACACTCTTATCCATGAGTATAGTATTTTTCACTAGATCAATCATTTTGTTAGGGATTTCTAGTCCACCTTCTAGGAATATCATGATAGAGTTCATGTATTCAAAACTTTCTATATAAGAACACAATATTTCAACAGGTCTATAGTAAGGATTTTGAAACAAAAACAATCAGGTTCATTTACTAGAAACCTTTACAATGAAAGATGGTAAAAAATAATAGATCACAAGTGTAACAAACATTTTTAGGATAAAAATGATATAAGGATGAAATTCACAAAAGATATGATTAAAAAACAATGTATCTAGAAGATATTATTCTAATATGCATTGAATAATGAATTATATTGCACCACTAAAGATCACAAAGGATCTCATTATTCTTGTATAAAAATGAATAGGGTTAAAGAGATTTGAGATATTGTTCTTGAATATATGAAGAATATGTTGTTTTTCAATATTCCTCACATTCTAATATTCTTATGTGATATCATGCTATATTTTTAATTGAATAAAAAATATCCTCACTTAAATGAACAAAAAAAGATCTATAGAATCTGAGATTAGAAACATTCCTTTTTTTAGAAATATTTAGTCAAATGTATGGGTAAATGAATTATCTTTTTTACTTGTCTTATGTCTTTAAGAAATTTCCATTAATTATAATTTTTTTCATAAAGATTCAATACAACATTTGATGATAGTAAAACAGTGCTAAAATCTCACTCAAGTTCTTCAATAGCAATAGATACAAATTGAGGCTGGATGTGGCCGATTTCATATATTCATATAGCCAATTTCTTCATTTGAATCAATGTAGCCGAATTGATAAAGGAATTCTTTGTGTAGCTGAGTTCTATTAATATATCCAAATTTATTTACATACTCATTTTACTCATGTTGAAAAATATGAACTATCATTTTGGAATGAAATAGTTTATTCCGCCACATATTCGATTTACATAGATGATTAATCTGTGTAAATGAATCCCCATGTCACCGATCTCATCGATGATGAAGATTTCTACATTTTGGATTCTATGACATAGAATTTGTCTGTATATGAATACTTCACATAAGAAATTTAAATACCTAAATTTACACATAACATTTTCTCCACATAGGAAAATTACTTATATAGTTGTCCTTTTCTACACTTAGGAACATTTTACAAAATCCATCCACAATATTAAATTTAGGGTTTTTAACAGTCGAAACACTTAAAATGAGATAAATAGTGATGAACTTAGCTAAAAAAATTTAGTAAAATATAAAGGGTATTGCATATCATAATAATTGGATGTACATGGGATTTACTGTGACGACATTAGTAGTCAAACAATGAAACCCATGATATATTATTGTGTTATCCATGTTTATGGAACATGTTTAAGGCCATAAAGTGATTTATCCATATTGTAAAATCAACTACCATCATTGTGAAGAATAAATTACTCATTTATTTTGATTCATAAAACATTATCAAGTTATCCATTTAGATATTTGGTAATTTTATCTATTTGGAACATAATTTAATTCCTTGAATCACAATTTACTAGAAAAATTATTACTATTTTATTTCCTTTATCCTCAGAAAAATGATAATCAAAATCCAAAACATCAATTTGAAAAAATATTTCTAAAATGAGAGAATATTATTTTTCGTACCACATCATCTTTCTCATTAACATAATTATTGAGAATTTACTTTGTTCATATCATAGTCTTTTACTTGGGATATATAATCATGTCACTTTTTTTATTATTATAAATTTTATTTTTGAATTTTACATTATAAGTAATCAAATATTTATATTTTAAGGATTGTTCAACTATCATTGATTTAACATGGGGAAGTAATATTGTAATACGTTTATTCCTTAAAATTATCAAAGTTTAAATTTAATCCCAATTTTCTCCAATAATGTATTCTGGATCTTTATGTTTTTATTTTTTGAAAAATTAATTTATCTTTTTATCTCTTGAAATTTAATTGTTATAATTTTTTTATTTCAAAACTACTAAATCAACTAGTCTTGTACCCTATAAATAATTAGTATTTGTGTAAACATATCAAATTTAAATTTAAAATGATACCGACTTTAATGATGTACTATGTTTCTTGATGAAAATGACATCTGTGTTGTCCAAAATATTATTTATATATTTTTTAACACTTATGGATTCTTCCACTGGGTGTATAACTGTGAGAATTCCACTCATCAAATATTTCATCCAGTTTTTCCAAATTCCTTCCTATGATCTTGATAAATAATTTTTTTCTAATCCCTATCAAACTATTTGGGTTTGTATTCATTTCAAACATTATCATGTAAAATTGTGAATTAATATGGACAATATAGACACTTATTTTGAATGATAATGATCATTTTTTTTATCTTTTATCTAAAAATATTTTAATTATTCATGCCTTTCTAACATATTCCTTCCCATATCTACCAAAAAATTATTATTTCCATTTGATAGTCAATTTTTTAAGGCACGTATGGAGATCTATATACATGATTTATTCAATGATTTTTGAGATATGTAACAAACAATATATTTTTGTATTTATATCCATTTTTAGTTTAAAATATATTGATAACATATCCTTTTTTAGTTTCTATATCTCACCGATAACTTTTAAACTAATCAAGTTCTAGGTATTTACTCACATATATGAAATATAAGTTATATGAGAAAAATTATTAATAAAAGTTATAAAATAAATGTCACCATTAATTGATTTGAGACATAATATTATATTTAAATCTAAATGCATGCGTTAAAGTGGAGTCAATGATTTTAAATCCACCATTTTTTTTCTTTTTTCACTATATCCCATTTGTGAACATTTTAAATGAGTTACATATTTAAAGATTGAGAATTGAAATTTTTCATAGAACATCAAAATTGGTATGTATTATTGTGTTCTTTTGGCCGAAATTTTAATATCTCCAATGCTATAATTCATTCTACTCATTAATATTCATGCAAAATGGTGTCTTTTTATATTTTATTTTAATTAAATTTCAACTTCTCTACTATTATCGAATTATAATTTTTATATCATTAAATCTTGCATTCCAAAATATCACTCCAATTATATTATTGAATATTTGAGATACATTGATTTTTTTCTATATCAACCTATCAAGGAATATTACATCATTTTAATTGATTTAACATTAATTTATTTTAGTTATTACAATTCCATTAAAATTTAAAGAATTATCGGTACCAAAATTTACAATACCTATATCTTATTATTCTATACATTTATAAAGATATTTACTTCAATTTATTTGTAATGGGAAACCACTATAAATGATCCAATGAATATTAAATTTTTAGGATTTGTAAGAAAAATTAAAGACCATTAATTATTCATGACCAGTTTTATTATTGTGAGATTTAGTGATAGCACATTTTTCAGTTTCACTGGAAGTATAGTGAGATAATTTTTAGAAATAGGCTATTTTTTCAGATATACTACAAGTATCATCAAGGGAAACAATGTTTTATAAAATTTAAATTATTATTTGGGTTTCTATGTTGGTTATCTTCTTTTAATTTTAGGTTGTATGAAAATAAAATATAATCCTCTTTATATAGATAATACTTTCATTACTCTTACTTTTTATTTCAATGAGTTAGTCGCAACATTTTTTTCATTTCAATGTAATTTGGATAATTTTCTTATTTTTTGTTATCTTTTGGAGTTAATTATTAAAAGTACATAATTATTTAGTATAAATGTTTTTGGTCATGTTTTGAATTATTTAATAAATCCAAACATATTATTTTTATTTTTTTTATGGAAAAGGGTTTTTTCAACCAAAGTGGGAATAATTTTGTAACTGGGTGATATGTGTAAGCTATTCTAAGCCCATGAAAAATATATTAGTAAAATAGAGTTTATATTTATGAAATATATTTTCCATAAAAAATTTCCTCAAAAATATTGTGCATGAGATGAAGTGAAAATCTAGTTAACTTTAAAATCATAGTTATGAAGTATTTTTTCTTAGGTGTGAGACATTTATCTTATGTATTGTGTAAGATATTTTTTCATAAAAATTGAAAATATTTCTCATGGATATTTAAAAAATTAATTTTAGAAAGGTTTAAAATGTTACATATATTTTGAAGTGAAATATATTTATTATGTATTAGACAAACTGTTAACATATCATTTAAACTCTATATTTTTTTCAAAGTGAAGTATCATACATATAATGTAATATATAAATTTTATTATGAATAATGTGTTACAAACTGTTAACATATCATTTAATGGAATATATCTCATCAAAAAACATTAAAGAAATTATCCCTGTCAAATGATGATAATTAATATAACAATGTTGAATACCCTTATCCAACTATTGTTTTTAAAATTAAAATATGTTACATTAATTAAATTGACAAATTAAAAGGATTTCCATAAAAGGATCCACATATAAACATGAAACAATATAGTTTGGTTTGTCTTTTTCAAAAATATATATTTTATTATTAAATAAACATTTTAAAATACCCTTATCATTTAAAATATTCTTAATTTGGTTTGTCTTTTTCAAAATATATATTTTATTATTAAATAAATTTGTTGAATCAAACAAACTCAACCTGAAAAATTACATGGGCATTTGGAATGTTTTAAAATATTTTTTCGTTGTCCCAAACATAAAATAAGTGAACAACTATTGATTAAATATATTTATGAGGTGATTTTATATACTTACTATATAATTATATATGTTTCATTAGGAGGTGAGTTTTTTATGAAACCCCATATTTTTAAGGACTCTTTTTTCTAACATGCACCAAAATTATCATTAATTTTGAATAATGTGGTTTCTTCATATAAAATATAATCATGAAGTCCCTACCTCCAATATTTATAACAACATGATTATGAGTGCACTTAGTGATCTAAATACTATAGGGAGGTCCATGTAATTATTTAAAACATAACCAAAATCAACCCAACTCGAACCAATTTTCCAAACACATGTTCACTGTGGAATTTTTACTTCAATGATGAACTACAGTGAAAAATTACCAAAAATTCAAGAAATATCAAAATCATGTAATTAAATTTTTCTAGGATGTAATTTTTAATAAATAACACAATCTAGAACATTTCTCCCAAATCAAAATTAATCCTACATATGAGATAACAAGTTCAATGATTTATTAAGTGATATTAAATTAAAACTAATATTTTTCAAAGGAGAAATATATAATCCACAATCTATATTCCTCCAAAATTAATCGAATTATCACCCTATAAATAATTTTAATCCTAATAAACCCACACTAAAATATTAAAACTGTAGGATCGAAATAACAATGTAGATGCTCAATATACAAGAGGGGGGGGGGGGTGAATTGTACACTTTAAAAAATTTCCGTAGAAAAGGAAAAAATATAAGTTTAACAAAGCTAAACTAAGTAAATTCACAACACCTCTAACACCAATTGGAAAATTGAAACTAAATATTACAATATGAGATTCTTCCTTAAAGCTTATAGAATCTAAATGAATCAGAGTGCATGTGTAAGGAAATATAAGAAGGTTACACTTTCCTTACAATACAAAAGTGCAGCGAAAAAACAAGTAGTAAAACTACATGTAAAAAGATATAAGTCTTTTAACCCAAAGAGAAGGGTATCCAACAACCTTGGATAAAAGTCCCTTGATTTATACTTTCAATCAAGTTTGTCCTACCCACACCAGGGTAGGCCCTCGATATGAAGATCGATGTCTTTGTCTTGCTATCCCCGAAAGCCCTCAACTTCAAGGTAATTAGAACATCTGTCTTCCTCTACAAGGAATCCCTCAAACTTCAAGGTAGTCATCACCTCTGTCTTCCTATCCCCAGAAGCCCTCGAATGTAATCACCAACATTTGGAGTCGCACGAAGCAATATTAACGAGTGGTTCAATACGCACAAAGCATGAAAATATTCTCTCTCTAGAAATAACCTTAACAGTGTGTGGTCTCTAGATCGATCAACTTGTTTTCTTTTCTTTATCATTCTAAGCTCTTTCAAATGAGCTCCTATTTATAGGCTCAGTCGGCCCCCTCTCCAACGGTCATATTTTCCTTAAAATTCGAAGGGAACTATACACGTGTAACTCTACCAAAGGTTAGTTTGAAATAGAATAGATGACATCGTTTTGTAATAATCCAAGTATAACAGAATGCACGACATCGTTTTGTAATGGAGCATATGTAAGTAAAACCCATACTATATTCCGGAGTGTAAGAAAATTAAATGTTTGGAGTCTAACCAAAATGAAATTTAGAGTCTATGTTAAAAAATGTTCGGATTCTATTTTATAGGAATTCAGAACCTAAAATCTATAGAAGTCCGGAGTCTGAATTTCTAAGGAAATTCAGAGTCTAGTTTCACTAGGGATCATAATTTAAACTTGCAGAGTTCAAAGTCGAAATGGTAAAATTTCAGAGTCGAACTATTTAAGAGTTCGATGTTGAACTACTTAAGAGTTAGGAGTCAAACTTTATAAGAGTTCGGAGTCGAACTACTTAAGAGTTTGGAGTCAAACTACATAAGAGTTTGGAGTCGAACTACTTAAGAGTTTGGAGTCGAACTACTTAACAGTTCAGAGTCGAACTCATGAAAGTTCGTATCCATAATTCGGAGTGGAACTTCATTATAGTTCACATCCAGAATTTGGATCCTAGGAACAGAAAAATCCAATACATGTCATTATATGATTCTAGGATTTTGGTTAAGAATCCATTTTTTTTACTTAAGACAAAATATTTATATTTATATGAAAATATAGGTTAAGGTAAATTTCCTTAAAGAAGTAAATTTTCCTTATGGAGGTAAAATTTTTATTTTCATAAGTATAAGGTTTTTGTGATTTTAAAAACAAGAAGGAATGAAAAAGTCATAAGTAAAACCTTATTCAATCAAAAATCTCCCCCTTTTTGGAAAGCACAAACATCCTTACAAAAAAGAATAAAAGGACTTTGAAAAAAATTTCATTAGACTTTGAAATTAAAACTTATCTCCCTTTGTTCACGATTGAAAGTGAATTCAACTTACTCCCCCTTAGGCATTGACACACTAAGGATTTTATTCTGAATTTCCGGAGTGGATTTTTCATTATTTTAGGAATGAAAAACTTCGTATTGAGAAACTACCCCTTTCTTTAAGAATATGTCTCTTAGAAAATTTTCTTTCTCCTCCTTAAGAGTAGTCCTTTTTTCCTTCTCCCCCTTTGTGATTTTCAAAAGTAATTGAAGGAAATGGAAAATAAAATATGGTACCTGAAACATTAGTATATAACAAGATACATCAAACCAAATAACATTTCATTAGAGTTGGGAAAATTTTATAATGAAAGAAAAAGACAACAAAAGAATCGGAGTGAGTTCATTTGTCTTCCTTCTCCTTCGGGATGAACTTATTTAACATGGATTTGAGTTTCTTCAGGTCTCTTTGATCATCCTCAGCTTTCCTCTCCAAGGATTTTACCTTTTCTTCTTAGACTTTTAAAGCTTCTGCCTGAGCCTCCATGGATTCTTTATGCAACTTTTTTATTTCATCATGATTTTTCAACTTCTCCATAAACTCAATCCGAAAATCTATTTCACTTTTCCAATTCTGCGATAATGAGTTAAGCTTCCCATTCAGGTCCCTGACCTGTTGATTCTGAGAATTTTTCACTTAGGTTAGCTTTTCATAAATCTCTTTAACCTTTTTATCCTCCATTTCAAAAGCATTTAGAACTTTATCCTGAAACCTCTCAAATTGAACTAAATCTTCATCAACTCTCTTAGAACACTTTGTTACCTTACTGCAGGACCTTCTATGCACATCATAATCGATAAGAAAACCTTTTTTTAGCTTCAATCTTCACAAACATATCCATGACCATTGATAAGGAATACAATTTCCGATTCATACTTTGTTGCAGCATCTGGCATCTGGAATCTATTGTTGAAAAAATCGGAATGGTGTCCACCAACTTCTTCAGAGATTGAATCAAAAAATCATGCCCATGAGATGAAGATTCTGAATCAAAAACTTTTCTTGGAGATTGATCTTCTTCATCTTGCACTAATTTTCTTCTAGAAGTGCCACCAACCTCTTTCTTCATGATGACATCATTTATAGGTGTCTCTATGAGAGCTTGCTTCCCCTTATCATCTCTCAGAATAGGTTTCTCATCAGGAGGTACTTCCTTAGATTCAGAAACCTGTATAATTTGGTCTTCATCTGGTTTCTGTTTTTCTTGACCTTCCTCAAGGAAATTCCTCTCATAAGACTCTTCCTCATCATGCAAGACATTTTCTTCTTCTTCTTCTTACCATTGCTTATCATCATTCTTACTACCTTCCTCATCTACCTTTCCTGGAGTTACTAACTTTGTGGATTCAGCCTTATTTTTGTAGTCCTGTACTTTCTTGATCAGGGTATCCAAATCTTTACTTTCCTCTTCTTCTTCTTCTTTTTCAACATCTTCTTCAACTTCTTCCTCTACTTCTTCAGAAACTTCTTTACCCTTGTATTTCTCTAGAGTGACATAGTTCTTGGCTATAGTTTCTGGTAAAGAAGATTCAGAACTGAATGTTTCTGGAATGGGAAGAATTCCAGAAGCTAACTCTATAGATTTCAAAAAATATTGCACCAATTATCCTTTAGACAACTTCTTTTTCATCTTCTTTTCGTTTGCATATTTCTTTAGATTTTCCACAGCTCTTTCTTTTAAGGCCTTAGCCTCTGCAGGGTACAATCCGAAATGTGGATCCCCTTCCTTCCTCTTCTCTTTGTATTCCCTCCACTTTGCTGCCACATCATCTGTATATGTTTTCTGCTTCTTCAGCTTGGGGGGAGCAGAATGAGTTTCCTTAGCCTTGGGATTTTCTTTATCAGCAACCACTTCGTTAACCTTTCTCTTCTCCCTTGTCTTTTTGGATAGTTCTGGATTTTCTGTTTCTTTCTGTGCTGCTTCAACCTCTTCCATAGATAGAGGGTAAAATTCTCCGGATTCATTGGAAAACCCCTTCTTCATCCTCCTCAATGTATCATCACTTACTAACATAAGCTTTCAATTCTGGACTATTGAATTCCATGAATGCTTGAAGGATTCTAGGCACCGAACTATCAGCCTAGATAGTAAGGCAGGGTACATAATTATATGAGCTCTCAAATTCCCTTTTTTGATGTTCTTGATCGTAATCAAGAAATGCCTCATCAAATTAATTTTTCATAGATTTAACAGGAAATCTATAACATTGATATCACTCTTCTTCAAATTATCTTTGTCTCATGTTCTTGGTACGATAAAACCTTGTACCCAGAGCTGAAGAATCTTATTATTCCGAGTGAGATGAGAAATCTTAGCCGTCATAGTATCCATAAGTCCAATGCATTTTAATGCCTTCACCTTGTTGAAACATCCTTGATCATCTGGAAGCTTATGTGAGAAAAACTCAACTTCCCCGTAATAGGACAAACCAACCAAGCTCGTGGCCTTGGTGTAGGATAACTTATAAGTCTTCCCATAAGACTTGAATGAAAACCACTCTCTGCCATCTTCTATCTGGAAGGAAACAGACTCATAGAACTCGATCAACAAATCTGTATACACCGGATCCTATTTTTCTGACTTGAACCAGTATATATCTTCCCATCCATTCAGTTTTATATTCTTGTTTATAATAGAATCAATCTCGTAGAAATACGGATGAACTAACCTTTCCATGAAGATTAACCACATAGATATTGGTTTTGCAGTTGACATATCTTCATATGTAGCTTCTACAGACATTCAAAGTGAATAATTCTGAAAGATTCGTAACACCTTTGCAAAGTTCGGAACCGGTCTTAAGAAGAGCGTCAGGGCTTCGAGATACGAAGGCTTTTAAAACCGATGTGGGTCAAGTCATGGGGTCCCCTTTATATAGGTGATGGATGTGACCGTTGGTATTCCAAGAGCCATCTAACAGTTGAAAAATATTTAATCTGATTTGAAGGTTGAAAACACTCCCGCAAGGAAAAACTTGACTCCGATCTTTTGAGGTTTTTAAAGAAAACATTAAGATTTTAGAAAAACTAGAATCTGAACTTTTAAAAATTCGATAATATACCAGCAAGAAATATATGATTACGAAACTATAATTAAGGAAATAATAGTTCTCGGATTTCCTAGAAAGATTGTTCGTAATTAGTAATATTCTTATTGAAGAAATAAATTTAAAAACAAATCTTATTATGAAAGTTCCAGTAAGAAAATATCGTTACGAAAACTCCAATATGAACATCTCCATTTTGAAAATTTTAGTACGAAAAACTCAATTCCAAAAATATTTATTACAAAATTCTCCATTTCGGAAGTTTTCATTCCTAGAATTTTAATCCTGAAAATTTTAGTTACAGAAATTTCCATTCTGGAAATTTTAGTTTCAGAAATTTCAATTCCGGAAACTTCAGTTCCAAAAAGTTTGAAAAACTAACTACCAAAATTTTACTTATACTAACAATCAAGTGTACCCCCCTATGAAAAAGAGTTTACTACTATTAGGAGAATTGTTCAACAAGAATTTAACAAAGAATTATTACCTTACGGTTATCATTCCTAACATTTGGTTAATGTATTCATATCTATCAGAGAGTAATGATTTTGTGAAAATATCAGCCACTTGATCTTGCGTTCCGATAAACTGAAGAATGATATCTTTTTTAAGTGTGTGATCCCTAAGAAAGTGATGCCTAATGTATATGTGTTTTTCACAAGAGTAATGTGAATGGTTCAAAATTAGGGAAATGGAACTTGTTTTATCACACAAAAATTGAGTCTTAGTAAAACTCAGACCATAATCTGTGAGTGTGTGTTTCGTCCACAACACTTGAGCACAACAACTTCCAGCTACTATATATTCAGCTTCAGCAGTGGAAAGTGCTAGAGAATGTGTCTTCTTGTAGGACCAAGAATCTAATGATTCTCCTAAGAAATGAAAAGTTTCGGATGTACTTTTTCTATCCATTCTACATCCACCAAAGTCAGCATCCGAAAAGATTTTTTAAAAATCATTTTATGAAGTATAAAATAATCCTAGATCCATGGTTCCCTTTAGGTAGTGAAAAATTATTTTTACTGCCTTTAAGTGAGATTCCTTAGGATTGGATTGATATCTTGAAATAAGCATTCTGATAAAATTATTTCTGGTTGACTAGCTGTTAAGTAAATTAAACTTCCTATCATACCTCTAAAAGATGTTTGATCTCCTGGTTTCTCTGCTTCATCAAGATCTAAGGAGGTTGAGGTACCGATGTGAGTACTTATACTCTTAGTGTTGTCATACCCATACTTTTTGAGAAGATCTTTAATATACTTATGTTGAGATATATAGGTTCCTTCTGGTCTTTTAGAAATTTGAAAACCAAGGAAAAAATTTAACTCACCCATACTCATTTCAAACTGATATTTCATTAGACTTGCAAAATAATCAGTTAAAGATTGCTCAGTTGAACCAAATATAATGTCATCAACATAAATTTGAACAATAAAAACATGTTTCTTATATTTCTTTATAAAAAGGGTTGGATCTGCATTTCCCTTAACATAGTTATTTTGAAGCAAAAATCATGTGATTCTATCATACCAGGCTCGTTGGGCTTGTTTAAGACCATACAAAGCTTTGGTAAGTCTAAAAACTTGATTAGGATGTTTTTTATCTTCAAATCCAGGAGGTTGTTCAACAAAAACTTCCTCATGAACATAACCATTATGAAAAGCACATTTCACATCCATTTAAAAAAGTCTAAAATTGAAGAATGCTGCAAAGGAAAGTAGAATACGAATAGATTCAAGTCTAGCTTCTGGAGCACAGGTTTCTTCATAGTCTATACCCTCTTAATGGTTATGACCTTTAACAACTAGTCTATCTTTCTTTCTTACAATGACTCTATTTTCATCACACTTGTTTCTGAAGACCCATTTTACTCCAATGACAGAATTTTCCTTTTGTCTTTAAACCAAGGTCCAGATGTTATTCCTTTCAAATTCATTTAGTTCATCATGCATGGCCTCGAACCAATCATCATCCCCTAAAGCTTCATTAGTGCTTTTTTGTTCTAATTGGGAAAGAAATGCTAGATGTTATACTTCATTTCTTAAGGAACTCCTAGTACTTACAGGTTGATTTACATCACCAATGACTCTATCAATGAGATGATTCTTAAGAAACACCTGATTTGGGTTTTGTAAAGCCTGTTCATCAACATAGGGTAGAAAGTCTTCTGGGGTAAATGTTTCAGAAGTATCTTCTTGAACATTTTCCTTATCAGAAGGATCTTTTATCAATGGTTGAAAATCAGTTTTTGAAAACACATCTGAGGATGTAGGTTGGGATGGTTTAAAGACAAAAGGATCAGACTCATCAAATTTTACATGCACTGTTTCTTCAACGGTACAAGTTTTTTTATTCAAAAATCTATATGCCTTAGAAGTTGTGAAGTAGCCTAAGAAAATTCCTTCATCAGATTTTGGTGTGAATTTATGTAAATTATATTTAGTATTTAGAATGAATACTTTGAAACCAAAAAACCTTGAAGTAGGAAAGTCTTGGTTTTCTACCATTCCATAACTCATAAAGAGTTTTATTAAGAAAAGTTTTAATCAAAACTCGATTTATAGTATAACAAGAAGTACTTATAGCCTCATCCCAGAAATGTATAGCTATAGAATATTCACTCAACATGGTTCTAGTTATCTCTTGAATAATTCTATTTCTTCTTTCAACTACACAATTTTGTTGAGGAGTTCTAGCTGCTGAAAAATTGTGAGTAATACCTTTTCTGCTAAAAAAAGTTTCAAAATCATGATTTTCAAATTCTCCTCCATGATCACTATGAATAGTTTTCAGTGGAAGACTTTTCTCATTTTTAACTTGTTCACTAAAACATTTGAAATAATAAAAAGCTTCAGAATTCTTTGCTAGCAAATAGACCCAAGTAAATCTGGTGTAATCATCAACTAGAACAAACACAAAGTATTTGCCTCCAATACTTCCAGTTTGTGTTGGAACAAAAATATCCATTTGCACTAACTGTAATGCATCAGTCATTGAGACTTCACCGATTGATTTAAAACGAGATTTATGTTTCTTGTCATATTGACAAGGATCACAAACTTTAGAATAATCAAATCTATGCTCCAGTAGATCCTTAACTAGTTTCTTCATAGAAAGTTTACATAAGTTTTTAAGGTTACAGTGACCTAGTCTTCTATTCCATAACCAAGAATGATCTTCCATTGCACTAAGTCAAGGTAAATATTGGCTTCTAAGGTCCTCTAATTTTAATTTGTAAACATTCTCTTTCCCATTGGCTGAGAGAATAAATTCTTCCTTGGAATTGTGAACTAAGAAATTATCATTCCTAAAATTCACAAGGTATCCTTCATCACATAACTTACTTATTCTAATGAGGTTTTTCTTAAGACCCTTAACAATTAAAACATTTTAAATCAATGTTTTACCAAGAAGAACAATATTACATATACCAACTATTTCTCCCTGAGCATTATCTCCAAAAGTTACCTTTCCTCATTTCATTTTGATAATCTCTTCAAAATATATTTTGTTACCAGTCATGTGCCAGGAACATCCACTATCCATGTACCACGTATTGTTGTTGGTACTTCCTCTATATTTTTGAAATCAAGCAAAGAATTAGACTTTCGGAATCCAAACTTGTTTGGATCCAAGATTTCTAGACAACACAATTTTAGGAACCCTCACATTCTTAGAAAAATAGGCTTTATGAAAACCTAAAGATTGGGTTTTATTTAAAGAACAATTCTTTTCCCAGTGACCACCACATTGACACTTGGTACAAAATGGGGCACTTTTTGGAACAAAGTAGTTGTTACTAAAAGTTGGTTTTGCATGGGTATAACCAAATCTGGATTTATTTCTTAAAGGTCATATTTGTTAATACATTTTATCAAAATTTTGTTTACTATGGGTAATGATTGATAAACACTTATTTAGGGAAAAAATTTCAGACTTGAGTTTTATAACCATGTTTTTATCTTTAAAATTATTAGATTTAGAACTAGAGCTAGGCTCGAAAAAACTTTTATTAGAAATTAAATTTTCTAACTCTTTAGATAGTTTGTTCTTCTCAGCACTTAATTCCTCAAGATTTTTTGAAATATTTATAAAATCAGCATTTTTCCTATCAAAATCTTTAGAAATATCTAATATTTCTTGTGTAAGAATAAAATTCCTAGAGTTTTCCTTATCATGATTTTTATTGAGTTTTGAATTCTAAATTTCAATAAGTTTAGAAATCCTAGAAACCTCATCATAGGTATGTAATGTATTTTATTCATCAGAAGAGGATTCTTCATCAGAAGAGTTATAATATTCTCTATCATTATAATTTAAAGAAACATTGGTCAATAATTTAGTATTTCGTACCTTATCCATAAAAAAATGATTGTTAATGGGTAATCTGGCTATAAGACCAAGATTCTTTTATCCTGAAGATTCATAATCAAGAGATTAATCTGAAGAGTCACCACCAATGGCAATCCAGGTGTCATTTGCTTTCAAAACTTTCTTAGCTTTGGTTTTGTAAAACTTCCTTCTGTTCCTGTCAGAATTCCTTTCTTTCCATTCTTTATTTTTGAGCAAAGGGAAATCTGGTCTAATATTTCCAGCTCTCTTTCATTCATAACAATTAACTTCTCCATATTTCCTATATTTCCTTTCCTTTTTCTTATACATGGATTGGAAATTTCTCTGGCCATCTATCTTGTTCATTATTCGAGCAATATTTTCTAACTAATTTTCTGAGATTTCAATTTCACTAGATTCTGATTGAATAAAAACTTTCTTATACTTGGATCTAGTTACTCTCTCAGGAGTCTTATCTTTCATATGCTTTGATGTTGTTGTAAAAGCAACAGTACCATTTACATTCTTCTTCTTGATGTTGTTAGCAGCTCTCTTCATTCTTGTTTTATGTTGGAGAAGAGTTCCAAATACCTCATCTAATGATATTTGAGTGACCTTCCTATTCTCATCAATAGCTGTTCTTTTGGATTCCCACTCATTGGGAATAATATCAATTATCTTATCCACAAGAACTTCATCATCCAGACCTTTCTCTCCCATAGACTGAAGACTGTTCACTATAGTCATAAATCTCTGTTGAACTTTACAGATTGGTTCTCCATAAGGAAAATTGAATCCATGGTATTCATCCCTAAGCATATCTCTTCTAGTTTAAATCACTTTAAAAGTACCAAAGTGTGTAACTTATATCTTCTTCCAGATACAATTAGCTGCTTCACAAGAAGAAATTTGTCTATATATATTTCTAGTCATTTAACAAAGTAAAGTATTGTGTACCTTATAATTGAGTTGATACTCTTTCTTTTCCTGGTTAGTAAAAGTTCTAACTTCCTTATCAGGAATTTTATAATCACCAGTAAGAATAATGAAATTATCCACTCGAGTATTGATAAAAAAAGTCTTCAATCGATCTCTCCAGTACTCATAGTCATTGCCATAAAAAATTGGTGGTTTTGTAGGATTTACATTTTCAATAGAACCAACATTGATTCCTTCCATTCTTAAAATAATCTTTGGCACACAAGCTTTTTAGTAACAAGAGTTCGTCACCACAAAGTTCGAACTGAAAATTCGGAATGACAATTCGGAATGAAAAACAAAACATTCTAAGCAAGGATGAAGAACAATGAAAAAGTGAGCAAGAAAAACTTTTATGTGAGTATAAGTATTTTAGTGACCTACTCTGATACCAATTGTAGGATCAAAATAAAAATGTAGATGCTCAATATACAAGAGGGGGGTGAATTTTACACTTTAAAAAATTTCCTTAGACAAGGAAAAAATCTAAGCTTAACAAGGTTAAACTAAGTAAATTCACAACACCTCTAACACCAATTGTAAAATTGAAACTAAATTTTACAATATGAGATTCTACCTTAAAGCATATAGAATCTAAATGAATCAGAGTACAAGTGTAATGAAATATAAGAACGTTATACTTTACGTACAATACAAAAGTGCAACAGAAAAACAGGTAGTAAAACTACAAGTAACAAGATATAAGCCTTTTAACCCAAAGAGAAGGGTATCTAAAAGCCTTGGATAAAAGTCCCTTGATTTATACATTCATCCAAGTCTGTCTTACCCACACCAGGGTAAGCCCTTGATATGAAGATCGGTGTCTCTGTCTTGCTATCCCCGCAAGCCCTCAACTTTAAGGTAGTTGGAACCTCTATCTTCCTCAGCAAGGAATCCCTCTAACTTCAAGGTAGTCGGCACCTCTGTCTTCCTATCCCTGGAAGCCCTCAAATGTAATCACCGACATTCGGAGTCGCACGAAACAATCTGAATGAGCGGTTCAGTATGCACAAAGCATGAAAATCTTCTCTCTCTAGAAATCACCTTAACAGTGTGTGGTCTCCAGACCAATCAACTTGTTTTCTATTCTTTATCATTCCGAGCTCTTTCAAATGAGCTCCTATTTATAGGCTTCGTCGGCCCCCTCTCCAACGGTCATATTTTCCTTAAAATTCGGAGGGATCTGTACACGTGTAACTCAACCAATGGTTTGTTTGAAACAGAATAGACGACATCGTTTTGTAACAAACCAAGTATAACTGAATGCACGACATCATTTTTTAATGGAGAATATGTATGTAAAATCCATACTAGGTTCCGGAGTGTAATAAATTTAAAAGTTTGGAGTCTAACCAAAATGAAATTCGGAGTCTATGTTAAGAAATGTTCGGAATCTGTTTTATAGGAATTCGGAAGCTGAAATCTATTGAAGTCCGGAGTCTGAATTTATAAGAAAATTCAGATTATGGTTTCACCAGGGTTCAGAATCTAAACTTGCAAAGTTCAAAGTCGAACTGGTAAAAGTTCAGAGTCGAACTACTTAAGAGTTCGGAGTCGAACTACTTGAGAGTTCCGAGTCGAACATCATAAGAGTTCGGAGTCGAACTACTTAAGAGTTCAGAGTCGAACTTCATAAGAGTTCGGAGTCAAACTACTTAAGAGTTCGTAGTCGAACTACTTAATAGTTCGGAGTCGAACTCATGAAAGTTCGTATCCATAATTCAGAGTGGAACTTCTTTATAGTTCACTTCTAGAATTCGGATCCCAGAAACAGAAAAATCCAATACTTATCATTATATGATTCTCGGATTTTGGTTAAGAATCTCGTTTTTGTACTTATGAAAAAATATTTCTATTTATAAGAAAATCTAGGTTAAGGTAAATTTCTTTAAAGAAGTAAATTTCTCTTATGGAGGTAAAATTGATATTTGCTTTAAGTATAAGGTGTTTCTGATTTTCAAAACAAGAAGGAATGAAAAATTCATAAGGAAAACCTTTTTGACTAAACAAAAACAACCATGAATAGATTATGAGGAAACCAAAAAACCATGATATACACATTCATGACTCAAATAGAGAAAATGGAAACCGATATTAGTAGAATAAATAAGTAGATAAGTGGAGGTATTTTATCAAAAATCCATTTCAATCTAAATGAAAACGTAAAGTGAAAAAGATAATGTTCTATAACTTAAAAGTGTGACTTAGCTTAATAGCCTCTGAGTTGTGAATTTTAATTCATAATCGAAACATGAACATATTAAAGGAAAATAAACAACTTTTACACCTAATTTAGATCGTATTAAAGGGATTAAAACATCTATTGATCTTCCACACATTCAAAATCCTCTATAAAGGAGAAATATTTTTCAAAAAATGGAATATTTTCTTAAGACAACCCAAATATATTAATGGATATTTATTGAAACTTATGGTAGTAAATAAACTATATGGATAATGAATAAATTCAGAAATGCCAAATGCCCTAACTTATAGGTATCTCATTAATTAGAAATAATTTTCAGTGTGAATTTGATAAATAATTTTAGTATAATTTTATAGAGGTTAATGTTAATATCCCCTTGATATATGTTGAAAATAATATTCATAAATATGAAATTTTTATGTAAGAGATATGACCATATGAAAGAAAATTCAAGGAATGAGAGAAGTTGAACCTTGGGAAAAATGTTTCCTTCATTGATATGCATTCCCACTCTATGAAATAAAATGATCCATTAATATTTCAAATTTTCTATACATTGATATTTTTCTGTTCCAAGATATTATGTTAGATTTTTGATCATTAGTAAATGTGATTCCTCATTCTATTTACTCTAAATTACAAGTTAGAGATCTAAAACATTGTGGAATCATGACATAACTTTCCAACCAAGAAAAAAAATATAATAGATTCATTTTTGATATCCCATTACAAGAAAGAGATATGATTTCCCCAATGAATTTTTTGTTTCAGGTATAGATCATAATAGATTTATCAGATATACACCTTTAATCTTAGGAATATATTTTCATAAAACTACTAAAAATCATCAATGTTCATTAGAGAACATTTACACCTGAATTTTGGGAAAATTGTTCTAATTTAACATTTTTAAATCCTCAATATATCTAATATATGGTAAATTAGTTCACCAAACCAAGATTATTAATTGGTTCTCCATGAAGATATTTCCTAATATAAAAAACAATGAACCACCATTTGATGATTTTAAAAATGAACTGGTTTATACTAATTAAAATTAGTTATATAGTTTTCAAAATAGTACATGTTAATAGGCCTTGAATACTAAAAATTCTACATGTAAACCTTCTAGAAAAAATGGTCTGGTTAATTTTTTCACTAAAATAAATTAGAATTTAGTATGTGATTCACCTAATTCCTATATTCTTAAATAAACATATAATTTATCTTATCATCTAATCATTTAGTGTTGTAAAACTAAAAAATATATTATTTAAATTAGTTTATTAAATGTTTTTATTAATATATAATTTTTTTTGAAAAAGTCACATGGACACAATATGCTAAAATCCTTCTTACTATTTCTAAAAATTAAAAAAATTCTTATTTGGGAAATTTTATTGGATTTGATTTTAATTTTTCGTTTGAGATAATAAAATAATCCTTTACAAGTGATAATAACCTTATTAAGTTATAAATGAATCCTTTTCCTGAAGATCCCAAATATTCCTTTTTAGAAGAGAACGAATAGATTCCCATTATCACTACTAATAAGATATATATAGATATATAGAATTAAATTTTGTGAATCCGTAGAGAAAATAATAAACCCATAAGATGAATCATAGTTGATTTTCTTGAAATTAAACCTTTAATATGAATACATATAATATTTTTAGAGGATATTTACAGACATGTAAGACAATTTATAATAAGGTTAAATTCATAACTTTTGGATGTAGTCAAGAAATTAGTAACTACTTTGATGTCCACTAGAGTTATTATTCCTATTTATAATAGAAAATGGGTTAGTACAATCTAAATATTACCAAAAAAGTCTGATTTAAACATTTTTAAGAATGAATTTGGAGAACTAGTTACTATTAGTCTTCCAAACAATTTAGTGTGTGTATAGATTATAAGAAACGAAACTATGTGTCTAGGAAAGATCACTTCCCTATCCCTTTTCATAACAAAATATTTTATGAAATTATAGGGGAATCATGTTATTGTTTTATTTATGGGTTTTCATGATAATTACCACTTCAAATTACACATGAAGATCATGATAAAACTACTATTACATGTACTTATAGAATATTTTCCCAAAGAATAATTCCATTTCAATTACGCAATTCTTTAAGAACCATTCATATATATACAATGATTATTTTTTTGTATTTTTATTAAAATATATGGATTTTATTATAAATGATTCTATAGTGTTTATATAATCTTTATAATGTTTTTTAATGTCTCTCAATACATATATTTAGTAACAAATTGTAAGAACCTGGTTTTTTCTGAGAAAGACTTTGGAATATTCTTGATAATATTCAAGGGCAGTACCTTCAGATGACGTGTGATTCCGAGCCCCGGAGTGGCCGGAATTAAATTTTCAGTGCGTTCACACTGAAAATGCTAAATAAATGGGATAACTCCTAAGCTCAGTTCCAGATTAGAGATCCGAGTGTACGGATGGGTCCGGAATGGGGTGTTCACCCTAGGAACGACATAAAACTTGTCGGTGCGGGATGTTTGGACCCCTTGCCCGCTCCCAGAACGTTAAACAGATGAATAAATTAATTAATTTATTCGTTTAATGGAGAAACTCTAGTATCTCTTAAAAGGAGGCTCGTATTGGAAAACTGAGGGCACCGTTGAGTTCGGAGCGTGTCGTTTACCCTAGGAGGGGTGTAAGTTTCGCGGGCGCGGGCCGTTTGTGAAAAATGGCCCCATGGGCGTTTTCGTAATTAGGAGGCCTTAGGCGCTAAGTTTAGTAACATTTGAACGGTGTCTCAGAATAAAATTCTAAGACCACCATTGCGCTCAGAGCGTGGTTCTTAGCCTAGGGGAGGATAAATCCTGACCCCGTCACGAGTTCGGGTTTGGGGCTGTCGGGCGGGCGTTTAAGTGATTTGTACTTAAACACCCCACCCCCCCCCCTTCTTCTTCTTCTTCTTCTTCTTCCTCAAACCCTCCTCCCCATCCTCCACCTCCGGCGAGGCGAGCTCCGGCGAGGCACCTCCGGCAAGGTGCGGTGGTGCCGACAGATCAACGCGAAGCTCCGGGCAAAGCCCAGCGAGGTAGGTGGTGTTGTTTGAGTTTTAAATCCCGAACACCCCTTTGAACCCCAATTTTAGCATCATATTGTCGTTTAATCTTCGAAAAATTTCCATTGTCGTGTAGTATGCGTTTTTCTCTTTCCAACTCTTGTTTTGGATTTGAAATCGGAGTTCGGAGGCGTTCGCAATCGATCGCCGAAGTTTGCGGGTTTTTGGAGGTTTTACGGCCGGTTTGGGAGCTCCGGCGGAAGGAGGCGCGGCGGCCCGGCTTCGGTCCGAGGAGGCGGCAGCGGGGCGTCGCGGTGGTTCGGTGGCCAGGCGGAGCGGCTCCGGCTGGCGGCGGCGTTTTTCAGTGCTGGTGGTGGGCGGCGGCCTTTGGCTCGGCGGCGGCGGGCTGAGGGCGCCGGTACGGGACGACGACCCCGGGTCACGGCGTGGCGCGACCTCGGTGGACAGAGACCCGCGAACCGCGGGTCTCCGTGGGGGCGCAGCGAGACCGGACATCCGGGCCGGTCCGGCCCAAGGGGTTCCCCCCCCCCCCCCCTTTTCTAACTTCCGACGTCCGTAGCTTTCGCTACATACGTCCGTTTTGAGCGCCGTCTACGGCGGCGCGGGCCTGACGCAGAGGCGGGATTTTTGAGATTGTTTCGGGAATTTTTAATTCCCGAAATGAGGGTCCGCGGAGGCGCGACGCGTCTTTAAGTGATTTGTCATTTTCCGTGGGAAACTTGTTTTGGGCGGCGCGGACGCATCAGACGTCCGTTTTGAGTGCCGTCAGATACGTTGGGACCTTAGCGCCGGGGCGAAGTTTTCCAGGGTGGTTTCAGGCGTTGATGCCGAAGTTGTGGTGTGGGCCCCACGGCCCGTCTTTCGAGCTGCGTGCAACGTTTCACGACTTTTTGTCGGACGTCCGTTCAGGGTGTGTGAGCAGCCGATGTTGGGTGTTTTTCCGAGGGCATCGCGTTGGCGCAGTCTGCCCGCTGTAATTCCGCACGATGGTGCGGGCCCCGGGAGGGCCGTTTCGGGAGTTGACGGTGATTTCCAGCTTTATCACCGGGCGACCGTTTTGGAAAAGTGGGTAGTCCATTTCGTGTACTTTTCGAGAGGATCGCAATGGTGCGATCTGTCTGTAGGGTTTCGGGACTGAGATGTAGGCCCCACATGGCACCGCTCGTGTGCGGTGTGCTGGGATTCATCTTTTTCTCTGGATATCCGTTCCACTCATGTGGGTTGTGATTTTGACGTGTTTTCTCAAGGGGATCACAATGGTGCGATGTGCCCGACTGTTTTCTGGGCTGAGGCTCGGGATCACGGGACGTCATTCGAGTGTAAGGTGGTGTTGGTGACTTTTCTGTCAGGTATCCATTGGAGGCGAGTAAGTTGTCGATCTCACGTGTTTTTCTGTGAGGATTACAACTGTGTGCTCTTTTTGGTTGTGCGGAGCCTCTTGCACAATCTTGTTAAATGTAGAAATGTGGAGGTGCCCCGGTGGTGGTCCTTCTACCATATTTGTAGCGGACCATTGGCGAGTGATAGCGTGCACTCCCGTGTGAGTGATGTAAATGCTTGAAGTGATGTGGTTGGTCGTGCCTGGGCCTTTGAGGTGGAGTTTTTACGTCACGCCTTCGCGTTGATGTTGGGTGCCGTGTGCATGATAGCCCTTGGGCTGGAGACGTGGTATACTCTGGGAGTATATGAGAGCGCTTGGAGGTATGTGTGGTTCGTACCTGAGACATTTGTGTGCATGGTTGGGGTTGACTTGGGGCCACACGTCATGTGGTAACCAAGTGTGTGCTATGTTCTGCTTTGCGTACTTGGACCTCTCGTGGTGTATAGGGTCCCTTTGTGCTCATTTGTTTGGTTAGAAGGGTGGAGTGTATTTCTCTTAGCTTTGTGCTCGTTTGTTTAACCAGCAGGGTTGAGTGGTCTCCCCCTGGTTTCGTTCTCGATGGATTGGCCAGTAGCGGTTCTACTGACACGCAGTGCTGGAGCAGACGCTGCACCTCTTTTGGGAGAGTTGTTCTGGAGTTGGGAGGTTGCGCGATACCCACTTCATGTTCGGTTGGCCATTGTTGTACCCTCCAGTGGATATGGCCAGAGCAGTTCTGAGTTTTACCCTCCAGTGGGGCTGGGCAGTGGGTTACTCATTGGCTTCTTAGGGTCTACCTTCTAGCAGAGACTGGGCAGTGAGTCAACCGACGCACTTAGGGTCTACCCTCTAGTAGAGACTGGGCAGTCGGTCACCCGACGCACTTAGGGTCTACCCTCCAGCAGAGACTGGGCAGTGGGTCACCCGACCCACTTAGGGTCTACCCTCCAGCAGAGACTGGGCAGTGGGTCACCTGACGACCTCTTAGGGTCTACCCTCCAACAGGGCTGGGCAGTGGGTCTCCCGTCGTCTTGTTCCAGATCTACCCTCCAGCACGGCTGGGCAGTGGGTCTCCTGTCGACTTATTCCAGGTCTACCCTCCAGCGGGGCTGGGTAGTGAGTCGCCTGATGATGTATTAAGGTCTACCCTCCAACGGGGCTAGGCAGTGGGTCTCCAGATGATGTGTTATGGTTTACCCTCTAGTAGGGTTGGGCAGTGGGTCACCCAGTATCTTAATATGGTTTACCCTCCAGCGGGGCTGGGGAGTGGGTCACCTGATATCTAGTTATGAGTTACCCACCAGCAGGGTTGGGCAGTGGGACACCAGCTGGTATTCCAGACTCAGTCCTTTCGACTAGGCTAGTCTGTGTCTTTCCTCCGTGATTACCGGAGCGGGACCCCCAGTTACGGGTCAGTGTTGTGATGGATTTGACATTGAGAAGACCACTCGACTACAGGGCAGTAATGAGGTGTGGTTTGACTTTCCCTAGAACTCTCAAGTATGAGGGGCGCTTTCCCCACCGATACGTGTTCTTGTGACGCGACCTAAAACCGTGTGGGCGAGTCAGTGCCGTCCAAAGCAGATAGTGTCAAGGTGTGGTGATTGAGCCCCTTGGCTTGCGGTTCAGGGCAGACGTACGGGATGTTGGGCATCGATGGTGTTACTTTTGGGATTGTTGGATACTTTTTCTTGGGCTGAGCTACGGGACGGAGATCCCCTTACGATGTTTTTCGGGCTTCTTGCTGAGCATAAGGATATGTATATACCTCATACGAGTACCCACTCCTTGGGTTTTGGTTACTCTCCTTCCAGGAGAGGCGAAGACGCGTGTGGTATGCCACGTGCTTTCTGTGTCTAGCTTCTCATGGTTGGACGAGTCTACTCTCCTGCTATAGCTAGCGAAGACTCGACGAGAAGTTCGTCTTCTCACCGTTTCCATCTCCTTGTGTTTGAACGAGTCTACCTTCTTTCCTCTTGTTGGGTTGAGCTGGACTCTTTACTGTACCCTTTGTTGCACTCTCTATTGTACTCCTCTACTTTTCTGTTCTCTCTACTGCTCACCCTTCGGTACCTCCTTTGTTGCTCCCTCGAGCCTTCGGGGTATCCTACTGAGTGTTTTTATACTCACCCCTGCTTGGGATTTTCCCGCACATGGTGTGCCATTGCAGACGACGGACAGGTGGATCGTGACATCAGAGGAGTTTAGGAGCCAGGAGCTTGGACCGCGTGCGGTGGTCGGAGTCGGGTTCCAGGTGTGGGACCCTACCAGCTGTTTTCTTTTGTTTACCTGTTGCCGGGTTGTGGCACTTTTTGGTTGGGCGTGTGTTTTGCCCCTTTTCTTTTCAGTTGTCTTTCAGCTTGTTCTTTTTACTATTTAGAGGTTGATGCACATCTGTGGATAATATTTATAGCAGTTTCCCTTTTACTTCTCCTTCTAACTATGCACTTTTTCATTGAGTGTGCTGCGTGTGTGTGTACAGGTACTTAGGCAAAGGCCTCCCTGAGTTATGGTGCCTTCGGCGCTGGTCGCCAGCCCCTGGCCTATGGTGGTGGGCCTGGGGTAGTCGCGGCTCGAGCCCGGGTAGGGTCGGGTCGTGAAAAAGTGGTATCAGAGCTGGTTCGTTCTTTGGGACGCTGTTCGGACGTCCCTAAAATAGGAATTGGTTGGGATTTAGGGAAACAGTGTTAACGTGTATCGAGAGTGGCTCTCAGGCCAGGAAGTCCAGTGATGGTGTGGTGGCCAACGTATCCATTCACCAGGACCTTGATAACCCGCTTGTCGACTCGGCATGCTGAGACACTTATTGCAGGGAAAATTGGTTGGTGCATCACATAGGATTGAGTCTTTGACTGTCTTTCTTGAGTTAGCTCCCCATCATTGTTGTTGTGGTATATACATATATGCTCATCTGACTGCGGCACTCCTTGATAATATTCAGGATGGCTCCGCGAAGACAGCCAGCCCAGATACCAGCTTTGGGTGCATGACA
The DNA here is from genome assembly GCA_963277665.1 of Viscum album. Lineage (NCBI taxonomy): Eukaryota > Viridiplantae > Streptophyta > Magnoliopsida > Santalales > Viscaceae > Viscum > Viscum album. The sequence continues at coordinate 88,643,115 of OY728132.1, forward strand.
ATGACCTTGTGAGCTATGAGGCCACAGTCCATGACCCATCATGCGAGCCCCTTTCTCCGGGTGGGCCGGTAGCATCACCCCCACATATTGAGCAGCAGACAGTTTTAGTAGAGCAGGTTGAGCTAGAGCGCAGGTTGAGCACGCTCCATGAGTTCCAGTGGCAGAGACCGCTGAGGTTCAGTGGTGAGCCAGACCCTCAGGCAGCCGAGGTTTGGCTCTAGGCAGTGGTTAGCCTTTTCAGGCTTGTGCAGACGCCGACAGATCAGAGAGTGGCTTTGGCCGCCACCCTTTTTTGTGGAGCAGCTCGGCGTTGGTAGACTCTGGTGACTCGGTTCCTTGATGAGTTGTCACTTTTGTGGGGCGATTCTCAGTTATTGTTTCATTAGGAGTTTTTCCCCTCTTGCTTGCGCTCTGTTCGAATTCAGGAGATCCTACTGTTTCAGCAGGGAGGGATGACGGTGGCCTAGTATGCGGCTAGTTTTGTAGACTGTGCACTCTTTTACCCGGACTTGGTCCATGACGACAACTTCCGAGCGCGGAAGTTTGAGCAGGGTCTCCGCTGAGATATTCATGCTGTCAGAGTACCCTTGGGCATTTAGACATATGCTGGGGTGCTAGAGCAGGCGCTGGTGACAGAGGGATTCCTGTCATGTTTTGCGGTTGGTAGTGGCAGTGGGCGCAACGAAGCCGGGACGTCTGCCGTAGCTAGCAGGCGCCGGAGGACAGGACCTCGATACAGGTGGCCCTCCCACTGCCGGTTTCGGAGACGTGGTCATATACCACTGTGGCGAAAAGGCGCATGGCCTCAGCCGAGGATTCCCTACCATGAGTGGATCCCGGGCCGTGTTCATACACCATAGTGGCACCAGAGGGCACCAGGGCATCCCAGAGAGCAACGGTGCTATGCTTGTGATGGGCGAGGTCACTTGGCACGAGACTGCCCGACCCGAGTTGCTGAGAGCTTCGGGCAGGCAGCAGGCGCACCACCACGGCAGAGGCAGCGCCGTGATTGGAGTAGTGGCCAAAGATTTGGTGCTATCAGAGGAGCGGTAGGAGCTAGAGGTGGGGGACGACGTTACGATATCTCTCCATCACCACTAGGTGGTCCACGTCAGGCTTTGGGAGCTGAAGGTTGGGACCGCGGGTAGCTGTGAGCTTTGGATGTCTACGATCCTGCAGAGCATGGGACGGTGAGAGGTACCCCTGGGACTCTTCTACCTTTTGCAATAGAATTGATGGGCTCTACGTGTGAAAGGCTTTTCTCCCTGCTCCTTGTTTGAGGTGTTACCAGGGTGACGCAGGGCGTCGGGTGTAACCCTGTGTTGGTGAGGAAAAAGGCGTGAGACATTTTCCTTTAGTCGATGGTGTTGATTCCTTCGCCTTTTGAGCGTGTAAGAGAGCATCGACGGTGGAACCTTGTGTGACCAGATATCCTTGGGTGTTTCACCATATGGATATTTTGAAGGAGGGAATCACCGGGCCTTGTTTCAGGTGCGGGCGGTGATTCCAGTCGCGACATGCAGCGTAGAGGTTTGACCGGGGAGGTGAGCTACCCCCAAGGGCCTTCGGGCCATTTGAGACCATGCAAAGGGATGGCGAGGTACCATACCGCCTTTCCCTAACCCCAAAGTCTAGAGTGGGTGCACGACATCGGCATGGGCCGGCCTCACATGAACAGATCAATCCTTTGGTCTGTGTGCGGTGACGCAGGGCTGTGTGTGGGTTCTTCTGGGTATGGGGAAGCCAGGAGTGGGCTTAGTACACTGTGTTGCTCCCTAATTTTGCTTTTCAAGGATGAAAAGCTTGAAGGAGGGAATGATGTAAGAACCTGGTTTTTGCTGAAAAACACTTTGGAATATTCTTGATAATATTCCATTGCAGTGCCTTCAGACAGCGTGTGATTACGAGCCCCGGAGTGGCCGGAATTAAATTTTCAGTGCGTTCACACTGAAAATGCTAAATAAATGGGATAACTCTTAAACGGAGTTCCGGATCAGAGATCCAAGTGTACGGATGGGTTCGGAATTTGGTGTTCACCCAAAGAACGACATAAAACATGTCGACGCGGGATGTTTGGACCCCTCGCCCGCTCCCAGAACGTTAAACGGATGAATAAATTAATTAATTTATTCATTTAATGGAGAAACGCTAGTATCTCTTAAACGATGGCTGGGATTGGAAAACTGAGGGCACCGTTGAGTTTGGAGCGTGCCGTTTACCCTAGGAGGGTTGTATGTTTGCCGGGCGCGGTTCGTTTGTGAAAAATGGCCCCATGGGCGTTTTCGTAATTTGGCGGCCTCGGGCACTAAGTTTAGTAGCATTTGAACGGGGTCTCGGAATAAAATTCCAAGACCACCATTGCACTCAGAGCGTGGTTCTTATCCTAGGAGAGGCTAAATCCTGAACCCGTCGGGAGTTCGGGTTCGGGGCCGTCGGGCGGGTGTTTAAGTGATTTGTACTTAAACACCCCCACCCCCACCCCCTTCTTCTTCTTCATCTTCTTCTTCTTCCTCCTCGAACCCTCCTCCCCCTCCTTCACCTTCGGTGTGGCGAGCTCTGGTGAGGTGACTCCGGGAAGGTGCGGTGGTACCGGCGGATCGACGCAAAGCTCCGGGTGAAGCACAGCATGGTAGGTGGTGTTGTTTAAGTTTTAAATCCCGATCCCCCCTTTGAACCCAAATTTTAGCATCGGATTTTTGTTTAATCTTCGAAAAAATTCCATGGTCGTGTAGTATGCATGTTTCTCTTTCCGACGCTTGTTTTGGATTCGAAATCGGAGTTCGGAGGCATTCGCAATCGATCACCAAACTTTGCGGGTTTTTGGAGGTTTTCTGGCCGGTTTGGGAACTCCGGTGGAAGGAGGCGCGGCGGCCCGACTTTGGTCCAAGGAGGAGGCCGCGGGGCGTCGTGGTGGTTCGGTGGCCAGGCGAAGCGGTTCCGGCTGGCGGCGGCGTTTTCTGGCGCTGGCGGGGGGCGGCGGCCTTTGGCTCGGCGACGGCAGGTAGAGGGCGCCGACACAGGACGACAACCCCGGGTCGCGGCGTGGTGCGACCTCGGTCGACAGAGACCCGCGAACCGCGGGTCTCCACGGGGGCGCTGCGAGACCGGCAATCTGGGCCTGTCGGATGTCGGCAGGCCGCAGGCCGGCTGTGGGCGGACCGGCCGGACCGGGCCGGTCCTGCCCAAGGGGTGCCCCCCCTTTTCTAACATCCGACGTCTGTAGCATTCGCTACGAATGTCCGTTTTGCAAGTCGTCTACGGCGGCGCGGGCCTGACGCAGAGGCATGACTTTTGAGATGGTTTTGGGAATTTTTAATTCCCGAAACAAGGGGCCTCGGAGGCGCGACGTGTCTTTAAGTGGTTTTTTGTTTTTCGGGGGAAACTTGTTTTGGGCGGCTCGGACGCATCGGACGTCTGTTTTGAGCGCCGTCAGTTGTGTTGGGACCCCGGTGCCGGGGCGAAGTTTTTCAGGGTGTTTTCAGGCGTTAAATCCGAAGTTGAGGTGCGGGCCCCACATCCCATCTTTCGAGCTACGTGCAGCGTTTCACGACTTCTTGTCGGACGTCCGTTCGGGGCGTGTGAGCAGTCGATGTTGGGTGTTTTTACGAGGGCATCGCGTTGGAACAGTCTGCCTACTGTAATTCTGCATGATGGTGCGGGCCCTGTGAGGGCCGTTTCGGGAGTTGACGGTGATTTCCAGCTTTATCACCGGGTGACTGTTTTGGACAAGTGAGTAGTCCATGTCGTGTACTTTTTCAAGAGGATCGCAACGGTGTGATACGTTTTTTGGGTTTCAGGATCGGGATTCAGGTCCCACGTGGCACCGCTCGTGTGCGGTGCGCCGGGATGCATCTTTTTCTCCAAATATCTGTAGCACTCATGTGGGTAGTTCTTTTGAAGTGTTTTCCCGAGGGGATCGCAATGTTGTGATGCGCCCGACTGTTTTCGGGGCTGAGGCTCGGGATCACGGGACGCCGTTTGGGCGTGAGGCGGTGTTGGTTACTTTTCCGTCGGGTATCCGTTGGAGGTGAGTAAGTAGTCGATCTCGCGTGTTTTTCCGCAAGGATTACAACTGTGTGATCTGTTTGGTTGTGCGGAGCCTCTTGCACGATCTTGATAAATGTGGAAATGTGGAGGTGCCTTGGTGGCGGTCCTTCTACCGTGTTTGTAGCGGACCTTTGGCGAGTGATCGTGTGCACTCCCATGTGAGTGATGTAAATTCTTGAAGTGATGTGGTTGGCCGTGTCTGGGCCTTTGAGGTGGAGTTGTTACATCACGCCTTCGCGTTGACGTTGGGTGTCGTGTGCATGATAGCCCTTGGGCTGGAGACGTGGTATACTCTGGGAGTATACGAGAGCTCTTGGAGGTACGTGTGGTTCGTAACTGAGACATTCGTGCACTTGGTTGGGGTGGACTTGGGGCCACACGTCATGTGGGCCCCAAGTGCGTGCTGTGTTCTGCTTTGCGTACATGGACCTATCGCGGCGTAGAGGGTCCCTTTGTGATCTTTTGTTTGGTTAGCAGGGTGGAGTGTATTTCCCCTAGATTTGTGCTCGTTTGTTTGACCAGTAGGGTTGAGTGGTCTCCCCCTGGTTTCATTCTCTATGGATTGGCCAGTAGTGGTGCTAGTGACACCCAGTGCTGGAGTAGACACTGCACCTCTTTTGGGAAAGTTGTTCTGGAGTTGGGAGGTTGCGCGATACCCACTTCATGTTTAGTTGGCCATTGCTGTACCCTCCAGTGGATATGGCCAGAGCAGTTCTGAGTTTTACCCTCCAGCGGGGCTGGGCAGTGGGTTACTCATCGGCTTCATAGGGTCTACCCTCCAGCAGAGACTGGGCAGTGGGTCACCCGACGCACTTAGGGTCTACCCTCCAGCAGAGACTGGGCAGTGGGTCACCCGACGCACTTAGGGTCTACCCTGCAGTAGAGACTGGGCAGTGGGTCACCCAATGACCTCTTAGGGTCTACCCTCCAGTAGGGCTGGGCAATGGGTCGCCCGTCGTGTAGTTCCAGGTCTACCCTCCAGCACGGCTGGGTAGTGGGTCGCCTGTCGACTTATTCGAGGTCTACCCTCTAGCGGGGCTGGGTAGTGGGTTGCCTGATGATGTATTAAGGTCTACCCTCCAGTAGGGCTAGGTAGTGGGTCGCCGGATGATGTGATATGGTTTACCCTCCAGTAGGGCTAGGCAGTGGGTCACCCAGTATCTTAATATGGTTTACCCTCCAGCGGGGCTGGGCAGTGGGTCACCTGATATCTGGTTATGAGTTACCCTCTAGCAGAGCTGGGCAGTGGGACATCGACTGGAATTCCAGACTCAGTCCTTTCGACTAGGCTTGTCTGTGGCTTTCCTCCGTGATTACCGGAGCGGGACCCCCGGTTACGGGTCAGTGTTGTGATGGCTTTGACTTTGAGGAGACCTCTCGACTGCAGGGAATTAACGAGGTGTGGTTTTACTTTCCCTAGAACTCTCAAGTATGAGGGGCACTTTCCCCACCGAGACGCGTTCTTGTGACGCGACCTAAAACCGTGCGGGTGAGTCATTGCCTCCCAAAGCGGATAGTGTCAAGGTGTGGTGATTGATCCCCTTGGATTGCGGTTCAGGGCAAACGTGCGGGATGCTGGGCATCGATGGTGTTACTTCTGGGACTGTTGGATACTTTTTCTTGGTCTAAGATACGGGACGGAGATCCCCTTACGACGCTGTTCGGGCTTCTTGCTGAGCATAAGGATATGTATATACCTTGTACGAGTACCCACTCCTTGGGTTTTGGTTACTCTCCTTCCAGGAGAGGCAAAGATGTGCGGGGTATGCCACGTGATTTCTGTGTCTAGCTTCTCATGGTTGGAAGAGTGTACTCTCCTTCTATAGGTAGCGAAGACTCGATGAGAAGTTTGTCTTCTCACCATTTCCAGCTCCTTGTGTTTGGACGAGTCTACCTTCTTTCCTCTTGTTGGGTTGAGCTGGACTCTTTACTGTACCCTTTGCTGAACTCTCTATTGTACTCCTCTACTTTTCTGTTTGCTCTACTGATCACCATTCGGTACCTCCTTTTTTGCTCCCTCGAGCCTTCGGGGTATCCTACTGAGTATTTTTATACTCACCCCTACTTGGGCTTTGCCCGCACTTGGTGTGCCCTTGCAGAAGACGGACAGGTGGATCGTGACGTCAGAGGAGCTTATGTAACACCCCGAGCTTCCATGATACGCTTCTCATTCAATAATTCAATAGCTTGCATTGTACGCAACTTCGAGTTCTAAAACACCGAGACTATTCAAAGTATCCGTTATGAATAGTAATAACCACTTTTAAAATTAGAGAAATTTTATATTTTAAAATGGACTTCATTTTTGGATTCGGAATATCGAAATTAGCCTATGTTGAATTTTTGGTATTTTTCTGAGAACTTCCTTTTTTTATGAATAGTGAAAAATACTTAAAAAAAACTTTTTTAATCAAAATAATTTATAGTGATAAATTATACTATTGATTGGTTTTAGAGTATAATTAGAATATATTTTTACCATTTTATCCAATGGTGGTCATTAGAATTAACTTAACATTGAAATTGGGCATGAACAATTGTCAATCTTTTGATATAAATTGTTTCTTAAAAACACACTATTTGTTGTGATAGCGGGAATTAATTATAAAATTAATTAATGCAACTTATATTTATGTAATTTTTTAAAATAGACATCATTTTTGAATTCGGAATATCAATTATAGCTTAGGGTGAAATTTTGGCATTGTTCTGAAAATCTTCAATTTTTGATGAATAGTGAAACCACTAAGTGGTAGTTAAATAACTGATTTTTCGTTTAAATGAAATATTGCCACCTCTGTGATTTGACTTTCAAAAATCCGACATACATGGTTGTCATTAATAAGTAAAATGTGGTTCAATGAGATTAAAATAATTTTTGGTGAATAGTAACTTTTAAGTTCTTAATCGCGATTAGAGGTAATTAGTGTAGTTTAAGGTCAAAATATTGTTTCAATAATATGAGATGAGCTTGACACTTGTCCTACTCCTATTGGATGAGTCATGGCCGACCAAGAAAACCCATGGGTCAACTTTGGGACCCCATGGATCCACTTTGTTTGGAAAATGACTTTAATATATATTTATTTAATGTTAAAGTAAAAAATGACACAAACATGAAATGTTTTACTAAAACAATTTTTACATGGGGTTATACAAGTCATATTTTTGACTATAAATAGTCATTGGAAATCTAAAAAGATTTCCTACAACATAGTATTTTTATTATAATTTTTAGACATTAAATAATTTAAATTTTTTATGACATCATTATGATGCAGCGATGACCTCATTATTTAACGATTTTAATAAAATGAAAAGATAATGTACAATCAAAGGCTTAGACTTGTCAAAAGAATATTTTATGGGTATATTTCTAACCCTTATCACCTTAGCCACGAATTATATAAGTGTGGGACCTTTAGAATCCGAAAATCATTGTATAATAATGTAAACTTTCCTTACATTCCAAGAGTGCCCCTCCTCTCCACTTATAAAAGGCCCCCACCACTACCATCTCATTCACACATTCAAGCCATTTGGCTCGTCCAAACTCTTCCCAAATACTCTCCCAACTTACCTCTATTACTCCTAGAAGCCTCACTTTGGGCAGAACTCTTCCCAAGGAAGCCTTTTGCTCAAATGAAAAAGAGTTACCCGATTTTGAGGTAATGTCTTCTCTAATGTTGTTTTGTTTTATTTTTCTTCTCCAACCCCATAAAATCTTTTTATTCATTTCTTTTGTAACAAAAACTGTATCCTCAATATACTAGGATGTTTTTATAAGAAGGATTCGAGCTACACTTACACACACCTACATCTAATGGTTAAAGAACATACGGTTTCTGTGGATGGCGAATTTCTGCCTCACGAAACGATGATTGTTCAACACTCATATAACACCTTCAAAGGTGGCCATTAAGATGTAACTATATTTATATATGATATAAAATATTTTTATGTTTTACTTATGCTTCTGTATTTCTCATTTATGGAATACATTATGATTTCCATTATGGGTAAAACACGATAATTTCATTTTAGGAAGTGCGGACTACCGCCCCCTCAAAGTGATTTGAATCGTTAATGCCATATGTGAGATATATAAAGGATGGATTAAATGTTATTATACACTATATTATACTGGAATTATATTATACATTTATATCATTATGATTTCATTCCATTAAATACGAAATAGAAATGAAATTAGCGTTCATGCGTACGTACGGCTTACCGTCTCCATGAACGGTGCATTTCATTTCTTACCACTAAATGTTACGTAATAAATGAATGTATATACTGGATATATATGATATATATGACATCTAAATCATGAATATAATTCTGGAGATAATGGATATTCTACCACATAAACAACTTGTAATTATAAGAAGTTTATTGTTGACTCAAGTACCAAAGATCGACAAAACGACCGTTATTAACTTAAATAATTACATAATGTTCATAACATTGTAACAAGTGATATAAAAAGGATAATGAAATTAAAAATGTTTCTTAATAAGGTATATATTAACTCTAGTTTATTATTCAGGAGGTTAAAGAACGGTTGAGTCAAGTCAGACACGAGGTAAGGGAACTTCTTAACCCAACTTCCATTATTTGGGTTAATCTCCTACTTTCAAATTATGTCATGATATTATTATGTTCTATCTTATATTTTTACTTTATTTATGTATACTTATAGTAAATACTCATAATAGATCTATTTTATTTACAAAATGAACTTTGTAAGGGAATTTCTTAACCCAACTTCCATTCTTTGGGTTAATCTCCTACATTCAAATTATGTCATGATATTATTATGTCCTATTTTGTATATTTACTTTCTATATGTATACCTATAGTGAATACACATAATAGATCTCTTTTATTTTAAAAATGATCTTTTTATGGACTTCGTCTCAATCCCCTTTCATTGAGGAATATTTGGTTTTATACACAACTTTATTTTATACGGTGTATAAACCCCTTTGACTTTTATGTTTATTCAAAAGGAATATTTTTTTATACGAAGCGTTTTACTAAATGAGAAAAAGGGAATGTTTTTCTTTCCGTACATATGCGGCGACAATGACTTCTCCGCCGCCGTGACCATTATTTGAGTTTTGGCTTCCTCTACAAGCCATCACTTTTTTTAATGAAAAATAAATACAAAGTTTTAACTTTCTTTTATTTTGGTATTGAAAATGGTTTTGAAAGCATTTTTATTATATCAATGTGTTGTATTGATATCTTGTGATTGAAATGTGGAAATGTTATGTTTCCTTTATGCATGTTTTATGTGATACGATTATGTTATGGTTTATGATATGTTTAAACCTATTCATTTGAGGAATGTATTGGACTTAATAATTGAAGGGTGGAGCCCGCTATAGCTCCTCGATGCATCGGTAGGTCTCATGAGACAACTAGACGTGGAATTGGCTGAGGCCCTTTCCCAATTTGATTTATGGTTTTGGCCGAGGCCTTAATCATTTTAGACGTCTTGGCCGAGGCCTTGACAAAATGTTTCACAATGTCTGGCATTATACATTCCCTCATTATGAAAGTGGTTATTGATATTGAATGTGATTATTCGACTAGTAGAATATCCATGTGAGTAAGTAAATGGAATTATTTAATTTTATTTTTGCCATATTATGTTGAAGTTCATGTTTAAAAGGCTTTTGTTTTAGTTATACATTGCCTTAAATGTTAATGTTTATTTATGAAAGCTTCTGCATTATTGTTATCCTTACTGAGCATCTGAGCTCACCCCTTTCAATGTTTTAATATTTTACAGGATGTGAAGAAGTATTTTATGAATGACCTGCAGGGATAGTCAAAAGAGGATATGAGTGTGGACTATGAAGACTTTGTTATTAGTTTTTCCCTTTATGATGTAATGTAACATTTATGAATGTTTCTAGTGTTTCCAAGGCTACTAAACTAATCGGCCTTTCGAGACTTGATCTTTTGTGATCATGCCAATGTTACGAAGTAATGCACCGACTCTGGGTAGCTGGGGTCGGGGCGTTACAGTTGGTATCAGAGGAAGTTTAGTACTAACCTTGAAATCTAGATTTAGATAAACTCTGATTAGAGCACATAGCCCGAAGATAGACTTTGAGGATTAGTATATAAGACCTTCCTAGAATTTTGGTATTGTAGGGATGTTGTGAGTTTTCCGAGAAATACATCCCTGTCTGGATACGAGCAGGTAGAGGCGACTCTGGAACCGATGTACCTAGGGGTAAAACCCGAAAACACCGCTTTGAGCTAGACTCGAACAAGAACTGGTGCACGACAACGAGCCTTGCTGCACTCTTCGTTATGACACTCCCGGGGGATATGCTTAGGATAATTCCCATTTTCATTACAAACCACTATGAAGGGTTACGAGTATATACTTCTTCAAAGAAAACATTTTTATAATTATGGATTATATCCATAATTAGTTCAATTTATGTTAAGTGTTTTACAAGTATGGAATTATGTATTTTGATTCATAAACTAATCTAGTTTATGCCATTATTTAGAAATGGTGCCTAGTGGAAGGAATGGAAACCGTATCAATGCACGCACTCTGTGTAGGGATTGACCTCTTGCTCAAGATAATTATGGTGGATCTAGTGATACAACTGGTGGTGAACAACTTATTACCATACTGGGACAACTCACTCAAGTTATGAATAATAACCTTACTCGTATGGATCACCCTGATCCACAACGTGGAGGATCAATGTTAGACCACTTCATGAGGCAACAACCACCAACATTTAATGGGGGTACATATCCGTTAGTAGCTGAGAAATGGATAAACTCCTTAGAAAAAATATTCCATGCCTTGGGGAGTAGCGAAATGGAGAAGGTTGTCATGGTAGTTTACCGCCTCACTGGAGATGCCGATCAGTGGTGGTCGCTGATTCAAAACACAAAGGAAGATGATGAAGTATCAAATATGGAATGGAGGGAGTTCAAAGAGATTTTCTTAGAAAAATAATTTCCTCGTGACCATCGAGCAGATATGGAAAGGCAATTTCTGAGTCTGAGGCAGAAGGAGGATGAGAATGTCACAAAGTATGAGGCTAACTTTACAAGGTTAGCGAGGCATGCTGCTGATTATATATGTAACCCAAGGAGTAAGATTGATCGTTTTTTTTTTGATGGGTTAAAACCATTTCTCCGTCGAGCTTTAGTATCACAATCCTTCTCATCATACGAAGATATTGTCTCGTGTGCTATCAAGACAGAAAAGGAATTCTCTAAGTCTTATGACAACAAAGTAAAGCAAGAGAAGAAGAGAACGGTGGAACAAGAGACAGATAAAGGGAAAAAGGGAAAGAAGGATTTTCCATTATGTGATAATTGTGGGAAGAATCACCCTGGTACTTGCCTAAAAGGAATGGGAGTTTGTTATAAATGTGGAGAAAAGGGTCACTAGGCTCGTGATTGCAAGGGAAAGAAAGAGGCTGTCAAAGTTGAATGCTACAATTGTAGAGAAATGGGTCATTATGCAAATGAATGTCCTAAGCGTCAGGGAAACATACCTCAGAAAAGGCCAAGGGATCAAGGCCAATCTTATACTGTGACTACAGTTGAAGCGGAATAATTAATGTATTGGTGCTTTTGGACTCATGGATTATATTCTGGTTATTAGAATAATGTGATATATAAGGATTGTACTGCAGTACTTGTTGATTTCAGTAAGGTTTTAATATGATGAAGGTAATCATATTTTTACTATGTGACAAAAGAGAAACTTTAATTTTTTTGGGGAATCTGATGTTACAATTGATTTTGGAATTTAGAGACTTTTTAGAGAAAGTCTGCACAGAGGTATTTTGGATAACTATAAAGGTTGGAATGGATTAAGTTGAACTATGGATAGTATTGTTTAAGGTTAAAACATTTATGAAGATTATTTTTGGAATAGTATAGTACTATATTTTTAGGAAAAGGACAACCTGCAGGGTGGGGCATAACCCGTCGCGTCGGACAAAGCTGCAGGAATCGAACCCACAACCACAGTGCGACAGGCCTTTATTTCCTACCACTAGCCTACAGGAAGTCCCTGGTTATTAAAAAATAATTTTACTAATCTAAATGGTATGTGTTAGCATTTGGAACCTTATTAAATTAGGATAAGAATAATATTTTTGGGTTCTATTATCTTTTTGAGTGAAAGGTGAGTTGAAGGTTAAAACTCTAATTGTCAGGCATAAATATATATATACCTATCTGTTATTCAATGAATAAATTAATTCTTAAACTTTAGTAAAGGGATATTAAAACAAAAAAATGTGTTATCTTAATACCTTATGTCTTGTTGAACTGATGATATTTTAAATCAACATAGATTGAAGGCTTTGAGACCCTCAATTTGACAGTTGATTGTGATTGATGACCTCTATCACTCCCTACAAATATTTACGTTTTTCCTCCAATTATATGTCTCTAATTTCCACCAATGTTCTCCTAATCGAGATCATAATTGGGTGGTGACTTTTTCATTTCCCTTTCCCTCTTATTAAGGCTAAATTTTATTAATCTTATTTCTGATGTGGGTTTCCCACAAAGTTATTTTCTCTTTTAAACCTTTTATTTTCAAAGAAATTAATTTCAAATTGCGAGGACACAATTTATTGAAGGAGGGGAGAATGTAACACCCTGAGCTTCCATGATACGCTTCTCATTCAATAATGCAATAGCTTGCATTGTATGCAACTTCGAGTTCTAAAACACTGCGACTATTCAAAGTAGCCGTTATGAATAGTAATAACCACGTTTTAAAATTATAGAAATTTTATATTTTAAAATGGACTTCATTTTTGGATTCGGAATATCGAAATTAGCCTATGTTGAATTTTTTATATTTTTCTGAGAACTTCCATTTTGTATGAATAGTGAAAAATACTTAAAAACAACTTTTTTAATCAAAATAATTTATAGTGATAAATTATACTATTGAGTGGTTTTAGAGTATAATTAGAATATATTTTTACCATTTTATCAAATGGTGGTCATTAGAATTAACTTAACATTGAAATTGGGCATGAACAATTGTCAATCTTTTGATATAAATTGTTTCTTAAAAACACGCTATTTGTTGTGACAGCGGGAATTAATTATAAAATTAATTAATGCAACTTATATGTTTGGAATTTTGTAAAATAGACATCATTTTTTAATTCGGAATATCAATTATAGCTTAGGGTGAAATTTTGGCATTGTTCTGAAAAACTTCAATTTTTGATGAATAGTGAAACCACTAAGTGGTAGTTAAATAACTGATTTTTCATTTAAATGAAATATTACAACCTCCGTGATTTGATTTTCAAAAATCCGACATACATGGTTGTCATTAAGAAGTAAAATGTGGTTCAATGAGATTAAAATAATTTTTGGTGAATAGTAACTTTTAAGTTCTTAATCGCGATTAGAGGTAATTAGTGTAGTTTAAGGTAAAAATAATGTTTCAATAATATGAGATGAGCTTGACACTTGTCCTACTACTATTTTATGAGTCATGGCCTTCCAAGACAACCCATGGGTCAACTTGGGGACCCCATGGAGCCACTTTGGTTGGAAATGACATTAATATATATTTATTTAATGTTAAAGTAAAAAATGACACAAACATGAAATGTTTTACTAAAACAATTTTTACATGGGGTTATACAAGTCATATGTTTGACTATAAATAGTAATTGGAATGCTAAAAATCTTTCCTACATCATAGTATTTTTTTATAATTTTTAGACATTAAATTATTTAAATTATTTATGACATCATTATGATGCAGCGATGACCTCATTATTTAACGATTTTAATAAAATGAAACGATAATGTACAATCCAAGGAATACACTTGTCCAAAGACTATTGGATAGGTATATTTCGAACCCTTATCACCTTAGCCACGAATTATATAATTGTGGAACCTTTAGAATCCGAAAAGCATTGTATAATAATGTAAACTTTCCTTACTTTCCAAGAGTGCCCCTCCTCTCCACTTATAAAAGGCCCCCACCACTACCACCTCATTCACACTTTCAAGCCATTTGGCTCGGCCAACCTCTGCCCAAATACTCTCCCAAATTCCCCCTATTACTCCTAGAAGCCTCACTTTGGGCAGAACTCTTCCCAAGGAATCCTTTGGCTCAAATCAAAAAGAGTTACCCGATTTTGAGGTAATGTCTTCTCTAATGTTGTTTTGTTTTATTTTTCTTCTCCAACCCCCTAAACTCTTTTTATTAATTTCTTTTGTAACAACACCAGTATACTAAATATACTAGGATATTGTTATAAGAAGTATTCGAGCTACACTTACACACACCTACATCTAATGGTTAAAGAACATACGGTTTCTGTGGATGGCGAATTTCTGCCTCACGAAACGATGATTGTTCAACAATCATATAACACATTCAAATGTGGCCATTAATATGTAACTATATTTATATATGATATATAATTTGTTTATGTTTTACTTATGCTTCTGTATTTCTCATTTATGGAATATTTTATGATTTCCATTATGGGTAAAACGCGATAATTTCATTTTAGGAAGTGCGGACTACCGCCCCCTCAAAGTGATTTGAATCGTTAATGCCATATGTGGGATATATAAAGGATGGAGTAAATGTTATTATACACTATATTATACTGGAATTATATTATAAATTTATATCATTATGATTTCATTCCATTAAATACGAAATAGAAATGAAATTAGCGTTCATGCATACGTACGGCTTACCGTCTCCATGAACGGTGCATTTCATTTCTTACCTCTAAATGTTACGTAATAAATGAATGTATATACTAAATATATATGATATATATGACATGTAAATCATGAATATAATTCTGGATATAATGGATATTCTACCACATAAACAACTTGTAATTATAAGATGTTTATTGTTGACTCAAGTACCAAAGATCGACAAAACGACCGTTATTAACTTAAATAATTACATAATGTTCATAACATTGTAATAAGTGATATAAAAAGGATAATGAAATTAAAAATGGTTCTTAATAAGGTATATATTAACTCTAGTTTATTATTTAGGAGGTTAAAGAACGGTTGAGTCAAGTCAGACACGAGGTAAGGGAGCTTCTTAACCCAACTTCCATTCTTTGGGTTAATCGCCTACTTTCAAATTATGCCATGATATTATTATGTACTATCTTATATTTTTACTTTATTTATGTGTACTTATAGTAAATACTCATAATAGATCTATTTTATTTACAAAATGAACTTTGTAAGGTAATTTCTTAACCCAACTTCCATTCTTTGGGTTAATCTCCTACATTCAAATTATGTCATGATATTATTATGTCCTATTTTGTATATTTACTTTATATATGTGTACCTATAGTGAATACACATAATAGATCTCTTTTATTTTAAAAATGATCTTTTTAAGGACTTCGTCTCAATCCCCTTTCATTGAGGCATATTTGGTTTTATACACAACTTTATTTTATACGGTGTATAAACCCCTTTGATTTTTATGTTTATTCAAAAGGAATCTTTTTTTATACGAAGCGTTTTACTAAACGACAAAAAGGGAATGTTTTTCTTTCCGTACATATGCGGCGACAGTGAATTCTCCGCCGCCGTGACCATTATTTGAGTTTCGGCTTCCTCTACAAGCCATCACTTTTTTTAATGAAAAATAAATACAAAGTTTTAACTTTCTTTAATTTTGGTATTGAAAATTGTTTTGAAAGCGTTTTTATTATATCAATGTGTTGTATTGATATCTTGTGATTGAAATGTGGAAATGTTATGTTTCCTTTATGCATATTTTATGTGATACGATTATGTTATGGTTTATGATATGTTTAAAACTATTCATACGAGGAATGTATTGGACTTAATAAGTGAAGGGTGGAGCCCGCTATAGCTCCTCGATGCATCTGTAGGTCTCATGAGACAACTAGACGTGGAATTGGCTGAGGCCCTTTCCCAATTTGATTTATGGTTTTGGCCGTGGCCTTAATCATATTAGACGTCTTGGCCGAGGCCTTGACAAAATGTTTCAGAATGTCTGGCATTATACATTCCCTCATTATGAAAGTGGTTATTGATATTCCATGTGATTATTCGACTAGTAGAATATCCGTGTGAGTAAGTAAATGGCATTATTTAATTTTATTTTTCCATATTATGTAGAAGTTCCTGTTTAAAAGGCTTTTGTTTTAGTTATACATTGCCTTAAATGTTAATGTTTATTTATGAAAGCTTCCGCATTATTGTTATCCTTACTGAGCATCTGAGCTCACCCCTTTCAATGTTTTAATATTTTCCAGGATGTGAAGAAGTATTTTAGGAATGACCTGCAGGGATAGTCAAAAGAGGATATGAGTGTGGATTATGAAGACATTGTTATTAGTTTTTCACTTTATGATGTAATGTAACATTTATGAATGTATCAAGTGTTTCCAAGGCTACTAAACTAATCAGTCTTTCGAGACTTGATCTTTTGTGATCATGCCAATGTTACGAAGTAATGCACCGACTCTGGGTAGCTGGGGTCGGGGCGTTACAGCTTAGGAGCCAGGAGCTTGGACCGCATGCAGTTGTCGGAGTCGGGTTCCAGGTGTGGGACCCTACCAGCTGTTTTCTTTTGTTTACCTGTTATCGGGTTGTGGCACTTTTTGGTTGGGCGCGTGTTTTTTCCCTTTTCTATTCAGTTGACTTTCAGCTTGTTCTTTGTACTGTTTAGAGGTCGATGCACATCTGTGGTTTATATTTATAGCAGTTTCCCTTTTAATTCTCCTTGTTACTCTGCACTTTTGCATTGAGTGTGCTGCGTGTGTGTGTACAGGTACTTAGGAAAAGGCCTCCCTGAGTTATGGTGCCTTTGGCACAAGTCGCCAGCCCATGGCCTATGGAGGCGGGACTGGGGTAGTCGCGGCTCGATCCCGGGTAGGGTCGGGTCATGACAAAAATTGTTTTCACATTAAAAAAATTATTTTTATTGTAAATAAAGTAATTGTGTTAGGATATAGAGTTTCCAAGGATTAAATCTAATATGATCAATCGAAGGTTGATATCATTTCTTCAATTTCATACTAATAAATAGTGAATATTGTCAAATATTTCCTTGTATATGTTGGTTTCCACTGATGATTTTTAAATTTTTTTTACATTTCAACCCTACCTTTATTCATATTAGACAAAGAAAGAATCTAATTTTTCATTGAAAAGAGCTATCATTATTCTTTTAGAGAGATAAAGAAAAATTTAGTATCCCTAACAATCATACAACCACCTAGATAGAATTTTCCTTTTGAATTAAGGATTATTGAATAATATTTTTCATTATTATTTTTTTTAATTCAATGAGTAGTGATGAAGTCTCATGTCATAAATTATGCATCAAGGGATATATATTTAGCATAAAATAATCACAAAAAATATTGGAGTATCTTGTAATGTATTTTTCTTTGGAAAAACTTCAGATATTAATTTGTTAATTTGATTATAATAAACCTTGTTGGGATTCTTTGCAACCCAACCCGGTCTGAGAGAAGGCCCAAGAGGTATTCCCAATCCTCTTGGATTGGCCACTAACATTGGGAATAAATGATATAACCAAGGGAAAAATTTGTCTCAAGATAACCAGGATGAAATAAACACACTAAGAACGAAAGAAAACCAATAATAACTGAACATCAATTAATATACAAACCAATCCAGATAACATAGCTACCAGAAAAAGTAAAAACTAAATATAAAACTCCATCCCAACTAAGACCAGACTAATATCTACATTACCTTTTTGTCACCACCCATCCACATAACTAATCTACTCTATTAATATACAACCAAACCAGAAACCTTCCCCTACAAAACATTTTTGTTCTACTAATGATGACTGCCATATATAGGGTGTGAGCATAAACAGATTAAGGTGCAGAATTCTAACCGCTTTAGATTTTTTTGGAATGGAAATAGGATTTTATCACATTAATGATCCAAAAACATATTTCTCATTTTAAAACAACACATTCAACAATTTCCTAATTATGAAATTGATTTTTTTCTCAAAAACAAGTTCACAAAACCAATACTCATTTAAAGAACCATACAAGATAAAAATTGTATTAGAAAATAGTAAATATACAATATAAAAAAGCTTAAAATAATATGACTAAAAAAAACATGAAACAAGAGTAAACATAGAAAAAAAATAGTCAATCAAGGGAATTTCCTAAACCTCTCTAAATGAAATCCCTAGATGTACTCAGTTTTGGCTCACCTGCTAATGTATGGTTCATATCAATTGTTAATAACTAACTGGAAACTATAAACTATGCAATTAATGACATGTCCAACCTATCCTCTTAGCAAATCCTGGGGGTACTGACTGATCTATTCAGGGTTGACAATCACCCCTAACTCAACCATCTCCATGATAATATTACTCAGTGAAAGGGAATTTCCTCACATGTGTGGGACAAACTGTAACCCCGACCACCATTATTCCTAGACCAAACACCTAAACCACATATGCAGTGACCCTCTCCTCATAGGATCCACACGAAAGGTTATTGCCTCACAACAAGTCATTAACAAGTGCCAATAGGGTTGTCACATCATTCATGTTTCAAAACCACCTTCCCAAACATCCCCAAATTCAAACTGGGCATTCACATCACATAACATTTCAAAATAAAACCCAAAAAATCACAATGTGTCAACTGGGCCTTACATTTCCAAATCCCATTCCATTTCCAACCCCATTTCAAAAAAAAAAATGATTAAAATACCCGAGTTACCTAATTATTCCACACAAACATTTATACCATTTTGATGCCAATTATCTCACAAAGTACCGAATGAACCATAATTTCTACCACCAATTTGAAACCACATTTGATTCATTTGAAACTGAGGGACATTTAGAAAAAACACAAAGGGTTTGAATGAAATGAAAAAGTAATTTGAAATTTGAGTTTTAAGATAAGAAAGATGACTAAGGACATTATCATTTGTATGACCATCTATATGTGCACACCATGGACACATGGATATTACCACATCCAATGGAACACTTTAGACATCCACTTCTGACCATGTAAAATCCCCCAAAATCATTATTGTGAACCACCACCAAATTCACCACAGAAATCAAAAAACCACACACACATGCATCAATTCATAAAATTCACTTTAGCTCATACACATGGATCATATCAAAATCAAAAAACAAGACATAAAAGTAAAACCAAATCTACCCAAACATCCATAATACTGAAATTCATTTAAAAAGAAAATATTTTATTTTATCAACCACCTTTCATGCATTTTCATATAGGAATTATTAATGAAACCATTTGAAAACCAATTCGAACCAATTTTATGTTATGGAAACACCTAAAAATTTTACGCTAACACATCACGAGAAAGGGAAATACATTTACAAGACATATAGAAATTATAAATCATTAAATGAAATATCTCATAACGGAAATGGATGGACACAACAACCTCAATGACATGAAAAGACAAAAAAACTATAAAAGAAGGAAGAACACATGACAGGGGAAAATATTCACACACTAACATAAAATTTTTCAAACCATATAAGAAAACTCTCAACCTAGTTTTCTTCCAGGACATATCCCACCAAATAAAAAAACCAAGATAGAAGCAAGAGGGTAGGAATAAATCATTCCAAAAATCAAATAAACATAACTAGAAACCATCATGAAGATTCAAGGGAGGATGGGATGAAATAAATGAGGGTTTACAAGAGCCCCTAGTGTGCCTAGGTTGAGAAAGGATGGAAAATAGGAAAATTGGGTTCAAACATGAGAGGGGAAAGATTGGGGTTTAACACATTTAATGACCAAGGTTACTTACATGGTTTGAAAAAATAGTTTGAAATTTTTAAGCCAACCATTCACACCCTATTATAGAAGTGGGTCACCCTACATTGGTTGGCTACATGGTTTGGGGAACTGTGTTCAAATAGTGATAAAATTCACTTCAAAAATAATGATCCTTCCTGTATGCTTACTTCATGGTTTCCTCTAACCATGTTCAATCCATGTCTAATGAATCAGACACCAAACCTCAAGATGCACATTTTTTCTTTAGCCTCACCCATTTTTACTAAGCCCTGATAAAACCTTGCATATCATATCAATCAAAAGTAAAAATAATGGAAAATAACCTTAGCCTTAACATTCCACATAGTTAACCCCCCCCCAATACACAAAAACCATACCCCATTCAAAACAACAGAGAAACAGAAAAAAAATGTTTAAACCATGAAATCAACGTAAACCTCAAATAAAATGGGATGGATCCAAGAAAAGAATAAAATAAAAGAAAAATATAAGGTTGGGTTCTGAAAATTCTACTCAATATAAACACATTCTTCCCCAAGAAAGTCACATACCCACATGATGAACAAATAACAAGCTCAAAAAAAACAAGGTTGAATGAAACGATAGTCCACAATGTGACCAATCACTCCAAAAGTCACACCAGACCAGTCCAAGAGAAAATAACAATTTGATGATCCATGGATGAACCAGAGAGGGTTCCCCACACAATAAGAAATCAACTATGAACATTACACCAATAGGGAGACCCAACATAAAAGAAGAAAAAAATTCTCTAGACAAGACAAATACTAAAACCACTAGAATTGGGAACTCCTAACTAAACCCCAAAATCCAAACCAAACATTGAGCCAAATCATGATTCATGATTTACTCATGAAACAAAAATATACAAAACAAACACAATCATAAAAAATAACTAATATAGAAAGGAGAACCTTATAGTATTTTCAGAAAACGAAGCACAATGTCACAACCCATCCTCGGGGCTCGTGTCGTGACTACCCCAAGCCCGCCTTCCATAGGCAAGGGGCTAGCGACTATCACCAAAGGAGAATCCCTGATAAAAGGTGAAGGAATTTTTTTAAACCTGTATCACACACAGTATGAACACAAACGGTAGAATAAACAAGTACTAATATAAAGTGTTCTGAAAGTAAGTGGTCCAGTATACAAATCCAACTGAACAACAAGTACAAGTACAAGTAAAAAAGGGAAAACTGCTCCTGGATCATCCACCAGGGAATCCAACCTGAATGATACGTATAGAACTCAAAGAACATATCATTGAGGTACGTCTCGTCTAGTCCAGCTCCGAGAAACCTCCCGTCCGTCACCTTCAGCCTCGATCACTGCTGACCATCGTCTACACAGAACACAACAAGGTGTGGGCGATGATCGTGCAGAGGTGAGTATAACAATACTCAGTAGGGTACCCCGAGACCCTCGAACATATCCCAGAATCCACCAAGGATAAACCACAATAGAAACATACAATCATGAAGTATCAATCATCCCTACTTAGGTATATGCCCATACATATACCTAAGTTACCGATCACAGTCCGGATCCAACACTCGAGCCCAAGCACAACCCATTCCACAAAGGAAGTAAAGTCAATAATCTCTATGATATCAACTAAAAATTAAGACTCAGATCACATAGGTATACAATACATAAATAGGGGTAGAGTTGATTAGATGTAGCCTCTAAATCATCTCTTCTATTGAACCCACATAGGATCCTAGAACAACATTAGCGTTGTCAAACCCACGGAGGATCCTGTTAAAGAAGTCATCACTATCAATCCCACAGAGGATCCTGGTATAGAATTCATCTCCGTCGATCCCACGAAGGATCCTGGTACATTATCATCGTTGTCAAACCCACGGAGGATCCTGGTTCAGTAGTAGGTCTTAGTAGGATCCTATCATCTTAGTCGCAGCCAGCCATAGGGTTCCCCCACACAGCAGGATCGATTCTGCGAGGGTCTGCTCCTCGATCCAAGTGTCGATACATCAAATACCATGAATTCTCAAGTTGATGTATCTCGCAGTTCCAACTCATCATAAAGAACCCAACGAGACAGACGACGCATCAATCGAACGCCCGGTCTGTGAGTTATTGACTTTTCCGTTCCAGGGGCCTGGTTGGTTTTTAGGTTCAAACCATCCTCGAAATACCCCAACTGTGTCAAAACCTCAACTGACATATGCCAAAAGAATCGTCTCTCTATAAGATTTTTTTCACTGCAGACAATTTGTCGATATGACACTTGTAGCCCGAGTTATGAGCGAATAGGTGTACTTGGGTCTGACGGGTCTGGGTCCGGTCCGACCCAGTCGGACTGACCCAACCTGACCTTGTTCATACCGGGGTCCGACCTAGTCTGTGGATCCAACCCAGTCCGAGGAAGCGTCCTAAGCTATGGTAACGGTCCGGCCTGAGGGCGGCCCGACCCGACGCGACCCGACCAAAGGCAACCCGGCTGAAGGCGGCCTGTCTGAGGGTGGCTCGGCCAACAGGCTGGCCCGTGCGGCCTAGCGGGTCGGCCAGCATAGCCTGGCTGGCTAGCCGTGTGGCTAGGTTGGACACACCGCAGGGGGGGGGTGATGTTGCGCCCCCCGGGTTCCAAAGGAACCGGCGCTAATCGCCGGTTCGGAGTGCCGCGGGACCCTTCTGGTCCCGCCTTGTAGAGCGCCACCCTCATCCGTCCAGCGGGGCCTTTGGTCGTGGATCCTCCCTGGCACAGTGTGATGGCGCCGCGCCCATATCATCTGACCTTTGCGGCCTTCATGGACGCGGATTATTCCTTCGGTGCGGTACGACAACACTGCTCCCCTCTGGCACTGACACAACCCGCTTGGATGAGGCACGATCTTCCACGCAATGCGACAACATCGTGATCGTCTGGCGACCTGGAAAACCTTGCACTACCAGTTCTTCTCACAGCTGGCTCATTTTCGGTCACCATTCATATTGCCACGGCCCGTTGGCCGCAACCTATTTCTCTGGCATTCCGCTGCATCGCCTCCATCACCATCAAGAGAAGATAAACGGGGGGTTGGGTTGCGTTCGTGCGGCCTGCACACTATGTGTTATTATGATGACACAAGGCAATTCTCAATCCACAATTTGAACAATGAAGAACTAAGAGTAAAACTCAAACCACTACCTTGATTCAATGCATGTTGATGAAGTTGTGGAAAAAGTTCGGACGTCAATTCGTTGACGTCGGAAATCATTCGAGGATGAAGCGTTGTCTGCATTATTTGTGGGAAGCTCTTTCTCTTTTGGCTTGGACGAATATCGAAGGAGAAGTTTGTAGTTCTTTGGTGGTTCTTCGTTGGAAGTATGAATCTTTCCTCTCTCAAGCTTTTCCAAATGATTATTCCAACAACAAAAATAATAAAGGATGACCTCTAATAATTATTTGGCACAAAAACACAATGTTGTGTTTAATTAAAGAGGAAACGCATTTAATTAATGCTAAGGAATATTTCAAATTCAAAATTTATATAAGGTTAAAAGTTAAAATTAATGAATAGATGTGTCGAATTAATAATGGAAAGTTAATGGGGGTAATAAGCTATTGTGTGGCCCACTAAATAATATCCTCCTAAGGGAGGTTATGCGCATGTGGGCCCCACATCTAACCTTCCCTTGGAGGATTAAACCACCACAAATAAAAATAAAGTTACACCTTTCATTTTATTTAATTTAATTAAAAACTCCATAAACTAACTTCCATTCTCCTTAAAATGTAACTGCAATGAGGGTCTCACTTAGCAATCACCGACGCTGTGAGTTCAATGGTGCCCTCAGATTTCAATTCCGAGAACTGGTTCAAATGATATAAAATCCTGCTCGTACATTTTCTGAACATACCCGAACAAAACTTCATAAATTGATTCCGAGCATAGCGGGCCTCGGAATCAAGTGCCGTCAGAAACTACGGACCCGTAAAATTCCCATCAATTTATGAAAAAAAATTCCACCGAATTTCCATTTCTTTACATTCTCCCCACATCATGGATTTAATTCCCTGTAAGCTACAACTCACAGTATGGAAACAAATGGGTGTACTGGGCATGCATATGAGCCTCCCGCTCCCATGTGATCTCCTAGAGGTTCCCATGCTGCCAGCTAATGCGCACCAGAGGTATCGCCCGCCCACGTAGGAATCGATCCTGTCGATCCTCAATCTCCACTGGAACCTCCATGAATGTCTCCCCATCATCGATGTCCATATCTCCATGGTCGATGATGTGAGAAGGTTCATTCACATATCTCCTCAACTGAGATATGTGGAAGAATTCATGCACCCGGTGCAACTGAGGTGGACGAGGCAGGTGGTAAGCCACCTCGCCTACTCTGTTGAGGACTTGGAACGGTCTAATGAATTATGGAGATAACTTTCTACCTCGACCAAATCTATGTAGAACTCATCGAGGTGGGACCCGTAGTAAGACATGGTCACCATCCTTGAGCTACAGAGGTCTATGTCTCCTATCCGTAATGAATTTTTGCCTGCTTTGTGCAGTCCTCATCTGCTCCTGGACCATCTGCACCTTCGCTGTAGTAGCCTGCACCATCTCTGGTCCCACAAGTGGTGACTCCCCTGGGTCATTTCAGCACATAGGTGATCTACATGGTCGGCCATACAGTGCCTCGAAAGGTGCCATCCCGATGGTGGAGTGGTAGTTATTGTTATACGCAAACTCTACTAAGGTTAAATGATCCTGCGAGCTATGAACGAAGTAGAGAACGCATGCATTGAGCATGTCCTTGAGAGTATGAATGTTCCTCTCAGTCTGACCATCCATCTGAGGATGGAAGGCAGTGATCAAATAAAGCTGCGTCCTGAAAGCCACCTACAACCCCTTACATAGCCAGGAAGTGAAACGAGAATCTCAATCGGAGACGATCATATATGGAACACCATAAAGCCGTATGGTCTCCTGTATGTAGAGGCATCTTAGGATATCTACTGAACCCTGCTCTCTGATCGGTAGGAATTGGGCCGACATGGTGAGTCGGTCAACGATCACCCATATCGAGTTGTGACTCCTGGATGTACATGGAAGACTCGTCACGAAGTCCATGGATATCCCATCCCACTTCCTCTATGGTACCTCAAAAGGCTGAACCAAGCCTGCTGGTACCTGTTGTTCTGCCTTCACTTGCTGACAAGTGAGGCACCGTGAGACAAACTCCGCTACTTCCTTCTTCATACCTGGCCACCAATGTTGTCGTCGTAAGTTCTGATACATCTTCGCCACTCCTAGATGTACTGCTAATGGAGAGGTGTGGAACTCCCTAAACACTTCCTCCTAAAGTGAAGCTGGTACCATGATACGTCATCTGATGAGAATGAAGTGCTCCCCACATACAGAAAATCCATCAGGTGCCTGCCCTGTGGATATATGTGCACATCGAGCCTCACAGTCAACATCCCCACCCCGAAACTCCCTGAATATATGAAGAAGTGGAGGTGTGACTGTAAGAGACTGTAGAAAGGCTGCTCTGTCCCGATCCACAAAGGATATATGTAACACGGCTAGCTGCTCCTTCGCCGCTCCTAGCAGCTGATTGCCTGATCTCTTACTGAGAGCATCGGCTACAACGTTCCCCTTCCCAAGAGTATAGAATATCTCCAAGTCATAGTCCTAGAGGAACTAAAGAGAACGCCGCTATCTCAGGTTCATGTCCTTCTACGAGAAGATGTACTTGAGACTCTGGCGGTGAAAGTAGACTGTAAGGCGTTCACCTATAAGATACTTCTGCCACATCTTCAAGGCGAAGACCACTATTTCTAACTCTAGGTCATGGGTAGCATAGTTTTGCTCATGATGTCTCAACTGCCGATAACCATACACGATCACTGCTCACTCCTGTATCAGGACACACCCGAGCCCAGTCCCTGATGTATAATAGTAAATTACGTACAAAATGCCCTCCTCTGGTAGTTTCAAGATGGGTGCACTAGTCAACCTCTACCTCATCTCCTGAAAGCTCTACTAGAATCTCTCTAACCACACGAAGGGTGACCCCTTATTCTTCAATGCTGAATACGGTGATGAAACTCTAGATAAATATGGCACAAATCTCCGATAGTACCCAGCCAGTCCCAGAAAACTCTGTACCTCCGTCACACTCTTGGGTGGAACTCAAGAAGGCACTGCCTCGATCTTCACTAGATCCACTGCAACTCTATCCTCCAAAATGACACGTCCCAGAATGTGTACCTATCGGATCCAGAACTGGCACTTTGAGAGCTTACCATAAAGCTGGTGATCTTGGAGTGTGTCCAGTACTACCCAAAAATGGTAGGCGTGATCCTCCTCGGTAGCTGAGTAGATAAGAATGTCATCAATGAATACAACCACAAAGAGATGAAGGTATGGATGAAAGATCATGTTCATGAGTCCCATGAGTATTGTTGGTGCGTTGGTTATGCCGAATGGCATAACCAGGAACTCGTAGTGTCCATACCGATGTCTGATGGCCGTCTTCTCCACATCCCCATCCCGTACTCTGAGCTGGTGATAGCCTGACCAAAGATCTATCTTTGAGAACCAACGAGATCCCTTCAGCTGATCAAATAGGTCTTCAATCCTCAGGAGTGGATACTTCTTCTTTATGGTCACCTGATTCAGGAGATAATAATCAACACACATATGCAAGCTCGCATCTGCCTTCTTGGCGAACAAAATCGGGGATGCCCATGGTGAAACACTGGGTCAGATAAATCCCTTCCCCTGTAATTCCTCCAGCTATACCAACAGCTCATGAAACTCTGTGGGAGCCATGTGATATACTAAAGTAGATATCGCTTCCATCCCAGGGTACAGGTCAATATAGAAGTCCACCTCTCTGTGAGGAGGTAGTCCGGGAACATCGTCAGGGAAAACATCCGTGTACTGATCCACTACAATAGGAAAACTCAGACTCTGCACATCAACTGCTCTGAGAATGAGGAAAGCCAACTAATGTGTGATCTGCTACCCCCTCCTCTGGGTAAGTCCATCTTGCGCTGCAAAGGATCCGTTCTCACCGATGAAGGTAAACCTCTTCCCATCCTCACAGACACACCACACTTTTCGCCTAATACAATCAATCTGATCATGAACATTGGATAACAATTCCATACACAAGTTGACATTGTAAGGCCTCGATGCTGCTACGAGGAGATCCCAGCTGAAGCTCTCGCCTAATAGAGTAAGATCACACTGCCGGCACCAGTGCATAATAATCGAGTATACTCCCGTAGAAGACTCTAGTCGTAAGGATGGCACCAAAACCTCTGTTGGAATCTACAAGCTCCGAACGAGGGCAACAGAAATAAAATAACGACTCTCACTTGTGTCTATATGTACTCCAGCAAGGGTGTCGCAGACACAGATAGTACCTCGAATCATCTCAAGTGTGTCGCGGTCATTGGCCTCGACTAATTGGAGCTGATCCCACCCCTGTCTTCCAGCTTTCTATGGTTGGGGTGGACCTCCTGGTGGTGATGGTGGTAGGGCCTTAAATCTTCGTCCACCACCTGATGCTCGGCCAGCTCCTCTGCCACGTCCGCCTACTCCCAGCAGACCACCATGATCAAACCTATGTCTCTTCACGGCTGGTCCCTCTACTTTCTGCTGCTCATCTGCTTGGAGGGTCGGGCAGTCACCATCCATGTGAACCTGCCCGCCACATGCATAGCACTGTCTGCTCCTCGTATGGATGGCTCTGTCTCATTCGCCTCATATAACCGAACCTGTATCCTGGGGCCACCCACATGATGGCCAGGTCATCTTGGACATCTTCAACATTTGTTTACTGCTGGCTGTAGAAGACTCCACTACTTGTCGCCCGGTGGTGGGTCTTGCTGCAGGTGAATGCTCAGCTAGAAAACTATCTATAATAAAGGCTTGCTACAACACCCCCTCTTGCGTCAGAATGCTGTGGGAGATCATCGAAGCCCGGATCTCATGCATGAGTCCCTGCTCAAAGATTCGTGCCTTGAATAATGGGTATTGTACCATATCTTTGGAGTAACACGAGAGGTCGGTGAACCTCACTGAGTACTGAGATATTGTCATGCTTCCCTAATGCAGATGAAGTAACTCCTGAACCCGCACCGCACGAAGGGTGGCTAGAACAAAATAGGACCGGAAGAGACTCTGAAAGTCTACCAAGAGTAGTGACGCCTTTTCATGAACCTGGAGCATCAGGCTCTACCATATTCCTGATGATGCATGCAGGAGACTCATGCCAAGGATCACCATGAGGTCGGTTGGTGTCTCTACCAATCTAAAAACTCTCACAACATCCTCCAGCCAATCCTCAACTGCCTATGGGTTCATCTCTCCCCTGAACCTAGGCGGCCCTTGGAACTGGAACTCGTGCAATGCACTCAGACAGTGTGAAATCTCTAGTGCTAGAGCTGGTGGAATTGGAGGCCCCGCGGGTAGTGCTACCACTGGTACCTCAGCTATGATGGGGCCCTGCACCGAGGCCTCATTGCTTGGTGGGCTACCATCTCATACAAAAATCAGAACCCTAGATGGCTGACTAAATGGGGACATCCTGAAAATAAATAGGTGTGCCACGTTCAAAACAATATACCCGGTGAGATGACACATAGTAATCATGAAGAAATTTTTTTAAAGGAAACACACACGCAATCAGTGTTTTCTTGCACTGAGTCGAAAATTAGAATTCAGAGTCTTAGTGTATGGATACGTCGGCGGCCGCACCAACACCCGTTTCCCTAAACTGATGAACACACCCAAAAAAATTAATACTATTTCCATTAATGGAATCAGATTCCATGTTCTACGATAGAATAGACTCCACTGATACCAATTTTTCATGACCCATCCTAGGGGCCCGTGCTGTGACTACCCCAATCCCATCTTCCATAGGCCATGGGCTGGAGACTAGCACCAAAGATGAATCCCTAATAAAAAGGGAAGGCATTGCCTTTAAACCTATAACACACACAGTCTGAACAAAAATAGTAGAAGCAACAAGTACTAATATAGAAAAGAAAAGTGTGCATAAAGTAAGTGGTCCAGTATAAAAACCCAATTGAACAACATGTACAAGTACAAATAAAAAAAGAAAATAGCTCCTGGATCATCCACCAAGTAATCCTATCTAAAGGGTAGGTACAGAACTCAAACAACTCATCCTTAAGGTATGTCTCGTCTAGTCCAGCTCCGAGCAGCCTCCCGTCTCTCACCCTCAGCCTCTATCACTACTGACGGTCGTCTGTACAGAACACAACAAGGTGCGGGCGATTCCCGTGCAGGGGTGAGTACAACAATACTCAGTATGGGACCCCGAGACTCACAAAGGTCTCCCAGAATCCACCAATGATAAACCACAGTAGAAATATAGAATAAAAAAGTATCAATAATCCCTACTTTGGTATATGCCAATACATATACCTAATTTACCAATCACAATCCATCTACAACAATCGAGACCAAGCACAAGCCATTCCACAAAGGATTTAATGTCAATCATCTCGATGATATCAACTAAAAGTCAATACTCAGCTCACACAGGTATACACCACATGAAGAGGGGTAGAGATGATTAGATGTAGCCTCTGAATCATCTCCTCTGTCAAACCACCATAGAATCCTGGAACAATATCAGTGTTGTTGAACCTAGGGAGGATCCCAATATAGAAGTCATAACTATCTAACCCACATAGGATCCCAGAATAGAAGTTACCATTGTTGATCCCACGGATTATCCTGGTACAATATCATTGTTGTCGAACCCATGGAGGATCCTAGTACAGTAGTAGGTCCACGTAGGATCCTATCGTCTCAATTGCAACCATCCATAGGGTTCTCGCACACAACACAGTCGATTCTAGGAGGGTCTGATCCTCGAGCCAAGTGTCAATACATCAAATACCATGAAGTCTCAAGTTGATGTATACCATAGTTCTGTCTCATCATAAGGAACCCAATGCGATAGACGAAGAGTCAATCGGTTTCCTGGTCTGTGAGTTATTGGCTTTTCTATTTTAGGGGCCCGGTTGGTTTTTAGGTTCAAACCAACCCGGCCGTACCCCAAATGTGTCCAAAAATCAAGTGTGGTTTTCCAAAAGAACCATCTTTATCTAAGCTTTAAGTCTCCTTAGATTGTTTTTCTATAGGACACTCGTAGCCCAAGTTACGGTTGAATAGGTGTATTCCGGTCTGACGGGTCCGGGTCCGGTCTGACCAAGTCGGATCAGCCCGACCTGACCCGGTCCGTACCAGGGTCCGACTCGGTCTGCGGATCAAACTTGGTCTAAGGAAGTTGCCTGAGCCGAGGGAACAGCTCAGCCCGATGGGCGGCCC
This sequence comes from Viscum album, assembly GCA_963277665.1. Classification (NCBI taxonomy): domain Eukaryota; kingdom Viridiplantae; phylum Streptophyta; class Magnoliopsida; order Santalales; family Viscaceae; genus Viscum; species Viscum album. The sequence continues at coordinate 88,673,398 of OY728132.1, forward strand.
GGAAGGGGGGCAGCACGACCCGAGGTGGCCCGGCCTAAGGTGGCCTGGCCGAAGGCAGCCCAGCCTAGGGCTGGCCCAGCCGAGGGCAGCCTGACCGGCAGGCTGGCCCATATGGCTAGCTGGCCGACCCGCGGGGGCCAGCGAGAAGGCCCTCATGGACTAGCCTGCCGTCCCGTGTGGCTAGGCCAGCCAGCCACGTGGCCAGGCTCGGCACACCGCGAGGGGGGGGGGGGTGTCACACCCCGGGCTTCTGATGGAACTGTCACTATGCACCGATTCAGAGTAACGTGAGACCCATTGGGTCACGCCTTGTGGAGCGCCACTGGTGACTGGCTCAGCCAACCACCCCCCTCTTTCTGTCACGGCCTTTGGCCATGGCTCCTCCCTGGCGCGCCGCGACAGTGCCTCACCCATATCGTCCAACCGCCATGACCTTCGTAACCGCGAAAGAGCCTCACCCATATCATCCAACCTTCATGACCTTCGTAGCCACGACATCTTCTTTCGGGGTGGTGCGACAGCACCGCGCCCCTCCAGCACCGCCGCAACCCGCTTGGCCGCGACACAATCTTCCACGTATAGCGACAACTTCACGGTCCTCCAGCGACCCGACGACCCTTGTGCAACCAGTTTTTCTCACAGTCAGCTCGTTGCCGGTAACCATGTGTATCGTCGCGTCCCATTGGTCGTGGCCTGTTTCTACGACACGCCGTTGCGCCGCCTCCGTCGCCATTAAGAGAAGATAAATGGAGGGGGGTCGGGTCGTGTTTGTGTGGCCCTTACCCTCTGTGTTTTGATGATAAGACAAGGAAATTCTCAATCCGCAATTTGATCAATAAAGAACTAAGAGTAAAAATTAAACCCCTACCTCGATTCGATACATGTTGACGAAGTCGCGGAAGAAGGGTGGATGTCAATTTGTTGATGTCGGGAAGTGTCCGAGGATGAAGCGTCATCAGCGTTCTTTGCGAGCGGCTCATTCTCTTTTTGCATGGTCGTAGATCGAAGGAGAAGTTCGTCGTTCTTCGTTGGTTCTTCGTTTGAAGGATGAAGCTTTTCTCTCTCAAGCTTTTCCAAAAGATTATTCCAACAAAAAAAATAAAAAGGATGACCTCTATTAATTATGTGGGACAACAACACAAAGTTTTGTTTAATTAAATGAGGCAATGAATTTAATTAATTCTAAGGAATGGTTCAAATTCAAAATTTTGAGATGTTGAGAAGTTCCAATTAATGAAGAGAGGTGTCCAATTAATAATCAGGATTTATTGGGGGTAAGAAGATCATGTGGGTCCCAATCAATAATATCCTCCCAAGGGAGGTTATGTGCGGGTGGGCCCCACCTCCAACCTCCCCTTCGAGGATTAAACTACCACATAAAAATAATGTAACACCTTTATTTTAATTTAATTTAATTAAAAACCCCATAAACTAATTTCCATTCTCGTTAAAACGGAAATGCGATGAGGGTCTCCTTAATAAATCACCGACGCTGCGAGTTCAATGGTGATCTCGGATTTCAATTCTGAGCACCTGTTAAAAATATATATAACCCCACTCATATTTTTACTAAACGTACCCGAACAAAACTTCAGAAATTGATTCTGAGCACACCGTGCCTCAGAATCAAGCGCCGTCAGAAACTGCAAACTCGTAGAATTCCCATGAATTTAAGAAAAAAAATTTCCATGGAATTTTCTAGGTCTTTACACACAACCACTAAAATTTTAAAAGGGAATGATCAAAAATCCTGTTACAACAAATAAGGGTCGTACAATTGATGAAAAAAAATAAAAGTAACTTAAAAATCCTTTAACTTGGAACTAGAGACAAAAGTTGGGTTAAGGTTATCTGAACCCTTCGTTATACTTTACTATGTGAAAATATTCACTTCAGAAACTATATCTATATCAATGGTGTATTGAGGCATATACCTCCCAAAAATCAGGAGATAACACCCACCGATCAAGGATACATTCCCAAAAAAAGCTTCTAACAAAGATGTTCCTCATGATCCAAATTACTACAATGATGACATTCCTTTAGAGTATTGTGGAAAGATGACTTAAAATTCCAAAAACAAACACACTAAAAGCATATAAGTGAGTGGTAAAATGGTTGAGAAGTTGAAAATGATAAAAGAGGGTTCTAAAAAAATAATATCCTCCAGTAGGTACCTCTCACTAGAGAGGAAAACATCACGAATAACTCCTACCACTAAATGCATTCCAAGAACCAAATCAACTAAGAACACCTCATCCACCAACTTCTCAATATGATAATCACATGATAAGTGTATTTTTTCTTTGATCTCTGGATGAAGACCAAAAAATAAAATAGGATATTTAAACCAATACTATGATTATACCTCTAGGATAAAGGAAACTGAATCCTTGAAATAGTCAACATATGCCATCATAGTCTGCTAACATTAGTGAACATTCATGAGCTATTCCAAATTCCTCATAATCACCTCACACTTTATGAACCATAAGATAAATTTGGACTTGAACACTTTTCATGTAATTCCTACTTGAAATGATTCCAGAATGACCACCTACCATCGATCTAAATCTTGATACTCAAATGAATCCAAAACAACACAGACTTTTATATATTTGGGAGTTGATAAAGATCCAAAAAACACTCAACATCCTTAAGCCACCATGAATCCTATTAAAATCTCAATCAATACAAAAGGCATGAAATAACCAATAAAAAATCAACTCTGCCACTCCAGTGGGAGCCTGGGCTGAGTCAAATGAATAAAGGGATTCAATAGAAATATTGGGGATCTTTATGGTGAGTATACTCTGAAAAACATAGGAACATGAAACTTAATTCAACATCTCATGAAAACATATCCATGCTGCCATTTCTGTCTAGAAAACAAGCTCATAAGACAAAAACATCAACCACACCAAAAATAATCTTTTAAAAAACCATAGTTTTGTTCATATTTACCAAACCAAAAAATTATAATCCCACTATCGATGCACTGAAAGACACTTTCCATTCACAAAAAACCCACTTTTAAATTACATGTTCAAACCCCAATGCCCTATTTTAACAAAACAAAATATTGAAATCATTTTATTTTTTGAAATCCGTTTTCATGAATACAATATTTCATTTGAAATTGAGCCACACAAACAAAATTCAAACTAAAACACAGATAAAAAAACACATTGGATAGGGAACTAACATCCATGAATTACCTAGTTTCATGGTTATTAAACCATACAATAGGAAAGAATTAATCACTAGGAGGACCTCATATTGTGAACTCGAGCTCCACATGGTTCACTACTCTATGTGAGATCACAATGTCCCTGGTTCACCTCCATTATCATTCCTCAACAAAACAAACCAAATCAAAAACAAAGACTCAAATCCAAGACTTCCCCTAGAATCTTAAGGATCAGGATGAGAAAGGGTTCATTATGTACTTCCTACACATACCTCTAGAGTTATAATAGTCATAATCAGTAGTCTACCTATAACCCCAAATAATAAAGGAATAAATTGATACACATTTTTCATGAACCATTCCTGGAACATATCCATCCCGACTATTGACCAAGTCCAAGGCAAGGCCCATGATATTTTCCTGATCCTCCCAGGTTGGAGACTAGCATTAGGCATTAAAACTATCACCATGAGAAATATTTATCCGAAGTTGAACCAGACTAAACTTCCAAACCAATCATATTGAAAAACCTTTAATAACTGAACATAAGAAAAAATAAACACTGATCCAGATATAACAGCTTCCAGAAAAAAACTGAATACAAAACTCGAACTAGACTAGAATAAACCGAATCTTCACATGACCTATTAGCCATCACCTATCCGTAATACTAAACTTCTCCCAAGGTAAACACCCCAACTAAAAACCTAAACAATTAAAACAATAAGGGTATACTAACACTGAGTGGGACAAGTAGGGTGTGAGCATAAATAGATCAGTAGGTATTCATCAATGATTACATACATTTCCCTTCCCAAAAATAGCCCACAAGAACTAGTTTGAAAAATAGTTGTAGAAAAAATGGTTTTATCACATTAAGGATTCCAAATATAGTTTTCCAATTTTAAAACAACATATTCACCACTTTTCCCTTTCGAAAAATAAATTCCATTTTACAAACTAGTTCAAAATACCAATACTCAAATAAAGAACCATACCAGGTAAAAAGGGGGTAAGATGATAGTAATGATACTTAATAATCAATAAAACTCTATCATTACTAATAACCATAATGCAATAGAATAAAAAATGTGTACAAATTGTAAATCATGGGAAATTTCTAAACAACTCTAGAAGAAACCCTAGACATAATCAATTCGGACTCACCTAACATCATAAGGTTCATCTCTATATTCAATAACCAACTAGTCACTCTAAAATAGTAAAACTGGTGGTATGACCCACTTAGACTGTTTGAAAATCTAGGGGCACCAAACTGTCTAATTGGGGTTAATAAAAAACCATCACTCATACCCTAGATGGTTCCACTGAATCCCTTTATAATAATTCTTATTCAATCAACAGTTATTCACATGCATGTAACAACAATAAAATAAAATCCACCAAGTTTTCCAAGCCAAATAACTTACACCACCAATGCATTTACCCTGTCCCTAAAGGATCCTACGTATAGGTTCCCATGTCACAAAAAGTCATTCATAGGGGCCAATATGGCCATCACATCATTCATGATTCAGAACCACTTTCCCAAACATCACCAAATACCAATTTATCCTTCAAATAACATAATATTTCAAAATAAAACCCCAGGACATCTCAAATTACCAATAGAGCCTTAAATTTCCAAATCCAATTTCATTTCCAACACTATTTCAATACCACGAGGAAAAAAACATACATAGAGATGCCAAAGAAGCCTTTATAACCTTACAAAACCAACTTTATCTTGAATTACAAAATGAAAAATAATTTCAATAACAAATTTGAATCCAATTTTGACTCATTTAAAACCAAGGGATATTTAGTAAAACACAAAGGGTTTGAATGAAAAGAACAAGTCCACTGAAATCTAGGATTTAAGTTAATAAATATGGATATGATCATTTTTATTTTTGTGTCCATCCATATGTGATCATCATGCACACATGGATTTGACCAAATCTAATGTAACACTTTATACATATATTTATAAATAGGGAAAATCCCAAAAATCCATGTTTGAGAGCCACCACTTACTTCACCACCCAACACAAAAAACCACACACATAAGCATAAACTCATAAAATTCACCACAACTCTTACACATGGATCATATCTCAATCAACCCAAGACACCAAAACCAATAAATGCCAACCACACTTTAAATACCCAAATTCATTTAAAAATTTAATATATGAATTTTATCAAAAACCATGCATGAGTTTATGTATAGGAATTATTAAATAAATCCTTTGAAATCTAATTCACATTAATTTTTTCTTATAAAGACACCAAAAATATTTACACTAACACATCAAAATCAAGGGAAATACATTTAAAAAACATACAAGAAATATCAATCTTAAAATTGAATGTGTAATAAAATAAATGGAAAGAAAAACCTACCCATAAATGTGAGAATATAACGAAACTCTAGGAGAAGGAAGAACACAACCAATCAGACAATCCAAATTCCCTAACATCGAATAAATATAACCACATAAACCAATGCTCAACCTAGAGTTTGAACAAGAGATATCCACAAATAAAACCAAATAACTCAAAAGAGAATGAATATAGCTGGAATAAATCAACCAAAAACTCAAAGAAACATACATTGGAAACATCAAGGAGCTTCAATGGATGATGGTGAGAAAGGGATAATGGTTTCTATGATCCCACATGGTGCACCTAGGTTTGTAGATGGATGAAAATAAAGAATTTGGGTTAAAAAAACATGAGAAGACAAGAATTTCACATATATAATGACCTGAGAAACATTAATGGTTTTCCCACATGGATTGAAAAAATGTCTGTCGACCATGCACACCCAACTAGGGTAAATGGGTACCATACACATTTTTTCCAAATGGTTTAGGGATCCATGTGCCATCCATGAAAAATTCCACTATCCAAATGAAGAGACTCCCCACATACTTTCATCACATTTTCTTATAATCATGCGCAAGTCATGCTCCATGCCTCACACACCATCCCATAAGTCAAACAGTTTCCACTTATTCTTCCATAGTTTGGAAAAATCATTTCTAAAACCATTCTAGTGAAAATATACAAGAGGAAAAAGAACTAAAAACACCCTTAGCCTCAACAAGATGCACAGTTAACCCCCAAACTGTGCTCATGCCAAAAAACACCCAAGAATTTCAGAGCTCAAATGTTTAAAGTGAGAACTAAACCAAAACATCAACAAAATAGGACTGGTGGAAAGAAAAGAAGAAAAAAATACATTGTCATGGAGTGACATTAAAGGAAACCATTTTCTGTAACCATTCAAAAATAATATTTTTAATAAATAAAAATTAAAATAAACTATGACATATTAGATAGATTTTATTACTCCAAGAATTTTATGTGAAGATAAAGGTTATGAAGAGTAGGGATATCCTAGTGAATTACTATTTAAGTCAACTAGCCAATATTTTAGGGGAATAAACTCAAATCAATGCACTGAATAGAGAAACATTCTCTGATTAGGAACAATGTGTTATCAATATCTTGGGACAATGGTTTAATGACCTTGTCAATTATTTTTCATCCAATGAAGTCTCAACCTATTAATCAGAAAAATTCCATTCTATTGAGTGAGTAAAATAAATATATTTTGGGTAACCATTATTTTTTGAATCTTGTAAGAGACTAAATAATTAATAGAATGAAACAAAATTCTAAAATACAGATAGTTCTTCAATTTTATACATAGTTTGAGTTTTGGTGGAGACATTACCCCACAAAGAACTTCTGGAAAATTAATTTATTTAGGAATGATTTTACTATTATCTTCAAAGATGGTTTTGACTTTTTTAGATCTTGTAAATCCTATAATTTCAATGAAAATATATTCAAAAGACAAAAGATTCTCTAACATCCCATTTTTGTGTGTGATGAATTTTATGTGTGCTGAATTTTATGTATTTTATATATATTTCATGGGTCAATTTCAAACATATAATATATATATATATATATATTAAATATTGTTTATTATGTGTCCAAGTGGATTGATGTTATTCCTACTTGAACTGATTATGCTATTGTAGATTCCAAATTTATAAGTGACATGATATTTTATAGGTTATAGATGGAAAAATTCAGTATCAATGATCAAGGAATAAATTTTTTCAATAATCCATTAGAATCTATTTGGAGAAAATATAGAGTTTATAGAATGGTTTCAACACCTTACCTCCCAAAAAAATAGAATGGTTAGTGTTTCAAATATATTGGTCAAACATATTTTGGAGAAAAATATCCAACAAAATAAAAATTATTATAGATTGAGATTAATTGAAACCCTTTGGTATTATAGAATTGCATTTTAAACTACTATTGAAACTCCACATTAAGGCAATTATATGGAAGATCATTTCACTTACCAATGAAAGTAGAACATAAATATTTTTAGTATGTATAGAGATTTATTCAAAATATTTTTAAAAATAAAAGATAACAAAAACTAATCATAAAAGGGATTAAGGGAATTAGAGAGAATGCTTTAAAAAATTATTAATTTTTTTCAAGGATAAAACCATGTATTTTCATGATGAAGTGGTTATTATAAAGGAGTAAAATGAAGGGGATAAAGTGATACTATTTTATTACAAACTCAATATTTGTCATGATCTGTCCCCCGGGGCCCATATCATGACTACCCGAAGCCCACCTTCCATAGGCCAGGGGCTGGCGACTAGTACCCAATGCGTAATTTCCTAAAAACTGGGAAGGAATTTCCTTTATAAAATGTAAAAACACAAAACTAGAGTACAAGCGAAAGAAAACACTATGTAATGTAGTATAACAAGTGTGATGAAAGTAAAAAGGGGCCGGAAATACAAGCCAAATAGCAAGGTATAGCTACAACTAAAAGAAAGTACAACTGAAAAGACAAACAAATGAATGGTGAAGCAGCTCCCGGATCATCCACTGGGTTCCTACCTAAAGGGTAGGTACAAATGTCCTCCTCAGCACTCTGTGTCTATCGGTCCGCTCCATGGGTCATCATGTCGAGTGTCCACCTCCGGGTACCGTCCAGTCCTCGTACACTCTGCCTCAGTCAACAGTATTTGTCATCTACATCCAACACAACGAGGTGCGGGCATAGCCCGTGCAGGGGTGAGTATAACAATACTCAGTAGGGTCCCCAAGTCCCTCAGGGTAAAACTAAATCCAACAAGGATAAACCATTAAGAAATATCTCAACATATATCCTTTACTTAGGAATATTCCCATACATATACCTATGTTATCAAGTAACCCATCACAGTCAACGGGAAAACACAAAGGTCATTGACTCAGCTCAATCCTGGATTTTCATTATCAAAACCAAAACTGCTGAAGAACTCCTCCTCTGTCGAGTACAGTGGCCTTGTCGTGACTCTGAGGCACTACTCACTAACCTTAGACTGCTGAGGTACTTCTCCTATCGAGTACCACAAGTCTGCTTCCAAACCAGGTGCTCCTCCACTGTGGGTCTGCCGCCAAACCAGGCGCTCCCCCTAATAGACGTCAGAGGTACTCCTCCTGTCGAGTACTGTGGGTCTGCTTCCAAACCAATCGCTCCGTCCACTATGGGTCTTCCACCAAACTGGGAGCTACATCCACTGGGCTAGTCGAATCACTCCAAGTCGAATCGGTCAAGTAGTCGTCACGTCTACAGCTACTAGGTCTCTGCACTCTGTCTGCTTGTATCGGGAAGGATCCAATCCACGAGCTACTGGTCAATACTCCTAGTGTCAAGAAGTCTCAGGTGGAAGTATCTCAAAGGACCTCCATGTCAAAGGGGTCTCCACGCAACAGATGGTGCGTCAATCGGACGCTCGGTCTATGGGTTTTTAGCCTTTTAATCCCAGGGGCCCGGTTGGTTTCATGTACGAACCAACCTGACCATAACTCAACTATACCCCGAACCCCCATGGGGTATACACAAAGTAACCATTTATCAATGATATTACCAATGCCGTTGACTGTTCGTCAAATGGACGTCCAGTATCGAAGTTATTGGCTTTTCTGTTCCAGGGGCACAGTTGGTTTCTAAGCTAAACCAACCCGACCATACTCCAACTGCATCCAAACCTCAAGTGGAGTATTCCAAAAGAACCGTCTCATCATAAGGAATCCAACGTAGTTGATGACACGTCAATCGGTCATCCGGTCATTAAGTTATAAGCATTTCCACTCCGAGGGCCCGGTTGGTTTCGGGTTCGAACCAAACTGGCCATACCAAAACTTCTCCAAAACCTTGTGTGTAATATATAAAAACGACCGTCTCATTTCAAGGTTTCCATTGCAACTGACGGTGCATCGATTGGAAGTCCTTAGCCCATGATATGGGTGTTTGAACGAATCTGGTCTGAAAGTAGGGTGTCTGGGTCCGGTCTGACCCGGCCCAGACCGCCCTGGGTCAGCCCGACCCGGTCGGGTCAACCAGACCCGGTTCCGAGTATGGCTCGCCGGCGCACGGGCCGGCCCACCGGCACGTGGGCCAGCTCGTGTGGCCTACCTCGGCCCGCCTGGGGGGGGGGGGGGCGCTGGCTCAGCCAGCTAGGGTGACATTAAGTCGTGCCTCTTCCATTCCAGAACGAAAGATCCGTTCCGGTTTCACCCACCGCCCAGCAGCCTGTTCCAGCGGCGCGCCGCCAATGCCTTCCGCAGGCCACCGGTCACGCTCTGGTGGTCCGTTTCTCCCACCATCTGTGCCAAAGATCACCTTGGGACCCAGACTCCACTGTGAAAGCTCCAAATCTCCATTGCGGTCCTGTTTCGTCATCTCCCATCAATTCGTGCACAAAAGAACAACCAATGGAGGGTTCGAGATTGTTCTTCAGCCTGAGCCCTCTGCGTTAGAAGTTTTCAATCAAGATTACTTATTCAAACTAAAACCAAACCCGAAAAAAACCCCTCATCAGATTTGAATCGCAACCCGCATGAACGAGCAATCCACGGATCATCTGAGAAGAGGTTGGTCCGTGCTCTTCATTCTTTCATCAAAAAAGAAAGGAGAAATTCAATTCAATTCCCCTACCTTGAAAAGACGTCACATGTCGTCGAACTGCGGAAGATGAACGTCATGGTTGTTGGGCATCGCGGAAGAACGGTGTAGATTCCGTTGATGTCGGAGGAAGAGATGTCGTCCATGGTGACATTCCCCACGGTAGTGTATCCTCCCTTGATGAGGAGGAATAAGAAGATTGATGATGTTGCTTCATGAACATCGGGTCATGGAGCGTTCTTCGTTTCATGGAGTGTTCTTTTCCGAGAGAGGACGATGTTGTTCCTAAAAGAATGAAACTCCTCTAATTATCCAAGGTTCTTCACACCAAATATATTCCAACCAAAATTATTATAAAGGATATCACAATTAAAAAGAATTTCCATTCAATTCGAATTAATTCAAATGGAATCAAGGATTAATTAAATGAGGCATTTAATTAATCCTAGTTGTTGACATTAAAAAGAGGAGGTGAATAGTTGACATAAGAGAAGGGAGTTGTCAAAATTTAATGAAGGGGAGTTAATGGGGAGTTGAGGGGAGGTGAAAGGTTTAGGGATCGTGTGGGCCCCACCACACTAATTCCTCTCATAGGAGGTTATGTGGGTGTGAGCCCCACCAATAAATTCCCATTGTAGGAAAAAAACTAACTTATTTAAAGTAAAATTGTGCTCCATAAATTTTATTTATTTTTTTCTAAATCCCCAAATATTAACTCTCAACCCGCATAAAAAGAAACTGCGGTAAAGGTCCCCTTAAGCGAATACCGGCGTTGCGAGTTCATTGGTGCCCTCAGATTTCGATTCCGAGCACTAGATATAATGATAGAAAAACCCGTACGTACGTTTACTGAATGTACCAGAACAAAACTTCAGCAATTGATTCCGGTAACATTGGGCCTCAAAATCAAGTGCCTTTAGAAATTGCAGACTCGTAAAATTTTGAAGAATTAAGAAAAAAATCAATGATATTTTAGGGTCTTTACATTACTCCCACATCAAGGATTTATGTCCCTATAAAACTACAACACACACTAGGGAAACTAAAGGGGGTACTGAACACACATCTGAGCCTCCCTCTCCCATTTGATCTTCTGGAGGTTCCCATACTACCAGTGAATGCACACCAGAGGAATTGACTACCCATGTTGGACTCGCTCCTGTCGATCCTCGATCTACACCAGGACCTTTGTGAAAGTCTCCCCATCATTGATGATGTGGGACAAGTCATGAACACATCTCCTCAACTGGGATACATGGATGACGTTGTGCACCCAGTGCAACTGAGGTGGAAGGGCTACGCGGTAAGCCAACTCACCTACTCTACTGAAGAATTGGAGGAGTGGATGCAGATAGGCTGCACCATTCCTATCTACAAAGGATATCAGCAACGCAGCCAGCTGCTCAGTCGCCTCTCCTAGCAGCTAAATTCCTGAACTCATGTTGAGAGCATCCACTAATACAGTCCCCTTCACAGGAGTGTAGACTATCACAAATTCATAGTCCTGGAAGAACTCAAGCCATCACCGTTGTCTCAGGTTTAATTCATTCTATGAGAAGATACACCTAATACTATTGAGTTTGGAGTGACCCGTAAATTGTTCACTATACGAATAATGGGTGAGACTAGCCAATTGTAAGAACTCTACTTCACCCTTCTTCATCTACAATCTACAAGAGCTTCTATGATTTCACCTCTGCTGAAAAGGGAAATATGGTCTCATCCCCTAGATGAAGTACATTTTTTCCTAATAAAGTCAATCATAAGATGATCAGTATAATCCATGTCATGGATGACATCGTAAGGCCTCGACGTTACTACCAAGAGATCCAACTGTTACTCTCGCCTACAAGGGTTGAGTCACACTGTCAGCATCAGTGTGTGGTTACTGGGTCTCCTCCAGTAGAAATCTCAAATGTGAGGGTCAAGGGAACAGTTTTAACCGGAACCTCTTCGTATTAACAACACAAAAGGAAGGAAATAAAACATCATAAAGGGAAGTGTCTTTTATTACTACATATCAAAGTACAAAGACACAAATCATCCACAAACAATGACATAAACTAAGTTAGAAGTATCATAAACAAAGGCCTCCATGTTTAAAGCTAGTCTCTCTCATGTCCACTTGTTGCTCTTCTAGCTCCTCTACGACGTCCTCCTGCTCCCGACAGACCCCCATGGTCGAACCTATGCCTCTAAATGGAAGGTCCCTCTACTAAATGATGCTCATTTGTAGGACGGGTCGGGTAGTCTTGAGCCATGTGACCCTACCTGCCGCATGCATAGCACTTCCAACTCCTCATATAGAATGCTCTGTTTCGTGGGCCTTGCACAACCGAAACTATGTCCTGAGGTCTCCCACCTATTTCCCTAGTCCACTTGGACTTCTGTGTCATATGTCTACTGCCGGCTGCAGAAGACTCCGTTACGGTCAGAAATCCTTGCAGATAGAGCAGTAGCTCCTGAGCCCGCACAATGCATAGAGTTTTTGGTACAAACTCTTACCTAAATAGACCCTCTAAGTCTTCCCAGGTGAGGGTCGCCTCATCATAAAACTAGAGCATTAGGCTATACCACCTCTCGGTTCCTCCCTAAAAGAGACTAACATCTAGGTACACCATCAAGCTAGCGGGTGTCCCAACTGTGTGGAAAACTCTTGCTACAACCTCCAGCCTGTACCCGGCCCTCTGGAAATCTCTCTCACCTCGAAAATTCAAGGGCCTCTGTCATAGGAACCCATGAAACATGCTCAAGTGGTGCACACCCTCTACTACTGGGGCTGGTGGTATCGGTGGCCCAATGGGTAGTGGTACCATTGGTGCCTCCGCTGTGATGGGGCCCTGCACCGAGGCCTCGTTGCCCGGTTGGCCACCATCACAGACTTCGCACAGAACCTGTGCTGACTGACTAGGTGAAGACATCCTAAAAAAGAAACAGGTGTTCCATGATCAAAAGATTATACCTGGTGAGCTGACCTAGTTGGATTTGACTTAAATGAAAACTTTTGATACACACACACGCAATTAGTGTTTTTGTGCACTAAGTCAAAAATCAGTAGTCAGGGTCCTGCTATACGGATACGTTGGATGCCACACCAACACTAGAATCCCTGAAATAAAACCACACTCGGTTCTCTTAACATTATTTCTTCACATAAAGAAATATGAAAGTACAATGTTCTATGGTAGAACCGACTCCTTTGATACCAATTGTAACAACTAGGTCCTGGTGATAGTACAACCACCCCGCATTAACATGGTCATTGGGCCCTAGCCCACCAGGTACCACCATTTTCCCCACATACACGTGGGGACCACCCTAGGGTCCACCCACATGCCTGAATGGGTCATCTGACTAATGAAAGTCCCCACAAGACAACACATGTTCTTTCCAGTGTGTCTAGTCTTCACTCACACACACCCTAGAAAACTTCCTAGAAGGTCACCCATTCTGATCACTAATCTAGGCCAAGCACGCTTAACTGTGGATTTCTAATCAGACAGGATTCTGAAAAGTAAGGTGAACCTTGTTGACATGAGTCATATCATTTAGTCATTTAACCGTGAATCATTTGGGGATGTTACAATCACCCCCCTTTAGAGAACAACGTCCTCGTTGTGGGCCCTACATATTAATCAACAAGAAATCACAAAGGACATTGACTCATATCAAACCAGGATTTTCAATATCGAAACCACAAATGCTAGAGAACTCATCCTTTGTCGAGTACAGTGGCCCTGTCATGACTCTGAGGCACTACTCAGTAACCTTAGACTACTGAGATACTCCTCCTGTCGAGTACTGCAGGTTTGCTACCAAACCAGGTGCTCATCCATTGTTTGTCTGCCGCCAAACCGGGTGCTCCCCCTAATAGCCATCAGAGGTACTCCTCCCGTCGAGTACCATGGGTCTGCTGCCAAACCAGGAACTCTGTCCGTTGTGGGTCTGCCGCCAAACAGGGCGCTCCATCCACTGGGCTAGTCGAATCACTCCGAGTCGAATCGGTCAAGCAGTCGTCAGGTCTACAGCTACTAGGTCTCCACACTATGTCTGCTCATCTCCAAGAGTATTCGCTCTATGGGCTACTGGTCGATACTAAAAGTGTCCAGAAGTCTCAGGTGGAAGTATCTCAAAGTACAGCCACGTCAAAGGGGTGTCCACGCAACAGACGATGTGTCAATTGGACACCCGATCTGTGAGTTATTATCCATTTAATCCTGGGGGCCCGATTGATTCCGTGTATGAACCAACCTGACCATAACTAAACTATACCCCTATGTACCATGGGATATACTCAAAGGAACTGTTTCTCAACAATATTACCAACACCGCTAACGGTTCGTCAAACAGACGTCCGGTCTGAGAGTTATTGAATTTTCCATTTCTGGGGTCCGGTTGGTTTCTAATCTAAACCAACTCGACCATACTACAACTGTGTCCAAACCTCTAGTGGTGTATTTCAAAATAACCATCTCATCATAAGGAATCCAATGTAGTTGATGGCACGTCAATTGGACATCCGGTCCTTAAGTTATATGTGTTTCCTCTCCGAGGGCCCAGTTGGTTTCTGGTTCGAACCAACCCGTCCATACCCAAACATTACTAAAACCTTATGTATAAAATATTAAAATGTACTTCTCGTTTCAAGGATACCAATGAATCTAACGGTGCATCAATCGGAGGTCTGTATCCCAAGATATGGGTGTTTGAACGAATCTGGTTCTAAAGTAGGGGGTCTGGGTCCGGTCCGACCCTGCCTAGACTTCCCTGGGTCGGCCCGACCCGGTTCTGGGTCCGACCCAACCTGTAACTGCAGGTCCCGCCCACCGATGCATGGCCCGACCCGATAGTGCACGGCCTGGTCCGCGTGGCCCGCCCCGCACCGGCCGGGAGTGGGGTGGGGGGGGGGGGGGGGCGCTAGCTCGACCAGCTGGCACGACATTAAGTCGCGCCTCTTTAATTCTGGAATGAAAGAGCCATTCCGTTTCCACCTATCGCCGCCACTCAGCCACGACTGCTTTTTCCGATGGCGCGTCGCCGCCGTCTGATGCGGGCACCACCGTGCCGTCGTGGTGCAGCGCCGCCACCTTCTACGGACCAGCGGACGTGCTCCAGTGGTCCGTTTCACCCACCGTATGCGCCTAAGATCACCTCAGGACCAGAACTCCACTGCAAAAGCTCCAAATCACAGTTGGGGTCCTATTTCGTCATCTCTTATCAATCCATGCAAAAATGAACAACCAACTGAGGGTTCATGCTTATTCTTCAGCCCGATTTCTCCGCGTTAGATGTTTTCAATCAAGATTAAGTATTCAAACTAAAACCAAACCCGAACATAACCCTGCATCAGATTTGAATCCCAACCCGCATGAATGAGCAATTCTTGGATCAACCAGGCAGAGGTTGGTCTGTGATCATCGTTCTTTCCTAAAAAATGAATGAATAAATTCAATTCAATTCCCCTACCTTGAAAAGAGGTCGCACGTCGTTGAACCGTAGAAGACGAACGTTGTGGTTGTCAGGAGTCATGAAAGAATGATGTCGATTCCATTGAAATTAGAGGAAGACTCATCGTTGTTGGCGACGTTCCTCATGGCGGTGTATCCTCCCTTGATGCGAAGGAAGAAGAATATTGAAGAAGTTCCCACATGTCCTTCTGGTTGTGGAGTGTTCTTCATACTGTGGAGTTGTCTTTGCGGAGAGAGGATGATGTTCTTCATGGAAGAATGAAGCTCCTCTAATTATCCAAGTTTCTCCCCACCAAATATTTTCTAGCCAAAATTATTAGAATGGATTTCACAACTAAAAATAATTTCCTTGCAATTCGACTTAATTCAAATGGAATCACGGATTAATTAAATGTGGAATTTAATTAATCTTAGCTGTTGACATTAAAAAGGGGAGGTGAAGTGTTGACATAAGATAGGAGAGTTGTCAAAATTTAATGAAGGGGAGTTAATGGGGATTTGAGGGGAGGTGAAAGGTTTAGGGCTTGTGTGGTCCCCACCACAGTAATTCCTCTCATGGGAGGTTATGTGGGTGTGGACCCTACCATTAAGTTCCCATTTTAGGAAAAAAACTAACATCCTTAAATTAAAATTGTGTTCCACAAATTTTTTTTGTCTTCTAAATCCCCAAATATTAACTCTCAACCCACATAAAACAAAATTGCAATAAAGTTCCCCTTAAGCGAATACCAGCACTGTGAGTTCATCGGTGCCCTCAGATTTCGATTCTGAGCACCAATTCAAAAGATAGAAAAACTCGTACGTACGTTTATAGAACATACCTGAACAAAAATTCTGCAATTGATTCCAGGCACACAGGGCCTCAGAATCAGGTGTCGTTAAAAACTGCAGACTCGTAAAATTCCAAATAATTAAGAAAAAAATTTCCTTGAAATTTCTGGGTCTTTACAATATTTGGACAGGTAAAATTCTTTCCAAATGGTGTATAAATTTTAGGTTTAATATTTTTTATATATTGGTTCTTTAAAAATCAATGAAACAAGTAACTATATTCCATTTGTAGTAAATGGTTATAGATTAAATCTATTTAGAGAGAATAATCAACATCTAACAGGGTTGGAGGTTCTACTTAAAACTATTAAATACATATGAGGATAGTTTGCATCTTTCATTATCAATTGGATATATAATATTATTATAATGGTTTTTTATAAATTTTTGAGTAATTGTTACACAATAAGAAAATTTCACAAAATAAGTGTGTCAGGGGGCATCCATTTTGGGATTTTTATTTTGTGTGTGTTCTTTTTTTCTTTCTACTTTTCATTTCATTTTTATACATTTATTTTTTATTTCATGTGTTTTTGAAACTTGTGAGCTCAAAAATGAATGTATTTGTAATTTCTAGAACCTATTCCAGTATGTGGAACTAATTTAACAAATATAACATATCATTAATGACTTCTAAAATGGAAAATGTTTTATATTTAAAATTTTATAAATTCATGAAAAAACTAAGACTTTTTGAATCCCATGCAATGTAATATTTTCTAAATATATAAATCACATACTTATGAAGAATCTATATGTTTTTATATATTTTTAATGTATCATCACTTCCATAGTGAACAAAAACATGTTTCAATAACTATAATTTACTATTTTCTCTTTAATATCCATGTAAATTCAAGGTACTCATATTGGAAATGATTGAGGACAATATTTTATTAAAATAACTTTTTATATTAATATACTACATAAATCCAAAATTTAACATCAGATATTTTTTGGCAATTAAAATACGTGAACAAATGTTTTTGGTAGTCACACAATAAACCTGATTTCCCTATATAACCATCAATAAAATTAATTTCATGATATTAGTTAGAGTCATGTTTCTAGGAGGGTTGTATTTTGTGGGTGTTGTATCAATTATCACTATTTCGGGATAAAAAATTATACCATGATGTTTTTTTGAAGATAAATTTCCATAATTTGTTTAGAGATGTTTTCTTGAAATGTATAATCATGTTGGAGAGCTTCTATGTGAGAAATTTTAAAAATGATAAGGGAAAAAACCTCATGTATTGGAGAGATATATGAAAAAATACTTTTCAAAAGTTTGTAAGAAGAGTTCATACCACGTTTTAAAGTTAAAATAACCGTATTTTCATTAAAGAAATACCATTATATGAAAATTTTGAAAAGAAAAATAGAAAAAAAATTTATTTAATGGAGCAAAGTTAAGACATTTTTGCTACTATAGTGATGATTTTATGAATTTTCTATAGAAATCAAGAGGTTTTGGGAGATTTATTTTTTCTATGAGGGTTTGGAGGTTTCCATCCTTGAGTATAAAATTTAAATCAATAATTTTGATTAAATTAGAAATAATAATCATCATTCTACCTCAAAATTTTCAACATTTAAACTTTCCAACCCTTAACCAATGAAAAACCATGAAAATTCATAATGATTAAAAAATTTATTTACTCTATGGGGAGAGATTTAGGATACCACTTATCCTATAGTGACCAATTTATGTGTTTGGATGAGACAAAATTTTCTAAAATTAAATTTTATGCGATGAGAGAAATAATTCTTGTGCGTTAAGTATTTATGGTTACAATGGGATTAAAAAATTGTAAATGGATTGAATATACCGGATTTAGAAAATGAAATAAAATAAATTAAGCAAGCAAGATAGGTTTGAGAGACAAGATTGTTAATGAGGAAATCCCATTAGCATGTGTTTTGAACATTACTTTCATGATATTTTTATGCATCATAATTTTGGAGTATAAGTATTAAGTGTGAGGTAATTAAGAGATATACTTTTTTCATTACTTTTACTTTTCATTTTAAGGAATCAATTTCCATTATTTTTTCATTTTAGGTGATATTTCATTATATTTTTAGTTTTTATGGACAATTTTTTTTTAAAAGAGGCATAAATTATGAATTTTAGGTGATTATATTGAATTATGGAATTATTTGGACATGATTTTACAAAATTAATGTTTTTTTTAATTTTTTTGGAATAAATCCATTTTGAAATAAACTATTTAGAATTTTTAAAAGGGTTGGTATGAATAATATATTAATATACTATGAATAATATACTAGGAATATATAGTTAAATTTTAGTAATTTATATTTTCTTATGAATAATTCAAAAAAACATACAGTTGAGTCGAAGTGAAAATTAGGTTATGTATAAAATATTTCATATGAAGTATTCTTTATTACATATGAAAAAGATGAATTTACTACTATATAAGATATTTATTTATATTATGTCTTGAAATAAATTTATAATGTATAATTTATACCAGAATTTTAGAAATGATAAAACGGTTACGTATCAGTATAAGTAAAATATATTTCTTAAATATGAGATAATATTCTTACATATCATATCAACAAAATACTTTTTTCAATGTTAAGTAACCTTTTTATCATGAACAATATAAAATTTATTATTTATAAAGTATTTTATATATGGATGAATAGTTTTTTGGACCTGGTGGAATTCTAGGAAAGATGACACATGATGTAATACACTTGGATGAGAAAATGAATAAATATTCCCACATTTTGTATATAGTTTTTTTTACATGGTGTGATTAAAAGTTCATGCCAGTTTCTTCATAAAAATTTATAAAGGTGTTATTTTAAAGATATACACTTTTAGGAAGATTCAAATAGTCCCCAAAACATAGCTAAATCTATGTTTAAACACTTAAAAAATTCTCATGTTATTGGAGAGGGGTCCACAATGTGGTGAATTATAATATATAGTGACATGAATTATATGGTATAATAATTTAATATATATCTACATAATTTCTTGATAATGGGCCTATTATAAATGTGATGGTGAAAATTATTAGTATTAATAAGGGATTCTGAATAAAAATTAAAGTCTAATACCACTTAAGAAAAATTAAAGAGGGGTTTTAGCATGCATGGAAGTTTCCTATGAGATAATTAGATATTTATACTATTTTGAATTATTAAAACATAATTTTAAATGATATACATACCTAAATAGAGTTTCAAGAGGGTATGATCATTATCACACAATAAGGGGCGAGTTCAATCTAAGACCAGTAACTAATCAAGATAGAGAAACAAAGTGGAATATAGTTCCATCAACTTTCAGCCTGTTTGGATAAACTCCAATCTATAATAACCTAGTCTAAACATATAGGACCAATTTAAAATTCTTAAATATCTTTTATCGAAATAAATTATTCTTGGAATAATTGTAATGAACCGTGGATTATAGGTTATTATTTTTTGAGGAGTTTGATTTTTTTGGTGGATAGTTTATTTTGAGAACTGGGAATAAAACTATATTTATAAGCTTCTGAATGTCATAAAATAATATTTTAGGATGTGTTTCAAGTATTTTATTTCTACCTGAGGGTTTGGGATGACAAATGAGGATGATTAGGGCAGAAAAGCTGCAACACTGCCAAACTATAGGTCATTTATGCAGTGAAGTAGAGCTACCTGACATGAGTATTTTGGATAGGGTGTTAAGGTCCCTTATAAATATGTCTCATGATGTGAGATATTATTTTACATCATGAAAGGGGGGTTTAGGCAAATTAGAAATAGGTGTTGGAACTATTTTTTCTTATGTTGAATGTTCATGTAAGGTGGTCCCTCGACTGGAAGATCCCACTTCCTTCCTCCCATTTTCCATCTTGCTTCTAGGTGTGATTTCACAGTGTTTGAGGAATGTTTCTTAATCCCATTCTCTATGATATTATTCTTTAGTGATTTATATCAACTTTGGAGTTAGTTTTTTTTATATTTTAACTAGAGCATGGTGGGAATCGTCATGATCATAGGGTTTTTTGGGAATGTGTAGAGGATGTATCAAAACACTATCTACAAACTATTGAAATAATATTTGGAAAATCGAACTCATGAAGAGGATTTTTCCATTGGTTTAAATGATTTTTGAAGAAATTAATCATTAAAACATTTGTTTAAATTGTGTAGTTTTTCAGTTTATATTCGCGATTTTGTTGAGAGTGAACCACAACCCGCTGCTCGAGTTTTAAAAATAATATGACTATGATAGTTTTTTTGGAATTATGCCTATTTAAATTTAATTATTCAAAAAAAATTACATTATTATAGTTAATTTTATACTTCTCATATCATGATAAATGGAGAAGAATTGATTTTTCTGTACGAGTATCAGGGGAGTATGATGAGGATTTGACACATTTTAATGGAAAGTGAAATATTTAATACAAATCCATATGTATGTTTATGCATGGGTGTACATATTCATGTTTATAATTTATTGGTTTTTTTAAGGTTATAGATACCAAGAGAACTCTTGTCTAGGTGAAGGGTGGATTCAAGACTCCAATCAACGAATGAGTTCTTGTAGGTACTTGGGTAAGTGGAAATAACTTGGAGACTATGTATCCAGGGGAAGGGGATGATTAAAGAGATGATGATAAGTACAAGATGAGTATTAATATTTCGGTTGATATGGTTAAAAAACTAGTTTGGGATCTTAGGGATGGAGGAACGGCTTGAGAGATTTGGTGATTGAGTAGCAACAGGTGAGAAAAACGTAGGTATCACTAGCATTGAGGAAGTCATCCTGAGGTCATATGTGAGTTTTGATAAGTGTTTGGTGGGGTAGGAATCTAATGGGATACGTAATTGTAACAACCCGAAAATTTATGATAAGTATTCTCATTAATTTATTTTATTTCATGTGTTTTATTCTACAACAAGATTATCTTGTGCTATACGCCACACTGTATTATCTTGAGGTATACACAACACTATTCTTAGATTGTGTTACACACAATTTCAAGTTCGTTTTATAATAGTAATTCTACGCAACATTGAGTGTATATATATATATATATATTAAATGTATAAATGAAATATGGTTGAATTCTGTTATACAAAACAATGAAGGATTCTTTCACAACACGCAACCCAGACTTGGCTTGCATTACACACAATCACGACTTTCCTCGATAGCGTGTGTTGTACGCAATATCAGGTTTCACTAAACAATGATATATGGTAATATATTATTACGAACTAGCCTTAATTAATAGTATTAACTAAATTATGAATGTTATAACATTATTATTTCATCTTACACATTTTCTAAAACATGGTATGTGAACAAAATAATTTTTTCGGGTAAAATAAGTATTTTTCAAATAATGCAATTTTGCCGCCATTTGATGGCGCAGCCACATTAAATCTAGTTTTTGACATGTTTATAAGTTAAATTTTACAAAATAAACTTATTATTTTGAATCAGGATATAAAAATTTACATTGGATAAAGTTTTTATATTTTTCTAATAACTTTCATATTTTAATGAATAGTAAAAACACGCTATATTTTAATTTAAAACAATTTTTTCATCATAATAATTTATATGGTCAAATTATAATATGGAATGGTTTTAAATTATAAATAGAATATATTTTTACCATTTAATTTAATGTATGTCATTAGAATTGATTTTACCTTGAATTCGTAGGTTAAATCAATTCAATCTTTCGCAATGTTTTAAACAAAAACCCGTTTTCTTTCGACAACGAGATTAATTTTAATTTCATTTCTGAAAATTTTGTGTATTTAATTTCATAAAATGGATTCCATATTTGGAATCAGTGGGTCCAAATTATGTTAATAAGCTACTTTTTATTTTTGAAAATTATGAATAGTAACTATGGTAAATTTTATTTACCATAGTTAAAGGTAAATCGGGTAATTAAGGGTAAATATAATATTATAAAATTACCCTAACACATGCCAAAATTCTATTAAATGGCTAAAAGTAGACCCATATAACCTAAGGGTCGGATTAGATTCATTTTATGGAATTTTGACCATGAAAATAATTTAATTATTATTAAAACCAAAGAATGTGACAACATATCACTCTCTTAAATCTTATAAGTATAATAATTTTAATTTACTAATAAACATCATAAAACATCAAACATGAACAGTCTCCAAAAATATAATAAAATTATCTACATCATGATAATTTATATTTAATTTTTAGGGATTATATAATTATCATAATTATGACACAATAGTGATGTAGAAATTGTTTATCTAGTGAAAAATCAAGAATATAGTTTTTATTTAACTAATAGTGAACATAAAATGCACAAACCCCTGACCAAAAATTATTGGTCATGTAAATGTAAACTATAATTATCCAATGGTCGAATATGTGACCATTTTGAGCCTTATAAAATCTATTATGACACTTATAGTATTTTATTTTAAATGATTCCAAAGTTGTCACCTTCATAATTTAATAAATATAACAATTTAAATATTGTGATTTTAAAATGATAAATTCGAGTAACAGTATTACTTTGAAAGGTAATAGATTTATATTTATCATAGGATTTTATTTTTAATTTTTATGCAACAAATAAGTATATTAAATAATTATACAAAAATGTTGTAGTAATTATTTTATTAAGAGATATACAAAATAAATGGTTTTAAAAATAATAAAATAAATATTATATGAACTATTTTATGTGATCAACTAAATTTATATATACATATGACCTTTTATAAATATATTAAATCTTTTTAGTTTGAACATATCTTCTGTATATTTTTTATTTAAATTCAAATAAATGAATAGTGTCAAAATTGACACTATTGTTATTTTATAAAAATAACATATTATAAAATTGTTTAAAAATCACAAAGATATTTAAAAAATATAAATTTAAATTTAAATGGTCTATAATGTTATAAATTAACCAATTATGTAAAATTAACAACAAATAGGTAATTATGTTTTATAATTTAAAATTTGGAATTTTATTACCACAAATAAAATTAAATTGATTAAATAAGGATAAATAAAGTTGATAATGTTTAAAATAAATTTATAACATGCCTAAATTTTATTGGTTGATGAGATTACAACCTTATCTCATCTAATATTAGGATATGAGTCATTTTGGAAGTTTTTAATTGGGGTTGGTTTTTAATATAAACTAATATTTATTATATTTCCAAAGGTGCTCCTCTCCTCCCCTATAAAAAGACACCTCCTCCCTCCCTTACTCACACCAATTTGAGCCTTCATTCTCGGCCAACCCCTACCAAATTCTCTTATCCACTTCCCTAGAAACATATTAGAGGTCCTGTTCTTCTTCAAAGACCAATTTTAGTGCCCTATGTGGGGGTTTCAAAGAGGCGCTTCAAAGAAGAGGTAATGTCCGTTACCAATTCTTTCAATTTTATTTCTTTTTCCACTTCTTATTATTAGGTTGTTTCATTATGAAGTAATAAAATCAGTATCACTCATATATTGATATGTTATCATAAGTATGAAACAAACCTATTCCACCAACTATCCATCCTACGGAAAACGAAATCACCGCGCGTGCGTACGTACGGAATACCGTCTCCACGCCGTGGTGTAATCTATTTTCCACCACCACATTACTTGGATGGTTATAATGGTGTAAATAATAAATATATATTATTATTGTAAAGTGATATTGATTCTGTAGTAGTATACATACACTTCATTAAAATTCCACGATCATGGGAACTATATCATCGCTCGTGCGTACGTACGAAATACCGTCTCCACGATGCGATGAGATTCATTCTCAATGATTAACCATTCATAAATGATTATAAAGTATATATAATAAGTAATCATAAAATATATGACATAATAATTCTACTAGATTTATTTATATATATATTTATGTCATCTACTTAATTCCATTCAATTCAATAAGGAAACGAAAACAGCGTTCATGCGTATGTACGACCTACCGTCTCCATGAATGGTGTATTTCTTTCCATTTATAGATCTATTATATATATGTATATTATGAATATATATTATATATAAATCATGATTTATATTCTTTAATTAAGTAATCATGATCTAAGTAATCATATGAATAATTACAAGTCAAAACACAGTCGACAAATGAAATGATTTTACCCAAAACACTCTTTAAGATGAAATTTACAAAAGAACGGGTAATATAAAGTCATAAGTGAACCATATATGATATAATAACAATAAATATGATTCTTTAATAAGTCAATGGAATTATTTAAATCATTATACATGGGGTTTGGAAACGTACAAAGCATATCAGACCTAAGGTAAGGGATAATTTTGTAAATCTCATTTTTATCCGGGATTGCTTATTTGTATTGATTTACTAGGGTTATTTCTATCATCCATGTACATGTTTTATAAAAGTGTATTCATGTATTTTTAAAGGCCTTTTTACCCATTTTTACTTTTACTACATGGAATGTAAGGAATATTTCTTTTTTTTACGTTACGTGGTACATTTTGACTTTTCCGACAAAACTACGAGAAGAATGTTTTTTTAAACTTATACGGCACGAATGGATTTTTATGGTTTTATAAAGCCTTATTTTTATGAATCCTCCTCAAAAATATTGCATGACTATTTTCAAAAAAATCCTTTTCTTTTAAAATTGCATTACATTTTGTAAAAAGAGAATTATTTTGAAGAAGAAAGGATATTTTCCTCAAGAATTCATTTCAAGTGTTTTATCAAAACCATTTTCCACCTAAGATGATATTATTTCATATGTGTATGTTTCAAGTATAATGTATCTATGATTTACGTGGTTTCACTTTTCTTATGATGAAATGATATCCATTTGTTTTATATGTATTATTTTATGATGGAATGATGTTTATGAAACCCATTTTATTCTTTGGGTTATGATGAATGTTTTATGTTTATTTTGTGGCATAAGTAATAATGATTTCATTATGAGATGGGTGGGACCTATATTCCCCTCCAATTCATTGGGAAAAGATTTATATCTCATGAGATAGACATGGCTGGAACGTCAAGTTAAACCGGTTCAGTAATACAGGACTGGAACGAGGAGTGAACTCGATTCAGAAAGGGACTTTGTCCACTAAGATGGTCTTGGCAGCAATGCCTTGGCTAATATGGAAATCATTTCATGTGCTTAATGGTTTCCACAATTACATGTTTTATTCCCATGCTATTTTATCATTATTAATGTTTCATTATGATCTATTCCATATGTACTTCCATGTTTTATGTCATTGCTCAAGCTTTTGATGTTTAAACATTATGTTCATGTTTTTAAGTTCAAATGTATATGGTATGTTTTATTTTATCCATGCTTACCCTTACTGAGCATTTTATCTCACCCTTTTTATGTTTTCTTTTTCCCAGGATATAAAGAAAGGTTTTAGGTAAGAAAAAAAGGGGAAGATCTTTATGGGAGATGTTGAAGATCTTTCACCACGATTAGAAGATTACGTTCCTTGTTTCCAAAGACACTAAACTATTACGGTCCTTGTGTGTCTGTTTTTGTTATGTATTAAGTATTCCTCAAAAGTAATGTAATGTTCATGTACGTCAAGCTTCGGGTCTCTACATTTGGTATCAGAGGAAAGTTTTAGTCAACCTTTGGAAACTAGGATGCGAGAACTTTAGTGAGATCCCTTGAGATATTTCTAAGGTATCTCTAGGGATGACCCTGAGGTTAAGTATAATTATATGTTATTGTCCTAGAATTATGGAAACGATATTATATTTAAACCTAGGATGTTAGATGTTGAAGGTACTCCTCCTTGATTATGTTATTTTTCTTGTATGTTTTTTGCCTCTCATAGAATTCTTTTTGGGTTTTAGTCAATGGAGGGAACCAGAAGGAATTCGGTTAACATTGAATCCAATGGACAAATTGGTGACTATGAGAAACAAAATTGCGTAATTCCTAGAGAGAAAGATATTGTTATTTTTCCAAATTAGTCATCGCGATATATGATTAACAAGGTGAAATTTAGTGGTATGCCTAATTCATAAAATAAGAGGAAGATAGACTTTTATGCATGTTCGCATGTTGAGGAGCATAAAGAAAAGAAGTTTGAGATTTCTAAATAAGGGAAGAAGAACCTTGAGGAATACCTAAAATGGAGGGACATATGTTATCCTTGTGGAGAAAAGGGACATAGAGTGACAGCCTGTTATGGAGTTCAATGTCTTATTTGTGGAGAACATGGGCATTACCCGACTCAATGCCCTGACCTAAAAAGTTACTTCTAAATCAAGGAAGGAATTATTCTTGGAAAATCATTGAAGAGGATTAATTAAAGTGTTTATGTATTGGTATTCAGGAATAATGTTGTTGAGGTACTTTTATCATGTATTAGAATATTTTTGTATTAGTCTATTGTTGATTTCAATAATTTTATGGTACCAGTAACCATGAAAAGTGATTCAAATATTTCGGAAAGCATATGATATGCACATAATGAAGAGATATGGAGGAAATGAAATGTTTGAAAGTATTCATGAGCTCATGACTGATATAAGGACTAAGTGATATTATGGTTTGATTATATAAAATTTTTGGGATTTTGGTATGTGGAAAGAGTTAACTTTTGACAGCATTCATGTTTTCACTAAGGTTAAATGGGTATTCATTTTTCAATAGAATACATGATTAAGGTATTCACATGTTTGTAATTTAACCAACAAGATATGTCTTATGATATATGGGGGATAAATGATGGCATTCACATGATTGTTATGTGACATTTCAAGTAATCATTTTCTTTATACTATGAGCTTGGACCGAAATATTTTAAATAAGCCTAATGATTGGAATGGATTATGTTAGACATAAGTTAGTATTGTTTAAGGATAGAACTTATTTTGATATTATTGATGGGATGTTATAGTAATGTAGTTTTAGAAAAAGGACAACCTGCAGGATGAGCGATATCCCATCGCGTCGGACAAGGCTGTGGGAATCGAACCCACAACCGAAGTGCGAAAGGCCTTTATCGCCTACCACTAGCATACAGGAAGTCCCTGGTTAGTAGAAACTAGTTTTATTTTATTAAGTGGTATGATATATGAAGTATAAGTTAATTTTTTGAACCATATACGATTAATCTAACCATATCATGGACTTATAACTTTTTCTAACCTTTTGTTTGAAACAGATCGAATGACCCAACATTCTATCACATGATGTGCTAACACATTACGAATAACAAATTCAACTTCATTTCATTAAGGGATGAAGTGGAAATTGATCAATTCATGATCAAAAGTGAGATTGTACCAAAATCATGTAAGTATTTATTTTAATTCATCATATTTAGGGAAATGATCTTGAAAACAAAAAATGTTGTCTTAGTGACCTTATATCCGATGAATCAGATGGTACCTTAGATCATCACAAATCTATAGCTTTGTGATTGATGGCTTTTTCATAGCCATGTTCTCTACCACTCTCCATCAGAACTTGATGGTTAGATTTTTCTTCCATATCCATATTTTCACCTATGTTCTCCTATATGGAAACCCAGTGATGAGTTACTTTGGGTAATATTTACGTTTCATACTTTAGTTTTTAAAATTATGTTTCAGTATTCCTTTTTACGATATGGGTTTCTATGAATAGTAAATGATTTATAACCCCGACGAATTTTGAGGGAGAAATTCATTTTAAGGGGGGTAGAATGTAACAACCCGATATTTTATGATAAGTATTCTCTTTAATTTATATGATGTCATGTGTTTTATTCTACAACAAGATTATCTTGTGCTATATGCCACACTGTATTAGCATGTAGTATATACAACACTATTCGTAGATTGTGTTACACACAATTTCAAGTTCGTTTTATAATAGTCATTCTACGCAAAATTGAGTGTATATATATATATATTCAATGTATAAATGAAATATGTTTGAATTATGTTATACAAAACAACGAAGGATTCTTTCACAACACGCAACCCTGACTTGGCTTGCATTACACGCAATCGCACTATCCTCGATAGCGTGTGTTGTACGCAATATCAAGTTTCACTAAACAATGATATATGGTTATAATATTACTACGAACTAGCCTTTATGAATAGTATTAACTAAATTATGAATGTTATAACATTATTATTTCATCTTACACATTTTATAGAACATGTTATGTGAACAAAATAAATTTTTCAGGTAAAATAATTATTTTTCAAAAAATGCAATTTTGCCGCCTTTTGATGGCGCAACCACTTTAAATATAGTTTTTGAAATGTTTATAAGTTCAATTTTACAAAATAAACTTCTTCTTTTTAATTAGGATATAAAAATTTACATTGGATAATGTTTTGATATTTTTCTGATAACTTTTATATTTTAATGAATATTAAAAACACGCTATATATTAATTAAAAACAATTTTTTTCATTGTAATAATTTATATGGTTAAATTATAATATTTAATGGTTTTAAAGTATAAATAGAATATATTTTTACCATTTAATATAATTTATATCATTATCATTGATTTTACCTTGAATTCATCGGTTAAATCAATTCAATCTTTTGCAATGTTTCAAACAAAAACTCGTATTCTTTCGACAATAGGATTAATTTTAATTTAATTTCTGCAACTTTTGTGTATTGAATTTTGAAAAATGGATTCCATATTTGGAATCATTTGTTCCAAATTATTTTAATAATATACTTTTTATTTTTGAGAATTATGAATAGTAACTACAGTAAATTTTATTTACCATAGTTAAAGGTAAATCTGGTAATTAAGGGTAAATATAATATTATAAAATTACCCTAACACATCCCAAAATTCTATTGGATGGATAAAAGTAGAACCATATAACCTAAGGGTCATATTAGATTCATTTTATGGACTTTTGACTATGACAATAATTTAATTATTATTAAAACCAAATAAAGTGACAACATGTCACTCTCTTAAATCTTATAAGTATAATAATTTTAATTTATTGATAAACATCATAAAACATCGAACATGAATAGTATCCAGAAATATAATAAAATTATATACATCATGATAATTTATTTATAATTTTTAGGGATTAAATAATTATCATTAATTATGACACAATAGTGATGCAGAAATTGTTTATTCAGTGAAAAATCAAGAATATAGTTTTTATTAAACTAATAGTGACCATAAAATGCACAAAACCCTGACCAAAACATATTGGTCATGTAAATGTAAACCATAACCATCCAATGGTCGAATATATGACCATTTGGATCCTTATAAAAGCGATTATGACACTTATAGTATTTTATTTTAAAAGATGCCAAAGTTGTCACCTTCATAATTTAATAAATATAACAATTTAAATATTGTAATTTTAAGATGATAAATTCGAGTAAAAGTATTATTGTGAAATTTAATAAATTTATATTCATTATAGGATTTAATTTTTAATTTTTATGAAACAAATAAGTATATTAAATAATTATACAAAAATGTTGTAGTAATTATTTTATTAAGAGATAAAAAAAATAAATGGTTTTAAAAATAATAAAATAAATATTATATAAACTATTCAATGTGATCAACCAATTTTATAGATACATATGAACTTTTATTAATCTATTAAAGCTTTTAGTTCTATCATATCATCTGTATATATTTTATTTAAATTCAAATAAATTAATAGTGTCCAAATTGACACTATTGTTATTTTATAAAAATAATATGTTATAAAATTGTTTAAAAATCACAAAAATATTAAAAAATTTAAAATTTATATTTATATGGTCTATAATGTTATAATGTAACAAATTATGGAAAATTCACAACAAATAGGTAATTATTTTTTATAATTTAAAATTTAGAATTTTATTACCACAAATAAAATTAAATTGATTAAATAAGGATAAATCAAGTTGATAATGCTTAAAATAAATTCCTAACATGTATAAATTTTATTGGTTGATGATATTACAACCCTATCTCATATAAACTTTAGATATGAGTCATTTTGGATGTTTTTAATTGGGTTTGGTTTTTAACATAAACTAATATTTCTTATATTTCCAAAGGTGCCCCTCTCCTCCCTTATAAAAAGACACCTCCTACCTCCCTTCCTCACACCAATTTGAGCCTTAAAGATCGTCCAAACCCTGAAAAATTATCTTATACACTTCCCTAGAAACATCCTATAGGTCCTGGTCTTCTTCAAAGACCAATTTATTGCCCTAAGAGGAGGTCTCAAAGAGGCGCTTCAAAGAAGAGGTAATGTCCGTTACCGATTCATTCAACTTTATTTCTTCTTCCACTTCTTCTTCTTAGGTTGTTTCATTATGAAGTAATAACATCAGTATCACTAATATAAAGATATGTTATTATAAGTATGAAACAACCCTATTTTACCATCTATCCATCCTACAGAAAACGAAATCACTGCGCGTGCGTACGTATGGAATACCGTCTCCACGCCGTGGTGTAATCTCTTTTCCACCACCACCTTAAAGGGATGGGTATAATGGTGTAAATAATAACTATATATGATTATTGTAAAGTGATATTGATTCTGTAATATTATACATACACTCCAATAAAATTCCACGATCATGGGAACGATATCATCGCTCGTGCGTACGTACGGAATACCGTCTCCACGACGCGATTAGATTCATTCTCAAGGATTAACCATTCATAAATGATTATAAAGTATATATAATAAGTAATAATAAAATATATGACATAATAATGCTACTGGATTTATGTATATATATATTTATTCTATCTACTTAATTCCATTCAATTCAATAAAGAAACGAAAACCGTGTTCATGCGTACGTACAACCTACCTTCTCCATGAATAGTGTATTTATTTCCATTTATATATCTATTATATATATGTATATTATGAATATATATTATATATAAATCATGTTTTATATTCTGTAATTAAGTAATCATGATCTAAGTAATCATATGAATAATTACAAGTCAAAACACGGACGACAAATGAAACGATTTTACCCAAAACACTTTTTAACATGGAATTTACAAAAGAACAGGTAATATAAAGTCATAATTGAACCATATATGATATAATAACAATTAATATGATTATTTAATAAGTCAATGACAATATTTAAATCGTTATATAGGAGTTTTGGATACGTATGAAGTATATCAGACTTAAGGTAAGGGATAATTTTGCAAATCTCATTTTTATCCGGGATTTCTTATTCGTATGTATTTACTGGGGTTATTGCTATCATCCATGTCCATGTTTTATAAAAGTGTATTCATGTATTTTTAAAGTCCTTTTTACCCATTTTTGACTTTTACTACATGGAATGTAAGGAATCTTTCTTTTTTTACGTTACGAGGTACTTGTTGACTTTTCCGACAAAAGTATGAGAAGAATGTTTTTTAACTTATACGGCATGAGTGGATTTTTACGGTTTTATAAAGCCTTATTTTTAAGAAGCCTCCTCAAAAATATTTCATGAATATTTTCAAAAAAATACTTTTCTTTTAAAATTTCATGACATTTTTTAAGAAGAAAATGATTTTGATGAAGAAAGGAAATTTTCCTCAAGAATTCATTTCAAGTGTTTTATCAAAACCATTTTCCATCTAAGATGACATTATTTCATATGTGTATGTTTCAAGTATAATGTTTCTATTATTTACATGGTTTCACTTTTCTTATGATGAAATGATATTCATTTGTTTTATATGGATTATGTTATGATGGAATGATGTTTATGAAACCCATTTTATTCTTTGGGTTATGATTAATGTTTTAAGTTTATTTTGTGGCACAAGTAAGAATGATTTCATTATGAGATGGGTGGGACCTATATATCCCTCCAATTTATTGGTTAATGATTTATATATCATGATATAGACATGGCTAGAATGGAAAGTTAAATCGGTTCAGTAATACAGGACTGGAATGAGGAGTGAACTCGATTCAGAAAGGGACTTTGTCCAATAAGATGGTCTTGGAAGCGATGCCTTGGCTAATATGGAAATCATATCATGTGCTTAATGGTTTCCACAATTACATGTTTTATTCCCATATTATTTTATCATTATTAATGTTTCTTTATGATCTAAGCCATACGTACTTCCATGTTTTATGTCATTGCTCAAGATTTTGATGTTTAAACATTATGTTCATGTTTTTAAGCTAAAATGTATATGGTATGTTACATTTTATCCATGCTTACCCTTACTGAGCATTTGATGTCACCATTTTTATGTTTTCTTTTTCCCAGGATATAAGGAAAGGTTTCAGGTAAGAAAAAAAGGGGAAGATCATTATGGGAGATGTTGAAGATCTTTCACCACGATTAGAAGATTACGTTCCATGTTTCCAAAGACACTAAACTATTATGGTCCTTGTGTGTCTATTTTTGTTATGTATTAAGTATTCCAAAAAAGTAATTTAATGGTCATATACATCACGATTTGGGTCTCTATAATAATAGGGATGAAAATGGGGATTTTGGGTATAGGAAACCACCTATTGAGTCTGAGGTTGGGTCAAATGTGATTTCAGGGGGGAGAGCCTCGGTAGTGGGACTAGGAGTGACGAAGGGCCTGGTGATCTTAGACCATGCAATATAGTCATAGTTGAAGGATAATTCGGGATATTATGTATCTATTGAGAAATGGTAATGAAATTTTATCAATTAGTAGAGACCATGCTAGGCTGGGAGGACTCATTGTATTATTTTTTATGCATGTTGGGATGTAATGTGAGGAGGGGATAAGATCAGGAAACTGTCACCTTGGAATCATCTGGTGAGATGTATGATCTCTTGGGAGACCTAATTGTGTTTCATATACCTGTTAAACCTCCGAATAATATATAAATAATGGTATAGTGTGAGGTGACCTCCATAAGTCAATTTGGACAAATCGGTGTGATTACTGTGCCCGAACACCTTGGGTATTAGGTTGAGGAAATCACCATTCAAGGATTGTGTTAGTGTGATGAAAATTCCCTCTTCCTATATGTACTATTTATAGGTAATTTTAATTAATTTATTGGGTTATCATACATGAAAATGTTCAAGACATATCTTGAGAAGTAAGTTAGTGGTTGTAGAAGTGTCCTTATCCTTATGTGAGTTGGAATGAAAGACCATGTATTGGGTGAATGGACAAGGGTGGATGAATGAAACAGGACCACACCAAGAATGGTTTAAGTTATAGAATATAAAACACTTAAAGGATCAGTTTTTGTTTGATGTGAGACAAGACTAATGTACTACCCTTATGTGGAAAGGGATGGGTCATGACATGTGGAAGTATGATACTGCCATGTGTCTATGATTATTGGGTCATGGTTTTAGATTCCAACCTACCATGATTATTTATGTATGGGTTTAGCATTGGTTTTGTATGTGATGTAATAATTCCATATGTAGATTATGGCATGAATAGGAAGATTTTATTGTTTGTGGTTGGGGTGTCCCGGTTTTCCCCAGAACAACTAAAATGACGTGTGTACCTTGTCGAGTGTCGCGATGACCTTGTTTGTGTATGATAACTTGGTGAGTATTTTAATATTATAATTTCTTCTCTTCATGAATACACATGCATATTACAGTGAGTATTGAGGGTTCTTGGTGATACCCTACTAAATTGTATGATGACAGCCTTCATGGGAATGTCAGTGCAGGTGAAGACCTTATGTCTGTATCTGAGGTTAAAGAACAATACGTGGAAGGGATAGGGTTTCTGCCACTATGGAATATTATATATGGGGTTTTGGTGGAATAATGATTTTAGTATGTCTACCGTGTGTATATTTTATTTCTAATTTAATTTTATATGAAATTGACTCAATGAGAGATTATATGTATTCTTTAAATGAAAACATATAAGATGTTATTGGATATGCTTATTGATTATATGCAATATGATATTATGTTATGGGTGTCTAGTTATCTCTACATTTTTTACTCTCTGATTCATGGTTATAGTCTTCCAAATTCATGTTTTAGTCCCTCATAACTAGTCGGTAGCCCTTAGTGCAAATACAATTATTCTTGGGGATTTGTTTCTCCCTCATCCTGAATCTATTCTAGGTTAGGAAATCACAATATTTTAATTGAATAGAAATGGATTCTCTATATCTTTAATATTTTATATTTTATAATTCGATTATAATTTTTTTCACCCTATAAAAATTAAGTAATTTATTTAATTATTGAAATTTCTTAAGTAATGTCTATTTTTGAATTATAATTATTTTGATTATTTTAAATTACATGGATGGTTCTGAGTAATTAATTATATGAAAAAGTAAGACCAAATATTAATAATCTAGAATGATTTTCAAGAAGAATTATTTATGAGAATTGCGGTCAGAATGTGTTCGTTGAAGAATATTGAAGGATAAATTAATAAAAAATGAAGACAAGCGTGATCAATGGTCCAAACTAGTACACATCTGTATTCAATATTTTCTTCATACTTTTTTTTCAATCCCATATTTCCTTTCCTTATAAAAATCACCCATTTAATATCCCTTAATCATTTTTCTTTTATTTCATCATGTTTACACGCAGTCAAAAAATATCGATTTTTCTTCCTATCATCAAAAATTGATAATGCAATGTGATAATTTTTAACATAGTTTTAATGATCCTTTGAGACAACCATGAGGGATGATATATTGAATTCCTTATGTCTTAATTTTAAAATAAATATTCACGAAAAATTATCTATCCACTCTTGAATCTATTTTTGAGAGAAATATATTTTATACTAACACAAATATTCTTTGTAGACATATAAATCATAACACTAAAATCCACCATTAAATCAGATTATACACATAGGATAAAAATTATATTTTTCAATATCATATATTTTTATTATCCCTTCTTATGGAATCATCTTATTTCTCATGATCTCTTTAGGCTTAATTAGTGTTTACTTCTAAACATGTATTCCATTAGCCTGATTATTCAACTATTTCTTCATTCCAAAACCATTTTTATTATGTTTTTCTCATGATATTTTAATGCATCAATGTGAGTAATATTTTTTATATAAAAATAGTTCTTTTCTACTTAATATCATTAGTATAATTATTTTTTTAGTTATTGTTTAAGTTAATATTTCATCACTTTTTAAAACAATCATAATTTTTCTATGTGTCTTTGGTAAATTTATATTGTTATTTTTATAATTTAGCTACTAATTTGATTGAACAATCTGAATAAAAAATGAATATTATATATAGATTTTTTATTTTCATGTTTATTTTCTTAAATTGAATGAACCATGTCATTTTTTATGACCAAAAGAGTATTTACACAATCAAGAATGTTATTTATTTTAATAAGAATTATGTTGGGGTCCTAAACATTTCTTAATAATTCTCATTCTTTATCAACATCCATTTTGACATTTGAAGTGAGAATAGTTTCATTTAACATGTTTTTAAATATTTTTTTATGAAAACCATGAGCCCCATTATTAAAATATATTACTTATCAATTTATTATTTATCAATATCCTTTTTTCATCCTATTCTTCCCTAGAGATTCATTACAATATTTTTATACTTTCCTAAATTCATGAACTCTTTAATCCTCTTAGTCATGATCATATTCTTTAATTTCTTTATAAAAATCTTAATATTCACATTTTGTTGGAAACTCATTCCTTTTTATGAATTGTATCCCCAAATTACATAATCGAAATTTCTTCTACTGTAATCACTATCCACCTTGTTTCACTTATTTGAAGATTTTTTGTTCAACATCATCATCCAGTTCATGATTTTTTCAGGAATCAGATGAAAAATACTGAATCATTCCATAATATTTAGATTTAAATTGAATTTTATCCACATACATTCATCAAGATTTGTGAAATCCTTTGAAGAGTAATATAAAAATGTTTTATAATCGAAAACATAGATTATTCTTTATGGGACTTATTTTGTTGATTGTTCTTTATTCCATTGAAGGAATTTTGTAATAACCCTAATTCCATCTAATCCAAGTGGGTGAACATATCATAATTAATATATTGGAAGTCTTAGAGGACTATATACAATGCTGATCATTACATTAAATTTTAAATTAAAACACAATATAAAAAAATACATTATTTCATAATTTCATATCCTTAGATCACAAGTATCATTTTTAATGGTTTCATGGATAATTGGGGGAAAAATAAAGGATTGAGATTAGAAGCTCAATAAGGGCTATCATATAGTGAATGTTGACTATGGAATAAGCATTACATGAATAATATAGAATGAATAGAAAAAGTGAAAATAAAAATATTCTATAAACATAAAAATTGAAACAAATAAGCACATGGATAACAATAATATATGTTATAATCATGGAAATAATAATTAAAGATATAAAAACTATAAAATTACAAAATCATGCAATGAAATGATAAATAAAGGGTTAGGATTCCATTATTACCTTGTTCTATATTACCTAATGAGATATACTGATGCATCAATGAGATATATAATTTATATCCCACACATCACTGATAAGTCTAATGAATTAATTACATCTAAATAATATGTAAATTAAACAATAAACATTTTCCCTAAGGATCCTATTAAATAAATATGGTTTCTTAATAGAAAATTGTCTATATAAAAATAATTGAAATGTAGATTTTTAATATTTCCCCTATCAAATAAGTGGAATAACTTTTTAGTTAAGAACCCTTTAATATATACTTTGAATTATAGGGTGTTCACATTATATAGAGTCAAAGAGTATATAGTTAGGTCAATGTAAAAAAATTAATAGAAATAATATAAATGATACTTAAGAATTCCTCAAGATAATGATCCTAGAAAATATCGAAATATGTAGTGAAGAGGGAACAAGATTAAAAAGGAAAACATTAATATAGGAAGTTGATTATGAATTTTTTATGATGTCAAATAAGATGGAATATTTGATATTTTTTTAAATTAAAAAATGTGAATAATAAAATAAAAGAATATTTATTTTTGAAAATAATTGAAAATATTTTAAATGAATATTAGATAAAGAGATAGAATCCTAAAGTAAATATTCAGAGAGGGAACTCTAAAAAAATAAAATGCATTGGAAAATTAAATTTTAAAGAACTAAAATGGATATAAATTTTCCATAAAAATAAAAACTAAAAAATTTATTAGTAATAAATTAGTGAATCTTTAAAAAATAACTAGTGAAAATAATCAATAGAGAATGAAAAAATGAAAATTAAATAATAAGTGGAAATATTTTTTTTAATACATTGAAAAGTATTATCTTAAAATAAATTATTTGAAATAAATTAAAAAAATGTGAAACTATCCCAAGTATCAAAATAAGAAATTAATTAGTTTAACTTAGGAAAATAATAATATAAATCACAACATAAAGAGAGTGGGAGAGTAAGCATTAACTGAAATATAGGAAGGGAGTGGAGGTGTCCCCATAACTTTGGTCTCAAATTGCACATATGATCTTCTAACCACTTGAATAATTTTATTAGATATGTTTTTTTGAATTATTTAGAACATTATTAATTATTTACTTCCTATATTATACTCTATTAATTACTATGTGTAATTTTTTTATTTTATTAGTTTTCTTCTGTTTTTCATTTTTGGTGGTTAGGTCTACGATTCCATTATAACCACAGTATAACAAAAATAGCTAATGATCCTTTTTGAATGCTTTAAAAATATATATAAGTGTAGAGGTATGAAGAATTTTTCGTTATATTGGAATATATGTTTCATTATTTAATTTATTCTTCCAAATTGTTATAAATTTAGAAACATATATTGGTATGCCTTATTTTGGAGTATAAAAATTTCAATATATATAATATTTAATACTGTTAATATAATATAATTTTCGAATTTAATAAAATTATTTTTTAGAAATATGATATTAACTAATTAAATATATTATTAAAACATCCATGTAAGGTTGTAACATTTTTTTAAAAATAAAATCATTATAGATGGTTATACTGACCATTGAGGGATGTTAATTTTAATTTTTTTTTTACATTCAATCTATGGATTTTTCATTTATATTACAAAATTTTAATCAGGACTCAATTTTTTATCTATATTATACTTATACTTGAATAAAATATTAGAACCACCCCTAGAGTCGGTGATGAAAAATGTTATACATTGTCTATGTAGGTAGTGAACTGACCATAATGTGTGAGTTTTTTTTCATTTTCTAATAGACAAGACATGGTAGAATAATGGATATTCAATTAATATAAGAAAATTTTAGAAAATAAATGATACTCTAGTCACTATATCACGAGGGATATGAGATATTTCAAGGATGTTGATAAAGAAGAATATTTAGAAGTGTTGGTTTTGGATAGTTTAACTCTTCTTTTTGAATTTCTCCCTTGATATGCCACATGGACTTTAATGAATGGTATTTATTGAAGAGAATGAACTCCAAAACAATGGTAGGTATGTTTTGGGAGCGTATTGGGCAGATCATGGGAAATGTAAGGTGATTATGGTTTGAGTATAATTGAAATTTGGATATTGGTATTTATAGTGGGGGGAGAGGGATGTTTTAAAATAAAATATTTGTATAAAATTTAATATCTCAAAATAACGATCATTCATGTGAATTAAAGGTAAGGGAATTGTTAATTAATATTTTATGGGTTATTAAAAAATTCACAGAACTTTTGGAAACCTTAATTTTATTATTTCTCTATACTAAAAAATATGGTATTTATACAATATTTTACTATTCACTCATGTATTTTACTATTCATGAAAATAACCATACATCACCCCTAACAAAATTAAATGTACTTATTCCAAAAATGAAAGTAATTTTACCATAATATATTTCAAAATTAGATTATTTTTATTTTCCTCTCCAGTATAATATTTTTATTATGTAATTTAAAATATGATTTATTAAAAATGTAAACCTACACTTTATTTATGATGCATTTAATGAGTAATTATTCCATTTTATTTTAAAAAAAATATAATTATTTATTTTATTAATGTTAAAAAAAATATTTAGAAGGTCAGTTCGTTATTTAACATAATGGTCATTTTAATATTCCAATAGTGAAGTTACTATTCTAATGGTGAGGTTATTATTCTAATAGTCATGTTTCTATCATAACGTTCATATTTTTGGATTAAAATATAATTTTTAACATCATATAAATAAATATTATTTACATCATTCAAATTTTACTCCAATTTTACTCATGTTTATCAATATATCATTTTAAAAAATCCAAGAATATTATAAATATTTTGTTTCCTTTTCATAGTTCAATTCTAAAGAGTTATATTTTTAGGAGACCTCGATGCACGCATCTATCAAATTATAGTTTTTCTAATTACTTATATTTATTTTATATTGTTAAATTTAGAAACCAAATTAGTGTGTATTTGTATTTTTTGTAATGTTTTTCATTACTTGTCCCATCTAATGTAGTTAATGTGACTCTATTATTGTGTTATACTACTTTGATGAAATAAAATGGATTTCATTATAATAAAAAAATTATAGTAGAATATTGTGTTTTATATTCTACCCCGAAAATATATTCACTGAAAAAATTTCTATTATTTATCAATCTATGAAAAATTGTGGGAAATTATTCCATATTACTCCTCCAGGTTCCAATTTTTTTCTTCTAACTTTTTATTACCCTAGAGTACCTTCACCAATAGAGAAATCCAATTATTTAATTAATGGTATCCAGTTTCATGAATTTTTATTAGCTCTTCCTCATAGAAAATTTTATATTTTAGATTTATTTATTTTGTTATGAGTATAATATTTTGTTATGTATTCTTTTACAACACAATGATACATCTATGAAATATTTAACTATAGAGACCTTAGGTGGCATATCTAAATGATAATCCATAATTATAATTCTCTCAAAATTAAAAAAATCTTATGTACTTTAGCAATATTTTTCCCTTCATTAAAAAACTTATAACACCCTTCCATTTTGATACCTTTAATAATTCATGAACCCCTACTTAAAACTTTATGTACTTTTATTTCTGATTAAAATAAATTCTATATATAATATATGATATATATATATATATTTCTAGATATCAAAAACTTTATTAGTTATCTGCTTAACTAATTATAGAAAAACAAGATTCCTTTCCCCGATATATTCCCAATAATTTGGATTATGTCATCCTTTTCTATACAAAGACTTTTATATTTCCAGTATAATGATGGTGTGATAAATATTTCTATTTTCAGATACCATAATAGTTCTGAATTTTTCCAAATTTCATGAAATTCTAGTGAAATTGACCTCAACTTGTCTATTAATATTTTGATATCCCTTTAATGCCACCCATCAGTTTGATAATTATAGGTTATGCTCAAATGTAACTGAGTATTTAGATCCTTTTGGAAGCAAATTCAAATTTTATATTTTAAAAAACGGCTATGATCAGATATCATTGATGGAAGTTTACTATAGCGCATTATAATTTCATTAACACACAACCATGAAACTATCTTGACTTGTCAAACATTTCTTATTGGTTAAGAATTGATAGGATTTATAAGGTGATCCTTGATAACACATATTTAATTATTCCACTTAGAAATATTATAATATCTATTGAAAAGGTAAATAATGATATTATCCACCCTATAAATTATTATTTAGAGAGATTTTATGACACATCTCGAAATTTGTCTCTTAGGATTGCTAACATATCAAATATCTTGAAAAATACTAATTAATTTCTTATTCCATGCTGTCGCAAAAAATGATTTCTCAAATATCCATATATATATATATATATTTATATATATATCCTAGTGATTATATGGTGTATAGATACATTCACTCTATGATATTCATCTAAAAATACTTTCTCAAAATCAAGTTTTACTATTACACATAATATATTTATAAACATTAAAACTCTATCTTTATAGATGAAGCCGTTCAGTTTCCTATATTCTTCATATTTAAATTTATTTTGCAGACCCTTGTGATTTTTTAAATCTTCTTTTTCATCTCTAGTAATGATGGTTGGGAATTTATATGCTACCCTTTAATAAATAATTTTAATTTTTGTTTTACTAAATCCATAAATATTAGATCATTATTTAGTAAAAATATAGATAAAACATCATAATAATTCATACTTAATGAACCTTCAAACTTTTTCCCTCTTAGGATGGTAGTGTATCATATAATAATTTTCCATCATTAATTCCATGTATAACCCTTATATACTTAATATATTATTCCTTTAAAATAATTCAATGTATTTTATATCTTTTTACACCCACAACATTAAACATATACAAAACTATGATATATTTAGATAAAAAATTTATTATTCATGTATGATCATGAAAACATAGTAGTTTAATTATAATGAATTAATTAGAGTAACCGCATTATGAAATATTTATAGAAATAAAATAAAGGATAATTTAAATATTAATTTAATACAATTATTATAGTTAAAAATACTAATAAGATCAATTTAATATTACAATTTTATTTTTCTGAATATTTACTCTTTATATGTAAGTAATTTCTATATACAGAAATTGATGGTTAATTATGATAAAATATATTTGATATAAATAATTGGATAATAATAATTTATTTATTAAATTATATAAAATATGAATGATAGTGGTTAATAATCTAAAAAAGATATTTTTATACATGAAAAAGATTTTTATTAAATATATTATTTTCATATAAAAGTTAAATTTCTTGAATATGTGTTTTTAAATTTTAAAAATGAAAAATATTTCATTATTTTTCATCATAATATTTCCAATAAGATTTATTTTTTGTGTTTTTATAAATAATAATTTTTTGTTCAATAGTATAAAATACTATTTTTAAAGACAAAATACGGTTCTTACATATAAATTGATATTTATGGAATTATTAGTATATAAGTATGAATTAGAAATTCATAAAACAATTATATATATAAAAATATTTACTTTATAAGTTTATTTAAAATTTTAAGAAAATTTATTTTTTAGTAAAAAACTCATATTTTACATTTTAGAACATTAGTTCCATTTTTAGAATTTTTTAATACAATATATATTTACTATTTGAAAATAAATTATTTATCACTTTTAGAAATTTATTATTAATAAATTGATTTAGTATTTCTAATTATATGGTCTGAATTATGTAAAAATTGCTATTTTATTTTCATGTATAGATGATAAATTAGTTTTGAAAATACTATTTAACCTTGTAAAAATCAAAGGGGGGTAAAAAGGGTTTAACCAAGAGAGAATAATAAGAAACATGTTTAAAAATTTTGTTGGAATGTGTGTCTTATACTTTAAACAAAGTTATCCCTTCTCTATTCCAATATTTATCAATATTGAGGCAACATTCCTTGATATTTAATTCCCATTATGGAAATGTTTTGGGTATTTACTGAAATTCCTTCCCTTTTCACTTATAAAACATGTACTCTTCTCCTCACTTATTATCAGAGAAAACACCTCTTATTTCACCAAAAAAAACAACCCATAAATATAT
Organism: Viscum album; assembly: GCA_963277665.1. Lineage (NCBI taxonomy): Eukaryota > Viridiplantae > Streptophyta > Magnoliopsida > Santalales > Viscaceae > Viscum > Viscum album. Next base: position 88,716,486 of record OY728132.1, read on the forward strand.
TGAACACTCTTATCCCTATTAAAGAGGTCATTTTATTCTAAAAAGGACTCACTTTAAAGGATTAACAACCTTTAAAAAGGAGATAATTTAAGAAGTGAGGTATAAATTTCTAACCACCCCTTTCTCTGTTTTATTTATTTATATAGAATTATTACAAATCACACCATATTAAAATTGTTACACCCCGAACCTAGTTACCCAGAGTTGGTGCATTATTACAAAAAATTAGCATGATTATAAGTAATCAAGTCTCTAAGGGCCGATCAGTTTTTCAGTATTGGAAAATAGATTACATATGTGACCTTCACATTACAATTTATAACATAAAATACAACATAGATAATCCATTGAAAATTACATTATTCTCATGTCCTAAACCTACATATACATTATAATACGCTTCTTTGAATCACGAGAAAATAAAACATAAGAAAGGGGTGGGCTCAGAGGCTTAGTAAGGATAACAATATAGCGGAATCTATCATAAATAAGTCTAAATATTTAAGGAAAAGTATAATACTAAAAAATAATATTTTTAAACATAAACATTAGTATAATATGGAAAATATAAATCAAATAATTCCTTTTACTTAATCACATGGATATTCAACTAGTTTATTAATCCCATGTAATACCAATAGCTAATTTCATAATGATGGAATGAATAATGCCGGATATCATAACCCCATAGTCAAGGCCTCATTCCAAGACTCCAAAGATAAATTTTTTCAAGGAATTATTATAAGACACTAGTTTGTGTCATGAGACCTACCAATGCATCGATGGGATATAGTGAGCCCCACCTGTCTCTGACTAGGTTAAATGAATTCTTCATATGAAAAGGTTGAAACATAATCTAAACATTCCTATTATAAATAGCTTACGAAATGTCAGTATTTTAACCACAACCCATGAATGATTTAAAAATAAAACACCAATAGTGAAACATAACTCAGTCAATACAATATGGAATATTGTATTATAATAAATACACCTTAATAAAGAATAATTAATGATATTGACATAGATCTAAACAATTAGTAAAACTATTTGATATAAATATCCCCTTTTGTTGAAAACCTTTAAAAGTCTCACTATCAATCAAAAAGCTGTTAAAAATAAATTTTTGAATCAATGTGTCTCATAACACTTTGAAACATTTAAAATGAATTTTAATTTTAAAACATTCATGTTTGTATAAATAAATTCTTAACACCATTTTTAAAACATGGACATTAATGAGAAATATTTAGAAGAATAAATCTTTAAAACAATTAAAATGATATTTTAGTTAGAGTTTCTAACCAAATGAGAGACACTTGAATACATATAATTGCGGTAATAAAAAATTTATAATACAATGATAATAAAATGATTCATGATATAATATGTCAAAGTACAGTATAAATCCCATATAAAAGTGAATTGATGCATAACAACAAAGAAGTCTCAATGGAATGTAAATTGACATGAAATCCCTTATAAAGGCCGTGTCCTTTAGTTAAGGATAAATAAATGAAATAATTAGGTGTGAAAATTATAAATACAGTCAATATGATTGGATATTCAGTGTATTTCAATTAGAAGACATTCACACATATTCTTGTAAAAAAACACGAATGAATTGGATGTTTATCTCAAGGAATGGAAATCGAGTTAAGATTACTCTTATCAAGGTCATATCGATGACTTTGGAATTTATAAATGGAGTGATTATATGTATAAAATGTATAACCACACAAAGGGGAGTGTAAATTACTATATAAATAAATAAATAGTGTTTCACACATAAACTTGGAGTAAAATAATCAATGTTGTTTGTGTAAAACCCAATGAGTGGAAAATTAAATTAGAAATTCCATTACCGATTTGGTAACTTATGAAACAAACACCCCATGATTAAAGGATCATAAAATGAAGATGTAAATACCCATAAATTAATGTATATTAAAAGAGGAATATAATCATGGGATGTATATACACCACACAAAAAGAAATGGTTGCAATATAGTATGAATCTCATGGGAATAAGAAGTGAGATAAAAAACCCTAGCCTTGTACTTTTCTTTACTAGAGGGTACATTAACCACTTTAATGATGGTAAAATCATTTTAATTAAATTATAAAATTACCACAAACATAAATATGATATCATTTAAGATCCTGTAATATTACTTTGTTAATAATATCTCAGTAGTATCATTGTTTCAGGTGTTAATTGATTTGTTTTCCTTTATATGGTTTTTACATAAGTAATGATTATTATGGATATGATATATATTATTCATATATAGAATAATATTATGTTCTTAAAAATTATTTTTAATAATCAAATGAAAATTACTCTTGAATGGTTATGATGGGGAATGAAATCATATCCTGTTGTGGAGACCGTAATCCATACACACGCACAAGAAAAAATATCATTCTATTATTGGTGATATTATATGTAATTAGATGTTATATTATTTATAAATAATAACTAAAATGTAATATTCATTATTTACATCCATTATACACATTATTATACCCATCCAAATAATGAAGTGTTGAATACCAAACTACACAAAATGTATAGACGGTAAGCCGTACGTAGATACGTATGGTGACGTTGTCATTAAAAGGATGGATAGAATAATAAATATGGTTGTACCAAATTTATAATAATATCAAAATACATATAAGGTAAATTGGTTATTATTTTTGTATGAAAAAAATAAATAAAGAGGAAGTGTAAGAAGAAAAGAACTTTGAAAGTGGTGATGAAATAATTACCTCTTCTTTGGGTGATTCTTTTTTATTTGAACAAAATGTCTCACTTAGAAGAATTTATGATCTATATAAGTCCTCTAGAATTAATTTAGTGTATTTAGGGGGGATATTTGAGTAGGGTTTGGCTGAGAAAATGACTTTGGAGGTGTGAATTTTATAGAAGGCGAAGTACCCCTTTATAAGAGAGTTGAGGGGCACTTTAGGAAAATCATGAAATATTAATTTATTATAAAATGATTTTCTATTTATAATAGCTTAAAATGGATTTATTTATAGGTTAATGTGGGTATGGGTTCAAATACCCTCAACCAATAGGTTTCAGACCGGTTTATATCACCATATTAACCTTATCTTTTATATTTAATTCTTGGTTAAATAGTCTAACATTACCATGTCTTCTTGTATTCAAATAGTATATGGTTAATAAAGTTACTATAAACTGAAAAGAGAACCTAATGTGATTCAATAATTAAATATCTTTTCTTATTTAGGTTTTTTGGCCAAATATTTAATTTTTGGGAAAATTATATCATTTAATAAATTAGTATTATTTTTTATAAACTCATTTATGTCAATTTTGACAGTATTTAGTATTTGGTTTTTGTGAAATTCATAACATTATGATTTCTTCGAAAAAAATATTGAATTAAAAAAAATTTCATATTCACCTATAAAATTCATTGATGGCATCAAAATTTTCAGTGTAAATTTATTTTAATATTTATAACATCAATTATTTTAATCTTTCATTAATAAGGAAATTATTGCATCATCATTGTGTCAGAAATAAGTTCAATTATTTAATGTATAAAGAGTATAAATAAAATACTATGATATAGGAAATATTGTTTTATTTTTAATGAATATTTATAGACGAATATATATTTTATCTAACCCTATATTAAGAATGGTTTAGTTATTCAAATTTGAATTTGACACTTTAAACTCTTTAAATAAAATAGAATAAATGTCCTAATCTAATTAGAGTGGATAAAAAATCATATTTTTTTGATAAGGTTGATTTTGGTAGAAATTAACTTATATAATAGAATTACTACATGTGTTTTGGTAATTATAATATCATTTTTACCTTTAATTACCTGATTTACATTTAATCATGGTAACTAAACTTCAAAACATACATTTCAAAAAAAAAATTATTTTCATCTTATTGAACCAAATTTTACTAACTGATTTCAATTATGTCTCTTTGATTTTTGAATTTAAATTCACAAAAGCAATACAATTTTGTTTTATGCAAATTTGCAAATGTGTCTAGAAGGTGGGTAAAAGATGATAAAAAGTTCAATAAAATTTTATATATATAATGTTATTATAAAATGACTAAAATAAAATACCTTAAACTAATATTGGTATTATATATCTATTTTACTGTAAAAAAATTTTAAATTAAAAAATAAATATTTAAATAAAAGTCAGTTTTAAATAACAACGTAGTGTTTTTCAATATTCATCAAAAAATGAATGTTTCTAAAAAAATAAAAAAAATCACCCAAAGCTAATTTTGATATTCCAAATTCAAAAATGATTTCTATTTTACCAAATTAAATTAATATATTTTTTATTAGTTAATTTAAAAATAATTCATGTTGTCAAAACAAGAAAGCGGGGTTTGAGAAGTAAAAACTATCAAAAGATTGATATGTGTTTATGTCCATTTAAAATTTAAAATTATTTCCAATGAAAAAAATTGTATTAAATGATAAAAATATACTATAATTATAATTCAAAATCATTTCAATTCATAATTTAACACTATAAATTATTTTCATTACAAAAAGCTGTTTTTAATTAAAATTTAGTATTTTTCAATATTCATCAAAATATAGAAGTTATAAAAAAAGCATAGAAATTTTTTCCAAACTAAATTTTTATGCCCCTCTTCAAAAGAATAAGTTTATTTTTCCAAATTGAATATATAAAAGTGTCAAATATTGGATTTAAAAAGGAATATCCATTAAAAAGTGGTAAAATTTCAATTTTTGAAAAATATTCTTTTATCTGAAACACTAAATTTGTTCTTATATTATGTCTATGAAACACATAATATGGATTTTAATATTATATGGAGTATATAAAATTAAAAATATAGTTAATACTATTCATAATCATTTTTTGAACAGCTAGTTTGTAATGTCGTGGGGCGCTCGAACTCAGTATTGCGTATATCGCAAGCTATTAAATCACTTTAATGAAAAAAACATACTATGGAATATTCAGGTGATAAAAAATTATAAATTATGTGTAATTATTATATTTTTAGGTTATTATATTTTTGTTATAATCATTAACCTCATTTCTATTTTCTATTAAGAAAAACGAAACCATCATTCATGCGTTGTGTAGACTACTAACTCCACATTGCAACATGTTTTTTTTACTTAACCAACCATAAAAGGATTGTTCTGCCAAAGAATTTAATATATAAATATGATATCAATGAAATATTTTATAATATTAAATGATTAAACTTATTACTCATTTTACCCATTCTATGGAAGAAAATCATTATTTGTTCGTGTGTGTGGAGTACCACCTCCATCAAATGATTGATTTATGATTTTATTTTATTCTCCAAATTATATGGATAGCCATGAGAATTAGTTTAATGGATAAATATTATTTTTTGAAAATCATTAATGTTTTTATATGAAATTTTTTTGAATATATTAATGACATGATCGACAAAAAATCATCTTTAATAAATCGTTTAAAATGATCACACTAAGCGGAAAAAAATTTTTATTCATGTAATGTTTTATATTCAAATCCATTAATTATTTTTTCCAATTATTAAAATTATTATATATCACACTAATAAGATCATTATACATCCAGTATAATTAAATTACAACTAAAAAAATCATAATAATCCATTAATCACAGGATGTTCACGTTTGGGTATGCTTGACTAACTACATGAAAATATCAATAAAATTATGTCATTGATGATTATAGGATATTAATAAATTTTATAATAACATATAAATAAATAAATGATTATTATTTTTGGTATTTAATTGTAAAATTATTATTAAAATCACTAATCAACAAAACACCCTTCATTCATTAAGTATCACCGAAACACAATCAATATCAATTTCAAATTCATTGATTATAATCAAAACATACATGGATTGAAATTATAACTTTATAAATATCATGGGATAAAAATTACTAAATATTTAATGATATTTTAATTATAGAAAATAAAACAATAATAAATACTAACAACATTTTAATGAATCTTTTTTAAAACAATAAATATTACTTACACTCGACGTTGAGAATCAGTAATAACTATGATAAATTCATATATAGAATGAATATAAATGAAGAGTGTAACAAGAGATAGATATTAGTTTTTTTATTAATTATTTGATTAATATGGTTATATTTGTAATATGAAAATTATATGTTTATTCATGGATGTATGGACAAGAGGAAAGTATTTCTTATATCAAATTCCCTCTTATTAGGTTATATTTTTTATTATACACCAAATTTTATAAGGAAGGGTTTATCTAAATCCAATTTAATATTTTTTATGAGGAATCTTTTATATCTCTTTATATGTAATTTTTCTTTTTGAATCATCTTCTTTAATTAGTTTATGAATCAAAAAATTCTAAGGTTGTAAGAGTTTTATTAGTCTACATTTTAACTCTTTGAGACATTTTATATCATATCCACCATGTTTTCTTTTTATTATATTCTATGTTTTAATATATCATGAATGTTATATAATTTATTTCATTTAAAATCTTTGTATATAATAATTCATATCATATTATTTTCTTCAAGTGTTCTTTGACACCATTGTAACACTAGTCATAAAAGGTTTTCAAAAATCAATTTTTCTTCGTTGAGTTACAATAGTTCTCTTATTATAACAATTTAATATATTATATGGTATTATACTATTTAAAAAGTATTTTAATACATAATATTATTTTCAAATATTTCATTCCTCCTATATTATGTTTCCCATAAGAGATATAGATAACTCAAATCTTCTTTCCTTGAGTTATAATGTTTCGTCATAAAATTTTATTTTCCATGTTTGAGTTCTCCCATCATAATATTTTATGATATGGTATTTTATAATACCCTTTAATAAAATTATGTTTTAATAAACAATGGCTTTACTACTCTTTTTACATTGTGGTTTTCCAAAAATGGAAATTTCAAAGTACTAACAACGTTCATTTTATAATGAAACATTTTATCTTTGGATGCACATTTCCTATATAAAATATTGTTTCATTTTCCAGACCATATTACATGATATTGTTTTCAAATGAAATTTTTTTTCCAACAAAATCCCTTCGACTTTAAAAAATTTCTTTGGAATGTGACATGAGTTTTTTATATTATATTAATGTTAAAAATTGTTTTAAAAAATTTATTTTAAGATTTCCCCATTACTATCCCTTTCATATTCAACAGTATTCAAAGTCATGAGATTTATATGACATAATTTATTCTCTCTCTCTCTCTCACACACATAGATATATATATATATTATAATTTATGATATTGAAGTGATGTAATCAAAGAATTTGACTCTTAATCCCCTCTTGTGTGATATCATTCAGATCGTTCTTTTACAAGCGTATTTTTCATCTATGGAAAAATAGTTATAAGTTTCCTTTGTCACACTGGGAATATTTTATTTTAAAAAAGTAGGTAATTATATAATAAATCATTTTCAGTTTTCTTAATATTTAAAAATTATATAGTTTTATTCATAATAAAATATTATGTAATTTTTAAATAAAAATTGCATAGCATGAAATAAAATCATTCCTTATAAGGATACATTAAGAAGAGTAACTTTTAAAATATAGAATTTTAATTTGTAGAAATAAATTTATTAGTTCAAATACACATATAAAAATAAACGTAAGGTGAAATTTTGTGTTTTTTTGAAAAAGATTGATTTTTTAGTAAATAGTAAAGAATAACAATTTTTATAAAAAATTAATATCTTTTCAATAAATTAAATAATTTAAAACTCCCATTATACTTTGAATTTGATATAATGTATCATTATTATTATTTATTTCTATTTAATTTAAATAATTATATTTTAATAAACTTTATTTGTGATTTTAGTATAATTATATTTTTTATTTAAAAAACATATTTCTGAAATCCATTTTAATGTGCATAATATTTATCCATTGGAGTTAATTAAAAAACCATAACAAGAAATGATTTAAATGAAATTTATAGATTATATATATGTAAATATTATTTTTAATTTATATAATTATGGTTAAATTTTATAGAGTTAATATAATATTCATATATGGTTGAATAATATTTTTCAGGAAAAACAAGTTTTTCATTTTGTATATGGGATTAATTTCAAATTATATTCCTCTAATTATGTGTATTGAATTTTCTAAAATATCCTTAAAATTTTCAATGATAATTAGTTATATTTTATAATACAGTAAACTTAATTTTTTTTGTGATAATTAGTAGTGAATGTATTTAAATTCTTTTCCTCGGTTAAGGGGAAAAGGAATTTAACGGGGTTTAGAATAAATATATGAGAATTAAAATAACCTAGAAATTGTAAAAATTATATTTTATGGACATATTTGGACCATATCCCATATATTTGTAGATATTATTTTATTTTTTATTGTTTTACATTAGAAATAATCAGTATAACATTTTATTTTTTAAAATTATATGTGTGTCATCTCACACACTTGTAAAAGGACACACCTCTCATCTCCTATTCACACTTCCAAATCCTATTGGATCATCCAAGACCTACCCAAATACCTTAATTAATTATCTACCCATATATTATATGACTTTTATTGATCATAAAGACAACCATGTAAGGAATTTAGTTCTAGACTGTGGAGGTTGTCTAAAGAAGGGGTATCATTCCTAATCCAGCATTTTTATTTTATTTCTTCTCCCAAATGCGAAAAATATTCTTAAATTATCATTATGTAATAGAAAATGTATATCCAATATACTTATAAGTTATTATGTTAGTGGAGTAAACTAAATCCATCTCATATTACATCAAATGGTAAATTAAACCAGTAATAAGGTGTTATGAGGACTACCGCCTCACATACTAGTGTAACTTTTTTTCATCATCGACTCTCATGGATTTATATAATTAAATAATAAAAGTATATATATATATATATTATATTTTTAAAATAGTTTTAATTATGTAATTATGATATTACATATACCTTATTACTTTCTATTATGTAGTGGATACAATAATGACACTCGTGTGAACATCATACTACTGCCTCATGAAGCGATGTGATTCCTTTTTTCAATAAAAATTTTCATGAAAGGTAATATGAATGAAGTTAATGAATATAAGTGATATATATGAAATTATTATTGATTTCATTAAATATTTATCATTATAAAAATATAATATATCATTTACATATCACCTTTCCATTTATTTGATCATGATATTGGAAATCGTGCGTACATGTGTACTACCACCTCTACGAAGTGATGTGATACTTTTTTCATAACCACATAACATGGATAATATATGTTAGAATATTTAAATAAAAATTATTGTATTTTTTTTATTATCATTATTTAATAAAAAAATTCCATTCTTTTTACAATGAACTTCAAAAGATTGGAATGTTACTTTTTCTTATATACAAGTTTTCTTCTCCATGATTGTATCATAGTTAATTTTTCATAACCATATTTTATGATTGTTTAATAAGTAAAAATCATGAAAAAATGGGGCTTATGTCATAATTATTACTCTTTATATTATAAAATAAATATCTATTTATCCATTTTCAACCTAGTGAAGTCATTTTTGACACAAAAGCCAAATATCATCAGAACCTCCAAACTGATCCTGAATTATTAATGAACAATTTATATCATGGTTAGATATAAAATGAAATGAATAATAATATTGTAAAATTATATTAATAAAGTAAAAAATTATAATATTTTTGTTGTTGATAAATATAAAGAACATATGTGACAATTCAAACATAAGGTATGGGACTTTCTTTTAAAAAAATATTATATTAAATATTTAATTTTCATATATTGTTTTAAAATTCCATATTTAAAAAAAAAATTATCATTTTTTATATGTAAATAAAATATTTTTAAATTTTATTTTATTTCTGTTTTGAATTTATTTATTTATATTTCAATATTAATATTTTACATAATGTTTGAATTTATTTATAAAAGATGAAAGAAATGTTCTATTTTAACATGTTCAATGAAAATTAATTTTCCCATTGCCATAACAATTATTTTTTCTACGGATTCCATCAAAATACATCATTTTTTATTCAAAGAAGAACCCTCTTTAAAATTTTATAGCTATTTTGGTATTGATAGTGTTTTTTGTTATAAAAATGTTATTTTGATACTTAAAAGAGTTTTGTACAGAGTATTAAAATATTTTATTAGAGGTTTAACAATTAAAAGCTAAAATAATAAAAACAATTATTCGCATTATGCTCAATGGAAATTTTTATTATGGTTTGGTCCCCATTATAGCTCCTAAGTGATCTCAACATATCTTAAATAATGGGTGTTCCCAAATATATCTTTAATGCACTGAGTAATGGTTAAGTTTTATCATGAATAATTCTAGAGGTCAATAATATAGATATTTCAATTATAAGGGATCCATTAGGGTTTCTATGATAGTGATATCAAAAGGAATGACACAACTTTTTGTGGATTTATAATGAGTTATAATGGAGGAAATTTTATTTCAAAAGATAAACTATAATATCGAAACAAATTGTGATTCTATTTTTCAATTAAAGAAGTATGTTTTTTAAAAAATGTTTTTTCATGGGTTTTCAATTTTTTTCACTGGACTAACATATTTATTTGTTTTTATTTACATCATTGAATGATTTTTCTTCTCATTCCATATTTTATAATTTTTTTAATAGGGTTTAATAATGGGTAATAGAGAGTAATAACACAATTTGGTAGTCGTGAAGATTTTTTATAAAAAAAATTATGATTTATTTTTAAAAGTTTTATATTATAGAATAAATGGACATAAAAAATAAGTGTCCACTTTTATATAAATGGGATTTATATTAAATATTTTTGACCTAAATATCTAAAAATATTATCATAAAATATCTTTGGGAATATAAAAATTTAAATTATAGTCTTAAGTCACTAGAATATGTAATGTTGAAAGACAAATAATTATAGTTGGTATAAAAGAAATTGTATAGATATTTTTATAGTTTATGATATTTTTAATAAAATTTCCTTTAATGATATTACATTGTGGTTAAGTTGAAATGATATATGATTATAATATTTACTTGTTTCTCCATCAGAATAATATAGGTTCAGAATGGTTTTCCATAGCAGAAATATAGAAGCTAATGTACCAAGGCATTGAGGTTGTGATATCCTTCCAAATCAATATCCTAGGATAATTTGAATAGGAAGTGATATATTTTTTGTATTAATGGCTTGGTTGAAACAGGTTATATTTGGTGTTAGTATTCTTGTTAGAGAGAAAGTAAATTTTGAATAGAGGAACAAGTTGATAGTATAACATTTTATGAGAAAACATCCTCCACTCAATTGATCTTCTGACTTAGTGGTTGAATGACAAATGATAAATTCATTCGAGTGATATTTGATGTAATTGGGAGTTTAGACTGTCAAAAGGAATCCTTTAATATTTATTATTCTTATGGTGATGTTGATTGATGGTGGTATTTTGTTAATAATAACAAAGGGATAGATGATTTTGATTCCTTTGAGTGGGACACATTGAAGAATATCTTCCTTGTGAAATTTTTCATTAAGGTTGCTCAATATGGGATGTTTAAAAAATTCTCAGAATCGATCAAAAAGGATTATGATTCTACATCTATGTATGGAGAAACATTTAGAAGATTGACCAGGTTGGTACTATATTTTATCTAGGATATTCATAGTTATATAAAGTAGTTTTACTCAGGGTAAAAACAAATATTATAATGTGAATTAACTTCTTATTAATTAAAAATTTATTAGAAACTTGGTCAGTGTGCCTAGAAGTTAGAAATGGATTTCACTTATTATTTTGTATTTCATGAAAGAAATTAGAAAAAGGTTTGGATGATAGGTTTTGGGAAATCGTTCATCAAAAAAATATGGTGTTAATAAAATTATGTTCTCATCTTGTGATAAGTGTGGTAAAAATTATCTAAGGGAATGTCTAGTAATTTATAGAATGTGTTACTAGTGTGGTATGTTTTTTCAATGAGATTTCTGTTGGAATAAAAATATTCTTGAATAATCAAGAATGCGGTAACCAATAGACATCCATCACTGAGTTTTTTTAATTTTTGTGAGTTGGGTCATTATGTGAACATTTGTCCCAAGTTATGTACTCTTGATGGAAATCATGAAGACTGAAGGAAGAATGGTGTTGAAAAATATTTTTCTACAATTATGGTTGATAGATCTCTATCTAATAAGGTGGTAAAAAATATATTTTTTGGTTTATTCTAATTATGCCAATTCTTTTTTTACTCTTGGATTTGTATCATTTCTTTTATAATAAATTTGCAAGTAAATTTGGAAGATTACCTCATGAATTAGTGATAGGAATTTCGGTGAAATATATGGGTGAAAATATTAAAGAAATCATGATTTATAAGAATATTAATATTATTATCTATGGAATATTATTCCATATAGATCTTGTTGAACTTCCCATGGTAGAGATTGATATTGTTTTTGGGAATGGATTTGCTTTCAGTTTATCATACAATGAAAAAATTTAGTTCCAATAAAGGGTTTTCAAAGATTTCATACCTTTAATAACATATCACATATCACATAATTGTGAAATTTATTTGAAAATGAAGTGAAATTTATTTATCACATTTTTTTGAAAAGAAAGAAATTGTTTATATTAGTGATGTACAAATAGGGAATGAATATAATGAATTTTATCCTGATGATTTTCCATGTGTTATTCCTAATTGAAAGGTTGAGTTTAGTATTGTATTAGTCCATGATTGAATGATAATTTTAAAACCCCGTATATAATGGCTTATGTAAAAATACTAGAATAGAAAAAATAAATTATAAGAGTTTATTGATAGATGTTTCATTTATCTTAAAACTTCACAATTGGATGATCCTTATTTTTTTAAATAAGTATTATTACATAAGGTTTTTCATTGATTATTGGGCTTTGAATAACATAATGGTTACTATAAAGTATCATTTTTCTCATATCATCAATTTGTTTGATCAGATCCCGAGAGAACATTATTTTTAGAAGATTCATATCTAGATGGGTTACCATCAGTTTAAGGTCAAGGAGGAATATATTACAGATAATGCATTTTAGATGATATATATGCATTATGATTTTGTAGTTATTCTGTCTGGGTTATCTAATTCACCATATGTATTTATGGATACTATGAATAGGGTCTTCCATTTAAATTTGGATATGTATTTTTTTGTTTACTGATGATATATTTGGATATTCTAAAATTCACGAGGATCACGAATTCTAATTTTTTTGACTGTTTTTTCATTCGCTTAATAATTGATTTATGGGGGATGAATTGTGTCAAATTAGACATTTTTTGTACATCATTTCTGAATAGTCTACAATCGGTTTCATTTTTGGCGCCAGAAACTCCCATCAAATATTATATCCAAGATGACTCATGGACCTAACTTCCAAAGGAAGCTATTTATTGGGTAAGTTGGACAAAAACACTTAATAAATCACATTGTTTGAGATAATGGGAAGTCGTTCCCATCTTATCCTTTCATGGGTAACTCTTTTAAATATAATGACTCTCATATAGATTTAAGAAATGTTCATGAATCCCTACTTCATTCCCATGTTAGTATAATATGGATTACCATGTAGTTTTGATCAACTATGAATACACATGGGTTCATAATTATCTATATGTAATCAAGGTTATTCATCAATGGAAGAATCTATATGTATTAGATATTCTAAATCAATTGAACTCTTTTTTTATAGGGATTAGATACTATTTTTGTCACTTGTTATGATGATGGTGGTTATAATCCTTATAACAGGGTAATATAGAGTTTATCATTATCTAGGGAGATGAATGTTATTTTTATATTGGGATTTAACCCATATAATTTTTTTCCTATGTATCATCTTGAATGGAATGAGAACCCTAACAGTTTGTGGCTACTTACCATGTAACATCACCTATTATGGTCATGCGAAAAGGGCCTAATGAAGCATTTCAACATCATGTGGCAAAAACATAGTTTAAAGGTTCCTAGTCAATGTTTGTTGTGGGACTTATTAAGTGTATAGTTGAGGAAAAAAAAGATATTTGGTGTCTTTGGTGGATATGAGCATATCCGTGATATAGCATAGAGAACATTAGGGTTCATTTGGGGTGTTTGGTTTAATCCTTTGGGAGTCTTCCTATGTATCCCAGTTAGTTAGGGAGAAAAAAATACATAGATAGGTAAGGGTTAGGTCTTACACCTTATAGGATGTGAATTTAGCATAATTGGGGATTACACTATATAAGAAGCCCATCTGGTCCGAATTCATTGTGAATATGACTCTTTGAAGTTTAAGGTATGGTTTTTGGGCCTGCACTATATAAGAGGTCAATTTGAGGTGGTGTGGAAGTAGTTTACACTCAGAATGATGAAAATATATATGGATATTGAGAATTACATCTATGGATATGGTTTATTAAGCACGAGGTTAGGGACTACGCATGGAAGTGGCCCATTTGAATGATTTTTGGGGTTACATCTATGCAGAAGGACCATGTGTAAGGTTTAGGATCATGAAGATTTAATGAAATACATTATCCCAAAATCCCACATGATTCATGCCCAGTGTGAGAGATAAGAGAAATTTGAATATCTGATGATCACATAATTCATTCTATCTACTTATGGACTAGGTCTAAATCCTAATGGGAGATGGAGAGGGCTTTGAGTGTGCCAGTATCCTCTCTATTTTGGTATCTAGGATATTCACATTTGGTGATCCATCCAATTATGCATGGGGCTGGTGAAGAAGGTAAAAAGTGATGCATACCTCATGAAAGACATGAGGATTACTCTTGGAAGGATTGTTTCTCTGATCCTTGAGGAATAGAGGAAGATAAGCCACTATTCCTCAAATGGAATGGAATGCATGTTCCCATATTTCCCTACTTGGAATGCGTATGTTCACGTAATAAAATCAAAGGTCGGGATCCTCATTACCATATGAAGTTACACCCAAAGACACCCCAAAGGTACCCCAAGTTGAGGATGTTACACATGAGATTCTTCTTAAGAGAGGTATATATACATGTGGGGACACACTAATGTGTCTGATGTTTAGATAATAAATGCTCAGAGGCTTGGGAATATGTGTTGGATTAATGTAATTGGACTTTTTTTGGATGGTCCAACATGTGGAGTGATGATATAATGGAGGGGTGTGATGGGAGATGGAACACAGAACACTCTAGGAGACCCCACTCTAAATAGAATGTTCTTATACATGATGGGGTTCCCGAATCATAAATTTTACTATACCAGTGAGGGTACCATCCACGTAGAATTTAGCTACATAGAACTTGGTTGGGTCCATTATATATTGTTACATGGGGTCACATTCAATCTATATAAAATTTCATTTTGTATGGTTGAGAACCTTCTGCAGATAATCTTACTATGCATAGAACGTTCATACCCACAATGTGTTTTTCTATGAAGGTTGTTAATCCTCAAAGGAGTCATCCATTTTTTCATATAGGAAGGGTATATTTTTAATGGATTTTGGTTTTTGGATTGATGAATGATTCATTATTTCTTCTATAATGTTATGAGGAATATTTTCACCTATTGGGAATAGAAAGCTTCATGTTTTGGATATCATTTGGGCTCTCCTCCTATGATTTCTTTTTTTCCATATTCCCTTATTGGTTCTCCTAGGGGTTCTTTAATAGATGAATTGAGGGACCTAGGACTATTAAGGCTGATCATCCATTGGTTTCATCATGTTTTATTTTGTGGGATACCAAAGAGGAAACCATGGTCCTCAAATGAATTGACTTTGGGGAGCAGTAATTCAAGGGGATGTAATGTATTTTATCGCCCCACAAACAAATTTGTTTCATTTACAAGGGTAGGAAGTACCATATTGTCTCAGAAATTACTTTTTTCACTTGGATGGTGTCATTCTAGGGGGAAGAAATAACTATATATCCCGAAAATTGTATGTGGTTTTGTTCATGGGTTCCAACAGTCTGTCTCATCCTATGAACAATTTCATTCGTGGGGTGATTTGTGATGCAACAAGATACCACGTGGAGCCCCAGTACACGAAGAAATTTTTTCTTCATGGGAACAATTCTTCCTTTACAACCTCTCCCATATATACATTTTTATTCAAATTATTCTTTAAGTATTATTTATAACCATTTCCAAATTAATGGAATTCTCTTCTTCTTTTGTGAGGAAATTACTGAACCCAACAAATCCCCCCCCCATCGGAATAGGTTCAGATTTGAAGGAAGAGAAGAATATTATAATGTAGAATGCATCTCTTTTTTAAAAAGTTTTGCATTACTCAAGTGGAATCCCAATATGGAACCAGGACTATTAATAGGGGCCCAAATCTTTTATCTTCTGTCATATTTCTTGGTGAACTTAATTCTCTTCAAACTCTCCAATTGTCTCTTCTTCCACGTAGCTTTTTCTTTGTGGATTCCTATGATGTGAAATGAACTTCAATACCCACAAATGATAATTTTAATCATATTCATTGTGGATAAATGTTTTCTAGATGGATCATCCAATAGATTTAATGCCTCTCAAGCCAACACATCATGGTATAGTGCCATCAAGGAATGACGGTTCATAGGCTAGAGCCTTTGTGGACTGGTTGTTCATGGGAAAGTGCCTTTTCTAATTGATGGGTTTTGTTCCAATTAATTTGTAGGATGGTGTTCTGTGCATTGATACATTATGGTTTTTAATACTTTGAAACATTTATAAAAACAAAATCCTTTAAATCTACATTTTCAGGTAGAGTGTTTTGACCCCTCCTTGTGGCCCCCATTCCGCGACTCCCCAAGACAGCCTTTAATTGGCCATGGGCTTGTGACTAGCACTGAGTAGGCATATCAATAACTTGGAAGAAATTTCCTATATACCTATATGAACACACGCGTATCTAACCTCAAAAAATGGTAAAATGTAAAAACCCTATGAAAACAATGCATGCATACCACTATATCCCAACCAACAGAGTAAGGATGTAATGTAAAGTAATGTGAAATTGGGCCAAAGAAAATCCCACCAAAGGATGTCTTTAAGCAGAAGTCTCACTAGAAAAAAATGGTACTGGGACTGCGGTATGTAGTCGTAGGAACACCTCATCCTTCCAGATCTCACCAAACTCCATCTAATACTGGTCTGTCTAGGACTCCATCAGAAGGTCACTCATATACAAAAGTCAAAACATGTGTGGCCAAATCCAATGCAGGGCTAAGTATAACAAGACTCAGTAGAACACCTTGAAACCAAAAAGAAATATAACAAAAGAAGGGAACAATCAGATATACATAGGTATTTTTCTACAACACATATAAGAAGAATATCTAGACACACTCAACTAAGACACACAAATTAGAGGTAAGCCACAACCATTGCATATCAACCCTTGGAGCATAGTATGAATATTCCATGAAGTAATAATATGGGAGAACACAATCATGAGTCTAATAGCATTGATTATTTAAGTATGAAATGTAATGTTCATTGGGTACTGTGATGATAGAGATACACAGATAGATCTGAAGGGAGAGATATGATACAACATATGAGGATCATAGCCAGGGCATGGGGTGATACCAGCAACTCCATCTGGATTAACTAGATAAGTATAGGATCAAATTCCAATAGGAATGGTTGTGTCAATACTATGGAATATACCTAGGGAACAAAATGAATCTTTTCAATGTTTAAGACCAAATTATTCTCAATACAATGGTTCAAAACTGTTCCCAAACTAGAGATACAATCATTAAATGAAGATCCATACATTGTAAAATTTTCCATAAATACCTCAATGTTGGTATCAATGAAATCTAAAAAATAATAACCTTGTATCTCAGGAAGGTACCTGGTGAATTGGAATGTTCAAATGGAATCCATTGGTAGGAAAATATACCGAATGGAAAAGTGAATGTTTTCTTTTCTTGATCATCTGTAGAAATGGGAACCTGAAAATATCTAGTAAATCCATCCAAAAAACAATAGTGTACTTTCCCAACTAGTCTTTCAAGCATTTGATCAATAAATGGGTGGGGGAAATGGTCCATGTGAGTGGACTGATATAGTTTCCTATAATTAATATACACACGACAACTATTTTTCACCCCTATTAGAACTAACTCCTCTTTATCATTTTTATCAATAGTAACACCACTTTTCATAGGCACAAAATATATAGGACTCACCCACTAAGAAAATGAAATGGGATAAATTATACATGCCTTAATAAAGATTTTAACTTCTTTTTTAACAACATCCAGAAGAGTTGGAATCAGTCTCCTTTATGGTTGGGTTACTGGTTTATCCCCATCATCCCACGGAATCTTATGCATGAAAAAGAGGGGATCATACTAGATATGTCATCCAAGGTATACCTGATTTCAATGATGTTCCCCCTAAATATATTCTAATGTTTTTCTTCATGTTCAAAAGTGATATTATTATAAATTATAATAGGTAATCTCTTATCACTCAAAAAGTATGAGTATTTTATATTTGGTGTCAGTGGATTTAATTTTCGTGTATAAGGGTGATGTATGGATGGAGAAATTGAAGGAACTGAAATATGTGCACAATAAACATCCGTATCATATTATACATAATCAAAATTAGATAATAAATCATCAAATCCATCATCATACTCAACAACCATGTCATAATCAGAGTTCACATGATAAAAATTAGAATAAGAATCCATTTCAAAATCAAATTTAAAAGTGGATTGTACATTAGAAACCAATGTGGAAGTGATCTTGCACATCAAACTAGAACTAATGCTCATAATGACCCTATGTATTGGAAAATAAAATTCCATGGGGTTTTTATTTGGTGGTTCAAAATGAGAGATAACAAAAGGAGAATTGTCCTCTCAGGGGTACTTAATAGAGTAAAAAACAATAAATACCACAAATTCAACTCCAAAATTCATGGAATGTACCCTCATGAACATTTATAATTTTTTTAAAAAATTTGAGGAAGGGGATACCTAAGATAATTGGAGAATGAGAACTTAAACGATCATCATCCTTGTTACGAACATAGAATTTTTTTATAAATATTGTGTCTCTTACCTGAATAAGTACATTCTCAAGGACTCCTACTAGATATGTCATAGCTCTATTCAATGACTTCACCACTACTCACACCATATTTAACTCACCAACCTTTAAAGGAGAAAATACATATTGAGGAATCATATTAATAGAATCTCCTAAATCACATAAAGCATCAGGAAATTGTAACTCCCTTATGTTGCATGGTATTGTGAAGGTCCATGGATCCTTGAACTTTGATGGAATTTATAGATTTGGTGTAATGAGTACTGAAATATTCCTTACAACATTGATCCTCTCATTTCCCTTCATCCCTATTCAATTGGTACAAAGTTATTTTAAGAACATGTCATACATTGGTGTTTTATTGATGGCTTCATGTAGTGGGATATTGATATCTAGTTGATTTATTGGGTCCAAAACCTCTTTTTTCCATTACATATTCAGACATTTTTTTATTTGAATAACTCTATTAGGAAATGAAAGGGGTTAAGTAGAAACATCATTAATCTTTTAATTACCTTTATCATTCTTCTTGGGATTCTCATTAGTGGTTCTTGAATGGGACTTCTCTAGAGTTGGGGTGAATCCTAAAGGAATAATAAGTTCAAAAGTATTAGCAGTTTCTTTCCCACTTCTCAATGTGATGTTAGTAACATTACACATGGGATTTGGAGTAGGTTGGGAAGGATTATTTTAAAAGTTCTTACTTACTACTTCCTAGAGGGTGGAGGAAATCTAGCTCATTTGTGTCTTCAACTTGCTCAACTCCAAACTGTGACTCTTCAACTCATTCTGTTGAATAAGAACAATTTGTTTCAAAATATCACTAGTATTAGAATATAACATTGGTTTAGAAGTCCCTTTTTGTTGACTTGTTTATTCCTGAGCATCCATTATCCTTTTGGGGTTGGTGGAAACCCTACCGGTAAAGGAAAAGATGTTATAATTTTTTTTGAAAAGGGGGCCTTTGTTGTTTTCTAGAGGCATACCTCATGTATGATTGATCCTTCCAACCTTGGTTGTATATTGGATAAAAGGAGAAATTATTATTTTGGAGATGGGGGTTTTGGGTTTTTCTGATATGGTCTCCTAGGGAATACTATTTCATAATCCTCTATGTCTTGTAATTGAGGGAAAAAAATTTTTAGGTGGTCTGTTTTAGTGAAAATTCCACAATGTCTTATTATAGTGGGTTGGGATGTATTTTGATCCAAAGAAATATTCCTCACTATAGTGGTTGATTCATCCAATTTGGTACCAATTGAATGAATTTAAGGAGAATATGGAATTAACTTATATACACCACTGACATGGGGTGTACCTCAATCACCAAATTATTGGGAGTTTTGTTCCATCTTGTCAATAAATGCATGTGTGCCTACTGGTGTTTTTATACCAATTCTCCTTTAGCTACAACATCCACCATGATCCTTTCCATAGGTGTGACTCCTTTATAGAAGTACCAGATGAAGTATTTGTCACTAATTTGGCGAGGTGGACATCTTTCACACAACTTCTTGAATAATTCCCATTACTCATACATTAACCTCATTTGGGTTTTCCTGATCCTAGAGAACTACATATAAATATATGTGGTCCATGATGCTAGAGAAAACCTCTATAGGAGAATACATTTCAAATTTTTTGAACATGTTATGTCTTCAGGTTGTAAATAATACATCCAA
Organism: Viscum album; assembly: GCA_963277665.1. Classification (NCBI taxonomy): domain Eukaryota; kingdom Viridiplantae; phylum Streptophyta; class Magnoliopsida; order Santalales; family Viscaceae; genus Viscum; species Viscum album. The sequence goes on from OY728132.1 coordinate 88,737,349, forward strand.
TCCTTTACATCTAAATCAAGTGAAAATTTGAATGTTCTTAGTTTTATTTGATTTTTAGAGACATTTCTCAGTTTAAAGTTTAAGAAACCACATTAAATTGTTTTATTTTTTTTTGGATCCTCACAAGATAATCCATGAAATTTTTGAAGTAGGTTAATTGAACTAGATTTTAATTCAATGTTTGATTCGAGGTTTGGGTATGCAATACAATTTGGTTGACAGTTAAATAAAATTACAGAAAATTATGTAATGTTTATATGAACATCCTTGTTTTTATTTTCTGCCATTGGTTCTTCTTTTATGTTTGAATTAAACTTGATTCCAATTTTGATGTTACCAGAAAGGAGGAATTCTCCAATGTAAGAACCTGGATCTTCATTCAGGTATGTTTTTTTTCTGGAGTTTTTAAGGAAAATAAATTTTTTGGAAATTTCAGAAGTACACACTGTGTTATTTCTGAGTACACGCCGTGTAATCTTCCCTGGCTCAAAGTCATGTGCTGGTTGTGTCGGGCCACACACATGGTGTGTAAGGTTGAGGTGGAGGCCGGTTGATTTGGAGTACAGTAAAATTGAAGTACACACCGTGTACTCAATAAGTACACGCCATGTACTTTTTTTCATTAAACGGACCGGGGCCGCGCATAACCCAAAAATATGTCTTCTTCTCTAGTTTTCATCCGTCTGAGAGCGACCGTACGACCGAATCTTCCCCGAGCTCCTGCCGCTCCGTCCTTTCATCGATTTGAGCACGGTCAATTGCATTGGAATCACAACATTGAGTCCTTTCTTCAGCTGGAGCCTTGTTTCTTGAATCCTCTTTGTTTTCAAGATATCGTGGGATGAACATTTTGTGTGTTTTCTCAGATCTACATTTTTCTAAGAGGAATCTGTCGTCGTGGTTCACGTATATCGATCTCCTAGGATCGAGGTAGGTGGTTTGTGCCTTTCTGTAAAAAGTTGATGATTATTATGTGAAAATTCCACCAATACCTGTTAACATCGTATTACATGTTTCCTGTTTTCCCCTTCTGGTTTCCTTCTTCACTTGTTTTCTTTATTAGAGGTTATTTCTTGTGAGTAGAGTAATTTTTTTTTGTGCTCAGGTTTCTTTGTCGGGCTTGATTTTCCTGTTGGGCATTTTTCCAGTTGTCGTGCCTAGTTGTAAGATAGTGTAACTGTTGTTTTATTATTACTTTTGAGCCTTAGTTGATAGCCAAGTTGTTATTGAGGTTTACTTGGATGTTACACATGCGCTGAGCATGTTTAGTTATACTCAGGACTGTGAGAACCTAGAGTAGTAGACCAAAGAAAGAATTGACGGACGAGCTTCTCCAGAGTGTCTTTTTAATTACAATGTGAGACCACCGGAGGAGTTGACGTTGAGTGCTTCCCCAGAGATTCTATAGATCCATGACCCGGGCCACAGGGGGAATTGACGTTGAGTGCTTCCCCAAAGATCCTTTAGCACGACACGAGACTATAGGGGGGAATTGATGGTGAGTGCTTCCCCATAGAGTCTTCTTGATTACATAGCTGAACCAGAGGGGTGAGACTGTTTTTTCCTCCCATAGTGTTTCTAGTACTTATAGGTTGAACCATATGGGTTAGATTGTAAGAGCTACCCAGAGGGTTCCCTGTTTCTTCTTTTGTTGCTGGCTATTTACTTGTGTACTTATTTTTCCAGACTGTGGACTATAGCCGCTTGTGCTTTTCTGTTTACTGCTTCTTATTTTATTACTGCCATGTATTCATTGACTGTTAGGAGAAATATTTGGGTGATTTCCTATTGGGATTGTATCTCACACCCTGTTTGTTCCATGCTTTTGGGCCCAAGAAGACTATGTTGCTGCAGGTATAGATAAGGGCATGCGCCCTTCTTCTTCAGGATCTTGACTGCACCAGGAGCTAGGAAGCATGGGACCAAGCCATGGCTCGCGATGCTGAGGAGCTTCATTTTTTTTTCTTTTTCACTTGCTTTCAGTTTTATTTTAGCACGTTGTTGTGTTTTCTTTTTTCCTTTGATACTTGTACAAGCTGCATCATTGTCATCATAGTTATATATCTACATTGTTTCTGCTATTTGGTTTCTGTTTTTATGCATGCTGTTTACTGCTTCTACTATTTATCGTTGTTTTCTTACCTTGTATACCATACTGAATGAGGGAATAGTTTCCCACCGACTCACCAAGTCCCACGCTGCTAGTCGGCAACCTCTGGCGTTCGGGGAAATGCACTTGAGGTCATGTGTCGAACCGAGTACGGGGCACCAGTGGAGGGGATCCGGACTCAGGATGTTACAAAGTGGTATCAGAGGAGTTCATTTCTCTTGCTTTCCTAGTTGGAGACATTATCCAGGGATAGGATGGATTCGGTACTTGGATTTAAGCTGTGCTCAGGAGTAGCTAACCCGTGTACAGGGAAAATACATACTACCTCATTAATTGTAGTTTTTTTTTGGTTTTGAGATTTTATAGTTGATCTGATTTCACCTAGAGTGATTCACACGACTTGTGCGGTTACTATTTTTATTTTGCGATTCTATTTCTCTCGTAACCCGATGAGATGAGGGTATGCTGTCTCATGCATCATATAGATACTTGTAGGAATCACAATCCATGCATTCTTTCCATGCCATCTAGGGTGCATTAGCGATTTCATGCTGTTGTGATAGGCTCTGTGTAGATTATGCATGCTGTTGTGATAGATGCTTGATATATTCTCTGTTTTTATGTTAGAAAACTATTTGTTTTGTTCCTTGTTAAAAAATGAATGCCGAATTTTGGTTCATGAGGTGTTATAGGCCCTCAAATATCAGAATTTGGCATCTTTTCTCTTGTTTTTAGTGTTTCTGGAATTCTTCATACTTTCTGAGCTACTGCACAGAAAAACCCAGAATACACGGCGTGTACTTTTTAGATATACGCCGTGTAGTTTTCAGACCATGTCACTGACCATGTGAGCAGAACACGGTGTCGTAGGAGTAACTTCGGGAACACGCCGTGTACCATTGGTACACGCCGTGTGAGTTCGGAGCCGTGTACCCGACCATGTCACTAACAACATGGGCCGGGGAAGCTCGAGTAGAACACGCTGTGTCCGTAGGGAACACGCCGTGTAGTCCTTTCTAGGTACCTGGCCATGTCCCGAACAACATGGGCTAGCATGACCTTCTTTTCCGCACACCGTGTTCATAGGGAACACGCCGTGTAATTATCTCCAGGTACCCGGCCGTGTCACGAACAACACGGGCCGACGTGACCCTCTTTTCCACACACCGTGTTTGTTGGGAACACACCGTGTAGTCTTTCCCAGGTACCCGACTGTGTCACGAACAACATGGGATGGTGTCACCTTTGCCTATACATGCTGTGTTTGTTCGGAGCACGCCGTGTAAGGTTCAGCCGTGTAGACGACCGTGTGCTTAACAACACGGACCACCGAAGCCTTGTCTAGTGCACGCCGTGTTTGTTTCGAACACACCGTGTAGTCTTGGGTTGAGTCACACCATGTGGGTTAGCCATGTAAGGAGACCCAGGAAGAGGAATAGTTTTCTAAGTACACGTCATGTGTTGGGGTCAACACGCCGTGTATTTTGAAGTGTAAACGACTTGTAGGGTGAGAGTACACACCCATGTCAGTGGTTTAAGAAGACACGCCGTGTAGTTTTATACATGTCGTGTAGTCGTGTTTTTCAATCTTGGGTGTTTTTATTCCCCTGTTCCCGTTTTTGTGCTCTTGTGTTCTCTGTCCTTGTTTTCCTGATCTAAGGTGTGCTTTTGATCTTTCAAAGCTATGCCTCTGAGACATCCTCTAGTCGTACGTTTGTCATCAGGCAGTGATCAGACGCCAGACAGGGATGATCAGGGACTTCTTGTCGATCCCCCAGCCGAGCCAGCCTTGGCACCGGTTGTTGTACTAGTCGCATGCACTGATGCGCAGTTCCGGGGAGGTTTCATGAGGATGATGCAGGCCTTCTAGGGAGCACTGCCTCCTGCCTCGTCTATGGAAGACTTGACGTGGGTCTTTCAGTAGCACCATCCTCCCACATTCTCAGGGGAGGGAGGACCTTAGGCTGCAAAGTCATTGCTGGAAGCCATGCTGACTATATTCGAGCATCTGGAGATGCCTCCAGAGAGGCGGGTCAAGCTCGCCACCTACATGCTTCGAGAATCCGCCAAGAGGTGGTGGGACGTGATCTCACAGGTGGGTCAGCAGCAGTCTGTGACTTGGGAAGAGTTCCAGCGTGTGTTCTACGACTACTTCTACCCAGAGACCATGAGGGCCGATCATGCTCAGGAGTCCATGAGCTTAGAGTAGGGTACTCAACCTGTCATGGAGTATTCTTCTCATTTCACTGAGCTACAATGTTTTACACCCCTTAGGGATGGGAGTGGGGTGTTCTTGGCGAGGAAGTTTGAGGATGGACTCAAACAGGAGATTCATTCACAGGTGAACCTCTTCCAGATGACATCCATTACTTCCATCATCAACCTGGAATTGATTGCAGAGCGTAATCTAAGAGACTCTGGAGCTTCGAGTTAGGGAGGTTCTGCTTCCAGAGCTAGATATCCTTCAGATGACAGCAAGAAGTGCCGTAGAGAGCCTATGCACGGTGATTTGAGGAAGCGAGACACATCTTCAGACAGCCAGGTGACATGCTACCAGTGTGGCCGTATAGGGCACACGAGGCCACAGTGCTAGAGGGACCCCGTGGAGTGCCGATATTGCGGCAAGATGGGTCATCTTCAGCGTTTCTGCCAGGTCTTCTCACCAGCAGTAGGTGACCGGGGTTCTTCCATGACTCCTCGTTCAGGAGAATCCTCACTAGTCTCTCACGAGTCAGGGAACTAGAGTTCTTTCGGCCGTTCGGGCCGAGGTGGAGGTTGAGGCCGTGGCGGTCAGCCACCAGTTCCTCAGCACCAGTAGGGAGGTTTAGCTCAGAGTGGTCAGTTAGGGGCGCAGGGCCGCAGCGCAGGCCAGTTGTTCACCGTGGATCAGACTTATCATGAGCAGGATCCTGACCCTTCTACTGTTCGAGGTACTATTTTAGTAGCCTCAGTTTTATATTCATCCCTTTTCGATACTAGTGCTACGCATAGTTTTATCTCTATTTCCATTGTGGAGATCATCAGACTGTACATCTATTCTTCTGCCGAATCGTTGTAACTAGACACACCTTTTGGGGATGAGGACATCTAGTGTATGCTAGTGTAGAGAGTGCCCTCTTGAGGATGTAGGGTATCACTTCTTATGGGATCCTTATGTCCTAGAGATGACAGGCTATGATTTCATTGTTGGCATGGACTAGTTGATTCCCTTCCAGGTATTCATTGACTGTTATCACCACAGAGTTAGTTTCATTTCACCAGAGGGTCAATATTTCCATCATAGTGGCGAATGGGATGTTCGGGTGAGTCGGGTGGGACTACAACATCTTGGGCTAGGAGGGGTGACAGCCCAGATTCCTAGTCTTTATCTGGATGATTAGGGTACTCCACAGTTGGATTTTCCTCCAATGGTGGATTGCTTCAGGGATGTCTTTCCAGAGGACTTTTCAGGTTTCCTCTAGAGAGTGAGGTAGAATTTTCTATTTAGCTCGTTCCAGGAGTGGCACCGGTGTCCATTCCTCCCTATAGGATGGCCACACCTGAGTTGCAGGAGCTCAAGAAGTAGTTGGAGGAGCTACAGGATAAGGGTTTCATCCAACCCAGTACTTCTCCTGGGGGTTCTCCTGTTCTGTTTGCGAAGAAGGCAGACGGTACCCTTCATCTTTGTGTGGATTATCGGAAGCCGAACCAGTTTATGGTCAAGAACTGATATCCATTTTCGTGGATTGATGAACTTTTTGATCAGCTTCAAGGAGCCCGGTTGTTCTCGAAGATCGACTTGAGGTCTGGTTATCATCAGTTGTGCGTTAGACCATCAGATATACCTCTAACAACCTTCAGGAGCGGATATGGTCTATTCGAGTATACAATAATGCCGTTTGGTCTCACGAACGCACCTGCAGTTTTCATGGCACTGATGAACCGAGTGTTCCATCCTTAATTGGATTGATTCGTCATGGTCTTCGTGGATGATATCTTGGTGTACTCTCACACTCGACATGATCGTGCCACACATCTTGAGATCGTTCTGAGTACACTGAGAGAGCATCGGCATTAGGCTAAACACTTGATGTGCCATTTCTGGATGGATCAGATTCACTTCTTAGGTCACGTCATCTCTAAGGCAGGAGTATCTGTGGACCCAGAGAAAGTGAGAGCTGTAGTTTCCTAGGATCATCTGAAGAACGTTTTTGAGGTACAGAGCTTCCCAGTGCTGGCTGGATACTACATAAGCTTCATTCAGTACTCTTATCATCTAGAAGCACCTTTGATAGGTCTGACCAAGAAGGGGGAGAAGTTATTATGGTCTGATTTTTGTGAGTCAGCCTTTCAGGAGCTGAATCAGAGGTTGACATCAGCACCAATACTAGTCTTGCCAGAGCCAGGAAAGAGCTACACTGTTTACTGTGATGCTTCAGGTATCAGGATGGGATCTGTGCTTGTGCAGGGAGATGGAGTCATTGCGTACGGGTCTTGGCAGCTGAGGCCACATGAGAGGAACTACCCTACGCACGATCTGGAGTTGGCAGCTGTTGTTCATGCCTTGTGATGTTAGAGACACTATCTTCTAGGAGATCACTTTTTGGTCTTCACTGACCACAAGAGTCTCAAGTATATCTTCACTCTACGTGATCTGAATCTGAGGCAGCGCGGGTGGGTTGAGTATCTATAGTATTTTGACATCGAGCTTGCATATACGCCGGGAATGGGAAACTCCGTGGCAGATGCGTTGAGAAGGAGAACTCAGATTCAGGCAGTTCAGGAGGCCAATAGTGAGTGGCACTTGATGGTTCTGTTCTTTGAGATGCATCTAGAGGTGCACGACATACGGGGATAGACCGTTCTATCTTATGTAGCTGTTACCTCCACGCTACTTGATCAGGTATGGATGAGGCAGCTATCAGACTCAGAAGGCTTAGTCCTGCTGGAGAGTGTGTCAGGAGGGGACCCTCTTCTTGAATGGACAGTGGGCGAGGATGAGATCTTGCGTTTCCAAGGACACATATGGGTGACAGCAGAAATACGCGAGGAGCTGATGTGAGATTTCCATTCCTCAGTTTGGGCAGTTCATCCTGGCGTCACCAAGATGTTTCGAAATCATCATCACCAGTACTGGTGGCCAGGTATGAAGAAGGATGTTGCTGGTTTTTTCATGAGATGTTCTACTTGTCAGCAGGTGAAAGCAGAGCATCAGCGACCAGTAGGCCTTTTAAAGTAGTTACCCATTCCGGAGTGGAAGTGGAATTATGTTGCGATGGACTTTGTGACCGGGTTACCGAGATCACCTAGAGGGACTGATGCTGTTTGGGTTGTCGTCGACAGACTTATGAAGGTCACTCACTTCTTGCTGATCAAGGAGAACTTCAGTGTCGATGATCTGGGACGACTTTACATTAGAGAGATCGTTCATCTGCATGGAGTTCCGCACTCTATTGTTTCAGACAGAGATGTGCGCTTTACCTCTCTGTTCTGGAAGGGACTTCAGAAGGCCTTGGGTATACAGGTACTTTTGAGTACAGCTAACCATCCCCAGACTGATGGCCAGTCTGAGTGCACGATTTAGGTGCTTGAGGATATGCTCTGAGATTGCTTCCTAGACCTTCGCAGTTCTTGGGAGAAACATATCCCTCTGGTGGAGTTCGCCTACAACAATATTTTCCAGGTGACCATTCAAATGGCACCATATGAGGATTTTTACGGTAGGCCATGATGATCACCCATATGCTGGCTGGAGGCAGGAGAGACAGCTTTTCTGGGACCTCATCTTGTTCAGGAGACTTCAGAGCAGATAGAGCTGAATCAGAAGAGGATGCCTACAGCGCAGTCTCGACAGAAGTCTTATGCTGATCAGTGGAGATGACCTCTGGAGTTCGAGGTCGGTGATCAGGTTTTCCTACGTGTCGCACCGAGGTTGGGACATAAGAGGATTCAAGGACAGGGTAAGATTTCGCTGTGGTACGTCGGGCCATTTGAGGTCTTGGAGAGAGTGGGGTCGGTCACCTATCGGTTGTAGCTACCTCAGAGGTATTGGTCCATGCATGACGTATTCCACGTCTCTTAGATCTGACGTTACTTTTCAGACCCATCTCACGTCCTTCATCCTGAGGAAGTCGAACTTGAAGCGGATGCATCGTTCAAGGAGCATCATATCCGGATTGTCGATCGCAGTATGAATGTTCTCCGCGGACGGTCTGTTCCTCTGGTACGAGTGCTATGGAATCACGTGCGAGTATAGGATGAGACCTGGGACGGGGAGGCCGATGTACAATCATAGTGGCCGGAGCTGTTTGGGGATTCTTCTTCTCCACCTCATTACAGAAATTCGAGGAAGAATTTCTTTAAGGGGGGAAGTTTGTAAGAACCAGGATCTTCGTTCAGGTATGTTTTTTTGGTGTTTTAGTGGAAAATAAATTTTCTGGAAATTTCAAAAGTACAGGCCGTGTACTTTCTAAGTACACGCCGTGTACTCTTCCCCGGATCGAAGTCGTGTGCTAGCCGTGCCGGGCCACACACACGGTGTGTAAGGCTGAGGTGGAGGCCGGTTAATTCGGAGTACGAAAAAATTGAAATACACGTCGTTTACTCCAGAAGTACACACCATGTAATTTTTTTTCATTAAATGGACCGGGGTCGCACCTAACCCCCAAATATGTCTTCTTCTCCATTTTTCGTCCGTCCGAGAGCGATCATACGAACAAATCTTCCCCGAGCTCCCACCTCGCCGTCCGTTCTCCGATTCGAGCATTGTTGATTGCGTTGGAATCGAAGCAGTGATTTCTTCCTTCAGCATGAGACTTGTTTCATGATTCCTCCTTGTTTTCAAGATATCGTGGGATGAACGTTTTGTGTGTTTTCTCTGATCTACATTGTTCTAAGAATAATCTATCATCGTGTTTCACATATATCGATCTCCTATGATTGTGGTAGGTGGTTTGTGCCTTTCTGTAGAAATTTGATGAGTATTATGTGCAAATTCCACCAATACCAGTGAACGGGTATTGCGTGTTTCCTGTTTCTCCCATGCGGTTTGCCTTTTTTGCTTGTTTTCTTTAGTAGAGGTTATTTCTTTTGAGTAGTGTAATTTTTTTTGTGCTCAGGTTTCTTTGCCATGCTTGTTTTCAATGTTGGGCATTTTTCCAGTTGTCGTGCCTAGTTGTAGGATAGTGGAACTGTTGTTTTATTATTGCTGTTGAGCCTCAGTTGATAGCCTAGTTGTTCTTGAGGTTTACATGGACGTTACACGTGCACTAAGAATGTTTAGTTATACTCAGGACTGTGAGAACCTAGAGTAGTAAACCAAAGGGAGAATTGACGGAAGGGCTTCTCCATAGTGTCTTTTACTTACGATGTGAGACCACATGGGGAATTGACATTGAGTGCTTCCCCAGAGAGTCTATAGATCCACGATGCGGGCCACATGGGTAATTGATGTTGAGTGCTTCCCCAAAGAGCCTTTATCACGATACGAGACTATAGGGGGAATTGATGGTGAGTACTTCCCCAGAGTGTCTTCTTGATTTCGTAGCTGAACCAGAGGGGTGAGACTCTGTGTGCCTCCTAGAGGGTTGCTAGTACTTATAGGTTGAACCATAGGGGTTAGATTGTAAGAGCTTCCCAGAGGGTTTACTATTTCTTCTTTTGTTGCTGGCTGTTTACTTGTGTACTTTGTTTGCCAGACTGTGGATTGTAGCCGCTTTTGCTTTTCTGTTTACTGCTTCTTGTTTTATTACTGTCATGTATTCATTGACTGTTAGTCACAAATCTTTGGGTGATTTCCTACTAGGATAGTATCTCACACCATGTTTGGGCCCAAGCAGACTATGTTGCTGCAGGTATAGACATGGGCAAGTTCCCTTCTTCTTCAGGATCTTGACTGCACCAGGAGCTGGGAAGCATGGGACCGAGCCGTGGCTCGCGATGCTGAGGAGATTAATTTGTTTTTCTTTTGCACGTGGTTTCAGTTGTATTTCAGCACGTTGTTGTGTTTGCTGTTTTCCTTAGATACTTGTACCTGCTGCATCATTGTCATCAAAGATATATATCTACATTGTTTCCGATATTTGGTTTCTGTTTCTATGCATATTGGTTACTGCTCCTGCTATTTAATGTTGTTTTCTTACCTTGTATACCTTACCAAATTAGGGTATAGTTTCCCACCGACTAACCAAGGCCCTCGCTTCTAGTCGGCAGCCTCTGGCGTTCGAGGAAACGTGCTTGCGGTCATGTGGCGAACCGGGTACGGGGCACCAGTGGAGGGGCTCCAGACTCGGGACGTTACATCCAACAAGTTGATTGTTGAATCTTATTGTATACTAAGAATGTCAGATTTGATCCATAAGGTTTCACTCAATCTCAGAGTCAAGATCAAATAGATATTTTTTATTAATTCATGTTATAAATCAAATTAAAACGAAATGATGATAATTGAACAATAATAAAAATATAAGAAGTTTGGGTTGATGGTCTGATAAAAAGAAATTAAGAGAGGAAAAAATGAAAACCTAAGAAAGGGCAAGGAATAATGACTAAGGATAAGAAAATAAGAAAATAAAAAATTATAGAGATACCTCTAATTGGTTAAAAAAATACATTACTCCATAGAAACAGTTCAAATTTAAAAGGTGTTTTCGTGGGAACTCTTATGCAAAGAGTGATTTTTGGGTACTTAGGTGTAGTAGATTGGCTTACCAAGGTCGTCTCTCAAAGGAGGAAGTGAATTAGACTATATATTAAAGGTATTCTAAAAATAAAACAAAACAGAATAAACACACTAAATGAAAGGGATGGGGGATTTTTTTACCATTTACAAAGCTATATAAAGTATTCTTGGAGAACATTTCAATTTTTGTTGTTCTTTTTTTGAATAGAAATTACGAAAACGCAACCAGAAAACGTTTTTTAGAATTTTTTTAAAAAAGATTAATCGATCTAACTCTACCTCATGAATTTCTTATTAATAATTCTAATTTAAATTAATATCCACTTATTTATAATCCCCTAATTTTTTAATTCCTTAACCATACAATAAATAACTTTAACACAAAGATGAAGTGAATTAAACCCTAGGCTAGTTTCATAACATGCAATTATAGCACCCTGATTTGTTTGATGTTATAATTATAGATTATGGTCAGTGGTAAATTAGGGAATATATAAATTCTATAAAATGAGGGTTAATTTTTTTTAGGTATTATATTTTAACTCTATAGATTCATCCTGTGTGATTTTGTTTCAACAATTAAGATTGCGCTCTCACAATTCACACATCACTCGAACTCATGAGTTTTGTGTTAATTGTTCAATTGATTGACTAGTTTATTTCGATTTAAAAAATAATTCATAAATCATAATATGTAAATTAATATATCATGTTTAATCAAAATAAACAAATGAATAAGGTAATAGGTAGATCAAATTCTAAGAAAACTACTCTTCCATTGGCGGTGTAGTCATCATTGAATCGAATTGCATTTGTAATGTTTTAGAACATGTATAACCCAATCACACTTATACTCATGAGTTCCATCCCAAAGAGGAAGATAAAATATAAAATATTAAAATAATAAAATAGGATAAAACTGAATAAATAAAATAGTAACTAATAATTTTATTACACAAACACAAATATTACAACATGAAGAAGAAGAAGAAGAAGGCTTTGATGAAGGGATCCTTGCTTCAAGACCTACCCTTCTTGAAATGCTTTTAGAATTGGAGATGAACCACTTATCCTCTTCCCTACACTTCATAATGCACGTTGAAAAACCTACAAATGATGAAAACACCAATTTATTGTGAGTAAGGGAGGCTAGGTTTTAATAGGATTCAAGTGTGAATGGGGAAATTCGTAAAAATAAATTAATCCATATTGCAACATTTTTTTACCATCAAAATGCATGAACCAACTATCCTTCGAGAAGGTTGATTTTTGAGAACATGGGTCCTAAATCTCCTCTACAAATTTTGGTCTAATAAAAGAACTAATGAAGATGTTATGTCTTAAATACAGAACTAACGTCCCATATGGTGAGTCCATCATAACTTTGACTTCATGGACCATTAAGTACCACCAATGCATAATTCAGCTAATATGTCCAGAATTAAAGTTATATCCCATTAATTCATGAACATAGTATCAAAATTTTATGTTTAAATAATATATATAATATCAGTTTTATCTAATATACTACAATGAACTGTAAAAGGGAATAGGTTTAATTTTCATCAAATTTGAAAATGAATGATCTAATCCAAAATATTCTATAAATAAACATATTTATCTCAATTTGAGGAAATTATATAATTTATTAAAAATGATATATTCAATAAAATTTTATTTTATCAACCAATCTCATTGATCTCCTCTGTGTCGGCCTGAAGGAATAGTGAGACCATCTGATGGTGCACCATACTGATGACTATTTAATCTTGGTCTAGATCAACTAGGGAAATATTTATAAATATATATATAACTAAATATAGATATTTTATAATGATAATTTTTTATTAATTAAATAGATTATTTGATATATAAGGAATTATTTGGAAATGGAATAATTGAGGTGGGTACTTATTAATGCAAACTCCTAGATTCATCGGTAGTCTCTTGAGATGAATTAATTGGACATATTGGATGGGTTTTTTCTATTTTTTTTAACTATAATGAGGATAGATCTTTATGATAAAGGTATCATGCTCCTAGGAAATATGACATTTTATAGTTAAAAATTCCCTTCATTCAGTATTCATTTATTACTATCTAATAGATTTTCACTATGAAAATATCTCTAGATGCATTTCATTATCAATTATTGATTTAATGTAATTTCTATATAGTTATTTACCTTGAAATATTGAATATTACTTATCTATTCATGCATTTAAGTTATATAAAAGGAAATTTTGTTCAGTTATTTACCTTTCTATATTAATTATGGTTATTGATTCATGATAGATTATATTGTATTTAACGCTAACTGAGAATTTGATCTCACCATTATTTTTTTCCTTTTCCCATAATATGAAGATTATTTTTTTGAATTAGTTTCATGGATGATGGGATTTTACTTTTTTCATTATTTATTTTCTTTTTCCAATGTAAAATGTGTATTCGGTATATATCTATTTTTCCAAATATAAAAACTTGATTGGTCCTTTGGGATTATTCTTATTATATCTATACCAATATATTAAATTAAGACACTAGATCTGGGCCCTTGTGGGCAGGGTCATTGAAATAAGGATTGTTAATAATATATTAAAATAATCATCGAGGATTGAATACATTTAAAAGGAAAATGGATGTAAAACATTATTGTATGAACATATAAAATGATCTACATAAATGAAATTACATTAATAGATGTAATTAACATATATATACATATAGGAATGAAAGGGGAAATTAAATAAATAAATTTTGTAAGGTATTTAGACAAATATTATAAAAAATAGAGTGAAAGAGTAAGCAAAATATGACATATAGAAATAGAGAGGAAGATATCCCCTTATCAATAGTCTCAACTCAAGTAGAGGATCCTATAACATTTTGAAGAGTTGAATGTAATATGTTAATTAAATAATTAGGAAACTTATTAATTTTTACTTCAGATATTATAATCCATTAATTATCATATATCATTTTTTTAATAGAAAGGTTTTCCATTGTTGGTCTTTAGGTGTTGTTTGGTATATAGTTTCATTATTGATTTAGTAAAATTTTTATGGTTGATTTTATATTTCCAATGGTTCCAAAATATTCATAACTATATGATATTTATTTTTTCATCAATCTAGTATCCAATTATTTTCATCAATGTAAAATACATGTTAAAAAATTGTTTCAAATTAGTTTATATTTCACAATATTCCTATTTTAGGAGAATAAAATGACAATGAATGTTTTTTAATATTTCTATTATATTTCTCTTATCATCTTTCATTAATAATAATTTTCATGTAATAGAAGCTTAATTACCGTTACATTGTATGTTTTTTGAATTGGATGTATCAGCAGGATATTTGAGGAGGAGGGATGTCACTAGTAAATTTTTGTTGATTGTTCATGTATATCAAAACGTGGCCTATGGAGATGTATTCTGAGGGAAGGATACCATAAATGGATGGTTATTTATGGTATGATTTATGATGAGACTTCCAAATTCATGGTGAATAACCTTAGAGAGAGTTATTCAGTGAATTATTCTGTTGCATGTCATAGTGTGCTCTCATGTATCTTGGCATAGAGTCATAGAGGCTAGTTTTTGAGATTCCTCAAGTTGGGTGTAATGGTATTTCCTCCCCTATCATAACACAATGACATAAATATAGATTTTATTGAGTTCATGTATCTAGTGATGTCATACCATAGTTTTAAAGGTTAATGACTAGCCGACCTTTAGTTGTATAATATTTAGAAATTTAAAAAAGATTACGAGGGGAGAGATATGGTAAATTAAAATCATGGGTTTTAGGCTTTTAATGAAATTTTATTATTAGGAAATGATAATGAAATTTCACACCTTGAATTTTTTTATAGTGATTGTATAAATTCATAATTCTATATGAGTTTTTCTATTTTCCCTTGATTTATCGAAACCATATGATACCTGATGTGTCAAACTAGTGACCCTTGGACCCCATTATTTTTTTTGACTCTCAGATTCAGGAGAATGACTGATAAGGATCTGAGGTGAGTTTTAATATTAATTTCTATAGATTTTTCTCATTATTCTTCTTATGTTAAGGATTTTCTATAATCATTATTGGTTTGAGGTCAATTTATTGTTGTGGATTTTTGTGTTTTAGAGTTCTGGGGGTTTTCTTATATGATTCTATTAGAGTTATCATATATTCATATCTTTATCCATATGTAGTGAAAAATGGAGATTGAATTGATTTAGGTGATTCAAGAGCTCTCTTTTTTTATGTGTGAATTATGTAGGTTTCAGGCTATTTCTTTCTTTGGATGGATGTGAGGAATATATTTAATGATGAATATGAACTTAAATAAAAAATTGGAATTGATGGGAATGGATAGTTTTTATGTTTTTACCGATTTTTATGATAAATTTCAGGTTCTTGATCACTGGTTGTTTCTATTAATTAAAATCATTATTACTTCCATGATTTGTGTGTTAAAAATATTATTATTAAATGGAGGTCCCATTCATAAATGTTTTAGGAATTATATATGGTAATAAATTTTTTGTGTGATGATTTTTAATTATGTTAAGGATTATTATAAAATAATATAGAAATTTTATAAAATAAGGATTTAAATGGGAACCACAAAATTGGTTTCTTAGAGAAAATTAAATATTATTATTTTAAAAAATTTATTGTGTAGGATTTATTGGGAATTTTTTGTCACTGGTTTGATATGGGATGTGTTTAGTAGTGGGGCTATGGCTAAATACCCACAATTAGTTAAAGGTGATACAGTCATTGGTATGGGAAATTGATACAATTGTTTATGTGGAAATTATAGTGAGGCTAGTTAAGTATAAAGTATATGAACATGTGATGGACCTTAGGGTTTCTATCATGTGTTTTTATGTCATTTTATGTTTTTTTATCTTCAATGGTATAGAATATGTTTTTGAAAATTAGGAATATTTTTATTTAATTTGAGCTATAATTGAATAAGTAAATGGTTTTGGTTTAAACGTGAATTCTCAAAATGAATGGCTAAGAAATAGATTATACCTGGGTAAGGATTGTAAATAGGTTTTCATTAAATATGTAACAGAATGGATTAATTAATGTGTCATGGAAAATAAATGGTACTCTAAAATTGGTTGGCCACATGAATAAAATGTAAAATTTTAATTATTGATATGGATATTTTGTGTGGCAATGATGATTGTTTATGAGGAAGTGGGGATAAAAGTTTTTTGGGAAGGGAATCTGATTTGTAGTGGTGCTTGTTTCCAATGATATGATTATTTGGATGTTAACCTTATTAGCTAAGATTGTGTGTGGATTTATTATAACTCTATTTTCTTATGAATTATTAAAAAAACACCAAACATAGATATTCATACTAATGAATAAATGTTTTAGGCTCCATGTTCTTTCCCCAAACATTCATGTTTTTAAGGTAAGTGATGCCAAGCTACTCCCCCTTCCACACTCTCTCATCCATGCATAGTGCACTATGTTATTAGTTTGTTGTGGGTTTTGCACATGGGAGGAGGGGATAAAGTGGTTAATGTACTACATGTTCATGATACCCTATTGTGATAGATATGGATATGGATAAGGTTATGTAGTTTTAGTTTTTAACAAATTTCAACATGAGATGCTGGACTCTACGAGAGGATAAAAATAGGTAGAACACGGTCTAACCCATATCAGCTATGCTGTGATAATTTGGAATGATTCCGACATGAGATATTGGACTCTATGAGAGTTTATGATAGGTAGGGTTGAGGTTTGACCCATATTGGATTTGAATTGATATATATATATATATATATATATACTTGTTATGAGATCGATGGTTGTGGAAGGGACGTAAGAATATGAAATTTTCCATTGGGATTTGAGAGTTAAAATTTAATGGGGATATTGTGTGAGGTTTTATTTTTTTACATTAATTTTTATAATTTTATTATACATGGATTTAATATTTTATGAGTGGTATTTAGTGAGGATGTGTGGAATATGTCATGATATTTTATTTTTAGTTCTACTATTTATCCAATAAATCATTATTATAATTGTTCCACATTTTAATGAGTGTTCATGAAAAAGGTCATACCAAGTATACATGTTATTCTCACCCCTATATATATAAATATGTTTTTTAGTTTTTCATTGAAATTTTAGGGTTTGAGTTGGATAATTTTATCTTCGATCAAGGATTAGTGGTCGGATTCACTACCTATGTGTTTACATTGGGAAACATAGTTTAGAGTCATGTATTATATGAAATTTCAATGTATTTTAGTTTATTTTTTGATTTTGGATTTGTTTTATATCTTTCTATTTATTGGTTTATTTATAATTATGATCATGAGATATATGAGGGTAATTACACTAACTATCATTCTTTATAGAATCAGTGCTAGTGGAAAACACAAGACTTATTGGGGGTGATCCACATTGGTTACTTTTATCTTCTACTCAAGATCTCGACTGGTTTCAAGTGGGGTGGGTAATGAAAAAGTGGCATTAGTGGTTTGGTTGATATTTAGGATATAGAATAGAGTGATAATCTAGTGACGATTAAATGATAATTTTTGGGGAACTATTTTTAGATGAACTTTGTGTGGGATGTAATACATGAGACCAATTATGATACATGAAATTAAGGCCCCTTGTGATCCATCATATTGAATTTAAAAATACTAAAATCCCTACAAAAATAAATACTAATTATGGGTTATATTCCAAGCATAGGTATATGGATTATTTTTGTTTGAACTTGTGTTTGAATTTTATATATTTTGGGGAAATTAAATGAATTAAATTAAATGTATATGATTAAATTAATTCCATACTACTAGGATTATGAGTTTTCTTCATGCTTATAAAGATGCATAAAAATCATCATATAAGTGCAGTATAGGTTGGATAGGTTAGGTAGGATGTCCTAATTGACCTCTAAATTTTTTATCTAGTTGAGGAGGATAGGATTTAGATAAATTAAATGCACGAGTTTTACATTCATGAATTAGCTAGTCTGAAGGGAATATCTTAGACTCGGAGAGAGAGTTCAAGTTGGAGGAGATTAAAATATCCGTCAGTATGATTCATTGTAGTGTGAAGTATCAGGTTCCACTAACCCTTATTCAGATACAGGGAGTAATATGTCACTTTTGGATATTTTATATTTTATAGTTGATGGAGGATAATGTTTAATAAGATGGTTTTTAGTGGTAGTTTTAGGCTGAGTTCATGTCTTCAATGATGAAGGAAGTGAAGGTATATGAGATTATCTACCTTAAAAAATTTATTTTGAGTATATATGATATCAAGATAAAATTCAAGGATCTTATTCACTTCACCCCTAATCATTTCATAGATGTTGAGTCTACAGAGTGTGGTTCCAAGAATTAAATTTTCTATGTAAAGAGTTATACTAAATTCTTATTCAGAGGTGTAGAAGAATGATGAGGTGTTTGAGTTAATGCATGTAAAACCAAGATCATGTTGATAATGGTTTTATAAGACTTATACAAGGATAATATATATAAGTTTATGATATCTAGGGTATGTTAAGTAATGTTTTTTACATGTTATGAATCAACCTGAGTTGTTTTCTCACATATTCTATAAAGATCATATTTCCCATAGTTTTATAGAGATATTTGATCGAGTTTTCATTTTGTATAGATGTCATGGAAATCATAGACATTACTGCCCAACTATTCTTGTGGGAAAACATTGTATGGGATGTGAGGTTCCTCATCATCCCCAAGAACACATGTTTCGCCAAAGTCCACATCAGCAATAAGAAAAATGTTAATGCCCCAACGAGAAGAGATAGAGATGGTATTGGTTACCCTATAATATTCCCCATCCTCATAGTCATCAACATGTCTGTAGATGTGGAAGTGGATATTAGCAGTGAAGTAGAAGAATAGGGCCTGGGTATTTACATTTTATAGAGGTGATAATGCCAAATGGTCAAGATATTGTGGGAGGTTCCATCTTCATATCTTTTTAATGGTTCATACTTTATTGGATTATTTATCATCCAACTATTTCATTTCATATACATTGTTTTATACATGCAGACTCAAGGTGGAGAGGCTTATAATGCCCCAAGTTATGAATGTTCTAGTTATAGGTTAGAAAATCTTGTGTTATGTTTTCTAGGGGTGTGAGATGATGATGGAGAAACATCAATCATTAAGGGATTTATTTCTACTTTAGATACATCCCTACGATTCCATTATTGACATCAATTTTTAGTATTACCTATGTGACATCATTTATAGGTTTTATAAGAGATTGGTGTTCTTTGATAAGGATGGAAAACATGAAATATTCACTGGTGAGTGGGTTTATTTGATGTGACATACACATTAGAGCCAATTTTTTCGTACATGGCAGTGCTCTTGTTTTATTTGGTAGTGGTGTCATTGGTTCAGTTTCTCAAATAATGTTAGGAGCTTTAGAATGTATTCCCTTGAGTAATTATATCCCTATAACAAAAATGTGATATAATATTTTGAATAGAGTTTACTCCTAGCTTCTATTTGATTTTTTTGAATACTTATCAAATGTAACTCTATGAGAAGATGAATTTGAGTATTAATATTAATTATCTAGTGTATAATTTATTCATCTAAACTAGTGTACTAATATGGGGTGGTCTGTTATTATTTTCTAAGAAGATAGACATTGGTCTCGGGTTTTTTACAAACTACCAGGTGATGACTCTGGTGATGGTTAAGATCCACTACCATCTTATGAGGATTGGTGACTTGTTTGACAAATTAATGTGATAAAAATGGGTTTTAAAGAGTGATATGTAGTTTGGAAACCACCAGATGATGGTGAATGAGGATGATATCCTAGAGGCTTATTTTTGTTTTTTATATCCATTTAGAGTTCATGGTTATATTTCTAAATTTCAATAATACCCTATATATTTTCTTGGGAATAATAAATTAAATAGTTATATATTATTATTTCCCCTTATATTTTCATGGGACTCATCAAATCCATTTCCTCAGAGTTTCTAGATCAGTTCATGCTGGTGGTCGTTGATGATATCCTTGTATACTTGAGGTCGTAAGAGGAGTATTTTAAGAATATCAGTTCTATTTTAATGATCCTTGAGCACCACCAGCTCTATGGTAAATTTTTAAAATGTAAAATTTTAATGTGTTAAGTGTATTTTATAAATCATGTGATTTACTATAATGAAGTTGTAACCAGTCTGTAAAAGAGAATGTTGACTATTTTATGTAGCACCCATGAATGTTTTAGAGGTTCATATTTTATTGGGTATCTTTGTATATTATAAAATGTTTTATCTAATTTATCCTTTATTAAAAACCCTATTGGATGATTTTAAAATTATGGAGAAAGTATTCAATTATTAGATTAGTGTCAAATATATTTAATTTACCTGAATGGGGGAGTTGATCAGTTTGGATTTTCTCTAGTTTCTAGAAGTGTGGGGGGGGGGTGATGTATTTGGTTATCTATGATACATTAAATCCCTATTTGGGTAGGGTATTGATATAGTAGAGGGTAGTTATCTCATATATGTATTGGATGTTTCGACCTCATTTGAATAACTATACTACCCATGATATAGAGTTTGAGGTACTGATATTTTCATTAATTTTGTTATGGATTTACCTCCTTGAATATTAATTGTTGGTATTCATGGATCACAAGACCCTATGTTAAATTTTCACTTAGAGGGGCTTGGATTTTTATTTATAGTGGTGGATTGAATTTTTTCATGAAAATAATATAAATATCTGTTATAATTTTAGGAAAGAAAATTCTGTGGATGATGCACAATGTATTAATGAAAATATGTTTTTAGAAGTATGGAGATGCATGGATCGTTGGGGGGGGAGTTTCTAATGATTTTTATTGATGTAGAGGTGGTTAATGGTAATTTATACCTATTAATGATTATTTTTTTCATATTTCTTGATATAGAAAGTGGATAATTCTAAGAGGGGAGACTCAGAGGAAAAGCTAATGTAAGGCTGTGTTCATCAAGGGGAATTTCATGAGGGGTATCTAAAGGTTGTTTCTAATGGGATACTAAATCAAGGGAGGATTATTTTACTATTATTTATTCACAACATGGTTCTTCATGAGTTTCATATATTATATTTAAATAATTAATCATGATATATCTAATATGTATTATTCATTGATGGTTTAAGTGTTGTGGCTATAGATGAAGCAATTAGTAGACATATAGTTGGAATTATTCAGATAATTACACTGATCCGTGGGGGGATGTGATATTATATGGGTGATTGTTGATATGTTAATGATTTTGTGTATTTCTTTGTGATAGGTGAGTTAGATGCTATAGATCATTCATTTAGGTAGTATCTAGTTGAGACAGTATAATTTTAAGGGGTATTTAGATCCACCATCATTTATTAGGAACCTTATTCCACCTCGTCAGTCAGGGGATGTCACTAGTATGGTTTTTTATTATCTAATAAATTTTAGTACCACCTTACATACTCATTTGAATGAGTAGATAGGGAAATATGATTATACATTGGAGGATATTTTTGAGGACTATGTTTTAGTTATCCATGGACCATGGGTGAATCACCCAACCTTGGTTGAGTTTGTGTATAAAAATGGTACCAATCTTCCATTTTCATGAATATAATGAATTTTTTAATTGTAAGAATCATTAATCTATGTTATTCTATACTGAGGTTATATATTTGGATTTCCTTAAACCCTATATAGTATTGAGAATAAAAGAAGGCCCCAATGATTCTTAATAAAATAAAGGTGGAAGAAGATCATCAAAGACCTATGATGTTTGAGGTTAGTAATAACGTTTTTTAGGGTTTCCACTCATCATGGGAGGAAGATTTAATGTAAAGGGGGTAATATTTCTCCCCAATTTTTTGGTCTCTTTGTGGTGTTGTGTCAAGTTGAATAGGTGGCATACCGGTTGGAACATCCCTTAAAACTGGACCAAATCCATGATGTATTTCATGTGCTATAAATTCATCTATATCTTCATGAATATCCTCATGTGATTCATTGGAGAGATATGATTGTTGATGATAACATAATGATTATAGTGTGAATGATCATGATTAATAATTAGTGGGAGAAGGTTATAGATGATTTAAGTATACCCTTGGTTAATGTTTTTTTGGGCATGGTGTCCTAAAATAGGGTACATGGTAATGTGAGTTGAGATATACACTCAGTATCCATAGATATTTTGATCCTTGTTTTGGTTTAATAACTCAGATGTCTAATTTATTGTTTCATTGATTGATATGAGTGTTCATGGAATATTTATGTGGGAATGTTATCTTCTATATTGTTTATTCATTGGTAATTGTGTAACTCTGTATGAGATGTATCACATTTGAAATTTTTTGGGTTTGCAGTTAGTCTCCATCTAGGATTCGTTTTGATTCATAGGGATATGTTTTTTATGATCTGTATCAAATGTATCAACAAAAACCCCTATATCCAATTAGTTTTCATATTTTGTGCATTTGAGGTTCCAATAGGAGTTTTTAGGGGTAAGTGAACTATTAGATTTGAAATTTAAACTGGGTGATGTGTGTCGCTACATTTCCTAATGCGTCACAATGTTAGGAACTAATATAGAAGATGGGTGGTCTAATAGAGGATGAGGCACGATGTGACCATATGTGTAACTACATGTATCCATGGAGGGATTATTTTTATTGATCTCTATGTGGTATTTCATAAAATGGACTCAGGTGTCATAGAAAGTCTAACCGTATTGTAGCATGATGAACTGAAGGTTAGTTTTCTAGAGGTAATGTCTCATGTGATGTTGTATAATTTTATTAATGGTAAAATCATGATCATCATTCCATCATAAAAGATTTGAAATTTTGATCAAGATTAATAGGTGATATATATAAGATATTTTTATGACATTTTTTTGGGAGTTGGTGAAATTAGACCATTATGTAAATATGACAGCATGTCGCTCTATGACATAGTGTTTCTGTTGTGTTATTATAGATTCAAAATTATATCACAATTATTCCCTTATACCATTATTTTTATAAACTCTTATTGTCCAGATGTGTGAAATTATAGACCCTGAGACCCCCATTAATCTGTGTTTACTCACACCAGGAAGAGATTTACAAATAGTAATGTAAGGTGATTTTGGATTCTCCATTCCCAATATTTTTCTCACCAGTCTTTATCTAGTTAGGTTGTATGATAGTTTCTATTTGTATCAAGTTCTATTATTAATGGCTATTGATTTATTTTAGAGTTTTTGGGTTTTCCTTATGTGATTATGGTTAAGTGATAGTCTATTCATTGATTTGACCACATGTAGTGAATCATGGAGATTTGATTGATGTAATGGATTTTATAACATGCCTTGATTATATGTTAATTATGAAAGATTCAAAATTTTTTATTAGAGGAGTGGATTATATGAATTTATTTTATGAAGATAATGAATTAATCTAAAAATTGGAAAAATATGGGAAGGTATATTTGTCGTGTTTACTAATTTCAAGGATACTTTTTATGTTCCCAATCCATTAAATATGATATTTCTAAAAAATAATTATTTTTTTCGAGAATTGTGGTTTAATGATGAGATCTATCTATTTTAATCACCGATCATAAATGGTTAAAACATTAAAATTATAGAAAACCATTTTTTGAAACATACTAAATGAAGAAAACCATTCTTGTAAAATAATGATAGAATTTTTATGAAAAATGGATTTGAATGAAAATTGTGGAAGTGGTTGGTCAAATAATGACGTTATACTATAGTTGTGATGTTTTAATTGTGTATATTTTTTTAGGAATTTTTTGTTTGTTATAATATATGATTTGTTGGGTAGTGGTGTTGAGTCTGCCTTATAATGTTTAGAAAGAGGAGATATGGTGGTTGGTATGGGATGATAATATCAATTTGGAAGTGGAATGGTAGTGGGTCTAGTTATGTGGAATAGAGATAGACATTTTTCATATGTCAAGGTTGTTGGTTTCAGTTATAATGTGGGGTTTTGGTTTAGATGGTCATTTATGTTGAATATTCTGTTGGTAATATTGAATAAATTAAATTGATGTGGAATATAAGTGAATTATTGAAAGACATTATTTAAATATAAATTCTTAAAATTAATAGGGAGTGACTGGATTAAATGTGGGTAAGGGATGAAAATGTGTTTTTATTAAATCTATAATTAAATAAAATAATTAAAGTAACATGGCTAATAAATAGTAAATATTGAATTGGTCTATCTCATGAATATAATGCAAATTTTTAATGATGGTTGATGTTATTTTTTGTGTCAATATTGAATGGTTAATGATGTAGTGTTATAAGAGTTGTTCATGGAAGGTAGTGGAAGTATGATTGTGCTTGCGGGATATGATAGGACTATTTTGGTGTGAAATTTCTAGGTTGGGATTGTGTGTATATTTATTATGACTATATTTCCTTTTGATTTAATGTACACCATACCTAGATTTTATATGCGAATGAAACCCAAATTTTATGGGTTCGGGGAGTTTTTTTGAAACATAAAAGTTGCTGAGGGAATAGAAGGTTAACTACTCCCTCTCACTCACCATATCTACATTTTATTCATAGTGAATGATGGTATTGAGATATGATGGGGGTCATTCATGGGTTGAGTAGGGAATGAAGTTTATTTCTTCCATGTCCATGATAGCCGATTATAATGGATATGTATATAGAGTAGATTATGGAGTTTTGGTTGTGAAGAAATTACAATACAAGATGTTGGGCCCTAATAGAGGTTTGGATTTATAAAGAAGTGGTTTGAATCACAAAATATATGACATGAGTATTCATACAGATGATAACATGATATTTTGGACCCCTTGGGTGGTTGGAATATGAAGGGCTACTACCTGACCCACATCACATGTGAATATATATATATATATATAAATGTGAGTTTTATGTGATTGATTGAAGTAAATGGGATGGAAGAACAATTTGTTTTTTGTTATAGAGTGAGAGAGAAAAAAAAGAGGGGATGTGGCATGGGATACCTTTGAACTAAATTTTTCAATATTATTTTAATATAATTGGATATGATTTTTGATGAGTGGGATTTAGTGAGGTGGTGTGGTAGATTACTTGATTTGTACTTTTCAATTACCAATGTTTATTCAATGATGCATTAGTATACTTCTTTCACTTCATATGAGTGGTAATAAGAAGGATCCTACTAAATATACATGTTATAATCACCTATATATATTAATATATTTTTTTTCGAGGGGGATTTTGGCTATAGTTATATATAGTAATGATTTATAGCTTGGAGTAGTGATTAGAGTTATTTCTTAGGAGTTTAATTTTAGTAAAAAACTATAGAGACTTTTATTATATGACATCCCCATGAATTACCTTTTATTTTAGGATTTTGGATTTATTTTATATCATTTTACGGCAGATTTATTATTATTCACCTAGTATATATTATGGTAATTCCTTCAACTCATATGTTTTATACCCTTAGTACTAGTCCCAACCCTGGGACCTATTGGATTCAGGATATAGGGGTCACTCTTTTCAACCCTTTAGGTTTGGTAGGGGTTCTTATAGGTGGTGGTTTGTGATAATAATTGTGTTAGAAATATTATATTTATTCGTTAAATCCATTTTAATACCATACATGTAAGTCATTAATAGTTGTTTAAATAAAACATTGTTATAAGTGGAATTTTTGTCCATGAATGGTTATTAAAAAGGATTATATCATATTTAAATTATTTTTTACCATTGATATTATAGAATATTAAACAAATTTTAATTTAGTTATTAATACCATTATTATAAATGATTATCATAAATAACCAAAATTTTCTTCATTGATGAAAAATATAGTACTTCATCCATGGAGTTGGTGAACCAACCATAATATATGTGATGTTCTGATTTTAGATGAATTGGGATGGAGTAGTATAATGGATTTCTTTTTAATATAAAAAAAATTCAGTTTATCAGTGATACTAATTTTAATTTTATTACATTTATAGAATATATTTGTAGGTTATATATGAAGATAAACAAAGTAAAAATAGTTTGTTTTGGATAATTTACCTCTTTCGTTGGATTCCCTACATTGATATGCTAATTTTCATTTAAGGAATTGTATTTTGTGAAGACCAAAACCTGTAGAATGTGGCTAGTAGAGTTTGGGGTGTATTTCTTGAAGATATCGAGTAATTTATGGTGTTTATGCTTGGAAGAAAAGTGTGGTGGCTAGGGTTGTATTTTTAGGGCAGGAGAGGTGTGATATAGAATAAAATATATAAATAAATTATTTTATTTACCAATATGGATTAATGTAATGATTCAATATTAAGTTGGTTGTTAATTAATATTAAATAGGGTCTTATAGTGTATATACTAATTCAAAAAATATAAAATTCATTCACACATCACTATTAAAACATATGGGGTTTATATAGTGTTTTACCATTCACATTCAAATTATTATTCAAATAAAAAACCAAAACATAACCATTACATAATTTTGATATGCTGATTCCATATTATTCATTCATTTAACAAAAATTCATTCTTATGTTATGATCTTCGGATATTTAATTATAGTGTAGAAACAACTTTTTTTAAATAATATTAAACATGATTTACTAATAATGTAAAGTAATACAAAGATAATAATACAATGATTGACTAATCATTTAATGGTATTTTGATACATATATTTACTTATTTAATATATGAAAAACAATTTTTATAATTTTAATTCATCTTTTAATCTATTTTTAATTTTTTATAAGAAGATTTAGGTTACTATTCAAATAGTTTCCTTTTTATTCAAATGAATAGGTTACCATTGAAATAGTTATATTCCAAAAAACATTTAATTTTACATATCATATAATTACTTACTACTTATTCCATTCATCATTAAATCAATTTTCTCTTAATATTCTCTATATGTCATTAAGAAAATTCTAATCATATTACCAATATTTTGTTTACTTTTCAAATTATTGTTCACGAGAGTGATATTTCTAAGTTATTAAGATTTAATATAATTTTAATCTTTAGTTTTGTAATTTTTATATGTTTGTTTCCAGTTATAAAATTTTCATTATTATAAATTTTATTTATACCATATAGGTAATAATCTATAATACTTATTATTGTTTTTCTAATGAATGTAACTTTATTGTTTTATTGTAATAGTATAATGAAATAATAGAAATTACATTACAATAATGTAGTTATTTAGAATCATTATTATCAAAATTAATAATCTATATAGTTTTTGGTTATCACTTTCTTCAAAAATATATATCCTCTAATTCTGTTGTAAAATATCAATATATTTTAGTTGTTTTTAAATTTTGAAATCATCCAAATAATAATCCCCAATATGTAAAATCATTGAATTAAATTTATCTTGTATCATTCTAATCAATTTATTTAAAATGTACTAATCTTAAATTGTTTTTTTATATCTACAAAGAGAGCTAAAAACCGGGTTCGCCATTTTAAAAAATTCAACTACTAATAAATTATCAACAACCCTTATAACATTAAAATGAGAACCAGAAGATTAAATCCAACAATCACTCACATTTTTATAATTATAATGAATGATTTTTTTTATTCTATATGGAATTAACTAGTTTATAACACAAAACCTTTGTTATCTTATTCTCTAAGAGATATGGAAGAATCTCATTATGAGATCCTCCATTGACATTAATATTCTTATGATCCATCAATTTAAAATCCAAACATTCAATTAGTGAAAAAACACCTTCACAATTGTATATATTGTTTCTAATTCAATAAAAATAAAGTAATAAATCATCCCCTCCTTCCACATATAGAATCCATTTCTCGAAAAAATTGAAATACCCTTATTATTAAAAAAAATTATAATCTTTTTGAAAAAAGAACATAAATTGATGAATTTATGATCACTAAAAAATGATCTCATAGTCTTTGATTTCATGCATATGATATAATACTAATTAACTTGATTATGTGAGAATAATGAGAACCAGTAGGGGGTGTAGCAGTGCTCACAAAATTATTTTTTGGACAAACAACTTTCCACTCATTTCCTATTAGTGTATTAAATATTTTACACAACCTTACAAATAATGATATGTAAAAAATAATAAAAAATAATACATTAATACCATAGTTTTTATAATGTTCAAAAAAAAAATTTTGATATCCCATGACCCATGACCATTGTCAAATAACGAATGAAGCATGAATAAAAAAACAATATAGTCTTATACCATTGATTATAAGTGTCACAAAAATCCCAAATTTCATACAACACAATTTAATATGAAAAATTTAATATGTTATGGGAATGAAAAAAACGAGTAAAATAAATAATGTATGATCCTTTTCCTTCTCCCTAAAGGGCCTTATGTCCACCAAAGTGAAATCCTACTCTTCTCTCAGAAACAATTATTTTATATAAATAAATATTTTAAAAAGATAGTGGATTTATATTTATCATTAAAGGAATATTAATTTATTAATATAGATTTAATAAATATTCAGGATACATGAAATCAATGTGTGATATTTTATCAAATGCAGATCTAAAAACCATGGATCAAATATCTTATTTAACTCTACAAAATCATCAAAAGAACCTCTCAAAATATATAAATATTTAAAATTCATTATAATATGATTAATATTACCATATCATGATTCATATATTCATATAAAACCATATTTTATAACTATAGTTTTGTTGTTTCAATATAATAGGTAAAAACTATTAAATTTATTATGATATATTTTAACAAAACTATGATGTGATTCCCTACACATCGATTATTATAGTTATACTATATTCTGAATCATTCATTGATAGAATTATTGTGGAATATATATTTTTTCTATAATATGATACATGAAATAATGATATAATTACGATGTGATAATTTCAAACTTCATATTCCCCATAACATCCCCAATTTTTTTGAATTGTTGTAAATAGCTAGAATAAATCTTCAAGAATCAAGAAATACTTTATTATATAATATAATAATATCATTGATTCTATGAATTCATCATAATTAAATATTTTTTAGTTCTAAAATAAATTAATTTATTCAATAAATCTCTAGAAATTTTTATGGCATGCCAAAATTCAACTAAGGAATGAATTTATATTATGTATCAAATTTTCATACATTTTCTTATATGTGGCTTCAAAAAAACCTAAACAAATCCAAATTCATGTTGAAAATAAATACAGTAATACAAAAAGTTCATATATCATCAATCAATAAACCAATGAACTACTTATAACATGATAAAAATGTAATATTTTTCTAAACACTACACAATTGATAGAGTGATGTGTATTAGAGAACACTAACTCTCATTCCAAAGAGAAATACTATATTGATAAAGTATCATTACCATATAGAGTCAATAAATCAACCCAATTTTCAATTTATTAACTCTCATTGTAGGATATTCAGAAAAAACCAATGATGTGATTTTCCATAGTAATACACATCCCTGAGAGTTTTTTAGTTCAGTGTTCTTGGGTATGATACCCCTATGTGAAGATAATACTTTTACCATTAAGGTATTGTGAAAAAGGATTTTTTAATATTTTCAACAACTATGCACACCAAATTAGCTATAACCAATCAATAATAGAAGCTATTAATTATTTTTCATGACATTTGATATATCATAATTGATTATGTATAAACGATAAACTCAATCTAATATAAGTTGGGAGTGGTATAGGTAAAATATCACTATAATGAATATATATATATATAAATTATGATTATTAAGATAACCCTCATCGTTTTGATGTGTTTTGTGAATACTAATTTCTAATAAACTCTTTCCTTTTTTATTGGTATACCAAATATGGAATCATGAATCTTTTTTTATGTGATTTGAAGGGTTTTGAGGGATTACTTCATTACTAAAATAATACAAAATAACATTACAAAATATAATTCCGTAGGACCTACCATGAATTTATTATAAAAATAAATAAAAAATGAATAAAATGCCTCATATATTTCCAAATATGGACAAAAAATGGTTGAATAATAAAAGTTAATAATATGCAATTCTATTTCAACTAAAAGGGTATTAACTAGTTGGGTGAACAACCATGAATAGTTCATGGTTGAATTTTTATAATATCATGACATAATATGTGTCGCCCACGATTTCCCATTTTTATGGGATTTATTATTTAATAAATTTACCCATTTTATTATGATTTTTTAATAATTTCTTGGGATAAATCCTAGGATACACTATTTGGGTGAATGAATAATCTAATGGTGAACCTAAAAATTTCATCTTTAGATACATATATGGGATGAGATTTATTTTTAATAAACATTCATATCCCCCTTTAATATAAATATATATATATATTATTTTATAAATCCAAATAAAATATTTAAGGGTTTTAATTTTGTTCTAATTTCATAAGAAATGCTCTATTCCTTCAACAAATATTCTTTCTCAAGGTTTCATGCTTCCTCTATGGAAATTCTCCCTCTTAAATTACTATAATTTAAATAACCCAATTTAAAACTACCAATACATTCCAATATATGACTATATGGTAGTACCTTTGGTTACAGTACCGTGTCTGATTTATTTTTTGAGGTAATGCTTTGAACCATATAATGATTATACATTTTATATTTTCTGATTTATGAAAATTATATTATTATTATTATTGGTTTCTAAATAATTTGAGTATATATGATTAAATTAAATGTATAAAAATTGTTTTATATAAAATACAAACACAAAGTTTTATCTTTAATTCAAGGAGTACTATTTTAATGAATTTACTAATGACGATATAAATAAATGAATGGGTAAGAAACAAATGATTTGAATTGTTTCCATTTTAAAAATGTTTTTTGTGTAAATTTATTGTATTTATGTAAACATGTTATAATCATATCAAAATAATATATTTTGTGTATTATATGATTCATTTTATGTCATGGGTGGATGATGGGTTGTTTAATAAAAATGGGATATGTAATATTATGGTGAGGAAAATTTTTGATACATGAATACTATATATTATTAGCAGAATTACAAGTACATATAAATAATATACATGAAATAACTATAAATGTTTATTGTATTTTGAAACATTGATACTTAGAAAATTAGAACTTAAGAGTTATATGTTGTTTCCCATTATGTTCTTCACAACTATAACCCTTCTTAAACATATCATACATAAAACCATTCTTTATAACATAGTGAAATGAAACATAATAAAGGGTGAGCTCATATTCTTAGTAAGATAAAATATAAGATACATAAATTAAATACTATAAGTGAACATAAGATAAGAATAGGGGTATAAGAATATGATAAAAACATTAATAATACCCAATTAGTCAGCGATATTTAATTATGAATCATGGAATTATGATTTTTAATTAAAATACATAATAGAAAAGATTGTGAAATAATCAACAATCAATAACGACCAATGATAACATATCATAAACAAAAGGAAATTTTTTTCAAATTCAAAAACACATAAAAATTAATTTCCATAATCAATTTCCACCTTCAAAATTATCATTTTGGAAAAGTACCATAATTTAATTGGCCACCTAATTATTTAGAACATTCTATTTGGAGTAACATCTATCTAGTCAACTCTCTTGTGTCCTAGGAGTTTATTAAGTCCATATCCTATTAATATTTTCTCAATAATGTCAACATTTCCCAATTCATTGGATGTATATAACTGACCAACCCACCTGTGGTTTATAATGTAACCACCTGTCCTTTATATAAAACATAACCACCCATCATTGGTTTATAATATTACCCCCATCCTTAGTTTATAATATACCCACCCACCACATAATTATAATCTATTCATATATATGCCACCCGATCATGTAAACTATTATCATGACATCAATAAATAACATGTGGATAAGAAAATGGATTTAATATATATTTTTTTCATCATAATCATAAAACATATTTAGAAAGGATAAATAACGTAAAATTAGATTATATCAGAATTAAAATCATAAAAATATCAAATTATTTTAATATACATGAAGGTAACTTAAAAAATCATTAAAACATTTCTTGTAGAAAATACCATTTTCATTTTAAAATCAATTATTTAAAATATAAAAATTTCCAAAATAAAATAGAATTTTATTTATTTTTAAAATAACCATAGAAATATGTAATATAAGGTTCAATGTAATGTTCAATTATTATTTTGAGAAATGGAGTTCCAGGGGTGGACATTTAAACAATGATTCATTTCATATTTTTAGAAAAAAGTAAAAAATACCTCACATAAAAAACATGAAGAATATTTATTCAATTTTTTTAACAAAATTTTTAGTAGGTGTATAATTTACATTAATAAATAATTATAGAGTACTAAAATAGATTGAAAATATTTTAATGAAAATTTGGGCAAGGAAATTTTTTTACCAATCCAAGAGAGAATTAAATTATATTTCCATAAGAAAAATATTTTCGTATATTCAGTTACTAAAGAGAGAAAAATAAAATAAACACAAGTAATATATTGAAAAAAATAAAGTAAAATAAATAAAATGATATTTTGTAGATTTATTTCCTATAATTTGATTATCATAAATTTAAGCATAAATTATCCCCGTAAAAAATCATAAGATAAAACCCATACATCATCGAAAAAGTTTAATTCATAATTCTAAAGAATGGAATAACATCAAATAAAATAGTACAAACCATTATAATATAGATTTTCATGTAAGAAAGTATCCAAGGGGTAGTAGAAACACATTTAAAAAAAAGATAAGTGTATAATCATAACATATGCCCCAAATAAGACAATTTGAGATAATAAAACCGTTCCACTTTAGTAAATTTCTAGTCAAACACACCTGGAATAAATAACATGAAGTTTATATTTACATACATTTAATGAACAATTACATATTACTTGACTTTTCGTAGAATCATTATATAGACCTTATAAACATAAAAAGTAAACAACAAAAAATACGTCTCAATGAAAAATAATTGAGGTGAAAACCCCTTATTGATTTACAAAATTTTAAAACAATTTAATTTTTAATCTTGAAATTCATATTTTTATATACACTATAAATATAAGATATTGGTGCATAACAATAAAACATATCCCATTGGATAGAGATTGAGGTGAAACACTTACATTTTATCATACATGATTCGAAAGTGGTATAAAATACATCATAAGAATATTAGATTTATAATAATTATATAAAATAAATATATTAATTGATATAATATCATGTATGATCAAATTATACATTTTCATTTCCATTTTATTTAAAATTATCTATTAAATTCATCATTTTGGGTGCTAATGTTTCTTTTTTTATTTATGTTTCGGTTTAGTGGTTATGGTCCTTCCCCTTTTATCCTGGTTCCCCAATACTCATGATTTATTTATTATTAAAAGTATCATATATATTCATTATATCCATATTTATAACCATTCATATTAAGTTGTGATGAAAAATAAAATACATCACTTCATGTAGATGGTAATCTGTATAAACACATGAGTGATGTTTTGACGTTTTGATGGATGGGACAAAAAAATAAATGAAAATTCTACTTTACAAAATAAATATTATGTAAAAAATATAATATATTTTAATTAAATCCCTCATTATTACCATAAATTTAATGAGAAAATGATAAATAAATAAAATCATTTCATGGAGGTGGTAGTCCACATGTATGCAAGAAAGGCATTATCATTTACCATTGGATCCTAAGGAAAAATGTTATATATGTTCTTGTAATTACAAAATAATAACTATGTTATAATTATTATATAAAAAAATAAAACCTCCATAATAATCATCCATGAAATATGGTGATGGAAAATGAATCATGTCGCTATGTGGATAACGTAGTCCACACAAACACACGAGCGATACACTAATCTCCAATTTGAAAACAAATATGTGGTAAATGGTTGTAGAATCATCATAATAACATCTAATTATATTTATGTTAATGTATTAATAATTATTTTGTTTATAAACATTTTTAGAGAAGTTAGAATAAGATATGAAATTGAAATAGCTTGGTTGAGATCTTTACCTCTTCTTTGAGATACCTCCATTGGAAATCACCTTAAGACTTGAAGGATTAGTCTTACGAGAATAAACAAATATTTGAAATGATGGTAAAGTTTTCAGGATGTTTTTGGATTAGTTATTTTATGTCATATAATGTTGAAATGATGTGAATTAGGGAGGAGTGGTTCCCCTTAATAAGTGAGGGGAGGATAATAGAAGGAATTTCTTTGAAGATTTCAATTATAAAAGGTCATATTCGTTAAAAATTGTATATGAATGGAAAATGATTAAAATTTAGGATAAGATTAGGATGAAATACAGTCAACATATAATAAATATAAATATGTGGGTGGTAATCATACTGTTATATCTTTCTTTAACCCTCTTATAAACATATCCAAGTTTTTACATTGGAAACAAAATATTTCTGTATTAACTATATAGTATTAAAAAAATATTAATTTTGACGTATTAAATTTTATTATTATCATATTTAAAAATATGTAACAAATTTTACCATGTTCATTTTCTATAAGTAGTAGAATTTCATTTTAAATAATCAGGAAAACCGTAATCATAACATATTTTTAAATTATACATTTTATGTACAAATATGAATTTACTTTCATTAAATGAATTGTAAAAACCATAAAATTATAGACAAAATATATTATTGAACATATTATATAATAATTTAATTAAAACCAATAATAAAAAATATTAATTAAATTTATTAAGATAGAAACACATTTCTTGTTTAATTACAGTTTCTAGAAAAATTTGTTTGAAACCCAAAAGAGAACTTAAATATAAAGCAAGTATAATCATGATTATTATTTAATTAATTGAAATTTTTTTTATTAAAATAATATTATTTTAATTTATTAAAAATTTAAAAACATAATATAACTTTTTCTTGAACATAATTACAATTTGTACAGATACAATCATTTTTCATTATCCACTAAAATATCGATCCTTGAAGAAAAATAATAAAAATTCACCTTAATTTAATATTGAAATTATTATTTTGATAATGATAAAAATTACATTAACTAAAATTTCAAAAAATTATATAAATTATTTATAGTGTAAATATACATAATTAAATTAAAATCATTTTTGATAAAACATATTTTTGAAGGATAAAAAGAATTTACATAAAATTGAGTACTTTTATATATTGATTCAATCAATGCATTTTTATTATTTAAAATTTCTATAAAATTATTTTTTAATGTTGATATTTCTATTCATACTAAAAAATTAAATATTAGGTTCTAATATATCTCCATTTTCATTATTCTAAGTGTTGCCTATAAAAAAGATAGCAAATGGTTACAATTTATCTAAAGAAAAATATATTCTAAAATATGGGGGTATTAAATTCTACGTTACTTAAATAAATTATATCCCTCTAATTTTAATCTTTTCAATCAATGATATAATATTTAAAAATACATTTTTTGAAAACCCACTTTCTCTAGAGGGAAAATGAATCTTCATTTGAAAAAGGGAAGTAGGAAACATAATAGTTACCTAAAATAACACATAATCGGGTTCCAAGATAAGATGAAAAATTATGGGTAGTGAAAATATGGAGATTATAGAGGTATAAAATTTCGAAATAATTATAGTGAGTGATGGATAAGATATTCATTTGAATATTAATTATAAAAAAACAACAAATCAATTTGGTTAAAATGGCCATCATTCCCTTATAAACAATTATTAAAAGGAAATAATTTTCATCTATAATTTCTTTTTTACTAGAGTTGAAGAATATTTTTACTGTACAATATATTAAAATATATTTAGTTAATTTATTTAAATCCATAAATTTAATTTCATCCATTGGCTTTGTGTTTCAATTAGTTTATTCCTCATTTCATCCATATTACAATGTTGAATGGAATGTATGATTTTTTCACGAGAGAATAAATCAAGTTAACTTTTAGTGGATTATAATATTTAAAAAATAATGATAATTTAATCCTTCTTTCTCTAAATATTTACCAAACCAAAATGGTTTTTGTATGTTATCCAATATGGATAAATATTCATTTGCTTAAATGATAATACAATCTCCAAAACATCAAAAATAATATCCAAAGATCAATTTAGACCATTACAAAAATATTTAACCTTATTAATCCTTTAAAATGTGTTTGAATAAAATCAAGACAATTTTTTTGAAAAAATGGTGAAAAAAGTTTCAAAATCATGTTAAATTTAATCCCTAGACAATATAATGTTTATCTTAATTTCATATAAAAACATGTGAATACCATGATCATATATTGTCCTACAATATTATAATAACCTGTATCACCATAACTACTAAATGAATAAAATATGATCCTAAAGATTAACTATATATTTATTCCTCAGATAGAATCACCAACTATCAAATATATTCATTAAATCCAAAAATCTATGAAAGTTGTAGCACCCCAAAAAAATTATGGTATGTTTCTCTTAAATAAAATGTATTCATTAGGTAGCCTATATTTCATGAATCAATGATCCCCTATGAAACAAAACATGGTTACTTATAGGTGATATCCATAACTTAGCCACTAAACTTAAATTTACCAGCTCTGTGATTTGAGTTTTAAAAATCTGATATACCCGGTTATGTTCAAGAAGAAATTTAGAGTCTGATAGAATTAACATAATTTTTGGTGAATAGTAACCTACCCATATGAATATTAACCTACCCTTATTAAAAGTAACTTACCCTTATGAATATTAATATGACTATTATGAATGGTATCCATACCCTTGAGTGTATAAATGAATTTAGACACTCTAAAGATGAAGATGATTATTCTAAGTGTATATATTTCAATTAAATAATGATTTAATTAAATATTTAATTAATCGTACTTAAAAAATTATTTTTGAGAAATGGACTTTATTTTTGGATTCTACATGTCGAAAATTGGTTAGAATGAATTTTTGGAATTTTTCCAAAATACATGAATTTTTGATGAATCGTGACATACCATAAATTGACAAATTAAGATATATACACTAATTATTGAGTAATGTTTGATGTACTGCTGATGTAAGCACACTTGGTTCGGGATCACATGATAAAATTACTATTTTTGGTCATGTAATACTCACTATTACTTGTCTTGAGGGGAAATAATAAATTAATGGGTTTTATATTAAGAAATCCCCTCTCTCTTCTCCACTATAAAAACCCCCCATTCACTCCCTCTTCTCCTCACTCCTCTCATGCCTTGTGCCTTTCCAATTTTATACCCAAATCACTCCCCAAGATTCTCACCCACATACAAAATCTCCTAGCCTCTTCAAAATACAAAAACCCCTCCCCTTAAGAGGATCTCAAAGGAGGAAGTCTCAAGAGGTAAATTCCTCTTTCAAATCCCTTCTTTTCCTTTTAAGTTATTTTTTTGTTTCTTTTCTCTCCTCCAGTCACCAAAATAGTATGATAAATCCAGTAACATACATGTACTAGAATTTTTTCATGCTATTGGTATATATTAATTTATCTTCTCTCCTTTCTCCACTATTATTTGAATGAAATGAAAGTACCGTTTGAGATGTGCTAATTTAGCACATTCAAGGACATTAGTTTATCAATTTCTATTATAATCTTTAATTCTGGTCAGTAAACCATTTGAGTTATGGTTGAAAAAATTTATTAATTAATATATCATATTTTTAGTTCTGTAAAACTTTTGTACTCAATGTATTATGTTATGAAGAAAAACATGTTCATCGTAATCAAACCCTCCGATTAACCAAAACGGTTATCACTAAGGTTATATGTATAATATTTCGAATTCACACTAAGTAACAAAATTAAATTTGAAACCATGTAATCTTCTACATGTTCACTAATAGAATATAACTTCATTTATGGACAACCACATCCATATTATATATTTATCCGAACGTGAATTTAAGTGAACATATCATTTAAAACCAAGTAAACAAACGATCTCGAACAATAAAATTGAAACTTATAACCAATCAAAAAGTCATCGAATGAACTAAAAAGGATTATAATAACTTAATTAAATATAAAATAGGTTCTGGATTTATGAATTAATAATCCTAATTTGTTTATTTAGTTCTTTATTAACAAGTCAAGAACACCGTCAAGCATAAGGTAAGGGTTTCTTCATCTCACTTCCATTTTCGAGAGATTTTCCATATTCACTTCTAATACTTTTTTATGGTGTATGTGTATGGACCATTGATTTCAAATATCATGAATATCATTATCTTCAAGGTATTAAATCTATAATTTTTATATTATTAATTTTTGGGGCATATGAATCGTTTGATTACAAAGTGGTAAGGGATTGCTTAACTCAATTTTCATTCTTTGAGTTAAAAATCTATTTCATTTGTTACATTGTTCCAAGAATATGTGTTAATTACCAATGATTGTTTTATAATATATATCCATTTATATTTTGTGGATTTTTATTCATCACACATAAATACTTCATTGATTTATCATCACTCAAATGACACAATCTTTGTAAGGGATCCTCTCTCTCACTTTTATTCAAGAATATACCCTATCTTGTGTGCTTTTGTTTTTAATTTATAATGATAGGGTATGTTTTTTCACCTCCCCCATACTGCCCTTATGATATATATATATATATATAATGGGATAACCTTTTATCTCTCATTAATCCCGCTCAAGAGAACTCATTACTATGTTGAAATGTCTATAAGGGGTTTTTATCATCTCACTTTCAATTCTATGGGATTTTCATTGTTCACCTCTTATTTATTATATGTGGTATAAGAGTAATGCCATTTGACATAGGTTATAATATTTATCATTATAATCATTATATTTTGTGACTCTATTGGGGGATATTAACTTTTTTTCTTACGAATCAATTGAATACAACATGGTAACGAGCTTTGTCTCAATTTTCACTTCGTTGTGACTTTCTTAGTAATTGTGCACATACTCTTTATTATGTTGTGTACATACTGCCCATTTGAGATCAATTTTCAATTGAAATTATATTCTATTCAAATATCCATATTATCATATCATGGATATTATTACAGTCTAAGCTGTATACCATTTTACATACGATATTTATTTTGAATGTTGTGTTGACAGTGTGAATATTGATGAATATGTATCGTCTCTTATATATGGTTAATTTTAAATTCATATTGCTCATGTATTGAATCTATGTATAAGTAATTATCGGATTTAGAGGTGGGTGGGGCCCACTATAGCCCCTCGATGAATTGGTAGGTCTCATGAGACAAAACAGTTTGGTAACATACCCTTCAAGTTTGTTTCAAAAAACAATCAGATGGGTTTCTACCCACAAAACTAAACCATTTTTACGGTATTATGGTTCATGTGCCAGATAAATGACGTCAAATTAATAAGAATTCTCTTTATTCATTTTCATTTATTATTATTATCCATGTGGTTTTAACTATGACAAAATCTGTGGATGTAGTTTCATTCTCAACTTACGAATGGAATTAGTTATTCATTTATTCACTGTGCCATATTGATTACGTCAGATTGATTGCGATTCACTTATTATTGTACTCATTATTCCGCAATTTTTATCCC
This sequence comes from Viscum album, assembly GCA_963277665.1. Classification (NCBI taxonomy): domain Eukaryota; kingdom Viridiplantae; phylum Streptophyta; class Magnoliopsida; order Santalales; family Viscaceae; genus Viscum; species Viscum album. The sequence continues at coordinate 88,776,885 of OY728132.1, forward strand.
TTACTGAGAATTTGAGCTCACCAAATTCATTTTTTTCTTTTAACAATTGACAAAGAGGAGATCATTTATTGAGTTCTTGTGAATGCATTTTTTAGTTTTGTTATGTATTGTATTTTGAAACCTTTTCCAATGTAATTTGTGTTACATCTATGTATCTAGTTTCTTCAAGACTACCAAAATGATTATTCCTTATGGATTTTCATTCCTTCTAACCGTTCCAATATCACAAGTAATGCACCAGCTCCAGTCTAGAGGGGTCGGGGTGTTACAAAAGTTCACCAAAGATATCATAAAGTACATATTAATCAAATCCATAATCAATTTCACGGTCAAGAATAGTATTCAATTTACATTATGAATATCAATATTATATTTTTTTCAAATAAATGTAATTATATCTACCTCAAGAACATCTTAAGGGCTATCTATCTAATGATATCTTGTTTTCTAAATATATCACCTTACCACTAGATCATATTTCAAGTTTATAAATACCATTAAACATATTATTTCATATCAATAATTAAAAAACAATATGGAAAAATCATTAGATGTTTTATTATTCTAATAACTATAATATCATTGATAATAAAAATTTACAACTTAATTCTCAAATATTTGATGGTTGATGAGTAAATAAATAAAATAACTCGAAATGTTTATCAATACCATTAAAATATTGTTTCATATCCATATTTAATAAAAAATATGTAATAATTGTTAGATGTTTCTTGATTCTTATTAACATAATATGTTTCATAAAAAAAATTATAACATAACTCTCAAATATTTGATGGATGATTAGTAAAAAATAACATAATTCAATATGTTTATCAATACCATTAAACATATTTATTTCATACCCATATTTAAAAAACAATATGGAACAATCAATAGATGTTTCATGATTCTTATAACCATAATATCATTGATAATGAAAATTTACAATATAACTCTAAAATTTATAACATAACTACTTCAATTATTCAACTTCAAATATTTTAATAACATTGATCCATATTTTTTGAGATTACTAACAATATTAATTACATTAACACTAGATCATATAAGAGATTATCAACTATAAAATAAATCAATTTACCACTACATCACAGTTCAAGATCATCAATACCATTGAACAATATGGAAGCATCACCTCATATGTGCTTATTAACTATAAAATATATCACCTTACCACTATATGAAATTTCATGTTTACAATACCATTAAATAATATAGAATAAACACCTCATAGGAGCGTATGAACTATAAAATATATCACCTTACCACTAGATCGCATTTCATGTTTATGCATACCATTAAACATATTTTTTCATATCCATATTTAAAAAAACCATATGAAGAAAATCATTAGATGTTTTGTGATTCTTATAACCATAATATCGTTGATAATAAAAATTTATGACATAACTCTCAAATTTACAATATAAGTAATTCGACTTTCAACATCAAATATTTGAATAACATAGATCATTCATTGGTTTAGGAGTTATCCCTTGGATTTGGGCATTGGATTAGATAATTACCAAAGTTACCCGTAAAAAAAATTAGCTATAAATGTTACCTTATGATGTGTTTTATTTCCCTATATTTAATTCATTATTTTCCCCTTACAATTACTTATTCTGTGTCCTTCTTTTCTAGGGATAAAACATTTTCCCATCCCATTGAGTCATTTCCCTGGGTTAGTCTTCCCCCATTCTTAATATATAGATTGATGAATATTATTTCCTCTATGTTATTCTAGAATCTAAATTATTCTATTATTTAGTTAATTTAGCAACTTACATATGTTTTGGTAGTTAGTAGTATATAAATATATCATGTTAGGAATAATCCGAATAACTCAAATTACATCTCTATTTTCATTTGTTTGTCATCATCCATCAAATTTAGTGTTAATGCGATTCTTCTAGGTTCCAACAAATGAAAAAACAAAAAAAACATAGTGTGAGAAATAATAATTATATTGTGTTATCATGTACTCATAAATACTTATACTCTAGATATATAATAATTACACCTTAATTTCAATATATTAAACCTTAGGTTTATCCTACACTATCCATGGTCAACATCTATTCAAATACATCATAATTATTTATAAAGGGAATGTAAATAAAACCAATAATATCCATTAGTAGTGTATAGATATGTGTATAGTCCTAGTCCCACTCATCTTTCACCACTTTTGATTGAGTTAATACCCAATACACCCCATTCAGTGTTGTTTCCCCTATGTGTGTCTATGAGACAACCATATCCAACTGCTAGTATGCAAACACAGATATATTGTTTAGGAATATCAGACTCCTTTCATTACCATATATCAAGAATTTGTCATAGTCATTATATTTTCACAAGGTTTCTCATAAATATTTTCTCATCCTAGTCTCAAAAAGTGATCAAACTATATTTTGATACTAATAATGGAATACAATACTTTTCATACATAATAACTATTTTTTATTTTCAAAATTCTATTAATTCTACTTTATAAATATAAAGTTTTAGTGAATTTGGAAACAAAAATATGTAAAAAACTTATTCATAAAATATATACTTTAATTTCCCTTACGTTATTCAAAACTAACTTTTTCCTTAGACATATCATACAAAAAACATTTATTTATAACATCATGAAATGAAACAAAAGAAATAGTGAGATCAGGTTATTGTTAAGAGTAATCCTAAGATATATTAAAAAACTACTTTTTGTGAGAATAATATATGAATAAGTGTATGAGAACAAAAAAAATTAGTATAATCGCATCTAATTTGTGAATGTTATTTAACCAAGAATTATTTCATAAGGTTTTTTCAATTAAAATATATAAGTCAAAAGAGTTTAGAATGATAAAAAATTAATAATATTCTATGAGAAAATATCATAAGAAAAAGCCATATGTTCATTGAATTCACGTAAGAATATAAATCATTTCCTTAGTCCAGTTTCACTCCCAAGACTATAATTGTGGTAAAATGGAAAAATAGGAATTATTACCTAAAAATTTTGGAATTATTATTAGGATTAAATTCCAGAAAATTAACTTAATAACCTCATATGAACTTATTAACTAAAAAATCTATTATGATTTTCATGACTCTATTTACATTACCAAATTCATTGGATGAAAATAATGGACTCACAATTCTTTGTATTAGGATGCTACAACCTATCATTAGTTAATAATATGACCACCCTTTATTCTTTTATATCATAACCACTCATCCATGTTTTATAATAAAACCACCATCACATATTTCTAATCCATTAATTATTATGATTTGAGATCATGAAGATATTTATCATTATATAAAAAATTAAACATGGAAAATAATGCAGGTTTCATCAATATTTCATCACCATAATAATAAATTATTCTATGAAAAAATAAACTGGAGAAAAATTTGATCACATCCAAAGTAAATTATAAAACACTTCAAAGGATGTTTTCATAAATTAATGTTACATAAAAAATCATTTAATTATTTCTTGTGGAAAACACCCTTTTAATTTTGTAATAAATTATTTAAAAAATTAATATTACTACAATTTTAAGGGGTTTTTAACAAAAATGAAAAAATTATAGGCAATATTCAAAGTAAATATAAGTCATGAGTGAAATAAATCCATTAATATTGTGAATGTTAAAAGAATTATTCCGTCCACATTTTTGGTAAATGGTTAAAACAACCTCATTTAGAAAAAATAAGAAAACTCTTTTAAAAAATTATTAAATAAAGATAAACCTGGGTAACAAATTAATTTAATAAATTATTACTCAATATCAAAAACATTCTTGAAAATATTTTAAAATATATTTGGAGATGGAAGAAAATATTACTGACTAATGATAGATATAAAATAAGATTTATTTAAAAAAAATTTCTTCATTTTCAGTACTTAAAGGGGGAAAAATAGAATAAAAACATTATATCAATATAAATAAAAAATTTATAAGAAAATAAATAATATTTATAAGAGATATATCATATAATTTTATAATAATAAATTTATGCATATATACTCATAAATAAAAAGTGACCATAAGATAAAATAATTTCTACTTTGTCAAACATTAATTCACAATTACATTAAAATGAATAAAATAATATGAAACGATAGAAACTATGAAAATAATTATATACATGATAAAACATATCAAATTGGAAGTAGATATGCATAATAATATAAGAAAAGTTTATAATCATAACTTATGTCCCAAAGAATACATTTTTTGATGGTAAACCCTTACCACTTTTCTAAATTTGGAATCAAACGCTATAGGATGAAAGAATTTGAAATATAACTTTAAATACCAATAATTAAGATGTGTCTATGAAATAATGTTTGATAGGATTATTATATACACATTAAAACATTATTAGGTTCATGATATCAAATATATATCAAAAAAAGATGAATAACCCTTACCACTTTAGTAGTTTTTGAAATGAAAGTCATTAGAAGAGTTAAAATATTTTGTTTATATAAATACCATTAATTAAATTATTGATTTTTCCAAATTAGACATTGGAGATTTATATAACCTTTAAAAATAATAAATTATTATATACCAGTAATACATGTCTCAATGAAGAGATATATATAAGAAACAATTACCTTATATTCAAGTTGATTTATTAGAACTATATAATTCTGTATAATAAATATATATTTATAATAATTAAATACACGATTCATATTCATATATATAATAACATATATTGTCAACTAATATCATTTCTTCAACCGTTTATTAACAATTTTTCATTTAAAGCGTAATGTCTGTTGTCAGCTGTATCATTTTTCATGTATGTTATAGTTCGTAAGATATAATACTTCAAAATTGATCAGGGTTACACAATATAAATAATGTTAATAATTTTATAAATATTATAAATATTAATTATATAAAATTTTAAATTCATTCATATTAAGAGGTTGTAAAAAATGATTTAAATAACTTTATGTGGATTGTAATATATGCATACACATGAGTGATCTTTTCACGTTTCAATGGAAGGAACGAAATAATTTTAAATGTTAATTAACATTTATATAATAAAAACTAAATCATAAATATCATATATTTTCATTAAATACATACTTATTACTATCCTAGTAAATTTGTAATTATAAATAAATATCCACAATTCATGGAGGTGATAGTCCACCCATAGGCATGAATGACATTTTCATTTACCATTGGGTTTGAAGTTTATATCGTAGGAAAGTTAATTTAGTTAAAGAAGATTTTTTTGTATTTTATAAATATCATATATAAACAATAAAACCATTATAATTATCATCCTTTAAATAAGGTGATGGAAAGTGAATCGTATCGCTTCGTGGAGGTTGTAGTCCACACATATGCATGATTGATACTTCCATATCCCATTTTTCAATGAATAGGTGGGAAATAGTTGTAAAATCAGAATAATAAAATATTATTATATTTATTATACATTATTAATAATGTGTTTATGAAAAAATTTATGTTTTAATAATGTGTGTGATTAAATAAAATTAAAAGAGCTTAGTTAACATCTATAACTCTTTTTTGAGATACCACATTTGGTTTACACCTTAATCCTCAAAGGATTGCTTTTAAGAAAAGAAAATAATCTATAAGTTCAAGGTAAGTATTATAGGAATTTATTTTAATCGGTATTGTATAATCTATTAGTATCAAATGTTGTAAATAAGGGGAGTAGGAGAGGTTCTCTTTTATAAGCAAGGGGAGAGATAGTGATGGAATTTCATTAAACATTTTAGATTATATAATGTCACTTTAGGGTAATGTGGCTCTAAATTAAAAATTATTTGAATGTATTACAATAAAATATTTAAATATATTTAAATAATAATAATTAGATAGTTATGGGTGGAAATCCAACCATTATCACTTGGGTAAACCACATTGGCAAAGCTATTTTAAGCGTAACAATACAGACATGTTTTTTCTATTTTACTAATCACTATGAAATAGAAATATTTTTGGACCGATTAAATTATTTCAATTATTATGATATAAAATATCTAATCCGTTTTAACAGAATCATTTTCTATAAGTGGCAGAATTTGATTTTAAATAAGTGAATAAACCTCAATGAAAACTAGATTTTAAAAAAATGCATTCTTAGTATAAATATGGATTACATTCACCCCTATCCTATTAAAAACCCTAAAATTATTGATAAAAAATAACTAAAATTATATATATAATTAAAATAATTAATCAATTGAGATTAATTTAATTTATTAAGATAAAAACACATTTCAAAAATAAAAACAATTTTTAGAAAAATTTATTTTCAAGCACGAAAATTATGTCACACATATATCATATATGGTTATTACTCATATATAATTAATTGTAATTTTTTTAAAATTTTTATTATGTTAACTAAAAAAATTCAAAAACATTTACTTTTACATGAAACATTATGATGTTTTTAACAAAAATAATTATTTTTTAGTATTCAGGGAAAAAAAATATATTTAAAAAAATAAAAAAAAATTAATTAAGATAATATTGAGAAAAATAATTTTAAAAAGATTTTAATTTTCATCATATAAAATTTTAAAAAAATTTATAAATTATATTAATGACCATTTTCAAATTCAATGAAAATAATATTTGAAGAAAAAATATTTCTAATGATTAAAATTAATTTTTATAAAGATAATTACATATTTATAATGAATTAAAAAATATTTTTACTTTAATGAAAACATTTATAAATATTTTTTTCATAATTTTTATATTCATATTCATATGTACAATTTACGGTTTAGGTTATGATATATCATGGTTCCATTTTTTCTCTGTGTTTCATGTTAAGTAAGAATTATAAAAATTACTGTTTTTAAAATAAAAATATATTATAAAATCCCTTAGTGTTACAAATATGATTAAAATTAGGTTATTTAGGTATATTTTAATTTACTAAAATTTCATCTGAATACATATTTACATAAAGGGGTACCTATGATGAGTATGTATGCTTGATTTTGTTACAAACCTATATTAGCATTGTTATTATGAAACTGTAGGATTCTACTATATCTTGTGTTCTATATGTAATTATACCTTGATATAGAATATATTTAGTTTTAGGCTTCCAATGTTGGTCTGTCTCCCCCATGGATACAAAACCTTGTAGTCATCGCATTCTTATGGAAAGAAAACCATATGGAACTAACACTCAATTGGTTATAAAATAAAGGGAAAATGGATGGCACACTTAAACAAAAAATTATAGAGATAGAAATTATGATGGGCTATTAGGTTTCATTGTCTCATTCCGATAAGTATTTTTTCATGATTCTTGTATCAGTGTTTCATTACAAAATTATTCAAATTAATCCTTTATCTAAAAATGTGCATTGTTTGATTTGTATATGAAACTTATATATTTTAAATTTAATGATATAAATTCACAAGTTCTTGTTATTTATTTTGATATAAATAAAACTATCACTTTTATATTTTTTATCCAAAATAGAATGAGATGGTTTATTTTATAAAGGTTCTGTATTGATAATGTTGTGGAATCCTACTGGAATTGTTATAACACACCCCACATTGAAACATTAGGTTTATATATATTTGGCCACATATGATATAGGTAATATAAAAAAACAACTATGAAATAAGAAATTACTAATGGTTATGTATGGTGTTTTAAGCAGTGATAATTTTAAGGATCTTTTTTCCACAGGGAGATGGGTATTGAGGAATGTATTTTGTATTTTTATTTTTATTATTCTCAACTACTCAACTATGATGTCTTTCCATCCCATTACTCCTTTATTTTTAGACATGTTTTGGTTTTGTATATATATATATTTGGTGATTATGAATCATGTGGATTATGATTTTTGTCATTATTGTACTATGTCACCTATTATAAGGTATGAATTGTTTAAATTTTCACAAAACATGTGTTTTTGATGGTTTTAGTATATTAGAGGAGTTATAGGAGGCTAGAGTCAATTATTTGGAAGATTAACTTGATATGGGAAGTCTTCCATACATGAAAAATTACACTGGGCACTTAATGGGTTGTTTTGGTTCAAATTTTTCACAAAAAAAAGTGTCGATGGACCATGTAGGGTCACTAGGTAGCTGATGTTGCGGCGGTGGGTAACTAGCAGGAAACCATGTACCCTGTGATATTTGATCAAGTACCTGATAGTCAAATATTATCTTTTTATTAAAAAATTAAAAAATAAATTTAATCAAATTATATTAAAAATTACATACCCCTCATTCCCCTAATTTATGTCGCTCTACCACGTCCCATTTCTTTTTCGGTGTTTCCACCTCCATGTATCATATCACCTAAATTGTAGTTCAGAATAATGTTTCTTCAATAATGGTAGATCATTTGAGGTAAAAAGTTTACTCCCATTATATTATTTCTCTAATTATTACTGTTTTTATCATTTTCCCTGATTATTTCTAAATTTATGGATTTTCATTATATTTTAGGGAAATCATTTATTAAAGATGAATCATACATCTAAATTTGATGAGTGGGATTTTATAACATTAGGGTATGTGGTACCTAACCTTTCTCAATGGTTTATTCATTTTTTCATGATTTATGTGATATTCATCCCTGAAAACCATTTATACATAACCTAAAATTAACAAAATAGTATTTTTTATCTATTTGAGTGTGGGTATTCATTATTTGGGTATGTAATGGTTTCCGAAATTATGTAACTAAATTTTATTGCAACCAAAGGCTATTAATTCTAATTAAAGTATTCAAAAAAATGGGTTTTTGACCTAAAAGGGATACATCTTACTAAAACCATAGTGTAGAGGGGAATGAATAAGTTTCTTTAGCCTCCTTAAGTAGGGTATTTTTGTGAATAAAAGGGTTTTTCTTGAGGCTTGAGTTGTATAGGTCATTTTAGTTTCCTTTGATATTTTTTAATAGTTTTGTTATTATATAGGGTGATTGTTCCATCTATACTGGATTATGAGTATCTGAGTAGTTTGTAACATTGTTTTGGATATTAGTATCTTGTAGGAATGTGAGGACTGACCAAACTCAAACATAATGTGAGTTGGTAATTAGTTAACCATAATATTTATTTCTGATATTATGTTTTTATGATATTTAGTTTTCTATTATATGTTATTTATGTTGGGGGTTGAAATGACTAATTATGATAATTATTTATGTGTTAGATTACATTTCCACATACCTATATAATTTCTTGAGTGGGTAATAACCTACCTATTCACTAAGTGGTTTCCTATAGCACCATATTAAATTCCCAAAAATATTGGTGGATCTTATTTTGTGGGATGACATTATAATTCTTAAATTAGAGATTTTAGGGGATGAAATTTAAATTTTTTCCATTAAATATTTGATAAGGTATTATATGCCCATTGTTACCCATAAGAAGGAGGCACAATTCTTATTATGTGATAATTTCAAAGAAGGGGATGAGATACCCATATTCACATGAATACTTTTGATGTTGAAAGTGATTACCACTCTAATATTATATCTAAAGGCAATGATGGGGTTTAATCCTTATGATTATTTCCATGACTAGTGATGTTTTGGTCATCTATAAAGTTGTAGTTGAGATGTCATACCGGAAGGTGTGTTATTTATTTAAGACACTATGAACTCTTATGGATTATAAATGTTAGAATGTTAGGTCTAATGACGTGACTTGATTATTGTGACATAGTATCTATTATTTTAATTTTAATGTTTTGAAAAAATAATATTCCCACATGTTATGGATTAACATGTGAATACCTATTGATGTATCATCCCATTAATGTGAAATTTGTTTTTCTATTGTATGATGTTACTTGTGATATGTTCATAAACCCATTATAGAAGTCTATGTAGTAATATTAAATCTTAGGTGGATTGTGTATCATCATGGCCATAAAATTTCTATTGGTATAATTTTTTGTTATTTACATATGAGAATATCACATTATACATACCCTTTTATTTACATGATTTTAATTTGGAGATTGTTGTTTATGGTCTATTAATTAATATTAACACCCTACTTGGGACCTCTGTACCGGATAAGATTTCATGGTTCATGATATATGTTAGGGAAAGGGAAGTACATTTTATGGGTGAGATGGAGATAATGGGATGAAGCTAAGGGTCGGGTCTACGTTAGGGTTTGGGTCTAGTTTGGAAATTATCCCGTGTAATTAATTATTTTGGACCTTAATATATTTCTAATTTCATGGGAGGTATAGTTCATTTATTTATGATTCAAGTGACATTAAAATATATCGTTTTATTATTACATGGGATATATTATCTAGTTATTGTTGGCTATTAGCTGTAATTCACATGTTTTTTAAAAAATTATGGTTGAATTTTATTATCACTACATATAATTTTATTTTTATTTTGTATTCTATAGGGTATAGTATCCCCATTATCATCTATTAACCATCACCACTTGTTAGAAATATATAGTACATGGGGAGGTGTTTTTGAGTTATGTATCATGCTAGTTTTGTCACAATAGAGTTGAAATAGGCTTGTGATGCTAACAAGTGGTATAAGAGGATTGTTTCTTTTATTTTACTGTTTTAGAATGGTGGTTGTATATAGGATTTGGTAAGAATTTTATATATAAATTATTCGAAGGAGTTAATATTCAAATCATTTGGAAAACCCAAGTTACAAGGTAAGGTATTATAATAATTGGTTTGTAGTGTTGAAGTTTCATGATTTTCAAAACTTTAACATCTAAGTTCTGACATATTGTTTTACTATCATTCTATGATGGTGAGATGAATTTTGTGTGTGAATATTTTTTGGCATATAGTTTTCTAATGAAATTAAAGTGCTTTTCTATGTCTGAGCTCTCGAGTAATGATATAGGGTTTTTTATTTGATGTGTCGCCAATTAATTATATAGTGTTTTCTTAAACAACATGATGGTGGAATTATATCTAAGTGTTCATGTATTTCTATAAATATTCTTATTTTCTTCAAATGGTTGTTTAGATTATCCTTTTAGGATATTTTTATTGAGACCTGAGATTTTATAGTTGAGGCTAGAGAGAGTGACACATTTTTATGAACCATTTGCTTCCACTATGTGTGTAATACAACATCATGTTTTTCCAATTACTTATTATTCTATCTATTTTATCATGACTTGTTATGGAATCTATAATTGAATGTTTTTTTGAATTATAGTGACATGCTAAAAAATCGACCAATGATTGAGATCTAGGAGAGTATCCATGAAAATACACCACTAGTTATTGAGAAGGATCCCCATTAATTTATATACAATATATTTCCCAACAACTTCAAGAGATTTTGTTACAACATTTATAGTTAATGATAAATGGAGATCTATGATTATAGAATTTTGTATCATATCAAAATAGGGAGTTATAATTTCAAAATCCAAATCTATTTAATATATAGGTTATAAATATTATTAATAGTTTGATGTCAATTCCATGTAGATTTTCTTTTACAATCTTGAGGCCCCCCTAAGAGGTGGGTGATTATTATTATGTATATTCTATGAGGAATAGTTAATAAATTTTTGTATTTCTTAGTCTAGATAGATCCACATATGAAACTATATTGGATGAGTTTTCAGTGTTGTTTCTTTATGAATTTATTAGCTAACATAATGATATTTCATTGTTATATTGTGTTTATGCATCATTTCAGGGTAGATTGTTGATGAGGGAATATAATACTCACTTTGTTGATTTTATTTAGTTTTGTAATATGATTATACAAGATGTTAATACTAATTTTATATTTTTAGGATGGTATTATATATTAAATTTATCCCTCGGTGAACACTTTCTTTTTGTTCATTTTTTAGAGTGCATGAACTGGAACCCCATTATAAAAGAGTTACTTGAAAAAGTATAGAATATATAGTTATTATGGATTAGTTATTGGGTACAGGAGTGAATATTTGGGTAGAAAGAAGTGATTTTAAGTGAATATTTTTGGGTTGTTGATGGAAAATCCTATTAGGACCATGATTTTTACAATCATTTGTGATAGAGAACATTTCTAATCTGTTGTTAATGTGATATGAGGGGGAATACTCAACCAATGTTCCAAAAACTGCATATGGAGTGTGATTAATGATGGAAAATATGATATATAAAATGATTTTGGTAGAGATATTCTCAACCTTATATAAGATATGATGACATATAGGATTATGGATCAAGGAAAGGATCACATGATTAACTAAAAGGATGTAGTTGGAGTTCATTCAAATAATCTAGGAATGAAGGTGATCATGGTTCCTTGGGTTAGTAAAGGTAGTAATGTCGTGTTCAATAGGGTATCCTGGGATCTATAGGATATATAATAGGCTTCTTTTTAGTTTATATTTCTTACATCTAGTCAATTGATGTTGATCACGGAAAGGGACCATCGACCACTAAAGTTATAATTCTATTAGAATGAACTATATTTTTTTGATATGGGTGAATTGTATTTTTTTAAAATCTGATCAACATTTTCAGCAATATATGGCTGATATCCAAGGGTAACAATTGATTTTTGGAGTTTTTTATCATGATCTATGTATAAAATTCTCTAGTATTTCCTTGTTTATAATATACATAGTTTTTATATAATCCATAGGATAGATTATTTTATTGGGTATCAACCACCCATCAACTAATATCATAAAAGGGTATTATTCGAGGCAATTTAGGGTTATTAATATATCATTTTGAGATTTTGGTATTTTAAGGTTGGGAATTCGAGACGTAGCCACAAGAAACTAAGGAATGTTTCATCCTAGTTTTCTAACATAATTTATAGATATTTTGTAATGAGATCGTTATTTTTTTGACCCATTATTGAAACATTTTGATATTTTTTATAAACTATTATTATATTTTCCACATAATAGAGTGGTTGAGTTTATAATTTAAATGATACTAGGTATGATTCCCATATATGTCTTTCATTTAGGTTAAGACCATTAAAGTATAGAGGGTTGGTAGTTTAGTTGGAGTAACAGGAGGAGATGTGATTCATTAACCCAAGAACATATTCTATTTTGTTAAAAAAATATGGGATGTGGATCAATATATTTATATTTGGATTACTAGATTCTAAATAAGGTGGTGGTCAAGAACTGATATCATATTTCTCACATCGTTGACATATTTGACTAACAAAGGGAATCCATGTTGTTCTCCAAGATTAACTTAAGATAAAGTTATCATCATATATGTATAAGGACATATGATATTATTCATAATAACTTCAGGAGTTGTAATGACATATATGTATATTATGATATACAATTTGGTTTAATAGACATACCAATAGTGTTTATATTCGGTATGAATATGAGATTTTATATTTGTATGTGATATTTTTTGGATTTTTGTACATGATTGTTTGGTATAATGATAGTCACAAGATGATTTGGATTTACATATGAAGATTATCTTTTGAATACTAAGGGATCATAATTTAAATGTAATCTTATTAAAGATCCATTTTTTGTATCTGAGAGGTTCTCTTCTTAGGAAACATAATATTAAATGCTAGAATATTAGTAAACCCTTGGAAGGTTGAGTCCATTGATTCATAGGAGAGAGCAAAGAATATTTTCAATATTAATAGCTTCCTGGGAATGCTATTATATTATAAATTTTTTATAAATGAAAACTTCTCATTGGAAACATAGATGAATACACACGACTTTATGTGGGATAAGTTTGTGTTGTATGATCCTTATAAGAGATATTTGTTGGAGTTGAAAGATATTTTGAATTTCATGCCTATTTTGACCATATATAATATGGTTTAGGAGAAAACCTTATATTAAAATGCCTTTGGAATAGAAAATTGAGTATACCAGATTCAGGCTGTTGGTGTATTTACCGATGGATCTAATAAGTTACGACCTCATGAGAAGAAGTTTATAAATCATGATAAAGAGTTGGTGGTAGTAGTGAACACAGTGAGTAGTTGGCATCCTAACCTATTATGTGATTGGTTTATGGAATATACATACAATTCATGAGGAAGATATATATTTTACTAGTATGAACTAAAACAATACAATTCGGTGTTGATCGGGTATAGTATGTCCTTTGACATAAACATAACATATAACCATGGGATATGGAACTTTGTGGATGATACAATGAATAGTGAGGATTATGAAAAAATAGTGTATGAGGATAGAAAAATGCGGTATTTAATAATTTTCTTCACTAAGATACATATCGATGTCTAAGAGTATCATAAAGAAGATAGCATTACATCATTATTAAATACCTATTTTATCACAATGATATTTAAGGAGGGTGAATTGATTGACTGCGATTTTAGAGTCACAAGGAAGATTATATCTGGTGTGAAGCGACAACCAGATTAGTGTTTAGATTATGGTGAGATTATTTATGTTAGTGGCCATATTGTCTTTCCTAAATGAAAACATTATGAGATGATACAACATTCACAAGCCCTAAGATAGATTTTTCCCCATATGATACTAAGAATTATCATGTTTTTCATATATAGTATCGGTGTCCTGAGATAAAATAACATATCATGGGGTCTGCTACCTGATGCTCTACTTGTTATTAGGTAATGGTTGAGAATAAATGGACCAAAAGTCTACTTTATCCATCACCCATTATTGACTAGAAATTTCAGGACATGATGATATATTTTTGGGCAGGGTTGTTATGATTACACAAATTCATCAATTTGGTATGGGATATTGTCATCATATTGAAAATTTTAATTTATTTCCTATAGAATAGGGAGAACCAATCAATTAAAAATATTAGAACGTTATATATCTAGAATATTTCATATTTTTAGGAGGTAAAAGTGGTATTTTTTAAATTTATAACAGTCTATTCAAATATCTCTTTTCAAAGGGGCTATAAAAAGATCATGGTACTTAGGTGAACCAGATCACAAAAACCATCTTTAGAATAATGGGAAGTCCAATTATAATTTCTAAATTCCAGAAGAAATCCTATTTTATTGTGAAATATATTTATGTAGTTCATGTAATATTCATCTTGATTTAGTTATGTTCATAAATAATAAGAATTATTAGAAATCAACTTATATACGGACTTTTGATTCCCTTTTTAGAAGGTCGTGTCATTGACATTTCTGTTAATTTTTGGAAGGGGAGTTATCTATTTTTAGTTCAAGAATCACATTAAAGATTTTTAAGAATTTCAAGCTAATCAAGATGTTTTTAGTGACTATAAATAGTATTAAAATGAATATATATAAATTGGAGATGAATTCCTCAAATTTTTTTGAGGTTTATCTAGTTTTTTGGATATTTTCTCAAGGATTAGGACCCCATAATATTTTTTGGTAAGGGATGATGCTACAAATGTATTAGTGCAATTAAAGGTTTTCAATAGGGATGATACCATGAAAAACCTGTTATTACATCCTTATAGATTCCACGTCATACATGATGTATCTTCTATATCTTGACACAGACGGAACTTCCCCAACCCATTTAAATTGACCAATAATGATTATTCTGTGCTAAGAATAATGAATAATTTGATGAATGAATGATATTTACATTAGAATGGAGTAGTTATATCCTACATGATAAGAATATAATATTGGTGTGTATGCACTGAGAGAACATGCATTCATAATGGGAGACTTGGTAGTGGGATGATCATGTGCGACCACAATGGAGAAATCTGTATATTAGTGACACTCATTGATGAAATTTAGGGATGAGATTCTATTTTGTGTGGATGTTATAACACCATTATTTTTTAGAGGCATGAATTTGAATATATCTTTGTGAAACCATTTATATTTTGATGATTTTATACAATATAAGGAGTTGATGTCTGTCACGGGCTAGTTTTTTAGAAGTCTGACTTGGTGGGGGAGGTTTTTCATTTATATAAGACTACAGTGGGTACCTGATGTGCCCAATAAAAATGGAATTTATAGAATAATATGAATTATAATATATGTATATAATTAAAATAGTAGGTTTGTGTTAATTTTATTTTTAAAACATAGTTTAAAATGTTTAAACAAAAAAACCTCTCCAAGTAACTTTATCAAACTCAAACTCTGTATGATTTTCCGTGTCAGAAAATTTAAACAAGAAACAATCAGATTAAATTAATATGAAAATATCATAGTCAATATATATCCAATTAATCAAGGAATGGTTATGATTGTATTAATTATAACACATATAAAACAAAATAGTATAGAAAGTTGCGTATGATGACAAAATCACTATTACATTTAGTGGAATAGATAAATATGACAACAAGAAAAAATATCAATGTTAAGGTAAGAACGACATACACTATATATTGAAAATATAAGTCTAATAACCTTAAGAGTATGGTATTTAATAATCATGACTATAGTTATCCACCATTTTATTCTTATAATAATTTTGGACTTTCCCTACCAGAAAATCCGTTGTAATGATGACCTGATTATTTTTATCTTCCTATCCCCAATATCCATCGATATGATGATCTGATCAATCTTTATATTTTAAGAATGCCTTGATCTAATGGATTCGATTAACCACCTTCCTTACCCTCGAATCCCTCGATCTTAAAAATGACTCGCATGGATTTTAATTAAATAATCTACAAAGGAAACAACATAACAAGGAATCCTTATAACAAATATATAAATAATTACACCAACTAAGAAGAAGTTTTTCACACCAACAAATCTTCATAATCGAGTAATCTATATACTCCAAACACTTCACATGCATGTGTATTTATAGGTGATCTCCCAATGATCGTATTTCCATGTTTGATGCAATAACCTCAGATAGCTAGCACTTGATAGATAATTTGTTATTGAATTCCTAACATCATATTTATTAACACAATTATAGTGTTAAAGAGATTCATTATGATCGAAATAAGTTTATTATATTCCCTTTATAAACATTAGTCAGTCTGATGGAATTCTATATCTATTTACAATATGATAATCCTTATGATTGTCATTCCAATTTATCAATACCAGTATTTTTTCGATAGTCATAACTTTTGTTAGTATGATAGGAATTAAAAAAAAGTAAAAATCAAGTTCTGATTATGTTTTAATATGATAATAAGATTCATAATCGATATGATTTTAGTAAACAAGAATATAATGTTTATCTTCTTAAAACATTAGAACATATTTTGTGTATGGTAAAAGAAAATGTTTTATACAAAAAATACTAAAACTATTGGGATTTAAACAACATAGTAAAAATGTTATAAGAAAGTTTTTATGTTATAAAAAACTAAAGGTATATAAAATGAAGAATTAGTACATATAACTAAAAAATACCCCCTTTTTGGAAAGAACAATCCCCAAAACATAAATGAAAACAAAACTTAAATAACATACAATAATTTGTTCTTTTAATAACTTCTTATTCAGGGTTATTGTTTGAAACAGAAATTCATTGAGTTTGTAACTCTTCTGAATATGAAATTTAATATAATATATAGTATTTGAATTTTCCTTCCACAAAGAAATATTCTTCCCCTTATAAATGTTTTCCCTTAATGATCATAATCCCACCCCTTAAAATAATATTCATTTGAATAATATTTTATAACTATTAATTAAATATCTCCCCCATTATATTATAAATCAACCTTTTGTAAAATCACCCACCCTATTTTGATGATCAGAAAGGAATGTGAAATAATATGGAGTCTCTTGAAATGAAAAAAAAACTAACAAGATAAAACAATGCATTGAACTATCTAATCATCCAAGAATAAAATGAAAGAACTGAAATCCAATATTAATTGGATAAACATTCTCAAAAATAATGTTTTAGTGAAAATAAAATTCAAACATTATAAAAATTCAAACACTTTACCAAAAAAATACATTCAAAAGTAAAAACAATTCCTTCCTTCTTCATAAATGCTTTGAAAAACACCTTCATCTTCTTGAACCTGCCTTGATAATTCTCTTATTTCATAAAATTTTATTCCAAATTCTCATCTTTAGACTATAGCCCCTAGCATTTTATTTGCTCTATAACCTCAAGACAAAAAATTTATATCACATGATTTCATCCTACTCAAATCCATATATATATATCTCGGATGTTTTTTTACAAAACATTGAAATTCTCAGTATGTTCATCAGTAGAATCTCGAAACTGCCCAACAAACATTACTATGTTTTTTATTTCTATTGATAATGTGTTAATGTATAAAACTAAATAATTCATATGTTTTTTATTTAATCAAACTACTCATCATCCATTTAGATATCGAAATCAATATCATTCGACCGCTTAACCAACTGATTAAATGGTATCATATGAGTCTGAGAACATTCTTGAAGAGTATTTATATATTTTTCAATATGATTCACCAATTATATTAATATTTTTATAGACTTGGGGTTTGTATTGAGACATTTTTGGGATATTTGAAAACATTATTCAATCATTGGAAATTACAAAATAGTACCTTCTCACCTTCTCAAAACAAGAAAACTACATTCAAAACAATTATGAACAATTGTTCAGGAAAAATACAATTATCTAACAACATGTAGGGGGTTTTATTCTAATAGTACAATCTTCAAATTCCTTTCTTTAATTCTATATTTTTTTAGTATATTCTTATCATCTTATTTTTCTATAATTTCCACATTATTATCGGTCCCGGTTTTATCATCATCTTTTGAATTTTAATTTTGATATTATTCCTCTTTCTTTTTCGAGTATTGGGCTTATTCTGATAAAGATTCTCCCTATTTATAAATTAAATATATTTCTTCTTTATAATACATGGAGGGTAGAATTGATGATTATGATTAATCCAATTATTATATTTCAAATTTAATTTCTTCCTCATAAGCCTTCTCCTTCTAAACCTCTTCCTCATCCACCAATTCATTGATTTCTTCCTCAAAATTTTCATATTATTATTATTATTATTATTTATCTTCTGTTTTTTTCTCTTCAAATTCATTATTAATATCATTATTAAGCTCTTCCTTGATTTTTTTAAAAGTTCTCAGGTCATAATTTCCAGGTAACTCTTGTAAATATTATTTTTTAGAAATAACTCAGACCAATTATTCCTCAAGAATATTTTTCATTCCATTATATACAATTGAAGACATATAAACATGAACCAAAACTCTTTAATAAATAACAAATTTATATTCAACTCATGAAACACCTTTGGATAACACAATTCAAAGTCCTTATTAGTATTCTCTATATATACATTCTATCATCCTTGAAATGAAAAACTTAATAATTTTGAAATTGTATTTATCCTACCATGATCCTTATACCATCCATTCCCTAGATAGTAACCACTTGAAAAAAGCCTAAAAATATTACCATCATATCTGAGAATGGAACTAAATACCAGAAGAAAAAAATATAATCAGAATTAGTCCTTAGAGGAGTGTTTCTTGTTAAGAGTATAATAACTAGATAATCGATGTGGGATGTGTATAAACCCTCCACTATATAGGAATCATTGGTCATAGTTTAACCTACATTATATGATTAATGGTTTTGATTCAATGGAATTATGATCAAATGATCAATATTTATCCAAATAATTTATTAAAAAAAATCTAAAACTCATATTGTTTTTAAATCTTTTTTGCATATTGAAAATGAAGTAGATTTGAGAGGGTTTTCACAGACACTAATTTTTTTATAAAACTAAATGAATAACAACAAAAATTAATGAAATACCATAATGAGATTGTGTGGATACTGAAATAATTGAAGATAAAATTTCCGAGTAGAAAGATTCATCAGTATGAATAGTAGGTTCTTATTGTTTTTTGTATACTAAAAAATTTATGTAGCATTGTAATAACTAATTTTTAGGATATTTCAATTAATAAATGTAATTAAGATAGTCAGTAAAGAAAAATTAAGACTATAGTTGTTATAAAAAAATTGATTAATATTTTTTTGAAAAAAAATATATTTCAAAAAATTTGAAACAATAATTTTTTTATGAAATTTCGAGACTAGAAAATTTTGGACGATTATAGTGTCTGAGAATAATTTTTTGGATTCTAACATATACATTTTTATAAAATGGTTGAGTCTTGAAATCTCATTATTGTAAAAGTTTTCAAAAAACTAACATTTTTTTAAAAATATTTTTTTTTTGAAAAACATAAAACATATGTACTCCCCCTATGAAAAGGAGTAACTAAATTTAATAAGATGGTTTGAGAAGAAGTAGATATGAATTAATAATTTAAATGGATCATTCATATATTCTATTTGAAATATACAAATCTATTAGATCTAAGAGGTTTTGTAAAAACCACAGAAAGTTTTTCTTTCATTCCAATGAATTATAAAATTATATTTCCATTAAGTGTATGATCCTCAAAGAAATGGTGGCTTATATATATATTTGATTATTAAATAAGTGAATTTATGGGTTTTTACTTAAATTAATCACAATTTTATTATGAATAATTTTTTGATATTTAGAAAAACTCATGCCAAATTTAGTGAGTTTGTGTTGCATCAACAATAGATGAGCACAACAACATCTAGATACCACAAATTTGGATTTAGTATTGGAATGTAATTAAGTGTTTTGTTTCGTACATGAAAAAAAAAACTAATGAATATAAAAACAAATGGAAAGTTCAAGACTTAATTTTTCAATAAATTCGACATTCACTAAATGTCGTATTCAAAAAACATTTAATAAAAAAAAAATTTATATATGAATTGAAAAAGCTTAAATCCATAGTTCCCTTATAAAAAATCATTTTAGATATTTTAATAGGGAATATTTCTTATTTTATTGATATCTAGTAGGCAATCTTACTGAAAACATTAAAATATGATGACTAGAATTTAAGTAAATTAAGTATCTTATCATATCTTTAAAAGTATTTTGATCAACTAGTTTCCCAAAATCCTAAAGATATAAGGAATTGGAGGTAAAAATAGAATTAAAAATACATTTAGCATTATCTCATCCAAATTTATTAAGAATATATTCTATATACTTATTCCGAGAAAAAAAATTTCCTTAAGGGTTTTTCTGAAATTTGAATCCTAAAGAAATATGTTAACTCGCCCATAATATAAATTTTAAATTCAAACTTCATTATATCTGAAAAGAAATCTATTAAATATTATTGATTTGAAAAAATATAATTTAACCAATATATATGTTTCCAATAATATTATTTTTGTTAACTATGTTTATAAAAGTGGATTGATATGCAACTCCCTTAATGAATTTTTATAACAAAAATCATGTAAATCTATCATACCAACCATTATGGGTTAGCTTAAGAACATTTAATGATTTGGTAATTTTTTAAGTTTAGTATGGATGTTTTTAACTTTTAAAACTAGGGGGTTTTCAACATAAACTTCTTCCTAAACATATCCATTAAAAAAGAACAGTTCACATCCATTTGTAAATGTTTGAAATTAATGAACTCTGAAAAGGATAAACATATTTGAATAACTTCAAATCCAGTAAATAGAGAATATGTTTCTTCAAAATAAATTCCATCTTGTTGATTTTTTCCTTTAACAGAAAGTCTACTTTTTTTATAAAAATTTTGAAATTTTCTCCACATTTATTCTGAAATACCCATTTACTCTAATTAAAGATGTTTTTATAGGTCATTCAACTAAAGTATAGGCATTTCTAAAAACAAACTCATCAATTTCATATTTTATTATTTTAATCTAATACTCATCACATAAAGCCTCATCAGGATTCTTAGGTTCAAATTGCGATAAGAAAACAAAATTTTCAATTTCAATTCTTACGGAACGTCTATTCCAAATAATCTGATCAACATATCAAATGACATATTAATTATGATGATTTCATTGAAAAAACACACTTATTGGGTTTTAAAAAATCTGTTCTTTTAAAAATGGTATAAAATATTCTTCATGAATATATTTAGAAACTAATTATTACGTTATTTACTTAAAAGAATAACTTCCTAACAAAGGTTCAAAATTAGTTTCAGAAATAACATTCAAGGATATCGGTTGAGGTTGATAAAAAATAATAGTCTAAGTATAATTAAACATAACATGTACTATTTCATCAATAGTACAATAATTTATTATTATAAAATATATAATCCTTAGATTTTGTAGAATAATGAAAAAAAATTCCAAAATTGTATTTGAGTGAAAATTATTGTATGTTTCCTTTAATATTAAGGATTAATACATTACGGCCAAAAACAATGAAGTAAGAAACTTTTTATTTTCTTACTGTCAACAATTCAAAAAGAGTTTTATTATGAAAAGGTCTAATTAAAACTCAATTTATTTTATAGTAGGTAGTACTAACCAATTCATCCCAAAAATTATTATCAACTAAGTATTCACTCATCGGGGTTCTAGTTATTTCCTTAAGAATTCTATTTCATATTTTAATAAAACCATTTGGGTGGTGTTCTTGGTAATGAAATTTTATGTTTTATATCGTTCTTACTAGTTTAAAAATAACTAAAGGATTAATATTTCCTTATAATAAAATAAAACCAAGTATATTTAGTGTAACTATAAACTAATACAAATACATAGTATTTTATAAAAATAATACATGTTTCTTAGGACCAAAAAAGTCCATGTACACTAAATGTAAAGCATAATAAGTTGAGACTTCACTAACAGATTCAAAACTGGAATTATTTTGTGTACCTTGTTAAAAAGGGTCATAGAATTTTGAATTATCAAATCCATGTTTATTAATATCCTTTAAAAAACATTCTTAGTCAATTTAGATAATTTTATATGGGTAAAATTTATTAATATTATATTCAATAACCATGATTGATCTTCTACTGCACTAAGGCATGGTAAGCCCTAGATCCTAAGATATTCTGTTTCAAGTGTAAAAACATTCTAATAATGATTGGTAGAAAGAATAAATGTGTCCTTGGAACTATATACTAAAAATTTATCATTCCTAAATTTCAAATTTTAAAATTCATCACATAATTGACTTATGCTTATAATGTTGTACCTAAAACCTAAAAAATTTAAATGAGGAATCTTATAAGAAGAAAAATGTTACCTATTCTGATAATCTCTCCTTGAGTATTATCTCTGAATGTTATTCTTCTAAATTTAATAATTATTATATTTATGAAGAAATATTTATTTCAATTCATGTTCCTAGAACATCCACTATATATGTACCGTATGTTTCTATTGTTATTAATACCCTTGTATTCCTAAAAACCAAAATATTAGACATTCAAAACCCAAACCTCCTTAGGTTCAGTAATAGTACAAAACAAAAAATTTAAGGAACCAGATTCTTTATAAAAATACACTTTATGAAACCTAGGTATTTTACTCTGTTTAAGAATGATCATTTCTTCAAGTTTCCAAAACTTTGGCACTTCGTGAAAAAAAGATCACGTTTTGGTATACAGTCATTCTTACTAAAAACATGTTTTTTACATGTAAAACCTATTTTGGAACTATTACTAAGAGGTTTTATTTGTTTATATATTTTATCCTATTTTTACTAATTATTTTTAAATTATGATAAATGATTTATGAAACTAGTTATTTTCAGATTTTAGTTTTAAAAATAATTTTTTATCCTTATCATTATTTGTTGTAAAAATAATTTTTTTGGAAAACATTTTTCATAGAAACATATTTTTAAAGATATTTTGAAATAGATACTTTTTTAGATTTATTTTTATTAATATATTTAAAATGATATGATATTTCATTAGTTAAAAGGGTAGTCATTAACTCAGCCTTTTCATGTTTAGATTTAGCATTATAATGTTTTTTACAAATCATGAAATATAAATTTTGAAGTACTATTTTAAATCTAGAAACTTCATCATAAGATGGTAAATAATTATCTTTAATTTAGGAAGATTCTACATCAGATGATGTAGAATTTTTATTATTTGGATAATTATTATTTGAAGAAATTTTGGTTTAGGATTCTTCATTGTGTACATTTTTAATGAGACATTTATTTACCATGGAAACATCAGAAAAAATGATTATGTTATTCTATCCATAACAATCATTATTTGATAAACTATAATAATAATCACCACCACTATCCCTCTATGTGTCATAATAGTTTAGATACTTATTTCAATTTTATTTTCAATACATCTGGGAATTCCTTTCAGAATTTAATTTATTTATATCTTTCCACTTCATCATTAAGAAATAGAGTCAGATATGTCCATTTTTTTCGAATTCATTGAATCTGACTTCAGAATTTTTCTTTTCACTTTTATCATTATGAATTTTATTATATCAGTATTGAAAATATTTATTCGTGCTTATATTTTTCATCTTTCCAGAAAGATTAGCTAACTTTTTTCTTAGTGTTCTGAAGAGCTATAATCTAATTAAAGAATAACTATTTTCATTCATGAAGATTTAATAATTTTACCAGCTCTTTGAACATTAAGTGTAATAGTGAAAGATATTCCAAGAGAAACACCTCCATTTTTTCTATCTTTCTCTAAAACTCTTTTAACACTATCCTCTTACTGAATAAGGGGTTTAATGAAATCATGTAGTTTATTATTATTATGATTTCATTTCTCCTCCACAATTTTTCTTTTGATTCCCATTCATTGGGTATAAGATAAATAATATTTTCAACAAGTAATTCATCATCAAGGCCATTTTCACCATTATATAGTAAAATATTTTGTATTTTCATGATCTTTAGTTTTTTATTTGCAACTGATAATCATGGAAGAAAATCAATGGATTGGTTATCTACTCAAATCATATCTCTTCTGGTCTCAACAACTTTAGAATTTCAAATGTTGGTTACTTTAATATTTTCTATATACTATATACAGCTTCACATGATTATATTTGACTATAAATAGTTCTTGTCAAGGAACAAAACAATTTATTATTTACACTATAAATTAATTGATATTTTTTCTTGATGTGAAAATGTAGTCACTTTATTTTCATGAATCTAGTTTTATCCTTTAAGAATTAAAAAATTATTAACTCCAGTAATGATAAAAAATGTTTTTATCCAATCTCTGCATTATAATCAGAACCACTAATTATAGGTGGTCTGTTTGTATTTAGATTATCTATAACTCCATGATTAATACTATCCATATTAAAACAATTGAAACTATTTTCTAATATTACACGTTAGACTAACAATTCTTATAAAGAAAAATTATATATGAAAACTTTAACCACATGTAATAGTAAATATAGTAAAATCTCAACATGTCTATGAGATATAGAACCCTACTCTGATACCTATTGTAGGATCCTAATTATTATCTTATATTTATATACATACAAGAGGGGTATGGGATGAATTTCCTTTAAAAATCTTAGAATAAATGGTTTTAACTAAACAAATCCAAAATCCTCTTCCAGAAACTTTTTCAAAATCTAACATAGTCTAATTATCAGAGTCAAGAAATCAGAACTAAAAAAATTGTAATTAAATCATTTTAAAAAAATTTATTACTATGGATATGATTTACCAATATTTTTATTATTGTAATTAGAGTAACACCGTTAAGAAAAAAATATATGTATCTCCGTACGATGACTAAATCTATATTACATAGAGTGGAATATATTCTTTTGAAAATAAGAAAATCAATATATATGAAAAAGTAAGAATGAATTACAATATATCTTAAAAAGATAACTCTTTTTACATTGAGTGTAAAGTAATAAATAACCGTGACTAAAGATATCCACTATTTAATAATTATGGTAAAGCTTGTATTTCCTTACTAGAAAAGCCCTCGATATACTGATTATATTTTCTCTTTCCCCTTATCGACAGAAGCCCTCAATATGATGATTAGATATATATTCCTATCCTAGTTATTCCTCAATTATATTGATTAGATTCACTATTTTTCAATCCCTATAATTCCTCAATCGTAGCAATTATCAAATGCCAACTATGTTTACAAAATTTATAAAGGAAAAAACATGACCATGATTCCATAGAATATCTCTCTATGGAATTACACTAACTAAAAATGATAAGTTAACACATCCCAATCCTCATAAGTGAGTAATAGATTTAATCTAAACACTTCAAACTACTAAAAATATATATTTTATCTCACAACGGTCATATTTAAGAGTTTTTTGAAAAGGCCTCATACAGATTAATCTTAACAACTCAATTTTATGTGAATCCCCAACATTGTATGGATTAACACCATTACAATTTTAAAGACATTCCTTATGATAGAGATAAGTCTTATATATTATGATTATATAAATTAGTTATTATGATGGACCTCCTCATATATTTTCAATACTATTAATATTATAAGAGTTTCTATGACTTATCAGAACTAATATCATTCTGTTATTCAAGAATTGTTTTAGTATGATAAAGGAAGAAAAAGTGTAACTCCTAGTTTGATTAAAGGTTAACATGGTAATTTGATTCATATTCAATAAAATTATATTAATAAAGAATATACTATTTCTTTTAAAAATAAATTATCACTTATTCTATATACTATAAAATATAATGTTTTCTGCCAAAACATATTGAAACTATTTTGACATAAAAATATAGTTAATAAGTTTTAATAATGTTTTTTTATTTCCCAAAATAAAATTAATAGAAAATTAATAAGCAAAACTTATGACTCAACAAAAGTGTCCCATAGGTGGTCTCCAGGTGGTCGGTGACTATGTGTTGGATACCCAATATGGAATTAGGAACTCTGTGATAGGTGATTTGGTATCAAGTTTTCAGATAATAATTTTTTTACATTTCAAATTTAAACAATTAATATTTTGAGATGATGTTAAAAAGTGTATACCCCACATTTCTTCTGTCTTGGACACTAGACCCCCTCTCCTCTCTACTTTTTATTTTCCACATTCTAAGAATAGATACCCATATTATGGAATGTAATCCCATTATGTATATCATGGAAGATCACCTAAGGTAAGTCTAGAACGACAGTTATTTTATTTTCCAAATATTCATGTTTTTTCAATGTTCATTTAAAATTATTCCCTAATTATAGAATTCCATAATAATTTGTGGAAACCCTCAATTAATGTTAAATAATACAATTTTATTTAATGGAATGGATTATAGTGTATAAATGTAGGTGTTTCCTAATATTTATTGATAGACTTTTATGTTTCCATGATTTGAGTGATATGTGGTCAAGCCAACCTTGTTAAACTGACCCTAAATTAATTATAATTGTTTTATTTCATTACTTTGAAAGTGGGCATGCAACATTAGGGACATGATTTATATCCCTTATGATGTAACTCGAGTCCCATTCCAATGAAGTCCATGTGGTTAAATAAATTATTTGGAATTATAGTTTCTGAAGCAAGAGGGATATATCCCTATTAAGCCATTGTATATAAGAAATAGAATTATTTCCCTTAGAACCCTTGAGTAGAATATTTGTCTGAATAATATGATTTTTATTGTGGCTTGATGGATCTAGATTTTTAGTTTCCTTATATCTTTTTGGATCATTTTTTTATATGTGGTAATTTTTCCTCCCAAATATATTTTGTGTATCTATATAAAAAATACAATGGTTTTGGATACGTTTATATTTTGGGTGTCCAAGGACCGACCTGGATCAGAAATAAAGTGATGAACATGAAGTTAATTGATTTTGATATGTTATTTTAGATTTTTACTATTCTATTATTTTATTGTTTTTTTGTTGCGGAAACCCATTAACAATTTTTCTTAAAATTTTCAGAATAGAAACAAAGTGACACTTACCCCTATAATTTTCTGAGTGAGAGATGCCAACCCATCTTCCTAGAGGTTTCTTATGTCACCTGAAGACATTACCACATATATTAAGGATTATTATATCATAGGGAGACATTAAAATATTTCCATAGATATTTTATGTGACATAATTCCCATTTACCCAATGAAATTCTTGATATATGAAATTATTTATTTTATTACACTTAGATTGGGGGAACATATTCAATTTTGTGACACTTCCATATATGGGGATGTGATGTTAAAATGTACCTAGATTCTTATAGTGTGGTACATGATTCCCACTATTATGTTAAGGAAAATTTAAAGGGAATTTTTTATCTTTTTTAATATTAATGTGGCTCGGGAATCTATTACCACCTATTATTTTGTAGTTAGGATGTAAAACATGCTGGTGTGTTTTTTTCATTTATTCTATGCTTACTAATGGATAATTGAAATATGGATGTTATATCCATTGATAAGTATTTGTTATTGGGATATAAAACCCATCATTTTATTTTCATGTTATGATATGAATACATGCCTACCGTGTTGACATGGGAAATAATGAAATGTTGATTTCTTGTAAATCCCTGACCCTATAAGCCTAGAGTCGGTTGCTTTATTTATTACACTGGTGTGATTACAAGGAATAAAATCCTAAATGACCAACCAGTTTTTCAGTCCTATAATTCTAGATTAATTACATGATACCCATATTATACTGGGAAATAGAAAATAAAACATGATATATAATGAAATGAAATGAAAAACATCCTTGAAATATTATTCAATGATTTCTTCTTCAAAACCCAGGGAAATGAAAGAAAATAAGGATGAGCTCAAATTCTCATTCATGGTTAAGTATAACAGATGATATAATATATTAATAAAGAATAATAAATATAAAAAGGAAAATAACAAAAAAATCCATTTAAATGATTGTATAAGGAATAACCAATATGGGATGGTAAATAATAAAACATTCATACCATTTAATCAATAAACTGATAATAAAAATGAATCCATAAGTAATGTCATAGGAAAATTTTATTGGATAATAATAAATAATTTATATATAATGAAAATTATTAATTATTGGATATCATGTTTATATGAAACATTATACCTTTACTAACAATATCTATTATCATGATAGCTTAAAACATACTGGGTAAAAACCTATCTTATTTTGGAAACTGATTAATCTCATGAGACTGTCGATTCATTGAAGGGATTGGATTAAAAGGTACCCAATCAATCTAGTAAGTGTCCAAATCATTCCTTATATATTGAATAGTTTATTTAGTTGGTGAAAAATATTTCTTATAACCAAATATCAGAATTGAGTAAATGATACAGATTGATAAATATTTACCAAATAAATTAAACAACTATCAAAGTGAAAATAGAATGTGAAAATGGTATATGGTATAAGAAAAAGTAATATCTATTGAATGATAATTTTGAAATTTAGTATAACTATAATTTAAAAATAAAATGATCACAAGGAAGTTATTGTTTTAAGATAAATCTTGAAATCTCAAAAGAAAGCGATATTGAGAAGAAAACTTTTACTACTTGGTAATTTTACATAAAACCCCATAGAGATGATAGTTCAAAGTGAAACGTAAAATAATATTATTTATGAGTTATTAATGATATTAAATTAAAAATATTAATTATATAAACCACAATAATTTCAATTTATGCATAATAAAAAATAAGTCTGAGTGGAATGTAAATTGAGATGAAATCCCTTACCTTGTTATTTTTTTAGTTGGGAGGTATTTAATCTCTTGTAAGGTGTTTTGGGAATTTTTTATAAATTATATCAGAACCATAATAATATGGATAATATCATATATGATATTATTTTAATATATTATTTCCCATTTGTAAGTAATCTTTAATTATTTTCACTATTTTGGATGTTAATTTCCTAGATTATCAAATATTTTTTGAATTGTTATTTTTGTTCTTATTTTGTAGATCAATATTTCATGATATATATGATGAAAAACATGATTTAAATATCATATATATATTTTTTATATATTTATTTAGAATAAATCATAAAATTTTCAGATAGAAAATGAAATTTACTATTCATGGAGATGGTAGGTTGTACGTAAGCATGAACACTGATTCCATTTTCTTGTTGAATTTAAAAATTAAGTGATATATATATATATTGTAATTATAATATAGTTTCTATTTTATATATAAATTATATTTTATTTTCAAACCATCCTTAATACAATCCATGTAATGTGTGAATGAATCACATCCCACTAAGGAGGTTGTAGTCCACACATCCAGAAACGATGTTATCATATACCCACAAAATATAAAGCAAGAAGGTATCTGTTGTAATTTTTTTAGAATCATAGAGATATTATAAATATAATATATATCATATATAAACTATATATACTTTATGATTACCATCCTTTGAAGGTGGTAATGGATGAATGGATGACAATGGTTCACATGATGGTAGATTGTCATATACACGAATGATGATTGCATATCCCTTTTGATGGAAGTGTGTGTAAGTGTACGTCATAAATTTTGATTAAAAGCATCTCAATAAATTTAATAGAATCATGTTATTATATAATAATTATTTAATAAGACTTAAATTTGTGGATGATGAAACAAAACAAATGTTTTTGTCATAGAACGTTATCTTTTTTCGAGTAACTCCTTTTGATTTATAACAAAAGAAATACTAGGTTTTATTAATGAAAAAATTGAGGATTATATTATGATGGAATGAATTTTTGGAGATTATTTTTACATGTTTTGGATGATCCAAATGGTTTGAGTGGGGTGAAAATGTGGGAGGGGTGAGTGCCTTTTTATAGTGGATGAGGAGCGGCATTCTTGAATATTTTTGAAAGTGGGAATTCCCCCAAAATTTTCCCTTTTATAGTTACGCCAATAAATTTACTATTATATTACAGTGATTTTATATTCTAAATATTTCCATAAAATTTATTTTGGACAAGTTTCTACGTCATTGTGGCACCTAAAATTATGTTCTAGTCCCTTTTTATGATAATTTTTCTCTTAATCACTGTAAATAATATTAATTTCTTTCATTAAACTTTTTGGTAAAAAAATTAGTTGAACTTATTATAAATTATAAATTAATTTGATTCGTAATATGGAAACCATTAATCCAAATTCTAATAACAAAATTCTCTGAAATCAATTTAAAATTAAACCTATGGATCAGACGACGAAGTAGATTTTTAAAGTAAAAATGTTCAAAAGTTTTAAAAGTTTTTATATCAAATATCAATGAAAAAACTGATATAAATGACCTAAATTGTATTAATATATGTAAAATTTATTCAAATAAACTTTATAAATAATAAAAAATATATTTTTAACTTATTAATGAATTCGATGAAAAATATGGTTTCAATTACAATTCAATATTTTCATTATTCATCATAAAAAAAATATTTCTGAAAAATAAAAAAAAATCAACGAAAGATAATTATAAAATTATGATTTTAAAATTTATTTTTGTGAAAAATATGGTTTATAGAAGTGTCAAAATTTTTATTTAAAATATGTTCCCCATTAAAATTTAGAAAAAAACCCTTTAGAAAAACATATCTTTTATTACATGAAATTGGTATTGTTCGTATCATATTCAAATCAAATATATTGGAAAAATTTAGAAAATATATATTCAATATACAATATCGATATTTCATTAATATTTTCCTATAATAGTAATTATTTAAATTTATTTATATAAAATTCATTTGGGTCCTAAAAATAGTGGTTTTATAAAAAAATATTCTTTATATTAATTTAGTTTCGATATTTGTTTCTAATTAATTTTTGAAAAATAAATTCAACTATAAATTTTCATAAATTATGCAATACTATTAATAACCACCAATTTAATATCAATGAGATCATTTTTGTTTTAGATAATAATATGAAGAGTATTTTGGAAGATTCAGTCTTATATATAATGCAAGCAATCGAAGACACTCATTGCGTGAATTGTAACAGAAAATAAATGTTGTGTGAATTGAAATATATAGAATAGACTGAATCGATTTGAAATATATATATACACTATAGTACCAAAATATTATATTTCGTAATGTGCTTGGTATTTTGTTTCATAGATGCTACTAAATATAATGTCTCTTTTCTAGAATTTTGTGTTGTTATACTCTCCAAACCTTAAATAAATTTTGTCATCAAAATTTAATGTTGATCATGGTAATTGAGGGTTTTATATTTGAAAATAAACTATTATTAAAAAAAATACACATCATAAATAGGGTTAATAACACATCTTCATCATAATAGTAAATGAAAAATGCGATGTTCTCTACAAAACTAGGCTTTTGAATGGAAGATCAATAATAAATGAATGGGCGTGGAAGATAAATATAACTACCATGTAATAATAGAGAGTGATATAGAACATGTTCAGATGAATTTTGATGACCAAAAAAACATAAGTTAGAGGTGTGAAAAAGGTAATTGATATTATAAAAAATGATGATAATTGGAAAACAATTTTTTCAAAACCCCTTTTCTGAGTGTTGATCAGATATTTATATATATATATGAATGTAAGGAAATGTAATTACTTGATGCATTTTTATCTCATAAGAACAATATTATCATTTGGTTATACCTTTAACTAATTCTACTTATTCTATTTGAGCAAGTTACAAGATTGGTTGAAGTAGTACATAAATCATTAAAACCACATCCAAAGATCAACGCAAACAATTTCATAAATGGTTAAAATTTCCAAAATAATATGATCCACCAAATTAAAATAATTTTCATGGAAGTAATTTGTATTAAATTAAATTTATCAATATCGGTCATGTATTTATCCAATATAATTATCTCCACATCTGGAACATAGTAAAGATTATCTTTCCCTCAACCATATGTTTTCTATGATGATTAAATTACTATTAAACCACATTTCTTGGTACTATTTAACATACGATCACAATTATTTAATGAAAAATAATTCATGTACAATCCTTATATATATTTAATAAATCACGTGATTGGAAAATCATCAATAATATAAACATGTAACATATTTAATAGATCAAAATACATAAGAACATTAATCATTCAACATAGGTTTTGTCGATAACATATACTTGAACTTGATCCATTAGCTTCTTTTAAGGTATATTTTCTTGAATCTTGGGGAATTATTTTTCATATTTCCCTAAATTCTTGTTGTCATGACACAGAATAGTATCATTTTTCTTCTTCCCCATGAATTATTTTTCTCAGTGAAACTTTTCACTACACTTATTAGAAAATACCAAACCTTTCAAGCTTTCCCTATGTTTATTATTTTCATAGTTAACATAGGTTCAAAAATACTTTATTACAATTTTTTCATTTATCTGTTATTTATATTCTTTACTATTCTTCTCTTTCTTCCATTAAAGGTGAAAATAATTGGGTAATTATTTATCCTTATTGATAGCACATAAAACTATTTCATCTATGATGAAATATATGGAGACACTAGTGTAATTCATAGACTTATCATAATCCCTTCAAAGAAGTGATCAATCATGAACTCATTGTTACGTATATAATTCATATCATACATTGAAAACCTTTTAAAGGTCTCTTTATACTCCCCAAAAATATTCTTCATCCTTTTTGTGTAAAATAAGGAATATTATATTCATCTCAGTTTGTATCTCATATAGGAAATATTTATCAAAAAATGTTTCTTTAAAATCTTTCTAATATATGTGTTCTATTTCCTCTTCTTCTATGTTATTCTATATCCTCATCCAACAGTGATCAGAATCGCCATTAAGAAAAAATACCGCAAGTGTAATCTTATACTATTAACCAAATCCCAATTACATGGATATCTTATCCAAAGACTTAATCCAATACTTAGCTCACATTGGGTTAGTTGTCCCACTAAATGATAAGGGCCTCTATCGCATAAAGTTATCATTCATCAATAATCTCATTGTGGAATATATTTTTTCATATGGAAATGTTTATGTGTCAAAACCTGATTATCATTACCTAATATATCCACATGCTCCTTAGTTTAAATACCACAGGTATTGGTTTTTTAATTATGAAAAGCTATACATTTTCCATGAGTTCTGATACCATTCATTCTTGTAGGAACCATTTCTTAAAAATGGCATATACTATATTATCTCATAAAATTATGATTTTTAAATCATAATGTATAATTAAAAATATGGCATAACACTAAATATAATTAAAAAAATTATGTATCATAAATATTAGAACTACAAACATTTGTTTATATGGGGTTATATTTAATTTCAAATCCCTCATAATGGTTTACAATGATAATTTTAATTATCCTATGTGCATCCCTTAGGAGTCTCAAAATAGGTGCACAGTAAGGCCTAATTTCATGTACTAGGTTAAGCTCGAGTCAAGCCTGATGTACCTGTTTAAAGTTGTTACCCCTATTTATATTTTTTCATTATCATGTTTATATATAGAATCCATATAGGGATTTATTTCTAGTAATATCCACATAATATATACCTTACTAAAATTATAGTATGTTTATCTACACTTATCATCAAAATATATATTATAGTTACATTTCCTAATCTATGTTTTTTTAAATCTAGTTCTCGTGGTATATACTAAGAATTATTTAATACCAATTATAACACCTTGACCCTAGAAGACCAGAAATGGTTTCTTAATTTATTAAATCATCATGATTATAGGGAATTATGTACCAATCTACCATTCACTTTAGTATTTTTGGAAAACTAGTTTACATAAATGATACCCATATTACATTTTGAAATAGAAAATAAAAAACGATTCATAATAAAATGAAATGAATAACATCCTTGAATTTTTTTCAAATATTTCATCTTAATGACCTAGGGAAAGGGAAAAATTGTATACTAAAATTCTATATAAGGGATAATTATAGTGGGAGATATCATGAATCAATAATTAATAATCTAAATGGAATGTTAAATCACGGAAAAAATATTCCATTTAACAAATTAACAGAGCACAAAAAATGAATCCATAGATATTATCAAAGAAAAATCTCATGGATAATAATAAGAAGTAAATTCTAAATGAACCAAATTCTTAATTATTTAATGTCATGTTTTCCAGACACATGAAACATTTATCATCAAGATATATTCTCGAGAACATTTAAAACATACCAAGTAAAACCCCATCTGATTTGGCTAACTGATTCATCTCATAAGATGAATAATGCATCGAGGGGCTTGCATTAACATAACCCCAAACATTATAGTGAATGTACAAAGCATTCATAATATATCTAATAGTAAATTTTAATAATGAACAACATGACATATCTTCAAATATCTATTTTCTGTAAAAGATATGGATTTATCAATATTTCACTAATTAATCAAATAACTGTTAATAAGAACAAAATATGTAAAAATTGTTTATGGTTTAGGAAAAAATAATATCTATTTCATTGTAAAATTTATATTTATGATAAATGTAATGTATAATAATTATTATCATAAGTAATATATTGTTTCAAGATTAAGTTAACAATTATAAAAGAAAGTGACGTTGAAATGATAACTTTTAAGACATGGTACTTTTCAATTCAAAACCCCTTTCAAAGTGAAAATTAAAATTCCATGGACTAGGATCTAATCATGATATTTAATGTTAATGGGTAATTACATATACCATATAAAATTGAATTTGATCATAATAACAAATAATTCTCAGATGAATGTAAATTGAGACGAATTCCCTTAACTTACACTTAATTTTAGTTGAGTGGAATTTAACCTACATTAAAGTGGTTTAAAACATGTTAATAACTTATACCAGAATAATAATAATTTTTATAAAATCATAAAAGATCATAACATAATAACTTATTACCCATTTGTTAGTAATCATTCATTTTTTCGCTATTTTAGGTGTTAAGTGCCTTGTTTCTTGAGTATGTTTGGACTTTTTATTTTTCATATTACTTCATAGATTGTTATTTCATCATAAAAAGGATTTAAAACATGATTTAAATTTCATATATATTTATTTAAAATTTATTTATAAAAATATAAAAAATTTGGAGATATGAAATGAAATACACTATTTAGAAAGATGGTAGGTTATAGATACGCATGATCAGTACTTCCAATTTCCCTTTATATTTAGAAACTAAGTGATATATATATATATGTATATATATGTTCCATTATAATATCTATTTTATATATATCACATATTATTTTCAAACAATCATTTATACATTCAATGTAATTTTGAATGAATCGCATCACTTCGAAGAGGTGGAAGTCAACACGTCCACAAACGATGTTATCTTATTCTAAAAAAAAATTGAATGTATGAAGGTATGTGTTATATAAAAATTATATTTGAATAAATAAATTATAAATATAATATATAAAATATATAAACTAAAAATCCATCACTATTCCCCACCATGAAAGTTGGTAATTGAAAAACAAATGACACTAGTTCGTGTGGCTGTAGTCCTTCATACACCCAAATGATGATTGCGTACCCCATTTGATAGGATTGTGTGTAATGTTATGCTATAATAATATAATAAAAACATCTATATATATTAATTATTATGATATTATTATATAATCAATATAAAATATGTATTCAAGGGGTGGATAAATAAAAAAACAAAATTGTTCATTGAAGAACATTACATCTTTTTCAGGTAACTCATTTTGATCTATACCAAAATACAACCTTGGATGGATTTATGAACAAATAGAGGATTATAGGATGATGGGAATGATGTTGAGAGATTATTTGGGTATTTCATGGATGATAAAATGGATATAGAGTTGTTAATAAGTGGGACGGGTGAGTTCCTTTATATAGTGATGGAGGAGTGACATACTTGTGAATTTTTCAATGAGGGAATTACACCAATGTTTCTTACCTTTAAAGTTGTGAAAATAAAAATAAAAATTATATAAAAGGGAATTTGTGGTAAAAATAGGTCCATATATTGCCTCTTAAACATGTTTATTGTAAATTTTTTCCTCTAAGATAGAGGTTTATTCCCTTGTTAAGCTGGTTATTCTCCCAATCACTAAAATTAATTTTATTTTCGTTCACTAATATTTTCTGTAAAATGCCACGTTAAACATATTATATAATATAAAATTTTATTATTAAAATTATTTTAATCCATTTTTCTTAATTCCAATAAAATAAGTGGTATAAATTAATTTTAAATTAATCCCCACAGACAGGACAATGAAACGTATTTTTAAAGTAAAAATGTTCAAATGATTGAAATGTTTTTATATCCATCCTCAATGTGAAATTGATTCCAAAGATCTAAATTGGATTAATATATCTAAAGTTTATCTAAATAAACTTTAAATACAATTAATAATAAAATTTAAGCATATAAATAAATTTGGTGAAAAATATGTTTTGAATTTAAATTCAGTATTTTTTTCCATTCCTCAAAAAATGAAATGATTCCACAAAATAAAATTTAATAAAGCTAAGTTAATTTTCATGTCCAAAATTAAAGAATTATGTTTATTTTTAAGAAGAAGGTATCAAAAAGTTTAATCTTGTTTATTTAAATTAGGTTCACAACTAAAAGGAAACGAAACTTCCTTTAGAAAAATATAACATTTTAATTCTAAAATTGGACTTTTATTGTCATATTCTTATCAAATATATTGAAAACAATTCCAATGATATTTTATTTAATATATAATATATTGGATTAATTAATATAATCCAATAATAATATAAAAAATTAAGATAAAATTACATTGGATCATGAATTTATTTATATAAAAACATTTACTTTATATTAATTTGGTTTCTATATTAGTTTATAATTAATTGGTAAACAATGAATTAAAATATATATTTTCATCATTTTTTATTAATATTCGTAATCTCTAATTATGTTTCTTGAATATAATTTTTATTTGGAAAAATAATTTTAATAGTTTTTGTTAATATTCAGTCTGGAGTATAATGCGAGCCATTGAAAAAACTCATTGCACGCAACAAAAACAAAAATAAATGAAGAATGAATTGAAATATATAGAATATATAGAATATATTTAAAATAGTAATATACTATATATTCTAGATATGTTATATTCCCTTACATGCTTGGTGTTGTGTGTCATACACGAAAACAAATACATTTCATGTTTTTAGGAATTTCAGTGTGTAACATTTCTTATTCAATGACCAGGAAGATGTTATACTTAACCAAGGATGTTACTTATGTGTTGTTAAAACACCAATGGATAATATAAAATTTGGTTAAATTAGTCATGGATTGCTTGTCTAGTAATGTGACTATTTTATTTATTATTTTTTCGATATTTTTTTATTTACATGATATAATATCACACTATAAATGTACTCCTATTTTTTATATTTGAGTAGGGACTCCAATGGTAGTGACCTGTTTTGGTTTTCCCACAACCTACTCAAACAACTTCATACCTGATCAGATTTCAAGATTATTGTCACATGTAATGGAAATATTCTTACTACATATGCATGAGCTAATGATTTTTGGTTAGAGATTAGGGTTGGAGAGGGCAAGGACTTAGTTTGAGTTTTGTATATGCCTACAGTATTTGATTATTTTGGACCTCGTTATATATTATATTCCCACTGGTGGTCCCATTCCTTTTTGTATAAATCATGTAAAATTAAAATAGTTCATGTTATTATAGAAAGGGATAAATTTTCTATTTATACTTGAATATATGTTTTAATATACTATTATATTTTATAATAATGATTAATGTTATTATTACAAATTATTCTATTATTTTTGGGTTTCTGTAGAAAATTGTATAGTCTACCCAAGAATACCTATCAACCCTCACCAAATTTCTATAGCCTATAGTGTATGGGGAGGCACCCATTCAATTTGTAGCAGTTAAATTTGGTCATAGTGGTGGTGAACTATGATAACATTGTTATAGATTGGGTTATATTTATATTTTATGGGTTTTGAATGATTGTTTTAAAATAGGTAAGGTTTGATTATTTAATTTATTTCAAAACTAATTATTTTGAGTTCCTAGATTTACAATGCATTGAAATAACAATATGGGTTTATCGATTTAAATAATTTTTAAAATGTAAACACATGGGGTGAAAATTTTCTAAAACTGAGTAATATTTTTGTCTCAATACTCTTTTTTATCCAATGGAAGTTAGGAATGAACATTGGTCCTTGTGTCAAAATAAATTGTGTTTCATGATAAGGTAGAATGGTTTGGTTCATTACAAAATGAAATTAGATTCTAATTATATATTATGATATTTGGGAAGTTAATATTAATTCTAGATAAGAATTTTAGAACATAATAGGTATGTTATCATTATTTTTGCAATAAACACATTTCATAATGATAATTTTGTTGAGATGGTATATTGGTAGTTTCTATTATTAGTATATTTATTTATTACTATTTATATTACAGAAAATTTTAGTATTTATATATTAATTTTAGGAAAATTCATTGTTTTTAGTTTGGATTCCTTGGAAGTAGACTATTCAACCGAACCATAAAACCCATTTTTAGTGGTTATAAAACGTACACAAGGTTAGACACACACTTTTGATAACAAGGAAGACTCACCATTCTTATTTAAAAATATAGTTTATTTTTTATTTCCATCATATATATTTTTCTAAAATCAATCTTATTTTTTGGATGTTTATGATTTAAATCATTATTTGTTTTGTAATATTGAATCCTTAATTTAAAATCCTTAATAAAATATCATTCCATTATATAATATTTACAGAGGGACACTACTTATAGATGAGTCCCCATGAATCTATTAGAGAAGGAGGTAAATAAAATTTAATTGTATAGTCCTATAGTTTAAAAAAATATCATTGATATTTTCATCTATATTCTTCAAGAGATGAAATGATTAAACGATCCAAGTTTAGAACATGTTAAGGATTGTTCACAAGAGTTCATTCATTATAACCATATGTCATTATAATGTTGAAATAATCCTTTTGTATCTGATGAATATCTAGAGAAAATATAAATTATT
Organism: Viscum album; assembly: GCA_963277665.1. Lineage (NCBI taxonomy): Eukaryota > Viridiplantae > Streptophyta > Magnoliopsida > Santalales > Viscaceae > Viscum > Viscum album. Next base: position 88,816,835 of record OY728132.1, read on the forward strand.
ATTATATTCATAGAATAAAATATTTACTCAAAAGAAATGTTTTCCAATTATATGTTTGAGGGACCGAACTTGAAGTGGTTAGATTCTATCATCCTTTTGAATCTTTATGTGAACTAAATTTAGAAAAAAATTTAAATTCATGATTCATTATTAAATTTATCATGACACTATTACATTGTAAAAGTCACGGGAGTTTTTATACCTTTCTGAAGTCAATAATAAAGTGTTCGAATATAATAATTTATTATATATATTATTCTTTTTTTCTAAGATGATGTAGAATAAGGAATTAAATTTTATGTAGTTTGAGACAGTTCCCTTGCTAAGAATCCAGTCTAAAGTATTCTTCTTCAAACTATAAATATATACTGAGGTGGTTGAAAAATAATTCATGATAGAGACCAACCATGTTTAGATATTTTTTAGGTATGGATCATAAAAATATACTCCCAATGGAGTTAAGATGTATTCTTAGGGAAAAATAGGAACCAGGATTAGTTCATGTAGTGTGGGGGAAAGTAGGTCCCTCATATATCAATATTTTGGAATAATAGAAATTTTTAAACCATGATATTGGGGGGATACTATGGTCGGTTATACATGTGGTTGAATGGGTTATATATAAATATTTTGATGAAAAAAAGATCTATTGATATATGGGGGTGGGTTTTCATATTCACACGGATTATATGTGTTTTTAGATGAAAAAAATAAAATAAGGACTCACCCTATGGAGCATAAAGGCTAAGGAAACTTTTCTTAGGGATAAATCCAATTAATGCGAAAAATTAAATTCATTGACACATCTTAGAATCATCATGAATCAATGTAATTATAAGTTAATACGAATTTCCCTATAATATTTTAGTCATAATCGGTTCCAGTGTGATTAATTTTCCACTCTCAGAATATCTACTTGAATCATGCACATATTGAATATATCATATAAACCTCTGTCAAATGTAATTATGATTTCAACTCATTTATTAATGATAAAGATAAAGTAATATGTTATTCTTCTTGTTTTAACTACTTATCTACTATAAAGATAGCATGACATTTACTCATCCAAATAATGGATCTATTAAATATCATCATATGAATGGACTGGATAGTTGACTTTAATGAAAATATCAATGTTTGTGATATATTATTGTAGTATATCATTACATAAGTGTTTTTTCATTTATATTAGGTAAATAAAAGACCATATCAATTAGATCTGGATATCCTCATTTAGAAACTAAGGAATTTTCATGATGAATATATTCACTTTTATTATAGGTTTATGTAACAAATTTATGGGAGTGATATCCTTATCTGGTAGGAGTATTCCAATAGGCCATTAAGATTAATTACTCTAGATTACCACCAAAGTTAGATGTCCAAATTTCCCCCCGATCTTATTCAAAGGATATATTATATATCATTACATTTGTATCAATAATTGAGCTCAATTATATTCAATCTAAAGGGATTATTTGTCATAGTGTATCTACATGTTTGGATCATCTGACATTTGAAAGGAATCCTGAAAGAATATTACAAATTTTCCATAATTACAATATGTTCAATCAAGCTAATATAATGAATATATACCATTTTCCCATATTAATGGCCACTTTGACTAATTAAAATAAAGAAGGTGTTTTTCAAGATTGACCTATGGTCAATATATCCCGGATATAGATTATGGGAGTCCAATATCTCAATGGAAAACATATAACGTGGATATAGGAATTTTGAATAACATTGGATGTTGTTGGGATTAAAAAAATTCTCATGTGGTGTTTATGGATAATATAAACTAGGTCAACCATTGATACCTCATTTACATTATTATGGTTTTTGGTGAGAATATATCATTTTAATCCAAATCTATAGAAGGGAATGATAATCTCCTAAAGATGTTTTTTGGTAATTTTCAAGACCAACACCTATATTATGTGAATGGTATTTATAGGTCCATGATTTAATTTTATTGGGGTACATAGTGTCGAAATATGGAATTTAAGTTGATCATGAAAAGACAAATTATCATACCTCTTAGGATTTCTTGAAAAATGTATTTGATATATAGATATTTTTCGGTCTAGTATGACACTAATGGGAGTTTAAATTTTTTTTATAACATTTTATAACCTTTGATGAATTTAATTTAAAATGATGTGAAATTTGAATAGAGTTTTAAATTTTAAGAACCATTTAATGAATTAAAATATAGATTGATATCAAATATTGTGCTAATTTAGTTAGAGTTCAGATATTTCATCGTGGTTTATTATGAATAATTAAATATGGTATTGGGTTTCATTCTCACGAAAAGATATTTAATGTGGAATATGTACACTGGAAATTATAGTTTCATGAAATAAACTACCTATAATATGGTTATGAATTGGATATAGTTCTAATTTCATTATAATGATGTTGATCCTAAATTTTTGGTGTGAATATTTTTGTCTAAACTAAACACAATATTTTGAGCTATATATTCTCAAATAATTATTTGAACATCAAACAACAGTTATATGGGGAGTAAATTCAATATTTTTTAATTTAATCTCACTGATAAAAATTTAATGGGTAATATGGTGATTCATAAACACAATAATATGTGGTCATTTTAATTAATAAAATTTTCAACTTGCGAGTGGAACTAATGAAATTTTTTGAAGAGATACACCTTGAAGGGAATAAAGAGGGGGGTTGATGTTTTTAGTTTTTGTTCATTTTTCATATTCTCTTATTATGCTTATACATCTGGAGAAACAAAATAATACTAATTGATTATAAATATAAAGATTATAAAAATCTGGTAGACACAAATTTTTATTCCATATTCTCTGATGATCTCATCTATTTTAAAAAACTATTATGTGGTCACCATTCCACGAGACATATATGGATGGAGGGTTACCATCACTCCCATGGTGTAGACCATCCTCGGGACAAAAATGTATTATGATATGAAATTATTGTATTGGTAGCCATATATCAGAAGGGATATCAATGAAAATGTATTTTTATGATTTAATTTTATGTATGTGACGAAAAATTACCAAAATCCTTCAATAATTATACAACATTCACCTATTCCTACCTTGATGTGAGAAAATATATTTATGGAATTAATTATTTTATTACATTTTATCACATGTGGGAAAAATTTTATCATGGTAATTATTTATTATTTAACCAAATAAACAAATTATAATCTAGTGAAGGATGAAAAAACTATGGATGTATATAAAAATCTATATTTAATTTAAATTCTGAAATTACATGGGGTTCTTTTGGGGAAAATATTTTATAATGTTACCCCATTAAAATATTAATAATTAAAAGTGTGTTAATTTTATTTGGGTATCATTTTAATACCTACTATTACATACTATCATCCTACAAGGGAAAATGGTGAAAATACAAATATTTGAAGATAACCTATGTTTATACATGTTAGATTGGGGGGGTATGGGATACTCAATTATTGTTTATTGAATGTTTTTATAAAAATAGTTACCAATATTTTAGAAATGTGATTCCCAAAAATGATTTATTTGTTTGGAATTTATGGTATCTAATTTTTTTGGGTGATATTAGAAACTACACTATAGTGGGACTAATCTTAGTGCAATATATGGTAGAGAATACTCAATTTATTAAAAAAAATGGTGATATCTATTAGTTTCTATAAATAATACATTGATCATAATTAATGGCCATTTATTTTTATGATTGGTGACCATGTATTCTATAAATAACCTCCCTAAATGGGTAAAATAAGATTAGGAAGAATGTGTAAACTTATGCCAATGTATATATGAAATAATGGAATTATTGAATTATTTGGAATGGTAACATTCCCCTTGGCTATACCTCCTCTAATGAAATTTTATTATTACTCCTTTCATGCATCCTAATATAAAATATTTTATTAAAATTCATTATATGTCTTCAATTGGGAAGAATTGAGTCTTAATATGATATTTTAGTGGCATCACAACAAGGCAGTACTTTTAATTTATAGAATTAGTTATTATAAGGAAACTTAATTCAACTAATATGATTGTTATAGTCATACATAGTGTATCATCATGAAACATGAGAGTAGTTTTCCCATATGAGTGATTAGTAGCCTCACATCTATTTAAACCAATCGTTATCACATGGATACTCTATAGAAATAGTTATATGGTTGAGAGAATTGTGATTCCCATTATTTCACGTTTAGGCATGCTATATTTTCTTATTGTGTTTACCTATTTTTATTATGAGATTTTAAGTAAAAGTATAATGTTTTATGTAAATAATTGGCTTCAAAATTGAGTTACATTTATACCCTAATAATCAATGTAGATGGTGAACTTCAAAATTTGATTACCAATAGAAATGCCTTATTAGATTAATTTTTTTTTAAAAAACACAACTTCATTGTGCACCACCATTTAAAAATAATTATTTATTTAAAATATTCATTATGTGTATTAGGGTCACCATTTTATCTTCATTTAGTGAAGAATTTTCAAGGCTATCAACCATATTTGCAAAACATCCAGATTTTCTATATGGGTTTCTCCCTCTAGAATCTAGAATATTCATGGTAGGTAGAAAAAACCCCTTCTTCTTATCATCTTATTTATTTTAATTCTTAATTATCTATTCTTCTCCCCTCTCGTTTCCATAAAAAATTATGAGTTTTTATTTTTTACTTCTATTTGGGGGTTTTCAATTATAGGGATACTAATAATATTTCCAAGACATTGCCTTATCCTTATTAGTGGAATATCATTATTTTTCAATTATTTATACAGATTATTATAGGTGTATAAATATCAATACAATTTTTTTTGAACCACAAGTGATTTATTTTCATAAGTAATTATTTTATTTTATTAAAAATTATAGATTCTCCTTTTCATAAAATATTCAATTATAGTATTCTTCTTGTTTGTTTTAAAATGATATTTTTGGTGTTTATTACCTCAAAGTTATAAACAAGGTTTTTTGTAAATGTTGCACACATTTTTTTGGAATTCCAAGAATAGTTTATTTTAATTTATTGAAACTAATTTCATTAAATTATTTGGTATGAGTTGTATATAATCATCAAATTATTTTCATAATGTTCTTACATGGAAAATTAATGTTTGTATTAATTTAATAGATTTTTAAAAATATGATGTGGTCATGTCAATATGATCTATTTCATGTTATATGAGATTTTTTTTCATGGGTGGATATTGTACTGTTAATAAAAAAGAGGCTGTGTTATATGATTCAATTTTGGTTATTTATGTTTCTTATAATTTAGTGGGACTTTATAGAAATATCTTGGGTACACATGATGGATCATAGGACCAGTACCTATGCTAGACTATTATTAAACCATGCCTCTTCTTTAACTTTATTCTATTATAGGATACTACCCTAGATAATAAAATATGTTTTATTACACGTGTATTTAAATTGGATTAAATTTTATCCAATTTTGTAGAGATGTTACTCCCATAAAAAAACCTTTTCAACATGAAACTCCCATGGAGAAAAAATTTTAAGAAGATTATGCTCCCATTTATACCCAAACCTAAGGACCTAAAATTATAGATGGTATCTATGTTTCCATTTAAAAGTCCCATTAGTATTTTCCTATGATTATTGGATATGATTTTTCTTATATATTTGTTCTATTTAAGAATTTACTTATACACCAATATAGTTTAATTTATTAATGAAAATTATATATTTAAGTATGAATGTTGTTAAGTATCTGAGTCTTATTATTTTTTAATTGAAATGAAATTGGTACTTTCATATTTTCTGTTCAAAATAGAATGACTGATTTTATTTTATAATGGGTTTAAATCGATTATGTGACATAATTCTACCATGATTGTTATCCAACACCCTATATACACATATTATGTGTATTTATGTTTGGTCTTCTCTGATATAGGTAAAAGAGGATATTTTCTATGAAAAATTAGATTATTGATGCCTTTTCAGAGGGTTAAAAGAGGTGATAGGTAAATGAAGCTCATATGTCACATTGAGATATGTTGTTGTGTGGTATCTTTTGGTTATTTATTTTAATCATTCTCATTCACTCTGCCAAGTCAACTCGCCATCCGGTTTATCCTTTATTTTTGGACATTACCTAGTTTTTCTTGTAAATTTATTGGATTTTTATGACCCATGTAAAATATGAATTATTTCTTGTTCTATATTATTATTATTTTTTGGATTTTGGGTTATCATTCCATATTAATCATTTTTTAGTCATAACCTATATTTTAAAACTATTTATTTTTAGTGTGGGGATTATCAATGTATAATAAGGTCATTCTGGGGTTGTATCAGAATGGCTCAAGAAGGTTATTTTTAGTGTGTGGATTACCCATGTAGACTATGATTTATGACCCATGATTTGGGCCTTGTATCGGACCGCCTTAGGAATTGGAACATGGTATCATGGAATAGATTTTTACAAAATAGAACATTATTTTATAGGATAAAATTAAATAAGAAGGATTTAGTGAATAACATATAAAAAAAGAATATGATCAGCTCTAATTTAGATAATAATTTATAGGATTTACATAGATACTCTAAGGGTTTATGTTAATTCTTATTGTTTATCACAAATTCTCCTATTATTAAAAAAATGTATCATATTATATTCACTATAAAAACTATTATATTTTTTTAACAATTAAACATTCATTTTCATTTGTTATAAATTACATAAATATATTCTAATGGTATTTTTTAACAATTGGTAACTAAATTGTTTAGAATCATTATTTATGTGTGTGATATATAATACCAAATCATAATACATGCCTATATCATTCACAACATCAAACAATTCATAACTATATCACTTCATGTGATATATACCAATCCCTCCAATTTATATTCATTAAATATTATATCACTCTATATAATATAAGTATATTCTATTCTACAGTTCAATATTACATATAATGATAATGCTATATCAAAATTTGTGACATAACCTTTTAGCACTTATAATATCTTTTAACATCCCAATAACCCTAAAGATTCATTGAATTCATAAAAATTTTACTTTATGTAAGATCATATGAACTAATATATACCATATCAAAAACTATTAATGATTCCCTCCCAAAAAAATTTTCAGTGGGATATCAAATAACCCTCTAAAAAGTTTAAATGTATTTTATAATAAAATAAATCATCATTAACACAACCTTGGGTGTAACCCAAGGGGAATTTTTTTCCTGAAAAAATAATATTAATTAATAATTAATAATAAGAAGAAATAATAAAAATAATTACAATCAAATATTATACTTAATACATAATGGGATATGATTAGACCTCAATCAATAAAAATTCTATTCATACAAATGTCCACTAAATATATCTCATACATCTCGAATGATCATTTAATCCCTTTTTATAAAACACCATGTTTTTCCATGATACATAAAACATGTCAATATCATAGAAATAATGTTATAAAATATCAATTATGGAACAAAATTTTAATCAAAACTAATTTATATATCTCATACCACCTATACCACTACAATATATTATATATATTTCATTGAAACAAACTTGAGGTATTTAAAAGAATATTTTACATCCAAACATAATTTTAAATGAATTGTGATATATTAAACTATTTTAACATATATTTTAAATGTATTAGTTATATTATCTACATTATATATTGTTTTTATATAATTGAAATATATTGATTAATTAAAAATAAAAAATTACTCAATTTTGAATATAGTCATTTTAATGCATAAGAAATATGATTTCCTAAAAAAATTATTTCATTTTTTATATAAATATTATAATTAATTTATAATTTTTTATAAATATTATTAGAGGAAATATATTTCATTATTAAAATCATAATATCACTATTAGATTAAGTTTAATTTTGGCGTTTTTTCTAATTTTTTAGGTGAATAGAAATAATACTACTTTTTTAAATATACATGAATTTATAAGAATATAATTAGGAATTTTGAATTTATGAAACCATTATTTAGGATTAAATATGTATCTTATAAGTGAATTTATAATTTTAAAAATATTGTTTTTAATTTTAAACCCTATTTTTACATTGTATAATTTATGTTACATTTTTGAAAAAAATGCTTTTAATACATTACACATTTAATATTTGAAAATTAATTTTTATCAATTTTAATAATTGAATAAAAAATGTATTTAAAATTTTTAATGAATGGGTAGAATTTAAATAATAAAGGTAATTTTATTTTTTGGACTTCAAGGATAATTTACCTATGTAAAAAAACAAGTTATCATGGTGAAAAATGGTAACCATGAGTATGATTAAATGTAAAGGGCCTAACATGTTTATAACATGTATATATTTTAATATTGGAAATATTTCATGAACTTAAAACATCTAAAATCCATTATTTTAAAATTTTGGAGTCACCTTACTTTGTAGTGACTTTACATTATAGAAGAGATTTGAGTATTTTAAAAAATGACTCTTTTTTACACTTATAAAAGTGTCAGTCCAATCCTCACTTACCCTCACATGAAAACATCATATGGTTGACCAAATATCTACCAAATCCACTCCTAGACGACTTAAGTGTTTTTTGTCTTCTCAAAATAAATCCCTCATAGGATGAATCCCATTTTAAAAGTTAACAATCCAATAATTGATGAGGTTGGAGCACTTACAATGTAAAATAGACTTGATGTAAGGGTTTATGATCTCATGTTATCATCATTGGATCATATTTTATGTTATACAGTAATATTATTTTATGTGGTGTTTATAGTAAGCCTTTTTAGATATTTTTTTGAATATATTCATTTTTCTGAAATTTAAATTTTCAATTGAAGTTATTTCATTCATGGGGGTTATGGATATAAAGTTACCGAAGCATCAAGTGGTTTTCATCTAAATTTCAATTCCCTGAGAAATGATTAGATGTTTTGAAATAATTTCTTATATCAATTATTTATAAATATAAAAAGGTTAAATTTTATAATAATCCATGATTTAATTCACGGTATTCATAGATCCATATTATTTTTAGGCTTCCAATAACTTTTTTACGAAATACATTATTTTGGCTATATGGTTTTTGTGTAATAATATCAATTTACCTAGATTTTTTATGTTTAAATTTATTATGATGATATTATATGATCTATATCAAATAAATCCCATAAATTTTCTTATCCTATATTTATTTATGGGTATTATATTATTTCTTTTTGTTTTACTCTCTTTAATTACTCAATAAAATGAAATAATTATTAAAATAAAACCAACAATTTTTCCTATTTAGTCATAATTATTTTCATCAATGTCATTTTTTATTTAAAATGTTTGGAATGTTTTTTATACTATTCTCAAAAAACTATTTAAATTCATTTTTCAAAATATTTTTATTTCTTTACCATGCTTTAAGAGGAATTATATTATAATTTCCAAACATTTTACTTCAGGTATTTTTAAAAAAAATGTGAATGGAATTTTTTTAACTAACACCAAATGAATTAATTTTCCAATTCCATATATTCCCTTTTAATTTTATCTTCTGTAAAACTAATTAATCTTTATCTTCAATGAAATTTTTTTTCATAATATATTGAAAATTTTAAATTATAATTATGTTATTTTAAATTGAAAAGGGTATTTTGATCAATTAATACTCTAGTGATATTTTAAGGGTATTTTAATCTATAATATATTCCTTTGATATTTTTTATGACTTACTTGGGATATTATCCAATGTTACCTTTTTAATTATTTCTCTACAATATTAGCGAGTATGATGATGAAATATTTAAGAAACCCATTTTTTTGTTATGTTTTGATGTAATAAATAAATTCGTTATGTTTTCAAATATATATGAATGGATTATGAGTATATTATGGGTGATTATATTATAAAACAATTATGGGTTGTATGTTATAAACCATGCTGGATGGGTCCATTACAGCCCTCCAATTAATTGGGTAATGATAACGGTGTTAATAAACTCATAAAAAATAATGGAGTTTATAAACATCTAATAGAGAAAAGATTTAATTTTATTGATGTTAATCCTCATATAATATTTGAAATGACTGGGTAGAAATTTCCATTATGGTAATTTTTTAACAATGATAGTATTGGGAGTGTACCATGACTAAGGAAGTGATTTTCTAAAATAATGTGAATGAATCAAATTTATTTCATATGATTATAATATATTAGCATAACTTATGATTGTTTTTTATGATTTAAAACTCATATTAGTTATTCCATTTGATTTATAAAACTTCATGTCACATTTCAATATTATGATATTTGAATTTATTGGTATGAATTTAAGATGGTAACATCATTATATCAAATCCTTTGGCTCATGATATTCATACATATGATAATTTAATTATATCTCCATTTCTACCCTTATTTATCACATGGGATAAAGCTTTCATATATTTACTATCCCTAAGATATGGATAATAGTTTTATGTATGATATATCTAATAAGTGTGCCCGTTACAAGGAACTATGTTGGATATAGTGTATATATGTTATGTACCAGTTCGTTATGTGTTGAAATTTCCAAATACACTTAACCTTTATAGTTATAGAATGGATTATTTTTATATGTTAATAATATTATGCTAATAATATGTAATATTTATGTATGAGAGAATGAGAAATGATAATTAGTATTAGATAAAGGTTCCATAACTTTTAGAATCTATGATGAGAAAAAATTAGAGATAACACTTTTGATTAGACTATGTATATAATAACATAGAATGTTATTTTAAATAACTATTGTGACCTTTATATAAAATACATCACTTCATGGATACTAGAATGTGGATGTGAAAATATCATATATTAACCTTGGGGTAATATCTTTGAATGTGGGATATTATATACTAATTCAATCATCATTAGTTAATGATGAATTGTCCTAGGACTGCACAACATGTTAGACCCTCCTTGGGGATATTCTCTGTATATTTCACATCTTATTTAAGATCGATTATAAATTATTTGGGAAGATATTGACCATGGATGACCTAGGAAAATCCTACGGTGTCATAGATTGAAATGAATGTCTCATGATTTACACATCCTATAAATTATATTCATTATTATGTCATTTACCAATTTTATTATTCTTGAACATACTATGATTTTTTTAGTCAACAAATGGAACCCAGTAGAATCATGGAAACAGTAAATGGGATGGAAAATGAAATAAATTTTCACCTAAAAACCAATGTTTTTTGCAGAAAAATTGAAAATTATTGTTACTATTCCTAACAAAATTTCTCCAACCACGAATCATATTGAAATTCCAAATGAGTAGAGGGAAGAATGATGTACTGTTGAGTCCATTATGAAGAAACACCCATTTTATTTTAGTTGGTTCACTAATCCACTAATTATTGAGAAATGGATCGGTAACACTAAAAGAATATATTTTATTTTCTCGAGTGTACTGAACATGAAACATTTTTCATTTCATTTAATCATTTGGATGTCGAAGCAGATCAATGATGGAATCTTATCATGAATAGGGGTAATGAGAAGAAAATAACTCCACAGACTTGGATGAGTCTAGAATATTATTTTTAATAAGTACATTCCAAATATTCTTCATATGAAAATGGAGAAGGAATTCCTTGATATAATGAAGAAGGATGATTAATATTTTGTTACCTATAAGGCACATTTTATAGGACATGTGTTGTATGCTTTGTTATTATCATTAACTTGGAATGTAATATTGTTCAATTCTTTAGTATCTCAAAAAGATGTCTTCAAATAGTGTTATCCATAATAAAATTCAATACATATAAATAAATCCCTTGATGTTCAATCAAGGGGGGAATGGATATTGGTATCACCCATCTATCTCATGGTTTTGATTGGAAAAGAATACTATATTTTATAGAATATTTTAATAATAAAACCATGTAGAAAAGAAGATAAATTTTTCTTCATACCAGAAGGGTGGAAATAATCATAAAGGAAATTTTCATAAGGGTAATAGTAGATGAAATATGTCTATATAAGAATTCAATTGAGAAATATAATTTGAAATTGATGTGAATAGACCGATCAGTGAAAGGGTTGATGAAAAAGGTAAAAAAATTAGCCACCCACAATATAATTTATCAAATGAAAGAATTATGGGTATTATACTAACCATTTCTTGAATTCAAGTGTTAACGATAATGATAGATTTCAGTAACCACCTAATCCCAGAGACAATGTTAAATCTCATTCATTCACAATTATAGATTTTGTGTAAATTACAAAGATGGATAAAGGTATTGTTACTATCCACTCTTGAAATTTTAATGTCTTAAATAATTATGGTTCTACACATTTTTTTTATCAGATGTATTTTCAAAAGTTATAACATTATCCAATAAATGGTTAGATATTTAATTAATAGTTAAAACCCATAATGGTATAATTATATAATTTCATATTTATGATTCTTCCACAATTAAATTTTCTCTAAATATTCTTGCTATAAATATAAATATTCTTACTCTAGTTGAACATGATGTGATTTTGGAATTGATTGTATTTATATATATAAATTATTTATCAATTTTCATGTATTGAATGACACATTTGATATTTTTTACAACCTTTGATCATATTTTTTTGATAAATAAATGTGATATTCTAATTTAAATTACATCAATTTCAATGGTCTTAATTCCTATTGAAAATAGGAATTTTTCTCAAAAGGATTGGGATGAAATAAAACTCAAATATATTCCTTTTGTATGTGATTTTTTATATCATTATAGAATAGTTTCATATTATTAATATAAATCATGAAGATAGGTTTTCAATTGGAATTATACTCAGTGATATACCAATTCTAAAGACTATATATACAATGGATCAAATTTAATTTCCTGATTTAATGAAAAAAATATAGTATAATCCTGATAAGGTATTTATTCGACCAAGTGAATCATCGATGGGTGAAATTTTATTTAGAATATCTATGGATCAATGCTACTCTTCATTGATTATTATGAACATAATAATATTAAGATAAAAAATAATTATCTTTTTCCCCATGTTGATGATCTTTTTATCCAATTATGATGAGATAAATATTTATCCATGATTGGTCTTTTTTATGAATACTATCTGTTGAGGGAATTATATGATTACATACCCAATGGAACATTCATTTGACATGTGACACTATGAATTTAGAGTAATTCCATTTATTCATATTAATTCCCCAACCATAATCCTTAATTTAAGAAATATTACCTTTATATATTACCCATATTTTTTATGGTAATTCTCATTGATTTTTTAGGTTATATGATTAAGGAAAATAATGAAGATAATTTGATGATTGTACAGAAGAACCTAATAAAGGATAATATGTTTAAAAAATTTACAATGTGTGAATTTTAGAAACCAATAAATTTAATTTTAGCCATATAATCTCATGTGGGGGTATATTGCTAGACCAATAAAAGGAAGATGTTTTTGAACATTGTATCAAACCTTCCATAATTACTAAGATCCTTAGTATTCATGGATTATATTGATATTACAGATTCTTTGTGAAATATATCTCAACTATATCTAATCCAAATAACATGGTAAATTAGTAGGGAGTAATGTTCCTTTAGACTGGTGATTTTGAAGAATGTTTCAATGAACTAAATTTATGGTTGGCTAGTGCACTTATCCCCATACTACCCTATTGTGAACATGGGATCATTATATATTGTGATTCATTGAATAAAAGGATAGGGTGGGTAGTTATTTAGAATAATATGGTGAAAACTTATTCATTATTCCAATTGAAGGTTCCGGATCAAAATTACCCAACATACGATTTTGGGATAATAGAAGTAATTATTTCATTAAATATATGGATGCATTATAATTATAGAGAAAGGTGTGAAATATATACTAATAATAATTGTTTATAATATATATTGATGTAGAAATTGTTGAATATTATCTAGATAAGATGATTGAAATTGATTAATGATTATGAATGATCAATACATTACCAACGTAGGAAAGACAAAAAGGTGGAAAATTATATTATCTTAAGGGATAATTCCATCATATCTATTACGAGGATCAGAAAAGGTGAAATATTTATAGATTTGAAAAGGATTCTCATTTAAATCATAATATAATCGGAGAAATATTATCTTTTTCAATTAAATATTCAAACATATATCCAGGGGAGGATTTGAGAGGTAAAAAATGATGATGAGATATTAAAGAAGGAGATAAAATTTCTTGAGTTAAACCTAGATTGTGATGTGATGATATTTCTTCTAAACAAACTATGTTTCTCATCAACACCATACTTCATGAAGGAACCATCTAAATAAGCTCATAGCTCCTCATTCTCTATTCATCATGGAATTATGAAAATGTATAGTGATACAAAAGAGTATTTCTTGGTGGATAATATGAATATAGATATTGAAGAAAAATGTATATCAGTTATTGGTATATTATACAGTTAAAGAAATTTGAAAAAATATAATGGGATGTTATATCCATTACCCAAACCATAATGCATATGAGATAACATAACTATAGATATTATCATCAGACTCCACAAAAATATAAAGTCTGTAATGTAATTTGGGTTGTAGTCAATGAACTTAAAAAGTATGTACACTTTATTTTTATCAAATAATATTTATCTCTATGATAATATTAACGGATATATACTATAGAAGTGGCATGTATATATTCATTTCCACATTCTGTGGTATTTAATCGATATATGAGGTCAGGTCAATGTTCTAGAGAATACATTATCAAGATTTAGATATAGTGTTTTATTTCACTATTGAATATCATCCCTATATATTGGATAAATTTGAGAGGACCATTAAAAATATGGTGGATATACTAAGATCCCCTTAAATAGATTTCAACGGTGTTTGGGATCATCAACTACCTATAGTTATGTTTTCCTACAACAATTGTATTCACTGGATAATTTAGATGGATCCTTATGTAGTCCATTGTGGGAAGAAGTTTATAAATAAAACATGATAATATGGAGTTATATAATGAAATATATTTCGATCAAATATAGTTTAGGCTATGTTAGAAAGGGTTAGAGCCATTCATTAGCGCATCAAGGAAGCTCGGAGTTGACATAAGGGTTATGTTGACAATCATCAGTCATATCTATAATTTGATGTAGGCAAGAAGGTATTCTAGTGAATTTATCCATGAATGACGGTTATGAGAAAGAAATAAGATAATTTTAATCCCTTAGTATATTTTTATTTTTTTTATTCTTGATCGTATAGGGATGGTTTCTTATCTCTTGGGACTCCCGCCGAACCTCACTAATGTCGAAAATGTGTTCCATATTCCACTTTTGAGGATTTATATAACAAATTTTTAAACATGTATTAAGATCACTAGCTTTGCCATTATATTATTATCCATATTATTAATAAAAAGATTTATATATCATATATCATGGAGATAAATTTCTATGGAAGAATAATGATCACATGGTTAAAGTTCTTTAGAGGAATGAGAAATTTAAGGAAGTTACATGGGAAACAGAGGATGTGATGATGAAGAGGTATCCAAATTTTTTTATACTGGAGAATTAAATTTCTTGGGTGAAATTCATTTTAATGAGAATATAATGATATGCACCGTGATTTTATATACATTTCCTTCGAAATAAACATGAATTACATGATAGATTTCATTACACGCAACCCCGATACTATATTAATAAGGTTATAGAAAAACATTTTAACATAGATGTTAATGGTATGAATAATTTTAACCAAATTATATAATGATTTTAAATTATAAAAATTTATTGAATAATTCATAATAAAAAATTATAAATTTTCAGAAAATTAACTTTTATGCTTCAAAAAAATGATTTCTTCAAATATGTTTTTATAAAATATTTCGTGCAAAAAAATTAATTAATTTATAAAATTTCTAGAAATTTTATTTTTGGAAATGAATTTAATTTTTTAAATCATAATTTCTATATTATTATTATATTTTATTTTTCTACAAATATTGATTTTAAATGAATAGTGAAAAATACCATTTTCATAAATAAACAAGATTATATTAGTGTATAATTAAAAATTAGAAATTTATGAAATATTATTATAAGAAAAAATATTTATTTTAAAAGTAAATTTTTAATTTTAAAAAAGATAGATTAAATTTATAAAACATTTTCATATTTTAAAATTATATATATATATTTTTGAAAAAAATTATTTTTAATACATTAAAAATTAAGAATTTTAAAATTAATTATTATAACATAAAAAAAATAACAAAACATGGATGTAAAATTTTAAATCATTAGGTCCAAATTAAATAATAAGAGTAGTTTTATTTGTTTAATGGATATATTTCCTAGTTAAAAAACTAGATACCTTGGTGAAAACTAAAATGGTAAAAGTGAGAGAACTTAGAGGTAAATGGTTTAACATGTTTAAAATTTGTTTCTATTTGAATGGTGGAGGTGCTCATTGAACATATATCACAAATAATGTAAGATTTATCTATTTTATAGTCACATTAATCGAATTTAACCTCCCATTATTGGATACTTTTGTGTATTTTAAAAAGCTACACTACGTTTCACTTAAAATGGGGTACTGCTCTCCTCACTTCTCATCACACCAAAACCTCTTATGTTCAACCCAATCTCTATAAAATCGTCCCATACACACTCCTATATACCTTAATGGGTCTTTTAATTATTAAAATACCATACCTAAAAGGTTTAATCCTCTTCAACAAGGATATAATCTATGAAGTGAGGGGGTTTGAGAACTTATGAAGTAAGAAAGACATGAGGTAAGGGTTTATCATCTATTTTTTTATTTGTGACACATTAAATTTTATAAAAAATGGTTATTTTATGCAGTTTTTTAAATCTATTATTTTTTTATCATGAATATTTTTATGTTTATGGTATTTAACATTTCAGTTAATATAACTTCTTTCATAGGGTAAATGAATCCATAGGTACCAAAGTGGTAATATTTTTTCATCTCAATTTCCCTTAATTGAGTTTTGTTATAAAGATATGTAAAAATTTATTCTATATATGGTTTATAAACTTTCAAAGATGGTATCTTATCATAATAATTTATTTAATGTATTTTATTTTTATATCGATATGATTTTCAAGCTTCCAAGGGATTTTGGATACAAAAAACAATTACCACATCATTAAGGGGTTTTTATGTTACAATCTCATTTTTATCGACATTATTTATGTATGAATTTATAACAATGATGTTATTTGATATATCTTTAATAAAACTAATGTGTTTTTTTATCCTCTATTTATTTCTTTATATCACAAATTTTCCTCTCATTTTCACACTTTATGTACTCAAGAGTGTGAAGGATGTTTTTTAAGGAAAACAAACAGTTTTTTATATTCGGTTGGAAATACTTTATTCAATGTACATATATTATTTAAAATGTCTTAAATAATATTTTTAATATCAATAAAATTACTTAAATTAATTTTTTACAATATTTTTCTTTTTTACTATGTTATAAAAATAATATACTTATTGATTTCCAAACATGATAGTTTTTAGTTTTTTACTAAAAATGTGAAGGAATTTACAATATTGTGTACCTCATGAAGGAATATTGTAGACACTATATATTATCATTTAACTTATTTTTTAGTAATAAGATTCCATTTATATCATCAAGGAAAATTTTTAGATTAATATTTTTGAAATTTTCAGATTAAAAATAAGTTATTTGAAAATAAAAATGGAATTTTCCTCACAAATTGTTACAGTGACATTATGAAGATTTTTTCATCTATAATAAAGACTGAGAATAGAAGTTGTTAAACTTTTGAACCCAAAATAAAAGTAAAAAAGAAGCCCTCAAGGGGGATATACTGATTCAATCCAAGGGAGTCTCCTTGGATAACGACCCTACACACTGAAGGCAAAGAACCCATGTTGTCATAAATAATGATCACTTCTTTATGCCTTCTCTCCCGAGAAAGCACATCTACCTCCAAGTTCACATCCATCCAAATGTGATGGATATTCTGTAATAGATTGGTCTCCATCATTCATATTTCTATTATGTAAATAACCTCCCATGGAACTTCTTGGTGACCCTAAATAGACTTTACCAACACCTTAGAATCAATTTTAATCTCTACCATCAGAAAACTACACCTTCTACATGTTGAAAAACTAGACAGTAGTGCCTTCACCTATGCATTTAAGGACGTTCCCAAGCCATAAAATGTACAAAAAACCCAGAATCCCTAAACCCTAAGAGTTGAAAAGTACCCCTCCTCATCTCATCAACCCTTGAATAAAATATTTGTCCATGTTCAACTTCAAGACTCTGAGAGGAGGAATCCCCATTATCCATCAAGCCCCCATTCTACTGGGCATACAAGATTGGTTGAGAAACATGTAAACCACAGCTGATGACTCCCATCCCTTCAACAGTGGACCCGAATCAAAATTCAGTGACTTTAGTCCCATTTTCAGGAACAGAAAAGAGACCATGTAGCCTTGCTGGACTTTGTTCTGCACTTCCCAAAGGGTCCAGAAAATAGAAGAGAGAATGATCACTCGAACCTCAACATCCTCCGACCAGCCCTCCGTAGCATAGAAAGAGGACTCTAGGTGACCACACAGTGAGAGTTTCTCCCCAAAAATACATGGAATAGGTGAACAAAAGGACAATAAATACTATGCCCAATCACTCTGAAAGATAATATGAAGAGCTGGCTCGACCTCTAGTTTCTCGCAACAGAAGTAGTAAGATACTAGTGAGATTTCTTTCTTCCAAAAATTATCATTCATTGGAACTGAATTGATCTAGACATGCCTAATTAAGTCATTCATTTTAGTAGGGATCTCCTTACACTACATCTTTTTAGATCATTCTTCTTGAACCCCTCCACATGAAGCAGTCGCTTGCCGTCCCGGATAAAAAAATCTTCCCAAAGACGACCCTATGAAGCAGTAGGTATCTGGAACATCCACCATGAAAACATCTTCAATCACCTTTACCTAACAAGTATTCCTGAAATATTTAATGAACCTAGGAAGTGAACTAACCTCCATAAAAGAATGATCTAAATGGGGGAATCCTAGATAATCTAGTGTTTAACCGGACAGATTATTCTTCCAGAAATTGATCTCCCCTTGAACAATGATCCATTGTGTTGACCCGTTGTTCTAACAATGCCATCATTATTATATATTTGGATGGTTAATTATTTTTATAATGAATCCACTTTTCCCTGCATTGGTTAAGATTTGATACAATGATATTTCTTTCTGATCTAATGTAATACATATAAATGGATTACAATTATTAGAGTTGTGGGACTAGTATAATCTATGTATAGTTGGTTATGTTATAAACAATGTATGGGTGGGTCTGTTGTGGCCCTCTAATGCATATGGTAAATATGATATAGTTGAGAAACTCTTAAGTTATGTTAAATTTAAAAAACATCTATGAGGGGATAATGTAAACTAGATAGAAGTTAATCCTAATAAAATGTTGGAAATGATCAGGTAGGCATTTCCATTATGGTACATTGTATACAATGATATTCATGGGAGTGGACAATGATCGGGGAAGTGATTTTCTATGCTTATGTGAATACCAAAAACTTATATCTTTTGCATATGATATTTTCTCATGAATTATAATTGATATTCGATTATTGTTTAATCTAATAGTTTATGTCATTTTATTGATAAAACATAATGTTAGGTTTCATGATTATGATCTATAAATTTATTGGAATGATTTAATAACGTTAATCTGATGTTCTCATAACCTTATGCTTATGATATTATTATATATGATCATTGATTTATATATCCATTTTTACACTTAATGAACACCTTAGATCACATTTTATTATATTTATTTTACCCCATGATATAAAGAATATTTTTAATTATTATATTTCTAAAAATTGATTTAGTTCTAAATAACCTAGTGAGGGATGATGTAGTTCTTTTGTGGAAAACATTTTTATGTATCCATGTTACCAAAGACACTAAACCTATATAGTATTGGCATGAATATTATTGATTTGTAATTATTATTAGTATAATAAGATCTAGTTTTTATGTAATAAATGTATGGGTTTATTAAAAATACTTCTTAATGAATACTTATCATGTAATTCATTTAATTTATTGATTATATATATAATGATCATATCTTCAATAACCAAATAGCTCAAGATCACGTCACCAAAGAACCAAAGGAGAACCTCTTACTTTTTATGGCTAGTGAATAATAAAAGAGTAGAATAACACCATGGTGGGAGATGATTTTCTATAATTTAATAATGAAAAATGTATAAATTTATGTTAGTATTAACCCTTTCATGATTATGTTATATAAAATAAATGCACCGATCAATGGCAAAACATTGAATATAAATAGTTATAATAATGTGGAGACTAATTAAAATAAATTAACTAATATATATCATTATGAAATATCAGAAAAACATATAAAAAGATAACAAATAATTTATGGAACATATTCAATTTCGAGTGAAACAAGGAGAAACTAGACAGGCCAAATAAAGTGATCTATATATAATGAATCCCATAAAGAGGAACAAAGAAACTACCCATGTCTAAGACTCCTATACAAGACATATAATGTTATGAATATAACATATATTAATCCTCGGTAAAGTGAATATAAATTCTATAATCCAATTAATATCCTTTCTCTAGATCATGTATTAATGTACCGACACATCTGGAAGATCCCGTATCCAAACGATTTGATATCTTCTTGTGGAATTTTAAATTTCAACTACTAATAGATTCATATATTTATTATAGATATGGAATGTCATTATTATTGTTTTAAATCCTAATATTATTTCTTATATAAACTTAATGATAATTTGAAGTTGTTTTAGAGGTTTGAGGAGTATCCAAGGGGTTCAAGACCCGAAGATTGAGTTTCTGTTAAATGTCGTCGTGGGTGAATTATTTTTTCATGATTGATGATACATATGTTTTGTAAACATAAAATCTAAAATACATAGATACATGGATTTAGAAACCACGTGTAAATCTATAGGAAAAAATGTGAGTTTGTGTAATAAATTTCATAGATTTGACATGTTTGATGCACTCTCTGTATAACTTTGTGTCACAACCATGTTAGGTGGATGTCTTGGATAATAGGGGAGCATAGTTGGTGCATAACTTGCCTTAACATGTGGTAATAACATGAGACTCATAAAATGAGGTAAAATAACCATTTTTCATCTTAGTATTTTAAGTGGGAATCCCCCTATTTCTATCATTTTCATCAATCATGCAAGATGGATCTCCTCAACCTTTCCTCCTTTCTTTATGATCATTCAAGAGGAGGGAATTTGATAGTTTCCTTCAAATATTGAAGGTTTTTTTCACCCTAAACTGGTAAATTTTATCATATTTCATCATTTCTCCTTAAATATTGGTTTCTCGATTTAGTTATTTGGTTTTGATTCCACTGGTCCATGATAAAATCTTTCTACTCTCACTGATCTTTCACTCTTTCTTGAAAGGGGGTGACCCGAGTTATTATCTTCAAATTATGTTATATCATTTAATTATGGTATATAATGTTGGGGATTATCAAATCTTTAAATATTAAATTAATCACAAGATAATATTATTTTAGTGAAATGTTTTATGGTTTATCCATGTATAATTTTGAGAGGACTCTATGAGACATTGGAACACATTTGTCTTTGTTTTTGATGTATTTGGGTCATTGATTAGTTTTTTAATTTTTATTCCTTTTATTAAATTAATTACTAAATTTGATTGAATATGTAATAATTAATTTTTTTATATTTCTTTGATTGGCATAAGAACTCCAGATGTGATACAGGATTGGATGGCCCTTATAGCTGATGCCACTCTCTGGGAAATAAATGCCAAAATCATCAAAAAGAAAGGTGGGTTTTCATATTTTCCCTCTTAAAAATTTTCTCAAGTGTACATGTAGAGGGATGTTCTTAGGTCCATCCCCTATTGGTGAGGGGACCCTAATTAATTTTGTGATCTAATAAATTATGTAATTTTGTTATGTATCTAATTTAAATAGTTTTAATTAAATTAGGTGAATTGAACTATATACACAATAAGGTACCAAGGGCCACTATGATCCCTTTGGCACAAAATATTTTTAGCATCCATTAATGGTCATCTCATTACCTTTAACCTTTCCATTATATTGGCATGAAACATGAGGGGGGTCCTTAAATTGGGAATGGGTGAGAGATACCTACTATACATTGATCTAATTCACAAAATTTCTTCAATAAAGAGTGTACTTGTTTGAACTAGTGTAGTTGACCTTGATATTTTTTCCAAACCTAAAGACCAAACCCATTTTTATTTAGGCACAAAAAAGACATGATGTGATAAATGGTATTTCTTATGGATATTATTACTCTTAGTGGGGCTTCAACCTAGAGATAGGACATGGAGTGGTTCCCTCTGTAGGGTCCCCCGATCTTATTCACACACTGGTAAAGGAGTGTTGGGATTAGGTAGTGACTACTAATGGTTTCCCCTAAAGGATGAATTAACATGAGTGACCACTATGGATACTAACCTAATAAGAATGGTATATGAATTTGAACAAGAATCCAGATTTAAAATATCTATTACAACATTTATCAGTTAAAATGAATTTGATTAGAATTTGATAATTATAAATAATCTTTAAGTGCTTCTGGGATATGGCTCTTTCAACTAAACATATGACTGGGTTCCAATGACTCTTAGTTCCGAAACCTACATTCATATTACATCGGATGTTGGTTCTTCTAAAATCTTAAGTGTGGTGTTTACATAGAATGAAATATTTATAAATTTTATGTATATTTATACTTATATATTAGAATGGATGAATAGATTAAATTCATGTTTTGTGTTCGGAAGATTGGGACCAACAATTAATGTTTTGAATTATTATTAATTAATTCCTATAATGATTTGGATTCCTAATGAATTATGGATCCAGGAGTTGATTTTATCGCTATCAAAATTACTTGTGTTCTTGGAATTCTTCCTTTTATCGAGAAAATAGTGTATATTTCTAAGTGAATATATGAAACCCCTCTTAATTAGTGTATAACCTAGATTTCTTGTCAAACTAGGATCTTGATTATAACACCCAAACCCTAGAAGCCTAGAGCCAATGCATTGTTTTAATATATTGGAATGATTACGAGGAATCAATTCCCAAAGGACAAATTAGTTTAGAAGTCTTGAAAAATATATTACATATATGAATATTAAATTACAATTTATGTCATAAAATAAAACATTGATAATCCTTTGAGAATACCATTGTTCCCCTATCTTAACCCTAAACATCCATTATTAAACACATCTTTGAATCCTCAAAAAATAAAACATAATAAATGGGTGAGCTCATATAAGAACCATACCTTAAACATTACATACTCTTGAATTATGTCAAGAATTCACATTGAGGATCTTTTCATGTTTAGAGTTTTAGTGAAATAGGCCATAACTATTATATATCAACTTAAAAATTACATGTAGAGAAAACTACGCAGTATCCATTTTTTCCCAAAAATAAGAACTCCTAAACAAACATGTCAAGTTCAATAGTTTATGCAGCATGACTTTTTAATGATCCCATAGTTGACCCTATTCATCTTTAAGTCCTATGGAAAACAATTGAAAAACATGTGATGAGAATAAAAAGCTCAGTAAGGGTTATAAAATAGTGAATGAAAACATTATCACATTATTAATACAAATCAATGAAATCATAATTTTCAATCATAACATACGTTATGAAATCATAAGATTTATGAATAATACACAAAAATCATAAATCAAAAAGGAAACTTATGGAATTCTTAACATAATTACATTGTAGCTATCATTTCTATATAGAGAGTAACATTTGTAAATCCCATCACAGTATATTCCCAAAATCTCTTAAGAGAAACATTAACATTTACCTTTGTCACATTACCAAATGTATTGGAGATCTATCTCGGGCTCACCCACCTTAGGGTTATCACAGAACCACCCGTATCCATAAACAATTCCCAATGAAAATAACATATTCATGACACATAACACAATCATAAAGGAAAGGTAACATTACCAAATTCCTATCACAATATATCAATTCATGATATTGAAATAAACAATGCTATATCAAATCATTTTCAAAACCTTTTATAACATTTAATAATGATATTTTTCAATTAAACTGTCTCATAATACTTTGAAGACTTTAAATTAATTATCATTTGAAAACATTAATGTAAACATAAATTAATCCTAAAAACAATTTCTAAAATATGGACATTAATGAGAAATATTTAGAAGAATAAATCATTTAATCATTTAAAATGATATTTTAGTTAAAGAGTTTTTAACAAAATGAGAGACACTTGAATAAAATAATTGATGAATAACATTTAATCAGAACATAAAAATATCATGAGAATAAATGTATTCAATATATAATATTCCAAAGGATAGTATATACACTATATAAAACTGAATTGGTGAATAATGAAAATGATGTCTCAAAGAAATGTAAATTGAGACGAAATCCCTTATAAAAATGGTATCCTTAGATTAAGTATAAATGAATGGAATAATAATGTGTGAAAAATATAAATACACTCAATATGATTGGATATTCACTGTAAATAAATCATAGGAAATTCACACATGTTCTTTTTAAGACAAAACCAATGACTTGGATGTTTAACTCAATGAATGGAAATTGTGTTAAAATTACCCTTATCAAGTTCATATCGATGACTTGAGAATTTTTCAATTGAGTGATTATGTGTATCAAAAGTATATCCACACAAAGGGAAGTGGAAATTTCAAAATAAATAAATAAATAGTGATTCCACCCATAATCATAGCATGACATAATTATGAATTATAAGATTAACCCAAGGAATAGAAATTGCGTTAAAAAAATCTCTTTTCGATTTGGTAACTTACGAAATATACAACCAATGAAAGAAGGATCATAAAATGAAGATGTAAATACCCATAAATTTAATTATATTACAAAATTAATACACTCATGGGCAGAACATACTCCA
Organism: Viscum album; assembly: GCA_963277665.1. Classification (NCBI taxonomy): domain Eukaryota; kingdom Viridiplantae; phylum Streptophyta; class Magnoliopsida; order Santalales; family Viscaceae; genus Viscum; species Viscum album. The sequence goes on from OY728132.1 coordinate 88,842,047, forward strand.
CATAAAAAGAAATAGTGGAAAATATAGCATGAATCTCATGGGAATAAAAAGTGAGGTGAAAATCCCTTGCCACATTGTAATAAATAAAACCATGTGACCAAAAGTTAACAACCATAAAATGATCCACAGAATAACATGAATATAAATATGATCATGATAATATATATCAAATGGGAGTAAACAATACACCACATACAATAAGTTAGTGGCGAATAATGGAAATCTCCCAGAATTAAATGGGAGATAAGAAACCCCTTACCTCGTGCACAACTTGACTTGTTTGTTCCTTGTTCTTCCAGAATAATAAACATAAGTTAATTTATACTTGATTAAGATCCCTTTTTCGAGTTTATTATTCCTTTTATATCACTCATTTCCATGTTATAACCAATATGTAATCATTTAAGTTAATAATGGTCGTTTTGTCGATATTTGGTACTTGAGTAAAAAAATAAACCCCATATAATTAGATGTTTCCCATGTGATGAAGATTCCATTATCTTAATAATGGTACTGATGATTTAGATATCATATATATCCAGTATATATATGTATTTATAACAGTAAAAAACATTTGGAGATAAGAAATGAATTGCACCATTCATTGAGACGGTAAGCCGTATGTACGCATGAACGCTACTTTCATTTCTATTTTGTATTTTAATTGAATGAAACATTAATGATAAATAGTTAAATTTTAATTAAAATATAATATCATATATAGTTTCAATAACTCCATCCTTTATATGTCCCACATATGGTATGAATGAGTCATATCACATTGAGGGGGTGGTAGTCCGCACTTCCTCAAATGAAATTATCGTGTTTACTCATAATGGAAACCATAAATATATTCTATAGATTAAAAACACATAAGCATAAAGAAATCATAAACATAACATATATCATATATAAATATAGTGTCATCATAATGCCACCATATGAGGTGGTAGGAGATAATTGAACAATCATCATTTCACGAGGCATTAGTTTTCCATCCACAGAAACAGTTTGTTCTTTACCCATTAGATTGAGGTGAGTAAGTGTAGTTAAAATCATTCCCATAACAACATATTAGTATATTTAGGATACTGGTGTTGTTATAAAATAAAGGAATAAAAAAAGTTTAGGGGTTGTAGATGTAAAATAAATGAAAATAAGTTAAGAGAAACAGTTATCTTTAATTAGGGTAACTCCCTTTGGTTTGAACCAAAATGACTTCTTGAAGTGTCTTATGCCTAAGGTAACGCTTCTAGGATGAGTAGAGGGATTTTGAGAGATTATTTGGTCAAGGTTTGGATGAGCTAAGGAGGTTGATAGGTGTGAGGAATGGGTCAGATTTGAGTAATTTTTATAAGGGGAGGAGGGGATCTTTAGAAAAGTGTGAAAATATTATTTTATTATATAATTATTTTTGGTTTGTAAAAATCCAAAATTCATTAATGTATAAGATAAGATGACTCATGGTCGAAATAAATTCATCTTATAATAATTGGATAGGTTCTGGATGTTATTTTAATATTTATAATCTTATTTATTTAAATGATTTAGTAATGAGGTAAACACTACATCAATTTTGTGTCATAAATAATTTTATTTATTTGATGTCAAGAAATTATAAAAAATGTACCATGATGTATAAAATCTTTTAGCTTTAAAATTAATATTTATTGATGAAAATATAACTTATATAACCCCATGTGAAAATTAATTTTCTAAAATATATTTGATTTGGTCATTTTTGCTTCACTTTAAGTTAATTAAAATAAAGTGTCATTATCACACCCATGTGGCTCCATGGGATACCAAAATCAACCCAAGGATTCCCATGGTCGGAAATGACTCATCCAATGAGGTTAGTAAATGTGTTAAGATAATTTTTTATTATTATAATTTTATTTTTACCTTGAATTACCCTATTTACCTTTAACCACGAAAAATAAAAGTCAAAAGTTACGATTCACCAAAACATTTATTTACATATTATTGAACAAAATTTTAATTAATAATAAAAACCATTTATTTAAGATTTTTGAAATTAAATTCTCATAAGCAGTAAAATTTCATTTAAATGAAAAAGACAGTTTTTTAACTACTACTTAGTGGTTTTCCTATACATCAAAAACTGATGTTTTTCAGTAAAATACCAAAAATGCTAACTAAGATATATTTCATATTCTGAATTCAAAAAATGATGCCTATTTTAAAAACTTAAAAACATATAAGCTACATTAATTAATTTAAAATTAATTTCCGTTGTCAAAACAAATAGCCTGTTTTTAAGAAACAATATATATCAAAAGATTGACACTTGTTTATACCCAATTTCAAAGTGAAATTAATTCCAATGACTAAAATTGGATTAAATGAAAAAAAATATAATCTAACAAAAACTTAAAATAAATTAAAAAGAAAATATAACCATACAAATTAGTTAGATTAAAAGACAGTTTTGAATTAAAATGCAGTATTTTCACTATTCATCAAAAAATGAATTTTATCAGAAAAATACCAAAACTTTACTCAAAGTAAATTTTGATATCCCAATTCTAAAGAAGAATTTTACTTTGTCCAATAAAACATATAAAAGTGACCAAAACTAGATCTAAAAATGGTTCCCCATCAAAAGGTGGTAAATCATCCTTTTAATGAATATTAGAGTATTTATGCTTAAAATTGGATTATTTCGTATTTTAAGAAACTAAAATTTATGGGGTAAATGTAAAAACATTTACCAAACATGTATATTAATATTATAGTTAGTTCTATCCATTCTTTACAATATAATGGGTAGACGTTAACTACCATTTATTATAATATTATATTATTATCTTTTAGTATAACACAATGTTATGTGAAACGTAGAATTTTAAAGAAACCCTTTGCTGTGTATCGGGTACGCCATCAAACATAGCATCCCCTTTAAAGTAAAATTAATAATTATTTTACATATATTAATAAATATGAAAATGTAATATTTTTTATTTACCTAGGATGTTACATCCTTCACCCCTTTCTGGAATTGCGTCCTTGCAATTTTAAAATTAGGCTCGATAACATCATTGAAAGTCACCCATCGAACCAATAGTCAATAAAAATATCACATTAAAATAAATAACGATATATAAAATGGTCACCAGATACAATAGATACTAGTATTCCATGAAAATATGGATATGGAAGAGAAACTAACTCTCTTAGATTAATAGAGAGTGACAGAGAACTAGATCACGGAAAGTTAACCACCACAATACCATAAATTTGTGGTTGGGTAAAAGACTGATGATAAAATAGAGCTTATAATTTTTTTTACTTCAAGATCCTTTTCATAGAGTTGATGAATTTTATAAATAACTTGACTAAGATCATAAGGAAATATACTTACTTTTCATGTAGAGATTCATCCTATAATAAAATTTTACCAAAAACTCATCTTTTCTCAAAGAGATAATTATACAAGATGAATTGCTCACACCAGAAGTGCTAGAATCAACATCTAGGGTATCACATAATCTAAAAAAGGTGAACTATATATTTCCCATATCTTTAGACATCATCCGAACCAAAATGGGTTAGTATAAGACCAGATAATCTCCCAAAAGGATGAAATTTTAGAAAAAGAAAAACTACTCTTAATCTCCAAAATTTTGTCAAAAAATACCCAAAGTTAAACCAAGACCATTCAGTAAATAGCTGTATATAAAATTCATCAATGTAATCCAACCCAATATTGAATCCCAAATCTCAGAAGGATTTAATCACATGGTCTTCCAAGATAAATCTTAACATTTATCTCAAAATAACACCAGTTACTCTTAATGTCTTATTTTGAAAATTAATTAACCTAATCATATACTATCCATGATAGGTTAATCATTTGCATAGATAACCCAAAAAATATTATTATTGATTCATAAAATCATCCAACTAAAATGAATAATTAATACTCTCCAGGGACATTATGTAGTCCAGTGGTAGGCGATAAATCCCAATCGCACTTTGGTTGTGGGTTCGATTCCCGCAGCTTTTTCCAACGCGACGGGTTGTTATGCGGTCTGCTTGTTGTCCATTTTCAAAGATAGTATAATTTTATAACATTACCAAAAAGATATAAATTAATCAAAAATAACCATAACATATTTTAACCAAAAAGTTTATATAATAACTTTCATTTTTCATCCCAATATGTATTAACTGGTAATTTCCTCATAATCAAGGATCATATAAACCCAAACGTTTCTTTATAAGAATATCCACAAAAGAAAAGATAATTATTCCCTTAATAAAATTTTCATATATCAAACTTTAGGGTTACACATACTATAAAAAGTCTTCTAATGTATTCCCCTCATCAAAAGTTCCATAGTACTTTTAAGAATTTCACCATCCTAAAATCTACCATAACTCTTAAATCAATTATATATTGACTTCATACTAATTCAATGTTCTTCATGATCCATTAACCATTCCTTTACAACTTATTCAGAAATACTTCTTTCCCACAAACAGTATCATGAATCATATCCTAAGATTCAATAATATCAAAACATATGTTAAGAAATAATCCATACCTTTAGTTGGTCATTATTAGTTTCTTCATCCTCAATCGGAATGGCATTAGGTATTGGTAAATATATATTTGTTTGATCATAGTGATCCCATTCCCGAAAAATCTTTATAGGACAACTATTTGTATAATTACAATACACACCACATTTAAAACATTTAATCGATCCCATTGAAATAACTTCTTTCACTTTCCTAGAGTTAAATGGATGCTTCCTTTTTTCATGGATGGTTATTGCTTTATGACCTTCACTGCCACAACTATAGTATATTCCTGTCCCTTTGAAATATTTTCCAATTTGTTTATTTCAAAATTCTTGATATCTAGATTTTTTAATATACTTACCTTTATGATTATTACCTGAACTTTTATGGGGATTTGTTTCTCGCATATACGATGCCTTATAAAAATCACCAAGGATGAAGTGGTCAATCATGACCCCGTTAGTTGGTTGAAAATAACCACAAGAGTTCTTATTTCAGCTCCCATTTGATTCAATTTCTCATTCAGAAAATAGTCACAGTTTTCTTCGAATCCATTGTTACTTTGATGCCTTCTTGATCAATCCATTGACTAAAACCAAAAATGCCAGTGTGAGTATATCAGTAAAATCATCATCTATTATCTTATGAGGATGGTAAACACTAAAACATAATTTTTCAAGAAATATTAATCTCATTCTATTTATCTAAAAAAACTATGACTCTTTCCAATATGTTAACCATTTTGGTTATGTAACTTTTGATTAAATTACACCCTAACCTCTAAAGTTATCTAAACTGACCTCTGATACCAACTATAAGGACCTGACCTTAAACATTACATAATCTAGAATTATGTCAAGAATTAAAAATAATGATCTTTTAAGTTTTAGAGTTTTAGAGAAATAATCCATAACTCTTACATATTAACTTGAAAATTACATTTATTCACTACTACTCAGTATCCATTTTTTATTAAATAAAAACTCTTAAAAATAAACATGTCTAATTCTATGTTTTATACATCATGAATTTTCCTTGATCCCATCCTTGACCCCATTAATCTTTAAGTCATGTGGAAAACATTTCAAAAACTTAGGATGAGCATAAAAAGACCAGTAAGGGATATAAAATAAGGAAGGAAAACATTATCCCATCATTAAATACAAATCAATGAAACCATAATTTTCAATCATAACATACCTTATAGAATCAAAATATTTATGAATATCACCCACAAATCATAAATCATAAAGTTAACTTATGGAATTCATAACATACATAAATTGTATCTATCACAGCTACATGTGGAGACACCTTTTGAATACCCATCACATTATATTCCCTAAATCTCTTAGTAGAAACATTAACATTTACCTCTATCACGTTACCCAATGCATTGGAGAGCTATCTAGGGCTCAGCTGCCATAGGTTTATAACAGAACCACCCATATACATAAACAATTCCCAATAACCCTAGAATATTAATAACACATAACACAATCATAAAGGAAAGATAAAATTTCGACATTCCAATAACAATATATAAATTCAATATAATGAAATAAATAATTCTTTACCAAATCATTTTCAAATCCATTTAAAACTTTTAATAATGATATTTTTGAATCAAAGTGTCCCATACCCCTTTGAAAATTTTAAATGAATTTTCATTTGAAAACATTAATGTCCTCATAAATAAATCCTAAAAACCATTTTTAAAACACGGACATTAATAAGACATATTTATAAAAATAAATATTTTAAACATTTAAAATGAAATTTTAGTTAAAGAGTTTTTAACAAAATGAGAGACGATTGAATATGATAATTGAGGAGTAAAATTTAATCGGAACTTAATAATATCACTAGAATAAAGGGATTCATGATATAATATTCTAAATGATATTATATAATCCATATAAAAGTGAATTGGTGCATAATGAAAATGATGTCTCAATGAAATGTAAATTGAGAGAATATCTCTTATAAAAACTGTATCCTTAGACAAAGGTTAATAAATTACATAATAATATCTGAAAAATATAAATACAATAAAAAATTATTGGATATTGTGTGTAAATCTATCATAGTACATTTAAACAGGTTATTTTTAAGACAAAACCAATGACTTGGATGTTTAACTCAATGAATGGAAATTGAGATTAAATTACTCTTATCAAGTTCATATCGATGACTTGAGAATTTGAAAATTGAGTGATTATGTGAATCAAAAGTATATCCACAAAAAGGATAGTGTAAATTAAAACATAAATAAATAAATAGTGATTCCACACATAATCATAGCATGACATAATAAAGAATTACAAGATTAACCCAAGGAATGGAAATTGGGTTAAAAGGTTACCTTACCGATTTGGTAACTTACGGAACATACAACCCATGAAAGAAGGATCATAAAATGAAGATGTAAATACCAATATATTTAATTATATTACAAGATTAATACAAACATGGGAAGTAAATACACAGCACAATAGGAAATAGTGGAAAATATAGCTTGAATCTCACGGGAATAAAAAGTGAGATGAAAATCCCTTACCACATTGTAATAAATCGAGTCGTATGAAAAGAAGTTAACCACCATGAAATGATTCATATAATAACAAAAAAATAAATATTATCCTGATAATATATATATAATGTAATTATAGAATACACCACATGCAAGAAATTAGTGGCGAATGATGGAAATCTCACAGAATTAAAAGTGTGATAAGAAACCCATTACCTCGTGTCGGACTTGAATTGTTTGTTCCTTATTATTCTTGAATAATAAACATAAGTTAATTTATACTCAATTAAGTACCCGTTTTCAAGTTTATTACTCCTTTTATATCACTTATTACCATGTTATAAACAATATTCTGTCATTTAAGTTAATAATGGTCATTTAGTCAATATTTGGTACTTGAGTAAAAAATGAACACCTTATAATTACAAGCTGTCCACGGGGTAAAGATTCCATTATATCAAGAATGATATTCATTATTTAGATATCATATATATCATATATATCCATTATATATATGTATTTATAATAGTATATAAAATTTGGAGATATGAAATGAAATGCACCGTTCATGGAGACGGTAAGTCGTACGTACGCATGAACGCTAATTTCATTTCTATTTAGTATTTTATTTGAATGAAAACATAGTGACACATAGTTTTATTATATTTAGAGTATAATATAATATATAAATTCAATAACTCCATCCTTTATATGTCCCACGTTTGGTATGAATGTGTCATCTCACTTTGAGGGGTCGTAGTCCGCACTTCTTCAAATGAAATTATCGTGTTTACTCATAATGGAACCCATAAATGTATGCTATAAATTAAAAATACATAAGAATAAAGAAAACATAAACATAATATATATCATATATAAATAATTTTTTATCATAATGGACATCATATGAGGTGGTAGGAGATAATTGAAGAATCTTTGTTTTGTGAGGCGTTAGTTTTCCATCCACAGAAATAGTATGTTCTTTACCCATTAAAAGGTGGTGAGTATGTGTATTCAGAATACCTCTCATAAAAACATATTAGAATATTGAGTAAACTGGTGCTTTCATAAAATAAATTCATAATATAATTTTAGGTGTTGTAGAATTAAAATAAAATAAAAGAAGTTAAGAGAAATGGTTAACTTTAATTTCAGTAAATCCCTTTGGTTTGAACCAAAATGAGTTCTTGAGGTGCCTTATACCTTTGTTAAGGCTTCTAGTAGGAGTATAGGGATATTGAGAGATTGTTGGGATATATTTTGGACAAGACATGAGGCTTGATCAGTGTGAGGAAAGATTTAGAGGTGAGGGCTTTTTATAAGGGGGAGGAAGGGTTTTTTAAACAAGTAGGAAAATATTATTTTATTATATAATGATTTTTGGTTTTATAAAAGTCCATAACTCATTAACGTATAATATAAGAAGAATAATGGTAGATATAAATTAATATAATAATAATTTTATAGGTTTTCAATGTTATTTTAATATTTTTAATCTTATTTATTTAAATGATTTATTAATGAGGTAAACAATGCATCATTTTGGGACATAACTAATTTTCTTTATATGATGTTTAAAATTTATAAATGAAAAACCATGATGTAGGAAATATTCTTAGAATTCCAATTAATATTTATAGTCAAAAATATAACTTATATAACCCCATGTAAAAATTAATTTACTAAAAGATATTGGTTTATGTCGTTTTTTGCTTTTACTTTAAGTTAATTAAAATAAATGGTCATTATCACACCCAAATGGCTCCATGGGATCCCAAAATTGACCCAAGGATGCCAATGGTAGGAAATGACGCATCCAATATGGTTAGGACAAGTTATAAGATAATTTTTTATTATTATAATATTCATTTTACATTGAATTACCCTATTTACCTTTAACCACGGTAAGTAAAAGTCAAAACTTACGATTCAGAAAAAAAATATTTTCATCTTATTGAAAAAAATTATTCTTACTAATAACAAGCATGTATGTTTCATTTTTTTATTTCAATTCACAGAATTGGTAAAATATCATTTTAATGAAAAAAGCGAGTTTTTTTACTACTATTTAGTGGTTTTCCTATTCATAAAAAATTGATGTTTTTCAGAAAAATACCAAAAATTCAGCCGCAGCTATGTTTGATATTCCAAATTAAAAATTATGTCTATTTTAAAAAATTCAAAACATATATGTTTCATTAATTAATTGAAAATTAATTTCCATTGTTAAAACAAATAGCGTGTTTTTAAGAAACAAAATTTATTAAAATATTGACACTTGTTTATGCTCAATTTCAAAGTGAAATTAGTTCTAATGTACAACATCAGATTAAATGGTATAAACATAATCTAATTAACCATTAAAATCAATGAAAATTATAATATATCCATATAAATAAATTACATTAAAAGACAGTTTTGAATTAAAATAGAGTATTTTTCACTATTCATCTAAAAATGAATTTTATCAGAAAAATATCAAAACTTTTCCCAAAGTAAAATTTCATGTCCCGATTGTAAAGAAGAATTATATTTTGTCAAATATAACATATAAAAGTTACCAAAACATGATTTAAAGAGTGGTTTCCATCAAATGGAGGTAAATAGACCTTTTAATGAATATTAGAGTATTTATGCTTAAAATTGTTTTCTTTATTATTTTGAGCCTCTAATATTTATGGGGTAAATGTAAAAAAATTAACAAAAATGCATATTCATAATTTAGTTAGTTCTGTCTATTCCTTCCAATACAATAGCTAGGCATTAGAAACCATTTAAAATATTATTATATTATTATTTTTCAGTATAACTCAACCTTGTGTGCAATATAAGATTTCAAAGAAACCCGTTATAGTGTATCAGGTATGCCATAAAACCTAGAATCCCCTTTAAAGTAATAATAATAATTTATTTACATATATTAATAAATATTAAAATGACATATTCTTTTTTTACCTCGGATGTTACAGCTCAGATGCTGAGTAAGGTTACAAATTATAACATATGCTTCCACAAATAAGCACAAACTTTTAAGGAAAGGTAAAAAACGTAAAAACAAGATCTTAAAAAAAATTATCTTCAGCATAATATGGAAAACAGTAAATAAAATAATTCCATGTAAACATTCACATGTATATTCTACATGTTGAATAATTTCATGTAAAATCAACAAGTAATCTCATAATGAGTGAATGTGTAATGTCAGATATCTTAACCACTACGTCAAGGACTCGTTCCAAGACCATACACAAATATCTATCAAAGCCTTGTGCCAATATACTAGTTTGTCTCATGAGACCTACTGAGTAATCGTGGGGCTATATAAATCCCCACCAGTAATTTACTAAGTCTAATAAATTTTCTGTATGAAAATGTTGAAACATTACATAAAAATTCTTAATTAAAACTAGCATACATAATGTTAATACTTTACCGTAAACCATGAATGGTATAAACATAGAATATTCATAGTAAAATATAAAAAAACTCATCAATAAAATATGGAATATTTTATCATCATAAATAAACATCAAACAAGCATAAAATCCAACAAAGGATGTTGACTAAGATGAAAATAATTCAATAAAACTCTTTGAGAGAAATATTCGTTTTTACATTAAATTAATTAAAAATTATGAAATATAAAATAAAAAATTTTAATTGAAAATAACCTTTTCATATTATAAGGAAATAATAAAAATTATAATGTTACATACTTGAGTAAAATATCCTCTCATTCCATATAAATTAAAAGAAAATTCTTTCCTTAATTTTTCGAAAAGTTCATGAAGCACCTCGTTTGGAAAATGAAAAAAAAAATTATCAAAATTTTTTATAAAAAGTAAAACATTGGTAAAAATGAAATTACACATCCATAGTAGAATATTAAAACATTTTATAAAAACCTATTTAGAAATATGGACTTTGATGATAAAGATTTCCCAGTAGATACTTGTGCATCAAGAATCATAAATAACAATGAGATTGTGAAAACAACCCCTACCGCAGGGATGATATTCTCCATACATGTACAAAACTCTGGTATTATGTATTCAAACATATTATTATATTATAAAATAATCAAAATATTTTTTATGATATCATATACATTTATTTTTTTTCCTTTATATTACCCATTTATTAGCAATTCCACTTTAATGCATACTTTCGGGTAATAATTACTTTGTTTCTCGTACGTGTTTTGACATTAATTCTTAATCATATTACCCAGATCCTCATTTACATACTTCAGGAATGTATAATATTATTTATATATCATATATATTCCTAATATAAATATATATAATAGATAAATATATGAAATGGGATACACCGTTCATGGATACAGTAGGCAGTACATACACATTAACGCTATTTCCTTTTTCTTATCGTATTAAATGAATGTAAGTGGATGAAATATATATATATATATATTATTCTAGTAGCCTTATTATGTGATATATTTCATAATTATTCATAATATATATATTTTCATAATCATTATTGGATAGCGAACGTGTAATATGTGTCTCATTGCAACGTGGAGAGGTTAGGTCGTACGTACGCACGAGCGATGATAAAATTTATTTAATGGTTAAATGGAATGAAATTGGATGGAATATGAATTTAATATAAATAAAGTCATATTTTTCTTATTATTTAAGTCATTTATATTCATTATTATACCATTTGAAATAATTTATAGAAGAAAAACAGTTTACACTATGGGGTGGAGACGGTAAGTTGTACGTACTCACACATTGTGATATAGTTTTTCATAGGATGTGTAAAAAGAGGAATATGGTTGTACCATAATCATAACAACATCTAAGAATATATTATATGATAGATTTATTATTTCAGTATGGTAAAAACATAAGAAGAGGAATTAGAAGAAGAAAAGATCTTTGAAAGAAGGGATAATACAATTACCTCCTCTATGGGTGTATCCTTTTGATTTTCACAAAACAAATCCATAAGATAGTTTTATAAAAAAGGGCTGGCCTCTAGGATAAAGTGAGGAATGTTTTGAGGAGGCTTGGTTAGGGTTTTTTAAAGCCAAAGGGATTTGGTGGTGTGAATAAAAGAGATGGAGAAGTTCCCTTATATAGGAGAGGGGAGGGACATTTTAAGAAAATATAGAAATATTAATTTATTATAAATGGATTTTTGGATTCTATTGGATAAAAGGTGATTTATTTACAGGATAATATGAGTATGGGTCGAAATACTCACAAAACAATATATTTTAGACATGTTTATGTTTTGAATTTTACCTTATCTTTTGGATTTAACCCTCAGTTAAATAAGTTAACTCTTACCATGTCTTTATGGATTTTTATACTATATAGTTAATATATTTACTATTAAATTATAGGAGAACCTCATGTGGAAAATTTATGAATATTATAAAAACATGTAATTCATTTGGATCAATACTATATTTTTATGAAATTAAATCATTTAATAAAATAGTGTTTGTTTTAAAAATTCATTTATGTCAATTTTGACACTATTTAGATAATTGAATTTTGTTAAAGTAATCAAAACAAGATTCCCTACAAAAAATAATTAAATCAACCCTAATATGTAAATAGTATCTAAAAAAATAGGATGGAATCAAAAATCTCAAATTAAATTTATTTTAATAATTATAATATCATGTGTTTCAATTATACATTATTAATGTAATCACTACATCGTCTTTGGGTCATAAATAAATTTAATTATATTATGTGTAAAATTTATAAATAAAATACCAAGATGTTGAAAAAAAATTTAACTTTATAATTATTATTTATAGTTTAGGAGATAATTTATATAAACCAAAATTAAAAAAATTTAGTTATGAGATTCATGTTTATGTTATATTTCCTTTTTCTTTAAACAAAAAATCATAAAAGGTTATTATCACACCCATGTGGCTCCATGGTGTCCTAAAATCGACCTAAAGATGCTAATGGTGGAAATATATCATACAATAGGATTAGTACATGTGTTAGAATAGTTTATTATTATTATAATATTTTTTATCCTTATTTACTTGATTTACCTTATAACCATGGTAAATTAAAATAATTATTAATGTTACTATTCATAATATCAAAAAAAAAAGTTACCCATTTAAAAAAAATGTACCTTATGATTCCCAATATGGAATACATTTTTCAAATTCAAAACACATAATTGGAAGAAATTAATTTAAAATTATTCCCGTTGTCAAACCCAGAATGCGTGGTTTTAAGAAGTAATAACTATCAAAAGACGGACATGTGATTATGTCCAATTTGAATGTGAAATTACTTAAAATGACCAAAATTAGATTAAATGATAAAAATATAATCCAATTTCACTTTAAAACAAAATAAAAGTACAATGAAACAATATAGATAAATTAGATGGAAAGGCACCTTTGAATTAAAATTTAGTATTACCCACTACTCATTAAAATATGGATTTTATCAGAAAAATACCAAAAAAATTTCCGAAATATATTTTTACGCCCCAAATAAAAAATATAATTTAATTTTTTATCAAATGTAATATAAAATATTGTAAAATATTTGGATTAAAAATTATTCTCTATGAAATTGTTTAAAAACTACATTTTTTTAAAAATACTTCTTTTATCAGAAAAATGGAATTTTTCCCCATATTATGTATATGAAACACTTAATATGAATGTCAAAATTATATGGGATATATATAAAATTAAAAAAATTTGGTTAATATTATTCATAACTTCTATTCAAAAATCTAGTTTGATAGGTCATAGTGTGCTCAAACACATTGTTGCATGTAGCACAACCCAAGACAATGTTGTGTGTATCGCAAGCTTATCTTGGTGTTGAAAACAACACAAGATATTGAATTTATTTAAAAAATAATACATATTGGAATTTTTGGGAGTTACATTATCCCCTCCTTTAATAAATTGTGTCCTCATAATTTTCAAAATTGGGTTCAATAACCGAGGTATCATTATTCAAAATCCCTTTATTGCAATCCTAAATTGAAAAAATAGGCTAACAAAACATCCACATTAAAATGGATAAATGATTGTAAGAAGGCTACCTGATATAAAATATACTTGAATTTATGTAGGAAAATATAGATAGGTAATAAAAAACTAATTATCATTTTTTATGGAGAGCGATAGAGAACATGAGTAGGAAAAGATTAACTACTATAATGGTATAAATGTGTGATGATCCAAGGGGACATTTAATTCATAAAAAAAATAATGTAATAGGAAAAAAAATTTGTTTTCAAGATCTATTCCCTAATTTTGAAGAACATGAGAAGAAATACTTAACTGATTCCTATGCAATCTCATCGTTGGTCGTTCCTTGATCAATTTCCACTTCATCTATTATTCAATGAAATGAAGTTGAATTTTTCATTCCTAAAGTGTTGGAAGATCATGTGATCCATAAATGTAATTATAGTTCATTCCATCAATCTCAACAAAAAAATTATCATTGGTTACCACATATGCATAAGTCCACCTATATTGAGATAATACCTTAGTCTAACAAACTACAAACAGAGTGTAAATTATACTATCCATAAATGAATAACCATATAATCTTCCAAAAACTAAAAATATAAAACTTAAGAAATAATTAATCCAAATTGGCATAGAATTTATCTCTCATATCTCATATGGAAGTTATAGGTTGTCACATTCCAATCATGTGAACACCTTCATCATGTATTCTCTTGAGTCACGGTAACAACCTGAATTATCATATATCCATATTTAAAACATGCATGTTTCCTTGTTCCCAAAAAATAGTGGATTATTTCTTTTTTCCCAAAAGTGGTATACATCATCTATGATAGCATAACCCTATTGTCAACAAATCCATAATTAGTTCTCAAGAAACTATCAAAATACAATTGACTTATTCTAATCCAACATATCTTTATCCAAACATCATTATCTGAACATAAAGAACATATCAACAGTTATCTTTACCATAATCACATGTTCTCCAGATATAATCTTACACTTAAATAAATTTTAATTTCCATTATAGCCATTTAACATATTATTGAATTTCATTAGCGAAAAACATAAACAGAATACTTCTTATATAATTCACTATTCATAATTCTTGGATTCTAATACATAAATATATGATTATTTACAATTTAATGGTTGCCATGGAATATGTATTACCTTGGTTTAGAAGTATATTCTTATGTCTGGGCATTAAGTTGGGTAATTCTAATGATTTACATAGATGAGACATTGAACTCCATAACAATTGGTCACTCTATGATCCTTTTTTTGGCAGAGAGAACATTTTATCATCCTTTTGAGGTATTCCTCAATTTTCCTCTTCCCTTCTTCTTAACATGTAGGAACCCGAATCCTCTTTCCTCTATGATTATTTAAATTTTAAAATTTATAAAAATTCATATTCCGCTTACGCAATGGGTTTGGAAAGTCATAAAAGATCACATTATTAATCATATATCAAGATAACGGATTTGGAATCATTAAAATATCTTTCTCTCCAATCATTATCCAATTTTGTTTCTCAAAAACATCATATTTTCCATCAAACTCAGTGTTAAGTCAATTCCTTCTAGTTTCCTCCATTAACTAAGACCAGAAAACAGAGGGTGAGAAACACATCTCATTGAAGAAAACCCGATAATCAAGGTAAGGTACATTCAGTGTATAACATCTTAGGCTTAATCCCAGGTTATCCATGATCATTACAAATATTATTTCGGTTTTTTCTACACTTATCATAAAAGACTATTTTATGATTATGATCCCTCATCTAGGTTTTCTAAATCTATTTACAAGGTTATTGATAAAATTCCTTTGATACCAACTATAAATCCATGACCCTAGAAACATAGTGCCGGTGCACTATTTTAATACATTGGAATGATTATAAAGAATCAAATCCCAAATACTGATCAGTTTATCAGTCTTAGAAAATAGATTACATATATTATCTTTAAATTACAGTTTCTAACAAAAAATACATCATAGATAATATTTTTAGAGAGTTATTATTCCCTTATATAAACCAATAATATAAATTATAAAACACTTCTTGGAAGCCTGGGAAAATAAAACATAAGAAATGGGTGATCTTAGATGCTCCACAAGGATAATAAATATAGCGTACACTATCAAAAATAAGCGTAATCATTTAAGGCAAGGGAAAAAGTAAAACAAAATATTTTTAAAACATTATCTTCATCATAATATGGAAATAATAAATCAAATAATTCCATTTAAACATTCACATGGATATTATACTAGTTGAATAATCATATGTAAAATAACTAAATAATCTCGCAATGAGAGAATACATAATGCAAGATATCTTAACTACTACATCACGGTGTCTTTCCAAGACTATACACAAATATTCTTTCATGTCCTTGTGCCAGGACACTGTTTTGTCTCATGAGACCCATCGATACATCAATTGGACATATAGGGAACCATTAATTACGTAGTAAGTCTAATGCATTCCTCATATGAAAATTTTGAAGCATAACATAAACATTTGTATTTAAAAATAGCTTGTCAAATGTTAATACTCTAACCATAAACCCTGAATGGTATAGAAATTTAATATCCACAGTCAATCATATCAAAAAACATCAATAAAATTTGTAGGATTGTATCATATTAAATCAAACTCTAGAAGAATAAAATCCCAAAATTTATGTTGACATAGATCAAAATGATTCATTAAAACTCTTTTAGGAAAACATCACATATTTACATTAAATTAGTTAAAAGATGTGAAATTTTAAAATAAAACAATTATATTGAAAAATAAACATGTAAGATTGTAAGTAAATCATTAAGATGTCATGGTGATATAGTGATTGAAAATAGTCGCTCCCATCAAATAATTTAAAAAAACATCATTTCCTTAATTTATCTAAAAGTACCTAAAGTACCTCATTTTGAAAATGATTTAAATATTCATTTCAAAACATTTTATAAAAATTAAAACTTCAGTAAAAATGACATTAATAACCCATTAGATAATATTAAAACATTTATGAAGACATTTTTTAGAAATCTGAACATGGATGATAACGATGAGCCCATAGATACTTATGCATCATCAACCTTGAATAATAATGAGATTGTAAAATTAACCATTACATTAGGTCCTATATTCTATATACAATTCCGAAACTACAGCATAATGTTTCTAAACATATTATTAACTTATATCAGAATAAAAATAATATTTATGATATCATATATGATTATTTTACGGCTTTATATTAAGAATTCCTCGTTAATTCCACATTTCGGGTAATAATCCCTTTATTTCTCGTACATGTTATGACTTGTTATTCATGATCATACTACATAGGTAATGATTTAATTATTTATATAATTTATAATATGATATTATTTAATATATATATTCATAATATATATATATATATGAAATGAAATACACTATTCCTGGAGACGGTAGGTCATGTGTACCTATGAAGGCTGTTTCTGTTTTCTTATCGTATTGAATGGAAGTTAGTGAATGACATAAATGAACATAAATATTAATATATACATATATATTATTCCTATCACTTTTTTATTACATATATCTCTTACATGTTCATAATATATATTTTTTATAATCCTTCATGGATGGTGAATGTGGAAGATGAGTCTCATCACGTCATGGAGACGGTAAACCATACATACACAAGAGAAACAATATCATTTTATTAATGGTTAAATATTATTGAATTGGACATAATATAAATTTTAAATAAATAATATAATGTCATATTAATTATTTATGTCATTTTTTTCATCATTACACTCCTCTAAATAATGTAATGATGAAAAAAAATTTACACCACGGCATAAAGACGATAATTCGTACGTACATACATAGGTATAAGGATATTGGTTTACATAGTCTGGGTAAAAAGGGAATAAAGTTGTACCACAATAATAACAACATATAATCATATATTTTGTTATGGAGTTATTATTTGAAAATGGTATAAACTTAGAAAGACGATGTAGAAGAAGAAAATAATTTTAAAAATTAAATCAAATGATTACCACTTCTTTCAAGTGTCTGTTTTTGATTTTCACAAAATGACTTCTTAATTTGGTTTTCTACCAAATGTGAGGCCTCTAGTATGATGTTACAGAAGTTGCTATGATTTTTATTCAGGGTTTGGATGAGCGAAAGGGCTTTTGAGGAGTGAATAAAAGAGGAGTGGTTCCCTTTTATAAGAGAGATGAGGGACACATTCAGAAAGTAAAGAAATATTAATTTGTCAAAAAATTATATTCATTTTATAATGGTTCAAATTTATTTATTTCTAATAAAAGATGATTATTGGTTGAAATCCTCTAAACCAATAGGTTTTCAAAATGTTTAGGTATTCAATTTTACCTTATCCTTTGGCTTTAACCCTTAGTTAAATAAGTTAACTCTTACCATGTCTTCTTGAATTTATATACTATATGGTTAATATTGTTTCAATAAAATAAAAATAGATCCTCTAGTGGATCATTAATAACAATTTTAACACTATCTAATTCATTTGGATGAATCTTAGATTCTTATGACTATTATATCATTTAATAAAATAGTTTTTGTTTTATAAATTCATTTATGTCAATTATGAAATGATTTAGTAATTGATTTTTTTAAAGTCACAAAAACAGAATTCCTTAAAGAAATAATTAACTAATTGATAATTTTAAATTGTATCCAAAAAAATTTGTGTATGGAATTAAAAATGTCAAATTACATTTATTTAAATAATTATAATATCAGTTATTTCAATCATTTTTTAATAAGACAATCATTGCATCATCATTGTGTTATAAATAAATTTATTTATATAATGTCTGAATATTATAAATAAAATAACATGATGTTGGAAAGATTTATATATTTATAATTACTATTTTAATCTAATATATCAATTGTATATAAAAAATAGAAAGTTTTTTAGTTAGGGGATACTTGTTTAGGTTTTATTTCCCTTTTCATTAAATTAAACATTAAAAAAGGTCTTTATCACACCAAAGTGGCTCCATGCGGTCCTAAAATAGACATTAGGATTCTCATGGTCGGCCATATATCATAAAATATGATTAATTCACATGTTAGGGTGGTATTATAGTATTATAATATTATTTTTTAACCTTATTTACCTGATTTAACCTTCAACCATGGTAAATATATATAATTATTGAAGTTACTATTCACAATGTCCAAAAATAAAAGGGACATATTTAAAAAAGTACGACCTTATGATTTGAAATATGGAATCCATTTTTCCAAATTCCAAACACATAATTGGCATAAAATAAATTAAAATTAATTCTTGTTTTCAAAACCAGAAAGATGGTTTTTAAGAAGTAAAGCCTATCAAATGATTAACATGTGTTTATGTCCAATTTTTATATAAAATAACTTCCAATGACCAAAAATGTATTAAATGATAAAATAATAATCCAACTCACTTTAAAACCAATTAAAAAAACAATTTAACTTTATATATAAATTTTATGAAAATGTAGCTTTGACTCAAAACGCTGTATTTCCCACTATTCTTTATAATATGGATTTTATAAAAAACTACCAAAAAATTATCCAAACTAAATTTTTAAGTCCCACTTCTATGTTAAAATTTAATTTTGTCAAATATAATATATTATAGTGTCAAATATTGTATTTAAATAGGATTCTCCATGAAAAGGTAGAAAACATCATTTTTTTAAAAATACTTCTTTTATCTGAAAAAATGAATTTGGCTTTATATTATGTCTGAAAAACACATAAGATGAATTTTAAAATTATATGGGATATATATAAAATTCATAATTTCGTTAATACTATTCATAATCACTTTTTTAACAACTAGTTTAATAGGTCATGGTGCACTCGAACTCAGTGTTGTTGAGCAATATATTGTTTTCAAACAATTCAAAATAATGTTTTTTAAAGGGGGAGATTATTTTAAATAATACTCTGTCTCTTTATGATGATTTTGATGCTCACAAATACCCTTAATTATTTACTAATTATTTCGTTGAGTATTTTGCAGGAATTTATTTTATTTATTTATTTCATACAATGAGATTTCATACTTCATTTATTCCGAGATCAATTTTAGCACGTTCTGGATTCACTGTAGCGCGAGATCAATTTTAGCGCGTTCTGGAATCACTGTAGTGCGAGATCAGTTTTAGCGCGTACTGGAATCACTGTTCATACCCTACGTTGGTGAACGTAACGTATGGATGAAAAGTTTACTTTTTATGTTAAAAGAAACGTATGGTTAAGGAACCTTACGTTATTTTGAAACGTATGGTTAATGAACCTTACGTTGTTGAAAAGTATGGAAGAAGAACATTACGTTTGGAAGGAACCTTACGTTATTGTTGTTGGACAAGTATGGAAGAGAAATCGTACGTTAGTTTTCAGTGTTGAGTTTGTTTCTCAAAAGTATGGATCATCAACCTTACTTTTATAATCAATCGTACGTTCTTTGGAGAGTTGAAGCAAGACAAAGTATGGATGATCAACCCTACGTTTGAATGCTGAAGAGAAAATATGTATGTTCAACCTTACGTTTGTGAACCTTACGTTTTTAAACCTTACGTTTGTGAACCATACGTTTGGAGCCACGTCATCAACCCTACGTTTGGCGTCGGGATATTTTTGACAGACGATATTTCCTTTTGCTTTGGTCAAACAGGCGGATTATTAAGCGGATTTCGAGCCGATTCTTAAGTACGACTTTGACGGAATTAAAGACGATTTTTAACGGATTAATGATTGATTTAAAACGGAGCTTTTTATTCCGATTCTTCAGGGGAGTTACAACGGCTATGTTATTTAATATCGCGAATCTAAAGGATATTTTCATGGATCTATTTATGCGGAAGATTTTCTCAGATTTGAATATATATGTTCTATCTTGGAAACTTCGGATATATATATATATACACAGGAAAGTGTATGAAATATAGAGATTGATCTTTTAACGAGCAAAAAACAGAGACTGTGTGAAGGCATTCTTTTCTGGTGATCGAGAAGAAGTGTAAAACCTTTATTACCGAAGGAAGATCTTGATAGCAGATTCACGTGTTCTACATCGACTATCTGTTGTGAATCTACTGCTACTGAAGTTGTGAAGTTTCTTGTAATATCTATTGCAACTGGATCGACTCAGAACTGTTTTGATTACAGATCTTTATTTTCTGAAGACGACGATCTATCTACTGTCAATTGCATTCTGTTGCAATTGTGAAGAACAACTGGAGAAGTGTTTTCTTTATCGAAACCCTTTTTATTTTTGAGTGATCAGCTTCTCGTTCTAAACTGTGTGGGTTCGTGTCTGAACCAGGAAGGCTGTGTTTGCCTAAAACTTGTAAAGGTGTCAACTGCCTGTACTCAGTTGTGAAAAGGTCTGTGGAAACGAGGACCAGATAGTGAAAATCGCCAAGCTCGTGGATTTGAGCGTCGGTGGAGTGGACTAGGGGCCTTCTGTTCCCCGAACCACTATACATCCGTGTGTTCATGCTTTTACTTTTTCCGCTGCATATTTAATCGTGCTAAAGCATAGTGGACAGAATTTGTCTAAATTGAAGAGATTGTAATAATTTTGAAAAGACACAATTCACCCCCCCCCCCCCCTCTTGTGTGTAATCCGTAGATTCAGATCCAACAATTGGTATCAGAGGAGGAGCTTCTTATTTTTAAAGGCTTATCAAGCTAGAAGTATTTAAAGATTATACATAGTGTATCATGGCTGATACGAGAGAGGGAATGTCAATGGTCAGAGCACCTTACTTTAATGGAGATAATTATGGCTGCTGGAAATCACGTATGATTATTTATCTGAATAATCTTGGTTACAAAGTCTATTCAAAGATTCTGACTCCCTATGAAATTCCTGAAAATCCCGATACATGGAGTGCTGCTACAGAGGCTGAGTATGACATGAATTCAAAAGCTATGAATGCAATCATCTGTGGTCTAGGACCGGATGAATTTAACAGAGTATCTCAATGCCCGATTGCATATGAAATGTGGAAAACAATAGCTGTTGCTTATGAAGGAACAGATAATGTAAGACAGATGAGATATGCAACTGCTATATTAAAATTCGATACTTTCAGAATGATTGAAGGAGAGAGAATCACTCAGATGAATGGAAGATTGACAGAAATTGTCAATAATATAACAGCTCTAGGAGAACCAATCAAGTAGGCTGATCAAGCGTTAAAGGTACTGAGAGTACTTCCTACTCGATGGAATGGAATCTCTGCAGCAATCAGACAATCAACTTCTGGTAAAGATCTAACTATGAGAGAGCTGATTGGTACATTGATGATGTACGAGGCTGAAATTCAAGATGAGGTAAATGAGCATAAAGTCTACATAAAAATGGAAAATACTGCTTTGAAAGTGACTTCTCAACAAAAGGATAGAAAGATGAAGAACAGAGAAGTAAGTGCTAAATCAGAAAGCTCTGATTCTTCAAATTCGGATGAAGAACTGGCTCAGCTAGCCAGAAAATTCAGAAAGTTCTACAGTAAGAAGAAAGACTTCAAGAAATCCTTCAAGAAGGATAGCAAAGAAGTGAGATGTTATGAATGCAAAAAGATGGGACATATCAGACCGGATTGCCCAAAATTGAAAGATGCAAAGAAGAAGAAATTCTTCAAAAGAGATGATTATGAGCAGAAAGACAAGAAAGCTATGAAAGCTACTTGGAGTGTTTCTGAAGACTCAAGTAATTATTCTGAATCAAGCTCAGAGAAGGAGGAAGCCAATTTAAAAGCAAATATGTGTTTCATGGCTGAAACTGATGAGGTACACTCATACTACTCCTCTGACTCAAATAATGAATCAAACTCTGAAACAGGTTTCTCAAATAAAAAACTTGCAGCTTACTGCAATATGCTTGAAGAAAGGTATGACTCATTATTTAAAAAATATAAATCTATAAAGAACTTGAATAAAGCTATTTCAGATGAGAGAAATACTTTGCTAAAACAACATAAGGAATTAATTGAAAAATACAACTCTGCTGACTCAAATAAAATTAATTTTGAATCAAAAATAAAAACTCTACAGGATGAAGTAGAATCTTATAAAAAGGATGCATTAGTTTTTACAAAAGGAGAAAACGCCTTAAATGAGATACTTGGAAAAACTGTAATTAAAAAGGAAAGGTTTGGAATTGGAAGTAAAGGAGAAAAACCTAAGTTATACAAAAATTATTTTGTTCCTAGAACTAAACAGGTTATTTGTAACTTCTGTGGAACAAAAGGTCATATAGCTAAAAACTGTTTTCTAAGACAACCTCAAATATGTGGAATTAAGAAAGCTTATATTTCCAATGATCTATATGATTCAATCAATTTTAAGAAAACAAAGCAAATCTGGATACCCATATCACTGCTTGCTAACACTCCTGGACCCAACAAAATATGGGTACCAAAGCAATTTGTTTGAATATCTTTACAGGTAACAGGTCATCAAAGAAAGAAAGAAATATGGTATATGGACAGTGGCTGCTCAAGACACATGAGTGGAACTTCAGCTAATTTCTCTTCTCTTACTCGAAAGGAAGGAGGACTTGTCACCTTTGGTGACAATGCCAAAGGAAAGATTATTGGTATTGGAACAGTTGGAGATCCAGAGACAGTCTCAATCAACAAAGTACTTTATGTACAAGGGTTAAAACACAATCTGATAAGTATCTCTCAACTCTGTGATGATGGATACACTGTTGATTTTACTAACAATAGTTGTACTGTTTCTAAAGATAAACTGTTTAAGTTTAGAGCACCCAGAACTGATAATGTTTATACTTTGGATTTGTATTCCTTGTGTAAACAACAAGTAAACTGCTTAACTGCTAATATAAGTGAATCCTGGATCTGGCATAGAAGACTTGGTCATTGCAATATATATGCTTTACATAAATTATCTAAGAAACATCTAGTTTCTGATTTTCCTAGTCTCAAATTTGAAAATGACAGATTCTGTGATGCATGTCAGCTTGGCAAGCAACACAAATCATCATTCAAATCTGTTAATAAAGTTGCTACAACTAAACCTCTAGAACTTATCCATATGGATTTGTTTGGACCTTCAAGAGTAGCACGTTTAGCTGGTAAATTATATGTTTATGTATTAGTTGATGATTATTCTAGATTTACTTGGATTTTCTTTTTGAAATTTAAAAGTGAAGCTTTTAGTTTATTTAAAGGTTTTTGTAAATCTATTCAAAATGAAAAAGGTTTTAATATAATATCATTGAGAAGTGATCATGGTGGAGAATTTGAGAACCAGGAATTTAATTCCTTTTGCTCAAACATGGGTATTAAACACACCTTCTCTGCTCCAAGAACACCTCAACAGAATGGGATTGTAGAAAGAAGAAATAGAACTATTCAAGAAATGGCTAGAACTATGTTAAATGAATATAGCCTACCTATATATTTCTGGGTAGAAGCTGTTAATACAGCTTGTTATATAATGAATAGAATTTTAATAAGACCTATTTTGAAAAAGACACCCTATGAACTATGGAATAACAGAAAACCTAAAGTAAATTACTTTAAAGTTTTTGGATGCAAGGTTTACATCTTGAATACCAAAGATAATCTTGGTAAATTTGATCCAAAATCTGATAAAGGTATTTTCTTAGGATATTCTGCAACCTCCAAAGCTTATAGAGTCTATAATAAAAAGTCAAGGATTGTTGAAGAATCAGTTCATGTGAAATTTGATGAATCTGATCCTTTTGAGAAAAGGATAGAACAAATAGATGAACCTGATTCTAATGAAAACATGAGACTTGAGAATTTAAAGAATGATTTTGAAAATGATATAAAAGAAATTCAGTCCAGTTCAGAAGAACATGACACTGAAGAACCCTTGAATGTAATGCCTAGATAGTCTAGAACCTTAAAGAATCACCCTTTAGAATCTGTGATAGGTGACTTAGAGACTGGTATTCAAACTAGAAGAAACCTTGGAAACATAGTTGAATTCTCTGCTTTCCCATCCCAACAAGAACCTAAGACCATAGAAGAAGCCTTAGATGATGAGAGCTGGGTAATAGCAATGCAGGATGAATTGAACCAGTTCAAGAGAAATAAGGTTTGGGAATTAGTTGAAAGACCACATGATTATCCAATAATAGGAACTAAATGGGTCTTTAGGAATAAACAGGATGATCAAGGGATAATAACTAGAAATAAAGCAAGATTAGTAGCTAAAGGATATAATCAAGAAGAAGGAATAGATTATGATGACACCTTTGCACCTGTAGCCAGGTTAGAAGCCATTAGAATCCTTTTAGCCTATGCATCTTATATGAATTTTAAATTATTTCAGATGGATGTTAAATCTGCCTTTTTAAATGGTTATTTAATGGAGGAAGTTTATGTTGAGAAACCTCCTGGTTTTGAAAATTCTCAAAAACCAGATTCTGTTTTCAAACTTACTAAAGATCTTTATGGCCTTAAACAAGCACCTAGAGCTTGGTATGAAAGACTAAGTTCTTTTCTTTTGAAAAATTATTTTACTGTTGGACTGGCAGATCCAACACTCTTTAAGAAAACTGTGAAAAATAATGTTTTGTTGGTACAAATTTATGATGTAATTTTTCGATCAACCAATAAAATTCTTTGTCATGAATTTTCAGAATTAATGCAAAAAGAATTTGAAATGAGTATGATGGGAGAATTAAATTTCTTTTTGGGTCTTCAAATATTTCAAAAAGATTTTGGAAATGTTTTAAATCAATGCAAATACATTACTGATTTACTTAAGAAATTTGGACTTGAAAACAGCAAGCCATTTACAACTCCTATGTGTACTAATATAAAACTTGATTTGGATGAAACTGGAAAATCAGTGGACAACAAGTTATATAGAGGTATGATTGGTAGTTTGTTATATCATACTGCTAGTAGACCAGATATAATGTATTCAGTATATCTTTGTGCTCGACTTCAATCAAATCCCAAAGAATCCCATTTAACTGCTGTTAAAAGAATTTTTAGATATTTAAAAGGTACTATTTATCAATCTCTGCTTTATCCAAAAACCTCTGATTTTAATTTAATTTCATATTCAGATGCTGACTTTGGAAGCTGTAGATTAGATAGGAAGAGTACTTCAGGAACATGTCACTTTTTAGGGAAGTCTTTAGTATCATGGTCTAGTAAGAAACAACACTCAGTTGCCCTGTCAACAGCCGAGGCAGAATATGTGTCTGCAGGTAGTTGCTGTACACAGGTGTTGTGGATGAAAAACACTCTTATGGACTTTGGATTAAATTTCAATAATACACCTATTTTATGTGATAATACTAGTGCAATTAATATTTCAAAAAATCCTATTAGTCATTCTAGAACTAAGCACATTGATATAAGACATCACTTTTTAAGAGATCATGTGTTTAAAAAGGATATATTTTTAGAATTTGTAAATACAGAAAATCAATTAGCAGATATTTTTACTAAACCACTTCCCACGGCAAGGTTTGAATTTATTAAGGGGGAGTTAGGTTTATTTAATTTTAAATAGTTTTTTTTTTAATCTTATTCTATTTTCGAATTCTGCTTAATTTCTGTTTTCCGCTATAAGTAATTTTATTTTGTTTTAAATAAAAGTAATGATTAGTGATTACACGGGAATCAAGGCTGTCAGAACCGTTTCACCTTCTAAACTGCTTCACCTTTTTCGGAAACCCTTTCGAAAACCTAAAACCGCACATCTGCTCCAAAACCCTTTTCTGAATCTTCAAACCCTAAACTTACGAACCTTTAGAAATCGTTGTTGGAATGGCAAAGACTAAGCGTCCAGATGAAGCCGAGAGCAGTGTTGCAAAGAAACCTAAGGTAGTATGTCGGAAAATACTGCAAGGTAAAGTCATAGATTTAGAGTGGCTGTTTGAAACTAATTTACTGTTGAAGCAAGCGTTGTCGTTTCAAAGCCTTGAGCAAGCTTTTAATAGTGCAAATTCTGAGTTTCTATATGAGGCAGAAATGAGACATTTCTTTAGAACTGTTCAGTTTAGCCTTGGAGATACAGAGGATAGTTTATTGGCTCAAATAGAGGATAAGTACTTTTCAATATTATCTGTAGAGATAAGTCAAATTATTAACTGCCCTCATGAAGGAGTTTTTCATTTCGATTTACGGAATATTTGAGATTCTTTACATAAGTCTGAAGACATTATGTCTTTTCTGTTTGGAACCAGAGTGATAAAGAAGATGTTTATTAAGGATTTGGAGCCCGATCAGAAAATTTTGGTAAAATTTGTTCAGACTGGTTTAGCACCAAGAATGGCTGAGATGGAGAAAATCCTATACCCGGACATGTACATAATGTATCTTCTGATGTGTGATATTATGTTTAATTTTCCTCGGTTTATGATAAGATATCTGAGTTACTGCTGTCAGAGTGAAGCAAGAATGACCTTTTTCCCTTATGGAAGGTTCATTTCTTTGTTTTTGTTTAAAAGAGGAATGATCAGATTGGTAGATGCTGGGGTGAAATGTCACCACAGTAATGTTTTTAATGCTGTAACTTTGAGGAAAGTAGGATACTTCTGGAGCACAATTAAAGGAAAACTCTTACCTGTTGGAGCTGAGGAAAACTCGGAGAGTGCTCAGGCTCAACCGGCTAAGTCCAAGGAGGGACAAGCAGAATCAAGAGTTAGTACAGTGGTAAGGAGAATTCGTTTTGAGATGGAGGAAGTTGAGGAAGAGAGAAGTCAAGAAGGACTTCAATCTAGAAGGAAGAGGTCAATTGATGAAGAAGTTATCTCTCCTGCCTTGAAATCCTCTGAACCGGTAATTTCTTATTCATTTGTGAGAGAAGCTGTTGTGGAGAAGACTGCACCGATAGAGGAACCAGCAGCTCAAACAGAAACTCAAGAAGAACCTCAATCTGCTGCTGTGGCTGTTGAAAAAGTAATTCAACAAGAACAACTTATGGAGGCAGTGCCTGGTGAAGAAGTGGCCGGACCTCAAGATTTACATGAAAATATTGTTCTTGACCAATCAGTAGAAGTCAGAGAGACTACTGTTCGTGATGAACATACTTCTGAAGCTCATACAGAGGTACTTCAGGAAGATTTTTCAGTGGAAGAGTTACAGGCTTCAAAAGATAGTTTAGTGGATCAACCTTGTCAGGACAAGGACAAAGAACAGTCGGATGCAGATTCCATACCACTTGCCCTGCTTCATCAACCTAATTCTGGACATGAGAATCGAGCACAGGGTGCCCCTGATTCGAGAAAAGAATAAGTTGTTGAGTTGTACAAGCGTATCTCTCAGTTAGAATCTGAGAATGTTAGTCTCAGAAATTCTCTGAACTTAGAGCAGTTGAAGTTTCAGAAGCTGAAAGAATGTACTGTTTCAAGACAGGAAGTAGATTTGTTTAAGACTGATATGCTGAATGCTGTTGATGAGTTAAAATCAGAGATGGTAAAGAAAGATGATTTGTCTGAGTTGAAGATTTACATGGAGAATAAATTTGAGTCTGTTGCAAACAGTGCTGTGAGTGGATCAGGCTCTTCACCTGATTTGATTCGGAGATTTCAAGCAATTACTGGAGCAATGAGCAATATGAGTGACAGATTACACGATCTTCAGTGTAATAGTGCCCCTTTGTCAATTTTGCTAGATAATCAGAGATTTTTAGTGGATCAGTTGACATCTGGAGAGCAACCGATTAGGATTCTTTTGAATCAGTTATCAGAAAAACTGGCTCTTTTTGTTGAAAAAGAAGAAAGAATGCATGAGTTTTTTAGAGTTAATTTGATTGAAGATATTCATATGACTCAAGAGAACAGAGATCTTATCATCAAGTTAGGAGATGGGATGATAAAGAGGCTCAGAGAACAGTTTACAGAGATAAAGACCGCGATTCAAAGGAAATAGACACCTTTTTTCCTGTCTTATCTATGAACCTTGATTCCTCTGTATATCACAATCGTTTATATATAACAGCTTGTGAATGAAAATTCTTTTCTTACTTTTTTTTTGTTTTGTTGTTTATTGATTTATGATTGAGTTAGCCAGTATAACAAATTCACTTATTCATACACAGTTAACTATAGCATTTACTTATAGTTCAGTGCAATATTGAATGTGTTCAAATCCGTATTTTTTTCATTCTTTTTGATATCACAAAAAGGGGGAGAATTTGGATAAACAAAACATTTAAATTCATTTGTTTCCTATGAAGAAATTTGGATATATGGGAGAATTTGGATATATACGATATTTATCTTTTATCTATTTTTAGCTGAAAATTTATTTTTATGGGGGAGAAATTTTATTATACTTAAATATTGTTTTAATCCTTTCAAAATTCTAAAATTTTATAAAACTAATTTTTCAATAAAGATTGCAATTAAATTAGTTCTATTATTTTTATGGGTTTTGTGATCATCAAAAAGGGGGATATTGTTGAGCAATATATTGTTTTCAAACAATTCAAAATAATGTTTTTTAAAGGGGGAGATTATTTTAAATAATACTCTGTCTCTTTATGATGATTTTTATGCTCACAAATACCCTTAATTATTTACTAATTATTTCGTTGAGTATTTTGCAGGAATTTATTTTATTTATTTATTTCATACAACGAGATTTCATACTTCATTTATTCTGAGATCAATTTTAGCGCGTTCTGGAATCACTGTAGCGCGAGATCAATTTTAGCGCGTTCTGGAATCACTGTAGTGCGAGATCAGTTTTAGCGCGTACTGGAATCACTGTTCATACCCTACGTTGGTGAACGTAACGTATGGATGAAAAGTTTACTTTTTATGTTAAAAGAAACGTATGGTTAAGGAACCTTACGTTATTTTGAAACGTATGGTTAATGAACCTTACGTTGTTGAAAAGTATGGAAGAAGAACATTACGTTTGGAAGGAACCTTACGTTTTTGTTGTTGGACAAGTATGGAAGAGAAATCGTACCTTAGTTTTCAGTGTTGAGTTTGTTTCTCAAAAGTATGGATCATCAACCTTACTTTTATAATCAACCGTACGTTCTTTGGAGAGTTGAAGCAAGACAAAGTATGGATGATCAACCCTACGTTTGAATGCTGAAGAGAAAATATGTATGTTCAACCTTACGTTTGTGAACCTTACGTTTGTAAACCTTACGTTTGTGAACCCTACGTTTGGAGCCACGTCATCAACCCTACGTTTGGCGTCGGGATATTTTTGACAGACGATATTTCCTTTTGCTTTGGTCAAACAGGCGGATTATTAAGCGGATTTCGAGCCAATTCTTAAGTACGACTTTGACGGAATTAAAGACGATTTTTAACGGATTAATGATTGATTTAAAACGGAGCTTTTTATGCCGATTCTTCAGGGGAGTTACAACGGCTCTGTTATTTAATATCGCGAATCTAAAGGAGATTTTCATGGATCTATTTATGCGGAAGATTTTCTCAGATTTGAATATATATGTTCTATGTTGGAAACTTCGGATATATATATATATACACAGGAAAGTTTATGAAATATAGAGATTGATCTTTTAACGAGAAAAAAATAGAGACTGTGTTAAGGCATTATTTTCTGGTGATCGAGAAGAAGTGTAAAACCTTTATTACCGAAGGAAGATCTTGATAGCAGATTCACGTGTTCTACATCGACTATCTATTGTGAATCTACTGCTGCTGAAGTTGTGAAGTTTCTTGTAATATCTATTGCAACTGGATCGACTCAGAACTGTTTTGATTACATATCTT
Organism: Viscum album; assembly: GCA_963277665.1. Lineage (NCBI taxonomy): Eukaryota > Viridiplantae > Streptophyta > Magnoliopsida > Santalales > Viscaceae > Viscum > Viscum album. The sequence goes on from OY728132.1 coordinate 88,872,924, forward strand.
TATTTTCTGAAGACGACGATCTATCTACTGTCAATTGCATTCTGTTGCAATTGTGAAGAACAACTGGAGAAGTGTTTTCTTTATCGAAACCCTTTTTATTTTTGAGTGATCAGCTTCTCGTTCTAAGCTGTGTGGGTTCGTGTTTGAACCAGGAAGGCTGTGTTTGCCTGAAACTTGTAAAGGTGTCAACTGCCTGTACTCAGTTGTGAACAGGTCTGTGGAAACGAGGACCAGATAGTGAAAATCGCCAAGCTCGTGGATTTGAGCGTTGGTGGAGTGGACTAGGGGCCTTCTGTTCCCCGAACCACTATACATCCGTGTGTTCATGCTTTTACTTTTTCCGCTGTATATTTAATCGTGCTAAAGCATAGTGGACAGACTTTGTCTGAATTGAAGAGATTGTAATAATTTTGAAAAGACACAATTCACCCCCCCCCCCCCCCGCCCTCTTGTGTGTAATCCGTAGATTCAGATCCAACAAGTGTTGCATGTAGCGCAAGCTAAGAAGGTGTTTTGTGTAGCGCAAGTGATCTTGGTGTAGAATACAACAAAATATACTGAATTTATTTAAAATGAAACAAATCTTGTAATACTGGGGTGTAACATTGATGATACAATAGGTTTCTAGGTGGCCATATATCCTATGAGTACTTGATGATTCTGACATTCCGAAGGCTACTGATATTTACCTCAATTGATGTTATGGATTCTCTATAGGATTGGTTGGATGCACCATGATTTCATTGACCAATGATATTTGGGAATAGTATATTTAACTAATGATTTTTTCTTTCCATGTTATCATCTAGAATATGTATTTATTATTCATATATTTCCAATGGTCCAACCCCTAGGTAATTCATTCATATTTTAGGAGTCTTTATTACATATGAATTGAGACGAGGAATCTAAAATTTTATTGGAATATAGAATAATGAGATTTCATATCTGTTCAACTATTTACATATAGACTTATTATTATACCTAGGATTTCTAGTATCCATCTTTTTTTACTTACTTATAGGATATCCCACTAATACTAATAAATCTATATTATATTTAGTGGAGGTGAGTATGGGAGATCATGGTTATAAGACTCTTATCCAATTGATGTGACATAGGTTACTAAGATACATATTCACTGCTAAACGAAGTGGGTGCTATCATCAGGGGTATTCATCATACACGATGTATGAAAATGGTTACCAAAATAATTATCAATAGTGATTATTATTTTCATCACTCAGTTGAGTTGATCAAATGCACATACACTTCATTTAATAGATGTTTACAAGACAACATTGGTGGTGAATTACTCTGTTATGAAGTCACACCCAACATGGGCTGCCACTGCACATGGGTACCCGATCCATTTTTCACAGGATTCCGGAAACATGTTTATTGTTAAGGTCCAATATGACATGATCAATAACGAATTCATGAATGAAATTGGAGTTCATAAGGATATTTGGGTTTGATTATCATGGGGTTAGAGTCTTTTATTTCATTGTAATTTGGTATGTATATATAACCGGCCATATGGGCGATCAGTTTATTAATGACATGGATGTTCGGGCCTTTACAACATTTATTTTTTTATTGGATATTGTTATTATTTATTTCCAACACAATCTGATTATTTACTGATATAGATGCTTTTTAGTTAATTTTATGATGTTTCATTAATACTGATACGAGTGCAAAATCTCCCCATTGTTTCACCAATGACCCACACTGCTTTTCGACTATGTCTGGTGTATGGTGGGTTATTATTGTACCCACATGGAGAATTGGACCCATTTCTGTTTATAGAGTGAGCCATGTTAGGACGTGATAATGTGGTATTAGAGATGTTCCTTTTATATTTTTTTAATATTTGGTACATAGATGACATGAGTATTTGAAATGTCCCAAAGTCTATGATGGATATCAGACTGGTTCTTTATGAACACTTATTCCTATATGAATCTTAGGTTATCAACTATATGGTATTGATGTTCTTGGATTGTGATGTCATAGTTGTATATGATTTTATATTTTTGAAATGCACATGTTGTTTCGATTTTAGGATTTATTATAGATTTATAGAACATGGCATGTTTAGAAGTGGAAAATTATATTATTTTAGACACTTACCGCATAGAAGCAAGTGGAATTTCATGCAACATTTTAGGTACATAGGATCCACATGTGATAGGCTTTCAATTGTTTGATTTCATGGATGATTGAGTCTAACTATTTAAATTGAATAAAAAAACATGAAGGGAGATTTACAATATAGGTACTTAAAGAAATTATATTTATTTAGTATAACTTGTTTAAATTATACTTTGAAAGACCATGTGAACTATTTCATGTTGAAAATTGGAAATGTTGATACCAATACAATACATTCTTCCCATGAGGTACAATGACCCTTGGTAGGTCAAAATAGTTACTTAGTGTCTCATTTATAGTTTTGTTAGGTCTGTACAGGTATGTACTGACTTCGAGAGGGATATTTAGGGGAACTATGTAATTACATGGTGCTATTGTATTGATCCTATTTGGATAGAATTGGCACATAATGCCTCTATGTTGTCCATTATCAGCCCACATCCATAGATGATGCATTTTTATTAACCCACACATTGGTTTATCCTTTACATGTGTGTTTTAATAAAATTTTGAATAAACCCGATAACATGTTTATATATTGATTTATTTGATATTTTAATTAACTATCCATAATTTGGGGCTATATAGTTGAATCAAACAACATGATGATGATAGGAACAAGAATTCTTTTTGGATAACAGGAACATTGAGGGGGGTATTATAGTATGGATTCCTAATGAGGCTTAGTTCATTATCTTTTATATATTGACATCATGACCTCCAGGAAGTGTACCATATGAGGGTTATCTATGAATATTGGGGTCTAGTTGGAATATTCTTGGAAAATAGATACCCAAAATGATTTATGAATTTGAATCCACAATTAAATAAATATGTTATTAATTGTTTTCAATTATATGGGGTTTTAATTACAATGTATAAATGTTTTCATGTATTAATTGGAATTGAAAACACTGAACTCATATAGGTATTTTTTGACCCAAATTGGTTGTTATCTTTCTTACCTACCATTGGTTTTAACTCCTTAGAGTGGTTTTCTAGGTGTGTTACATACCGTCTAATTGTCGATGTTGGAATGAAGATTATTACTATGTTATCCAATTAAATTATTTTATGACCTTCATGTAAGACCCAATGAGTCTGTGTTTGGGAATTTCAATTGTGTGGTCTACAACATCATCATGGATTAAAAACCATGTGATGTGGCCTTGGGGAGACGATAACCTAAGGGCTAGGTGGATAGACCTAGTGACCTTAACATGAGACATATCTGGTATGTATTAGTGGGAGACCTAGTGTCCCTTTGTTTTGACTCAGAACCAAATTAGTTGGTAGTTTGTATGTACTAAGGAAACACTTGAGAAAGGTTAGCAATGTTTGGAGGTTCATTTAATGTGAAGAAAAATTTTGAGATTCAACATGTTATAATGATACATAATTGGTGTTTTGGTCTTATGGAATATGATATATGATTCATTTAGTTAATGATAAAGAGCCTAGGGTGGTTTGGAATTAAGATAAACTCTAACTTCCAAGACTGTTTGGGTGCTTGATGTTATAATCTAGTGATGTGTTGTTAGTAGAATGGTCAAATGGGGAGTTTAATATCACCAGTAGAGTGATTAAAGATGGAGTATAATTATGTATATATCATTTAGATGTTAGAGACTAATCATGATAACTAGTGGTGATATGATAAAACCATTAAAAACCAATCTTTTGATAAATCATTTCACATGTAATGTTCTTGATTTTGAAGATGAGTTAGTTGGGATCTCTAGGCATGTAATGATTGAAGTATTTTGAAAAATTGTTGTCTAAGTCATGATAGTGTAGGAAATACAAGAGCGTGAGTTTGTTCTAATTCATGTGACTTTGGTATAATACACCAATTAAATTTGAAAGATAGGGATGGAATACACTTGTTATGTGCAGTGCTTTTGAGTTATGGAAGTAGTAATAGTCATTAGTTGTCCAAGGGATGATGATAATTAATGATTTGATAAAGGGAATTGGGACCTTATTCTTCAAGTGAAATAAATAATGTTCCCATTGTTAGGGAAATATTAGGAATGAATCTGATGTTATGTAATTATTTAGTTGACCATAGCTCAATAGGTTTGAAATGTATATAAATGTAAAATATTTTAAGGAATGCACAGAGGGTGGTAACAAATGACTTGAATTGAATTTCAACCAATTCCATTGATGTTTTTTTTTGAGTTAGGGTATAGTGATAAGTTATGTTGACATAGAAGCTGAAGAATGAGTGAGTTGTGGTCAAACCCGAAGTTATTTATGGTCGTGGATTGATCATGGCATGCCAATGTTGAGAACTTGTTTCAATATTTCAATTATATGAATGTTCCTAAGGTAAAGACTAGGTTTTTAATCATGGTCATATAACCCTTATGTTAAAAGGGTTGTGGGGGTATGAGGCCAGTCATTGGACTATCATTTTAGGATTCTAATTCCATATGATGAATGAAACAAACTAATATTGGATTCCATGGTGAAATCTAATATTAGTTCAATTATGGGTTCAAGTGGAGTCTGAGTGAATTCATTGGGACGGGGTTGCCTTATGATGACCAGGATGTGTGAAACAGATCATTGGTGTATTGGTTCCTATAACATGGAGAAAAATTAGAAATTTATCCTAGATGGTTCATCAGGGGAACATCACGAGATGTGGGGTGTGAATTTTTTGAATGGTTCTAAATGATCTCTGGGTTTTTCCTCAAGATGTGGAATTATGATCAAGTGTTTGGCTATGCATTGATAGTTGGGAATTATCATTTTCATGGAAATTGAACCAGATGTGGGTCAACTTATGTTCTCACATGTAATTGGATAAGCTTGATGAGTAACCACATCAAAACAATAATTTCAAAACAATTTTGGGATAATTTCTAGGATGTTTGGGATGTGTTTTCATAGGAAATTCAAATATTGGAATCACCATGTCTTAGAATTGGCCATTGAGAGAATAAAAATTTTGTGGGGATCACCATAGGCATGATTATTATGATAATGGATACATGTGTATATATCATGATATATGGACTTAGGTAAGTTCTATATAGGTTTTTTTAGTGGTTATGATTTTTAGCATGTGATTTTATGTCCTAAACACCCTAGTTGAGAAGTGGAAATTTAGAGATGGAATATTACTATTTGGATGAGTTAGATTTTAATAATATATTCGTAAGAGAATTATGAAGTTTTTAATGACTCTATATGATTTTATAGTTTAGAAGTGGATTTTTAATGCTGAAATATGCTTTTTTCTAGCTTAAATACCCTAGTTGACAAGAGGAAATTAAGAGTTAGAATATGACTATTCGTCTTAAGCACTCTAGTCGAGCATTCAAAGATGGAATATGAATATTTGGGTTGAAATTCATGAACATGATAGGTCAGGATGTTTATTTGGATTACTAAAAGAAATATTTGAGATGATAAGTGTTATAATGTGGAAGTTTTATGACCATGTTACCATATGAGTAGATAATTTTATGTGGAATCATAGTTTTCAACTACTAGATGAGTTAGATTTTAATCAGAGATATATAAGAGAATTATAATATTTTTAATCCCTCAAAATTATTTTTTAGGATGTGTTATGTAGATTTTAATGTTGTTAATGGGTTTTTTGGATCATCTTAGGGGTTCAAGGATGGATTTTGAGTTTTAGTAAAATTCAAATTAGAACACACGGTTGGTGAACAGTTAGTGCTAATTGTGCAGAAATAATACATAGGCACATGATTTGATAACTCGTGTGGCATGTAATGGAAAAATATTTGGGTGACTGTAATAAATTATAGACATGTGACATGGGTGGTGTATATTCTATGTAACCCTTCACCATGATAGCATGTGGTGGATTCCATTGAATGTAGGGGTATATATTTGTCTCATGGTTTCACTAACAATATATCAACAAAACCATGAAAATCATTAAAGGAAAGAAAATTAATAGTTTTAAATCATAATAATTTAATATTCTATTCGGTATCCACTTTTATCCCTCAAGAGAGCTATATATCCTACCCTTTATTTTATTCTTAAATCACCTTCTCTGGGAGGTTTTTGGATGAATTTCATTGACAATTTAGAATGTGTTTAACCATCCATTGGTATCTACTAGTTTCTTACATTATTTATCACTAATTTTTTATTTCTCATTTTTTTATTTGATTCTGATTCCACCAGATGATGGTGGTATTATTCTAGTATTATAGAGATTTCAGTCTGCATAGGTAGTGGGAGACTTGGAATATTGTCTTCACATCTTTTCATTCCATTTCATTAAGGTATTTCACCATAGTGATTTATTTTAAAAAATTGATTCTTAAATTAAATATAAGTTAATATTTATTTTGATGTACTGTGTTAGGTTTTTTTACTAATATGGGTCCATGTGAATTCCAGGGGTTGTTGGAAATCATTATGTTACATTTTTTATTTAATGATCCATCCGTGATGTTTTTAGTACACATTCCTGTCTTGAATTTAATTATTATTTTTTTATTATATTTAATTATCTATTATTTCGAGGCTTGAGTTAAAATATCTAGATGTGATATGTTCTTGTATATGAAATTAATGTTGCTTCCAACCCCATTGAAAAAAGTGGAACTTATTTTTATGGTGTGTTGTCTACTATATTTCCCCCTATAATCTTCTCAGGTGTATGTGTAGAGTTATGTGATCAGGTCCCTACATTAAAGGATAGGTCACCATAATTAAATGAAATGCTCATTTGATTAATTAAACTACTAATGTAGATAATTAAAATGGTTTTATGTAAATTATGTTTCTTTACCTTTATATGCAGTAAGGTTATGGGGGCCAAATTTGTATCTTGGGAAACAGTTAATATACTTGGTCGTTATAGTCCATGAGTATTCCTTAAAACATTTATTTAGAGTGAAATGAACCCCTATGGGGATCCTTAAATTGGTAATGGGTGAGAGAGACCCAATATACATAGAATTATGTGACATAGTTTCTTCGTTAAAGAGGATAGTGATTTAAATGAGTGTAGTTGGCATTAGAGGTCATTTATGACACAAATGAAAACAAATTATTTTATTTAAGACCATAAAATATCTAATGTATTATAGGGTACTTCTTTGGGGAAATATTCCTCTTATAGGGGACCTTTCATATAGTCATGTCAAGTAGTGGACCTCGTGTAGGGTGCCTAGACCATTTTTAGACCCTCATAAGGGAGAATTGGGAATGAGTAGTGATAACCAAGGTCTTTCCCTAAATCATGAATTGAATAGTGTGCCCAATAAGGCTCGTTTCATAATAATACAAGTTTTGGAATTCATCCAACCTTTCTTATTTATAATAAATATTAATTTATCTACCAGTTAAATAGAATTTTACTTGAATTATATAACTATAAATTAACCGGAAGTTCTTAATGGATGTTCCCCCACAACTACACTTTCAACATAGAGAAAAGGGTTCTTAGGACCCATCCCTATATACATATTGTATTTTATATCAGAGCTTACTGAATATGTAGTGTGGTATTTTATTATAATGTAGGTGGTTATAATGATTATGTATATTTATGAATATATATTTATATGGATGACTATAGTAAACATCATTTTGGGTGAACATAAGATTGGGATCTACCTTTAATGTTTTGAAATAAGAGTAACTAATTCTTATAGATATTTTGATGATTGATGAGCTTCAGATCCAACATATGATGTTACCTCTATTTGAATACACAGTGCATCAAGGATTCCTCCCAATATATGGAAAATAAAGGATGCTACTGCTTGCATCTTTGAAACCCTTCATAGTTTGTGTATCACCCATGATGCCTATTTTCCTAGGATCCGGATGATACCATATATTGTTTGGTGGTCCTATTTCCTCTAAGAACTAGATTCTTGTAAAAATACCCTAGGCTATTGATATTATCCTTGATTGAAGCCTGGGATACTCCCTTGGTATGGGTAGACATACCATGGTTTCATTTCCTAATGTATTTTGGGAATAGAATGTTGAGAAAATGATTGTTGGTTACTGAGTAAGCATATCTATTCTAGATAAAATTCATTATATATAACTAAATTTTCATCCCCATTAAAACATTTATTACAGTTTATAGAGACTTGATTGCATATAGGCCTGGACATGATAATTCAACATTAAATTGGACTAGGTAATTCCAATATGTTTTCTAGGATCCAGCAGTTGCACACAGATTGAGTATTATGATGAGGATGCCAATGATCCTACTTCATGACTTATTTAGAGGATGTCTAGTTGATAAATTGAATAATATCATAAATTTATTAGGGAAGAGTATATGTGATCCCTGGGATATGACTCATATCTTTCTATGGTGATGTTTCTTAATAAAATACATATACAACATTGACCAAATCTGATATATTCTTCCTAGGTAGCCATCAAGCTTATGTTTCATCACTAGATACATAATTTATTTTCCAGAAATTGATATTATAATTATTATTATTGTTATTATTCAATTAAGAAGTTTAAAAATACACGAACTAAATTTAATGGCTATATTAGAGAACACATTGGTGATTCCCTATTGAGTTATGTACTGACACCCTACATAGGCCACCATTGGACATGGGTACTTGAGAGGATTCTCAATTGATTATAAGAAAACATTTAGGGTTAAGGAATTTTGCTAACATGGTCACGATGTACTTCTTTGATGATGTTGGAGATTGTGTTAAGATTTTTCTTGGATTGGGGGGATGTCTTTTGTTTCATCTTAATCTTGTATTTATATATAAATAGTATAGTGGTTAGTTAGTGTATTTATGTTTTGGTAGATAGGTACATTATTTAATACCTTATTTATTTAATTTTATTTATGTTTCTAAATTTCACACTATGAATATTTACTGATATTGATTGTATTTAGTTATTTCCCACTGTTTCACTAACTTTTATATGAGGGAATAATATCCCATGGTATCACCTAAGGACCTCACTACGATTTAGAAACCTATGGTATATGGGGTGGTTTTTATGATGCCAAATGGTGAATCAAACAAGTTAGTAACTCTAGAGTGTGTTGGTCCTGGATTTTAAAACATTGTTGGTCAGTGAAATGATGCCCAATGTCTCAAGGGTGAGAGGGAGGGTAAATTGAGTTATTGAAATTTTCATCACTTGAAAACCACCCACTCTTAATGGATGGGATATTTTGATCTTATATTATCAAAAATAAGGCACAAAATGGATAATAATTTGGATAAATATATAAAATATAGTATTTATAGTTGTTTGGGGCACTATAATCCACAAATACACGCAAGCAACACTCTATTCCATGAGTTTGATCATTTTCATTATACTAGCCCTTTATTGAGGGCTCCCTAGATCATTAAAACAATTTTTTTTTTTACAAAAGGTGAAATATATTATAACTTGGATCTCAGCTTAGAATAACTATCCACAATATAATCACACTCGAAAATTATTCTGGATAGATACAATGATGAAAATGATGAGTGATTCAGGTTTATTACACAATTTTAAGAAAAAACTAATTGATAATAAAAAATTTCTAGAGATGCATAATATCTTCAATGACACACTCTATGGGTTCTTCGATGGTAAAATAAAATTTTTTAAGCAATGAAATAGATATGATCAAGAAAACTAACATGTAGTAGAGAATGCCTTTTTGTATGCTCTGTATTCTATATCACTTGAGTTTGTCTTGTATATTAAATATCGATGGTGTGTGTTATACAAAAAAATGAGATTGTATTATAATATCTCCTCCTTTTAATATGGACTAATCACACATTACAATCCCAAAAGACAAGAGAATAATAATTTTTATATTTTAAATGATGGGCTCTTAATTGGAATGTGTCCCACAATACCAAATATGGATGGAACATAGATGGGCAGTTGTAGAAGATTCTTTTTTACATTTTATTTTTCCATTATTAGAAAAAAGGTTCTCTATATAAAACGACCTTTCATTATTTTCAAAACATCTTTTCTATATTAATTAAATCACATGTTGAAATTATAAAAGGATACGACAATAGTAAATAGTATATAAAAAAGATACTGTAAATATTTAATTAAAATATCGATACTCTATAAGATAAGTAAATATCAATAATATCATTGAATGTTCATAAGTTAAATATTAAGAAGCATTGTTATTATAAGTTAATTCCAACATAATAAGATAAATATCATCCAAAATATAAAACAATTATGGGATCTTGACTTATTTAGCATGTAAGATAATTCATTTATAAAGTTTATTTATATAGATTCATATATATATATGATATATTGAATGTATGATCATTCATCTTATATACTCGGTAAAATAATTTTTATACACATTTAGATTGGGGACATTATATGTTTAGTAAAGGGATGTATAAATATGGAAAAAATAAGGTTAGTTTTACCATATCCTCAAAACAAAAAGACCCTCACAACACCTGATGAATTATCAAAAAATATGTGACAATTTATTTTACCCATGAGAGGTAGAAGGAGTGAAAGGAGTTTATAGAATATGGGGGAAAATATTCTTAATCTTTAATACCTAATCTAATATATGTAAAAAGTATTTAAATAAAAAAAATTCATTATAATTTATATAAAAAATGTGTTGCATGAAAATTAAATAGTGGGAGACCACAGAATACTAAATATCCACTAAGTACCCTGTTATAATCCATAAGGTTCCCAAAAAAGGATCCAATAGTATTGCCAAACTACTATTCTCCACTAGGTATCTGGTACCAGGTCACCAATTATCAGATGTTTGTTTGGTTTCAGCCATTTGAAAACCAGTTTTTGGTTATGTGTTGGATCTTATGAAAGGATAGAGCTCGGAAGTATCTATATGATACAGATTGATGATGGTGGGGTAGTGAAAAGATGTCTAGATGTTCTGAATTAGGTAATGTTTAAACAGATCAATCTAAATTAGTGTAATCTGAAGTAACAATTATGAGTCTATAAGCGGGAAGTGAAAAGTCAAATAATTATATGATTCAGGTTCAATTATGATGTTACATATTGTGTTCCAATTATTATTGGGGGATTATGTGAGGGTAATTCAGAAGTTTTCATAATGAAAAATCATATAGTTTCAAAGAGAATGAATTATTCACAAGATTGAAGGGTTAAGGATGTGGATGCCTATGGTCTGTTGAAGGGGTGCTCAATAAGATTATATCTAAGGAAAAAACTCTAATAAATTATTATATGATTGTTGAATTGGTTTCACTGGTTGGGAGATAAATTAGTTTTTGGGTGGTGGAATGTTTTATATGAGATATCATCATTTTAATGATATTTCCTTAAATTAATAAAACTATTTGAAACATTCCCCCCATTATATAGAATTTTGAATTTTTTAAAACCACATAAAATACATGTGTTATTCATTTATTTTTTTGTTCCTTCATTTTTCTGCAAGATTCTCTATAATTATTTGTACATGTGGGTTGTGGTTCATAGTTTGGGTGAGTTCTATTGTTAGTATAGAATATGTCATGCATGATGGGACATTTCAATTTGGAGGCTCTGATACTTTTTTAAGGTAATGTATGTTTCAAAGGATAACATTCAATCAGGAGAATCTATACCCTACATGGAATCATATATCTGTTGAAATTTTTCTGTATGACTAGAACTATGAAATTGTGTTTCAATGCTCATTTTTATATGATCATTCTTCCCCCATCCTTATAGGATAATTAAAATAATAATTTTTGTAATCTCCCTCTTATTTGGTTCACATTTCATGAGAGTTTGTTGATTCCATAAGAATGTTATTATATGAGAGTAAGACCCATTTGAAGATGTTCATAGTGATGGATTTTGGATTCTGTAAGATTTATATTGATAATTATCTAAAATATAAAGATGTACAAATTCCATTGACATACATAAAACATGAGGCAACAAATAATTAATTACGAGTATAGTTAGATATGAAATCAATGGGGTTTATCTTGATATAACTCACCTAGAAAGTTTTATATAAGATTCATAAAGTTAGGATTGGTTCAAATCATATGATGAATCTATTTTATATATATGAAAATCCAACTTTAATGAACAATTTCTTATTATAGGGGTTATTTTCACAATGAATCTTGTAGGAAATGACAACGGAAGATGATTTCAATGACTTAAACATGATCTGAGGATAACTGAAATAAATAATGGTAGTGCTTATGGATCTATAGTGGAAATAGTCATATCATTCATCACTCCTAGAAACATGGAATGTGACTATTATAACAAAAAGAAATTAATGGGGTATAAAATAACAAATTTATAATGAAGTATGTGATATAATTCTAATAGAGAAAATTCAGTGGAAGGAGATCTAATCAATTACTGAAAAATGATATTATGAAAAAGTTTTTGGGGTTTCCTCCATATGTAAGAGTCTTATAAATGGTAAAGGATGAATAAGAATAATCTAATGGGGTTTGGTTGATGTTAGTCCAATGTCTTGGAATTGGGGTAATAAATTCTATAAAATCGATATTATAGTCATATAAAAGTTATTTGTAGAATGTATAATTTTGGAGTTGAATTCAACAATATTATTTCAGAAGACCTAAGTGGTCTATTAACAAGTCTCTCCAGTTCTATTGAGTCTCATATTATGGAATGTATTGATAAATTTAACTCTCAATCTAATATAATGAGTGTAAGAAATTATAATTCTAGAATATTTATAATTTTACTTATTGCAGATAGTAAAATTCTTGATATAGAGTGGGAAGGGTAATGTTTTCATATAGATAATGAACAGAAGATTATTGGTATTCCATGGAGTGATGAACATACCTAGGTGAAGGAAAAATATTACTTCAATTTCAAAATTGGATGATATGTGTTGTTAATTACTTTTATAGATAGATTTTGGAAAATCATGTCTTATTCCATGGTGGCGAACCAAAGAATGAAAGATAGAATATTGTACCTAACATTAGTTTGTTAAGTGTAAACACATGACTAAAAAGTAAATTCTATAATGTTATTTCCTAAGATAATTTGGTTACTTAAGTTGGAAAGGAATGAAATTCCTTAATGATGAGGGCTGATCAATTTCAGAAATATTTATTATGGAATATGTGAAAAAATAATCATTGACAATCATTAAAATATGTTATTCTAAATAGATGTTGAGATTCACAAGGATCGGAATTTTTCACTAGTTCATAGGGATGTTTGGTGGATGCTTCAATCTATTCTTAGGGATGTTAACACTACAATATTATTATCAACAATAATGTGAAATGTAAAACATGGGATTCATTTTTCATGAAAAATTATAGAGTATATATAAACATGATTCATTAAGGAGATTTGGTGGGAAGGGTGACATGAAGTAAATAAAATTTTTAAGGCTTGATGATTGTGGGGAATTGAGAAGTAGGGAATTCTATATTTTATACCAGTGGAATGGAAAATTGTTTGAAAAAAACATAAAAGGAACCCTAAATTATATTGGAGAGGGAGAATTATAAATTAATGGAGTGGTTAAGGAGCATGAGAATTCATATAGCTTTTTTCAAGTGGTTTTTGGAAGTGTCTGTGAAATTTTTTACCTATATGGAGAAAATAATTCCATTATATCCATTGGGGAAAGTAGTTTTTGAATATTTCTATTCTATAAAGAAGAAATAAATTTCCCATATTATTTTTTATGTCTTTATCTCTCTCACATCTATGTTGATGCTAAATAAAGGGAAATGTTACAGGCTAAGTTCCATGAATATTACATTGTAGGGTATGGTGTTGATGAATTCCATTTTAATCTCTATGATAACTACATAAAAATGGTTTCTATAAGTTGGAATGTAATATTTAGTAAATTGATATTGTGGGAAGATGAAAACCAGGAAAAAATATTGATAAGAATAATAATAATCACAGGATGATATGTCTTTGAATAAAAGTCCTAAAGATATTTATTTTCTAAAATTTTTTTATTGTACATCAGTTTAAAAAACACTAACTATCTAAAAAAAGATGTCATGACCTATTTCTATTTCAAAGTCCAGAATTTCTAAAAATATTGGGTGTTATTAATAGTCAATTGAGAGATCCATAATGTGAATCATAGGAAGAATCTCTTTCTAGAAGGACCTGAGCTACACGAATAGTTGTGGAGGTATACCAGGATGTAGAGATATGTGTTGTTATATAGAATAAACCTACATTAGTTCCTTCTCATATATTTTCATAAACCTAATTTTTTATAATACATAATAAATATTAGAATATTGAGTCCAAGGAAGTTATCCATGAGGGTTGAAATGAGTTCCTTACATGTTTCTTGGATAAGAGTGATAATGTAAGATCCTTTAGAGAGGAGTGTTATTTAAAACAATTTGGGATTTCATATGGATAATAAAATCTAAGGTAGAAGGTGTTATATGAAAAAGTATTTTCATGAAGGGTTTTCAAAAAAAACAATGGTGTAAATTTTTTTGAGTTGTTTTCTCCAGTTTGTATACATATGACTATTGGCATGGTACTCAGTTTGGATTCTATTGAAGGGTTATATCTCTAGTACCTAGATGTTAAAATAAAATTTCTCCTTGGATATTTATTTAATGATATTTACATAGAGATGATGATGGGATTCATAGATAAATGGAACATGGATGTTATAAGAAATATAAAGAGGATCTTTTATGGGTTTAAGAAATCACCAAGGTAGTCGAACTAGAATTTTAGTGCCTTCATGATGGAATGATTTATTTTCTAGAGAAATGAAAATAATATTTTTACTAAAATGAGTTTAATGATTGGAAATCCATTATATTGATTATTTATATTCGTGACATACTAATACCATGACAATGAGTGGATTTTATTGAGTAACTAAACGATGAATTGTCTATAATTTTCACGGTGAAGGGTATATATTTAGAAAGTTTGATTAAGGGATATATATTATAAGGGAGTTAAATATTATAATTTTATTCATTATTTATTCAAATTATATATATATATAACATTGTGAAATTATTCAGAATTTGTAATGTGAAACTAGGTACCACTCCCTTGGTTGGACAGTTTAAGCTATGCAAAGATAAGGGACCTAAAACTTAATTAGTGGTTGAGTACATTCCTAAGGATCATATAGCATTTTTAGAAAAAATCCTGATGTAATCCATGCTATGTACATATTTAAAAAATTTATATGTAGTGGGATTTATAATTTGGTTCAAGGATAATATCATAATATTAAATTGGGAAATAGGAAATTCGAAACTATAGTATCTCAAAGGATTTGAAATTTTTTCTCTCTTAATTTGAATAGATGAACCCCTATATCGGGTTTATAGATTTGGACCTTGTGGGATATATGAAAACCGAAATTAGAAAACATAGACTATGGGTTTAATTTTATAGGTAGATCATTGATTTGGATATTAGAGCTTCAATTGGGAGTTTCCCTTTATTTAATTGTGGAAGAGTTTTTTTTTAAAAAAAACCAGGGAAGTAGTATATTTGGTTGATGTGGATGATAATGGATCTCTGAATAAAGAATAATGATATAATTTGATCATGTTATTCAAAAATTGAGGTCCGCATAGGCAAACAAGCATTATTTCACTCTTGCATGAAGAATATTCTGATGAATTATCACTTTATCTAGATATTTTTAGAGGAGAAATGTCAAAATATAATAATTATTGATGGATTTTAGAATCTGGATTCTATAATAAAGAAGGATATAGTTCAAGTTATATTATGCTAGATCTGTGACTCAATTGGTCTAGGTTAATAGAATCATGATGGTGACCAAGAAAGATCAAATAAATATTGCTAGTGGAAGAGATATATGGACACATATAGAGGAAATCGCGGTGGATCCTTAAAATGTTTCTTAAGGTGGTGATTGTTAGGTTTCATCCATGTGAAAACAATTTTCCCACTAAGTGTTAGTGCATTTAAAATGATAGAATGTAGAATTTTAATTTCCAAATTGGTTTATAATGGTGGAATTGTGTTACTAAATTCTATAATTTAGAAAGAATGTATTCTAGAAAAAGTGAAATAAAAATTCATAGCTTCTTATGAAATAATTATGAGTCTGTATGTGGGAAGTGTAATGATGAAAATTTCTTGTGTTATAGCTCATTCATATACTTTGAGAGGTGTTATCAATAATCATTTATATTACTTACGGGTTCTTTATAAGGCCATGTGTAGATAATTCCCATGTTTTTTGTTGTACTTATCATTATTAGAGCCATGATTGTTCATTTCTGGAAATGGAGTCTCATTGTGTTTGTTTTCAATCCTCACTAGGATGATCAGATAATTGTAAGGAATGTGATCTTACAAAATAAGTTGACTAATATATTGTCGGTGGAGTTATTTTCTTGTGTTTTCTAAATTTTTGGGTTCAAAATTTGGATGAATAGTCAAGAATCATGAAATGTTGTTTTTAGGGATATACTCTTCATAAATATGGTAAAGTCATGGGTTTCATGAAGACTGTGTTTTGAAATGGTTGAGATTCATGAATATGTGGAGCACCACGAACAAGCACTGTGAATAGTGTGATGGTTTGATGGTAATATCCTTGAATATGAGAAGTGATTAATTAGGAAAATACAAAGGGTTGATGATGATCTAGGTGACAACAAGATGCTTCGAGTGTGGGTTAAATTTCATTAGAGATTCCTAAGTGAAGGAGCTTCACAAACATAGATTTGGAGATTGATAAAAAATCTAATGGAAGCATGTAATCATTATGAAAGGCTGAGAATATAAATATGATGATACCCATAATTTATTATGAAAGAAGAAAAAGTATAGGATAAAAGGATAAAGGCCTCAAAATTTTCAAAGGCTAAGAGCTTCACAAATCAAGAATTCAATGTGAGCTTGAGCATTATGAAATGACTTCCCTTGTCCTGAAAAATTCATACGTATCGAAAAGAAACGAGTATTGTGACGACTGGTAATACCAGGATGACTTAGTATTTCACAATGGTAGTTTTCTTCATGAACATTACGATCATCGTGGAAGATATTAACAAAGGATCTTCACGAACATTAGTTTCTAAACATATTTTTTATGTGAATAGTTATTTCAAGTGAATCAAAATAGGAATTATATCTAAGAAAATCATCATTATAGTCATGAACAAATACATAAATTCCAATCTAATAAAATGGCATTAAAATTTTTAAATGTAGTAAGACTTCGCCCAAGGTAGTGAGCTAGGGGGAGTCGATGGAAGTGTACTGAGGGAGTCAACATTCTATACCGAAATCCTTTTAAAATCAGTGTTCCTTGAAAAGAGTGACTATATATAAACATTTTTATTACACGACTAGTGATGATTAGTGGATTATGGTATGACCGACATATTGTTGTTTTATTCTCCTTAGACAAGAACTTCATAGTGAACAAAGTAAAATTACATTATTGAATATCTACTTTTGAAGGTTTGATTACTTCATGATTCAATTAATATAGGTTTAACTAGTTCCCACCAACATGGGAACATGATCTATCACTTTTAGATAACTGGTTGCCACCCTGATTCACCCCTATCATCTCAGGGTGTTCTAGGCTCTTACATGTCATATAAGAGCTATGTTTATGGTGTTAAATCAATCCACTCCCTTTTATGAAGAATTATGTAAATATGCAGGGATTCCCCAATATTTATGGAATAATCTTCAAGATTTGTAAAAATTGAATAAGATCTCATCTAAGAACACATTGAATTGAAGTAACTTTTTCTAATTCACAAGGGATTTAGGTCACTGATGTAGCATTACTATCAATGACCAAAATAGGTATAAAAATCATGATGCAGAGTCCAAGCCATTGGATACCCATACTGAATCTCTATTTTATCAAATCATTCTTATGGTGCTGAGTTTCACTTCATCCAAGTCTATGTGAGAAAACGTGAAAATATATATGAAGGTGAAAATAATATGGAGGAGGAAAAAATAAATGTTTTATCATAATATGGTTAATGATATGAAAATGAATTGTGATAAAATTTTACAGACTTTTTTAAATTGAATTACAATTTTTTTTTTGGAGAAATATGAGTTCTTGGTGAAGGAATCAATGGAATTGAATTTGTGATGATAAATTTGAGAATTATTCCACCTCGATATAATACTAAAGTTTTGTCACTTGAGGAAAGGTATTTTTCTAGACATTATATGGATGGTCTGCTGAAATATATGGTGGAATATTAAATGAGAGTCAAACTAGATGATTCAAAAATTTGTGTATGGAATGAAATTTCATTCTAATTTCTAGAAATTTGAGATTTCTAGATATGGGGTTTATAATGATAATGATGAAGATGACCTTATTTCTCTATTTTCTAAGAAATTTAAGGGAGGAAAAGGGATATTTGAAAAAAAATAACTTGCTCCGGAATGATAGAGTTGGGAACATTTTCTCTCAGTGTTCAAGGAAGTTCAATTATGAAGAAAGTGAAGCTAGAGGCACACAGAAGACTCAAAAACTTATTCCCCAAAATGGAGACTTTATATCAAGAAAGAAATTACATAATAGAGTTTCTTTTGTAAGGAATATTAATAATATATTGAATTTTTATGAGGATGAAGAACCAGAGATGAAATCGAGAACCCAAGCATCCTTGATGTCTATAAGAGAAAACTCATAAATGGAAAATGATAAAGAAAATAAATCACATGATCGGTGTTGCTGATCTCAAATTGGAACATGAGGATGATATTGATAATCTTAAAAATCAAATAAAGTGAATCACAATGATGAGAGCTATTCTGGATGTGTCATCGTAGTATGTTTATCATCTTGATATAGAAATTGATTGACAAGAATAAGTAAAAAAAATAACATTCAACATATCATGAAATATTAGAGGATTTTGTGGAATTTATGATCTAGATTGAAAAGAAAGAAAATTTCATCAATGAACAAACATAAAAACCGATGGAAAATGATAATACTCTTGTTACTCTAAGGATTAAACTATAAACTGTAAAAAATAAAGGCAAATGAAGTCAAATTTTTTTTTGGAGTATTATCAGATGAAGAGCAATTAGAAAATAGATACACATGTCTCTGATGGTGTATAGAAGTATTTTTATGATCAGATATCCACTTGTATAGGAAATAGTGGAATTTTATGGAAATAAGATGATCCAAAATAAAGGGAAGAAGAAATTAATAAATAACACATTGCACCTGATTATCTAAAAAACAAAACTTCAAATCAAGTAGAAAAAGATCCAAAAGTTATCCTCATGTGTTCATAAATATTTACCATTCAAAAAATATGAAAAAGGGTACATGAGGAAAATAGAATTAAGAATACATTTCCTCTAATAAAATTTCAATTCATGGACTTTCTAGGCCAGAACATGTCAATTTTGAAGATGAATGAAGCTATATGAAAGGGTAATATCTTGTAAATCAAAAAAAATAATGAAAACATATCATTCATGTTATAAAATAAATATTTCTTATCGATATTTTTTTCAATGTTCTAACTATTTCCATAATGAAATTCATTATATACAGAGGACCAGTGAGATGTTTAATAAAAAACTCAATGAAAAGACATCACCTTCCAACCATGCATAGTTAATTTTAAATATATGCAATCTTCTCTAGAATAAAAATATGTTTATGATGAACCAATACACATGGGAAAGAGATTATAAAGGCCATATTTATCCTCTATTCAATAAAGTATCTCATGAAAGGAAAATATGAAAATCGATAAATCCATCCTTAACGGAATATCACTCAAAGATACAATGAACAAGAAAAACTAGAATCCTGATAGCGAATACTCATATCATTTTATGGGAAATGCAGATTTAGTAAATAATTTTAAATTTTTTTTAATCTAATAGAAAGGATTTATAATGATAGTGCACTTAAGATCAAAGGTAGTGGAAGTACATAATTGTAAAATAATGAACTTAAGAAAACTGAAATTATTCATGTGGATGGTTTCCATCACAATCTACTAAGTGTGAGTCAACTCTATGAATTGGGATTTATTGTGACATTTAATAAAAAGGGGTGCCCTATCATAGGGAGTAGGGTTCATTCTCTCATATCAGGATGAAAAAATGGAAATGTATAACATGTCTACAGCAAAGAAAAAATTTGTTAATTTATGGGTGAAGAAGAAAAAAACATATGGCACTAAATGTTGGCCACATTAATAAAAAATTCAATGAAATTTTTCTAGGATTATGGAATTACTCAATATCCCCTATATTTAGTGAAAAATAGAAAATACATCTGACTATTTCATGCATGGAAAGATTTTCTGCAGTTTATATCGGCTAAAGAACAAAAGTTCATCAAATCTGATTGATATTTTCCATATAGAAATATTTGGTCTAATAAATATGGCTGGAATATATGGAGAGGGACACACAACATTATTTTTATTAGTGGATATAGTATAATTTCTTTTGTAATGGTTATCCATATGAAACAACAAGTTCATGGTTTCATGAAATGTTATCATTGAACATGGCTAGATATCGTCATTTCAACATGCTTAGTGTAACTCTTTCAAAGCAATCCAAATGAGGAAATTGGGAATAATTTAAAGGAATAGTGAGATATAATTAAGATACTCTAAATTTTATCTTATAATTTTCTATTGTAAGATATAAATAATTGTTTTTATTTTCTAATTTTAAATGGGTTACAGATGTGGTGGATTGAAATTTCATAAGAAGTGAAGTATTCCTTATAAGAAAAAAATGTGTGAGATAATTTAGTACAAAATAGGAAATAACGTCTCCATGTTCTGAGGAAGTATATTATATCTCTCCTAAAAAGGCATGCACTCAACTACTGTGGATAAATCAATAAGTGACTAATATTGGAGATGAGGTTAAACAACCGATGGTGATTCACTATGATAAGAAGAGCACAATTGATATTTCAAAGAATTGAGTTTATCATTATTATACAAAACATATTGAAATAATTATCAACTCATCAAAGTAAAATTTTAATAAGTTGAAATTAAAATGTTGTATGTTGGAAGTGAGGACATGTGGATTACATTCTGACTAAGCCATTAGTAGCACAAGTGTTCGAGAAAAATTGACAGAACCTTGGTGTTCAATCAACTACAAGTTCATGTGGATTTTATGTCTTATACCCTCTCCGAATTTTTGATAACTATTTTAATATTTTTTCGGAGGTGATCTAGGTTTTTTGAGAGATACATTCTAGGGGGAGTTTTTTCTAATCCCTACAAGTACAGAGATAGTTTCTTTGGGTTTATTTCCAATGGGGGGTAATTGATAAATTAAATTTTTAATGGTTTTTTTGTTCAATGTTTTTAAAAAAAATGATATTATTATCTAACACAATGATAAATAGATGACATGATGAGAATTAGGTGTTTTGATGAAACAATCAGATCTTATATTAGCCATATTAAAGAATTCCAAAACACAAAAACCAAATCAATTCTTAAAATGTTGTTTTATACATAATTATTTTCTCATGTAGACTTAATGTGTTGGATGATTTATTAATCACATGTCATGTTTTAATTGCAACTGGTGATTTTTTGAATATTTTTATAGACTTACAAAAAATAGAAATGGAGATATTATTGGAAGTACGGTTGTACTTTGAAAGAAATAGAGTCTAGGTTTTGTTTATTGTCAATCCACACTAGGATGATCAGGGAATTTCAGGGATGGTGATCTTATCATATAATCTAACTACATTATTAATGTTGGAATCATTTTACAGTAATTGACAATTTTTTGGTCGTAAAATCACGTGGAAGAGGAAAGTATCATTAATGGTAGTTTTTTGGGTTTTAATAATCATAACCATAGTAAAATAATCAGTTCCATAGAAAATGAGTTTCACAGACATTAATATTTATTAGGGTGTGGAGCTTGACAAACAATTATCATGAATGGTGTGGTGGGTTCAAGGTAATCTCTATGACTATGAGAAGTGAAGCATCATGAATCCATGAATTTCTAATGGTAATCTGCCAAACTACAAGAAGAATAACTAGTGGGTTAAATTTCACTGATGATTTATGAGTGAATTAGATTCATGAAAATGAATTCAGAGGATGATTAAATATCCATTGGAAGGATGCTATAATCCCCAAAGGTTGGGCCTATAGATATGATGCTACGCTTACATTATTCCAAAATAAAAAATAATGGGATAATGGCTGATATTATTTGAATTAGTGAAGGCTAAGTGATTCATGAATCAAGTATTCAATGTGAGTTTGATCTTTTCTAAAGGGATTCTATAGTCTTTACCAATTATTAGGTTTCTCAAAAAAAAGATATTCATGATGATTGGTCATTCGATAATGAATTAGTGGGCCATGAAGGTATTTTTCTTTATAATGGTTGAGATCATTGCAAAGGAGATTCATGAATATTAGTTTTTTTATATCAGTTTTAATTGAATAATGATTTAATGTTCATCAATTTAGGACATTGATTGATGTAGAGTCTTGTGTTACTTATACACAAGGACATAAATTCCAATATAATGAAGCGACCTTCAAGCTATTAAAATTAGTGAGACTTCACCCAAATCAATGAGCTAGAGGTTCTGGATGGATTTGTTATGAGGGAGGCAGTTTGGTAGCCCTAAAATATTGCAAATACAGTATTCCTATAAAAAAATTACTTTTTATAAACTTCTAAATTCCACATCTAGTGAAGATTTTTATATTTAGGTATGACTGACACATTGTTGGTGTATTCACCTTGGGCATGCCCTTAGTGGTTAAATGAGTAAAATTTCAATGTTTCCTCTATTAATTTGAATGTTTTATTAATAGAATATTCCATGAATATTGGATTAAAAAGTTCTTAAAAATTTGGTAACAAGATCCGTCACATTAAGAGAAAAAGTTGACTCCATGATTTACCCCTCCTCTCTTATGGTTTTCTTGGGACCTATATTCATTGTTCAGTTGATATAGGAGTTAAGGTCAGAGATTACTCCAACTAAGTGAAGTGGTTCCCATGAATATTATACCTAAGGGGAATTCTCTCTATAAAGATTGGAATGTGGTGGAATAAGTTTTACTATTTATGCCATTGTTTATATATTAGTGTGAAACCATTTTTATAATATATTTTACGATTTTAATCATATTCTATTTCCTTAGAAATATTATTTCTAATGTTTTATACTATGTATTAGGACTTTTTCAGAACTAAATAAAATATTTATATTATTCCTTTTATCTTAATTTCTTTTGTCTTATTGAATTTGTTATGTTGTGTATGGGCATATCGAGGGGTATGGATGTGGTGACAATTTT
The DNA here is from genome assembly GCA_963277665.1 of Viscum album. Taxonomy (NCBI): domain Eukaryota; kingdom Viridiplantae; phylum Streptophyta; class Magnoliopsida; order Santalales; family Viscaceae; genus Viscum; species Viscum album. The sequence goes on from OY728132.1 coordinate 88,896,416, forward strand.
TGTCATATAATGACATAGATTTTGGTGATTTGAACCATTAAAATATTTTGAATAGTATTTTAATGATGTTTTACTAAGCATTCATGATGTTTTGGGAGCCGTAGGGTCTCACCAATAATATATTAAAAATACTATTTTGTTATTATGTAATGTAAACATATATGTGAATTATTATAATATCATCCTTGGTCGATCTTTAGAGAATAAAAATGATGAAATGCTTGATTTTAGAATAATGGGTTTTCCCTAGGAGTGGTATTATTTTGTTTCACACTACGTGTATAAGGAGTCTCCATCATTTCTTTTCAATTAAATAAAATAATTAATTTCTAGTTAATTAATTTGTATATATATTGATGTAACATCCTGTAGTAAATACAAATTATAGTTTCATCATAATGTTATCCAGTTTTTTCATTGACAAAATTAAAAAAATGATACTGGTGAGAGGTTATATCATAGTGTAATTGTCTCCTGATCGGAAGAATAAGGCCCGATCCATGATTCCATTAATTTTAGGATGTCATGGTGATGATAAAAGAAACCATGAAATAAAAAAACACATTGATGTGCTGTTGATTATATATGGATTAAGGGTGTAATTCTTAAACTAATTCCTCATTATTTGTAATAAATTTATAATGAAATCAAAGAATTATATACTATTACCACTGTCTAAATATTTATGGATTATTTTCCCCAATATATATATATTGGTTCTTTGGGAATTCAATTTCTTAATCCTGAATGTTTATTAATATAAGGATTATCCATGTCATTTATCCTCAATCATCATTATATACTCCCATTTTTTAGGATTCCTTCTCCTTCCATGTATCCTATGAAAATTATTTTGATTGAATTATAACATGGTAAGTATTCAAAGCATCCAACATTCATCAACTTCCCTTCTTCCTAGAGGTAGATAAGGATTGATATAATTCTTCTCCCCAGTAGGTGGTTTGACTAGGCAGTGATAGGAAAAGAGAGGTGATAGTTTCTGATATTGGTGGTAACCTTCTTGGAATGACATCAGTGAAGTGAAGATTCTGGGAATCCAAAAAAATCATCCTTGATGGATTAATCAAAACCCCTATAATAATAAAGAAACTAATATATTGAATGATTATTTGGACCCCTCATTGTCTAGGACAATGAAGGTGTTGTGGATGCCTCATTGGGGGTGAATTTAGGTCATAGATACATGGAAATCATTTAGATATGGATTTACAGGGACATAAAATGACTAAAAACATATTTTTTAGAGTAAATCACACTTTGTGCCTCCCTAGATCAGACACTAGGTTTTTTGAAGATTTTAAATATCAAATAGTGCACAAAATGGAGTCACATTCTATGTAGAGTATATTGGGTTGCAGATTTCCATTATAGTCACATAGAATTTGGTTGGATTACATTTCTTGTATGAAGATCACATCAAATCATGGGTAAAACTACCTAAATAAAGTTAAGTCTATAGACTACACACCATGTGTCTAGGGATGAACATAATGTAATCAAAGATGACATGACTCGGACATATGGAAGTACATGCCAAGTGAGCTAGCTGGGTCCACACCCCATATAAAATAGTGTACATACTATGTAGTATGATTTTAAACTCAATGAGGATATAAATATATCAATATTATCTCCTAATACAAGTATTTTATTGATTCATCATTGGTGGTTTTTTCTCTATTTATTAGGACATGGATTTATATGTTTGATTAGTCCACCCTAGGTGTTTTTACATATATATGAAGATGGTTTGATTCAAATGGAATTAAAGGTATTATATGAGTTAATATTTAATGTTTATCATCCTTATTTTTTTAGGTATTCCAAAAGCATTAAAAATCTGATAAAACATTCAATGAGTAAGAACCCCTTGGAAATGTGTATGTGATGAAGAATGAGTCCCCCATATTCTTCCTGGGGTTTGTCTCTCCCCCATATACATGGGATATGGGTCCTTTAAAATGGTATAGGTCTGGTACACCACCGATGTAGAAGAATTATGGGACCCCATGTAACTGAGAGAGTTTGGTACTTTTCCACATACTCATAGTGTATTTCAATTATCTAAATTTTATGTACCTCATCATCTGTCGTGTACTTAACAATAAGGAACATGTCATACACTTGGTATGGTACCACCTTTGATGATATTTACCCTAAGGTGAGTTGTGGATACACTACTAATATTCCAGAATGCTTATAACAAACTTTTTATTTCTTGGTAGCTATGAAAATAGGGTATAGTACATCCTTAACCAACATGTACCCTTGGTTAATGTTCAAGTTATCAAAATATTTCTAAAATGGGAATAATAAAAAGATAGAAATAAAGGTGTGATACTCCATTTAGTGTCACAAATACTTTAAAAGTAGTGGTTACTCCCTAGAAAATTCTAGTGGTTGTGTGGAATAAATGGTGAGACGATCAGATTATTTGATGTTTGAGACTCTACCAGGACCCCCTGGTTTCCTTCGACATATGTTTTATAACATGGTTATCAACATCAGACATTGTAGGTTTATTAGTACTTCGATAATCCCTAGTTAATTTTGAGACATAAACTTTGATGATTCAATTTGAGATAACTATGTGTCAATTACATCCCTATGACTTCTAGTGGTTTAGATTATATAAACCATTCATTCTTTTCCACTTTAATACTTTCTTATATTGTCTATTTGGGTAACATGTTTCTTATCCTTATATTGTTGTATTAGGGATCCCTACTATGATTGTTTATACTAACATATAAACTTTTTTGCACACACATGTTGTGTCTATGTACGAAATACATAATTTGAATATAGACTTAGTGGAGGTGGAGTTTGTGGCTCCTGATTGGAGCTATCACCTTGTGGTACATGGTGATGCATATATGTTTTTTATGTTAATAGTGACAATTGATGTTAGAGAAAAATCTACGAGGACCCATAATGAGGATGATATTTCCTGAGTATTATGTCTATGAGATTCAGAGTCTTTTATAATGTATAAATACATTAGTATTTGACTTTGTAAAATAGTTCATATATTTTATTTCTTATTCAGGAATTTTATATAGTTTATATATATATATATATTATGTTTTTTATATATTTTTTAATTATATATTTGTTTCTATTTAATATTTATAGAGGTTAACTCCTCCCATATTATGTTAAATTCCTACATTATATTATTATTATCCCTTGTAATGTCAGTGGTAGGCTTAGTGTGACCCACTCATCTTACTATGAGCTCAGGAGGGCCCTTGGTAGGTTGGGTCATGTTAGGGTGGTTATGTTATAGGGATGGTGTTTTGAGTTAGTAGTCATGTGAAGACCGTTTTATGAATTTAGGGAAATTATGTTAATGGGATCTTTAGTTAGATTATATTTCAAGGGAGAACATAATATGTGCATTTGAAAATGTATTATTTTTCTAAGACACTATTAACGTATTCATCAAAGTATATTTATAAAATATCATTTAAGGGTATATGAAATTTGTTTCATGCATCATATTGCATTGAATCATGATCTTGAATGTCCTTCTTATGTTAGCTCATCCAGATATTCTCTAATCATTATGGGTTAATTTAATCAAATGATGGTTTTTACCCACTAATATATAGCTTGTTGGCGGAGGAAGAATTATGATGAGGCCACATGTGTAGTCGGGTATCTATCTCTCAGTTATTGAATGATGATGATTTTTTTGGAGACTTGGTTGGTAGATATATTTCACCATGATCTAATAAATTATTTCCCCCATTCGTGCTTATTTTAGACCTTTCTAATATATTCGAGGATAGTTCCCAATATATTGAGAGATAATACATATAGACTATATATATTTTTTGTGTTAAAAAAACAACAGAATCATTAGTTTGCAAGGAGATCCTAATAATTGAGCCAAAAATATTTGGCTAGATTTTGAGACATGTATTTCATTCTAATTCATGTTCTTATTATGTTACAAATGATTCATACATTGAGCTCCCTAGAAAATTCAATGATCATTTACAGAATGATATTTTCCATTAAATAATTATGAAAAAACCCTATTGTGCTTATATTTTATCCTTTATTCATGATATAACATTATCATTGGATTTTGAACCCTCTAGAGGGAAGTGCGACCATGATTGAGTATATGACTAGGCCCACTGACCTCATGAGGTGTTCATTGGACATGTTTTACATTGTGATGGTTGTAGTTTAGAAAAATATATAGAGACTCTAAAGGAAGAATTTTTGTGATGTGGGTTGGATTTCATGAAACACCAACTATTCTAGATATTCTAAGAATGAATTTAATAATTGAGTATCCTTGTTGAAGATACACCCTAGTTATTGGGGTAAGGTATCATATCCCTAGATGATATCCAAAAAAGTTTAACAGATACACCCCAACATTGAAAATTTATTTGAGATTTGTTTCATTTCTCTTATTTACCTAGGAACATACTCGGGTGATATTAGTTGGATGTTTTGGTGGTACAGGTGTATAAGAAGATAGATGAAACTAAGATCCTCTCCCATTATCAGCCCCATTTTCTAGTTCCAGTAATGCATTGGGTGTTGACAATCAAAGATAAAAAATATAATTATGATGGATGAATAAGTTTAAGATTAATTTGATGAAGGGTAGAGTAAAATAAATATAATTTTGTTATGAACCCAAAAAATGGATGAAATTGACATGAGTTTTCTTTCCATCACCATACGTTCTTGAGATGTTGATTCTCGTGGTCCCCTAAACTAGAATTTTATCAGCTGTCAAATCTCCAATTATGGGGACCATGTTTCATTCACCCTTCCAATAAATTGATACTTTCCTTAGTGGATATATTGATATATAGAGATATTACTCCATGGATTCGATGAGATAAAACTATACTAACATTGGTATGCATTGGTTAACAATGCAATTATTGAATGGTTATGCACCGTGAAGTAAATTTGGGGAGATTCACCCCGACCAGAGAGGTAGTTAGACATTGATGTGAATTGATGGAAACCACCACAAGAAGATATGGTTAGATACCCATTATATGGAAACCATGGATTTATACACTGTAATCATGGGTGATAATTCCCTACTAGTGAATGTGGAGGAATGTGAAAATTACTATTAACGTTACACCATAGTTTTAACATAATAGGAGACCAATGTATGCATAAAATTATGTTCTAATTGTAGATAACTGATTTAACTATATTTAATGAGGAGTATATATTGACATACCCAAGGATAACATCCTTTTTAGGGGACTATGTATCCATTAAATGGTGGAGGTTCATGAATAGTTAGAATCCAAATAGCATAATTTTTTTTAAAAATGATAAAATTTCTCAGATTTTGTCAATGATTGTGGCCCCACAATATTCCCTTCAATGAAAGTGTCTGAGAGTGGTGATGTCATTTTATTGTTCTCATGTGACCATATTTTTTCAAGTGATGTACTAAACATTATTAATTAATTGTGGGGAATATATTTTTATCTTTACAAAGTGGATAGTGTTTTTACCATGGTGTTCATATCGAATATCTGGATATAAATTATTGGATATTGCCACCATATATGACCCTAATGTGGTATTTATACCCGATACAAGCAGTTGTACCCATCACTTGGAAAATAATCCCATGTATTGGAAAGAGATGTTACCTTACGAGGTTTTTGTTTTATATTACGCTAGTTTTGTTGGTGTTATCCAAGCTACAATAGCTTATAGAGCAGGTTCAAATGAATGGTTAGGACAATCATCATGGGATTGTGGTTTATTGGTCCACCTAATATGTAGTGGGGTAGTGTAATTTTGTTTCATGATATTGGGGTTTTCATTAGTTTTTATTGATATATTTTGTGAAAAAGTGTCCCCGACATAACCATAAAATCTTTGATAGTTTATGAGAACCTATTTGAAATCAGAATGTAGATGATGGTTTCTCAAAGATGATGAGTCTTGGGAATGGAGCCTTAGGTTGCCTTTTCCCTGTTACTAGAAACATGGTTTCATGTTCCATGATAGTATAATATTATTGAGAACTTTAAATGGGTCCATATGATTATTATTCCTTAAAAATATTCTTGTTCTAATGAAAAATATTTAATATGTGGTCAGCGGTGGACTATTTCATAGATATGTTTTTTGTATTTAAACCATTAATAATTCTCATTAAATGTGTGGGAGAAGAGTTCTCCCACAATCGATAACCCTGATGATAAAATATATTGAGACAGATATCAGAAGTTGATGGATGAACATCATCTAATGTGGTAGGAAAAATATTGATGAAAAATGGGGTTTTTTGAGATGAGACTTGCAAATAATCCTATAGAGAATATTCTTTTTTTCATTATTGTATTTCATTGAGATGATATAAATCTAGTATCATATATGATAATGAAAATTTTCCCTACATGGGTTATTTTTAATAGAATGTTTTTAATGGTATCACTTAGGAAGATGAAGGAAGTGTGTGCGATAGTGGTTTATTTTTCACTTGAGTTTTATTTATGAGATTCCTCATTAAGGATCCCTATTTATTTCATTTTTATAAAAAATATTTAATGGTGATGATGATATAGTTACCAATTTTTTTTATTCTAAACCTCTAATATATTTCAAATTTTTTTCTTGGGATGTGTTATTAACCCTCCAAAAATATTTTATCATCATAGTTCCATGAAAATAATATATTAAATATAATATATTATTTTTAGTCTTTACATTCATTTCAGTTAATTGTTTTTATTTCTTCAAAAATAGATCTTTATATTGGAAAAAAAATATTGTGGATATGTAGTTGTATGTGTTTTATATAAGAGAGGTTTTATTTTATATGGATCATGGGTTTCTAGGATTAAACATCCCAATTTTGTGATTAAATAACACTAGTAAACTTTTTAATAATTAAAATTTGATATCTGGTGTGATAATTTCCTATATTAAACCCAAATTATTATTTCCCTATAGGGTTTTCAACTATTTCGATCCTTATATCCCATATATATAGAGAGAGGGGAGAATCTCGATCCAAGAAAAATTGATATCAAATTTGTGTAGTAGGACTACATCTGCATCTAACGTGAATGCTAAATACATGGCTATGATGAATGAAACCATGGAATCAATAATGTATTGAAGTGATGTCATTTAACCAAAAATCTAGGGATTATTTTTTTAAATCATTTCTGATTCTTCATAAAAATTACTTTTTAAATATCAAAATTTTATATCCTTAATTATGTATAAATAATTATGGATTGTCATCATTGTTAATACCATGATTTTTCTTCTCTAAATCAATTTTATATATCTTGTAAATTTATTCATGTAGCGATTTTGTGATAAAATTATCCTCAATAATCTATTTGTTTTTACATATTTTATGCATTTAATTTTATTCCATGTATCTTGAATCATACATTTAAAATGAATTATATTGTGATTGATATTTATATCGACAATTATTTTCTAATTTACCATCATCCCTACTATTTTGAATGATTTCCAAGATCCATTGATTTTGAAAGTGGTATTCCTTTGGCATGATTAAAAGGGAGTTGTGGGGTTGTGTAGTGGTGAATGTTACATTTTGAGAATGAAAATAGTGAATGGAAAATGCTAGTTGGAATTTCATACATTCTGGTATGGTGAATCATGTTGGTTCCATGAGAGATGGAATATGACAACATATTGAGTTCCAAGAAGGATTACGGCATTCCTTGATGGTGATCCGTTACACAAGAGTGTTATTGATAGTGACATTCAATGGTGAGGAAAAAATAGTTAGACATATAGTTATTAGGAATATGATTATGTGGCATGTATTAATAGGGAATACACATTGTTTACCTCCCTGTATATAGTTTTAGGTTTTAAATTATGATAAATAACCAAGAGTTTGTGGTATGGACACATGGTATTTGTAGTATAAGTTGGGATGATGAAAACATGTCTAGACACATGGAATGTTGTTAAAATACTTGAAATTTTTATAAATCATGACACAGAATGGGTATAATTACATTCCCAAGGTGACACTCACAAACCACACATCTTGTGACCACAAAGGCATGTTATTTAGTGAGGGACAATTTAATTTGGGTAGCTGGAAATGCATACTGATTGTGATGGATGGGTCAACACAATATATAACTTATTGTAAACAACATTTATGTTGATTTCATATACCATTTAAAGATCAATATACGATAATTATTCCATTTATGGGTTATACATGACGTACCCCTTTAGAATATATCATATATTGTCCCATCCATAATGCTTTTTTTCATATCTTTTTTTCTTGGGACTCATAATTGGATGCACGAGTAGTCCATATTGATAATATTTTCAGATAAAAAATGGTATTAAAAATTTATTAGCAATTAGAGGTGTGGAAGATGATGATAAAATAATTTTATCCCCCTTATATTTATATGGTGACCGACTGTGTTTAGGTGCACTGATCAGAGTGTTCATGGGGTAGGAATCCCTATGAAGAATGAGAATAATAGGATCCATGTCACCATTATTAATATTAGGATTGGATAATCTCCCACATACTTAGTAAATTGTTAATAAAAATTTTATGGTATCATTCCCCCCTTGACACTAATTATGTTTCATCCCCCAAATAGAACTGATAAGGATTGGTACTCACTGACATGCTTGGGTTTTGGGTCCAGTATCTATAAAGTAGATACCCCCTCATTTAATGTGTGCTACTTGAAACGTAATATATTTTAACCCCAAAATTTTTATGATCCTTTTTTTTGAATAAATTAAAGTTCATTTATGGATTACATTAAATGCTACACCATGTTAATATTTCACTACACGAAACAACAACTTAACTTTCATTACACACAACAATGAGTCTATACTACACATCATTTTATTATTATAATAATTTTAAAAAGAAATTTATAAAATATACATTAAACATTGTGAAATGAATAGTAATAAATATTTTTAAAATATTGTTATTTCTTATTTAATATAAAAATACATATTTATAATTAAATATATAATTTTCAATAAATTCAATTTATGTTTTGAAACACCTATTTTCTCCAAACTACTTTTTTATGTCTTTGTATGAAGTATAATAAAATTAATTTTTGACACCCTTATAAATTTAACAAAATTATATAATACTAAACGTTGAATTAATAGTTTCAATATTATCTTATGGTGAAGTTTGGTGTTTTTTCAGAAATATTTCATTTTTAGATGAATAGTGAAAATTAATGAATTTTAATTGAAATATATGTATATATTTTAATTTATATAACTAAATTATATTTTTAATTGGATTTAAAGAATAGTTATATCTATTATAAATCCATTAATTCAATTTATTTTACTGGAATAAATTTTACATTTTTATTGCATATAAAAAAATTCAACCTTTGGAAAAGTTTCATTTTAAAAACCCATTGTTCCATCCCATTTTTGGGATTAATTTTAAATTAATGTATTCAAATTATGTGAATTGAATTTGAAATAAATTAATACATATATGGAGTTATAATAATTTATAATTTCTATTAATTTAAATATAATTTATGACAAATGTGATTAGTGAAGACAATTGAAATTAATCATGACGATTACGAGAAAAACTACTTTACCAAGGGACCAAACATTAAAATTAAGAGGATAAATGACCTATAAACTTCTCCAACACAAATTGGATATAATTAAATAGCCACTAAATATTAATTAATATAAATTTTTCCATTATTTGATCCACCGTACATGTTAAAACATTGGTGGAATTCTCTCTTCTAGAAATTTACACATTTTCTATTCACCTCACTTATAAAATTCCATCCTTCCCCCCTCTCCATACACATATAAAGCCCATTTTATTAGACAATACCGATAATAATATCTTACCAAATTCTATAACCTCATCATATATGCCTTAATTTGGTCATAAATCATTCAAATTGTGTCGTTTTATGGAAAAAAGGATACATGTGATGAAGTGGTAATGTTCATAAACAAATGTTTTGGTTTTATATGTTTTTTAAACCCCTTTAATTATTTATATATATTTATTATATAATAATATCAATATCATAAATATAATATAATGTTTTTATGTATAGGTTTTTACCTAAAAACATAGACACTTACATCAAATGTTTTTTGAAAACATCATTTGTATGTACGACGGACCACCGCCCCAAGATCTGATGTCGTTACTTCATACATTACCTCATATAAAGGTTTATAATAATGATGGATGTGATAGTTTTATTTTTTATTTATGATTTTAATGATTATATTATTATTGTCTAATTTTTATATCCAACAGAACTTCATGCTTTCCATTTTTTTGTACACAATAACCTGGTTCGTGTGAATGATAGACTACCACCTCGAGATGCGATGCGATACATTCACAATTTACATTCAATATATCAATGATGGTTTTAATAAATATATTTGATATACATGAAATTAAAATAATTATATAATGATAATATCTTTTATAGGTTCCTTTCCTTCAATATGACAATAAAATGGAAAAAATGTATGTGCATACAAACGACCTACCATCTCCATGAATAATGTATTTCATTTATGAGCTATATATATTTTATATATTATTATAAATTCATATATATACTGAATATATATTGTATTTATATCATGGTTATAACGTTGGAGATGATTAAATAGTTATTAAATTAATAGGAATAATAATATAACAAATCAAATTATAGAAAAAAAAAGTTATTATTACCTGAAACATTACATTATGATAGAGTTTTCAATAAAGAGTTAATAACAAGTCATCAGAAAAAAATATAAGTTATGATATAAATTAATATTCTATTTTTATAGTTTTATATTAATCTTATACTTATTATAAATTTGAATTGAATGAGTACATTAGAGTTCGAGACATATAGTAGAGGATTTATGTCTCACTTTTATTTTCCATGGGACACAAGTCATATTAACCACCTATTTACTATATTTAGTGTGTATAAAACCCATTGATTTATTCTGTGATTAATATACCAATAATTTTAGGGATTAATATATCAATTTTTTGATCCATCTTTCATGGGGTTATAGTTTCATTGTTACCAATGGTGTAAGGGAATTTTATATCAATTTTCATTATTTCAGACACATGTTATGTTATGCTCCTATATTCCATTGAGAGGTGTATATAGTACCCATTTAAAATGATATATAATTAATATCACTATTTTTATGAAAATTTAATCTTAATTCCATTTTATTCATTCATGGGGATTATAAATCAATGTTACCAAACTGGTAAAATGTTATTTCTATAATCTCATCGTTTATCGGGATTTATTATGATTGTGCTTCCAGTGATAAAATATCTATAGAATTATCATGAAATTTATTATAATATATTTATTCATGAAATATTTATGTAATGGTACATTTTTATACAATATGGTAATTAATATAATTAAGAAAATATTTTTAATAAAATATGACTTTATTTCTCTTTCTAGTCAAAAATCTATTTTCTTCCAAATCAATGTTTTATAAAAAAGTTTTCAAAAATTTTTCTAATAATATTTCAAACTCATTTTCCAGGAAAATTATTTTTCAAAATTATATGTTTTAAAAATTGTTTTATATGATTTTTAGAACTTCCTATGTATGTTTTCATTGTTATTTTCAAAGAAAAAAGTTTTGAAAATGTTTTATTATTTAAAAAATGAATTTTCAAAGATGAAATTATATTTTCCTCAAGAAATGTTTTCAATGATAATTCAAAAATAATTTATATCTAAGATGACATCCATTGGTGTTAATCATGGATTATTGTGGATATTATCCAAGGGTACCATTTTTATTGTTTCTCTAAATCATTTATGATTTTCGAACATAGTGTTTATGAACCACATTTCACTTCCACAAGTTATATGATTAAAAAAATTGTTTCTCTTCCATAGGTTATATTATTATGAAATTCACATCTTTTCATGGTTAAATAATGTTACAATGATTATGAAACGACTTTCTTTTTTATAAGTTAAGTAATTATGAAATGTTTCTGATAGAAAGTTCATTTCATGGGTTATAATATGATGAATGTTTATGATCTTATGGATCACATGTATATATTATAGTTATGTGATGGGTGGGACCTATATCACCCTCTAATGAATTGGTATTTATTTATATATCATGAGATATAAATGGATAGAATGGGGTGTGAACCCGATTCAGTAAAAAACATTTTCCCTAAGATAGTCTTTAGAATGAACCTGAAGTACTAATTTGGATTAGGGAGTGACCACATCCCACTAATATAGCCTTGATAGTGTGACTTTAAAACTATGGAAATCATTTGATGTGTTTATGTGTTTCCCAAAATTAGATGTAGTGCGCCAATGTTATGCTCTCCTGGAACTTGTTCTTTGATTGTCTTATGATTAATGACTTATTAATATTCTATATTTATGAAATTATTCAATATTGTGATACTTTATAAGTAGGGTATGCTTTTCAAATGTTATTCTCATGTTCTCATACCCTTATTCTCTTGGTAAAATAACTTATCTCACTTTATTACCATTATTGAGCATCTAATGTCACCCCTTACTTATGTTACCTTTACCCATGTTATGAAGATATGTATTATATATGATGTATATAAGAAGGTTTATAGTAATTACTAATGTTATGGGATATGATTTAGTTGACTTAAGGACCCATTTATGTATTTCCATATTTCTAAAGGCACTAAACTCATATGTTTTTTGGGCATGTGTTTGGTTAATGTAATAAATATTTGACAAAAATTATTTAATGTCTATGTATGAAAAAAGAGGGTCTAATTTATTGGTATTAGATAAAAGGTTTACATACTATTTGGAATCTAGTATGATAATACCTTTTTAATGTCCTTAAGGAAATTTCAAAGTAAAAGACTAAGGATATGTTTTGGAGTATATAAAGGGGTCCTAGAATTTTGGTAAAGTATAGAGTGGGTGGTTTCAAAGTAATTAAATCCTTGTATTGATATAAACCTTGATGTTTATCTAATATATATACATAGGGTTAATAACCCTAATAAAATTGTATTGATATTTAGTATATTGAGAACTAGTGTATGAAAATTGTCCATGTATCCCACAAGGATTGATCCTCCAGGGGGATATACCTCGGGAATTCATAAAATCTTTATGAAAAATAAAGATGGATTTGAATAAAATATAGCTATGAATAAAATAGAATAAAGCTCAAATGTCATCTATTAAATAAGGTTTCATAATTTAAACATCCTATATGTGATTTCCATGATTATTTAGTTTCACACTATGATGATGATTTCATACTCAATTATTTTTGGTTTTATTCATTGGATGGAACCTAATGGAACTATGTTAATGATGAGTGTGATGAGAAATGAAATGATTTTGATCTTGAGAATCCAAATGTTATTGTAAATGGAAGGATAAGACTTGATGATATGGTCCCATAAAAATCCTAAGATATGAATCATACTGAACATCCAAACAAAAAAATGTGGGAATAAAAATCTATTGTGTCCTTCAGGAGAAAACATCCACCTTCTTTCAGTGGGTCTTCTAATCCATAGGTGGCTGAGAAATGGACTAGTACCAGGGAAAATATACTTTATTTTCCCCAATGGTAAGAAAATGAGAAATTAATTCAATCTATTTTAATTTAGTAGGTGAAGAAGACTTGTGGTGGACCCTATGACAACCCTGCTTTTTATTACAACTTAAACATGCTTTATTACATAAAACTTCACTTGATCCAAAAAAGAAGATCGAGATGTTTAGTGTCTTTGGGGCTTAGGATCATTACATAAAAACTTTAAACTTGAAATACAACATCTTTATTGAAAACTTCCTTTACATGACCACTACATTCCTTCGTACTTATCATTGCATGGGATAACCTGAGGACATGCATAAGAAAAGGGTGAGCTATAAAGCCCAGTAAGGGAGTAAACAATGAATAACATGATAAGTGAAATACATGTTAGGAAATAGGCATATCAATAGAGCATAAGAGAAACATGAACATAAAGGCATGATAAAGCATGATAATCATAACATGGAAATGTGGCAACAACACTTAACATTGAATTAGCATGAGCCAAGGCTCATTGCACATGGAGAATGAGTAAACCCTCATTGCACTTGAAGCACGAGTAAACCGTCGTTGCACTTGAATTAGCATGAGTAAACACTCATTTCACATGACGTATCATGATACTATACTTTACCCAATGCATTGGAGCGCTATAAAGGGCGCACCCTTCTTAAACATTTCATTTCAAGCATAAGTGTGCCACATGGATCATAAAACATGGATTCATAAAACATAATAATTTATTCCACGATAAAGGAATATGGAATTCATACATGAAACTTTACAATCAATAAGTAAATGTTCATAAAGGTGAATACCCTTGACGGAGAAATGGGCATGGTATTCACTACACAATGACATTGGCTTAGAAAATCGGTGCGATTTCGGCAGCGTAACGGCGTGACATAAGAACTCATAAAAAGGGGTGATGATAAGAAAAGGGGTTCCTCGTCATATTTACATGTAATGTACAGTAAGGAGGTCATATATATACATGTCCCAACAATTGAAATGGAATTTTAATTCATGATACAAAAGTATTGCTTGAATGTTAAAAGAAGAGAGAGAAGTTCCTTTCAGAATTTCGGCATAGTAACGGGTGTACATGGGAGGAATTTAATGAGAGAGAAAGGGTTCTCCCTTCATTCAAACAATAAGAGGGCAGTATGGGGGAGGTGAGAAACCATACCCCAACATTCGTAATTGAAATTAAAAGGGAAATACAACTTAAAGAAAATTGACAAAAATGAGAAAGGAAGAAAAAACCCTTACTTGGAAGTGTGCTTCCAAAGGCTAGAGAGAGGCTTGTGAGAGGCTTCTTGGGAGCTTGGGGCACCTTGAGAGGATTCTAGAGAGAGTAGGGCAGAGGTTGGACGAACTTCAAGGGCTTTGGGTGAGGAGGAAGTGGGAGCTTGGGTGGGTTTATATAGGAAAGGTGAGCGAATTCTTTATTATTTAGGTTTGGGACCCCTTATATTAAAATATTCCAAACCACAAACCATCCCATGGTATTTGCCCATGTTTTCTGGAAAAGGAAATAGGAAAACAATATTTTACAAGTCCAAGGTCCGAACTTATTAAAAAATTAGGGTTGCTTATGTGGAGGTGAGTCACACTCCCATGGAAATTAATTTAAAAAGTAAAAGTGTTGATTAAGTCTTGAGGGCTCCATTAATGCTTTGAAAAGTGAGTCAAAAAAACCCAAAACCTCATTATTTTAATGATAAAACACATATTGGCCGAACATAAGGATTATGGTATTTTATTACATCACCATTGGGTCATTATGATGTCATAAAACACATTATATATTTAAATGGTATTTAATTTTTACCCAAAAATTTGACTGTCTCAGAAAATTATGAAAAATTCACCGTTGCATAATTTCGACGTCCTGATTCAAAAAATAATATTTATTTTATGTAAATAATTTTCTAAATATGTGAATTTTTACTTTTAAAATAAAAACCGACATTTATAAAAAAAATCACGGGTTTTGACAGAAATGACTTTCAAACCTTAATAAAAATTTTAATTGCATTCATAAAATTATAAGATCATTTATATTTAATAAAAAGTAATTTAATATTAATAATAATATTTTATTAAAATATTATTTAATTCAAAAATCCTTTAATTTAATAAAATATAATTCTTAATTAAATAATAACTAAAAACACCGTTTGTACTTTAAAAACTAATTACAATGTATCAAAAATGACTAGAAATTATATTCATTATTATATACAAAGATAATGTCCATGAACATGGTACTACTTATTTGTTACATAACCCCTTAAAATAGCCGCATAAGACCTAAGGGTAAGGTGTGCGATGGTGACAGACTCTTGGGGTTGCTCGGATAACATCGCTCGAGTGGTAATCTCTATCAACTTCCATTTTTCCCGTAGACGATCACGTTCGAGCTTGACTTGATGAAGCTCAGCTTGGGCTTGGTCAAGCGAAAAGCCCAAAGACTCCACCTCTTTTCCGAGCTCCGACAAATGGGCTTCGTAAGGGGCAATTTTACTGGATGAGGCCATCGCTTCCTTTGTCTGAGTAGAAAATTGGTTCGTTAAATCCTTATATTTAAAATACCCATATGATCACTGTTCAACGGCTATAAAAGTAACGGTCACAAATCTTAAAGTAAAACTAAAAAAGTTGATATCTTATAAAAACATTTTTTTTCATAAAGATACATTTAACTGGATCAAGAGGGATTTTCCATTAATGAAATTTTGGGTCGTTACAACATTCCCCCCTTAAGAAATTTCACCCTCTAAATTTTCCTTTTCCCACACTAAAACAAATGTGGGTAACTTAGCTTCATTATATCCTCCGACTCCCAAGTTGCTTCTTCAAACTTGTGGTTTCTCCACAACACCTTGACGAGGGGCATTGTCTTATTTTGTAGAACTTTTTCTCTACGATCCAAGATCTTCACTGGTTGCTCCTCATAAGAAAGATCGTCTTCTAATTGTACCACCTCAGAAGAGAGTACATGTGAATGGTCTGGTATGTACTTCCTTAAGAGGGATACATGGAAGACATCATGCACCTTGGCCATAGTAGGTGGAAGTGCTAGTCGATAGGCCACAGCCCCAACACGATCAAGAATCTCGAAGGGGCCGATGTACCTTGGACTTAACTTCCCTTTCTTTCCAAACCTCATGACCTTCTTCCACGGAGATATGCGTAAAAACACCATGTCTCCGACTTTAAACTCAAGGTCCCGTCGGCGATTATTTGCATAACTCTTCTGTCGACTTTGGGCTGCCTTGATATGCTGCTGAATGGTTTTCACCTTCTCCACCATTTCTTCGACCATTTCTGGTCCAAGCAGCTTGCGTTCACCGACCTCATCCCAACATGCCGGTGTTCTACACCTTTTCCCATACAGGGCTTCATTTGGTGCCATTTGGATGCTCGAGTGGAAACTATTATTATAAGGGAACTCAACTAGAGGAAGATGTTGATCCCATCCTCCTTTAAAGTCCATTGAGCACGCTCTCAACATATCCTCAAGTGTTTGGATAGTCCGCTCGGATTGGCCATCAGTTTGAGGATGATAGGCCGTACTGAAGTTCAGTTCAGTATTCAGAGCATGTTGAAGACTCTTCCAAAACTTAGAGGTAAATCTTGGATCTTGGTCAGACACAATAGATAGTGGTACTCCATGCAACTGTACCACTTCCCTGATATATATTTGTGCCAGTTGATCCAAACATAAATCCTCTCAAATAGCAATGAAGTGTTCAGTCTTTGTAAGACGATCCACAATAACCCAGATTGCATTGTTTCTTTTGGATGTCCTTGGAAGTCCAGTGACGAAGTCCATGGTGATGTTCTCCCATTTCCATTCTGGTATGGGCAATGGTTGCATCATCCCCTTAGACTTCTTCCTCTCTGCCTTCACTTGCTGACACACCAGGCACTTTGATGTATATTCGGCGATCTCCTTCTTCATATTATCCCACCAAAAGTTTTCTCGGAGATCTCGATACATCTTTGTGCTCCCTGGGTTAATAGAGAAATTTGAACTATGTGCATCATCCAAAAGTTCCTTCTTCAGCTCCAAACTTGATGGGACACATAGTCTTTTCCCAAACCGCACAATTCCTTCTTCATTAACATTAAACTATGAGGATTTTCCCTTTTTGATAGCTTCCACTTTTTCTTGGATTCTCGCATCATCCTTTTGATCATCCTTTAACCTTTCCAAAAGAGATGGTTGAGCAATCATTTGTGAAAGGATTGATGATGTTCCCTTCTTTATGATTCCCACGTCCATCTTCATCAAGTCTAAGAAGATTGGATCCTTCTCAATTCTCATCATTGATAGAATTGCTGGATCCTTTCTACTTAGGGCATCCGCCACCTTGTTCACCTTCCCAGGGTGGTAATGTATTGAACAGTCATAATCCTTTATGAGCTCTATCCATATTCTCTGGTGCATATTAAGCTCTTTCTGTGTGAATATATATTTAAGACTCTTGTGGTCAGTATATATCTCACATTTCTCTCCATAGAGATAATGCCGCCAGATTTTCAAGGCAAAGATCACCGCTGCCAACTCCAGATCACGCGTTGGATAGTTTCTCTCATGGATTTTCAACTGCCTTGAGGCATAGGATATCACTTTATCATTCTGCATCAGCACACATCCTAAGACCTTCTTAGAAGCATCACTAAATACTACAAAAAGCTCCCCACTTTTGGGTAAAGTGAGCACAGGTGCAGTGATAAGCCGCCTTTTCAACTCCTTGAAGCTTTCTTCGCATTCATCACTCCAAGAAAACTTTACTCCCTTTCGAGTTAGCTTGGTAAGAGGGTTGGACAATCGTGAGAAGTTTCTCACAAATCGTCGATAATATCCAGCTAACCCCAAGAAGCTACGGATATCAGTTACAGATGTTGGCCACGGCCATCCCTCAATTGCATCTGTTTTGGAGGGGTCCACAGATATCCCATTTCTTGTGATGATATGGCCCAATAATGAGACCTCCTTCAACCAGAACTCACACTTGCTGTACTTGGCATAGATCTTCTCCTTGCGCAAAGTCTCCAGTACAGTTCTTAAATTCTTCTCATGGTCCTCCTTGGTTTTGGAGTATATTAGAATATCATCTATAAAGACTACCACAAATTTATCTAGGTAATCTCTATAGACTCTATTCATCAAGTCCATGAATATTTCTGGAGCATTGGTGAGTCCAAAAGGCATTAATATGAATTCATAGTGCCCGTACCTTGTACGAAAAGCAGTCTTGGGGATATCTTCCTTCTTCACCCTTACTTGATAATATCCCGACCGTAAGTCGACCTTAGAGAAGTATTGTGCTCCACGCAGCTGATCAAACAAGTCATCGATTCTTGGGAGAGGATACTTGTTCTTTATCGTGATTTTGTTAAGTTCACGATAATCGATGAAAAGCCGCATTGGCCCATCCTTCTTCTTGATGAAGAGGACTGGTGCACCCCATGGTGATGCACTTGGGAGTATAAACCCTTTATCCAGATTCTCTTGTAGTTGTTTCTTCAGTTCTTCAAGCTCAACCACAGCCATTCTATATAGAGTCTTGGATATTGGTAGCGCCCCAGGTATAAGTTCAATTGAGAACTCAACATCTCTTCTTGGAGGAATACCAGGAAGTTCCTCGGGAAATACTTCAGCGAATTCCCTCACAATAGGCATTTCTTCAAGGGTGGTTTCTTCCTTGGACTCAATCATCTGAGCCAGATATGCGTGCTCATAAGGCAGTAATATCCATGCTTGAGATGAAGGAGCTAAAGGAGATTCATCTTCCTCCTGACACTTGTAAAGAATCGGGGGTCGATTCTCCATATGGAGTGTGATTTCCCTCTCCCGACAATTTATGTTGGCTCTATATAAGGAAAGCCAATCCATGCCAAGAATTGCATCAAATTCCCCCAAAGGGAGTATGACGAGGTTCTCCGGGAAATTCAATCCACAAATTATAACTGGGGAGGACTTATACTCATGGGATGCAATGATTTCCCCATTTGCCGTACTCACCGACATCTTTACTTACATGATTTGTGGTGGTGCAGGGATTGTTCTACTAAACTTTTGAGATATAAAAGAATGCGTAGAACCTGAATCAAAAAGTACGTTCGCTATTCTTGAATGAATAACTAGCGTACCTGTCACCACTTCGTTGTCGGGGTTCACTTCGGCAGAAGTGATGGAAAAAGCTCTTCCTTGTTGTCTTGGAGGTTGTTGATTGCCTCCGATAACCCTTGGATTAGAGCACTGATTCGCAAAATGACCCGGTTCTTTGAATTTGAAGCATTGAACAACGCGTTGAGGTTTGAATGGAGCGTTCCTCCCCTCCGTTGCAGCCGCGGGTCCTTCTTGCTGACAGTTAATAGCTAGGTTCCCTTCTCTTCCACACTTGAAGCATTTTCTTGTCCCCCTAAGGCAATTTCCAGGGTGCTTCTTTCCACACTTTTGGCAAGTGGGGTGCTGGAATTTCTTAGCGCCGTTGGATTTATCCATCGGAACACCAGCATTGAAGTCCACCTTCCGCTTCTTGTCCCCATGATACCCATGTGATTCTCCGATCTCCATTTCAACCTTGAGGGCACATCAGACAATTTCCTCATAGCTGTCGAAGTCACGGATCGCTAATGCTTTCCGCAAGCTAGGCTTCAGCCCACCAAAGAAGCGGTCAACCTTGCATTCGGGGGTAACGACAAAGCCGGAAGCGTATCGTGCCAGCCTTGTGAAGTTTGCCTCGTACGCTCCCACAGATTCCTCATCTTTCTACTTGAGGGAAAGGAAGTCCCTTTCCATCTTAAGACGGAGGGTGCGTGGAAAATATTTATCAAAAAACATCTTCCGGAATACCTTCCATTCCAAAGCCTCGATCTCCTCCTCAGGCTTCGTATTTTTGATCAATGTCCACCATTGATCAGCTTCACCCTCCATACGATAAGCCGCCAGGAGAACCTTCTCTTTTTCAGAGCATTGGAGGATGGAGAATATCTTTTCAATGGAGTTGATCCATTGTTCAGCAATCGTGGGATCGGATGATCCACTAAAAGTAGGAGGCCTTTGTCTCATGAAGCTTTCAATAGCGACTTGTTCTTTCTTAGGGGGGGTTGAACGTTCCTCTTGACCAGTGTTTCTATTCAAAACTTGAGTTATCTGAGAGAGAAGCGTGACAAAGTTCGCGATTCCCGCTCCCATTGGATTGGGCATCTCATAAGTACAATCATCACACTGATCTTCACAACGGTTGTTAGCCCGAGTTCTCCTATTACCGGCCATTGGCTGGAATAAAAGGAAAGTTAGGGGTAACACATAAAGGTTAATCCAAAGACAAAAGTTGATGACTTATAAATAAACGTTATTCTCTTTAACTAATGAGTCTATAGGATTCAATCCAGGCTTTTCATGATCTTCCTTCTAACATATATCCTTAGGGGCATTTTTCCCTTAATAAGGGTTCATACTAAGATTGTGAATTTATCAAAACATATCCCCCGGGAGTGTCGTAACCAAGAGTGCAGCAAGGCCCGTTGTCGTGCACCAGTTCCCGTTCTAGTCTAGCTCAAAGCGGTGTTTTCGGGTTTTACCCCTAGGATACATCTGTGCCAGAGCCGCCTCTACCTGCTCGTATCCAGACAGGGATGTATTTGTTTGATAAACCACTTACTTAGTATTTACCAAAACATAGGGATGTTTTTATTATGCTTAGTCTTGTATCTAAGGCTTTACTAGGGTTTCCTAATCCCAAAAATAACTAAACATATCCTCTGATACCAACTATGACAACCCTGCTTTTTATTACAACTTAAACATGCCTTATTACATAAAACTTCACTTGATCCAACAAAGAAGATCGAGAGGTTTAGTGTCTTTGGGGATTAGGATCATTACATAAAAACATTAAACTTGAAATAGAACATCTTTATTGAAAACTTCCTTTACATGACCACTACATTCCTTCGTACTTATCATTGCATGGGATAACCTGAGGACATGCATAAGAAAAGGGTGAGCTATAAAGCCCAGTAAGGGAGTAAACAATGAATAACATGAGAAGTGAAATAAATGTTAGGAAATAGGCATATCAATAGAGCATAAGATAAAAATGAACATAAAGTCATGATAAAGCATGATAATCATAACATGGAAATGTGGCAACAACACTTAACATTGAATTAGCATGAGCCAAGGCTCATTGCACATGGAGCATGAGTAAACCCTCATTGCACTTGAAGCACGAGTAAACGCTCGTTGAACTTGAATTAGCATGAGTAAACACTCATTTCACATGACGTATCATGATACTATACTTTACCCAATGCATTGGAGCGCTATAAAGGGCACACCCTTCTTAAACATTTCATTTCATGCATAAGTGTGCCACATGGATCATAAAACATGGATTCATAAAACATAATCATTTATTCCACGATAAAGGAATGTGGAATTCATACATGAAACTTTACAATCAATAAGTAAATGTGCATAAAGGTGAATACCCTTGATGGAGAAATGGGAATGGTATTCACTACACAATGACATTGGCTTAGAAAATCGGTGCGATTTCGGCAGCGTAACGGCGTGACATAAGAACTCATAAAAAGGGGTGATGAGAAAGAAAGGGGTTCCTCATCATATTTACTAGTAATGGACAGTAAGGAGGTCATATATATACATGTACCAACAATTTAAATGGAATTTGAATTCATGATACAAAAGTATTGCTTGAATGTAAAAAGAAGAGAGAGAAGTTCCTTTCGGAATTTCGGCATAGTAACGGGTGTACATGGGAGGAATTTAATGAGAGATAAAGGGTTCTCCCATCATTAAAACAATAAGAGGGCAGTATGGGGGAGGTGAGAAACCATACCCCAACATTCATAATTGAAATTAAAAGGGAAATACAACTTAAAGAAAATTGACAAAAATGAAAAAGGAAGAAAAAACCCTTACTTGGAAGTGTGCTTCCAAAGGCTAGAGAGAGGCTTGTGAGAGGCTTCTTGGGAGCTTGGGGAAACTTGAGAGGATTCTAGAGAGAGTAGGGCATAGGTTGGACGAACTTCAAGGGCTTTGGGTGAGGAGGAAGTGGGAGCTTGGGTGGGTTTATATAGGAAAGGTGAGAGAATTCTTTATTATTTAGGTTTGGGACCCCTTATATTAAAATAATACAAACCACAAACCATCCCATGGTATTTGCCCATGGTTTCTGGAAAAGGAAAGAGGAAAACAATATTTTACAAGGCCAAGGTCCGAACTTATTAAAAAATTAGGGTTTCTTATGTGGAGGTGAGTCACACTCCCATGGAAATTAATTTAAAAAGGCAAAGTGTTGAATAAGTCTTGAGGGCTCCATTAATGCTTTGAAAAGTGAGTCAAACAAACCCCAAACCTCATTATTTTAATGATAAAACACATATTGTCCGAACATAAGGATTATGGTATTTTATTACATCACCATTGGGTCATTATGATGTCATAAAACACATTATATATTTAAATGGTATTTAATTTTTACCCAAAAATTTGACTGTCTCAGAAAATTATGAAAAATTCACCGTTGGATAATTTCGACGTCCTGATTCCAAAAATAATATTTATTTTATCTAAATAATTTTATAAATATGTGAATTTTTACTTTTAAAATAAAAACCGACATTTATAAAAAAATTCACGGGTTTTGACAGAAATGGCTTTCAAACCTTAATAAAAATTTTAATTGCATTCATAAAATTATAAGATCATTTATATTTAATAAAAATTAATTTAATATTAATAATAATATTTTATTAAAATATTATTTAATTCAAAAATCCTTTAATTTAATAAAATATAATTCTTAATTAAATAATAACTAAAAACACCGTTTGTACTTTAAAAACTAATTACAATGTATCAAAAATGACTAGAAATTATATTAATTATTATATACAAAGATAATGTACATGAACATGGTACTACTTATTTGTTACATAACCCCTTAAAATAGACTCATAAGACCTAAGGGTAAGGTGTGCGATGGTGACAGACTCTTGGGGTTGCTCGGATAACATTGCTCGAGTGGTAATCTCTATCAACTTCCATTTTTTCCGTAGACGATCACGTTCGAGCTTGACTTGATGAAGCTCAGCTTGGGCTTGGTCAAGGGCAAATCCCAAAGACGCCACCTCTTTTCCGAGCTCTGACAAATGGGATTCGTAAGGGGCAATTCTACTGGATGAGGCCATCGCTTCCTTTGTCTGAGTAGAAAATTGGTTCGTTAAAGCCTTATATTTAAACTACCCAAATGATCACTGTTCAACAGCTATAAAAGTAACGGTCACAAATCTTAAAGTAAAACTAAAAAAGTTGATATCTTATAAAAACATTTTTTTCATCAAGATACATTTAACTGGATCAAGAGGGATTTTCCATTAATGAAATTTTGGGTCGTTACAGACTCTAATCTAGAAATATGTTGCAGTAATATGAGATTGAATGCATGTATTGGGAAGATTTAATGAACTTATTTTTCTATAATTACTTTTCTTATTTATTTACCAAGGTGGATGTGGAGTTACATGAGTTAATGAAAAATAATGATAATTAAGTTCATATATACAAGGAAACTTTTATAAGATTTGTGAAGAATTATTCTAGAATTATCATCTAACCCAAAAGTAAGGTTGATAGATTCATCAGTTGAGTAAAGATAATTATCCAAATGGTGTTATCCATAAGCGAGTTAACGTGCTACAAAGAAATTTTTTGATGTTCATTTAAGGTTGAAATAGAGGTCATAATTATGAATCAATCTTGTAGGTTTTCAAAGAATAGAATGACAGAATTGAAAGGTAAATATAAGAACCATATAATAAAGAAGATGATATTTCATTTATTCTCAATGTATATAAAAATTCATATAAGAAATTTTCATAAGGGGATGAGTAAATGTTTTAGGGGTTTGTGGGTAGGAAATTAAGAAATTTATTGATGTTGTAATGGGAATTAGTTGGATAACGATGAGAATAATGATAATGTTTCAAAGAATGATCCTATGACACTTTAGGGATTTAAGTGTAAGGAGGAGTAGGCCACTAAGTGGAGTTTGTCTCCTCTAACACTTATTTGTGGAGTAACTCATGCATCCCCTTATGTTCCTTCCCAAACTACCTTGTTTTCCTTTTGTCTCCTCCTATCTTTTCCCCTTTCTCTAATATCATCCTAGGTATCAACTATCACAGTTTAATGTATTTTATTTGAAGATATACTAGAAATGGTCATGGGACTCTCATGTGGAGGAACTATGTTTTTAATCAATGATGATGATGGATACATTCTTGGGAATTTTCGGTCCCAAATAATGTTTTCTGTAGCTAAATCCCTTCACTCTACCACCATTTATGACCACTCATTCTTCTAACCCTCTCCATGTTGGATCTAGAGAGTCAGTAACGAATTGTTTTCCAGTTTTTTAGTTCATTTGACAAATATATTAAAGGTTTTACCTGAGTCGTATTTCAATTATTTTGATGGCTGACGGTTTTATACCTCAGTGACGATGCCGATGTTTGTGGCACTCAGTAGCTGAAATCCATGATCTGAACTCATATTACTCTATTCCTCTCCAAGTAGGATTTGGAGTTATGCTAATAGAGTTTTTGGTATCCATGGTTAGATGATGATAAGTGTTCTAGGTTTGTTCCCTTTGAAGGTCGCGACATTTAGAGTTGGATATAGAAACATCAGAGGTGAAGTTTCTTTTATCTTAGATTTTCATGGTGTTTCTTACTCAAAAAAATTGATGATGTTTTTTTTGGGTTTATTTTTTTATGATAGCATGATATTTTTTATATTTTGTTTCAAAAAGATAATGAATTTTTTCTTCTTTTCGATGATTTTTGTTTCTTGTTGTTGTGGTAAACATTTTTCTTTCCTATATTGGTGATGAGACGATGATGATTGTGATTTTATGATCTTGTCTTACAATTGAAGATACCTCTACCATCGTGGGATGTTGGTGTCAGAACATGACAACATTGATGGTTAAATGATGATGATGAGGTTGATGGTGTCTTATGTGATGGTGGGATGAAGCTCTGATAGGACGATAGCCAATGCGTTTTGACTAGTTATGTGATGATAATCCCATCTATAAGGGGGTGTGGCTTGAGGTGTCTCACTACTAGAGATTTTATGACCCATGGTGATTAGGTGGTGATAGATTTCATACATGATATTTTGATTTCAAATTTATGAAACTTCATTTTTGTTGACTCATTAATTTGAATTTTGAAATCTGCGTTGTTTTGTTTTAATTAGGTTCTATGTGAGGATAATAAAAAAAATAATGTTTTTTTAAATAAAAGATGGATTGGAATTTTAGTAAATGTAAGGAGAATAATAATTAAAAAAACAGTTCCTAAAAAAAGGGTTAACAATACTGATCAAAGTTAGAAAACTTTTAATCAAATTTACAATGTGAAGTCTAATGTGATTACCATTTCTTATAATCGGAATGATAATGACATTGTGAAAGGGGTACTTACAATTAACTCTAAAAATACTAATTTATTATTTTACACTATACATCACATTTATTTTATGTCTATATAATTTACTATAGGTATCATGATATCAATAATGTGATTAGATGTATAATTAGTAGTAAAAAACCCTAATGGTATGATAATTACATCACATGTATATGTTTCATCTCTACTAGAAGTTTATTTTAATATGCTTCCTAAAAATACTATCATTATTCATCTGGTTGAATTTGATGTTATCCTAAGAATTGATTGAATTTTCCTGCATAAATCCCACATCAATTATCGAGGAAGGGATTTTATGTTTGATATTCCAAACCATCATATGGTTACTAATAAATGTGACAATAAATATGAAATTACGATGGATATTACATCTAGTGTATGGGTCTTAATTCCTATTCAGAAGGGGTGTTTATCTAAAATTGTTGGGTAGAAACTTGAAATTTATGATATTCCTACTGTTCAAGAGTTTTCAAATGTCATTTATAAGAATTTAAATGTCATCCACCAAAATGTGATGTTTATTACTCAATAGAAATCACAAATATTTCCAAAAAAAATTCAAATAATCCATATAGAATTACACTGATTTATTTGTAGAAATTTAAGATGAAACTCCATGAAAACCTTGATAAGGGATTCATCTACACAAGTGTGTCCACTTGGGGTGCACATGTTATTTTTTGTAAAGAAATATTTATCAATGAAACTTTGTTTTGATTATCAGAAGCTGAACAAGAACACCTTCAAGAACAATTATCCTCTTCTCCATATTGACGACTTGTTTGATTATCTATACAAAGATCAATATTTTTACATTATTGAATGTTATTGTGGTGGTCATTAATTTTTGTTTATGAAGGAGGGTATTTATAAGACATCTTTTCATACAAGTTATGGACACTATGAAAATAATGTGATTCGTTTTTTGTTTTACGAATTCTCCTTCAGTCTTTATATATTTAACGAGTCTTTAGATATTTCCATGATCAATTTTCAGTAGTTTTTTAGTCGAAATTATTATTTATTAAAAAAAGAGCATGAAAATAACTTGGTAATTGTAAAAAATACCCTAAAAAATCATACACTATATTAAATATTTATATATTGTGAATTTTGGATGCAAACTTTTTATTTTTTGGGTTATATAATTTGAGGAGAGTGTATATCTATGGACCCATCAACGAAAAAAGTTTTTAAAAATTGTCCAAGACCCACAATGATGACTGGGATATGAAAATTCCTTGGTGTATCTGGATATTAATGAAACATTGGGGGGTGTTTCTCAAGAGTGTTTAATCCCTTCACCATGTTTACTCAAGTGGGTGAAAAATTCCTATGGATAAATCAATGTAATGAAATGTTAATGGAACTAAAGATAGGGTTAGTCAGTGCCCTTGTGCATATAGTACCATATAATGGAGAAGGGTTTGTAATCTTTATTTATGAATCCATGAAGGGATTGTGCAACACCCCAAGCTTCCACGGTACGCTTCTCTTTGAATAATACAGTAGCGTGTGTTGTATGCAACTTCGAGTTCTAACACACACCACAACCAATCAAAGTAGTTGTTTTCAATAGTAATACCAACTTTGGGAAATTTTATAAATTTTACCTCTCAATATGGACTTCATTTTTGGATTCATAATATCGAATTTATCCTAGGGTGAAATTTTGGTACTTTTCGGATAACTTTTATATTTTGATGAATAGTGAAAATTACTAAATTTTAAATAAAAACAACTTTTTTAATAAAAATAATTAGTAGTGATAAATTATGAATTTGAGTGGTTTTAAAGTATATTTATAATATATTTCTACCATTTAATATAATTTTGGTCATTGGAAATAATTTCACAATTAAACCGGACATAAACAAGTGTCAATCTTTTGATAGTTATTATTTCTTAAAAACACGCGTTTTATTTTGACAGCAGGAATTAATTTTAAATTAATTTCTTCCACTTCTGTGTTTTGAATTTGGAAAAATGAATTCTATATTTGGAATCAGGATTTACAATTTTTTTAAATAGGTAACTTTTATTTTTAGACATTTTGAATAATTATTTCGGTATATATTTTATTTACCCTGGTTAAAGGGTAAATCCTGTAAATAAGGGTAAAAAATAATATTATAATAATACAAAATCACCCTAAAACGTGTCCTAACCTTGTTTTTGGATACATGTCTGACCATGGGCATATTTGGGTCGATTTTGGGACCCCATGGTGCCACTTGTAGATGATAGGGAAATTTTATCTTAATTAAGTTAAAGTAAATACAAAAATGACATAAGCATATATCTTTTAGAAAAACAATTTTTACATAGAGTTATAAATGTTATATTTTCTACTATAAGTATTCATTAAAAATATAAAAATATTTTCTACATAATGGTATTTTATTAAAAAAATTAGACAATGAATAATTAAATTTATTTATGACACAATAATGATGCAGTATTTTACTTATTAATGAATGAATCAAATAATTGATATTATAAATATAAAAATAAATGTAATTTAGAACATTATATGAATTAAACTAATTTTCTATGTTAATATGACATATTAGGACTGGTTATATGAATTCATTTCGAAGTAATAATGTTTTTGTGAATTTATCAAAAAAAAATACCCAATAGTGTCAAAGTTGACATAACAGAGTTTTTAAAACAAATATTATATTATTAATATATATTCTATTCCTAAAAATCTATGTTTCGGCCAAAGGACTTATATCATGATATTTGTTTCATTAATGGACCACTTCAAGGTCTGTTGGATATATATAGTTTGTTTAATAACTATATAATATAAAAATACGAAGTGACATGGTAAGTGTCAAATTAATTAACTAAGAGTTATAACTAAAAGATAAGGTTAATAAATTAAACCAAACCTATCCAAAGACTTTTGGTTGAGTTTTTTATACCTATCCCCACCTTATACTTCTAATAATCCACTTTTTAGCCATTATAAACCCAATATGAATTTATTATAAAATAATACTTTAAGTTTTCCAAAAGAGCCCATCCTTCTCCCTTATAAAAGGACACCACTTCTAACCAATTATTCACACCTTAAAAGCCTTTTGATTCGGCCAAACATTCAAAAAATACTCTCTCAACTTCCCTCACTTCATCCTAGATGCCTTATTAGGATCTGAAAGCCAACCTATGGAGCCCTTTTGATCAAATCAAAAGGAAGAACCCGAAGAAGAGATAATGTTTTCACCACCATCTTTCAAGTTCCTTTCTTCTTCAACTTCTTCCTTATTTGTTATTTCCATTCTAAAATAATAATTCCAGTATATACTTTATACTGTGATGTTATTATAAATACGGTACAACCAAATTCAGTATTCTATCCATCCTTTTAGTGACATGTCACCACACATGCGTACGTACGACTTACTGTCTCCACGTTGTGCTGTAATTATCATTCAAAACATTATTTTCTGGATGGGTATGATAATTATGTGTAATTGATGTAAATAATAAATATATAATGATAATTATTCAGTATATATGATATACCATCCAATTATATAGTATTTTAATATCAACGTAATGATATTGTCGCTCGTGCGTACGTACGGACAACCGTCTCCACGAATGCGATGAGATTAATTCCCTATCATATCCCTGCAAGTATAATTCTCATTTTATGATTTAAAATAATATTTAAGGACATTATATCATTATATATATGAATAATATACAACATATCCATAAAAAACATGACTTATGTAACAAAACATATTGAAGAAAATGAGTAAGTGAACACCCAAAATGATGATAATACTAAAATATTATTAACAAAGAAATAATAAAAGGTCATATATGATATCATATTTATGTATAATATTCATGTATAATTTAATAAAAATGATTTAACTATTATAAAAAGGTTAGACTACCCTTGACCAAGGAAAAGTAAACATAAAGGGTTTATTTCACAATCTCTTCATTATCCGAGGTTGATTATACGTATTTATCTACTGGGACCTCTTTATCATCCACATCCATGATTCTTAAAAATGTATTTTAAAACATTATTAATATTTTATAGACTATGGGTTAAAGTCATTTATACCATTGTTGACTTTTTATAAGATGTTTATAAAGGAATCTTTCTATCGTTTTCCCAACAAGGTCCTTTTTAGCCTTTTCGACAAAATTAAGGTAAAAATGTCCTTTTTTAACTTATACGGTGGGTGCGGCTATTTTCAACCATTATAAACTCATCTAAGCTTCCATTACAAGATTATAAGAATATTTTCAAATTAAATGTTTTATTTTATAATTATGTGACTCTTAATTGATTTCAAAATAGAAAGATATATTTCTCTAAAAGGGTTTTAATTTCATCTATGTCAACATCCTTTGATGTATTTTAAGTTTATTTGAAGTTGATCTATTATGATAAAAAACTTCCATATTTTATTGAAGGTTTTGTGATATGTTTGACTGTGGATGTGATATTTTTATACTCTTCTTAGATTATAGTTAATGTATTGACATTTCATATGCTAGTTTTAATACGAATGTTTATGATATGTTTAAAAAATTTCATATGAGGAATGTATTGGACATCGTAAGTGGTGGGTGGAGCCCTCTATAGCTCCTCGATGCATCGGTGGGTCTCATGAGACAACTAGATGTGGAATTGGCTGAGTCCCTTTCCCAATTTGATTTATGGTTTTGGCTGAGGCCTTAATCATTTTTAGACGTCCTGGCCGAGGCCTTGACAAAATGTCTCAGAATGTCTGACATTATACATTCCCTCATTATGGAAATAATATTGATGGTTCATGTCATCATTCAACTAGTAGAATACCCATGATTATGTTTTATTATGGAATTATTTACTCAGCTCATATTCTTTCCATAAAATTATTTATGTTTATTAGTGGTAAAGGCATGTGGTTTCAATTATTTACTATAATTAATATTTATGTTATTTTACACTGTATTACTTACCCTTACTGAGCATTTGAGCTCACCCCTTTTTTATGTTTCATTTTCCCAGTATATGAAGAAGTTAATTATGCATGACCTGAAGGTATAATCTAGGAGGCATGGATGTTTCTAATGAAATATATTTCTATTGTATTTCTTTTCAAATTTTAAAGCTGAACTTATGTATGAATCATGTTTCCAATAATACAAAACTGATCGGTCTTTCGAGACATGATTTCATTATGGTCATGCCAGTGTAATGTAATAATGCACTGACTCCGAGTAACATGGGTTGGGGAGTTACAATTTGTATCAGAGGAAGTTTATTACAAATCTTGGAAACAAGATTTAGATAAACTCTGATTAGAGCACATAGACCTAATATGGACTTTGAGGATTAGTATAGAAGAACTTCGTATAATTTTGTTATTGTAGAAATTTTATGAGTTTTCTGAGCAATACATCCCTATCTGGATACGAGCACGTAGAGGCATCTCTAGCACAGATGTACCTAAGGGTAAAACCCAAAAACACCGCTTTGAGCTAGACTCGAACGGGAACTGGTGCACGACAACGGGCCTTGCTGCACTCTTGGTTACGACACTCCCGGGGAATATTCTTAGGAAAATTCTAATTTTCTTTACAAACCAATATTAAGTGTTTATGAGTATATACTTCATCAATTAAATAATATTTATGATTATGGATTATATCCATAAATAGTTCAATTTATGTTAAGTGTTTTAAAAGTATGGAATTATGTATTTTGATTCATAAACTGCTCTAATTTATGCCATTTTTTAGAAATGGAACCTAGTGGAAGAAATGGAAATAGTATCAATGCACACACTCCATGTCGGTATTGCCTTCCTGTTAAAGATGATTATTGTGGTGCTCGTGATACAACTAGTGTTGATCAGCTAATCACCATACTGGGACAACTCACTCAGATTATGAATAATAACCCTTCCTGTATGGAGCACCCTGATCCACAGCATGGAGGATCAATGTTAGATCGCTTCATGAGGAAACAACCACCAACATTCAATGGGAGTACAAATCCCTTAGTAGCTGAGCAATGGATAAATTCTTTAGAGAAAAGATTCCATGCCTTGGGGATTAGTGAAAGAGAAAAAGTTAGCATGGCAGTTTACCACCTCACTGGAGATGCTGATCAATGGTGGCCACTGATTCGAAACACTAAAGAAGATGATGACGTATCAAATATGGAAAGGAGGGAGTTCAAATATCATCTTTTAGAAAATTACATTGCTCGTGACCATCGAGCAGATATGGAAAGGCAATTTCTGAGTCTGAGACAAAAGGAGGAAGAGAATGTCGCAAGGTATGAGGATAACTTTACAAGGTTAGCAAGGTATACTGAAGATTATATACATAACCCAAGAAGTAAGATTGATCATTTCTTTGATGTTTTTAAACCGTTTCTCCATCTATCATTGGTCTCACAATCCTTCTCGTCATAGGAAGATATTATCTCATGTTCTATCAAGACAGAAAAAGAATTCTCTAAGTATTATGACTTTAAATCAAAGAAAGAGAAGAAGAGATATACTGAACACTCTGGAAAATGAAATAAAAAAACAGGGAAGAAGGGAAGAATTGAATTTCCACCTTGTGATAATTGTGGAAGAAAGCACCCTGGTGCCTATCTAAAAGGAAAAGGAGTATGCTACTAGTGTGGACAGAAAGTCCATCTAGCTGGTGATTGTAAAGGAAATAAAGATGCTACCAATGTTCAATTCTACAATTACAGGGTTATGGAAAATTATGCAAAATAATTTCCTATGTGTCCGGAAAACATACCTCAGAAAAGGCCTGGGGACCAAGGCTAAGCTTATATCATCACTGCTGCTGAGGTTGAAGCCACGAAAGACATGGTGGTAGGTAATTTAATGGTTTCTTCAACTTTAGAAAATGCTTTATTTGATTCTGGATCCTCTTATGGTTTCATATCATCCCAGTTTTCTAAGAAAATTAGATATTTCCAATTTGATTTAACAAGGGATTTGTCAGTCAAAACTCTTAAGGGAAGTATCATTGCAACAATGTTTTGTGAATCAGTCCCCATTAGAGCACATAAATGTTTTTTATCTGCAGATCTCATCATTATACCTATGATTTAATTTGATACAATACTCGGTATGGATTGGATTTCAGACCATGATTCAAAAATTTAATGTAAGAAGAAAGAGGTTACTATTTTTAATGATGATGATAAGGAGAACCTTATCTTTAGAACAGAATCGTCACCCCCAAATTCTTACCTAGATCCTCCCCCAACAGCTTAACTAAATTCAATTATTGGGGAGGAAGATAATGAAATAACTGTGGGTGAGGAAAGGAATGTCCAAATAGAGGATATACCTATTGTGAGAGAATATGTTGATGTGTTTTCAGAAGATTTACCTAGACATCCTTCAGAACGAGAAATTGAGTTCTCCATTGATTTAATTCCTGGTTCAAGGCCTATATCGAAGACCCCTTATAGAATGGAAATTGTGGAATTAGTTGAACTAAAGAAACAACTAGAGTAATTGAGTAATAAGGGATTTATTCTCCCTAGTGTTTCTCCATGGGGAGCCCCTGTCCTTTTTGTTAAAAAGAATGATGGATCTATGAGGTTATGTATCGACTACAGGGAAATCAATGCTACAACAATTAAGAACAAGTATCCCCTACATCGCATTGATGATCTATTTGATCAACTGCATGGAGGTCAATAATTTTCAAAGATTGACCTTCAATCTGGATACCATCATTTGTGCGTAAATATGGAAGACATTCTGAAGACAGTATTTCAAGCCAGGTACGGCCATTATGATTTTTCAGTAATGCCTTTTGGATTGACAAATGCACCCTATGTATTCATGGATCTAATGAATATATTTTTTCAAGGAATATCTCGATGATTTTTTGGTGGTATTTATTGATGATATCTTGGTATACTCCAAAAGATACGAGGATCATGAAATTCACTTGTGCATTTTCATGAAGACTCTTTGAAGACACGAATTATATGGGAAGTTTAGCAAGTGTGAATTTTTTCTTTAGGATATTTATTTTCTTGGTCATATTGTATCTAAGGATGGAATCTCTGTTGATCCTTCTAAGACAAGATAAATCCAATAATGGCATGCACTGATGAGTATAACCGAGGTATACTGTTTTATTTGCTTAGTAGGTTATTATTGATGTTTTGTACAGAACTTTTCCCGATTGGATAACCCATTAACAAAGCTCACACGTAAAGGGATTAAATTTATTTGGAAAAAATTGTGAATAATGTTTTGAAGAACTGAAGAGAAGATTATTCAATGATCCTATATTGAATCTACCATCCAGGAATGATGGGTTCGTTATTTATAGTGATGCATCGAAGAAATGACATAGTTGTGTCCTTATACAGAATGATAGAGTTATTGCCTATGCCTCACGATAGTTGAAAATTTATGAGCAAAACTATCCTACTCATGATCTTGAGTTAGCTGCTGTAATCATTGCTTTGTAGATATGGAGACATTATATCTAAGGTGAAAATTTGAGATTTATACTGATCACAAGAGTTTGAAGTATATTTTCTCACAAAAATAACTCAACATGAGGCAAAGGAGATGGCTTGAACTACTCAAGGATTATGATTGTACAATACACTACCACCCAGGGAAGGAAAATAAGGTGGCAGATGATTTGAGCAGAAAATATCATGGAGTTTTGAACATAATGATAATTGAAAGGGATCCTAATTTCATGAATCTAGTGAAGATGGATATGGGAATTACCATGTAAGGTGAAAAATCAATACTTTTTCAAATGGTTGCCAAACCATCTTTACTAGAAAGGATAAAGAGTTCTCAGACCAGTGAGGAAGAGTTTCAAAAGAAGATTAAAGCTATGAATGATGGGATATTGAGAGACATTGTGTATAAAGCATGATTTTTGAAATTTTGGAAGAGATTTTGTGTTCCCGATATACCTGATCTGAAAAGGGAATTATTAGATGATGCTCATAGCTCCAATTTCTCTATACACACTGGGAGCACCAAAATGTACAGAGATTTGAACATACATTTTTGGTGGGACAACATGAAGAGGGAGATTACTGATTTTGTGTCATGATTTATGGTTTTTCAACAGGTGAATGCTAGAAGCCAACAGCCTAGAAGATTCATGCAACCTCTTCCCATACAGGAGTGGAAATGGGATAATATTATGATAGACTTTGTCATGGGGCTACCAAAGACTCATAGAAGGAACGATGAAATATGTGTTTCTGTTGATCGTCTTACTAATTCATTACATTTTCTTGCTATAAGAGAGGATATACTA
The DNA here is from genome assembly GCA_963277665.1 of Viscum album. Classification (NCBI taxonomy): domain Eukaryota; kingdom Viridiplantae; phylum Streptophyta; class Magnoliopsida; order Santalales; family Viscaceae; genus Viscum; species Viscum album. The sequence continues at coordinate 88,931,927 of OY728132.1, forward strand.
CATGAATGTCAAGAACGACTTAATATTAATGAAGTTGCGAGACTTCATGGAGTACCCCTATCAATTTTTTCTGATCATGATCCCAATTCACTTCAAGATTCTAGAGAAGTCTTTAGAAGGCCTTAGATACTGAACTTCATTTGAGAACAACCTACCACCCTCAAATATATGAACAATAAGAATGGACTATTAGAACCTTAGAAGCCATGTTGAGATCCTTCTCACTTGACTTTCAAGGTATGTGGGATCAATATTTTCCTCTGGTAGAATTTTCCTATAACAATAGCTTCCATTCAAGTATTCAGATGGCACCATATGAAGCGTTATATGGAAAGAGATGTCTCACACCAACCTGTTGGGATTACGTTGCTGAAAGAAAACTTGTAGGCCTATAACTGGTGGAGAAAACGATGGAAAAGGTGAAGGTAATCCAAAACCACATCAAAGCAGCTCAAAGTAGGCAGAAGAGCTATGCCGATAACCGAAGGAAGGATTTGGAATTTCATGTAGGAGATCATAGTTTTTTGAAGGTATCTCCATGGAAGGGAGTTATACGTTTCGGTAAGAAGGGTAAATTGAGTCCCTGGTACATCGGACCTTTCGAAATTCTAGAACGAATTGGGGTTGTATCTTACCGTTTGGAAATGCCGCCAAATCTCTCCAAAGTTCACGATGTGTTCCACATATCACTGTTAAGAAAATACATGCCTGACCCAACACATATACTCACTTATGAGGAATTAAAACTGGAACCTGATCTGTCTTATTGTGAAGTTCCCACTATGATTCTTTATACAAGAGAATAAGTGCTGAGAAACAGGAGGACTCATCTGGTAAAAGTGCTATGGATAAACCATAAGATAAAAGAGGCAACGTGGGACCCCGAGGAACTTATGATGAAGAACCACCCAAGTATTTTCATGCGGTAGTATTATAGAAATTTAGAGGATGAAAGTATTTGAAGGAGGGGAGAATTTAACACCCCAAGCTTCCACGGTATGCTTTTCTTTGAATAATACAGTAGCATTTGTTGTACGCAACTTTGAGTTTTAACACACACAACAACTAATCAAAGTAGTCGTTATGAATAGTAATACCCAATTTTTGAAATTTTATAAAAATTGTATCTCAAAATGAACTTCATTTTTGGATTCAGAATATCAAATTTAGCCTAGTTTTAAATTTTGGTTCTTTTCAGATAACTTTTATATTTTGACGAATAGTGAAAATTACTAAATTTTAATTTAAAAAACTTTATTAATCAAAATAATTAATATTGATAAAGTATGAATTTAAGTGTTTTTAAAGTATATATAGAATATATTTTTACCATTTAATACAATTTTGGTCATTGGAAATAATTTCACAATTAAACCGGACATAAACAAGTGTCAATCTTTTGATAGTTATTATTTCTTAAAAACACGCTTTTTGTTTTGAAAGTGGGAATTAATTTTAAATTAATTTCTTCCACTTCTGTGTTATAAATATGGAAAAATTGATTCCATATTTGGATTCAGGATGTACAAATTGTGTAAATAGGTAACTTTTATTATTATAAATTTTGAATAATTACTTCGGTAAATATTTTATTTAGCATGGTTAAAGGGTAAATCCGGTAAATAAGGGTAAAAAATAATATTATAATAATAATAAATTACCCTAAAACATGTTCTAACCTTATTGGTGGATACATGTTTGACCATTGGAATCTTTGGGTCTATTTTGGGACCCCATGGAGCCACTTGTAGGTGATAGGGACACTGTATAATAATTAGGTTAAAGTAATACAAAAATGACACAAGCATTTATCTTTTAGAAAAACGATTTTTACATAGGGTTATATATGTTATATTTTAGACTATAAATATTCATTAGAAATATTAAAAATGTTCCTACATAATGGTATTTTTTTTATAATTTTTAGACAATGAATAATTAAATTTATTTATGACACAATAATTATGCAGTATTTTCCTTATTAATGAATAAATCAATTAATTGATATTATAAATATTATAATTAATGTAATTTAGAACGTTTTATGAATTCAACTAATTTTATTGGTTAATATTACATATTATTACTAGTTATATGAATATGGTTCTATGTAATAATGTTGTTGTGAATTTATCAAAAACAAAATACCCAATAGGGTCAAAATTGACATAAAAGAGATTGTAAAATAAATATTATATTATAAATTGATATTCTAATCCTAACAATCTAAGGTTCGGCCTATGGACATATATCATGATATTTGTATCATCAATGGACCACTGGGGGGGTCTCTTGGATGTATATAGTACGTTTATTAACTATATAATATAAAAATACAAAGTTACATGGTAAGTGTCAAACTAATTATCTAATAGTTAAAACTAAAAGATAAGGTTAATGAATTAAACCAAACATGTACAAAACTTATTGGTTGAGTTTTTTTCCGCCTATACTGAACTTAGATGTTGAATAATCCCCTTTGGATCCATTATAAACCAAATATGAATTTATTATAAAATAATACATTAAGTTTTCTTAAAGAGCCCCTCCTCACCCTTATAAAGGGACACCACTTAGAACCAATTCATCACACCTTAAAAGCCTTTTTTTTCGGCCATACCCTACCTAAATACTCTCTAAACTTCCCTAATTTAAACCTATAGGACTTATATGTATCAGAAAGCCATCGTAAGGAGCCCTTTTGATCAAATCAAAAGGAAGAACCCGAAGAAGAGGTAATGATTTCACCACCGTCTTTCAAGTTATTTTCTTCTTCAACTTCTTCTTTTTTTGTTATTTTCATTATAAAATAATAAATCTATTATCTACTGTATATTGTGATGTTATTATAAATATGGTAAAACCATATTCAGTATTCTATCCATCCCTTGAATGACATGTCACCATACGTACGTAAATACGGGTTACCGTCTCCACGTCGTAGTGTAATTGCCATTCAAAACATTTTTATTTTGATGGGTTTGATAACGATGTGTAATTGATGTAAATAATAAATATAACATGATAATTATTCTTTATATATCATATAACTTCAAATTATATATTATTTTAATATTAAAGGTATGATAATGTAGCTCGTGCGTACGTACAGACTACCGTCTCCACGAACGCGATGAGATTCATTCCCCATCGTATCCAAGAAAGTATAATTCTCATTTGATAATTAAAAATAATTTTTAAGGACTTGATATAATTATATATATGAATAAGATACAACCTATCCATAACAAACATGACTTATGTAACAAAAAATATAGAATAAAATGAGTAAGTGAACACCCGAAACGACGATAATACTAAAATATTATTAACAAAGAAATTTTGAAAGATCATATATGATATCATATTTATTCATTTGATTATTTTATAATTTAATAACAATGATTTTACTATTATAAATGAGGTTAACTTACCCTCGATAAAGGAAAAGTACAAGGTAAGGGTTTATTTCACAATCTCTTCTTTATCTGAGGTTGATTATACATATTTACCTACTCGGACCTTTTTATCATCCACATCCATGTTTCTTAAAAATTTATTTCAAAACATTATTACTATTTTATAGACTATGGGTTAAATTAATTTATACCATTTTTGACTTTTTAAAAGATGTTTATGATGGAATCTTTCTATCGTTTTCCAAACAAGGCCCTTTTTAGCCTTTTCAACAAATTTAAAGAAAGATTGTCTTTTTTATCTTATACGGAAAGTGTGGCTATTTTCTTCCATTATAAAATCATAGAAGATTCCCTTACAATATTATAAGAATATTTTCAAAATAAATTATTTATTTTATAATTATGTGACTCTTAATTGATTTCAAAATAGAAATAGATATTTCTCTAAAAAGGGTTTCGATTTGATTTGTGTCAATATCCTTTGATGGATTTTAAGTTTATTTGAGGTTGATTTATTATGATACAAAAATTCAATATTGTATTTAAGGTTTTGTGATATCTTTGACTGTGGATGTACTATTTTTATACCATTCATGGTTTATGGTTAAAGTATTGACATTTCGTATGCTAGTTTTAATACGAATGTTTATGATATGTTTAAACCTTTTTATATGAGGAATGTATTGGACTTAGTAAGTGACGGGTGGAGCTTTTTATTGCTCCTCGATGCATCAGTATGTCTCATGAGACAACTAGACATGGAATTGGCTGAGTCCCTTTCCCAATTTGATGTATGGTTTTGGTCGAGGCCTTAGTCATTTTTAGACGTCTTGGAAAAGGCCTTGAAAAAACTTTTTCAGAATGTCCGGAATTTTTCATTCCCTCATTATGGAAATAATATTGATGGTTATTGTGGTCAATAAACTAGTAGAATACTATTGATTATGTTTTATTATGTCATTATTTACTCGGCTCATATTCTTTCCATAGAAGTATTCATGTTTATTATTGGTAAAGGCATGTGGTTTCAATTATTTACCATGCTTAATATTTATGTTATTTTACACTGTATTACTTACCCTTACTTAGCATTAGAGCTCACCCCTTTCTTATGTTTCATTTTCCCAGGACATGAAGAAGTTAGTTATGAGTGACCTGTAGGCATAATCTAGGAGGCTTGGATGATTCTAATGAAATATATTTGTGTTGTATTTCTTTTCAAGTTGTAATGTTGAACTTATGTATGAATCTTGTTTCCAATAATAATAATTGATCGGTCTATTGAGACATGATTTCTTTATGATCATTTCAATGTTATGAAATAATACACTGACTCTGGGTAACTGGGGTTAGGGCGTTACAGATTGGGATGCATTATCCAAAACAATAGAATGTTTATAGTCTATTCCTCACAAAAATTGATAATTCAGGGGAAACATTACCCAACTCAAGATTTGGATTTATTCATGTTATTTTTTTCATTAAATTTACTGATGCATTATCATTATGTATAAAATCAGGATATATATGTTGGTCAAACAAATTAAAGTATATATATGCATGGAAGTAGTTGAATATGTACCAAAAAAGATGGTAAGATATGACTAATGATTATGACTACTCAATACATTACCTCTATGGGAATGAAAAAAAAGTGGATGATTCTTTGAGTTGAAAGGATCATTCAAGATTATCCATGAAGATGATAAAAAATATCCAATATTTATAGATTTCAAAAGGATGGAAATGTAAATCCTGAAGGAAGGTGAAAAATATTATCTTTCTCAATTGAATTTTTAACTATCTATCCATGTGAAGATTAAAGAGGCTCCTAATGAATATGTAGAGATTAAAAATAATCTGTGAATTATTCATAAGTTAAACCTTGATCATAATATAATGAAAAGGTTCAAGAACTATGTACGTGTTCCGTCTATACCATATTTGAAGGATATGTTAGTGTAATTTCATTTTTCTTCATTATATATTCATCGTTGAAGTAAAATGATGCATATATATTTTAAAGAATACACATTGTGTGGTGTCATGAAGAGAGATATAATGGAGTTTCTATCTTTGTGCTTGGTATTATATCAAGTTATGGGTGAAATAGAAAGATATAATGGGATGTTACAATGACTTCCCATGCCAGAATGGAAAGGAAAAAACATCACAATGGATTTCATCAAAGGACTCCCCAGAACATCTAAAAGAAATAATTATACATGGGTAGTAGGCAATCCACATACAATGTTAGAACACATTGTCACTATGAGATAAGTATTCTCTCTATATAATCTTTCTATGATATACATTAAGGAAGTGGTAATGTTGCAGGCGTTATAAATTCCAATATATTTGACCAGGATTTAAGGTTTACCTCAATATTCTAGATCTGTATTCTGAAATCCATTGATATAGAATTGAGTTTCATCACTACATATCATTACCAGAAATATGGTTGTTATGAAAGAAAAATTCAAAACCTAATGGATAAGTTTAGAACTTGATCATTGTATTTAAAAGGTAGTTCAGATTAACACCTTCCTGTAATTGAGTTTTCTTAAAATTTGGTTGATCTCCAACATAATGTAATGAATTTAGGGAAAGAAATATATTGGGACCTGAGATAATAGATGTAATGGTTTAGAATATTAATTATATTTAGTATCAAATCATGGAATCTCAGTGTCAGTAGAAAATTTATAATAATATTTGTTGGTGTGAACTAGAATTTCATGTTAAGGATATGTTGTTTCTAATATTGAATCAATTGAATATGATTGTGAGATTCTGGAAGAAATAGAAACTATGAGTTGGGTATATTGATAACTTTGAAATTCATAATTATATCGGGATGGTTTCCTATCACATGGTCATTCCACAAAACATTTATCAATACCATGATATGTTCCATGTATATATCCTATAGATGTATATACCTGACTTTTTATAGGTACTCAACTCAGAGGTCAAACCAATCGAGAAATATCTATCATATGAGGAACAATCGATGGAGATTTTGGATTGCGTAGAGAATTTTCTACAAAATCACACCACTAACCTCGTCAAATTTGGTGGGCCAAACCACTAGTTAGAATAATCAATGTTGAAACTTTATTATATGATGTGTAATAAATATCATCATTATTTAGTATTAGAGTGAAAAATTTTGAGGAAAAATCATATTAAGGGGGGTGAGTGAAACGCCCCATGTTTTTATTAACCTTTTTCAAAATAAAATAAATTTATTTTCATTATTGTACTGTATGATACACTATGTTTTTCTTATTCTACATGATATAACATCTTAACATTCATTACACATTATAATGAGTTTTTTTAAAATAGAATTTAATTATTATAATTATTGATAAAATATAGTTATAAATTAGCCATTAAATTTATCAATATGGATTCTAATTACTAATCTTTAAATATTATTTATAATGGGTTTATATAAGGAAAACAAATTAATAATGAAATATAAATTTTTTGGAAAGTCGTAATATGATTTGAAATTGCTATTTTCAGAAAAATACATTTTATTTTATTATGTGAAAAATAAAAAAAATTGAAAACATTTATATATTTAATTAGTAAAATAATATTAATTATTTATAATTTTATAGCTATCTTATGGTGAATGTTTGTTATTTTTTTTGAAATATTTTATTTCTGGATGGATAGTGAAAAATACTAAATTATAATTGAAAACTACATGTTCTTATTATTTATTTTTAGAGGTCAATTATATTTTCAATTGGGTTTAAAATATAATTTGATCAAATATACATATAATAATCCAATTTATATCATTTTAATCAATTTTACATTGTATTTTTCTCTAAATTTTTTTAAATATATTGAACATTTTCACATTAAAAACACAATGTTTTGTCTCATCTATGAGATTAATTTTTTATTAATATATTCCACTTATGTGAATTGAATTAAAAAAGTGGATTCCATATTTGGATTCAGAAACATTTATAATTTATAATAATTATAACTTAATTTACGACTAATGTGATTTGTGAGAACAATTAAAACTCATCACGTTGATTAAGTGAAAAACATGTTTACCGAGGAAATAAAATTTAAACAGAAAGGGGGAAAATATCCTAAAAACTTGTCCAGAACAAATTTTCTAGCCATATTTATACACTAACCATTAATATTTCTATTTTTTTCATTTTTGGATACCCTTGACATGGAAAAAACCCTGAATTTTTTTAAAAAAATTAGAATTTTGTCACTCACCTCACTTATAAAAGGACACCCACTATCTTTTATCTTTACACATATCATGCCATTTTTCATATACAATACCTATCAAAATCTCATAAACAAATTCCTAACATCATTATAGATGGATTATTTTTTATATAAATCTAACCAATTGAGTCATTTGGTGAATAAAAAGATACCTAAAGATGGTGTAACATTCTTCATTGGACTTTGTTGTTTTATTTATTACTCAAACCCATTTAATTATTTTTATATCATGATTATACAATAAAATTAATATATTAAAAATAAAGATATGTTTATATTATATGTCTATTACCAATAACCATACACACCTCTATCAAATATGTTATGAAATCATTGTTCTTGTGTACGATGATCTATTGCCTCATGAACAAATGTCACTCAATTCTCCATTAACACCTATCATGGTTGGGAATAATGATGGTATGATTTTTTTATAATTTTTTTTTATTTTTATGATGATATTATGATTATATAAATTTTATATTATTCTTACCATCATGCTATCCATTTTGTGGAAATATGACAATGTCGTTCGTTTGTACACTGGACTATCACCTCACGAAGCGTCGTGATTGATTCCAACATTACATGGTATTTATTAAAGATGGGTATAATAAAAATATGTTTAATATAGGAAATAAAAAATTATTATTTAATCATAATATAAAAATTATTTTTGTTATTTTAGTCTATCAATACAATAGAAACAACATTCATGAATACACACGACCTATCGTCTTCATGAATGATGTATCTCATTTCCTATTTATATATTTTATAGAACATTTTAAATATTTATATAATTTATACATATTATATATATAATGGTTATCATTATATCTATTATGAAACCATTATTAATGTAAGAGGAAAAAAATATAACAAATCTAAACATATACATAAAACAAAGTTGTTATAACCCAAAATTTTACTTCAAAATGGAATTGTTGATGAATGGGTAATGAATGGTCATAATGAAATAATATATTTCTTGATAAAAATAAATAAATTTCATTAATATATTTATAATAACTTATTTTTATTATATAGGATTTTGTAATGAGTAAAAATAAATTCAAGACATATGGTAAGGGATTTCCGTATGAGTTTTATTTTACATGATACACAAGTCTTGTTCACTAAATATTTATTATATGTGGTGTGTATACTACATATGTATATATTTTATGATTCATAGAATTATAATTTCTAGGATTAACAAATCTATTTTAGCATATCTCTTTCATGTGTTTATGGTTTCAATGTTGCCAAATTGTATGGGAATTTTGTCTCTATTTTCATTCATTGAGACGCATGTCATGTTATGCTCTTATATTATTTTACGAGGATTATATAATACCTATATGACTGTTAAATCATTAATCTCACTATTTTGATGATAATTAATTCATCATGTAATTTTATTCATTCAATGGTATTATGATCCAATATTACCATAATGGTAATTGTTTATTTCTATAATCTCATCATATATTGTGATTATTTATTATTATGCTTCCATTGAGGAAATATATAAAGAATTATCCTTAATTTTATTCTCCAATGGTTATTCATGAAATATTTATGTAATCAAACAATTTCCCATTCTTTTTAACATATGATAATTATGAAATTGTTTTTACGAAGACCCAACATTATTTCCATTTTTAGTTTGAAATCTATTTTCTTACAAAACGATGTTTTTAATAATGTTTTAAAATATATTTTTAAATTATATATTAATATAAATTTTATGAAAGAAGTGTTTCTAACATATTTTATGATTTAAATATAGTTTAAAATGATTTTAAAAATTTTCATTATATGTTTTCAAGGATATTTCCATGAAAAATGGTTTCAAAATGTTTTGTGATTTAAAAAATGATTTTAAAGAATAAAAGGATATTTTACTCAAGATATATCCTCAATTATTTTTAAATCTAATATTCCATCTAAGATGACATCTTTTGGTGTTACTAATGCTCTATTGGGGATATTTTCTAAAGGTACAACTTATATTCCTTCTCGGGATGGTTTATGATTTTATAGAATGATGTTTATAAAACCCTTTTTATTCAACAAGTTATATGATTATGAAACTTATTTATAATCATTCGGTTATATTTTTATGAAACTAGCTTCTTTTTATGGGCTATTCTATAATGAAATAATTATGAAACCTATTTCTTTTCAATAGTTTATATAATGATGGAATGTTTATGATGCCTATTTCATTTCTTCGGTTATGATATGGTGAATCATTATGATCTTATGAAGAAAATATGTATGCTTTCATTATGGGACAGTCGGGACCTGTATATTCTTCTAATGAATTTGGTAAATGTTAATATTTGACAACATATACATTGATGAAATGAGGAGTGAACTCAGTTCAGTAAGGGACTTTTTCCACAAAGATGATCTTGGGAGTGAAAATTGACTACTAAAATAGTTTAGGGAGTGTACCCATTAAAATAAGATAGAATTGTTCATGGTCCTTAACTACTATAGAGAAAATTTTATACAATTATTAGTCTTACACAATTCCATGTCTTATGCCAATGTTATGCTCTAAGTGAACAAGTTATTTGATTATCTTATGGTTCATGTCTAATGAATTTTCTATCATTATTCCATTATTAATGTTTGTAATCTTTTATATAAATGTTATTATTTTCAAATATTATTCTCATGGTGTCATTATCTTATATCTCTTTCTTACATATATCCCTTGTTTACCCATACTGAGAATCTATGATCACCCATTTATTATGTTTCCTTTACCCAGGTTATGAAGTTATGTGTTATACATGATGTGTCTAATCAGGGTTCTAGTTATTAAGAACATAGTTTGAGGTGATGTAGTTCACTTATAGGACAATTTTCATCTTTACTTAGTTCAAAAATTTCTAGAATAATATTTTATTTGAGTGTGTGATTGGTTAATGCAATAAATATTCAACTAAATAATGTAATTTTTTTGTATGAAAATCAATGGTTAATATATAGCTTCACCACTGAGGTTAATTACTCATAAATAAATACTTATCCTATGATGAAGAGTGATTCCCAAAATATTGATCTAGATAGGTGATTTTTGTTTTCTTATGGTTGGGTAGTTAAGATTGTAGGGGTCGATACTACCTTAAAAGACACCTATCCTTGGTCAAGGTGCAAACTCCCATACATATTTCCTGAATGGTGGAATGAAAATCCATAATATTAAGGTTTATTAATCTCTAAAATATTTTACCTAATTTATAAACGAAGAGATACCATTAGTGTATTATAGTGGCAGCATGGATGTATGGAGAATTATATCATATACTTATAGGATTCTGACTCTTCAAGCACCCCTTTGTTTCCTTTGAGATGCGATGTACACATAGATTATTTACATTAGACATTAAGGAATTTAGGGAACTGTATAAATCCATAGTTAAACAAGTGATATAATTATTGAGTATTGTAGTTGAGAATAAGGGGAATTATATATATCTTTATGGCATCTAGTGGTTGTGTATATCAACAACGTTCATTTTCTTCCTCTAGATCAGTTTTATAAATCATGGGTCAAGATAAAGTGTTTATTGTATTTATAATAGGGTAATGGGGAACCCTATTGAGTATATTTATACTCACCCTACCCAAGATTTGTTCCAACGTTTGTTTTTTTTTGTTGAGGCGATGCACAATTTGAGTATAGTTTTAGTGGGAATTGATCTAGGTTGGTTGGTTCAGAGATAATTCATGGTGATGCATGGTGTATCATTGTTGTTCAAGATAGTGTGAGGGACCATTCATGTAGGATAACGATCTCGGGGTACATGTACTAAGAGAGATATTTACTCAGTCTTATGACTTCAAGATTTAGAGACTTGAATGATCTATAGTTTATATTTTATTTTCTTATGTGAAACTATTCTTTTATTTTATGCATGATGCATGTATTTTATTTGGTTTTATTGTTTATATAAATATATATTTTTTCATATATATTTATATATGTCTATTTTAGTTTTCATTTCAATAAATTGGATATATTTGAATATTTTAGGTTGATAAAGGCTAATACCTTCCATTTTGTTCGATATGTATAATAATTTCTAGTCTATAACACCAAAATATTTTATGGTATATATTTTTAAAATTTAATCCCTTTGATAGATTACATTTCACAAAACAGTGATCTAATGAAAACCATGATACACTATTGAAATTATTTTTTTAAATGAATAATGTCTCTAAGAAATTAAATTGGTGATTATTAATTATATTAACTAATTTATGAAAATAATTTATTGAATTCATTTTAAAAAATTAATAATAAATGAATATATAAAGCAAATAGATATAAATGGAAGGTTTTTATAAAAAATAATTTTTATTATCTAAAGGTGTTTTATCATTATAAATTAAATTAATTACTATTAGTGAATGATATTGGTGAAATATATCTAAAATATATTAAATAAAATGTTTTCTACATTCATCCAATATACTCGATTGTCATTAGATAAGAGAAAACCCAGTATTACAGATCCATCTAAATTTACCTTTTTATTGGATACAGGAAAATCCTAAGATGAAACAAAAAAAAAATCATGGTTGTTTCAAATAATGTTGACCCAAAGAATATTATTTAGAAAAAACCACCACCCATATGAATTGGTGACCCCATGTTTGAAAAAAAGAATACATTTTTTATGAATTTCCTCCCATAAAGAAATCTATAATTACTTTTTGTTTACCTCTTACAAATTACGATAGCAGGACACTAGCAGATCAATGTTACTAAATAATTTTTGGATGATAAATTTAATGTACAATGGAATTTGTGTGGTACCTTTCATAGAGACTAGAATCATCATTGATTCGGTTTCAAAAAAATCCAGATTAAGGTTCTGAAATTGGAATAATTCAATTCCCTTCAGTATGGACCATTGATATTCTATAAGAGACTGACCTATCCAAATCCGTCACTAAATTCTAGAAGTTTTGATCCGTAGTTATCCCGACCCCCCACATGACAACATTAGAAAAAGAACTATACACATTGAGTTTGTAACCACTCATTAGTGGGTTTAATCTGACCCATTTTCCCTGCTTGGTATGACTCTAAAAAGTGGATAATATTCGTAAGTTATTCATTAACATTTATGGAAGGAGGAGCCTTCCTACCATTTACAAAGAGGAATTAGGTTTTACACAAAATATCTGGTTTTCACCACCATACCCATCTGGGAGCTAGAAATGTTATCATCATGGATCTTCCTTCATTCCTCCTAAATAATCCAGCAGCCCCCCAATAAGAGTAGGGTGCTCTCCATCCATTCGTTCAATCTGGTATCTGTATCCATAAACCATGCCTATAGAAAATACTCCTGGTCATTTTTGTGAACACCTAGTCCAAACAACTCTTCCCAGAAAAAACACACTATTTTCGGCCATTCACTCTCAAAAAAGAGATGAGGGTAGGTTTTTAATTCATGTTTATTGATAAAAAATAATTTTAAATCCAAAGTGATACCTTTATTCTTGATCTGGACATCAACAGGAATGGATCTGTGGCACACACACCACACCATGACATTATGTATATAGGGAATGTAGTTCCACCAAAAAATATCATTCCAAACATCCTACATGTCATTCGATTGAGATAATTCATGTAATACCATCCTAGATAATTGAACCAAAGATTTCCACATGAAAATGAGTTGGATATATCAGTGTTTAAATAAACATGATCAGCAATCTGAAGTTGATGTGGGTTTATAATGGATCAAATGAAGGCCCCAAACTTTCTATCTTGAGTGAACTATATGTACAGGGTCGGGCAGCCAGGGAAGCCAAGTGTTGAGCCCACCCATTATTCATTGGAGAAATTAATTTGGCCCCACCCAATAATCCATTTTTAATGGTACCTAAATGTCGATATATGAAAAGAAATCGATAAAAAAATTGACAAATAATCCCCTCTCTCTATCAGTTTTATGGCCATATTTTTTGGCGATAATCCTTGAAGACATGGAATTTCTACCCAAGAAGTCTAATGATATTCTTTCTTATAATATATATATATCCTCTTAAAAAATAATAATATTAATACCACCCACTCTCACTTCTTTTTCCATATTATCAAAATATTCCCAGTGGTATCTACTCTTAGTGTGGGTGTCCCATGAGAAGCTAGTCATAATTTTTTCAATGTTTCGAAAAACTGCCTTTTACATGTTGAGAACTAATAGAACATGCCTATGAATATCAGATAAGACACAGTTAAAATGGGTGATATAACCCCCAAACGATAGAAATCCTCTTTTTTGGTTAGTAATGTGAGAAAATATTTCATTAATGAGACCATCAATGTGGTGAACACAAATTCATCCAGGAGCAACTGGGGCACTATCGTATTCAATGGAAATCAAAATAATTCATCTACTAAAGGACTATTAACCATTATTTATCCTTTTTTATGAGTTCCATTTGGAAAATAAAACACTAATGTTTCCCCTTTTGATGTTCTGACCACTCCACCTGCCATAGATATCCATTATTTTGTTAAATTCTTCAATATTACTTTTAATTCCATTTAGGAATAAAATCAGGTTACTGGAAAAGGAAATATGAGAAATTTATATAATCTAATCCCTATCACGATATGCTTGAATAGACCCACTCAGAATCCTATGACCCATATATCATCTAAGGGTATCTTCAGCCATGATAAAAAGGATGTGAGATAGTGGTTCTCTCTTACCAAGGAAACAAGTGGATTTGGAGAACCGCTATTTCTTTTCCATGAATGCTATAGATAGCCAAAGAGATCTGAAGGCCGAGAAGAAAAGATAAACTTCCAATGAAAAGAATACTATAATTCTCAAAACCATATTAATGTATCTCCATTCCAACTCATCATAGGAGTTGTGTATATCGACCTTGATCAAGATTTTGGACTCAAAAATTTTCTTGTCGATATCTATAACTATTTCATACACCATTGCAATGGTGGATTTGGCTGATCTCCCAGTCAAGAATCCCTATTTATTCAGAGAGACCCATTGAGTTTGATAAAGATTAATACATCTGTTGATAACATATTCAAGGACCTTGTATGGGAATATACACATACTTTTTATCCTATAAAGATTAAGAGAGTTTGGATCCTTCACTTTTGGTATGAATACCAAGGTGGACACCCAAGAAACATAGGGTAATACACTACCTATGAAGAAGTCTATAATGTACTTAATCATCTCTCCCTTCACTAGATCTGAAAATTTAATGGAAAAGGATATCTGAAAGCCATCTGGACCTGGAGCTCTCCCTCAATTCACTGCTTAAACTTCTTCCCTCATTTCTTTCTTCCTCCAGAATTCATTCACAAAGCCCATTAATTTCTATAGAAGAAACCCTTAAAATTTCATAAAGTATGTAACTTTTTTCAATTAGTTACACTCATCACATATTGGGGTATAGATCATCCAGTAACCACTTTTAAAATCAATTTTACTACTCATTAATGGGAAACCAATTTTAAATCTAAATTTAGACACTTTTAAAAAGTTTATTTGACAAAAAATATTTTTTATTTTAAAAATGAATATTAAAATTTATTTTTTTTTGAATTTTCTTGTATTTTCCATGATAAGTTTAATGTTTTGATTAATAGTAAAAATAATGCATTTTAAATGAAAAAAAATTCATCTAAATATTTTATAGTGATAGATTATATTTTTAAATTTTTTTAAAGTTTAATTATAATACTTTTTTAGCAGTTAATCTAATTTATGTCATTGGTATCAATTTCATTATAATTTTTATATAAATATGTTTTGGGATTTTAAACACATTAACATTAAAAATAAATTTTCTCATTCCCTCAACATGATTAATTTTTAACTAATTACTATAAAACATGTGTTTTGATTTTTGAAAATTGGATTCCATATTTTCAATAAGGGGGTCCCTATAATGTAAATATGACCCTTTTATATTTACAAATTATAAATAGTAACAGTAATGATTTTTTATTAACGTAGTTAAAGATAAATCGAGTAAAATTAAGGGGAAAAATAATATTATAAATATTATAATATTACCTTAACACTTTTTATATTTTTATTGGATGAGTTATTATAGAAAATTATAAGAAATGTAATGGTAATTCTATAATAAATGTAATTTTAGTAATTTTTTATAAACAGAGTTAACGGTAAATAGAGTAATTAAGGGAAAATTAATAAGATAAATATTATAAATTTACCCAAACATCTGTTTTAATTATATTGTATGTGTTATTGTAGAACAAAATCATCCTTGGGACTATTTTATTGCTTCTTGGACACACTTGGATGAATTTAATCATTTATTAGTATTTTATTTTAAGGAATGTCAAAATTGTCACACTACCATTTTTAATAAGTATTACATTGTTTATATATGGTTATTCAGAAGATATATTCAACTGTAAAGATTAATTAGAAAGGTAAAATGATTATATAAATCGTGATAGTTTAATTTGAATTTTTAGTGAAAAAATTGTTAAATTAAAGGATTTCACAATGATGATGCAGAAATTGATTAATTAATGGAAATGTCAAATTAATGTGACAAAATAGATTAAAATAAATATAAATGTGATATAATAAATTTCATACAAAAATTAATATACTAACTATAAATATTATTGTTGCATTAATGTTTTTTGGAATTATTCATGTTTTTATGAGATTTTTAAAAATTCATGTAATGAATTGTGTCAAAATTGACACTAATGAAATATTAAAATAAATAATATTTATTAAATTATATAAAATTAATAAAAATCTAAATCATTTGAAAATTATTGGTATAAAGGTTACAATTTCATCCACTACTCATTTATGACAATTTTGTTATTTTTTAGTAACTATATTGACCCATAATGTGTAAAAATCCAAGTTGTCCTAGTAAGAGGTAAAGAGTTTAACAAAGGGTTAAATAAAATATATAAGGGTAGAAGTGTTACTTAAAAATGTATAAGATTATTTAGACCCATAATCATCTTATATTTTAAATAATTCAATTTTGATCCATTAGGAAATGAAAATTAATTTATATTAATTTATTATTTTTGGGGTTTCCAAAAGTGACCCTCATGTCGATTATAAAAGGGAACCTCCTCCCCCACTCCCTCACACCACATTGAGCCTTATATCCCAAAAAACCCCATTCCATTTCTCCACTAATATTACATCCCTTAATCTTATAATCATTAATTTTGGAATAAATCCAACAAAAGTCATCCTTTTGTGAAAATCAATACGAGATACACAAAGAAGAGGTAAATTTCATCAAAGAAAGATTTTTTATTATTCATTCCATAAACCCATTCAATTTTTTTACTATTTATTTACATAATATCTTATGAATCCAAAATATAATTATATTTTTAAAATTATGGGTAATACCAACAATTTCATAGACATCATCAAATGTGATGGGTAATCATCATTTATCTTTACTGAAAAATTCCACCTCATGAACCATTTCCATTCATTCATCCATTTCCACCATTCATGGTCGTAAATAATGATGGGATTATATTTTTATATTATATATATATATTATAATAGTTCACCTATAATTATACTATTTACTTTCATACTTTCTATATGGAGAAGAAATGGAAACAATGTTCACCAGTTCTTACGACCTACAATCTCCATGAACAATGTCTTTCATTTTGTATTTCTATATTTAATATATTATTATAGATCCACATATATTGAATATATATGATATTTATTTCATGGATAAAATAATGAATTTTATTGGATAATAATATATGTATGAGGATAAAATATATAACAAATCAAAACACGTGTGAAAAACAATGTGGTTATTACCCGAAACATAACTCTAATATGGAATTGTTTATAAACAGGTAATATAATGTCATAAGTAAATAATATATGGTATTATAGATATTAATATGGTTATGTGAATTTTGTATAATAAACAAATATTTTTTATACATAATTTTTTAGTGAGTATGATGAGAGTTAAGACATAAGGCAAGGGAATTTTTCCTTACTTTTATTTCTGTGGGACCCATGCCAAATACACTACTTATAACTTTTGTATGGTGTATATACTACTCATAAAATATATTTTATATATATTATAATGGATATTATGTTATTTTAATATCCATATAATTTAATTTTTTTATGGGGAATATTAATATACTGATTATAATGTGGTATGGTTTTTTTCACAATCTTATTATTATTCAAGATTGTTAATGTTTTTGTCTCTAATGGGGAACATTTTTCTTCCAAGTAAATGTTTTTAAAAAATTATTTCAAAACGGGTTTTACTATTATCCTAAAAAAATTTAAATTATTTATCCACATTTTTTATATTTTATAAAATGTTTTGAAAAGAATCTTATTTTTATTTTCCAAATGATGTACATTATGAATTTTTTGAAAAATTATGGAAGGAATTTTTTTACTAATGCAGAATGAAGAGATTGTTCCACCATCATAACACCTTCATGTTTTAAATCATCCTATAAAAGTATAAAATTTTATTCTCAATGAAACTTATTTCTTATAATATTATGCAGTCTTTTAAATAAAATATTTAAATATTAAAATGTGGTATTTCCATCAAGTGTTTCAACGATTTTGTTTGAGTATTTTCATCTATGTGAACTTATATTTTTTAATTTTACTCTTAATTTGGATTGATATATTATGAAATCATCTTAAATATTTTATTAAATTATGTATGATTATTTTGAATATGGATGTTCTTTTTTGATACCATAAATCATATTACTCCGAATGGATTGTGATTAAGTTTATAGATTGGGAAGAGTTATTTACATTTATTAGGTATATGTTGTTTATGTTTCACCCCATTAGTATGTGGAAATAATTAGACATATCATCTGACAGGAAAGGCCTCCCACTTCCCCTCGACGAATCAGTATGTCTCATGAGATAAAGAAAATATAATTTAGCCGAGGCCTTACCAATTTATTTTCAGATATGGATTTGGCAATGACCTTACCCACTAATTTTTAGATGCCCTGGCCGAGACCTAGAAGGTATGTTTCAGATGTCCAAAAATATGAATTCCATCATTATGGGATTATTTATTGATATTACAAGTGATTATTCAACTATAATAATATCCATGGTTATGTTTCCTTGCTCTTGTGATTATTTAAATGAAATGTGTTTCAGTTATTTAACTCGCCATATTGTTTTATTTACTTATTTATTCTTTGGTATTCTTACCCATACTATGAATTTGAGGTCACCACATTCATATATTTCTATTTTTCCATAGGAATCATATAATTCTATTATGACTAATATGAAGGGTTATAGAAAGGGGGAATATTGGAGGACCCAATGGAACTCTTTTTTGTTTATGGATCTGATTTTTTTATTATGTACCAACATAATATAGTAACCACCAGCTCTAGGATTTGGGGGTTGGGAATTACAGTTCATTTTAGGGAACGTTTAGTAGAATCCTATAGAACTAGATTTAGGAAAACATAGAGTAGAGCGTGAAACCCTATGAAAGAATTTGTATATATATCCAAATAAAAGTATCTTATGATTTACTGATTAGTTATACTCAAATTTTCAATTTAGGTTCTATGATTCACTTGTTTTGAGATTATACGATATGTTTTTAATGTTATGATTTAATCTAGTATAATAAATTTTTTAAATTGATCATAATAGATGGAATGAAAATTTTATCAATGCACTTAATCCATGTAGGTATCCCCCCCCCAATGTAATATTATGATGTTGAAGTAAGATCTGAAACCAGTACATAACAACAATTTACTATTTTTGGAAAACTGACTCGGGTTATAAGAAATAAGTGTACCCATATAGAGAAAACTGATCCACATAATGGAAGAAAAATGTTAGACCACTTCATGAGAAAAAACCCTCAATCACTCAATGGGGATACAAATCCATTTTTAGCTGAGAAATGGATAAGTTCCTTAGAAAATATATTTTTTTCACATTGGAAATTAATGAAAGGAAGAAGGTTATCATGGAATTTTATCATCTCTTAGAGGATGCAGATCAGTGGTGGCCATTAGTTCAAAACATAAAAGAGGAAGGAGAAATATAAAACATGGAATGGGAGGATTTTGTATAACCTTTCATGGAAATATATTTAGCCATGGACAAAGAGTTGATACAAGGGGAAAATTCATCAGTCTGAGAAAAAATGGGGAAGATAATGTATCTAATTATGAATCAAAATTTACAAGATTAACAAGAAATTCTACAGACTATATACATTTCCCATGGTGTAAGACTGATCATTTCTTTGATGGGTTAAAATTATTCCTCTAAAGGGAACTAGTCTCCCAAAAATTATCATCATACAGGGGTATAGTCTCATGTGCTATCAATAAATAAAAATAATTATCAAAGACCTATAAATTTAATGGTAATACAGAGAAGAAGGGAATGAAGAGAAGGATTCAGATAAATAGAAGAAGGGAAAGAAATAGTTTCCCACATGAGATACTTGTGGAAGGAAACAACCTTGTGTCTACATAATGGTAAATGATTTCACTACAAGTGTGGTGAGAAATGCCATCAAGCAGGTTATTTTGATGTAATGAAAGAAGAAATGAATTTTCAATTCTAAAATTATAAAAATATGGGAAATTATTAAACTAATTTTTCTAAGATCCAAAATAATATTCCATAGATAAATAAATGGGATCATGTTTTAGCTCATCCTATTAATACAGTTTATTTGGAACAAGTAAATTATTTTATTTTTAACTAATATAAATCATAAGATATATAACAATTGTATAATAATATTTTTCTACAATTATTTGGAAGAATTCATGTTTTACATAAGCTTTTATAGTGATAAATGTATTCATATTTGTTGTATTTTCCAATAAGAATATAATATTATGTTTATAGAATCTAATGTTAAGTTGATTTTTAAAATTTTATGACCATCCTTAGAAATATTTGGTCTTCGAATTTAGATAGATGTATTTTGGATGAGTATTATGGTAAAAAGTTAGAGAATGGATTAATTTAAACTTTACATATTATTGTTTGTGTCCAAAGTATAAATTATCATATTGGGTAACATGTTCTAACAATTTTTTTAGTAAACATGTAAAATCCAATGGAATGACTCATAGATATTAGAAAAGTACTTCAGGAATGAAAATTTGATTATTAACATTCCATACCAAGTATAAGAGATAAAGTGAAAATAGACACATTCAAAACAAAAGGATGGTATCATGACTATGAAATTGTAGGAAATAAATCAGGGGATTATCTATATAGTAAAAAAATATCTGAACTATAAGAAAAGTATTTTGGAACAAAAAAATTATCTCTTTACTATTCTCTTTGAGAAATCAATGTTATTTTAACTGAACAAAAATTTATAGTTTTTTTATTAATAACTTTTTCATAACCGGGTTCTATTTGACTCTCCTTTAGAACATTATAGTATGTTCTCTCTTCCATGTCCATTTTTTAATTCATGGAACCCTAGTATGTGTTATCTCACATGAAATTCGTACATCCATTTCATTCCTCTAGAGTGGAGGTTTTATCAACCCTTATTCTGATATGGGATTTTAGTTAATGTATTTTTAATAGTAAAATCATAGTTACCAAACAAAAATAAAAAATTGTAAGGAAAAAATTTATTTAAGTTTGGGAGAATTTAACAAAAAAACATTTTTTGGAATGCTTCGTTTTCAAAATAAAATTATTTGATAGATTTTGTTTCACTAAAAAGCAAGGTTAAACAAACCACGATATACAATTAATATTATTAATTAAATGAAAATTATATCATAGTTGTTAAATTATTAGTTATGAATTGGATTAAAAAAATTAAGAGAGTATTTGATGGAATTCATTTGTTACCAACTAAATAGAAATGAATATATAAATTAAATTTATATAAAGGGAATGTTTTTGTAGAAAACTATTTTTATGTTCAAAGGGATTTTTATATAAATTATTTAAATTAATTACTATTATTGAATGATACTAATTAAAAATATATAATATATATTTAATCAATTTTTTGCATTTATCAAATATATTTTATAGGTATAATATATAAAACCCCAATATTACACGTAAAAAGAAATATTTTTATAAAATCTATTTTACAACCTTTTGATGTAACACAAACTTCAAATCTGAGTTACGATTTTTTTAGAAATAATATTTTAAAACAAATATCATCAACTTTTAAATATTAATATAAAATATATATTGGTCTAATTTTTTTTATTTTTTGGAAAAGTTTTATCTTTTAATGAATAATAAAAAAATACATCATTTTAATTGAAAATATCTTTTTCTTATATATAATTTTATGGATAAACTATATTTTAAATGGATTTTATGTAAAATTTTAATAATTTTTTATCATTTAATCCAAGGTAGGCCATTGGAATGTGTTTCACATTGAATTAGGATATATAGACATTTCAATATTCTGAATGCTTTCCAATTAAAACCTTGTTTTCTTGTTCAATAATCATGATTAATTTTAAATTAATTACATCAACTTATTTGTTTTGAATATTAAAAAAATATTTCCATATTTTAAATAAATCCTTCAAAATTTTATAAATATTTCCCCTCTATTTTATTACATCATGATTAGATATTTTAATAATTTTATATTAACACAATTAAAGGTAAATAGATTCATTAAGGGTTAGAATAATAATATAAATATTAAAAAAAGTAGCCTAAAAATATAAATAAATTTATCAGATTAGTTATTTTCTACCAAAATCATCCTTTGGCCTATTTTATGGCCTATTGGAACCACTTGGATGGATTTAAGCTTTTATTAGTATTTTATTCAATATAATGTCAAATATGTCAAAATCATGTTTTTAATAAGTATTACATTCTTTAATATGATTATTAAAAAGATATATTTTAATACAAATATTTCCTTGAAATATAAAATTTAAATATTAATCATTATAATTTTTTTAATATTTAGTGAGGAAATATTTAAATTAAAGACTTTTATATTGATCATTTAGTAATTGATTAATTAATGCACATATCAAATAAATGTTATTCTAATTTTTAAAATAAATATGATTTTATATAATTAAGGTCACGCAAAAATTTAATATATTATCTATAAATATTATGAATTTATTAATGGTTTTAGTTTTATGAAATCATTTTTTAATGATATTTTTAAAAATTCAATTAATAAATATTGTCAAAATTGACCTGAATAATATTTTAAAATAAATAATATTTTATTAAATGATATAATATTTATAAAAATATAAAATCCGGAAAAAATATATGGTAAAGTTAAAATTTTCATCTATGACTCATCTATTATTTTTTTCATTTTATAGGTACTATATTAACCTTTAAATTGAAAAACATCAATGTTGTCACGGTAAGAGTTAAATGGTTTAACAAACAGTTAAAGCCAAAAGAAAAGGGTATGAATTTTAAATAATAAAATATTAAAATTATTTCATTATATTATTTAGAACCATCCTAATATTATATTCTAAATAACTCATATTGGATCCATTTTAAATTCAAAATAAATTTAGATTATTTTAATGTTTTTAGGGCTTCAAAAAGATCCCCTCACCTCGATTATAAAAGGGAATTGCCCCATCACATACTCACACAACATTGAGCTGTTTATCTCCAAAACCCCCAGAAAATTTACCTTCCCAACATAAATCCTTTCAAACAAGAATTATTACATTGGGAATAAATATAACCAAATAAGTCCTTTTGGGTAAATCAAATGGATATACCTAGTGAAGATGTACGATAAATCAATGAATGTTTTTTTGTTCGTTTTATTCCATAATTCCCTAATATTTTTTATATCATGTTTATATTGCATCCTATGTATAATAAATATTCTTATATGTTGTTATATTTATTTTTCTACATATACTCTCACACACATCCATCAAATGAGATATGTAATCATCGTTCACATGTACGGTTTACTACCGTCTCGCAAACTGATGTCACTCATTCCTACATATCCACCTATCATAGTTAATAATATTGATGAAATTTATATTTTTTTATGTATATTAAATAATAGTTAAAAAATAATTATATTGTTTAATTTAATTATTTAAATATGACAATAAAATGGAAATATTGTTCATGCATCCATACGACCAACCATCTCTATGAAAAAGTATTTCATTTTCAATTTCAATATTTTATATATTATTATAATTACATATATAATAAATATATATGATATTTATATAATTTATATGAATATTAATATTATTAAATAATGATATAAATTATAGGATAAAAAAATGAAAATCAAAAGACATGCCAAAAACATGGTGGTTATTACCCAAAACATAACTTTATCATAGAATTGTTAATAATCCTATAATATAATGTCATGAGTAAATAATATATGGTATAATAAAAAATGAAAATGGTTTTTTTTTTGACGTATATTATACCTATATTTATTAAACATTAGTTTTTAGTGAGTATGACTATATTCAAGACATAAGGTTATATATTTTTTCCTCGCTTTTATTTTTGTGGGAAAAATGTCTTATACACTACTTATTTCCATTGTGTCGCATATATAATTCCCAAAAATTTTATATTATTATTCTAAAGATTATTATATTTTCATAAATATATAATTTAATTTCTTTCATCGGGCATACTATTAAAAAATTTATAAAATGGTGAGGGGTTTATTCAAAATCATATTATTATTTGTGATTGCTTAAGTTTTAGTCACCATTGGGGAATATTTTTATTCGATGTTCATGTCTTCTAGAAAAACATAAATATTAATTTTCTATTATTATAACAATAATAATGTCTTTTTACCCATCCATGAATTTTTATAAAATGTTTTGAAAAGAATATTTTTGTTGTTTTCAAAATGAGGTTTGTTATGACTTTTTTGACCAAAGTATGATAGGGAATGTTTTTTAAATTGAGTGACATGAACATATTTTTCATCTATAATAATCCTTGAATAATTTAAGGCTTCATTTAAAAGTTTAAAATGTTATTTTAAATGAAAATTTTTCCTATTAAAATTATGATGCCTTTTAAATAATTGATTTTAATATAAAAAGTGTATTTCTCTCAAGAGTTTTCAATGATTTTTTTAGAGTATTCTCATCTATGTAAACATTATTTGTTGAATATTTTTCTTAATTTTGGTTTATATATGATGATATAGTATTCCATATATTATTAAATGGTTTGTGATCAGTTTTACATTGGATGTTCTATTTTGACACCATAAACCATTTTAATCAGAATGGCTTGTGATTATGTTAACTAATTAGGGAAAGGAATTTAAATTTCATATGTATATTTTGTTTATGTTTCACACCATTAATACTAGGAATGAATTTGACTTAGTATGTGATGGTATGGTATTTTTATTTCCCCTTGACTAATCGGTATGTCTCACGGAACAAAGGAAATATGGATTTGGCTGAGGTCATACCCATTTATTTTCAGATGTCTTGGTGAAGGTATGGACAACATGTTTTAGATGTCTAGCATTATTCATTACCTAATTATTAATTTAGTTATTTATATTCCATGAGATTATTTGACAAGTAGATTATCCATGGTTAAGATTCCAAGCTCATGAGATTATTTAAATAACATGTGTTTTAGTTATTTACCCTGCCATATTGTTTTATTTACTCATAACTTCCATAATAAACTTACCATTATAGGGACTTTGATCTCACCTCTTTCATTTGATAAATTTTTTTCCTAGGATTCCAAGAAATATATTATTACTAATATGTAGGGTTACACAATGGGGGAACAATGTAAGACTCAATGAAACTCTTATTGTATTTTATTTTTTAAAATGTAATATATATTTCATGTATGTATATAGTTTAACAATTTTACTAAAATATTTGGCCCTTTATAATTTCATTCCATTGACCACGTACTAATTTAATAAATTAACCAATGGATACAGGATTCTAGGTTCAGGGTGTAACATAGTCATTATCCCTTGTCAAGTTGGATGGGGGATTTGGGAGGTATACTAAGCTAACATCTAGCTTCAATGGGTCCCTAATGGGTTGGGTCCTATCATATCTATTATAGAAACAACAAGAACACAAGTTCAACAAAATTAATTGGTTTTGGTGATTTGATTACTGCAACGCACTTTCCATAGGATAACTTCTTTTTAGCAGATTTCATTCCCAACTGTGCATAACCCACACCAAAATTTATCTTTTTCCAACCCATTCATCTGACCACTTCTCCTCAAAACCCATCTCAAATAAAAATAACATAACACAACAATTAAAATTAAAACATAAAATAAAAACTAAATCCTAGTGGTTTTGTTCATTAAAAAATCTATACTATCATGATTTTCATCCCCAAGAAGCATCCATATATATTCTACATGATATTCAATACTAGCCATGAAATAATTTTAAACTAGCCACCTATCCAACAATCTTATAAAACCAATGAATATGGATAGATCCATAAAACTATAGTCTCCAAGATTTAATGATTAACAAAAATTACTTAATAATTTTATAGGTTTGAAAATATAGTGTAATGTTTTTATAAAAAACTAATTATTTTAACACAAAAAATAAATATTTCATAAAATTATAAATATAAATTATTTTGAAAATAAGATTAATATATCAAAATGAGAAGTGTATTAGACACCACTATAATCGTATAACCCACCAATCATATCATTATTGATGCAACTTTTAACTAAAGGTTACATGTTATTAAGTCAATTATAACTCATTCTAGATATATCTATGATAAAATTAAATAAATGAAATGAACTAAAGAAGAATTAATGAATTCATTTATATATAAAGTCTCGTAAAAATCAATTATATCGTATAATTCATAACCTAATTTAAAACAAAATCAATATTTATTTATTTTATAACACCAAATAAAATCATTGATAAAATGACAATGTCACCCAATAAACTAACTTTTCATTGATGAATGAAATTTTAAAACTGTATATATTGTTTTAAATATGAAACCATAGTTGAAATTAATATTTAAATGAAAATCGAAATCTAGAAAAATAATAATAAAGTAAAATATAATACCTTATCCTCCATCATTAGAAATTTTTTTATACTTCCAATAAACATGAATCCAATTTACTAAAGAAATATTTAATATATATATATATATATATATATATATATATTTACTATTCATTAAATGTATAAACACTATAAAATATATAACTACTAATATTATTAAATTTATCACTATAAAATTTCCAATTCATGGTATATGATCATTTGAATATTTTTTTCCTATGTAATTAAACATTTGATTATAATCAATTTCTGTGGATAAATTAATTTTTTATATATGTATTTTTTAAATAAATATAATAATTAAATGAAAAACTTACATGACCAGCCTAAAATAAAATAACACTATTTCTTCTAATAAGACTGGATTTATTAATATCACATTTAAATAATTTTATAAATATAAAGAGACATTGCATCATTGTCTAAAATATAATATTTAGTCCCAATACATAATCACATTAGAAAATCACCATAAATTTTCACAACATTCTATATTTTATAATCAATCAAATAATCTTGAACAAAATGTTACAAAAAAATTAGGTTCATTCTTAAAAATCAATGTTTTATAAATATTTAAATAAAAATAAATAACTATTTCAACAATTTAACTTTATTAAAATAATAATACAATTTCTATTTTGAAACATAAATAAAAAAATCTATTAAAAATTTTTATACTATGGATGCTTCATATTTAAATATTTAAAATCTAACCATAAAATAAAATTACTTAAAATAAAACATATATTGTAGATAAGTAACTATAAATGAAATAAAAATATAAAAACCTTTAAAAAATAAATAGATTAATAATTAAAATGAACAAAAATACAAGATATTTTTAACTTTCTCAAATGATATCAAAATATTTTACACTGTACAATTTAAAATATAAAATAATAATTTAAACTAGAAGTCCATTTTCAAAAGAAAAACTATCTATTACATATAAATAAATTCTATAAAAATAACAAGTGTAATTTAAAAAGTTATAAAAAATAAAAATAATATTTTGAATTGAGAAGTTGTAAAGTTAATGAATTTAAGGAAACACCATTTTTAAAGATCCCACCTACATATTGAAAAACAAACATAATAGTTTAAAAAATAAAAAATATAATTTTATACCTAGATTCATATTTCTGATATCTATTTATATAGAGAACAAAAAAATTTATACATAAATATTTCATCTTATTATATAAATATTAAATACATATCCTTATGATCCAAGATAATTCGATAAATATTTTTTTTATTTGGAAACATGTATATATAAAAACTGGTAGATAAAATTTCAAAATCATCATCCACATAGTTCTTTACAGCAAGAAACTTCTTAGACATATCATATTTAAAATCTTTCTTCATATCCCAAGAAAAGGAAACATAATAAAGGGTGAGATCTAATGATCATTAAGGGTAAATAATGATGATATCAAGGATCATTTATTCATAACATGAGTATAAGGATATGGTAAAACAAGATTATCAATTCAAAATCCTACTGGGAAATTCATATATCATAATCCTGAGTATTTGAATAAAGTAAGTAAATTTATAATATATGATTAATTAAGTACTAAAAAATGTGATCCATGATAGGATAACATTGTAATAAGATAATTTTATAAAATAAATGCATAAAGTGTGACATAATAATAATCATTGAAATATTATATCAAGAATACCCACAAAGGCATTAATCACATTTTAGGCTTAGTATAACCACACATGTACCTACTCTGAGCCTGGGATGACCTTTATGTACCCTCTTTTAGGAATAAGATGACCTCATGCGTACCCTATTTCAGGATTGGGATAACCTTCCATGTACCATTTGATCTCCCAAAACAATAATATTTACACAATACATTAGAGGGATATAATAAAACAACCCATCACATAATCGTAATTCATTCATATATATGTTGCAAGATCATGAAAACCATTATCATTCAATCCAAGTATTATAATTGTAAAATAAAACATGGTTCACTTGTATTCCAACATCATTGCTATAAAGAATCATTGGAAATAATAAGTATTATCTTACATAATTATATCCCAAATGAATCATTGGTAACGTAAACAGATTTTATCATCAACGAAAAATTGTTTATAAATATTGTTTGAAATTTTCATTATGAAATTAAATATTAATTTTGAAATGAAATATTAAAATTATAAAATGTAAAAAATATTAATGAATATATTTTATTTTAAAAGAACAATGTAAAAGTTTAAGATAATCTTCAATGCATTGATTGCTAATGATAGCTGGAGATTTTTTTAATTCCATTTATGTTAAAGAAATATTCCATTCAAATTTTTGGTAAAAGATAAAAGTACATAATTTTAAAAAACAAAAGAATATTGATTTTTTTAGAAATTAAAACTTGGTAACAAATCGACTTTAAACAATCATATGAGATTATCTAAAACATTATTGAAAATATTTTATGGAAAACACGGAAATGGAAGAAAAATATCCCTAATGAAAAAGTAAAACAAAGATAATATTTTCTTAATATATACTTTTGGACTCTTGTACTTAAAGTGAGAAAATAGAAATGAAAAAATTTAATCACCATAGATAACCATAATATAACAAAATTAAATATAATTTGGGAGATATGTATCATATAATATCATCATCATAAATTTAATCATAACCAATCTTGATAAAAAGATTATTGTTGTGTAAAACCATTACCTCGAGTTTATCTTTCATAGTAATATATATAAACTCCATTATTTTGATTTTATTTTTTATAATAATATAAAAATACCATATACATACTTATAATTAAAAATATTATCCAAATATATATTTTTAACAACTATTTATTGACACTGCTTTATTGAAATCTTCATTTCCAGGTGTTAACTCTTTTGTTTTTTCATGTATGTTTCAGTTCAACGGTTACAATACTTTGACACTAATCATAGTCCTATAATATTTATAATTTTAAAAATTTCAGGATTATCTTATGCTATCATTATATGAACTTTTATGTATATACATATCTAACAGTGAGGGAAAATTATTACATCGGGTTGTGGAGGATGTAATATGTACTTACACACGAGTGATGTTTCCATTTTTTTAAATATGGAATGAAACAAAGGTAAATAAGAATTCATTTTTTTATAACAATAATAAAACAATAAATATATTATATATTTATTAAATCCCATATTATAAGCACCCATGTGAGGTAGTGATGGAAAAATAGATCATATCTCTCCGTGGAGGGGGGTGTCCACACATATTCCCAATCGATAACTTTATTTACATTTGATGGAAAACGTGATAAATATAGTTATTAAATTAACATAATAACATATAAATATATTGGACATATTGATCATATTATATTGGAATCTTCGAGATAAATTCTAAGGAGGTAGAAGTAGAAGTAATGTGAAAGGGATCAGTTAAAATGATTACATCCTCTTTGAGAGACCTCCAATGGATTTCTTCTTAACAAACCATAGGATTGACTATTGACGAGATGATAACCTATAAAACTTGTATAATAATTTTTATAAGAGGTTTTTATAGGGTTTGTTTAGGATATTTGGATTAAGGTTGTGTGATGTAATGAAGAGAGGTTGTGTAGTTTTAACTGAAGGAAAAGAGACACTATGATCTAATTGAAAGAAATAAATATAAAAAACTAAATTTCATGTGAAAGTTACATGAAGTGGAAAAATTAAAATATTATATAATTTAGGGTTTATATCCATTCAAAAAAATATGTAACTCATTATATAGAAATGTTAATCTTATCATTTAGCTTAACACCTTCATTAACCAATATTAACATCAACTATGGTAACAACTTTTTCAATACCAAATGGATATAAATTTACATGTAAGTTAATAATTGACTAAAAACTGATGAATTGATTAAATGTTATACTATATAACACCACCTTTTCCCATTTCAATATTTTTATAATTTTGATTCATTTAATAATATATTATATAATATAAAATACCATTAAATTCATTATAAGATCTATTAAAAAGTTTTGTTCTTAAAGGCCTAAAAAATGGGATGTAATTCAAATAAAAACACATTTGACATTAATTATAAATTATAATTATCCATAAAATCAATTTATCAAAAAAAAATTTTGAGAAATTACTTTTTAGGTTTTCAAAAACAATTTAAATTGATTTTATAATACTTTTTCAAGCACTGTGTGAGTGATGTATAATTATTTAATGTAAGTATTCCGTAAATAAATATAATATATAAATATATAGTATAAAATATTTATTGAAAATTAAAACAGTCATTTAGAAAATCATTAACTCCTTTTCCTTGGGGAAAAATATTAGAGTAATTATAAAAAAGAGAGTGACTTTTTAGATTTATTCTTAACGTAATATAATATTAAGATCATTATCAAAGAAAAATGGATCCATGTTTTCGTATATTTGAAGATTGGATTAATATTTTCAATATAAAATCGTTCAATATAACTATTATATATGTTACAAATATTTTTTAAACCTTTCCACATTATTTATAACCTTGATTATCTGATTTACCCATACAAAGGGGACAAATATATACCATAGTAACTATTCATAATGACAAAAAATAATAGTGACCTATTTTTAAAATGTGAATATGAAGATTCAATATACAGAATCCATTATCAATGATTATATTTTTAGAATTCCAAGAAATTTATTTTAAAATAAACACACAATATGTAAGGATAACTCCATTTAGAAAATTCTATTTTAAGAAAGAAAATATGATTTATTCATATCACATGACTAGTAAACATCATTAGGTTAATTTTGGAAACAATTATTTAATATAAAATATATAATTATAATTATAATCATTTATATGTAGTTTGTTATTTAAATTGTTAAGTTAAAAACACATTTTTTTCATAAAAACAGTTTCTCAGGAAAACATAACATTTATTTTCAAATGATTTAATTTTTCTTTTCAAATAAATTTAGAACAAATACCATCATTTTATACATGTTTAAAAAAATAAATTTATCTTAATTTTATTACCCCAAGTTATACCAGAAAATCCAACAACAAGGAGATACATACAACATTATAAGATACTATTTCAATAGTATAACATAGATTGTTTAAACACAGTGTTACATATAAATAAATCTATCAAATAAATGATATTTATTTAAAGATAAATATATCAAAAAAATGAAGGGTGTTACATTATAAATCCAATGTAATAATCATTCCTTTGAAATTCCATAACTCTAATTTATATAAATTAGGATATCTTGGATTAATCACATCTATAGAACCCATGAAGACTCATTGAATTCCCTATACTTCTCGATAAATTTAACTAGCTGAGTATTATTTTTATACAAAAAATTAACTCTATAATTAAATTTGTATAGTAATTGATCTTTAAAGGTAATATCATGTGCCTGTTGTATGACCTTGGAGTTTAGTAGCTATGAATGATTTGTTATGTACATTCTTAAGAGTGATACATTAGATATATCATGTAATTGAGAGAGGTTTGGTGAAAGTAATAACTGATATTATATAGTACCTAGTGAATCAAAAATATTAAGGGGACCCATATACCTAGGTCTCACCATTCACTTATTTCAGAATCTCATTATCTTCTTCCATAATGAAATATATTGGATTACTTTCATAATAAATTTAAATTATAGATCTCACTCATAAATTTTAGCATAACATTTCTATTTACTTTAAGTTTCCATGATATGTTATTGAATGACTCTAACATAATATATCATATTCATAGCTATCCCAAGAACCAATTTATTTATTAAAAAAATTATCTCGGGACATTGGTTTTTGTAATTGTTTTCATAGAGGTCCTTATAAGGAGCCATCTAAATGCTCGAGTGAAATATATTGTTTCACATAAACATGATAAAAGGATAGTATTGATCCTAAAAACCCCTGAAATCCACCTAATAGGATTTCAAAATATTACTTAGGATTGGAATAGTGGTCTTAACTTAAATATATTCATTAGGATGAAAGGAAATAAAAAAACCCCATCTCCATATCCAGTTCTTACTGAACGCCCCTCTAGAACATTGATGTAATGATCAATTCTTGATCAGATACAATAGAATGTGGTACTACATGAGATATTACCAAATATATATTTTATATCCTAGAAATCTTATAAATAGATAAATATACCCTATGTTAAATTAAATGTGTTTTTTTCATAAGGTGGTCAACTGGAACCAAAATAACCTAATGGATTTTTGACTTTTTAGGGAGTGATAATGAAATCCACTATCATGAACCATACCCTAGGGCCCATGTTGTGACTACACCAAGTCCACATCCCAAATTCTAGAAGGATGGTGACTAGCACTAAAGGAATTTTCCCACAAGTGGTAGGAATTTTCATAAGTACTTGTACACATGCACACACACAACTATGTCCCAAATAGCTGGAAAATAGAATATGAAAGAAACTAAAAAACCACTTAGTAAAGGTAAAAGTTGTAAGTCAAATGGACTATAATACAAATGCTAAAAAAGTCAAACGAAAAATAATAAAGTACAAAATAACTCTATATGACATCCGCAGATGACCCCACCTGAAGGGTATGTGAAGGGTAGCTGCTTGTAGCTGTAGAAGTATGCCCATTCATCCCATCTCACTAAGAACCCCCTGGGTCCCATACCACCAAGGTCTCCATCAATGCATCTGTCTGTCTCATCTCACAGAGCTCCCCCTAGTCCCAAACCACCTAGGTCTCCATTGAAGCATCTATCACATGCATGAGACCTGACACGTGCGGATGAAGCCCCTACTGTGGGGTGTAACACAACACAATGTAGGGACCCCAAAACCCAATGGAAAGAGAACAAATCAATCAACAAAGACAACCACAAAGAATGATCATGAAGAAAGATATCTCACCCAGATCTAATCTAGAGTATAGAAAGAAAGACAATCATTCATATCACTGAACAACTTGGGCTACAGGGGTATTAATATCTGATGAGTAACATGGGTATTCGGGGTCACAGAGATTCACTCCTCACCGTGGGCAAGTAGGTTCACATAGAGCAGCTTCCCCCTAGCCTTGGAAAAATATGGTACTCATCCCTGATGAGTAACATGGGTATGATATGTCACCCAGAGCCTTTCAACATCATGGACCATCTAGGTACCATAGTGACACTTCCCACATTGGCCTTCATACTGAGGTACTCCTTCCCAATAAGTATCGTGGCTCTACCAAGTGATACAGATCTACTCCCCACTGTGGGCCTACTAGGTCACATAGAGCTAAATCCCTCTATAATATCGTAGCTGATCCACACAGGGTTTCTTTTTAGCAGTATTCAGGTCTCAGTCAGTCATAAGAGGTATGCACGTATTTCACTTGATTCTATGTGAAACCACTCCCCATGCCATTCATCATATTCCAACATCCATAAAATCATTATTAGAGTATGCCAAAATATATTCCTCATCGCAAGTGTTCAAACCTCTAATATGGATAATAAATTGGACACTTAGTTTGAGAGATATTTGGAATTTTTGTAAATAGGGTTCGGTTGCGTCTTGGCCCATTCTGACCTGGTCGGACTAACCCGACCAAAACTACTCGTGGGTCCGGCATGACCTGACCATGTTCAACAGACCAAAATTGAACCTATCCCACTTGACTAATGAGCCATGCCCCTTGATCCAGACTAGAACCATTTCTGTTTAGCCGTGTGTCCAGACTACTGAGTCGCCTGGTGTCCTAGTCTCCTCTAACCCGGCCTACAATAGGTAAAATGATTTGTTCTTATCCCGGGCTTCTTAGTGTCCTGGTGTTATATAATTTGCCAAATCCATAGAAGATATGTGGCTTGCACGCCCTGGTCCGACACAAAATTGGTGGCCGACCTCCCAAAGCCCGGAAACCTAATGGTGTCCAATTTTACGTGTTGTGGTCGGATAATCCAATCACATTTTGTTCCCCACATGTAGTTGATGGACTGCATACCAGTGAAGAACCACGGCCTGTGAGGTATGAGCCACCCACCGACACAACCAAGGGGCCGCATCCAATATCCAATAGCCACCTACCATGGCTACCACCCCAGTCGTGACGACATGGCATGCCGCCACCGAACTATGGGGCCGCCGCC
The DNA here is from genome assembly GCA_963277665.1 of Viscum album. Classification (NCBI taxonomy): domain Eukaryota; kingdom Viridiplantae; phylum Streptophyta; class Magnoliopsida; order Santalales; family Viscaceae; genus Viscum; species Viscum album. The sequence continues at coordinate 88,966,981 of OY728132.1, forward strand.
ACATTCCACCATTTACAGTCATCCGAAACACCTTCTGCAGACCACCATGTAATCTGTGGTGGTCCATTTTTGGTTTGTATGTGCTTCCGGCCTCCATAGTGGTCTGCCTTCTCTACTAAGGCCTCAAAACCGTATTTCTTCCATTTTTAATATATTTCCAAGAAGAACACACACTGATGAGGGGATCAGGTCTTGTTCATGTCAGCCCGCACCCTCAAAATAAGTGTTTAATCATTGCAAGGTTTAATATTGGTGTTCTATCAGAAAAATAATTAATCCTCATATAAGAATCCGAAAACAAATTCACCCTTTCAAAAGAATGAGTGATCCACAGATCAACCTGTTCATGGGTTTATCCATGTTTATCATTTTAGAATGAGAATCGGGGAAAAATAATTCAAATCTAATCAATCCCTACAAGGGTTAGACGCTGGTTGGGAAAGAGCATGGTTGCATGCCTTCATTCTCCATTCTAGATCATCCTCCCACATTGTTAGTGATCCTTCTATGTGAGGAAGGGGAAGGTGTTCATCATTTTTCATTGGATAGGATTCCTCGTTGAAGATTCATCAGAGAAATTCCCAAATCTACAACAATTTCTCTAACCCATTATCTAATTGAAATAAAAATATTTCTCATCGTGTCTATTATGCTGTTTCATTTAATAAACAATGTCTCTTTTACACATTAGTTAAAGAGTCTTTACATTACTTCATTTATTGAATGAAACACTTCGCTAATCGCTTTGTTGCAAAAAAAACATTTGAATAAAATAAACTTTTTAGGTTTATTTTAGTTTTATTAAAGCGTCTGAAAAATCATTTTTTCCTTGACCAACACTAGTCGAGGTTAGGTACATTCTAAGGAAACATCGTCATTCTGGATGCAACAGTGCCCTCTTATTTTCAATCAAGTAACCCATTTAGATGATTCCAAAATAGCACAAGTGGGACATTCTGATTCTCTAAAAATTGTTCAAAAAATATCATTCACCAATGACCTAATCAAGTCACGGTTAAGATCCACTTAAGGAAAACATTCCCTTAAGAGCTCAATCTTACTATGGTATTTCCAATTTGAATTATCGTTTAGGAGTTATAAGGATTTTATAAAAAAATAATTGTTACTTTATTATTTTATTTATGGACAAATATAACATCCACTATTCTCCTGTGCCCACCAATGTTACGATCTTTCTAAAGAAATCATTCCCGCACGATATTAATGGTGTAATCTTACTTATAATCCGAGTCAACGTTCGTGAGTTATAAGCATTTTAAAAATAAAATAATTTATTTCATTATTTTATATATTTTTATTCTATTTTTAGGTTATCTCATTGGAGGCATGCGCCAACTAAACCTATGTCATGCCTTGGGTAAACATTCCATATTGAGCACAATGGTGCCCTCATATTAATGATCCATCAACCCATTTAAAATTTATTCAAATTTTATAGGAAAATTTCAAAAACATGTTATTTAAAGATTCACAATTTTTGGCAGTCATTACAGGATCTTCATGCCTCAAAATAACATTCCTTTTTAGTGCCTAGTCTCGAAATAATTACATATAAATAAAACATAAATGGAATTTCATGGACATTACATTATGCCCACCTTTAGGTCTTTACATCTCCATAATCCAAACCATGGATAACCAAAAAATGGGGTAATGAGCATGAATCTGAGACACCCGCTCCCAAGTTCACTCTTGGAGACACTTATGCTACCATTGAACACATACTAGATGAATCAACCACCCATGAAGGACCTGATCATGTCGATCCACTTTCTCCACTGGGAATTCAGCAAACATTGCCCCATCATCAAAGTCTAGCTTTGCCTAGTCGATGATGTGAGATTGATCATGAATGTACCTCCTCAACTACGATATGTGGATAACTTCATGAACCTTCTCTAACTGTGGTAGTAGAGGCATGTGGCACACCACCTCTTCCACTCTACATAGTATTAGGAAAGGTTGGATTAACCTCATAGATAACATTCTACCATGGCCAATTATCTATATCTCTCATATAGGGGAGATCCACGGGGATATGTGGTCAGCATACTCAAACTCCAAGGGTCTCCAAAACATACTAGAATAGGGCTTATGTCATATTTTTTATGTAGTCATTTCTCTTGCAAGATATTCACCTTCTTAGTTGTAGCATGTACTATCTCTGGACCGAAGAGTTATGACTCAACTGGGTCATTCTAGTACAATAGTGACCTACATAGTCTTATGTAAAACACCTTGAATGGTTCCACGACAATTATGGAGTGATATTTTTTGTTGTTTTAAAATTGCACTAGTGGTAGGTGGTCCTCTAAACTATGACCAAAATGAAAAATGTGAGCATGAAGCATTTCCTCCGGGGCCCACATGGTCTGCTCTGTCTGACCATCGGTCTGAGGGTGAAAGGTTATTCTCAAGTGTAATTGAGTCGAAAATACTCTTGAAATCACATACACAACTATGATAAAATTTGTGGATCAAGATATGAGACAATCATAGATGGGACTCTATAGAGTCAAACAATTTCCTTCACATAGAGGTGTTTGAATCCCTCCACTAAACCCTACTCTCATATTTTTAAAAAGTGGGTTGACTTGGTGAGTCGGTCTACGATAACCTAGTTAGAATCATTCCCCCTTGACATTCATGGTAAGATATTTACAAACACCATCGATATTCTGTACCAAATCCACTCCGGTACCTTTAGGGGTTTTGTCAAACCTGATGGAACTCGGTGCCCATCCTTCACTTGCTTACAAGTGAGGCCACTTGAGACAAAATATGTCACTGCCTTCTTCATCCCCAGCAACTAGTACTGATGTCAATGGTCTTGGTGCATCATCTACACACCATGATGTACTGCCAAAAGGGATCTGTGGATCTCCATTAATACATCCTCCCAGAATTACAGTGGTACTACGTTGCGTCCTCTGAAAAATATGACATAGCCTCCACCTTTCGAATATCCATCGGGGGAATTCCCTCTGGACATATAGGTATAGGTAGTCTCGCAGATGGCATCTCCGAGTTACACTTCCCAACATTTTGTAAGAGTGGAGGGGAAACCACCATTAACTGAAGATATGTTTTCTCCTCCCTATCCACGAAGGATATCTAATGTAAGGCTAACTTCTCTGAGGCCTTGTTCAATAGTTTTGAAATGGAACACATATCGAGATCATCCTCTACCATGTTTCCCTTTCCATGAGTATGGACTACATTAAATTCATAGTCTCTGAGGAAATCTAGACATTATCTCTGTCTCCACTGTTAAAAAGAATATGGGCACCTTTCCATCCATGAAAAAGGCCACCCTTTAAAATTATCGATGCACTCATGTCCCATTTGGTAGTGGGTACTCGTTCTCCACAGGCACAAGGGATATGTTCTGGTAATCCTCACATAACCACGAACACTGGGTCTTATTAATCCTTTATTCTACAAGTCCCCCACCTATGCCCCTTGCTTGTGAAGCTCTATGAAATCCATCTAATATACTAATTATGATATATGTGCCATCTCAGGGTGTAGAATGTTTCAGAAGTTCATCTCTCTAAAGGGAGCTAATCCTGGAAACATTTTTTAATGGACATTCCTACACTCCCCCACTACAGTTGGGAACTAAAAACTCAAAAAATACACTTCAATGAGGGTAAGGCTGTCCGAATAATGAGTGATAGGCTACACCCTCATATGCATGAGTTTATCATGTGCTTCCCGGGTTTCTTTTTTCGCCGAACAAGGAAAACTCCATTCCAACTATATGGATATGTAGTATCCTTTTTCCTAAAATAGTCAATATCAGCACGAACTATGTATTACTAGTCAACACCCACACTAACATTGTAAGGCCTCAATGATCCCACCAAGAGGTTCTAACTGAAACTAGCACCTCAAGGTTTAGATCACACCATCGACATAAGTATGACTATCAAGAATCCTCCCATAGGTATCTCTAGACCTAAGGATCAAGTAAACAGTATAATTGGAAACTCTAGGAGTTGAACATGATTCGTGATAACAATGAATGATTAGAACCCATGTCTTTTAATAAGGTATCTATTAGGAGACACTGGCTGAGCATCGAATCATTCCTAGATCCCTTGGGTCATACTCTTTAACCTCATTAGGCTACTCCCTTACATATCCTCCAGCTTCCTGAGCCTAGTATGGACCATGTTGGGGAGGAGCTTGTAACATGTAGAAATATATACAACCTAATGTGGCTCTTTAATCTCCTCTACCATGTCTGCCTCCATGTAGATTCATCTATTCATGTCACTCTATCTACCCTGATGGCCCATCCACCATTTCATTATCATCACGATGATCTAGAAAATCTCCAGTGAGATGTTCCCTACCATATATTGAAAATTATTACCTATTTTTAGGCCAACTAAACTCACCCTATGATCCATGGGCTATAGATTCCCTTCATTTGGACCACTTCTCGAAACATATCACATGTAAACGTATCTGATACTGATGTCGACTGCCAGCTTGCCCACTATTGACATCCACTGGCTGTATCTGGTCTACATAAGGACTTCCAACCAGAATGGTTCTCTCTAGCACCAAATAATAAGTAGGAATGAATCAAGTAATATTGATGGCTCAGATGTCCCTAAACATACCTTTCTCAGAATTCCAATCCATGAAGCACTGGTTGTATCGTATTCATCGAGTACCTGTAAAATTCAGTACGTCTTGATGAATACTATACCACCATCACGTCATCCTGTTGAAGCTGTAGAAGATCACAGGCATGAAAATCCCTTAGATTTCATGGAAAGATCCCTTTCTATGGGAAAGGTTCTCATTCTATGACCATAGAAGAGTTATATCATCGGAAGATTAGGTAATCTAAACCCTGCCATCGTCATACTGGGCCACATAGAAGGCTCACTACTAGGGCCAACATTTGATCAAATGGTGTCATGACAAGGTGAAAACCTCTATCACCACCTCATGACAGTCCTTACCCAACTAGGATTTGGTCTTTCCTTCGAACATGAGGGGTCTCTATGGATGAAACTTGTGTAAGGCACTGGGACCACATGTTTCCTCTGCCATAAGCACTGGTAGTAACTACTAACCAATGGGTGAAGGAAGAGATGGGACCTTTCATGAAGGTTCAATCTTGGGAAATAGTCCTTGAATAGAATCTGCATCACTCTATGGGCCATCCTCATGGTTACACAATATAATATTTTCTAGCAATTTTTGTGGAGGCATCTTGAAAATAATCAATTTGAATCATGATTAATATATTATACCTGGAGATATTACTCTAAGTCCAAAATATCATGAGGAAACAATCAATTTTTGTATGATTCATGTAACAAGTGTTTTTATGTATAGTGGAGAAAAGAATAATTCAATGTCCTGGTCTATGGATACGTCGGCAGCTACGCAAACACTAGATTCCCCAAATCTAAAAGTCAAACTCGAAACATTTAACAATGTTTCCCAAAAACGAAACAATAGACTCATGAACATTGAGGTATAACTGACCATCTCTGATACCACCAGGTCACATCTCGTTCATTAGGTCCTGTTACATGACTACCCCAAGCCCACCTCCCAATGTCCATAGCCTGGTGACTAGTACGGAAGTCATTATTCAATTAGTGGGAGGCATTTCCCTACGTACCTATATGCACACACACACACACACAACCATGTCTTAAATTGTAGGAATGGAAAACATATATGCCACTAAAAAGCCACTGAGTAAAGGTACAAACTTTAATTCAAATGGTCCAGAATAATAGTCCAACAAATGAAAAACATAAAATAGGAATGTACAAAAGATCTTTGAAATATATATGCAGAAGACCCCACCTGAAGGGTAGGTGAAGGGTAGCTACATGTAGTTGATGAAGTATTCCCTTTATCTCGTCTCATTGAGAACTACCTATTCCTGGACCCCCATTGTCTCCATCAAAGTTTCCATCTATCTCATCTCACTGATCATCATGTAGTCTCGGACCACCAAGGTCTTCATCAAAGCATCGATCACCTACACTGGACAGAACACATGCGGCCGAAGCCCGTGCAGGAGTGACTAACAAATTAAATAGTAGGGACCCCAAACCCCCTTGATAAATTCACAAAAGTGTACCACAAACAAAACCACGAAACATGATCATGAATATTGACAACTCACAGTGGTATAATCTAGAGTATAGGAAGAAAGACCATCTATCGTATCATTGAACATATAGGGATGTTGGGATACTCATCCCTGATGAGTAATGTGGGTATGCTGGGTCATATAGAGCCACTCCCCACTGTGGGCCTTTAGGGCCACACAAATATGCTTCCCAATAGCCTTGGACATTTTTTGTACTCATCCCTAGTGAGTATCAATAGAATGATGGGTAACACTATGTCGTCCCCCCCCCCCAATGTGGGCCTTCCGAGTCACACTGTGCCGCTTACCACTTTGGCCATCGTACCAAGGTACTCTTTCCCTATGAGTATCATGGGTATGTCGGGTCACACAATGCCTCTCCCCATCGTGGGTTTGTTGGGTCAAAAAAGACTCTTCCCACTAGTCCATCATAGGTGATCCACAAATGAACACTTGTCAAAAGTTTTCATATCTCAGTCAGCAGTAATATATCCACACATATTGCTTTTGATTCTGGTAGAAATCACCCCTCAAGCCCTTACTCATATTATTAAATCCATGAAAACCTCTTTATTTCATACCAAAAGATCTGGCATTCCCTAAAGGTTTCATCTCCACAAACATCTTGTCAATCAGATGCCCAATTTAAGAGATATTAGTGTTTTAGTAAATAGGGGACAGTTGCGTCCGATCCCAGTCCGACTCGGTCAGATCGACACAACCAACCCGGCCAGTGGGCCCTACATGACCCAGCCTTATTTGACTATCCCAACCAAAACAAGTTTTGACCTTGGCTGGCCAGGCCCATTGGCCTATACAGGACCGATTCTAGTTCTGTTAAGGGTCCAGCCCGCCGGGTCACCAGGTGACTCGGTCTCCTCTGTCCTAGCCTGTAACCAGTGGACTAGTTTGTTACTATCCATGGCCACCCAACAGATCAGTGATATATTGTGGGATTGTCTTTTACACCCTGATATAGTCCAAAATTGGTGGGTCGACCTCTCTCAACCCAGACACCTAATGGTGTCCGGTTTGTTACGCCATGACCAGCTAAGACGTCTGCATTTCTTTCCCAGCACGCGGTTGATGGACCACATGCTAGCAGCGAACAACAACATGTACAGTGCGGGCCACCCACCAACATAGTCGAGGGTCCACATGACCTGTCCTCTGGCCACCAACCATTGTCTTTATCTCTTTCTACTTCACTGTGGCTCGAGTCGGCTGAGACTACCGCCCCCAGCGCAGAGGCATCTTCCATGGACCACCAAGTTTGCGCTGATGGTCTATTATTCGTGTCTTCTATGCCTCCAACCTTTATAGAATTTTACTTTCCTTGTTATGGCCTCAAAACATTTTACTACCATTTATAATGTTTGTCTATGAAGAACACAGAAGGTGGAGGGGATTGATCCTTGTTCTTGACGGCCTTCTCCCTCCGCATTAGAGTTTAATCATGGGGAGGTTTAGGATTCGAGTTCTATCATTCAATCAATTAATCCTAATAAAAAATACAACGAAAAAGGAACCCTCCCATGATAATGAGCAATCCTAGTATCAACTTGTTCATGGGTTGATCCGTGTTCATCATTTTAAAATAAATAATGTGTAGGAGGAATTCAAATCGAAACAACCCCTACATAGGATTGACATTGGTCGGGAATGAGTAGGGTCGCGTGCCTTCGTTCTCTATTTTTAATCCACCACCCATGTTTATAGAGATACTTAGAAAGGTGAAAGGGGAAGGAATTTTTCATTCATCATTTTGATGGATTCCTCACCGTACATTCATCAGAGAAATTCCCAGATCTTCAACTGATTCTCCAATCCGTTATCTCCTTAAAAGAGAAACGCATCGTAGTGTTTCTGTTACGCTGTGTCGTCCCATCATTATGCTGTTAAATTTATGAAACATCATCTCTATTATGATTTGGATAAAGAGTCATTACATTTTTTTCATTTAAGGAATGAAACTATTGGCCCATCGCTATGTTTCAACAAAAAAACATTTGAATAAAATAATCATTTTTACTTTTTTTCGTGAAACGTCTAAAAATTAACTTTTTCTCTCAACTGACATTGGGAGTGGTTAGGTATATTATTTATAACATCACCATTAAAAATGAAATGGTGACCTCATATTTTCAATTTGAGGGCTCGTTAAGATGATTCAAAAATTGCGTACACACGCCATTTTAATTTGATAAAAAAAAGTTACAAAATAAATGTTTCATCCTCAACCCGTGACTGTCGAGGTTAAGCCCCTCCAGAGAGAAAAAACACATTCATGAACTCAAAAGTTATCTTATATTTACAATATGTGTTACCATTTAGGAGTTATAATTATTTTACAAAATAATAATTTTAAATAATAATTTTATTTATGGCCAAAATCTATCTTCCATTGTTGGCCCGTGCCAACCAATGTTAGGATCCTCCTAAAGAACGCATTCCCTCATAAGCTCAATGGTGGTCTCAGATTGTCAATTTGAGTCATTTTTTGTGAGTTATAATAATTTGAAAAGTAGAATAAAATAATTTAATCCTTTTATAAATGGTTATTCTATTTCCAGGTTTTTCTCATTGGAGGCCTACACTGAAGAAATATAAGTTGCGCCTAGGGTAAACCTGTCATCATAAGTGCAATGATGCCCTCAGATTTCTAATCTAGGAACCTGTTATGAAGTTATATCACTTTTTCAGGAAAACTACTATTACATGATATTTAAAACAAATCATTTTTTGACTATTCATTCTCGGCACTCCAGGCCTAATAATCACGTGTCTTCTTAGTTCCTATCTCGAAATAATTCCATATAAATAAAAAAATTACATTGAATTTATGGGACATTACATATATGGTGATGTTTTCCTATACCCCAAGTAGTATGGGTAATTGTTGTAACTTACACTTGGACTTATATTTATCAGCCTTAAGTTTATATTATATCATGACCTCAGATACACAATCTTCAATATCGATCTTTATGTTTTCTGACCAGAAATAATCTTTCATATCTCTATACAACTTCATACATTTAGGATGATTAGAGAATGATTAGTTTTTAGATTCATCCAATATATCCTTCTTTAGTTATGGTATTTCTTGGTAAAATACAAGGTTAATGAACCTTATAATTCAGTCACAAAAAATGATGCTCTCTAGACAATTTATCACCTTCTTTTATAGATCTAAATATTCCTTCCATGCCTCTTTAATCTTTACTTGGACAGATGTTTGAACAATCATTTTAGAAATATTTAATTTACCCACTTACTTGATGATTTCTAGATCCATCATTTTCAAATATAGAAATACTAGATCTTTTATAATCCACATCATAGATAATCAAGCATAATATTTTTAACTCAAACCATCTGCCACATTTTTTAATTTCCTGTGGTGGTAATGTATTTACAATTACAAATATTTAATCAACCCCAACTATATTATCTAGAATATATTTAACTATTTGTAGGATAATATATAATTTTATCTTTAATGATTGGAATATATGTATACTCCTTATCTATAATGATTATAAATATATATCATTAATGAAAACTTTACCACAACCTACTCCAAATCACTAGTCGGGTAATTTTTCTTGTAAACCATCAACTTGAATAAGGAATAATCCCCCAAAATAGAATTCTGCATGAGGATTCATCCTATTCACTTCTTCTCTTCATACAAATAGATCCCAAAATCTTCTCCACCTCAGGGTAATGTGAGAACATGTATACTAAATGACCTTATTATTACCTCCATGAATTTTTTCTCATATTCATATAACCAGAGGATAATAACTCCCAAAAATGTAAACATAATGAGTAGATTAGATAGAGTTTTGAAATTATCCTCACGTAACTGACAATACACAACTAAACCATGAAAACTATGGATATTAGTCACTATTTTTAGTCTGATCCAATTCTCAGTAAGTTCTTTATTTGATGGATCCACCAATATACCCTCCCATGAGATTATATAACCCATGAATGAAATCTATTACTGTAAAAATTACAACTACGTAAATTTTTATATAAATTAATCTTTCTTATTGACCTAAGTATAATTCTAAAATTATCTTTATTCACTTCATTTCTCTTATAATATATTAGAATACAATATATAAAGTTAACCACAATATAATAAAGGTAATCTATAAATACTCATTAATGAAATTGAAGAATATAGTCGGGGAATTAGAAACATAATATAGAATCACACAAAAATTCATAGTGTTTATACATCATATAAATTACTATCTTATGTATTTATTATCTTTTTATTGATAATTGAATGGATATAGATCAAAATCCATCTTGGTAAAATATTGTGCTTCTTATAATTGATCACACAAATCATCAATATTAGGAATACAACACTTATTCATTATTGTGATCATACTAGGCACTTGATAATAAATATATATACACATTTATCCATATTTCTTTTAAAAAAATTGGTGCTCCACACGGTGATGATCCTGGATGAATGAATCCATTACCAATACTCTTCTAGAATGTCTTTTTTAATACAAACAAATCAACGCGGTCCACTCTACATGGAGGATTTGAAATAAGTGTAGCCCAAGGTATGAGTTCAATGGAAAACTCAATATATTAATTTAGATAAGAACCATAAAACTCTTAAAAAATACAACAATAATATCTCACACGATTTGAATAATATTGATATAAATTTTCTCCCAGACCATCTAAGATAAAAATCCCTTTGATTTGGAATCATGAAATATATAATAGAGGTAAAATTCACTAGAATTTCTTGTTTATCCTCATAGTAATAGATGATCCTCAGATAGATTGGAATATTAAATGTTACATCCCTTCCCTATAAATTTATATGGACTTTATATAAATAAATCCATTTCATTCTTAAAATGAAATTATACTCAAATAAAGATAGATTGAAGATATATTCAAGAAGAAAATTCTCATAATCATTATTCAAAGAAGAATCAAAGTATTGATATGTGATTATCATAACATTAGGAATTTTCATTTCTAATTCAATATATAACCATTGAGATCATATTGTGATACAATTATAAAACTACTTAGACATAAAATAATGGGTATATCCAAAAATCTATTAATACATTATTAGTTCATGAGTGGATGTTTAGTTTACCTTTAACCACTTAGTTATCAGACCCTACAACAACTATAATTATTGCACAAAATTATCCATTGTCTTTGGGCCTAAGACATTGATGAAATTGATCATCATAATTAAAGCTCATATTCAATAACTAGTTAGTATAATACTCACAATAGTTTTATTTGAACCATTGGTATGATTGTGGTGCATTATTTAGACATTTATCTATATTCACACCATTTTTAAAACTTATTCCCATCACATGGATATTAAATTTCCATATGACCTTTCATTACACACATAAATAATTTAAAATTCACATTAATTCAATCAAACTAATATTTTCTTTAAAACCACTTGAATAAAATAATACTCATCTTATTCTATCAATGTTTTTTATTATTATAATTTTCATTGAATTCAATCATTATTTCACCTAAAACAAATATGATTAATGTGTAACTCCAATATCCAGTTCTTCCTCAGTATAGCATTACAAAATTTTTCCATTTCTACTTAAGTCCCTTATGGTTGACAAACAATAGATACTTGGTTTTAAGCTACATATGAATCAACAAATCATACATTATGGTCCAATGATAATACTAGAAAAGCATGTCTAATGTATTGTAAAACATAAATCATATGTACTCGTTAATAATATTTTCCTTCTAAATGATAAATAGCTTAATTAACTATTTCATGATCATATCTATATATAATAGAAAAGATATTTTTATTGGTACTAATTAATTTTCAAAAACTAATGGGTCAATAAACCCACTATAAGAAGGTGATTATTTCCTCATGAAGGAATCAACATAATTTGGTTCCCTCGTTTTCTAATTTAGAATATAAAACTGATTCATAGATTGATAATGTTTCATATGAATAGAAATAACATTTTTCTTCGAATATACCATAAATTTTAGTTACATAAGAAGACAATAATTTCATTGTCCATCATATTTAGCACTAACATGGTTTCTATAGGTTCCATCCATTCAATTAAACCAAAAAACATAGTGAGAAAAACATTAATCATATTGAGAAATTGTAAAATCATTAAAAATAATTAATATGATATATAAATAATGAAACCTTATTTTTAATGTAAGACACATTACGTTTATCTTGCATCATCCATGATCATGGTCAATCTAAATTCATCATGATGGTTTATAAGGATAATGTGAATTAATCCAAATACATTCCCAAAGACTATTTAACTAGGTTTTTAGACATAGTTCCACTAAATTCAAACCAATAAGGATTGATTTAATTCCTAATCCTCCTCGTTTAATGTTTTTAGACCTTGGTGAATTAGCCCCTTAATCCTATATACACTCTTGTATCCAAATAAGGATATATTTTCCTAGAAACTTACACTCTATTATTTACCATAACATATGTTGTTCGTCTATTATTTGGGTTATATTAATGATTCTCATTAATTTAATTTTGAAACAGTGATACATTAATAATTTGTAAAAAATATAATATATCATATTTCAATTTTTTCTTCACAACTAACACACTTCTTATACATATCATACTTGAAAACGTTCATCATAACCAAGAAAAAATTAAACATAATAAGGAGTGAGGTTGGCTGATCTCTAAGGGTAAAAAAGGAGATATAAATGATCATTTCAGAATAAAATTGGTATATGGGTATTAGAAAATAAAAATAAAATCTGAAAATTAGACCCAACAACTCATATATCATAATCATTAGTCGTGGAAAAGTTATTGGCAATTCAAAAGACGTAAATCTCAAGGAAATCATAGATCATGAGCCATGTGAGCATAAAATTTTCATAAGATCATGTCATAAAAATATTTTCATAATCATTTTCATTGATATATATTTTTAAGATCTCCCAATATGATAATTATCATATGGTATGCTTGGTTTAACTACCCATATACCTCTTTCAGGCTTGGGATAACCTCCCATGTACACTCATTTGGGCTTGGGATAACATCTCGTGTATCCATTTTTAGGGATGGGATAACCTACCATGAAAACATTTATCTCGTAAATATTCATATTTACCCAATTAAATGGAGGTATATATCAAACCTAGCCATAAAATAATCATAATAAATTCATTTTTATTCCATAATATCATAAAAACATTTATCCTTCGATCATAAATTATACCATAAAAAATAAAGTGTATTTCAAAAATATTTCATCATCAAAACCATAAACTATATAGAGAAAGAATAATGATAGAATTATAGAATTATATCCCTATTTAGGAATAAGTTACATCATATGACATTGTCGTAGATGACGAAAAATCTTTTACATATTATAGAAACATTTCATTTAAGAAATACACGTTTTATTTTGAAATGACTTATTTAAAATATTTAAATTTCCAAAATATTAAAGAAAAAAATTTATTTCAAAAAAACATGGAATCATTTAAAGTAATCATTATATAATTGAGTGGCCATGATATTGGAAAATTTAGTTCATTCCATGTATAGTAAAATAAATTCACCCTTCAAATTTTTTGTAATGTTACAAAGTACCAAATTTGAGAAAAAAAATTAGATAACATTTATATATTTTTCATTGAAATTAAAACATTGTGAAAATTTAATTTAAATAATCATAATATAACATTAAAAAAATTACTGAATTTTTTTTATAGAAACCAAAGACATGGAAGAAAAATATTTATTACTAAAATGAAAGAAGATGTTAGTTTCCATTAAAAACATTATCTCATTATCTTACGTACATAAACAACAAAAAATGGAATGAAAAAATGTATTTACATAAATAACCATATAATAATAAGAAAGTATTATTTGGGAGATAAATATCATAAAATTTCATCATTGGACATTTAAGAATAAACAATCTCGAAAAAAGTTTCATTATAATACAAGTATTCTCCTCATGTTCACCGTACTTTTTAAGCACTCTATCATAATATATAATAAATTTATCGTTATTATAATTTTATACCAGAATCATATAAATTCTTATAATATCATAAGTATTGAAAATAACATATTTTAACTCCTGTGTATTAATAATTCTTTATTAAAATCAACATTTCCAAGTGTTAACAGATTTATTTTCTTGTATGTTTCGAATTAGAATTTATAGTCCTTATGATTTGATAATGGTTGAATGGTATGTTATATTTTATTCATTTCATCTCTATCATTTGTAATAATTATATAAAATATTAATACAACTCATATAAATTGGTGATGAAAGAATAATTATATCACTTTGTGGAGATGGTAGTATATACATATGCATGTGTGGTGTTTCCATTTTTAATGGATGGAATGAAAGAATTTTAAATTACAATAAGACATTATAAAATCATAACAATATCTTAAATATAATATATATTTATTAAATCCATCATTATAAACATCCATGTGATGTGGTGATGGAAAATGAATGGAATCACTTCAAGGATCTGGTAGCCTATATAACAATCCTATTTTTTATACTTAAATAAAGAATGTGTTTTATGGTTTTATCAGAAAATAACACCAAAAAAACCAATATATACCATAATGAGGTAACATTATAATTACCTTGTATAAATAATGTTAAAAGTGTTTTGAATTATATATATATTATCAAAACGAAACAAAATTGTTTTTAAACATCATACTCAATTAGTACAACCAAGAAACTATAAAAATATCTTATTGTGATTAAAATTTATTTTATAAATTTGATATGTATTACATATTTTATGTATTATTATTAGAACTAATTTTAGAATAATAGTTAATAAAAAAATTATTCCCTGTAAAACATGTATTTCTTGATATTTTATCATTTTATTATAATGTTAAAATATTCAATTTTTGGATTAAAGTTTTAAAATATGAAAATAATTTTTGGAATTATCTTGTTCATATTATATTAATTTGAATTGTATGATTTTTTTAAATTATTGATTTTTAGGTGAGTAATGGAAAACCCAATTTTTAAAAATTTGTGGCTTTTGTAACATAACATGGATATAATAATAGCCTAAAAAATATGAAACATTTTTATTGACCAAATAAATTTATTTTATGTTACATTATATAACTTAAAATAGCAATATTTAAATTATAATATATATTTTATATTTTAAATCACATGTAATTTTTTCTCAAAATTTATCATAAATATTTTATCTTTTAAAATTATTTTTTTATTGGTTGAATAAATTAAAAAAGTTTTTAAATTTTAAAATACAGGGCACCAATTATCTATTAAGGTCCACATTATTTTCATAAATTGTATGTTACGTTGCATAAATATTATACACCATGATAAAATGATTATCTTTCAAAGAATTATAATTTTCTAAAAATTATTTATGTTTTAAATTAAATGAATAAATTTTAAATTTAAACTACGATATGATATTCAAAAATATATAAATATTAATTAATAAATAATCAATTTTTAATAAATGTTAAATAATATTATGAACACTAAATTATTAAAAATACATTTTCTAAAAATAGAGTTTTTTTACACCTTAAATATTTTAATTTAAAGGTTAGTTTTATCTTATTTAGAAATTGAATTATGTTAAATAGAGTTTAAATTAATATTCGGAATAGAAATATTTTTTTATTTATGGTCAAATTATATTGTTATAAATAAAAAAATTACATAACTAAAATTTAATAAATGGAAAGATATGTTTAAATGTTTAATATATGGAGGATGAAATTTTCTGAAATTAAAAAGATAATTAATCATTATAAAAAAATGGGGTGTTAAAATAAGGACTATATTTCTTACTTTTCATACCTCAAATAAATAAGAAACATCAATTCCTTCCCATTATTATCCCCTTTATTACCATTATTTTCCATGTAAAATTCTATATTCATGACTTATAAAAGGGGGATCACTTATACCCTGTTAGTATTACACTTATATTTCTAAGTTACCTTAAAAAATGACCCAAATTCTTATGCATTAATTATATTACATACCCTACTACCATATTGTGCCAAAAATTATCTTAATTCCCTCAAATATAAAGCATTCATTAAGTTGAAGTTCAAAGATTCAACATAGATATAAAATCCTTTATAACATTCCATTCTTCTACATTCTTTTATAATCCAATAATAATAATAATATAATAATAAAATCAGAATCATTAGTGTGTTTAGATGTTATTATAATAATGGTAAAACCATTATTTTTCCCATTTATCTTCTCATAAAAACAAGAATCAATATTAGTGTGTGTGCGTATATTATGGCCAGCAAGAAGCGACACATCTCATTTTTCATCACAAAATCTCATGTATGGTATTAATAAAAGTATTTGTGAATAAATATCATCCATATAACATACTTATTATTTTTAATTTATCATATAACATCAAAATTCACCCCTTTTATTTTTTTAGTGATGAAAATTAAAATTGTGTGTTGGGTGGACAACCACCGCAACAAAGAATAGTTTTTTTATATTTTTTATTGATTTTTTGAAACTTATAGAAATATAAAATTAGTATAATTATGATTCACTTTTAAGGATATTATTTCAAAATCAATTCCTTTTTTACTATACTAACCAATAGAGTTGAAGTGTGTTCAATATTGGATCTATTTGACCACATAATTGAATAATGATATGAAATTATATCATGGGTGATTAGGAAAATTTTATTTCGGGTAAAATATATTATAAATATCTAAATAATAATTATTCATTGTTTTTGAGAAGATTAATAAATATTTCACTCATTAGGAAATAAATCAACCACTATAAGTTTAAAATCACCAAAAAAAACAATCATTTCCAGTTTCATCATCTAGGATTAAGTGTAAAGTACTCATGAAAGCCGATTTAAAATAAATAAATCCTTATTATCCATCTATTATAGTAGTATTAATGAAAATTTAATGATGTAATTTGAATAAGAAAGAACAATAAAATGTCCAATATAAAAATACTATAAAAAGGGAAACCTATAAAGACCTAATGTGGAAAATAGGGAAAACTAATTAATATACATATAGATAATGATTATAAGTCAAAATTATAAATAGTTATTTGTTTTCAAATGGTTCTAATATAGTATATAAATAATGTTATTTTTTAACAGGAGTCCATATTTCTTTCATCTCAGAGGAGAAAAAAATTGGGGTTTTTCTTAATTAACTTTGAATCTTGTGAGATATGGTTATGTAATACACATAGTCCAAATTTTATAGTGTAAATACTAACCCATTTTAATAATATTTCATTATTTCATTATATATCCTAATGTACAATGTTTTTCTCACTATTTATTTTCTCTTTTTGTTTTGATTCATAATATAAAATGGTTTTATGGGTTTTTCATCGCAAATTCTATTCAGTGAGACATGTTTTAATGTTCTGTACCACATTATTATTTATTTGGTGTATATACATCCCAATATTAAATTATGACACAATAATTTTATTTATCTTTTGTATTTAGATTACTGTACAATTTTCTATCGTTTAATTAATTCTGATTAAAAAAAATACTAAATTAATAAGGGGTTTTGGTGACACAATTCTCTTCCTTGGGTCATAATAACTCATCTTTGACTATTATATTTCATGACTAATATATTATAACATATGGTAATTTCATAATATATCCATAGATTATTTTTTTGGGAAATCATGTATCACACCAAAGTATTCTTCCTCAATTATTTTAATATTTTGTTTAAATACATATTTCTTAACAATAATTTCCATTACTTTTAGTGTATTTTTCTTCCATATGAATATTATTACCTAACTAAAATGTTCTAATTTCTCTATTGAAAAAAATATATTTTTTCCATTGATAATTATTTTATTCCACTTATTTAAATTTAATTTAAGGGTTTTAGTAATCATTTTTAATGTTGTGGGTTTTCAAAGTATTCATTAGCCTTTCCCCATTATTTTAAAAAAAATTTATCATCCATCACAAATTTTATTTTGAAATCCATTATGAATTTTTAATACATAGTTTATTTCAATGTATTTCAACTTCCCCTTTTTTGGAAATCATTATGTATTTCTCATTCCCAACTATAAATGATTATTTTAAAAGGATTTGTTTTCACATTATTATCAATTATCATATTTGAAACCATTATAATTTTTTAAGGACAATTTATTTTAACTTTTTTATATTTATTTTTTCAAAATTATTCTCCCCCCTACACAAATATTAGTTTGAAATTATTCTGTACATTAATTTTATAAAATGTTTTTGGAAAACTTCCTATTTTATTTACACTCAATGGGTTATCATCCATGATAATTTATATTTAGGACTCTCCATATGATGTTATGATACTATCAATTTTATAAAAATGAAAATTTTAATATCTATTTTTTTAATTTATGTTATGTGATGTTTTTGGAATGTTTAACAAAATATTTTTTTAAGGTTTTTTAGGATATGATGAAGATTGATTTTCAGTGGAATACATGTGTATGGATGATGACAGGTGTGGTACTATATCACCATCAAATTTTTTTGTTTAATATTACATCTCATGGAAATATAGAAATGAACATAATAATTTTGTTCATGTATTCATGGTAATGACAGATTTGGTCTAATTTTAGGTGTGGACATAATAAGTTTTTTCACAAAGGCCTGTGAATAAATGATTTTTTCAAATAAGATTTCAAATGATTTTAACATACCAATATTTTAATATTGGTTATAATATTTGAAAACATTCTTATGTTTTTTATCATTTTATTTCAATTTATCATGATTTATTTCATTTAAATGAAAATTTAATTTTACATGTTTAGGCATTATTTTTATTGTAATCCACACATTTATATAATGCTCACATATTTTATAATAATTGATATATTTTTTAGAAATGTAATATATGTAATGGTTGTTTAATGATATTTATATAATTTTATAGATATCCATAATATTTTATTATTATTATACATGGAATTATGATATTTTATTAAGATATATGTGTCTTCCTCTTATCCTCGTTGATTTTTATTATCAAATAACTTGTGATATGTATTTTACCAATCTGAGAATTTGATATCACCCCATTGTTTTGTATTGATTATATTGGTTATAAGGATGATAATTTCATGTGAGGTATCTATAAAATAATCTATATGAGAGAATTCATTAAGTAATATGCATTAGTATTAGGAAATAATATGTTTTAATAGATATTCATCAAGGATGTAAACCTTTAAGCCCTTGTAATTTTGAGAATCTTCTTTTAGGTATGATTTAAATTTTGATATTATTTTATAATTTATTAAATGTTTATATTGGATCTCTATATTTTTTAAAATGTGGGATATTTATTTTTAAGAGTATTTTATTTAGTTTTATAGATTATCTTAGTAAATTTTAGAGAATAGTTTTGTTACCTTTGGTATTTGGGTTATATAAACTTAGTTAAAACTCTACAGATGCATCCATGTATAAAAATATATCCTAACATACTGTAATATTATTGAATAAATTATTTTCCCTAGAAATACATCCCTATTTGATTATTACCAGATGATGCGGTTTTAGAATAGATGTAGGTTGGATAAATCATGCTTGAAATGGTTTAGTTTTGAATTGACTTGACCATCACCCTAAAGCATGATTAGTGAGCCTAAAATAACATGCTTGGTTTGACAATCCATGGAAATATTTTTTGGTTGATCACATTCCCGTTAAGAACCAAAATTAGGGAAATATTTCATAGTGTATTTAATGTATTATGTTGAGAACCATAATATTACCCAACAGAATGTAGAAAATTTTAAACTATGATTAATATTGTTCATCAAAAGAAATTATATGTCAACATGATATAGTAAAATATCAACACTATTTAAGGTATAATTACTTTTATTATTATGATAGTAACCTAGTATTGTAAATTTTCAATCACTCAGGTAAACCCATTTGGTTTTAGTAGTTTTGGTAACTAGAAGAAACCATATGTGAGTGGGACAATAAAAAGATTACCATAATGAAAAACCTGTCATAATTGGAGTCAGAATGAGAAAAAAATTATTCTTCCTATTCATTTACCATTGAATTTGATTATCATTGTGAAAATAGTTGAATTCCAAAATAATAAAATAATATAAATATTTGAGTCTCATGAAAAACTATTTTACCAAGATTATGAAGGAATATAAAGAGTTCTATTTGTATGAGTATAGAATATAGAACTCATCCTCAGCCACCACTAAAAATTATAGTGTCTTATATGTGGATAAATAATGTATTATCCAATCCAATTCCCTAATCCATTGACTATAGAAGATGTTTGGAATCTGCAACCATCTAGACTAATGGAGTAAGGAAGAACCTATTAAATGATCACTAATGAAGTGGATAGTTGTAATTATGTGCCCACTTACCCTCTATCCTGATTTAGGGGGTGTTTTCGGTTATATAATCCCTATTGTATCATCGATGGTTTTTAATAACATCATGTGACCACCCTTAGTGATTTTTATTTTAAGGAAATTATTTATTATTATGATTATTATTTTTGTGGAAATAGTTTTTTAGTTATTGTTATATTCATCATTAAAAATATATATATAATATTTAATTTTATTTTTGAAACAGAATGAAATTATTCAATTTTAATCTGTATTTATTTCTGTAATATGGGAAAAACACACTATAAATCAACTGTGTCAATTTATTACTGTTATTCCAACTATTAAATATCAATGAAGAAAACAGAATACTTGACATGGGCCTTAAATACTTGTTATGAGAAACATTTCTTTCATATTTTTAAGGAAAATAAATTTTTTCTAGTCTTACCTATGACATTGAAGATCATATATTGAGGCATATAAATATGTTCACAACCCTTATCTCCCCAAACATGTAAATTATAATTAAATTTGGAAGAAGAAATTTATTTATGTATAATAGAATGTAATAAACAGTGTTTTTTTCCTTAAATATGTAATATGTTCTAGTTTTTTTCCCACACTAAACACTAAAAAACCCAATATAAACCATTGTAATGTAGTCATTGAATTAACAAGAATAAATAGTGGCTAGAGAATTATGAAATACGTAAAAATAAATATATTCATATATTAGATACAAATCCACCTTAATCATTGAACTCTATTAGTACAGTTTTGAAACTAATAAAATATATTTTCATAATTAATATGTATTTTATTAAATTTATTTTTTTCATGTTTGTTATAATAAGGATTAACAGTAAATTTAGATGAATAATTAATATTTAAAAATAATTAATCCATATAAAAAACTATTTTTAAAACTAATTTATAATTTTATTTCAATTTAATATCAATTTGACTAAGTGAATTTAAAAAAATGAACATATTTTTTGGATTTATTATGGTCATTTTTTCTTAATATTATTTTTTTAATTTTTTCTAAAATAGTTGATTTTATGTGAATAGTGAAAATAACATTATTGAAACTTCTACGGATTTTGTAACATCCCTTTGGGTATAAATATCATGTTTTAATTACAAACCTATATTTAATAATTTTAAACATAAGTTATATATTAGAAAAAATTATTCTAAAAACCATAGAATTTTAAATTATTTTTTTTCAACTCAATAAAATTATTTTTTAAAATTATATATCCATTGGTAAAAATTATCTAATTTTTCTTCATTATATTGAGGTATAAATATTATTTTACCTCTAATAAATATTTGTTACCATAATAAAATTATTATTTTTCAATGATTAATTATTTTGTAGATATTGTTTATTTTTAAATTAAAAGACAAAAATTTAAAATAAAAATATCATATAATTGTTAAATATATATTAAAATTAATTAAAAGTAATTTATTTGGTAATCGATGTTAAATACAATTTTTAACATTTAAGGTTAAAAAAATGTTTTCTTAATTTTTTTCCAACACATTATATGTTTTGATTTAAAAAGAAATTTTTATATTATTTTGATATAATATTTGGTTAATTGGATCCCAAATTCAGATTCAAAACATCAAATTTTTCGAATATTGTTATTTTATATTTTTAGTAAAAAAATAATTAACATGATTAGTTTTTATTTGTGTATAATATGAGTTTAAATAACATTCCTAAGGTGGCTCGGTTATTTTTAAATTAACCAAACCTATAGAAAATCTAGAATTTTATATGATTTAATCTCATAATATATATATCTACAACCATGCCTAACCTAAATGACCTAACATTCATTCTTATGTATTCTTATCCCAGTACTTACAATTGTTTTTACTCGACAAGCCCCACTTCTCCACTTATGAATGGGGGATCACATCCACCCCTTTAATACACCAATTATATTTATAAATTTACTTAAAACCCTATCAAAATTTCATATCCTTTATATAATTTTCAATCCATATTTCTCCTGATCACCACATATTAGGCTATGTCCATCAAATCTAAGGCCTTTAGAAATAGGATTTAAAGGTTTCGAATGTAGGTATGACATATTTCTAGATATTTTTTCTTATTCATTCAATTATAAACAAAATATATTGATAGAATAATAATAAAAAGATAATTATTATTTATTTTTTCTTTTAGTATAATAATTTTATAACCAATGTTTATTCTCTTCCACTTACTAAGAAATACAAAAATCTTCATTAGTGTGTGTGCAGATTACCACCACCACAAAGTGAAACATTCCCTTTTTCACCATTAACTATAATGGATAGTATAATTGACGGTATTTATGAATAAATTTGATTTATATAATTTATATAATGTTATTTAATTATACCTTAATATCTTAATTCCCCTCCCATTCGTTGAGTTATAAAAATGATAATCATGCATTGTGCGGACATGAAATCCCTGAAGAACCATTTTTTTCAATTTTATCTATATTTTAATTATTTATAAAATAATATTAATATATAGTTTGACTTCATGAAAATTTGAAAACAATATCATTATTATTCTATTATAATGAAACTATTTCAAAAGTAACTCCTCTTTAACCGTACTCCCCAATCTGGTTAAATCATGTTGATGATTATGACAGTTTGAGCATTTACATAAATAATTCTATGAAATTATATCATGGATGATTATGAAAAAATAATAACTATTTTAATATGAAATAAATGTTTAAATGATTATTTAATTTTTTTATACAAATGATAGATCCATATTTAACTCATTAATTTGGAAAACATCCTTTTTAGGATGGAGATCATTGAAAAAATGTCCATTATTGATTTAATATTATAAGATAGAGAATAAAGTAATTATGAAAGGAAATTTAAATTAAATAAATATTTCTATGTCATAATTGTTTTTATAATTAATTATATTTTAATTATAAAAATTTTAATATAAACCAACATTGACAATGCTTGTCTGAAACTACAACAAATGGTCTAAACTATAAACAACTGATGTGGGAAAAAAGAAAAACTAACTAAATAATTATAATGATTATAAATGAAAATTATATATTAATAGGTATGAATATGGTTATAAAATATCATATAAATATTTTTTTTATAAAAGGATACAACACTCTCAACATAGCAGGAAAACAATGTAAGGGTTTCATTATCTCAAATTCGAATCCAATGAGACAAGTTTATGTGACACACTATGTATCATTTTCAATGATGTAAATAGTAACCCATATTAATTTTGCAACATGATTTTATTATTTTTAATTATTTAAAATGATTTCTTCCATCTTTATCCTCTCTTGGGATTTTCATTCATATGATACAAAGGCTACATGGAGTTCTCATCTTAATTTCCATTCATTGAGAATGGTTTTAATATATTGTAGAAAATTAAAATTTATATGTTTTATAAATTTCACTAGAATTAATTATGACATAAAAATTTATTTAATAAATATAAAATTTATAACCATATAATTTTGAAACTTTAATGAATTTTGATTCCAAAATTATTAATAACTTATAGGGTTTTTTACGAATAAATTATTTTCATAATTACATATCTGTTTCTAATATATTTTATGATTAATCTATTATAAAATATGATTATTTCAGAATATATGTTCTAATTTTTTGAGGGGAATCGTGGTTCACTCCAAATTCTTCTTCATCAATTATTTTATTTCTTCGTTAAAATGATTTTCTTTAAAAATAATTTCTACTACTTTTGATGGCATATTCTATAAGGCCAATATTTTTACTCCCACCAATTTTAACCTTTCCTTGAATATTTTAATCTCAAATTATTCATTTACTCCATTTATATAATTAAATATAAACTGTTTGATTTTCCTTTTTAACGATTAATGTTTCAAAATGTTCGAAATGATTCTTACATCATTTCAACAAAAACAATTTATCATCAACTCCACAATTAATTTTGATAAGCTATATTTATTTTTCATGGATACCTTATTAATGATTCATTTTAAATGTAAAATTCTTCATATTATTGAAAAATATCTTTTTTAGAAAACATTTACTATTCTCAGGTCTCAATTATTAATAATTATTTTAAATGTATATGTTTTAATAGTATTTTCACTTCTCATTTTTCAAATTATTATGTATTTTCTGAAATATTTTATTAATAAATTTTTATATTATGGTTTAAAAATGTCTTATATCTCCATCAAGAATACTTTTTTTGAAAATAACTTATAACACCCCATGCTTCTACGGTACACTTCCCTTTAAATAATGCAATAGCATGTGTTGTACACAACATCGAGTTCTAACACACCACAACCAATCAAACTAGCCGTTATGAATAGTAATACACACTTTTTGAAATTTATAAATTTTATTTTTATGAATGGACTTCATTTTTGGAATCGGAATATCGAAATTATCCTAGGGTTAATTTTTGGTATTTTTCTGAAAAACATCATTTTTTGGATGAATAGTGAAACCACTAAGTGGTAGTTAAAAAAACTGAATTTTTCATAAAACTTAATTTTACCGCTTCTGTGAGTGGAATTTCCAAAATCCGAGAGACATGTTTAATATCAAGGATTAAAATTTTGTCAAATGAGATGAAAATAATTTTTGGTAAATAGTAACTTTGTACTTTTATTTACCACGGTTAAAAGTAAATAGGGTAATTAAGGGTAAAAATAATATTAATATAACACTAACACATATCCTAATTCAATTGGACAATTGTATCTCGACCAAAAACAACCTTAGGAATAAAATATTATCATTTAGGTCCACTTGGATTAGATTAGGACATTTATTATTATTTAATTCAAAGAAGAGTTAAAAGAGTTAAAATCAAAGTTTATTTACTAAAAAAATTTAATATAGGGTTATACATAAGATAAATTAGATTATAAATATTAATTAGAAATATAAAATGATTTCCTAAATAATAATATTTTAATTAAAATTTTTATGCATTAAATAATTTAATTTATTTATGACATAATGATGATGTAGTAGTTACCATATTAGTGAAAAATTAAAATAATTGATATTATAAATACCCAAATAAATATAATTTGAGAATTTTTATGAATTAAAATAATTTTATAGGTTAATATGACATGTTATTAATTATTTAATTAACTTTTTTAGAAGTAATAATTCTGTTATGATTTTCAGAAAAATCAATTTTCCAAATAGTGTCATAATTGACATAAAAGAGTTTTTAAAACAAATATTATATTATTAATTGATATTCAATTCCTAAAAATCTAAGGTTCTTTGAAGAGACTTATATCATGAAATTTGTATCATTAATGGACCACTTGGGGGTCTCTTTTAGGTATATATTATGTCTATTTACTATATAATATAAAAATACAAAGTGACATGGTAAGTGTCAAACTAATTAACTAAGAGTTAAAACTAAAAGATAAGGTTAATATAATGACTCAAACCTGTATAGATTATATTTATTGAGTGGTTTTAGACCCATACCCACCTTAAACTTTTAAAAATCCACTTTTGAGCCATTAGAAACCGAATATGAATTTATTATAAAATAATATTTCTAGATTTTCCAAAGGTGCCCCTCCTCCCCCTTATAAAAGGACACCACTTCTAACCAATTATTCACACCTTCAATGCCTTTTGGTTAAGCCAACCCCTACCCAAATACTCTTTAAACTTCCCTCACTTAAACTTAGAGGCCTTAGTTTTATCATAAATCCAACCTATGGATCAATTTTGATCAAATCAAAAGGAAGAACCCGAAAAAGAGGTAATGTTTTCACCACCCTCTTTCAAGTTTCTTTCTTCTTCAACTTCTTCTTTCTTTGTTATTCCCATTCTAAAATAATAACTACAGTATCTTATATATACTATGATGTTATTATAAATATGGTAAAACCATATTCAATATTCTATCCATCCTTTTAATGACATGTTACCATACGTGCGTACGTAAGGCTTATCGTCTCCACGTCGTGGTGTAATTGTTATTCAATAAATTATTATTTGGATGGGTATAATAATTATGTTTAATTCATGTAAATAAAAAATATAACATGATAATTATTCTGTATATATGATATACCATCCAATTATATATTATTTAAATATCAAAAGAATGATATTGTTGCTCGTGCGTACGTACGGACTACCGTCTCCACAAACACGATGAGATTCATTCTCCATCGTATCCATTCAAGTCTAATTCTCATTTGATGATTAATAATAGTATCTAAGGACTTGATATCATTCTGGATATGAATAAGATACAACCTATCCATGACAAACATGGCTTACGTAATAGAACATATAAAAGAAAATGAGTAAGTTAACACCCGATACAACGATAATACTAAGATAATATTAACAAATCAATGTTAAAAGATCATATATGATATCATATTAATGTATATGATTATTTGATAATTTAATAACAATTATTTCAACATTATACAGGAGGTTATCCTACCCTAAACCAAGGAAAAGTACATGGTAAGGGTTTATTTCGCAGTCTCTTCATTATTTGAGGTTGTTTATACGTAATAATCTATTGGGATCTCTTTATCATCCACATCCATGTTTCTTAAAAATGTTTTTCAAAACATTATTACTATTTTACAGAATATGTTTTAAAGTCATTTAAACCCTTTTTTGACTTTTTATAAGAAGTTTATAAAGGAATCTTTCTGTCGTTTTCCAAACAAGGTCATTTTTAACCTTTTCGACAGAATTAAGGTAAGAATGTTTTTTTACTTATACGGAGGGTGCAGCTATTTTCCGCCATTATAAAATTGTTGAATATTCCCTTACAAGCTTATAAGAATATTTTCAAAGTAAATGTTTTCTTTTATAATTATGTGACTTTTAAATGATTTCAAAATAAAATGTTATTTCTCTCAAACAGTTTTGATTTCATCTATGTCAACATCCTTTGATGGATTTTAAGCTTATTTGAAGTGGATTTATTATGAAACAAAACTTCCATATTGTATTGAAGGTTTTGTGATATGTTTGAATATTCATGTGTTATTTTTATACCATTCATGGTTTATGGTGAATGTATTGACATTTCGTATGCTAGTTTTAATACGAATGTTTATGTTCTGTTTAAACATGCTTATATGAGGAATGAATTGGACTTAATAAGTGACGGGTGGAGCCCGCTATAGCTCCTCGATGCATCGGTATGTCTTATGAGACAAACTAGTGTCTTGGCACAAGGCCTTGACAAAATATTATTTGTAGTCTTGGCACGAGCCCTCAGCTGTGTGGTTATGATAGTCTGTCATTATGCATTCCATCATTATGAAAGTGATTATTGATATTGCATGTGATTATTCAATTAGTAGAATATCCATGTGAATAAGTAAATGTTTTTATTTCATTTTATTTTTTCCATACTATGTTTATGTTTATGTTTAAAAGGATTTTGTTTTCTTTATACATTGCCTTAAATGTTTATTCTTATTTATCAAAGTTTCTGCTATATTGTTATCCTTACTGGGCATTTGAGCTCACCCCTTTTCTATGTTTAATTTTTCCCAAGATATGAAGAATTAATTTATGAATGACCTATAGGGATAGTATTTGGGGATAAGTTTGTGGAATATAGAGCCTATATTGTTGTAGTTTTCATTTTATGATGTAATGTAAACTTTATAAATGTATCTAGTTATTCCAAGGCTACTAAACTAATCAGTCTTTCGAGACATGATCCTTCTTGTGATCATGCCAATGTAATGTAATAGTTCACTGAATCTAGGTATCTATGGTCAGGGAATTACAGTTGGTATCAGAGAGAGGTTTAGTACAAACCTTAGAATATAGATTTAGATATACTCTAATTAGAGCACATAGATTTAAGATGGACATTGAGGATTAATATAGAAGAACTTCCTAGAATTTTGGTATTTTAGATATTTTATGAGTTTTATGAGCAATACATCCCTATCTGGATACGAACAGGTAGAGGCAGCTCTGGTAGAGATGTACCTATGGGTAAAACTCGAAAACACCGCTTTGAGCTAGATTTGAATGGGAACTGGTGCACGACAACAGGACATGTTGCACTCTGGGTTATGACAATCTTGGGGGATATGCTCTGGATACCTCTCATTTTCATTACAAATCATTATGAAGGGTTTATGAGTATATAATTCCTCAAAGAACACATTATTATAATTATGGATTATATCCATAAATAGTTAATTTATGTTAAGTGTTTTATAAGTATGGAATTAAGTATTTTGATTCATAAACTGATCTAGTTTATGCCATTGTTTAGAAATGGCGCCTAGTGGAAGAAATGGAAACCATATCAATGCACGTACTCCATGAAGGGATTTCCCTCCTGGTAAAGATAATTATAGTGGAATTGGTGATGCAACTGGTGATGATCAACTAATCACCATACTGGGACAACTCACTCAGGATATGAATAATAACCTTACCCGTATGGAGCACCCTGATCCAGATCATGGAGGATCAATGTTAGATCGCTTCAAGTGGAAACAACCACCAACATTCAATGAGAGTACAAATCCATTGGTAGCTGAGCAATGGATAAGTTCCCTAGAGAAATTGTTTTAGTCTTTGGGAAGTAGTGAAAAGAAAAAAGTTATCATGGCAGTTTACCCCCTCACTGGAGATTCTGATCAATGGTGGTCATTGATTCAAAACATGAAGGAAGATTATGAAGTATCAAGTATGGAATGGAGAGAGTTTAAGGATTTGTTCTTAGAAAAATACTTTCCTCGTGACCATCGAGCAGATATGGAAATGCAATTTCTGAGTCTGAGACAAAAGGAGGATGAGAATGTCGCAAAGTATGAGGCAAACTTTACAAAGTTAGCAAGTTATGTTGGTGATTATATACGTAACCCAAGAATTAATATTTATCATTTATTTGATGGTTTAAAACCATTTCTCCATCGATCATTAGTCTCATAATCCTTCTTGTCGTACGAAGACATTGTCTCATGTGCTATCAAGACATAAAAAGAATTCTCTAAGTCTTATGACTTTAATGCAAAGAAAGAGAAGAAGAGATCTGCTGATCAATCTGGGAATGGAAATAAGGGTAAGAAGGGAAAAGTTGAATATACAACCTATAGTAAATGTGGGAAGAAACACCCTGGTACTTGCTTAAAAGGAATTGGATGTCTGTTACAAGTGTGGTGAAAAATCCCACCAAGCTCGTGATTGCAAGGCGAAGAAGGAAGCTACGGATGTCCAATGCAACAATTGCATGGAGATGTGACATTATGCAAATGAATTTCCTAAGCGTCAGGGAAACTTACCTCAAAAAAGCCCAAGGGATCAAGGCCAAGCTTATGTTATCACTACTACTGAGGTAGAAGCTCTGAAAGACATGGTGGCAGGTAATTTAATGGTTTCCTCAAGTTTAGAAAATGCATTATTTGATTCTATATCATTACATTTTTTCATATCTTCCCAGTTTGCTATGAAAATTAGATATTTCCAATTTGATTTAACAAAGGAGTTTTCAGTTAAAACTCATAAGTGAAGTATCATTAAAACAATGTTTTGTGAATCAGTCCCCATTAGAGCACATAAATGTTCATTATCTGCTGATATCATCATCATACCTATGATTGAGTTTGATATAATCCTCGGTATGGATTGGCTTTCGGACCATGATGTGAATATTTATTGTAAGAAGAAGGAGGTTATGATTTTTGATGATGATGATAAGGAACACCTTATCTTTATAGTAGAATCGTCACCACCTAATTCTTATCTAGATCCACCCATAGTAGCTCAACTAAATTCAATTATTGGAGAGGAAGAGGATGAAATTATAGTTGGTGAGGAAAGGAATGTTCAAATATAGGATGTACCTATTGTGAATGAATATGTAGATGTGTTTTGGGAAGATTTACCTGGACATCCTCCAGAACGAGAAGTTGAGTTTTCCATTGATTTAATTCCCGGATCAAGGCCTATATCGAAGACCCCTTATAGAATGGCCATTATAGAATTAGTTGAACTAAAGAAACTACTAGAGGAATTGATTAATAAGGGATTTATTCATCCTACTGGTTCTCCATGGGGAACCCCTGTTCTTTTTGTAAAAAAGAAAGATGGATCTATGAGGTTATGTATCGACTACAGGGGGATCAATGCTATAACAATAAAGAACAAGTATCCCCTACCTCGCATTGATGATTTATTTGACCAACTGCATCATGCTCAATACTTTTCTAAGATTTACCTTCGATCTGGTTACCATCAGTTGTGTGTGAAGAAGGAAGACATTCCAAAGACAGCATTTCGAACCAGGTACGGGCATTACGAGTTTACAGTAATGCCTTTTGATTTTACTAATGCACCCTCTATATTCATGGATCTGATGAATAGAGTTTTCAAGGAATATCTCGATTTATTTGTGGTGGTAGTTATTTATGATATCTTGGTATACTCCAAAATCTATGAAGATCGTGAAAATCACTTGCGCATTATCCTGAAGACTCTAAGAAGACATGAATTATATAAGAAGTTTAGCATGTGTGAATTATAGCTTCAGGAGATTTCTTTTCTTGGCCATATTGTCTCTAAAGATGGAATATATGTTGATCCTTTTAAGACCAAGGTAATCCAAGAATGGCATGCACCGACGTGTATAACTGAGGTACGTAGTTTTCTTGGTTTAGCAGGTTATTATCGATGTTTCATCCATAATTTTACCCGGTTGGCTAACCCATTAACAAAGCTCACACGTAAAGGGGTTAAATTAGTTTGGAAAAAAGATTGTGAAGAATGTTTCAAAGAACTAAATAGAAGATTATTCAATGCTCCTATATTGACTCTACCATCGGGGAATGATGGGTTCGTTATTTATAGTGATGCATCGAAGAAAGGACTTGGTTGTGTCCTTATGCAGAATGATAGGGTTATTGCCTATGCATCACAACAGTTGAAAATTCATGAAAAAAACTATCCTACTCATGATCTCGAGTTATCAGCTGTGATCTTTTCTTTGAAGATATGGAGGCACTACCTATATGGTGAATAATGTGAGATTTATACTGATCACAAGATTTTGAAGTATATTTTCTCACAAAAAGAACTCAACATGAGGAAAAGGAGATGGTTTTAATTACTCAAGGATTGTTATTGTACGATACACTACCACCTGGGGAAAGCAAAAAAGGTGGCAGATGCTTTGAGAAGAAAGGATCATGGAGTTTTCAACAATATGAGAATTGAAAGGGATCCAATTTTCATGGATCTGTGAAGATGGACATGGGAATAACCAGGGAAGGTGAAACATCAATGCTTTTTCAAACGGTTTCCAAACCATATTTAATAGAAAGTATTAAGAGTTCTCAAACTGATGATGAATAATTTCAAAAGAAGATTAAAGCTGTGAATGATGGGAGATTGAGAGACATTGTGTATGAAGAATGAATTTTGAAATTTGGGAAGAGTCTTTGTGTTCCCGATATACCTGATCTAAAAATGGAATTGCTGGATGATACTCATTGTTCCAATTTCTCTGTACACCATGGGAGCACAAAAATGTATAGAGAATTGAAGGAACGTTTTTTTGGGACCACAAAAAGTTAGAGATTTCTGATTTTGTGTCAAGATATATAGTTTGTCAACAAGTGAAAGTTGGAAGGCAACAGCCTGGTGGTGTATTGCAACCTCTTCTCAAACCTGAGTGGAAATGTGATAATATCACGATAGACTTTGTCATGGGACTACCAAAGACTCCTAGAAGAAATGATGAAATATTGATTATTGTTGATCGTCTTACCAAGTCAACACATTTTCTTGATATAAGAGAAGATCTACCACTAGAACATCTAGAAAGACTATATATTGATGAAGTTGTGAGGCATCATGGAGTACCCCTATTGATTGTTTCTGATCGTGATCCCCATTTTACTTCAATATTCTGGAAAAGTATTTATATATCCTTGGATACTGAACATCATTTGAGCACTGCCTACCACCCTCAAACAGATGGACAATCAGAACGAACTATTTAAACCTTATAAGACATGTTGAGATCCTGCTCACTTGACTTTTAGGGTATGTGGGATCAATATTTACCTCTGGTAGAATTTTCCTATAAAAATAGCTTCCATTCAAGTATTCAGA
This sequence comes from Viscum album, assembly GCA_963277665.1. NCBI lineage: Eukaryota > Viridiplantae > Streptophyta > Magnoliopsida > Santalales > Viscaceae > Viscum > Viscum album. Next base: position 88,999,825 of record OY728132.1, read on the forward strand.
TGGCACCATATGAAGCGTTATACAGAAAGAGATTTCGCACACCAGCCTTTTGGGATGAAATTGGTGAAAGAAAACTTGTAGGCCCAGATCTGGTGGAGGAAACGATGGAAAAGGTGAAGGTAATCCAAAACCATATCAAAGCAGCTCAAAGTAGACAGAAGTGCTATGCCGATAATCGAAGGAAGGATTTGGAATTTCAAGTTGGTGATCATGTATTCCTGAAGGTATCTCCATGGAAGGGAGTCATACATTTTGTTAAGAAAGGTAAATTGAGTCCCAGGTACATCGGACCTTTCGAAATTCTAAAACGAATTGGGGTTGTAGCTTATCATTTGGAAATGCCGCCAAGTCTCTCCAAAGTTCATGATGTGTTCCACGTATCTCTATTGAGGAAATACATGCCTAACCCAATGCATGTACTCACCAATGAGGAATTAGAACTGGAACCCGATCTGTCTTATTGCGAAGATTCTGTCAAGATTCTTCATACGAGAGAACAAGTACTTAGAAACCGGATGACTCGTCTGGTAAAATTCATGTGGAGAAACCATAAGATGAAAGAGGAAACGTGGGAACCCGAGGAACGTATGATGAAGAACCACCCGAGTCTTTTCATGAGGTAGTATTCTATAAACTTTGAGGACGAAATTATTTGAAGGAGGGGAGAATGTAACACCCCAAGCTTCTACGGTACGCTTCCCTTTCAATAATGCAATAGCGTGTGTTGTACGCAACATCAAGTTCTAACACACCACAACCAATAAAACTAGCCGTTATGAATAGTAATACCCACTTTTTGAAATTTATAAATTTTATATTTCAAAATGGAATTCATTTTTGGATTTGGAATATCGAAATTAGCCTAGGGTGAATTTTTGGTATTTTTCTGAAAAACGTCATTTTTTTATGAATAGTGAAACCACTAAGTGGTAGTTAAAAAAATTGAATTTTTCATTAAACATAATTTTACCACTTCTGTGAGTGGAATTTCGAAAATCCGAGAGATACAGTTAATATCAAGGATTGAAATGGGGTTCAATGAGATGAAAATAATTTTTGTTGAATAGTATCTTTTTACTTTTATTTACCACGATTAAAAGTAAATCGGGTAATTAAGGGTAAAAATGATATTTATATTACCCTAACACATGTCCTAATTCTGTTGGACAAGTTTATCTAGACCAAAAACAACCTTAGGAATAAAATATTATCATTTAGGTCCACTTGGATTATATTAGGACATTTATTATTATTTAATTCAAAGAAGAGTTAAAAGAGATAAAATCAAGGTTTATTTACTAAAATATTTTTAATAAAAGGATACACATAAGATAAATCCGATTATAAATATTCATTAGAAAGATAAATAGATTTTATAAATAGTGATATTTTATTTATAATTTTTAGACATTATATAATTTAATTTATTTATGACACAATGATGATGCAGTAATTACCATAATACTGACAAATTAAAATAATTGATATTATAAATACCCAAATAAATATAATCTGATAGTTTTTAGGAATTAAAATAATTTTATAGGTTAATATGACATGTTAAGAATGATTTAATTAACTTTTTCTAATTAATCATTCTGTTATTATTTTCAAAAAAATCAATTTTCCAAATAGTGTCAAAATTGGCATAAAAGAGTTTTTAAAACAAATATTATATTATTAATTGATATTCAATTCCTAAAAATATAATGTTCAGACAGGAGACTTATATCATGATAGTTGTATCACTAATGGACCACTTGGGGGTCTTTTGAAGGTATATAGTTATTTTATTAACTATATAATATAAAAATACAAAGTGACATGGTGAGTGTCAAACTAATTAACTATGAGTTAAAACTATAAGATAAAATTAATATAATGACACAAACCTGTCTAAATTCTATTGATTGAGTGGTTTTTGACCCATCCCCACATTAACCTTTAAATAATCTATTTTGGAGCCATTAGAAACTGAATATTAATTTATTATAAAATAATATTTCAAGATTTTCTAAAGGTGCCCCTCCTCCACCTTATAAAAGGACACCACTTATAACCAATTATTCACACCTACAAAGCCTTTTGGTTCGTCCAAACCGTGCCCAAATACACTCTCAACTTCCATCACTTTAACCTAGAGGGCTTAGTTTGATCGGAAATCAAACCTAAGGATCCCTTTTGATCAAATCAAAAGGAAGAACTCGAAGAAGAGGTAATGTTTTCACCACCCTCTTTCAAGTTCCTTTCTTCTTCAACTTCTTCTTTATTTGTTATTCCTATTCTAAAATAATAACTCCAGTATATTATATATACTATGATTTTATTATAAATATGGTACAACCATATTCAGTTTTCTATCCATCCTTTAAATGAAATGTCACTATACGTGCGTACGTACGGCTTACCGTCTCCACGTCGTGGTGTAATTGTTATTCAATAAATTATTATTTGGATGGTTATAATAATGATGTGTAATTCATGTATTTAACTAATATAACATGATAATAATTCTTTATATATGATATACCATCAAATTATTTATTATTTTAATATCAAAAGAATGATATTGTCGCTCGTGCGTACGTACGGACTACCGTCTCCACGAATGTGATGAGAATCATTCCCTATCGTATCCATCCAAGTATAATTCTAATTTGATGATTAATAATTGTATCTAAGGACTTGATATCATTCAGTATATGAATAAGATACAACCTATCCATGACAAACACGGCTTACGTAACAAAACATATAAAATAAAACGAGTAAGTTAACACCCGAAACAACGATAATACTAAGATATTATTAACAAATCAATGTTAAAAGATCATATATGATATCATATTAATGTATATGATTATTTTATAATTTATTAAAAATTATTTCACCATTATGAAAGAGGTGAACCTACCCTCATCCAAGGAAAAGTACAAGGTATGGGTTTATTTCACAATCTCTTCATTATCCGAGGTTGTTTATAAGTAATAATCTACTGGGATCTCTTTATCATCCACATCCATGTTTCTTAAAAATGTTTTTCAAAACATTATAACTATTTTACAGAATATGGGTTAAAGTCATTTATACCCTTTTTTAATTTTTATAATATGTTTATAAAGTAATCATTCTATCATTTTCCAAACAAGGTCCTTTTTAACCTTTTCGATAGAATTAAGGTAAGAATGTTTTTTTAACTTATACGGCAGGTGCAGCTATTTTCCACCATTATAAAATTGTTGAGGCTTACCTTACAATCTTATAAGAATATTTTCAAAGTAAATGTTTTCTTTTAAAATTATGTGACTTTTAAATCATTTCAAAATAAAGAGACATTTCTCTCAAACATTGTTGATTTCATCTATGTAAACATCCTTTAATGGATTTTAAGCTTATTTGAAGTTGATTTATTATGAAAAAAAACTTCCATATTGTATTGAAGGTTTTGTTATATGTTTGATTGTGGATGTGTTATTTTTATACCATTCATGGTTTCTGGTGAAAGTATTGACATTTCGTATGCTAGTTTTAATACGAATGTTTATGTTATTTTTAATCCTGTTCATGTGAGGAATCATTAGACTTAATAAGTGATGGGTGGAGCCCGATATAGCTCTTCGATGCATCGGTAGGTCTCATGAGACAAACTAGTGTTTTGGCACAAGGCCTTGACAAAATCTTATTTGTAGTCTTGGCACGAGGCCTTGTCTATGTGGTTATGAGAGTCTGGCATTATGTATTCCATCATTTTGAAAGTGGTTATTTATATTTCATGTGATTATTCGATTAGTAGAATATCCATGTGAATAAGTAAATGGAATTATTTCATTTTATTTTTTTCCATAATATGTTGAAGTTCAAGTTTAAAAGGCTTTTGATTTAGTTATCCATTCCCTTAAATGTTTATTCTTATTTATGAATGTTTCCTCTATATTGTTATCCTTACTGGGAATTTTAGCTCACCTCTTTTCTATGTTTTATTTTTCCCAGGATGTGAATAAGTAATTTATGAATGACCTGCAAGGATAGTATGAGGGTATAAGTGTGTGGACTATGGAGACTATATTGTTATATTTTTTATTTTATGATGTAATGTAAACTTGATTAATGTATCTAGTTATTCCAAGGCTACTAGACTAATCGGTCTTTCGAGAATTGATCTTTCTTGTGATCATGAAAATCTTATGTAATAATGCACCGACGCTAGGTATCTAGGGTCCGGGCATTACATAAATTTTACATATATTTAATAATTTTATTGTAAAAACATCTATATTTATACTTTTATTTACCCTCCTTGGGTTGTATTTCATGAAATAGTATTTTTCACCCTTGAGATGATGTTAATATATTATTCCTATTGGAAAATATGATTTTTTATATCTGGTGATATTTTCTAAATAAGTTATTTGATATTTTTATAATTTTTATGAAAACCATTCTTTTTTCATGGATTATTTATGTTATGATGATGATTGATTTTAATTAGATGACTTATGTAAGGTTGATGACGGGTGTGGTCTTATATAACCCAATAATTAATTGGTTTAAGATTATATCTCATGTGATATTCAAGTGTGTAAATAATCTATTTATTCACATATGTGTGGGCATGATGGGGTTTTTTAGTATTTTAGGTGTGTACAAAAAGAGTTTCTTTATATAGTAATTAGAATAATGGATTTTGTCACATAAGTTCCACTATTTTTATATTTGTTTCAAATTTTCTAGTTGTTCAAAAAGTTATTCTATATATTGAAGTTGTTTGTTAGGTTATATAAATTTTACAAGATACAATGATTTTACATGAAATTATGCGTTTTCATGTTCATGTCTTATTTTTAACGTATTCCTCACTTCTGTATCATAATCACATGATTTCAGATAATTGATATTTTTGTGATCCATGTTATATCATTTATGGTTCATTAATGAACTTTTTTTGATAATAAGTTTCTCTATATTGTTTAATTATTAACACACAATGTCTTATGATAATTTATTACTATATATATGTATTCCACTTATTATACTACATGTTTATGATCTAATATCATGTAATTTTTTTCCATTACTAATAATTCTAGCTCATTCCTTTATTATGTTTCCATTACCAAGGTTATAATAATGATTATGTCATCTGTGGTATCTAGAAAAGTGTCTAGAGGAGCACGTTTATGGAGAAGTTTCCGCAAGTGTTATAAGATAAGATTTCTATATGATTAGTATCGAAGGAACGAAATATTTCGTTAAATATTATTATATTACTTTAGTGTGATTTATTATTTTAGTCATATGATTAATTTATTATTTAAGTAAATTTTTTTCTTGGTATCTATTTCTGACGCTTTCGCTGGGGCGCGCGCGCACATCCATCATGTAGGGGAGGACATGTGGCTTGTGGCCCTGTATTCCTACTTTCCAAAGGTGGGTGGCATCCGTTCCTTGTCCAGGGACGTCTACTACTTGATCAATACTAGGATGATGGGATGTAAATTCATCCATCCATGGATTCCTCCTCGGAGCTCGTCACCTAGTCTGGGTCTCCCACATATATTTAATACGTGTTCATGAATCTCGTTCCTAGTGCCATATCTTCATGGACACTAGTTAAATACGCGGCTTCCGTCGAGACGCTCCAAGGGGTCTGGTCGGGGAAGCAACCTTAGTTGAGGATAATGGTCATGTTGGGGCGTCGTTGGCGTGTCTTCACGCTGGGGGATTGGAATGTTTATCTTTTGTCCCTTATTATAGGGCTTCTCCAGGGAGAGGAATCTCGAGGAATCCCTCATCGAACACGGGGAATTGGCATTCCATAGGCATGTATATGAGGTTTTCCTCATATTCACATGTTTAACTCGTGGTATGCCATGAGTTTAACGTCATTCGGAGACGTCTCGGAGTGATCGGAACACTGAGAGTGGATCAGATAAAAGGACCCCCTGAAGGGAAGTATGATGTTGGGGCCAACACGTGGGTGGCTTCTCAGATACTGTGGAGTTGAATGAGGTGGCATTATCCCACCGTGATGTGGCAGCCCGGGTAAGAATTAGGATGGGTGATGTGGTGAAGGGGGATTGAACCTCGTGGAGGCTTACTACATACCATGCCTTGACATGGATCAAAGTCCCCGTAGTTCAGGTATATAGTTTAACGTCATGCGGGATGAGGGCATTTGGGGCTTATGCTCTGAGGCGGCCCATAATGGTGGATATGGGGCTTAGGCTCGGAGGCATCCCATAATGGTGGGTATGGGGCTTACACTTTGAGGCGCACCATAATGGTGGGTATGGGGATTACGATCTAAGGCGGCCCATAATGGTGGGTATGGGGATTACTCTCTAAGGTGGCCCATAATGGTGGGTATGGGGCTTACGCTCTAAGGTGGCCTATAATGGTGGGTATGGGGCTTACGCTCTGAGGCAGCCCATAATGGTGGGTATGGGGCTTACGCTCTGAGGCGGATCATAATGGTGGGTAAGGGGCTTATGCTCTGAGGTGGCCCATAATGGTGGGTATGGGGCTTACGCTCTGAGGTGGCCCATAATGGTGGTTGGTGAACCGAAACATAGGGGTTGGAACAACCGAGTGATGGGATTGAACCTCGTGGAGGCTACCTACGTACCATGCTTTATCACGGATCAGAGTCCACGTAGTTCGGTCATACAGTTTTATGTCATGCGGGACGCTATACAGTTTAACGTCATGCGAGACGAGGAAGACAGTTTGACATCATGCTAGTTGGGAATACAGTTTAACGTCATGTTGGATGGGCAATTTGGGTCTTACGCTATGAGGCAGCCCAAAGTGTTGGAGAACCGATGTGAAGAGGTTGGAACGACTGGGTGGTGGGCCTGAACCTTGTGGAGGCAACCTACGTACCATGCTCTACCACGGATCAAAGTCCTCGTAGTTCACTGGGATAAGGATTACGCTCTGAGGCGGCCCATAGGAGGATGTCATGGTCCATGCTCACTCTAAGCCCACGTGAGTCATGCTCGGTGTGAGAAACAAGATACAACAGGGACAAGAGGATCACATCGCGAAAGGTGCGTCCGTGAGAAGCAGAGAGGGGCTTACGCGTTGAGTGGTCCATGGTGTCAGGGCTTACTCCAGGATGGAGGCCCATGATGCGACAAAGCAAAGAAGGAGAGGGATTTTGGACCGAACAAAGGAGATGTCACGTTCCCTATCACACCCTCCCTTGGCCTGGTGGTGGGGAAGTACGGAGGTGCGTGGGTGCTACCTTCCGCAAGAGAGGCTCGGGTCTTACGCTCTAAGGAAGCCCTTCCCCCGTGGACAAACGCCACTCCGAGATAGAGGATTTCATTCAATGTGAGGAAGATTCCATTCCCGTGGATACGAGTGGTGTAATGAATGTCCGAGCCGGGGTGACCCTACATGTGAGGCACGAGGTCAGATCAGATTTTAGCTTCATGTGTTGAGGATTAGGTGCTTGGCAGTTTAATGTCCTACAGCTCGAAGAGGTGGGTTCTCTCCACACCCCTAGGGCTTACATGCCCAACACCCTCAACCCCTTGTGGGGGGGAAGGCATCGGCAAGGCCGTGGTGAAAGGGGGATGCAGGTCGAACCATCTAGGGGTCCATGTTAGTGTGGCTATGAGATGAAGCAATAGTCATTAGCGTGCCTATGAGAAAGAGCATAATGAGAAGAAACGCAATGGTAAACACCACACAAGGAAACTTGAAATTACTTCGTACTAGCCTGGAAGGCCATACGGGAAAACAGCGCATGGCACGCATGACCGATACGGAGGACATCAGGCGCCTATGCAGGGAGGCACTCGAGGGGTGTCAAGGTGAGGGGTCCTGGGGATTGCGCGCAAAGAGAAGGTTTGCGCACAAAACACCGGGATGGCACGTAATTGGGGCTGGCGGATTGCATGCAAAGATGGTGAATTGTGCGCAAGTGGCAATGGCCAAATCCTAAGCAAAGGTTGCACACCGCGAAGGGATTACGTGCAATTGGGGAGTTTTGTGTGAAATGGGAACGTTTTGCGCGCAATGGGAGAGATTGCGCGCAATGGAGGAACCTTGGGGAGTTTGTAAATTTACCTAAGCTGGTGTGATTGCGCGCAAAGGAGGAACTCGGGGCAAGGTTGCACAAAAAGAGTCACCATCTTAATGTCATATTTCTCGCGCGGGAATCCTTTTTCGCGCGTGAGAGCCGGTTGAAATTCTACAACATAGAAATGGATGGGGTCCCGTTCTATTTATAGGCTCCTGGCGTCGTGGAATCCAGACGACGCGCGGAATATTCCACGCCAGAGACGGCGGCATAGAAACGGGCACCGTGCAGGTTCGGGCGCGCAAAAATTGCATGCCGGACTGGGGTCCCTTTTTGCAAATCCCGGACTCCTTCCCGATGGTCAACCGTTTTTCGCGCACATCCTCCTTTTTTTCGTGCGGCACTTCCAGGCCCTCCGGACCGAGCCTCCGGGTCCGAATATAACTTCGCTTCATCATTTTGAAACTTCCTTTAGGAATTATGGACTTTTTCTGTGTCTACAAATTCCCCCCCTTGAAATTGGATCGGCAAGAGGTCGCAATGGTCGGATTCCCTGGGAAACGCTGAATCGCCGAAGTGGTGGATTTCGTGGGCACTTTGCGCGCAAAAGCCAAACGGGGCGTGAAAAACTTTTGGTTGGCGTGGAATTCGCTTTCTGCGTGGCGCGGAACCCTACCCTCACCTATAAAAAGGGGCGTTGGGTCCCAAGTTCCGTCCTCAATATTTTATGGATGATAGACTCCGAGATCTCACACGCAAAATCATCTTGGAGATCGTGTGGAAAACATGTGGTGTTAGCGCGTAATTACTTCCGAATTCCAGCCGCATTTCCATGAAAACTCGGGATATGTCGCGCAAACGGTTCTGATTTCGAGCTTTGCGCCAGAATTGCATGCCATAGATCCCAATTTCGTGCATCTCTTTTCTATTTCACTCAACCCATCAGGATTAAGCTCTACTTTCAAAGAACTCAAGATGGGCGCGAACCAAGATGATGAGGGGGAAGCCGCCGCTCGTAGATCTGAAATGGCGGCAAATGAAGTGGTTTATGGCACCAAGGTGGTTGTTTCCGACAACCGTACCTTGTTCAACCTATTGAACCCTTCCCAGAATGAATATCCCTTATCCAACAACCTCCCGCTCTGGAACTTCGGCATCCTGGAGGAGGTCCCACTGCCGGGCTTCGAGGTGGACACACCACTGTCATGGGTGACCTGGGAGGACAACCTTCCCCATCACAACATCACCAACAATGGCCATCCTTCCAGAGAGACTAGACACATGGATGTGTATGTCCTAAACCTGAGGACCAGAACCATTGCTGGGGGTGATCCAGTTGCAGAGAGCTCTCCGGCCCTCTATGCAAGAACGTTCCGTCAGAGCATCACGAACGACACTAAGGGCTTGCTGCAAGATTGGGACCTACGGTTTGGAGGAAACTTCACCAGTTAGTGCACTTGGGTGTACTGGTTTCTCCATAAATGCGACCAATTCGGGGCCGATCTGCGGCACATTGGTCTTTTCGAGGTGGTGTGGACGTTGAAATTCCACTTCTACCATCAACCCGAACTCGGGTCGGAGCTGTTTGCCTGATGGTCCCCTGATACCAACACATTCCATCTTCACCATGGGGAATTTGACATCAGCCTTTGGGGAGTTCATTGCATCGGAGGTGTCCCACTAGAGGGCTACCAATACGATGAGTTCATCCCTCCAATGAACACCTGGGAAGACAGGTCACAGACCCCCATGCTGACATGTCACCTATTGGAGCTGGCCAAAGAGAGGATGGGGGTTAAGGATATCCTGAAGGACATTGCCTACAAGGACTGGTTCAGCCAGTTCCTAGAAAAGGACCCATCGATCAAGATGTCGGGGTGGGGAAAACAGTGCCCAACCTCATCTCAGAGGAGCAAGAATGGATCGTATTGGAAGACCCTTGAGGCGGGAAAAAATCGATTGTGGGGATACCGCGTCATTGAGGCCCGAAACCCGAACATACGATATGCCAGGTTCCTCGCCACCTTCTTGAGCGGGTGGAACCAGCTAGTGCAGGACGCAATAATGGGCTTCTGTCCAGCAACATTTGTGATGGCAGGCACCAAGGATTCTATCAAAAGGATCAATCTGGGGGTCTTTGTGCTGGCTAGGTTGTATGTCATTTTGGGATGCATCTCTAGAGGGGGTTTTCCTCGGAGGGTGTGTGGCCCCTTCCAGATCTTTCACGGCTTGGTGGCGGCTCATCTTGGTGGTTACACCTTCCCAAATGTCGTTCTTCCTCCGGGCTACGGCCTGTGGCCCTCTCTCTTGAATATTTATAGGGTTGTACCGATTACGCTCAATGAGGAGGGCGCAAGGATCCGAATCAGTAACCACGCCAATATCAACCTCAACATGTTCCCCACCCCGGTCATCCAGATGGTGGATAGTGGGAAAAGCTCACTAGAGCAGCAAGAATACTTCCAGAACATCCGAGGTGGGGTGCTTGTAGCTCATATTGATGAGAAGATCATCTGTGAGCCTTACGTACCGTCCCGATTCACCAGGCAGTTCAGGTGCCTCCAGAGAATCCCGAAGAAGGTATTCACGGACATCAGGGAGGAGAATAATCCTTGCGTCCTTTTCCAGATGTGGTTAATTTTCACCACTTATGGATCTGGTGACATCATCACCATTCCTCCCACTGGGGTCGATGTTGGCCTATCAACTGAGTATGGTGAACACTGGACTATTGCGTACCCTGAATAGATTTTACTCAAGTGAGTCCGGCAACTTGATACTACCCGTGTGGAACCCAGGTAGTGAGAGAGCAGGCATGGTGCCGCTAGAAGGGGGGACCAGGGGTGAGTCACGCAGTGAGGCCTGTGCATGCTGGGACCTCAACATCAAGGACATTGCATGATGTCACTGCGACCTCGTTGCCTGGAGGGGGGTCACATGAGGTGTCCAGAGAACTACCCAAAAAGAAGATAAGATACCTGCTCTAACCTTCCCAAGATGCAATTTTTCTGACATTGTGGTTGGCCTAGATTACCCTAGGGTAATCAATGAGTGATGAAGCCATCTAACAGAAGATAATGCAGGATAGGATCCAGCTGCCAGAGGTCGGGCTCATTCGAGTTACTGACCGGGTAAACATCCATCTGAGGCATGAATATCTAACGGTCATGGAAACATATGCATGCCAAAGGGGTCAGTATTCGGAGCCACCTTTCCTGGTGAATGTGATGCTCGGCCAAGAGCATGATCCGGAAGTGATTCCGTCGGGAGGAGGCGACAGTGATGAGGAGTCCGAGGGGGGGAGGAAACAGGAGAATAAGAAGGCGAAGGAGAAGACGAAGGAGAAGACGAAGGAGAAGGTGAAGGATAAGGAGAACCCAAAGTTGAGGGGTCGCAGGGGGCGGCCTACCAAGGGATTCTCTGGTAGAGCAGTGAGATTTAAAACTCTAATATCGACATAACCGAGATACTCGAGGTTTGTCTCTATCCTTATTCATCTTCCTTCTTCATCCATTCTCTTCTGCAATTTCTAATCCATCTCTCTATTTCACTCAAGAGCAGATAGGCACTGATCAGGATTCCTCAATAGAAGAGGGAGTTGAATCATCGGTGGGATATGATGGGGCTCCGACACCCATTATCGAACTGACAAGCACAGAGGGGTTTCCCACCATGACAACACCTATAGCGGCCAGAACAACGGAGGCTGATGATCTAGGTTTCTGTAAGTCCCATGCTTCGCTACTGGTGATTACTATCAGAAAACCAAACTAATCAAGATGCTCCTCGTACAGTGATCTCGGTGTTAGAGGCTCGTTGGGCTGTTGAGCCCGGGCCATCCGTGAGTAGACTAGTGGCGTACATACCACCCCCTCAAGAACATACCTCCCAAACTGAGTTGGCCCCCGCAACTGGTGAGCAGGGGGCGGTGGACATCGGTGGTGTTGTCATTGGAGCAAGGCCAAAAGCTGACGGAGGCATCGCTGTTTTCGGGGTGAGAGAGAAAGGTTGATCGGACGTTGAGGATCCTATTCCTTGTGAAGGCATCCCCGAGGGAGACCCTGCTGCTGACCTGATGGATGCCTTTCTTGCATACCGGCTTGCTGATCCCGAGGAGATAGACGAATCAGACTTGGAAGTGGACAAGGAGATCCAGATGACCTGGCACAAAGGGTGGAAGTGTATCTAGTGCTTTCTCAGGCAGCCTCAGATGGATTGGCTGAGGCTGATGGGATCACTCCAGACCTGGCTGCACTTCCTGTGTTCCGGAGGGGCTGACGCTCAACACCTTCATCTGACGGTCTGTGATTACATGGCTGAGAAGATATGTCAAAGAAGCCGGCGCACTAACATTTCCCATTATCGGGAAAGATCGGTGAGCACCCGAGCATTCCTGAGGGCTGAGCATGAAGTCCGGCGCCTCGAAGGGCAGGAGTCAGAGAAGGAGGTCTTCATTGCAACATGCCCTGATCTCGTGGAGCCACTGACGGCCCAGCTGGCTGACGCCGAAGAACAAATGATGGAGGCGAGTCACCAGATGACCGTACTTCAAACAGAACGTGCACATGCACAAGCTAGGATTGGCAAACTTCGTTCTATGGCTGCTGAAGAAGAGAGAGTCTTCAGGGAGAGAGAAGCAGTCCTGGAGGCTACCAGCCAAAGGGTAGCAGCGTTGGAAAATCAATCCTTCATGCTGATCCTTAAGGGATTTGTTTTGGCCATCCCACAAACCTTTTTCTTTCACTGCTCAATATTTTGATCCAATGTGTGGACCAATCTATTTATATGTGCCTTTGGTTTGATTTTCTCAACCATAATCTAACACTTCGTGGGAGCGTCAACCAAGCATCAGGTATCCGAAATCAGGCCTAGATTTCTGAGGAGAGGACCTCAGACCGATTGATATATCATCTTCTCAATGTGTTCTGACACATGAGCAGGGCAATGCCAGGGGCATTGAAATCCATCTGAACATTGGGAGATGAAAAAGGTGAATCACGTTACCAAAATATGGAACACTAAGGGGGCACGACGATGAAGAATAACTATTAACCGTGGCGGAAACGCAACATCCATATTGCATTGGCCTGAAATGGGGACAACAATTGAGGGCTGACCACTAACCATGTTCGCAACACAAGGCCTAACTCAAATATCGTCGATCAGTCTTCTGAAACGTTGGCCCAGGACAGCAGGTGGACCGTAGGTCAATCAACCATATTGTTACAATAGGAAGATCAAAGGTCTATCATCCATATTGTTACAGCAGCCAGACCAAAGGTATATCATCCATATTGTTAGGGGGTCCCATCAAACATGACCAGTCTTCCGGAACATTGGCCTAGGACAGTAGTCAGACCATAGATCAATCATATATACTATTGTAATAGGCAGACCAAAGGTCTATCTTCCATATTGCTATAGCAGGTGGACCAAAGGTCAGTCATCCATACTGTTAGGGGGTCCCATCAAACATGAAAAACGATGAATATACAAATAACGGGGCATAGAAAGTGTGTAAAGTGGAGTGGTGGTTCGTTCAAACAGAGTCCAACACTCCCAAAATTGCGCCACCATGGTGGAGGTGCATTAGGAAGACGAATTAATCTGGTCACAGATCATGCCAATTTTTAGACAGGACCTTTCTAGCGAGAGAACTGTCACTTCCCAACATCACTATGGGTCATCATGAACTTATTAGGGGTAGATGTCGCAATTACACCACTCGCCAAAAAGCCAGGCCAAGGGGCCGACAGTGAGGAAGGATGAGATTTGGTAATCCCTGGGGCTGGACCCAAGACGAAATGTACAGGCATTCCTACATATCTCATAAGGATGAGAATCCAGCCACATATGGTTCTAGAGATGATCTTATTTTAAGGTCTTACAGCTCGGACCAAAGAGTAAGGGGGCGAGATACATAGGGAAAAGCGGTCATGAAACCCGACATGAATGGGGACAAGGTCCTACTTACCATGTGCTCATTGGAGATGTGTTTAGGTCAAGGGACCAAACACGAAAGTTAGGATGGGCCTGTGGGGAAGTGACCAAATTCTCCTACGTATCTCATAAGGATGAGAATCAAGCCATACGTAGTTCTTGGGGGTTCCTTTTAATGTCGTGCAGGACAAAATGGGAGGGCTAATTCTCATAACAGGGCGCACATGGTGTGGCTATCGCAAACCTGACGTGAATGAGGACGTAGTCCTAATCACCATGCCATGCTGCCTCGTGTTCAAGGTCCCAAATGCGGGACCGAAACGATGAATTACCAGCCAAGCTGGACATAAAGAGGCGTGTGGGTCTATCCCTCGCACCAAGAGAAGCGATATTTGATATAGCTTGTTTGTCCTTGAAGGTGAATGGTTTTTATTTCGTGGAATGACCGACCTAGGGTAGAAATTCCTGGAATCACCACAATAATCTAGACATAATAGGCATTGAAAAATGGTATGGTAATTGTCCGATACCCATTGTGATGTCCCCTATGGGGAGGTCACCACAATGCAGTTCCATTTTCTGTCATACGGCTGGGACAATATCATCACTGTTTATGGTCGTGTGGTAGGACCAATCAGCACAGTTTAAGGTCGTATGGCTTGGACCTGGGGGAAGATGCACGATGTGATAAGGCGCACCTGATGTAGATGAGGGCATATCCTAATAACATCACTGTGCGCGATTCTAGGAGAGGAGCATCGGGCCAAGGACCCGACGAGGGTCCAACAATCAGGGGGGCATGATACACTAGTTTCCAGTTAATCTGGGCCCGAAACGCAATGTCTAGGTGACTCCTCATTTCCCATGGCGATGAGGGTCAAGTTTCGCATGATCCTTATAGAAAACCCAAGAATATAACCTTGGTGCTCGGATCGCGGGAGCCCCGAGAGACGCCATCACGCACCTTCATCTGCCCGACGTGTGGAGGTGCACAGAGGGTTAGTGCAAGGAATATCGAGATTCCACATTGACACGATGGGGTGGAACATAATGTGAATCATGAAACCAACATTCAGGGCCTAATAGAGCCAGTATGATGACTGAGGACTACTGCTGACCATGTTCACAATACAGCATCCTATCGCGTTAGCCTAAAATGGGGACAAAAAAATGAGCGTCGACCACTTACCATGTTCACAATGCGTGATTTGTATCAATTTTTTGTCTAAAACCCTCGGGAGCATTGGCCTATGATGGTAGGAGAGCCCTTAGGTGTTGTATCCATGCCGTTCTTGGGGGTCCCTCTGGGTGTGAAAGATAACTGGGGCCTGAATGAATGGGAGCATGAAGCTTGACAAGCGGACAAAAGCTTTCCTAGGTCGAACCTGAAACTCCAGGTCCAAGACCAGAGTACACTAAGCACATTATCAAACCATTGTAAATGGTCGAAGGGCTCAGTTTGGGAGCGGCCAAAAGATGGAGAATTCTAGAGAGAAGGGGGCATAGTGCCAAAAATCTTGTACCACACCTATGTATCCCCCGCGTGGAGGGACATGCCAGGAGATCAAGGTGACATATAGATCGTGGGGTCTCCTAAGAGATGGGGATAGACCCTAGACCTAGATGTTCAGTAGGTCCTTAGTATCCCATAAGGATGGGAATCAAGCCACACGTAGTTCTAGAAACAATGTTTAACGTCAAGTAAGATGATGAGAGGCATTTCATCCAGGATTGTGCATGGCGCACTGGGTAACCCATGGTGAATGAGGACACAGTCCTACACTAAACCACACACATTGGGTGAGGACTGGTCTAAGGGGCTCGAGGGAGCCAAGGGGCCTGAGGCTAGGCCTCAGTCAGGAAGGCCTGACCAGCTTGCAGTTTTATATCTTGCAGTGAGGACGAACAAGCAGTTTAAGGTCGTTCAGGACCACAAGGATCCTAGTTGAAGGTCTTAGAACTCGGACCAAGGGGACCCAAATGTAGGGCCAAGTGCAGTTTAAGGTCATGCTGGACCAAATGCAGTTTAGGGTCATGCAAGAAAGGGTGCAGTTTAAGGTCATGCGGGACCGTTATCCAATTTAAGGTCATGGGGGACCCCGTAGGGTCTGGAAAAATACTTTTAGGAACATGGCATTGGTGGGAGGAGTGACACGCTCTACATCCATAGTCACCAGGAAGTATGCACCATTGGGATAGACCTTATAGATGATGAAATGACCCTCCCATTTGGGCTCCAACTTGGGTGGTTTCCTGCAGGGAATCATTTGTTCCCTGAGGGCCAGTACCAGATCGCCTTACAGGAAAGAGTGGAGGTGAACCCTCTTATTGAAAGCTCGATCCATCCTGCTCTGATGCCTTTCCAGGATGTGCAAGGCGCGAAGCCTATTCTCATCTAGTGCTTCTAATTCCACTAGATAGATTTCGAAAACTCTATCCAGTGATTGCTATTTGTAGACCGCCATGCGCAATGAGGGGAATTGAATCTCGATGGGCAGGACGACCTCATCTCCGTACACCAGGGAATACGGGGTCACCTGGGTGGAATTACGAGTCATTGTCCAATAAGCCCAGAGGGCGTTTGGGATCTTGTCTGGCCAACTTTTCTTGTTCTGGCCAACCATTTTTTGAAGAATGTTAGATAGGGTTTTGTTAAATGCCTCGATCTGTCCATTCTCCTGTGCACGATAGTGGGAGGTATGATTAGAGTGAATGTTGTACTTGGCGTACAATTTATTCAGCTCAGCCTCTCAGAAGTTGGTTTTGTTATCCATTAGGATAGAGTGAGGCACTCCAAATCGATAGATGATATTGGAACTCACGAAGTTAGCAATAGAACGGGCTTTGACTTCCTTGAGCGGAATTGCCTCTGCCCACTTGGAAAAGAAATTTGTAGCGGTCAGAATGAACCAGCATTGGAAAGCCATCGTCGGTGGGTAAGGTCCTACAGCATCCAACCCCCAGACTGCAAAGGGCCAAGAATACTTGGTAGTGTGAATGGGCACCAGTGGCCGATGCACAAATTTAGCATGAACTTGGCACATATGACACCTCTTAGAGAACTTGATGCAATCATAGATCATAGAGGGCCAGAAGTACCCCAGCCTCCAAATTTGGTAAGACAACTTCGACCTAGCCTTATGGGCGCCACCAGAACCAGCATGAAACTCTTTCATGACCTGAGGTATCTCGACTCCTTGAAGGCAATGGAGGAGACCACCATCAAATCCGCGTCTGTAAAGGATCTACTCAAAGCAGGGACCACTCTAAAGGGTAAAATGAAGCGCATGGTGTCGGATTCGCTCGCGCTCGGCCCGGTCTAATGGAAGATTACCACGTCGGTGGTATTCAACCAATGGTGTCCTCCATTCAAGAACTATTTCGATCACTACACCGGGGGCTCCTGACGTAGGGGCACCAGCTGTAAGATGGTTCACCCGCGGGCTGTGATCATCCTCCAGGGTAACGGGAGCAATGACTCTCCGGTGCACCATGCGGATACTCAGGTCGTCCTGTTCGGGCTCCACAAGCGACGCGGCTAGGCTAGCCAAAGCATCTGCTCGACCGTTCTATGACCGGAGAATATGAACGACTTTTGTCCGAGAGGGGAACTGGGCCATTAGATGGAGGGTTCATTCTAGAAATGGCATGAGTTTCGGATTTCTGACAACATAGTCACCATTGACCTGCCTGATGAACCGCTCGAAGTCCCCTTTCACATGTAGATGGGGCACGTCAATCTCGATGGCCAGTTCGAGTCCAATGATGAAGGCATGATATTCATCCTCATTGTTGGTGTAGCCCTCTGACAATAGGAATGAATACGGTAGAACGACTTGCTCCGGTCTGATGAAGATGATACCTAGGTCCACTCTGTTGAGAATAGGATCATTGAGTCTTCAACCGGTGGGGCTCTAGGAGGCACCGTCAAAGTGCATCTGCCAGCATGGGATGGCATGATCTACTGATTGGATTACCTCATTAGGAAAACCTAGATCTAGTGGCCGATCCGGGGAGGTTGGGTGGGAAACTAGAAAGTCTGCCAGTGCTTGTCCATTGATAGACTTCTGAGGTACGAAATTGATGTCGAACTGCTGGAGGATCACCGACCACCGTGCTAGTCGGCCAGTCAACCTAGGTCGGTTCATGATGTACTTCAACGGGTCTACCCAAGAGACCAGCTGTACCTCGTGGTGTTGCAAGTAGTTCCGCAATTTCTGTAAGAAGAATATGAGTTCCATGCAGCTCTTCTTGATGGGAGAATATCTAATTTCTATATCGATGAGCATGCGTCTGAGGTATTAGAGTTTGTTCTCTATTCCCTCGCTATTCTTCTAGGCAAGAAGTGCGTCGAGGGACTGTTCCAGGGTGGTCACATAATGGAACATCGACTTCCCGGAAATGGGTGGCATTTAGTCCGGAGGTTAGAGAAGATACTGCTTGATTTCCTCAAAGGTGGTCTGACACACTTCATCCCATTCATAGGTGGCTCCTTTCTTCATGATCTAGGAAAAGGGATTACACTTGCCCGCAAGATTCTCAATGAATCGGCGTATGTAGTCTAAGTGGCTTGGAGACCTCGAAGCTCCCGAATATTTCTCGGGGGAGGAATCTGGATGATGGCCTTGATCTTCTCCGGGTCGATCTTAATGCCTCAGTATCTGACAACAAATCCAAGAAACTTCTTGTAGGTGACATCGAAGGCACACTTCAGTGGGTTTATCTTCAGGTAGTGGGAATGGAGGAAGCCAGACACCTTATCAAGGTCCTTGAGATGGTCCTGGCGCTGGCAAGATTTGACAACCAGATCATCCACGTAGCACTCCACCAGTGTGCCGAGAATTGTATTGAATATATTATGCATGGAACACTGATAGGTGTTGCATGCATTCGTCAGGACGAATGGAATAACCTAGAAACAAAAAGTACCTTGGGGAGCCTTGAAGGCAGGGAACTCTTCATCCTCAGGGGCCATCTAGAACTGGTTGTACCCGAAATACCCATCCATGAAGGAGAGGGATTGGAACCCGGTCGTGGAATCAATCAAAAACTCTATCACTGGAAGAGTAAAATCATCCTTTGGACAATGGCAGATGAGATCATGGAAGTAGATACAGACCCTGATCTGTTCTTTCTTCTTCATGACTAGCACAATGTTGGCTAGACACCGGGGGTACTGAACTTCCATGACAAAGTTGGCTTTGGTAAGCTTGTCAACTTCAGCCAGGACCATGGCACAGTGAGAAGGGTGCATCTTTCTGGGAGGCTTCTTAAACCCATGATGGCTTTTCGAGAGACCACGGTGGTGGACAGCTACCTGTGGATCTAGCCCTGTCATCTCATCATAACTCTAGGAAAACACATCATGGTGCTGTTTAAGAAAGTCCACATACTGTTGCTGCTCCTCGAGGGGCATGTCCGCACAGATCAATGTGGGTCTCAGATCTACCTCACTATCAAGGTTCACCCATACCAATTCATATACCGTGGTAGAGACACCTTCTTCAAAGGCAAGGGGAGATTCCTTCATATCCTCTTCTCCACTTTTAGAGGGATATTCCACGGGGGGAGTTGTTTCGGGGCTACCAGACCCTCATGGGAAGCTGGTGCTGGCTTGGGTGTCAGTGGTCATCAAATCAGGAGACTCATGTGCCATTGATACCATAGAGATGAAGGCAGTCGGTCCAATGCCATCTGGACTTCAGGCCAAGGGGCCACGCTTGATGACATCAAAGCAGTAGTGGCGCGTTGGCTTGAGCCGGTTAATTCTAGCATGGTGGAAGAGACAAGTATGACGTACTTCCGTTTCCATGATCCTAACATCCAGATACCGTACAGGGGTAGGAGGTTCCGGGATCACTTGGGCCTAGTTGGTGTAGGTGTACGAGGTGATTTTCCGCCGTCGCTTAGACCTAGTAATATGCCTTCTTCTTGTACCCAAAACCACAAATCATTTCCCCATGTCGGGGGTTGCGGCCTTCAACGGATGGATTGAGAAGATGTAGGCGTCATCCAAACCTGCCCAGGGATCACATGTGACAATGGCAGGCTCAACCTCACATGCCTGAATTTTATTATCCTTGCTCTTGTAGTAGTCGGCGTCCAGATAACGGGCTTCACAAGAGGCAAAAGGAGACGCATCTTCTTGGAGCATGCCTACTCGACCATTAAGGGTGTATTTGAGACACTAGTGATACTATGAGGGGGCCGCCGCATGAAGGTGGAGCCACGGCCTACCCATCAATGCATTGTAGGTGGTTTCCTTGGAGACAACCATGAATTCGGTGCTGGAAAATAGGCCACCGAACTAGGTCTTCAAGCGAATCTTGCTGAGTTGAGTTTTCTCGGTCCTATCATACCCATGCATCCTGAGGTCAGAGGGAGTTAAATCATCTTCAAACAGACCCAGCATCCACAGTGTCCGAGTTGGGATTAGGTTAATCCCAGAACCCATGTCAACAAGACAGTGGCAGACTTCCATGCCATTGAATTGGATAGTGATGTACAGTGGGAGAATGTTCCCATGTATGGGAGGGTCTTCATCTTCACCGAAGAATGAGATAACTGCCTGACATTTGGAATTCTCAATAGCCTAAGTGTGGAAGGATTCTGCAACCGCTACCTCTATCTCAAAGTGGAGGGGTCTCTTTAAGGCCTCGACGATCACCTCACACATTTCAGATGATAGGTGAAGAGCCTTAAGGATAGAATATCTTGCTGGAATTCCGACCAGGTGCTTCAGAACATTATTATTCCGGGCCAAACACGAGCCTCTGCATATAGGAGGCCGCTCTGCGATTGGAGGCATGTCGGGCCCAGCCGGCTGGATCGGTGGTTGACTGGTACTAGGCACATCTCACTATTCACTAGTCGACACTTGGAGAGTGGCTACCGGATTAGGACTAGAAGGTTGGGGTCAGCTAGTGGCAGGGCAGAGCGGTTCGCGGTACGACCGAGGTGGTTCCTCCTGATCCAGCAACACAAAATGTGGAAGAGGCGAACCTGTAGACACCAGACGAAGGGGCCTCATGTGCTGAGCTCTGTAATAGGGCTTGCTACCTGGTCTCAGTGGAATGCATGACCTAGCTTGAGGTTTCAACTATCATGCCCTGTCGATTCATGTATCCACGGCTCCGTCGACGTTGGAGATGACTGGGGACATTGGGATGGTACACATGGTGTTCCTTATCATCGAGAGTCAAAAAGGGATTTACCAACTCTACGGTGTTAACCGAAGCGTACCCCTGACTATCACTCGAGGAGTCATACATTACCGTGTGGAGTCTCAGAGGGATCCCCATTTCTAGGGGCATCAAGTCACTATGAGTGTGGGATGATGACGACATTGGAAGGGCGCGTTATTTCTTCCTGAACTACCACCACTTGCTCTTCTGGGAAGAGGCAGGCTGGGATGACAACTTCGAGGTAGAAAACGCAGCTTTTAAGGGCTCTCGATGATTCAGGCATGCACGGATGTTTCCATGGGCGTGGGCGACCATCTTGCGGGCCATCTAGTTGTTATACTTCCGGGGCCCATGGTCGGAAACCTGCTGCCATTCATCCTCATCGCCGCTACTACCCTCTGAACTCACAAAGACACCTGCTACTTATGCCGGGACTGGGCCCAACTAGACTATATTATTTTCAATCTGGTCTTGAATCTAGTCCTTGAACACATAGCATAACTGGATGGTGTTCCCCAGGGTCCGGTGATAAGGTAAATAGTTGGGGTGATCAGTGAGATGCACCTCTTCCGGCTTCTGGTAGTCAGGCAGCCGCACAATTCTCTACTCCAAAGCACTACGGAAGTAACCAGGGACCTGATCCTCGTCGAACTAGTATGTCTGATTCCTTCTATCTAGAAAGGGGGCTCTAGGAGTTTGGCCCTGATGAGGTTCCGGAGGAGAATTCCGAGGAGGTGGAACCTGATTATCTCTCCTAGGTGGTGGCGGCGCGTTACGCGGAAGTGCTTGCCGATTTTGAGGCAGTTGCTGCTGGGCTGGAAGCTGCGCTCGTGGAGGCAGGGCCCTATGGGGCTGCGGAGCTAGCCTCACTGGTAGCAACTCTAGCTTCCTGGGGGCCTCTATCTAGGCCACAAGAGTGGTCTTGGATCTGGAAGCTCTCCTTTCAAGGATTACAGGAGGTAGCGAGGGTTCCTGATAGGCCAATTTCAGGGCCTCTTCGAGGCGCTGAGCCTTATCTGAGAAGTCCCAGAACCCTCTGGGGTAATTCTGAGTGATCAGAGAAGGAACCAGCTCTACCTTGACATTCCCTAAACACATTTTAAGTAATTTATCTTGAGTTAGTGTCATGTAAAGGGAGAATGTGAGCCCCTTCCACCGGGTGATGAAGTCCATGACTCGCTCATCGGGCCTTTTCTTGCACCTGAAGTGGTCTGCGATTTTCAACTTCCGGGTTGTGGAAATGAACAGGTAGAGGAATTTCCTGCGAAGTTCCTCCCATATAGTCACAGATCCACCATGCAGTTGGCTGTACCAGACAAATTTTGGCCCCTCTAGTGTCTGAACAAAGTAACGAAGCTTGGCTGCCTCCTGCTGCGCCGGAGTCCCTAACATATGACCACACCTCGAGTCGAACTGGGTCAGGTGCTGTGGAGGGTCTCCTGTCCCGTTAAAGGGGGAGAAAGTGGGGTTCCCAAATCCTGGCAGGGCCGACATATCATCCACTCATTTTAGGTATGGCTTGTCATTAGGTGTGATAGCCACCTGTCGAGTTTCCAAAGCCTCTAAGCGGGCGATGAGTGCCGCCATCGGATCGTCTGGATGTGGGTTCCTGTCCTGACGGGGATCCCTAACCACAAGCACATTGTCGGGCTCTTCAATCTGGTAGTCAAGATTAGTAGCTCATGGGGCGGATGGTGGAGCGACTCTTGGGGCAGTGGGAGGAACCTGAGTGGGGCCCCTTGGGTGATAACACCGCTCAGGAGGGTTCTGTGAAACGTATTGCGCACTCTTACCATGAGCTCCAGACTCTCCTCTATCAGTGAACACAGTATGATTGCGGTTGCCTGGGAGAATCTCATTGAGGGGTAGTTGTTCCTGCCCCTGCTTTCCTGGCCTAGGATCACTGTAGTCGAGTCGCCGCTCTGCAATGCGTTCAATAAGGGGCTCATCAACAAGCCTCTTCTGCTTAGAAAGCTGTTGGAGTACCGTGGCCTTCTCGGGATCTTCCTCTTCCTTCTGCACTGAGATAGATGGGTCGGCGAGCTCGACAGCCCCGACGTGTTCCTTACCCTTGCTGATGTTCCGGATCAGTGTTAACGCCTAAGTGGGTGCAGGGAGACCTAGGAGGTTTCTCTGTTGGCGAGTAATCCTCTCGAATAGGTCCAGTAGTGGCCTGTCCTCAGGGGGGTGAGTCCCCATCAAGATGTTCGAAATCGTTCCCCTCTTCTGACAGGTCAACCATGTTGACCACTGCTGCCCTCGGGGGTATGCCCTCAAAACCGCTCGGTGAGTCGGGCTGCCGCCGAATCGTACTGAATATAAGGGAAGCATACTACCCCCATACATGGATGTGCACATGGGGGGAGGCTTACCCAATAACTTTGTGGAGTACTTGAAAACTCTGGATGCATTGTTGTTGGAAGACCATGTGATGGCCAAGTGAGTTGGGGTGCCGAACCGCCAGGAGCGTGGCCAGGTCAACTCGACGACACTGCTCACCGATATCCTTGAGATGTGCTAGAATCTCGGGATAAGACACTTGCTGATGGAGAAGATGGAAGTGAGTCACCCGAAGAGTCTGGTGGAAACATTCAAACTTTCCTGGGGTGAGCGATTCTGGTATATCAAAATTTAATCCTGCGACCGGCCAAAACTTCTCATGGAAGTGGCCTGCTACGAGGACGGTCTAGAAGCTCCACGACTCAGGTTCAGGAACCGACCCATGCTGGCCCCTCTCAACAACCGATAATGGATGGGGAACAGGTAGCAGTGCCGAGGCAGGCCGTTGGGCCGGTGGGATGGATGGTGGATAATACGGCAAGCAGTCCAATTGGCCGCCAAATCCGAAGTCATCCTCCAAGGGCTGCAGTGTCATGTCTGTCACGTCACAATAGGATGGTCCGGAAAACGGGCCTCCTGTCATAGTGTTAGTGCTTGTTGAGGGTGTTCCTTGTCGCGACTCTTCTGTCAGTCCCCATAAAAGTTCTCCACCCTCTCTGACCATGGTGGAAGGTTCTTCCAGAGAGGCCAATGATAACTGCATGTTTAACCCGTGGGGGTATGCCAAGTAATCGGCCTCCTGGATATACCTTCGGAGGGTGGTGGGGATCATACGGATCACGCATTCAGGGAGTATAAGGCTGACGCGTCGTGTCCCTATCCCTGCCCTTGACTCATAGGACTGGGGGGAGGGTTCCATCGTCGAGTCATACTTCGCCTCAGAGTCTAAGAAAAGGACTGGTCTGATTTCCGTTAGGCCTTCCCTGGAATTTCTCTTGTGGCGACGAATTCCTGCCTTCCTGCCCCTGGGTGGCTCCTCAGGACAAGGCTGATTCCTGTCATGGAGTCCTCTGGCCTCAATGGTGCTGGGGTGGAGAGGATCGAGGGTCGGGGTGCGAGGAGCACCAGGACGGGCATCCAACGGGACATGGGGAGGACCTCCATGTGGGTGAGTGACCAGACATACAACAACTCCATACTTGCGTTCTGCGCTGGGGTAAGTTACCCCGTACCCAGTGTAGTGAGCGCGGAAAAGAGTCCCACCTAAAGCGTTACTGTCACGGGGAAGCCTTTTACCTGCAGTGAGGGTGGCGCCAGGCAGTCCTCCAGTATGAGGTTGGAAGAAGGGAGGACCCATACCCCCCGAAACTGTGGTACGGAGTAGTCCATCACATTGGATGGCACTGCCGCGAATTGGTCTGCGGTGGACATTGCATGTGCCAGTGACCGGGAGAGTCGACCCAACCTGCCAGTGGGGAGGTCGAGGCCTCGATCCGGGTAGGGAATATAACTGCCCCTACTCAACGTGCATGGGGGTTTGATGACAGGAGCCAGTAGTGGCTCGGTCCATAGTGGTTGCTGACGCTGATGCCCCAGGGCGGGCATCCTCTTCTGCTCACGCCTGACACTGGCATCGGGTCAGATGGGTTGGATCCAGTGGTGCAGGCACAGGGATTGCTTGCTCTTCGGCTAGGGTAGTCGAGCGGGGGCATCGACGCAGCCTAGCGGGGGACCTTGCCGTGAACCCCTGGAGCGGGTCCCCGATCGGGTGAACTAGGACATCCCCCACCTCATCGGCTTAAGTAAGGGAGGTGTCGAGGCATTCTAGGGATTGGATCCCGAAACGGTTGAACGTCGGTGTGGGAAGCAGCGACTCCCTATGCAGCCCTTGGGGGTGGCGATGGCAGTGGGGCGCAGCTCCCTCGAGATCCAAATGGGCCATGTCCCTAGTCGGGATAACCCCTTCCTCCTCGTACCTATGCACAAGGTCATTGATCATACTCTGTTGGATAATCTCTGAAGAAAAGAGGGGGCGTGAGCACCCGAAAGTCATGGTGGTCGGAGTAGCTGTGGAAAAGGAGGGATCAAGTGGGGTGGCCATGTCGGTACTACCCCGGCCCCTGCGCTAGTGGGCAGGTGGCGATCGAGTTCCAGATGCAACGATCTAATTCCTGAAAGCAGGGAGATGAATCCATTAACACTAGCACGAAAATGAATCGACAACCAATAGCCCAGCGTCATTCCGCCTTTCGTGGTCGATAAGAGGGATCCATGATGACGATGTCGTAGAACAGAGTGCTAAACGTCTTGATTGCCTCAACCCCTGGTGGGTTTCACGTCATGGTGTTGGGTTCCTGGACCTGGTGACATGATAATATTATAACACCCCAAATGGTACCAGTCTCCGTATTGAAGAGAAGAGATTCACATCGGGTTCACCATTTTCTATTTCTGACACTTTGGACAGGGAACGCGTCCACATCCGTCACACAGGGGAGTAAGTGCGGCTTGTGGCCCCATATTCCCACATTCCAAAGGTAGGGGACATCTGTTCCTTGTTCAGGGATGTCTACTCATTGATCGAAACCAGGATGATAGGATGTCGATTCTTCCTTCCGTGGATTCCTCCTCAGAGCTTGTCGCCTAGTCCGGGTCTCCCTCATATATTTAAGATGTATTCGTTAATCTCGTTCCCGATTCTAAATCTTCATGGACACCAGTTAATTACGCTGCTTCCGTTGAGACACTCCAAGGGGACTGGTCGGGGCAGCAACCTTCGGAGAGGAGAATGGTCATGGTGGGGCGTCGTTGGCATGTCTTGAAACTGGGGGATTGGAATTTCTGTCTTATGTCCCATATTATAGGGCTTCTCGAGGGCGTGGAAGCTCGAGGAATCCCATATCAAACACGAGGAATTGGCATGCCATAGGCATGTATCTGAGTTTTTCCTCAGCTTCCCATGTTTAACACGGGGTATGATGCGAGTTTAACGTCTTTCAGAGACGGTTCTGACTGATCGGAACACTGAGAGTGGATCAGTTAAGGGGACCCCCTGAAGGGAACTCTGATGTTGGGGCCAGCACGTGGGCCGCTTCCCAGATACTGTGGAGTAGAATGTGGTGGAATGAACCCCCCGGGATGTGGCGGTACTCGTAAGAATCAGGATGGGTGATCAGGCGAAGTGGGCTTGAACCTCGTGGAGGCTTCCTATGTACCATTCCTTGACATGTATCAATATCCCTGTAGTTTGGGTATACAGTTTAACATAATGAAGGATGATGGAATTTGGGGCTTACGCTCTCAGGCAGCCCATAATGGCGGATATGGGGCTTATGCTCTAAGGCGGCCAATAATGGTGGGTATGAGGCTTACCCTCTGCGGCGGCGCATAATGGTGGGTATGGGGATTACGCTCTAAGGCGGCCCATAATTGTGGGTATGGGGCTTACGCTCTGAGGCGGCCCATAATGGTGGGTATAGGGCTTACGCTATGAGGCGGTCCATAATGGGGGGTATGGGGATTACGCTCTGAGGCAGTCCATAATGGTGGGTATGAGGCTTATGCTCTGAGGTGGCCAATAATAGTGGGTCTAGGGATTATTCTCTTAGGCATCCCATAATGGTTTTTGGTGAACCGAAACTAATGGGTCAGAACAACCGAGTGATGGTATTGAACCTTGTAGAGGCTACCTATGTACCATGATTTAGCACAGATCAAAGTCCACATAGTTCGGACATACATTTTAATGTCATGAGTGACGGTATACAGTTTAACGTCATGCGGGATGAGGCATACAGTTTAACGTCATGCTGGATGAGAATACAATTTAACGTCATGTTGGACGGGAAATTTGGGACTTACGCTCTGAGGTGTCCCAAAGTGTTGGCGAACCAACGTGAAGAGGTCGGAACGACCCGGTGGTGGCCTTGAACCTCATGGAGGCTACCTATGTACCATGCTTTAGCACGGATCAAAGCCCTCATAGTTCTCCAATATGGGGGTTACGCTCTGAGGGGTCCATAGGAGGATGTCATGGTCCATGCTCACTCTAAGTGCACATGAGTCACACTCGGTGTGAGAAACAAGTGGCAACTGGGACCAGACGATCACGTTGTGAAGGGTGAATCCGTGAGAAGCGAAGAGGGGATTACACGTTGAGAGGCCCAGGGTGTCGGGGCTTACTCCTGGATGGAGTCCCGTGATGCGACAAAGCAAAGAGGAAGAGATATTTGGGACCGAACAAAGGAGATGCCTCGTTCCCTATCACACCCTCCCCTGGCCTTTCCAGTAGGGAAGTATGGAGGTGCATGGGTGCTACCTTTGGGAAGAGAGGCTAGGGTCTCAGGCTCTGAGGCAGCCCTTCCTTCGTGGACAAACGCCACTCCAATAGGGAGGATATCATTCCATGTGAGGAATATTCCATTCTTGTGGAGATGAGCGGTGTAAAGAATATCCGAGCCGGGGGGATCCAGCGTGCAAGGCACGGGGTCAGATCACAGTTTAACGTCATCTGTTGAGGACGAGGTTCTTGGAAGTTTAACGTCCTGCTTCTCGGACGAGGTGGGTTCGTTCCAAACCCCTAGGGATTACATGCCCAACACCCTATAACCCTTGTGGGAGGGAAGGCATCGTCAAGGCCATGGTGAAAGAGGGCCGCAGGGCAAACCATCAAGGGGTCCACGATATCGTGGCTATGCAAAGAAGCAATAGTCATTAGCGTGCCTATGCAAAGGAGAATAAGGTAAAGCAACACAATAGGAAAGATATCCCAAGGGACCTTGAAATTACTTCGTACGATCCTGGATTGTTGTACTAGAAAACAGCGCATGGCACGCATGCCCATTATGGAGGACATCAGGAACCTATGTAGGGAGGCACCCGAGGGGTGTCAAGGTGAGGGGACCTGAGGATTGCACGCAAAGAGAAGTTTTTTTGTGCAAAACATCGGATGGAGCGTAATTGGGTAAGGTGGATTGTGTGCAAAGAAGGTGAATTGCGTGCAAGTGGAAATGGACAAATCTTAAGCAAAGGCCGCACACTGTGAAGGGATTGCGCGCAATTGGGGAGTTTTGCACGCAATGGGAAAGTGTTACATGAAATGGGAGAGATTGCACACAACAGAAGAACCATGAGTAATTTGGAAATTTACCTAAGCCAGTGGGATTACTTGCAAAAGAGGATACCGAGGCAAGGTTGCGCAAAAAGATTCAATTTCTGAATGTCATATTGCGCGTGCGGGAATCCTATTTGGCGCACGAGAGCCGGTTGAAATTGTGCAACCTAGAAATGGAAGTGGTCTCCTTCAATTTATAGGCTCCTAGAATCGCAGAATCTATACGGCGTGTGAAATATGGTCCGCCAGAGATGGCGGTGTGGAAACGGCCACCGCGTGGGTGTGGGCGCGCTAAAATTATGTGCCAGACAGGTGTCCCTTTTCGCGAATCCCAGACTCCTTCCACGCAGTCAACCGTTTTTCACGCACATCCTATTTTATTTCGTGCGACACTTCTGGGCCCTCCGGACAAAGCCTCTTGGTCCGAATATGACTTGTCTTCAACATTTCGAAACTTCCTTTTGGAATTATGGACTTGTTCGGCGTCTACAGTATTTATAGTCTTCATGTACTCATGACCAACACTTTTATTTCACATTTGATAAAAATATGAGATGAATAATGGAAAATAATTTATATAATAACATCTGAGTATAGCAGAGATAATTATTATATTATATTTGAATGGTTATGAAATAATTATATCTGGTATAAGAGTAAGCAAAGTGAATGCGATTGGTTAAATTAATGGGCTCATATTTGTGTGACCTCTAATTGATTTATTCTTTAGGACTCTAGGAATAGTATTTTAAAGATACTAGAACCTATAAATCAAGGATAATAATTTTTATAATATGTTTTGGTAGGGTTTGGTTAGGATAAGTTTCTCAACATGGTGTGAAGAATATAGGATAGGTTGTTTCCTTTCATAGTAAATGAAATGACACACATGGAATTATATGAAATATATAAATATAAATATATATTTAATTTGAATGTAGCACCAAGTGGAAAAAATTTAGAACATAGGATAGGATAATGTTGAAATTCCTTTGACCAATAAAATTTGGATAGCTTTATATTGAATTTTAAACCATATCTTATAGTCTAAGCCCATTCTAATGCAATTTTAGAATCAACTATTATAACAACATTTTCATTTCTAAAGGGTTATAAATTTTCCTATAAGGTAAAAAATTACTCCAAAATGGTCACGTTATGATATTATAAACATTTTACCATCCCACTTTTTATATTTAAATACATTTTTAAGGATTTTAAATTATTTAGAATTGTATTATTGAACATAAAATACCATAAAAGTCATTATAAGAACTATTCACATATATTGAATTTATATTCATCAAGACACGCATGAAATAGAAATCTAAACTATTTAATCATTAATAATACACTATTATTTACCAAAAAAATCCATGTAAAAGCATATTTAATCCAAAAATTGTTACCTATTTTTTTATTTCATTTACATTTATTTTTCTACTACATGAACAATCACTCTGTCGGTGTTTCATTTTCATTTAAGGTAACAATGAAATCCTAAAAAATTAACAAAAATTAACATGAAAAAAAATAATTATTAATATTTGAAAGAACAATTTAGAACTAAAAATTTACTCCTTTTATCCCAATGAAAAAAATTTAGTGTTAAAAAAATAATGACTGCAAAATTTTGGATTTATTCTTCACTTAAAATTTCATTATTATCATTATTAGTGAAAAATGGCACTAGGTTTCTATATCTTCAAATATTGGATCAATATGATGAAAATAAAATCATTCAAAAATAAATAATAATGGTTTTATATTGTTATTTAAATCCATAAAATATTATTTTTAACCATAATTTCCAGATTTACCCATAATGGAGAGATAAATATTTATCATAATTACTATTCATAATGAAAAAAAATAAAGTTAATCTATTTAACTTATTTTAATATTATTATTTTAAATATAAAATACATTACCCAGATTAAATATATTTAAGTGGAATAAATTAATCTTCAAATTAGCATATAAAATGAAAAGAAACCCATTTTATGAAAAATGAATTTTTAATAATAAACTAGATTTATTCATATCACATGCCTTATAAGATCCAATAAATGAAATATAAATCATTTTATTGAATATATAACCTATATATTTAATTAAAATAACTCCTAAATAGTTATTAATTAATTTTATTATGATTAAAACACATTTTTTTACAATAATGGTTTTTTAGAGAAAACATGTCTTCAACTTTAAAATATTTTAAATTTTCATTTCTGATCATTTGATAACCAGTGAATTAATTTTAAGCTTGTGTAAGATATAAATTATTTATAATTTGGTTATACCTATTAAAAACCTGCAATCCAACAAATATGTGATAAATGTAACATTAAATAATATAATTTCAATAGTATAACACTATTCATTTAAAACTAGTATTGCGTTTAAATAATTTTATCAACAAAATACAATTTAATTAAAGTAAAATATAACATAGAATAAAATGGTGTTACAATTTTCATCCATTACAACATTTAAATCCAAAAATAAAACATCAACTTCCATAAGTCAATGTTTAAAATTTCCAAAAATGGTTTTGTTTCTTCACTAAAAGCGTATCAAAACCACTACTCTAAACCTCTACCAAAGGTGTATAAACTTCTATTCATTTAAAACATAAAAAGTTGGATAATTAAAATTATTTTGAAAATAATTTATTTTTTTATACTATTCAATATAACAATTTTATAAAATATTGATATGAAACATTACAAGGCCTCTCAATATATCCCAATATCATAATAAAATTTTTACCCATCTATAATAAAGATTCTAACAAAACAATGATGAAATTACACATATTATAGTAACCCATAAATATGATATAATTAGAAAGTAAACACTAAAAATTCTTAGTAAATATTTCACATTCTTAATCCGAATTTATATGGATACCCATATAATAATTATTATTATATTTTGAAATAACACTTACTATTTTTTTTAGAAAAAAGGTATAAAAATTAGTTCTCAAATTTTCAAAATACCATAATAATTATTTTGAGAACTAAATTCTTTACAACTTAAGAAGTTATTTAAAATAGATTAAAATAATTTTCTACCAATAATAAGTAAAACCTCAAAAAACCATTAACCATTTGTTAACAAAACACACCCCATAAATAGGCTCAAAATACTTGATTCATCTTAAGAAATAGAAATAAAATCTAGAAAAAAATTATTTATGAGAATAAAGAAATAATTATATCTTAATTTACTAAATTTGTAAAAGTAAAATTTTATATTTTATATTAAAACAAATTTTTATAATATGGTTATATTGAATATTATTTCATAAGATTTCATAACAAAATTATACCTCAGACTCATTAATGTTTAACTAGTTTTTACCATGATAAATTCTTTCTTATAGACATTGTTTTTTAATTTCCTTAATTTTTCTAGATGTATTGATGGTTTAAAATGTTATTTATTAAAATTAAGGATCTAAAATCTAATCATGAAGTATATGTCTAAAGTATAAGTCATAAAAATTGATTCGTTATAATGAATCAGAAACCTTTTTTTGAATATGGTCAATGTTAATACCAAAAATGAAAATAATTTTTATAAAATAACAAGAATACAAGGTTCCCCTATGTCAACATTAATCAGATAATATATAGATTCAATATAGTAAATTAATTTAAATTGAATTAAATATCTTAAATACATGTGAATAACCATTTTGAAAATATCAATAATTTATGAGATAGTTCCATTTTTCGTTATAAATATTTATAGATATGAAATATATTAAACAATAATAATTATAAAAAAATTAATATAAAAAAACACACAAAATATTTCATATAATTTTAAAAGAAATAATGAGGGAAAGAAAATGTTTATAGTGAAGAAGAAAAAGATAAAATAATTTATATAATTAAAACATCAATTAAATATACTGGGTTATGGAAACTGGATATCATGATATAGCTATAGGAAAAACTATATTTTTGCTACAATATTAATACAAATACAGTAATGAAGAAGAAAGAAATGGTTCTCTATAAATACTTCTACTAAGATAAGCTACCATTACTATAATGAATTCCACAAAAAAATGCTCAAAAATAAAAAATGGACATTCAAATCCCATTTTACCTTTTATACATTCATGGAAATTTACCCCTCACTAACTTATATTTCTTACTCTTCTGATCAGCTTCCTTGATTACAGTTTCTTCAATAAGTTTCGTATTACAATCATTTTTTATCAGTCCACAGTGGTAGTCTATCTGTAGTCCTGACCAATATACATCATTTTATTTTCTATGAAATCAAAATAAAGCTCAGATATCTTCCACATCCGTAATTGGAGACTCTTTATTTTAAAGATCCTAATATGTCTCAGAACAATTTTAATCCATCGGAATCTAGTAGGTGATAGATTTTAAGAGTATATACATGACTATATGAGGGGTTAGGGGAGGATTTAATTTTAGTTTATAATATTACTCAAATAATTTTATTAACATATTTATAAAGTTGTTTCAGAAAACAAATTATAATATATAATAACATAATGTAATTTTTATGAACAAATACATTATAAAATCAAATTTCAGATTTTTATTTAAAATAATATTAAAATTTCCATAAACACGAAAAATGGAAATAATGAACTTGTAAAAAAATTTCTAACAAAACATTATATTATTTTTTGTAAAACATAAATAAAAATTTATAATAAAAATATCCATACCATTAATTTTATTTTAAAGGAAGTTAATATCCCTGACTTTACATATCCATAGTTTTAACCAATTTATAGTATTTTTTCCTTAAATAAAAAATTCATCAATAGTAATATTAGAATAAATTCACTTTCATTATGATGATAGACCTTAATTATAAATATCAGAATCCTTATCTACTTAATACTCAAAACCCCTCAATCATATCAGATTGAACAAAAACATTATATGTTAAAAAGAAAATCAATTCTTTCATAGAAGTCCATACAATTGGGTTACATAAGTGAAAAATTGATGATGTTTATAATGAAGCACTCACATATAAAATAATGATATAAGTAATTCAGGTTATATTGTTTCACTGGAGTTTTCCAAATAATCACACTCGTTGAATGATACATCTATTTATATGAATTTTACTAATGGTCATATTCTTTATTCATTGAAGTTCATTACAATGACATTAGATGAAATCATTTTTCATTTTAAGGGTTAGGAATAAAAATCCAATGGTTTCATTTTGATATCCATTATAAATATATTGAATTCCATCTAGTATAATGATTTTTTTCATCATAGGGAATAAACATTGTTTATATGATGGAAGGAACATTGATCATATTATTAAATTAAATGTGTTCGTACTGATGAATGGAATTCTTAACTTGATAGTTACTATGAAGGATAATCCTAATATATTGTCTTCCTCAATATAGTGAATGTTTTTCTAGAGGAATAAATCAAACTTATTCCCATGATAATGAGTTATACTTTGTGTAGCACCCAGAGATTTTATAAAAAAAATTGAAATTAATTTAATTTTTTAATTTTTTGAATTTTGCACATAAAAAAATATAAGTTACGTTATATTAAAGAAATAAGTGTGGATTGAATTATATTCTATTTAATGTTAATCTTCAAATACTTTCAAATCCAAGATGGATTACGTTATATGAAACATAAAATTTATAAGAAACAATATCATGTTATTATAATAATTTAAATGAGATAGTTATATCATATATATTAAAAATAGGAATATTAATATTAATAAATAATTTTTCAATAAATTTACTAATTTTTTATATACAAAAATAATATTCATAATATAACAAATATTTTTTACTAATGTCTATATATGTTTGAAAATACAAATTTCATAAATGAAATATTTTTTCTATCCTTATGTGAAAAATATTAACAGAAAATAAAAACCTTTTAGAACTTTTATTTTTTAAATTATTTTTCATTTTTGAATTGAAAATGTCAAAATTATATTAGGGTTAATTTTTTGTATTTTTTAGATACTTCTTTTTTTTACCAATGATGAAAAATGCTTAATTTTAATTCAAAATTGTATTGTCATCTAATTTAATTATGTAGTAAAATTATATTAATGTTCATTTTAAAGTAAAAATAGATCATTTATTCATCTATTAATCCTATATAGTTCATTTTAAACATTTTTATATTGAATTTAGATTTAAAATATTAATGACTTTTTGAACATTCTAACTTTAAAAACCTGCATTCTCAATGCATCTATGAGATTAACATTAAACGTAATTTTTTATATTAAATGAATTTAATTTTAAAAAATGGAAATAGATGTTTTTAATGAATATAATATTTATAGTCCAATAATATCATCATAATTTTTTTCAAGAGATATTATTGAATGTGATTAAAATTATTTTCATCGACTAAGGTAATATTAATCTTAATAAAGGACTAAAGCTTAAACTTAAGTGAAATAAATGTACTAGAATATTATTCAAGACCCATTAGATGGAAATATTTTGGAAAAAAACCATCAATTATTTTTTAATGGGTTTTTATGTCTTTTTTAGTTAAAAATGTGTGTACACCTAACTTATTTTAAAAAAATGCCATGTCTGTCCCCTCCCTCCCTAAAACAGGCCACCACAAATCCGCTTCCTCATACCCCTGAAACCACTTATTATAGGCCAAGATAATCCATATTAACTTCAAAAAATCCAACCATTTTTCCATAAAGCCTCCATTTTTGCATAAATCCAAACAATGAAGCTCTTTTGTGAAATGAAAAATATGTTACCCAAAGAAGAGGTAACATATTTCCTAATGTTCCTTTAATTTATATTTTTATACACCACAAAAATAGTACATACTAAATGATTATATAATAAAACCATTATCCTAAATATAATGAAATGTTTTTATTATATGGTTTCAAAATTAACTTATACAAACTTCCATCTAACAGGTAATGAACTTAATATTCTTGTGTGTGGAAAACCACCACCTCATGATATTATGTTGTTTATTTCTCTTTTACCACCTCTCAAGGTTTGTAATTTCTATTGATAATGTATTTTTATATTTTATATGTCATATTTATGATTTATTTATTATTATTTAATTATTATATATCAAATAACTTCGTGATTTCCATTTTGTGTAAGTAAAATAATTTGATTTGGGGAAGGGTGGACTACCGCCTCATCAAAGCGATGTGATTCCCTCCCGCCATACATGGAATGTAATGAAAAAATGTTTACAAAAATATATGATATAAATTAAATTATAATTCGACTTGGATTATAATATATATATATATATGTGTGTGTGTGTTATTTAATTTCTTTCTTTCAAAATGATAATAAAAAAAACAATGTTCATGCGTACATAGAGCCTGCCATCCCCACGAACGGTGTATTCTATTTCATAATTATATATTATATAGATTATTCTTAATACTTTTATAATAAATATATATTATATTTATACAATTTATAACATTAATTAATTAATTAAATCATGATCTAAATAATAAGGTCATGACTAAAAAGTTAAACCATATACAAAAGATAAAGAAGATATTACCTGAAATATAACATTAACATGGAGTGGTTAATAAATGTGTAATAAAAATTCAAAGCAAAATAATAAATGTAATAATATATAATAATTTTATTATATGTTATAAATATAATACACATTTATTTATGATATAGGATGTTTGAACATGTATGAAAATATTATGACTTAAGGTAAAGAAATTTCATCTCATTTTTTATTTCCATTAGATACATGATTTATTCACCACTCATTTCTTTTGTGGGGAGTGTATAATTACTATGTATATATTCATTGGATATTATTACTAAATTTATGGGTAATTACATAACTATTAGATGATATTTATTTTATAGGGGATATTTTTCAAAAGATAGAAAATCAGTAAAGTAATATTGTCTCAATTTCCATCATTTGAGACACACGCCATGTTATGTACATATATTATTCTATGATATGTATATAATACATTTTCACATGTTCTTTACTGAATAAAATTCATATAATGATACGTTAAGATTTATTTAATGTTATTCTTCCAATATTGTAATGAATTAATGTTACTAAATTAATAATAGTTTATGACTTCAATCTCATCATTTCTCAAGTTTGATAATGATTATACTTCAATTGATGAAATTATATGTTAAATCATTCATGAAATCTAATGAAATTTCCTACACATTATATATGAATGTTATATACATGTAATGGTTCCATTTTTACACACTATTTTATTGAATACCTTTAAGACTGATTTTTAGAACATCCGGCATTATCTGTCTCATCAGTCGGAAATTTGTGATCTTCTAAAACCATGTTTTGTAAAAAGGTTTTCCATACATTTATAATATTATATGACAGTGTTTGAATGAAGATTTTACCCATGTTTTATCTTTTTGAAAAATGGTTTTATTGTAATATTCTTATCATTTTCCGGTCAAGGCATTTTTCTAAACTTTTAATGTGTAAAAGGAATGTTCAGCATGTTAAAACATACCCTCTATCATGACCATGATTTCCTTGATGATTACACCGAATGTTAAAATGTATGTATTTTTAAGGAAAATTTTTCTCTTAATATCAGGGTTTTTATTTATTTTTACATGGTTTTCAATGAAATTGTTATTAAATTTTTTTTAAGATTTCTTTATGAGTTTTCATGGTGATTTTAAAGAAAATAGTTTTCAAAATATTTTCAAGATTATTTTATAAGTATTAAAGGGAATAAATTTTAAACTTTTTTAAACATTATTATATAAATTTAGAATTTAAATTATTTTAAATGATTTCCATGATTATTTTATAAGTTATCAATTATTTTTGATTTTTTTCCATATTCATTTAAATAAATTGAAGGAAATTTTTTCAATTTTTTTTGAATATTATTTTATAAGTTTTCAAAGGAAAAGGATTTTAAATTTTTTTCACAATTTATTTATATGTTTCTAATATAATTTTTAAGTTTGGGGTTTTCAAAATTAGTTAGGTTTTAATGTTTTTCGAAAAAAGATATTTTCTCCAAGAAAATTTTAAATGAAAATATAAATAATTATTTATAATAATATGATTTATTCAATTGTTTTAGGAAATGGATTTTAAAAGAAAGTATATTTTCCTTAATAAATTTTCCATGTGATTTTTCAAAATATTTCTCAGAGTATGATGATATGATTTGTTATAGTTTCCGAATTTATAGGGATATGAATCAACAATAACATTAATATTGTTTCCTAAATGGTTTAAGTTTTGATAGAATGTTGTTTATGACAACCATTTCTCTTCCACATGTTATATGATTTTGAAACCCACTCCTTTTCATGGCTTTTTATTTGATAAAATTTATATGAGACCCATCTCTTTTCCCAATCTAATGGTATTAGGGAATGTTTATGATTCACATTTCATTTCATGGATAATTATATGGTGTTTATGAAATACATACATTTTTTTGGGTCATGATATGATTTGAGTCCTATTATATCGTGGCACATGTATGTATGATTTTATTTTATGAAAGGTGTGAACTATATCTCCCTCCGACGCATCTGGTAATGATTTATATCTCATTAGATAATGTTTGGAATCAAGTCAGTGGGATTTATCCACTATGACAATAAGGAGAATCCTGAACGCATATAAGGAAATTACTACGAATGGGTATGGTTGTGTGCCCCACCTAGTGGTTGTAGTCCCCATGAAGATGGGATAATGGGGTTACTTGATCCACTATGGGATGATGGGGAAATGTGATCCACTATGGTGAGATGGGGAAAGATGATCCCTTGTATGGAATGTAATGGGACTCAGGATGGATGTCACGAACCACCTGGGGGAGACCTTGAACGAGTCACCCGAGCCGGTCCACGACATGGACCAAGGGGCGTTGCTGATCCCCATGAGCTGGAAACTAGTGTTGGGAATCAAAATTAACCATTGGGAATGATTTGTACCATAAAAGATAAGTAAATAATCCAGACAAATAGAATAATAAAACTGAACTCGAGCAGCGGAAGAAGAAAATAAATAGAACCACTCAACATACCACCATGTGACCTTCTAGGTCACCTCCCAACCAAATGCTGATTTTACTCCAGTAATGAAAAATCCATCCATGAGAAACTAAGAAAAGGGGACCTGCAATAGAAGTGGTAGAATTTGTGTGAGCATAAAAACGGTTAGTAGGGATGCCAAAAGTGAACCACAAAATCCATGCATTTTCCAATTCCAAAATAGATCAATAACGCTAGTTTGAACTATAGTTATAAAAATATGGTTTTCATATATACAATGCATATTAAAAACTACCAATAAAAATTCTATTGCTCTCATAATTAAAAATCAAGGAAATGAAATAAATTGGGGACCACACAAACTTTTCCAAAATAACTATATTGAAATAGTTTTTAAAAAATCACACATACAATGTTTTTCTATGAAAATGCCAAACCATGTTCAGGGGTATGATTCTGCACGCACATCAAGGGCAGTGGTAGTAATAGTTCTTGTATCAAAGGATCACAAAAAACATAAGAACTAGGAGGAAGACCATAATGTACTATACATGCGACTCATCTTGAAGGAATGTATACCCTTAATGACCTCGTAACCCCAAAATTCTTGGTATTTCCCTACATGGCCTAACAGAGGGGCGCAATCCCCTAGCAGAGAAAAATCTGTACTAAGGGCCACTCGCAAGTCCAAATTATAAACTAGTGCAACAGTCATTCTCACTAAACCCCCTTGATATGATATGTTTCCCTTCTATGTTTTCAAATAGGTGTGCCCCACATTCAAACAACAAGCCATACATATATAACCAAACACACAACACAATCCAGCATCACCTTGATCACAACAAGATTAGCCTCATTCCTTAATATAAATATTCTCCAAAGGGGGCACATACCGGGGACCCTCCTATCTCATGACCAAACTATGAGGCAAGAGACCAAATCCAAGAGGGATTTTCCAAACAACCCTTTCAATGATTCCAACCAATCCTTTTGAAATTTATTAAAAACATACTTTTATAAACAACCTGAAAAAAATCACTTTAGTTCCAAGCATTTTTTACAATGGCCAAAGAGGCATCGCATTGACCACCTATCATGAAAAACCCATTTGAAAGAACCTATCATCATTTTTCATTCAACGAAATTACACTCATAAAAATAAAATTACAGTTCAAAAGATCACAATCCATCTGCAAGAGCCAACTGGGAACCCCAACAATTGTTTGGTCTTCAAAACCCAACAAAAACACATCACAAGTTAAAAACCACTATTAAAACCTTACACACCCCGAAAAAAACCTCAAAACATGTTTCATACACCTTTTATCATTTATTAAACCATTAATAAACTTTATAAAATCATTTTAAGTGACACCCCAATGGTTCTATATCAATACACACCCGAATCCATCTTGAAAAACCAAACACACACCCAAACCATTTTCAAAACAACAAACACCACTTTTACATAAATATGGACAAACGAGCGTTGACACCATGAATTTAACAAAAAGTGTCCAAGTACCTTTTTAATCTGATCTAAAACACACAAAACCATATGAATGAGCCAAAGGAGTACTTAAGTTTCAAACACACACACACCCCAAACATTTATCAATTTACAAAAGTCCACTAACCTTTTCAAACACACAAGAAATCATTTCCATAAAAATCAATCAATTCATTAAAGTGAATATGCCTTTTTTAAAAAATCTAATCAATTTATTAATAAATATATAAACAACCCATCTACTTTACAAAATGTTTTATCACAAGCTAATTAGTTTATGAACAATTTTTATTAGCAGGAAAAATGATGTATAAATATTTTTTTATAAGAAACCCAAATAGATTACTAGAAATCTAATAAGAAAATCAAATAGTTTATTAAAAATTATATTAAAAAATTAGATTGATTAAAAAACTAGAAAAAATATAATAAACTATTTTTAACAAACCCAACTCACTAGAAAACACTATAGAAGATTATCCAATTATTTTTCCAAGATGAAAATCTAGTAAAATAATTATTTAAAAACACGCAATCATTAAATGGACTTATTTGAAAATGGAAAATGCAGATTTGCCTACCTTAAATCTAGTATGGATGGAGAAAAACCTCGAAAAAAGAATGGAAAATTCCCCCATGGACATCTCTCACACCATTGAAAATAAAAAAATGGATGAAACAAACCCGAGACGTTGGGCTTTAATTAAACGAAGGAAACCCCTTAAAAAATGAAATAAAAAATCATCAGAGATTCCAACGAGGTAGGAAGCGGTTGCTGTAGGAGTGGAGGGCGAGTGCGAAGGAGGCACAACTGCTGCTAAAGCAGAGGGAGAGGCTGGGGGCAGAAATCTAATCTGGGTCAGGAGAAAGGAAGGAAGGGGTAGTCAGCCTGATCGGTGGAGACCAGAGCGGCACGAGGCCTGCGTTGAGGTGGCCGATGGCGGCCTGGTTTGGTTGGGTGGTCGGAGCATGGGAGGGCGAGGGTCGAAGGTGAAGGTGGGGGTGAGGGTGGAGGAGTGATAATGGGGAGTGAGGGGCGGTGAGGTCGAAGGAGAGGATGGATGGTCATAGTGCAGGCAAGGGTGATGGCCGCCGGGAGGTTGTACGGCAACAGAATAGGCATGGCAGGGTGCGGAGACCTACTGGGGACAGTGAGGGTTGAGGCAGCGTGATGTTGGGGCGAACAGAGGCTGGAGAGCGGTAGGTTGAGTGCGGCAATGCTGGAACTAAATGAGGGCAAGAGGAGGGTAGCGAGGGTCTCCATAGTAGGGATGGAGGAGAAGGTGGAGGGCCGAAGTTGTTATGCATGATGTTCATGTAGATGGGGATCACCAGGGGTATGAGGAGAGGGGAAAGGGGGACGCCAGTTGTGGGTAGATTAGGGTTTCATTGTTTTTTCCCATTTAATAATAATAATAATGAAAATATTAATTATAATAATTCTAGAAAAAATAATGATAATAATAATAATAAATATAATAAGAATAAGAGTTATAATAACAAAAATAATAATAATAATAATTATAAAAATAATAAAAAAATAATAATAACAATAATAACACCACATTAATAATAATAATATTAATTACAAAAAAATATTATACCTATTACAATTTAAAAATTTATCTTACTTTATTTACGTAAATAATTATTTATTTTAATCGTTATACGTTTGTGCGGAATCCAAGCTAATCGCACGACCATCGCCTACCGTATGGTGCCTGCACTCGGTTCCAAAGCCCACTAATATTATTTAAAAAAATATTTAAAACCAAGACCCATATTGGACCATGGTGCGAGGATCCGGAGCTATGAAATTATTAATTAAAAATAAATCAAAAAGTTGGTGTGTGAAAATTCTTCTCTCCATGGACATTTTCTTCTTCCAGAATCTCTCTCAGCCGAACAATAGACAAAATATGAATCCATGCCCGATTGAAACTGATAGAAACCATAAAACAAGAGAAAAGGAGAACACAAGAGCGTTCTTCCCCCTAAAATAACTCAACTAGTGCAGAAATTGAACACTCAAACATACTACCCTAGGAAGTGGGGCCGATGTGGGAACTCCTAACTGATCCAAAATAACATCTATAGTATGAGAAAACAATACTTATGATGAAACATGGAACTCTTGACCCAGGCCAAAAAACATGAACCCTAGAGAAAAAACCTCCAAGAAGAATGTAATCCCAGTGGTAAACCTAGGTAAAACTATAATACGTGACTCTTCCGTAGTCATTTACATCTCCAAACAAACACCACTAAACCAACATCAACCCATAAAAGGTCTATACACACCCTTTAGAAAAACACACAATTCAGGAAACCCAAATTAGAAAAACAAAACTGTTCAGATTACAATAGATTATGTCCATCACTACTCCATGATGAAACAATAGACATACAATGACGTCAAAACTTTAACACCAGAAAGAACAAGAATGAAAAAACATTAAATGTTTCACTGCCAATCATGGTACACAAATCCAGAACCGAGGTTTCACACCCTCGAAAATTCCAGACAGCACGCGAGATTCACCCCAAGACCTGTGGTTGGGGCTCTAATGACTGAATACTCTCCTTCCTCCAATTCTGACACTAGAATTCCTTGGTTAGCAACATCTTCTTTAGGCGATGATTCCTATAAAACTTTTATTGAGGACCTAAACACCCGCTATAATGACACATCCCCAGAGGGATGTGACATGAAGACTTCACATGCCCGAACCGACCACACTAGTGGAACACCACTGAACAGTCTGATGAATTGGAAAGCAGAACCACAACAGATGACTCTTAAAAAACAAAACCATCTGGCATACTCTGCTTTCTGGATGGGGGATCTTCATGAGCAACTGGATACGTTGTATTCTCAACCATATGCACTTTGGAGACCTACTCAGCTATGAATGCCTCATCCGCCATCTTCTCGAATAGATGGTATTTAAAAAGGATTACCCACTCCTTGATATCGGGATTAAGACCCCCGATGAAGTGGGATTCCTTTATCAAATCTTGTGATGCTACTTCCAGATAAAATCACACAAGCTCATTGAAATAGTCAATATATGTCTTCACCATCCATTGACCATATTGAATACACATGAGATATTTACTTTTCTTCTTCTTCACCTCTTCAAGTATGAACCATTGGACAAAGACAGATTTAAATACATCCCATGTCATCCCAACTTGCAGTGATGGCTGGATGATCAACTCTCATTTTTTAAAGATGTACTTTCAAACAGACCCAAAACAGAATGCACTCTGACTGCATCGAGAGTTCCTAATACCCTAAAATCACACACGACCTCTTCAAACCACATAACTGATGTTAATAGACCCCGATCACCATGATGGATAGTCAATGTCTGAGAATGAAAAAAAACTAGGCATGACTTATCGAAAACCTTGGGGACCTTTCAGGGCGGCATTTTCAGAACAACATATAAATTAGAAATTCAAAAGCAATATCAAGATGAAGCAACATAAATGAAAAATGCTTCATCCAAAAAAAACCATCTCAAAAACCAAACATATATAAACATATGCAAAGTTACCTTTTTAAAATCCCCTTTTAATTTTTTATTTCAAAACTCCCTTCTTTCAAGGCTATTTCATGAATACCAATCCCACTTTTCAAACAAAATTCAATTTTTCAAAATCATTTACCTTTTTAAAGAAAAATATAACATTAGAAAAACATGGTCAAGACTTTAATTCTAAGTACACAACTTAGTAATCCCAGGAACCATTACACATTTCATTATCCTCTTTTATCCATATTCAATAATACGCACTTCCGATGCATTCCCTCACATGTGAAAACGTTCATAAAGAATACTTGAGGTTCCACCCAAACAATTTCTCCACCAATTCCATGAAAACACCAAACATTTAGCTTAAGAGATCTTAGTTTTTTAAAACCATTTCATGAATTTAAATCCATTTAAAATAAATCATTCTCATATAAAAATCACATTTTCATTTTTAATAGTGCACATACATCAACCAAAACCAAGACAACACTCAAATTGCAACAAACTACAAGAGTGAGGGACTAGTAGTGATACATTAACCTGGCGACATGGTAGTGGGTCATGCCCCAAGTAAATTTCCACCACAAGGAGGAACTTAAATAGTGTAATCAGACTCCACATGGGTCACTAATCCATATAAAATCTTTATTTAACATCGTATTGCCTTTATTTTCACCCCTCAATCCAAAAAAAACCCAAATGAGACAAGGAATCAATTACTATACTACCCTGGGTGACTCGAGGTTCCGAAAGAGCAAGGGTTAAGGACATCCTTCTTGTACCTACCTCTCGTGTCTCAATAATCCTAATCTCTATCTACCAGACACCCCAAATAACAAGGGAATCCTCTTATACCATTTTTTCACGAACCAACCCGGGTCAATCCTAAACCAGTCACCCAAGACAGTTTGCAACATGGACAGAGTGGTGTTCCAGATCCCTAGAGGCTCGAAACTAGTTCCAAGAATCAAAATTTACTATT
The DNA here is from genome assembly GCA_963277665.1 of Viscum album. Taxonomy (NCBI): domain Eukaryota; kingdom Viridiplantae; phylum Streptophyta; class Magnoliopsida; order Santalales; family Viscaceae; genus Viscum; species Viscum album. Next base: position 89,044,480 of record OY728132.1, read on the forward strand.
GGGAATGATTTCGTCCATAAAATATTAAAAAATGACCAAGAAAAAATATAATAATAAAACTAAACTCAAGCAGCGGATGTTTAAAATAAATAAAACAACTCAACATACCTCCATTAGACCTACCAGGTCACCTCCCAACCAAAGGCTAACCTGGCACTAGTAATGAGCAATCAATCCACGAGAACCAGAGAAATGGGAGCCTGCAACTGAAATAGTAGAATAGGCTTGAGCAAAAAATGCTCACTAGGGACACCGAAAGTGAACCACAAAATCCATGAATTTTTCAATTCCAAAACAGACCAATAACACTAGATTAAACTACATTTATAAAAATAACGTTTTCATATATACAATAAATTTTGAAAACTAACACTCAAAATTTCATTTCCCTTATAATTCAAAAACAAGGAAATTAAATTATGAGGGGCTCACACAAACTTTTCCAAAATAGTTACTTTAAAATCCTTATTAAAACCGACCATGCATACAATGTTTTTCCATAAAAATGCCAAACCAAGTCAACAGGTATTCTTCCTCACACATAGCAAGGTCAATGGAACTAACAGTGCTCATATTAAATGATCACAAAAAACCTAGGAACTCAGAGGAAGAATATAACATACTATACAATTGACTCATCGTGATGGCATGCCAACTCTCAATGACATCACAATTCCAAAATGATCTGTGTTTCCCTACTTGGCCCAACTGAGGGTCCCAATCCCTTCATAGAGGAAAATACTTACTAAGGACCACTAGATAGTGTATAGTATAAACTATTACAACAATCGTTCTCATTAATCACCCTTGATATCCTATGTTTCCATTCTAGGTTCCCAAAGGGGTGTTCCACACATTCAAACAGGAAGACATACATATATAACCAAGAACATGACACAATCTGGCACCACCCTGACCACCTCATGATTAGACTCATGCCTTAAAATAAATATTCTCAAAAGGAGGCCCATATAGAGGACCCTCCTATCTCATGATCAAACTATGAGGAAAGAGAGCTAATCAAAGTGGGGTTTTCCAAACAACCATTTTGAAGATTACAACCTGGACTTTCGACATTTTAAAAAAAAATACTTTTATAAACAACTAGAACTATAAACCACATTAGTTCCAAATTTGTTTTACAATAACCGAAGAGGCGTCACAGTGAGAACATAGTGTGAAAACCAATTTGAAAGCACCTATCTTCATTTTTATTTCATGGAAATTAAACTCATAAAAATAAAAATATAGTTCGTAATGACAATAAACCATATGAAAGAGACAACTCGGATTCTCAACCAATGTTTGGTCTGAAAAACACAATAAAAATGCATGACATATTAAAACTCAATTTTAAAACCATACAGACCCCAAAACAACCTTCAAACGTGTTTCACACCCCTTTTTCATTTAGTGAACCATTAAAGGACTTTATAAAATCATTTTAAGTAACACCCCAAATCATTTATATCGATACACACCCAAATCCATATTGAAAGGCCAAACACATGCCAAATCTATTTTCAAAACAACAATCACCACATTTACATAAATATGGACAAACAGGTGTTTACACCATGAATTTACCGAAAAGTGTTCAATAACCATTTTAAGCTGAGTTGAAACACACAAAATCATATGAATGTGACAAACGGGCCCTTGAGTTTCGAACACATGCACACACCCCAAAATGTTTCTCAATTTCCAAAGGTTCCTCAATCATTTAAAACACACACTAAATCATTTCTATAAAAATCCATCAATTCATTAAAGTGATGACACCTTTATAAAATAAGAAAAACAATTTTTCAAAAATTATACAAACAACCCAAACAGTTTATAAACAGTTTTATCCCAAGATAATTATTTTATGATCAATTTTTATAAGAAGGGTAATCAAAGTATAAATAATTTTTTATAACAAACCCAAATAGTTTACTAGTAATCATGTAGTTTATTTAAAATTATATAATCAAATCAGATAGATTACACAAAATAGAAAATAATTATACAAACTACTTTTAGCAAAACCCAACTAACAAGAAAACTCTATAGCAGATTGTGCAATTATTTTGCAAATACTTGAATATAATATAATAATTATTTAAAAAATCACATGCATTAAATGGACTTATTAGAAATGGGAAAATGAGAATTCACCTACCTCAAATCGATTGTGGATGGAGAAAAACCTCAATAAAAGAATGACAACACCTCGCATACATCTCGCACACCCTTAAAAATAAGAAAAATGCATGAAACAAACATGAAATGTTAGGTTTTAATTAAACGCAAGAAAACTCCTAAAAAATGAAATAAAAAATCTTTGGAGATACAAATGAGGGAGGTGGTGGTTGTTTCCGGATTGTAGGGTGAGGGAAAAGAAGGCGTGGTTGCTGCTGGAGTGGCAGGAGAGGCTGGGGGCGGTGAGGTTGGAGGGGTGTGGAGCAAGGTAAGAAGGGGGTAGCCGGCTGGAGTGGGGGATACTGGAGGCAGCCTTGCTATGTCGGGTGGCCGAAGTGCCGGAGGGAGAGGTTCTATGACGGAGGTGAGGGCCCAGGGTGGAAGAGTGAGCTTGGGAGATTGAAGGGGTTGTTATGCCGGAGGCAAAGGCGGTTGGGCACGATGCAAGCGAGGAAAATTGCCACTGGGAGGGAATACGTAGGGCTGGGTGCGGCGGCCTACTAGGGCATGAGGGGGGAGGCATCATGATGTTGGGGCGAACAAAGACCGTAGTGTGGGAGCAGGGGAGTGAAGATGCAGGAATTGAATGAGGGTGAGGGGAGGGTAGCGAGGGGCGCCGAAGCAGTGATCAAGGATGAGAGGGAGCCCCATGGGTATGAGGAGAGGGGAAAGGGGGAAACCAGCTGTGGGTAGATTAGGGTTTCATTTTTTTTCTCATTTCATAATAATAATAATAATAATAATAATAATACAAGAAATATTAATAAATATAATAATAATAAAGATAATAATAATAAATGTTATTAGATCAAAAAAATAATAAAGATAATAAAAAATAAAATAATAAGAATAATAACACATCATTAATAATAACATTATTAATTACATAATAATAATATTATTATTACAATTTAAACATTTAACTCAATTTATTTACATAAATAATTCATTATATTAATCTTTAAATGTTTTTACGACACCAAGGCTAATCATGCGGCAACCGCCCACCAGGCAGTGACCACACACATGTCCAAAACCCACTAAAATTATTAAACGTCCAAAATTTTAAAACCAGGACACATCCCTGACCTTGGCACGAGGATCTGGAGCCAAGAAATAATAAAATAAAAATAAATCAAATCATCGGTGTGTGATAATGGAGTTGTGTACTAATGATTGGGTGAAGTCCCCATGACGTTCCCTGATAAGTTCTTGAAACATGTGTTGAATTATATGGAATGATATCATGGAACTCATAGAAAATCTAATGTAGTAACATTTTATTCAATAGTGTGTATGAAACGAAACACCAAGAGTTTAAGGAAATATTATATCCCATGAATTTATAATATATATAATATTTTCAATAAATTAAAAATAATTTATGTCATTCAATGCACGCGATACTTATTTAGTACGCAACATATGCAACAACAATGTTTCTTTAATGTCTTGCGTTACACGCAAGACAAAGTTTTTTAAAACAATAATATATTATTAAAGTTATATTATTTAATGTAATAAGTAATAAGATAGATCTTATAAATTGTATTAAATAAATTATGAAAATATATGGATTACACAAATATAAAACGAATTCATTAGTCACAAAATAATTAGAAATGAATATAAGAGCCAATTGAAGTTGAAATGAATATTTTATATAAAACAATCTTTATACTCAATATTTTTTACCATTATAAATTAAATTAATTACAATTAGTTAGTGATATTAATGTAATATATATATTATATATTCAATATATTATTTTATTCATCCAGTTTATTTGTTAATCATAAGATAAGAACAAACCTAATATTTTGCATAAAAACCAATTTTTTATTCAAGAACTTTTACCGCCTCTTAATGAAGAACCTATTTTAAATACAATTTTATGAAATTTTATAGATTATATATGTAAAAATAAACTTCATCATTGAATGAAAAACATTAAATTTTCTTTAGGTAGATTTTGTTTGAATTTTTATTCTGAATATCCATTTATTAATGAATAAAAGAAAATACAGAATTTTCGTTCAAAATTTCATTTTCATGAAACATATTTTAAATTGTTTTCAGTGTATAATTAGATAATATTTTTATCAATCAATCCAATTTAGGTCATTTAAATAAATATTACTTTGAAAACAACTGTAAAAACATAGATAACATTGGGATATTTTTTCATTAAAAACCTTCCTTGTTGTCCTGTTTCCAGGATTAAATTTAAATTTATATCTGCCCCAAATGTGATTGGAATTTGAAAAAATGTATTATATATTTAGAATCAAATTTTTTTATTGTTTATTCTCAATTAAATTTTGTTTTTGGTCAAAAAAATTAGTGAATGTAATTAAAATTAATTACAACGATTAAGGTGAAATTAAGCTTAAGAAAGGACTAAACCCTAAAATTAAGGATTAATATGACCTAAAAATTGTCAAAAATCACGTTTCTGGCCAGATTTAGAACCTATAATCACAAGGATATAATTTAGACTATTATTTACCCACATTTAATTAAAATATGTTTGTGGGGTTCCATTTTTCCAAAATATTACAAGAGTGCCACTTCTCATCCACTATAAAAAGGCATCCTCTCCTCCTACTTCCTCACACCTCTCAGGACCTTTTGGCTCAACCATAATCTTCAGAAATAAATCCTAATCATACCTAAATTAATAATATAAGACTCCCCTTTTGAATAAATCTATAAAATCAATACTTTTTATTAAAAACCAAAAGATGTTTCCTGATTAAAATGTAACATCTTTCCTTAATAAATTTAGCTTTATTTCCATTATCCAACCTGCCAACTCTTCATATTATATTATTGTATAAATGAAGTATCATAAATAAACTAGTATGTTCTTAGGCTAAGTTTCTAAACGAAAATTAAAAAAACCTCCATCTAATGGGAAATTAGTATATTGTTTCTGTTTAAGGCGAACTACAACCTCACAAAACGATGATTGTTCATTTTTTCCATTTCCACCTATGAAAGTGGTCATTATGATGGAAAATATATTTAAATATTTCATATATTATATTTATTATTTCTCTATGTTTATGTTTTTTTTATAACATATACACTTATACTTACCATTTTATATAAGTACGATAACAACATTAGTGGAAGTATGGACTACCGCCTCCTCAAAGTGATGTGAATCATTCACACTATACATAGAACATATAAAATAAGGTATTAATTAAACAAATACAACATAAAAAAACTCTATATTATATTCATGACATAATTACCTTTATATAATTAAAATATATATGTTATTTTCTTTATTACCATTTCACACACATAAAATGTGATAATGTAATTTGTGGTTGTGAAGACTACCACCTCCTCGACATGATGTGATTCGTTTTAATACACAATAATTATATATATAAATAATAATTATTAATGATTATTTTATTTATGGTATAATTATCATTATTTAATTATATTATTCTAATAACCTTATTTTTATAACGATCATTCAAAATTTAAAACGTTACTCATGCATACGTACGGCCTACCGTCTCCATAATTACAATGATGATTCATTTTTCCATAACCATATTTAATTATTGACTTTAAAATAATAATTTATGTTTAAATATGATAATTATTTCATGATTATTATTCTCTATATTCTATTTATTGATCAATTTGATTATAGTTTACCGAGCAAAGATGTTTCTGACACATTAACCAAAGTTGGCCAAAACCACGTACGTAAACCTAATTGTTTAAGTAGTTTTACAAAACATGTTAGTTAGTAAAATAAATTTAATTATAAACATGAAAATTTTTCTCATTTAATTATATAAATAACATATGATTCTTATTCATTAATGTAAATACAAATGATATAGATCATTCACAAGGTAAGGGATTTTCATCTACATCTTTAATCTATGAGGTATATACTATATTCAACACTTAATTATTTATATCACGTATCTACTGACAATTTTGATATACTATGTCATGAATTATTACATCTTCATGGAATTTAAATGTTTCATTTTCTGATTATTACATTCGAGTCTTTCAATTCATATGTAAGGTATTTCAATATCACTTTTTAAATTTGTGAGATAAATGTTATATGCACCACTAAATTTGTGTTGTGTATCCACTATCCATTTTGATACAATATCTGATGAATTATTTTATCATAAAGTTATTTAAATTTTAAATTTTATTATTATTACTTTTTTTCTTTAATTTAATGTGTAAGGGACATAGTCTCAATTTACGTTCCATTGACAATTATTTATTGTAATTCACCAAATTTTTTATGGTGTATTATATTAAAATTTTACATGGTATATCATAAATACCCTTAATATCATGATAATATAACATTCATTTTGTTTTATTCTTTGTTGATGATTATTATTTAAAATTATTCAATGTGGTATGAGACACTTTATAATGTTTAATGATTATTTTCCTAAAGAATAATTTTCTTGTTAATTCATTTCCATTAAAGGAAATTGTATAAATATTGTTTAATATAAACATTAGTTTTATTCTCTTCTAGTAATTCATGAACATTTTTATAAATTAGTACAATTTTCCACTCTTTGGTACTCAAGGTCTTTTAGAAAATGTTTTTAAGAAAACCTAACTTCATTCCTCTCTTTAGTAGGAGAACCTATTTTCTTATAAAGCCCAATTTTTTTAAAACTCTATCAATTTTTTTTAAAATGATATGGTAAAGACAATTAACTCCCTTTTTTCTTTTAGCCATGTTTTCAATTTAATCTTCTTGCCTCTTTATAAAAAAGTAAATTTTCAAACCTTTTTTACTACACAAAATGAGTGTTCTTTTTAACTCACATGACAAGGATATATTTATCCCCCATCATTCCTTTGAAGCTTAATTTTCCTGTTTAAATGGATAATTTTTAATGATTTATTTTTGAAATTGATTTTCATAGTTTCATTTCAAAAAATATTTCCCAAAAAATTGATATTTTCCGAAATATTGTTTTTAAAAGATCTTCTTATAATATATCTATTCATCTTAAAAAACAACCCTTTATTTTAATCAACTTTGATATGTTTTTTGATACCATTTTTAATATTCCTCTGGACGGATTATGATTGATTTGGAAAAGGATAATATTAAAATTCACATCCTCTATTGCTTTTAGTCTCCTTTATAAATGAAATTTCCTATCATTATTGAACATCGAATTTCTCCAAATTTTCCAAAACATATACCATAGATATGTTCATTTCCTAAACAAAATACCATTTTTCTTATATGGATTACGTTATTCTTGTTTGATTATTTGGGGAAATATTTATAAATAGATGTACTTTATTTAATATGAATATTTGATTGGGCATATTTTTAATTGATATGAAGAACACTTTGGAAATACAATACATGGGATATGGTCTGTTTAAGGAAAGACCTATGGGTATGGGAATGGTTAATGAAATACCATTGATGTATTAGTAGTATCATGGGATGAGTTAGTTGGATAACCACTTTATATGGGTTTTAAACAATAAGATAAACTATATTGTGAAACGTATTGAGGGTACTAGTTCCATGTACCTAAGAAAAATATCATCAATAATTAATCACTTCCTTCATTTGGTTTAATTTATTATTCATTCATGATATTTTGTGTCGATATATCTATGGATGTAATTAATTATCAGTAAATTGATTAAATAACATTTTTGTTGTTTCATACCTTGAAATATTTATTTTTCAATATGTATTTATTTTTGTGGCATGCATTTCAGTAACATGAAAATTATAACAGACACTCTGGGGAAGCCCACATTGTCAATACCCCCAATTTTCATAATACACTAGGTTCTCACATCCCTTAGTAAAATAATAGTGCACAAAAAACATCCCACAGCCAAAGTAATCTCATCTAATACATGGACATGTATCTACAATGCATATCACAATCATGTCATATAATATCAACTCCATCCTAACAACACTAGGAATGGAAACAAAATGGCCTAACAGACAGTTCTAGACCCAACGACCAATATCAACGAAGTACATGAAAACACATCCATAAATAGGGTAATAAACCAAAATCATAACCAAAACCCTTTCTCAAGAAAATGAAACATAGAAATAAGCAAACAAGGCTAAATATCCAGAACACGCAATAACATAATCTAGGGTTTTCAGAACTTTTTTACATATAATCCAATGACAACTAATGAGAGGCACAGACCACCAACCTCGATTTTGTAAGATTGATATAGTTAAACCTTATCAATTGAATCAAGCTAGAACTTCGTAGATCTAAAAAACATCAAAAAACTGTCAACCTTAAATATCTCACAAAAGAAGAGAAATTATGATGACAGGTTCTATAAGAAGGAAGACCTTGTCAAGGGGATTCCAATGCAACGAACGATGTTTGATTCATAGAATGGATGATAGATCGGTGGCTCAGAGAATAATTGTCACTCTCGGTCACTCTTGGATGAGACAATGTCTGAAAAAGATAATTCTTAGTGATTAGACGTGACCCCTGTCTTACCTATTAATAAATTAAATGTACATGACTAATTCACTTAATGTATATGTCATGTACATTCCACAACTGGACCCTCTTTAGGTGGTTCCATGTCACCTCACACGGCCATTTACTTGGATATTACACATCCAATACATGGCTACACGCGGCAACCATGTACACGACATGTACTCATAAGTACATGATGTGTAATTTTGAATTTTCCAAAACATCCATTTTCTAAAAAACACCCAAAAACAATATCCATACCTGAAAAGAAGATTTGAGTTCTTTCAAAAAATCCCCCCTTAAATAAAATCTTCCTTGAATTTCCCCGAAAAGGTTGCATAAAAGAATCCTTGAATTTCTCTGGAAGCTGCAATTAAACATCAGTCTCCCTCTCCCAAGTATCATCGTGTACATGCCTGTGCTTCCACAACTACCATACTAGAAGAAAAGATAGAAAATAGAGAACCTTCACGCTATGATAAAAAATCCAGATAGGATTCCTCTTGAAAGATGCATCCACCTAAAACTCAACCTCTTGTGGTTAAAAAACATGGGAAAATGATAAGAAGTAAAATTGTAGTAGATAAATGTGGAAGGAATCATTCATAGTATGGTACCTCTCTGGTAACTGAAATTGATTGGAAACCAGACTGACCCTATCTAGAACCTCAAATGGACCAATGTATCTTAGTAAATGATTTACCTATTTTCTAATCCCTTTATGTCCTAACCATGGTGTGACATGTAGGAAAACTTGATCTCCAACCTCGAAATCTAGAGGTCATCTCCGTCTATCAGCATAAGACTTCTGTCATGATAGTGCAGTAGTTATCCTCTTCTAAATCAACTCCAGTAGCTCTGTAGTCTCCTGGACAAGATGAGGCCCCAACATAGCTACCTCTCTATATTCCGGTCAATATAGGGATGATCAGCATGGCCTACCATACAAATCCTCATAAGGTTCCATCAGAATAGTCACATGAAAACGATTATTGTAACAAAAATCCACCAGAGGTATGATCTTAAAATAGGAACCCTCAAAATCTCAGACACATTCTCAAAGAATGTCCTCCATCACATGAATCATATGCTTGGACTGAACATCTATCTGGGGAAGGTAAGGTTTACTCAGAAGTACCAATTCAGACAAATCCCTCTGTAGTCCCTGTGAGACTCGAGAAGTAAAATGGGCGTCCCATTATGAAATGACGGAGTGTGGAACCCCATTTAAATATACTATATCTTTAATGTATAAGCTTCAAAGATAATCAACAATTAAGGTATCCTTGATTGGTAAAAAGTGTTCCACATTCATGATTCTATCAATGACAATCCAAAATACGTCATTTTCTAGAGGTGATCTTGGTAACCTTGTCATCAAATCTACCAATACATCATTCCTCATCTACTCGAAAATGGGTACCTACTGTAAAAGCCTCATAGGTCACAAATTCTCCACCTTCAACCGCTGAAAAGTGGAACACCTCATAACAAAAATAGCAAAAAATCTCTTTATACATTCCACCAATAGTGATGGTGTAAATCTTGATGCATCTTGGTGATGCCAGGATGAACTTCAAAAAATGAGGAATGAAAATCCCACGTCAACTCCTCATGTATGTTTGTTAACACCCATACGTGTACATAGAAGTGAAATATGTCATCCTTTACTATGGTCCATCCAGGAATAGGGTCCACTCTGGACCCACACTATCCTAGAACTAGGTATTTTAAGATATATAGATGCCTCATACGCACCATATCAATTAGAGTAGAGGTAATAGCTACAAAATAATGAAATGCCTGCGACTGTCTGCCGTGCACCTCCAAATGAATCTCAAAGAATATAGCCATAAGTTTCCACTCATTGCTGGCCACTAGAACTGCCTATATCTGAGTCCTTCTGGTCAATGAATCAGCCTCTGTGTTGCCTTTTATAGGCATGTTGGGATGCTCAAAATCAAAGGACTAATGGGACTCAACCCACCTTCTCTATCTCAAGTATTGGTCACACTAGGTAAATATATACATGAGACATTTTTTGTCAGTGTATAACACAAAATGATATCATAGAAGGTAATGTATCCAACAGTTCAAGGAACGAACAAATGTAGACAACTTGAGATCATGCATCAGATAATTCTCTCATGTGGCCTCAACTACCGAGACCCGTATGCAATGACTCCTTCCCCCTCGATATGAAATTCTCCCAGCCCGATACCTGATGCATCATAGTAAACAATGTAACTCTTTATCTGCTCTGGATTAACTGTTATCTATGCCGAAGTGAACATCCCTTTTAGCTCCTAATAGGATAAATCGCAAGAATTTTTTGCAGGTACTTCACAGTTTTCTTAGTTAGTCCTATTAGTGGCTCTGCTTAGCATGCGAATCCTATATAAAATGAATTTAGTAACCAGGAAGCCCTTGGAAACATTGTACCTCAGAGAAGCTCTTTGGGTGCTCCCAGGGAACTATTTATCTCACATTCTCTGGGTCTATGGATACTCATGTCTCTAAGATAACATGACCCAAGAAGTTAGTTTGGTCTGCCCAAAAATGAAATTTTGAGAGTGTAGCATATAACTGATGCCCTCATTGTGTATTCGAAATGATCTCAAGATGGGTAGCATGGTCCTATTGAGTGTGAGATCACACCAAGATAACTTTCACAAAAACCACCACAAATGACTCTAAATATTGATGGAACATTCAGTTAATCAGTTCCATAAAAACTTTAGGCGTGCTTGTGAGACATAACACTATAACAACATACTTGTATAGACCATACCTGCTCCGAAAGGCAATAAGTGGTATATCTAATGGTATAATGGTCAACTGAAGGTAACTAGATCCCATGTCAATATTTGAGAACACCCAGGCTCCTCGAAGCTGATCAAAGAGATATGAAATCCTCAGCAAGGGATATCAATTCTTGACCATCATATGGTTCAGCTTTGGATAATTCACACAGATTCTGAGGGTGCCATCCTCTTTCTTCGAAAATAGGATAGGTGAACCCCAAGGATAAGTACCAGGTCAGATGAAACCCATTGCACGTATCTTCTATTGTATCCATCCTATGAAGAGGAATAGACACTGGTACTACTCCCAACACAATATCAGTAGAGAAATATACCTCTTTCTCTAGAGGTAAACCTGAAAAGTTGTCTGGAAAGACATTCCTAAAATAGTTAACCACTAGAGGAAAGTCTATCTGTAAGGTCACTTGGACATCTAGATACAAACTAGTAATCTATGATATAGTTACTCTCAACCTGTGATGCTCTGGTCCATCTCTGCCCTCTTGGACATCTCATTCTCCCTTATGTAGAAACAATCCACCCTTAGGTGATGTAAAACTCACCCTACAACGATAGAAATTGACAATGTCTTGAAAGGGAACTAATCAGTCTATTCCGATAATGACATCATAAACCATCATCTCTATGACATAAATGTCCCCTAAGAAGTGACCCACACCAACCTCATGAGGGAAATCCTTGAATTGATGTAGATCCCAAGTATCATCACAACATGAACATATATAAATCTATGGGAAGCTACTGTATCTAAAAGATCATAATCTATTACACAATAAACCAAAATCATAACTCTAACTTTAGAGGGTGTGGGATCCTTCCCTTACTGGGTCTGCTCCAATTCAAAAGCCCGACCTACGCCGTGGCCCTGTGAAGCTGTCTATGATCCCTGAGATGATCCATATTATGTATTTATAAAACAATGTGTCTGACCACTATAGCCACAACCTCCACCTCAGCCTGAATGGCTGGATGAACTTCAGTTCTTTGACTGATGATAAATAGGTGGACGCGCTCTAGAATGTTGAGTCATAGAAGAACATCTATCACCAGCTGCTGGTGTGAAAAAATGATAGCAACACTTAAGATGACCCATATTTACACAATATCGGTACTCAACTGGGTCTGTTGGGAATTGTGGCCTCGTATTCCCACTCATACCGCACTGTTATCATACCACCTAGCTACTTGAAGGAGTTTCCAACCTACTTCGATCTCTTCACGTAGACTCCCTTTGGCGCTTCCTGTTATTAGTCAAAAGGGTAAAGGCTCTGGATACTAAATCGCCCTATCCTAGTGCTCTAGAATCCCTCTGATTGTGCTCAGTGATCAGATCCTAGTTGACTATAGATTTTATGAATGTCAAACTCAAGATGTTCTCCTAGATCATATTTTATGCCTGACACCATCCTCAATCATTCTCACCAGAAATAACTCATCACACCCTAGAATGGGTGTGATGCACTGTAGCTCTATGAAGAAATTAGAATAATCCATGACTAAGAGAGTACCCTTCTCCAAACTCATGAAGTCTCAGGCTCGGTCGGCCCTCAAAGTCTATAGGTAAATGTAGTAATAGAAGGTCCACTAGAAATCATCCCAAGCAATAACCTGCTAGAGTCCCACCTGTGATATGAAATCCAACCCTCTCCTTTCGGAATCCTGTAGTATGTATATACCATACCTCACTCTATTCTCTGTATGTGTCTAGATATGATTAAAGATAGATATCATAACTTCTAACCATGACTCTGCAGCCTATGGTCCTCCATCCTCTGAGAAAGTGGGAGGACGTTGCTACTAAAAACCCAACGTCAACTCTGAAATATATAGGAAAGGATTCAGTGCTCCCTATAAGGTTTGTATAAACCTCATGAATCCTTCTCGAAACTATGAATTGGAACCTATATCCATATTGATGGTTGGTGCTACGATAGGCACGATGGGAGGATCTACCGGTATTCCTTTATCAAACATGTCTGGTGTCAGATCATTTCCCTGCATCTAGTGTACAAGAAGAGGACTTCTCAGTTGCATGACTCTACAGTGTCAAGTGCACACCTTTGTACATGACTATTAGGGGTTGAAACTAATAATTATAGGAATGAAACTTGATAAAGAAAAAAATTCTGGTTTTTCAAAACATGGATACACAGCTTGTATGACACCTACATGGCATGTTCCCTGGAGCCTTTACATTGATGTTAACTTCTACCATCACTGGTTATATAACACCCCATACACACAGAATGTTAACCTTTGAAACAATGGGTACTTGGATCTTCTTACCAACCGGTGTCTTTTGTCACATGGCTGGATACATGGTCTATACAATACGATGTGTTTTTCCTAGACACGGTGTGTACCACTTATGTTTTAACCACCCATGTCATTAGTCACACTCTTGGATACATGATCCTTACAACATGGCATGTACATGAGGTACACGATATGTGAGACCAAAAATTTCCCAACCTCATGTCTCTACCCACACATCCATTAAAACGGTTAAGGACTACACGGTGTGTACATGCAATACCCGACATGTACTAAAGAAAAGACGTTCCTTCCCAAACAGAATGTTGCATGGCGTGTATTTATCATAACACACCGTGTATTCATGGAATTTTTTGGATAATAATATTTAGAAGATACTCTGGAACCCAATAAAAACAATGAAACAAACATTATAGTTCCATATTTTGATCTATGGGTACCCATACTCCCTGAAAATCAATGATTGACATCAAATTCATGTCATATCATAATATAATTCAGTTAAAGATCAATATGATCCCCCAAATTATGAACCATGAGGGCCCATAACACTTTAGGGACCAAAGGTTGGTGACCATTCATATGTATATTTAAATATTATAAATAACCTATCAAATAGAAGGTATTATATGATGTCATCTATCAAAAGAACATGTATACCTAGCACAACATCTATCACTACAAAATGAAATTAGGAATGCACCCTAAATGGAATGATTAGAATGAATGACATGTAATCTCTAGACAGTACATATATGATGTAGGAAATGGAATACCCTCAACTCATTGGGTTGAAACTGAAATAGAACCTCAATAATATCAACAATAACAACCCAAATCTTCCGAATCACCCAACGGTGAAATCAAATCTTCTGTAATAATTTAAAAACAAGAAAAAAAATTCAATATTCGAAGCATATTGGCTTTTACATGTATATGGGTTAGCTACTCCCAGGAAAAACTTATTTCCAACTACCTAATCTTTATTATCACTCTATATGGGCTCCAAAAAGTAAGTCAAAGAAGAAAAGAATTCCTTTGATACCACTTTTTAATGTCTCGATTTCGAGTGCCACCCAAAGGATCTCTGTACCTGCTTGGTCACAAGGACTCTAGACCATTTCCACAAATTCCAGAGGCTTCTAACAAGCATTGAGGGCCTTGTGTGTTATAGTGGAAAGACTATTCCCCAATTGGAAGAATAGCATAGAGATATAACAAAAATTTTCAAAAGCGGAAATAGTAATACCATACATACAGTAAAAAGTGGGAGACTGAAAGTAAACAACCAACTATTTCCAAAATATAAATGATCCATGACTCACATGTCTAGTAATGTAAAAAAACAAATCATAATGCTGTAAATACAGTGCTAAACCAAAGAAAGAAGAAAACGAGAAAACTCTAACAGTATCGCAAGCCTCATGTTGGTCCCATGCTCTACAGATCCACAATAATCAAGTACCCGATGACGAAGGGAAATTTAACTTATCTATAAATGCAACCATATAATCTATTTGGTCCCAAAATCATGACCCAAACAGGGTGTGAGAAGAATCCTTGTAGAAAACCACCCAAAGATCTATGCCTAACTATCAATGAATAAATATAGAAAGTAATATGCAAAATGAAGCAATAAACAAGGAAGTACTCGAAAGTAAAAAATCATAAAATTTCATCTTCATTAATTTAAATTCATTAATAATTAAATAAATAATTCAAAAGAAATCCTCTTGTAAAGTTCTCATAGTCTAACCCCTCTGGTTTCATCAGGACAAATACTCTCTGAAGAAACACTCACAGTCTATTCCCTTTATGGTCTTTTAACGATAACTATAGACTCTTTCAAGAAGCACTCAACATCAATTCCACCTATGGTATCATAACAGTATACTATATAAACATTGAGTTATCCCTCAAAATCAACCCCCCATGGTATCACAATGTGAAAAGTATAACAGAAACTCTAGGGAAGCCCCCAACATCAATTCCCCCAATAGTCTAACTACAATAGGTTTTCACTTCCCTAGGTAGTACATTCGTGCACAAATGATATCCAACAACCAAAGTAATATCACCTACAAAAAGGATAAGTAGCTTTAATGTATATCACCAGCATTTAATATAATATCAAATACATACTAATAACATTAGTCATGGAAACAAAACAACCGAACATGTGGTTCTAGACCCAATATCCTATTTAAAAAAGCATGGGAAAACAAATCCATAAACAAGGAAACAAACCTAAATCCTAACCAAACCCATTTCTTAATAAAACAAAGCATTTCCAAAATTAAACAAAGTTAAATCTCCAAAACACTCAACACCCTAAACTTGGTTATTTGGCACATTTTTCACATATAATCCTAAGATAACTACAGAAAGGCACAAACCACCTACCCTGAAGTTTTAAGAATGATATAGTTGAACCTATGTCTTTAAATCAACCTAGAACATCCTAGATCTACAAAAACATAAATACTTGATGAACCTAGAATATCTCAAGATAGAAAAGAAATCTGGAGGATAGGTTCTAGAAGATGGAAGAACTCCATAAGGGGATTCCAACTCAACAGATGGTGTTTGATTTGGAGAACAGATGAAAGATTTGCAGATTAGAGAATAATTGTCACTATCGGTCACTCCTGGTTGAGGTGAAGATAGAAGAAGACGGTTCTGCGGATTAGATGCGACCCCGGTCCAACGTATCAAAAAAAATTACACATCAAGTGTATTTAATGTACATTTCGTTTACATTCCTTAACTGTCCCCCACTTAGGCGGTCACAGGTCACCTCACACATACATGTACTCAGCCATTACACGTCCAGTACATAGCTACACACGGAAACTGGGTATAAAATGTGTACTCCTAAGTACATGGAATGTAATTATGAATTTTCAAAAAAATCCCTATTTCAAAAAGACACATGAAAACAAGATCCATACCTGAAAAGAATATCTGTGTTCATAAACACTACAAGACCTTTTTATTTATAATTCAACTTATAGTCTTCAAGATGATGATTTGATGTTATTTGAAATCATCATAACTGTACATAATTAAGTAGAACAAGAATAAAATACAATGATTTTTATTCTGGAGTGGATGATCAGTGTTCCTCACTCCACATCATTTTAGGAACTCACTATAATAGTTATGATATAATAGGATTTCCTTTGTCTCATTGTCCATGGAAGATTATTATTACTATCACTATTGTAATCCCATGGATATGGGAATTTATTTCAATAATACCCATGTTACCCACATCCATGTAATTGAATTAATAATTGTACCTCAAAAATAAATCAAATTCCATTCATTGGGTCCCATGATCTCTTCATTTTATATCAGTATGCAGTTTCTCTATTCCCTACTTTTCTACACAAAAAACATCACCCATATCCTTTGAGACATTTTTTTTGAGTAATCCTTCCTATAGTTTTTAAACATTGGAAATATGAAATTATTTATTTCAT
Organism: Viscum album; assembly: GCA_963277665.1. NCBI lineage: Eukaryota > Viridiplantae > Streptophyta > Magnoliopsida > Santalales > Viscaceae > Viscum > Viscum album. The sequence continues at coordinate 89,061,773 of OY728132.1, forward strand.
TATTATTTCTACCTGCACATCCAAGAGTCACCATCATTATTTTATGTGGTGTGTTTGGGAATCATACTATATTCATATTGTTAATCATTATTTTTAATATCATGTTTGGAATAATCATAAGGATCATCACAAATGTTATTATCTATATGTTTTTTTGTCTATAAAGTATATTCGTTGTCCATGGAACATATATCTAATATGATTCCTTTGATCCTCAATCATTATAAAAAAAAGGAGTTAACCAAAATGATGAACAGTTAACAGTATAACAAAAATCTTTTAATATTACTACTTGGATAATTCAACCAAAAAAATGAATTTCACTTTTTGACTATCATATTTTCCATTTTTTATTGATAAATAACTAGTGGTTCATTTTAGTTTTCTTTTATTTGAGTTATCCCACACATCATATCCAAATTACGTATCACAATAAATCCTTAATAATTGCTCATAATGAGAATGTGACTAACCAAATAATATTTCTAAGGAGTTTCTAGCCCGGTCTGCATTCCCAAAAGCAGTCATTGTATCCCCATTTAATATCATGTCAATACTCAATGAGAATTTTCAGGGTGTTCACCCATAGGTTCTTACATTCCCCAACCACATATGCATTCATGTAACAAAACATCGATGTAATATAAATTTTATACATAAAAATAAAATTTTCCTTATTAAATAAAATTTAATTACTTAGTAAAAATATAAAATCCATTATATTAAATAAAATTAATAATTTTATAAAAATAAAAATTATAATTTTATGAAAAATAAAATTTAATAATGGAACATTCAACATGTAAGACCCTGTATTTGGAAAATGTTCATTTTAATTATAAATGTTATTTTTATTACAATATTATAATTGATGTTTATTTCTATGAAATTAATAGGTTAATTTTTTACCAAATAAGAGAAACATGGATTTAAAATAGAAATGAAATTTCTAATTATGGATACATAATTAAAAGATTCATACCCCACATAGATTTTCTACTGTAAAATATACAAAATTTCCAAAAACATTTTTCTTAGGTTTTATAAATTAAAAAAATTATTTTTAATTATTTTTGGTTTACATCATAAATGTATATTTTTTATATCTAAAATGTTTCAAATCATTTCAATTCTTTATTCTATTATGATGATGTCATATTGTGATAGTGTACACAAACTCGTTATTTTCACTATTCTATGAAAAGGTATTATTTTTTGAAAAATTAAAAAAATAATCCTTGAATAATTTTTATATTGTGATTTTAACAATTAAATAAATTTTATCAAATTAAAATAAAAAAATAAAAAAATTCAGTTTTTGTACAAAATATATGAAATATAATGAAAAATTTATTTTAAAAATAAATTTGAATTTTATGTGTTTTTAATATAATCTCATAACAATTTCCAAATTAAATAATTTTCATATATTTTCTCATTTAAGAAGAAAATTTAAATTGTGTAATTTAATTTTTTTATGGTAAGATATGTATCATTTTATAAATAGTTATTTGAGAATGTTAAGTCCTTTTTAATATTAAATCATTTTAATTATTTTTACACTAAATGTATGCATTTTTTAATTAATATAATTGTATGTAGTTGAGATTTTATTATTCAAATAATTAATTAATATTATTCATATGATATGCCATGGATCATTTTTGTTCTGTGTATCATGTGAAATAATCCATTAGAATAGTGTTTATGTAAAGGAAAATATATTGTAAAATCGTAGAGAGTTATAACCATAATTGAAACATTTATTATAAAATTATTAATAAGATGAATGTGGGACTTGAATCAATCCTTGAAAACAATTGATTATATTCATACTAAAAAAATTTAAATTAAGGGAAAAACCATCATGTTGTAGAATATCGTGGAAGATTGAGCACATTTGTGCTTTAGAATAATATAATCCAAACTATGAAATTGTGAGATATATTGCCTATAATCATATATAGAATAAGTATAATGAAGCATTATGCTTATTACCTTATTTCTATGAGTGACTATGTATACCATCCATACTATATATAAGGGAAACCATAGTTTTTTATATATTTTCTTCATAAGGGGTTCCCCAAATATAGTATTCTATTAAGATGGCATAATATCAATCACTTTGTTGTAGCGTACTAGTTCGGTGGTTGGAAAATAGGTTCAAGGTCGTTACCTTTCATATAATTATTTTTATATTAATATGAATGATGTGTATGTGGGATAATAAACATGATACATCTTGGATGAAATCCTCCATCGGGAGGCGAACCTCATCAATATACTATCACATTCTCTTCTCTTTGTTCAATATTTTATATCTACATAACTAATAGTGAATGGAGATATAGAATTCCTGAGGGAATCAATCATTGAACAAGTCAAGTGGTGAAAAATGAAAAAAAAATTGGTTTAAAAGTATTCCAATATTTATTACCTCCCCACCCCCTTGGTGTTGGACACATCGTTATATGATATTATCAATTTCTATCAAAGAATCAGGTGATTCCACTATTAGATTATCTAATTTAAAAAGTTATAAGATTTTAGTTTCTATTTGAAAAGGCTATTTAAAGTAAATATTATAACAATCCCATTAATTCCCTAATAATGTAACCATGGAAGATATTCCTTCAAACACAATGATGAATATGAATAAAAGAGAAAGAAATATAAAAATAAATCCCCTATTTAGAAGATAATAGAAAATTTTACCTCTTCCAATTAATGAAAATCTATTTAAAATTAATACTAATATCACTGTTGGAAACATGTCTCTAAAAGTAACCTATATTGAGAATCCAACCCTCTTATGTAATGTTGAAGAAAAATAGGGTTAACCATGAATAAATCCTTATGAACAACGAATGGGTATGGTGGAATAATATCTAGTTGTGTATTATAATACCCAAGAAATAAAAAACATGTACTCCCCATAGAATCATCTATTACAAAAGTTATTGGGGTAATATAAATATCATGTAAAGAGTATGATTTTCATGAGAAAAGTATAGGTGGGGAAAATTACATATCCATAGAAACCTGTGATGAAGCATTTGATAATTAAAGTTGTTATATGAAATATAATATATATAATATTCTCATATATATATTCACTTTTATTTTTGGATCTATCAAATGAATGCAGTAGGAGATTACCTAGATTAATGATGAGAACAAATGTTTGTATTATTTTCTAGAAGAAAGGTTATTGACTTTTATATAACTCATGAAATGGGTAGTAGCCTTAAATATTATAAATATGAAGATTGATTAATTATTCTTTAGTATTTTTAAATTAATTTCTCTTTAAATTTCATGAGAGAGAAGGATCTTAGAAAGAGATTGATGAAAATATCCATTTATTTGAAGAAGTAACCACTATTAAGAATGATTAACTAGACATCAAGGGAAAATTATTAAAGGGACATACCATCTAATAGAAGAAAGGAGAAAATAATATGAATTTCAAGATAAATTTATAAAAATGGAATGTAAAGAAAAAAATTATGACAACATGTATTGATAAAGGAAATATCAATATTATTTCCATAGATTATGAAGCTAAATTAAAAAATCCATTAAATTTCACGCCATGCCATCTCATGAAAGGAGATATCATTATAATTTTTTTTAAAGGATTAATGTTATGAAATCACACTATCCAATTGAAAAAAACAACACAATATCATCTATGAATAATTATAGAGAAGTTTTAGAGAAAAAGTGATCATCCACATCATAAACTTTTAATTCTGTTCATTCTAATTTCATTCATAGTGCATGTTCAAATATAAAATATATTTCAATATAGATGAGGAAATGTATTAAGGCTCCCAAAAATATATCCGAGGATGTTAGAATCAATCTTATGAGAATATTTTCCCCATTTAAATCCCAAACAATACAAAAAACGTTATAAAAACAACATGTGTATAATCATTTACTACCACCAGCTCAAAAGAGGAAACCAAGGATTGTCGACCACTATTATTTGGTGAATCAGATTTGGATACATGGATTCCAAATATTGGAACAATATGATAACCCATGAAAGTATAAAAGAACATGAATCAATAGACAATAAACATGGAATGGATCATTTCTCATAGAATAATTATTTTTTCAATCAAACATGTTTAAAATCATTGGAGATCTCTATGAAGTTTTAAACCAAGCTTTTCACAAGAGTGATATATGCATAATTAATTAATCACGTATTGTGTCAAAAATAAATAGATAATGTATACCATATATGTTCATAAATTATTTAAATAAATAATTAGTAATAAATTCAATGAAACATTTTGAATAAAATCCTCCTATGATGATACCAATGATGAAAGGTTCATTATCAATATGCTACAGGAAATTTATACGATTTTACCAAACCAAACATAAAATGTATAAGAAGAATTACACACTTTGGAGATCCATTTTAATCTTTTTAGGATAAGAGGGACATACCATGGACATAGGTAAATAATAAATGGATTTATCATTATAAATATGATTACCAGGAAAAAATGAAACATCTGTAAGAAATAATTAAATAATGTCATTTTAAATAAATCTCTTGAGAAACTATTGGGGAGATCCAATAATTATGTACACATTCCTAAATATTGGTCAGAGGTCAAGCAAGATGATTTAGAAAAATTAAGACAAATGTAATCAAAATAGAAAGAAATACCCAAAGGGAATTAAATGATTCCACATGAAGAATAAAAGAATTTTACTGAGAGGTTATTGTTGGATGGTAGCCTAGGATCTTACAGGGATCAATTTAGGTGTTAAAAGAAATATTAAATTAATTCATTGTATTATATCAGAATCAGACTAGCCCCAGAATAAATCATAAAGAACATGAATATTTTACCAAGTGATGCGTGTGACTTGATGGATCATGTTTAAATGATGATACTACACAATAATATGATTAAATATTCATTCTACCAAATAATATATAGAGATAAATAATTTCATGACTGAAGATTTCATCTTGGTATAGAGATAAAAAGGGGAGAGTTACATGTTTGATAACAAATTCTCATCAATTTTTTTATAACTAAGGAGAAAAGGAGGTTAACCCTTATTGTCGTATAATTTGGGTGGTATTTTTGTGTGTACATTGTAGAAAATTAATGTTGATGATACTTTTAAAATGGATATTCTATTAATTAATGTTATATATAATGACTACTTCAAATATGAATGTGTCACAATCATGGTATTATTTGCCTAAAATAATTACCAATAACATGTGATTAAAATATCTACCTCGATGAAGTGGAGATAGAGATCATACCGTATGGGGGATTTTACCATAAGAAGATTTTGGAACTATAATATCTCATGCTATTATGAATTTTTTGGAATATTCTTAACAAACATTCATTGAGAAGGTATAACATCCTATTCTCTAGTACTTATTTCTAAATAATTGATAATGATAAAAAATAGGAGAAATTAATTTTAATCTATGAAAAGATGTTAATGAAATTTGGAGTGATCTAGTGTAGTACAGAGAATAGAAAAACAATTAAACTATGTTTTGAATGTTTAAATTTTTATGTAGATATTAGTTCGGTATTTTAAGATGAAATTCATATAAAAAATATCAATTAATTTTTTGTAGAATTTTTATCATTAAAATATTTATTCATCCCATGAAGAATATAATTTAAAAATGATATGAGTTTGTATCATTTTTTTATTCAATTTATAACTACTATGTATAAACTATCCTATCATGTTTCGTACATTGATGTAGCATCAAGTAGACTTATGTAGGAACTATTAATGTTATATTATTGAAAATTAAGTGATACAACCACTTTACTAGGATTTGTAATTATTTTCAACAATGGGGAGAATAGAAAATGATAAATAAGAATAAAATGTATATATCCATATATACATTCATTTTTCTAGGAGGAATTGAAAAAAACATCATTGGAAATATAAGATGAAAATAGGATAAAGAGGAATGAAATAAATCCATCCATATTGAAATTATATTTTCTATGTGGTTTTGACAACAAATACAGTGGGGTTGATGAACCTACTTTTCATTTATATATATATTTTTTCAATAAGGAAAGAAGGTATTTAGGAATGGCACTTGATAAAAATATGAGTATAGGGAGTTTCATTGATGATTTCTATGAGTTTTCAAGAATATCTACGAGGAGTTAGAAAAATTAGAAGGATGTTTGACATTCCACTGAATGATTAAGAGAATCATTGTGTTCCCAAGAATGATGGATTATATTCATCAATTGTGAAGAATAGTGAGGCATATTGAAAAAACTTTACAAGATGATATCAAAACAAATTATGTGGTAAAGACATGAAATTATTGTTTGACTTATAAATTAATGGGGTGATATTTTTATATATATTTAATATTATCTTTAAGTATTTGAAAAATATATAAATTTTGGGAGAGATCATCTAAAGGGCGTGATGAAAATGTACTGATTTTCCTTGATCAATTTTGAAATTAATAGTATTTTAATATGGTTAAACCAAGAATTTCACAATATTCATAGAGACAACTTTAGAACTATGATAAGATAGTCCAAGATACGTTAATGGTAATTTTGGTAATCAATGAGTTTTATAAATATATATGGAATCCCGCCATTTTATAACATAAACTTTCATTACATTACACAAAACTGAGGATCGTTAAGGTTTAGTGTCTTGGAAACAAGGATCATAGTACATAAAAAAACATAAAAACATTCTTCTTAAACACTTGAAAGGCTTCTCCTTTAGTTCATCCTATGTTCATTATGCACCTCATAACCTGGGGACATACATCAAAAGAAAGGGTGAGCAGAAGGCCCAGTAAGGGAAACAAGAGGTACATTTTACATGTGAACTTGAGATACTTCAATAAGGACATGAAAAGAACTTTAAGGCATGAGAAAGAAATCATGAGGCAGTTCATAATAAAAATAACATTTTTCATAACTTGAAGATGTGGCTACATCATTTAACATAGACAATCATGAACATATCACCAAGGTCCATCCCCAAGGTGTCATTTGAAAATTACCAAGGTTATTCACCAAGGTATCATGAAAATTGTAATCTCTAGTGGTTACATCATTACCCAATGCATTGGAGCGCTATCAGGGCGCACCCTTAAATTTTCCTTTATTATCATGTGAGCCACATATATCATCATCAAACATTTCATAAATAACCCACTTAGCATAAAATAAATGGGTTTCATTTCATAATCATAATGTTTTAAAAACTGCTTTAAAGACATGATCTTTACGTCACTTTAAACCCACGGAAAGGGAAAGCGGGTCTCATTTATGTAAATACCAGAATTTAAAATGGAACATTTTGATATATATGTGAATACCCTTGTAGAAATAACAGCTTTGAGTATTCACTTTATAACATAAAATAATTTTTGAGAAAAGAGAGAGGCATTTTGAGGGGAAAATTATGCAGCATAACGGCTAAGTTTCGGGGTTTTAGAAAACATTTAAATGAGAGAGGACATGGGTCACCCACTAATAAATGATCCATAAAACATTAGGGTGAAAGAATAAGAAGGACATATGGACATGGTAATGAAATTTTAGAGACATACCATTTGAAATAATGAACATGGAAGGAAAAAGATTAGATTTCTCTTATGAAAATTCGGCAGCCTTACGGCGTCACTTAACTTCAAAAGAAAATGATTTGACAAGATCAAAAAAGGGTCCCTCATCATATGATAATAAGAGATCAGTATGATTGATATAGAGATCATACCCCAACATAATAAAAAGGAACTTTGAAAGACTTGACATGAAAATCGAACTTGAATAATGAGAAGGGTGAAAGAATCCCTTAAAAATTCGGCAGCCTAACGGCGTCACTTAAACTTTCATAAAACAAAATGATGAGAGTAAGAGGAGATCTCTCATCATATAAACAATAAAGGGAAGTAAGAGGAATATAAAAGAACATCCTCTCACATAAAAACATGGAGCATAATAGGAATGACATAAAAGAGATTACATGAAAAGAAAGAGAGGGGTCGGATCCCTTACCTTAAAATGTGACTCTTGAAACTCAAAGGATTGGACCTTGAGGGCTTGGGGGCACCTTGGGAGGACTACTTGGAAGGTAAGAAGACCAGAACTTCGTTGGGGGAGAGTTGGGAGTGAAAACTAAGGGAGGAAAGGGTGGGTATTTATAGGGAAAGTGAGGGGACAAAGCATTAATGGTCAAGGGACACCTCACTAGTGGTTTTGGCAAAACCATGGGCTTGCCCATGGTATTTGCCCATGGTATTGGCCACTTGGGACACCTCACACCTTATCTTACTATTCATAATTCGACCATATTGAATATATACTTAATACATCATTTAATGATGTCATTAAACACCCGTAACTTAAAAACTATACTTTCACTATTCACTGAAAATTCAACTTTCTCAGAATAATCCCAAAATTTCACCTTAACCAAATATCAATGCTATGATTTCAAAAATGAACTCCATTTTATAAAAATAATTTTCTAAATATTTTTAATTTTATTTTTAAATAAATACACTATTCACCGAAAATTTATTTTTTTCAGAAAAATCCCCAAAAATTACCATAACATAATATCGATGCTCTGAGTTCAAAAATAAAGTCATTTTTATAAAAATAATTTTCTAATTATTTTTAATTAAATTTCTAATTAAAAAACACTATTCATCCGAAAAAAACTAATACTTGAATAATAATTTATGAAACCGTTATTTAACCATTTTATTGAATCACATTACTTAATCTAGGTGTCTAAATTATATTAAAACTTTATTTGAGTGAAATTACTAATCCATTTGGTCATATTACTAATCCTAAGCGTAAAATCACTATTCATAGTTGATCTTATTAGACTCCAAATTCCTTAATGAACACTTTTGTAGAAGACCATTTTTTGAAAATCATTACACATCATTAGTTATTTAGGGTTTACATAAATATTTTAAAATATCCCTTTTTCAAAATTCATCAATAAAATACATTCTAAAATTATCTAGACATTTGAAATTTCACAAACATCACTAAAGGAAGAAATCTCAATTTATTCACCCGAAAGGATTACACAAGGAAACTAGGGTCTCATCACATAGCCCCTTATAACACTGGCATAAGACCTAAGTGTAAGGTGTGCTATGGTGAGAGAATCTGAGGGAGTCTCAGATAACATTGCCCTAGTAGCAATCTCCACTAACTTGAACTTCTCCTGCAAGCGTTTTCGTTCAAGCTTGACACGCTGGAGCTCGGATTGGGCTTGGTCCAAAGCGAAGCCCACAGATGCTACCTCCTTCCCAAGCTCTGATAAGTGGGCTTCGTAAGGGTTGAGTCTACTGGGTGAAGCCATCGACTCCTCTTTCTGCATTAACCATTAACATCTTATTAAATAAATAAGAGTAAGTTAATATACTACTCAAAAAGATTGGGTCGTTACATTCTTCCCCCCTTAAGAAATTTCGTCCCCGAAATTTATACTTGAGGCCTAGTTGAAAAGGTGAGGGTACTTTTGCTTCATCGTTTCCTCAGGCTCCCAAGTCGCTTCTTAATATTTATGATTCCTCCACAACACTTTCACAAGGTGGGTAGTCTTGTTTCATAGGACCTTGTCTCTACGGTCCAAGATCTCCACTGGCTGCTCCTCATAAGAGAGGTCATGTTCAAGTTGTACCACCTCTGGGTTCAGTACATGCGAAGGGTCGGGTATGTACTTCCTCAAGAGAGATACATGGAAGACATCATGAACTTGAGCTAGGTTCGGTGGAAGTGCTAGACGATAGGCCACTGCTCCTATGCGATCAAGGATTTCATAGGGGCCAATGTACCTAGGGCTGAGCTTCCCTTTCTTCCCAAACCGCATGACTCTCTTCCATGGAGAAATTCGAAGGAAGACTTTGTCACCAACACCAAACTCCAAGTCCCTTCGACGATTGTCAGCATAGCTCTTCTGCCGACTCTGAGCAGCCTTTATGTGTTGTTGGATGGCATGAACCTGTTCTGTCATCTCTTGCACGAGATCAGGCCCAAGAAGCTTCCTCTCACCAGTTTCATCCCAACAAGTAGGAGTTCTACACCGCTTTCCATACAGAGCTTCATAGGGTGCCATCTGAATACTCGCATGGAAGCTGTTGTTATAGGAGAACTCCACTAATGGGAGGTGTTGATCCCATCCACCTTTAAATTCCATTGAGCATAATCTCAACATGTCTTCGAGTGTCTGAATAGTCCTTTCAGATTGGCCATCAGTTTGAGGATGATAGGCCGTACTAAAATTCAATTCAGTATTCAGAGCATGCTGAAGACTTCTCCAGAATTTTGATGTGAATCTTGGGTCACGATCAGATACGATGGATAGTGGTACCCCATGCAGCCTTACCACTTCCTTCACGTATATCTTGGCAAGCTGATCCAGAGAGAAATCTTCCCGAATAGAGATAAAATGGGATGTCTTGGTGAGACGGTCCACAATAACCCATATCGCATTGTTTCCTTTGGATGTTTTTGGGAGACCAGTTACAAAGTCCATGGTGATATTATCCCACTTCCATACTGGTATGGGTAGCGGTTGTAATACCCCCTTAGGAAGTTGTCTTTCTGCCTTTACTTGCTGACACACCAGGCACCTTGTAGTGTAATCGGCAATCTCCCTCTTCATGTTATCCCACCAATAATGATCACGAAGGTCTCTATACATCTTAGTGCTTCCCGGATGTATAGAGAAAGTAGAGCTATGAGCTTCATCCATCAGTTCTTTCTTTATCTCCGGAATGGATGGAACACATAGTCTGGTACGAAATTTCAACACGCCTTCTTGATCAATATTGAAATCAGGGAACTTCCCATCCTTTACAGCCTCGAACTTCTCCTGCAGCAAAGGATCTTCTTTTTGAGCCTTCTTGATCTTCTCTAGTAATGAAGGTTGAGAAATCATTTGGTATAGGGTTGATGATGTCCCTTTCCTTATAATTCCCATGTCCAGTTTTACTAGATCTTTAATCAAGGGATCTCCCAGGATCCTCATTGTTGCCAGAACAACAGGATCTTTCCTGCTTAACGCATCCGCGACTTTGTTTGCTCTTCCAGGGTGATAATGAATTGAACAATCATAGTCTTTAATAAGCTCCAACCATCTCCTTTGTCTCATGTTCAATTCTTTCTGAGTGAAAATATACTTTAGACTTTGGTGGTCAGTGTATATATCACATTTCTCCCCATAAAGATAGTGCCTCCATATCTTTAGAGCAAAAACAACTGCCGCCAGCTCTAGATCATGCGTAGGATAATTCTGCTCATGAATCTTCAGCTGTCGAGATGCATAAGCAATTACTTTGTCATTTTGCATGAGGACGCACCCAAGCCCTTTCAGAGATGCATCGCTAAAAATAACGAATCCTTCTCCGATAGAGGGTAGTGTTAACACAAGTGCAGTAACCAATCTCTTCTTCAGCTCTTGGAAACTTTCCTCACATTCCTTTGTCCAGATGAACTTAACCCCTTTTCGAGTCAACTTAGTTAGTGTATTAGAAATCCATGAATTTTTTTTCACAAACCTCCTATAATATCCCGCTAAGCCAAGGAAACTACGAATCTCAGTTACTGTTGTGGGTTGAGGCCACTCCTCCACAACCATTGTCTTTGCAGGGTCAACCGAGATTCCTTCATTGGTTACGATGTGCCCCAAGAAAGCCACTTGTTGTAACCAAAACTCACACTTGCTGAACTTCCCAAAGAGCCTCTCCTTCCGTAGAGTTTTCAAAATAACCCTCAGATGATCTTCATGCTCCTCACGACTTTTTGAATATATCAAAATATCATCAATAAAAACTACCACAAATTTATCAAGGTAGTCCTTAAAGACTCTATTCATCAAATCCATGAAAATAGCAGGAGCATTAGTCAAGCCGAAGGGCATAACAGTAAACTCATAATGCCCATATCTTGATCGGAAGGCAGTCTTTGGAATATCTTCCTTCTTCACCCTCAGTTGATGATAACCAGATCGAAGGTCAATCTTAGAGAAGAATTGAGCCCCACGAAGTTGGTCAAATAAATCATCAATTCTTGGTAGGGGGTATCTGTTCTTCACTGTGATCCCGTTCAGTTCTCTATAATCAATGCATAGCCGCATTGATCCATCCTTCTTCTTCACAAAGAGAACTGGTGCTCCCCAAGGAGACACACTCGGTCGGATAAACCCCTTCTCCAACAAGTCTTGGAGTTGTTTCTTTAGCTCTTCTAGCTCCACATTTTCCATTCTATACGGAGTCTTTGATACCGGTTGAGACCCAGGTACGAGTTCAATGGAGAACTCTACCTCTCTTTCTGGGGGAGGTCCAGGTAACTCCTCAGGAAATACATCCATGTATTCCTGAACAATCGGACCATCTTCAATTTGTATGCTCCCTTTCCCTTCTTCCTCATCACCGATTAACTCCATAAAGAAAGCTATAGGAGGTTCTTCTAGATAGGGATTAGTTCGGGATATCTCTCCTCGGAAGATAACTGTAGGTCGTTCATTCAAGACTACTGAGATTTCCTTACTTCTGCATTTGATCTTAGCATTATACTTTGAGAGCCAGTCCATCCCTAGTATAATGTCAAATTCCATCATGGGAATGACTACTAGATTTGCGATAAGATTGTGCTCACCAAAGTAAACACTAGAGTCTCTAAACACTGTTGATGCATGGATAATCCCACTTGGAGTCTTGACTGACAACTCTACCTCAAGCAATTCGGGGATTGATTCTATATTCTTTGCAAACTTGGAAGAAATAAAGGAATGCGTAGAACCAGAATCAAATAAAGCACTTGCTAGTTTTGAGAGGACAACAAGAGTACCTGCTACCACATCGTTCGGAACTTCAACTTCAGTTGTTGTGATAGCGAAAGCACGACCTTGCTCCCTTGGCCTCTGCTGAGGTTGATGGTGATTCCCCTCCACCGCCCTCGGATTTGGACATTGATTAGCAAAGTGCCCAAGCTGTCCACACTTGAAGCATGTGACTTCGGGTAAGGCCAGAACCATCTTTCCTCTGTCGTTAGTGTTGGGAAGTTGAGGCTTCACATCACCACGACAATTCCGAGAAATATGGCCTTCTCTTCCACACTTGTAGCACTTACCACTTCCGATCAAGCAGTTCCCCAGATGCTTCTTCCCACATTTATTGCATGTGGCATGTTGCATATGCTTTCCACCTCTTTCCTGATCAAAACTTCTTCCCAGGCTCGGTTCTAGAGTTCTCTTCTTCTCATTAGATTTGTGAGACCACTGTGTCTCCCCAAACTCTAGTTCAACTTTCATGGCACTTCTAACTATTTCTTCATAGCTATCATAGTCCCTGTTGGCTAGATTCTTCCGCAGATGAGGTCTTAGTCCACCAAAGAATCTATCAACCTTCCCATTAGGGTCCATGACAAAACTTGAGGTATAACGGGAAAGTCTTGTGAAGTTCATCTCATAGCTTCCGACAGATTCGTTCTCCTTCTGCTTCAGCTCGAGAAACTCTTTCTCCATTTTCGTTCTCATTGAACGAGGGAAATACTTGTTAAAGAAAATCCCCCGAAATTCTTCCCACTCCATAGCTTCCATCTCTCCTCGTGGCTTCGTGTTTTTGATCAGTGACCACCACTGATCAGCTTCTCCCTCTAGGCGGTAAACAGCAAGGGTGACTTTTTCTTGTTCCGAACAATGAAGTACAGAAAAGATCTTTTCAATGGAGCTTATCCATTGTTCTGCAACCAATGGGTCAGTAGATCCACTGAATGTTGGCGGTCGTTGACGCATGAAGGACTCAACAGAAAGTTGTTCCCTTCGTGGTGAGGTCGGCCTCTCAGCTTGATTCAAGTTATTACTCATAACTTGAGTCAGTTGGTTCATCATTCGCATGAATGTTTCCATTCCAGCTTCCATCGGAGGGCCGTCAGCACATGGTGCATTGCGGTCACCATCGGCACGGTTCCTCCTATTGCCCGCCATCTTCAAAAAGAATAAAACCTTAGTGAGAAACTTATTTCATTTATGTATCTTTTAACTAAGACTTCATGCTTATACAATTACACTTTTCTATAATTCCTTCATAATGATTCATAAAAAGCTCGTGATTAACCAAACATATCCCCCGGGAGTGTTGTAACCAAGAGTGCAGCAAGGCCCGTTATCGTGCACCAGTTCCCGTTCGAGTCTAGCTCAAAGCGGTGTTTTCGGGTTTTACCCCTATGTACATCTGTGCCAGAGCCGCCTCTACCTGCTCGTATCCAGACAGGGATGTATTTGTTTGATAGACCACTTACTCAATACTTACCAAAATACCAGGAAGTTTTCCTATATTTAAACTTTTCTATAGGGTTCTTCCTAAAGTTTTTATATCCTAATTTCCACAAATAACTAAACCATCCTTTGATACCAACTATGGCATCCCGCCATTTTATAACATAAACTTTCATTACATTACACAAAACTGAGGATCGTTAAGGTTTAGTGTCTTGGAAACAAGGATCATAGTACATAAAAAAACATAAAAACATTCTTCTTAAACACTTGAAAGGCTTCTCCTTTAGTTCATCCTATGTTCATTATGCACCTCATAACCTGGGGACATACATCAAAAGAAAGGGTGAGCAGAAGGCCCAGTAAGGAAAACAAGAGGTACATTTTACATGTGAACTTGAGATACTTCAATAAGGACATGAAAAGAACTTTAAGGCATGAGAAACAAATCATGAGGCAGTTCATAATAAAAATAACATTTTTCATAACTTGAAGATTTGGCTACATCATTTAACATAGACAATCATGAACATATCACCAAGGTCCATCCCCAAGGTGTCATTTGAAAATTACCAAGGTTATTCACCAAGGTATCATGAAAATTGTAATCTCTAGTGGTTACATCATTACCCAATGCATTGGAGCGCTATCAGGGCGCACCCTTAAATTTGCCTTTATTATCATGTGAGCCACATATATCATCATCAAACATTTCATAAATAACCCACTTAGCATAAAATAAATGGGTTTCATTTCATAATCATAATGTTTTAAAAACTGCTTTAAAGACATGATCTTTACGTCACTTTAAACCCACGGAAAGGGAAAGCGGGTCTCATTTATGTAAATACCATAATTTAAAATGGAACATTTTGATATATATGTGAATACCCTTGTAGAAATAAGAGCTTTGAGTATTCACTTTATAACATAAAATAATTTTTGAGAAAAGAGAGAGGCATTTTGAGGGGAAAATTATGCAGCATAACGGCTAAGTTTCGGGGTTTTAGAAAACATTTAAATGAGAGAGGACATGGGTCACCCACTCATAAATGATCCATAAAACAGTAGGGTGAAAGAATAAGAAGGACATATGGACATGGTAATGAAATTTTAGAGACATACCATTTGAAATGATGAACATGGAAGGAAAAAGATTAGATTTCTCTTATGAAAATTCGGCAGCCTTACGGCGTCACTTAACTTCAAAAGAAAATGATTTGACAAGATCAAAAAAGGGTCCCTCATCATATGATCATAAGAGATCAGTATGATTGATATAGATATCATACCCCAACATAATAAAAAGGAACTTTGAAAGACTTGACATGAAAATCGAACTTGAATAATGAGAAGGTTGAAAGAATCCCTTAAAAATTCGGCAGCCTAACGGCGTCACTTAAACATTCATAAAACGAAATGATGAGAGTAAGAGGAGATCTCTCATCATATAAACAAGAAAGGGCAGTAAGAGGAATATAAAAGAACATCCTCTCACATAAAAACATGGAGCATAATAGGAATGACATAAAAGAGATTACATGAAAAGAAAGAGAGGGGTCGGATCCCTTACCTTAAAATGTGACTCTTGAAACTCAAAGGATTGGACCTTGAGGGCTTGGGGGCACCTTGGGAGGACTCCTTGGAAAGTAAGAAGACCAGAACTTCGTTGGGGGAGAGTTGGGAGTGAAAACTAAGGGAGGAAAGGGTGGGTATTTATAGGGAAAGTGAGGGGACAAAGCATTAATGGTCAAGGGACACCTCACTAGTGGTTTTGTCAAAACCATGGGCTTGCCCATGGTATTTGCCCATGGTATTGGCCACTTGGGACACCTCACACCTTATCTTACTATTCATAATTCGACCATATTGAATATATACTTAATACATCATTTAATGATGTCATTAAACACCCGTAACTTAAAAACTATACTTTCACTATTCACTGAAAATTCAACTTTCTCAGAATAATCCCAAAATTTCACCTTAACCAAATATCAATGCTATGATTTCAAAAATGAACTCCATTTTATAAAAATAATTTTCTAAATATTTTTAATTTTATTTTTAAATAAATACACTATTCACCGAAAATTTATTTTTTTCAGAAAAATCCCCAAAAATTACCATAACATAATATCGATGCTCTGAGTTCAAAAATAAAGTCATTTTTATAAAAATAATTTTCTAATTATTTTTAATTAAATTTCTAATTAAAAAACACTATTCATCCGAAAAAAACTAATACTTGAATAATAATTTATGAAACCGTTATTTAACCATTTTATTGAATCACATTACTTAATCTAGGTGTCTAAATTATATTAAAACTTTCTTTGAGTGAAATTACTAATCCATTTGGTCATATTACTAATCCTAAGCGTAAAATCACTATTCATAGTTGATCTTATTAGACTCCAAATTCCTTAATGAACACTTTTGTAGAAGACCATTTTTTGAAAATCATTACACATCATTAGTTATTTAGGGTTTACATAAATATTTTAAAATATCCCTTTTTCAAAATTCATCAATAAAATACATTCTAAAATTATCTAGACATTTGAAATTTCATAAACATCACTAAAGGAAGAAATCTCAATTTATTCACCTGAAAGGATTACACAAGGAAACTAGGGTCTCATCACATAGCCCCTTATAACACTGGCATAAGACCTAAGTGTAAGGTGTGCTATGGTGAGAGAATCTGAGGGAGTCTCAGATAACATTGCCCTAGTAGCAATCTCCACTAACTTGAACTTCTCCTGCAAGCGTTTTCGTTCAAGCTTGACACGCTGGAGCTCGGATTGGGCTTGGTCCAAAGCGAAGCCCACAGATGCTACCTCCTTCCCAAGCTCTGATAAGTGGGCTTCGTAAGGGTTGAGTCTACTGGGTGAAGCCATCGACTCCTCTTTCTACATTAACCATTAACATCTTATTAAATAAATAAGAGTAAGTTAATATACTACTCAAAAAGATTGGGTCGTTACAATATATGTGTGTGATTGGTAATGGTTACTCTAAAAAACAAGACCTCCATAAATATAATCAACAATTTTCATTCATTTCATAATGATAACATTACATCTTTAAAAATGTAACTACGACATACATAAATGTGGAAACATATTACAAGGAACTATACAAGTGAATATTTATATGATAACTTATTATAATTATATAACACTTATATTATGAATAAATGTGAAGCTAATTAGAAGATTCAATGAAGTGTTTCTCTATATAAAGACACTTTGATGATCGAAATCATGTCAGTATTACGATTGAGTTTCATAGGAAGTGACTTTTATGTGATAATGTGAACTACCACATCAAAAAAAATAATATAATAAGTATATAATATTAACAAGAATAATGATACATATTGATTTCATATCATTCTTGTGATGGTGATCATTTAAGTTGTTCATATAACTTCACTTAATATTAATTTGATTATTATATGGATTATAATTTCACATAAATGTTTTTGATAATCTATTTATAAACACTTATGATATCTAAAAATTTTGAGATAATGATTTGTGCTGAATGAATATATATATTGAGGCTATTAAATAGTCATGATTCAAGAATTTCTATGATTTACAATGGTGAATGGGAAATATGAAATTATTATAAGTTATAACATAGTCTTCATTGTGGTTAGTTTTTGTAGAATGTTAAATTATTACGCTCTAATGGATGAATAAAAATGTCAAGATGATTAACATCATGCCAATGTTTTTAATGTTTAATGATATTTTATTCCTCATGATTTGAAAAATAGAGATATATTGCCAACCTATCCATAATGGTAACTGGGTAAAGTTTACAAACCACATGCAAGTAATGATGAGAGAATGAACACTAAGTTTTATTTATGACTATTTTAGGATTACAAATCTCTTATCCTAAGAAGGTATAAGGTCTATCCTGGGGAGGTCAACACCATATCACACATTTTTTTCATAATGCTTCATTCATTTAGATAAATATTAAATGAATAAATTTTTTATATTTTATGGATTTTTATGAGGTATTGATAATGTTTTATCACAAGAAATCAAATATATGAGTCTTTATATTGATCAACATAAGATTAAATTGACATAGTATCTAAATTGTTTTAAATAATATAAAGACCTAAAATCTCATATTTCATTATATTTAATTATTGAGATGAATATAAAAAAAATCATTCTTGCATATTATCATATATATATATATATATGTGATATGAATGAAACAAAGAGTGAGAGTTATAAAAACACATTCTAGAAATTTATTCCATATGATAATTGATGAAGATTGTGAGCCTGTAGTTCAATCAAATGAATATGATCTTTGTATAAATGAAATAATAAGAGTTTTAGTGATGGAACATTTAATTCACATAGAATAAGAAGAATTTGATGAATAAAAAGAATAATGTCGGAGGAGCATCATGCCTTAACAATTTGATTCTATTTTGGATAAATAAAATGAGGTATCTTTCCTATAACCACTATACTATATTATTTTAGGAAATATTGTGTTTGGTTTTGATTTTTTAAAATATATTCCTAATTGGGAAGGATATAAATCTACAATATGTTAATATTCTACATTAATGATAAATAATACAACCCACTTTATTCTTTTGAGTAAGAAAAAATGTCATCAACACTATATATGATAGACACCATAAATTTGTTACTAATCAACATCAAAAAAATAAGATAGATTACTATATTTTAATTAGATGAAAGAAAGAACATTATTTCATTACATATAGTCATTTCAAGGAAATAGATTTCCAATGTCAGACCATTACATGTGATTCATTTGATAATAAGAAGAAAGATACATATGGGGAAGAAACCAAGATACGTTAGCTATGTAGTCATATTTAGGCAGGGAAACCTCATCAATAAAGAATATTGTTCTCTTTTTCAACTTTAATATTAAATATCTACACAAAAAATTACCAAATTAGAGATAGAGACTAGTAGGGAATATCTCACCAAACTAGTGAAGAGGTGGAACAAAGATTAAAGATTAAAATGGAACAAATTTTTTCAAAAACTGATTCAAATACCTTATTAGTGTAAGAGGTATAAAAATATAAATAGTTTATTCACCACACACATGGGCTCCCCGATGTGATATTGTTTACTCTAGACTTTTTGTTGACCACATGATTTTTTTCTTCCTAATGAACCCAAAAATACTGGGAAAATTACTCATGATAGGGTGAGGCTCATTCCTTTAATATCAAGAATATTCCAAGACCTCTTGTACCCCATGTGGTACTCACAATTTATGGGAAGGAATTCACCCCAGAAAATCTATGGGAGGCTTCATCCACCATGTCAGAGATACATTGGGAAAGGGTTTCATATGATTCAAAAAATATACCAAAAAATACATTCCCAAATGACTTTAACTTTTCCACTAGTACTATACAATGTGATATTGTTTTTTGTTGCCTTTTTATTAGCCAATAAATTTTTTTCTTCCTAGGGATCCCACAAATGTTTGGGAAAGGCCCCATGTTTTTGTGAGGTCCTCTCCATTAATATCAGAAGCACTCTTATAACTCCCAAGATTTATGTGGGACTTGAAACATATAGTTGGTGTTGAATGCTTTGATATCTATAATAGGTTAATTTAACCATGTCATAGGTACATTAGGAAAGTATTTTATATGATTCCAACTCTTCGATATGTTTTTCCCAACATAACTAATTTAGGAGAAGTCTATTTGTATGTCTAATGAGCCTTTGATGGTGTGTGAATGAATGAAAATTTGTGCTTGTTTTTTATCCAGTGGGTCATTTCTATGGTAGTCTATGGGTTAGATTAAGATAAATATGATGATTTTTCTAATGAAGTTCAATGGGTAGTATTTTCAAAGGATATTATGATCAGAGTGGGATGGGACTCAGGTCTATCCAGGGAGATTCTTTCTGCGATAAAAGTTGTATAGCATAGTGTGTGTATGATAAATTTGAGATAGATATCAATAGAATATGAGAATGACCATATAATGGTTTCATTGATGATGTCTGAGATTCCTATTAGAAAAATATAATGTTAATTTTTTGGGATAGTGATTGGATATTAGTCACATCATTGGATAGATATCCACAATATCTTGACCATTTAAGACCCGAAGTTGGATTCATGTGTTTAGGTTGTAATGTTCTTAGGAGCGAGGAAAATGTGGAGAAATCCTAATGAATTTATTATTCTTGGAAAAATAATGTATGCTGGATAATTTTAAAGATAGTATCATGGGGGGGATCAACAAACTAGTTTCTCTATATAGTATTTTTTTATTAAATCATGTTTTATATCTATAGTAGGGTGAGTTTTACTTCCATCTGGGGATAGTGTGAGGATGTTTCACACCAGGTCTTAGAGATATACCATATTAGGGATTGTACCATGATATTTGATGTGGGTTTGAAATAAATAATAGATGATGTTTGGGTTTTAGTTTCTAGATTGTTTGATGCCTAGCTTTAGATACACGAGCTCCCATGAAAGGCAAAATGTATCCTTTTAGAATAAATCATTGATTGGGAGTTCAAATCATAGTGGTGGGTGTGGATTTAATAATATTCAATGGATAAGTTTATTTATTGACTCTTTTATTAACAATTTAGGAATTCAGTGTCCTGTTTTAAGTTGTAGGTTTAAATTGGGAGATGGATGAATCTTATTAAGGATTTGATTGTGAATTTATGAGAGATTCAATTTTGATAAATTATGTTATTGAATGATTTGATAGAGCCCTATATGGGATCAAGATGGAGTGGTGGTATTGATTCAAGATATTCAGATTTAGTATCAAGATATCATTGAAGTAGATTCTCAAAAATGATAATCCATATACTGGAGAGTTTGTGAGGACCTAGAAATTTGTGAGAACTTTTTTTTGGGAAATATGAAATTTTATGCTCTATATTAGGGAAATTTTGGGAATAAAAATTGGATTTGAGTAACATGTAGATAGAACATCTCTTATATATGTATTTTCAATAATATGTTTTTCAATGGTGGCAATGTTCATTTGGTGTATATTTATATATTTGGACTCATTAAATGGTAGAAATTATGCTATAGTTTTATTGTCAATCAGTAATGAGTGTGGGTTATTAAATGATGGGTGTTTTATAGGGGAACCTCAATCCATTAACTAGGGATTTCAAGCATGGTAAATGTTGTGTAGGGGTAAATTGATGAGGTGTAATTGTTCATTTTTAAAATGGTGAGTGGAACAAACCATGATGGATGACATTATAACAAGATAACACTTACCGATAAGATAATAAAAAATTGAAAATATCTTATTTAATAGGATCATGGAATAGAATTTGGTGTCAATACCATAGTTATTATTACATATTTGATATTTCAAAAAGTAAAATTTTCTATGTATGGGGATCTTGTAATGTTATATGGAATCGATCAATGATTGAAAACCCATACACATAGTTTGAGGAAACCCCAACGTATTCCTTAGAATTTTTTTGAGTAAGGAAGGCCATTCCAATAACAATAAGATTATTTTCATGAAGGTCATAATGGGAGTTCACAACAGGATTGGTCTAACACCGTGAAGGACTACTTAGGTGGAGGTGTCACCGCGTAAATCACAAAGGCTACACTATGACGGGAGAAGGTCATGATGTGGAATAAAAGGCCACACTGTGAGGGGAAATCAATGGGGGATTGGATAATCTCCATGGGAAGGAAATAAAATCATGTTTATAGAGGCCACTCAATGGGTATACCTTAATGTTTTATTGTGTCATGACTTGTATGGACATATGTTAACACCTTTCCGGAATGTTATTTTAATTAAATGATTATGTAATATAAAAAGAGTATATAAATGGGGTATTCCTCATATTCTCAGTTACACAGCTAAGACCCCTCCTCTCACACATTAATCACATACAAGTGATATCTTCTTCATATCAAAATTAATTAATGTTCTATATATATGAAGTGGATCCTCTTGTGAATTCATTGATAAGACCATAGTTTCCTCTCAATGCCCTACGTGTTTTTCCATTTTTTGTAATAACACTCATTTTAGGACATGTTTGACTAATTACATGATTTTATGTGATTGAGTAAGAGTTGAGATGAAATATAATATTATTGGAATCCTATAAGTTTGTGGTAGGTAGTTCATCTAATATGCACCTATATATATTGTGTTTTTATGATGTTAATGGATGTTCCTAGGGATCGAGTATTTCAATTTTAGGAAAGTGGGTGGCTGAGTCTGGGAGACATTAGTTGGGTAGGGTAGTGCCTATATATACTGAATTAGGAGAATCCCACATGGTTTGGCAATTTTATAGTGGATTAGTGGTTTTTTCACACTAGGTAGAATCCACTTATAATATCTAACATACCCAATTATTTTTTTAAATAATATATTTTATAATAAATGCTCTATGTTGATGTTTTGTGAGAATGTTTATAGTCACCAATGTGTTGTGGGCCTTAAGTAGAGGTTCTGGCCATTAATATTCTATGTATTGAATTTAAAATGGGAAATTTGATAATTATTGTCCCAACCCCCCTTTTTAGCAGTTTAGTGTTTGATATATTTTATGAATTAAAAATTATTATGTTATATTGATTAATTTTATAATCTCATCTGGACTTTAGGAAGTGACACCATTGGGTTGTGGAAGTGTTCAAAAACATAGAACCCTTATGAGATCAATGTATCAAATTTTTGTAAAGCATCTTGGGGGAGTAATCACAAATTTTGGTGTTGTTGTGGACATGGAATCGTATATTTTAATGTAGATAACTATTTCTTATAGAGAAATTTTTTTGGTAATTCTCTATGGGGTTTTTGTTCATTGGTATGTGCGATATTGATTGGTGAGTCCCATTATAATTGAAATACTGTTATTGGACCTCATAATGCTTATAAATTATAAAAATTCTATAGTTATACAAGGGATTTATGAGTATGGTTCCATTATTCATTATAGAGGATTATTAAACATGTTACATGGTATTTTCTAGTGGTGTAGTAGATGTGTATTAGTGGCTATCTGGGTACTAGGCATGAGGATATGTGGTGTTCGATACTATATGTGTGTCCCTTTCTTAAGACATAAGTGAAAATGTTGAGATGTGTTATGTGACCTCACCCTTAGTTATACAGTGGTGGTAAATATGTTATGCGGGACCTCACCATGATTGATAGTTGTTTATAATCCCACCCCAAACATCAAACAGAAGAAGTAATCTAATAAGAACCTTCAACGAGAAAAAAAATTCTTGAAGGAACCCTCTAAATGGTTGTGTACTAGAACATTGAAGAATCACCTCAAACTAATCATCAAAACAGGGTCCCTTGAGATTAGAAAATTCACTCAAAAATTGTACATACATTCAATGTATAAAAGTAAATTAATTCATGTAAAGATAGAAGAGAGTTTAAAATGGTTAATATTTCATCCTACCTCTATATAAGATGGATTGAAACATTCCAATTCAATAAGAATTGTAGAAATTTATAAAAAATATTACATGAAGCCACATAGATCACTAAACCCAATGAAATTATGATACGTCACCATATGGTTCCTCCACCCATTTTTTTTAAAGACCCAAACCATACTTGGGGTCAAGCCATAACTACCCCAATACCACCTCCATAGGCCAGGGGCTGGCGAAAAGCATTGAATGCATAAAAAACACTGGGAGGCCTTTTTCAAATTATTTGTACACATGCACAAAACAAACAAAATTAAAATGTTGAGAGGAAATGGAAAATTTACAACACTACTATATATCAACAAAAAATTTAGATCGAAATATAAACAGTACATGTACAGGTTCTCTTATGTAAAGTGAAAGGAAAAGTGGAAAATAAATGCCCAACTAGAAGACCGACACAACCCTATAACATGTGGCCAAGTAAAATAGCTGAGAGTGGCCAAATCCCGCATACCAAGCTATGAACACCACATGTGGTCCAAGCACCTAGTATCCCAAAGCTCCTCTGAAGTCTTGATTGACCTGTGTTTCATCTGCAATGACACCCCAATTGGGGTAAAAGACCAATCAAGGATGGATATAAAAATACACAATAAGATACCCCAAAGCCTCAAGGGAGAAGAAAGATAGGTATTGAAGAGGGAATTGCTAGAAAGAACAATTTACAATAAAATATTTCAACTCAACCCAACATAATAATGAAGGTATATCATCCATATATAAGGATCTAAAAACAATGAGAAGATAAAAAACTTGTCGAGTCTTTTCTACCAATAATAGGACTGTACACTCATCCAACCATGAGAATCTAGACATAGGAATCACGTGGTATTACTTGAGCATCATCAACTCTCTTAGTAGGAGAGTAATCGAACCCAATGAGTGGGTACTATAATAGGATATATATATATATATATATATATATATATTCTATATCAAATACACCCAAAAGAGATAATTTCGGGATCTTTATCTCATAGATCAACCCAGGAAAAAGAGCCTCCAATAGGTTCATCTGTAACCACCTACGATGCCCATCATCCCTCACGTATGTTGTAAACTACAAGTCAAAGGGACTCAATCATTTCATCTTGATACTATCCTCAGTGGGTGAATTTGTACCGCTCAAATGATTTTTCGTTGCATCACAAGGATGCGAATTGGGGGAAAAAGTGTCCATATGTGTCATGAGTAAAAAGGTATGTCAAACCATGTCTCATAACTGGTCTTTATAGTCAAGGGATCTTGTCTCAAGGTTTAGTACCCATGGATAGCCCAACAGGAGGGTTCCACATAGAAATGTTCTAGCACCAATGCCCAGCCTGGCTGGAGGGTTCTACTCTGATGTCGTCAAGGACCCATGTCCAGCCCGGTTGGAGGGTTCCACTCTTATGTCATCATGGATCATGCCAAACCTAGCTTGAGGGTTCCACTCTGATGTCATTGAGGAAGCATGCCCAACCTGACTAGAGGGTTACACTCTAGAATCAGCGAGGACCCATGCCCAGCCCGATTGGAGGGTTCAACTCCGAAAACACTGATGTCACCACTTGAAAACTAATATCCACGAGCATCACCTCAAATATTCTCCGTACTTTGAAAATCTCACATCACATATCAAAAGACACTACGGAGGTAACCATCGTGTTATACACAGAAAAACACTGAAGATATGTTTCTATCATGCCAAAATCCATTTTTCGAAGAAGAATATATGAGAGGTG
Organism: Viscum album; assembly: GCA_963277665.1. Taxonomy (NCBI): domain Eukaryota; kingdom Viridiplantae; phylum Streptophyta; class Magnoliopsida; order Santalales; family Viscaceae; genus Viscum; species Viscum album. Next base: position 89,087,341 of record OY728132.1, read on the forward strand.
GAAGATTCATAAATTGGTATATGAAATGTGTGGGTCCCACACAATTTGTGACCCCACCTTATCACCAAGTCATATGCCTAGCCATACATGGGTACTAAACTGTGAACGTGTTCCCATAAGGTGTTCCCGTATACTCCCACAGTACATAACACCTCTTTCCAAAAGGATGATGATTGTATGATGCTCGTTGTTGATCCGATGGATGAAAACATAATTATACAAACATGACTCTTTAAATGACTCAATATAATCAAATATATCACACCTTCATAATATTTACAGAAAAAATGTGCATGACCAACTATTCATTCACCCAAAAAAGAACCCCGTTGATGAAAATGAACTTCACAGCATCATACATGAACAATAATTCATGTGGTCCTTACCTCGATCCTAGAACACTTTATACAGATCAAACCGTTGCAATCCACATAGAAAAACACACGATATCAACTATTTATTTTTCCAAAATGGAAACCCTTTGAAAAAGCTTCATTTCAACGCTAATGCCCAAATATGGCCTCATAGGGCCGACTCCATGATTTTAGTTTAAGCGCATGAAATAAATATTAAAATGGATACCTCAATTCCATGGTCAAAAACACCGATGGTGGCACATAAATAGTACATCATATGCAAGGTATACGTATGAGACAAGGGTTTTGAACAATAATATGTATATTATTATTAACATAATTGTGTGTTTCATTACACTAATCCTCAAGAATGAGAAATAAAGTTCACAAACTATACTCAAAATGTCTTCCTCAAAGCAAGGGACGTGTTTCCGTAGGTGACTTGTTAATAGGAAACTCCATGTAGGAGTTACACTTGAATTAGTGTCTGAAGAAATAACAATAATATATATATATATAATTTATTTTTCTTTATTTGAGGAAACCCATGTGGATGGGGTTTTTTGCAGCCGGTTGCCACCGTCGTCCCGTGGTGCTCCACCACCATCTTGGATCTGCACCACCACGCAACTCAGTGGCTTATAGCATAGCACCCAGCCACATCGCCGCACCTCACCTCTATGCCACCTACCAAACCCGCCACACCGTCACCTTGCTAGACCCACACCCAGCTGGACCCTCACCACTTCCACATTACATGAACCACCCAAACCACTCTGGTGGCCAGAAAAATAAAATCAGACTTGTTCGGGGATCCCTGGTTCCTGATCCACACTACCGTATGATCATCTCAAAGAATCTTCAACGTTTTAATTTATGGAAAAGATGTCAGATAATCCACTCCCCATGGGGTCTCCTCCGGTACACTAAATTCCAATCTGATCATATATCAGAACTCTTCAGGTTGAGTGATTCATAGATATGTGTCTTTCTCCATCATTAGAGGTCGTCTATGTATGGTGAATAGTTATCAATGGAGAACGATGTAGAATGCGAAGAACAAGAAACCCAGAATCAAATCAGATGATGACCATTGTTATTTTAGTGACTAACAAGGGATTTTAAAGTATCCAATTCCAACAAAAATTGAAATCAGTGATAAAGGATTCAATCAGGGAGCCACAAAATCTGAAATAGAAATACTACCTCGATTTGGGATCCAATGTTGTATTCACAACTCCCTAATCTATCAGCACTTGAATTTTCATCACAATTTGATGATGTTAAAATGTCTAATCACTAGCAAAGAAAATGGATAGATCATCACCATCCATAAGTGCAATGAAATAAATCTATCTCATTTCTCGAAACTGACATTTCTAGGAAACTGCTAGCATTCATGGAATCCGAGCCTCCCATTCCCTCTCACTTTAGGTCATTCTTGGGTAAAACACCCCATTTCAAACATAACGATAGTATCAAATTTCCAATTTGAGTCCCCTGTTAAAATTAATCTGATTCGAAATTCAAGATGAAATAAATAAATTTATTGATTTTTTATGAAAATTCCCTCTATAGATTTTTCTACATATGTCCCATGCGGATAAAAGTTACATCCCACCTAGGATAAACATCTTTTTACAGACTCAACTGAGGCCTCAAATTTCTAATTCGTGCTTCCATTTTTGATATATCCCACATTGTTCTTGTGCATAGTATAAAATATTCCATATGTTTTTTATACTTTATTATGGGCATGATGGGTCTTAGAATCATATGTCGCCCCCAAACCTAACTCTATTAATAGATGTAGAAATATTCCAAAAGTCTTACAAGGTAAAAAATAGTTCTCTACATCATTCCATCCATCAATAGGTTCATCTCTGAAAAGCATACCAGGGAAACAACTCGGGATACCGAGCTCACACCAAACTCTCCTACTCCTAGGAACTCTCCTGCACATTTCTTTGATGGAACAACATGCGAACCAAATGGATTTCCCATCCACAAATGGTATGATCTTATCGATGAAGGGAATAGTATCATACACATATTTCTTCAATTGAGACACATGGGATATATCATGAACCCACTCTAGGTGAGGGGACAAGGAACGATGGTAGGAAAATTTATTAACCCTCTGCATATCCTCCTACACCTGGATAGTATGCTCAGTCTATCCTTCACTATGGTGGTTAAAGGCTACACACATTTGTATCTGGGTCCCAAATTCCTCTTGTAGGAATCTACAAAATCGCAGTGTAAACCACACATCATTATCAAAGAAAACTATTGGGGTACCACATTAAGGTGGATGATCACCTTCACATACAACTTCCCAAAAAACCACTAATCTCTGCTCCCTGATATCAAGGAAGTTCACCAAATTTGTGAGTCATTATACTATCAAAGAGATGGTATTTGGGACCTTCCATATGCATGGATTCCATGAGATGTAATTCATGGATATTCCATCCCATTTCCACTATTGTATTTTGAGAGGCCTCAATAAACCAGCAGAACATGGTGTTTAGCTTTCACCCGTATCACCACCAGAACCACTATTTTCCACTTAAAGAAAATCTCATAGTGACCTCCATAAATATGTCTATATGGGGTGTTGTTAGTGGACATATGTGTATTGAATGATCTCTTATTCAATGTCACATAGTTGGGAATCTCTAATATTATCAAGGAAAGAATGATTCTACATAAACGACTATTGAATAACTGTAACCTCCTACTCCACTAGAGTCAGCTACCGAGAAGCTAAGTGATCGAAAACATCCCACGGTTTTTGAGCCTAGGACTTCACGATAAGAAATATACTATTTTTTTATGTTCCCTAGATTATAAATTACCTCATAGTCATAGTCCTAAAATAATTTCAACTTGAATTGTTTTCTCAAGTTCAATTCTCTCTGTGTGAAGCCGTACCTGAGACTCCCGTGGTCTGTGAAGACCACCAAGTGTTCTTCTAGATGGTTGTGTCTCCACATACTAAATGTGGGGACTAACAATTTGAGAAGTAGGAAGTTAGTCATGTAATTATATTCATGGGGTCTCCATCACCTTGACCTATAATTTATAATTTCATTATCAAAAATGATTTTGAGCACTCAAGGTACAAACGAACAAGAGAGGTAAGTGAAATCATCAACCGAAATAATCTAGACACATAATGTACATGGAATACCTCGAGAGACTTGGATTCCTTTAGAAGGAGTGTAATCACCAAACCAGGCATTCCACCTCACCCACTAGTTGAATCTCCAAGGAAATGAAGTCTAGTAGAAAAACTCCACCAAAAATGTCAGGACCTACTCCAACACTACACTACAGGACCCCTCTATGAATGTAGAAGTTAGAGGGACTCATCCAAAACACATCGACACTATCTTCTTTGGGAGGCATTGAATCCTCTTCAGTATTTTGATCGCGTTATAAAATACGTCTAATTGGTGAAAGGATCCATATTCCTCATGCATTTGAAATTACATTTAATTACACCGCAACTGGGTAACACAGATGCAACATATACCCCTAGAAAAACCACAATAATGAATCTAGGAGAAAGAGTACCTCACTCAGTGTCTAAAATGTTATACTGAAAAAAGTAAGAAAAGACACATGGCATATATCTTATTATCTCATGCATGACATTATTATAGAAATCTATTACATGCATCTTCCTGTGGACCCGATCCCCAGCTCCCATAGCCTGATGTTGGCAGGCCGGTGGCAGTGAAATGACCTTGATATGTCATCCACCATGAATAGTTATTCATGATCCTCTAACAACACTAGATCCATTGGGACCACCCAGTCCTATCCTAGGAGATCTTTGATCACAACATCATCTATTCTATGGTTGTTTATTTCCTATCTTCTTAGGAATCTCAACATGTCTTGTCAGGAAGTCTCTTTCCATGTCACCTCTCCCTTCACGGGAATAAATACAGACCTCCCTTGGATGCCCTGGTGATATGTGCTATCCTATACCATGTGTTTTAGTCCCATCATTGGAAGGCCTCTTACATTGAGGCCCTTCTAACTGACATCTTCTTGTGTTGAAAAATGTCTCAACTCTGAAATTTCCACTTCCTAAACTATCCAACTGGTGTTTCAAAAATAGAAATCTATCTGTCACAAGTTCCCACTCTAGAACCCCATATTAGGTGGGAATGACAAAGCGAAATACATCATCATGGATCTCCCTATAGAGTACCACATCATAAATTCATGCTCAGATGTTTACATCATGGATCAAGTCCGTAAAGTAGCGTGTATGGTCTGTGAACCTAGTTTCTTACTTGCACACTACCATCTCTCCCTATTGAGTATCTAGAATCTCCCTTAATTAGAAAAAAGTGTAAAAATGAGGGGTATCACTCCTCATGAAAAATATGATAGAATTCATCCCATATGAGTACCAACTCATCATGAATATGAGTAATGAGAATCCAAGAACACACATCTACTCCATGGAAATGACTGGCATCCAAAGCCACCATCTGATCTATCAGTGTTTGTAAAATCCTGAAGAGGCAGACCACTGAATCTAGACAATCCTATGATGCCTAAGGATATAGATCACTGCAAAACCTCACCTATCTCTAGTGTTGGAAATCGTGAAGTGTTCTCAGCATGCATACATCCTTAAAACACATTGTTGGGACTATATTCTACCCAAAAGTGGAGGGAATGCCTTATTCCCACCTAGTGGAAGGGGTCACATGATGGATCCTAAACATAGGCCTCATCGCTCGCAAGAATGTGGTCACAAACCAGATCTAGTATTCTAAATGGCATTCATCGTGGAGACATCCCGAACCCATAATGGAGTACCATACTCAAATGAGAATATATATATATGTATATACACACAAAACAAAAGGGTTCTTACTTAAGAAGAATATTTGAAGACTCAATCCTAGAAGATGCATGTACTAATGTTCCCTGTAACTAGTATATCAGTATACTGAATCGATAAGAGGGTAATCAGGGTCCAGGTTAAAGGATATTTCACCTTCTACACTATCAATAGATACCCAATCCGGAGTTCCACTTGAATGACATTTTGACATTGTTTCCATAATTCCCAACCAATTCAATTTTAGGGAACATCCGAACAAAAACACAAGGAATAAACCACATCTCATACAACATTGTCATGACCTAAACCGTTTCGAGGCTCGAGCCACAACTACCCCAAGACCACCATCATCGATTGGGGGCTGGTGACAAGCAATGAAGGATTAAAATACACAGGGAGGCTATTTATTTACTACATTTGAACACACACACAACCAACATAGTGAAAACGTGAAGCGGAATAGGAAAAGATGAAACACTACTATATATTAACCACAAATATGCATCAACATCAAAAGAGTAAAAGTATAGGTGTTGTATTGTAAACTGTATGGTAAAGGGAAAAAATACAAGCCCAATCAGATGAGTTCAATAACCCCACAACAAGTGGGAAAGTAAAATAGTTGAGAGAGACCCGCTCCTGGATCCCAAGATATGACCACTGCATACAGTCTATGTATATTGTATACCTAAGATCCTCGGATGTCATGATTAACATGTCCATCATCTTCTTGGGAACACCAAATACAGAAAAATCCCACACATGGGTGAGTATAAAAATTCTTAGTAAGAGGTCCTAGAGGCTCATGGGAGTATAAAAAGATAAACTGAAGAGGGGATCAATTGATATAACAAGGTACTGTAAAAGAGTACAACACCAACAAACAAGATAATGAAGGTTGAATCATCCAAACACAAGGATGTAGAAATAGTGAGAATATGAATAAAATCATCAATTATTTTATACCTATATTAGGATATTAGAAACATCAAAACATGACAATCTATACATGGAAATCATGTAGCATACCTCATGCATCTTCGCCTCTCCAAGAACGTGAGTAAATAAACCAAAGGAGTGGGTAATATAACAAGATATATATATATATGTGTGTGTGTGTGTGTGTGTGTGTGATCTGTCAAATAATCCCAAATTAGAGAGTTAGTCAATCTCCATCTCACAACTCATCTCGAGAGGACGGGTCACTAATAGTTCCATAAGTAACCACCTATGATTCCCATCATCCCTCATGTATTCTATTAAACAACATGCCAAAGGTATTCAATCATCACACATTTATACTATCCACTTTGGGTGGGTTTGTCTCACCCACGTAGTTTTATCTAGTCATAAGGACACATCATGGGGTAAAATCATCTTTATTTCTCGTGAGTCTAAAGGTACATCAAACCATGTCTCTTAACTAATCTTTATAGTCAAGGGATCGTGTCTGATGGATGAGGATTCTTTCCAATCCCAGATGGAGGGTTCCACAATGAAAAGGTCAAGGACCTATGCCCAGACCAGCTGTAGGGTTCCACATTGATGTTGTCGAGGACCCATTCCATGCCTAGTTGGAGGGTTCCACTATGATGTATTAAAGGACCCTTTTCTAGCTCGAATGGAGGGTTCCAATCAGAAAACTAGGATGTTATCATGTAAACACTACTGTCATTGAGCATAGACTCGAATAGGAATCACACTCAAAAAATTTCTCATCATATCTTGAAATCCACTATAATGGAACCATCACATTCTATGTAGAAAGACACTCAGGATAGGTAACTCGCATTCCAAAATCTGAGTTTAGAAGAAGTAGATACGAATTGTAGAAGCTTCAAAATGTGGTAAACAACACGTGTCGGTCCCACACAACATGTGACCCCCCTCATCACCTAGTCATGTACCTCTATATACTTAGGTACTATAATGTGAACAAGTATCCAAAAGGCATGCCAGTATACTCCTAGAGTACATGACACCTCTATCCAAATTTCTAATGGGCATAAAATTCACATTATCGATCCAATGGAAGAAAATATAATTCTACCGACACTCCTCTTAAAACTACTTCGGATAACCTAATGTATGACACTATCATGATCCTTGTGGGAAAATGAACAGAATCATGTGTCCTACTCCTCAATCTGGGAACATATCATACATATTTCACTACGGTGATCCTCATGAAAAAACAATGGATCATCTATTCATTTTAAAAAATGAACACCTTGTTAAAATGATGTATTTCACTATAAACACCCAAAACAGGCCTCATGGGGCCCAAATCATTATTTCAGTTTAATCACTCAAAATATATCTTGAATCATCCCCCTCAATTACATGGTCATAATGCGCTAACTGCACATCAACTGTACATTGGATTCAAGAGATAAGTCTAATACAATAATTCAAAATAATAATAATCATAATATATTTATTAATAATATAATTGGGCATTTCATGTCACTGTTCATCAAGACCAAAACCTAATTTTTTCAAAATGGACTCCAATGGTTTTCCTTGATGCAAGGGTCATGTTTCTGCAGACACAACATTAATCAGACAATCCATGAAAGAGTTATGCTCGAATAAGAATTCCATGAAATAATAAAAGTATAATTATTAATATATATAATTTTTATTTTTATTTTTTTTCCTGAAAACCGTATGCGGTGTTCTGCAGCTGGCTACCAACTGCCACTCCCATCTTGGCTCATCGTTGTTGCGCCGACCAACATCTTTCTCCATTGAAACCTATCGTGCCACAAGCTGCGCCACTACCTTGTCGAAGGCAAGCCCTGTTAGAGCCACACCACTAACACCTTCCTTGGACCGCCAAAACCACTCCTGTGTTCAGAAAAAGAAATCGAGACCAGACTTGTGATCCCTAGGTCCTAATCTACACTACTATAATCTATACTCTAATAATCATTGTTGTTTCAAAGTGATGTAATTTTTTTAGATCGTCCGCTCACCGATGCACCTCTCCCAACACCCGAAATTTGAATCCGAACATTGATCGGAACTCATCGGGTCAATATATCCACATATAATAGTATTTCTCCATGATCGGAGGTCATTTGAGAAGGTTGAAACATTATCATTGAAGAACGACGAAAAATGTAAAGAATGGGAAACCTCAAATAAAAATAGATGATGGTTTTTGTAAGTTTGACAATCAATAAAGGATTTAAAAGCATTTCATTCCAATATAATATAAATTAAGAAACAAAAGATTCATTCGGGGAGCTATTGAATCCAAAATAGTAAACCTATGTTGATTTTGGATCTACTGTTATGTTCGTTTCACCCTGATCTACTAGAACATGAATTTTACTCATGATCTGATGAAGTTTAGGCATGAAATCACTATTGGAAGCAGATGCCCAGTGTTCCACCGTATGCGTGAGAAATTACCTAACTCTATCTCATTTCACTAAACTTATAATTATATTAAATTTCCAAAAGTCGTAGAATACGAACCACCCAACCACTCTTAATTTAGGTCATGCTTAGGTGAGACACCGTATTCTGAACTCAATGGTAGTCTTAGATTTCTAATCAGAGTTCCCATGTGAAAGTTATGTTATTCTGTGATTGAGATAAAATAATTAAATTTAGTTTTTTTATTTAATAAAACACCATCCCAATATTTTTCTAGAGAAGGACAACACCAAAAGAATGTTATTCCTTTCCTAGGTTAAATTCTACCGTCCATACTCAAATGTGGCCTCAGAATTCTGTTCAAATATACCGTTTTAGAGATATCTCATTTTTGTCTCATGAATTTTATAAAATAAACTAAGTATTTTTTTATTATTTATTTTAGGAACACTAGGCCATAGAATAACACAACATCTTAGAACCTGGATATGCAAATATATATAAAAATATTTAAATGTCTTATAAGGAAAAAAATGTGGTTATACATATATAGTGGATCCCAAATTATTCACCAATTTCATCGAACTCTAAATTTTATGGGCATTTGTCCATATATAATTGTAGTTGTTTATTTTCTTTAACATTCATTTTCCTGAACATAAAACACCATTTGATGTAAATGAATCCAAAAACTCACTAATTTCTAAAAAACTAGTATAGAAAGTGATTAAAAATAGTGATATATTCTGCTTATATTGAAATAAAACAGGTGTATTTCACCTTCTATAGAACTAGTAACCATCACTAGTTGATTGGCCACCATACAAAAACATCCATCCTAAGATATAATCTTCTGACCAAACCAATACTGATCATTGGGGTCAATTACCACTTACATCACATGATTTAATGGTCTTCCACAGTTCCAATTTGTGGTTCACTAAATTTGTTAATTGTATATGATTCACAATCCAAAAAATCTCCCACAAGAATACTACATCATGGAAATAAACAGTATCTTATAACAACATGGAAATATAATAACTTCTCATTTTACGTCATGAAATGTTCTTTCATCACTTCAATTTAAGAAATTTAAACCAATACATACTATTGGCTTCAAAATATTTTAGGATAATCTCTTAGTGAACACATATGTCAAATTTTTTCTTTTATTAATCTTTTACCACTCCATTTCTCCATCTGTTGATATTATCTGGATAAAGTGATCCATTACAACGATTTTTTTTCATCGCATCAATAATTCGATGTTTATCTAAGTGGATTAAAAATTATATATATCAATAAATATATATACATTATTGGATGTATCTATACTCCATAACTAGATTCCTCAACCATATAATCTTGTTAGTAGCAAACATTTCTATCACATGCTATTATTCCACTATGGAGATTGAAATCACTAGTTTTGTCCTTCACATTCAGCTGATCATGGTTCCAATAAAGGTGAAGAATATAAAATTGTACTATTAAATGTTTTATTCTATCCTCTAAAATGTATTTGAACATACCTCAATAATGAATCCTATTCCATGAACTTCATATATTCAATTATTTAAAGGTATATAATAATCCACTTCATGTATTCTAAATGATCTTTTAGACTATTATCCAGGTATTGGATAGCCTCTCCATTTTTTGATGCAATTTCTAGATGAGTAAACACCCTACAATACCTATAATATTCTACTTGTGTTTCATTATGTACTCTCTCAATGTGTTTCAACTCTTCTCTTATCCATGGTCCTTTTCCCCTTGAATGTTTAGAGTGACTGGATAGTGGTGTTGATACTGAGTTATATAATCTCATGTCTAATAATTTAACATTATTAAGGATATAATCTTTCTATAAAATAACTAGATATCAAGTATTCCGATCTCACTCAAAATTAATACGTTGGGTCTAATTTTTTTTCCAAGACTATGCATTCCAAACATTCCGCAAAATTATACCTCATATCATGAATACATTTAAACTTTTAATCCTCTATTATCATATCATCCATATAAAATAGAAAAATTATAAAGTCCCTAATATTTTAATCCTTTCATGAACAACAAGGGTGTGATTTTCTCTTCATTTGAATTTTCTCCTCCATAAATATGTTGATCAATAGATTCTATAGTAATGTTGGTTGTTTTATACAATAGAAAATTCTATTGAGTTTCACACCAAGAGTAGATTATGTTTATCCATAAAATCAATAGTTTTCAGGATATATATATAAAATTTCTACCAAATTTCCATGTACAAAGACCACCTTCACATTTACTTTATCTAGATGTAATACTCTGGAAGAAACAAATCCTAACACATTTTGAAGGGAAATAGGTTTTACAATGTGATAAAATAGAATATAAAAATTAATTCCACCCTTCTCTTTATTTATTAACCCAAAAACTGAACAATTTTCATGTTTTCTTTTTCTATGTGATAGTACTTATAACTCCTATTTATTTTACACATGATGTGAATCCAACTCATCCATAATTTCCACCTCTCAAAAATCAGAACCACTAATGTTGGATGATTCTTCGAGGATATCTATTTCTCCACAATCCATTAATGGTTTTATGTTAATGTTAGCTACATACCTTTATACCAAATTTATGACCCTAATTGTGCTCTACAACTCTTCCAATGACTCTTGGAACTCTATAATTAAAACCTTTGGTATTTCATTATATAGATCTCTGATATGAGAAATATTATTTCTAAACAATTCATGTATATCTTATTCTAGTTTAAATGTAAAAAATTCATGTTTTACTCTATTAACATTACTCTATAATTTGTTAACTTCTAGTAGATTGAATTCCATATAAATTATCTATAACCTGAATACTTCCTGAATCATCATTCTGATTAATGTTGATTAATTTTTATTCATTGATTCTAGCTTCCATTATCACAAATATTCTTTTCAAATAACTGATATTCAAATTGATGAGCACATGTTGACTTCTAATGACCAATTTCATATCACAATCCCAAAGTAGAAATATAATATTTTCATCAACATAGATGATGAAAAACATATACACCACTTTTCCTATAGAATAAATCTATCATTATCATCAACACATATATAGGATAAACATACAAAGAAATTAATCTAATCAACTTAAGGTATTTTACCTATCCATAGTGTTAGCAGTAGATCCACTCCTATTTTTCCTCTAGGGATCCAATTAATTAAGTATTATATTGTTTTTTCTTTTTAAAAACAAAATATAGTTTGGAATTCCAAAAATGAATTGGAATGATTCATGCATTATACACTAATGTTTGATTCACTCTCTCGATAACACCATTTTATTCAAGAATACCAGGTATAGTCTTCTCAAACCAAATACCCCTGTGTTTGAAATCATTTTTAAAATACTTCGTGAAAAGTAAGAATAATTAAATATCCTCACTCTCTTCAACTTATTTCTTATTTATATTTCTACTGTATCTTTCTAGTGTTTTAAAAATAAACACACATTTGATATATGAATTATGATGTGTAATAATACATTCCTTGTGGATTATTAAATGAAATTCAAATAATATTGCGATCATCCATGATAATTGGATGGGGTTAGGTCCCTATACATCTATATAAACAAATTAAAGTTTACATCCTTTTTTTCTTATGTTAAAGTTAATATATAGAAATTTTCACTTATTTAATTTATAACTCTCATAAAATATAATGTCTACATTAAAAATCTGTATTACATATTTTTCCTCTAATAATTGCTTAATCTTTTCAAAGAGTTTTCGAGTTTTATAGTTCCACAATTCTATGCTTCAGGAAGTTGGATCACTAGAATTAGTTTTCTCCTATTACCTTGTAGTTCGATAATGGTTATTATTATTTACACTTATCACTATTACCTAAGAAACCAGACTAATATTCCAAACCCCATTTGAATATATTATTCGATAACCTACATAATACAAATTTCCTATATATAATAGAATCTTATGAATATCATGAATATGGTAAACATATCTAAATAACGAAGCTTGGAGTACCTAGATATTACAATTATTGTTTGGAATACTTAATGCATTACACAAATATAAGCCCAAATACTGTATTAGTTTAGTGTCTTTGAAAACATGGAATATAATATTATTACTTGGTGAATTATCTTTAACATCTCTCATAAATATCATCCCCTTTATTCCTAAATAAAACATTTCTTTATATCATGGAGAAAATAAAACATAAAAAGGGTGAGACCAAATGCCTAGTAAGGGTAAACATGTAGATTATAAATCAAAAAATAAACATAATAATGTAAAAAAATTAACATAAATATTAAATATCCAAATCATGGGTTATGAAATAAACATTGGAAGTACGCAAGGCATATATCAAAAAGGAACATTATCCCAAATAAAATATAATTGTCATAAAAATGGATTTGTGAAAAACTAATAAGAACATAATATAATTTCTATAGTAGCCAAGGAATTCCTTCCAAGACCATAAAAGTGGATAAATTCCATTACTATTTTGGATTTACATTCCATTCCATCAATATATTACTAAACCGGAATTAATTGCTATTCTATCCATGTATTACATAATCATATTTACTTATTTTTCAAGTTATTTCTATCTCATGAGATATTAATCTTTACCCAATACAGTGGAGGGAGATATAGGTCCCACCCATCTCAAAATCAAATCATTATTACATGTGCTAAAAAAACAAAAACCATTAATCATGGAATAAACTACGGAACAAAAAATAGGTTTCATAAACATCATTCCATCATAATCTATATAAAATTACTAGATTAAATGAAAAAAAATCATTCAAAAACATAATCAAATGAATGTAAAATTAGGTATAGAAACATAATGCCATGTCATATTATATGGAAAATAATTTTGATAAAATACTTGAAATCAATTCTGGAGGAAAATAACCTTTATTCTTCAAAAATGTTTTATTCTATCAAAATTTCATGCAATTTAAAAAGAAATGAATTTAATTTAAAATAAAAATGAAATATTATAGAGTAATCTTTAGAGAAATAAGGTGATATTAATAACTAAAGATCTATTCATTCCATATAAGTTAAAACACATTCTTCTGGTACTCTTGCTAGGAAAGTTAAAAAATACCTCTTATAGAACATGAAAGAAAGATTCCTTCAAAACTAGTTTATAAAAATTAACTGATGGGTAAAATTTACTTTTAAAATAGAATAATAATTCAAATAAAATTATATATTTAGGAAATATGGATGTGGAAGATAAATATACCCCAGTAAATACTTACGTATAAATATTCTTAGATAATAATGAGATTATCAAATTATCCCTTAACTTCTGTGTGATATGATTTGTATGTATCATAAACTCATTAATAATGATTTAAATAATGTTATTGACTTATTTAATAATTTTAATCCTTTTTATGATATCATATAGTATCATATAATCATCCATTTTTTAGTAACATTTAATTGTCAACCGTTATTCGAATATTAATTGTTTAATGTTATTATGCTTGTTTTATCAGATAAGTTCATGTTAAAATTCTTATTTTATTATTATATAATTTAAATAATGATATTAGGATAATAAATATAATGTTTACTCATTCCATTAATTTATATAATCTGGGTTTAATGAAGATCATGTTGAATTAACCACATCACCTAATTCTGACGGTAGTCCGTTCTTATGCACGAGCGACGCTATCCTTCAATTAATGGTTAAATGGTATGTAATTGGATGGAATATTAATTTTACAGAATATAAATCAAGATATATTCATTATTCAAATCCATTATAATAATCAATATACCCATCCAAATGAATTATTGTTGAACAACAAATTACACCACGATGCGGAGACAGTAAGTCATACTTATGTAGGAATGTTGATAATGTTATTAAAAGGATGGATAAAATAAGTTATATGGTTGTCACATAATTATAATAAAATCTAATAATGTATAAGATACTAGATTTATTACTTTAGTATGGAGAAAACCTAAGAGGAGAACGTATAAGAAGAAAAGAATTTTGAAATATGTTATAAAATAATTACATCTTTTTCGAGTATCTCCTTTTGATATGCACAAATGGTCTCCTTAGGATAGATTTATGTCTAATGTGTAGACTCTAGGTATAAGGTATGGATTTTTTGTTCTTATTTTATCATATTTTTTTATCAAAGTGGCTTGAGAGGTGTGAGTATGTGGTTAGATGTGGTGGCCATTTATTAGAGCAAGGAGGTGCACTTTAGGAAAGTCATCAAATATTATTTTATTGTAAATAAATTTTTGAATTATAATAGCTAAAATGTGATATTGTTATATTAAAATATGATTATGTATTTATATCCTCTTAACCAATATGTTTTATACAAGTTAAGTAAAAAATTTAACTTTTTCTTTTGGATTTAACCATTAGTTAAATAATTTAACTCTAACCATGTCTTCTTGTACTCTCATAACATATAGTTAAAATTAGTACTGAAATATTCCAAGAGAACCAAGAGTGTATAATTAATGAAATATTTAAAATTATTTAAGTCCATTGGATGAATCATATAATTTTATGATGATTATATCATTTAATAAAATAGTAATTGTTATAAAAAACCCATTTTTGTCAATTTTGACAATGTTCAGAAAATGATTTTAGTTAAAGTCATAAAAACATGATTCCTTAGAAAAAAGTCATAAAATCAAATATAAAATTACATATTCATCTATAAATTTTTTTATGGAATCATAATTTTCAAATTACATTTAATTTAATCTTTATATACAATTTATTTGAATATTTCATTGATAATTGTATCATTTCCTCATCATTGTGTCACAATATATTTTATTTATTTAAAGTCTGAAACTTATAAATAAAATACCATGATGAAGGATATATTTTTTGCTTTCAAATATGTATTTATATTTGAATATATCATTTATATATACCAAATTAAAATTGTTTTCTTAAAGAGATACATGTTTGTGTTATATTTCCCTTTTCATTAAATTAGAATTTATAAAAGGTCATTATCACACACAAGTGGCTCTATGGGTTATTAAAACCGATGCAAAGATTCTCATGTAAGAAATATCTCATAAAATAGTATTTGGTAAATTGTAATGGTAGTTTTATATTATTATAATATTATATTTTACCATTATTTACCTAATTTACCCTTTAACCATGGTAAATAAAAATAATTACTGAAGTTACCAGTCAAATTTTCCAAAAATAAAAGGTACATATTTATATAACATGGATCATCTGATTAAAAATATGGAATAAAATTTTCCAAATTCAAAAACAAAAATGTTTTATTAATTAATTTAAAATTAATTACTCTTTTCCAAACCTGAAATCATGTTTTTATGATGTAAAATAATCAAAATATTGACATGTGTTTATTTCCAATTTAAATTTAAATTCAATACAATGGAAAAATTGAATTAAATTATAAAAATATAATATAATTACACAATAAAACCAGTTAAAAGGATAATCAAGCTATAGAAATTAATTATATGAAAAGGTTGTTTTGAATTAAAATGCTATATTTTTCACTATTCATTGAAATATGAAATTCCTTAGAAATATTTCATAATATCAACCAAGGAGAATTTTGGTGTCCCTATTCCAAATAATAAGTTTAATATTTAAAATAGAACATATAAAATTTTTAAAAACTAGATTTAGAAAGGGTTCTCCATGAAAATGATGTAAAACAATATTTTTTTAAAAATAATTCTTTTATCTGGAAAAAAGGAATTTTTTCTTATATCACATATAGAAAACATATAATATTAATTTAAAACATTAAAATAATTATATTAAATATATATTTCACTAATAAAATCTATAATTAGTGGTTTTATTATATTATAGGCACATTAATTTTCATTTACATAATTTTTTTTGAAGGAAGTTAATACTATTCATACCTGCCATTATAATAAAAAAGTTATAATATTTTGTTATCACATATACTCAGTCTGGTGTAAAATGAAATCTATTAAATGAACATGAAATTATATGTAACACAAGTCAAAAATATTATAATGTATATCGTAAGATAATATAGTGTTGCATATAGCAAAAGCTAATCTTGGTGTAGCATACAACACAAGAAATCAATGAAATTAAAAAACTCTAACTAATAAAATATTAGGGAGTTACATTCTGCCCCCTTAAAATGATTATCTCCCTCCAAATTTTTTATGGTTATAAAAGGATTACTGAATGTTTCTTTTATAGAAACCCATATCAGAAAAAGGAATACTAAAACTTCATTTTAAAAAATTAATGTTTGAAACATAGAGATTAACCAAATTAACTCATATCTGGGTTTATATATAGGAGAAAATTGGTGGTAACTGAAAACGTGGATTTGGATGCAAAATATAACCATCATGTTTTGATGGATAGTGATAGAAATCAAGGTTTGGAGAAAGTTAACAACTTGACAGCATTAAATCTGTGATGATTTAAGGGACCATCTAATTCATCAGATAAAAAGCTACTAAGATAACATTTTTGGTTTTCATGATCCTATCCCTGATGTTGAATAATTTTTCTGGATGATTAATAAATACTTGATTTTGGTATAATCTCAATGTTGTTCATGCATTGAAAATTTTACACTTCAACTATTATTTAATGTAATGAAGTTGAATTTTTAATTCTTGATGTGTATGCAAATCATGTGATTGAATGATAGGTCATTCCATTGATCTCAGAAAAAAGGTTAGAACATGTAATAAAATGTGCATAAATCCACCTATAGTGAGATAATACATTAATGTAAGAAACTTCAACCAGATTTTAACTCATACAATCCATAAATAGATAAAATTACAATCCTTCCAAAAAATGAAAATATAAAACTTTAGAAAGAGGTGAGCTAAATCAACATAACATTTATCTCCCATATCTCTTGAGGAAGTTATTGTTTGTCACATTCCAAATATTTGAATCACATAAACATTTATTCGCTTAAAAAATGATAATAACTTGAATTACCATATAACCATAGTGAAAACATGAATTCTGTTAAAATCAACTCTTTCAACACACCAAAAATACCAAAAATCCGATATACTCAAAACATGATATCACTTTGTATTTATATAAGTATGAAGGTCATTAATACTATCCAACATCAAATTATATCCTTATCTATTCATTATGTGCATATCATGTGCTTCCCAAAAATATTTCAATCAGATTTCATGATTACCAGTACCATATACTTCTGGAAAACCACAATGGATGAATACATAGATATTATAATATTTCATAAACCAATAAAGGAAGTTATATAACACTATTTTGGAATCCCATTACATAAAAACATAGTCATTCCACAACTTTATTGTCATACTCATCATCAACAATAGTGATTGCATATGATTTGACATTGTCTTTGGTCTTAATAGATTTTTGACATCAATGATAATCCACAACACTTGGATTAGGGAACTTGTCAGCATAATTCCACATTTCCTTTCACTTTTAGCATTGAAGTGTGGGTGGTGCATTATCTATAGTCTTTTCTCTATTCACATCATTAGCAACATTTTTCCCATTACTTCGGCATTCAAATGCTAGATGACCTTATTTTCCATAGGTAAAAAATTTTATAGTCCCTTTAAGATAGTCTCCACCATGCTTCATTCCACAAATTGAGAATAAGGAATCACTCATTTTCTTTACACCATTTTTTTTTGAGATTTTCTTTTGAACTCTATATTCCATTTCTTGTCAAAACAACAAGATAGATATGTAACAGCAACATCATTTTCTACATTGATAGCACAATGAAATATCTTTTCATAGAAACTAATAAAACCTATAGATAACAACCTTATATGACTCGATTTTAATCCATTTAAGAATCTATTAACTATACATTCAGGTTGGATGAAAATACTAGATGCATACCTTGAATGTCTTGTAAAATATTCCTCCTATGTACCAACAGATTTATCATCCTCTTGATTAAGCTCATGTAACTCCTTTTCCATATTTTTTCAAATAATTCTGGGAAAGTAATTATTGAAAAATAAGTTATTGAACTCATCACATTCCATAGATTCAATTTCATCTTGTTGCCTCATATTCTAGATTAGAGTCCACCTCTAGTTATATTTTCTTTCTAAATAATAAACAGCCAAAATTACTTTTTGATGTTCTAAATAGTGAAGGATGGAAAATTTTGTTTCAATGGAACTGATCCATTATCCATAAACAAGTGGATTAGAAGACCCAATTAATGAAGGTGGACGTTGCCTCATAAAGTAAAAAAAAAGAATGGTGTTTTTTTCACTTCTCATTTAGATGTCTGTAATGATTAATAGATTTGAAAAGTATTGCATTATGGGTTTTCATGATTAATAGCTTCGGTAAGTGTAGTAGTAAGATTTTTCATTCGATGTCCCATAACATTTGTCTATTAAGGAGGAAATCATTTCATTTCCCAGTGCATTTGTAATTAACATGATTCCTTCGGGTTCCATCCATTCTCTAAACCCGAAAAAGAAAAGTGTGGGAGGCAAAAATCATACTAGGAAAACAATATAACAAGGGGAGTACATTAAATCTCTAAAATCATAGGAATAATACAATTTTATTCATGATCGTTAACATAATTCTAGTACTATAACCTATAATTATACTTCCCCATAGGGACATCCCAAGACATACCTTATAAATATATCGAGGGATCTCACTAATGTTTTTCATCCATGTTTGAAAAGTTTAATAATCATTTTCTCTGATACCAACTCTAATAAGCCAATCTTGAAGTACATGGATATTACATTTCTTTTTTGTAATACCTATGATTTTAAAAAAAATATACACCCAAATACCATATTAGTTTAGTGTGTTTGGAAACATGGAACCTAATCCTCTAACTTAGTGAATGATCTTCAACATCACCCATAATGATTTTATCCTTTTGTTTTCCTGCATAAAACTTTTCTTTATATCCTGAGGAAATGAAAACATAAAATGGGAGAGATCAAATTATCATCAAGGGTAAAAATAGAGAACCTAAAAAAACTATATACAAAAGAATATAAAAACATGAATTTTTTTAAATATCCAAATCTTGATTTATGAAATAAACCTTAGTAGTACATCATGCATAGATATAATGAAACATTAACCATGATAAAATAACATTGGCATAAAATATGGAATTGTAAAAAAATTAAGTACATAATATTATTGCTATAGTATCCCAGGAATTTCTTCCAAGACCATCATAGTGGAAAATGTACATTACTAAATCAGGTGTACGTACCATTCCGACCATGTATTACTGAACTACATTTACTTGCCATTCTATCCTTGTATTACTAGACTAGATTTAGTTGATGTTCCAGTCATGTCTATCTCATAAAATATAAATCTTTACCCAATTCATTAGAGTTTCATATAGGTCCCACCCATATCATAATTAAATCATTATTACCTGTGCCACAAAAACAGAAACCAATCATCAAAGTATCACCCAAGGAAAAATGGGGTTCTTAAAAATTATTCCATAATATACCATATAAAATAATTTTATTTCATGAAAATAATTCCATCATAGACACAATAATATCAATGTAATAATAGGGATCGAAACATAACCCTATGTCATCTTAGTTAGAAAATAATCCTGATAAAATACATGAAATCTATTATTTAGGAAAATATAATTTATTCTTCACAAAAATTTACTTTTATCAAAATTACACGCATTTTTAAAAGAAAAAAAAATTAATTGAAAATAAACATGAAATCATGTAGAATAGGTTTCATGGAAATTTGGTTATACGATGACATAAAAATCCATTCATGCCGTATATTTTAATGAACCATTCTTTTCATACTCTAACCTGAAAAGTCAAAAAGTACCTCATATGGAAAATAGAAGAAATATTTCATCCATACCATTTAATAATAATTCACCAATGGGTGGAATTGACATTAAAAAATAGTACAAGTATATAAATAATATTAAATTGTTTTCAAAAATGCAGTTGGATGATAAATATACCTTAGAAAATACTTACGTATAAATAATCTTGGATAATAATGAGATTATAAAATCATCCCTTATCTTAGGTAAGATACGATTCATATGTATATAAAAACCTTGTATAATGTTTTAAATAATGTTACTGACTTATTTCAGATTCATCATCATTTGTATGATATCATATATTGTCATATTATCAACTGTTTGTTAGTAACATTTCATTGTCACCTATTATTCAGAAATTAACTGCTTTATGTTCTTATGTTTGTTTTGTAAGATATGTTCATGTTACAATTATGTGTTTATAATTATTTAATTTAAAAAATTATATTAGTATAACAAATATCATATTTATTGATTCCATTAATTTATATAATCATGGTTTAGGGAAGATCATATAGAATGAATCACATTGCATTGTGGGGACAATAGACCACACGTACGGAGGAGCGAAAATATCATTCACTTAATGGTTAAATTGGAGGAAATATTATTTTATATTAATATTAATGAATAATTATTTCGTTATATTAATTATTTAAATTCTTTATAATCATCATTATAACCATCCAAATTAAGTATAGTTGAATAACAAATTACAACACTGTGTGGAGATGATAAGTGTTACATACACACACATTGAGATATTTTTATTTGTTGAATGGATAAAATAAGTTATAAAGTTTTATAATAATTATAATAACATATAATCTTGTATAAGATACTAAATTTATTCCATTTTTATTGAAAAAAATAAGAACAAGTATACGGAGTAATGATTTTTGAAAGAGGTTATAGAAAAATTTAATCTTTTTCGAGTATCTCCATTTTATTTTCACAAAAGGTCTCCATAGGATGGATTTATTAAAAAATTTAGATATCTGGGAGAAAGGGAGGGATTTTGTTAGCTTATTAGAGCATAATTTGGATAATCCAAGCGGCTAGAAAGGTGTGAGAAAGTGGGTTGATGTGGTGGCCTTTTAAAGATGGAGGATGGGAACTTTAGGAAAGTCTTGAAATATTATTTTATTCTAAATTTATTTTCGAATTATAACATGTAAAAACAGATATATTTCTATGAAAATATGAGGATGGGTCTAAATCTTCTCATCCAGTATGTTTTACATGTAACACCCCAATCTTTCACGATACGCTTCTCTTTCAATAATGCAATAGCTTGCATTGTACGCAAGTTCAAGTTCTAACACACCGCAACCAATCAAAGTAGCAGTTATGAATAGTAATACCCAATTTTTGAAATTATATAAATTTTATATTTCAAAACGGACTTCATTTTTGTATTCGGAATATCGAAATTATCCTAAGTTGAATTTTTTGTAATTTTCGGAGAACTTCCAATTTTTTATGAATAATGAAAAATACTTAAAAACAACTTTTTTAATAAAAATAAATTATAGTGACAAATTATAATATTGAGTTTTTTTAATGTATAATTAGAAATATTTTTAAAATTTTATCCCATGGTGTTCATTAGAATTAATTTCACTTTGAAATTGGGCATTAACAATTGTCAATCTTTTGATATATATTTTTTTGTAAAAACACGCTATTTGTTGTGACAGCGGGAATTAGTTATAAAATTAATTAATGCAACTTATATTTTTGGAATTTTTTAAAACAGACATCATTTTTGAATTCGGAAATTCAATTATATCTTAGGGTGAAATTTTGGCATTGTTCTGAAAAACTTCAATTGTTTGATGAATAATGAAACCACTAAGTGGTAGTTAAAAAATGATTTTTCATTTAAATGAAACATTACCACTTCTGTGATTTGAATTTAAAAAATCCGACATACATGGTTGTTATTAGGATGTAAAATGTGGTTCAATGGGATTAAAATAATTTTTTAGATGAATAGTAACTTTTAAATTTAATTAATAGAGATTAAAGGTAATTTGTGAAATTTAAGGTAAAAATGATATTATGAAAATATGAAAATACCTTTAAACTTGTCCTACCCCTATTGGATGAGTCATTTCCGAACATGAAAATCAATGGGTCAACTTGGGGACCCCATAGATCCAATTTGGTGGGAAAATGACATTAAAAACTTTTTATTTAATGTTAAAATAAAAATGTCACAAACATGAGTTGTTTTACTAAAAAAAATTTTAAATGGGGTTATACAAGTAATAGTTTTGACTATAAATATTCATTAGAAAGATAAAAATATTTCCTACATCATGATAAGTTTTTTATAATTTTTATACGTTAAATAAATTAAATTATTTATGACATCATGATGATCTAGCGATTACCTCATTAATTAACGATTTAAATAAAATGAAAATATAATGTAAAATATAAGACATTAACATGTCAAAAACCTATTGAATGAGTATATTTATAACCCTTATCACCTTATCCTCGAAATATATAAGTGTGGGGCCTTTAAAATTCTAAACTCATTATATAATAAAGTAACATTTCATTACTTTCCAAGAGTGCCCCTCCTCTCCTCTTATAAAAGGCCCCCCACCTATACCACCTTCGTCACACATTCAAGCCATTTGGATCAGCCAAACTCTACCCAAATACTCTCCCAACATCCCTCTCTTACTCCTAGAAGCCTCACATTGGGCATAATCTTTCCCAAGGAAGCCTTTGGCTCAAATCAAAAAGAGTTACCCAATTTTAAGGTAATGTCTTCTATTATGTTATTTTGTTTTATTTTGCTTATCCAACCCCCTAAACTCTTTTTATTCATTTCTTTTGTAATTAAACCAGTATCATAAATATACTAGTATGTTGTTATAAGAAGTATTCGAGCTACACTTATACACACCTACATCTAATGGTTAAAGAACATACTATTTCTGTGGATGGTGAATTTCTGCCTCACGAAACGATGATTGTTCAACACTCATATAACACCTTCAAAGGTGGAAATTAAGATGTCAATATATTTATATATTATATATATTATTTTTAAGTTTTACATAATATTATTTATTTTTCATTTATGGAATATCTTTATGATTTCCATTATGGGTAACATGATGATTTCATTTTAGGAAGTGCGGACTACCGCCCCCTCAAAGTGATTTGAATCGTTAATGCCATATGTGGGATGTATAAAGGATGGAGTAAATGATATTATATATGATATTATACTGTAATTATAATATAACAATATATAATTATGATTTCATTCCATTAAATATTAAATAGAAATGAAAGTAGCGTTCATGCATACGTACGACTTACCGTCTCCATGAGCAGTGCATTTCATTTCTTACCTCTAAATGTTACGTAATATTATGAATGAATGTATATAATAAATATATATTATATATATGATATCTACATTTGGAATATAATTCTGGATATAATGGATATTTCACCACATGAAAAACTTGTAATTATAAGAAGGTTATTTTTTACTCATGTACCAAAGATCGACAAAATGACGGTTATTAACTTAAATAATTAAATAATGTTCATAAAATCATAATAAGTGATATAAATGGAATAATGAACATGTAAAAGGTTCTTAAGAAAAATGAAATTAACTCTAGTTTATTATTCAGGAGGTTAAAGAATGATCTAGTCAAGTTGGACATGAGGTAAGGGAACTTCTTAACCCAATTTCTATTCTTTGGGTTAATCCCCTACTTTCAAATTATGTCATGATATTATTATTTATTATCTTGTATTTGTACTTTATTTATGTGTACTTATAGTGAATACACATAATAGATCTATTTTATTTAAAAAATGATCTTTGTAAGGACTTCGTCTCAATCTCCTTTCATTGATGCATATTTTGTTTTATACACAACTTTCGTTTATACGGTGTATAAAATCGTTTGACTTTTACGTTTATTCAAAAGGATTCTTTTTATACGAAGAGTTTTACTAAACTACAAAAGGAATGTTTTTTTGTACATATGCAGCGATAATGACTTCTCCGCCGATGTGACCATTATTTGAGTTTTGTCTTCCTCGACAAGCCATAACTTTTTTTTAAAATGAAAAATAAATACCATGTTTTAATTTTATTTTATTTTGGTATTGAAAATGTTTTTATTATATCAATTTTTGTATTGATATATTGTGTTTGAAATGTGTAAATGTTATGTTTCCTTTATGCAGGTTTTATGAGATATGATTATGTTATGGTTTATGATATGTTTAAACCTGTTCATATGAGGAATGCATTGGACTTAATAATTGACGGTTGGAGCCCGCTATAGCTCCTCGATGCATCGACAGGTCTCATGAGACAAACTAGTGTCTCGACACGAGGCCTTGACAAAATCTATTTGTAGTATTTGCACGAGGCCTTGGATACATGGTTATGATAGTCTTGCATTATGCATTCCATCATTATGAAAGTGGTTTTTGATATTGCATGTGATTATTTGACCAGTAGATTATCCATGTGAATAAGTAAATGGCATTATCTCATTTTCCTTTTGCCATATTATGTTGAAGTTAAAGTTTAAAAGGATTTTGTTTTAGTTATACATTGCCTTAAATGTTTATTTTTATTTATGAAAGCTTCTGCTATATTGTTATCCTTACTGAGCATCTGAGCTCACCCCTTTCAATGTTTTAATTTTTCCAGGATATGAAGAAGTATTGTAGGAATGGCCTGTAGGGATAGTCTGAAAGGGATTTGAGTGTGGAAAATAGAGCCTATGTTATTGTAGTTTTTTTTACTTTATGATGTAATGTAACATTTATGAATGTATCTAGTGTTTCCATGGCTACTAAACTAATCGGTCTTTCAAGACTTGATCTTTTGTGATCATGCCAATGTTACGCAATAATACACCGACTTTGGGTAACTGGGGTCGGGGCGTTACAGTTGGTATCAGAGGGAGTTTAGTACAAACCTTGGAAGCTATATTTAGATAAATGATGATTAGAGAACATAGACCTAAGATAAAATTTTAGGATTAGTATAGAAGAACTTCTTATAATTTTGGTATTATAGAGATTTTGTGAGTTTTCCGAGAAATACATCCCTGTCTGGATACGATCAGGTAGAGGCGGCTCTGGAACAGATATACCTAGGGGTAAAACCCGAAAACACCGCTTTGATCTAGACTCGAATGGGAACTGGTGCACGACAACGGGCTTTGCTGCACTCTTGGTTACGACACCCCCGGGGGATACGCTTAGGATAATTATCATTTTCTTTATAAACCATTATGAAGGGCTTATGAGTACATGCTTCCTCAAAGAAAACATTTTTATGATTATGGATTATATCCATGGATAGTTCAATTTATGATAAGTGTTTTACAAGTATGGAATTATTTATTTTAATTCATAAACTAATCTAGTTTATGCCATTGTTTAGAAATGGCATCTAGTGGGAGGAATGGAAACTGTATCAATGCACGCACTATGTGTAGGGATTTCCCTCCCGCTCAAGATAATTATTGTGGAGTTGGAGATACAACTGGTGTTGATCAACTTATCACCATACTGGGACAACTCACTCAGGTTATGAATAGTAACCTTACTCGTATGGAGCAGCCTGATCCGCAACATGGAGGATCAATGTTAGACAGATTCATGAGGAAAAAATCGCCAACATTTAATTGGGGTATAAATCCATTAGTAACTGAGCAATGGAAAAACTCCTTAGAGATAATATTTCACGCCTTGGGGTGTAGGGAAAGGGAGAAAGTTGTCATGGCAGTTTACCGCCTCACTGGGGATGCCGATCAATGGTGGTCGCTGATTCAAAACACAAATGAAGATGAAGAAGTATCAAGTATGGAATGGAGGGAGTTTAAGGAACTTTTCGTAGAAAAATACTTCCAACATGACCATCAAGAAGATATGGAAAGGAAATTTCTGAGTCTGAGGCATAAGGAGGATGAGAATGTCGCAAAGTATGAGGCTAAATTTACAAGGTAAGTGAGGCATACTGCAGATTATATACGTAACCCAAGAAGTAATATTCATTGTTTCTTTGATGGGTTAAAACCATTTCTCTTTCGAGCTTTAGTATCACAATCTTTCTCAACATATGAAGATATAGCCTTTTGTGCTATCAAGACAGAAAAGAAATCCACTAAGTCTTCTGACAACAATGTAAAGAAAGAGAAGAAGGGAAAGGTGGAACAAGAGACAGATAAAGGAAAAAAGGGAAAGAAGGATTTTACATTATGCGATAATTGTGGGAAGAATCACCATGGTACTTGCCTAATGGGAATTATAGTTTGTTACAAATGTGTAGAAAAAGGTCACCAGGCTCATGATTGTAAGGGAAAGAAATAGGCTATCAATTTTGAATGCTACAATTTTAGGGAAATGGGGCATTATACAAATGAATGTCCTAAGCGTCAGGGAAAATTACCTCAGAAAAAGCCAAGGGATCAAGGACAATCTTATGCTGTTACTACAGTTGAAGTGGAATAATTAATGTATTGGGGCTTTTGGACTCAAGGATTATATTCTGGTTATAAGAATAATGTGATATATATAAGTATTGTACTGCAGTACTTGTTTTTTTCATTAAGGTTTTAATATGATGAGGTTAATCATATTTTTAGTATGTGATAATAAGAGAAACATGACTTTGTTTGGGGAATCTGATGTTACAGTTGATTTTGGAATTTAAGGACCTTTTAGAGAAAGTCTAGATGGAGGTATTTTGGATAACTATAAAGGTTTGAATGGGGTAAGTTGAACTTTGGATAATATCATTTATGGTTAAAACATTTCTGAAGATTATTTTTGGAATATTATAATACTATAGTTTTAGTAAAAGGGCAACCTGCAGGACGGGGGATAAACCGTCATGTCGGACAAAGCTGCAGGAATCGAACCCACAACCATAGTGCGACAACCCTTTATTACCAACCTCTAGCCTCCAGGAAGTCCCTGATTATTACAAAATAGTTTTACTAATCTAAATGGTATGTGTTAATATTTGGAACCTTATACAATTTGGATAAATAGAATATTTTTGAGTTCTGTTACCATTTGGAGTGAAAGATGGGTTCATGGTAAAAATTTATTAAAGAATGAAAGACTACATGACAAGTAAGTATATTTCCTTACGTTCTTAGAAAATCTCTTAAATAAATTCCTCAACTTTATGAAAGGTAACTTAAAACAAAAACGTTGTTGGTTAACTTTTCCAATTGGGGATTCAATGACCGTTTAACCAATCTCAAGTTTGTGATTTTCTTATGGTTAACTTTCTCCTAATCCTATTTTATACAACTCTCCATCAGACCTTGATGGTTTGTTTTCCTCCATATCCATATTTTCATAAAATCCATGTATGGGCTATCTCGGGTGACCTTTGTACCTCTCTTTCTTTCTTTTAATGTTATATTCTTATTAAGCCTATTTACGATGTGGGTTTTCCACAAAGGTATTTTCTTTTTTCAACCTGTTATTTTGGATGAACATTTTCAAATTGCGAGGACTAAATTTATTGAAGGAGGTGAGAATGTAACACCCCAAACTTTCACGATAGGCTTCTCTTTCAATAATGCAATAGCTTGCATTGTACGCAAGTTCGTGTTCTAACACACCGCAACCAATCAATGTAGTAGTTATGAATAGTAATACCCACTTTTTGAAATTATATAAATTTTATATTCAAAATGGACTTCATTTTTGTATTCGGAATATCGAAATTATCCTACGTTGATTTTTTTTTTAATTTTCGGAGATCTTCCAATTTTTTATGAATAGTGAAAAATACTTTAAAACAATTTTTTTAATAAAAATATATTATAGTGAAAATTATAGTATTGAGTGGTTTTATAGTATAATTAGAATATATTTTTACCATTTTATCCAATGGTGTTCATTATAACTATTTTCACTTTGAAATTAGACATAAACAATTGTCAATCTTTTGATATATATTGTTTTTTAAAAACACGCTATTTATTGTGACAATGAGAATTAGTTATAAAATTAATTAATGAAACTTATATGTTTTGAATTTTTTAAAATAGACATCATTTTTGAATTCGTAATTTCAATTATATCTTAGGGTGAAATTTTGGAATTGTTCTGAAAAACATCAATTTTTGATTAATAGTGAAACCACTAAGTGGTAGTTAAAAACTAATTTTTCGTTTAAATGAAGCATTACCACTTCTCTGATTTGAATTTAAAAAATCTGACATACATGGTTGTCATTAGGATGTAAAATGTGGTTCAATGGGATTAAAATAATTTTTTGGTGAATAGTAACTTTTAAGTTTAATTAATCACGATTAAAGGTAATTAGTGAAATTTAAGGTAAAAATGATATTATAAAAATATTAAAATACCTTTACACTTGTCATACCCCTATTGGATGAGTCATGTCCGACCAATAAAATCCATGGGTCAACTTGGGGACCCCATGGAGCCACTTTGGTCGGAAAATGACATTAAAAACTTTTTATTTAATGTTTAAATAAAAATGTCACAAACATGAGTTGTTTTACAAAAACAATTTTTAAATGGGTTATACAAGTCATATTTTTGAA
This sequence comes from Viscum album, assembly GCA_963277665.1. Taxonomy (NCBI): domain Eukaryota; kingdom Viridiplantae; phylum Streptophyta; class Magnoliopsida; order Santalales; family Viscaceae; genus Viscum; species Viscum album. The sequence continues at coordinate 89,116,509 of OY728132.1, forward strand.
TATAAATATTACTTTAAAAGCTAAAACGATTTCCAACATCATGATAATTTTTTTATAATTTTTATACATTAAATAAATTAAATTAGTAATGACACCATGATGATGCAGCGATTACCTCATTAATTAACAATTTAAATAAAATGAAATGATAATGTAACATCTAAAACATAAACATCTCAGAAACCTATTGGATGAGTATATTTTGAACCCTTATCACCTTATCCTCGAAATATATAAGTGTGGGACCTTTAAAATCTGAAACTCATTATATAATAAAGTATCATTTCATTACTTTCCAAGAGTGCCCCTCCTCTCCTCTTATAAAAGGCCCCCACCTCTACCACCTCATTCACACTTTCAAGCCATTTGGCTCGGCCAACATCTTCCCAAATACTCTCCCAACTTCCCTCTCTTACTCCTAGAATCCTCACTTTGGGCATAAGTCTTCTCAAGGAATCCTTTGGCTCAAATCAAAAATAGTTACCCAATTTTAAGGTATTGTCTTCTCTTATGTTATTTTGTTTTATTTTTCTTCTCCAACCCCCTAAACTCTTTTTAATAATTTCTTTTGAAACAACACCAGTATCCTCAATATATTGGGATGTTTTTATAATAAGTATTCGAGCTACACTTACACACACCTACATCTAATGGTTAAAGAACATACTGTTTCTATGGATGGTGAATTTCTGCCCCACGAAACGATGATTGTTCAATACTCATATAACACCTTAAAAGGTGGCCATTAATATGTCAATATCTTTATATATGATATATAATATTTTTATGTTTTACATAAGATTCTTTATTTTTCATTTATGGAATACCTTTATGATTTCCATTATGGGTAAACACGATGATTTCATTTTAGGAAGTGCGGACTACCGCCCCCTCAAAGTGATTTGAATCGTTAATGCCATATATGTGATGTATAAAGGATGGAGTAAATGATATTATATATGATATTATACTGGAATTATAACATAACTTTATATCATTATGATTTAATTCCATTAAATACGAAATAGAAATGAAAGTAGTGTTCATGCGTACGTACGACTTACCGTCTCCGTGAACGGTGCATTTCATTTCTTACCTCTAAATGTTATGTAATATTATGAATGAATGTATATACTGGATATATATGATATATATGATATCTAAATTAGGAATATAATTCTGGATATAATGTATATTTCACCACATGAACAACTTGTAATTATAAGAAGGTTATTTTTGACTCAAGTACCAAAGATCGACAAAATGACCGTTATTCACTTAAATAATTACATAATGTTCATAAAATGGTAATAAGTGATATAAAAGGAATAATGAACATGTAAAAGGTTATTAAGAAAAAATAAATTAACTCTCGTTTATTATTCAGGAGGTTAAAGAATGATCGAGTCAAGTCGGATGGGAACTTCTTAACCCAATTTCTATTCTCTGGGTTAATCTCTTACTTTCAAATTATGTCATGATATTATTATTTCCTATCTTGTATTTGTACTTTCTTTATGTGTACTTATAGTGAATACACATAATATATCTATTTTATTTAAAAATTATCATTGTATGGACTTCGTCTCAATCTGCTTTCATTGAGGCATATTTTGTTTTATACGCAACTTTCTTTTATACGGTGTAAAAACACCTTTGACTTTTACGTTTATTCAAAAGGAATATTTTTATACGAAGTGTTTTACTAAACTACAAAAGGAATGTTTTTTTGTACGTATGTGGCGATAACGACTTCTCCGCCTCCGTGACCATTATTTGAGTTTCAGCTTCCTCTACAAGCCATAACTTTTTTTAAAATGAAAAATAAATACCATGTTTTAATTTTCTTTTATTTTGGTATTGAAAATGGTTTTATTATATGAATTTTTGTATTGATATCTTGTGATTGAAATGTGGGAATGTTATTTTTCCTTTATGCATGTTTTATGAGATATCATTATGTTATGGTTTATGATATGTTTAAACCTGTTCATATGAGGAATGTATTGGACTTAATAAGTGACGGGTGGAGCCCTCTATAGCTCCTCGATGCATCGTCAGGTCTCAGGAGACAAACTAGTGTCTTGGAACGAGGCCTTGACAAAATCTATTTGTAGTATTGGCACGAGGCCTTGGCTACGTGGTTATGACAGTCTGTCATTATGCATTCCATCATTATGAAAGTGGTTTTTGATATTTCATGTGATTATTCGACCAGTAGAATATCCATGTGAATAAGTAAATGGAACTATCTCATTTTTCTTTTTACATATTATGTTGATGTTCAAGTTTAAAATGCTTTTCTTTTATTTATACATTGCCTTAAATGTTTATGTTTATTTATGAAAGCGTCCGCTATATTTTTATCCTTAATGAGCATCTGATCTCACCCCTTTCAATGTTTGAATTTTTCCAGGATATGAAGAAGTATTTTAGGAATGACCTGCAGCAATAGTCTGAAGGGGATTTGAGTGTGGAAAATAGAGCCTATGTTATTGTAGTTCTTTTTACTTTATGATGTAATGTAACATTTTTAATGATTTTAGTGTTTCCAAGGCTACTAAACTAATCGGTCTTTCGAGACTTGATCTTTTGTGATCATGCCAATGTTACGCAATAATGCACCGACTCTGGGTAACTAGGGTCAAGGCATTACATTACACATTTTTATGTCACAAATTTAACCTTATAATTTTGGATTAAACCATTATTTAAATAAACTAACTCTTACCACATCTTATTTTATTTTAATACTATATGATTAATATTGTTACTAAAAAATCCCCTGAAAACCTAAAGATGATCATTAATAAAATTTTTAAATTTATATAATTAATTTGGATGAATCTTATATTATTTTTACAATTTAACCATTTAATAAAATAGTATTTTTTTAAAAAACTCATTAATGTCAATTGAGACACTTTTTAGAAAATTACTTTTGTTAAAGTCACAACAAATTCCTTCATTCGAACCAAAAAAATTATCTCAAAAATAAAATGTCATCGTAATCTATACAATTATTTTATGGAATCATAATTTTCATATTACCTTTATTTTAATAATTATAATATAATTTATTTGAATATTTCATTAATAAAGTAATCATTGCATCATCATTGTGTCATAAATATTTTTTTTATTTGATGTCTAAAATTTATAAATATAATTACATTATATTGGAAATATTTTTATATTTATAATTACTATTTAATGTTTATGTTATTATTTATATAAACCAAATTACAATTGTTTTAGTTAGGAGATACATGTTTATGTTATATTTACCTTTTCATTAAATTAAAATTTATAAAATGTCATTATCACACCTAAGTGGCTCCATGGAGCCCTAAAATCGACCCAATGATGCTAATGGTTGGAAAAATATCATAAAACAGTATTATGAGATGTGTTGGAGTAGTTTTATATTATAATAATATTATTGCTTACCCTTATTTACTATATTTACCCTTTAACAATGGAAAATAAAAATAATTACTCGAGTTACTCTTCACAATGCCCAAAAAAGGTATCTATTTAAAAAATTTGGACCTTCTGATTCCAAATATGGAATCCATTTTTTCAAATTCAAAACAAAAAAGTTTCATTAATTAATTTAAATTTAATTCCCATTGTCAAAACCAGAAAGCATATTTTATGAAGTAAAAAACTATTAAATGATTGACTTGTGTTTATATCAAATTTCAATGTGAAATTACATCCAAGGAACAAAATTGGAATAATTGATGAAAAATAATCCAATTTAATTTTAAACCAAAAAAATAATTATCTAACTATATAAATATATTATAAGAAATATATAATTTTAATTAAAGTACAATATTTTTCAGTATACATTATAATAATAATTTCAGAAGAAAAATACCAAAATTTCAACCAAACTATATTTTGATGTCACGTTTCCCAAGAAGAAGTTTATTATGTGAAATTGAACTTTTAAAAATGTCCAAAAAATATTTAAAAAGGGTTCTCAATCAAAAGATGGTAAAACTGTATTTTTTTGAAAAATATTTCTTTTATCCAAAAAATTAATATGTTCTTATATCATATATAAAAAATATATAAGAAGAATTTAAAATACCAAGAAAGATAGGAGACAAGAGAATTTTCTCTTGAAGAAATCAAATAAAATAAAATTAAAAGTACAGTACAAGACATCACGAAGACACTTTAAAAAGACGAGAATAAACCTCAACACAATAATTCACATGAACAAGATTAGCACAACAGTCAGGCGCCAAAAATGACCACGAGGAGGTAGCCTCATTGATTTCCCTTTTTGCAAGAGCATACACCACTTGATTTGCTTCATGGTAAACATGAGTGACTTAAATGGAGAGCGTTCCAAGAACCCGAAGACAGTTAATCCAGGCTGGTAGAATCCTCCATGGCACATTCCTCGAATGCTCTTTCAAAATTTTAACTGCAATAGTCGAATCCGATGCTACCCATAACTCATTCCATTAAAAATGGACAACATAACTGATTGCCTTAATAATGGCCTAGAGCTCAGCTTCAATGGCGAATCCATTTCTAATAAAATGATAGAAGTATCTTTTGAAAAACCGCCGATAGGTACGGAAAACCCCACAATAGCTAGAGGGCCCTGGAGCACCAGAGGCAGCTCCATCAACATTAACATTTATCCATCATGGAAGCGGTGGAATCCATCGATTGTATTCCACCATCAGTGGATTCTTTATCCTACCATTATGTCCAAGAGATCTCAATAAAACAATTTCAGGAATATCATTTCTCATATAGATTGTTTGAATATTAGAAGCCATGCGAATGGCACGGTGAATTGTCCGAACACCATTGTGAAACCTCGGCTGTGTGTTATTGAACAACAGTTCATTTATGGACTTCCAGATGAAGTAAAAAACAGCCGCAGTTGCAGCCAAAACAAGAGCATGAACCTGCTCGCTGAAGTTGGCAGTGGCAATGCCCTGCATTAAACAATCAACCAAATTAAAATTCAAGAAACAATTAAAAATCTGCTGCATATAAAACCATATTTTGCTGTCAAACTTATAGGAGAGGAAAATATGTTATATGGTTTCATCTACTTCCAAGAAGATATGACAGACTAGAAGAAGGGACTTCCCAGTGTGCGGAAACAAGGACTACAAGGGAATCCTACTTTTCCATATTTTCCAAAGAAGCAGGGAGCGCGCAGGGGAAATAATGTGATTAGTGAAGTCCATGACCCATATGGGGTGGTGTATCAAGGCACCATATAGAGACTTGTAGAATTTATTTGTGCTGAAGAGACCATTACGATCTAGAGTCTACACCAGAATGTTGGAATCAATTAAACAATACGTCATAGCTTCCATTCTCAGGTGGCTGGGTAGAATTTCAGACAGATTCGGGTCTACAACAATATCAGCGATTGATTTGCACTTAAGAGATTCTGGAATGATAACCTCATTACAAATGGGTCGTGATAGCCAAGTGGATGTCCATCAATTCAGATTGGTCTGCTTATAGACCAGCCATTTCAACCGATCCATAAGATTATAATAGGCCTTCTTTAGAGCAGACCAGACAGAGGATCCCATATAGTGACCATACCGATTCAGAAATTTTGCATTAAATATGATAATTAAAACCTCCATTGAGGGATGATGATTTGAAAAATGATTCCAGGAAAACTTTTCAATCAGAGTGTCATTGATGATTCAAATTTCTTTAATACACAATCCCCCCATTTGTACAGGCTCAATACAATATTTCCAGGCAACTATAACCAATTTCTTCTCATTAATTGATCTAGTCCAAACAATGTTTCTAATTCTGCTATTTAAATCATTAATCACCAATCTCAACCTCATATACAGGGGAAAATAATACAAAAAAATTGATGTAATCACTGAGTTAACCAAACAAATTCTCCCATCTTGGGACATGTTTTTACATTTCTAGCTTGATAGTTGATTAGTGATTCACAACACAATATTTTCTAAGTGATATCTTTTAACTCTATCCCAAAAAGTGGTACACCAATGTATGTGAAAGGAAGGGATCCCCTTTTAACCTCCATCTTCATCGCAGTTCTGTTTTTCCTTGATGTAGAAACTCCATCCCCAAAAAACACATAGGAAATTCTCCAATTAATAACATGACATGCAACCTCCTCATAGTGGGACAAAATGCCACTAATACAAGAAATGGTAACATTGCTTGCCTTTCCAAAAATTTGCATATGATCAGTATAAAGTAAGTGTGACAGGGCCCACAGGTCCCTTGAAATTCTCATTTGTTGATACCATCCAAAATTAGCAAGATCAGTGTGGCACCTTTTAAAAAATATTCAGCAAAAGAAAACATCATTCCAGAAAGAGGGTCACCCTGTCTAACGCATCGTGAGCATTGAAAAACCCTCTAGGAGAACCATTAACAAAAATGGAATGTCTTGCACTAGATAATATGGATGCAACAAGATCAAGAAACCTCAGAGAGAAGCCATGCATCCTGAAAACAGTAAATATAAAACTCTATCTTATGGTATCAAAAGATTTTGAGATATCAATTTTAATGGCCATATTGCCTTCCGTAACCATTATTTTCATAGTGTTCACACACTCAAAGGTAATAAATAGATAGTCTTAGATGTTTCTCCCTGGTACTAACCAATACTGATTCCCAGATATTAGTCCTTTGGAAATTTCACCCAGCCGCGAAGCCCTAATCTTACTGATGACCTTTGGTATTGTATTCCCAATGGAAACAGGTCTGAAATCATTAATGTCCAAGGCATTCTCCTTTTTTGGAATTAAGGCAATAAAGTTTGAATTTATCCCATAGGTCATATAAGAGGACCTAAAAATTCATTCATAGCATTGGTAACATCGGTGTGCACAATATCCCAATAGAACATGAAGAAATTATTAGTAAAGCCATCTGGACCCGCAACACTATCAATGTTCAGTGAACAGATGGAATCATGTATTTCTTTTGCACTAGGTTTGTCAATGATTCTCTTATTCTGTTCATCTTAAATAGAGGGGTCAAAACATTGAATAATTTTATCAGAATTATCATTTCCAATGTCCGAGTAAATCTTCACAAATTAGTCTGTCATAGCATCAATAATCTAAATCTCTGAGTCAAAATCCTCCCATCAATGCTAAGAGCATTGAAACTACTCCTAGCCTTTTTTCATTTTTAATGCAATGAAAGAGTCTTGATTTCCTATCTCTATCCTTTAACCACATAATAGTGAGTTTATTATGAACTAGATTTTCCTTATGGGCCAATAGCTTGTCCAGTCTTGGAGCAGGGTATATTTCCACAAGAGAAGGGGACTCTTGGGGAAGACCAGATTTTTCAAGATCTGATAGGGTTTTTTTAGCCTCTCGGATATCACTGTGAAGAGAGGAGAATGAATCCTTACTGCATAACTTCACACAGGCCTTAACCAGCTTCAGTTTATAATAGAGAATGTGAAATGAGCTACCCAAGAATCTAGTATTCCAATCATCCAAAACAATCTCTCTGCATCCAGGAATAACAGGACAAGCATTATTGAATTTGAAAGGCAGAGGGGCTGACCTGACTTTATTGGGAAAGACCTATAGATGTATAGGATTGTGATCAGAAAGTAAACATGGTGGGGTTCTCCTAGCCACATCAATCTCCTTGTTCCTATCAACCACATGTACAAAGCATCTGTCCAGTCTACTCATCTGTCTTCCATTAATCGTGTATCTACTCCATGAGTAATCAGCACCTGAAATGGGGCCCTCAACAAGGCGACATTTGTCAATGCAAGTTAAAAAATCAGAGGCTGACACACGACAGAAGTAATACCCATTTTTTCCTACGGCCTCAGAACCATATTAAAATCACCAAGAAGAACCCAACTGCTAGTCATGATCTTAGAAATGTCAGGTAAGCATCTCCACAGCGCTCGTTTTCTTGTATAAAGATTGAAGGCATAAAAAAAAATTACCGCAAGAGAGACATTATTAAAATTAAATGAAAGAGTGATAGATTGAAGATCAGTCAAAATGGAGTTAACAAAAACACTGTCATGTTTCAGCACCCACAATGATTCAGAATTCCGAGTAAACTGATTTCTTACAACCAGGGAGTATCCCATGCACACCCATTTGAAGGAGACCTAATTCTAAAATTTCATTCTTGGCTCTAAAATGACAATAAGAACCAGCCTATTGGTCATAATAAGATGTCTAAGGGATCTGACCATGGGATGATTCTCAATCCCATGACAATTCTAGAAGAGAATCTTCATTTTTTTGACTTGATACTAGTGCTAGGCCCATCATAAATATATTTTATCATCCTTCCCATTGGGAGGAGAGTCAGTACAATAATCATCCTCTGATATTTGGTCATCAAGCTTAGTTCCAGTGTCCCCTCCCACCGATTGTTGCAAGGAGAACCTGTTGGAAGAATCAGCTTAAACAGTCATCGGGCTAGTAGCAAGTATTCTTTTTGTAGATTTAGAGGTATTGACCTGTAAGAAGTCCCCCTGCTCAATAGAACCCGAGTCATGCTTGGCAGTCTAGTCAAGGTATCCAAGGCCTGAAGCATGATTTTGAGTCCCCATAGGAGAAACTCCAAGACCTTGACTCCTGACCATGATTCACAGTAGAAGCAGAATCTACATCATGCTTTTCACCAGTCATAGAAATAGCATCAGAAAGAAACGGGACACTGCCAAGGATCTCAGCAGGATCTGAATCATGGTTTTCACCAGTCATATCATTAAAAGTAAATAAAGGGACACTTCCAGGGCTATCGGTCAGGGCTTCATCCTGGAGCAGTGTACCCTCGTCAGAATTGTCAATATCAGCAAGCAATATTGCAGCAATAGACTCAACCAAACTGGGAACATTATCTGCACCTATAGATTTCCCCACTTCAATGTTCTGCACACCATCCCCAGCTGAAGTTGCCAGAATTTCTGAGCATGTAGAAGTGTAAATTCTAGGATGACCTGATTCAGGCTGCATAGAACATGTATCAACCTCATGAATGGTCTTCACACCATTATCATCAACTTCCTTACAGTGATACTTGTCTATATGGTTTTCATCAGCCACCATCCCACCTTTTCCAGAGGCCCTGGATGGATCATTAAGATCCCCCTTATCCCCAATTAGATTACCAGTAGCCTTGAATTTTTGTACCTTTTTCTTTCCATTCCTACAGTTCACATCATCATTCCCTCGACCCTTAAAAAGATTGCAGATTTTATTTCGATTGCAGTCCGAAAAGGCATGACCAAAGAAGTGACAATTCAAAAAAAAATAGGATTTCACTCATATAGAATACCAAGAGTGATATTGTCATCATGGGTGGTTAACACAACCTCCTCAACAAGAGTGGAATCCATATCAACTTCAACTAAAATTCTCGCATAGTGTCCAAAGGTAGGATTTTCAATCTGATTATCAAGTCGAATGGGATTTACAACCGACGAGGAAATATCCCATAGAATTTAGGGATGACAATAAAGCCAATTTAGATTAGTAACTCGAATCCAAATTCGTTCAAATGTGTTTTTCACAGTTCTGGGATCAAAATTTCGATCCCATTCATGAATTTGAAGAAAACCCGGCTTGAGTGAGACTGAACCAAGGAACCAGGTGCGACGCTTGAGCTCATATGATGAAAAAATGATATGATAGAATCCACGGGCCATTGTTGTCATCTTCCAATCATTAAAACCACAAATATCAGCAATACCCACCATGAGTTCACTAAACGTCCATGGATTCACCCCTTTTGGAATCACTACCCTTGCAATGATCGAGTATCTGTAGAGCCTAATCCTCTCCTCTGAATCTTCAAGACACCTAAATTTTCATGAATTCCTTTTTTCAGGTGAATTGGGAATATTCTCAAGCTTCTGTTACCCAAGATTTCATCATATTATTGACACAAAAGAGTACATTTCTAATACTCTAAAATTATATTTCCTAGGACTTAATCCTCAAGAAGATTGTATTTTGGGATTTTTTTTCTAATCATGAAAATCTATTTAGACATGATATATTTAAAAAAAAAACTAACATTCAACCACAAGTATAATATATTTATTTATACTCATTTCTCAATATTTTTCTTCTAATTTTATTTGACATTATCGATATGGTTACCACCCTATTTTCTCAGTAATACATGTACTTTCAAATGGTTTATTAATAACCCCTCACTAAATATTTTCATTAATAATTAAGATACAATGATTCAAAAATATCACATTAGGTTTTCTACTAATTTTTTGTCACTATTGCTTTCCTTTCATCCCTTGATTCTAGAAAAGATTAAATTAATAGAATATCCTAAACATTTTTTATCAAAGTAACCTTCATTGACTAAATATTTCTCTATATGATGTTGAAATAATTCAAATTATCTACTACTAACATTCCTTCGCATAAACTTCTGTTGAAAAATACTCACATCAAACACACTTTATATATTTCATTAGGGTTCTAATACTTATATGTAAATAAATTCATCAAATCAGCTATAGTATTCTCATCTTGTATGATTATATCAAGATTCCAAGTTAATGACATCCTAAAAAAATCCAAAACTTTTATGTCCAAAAAACATTCCCTAATTCCCCTATTTTAATAAACATTAATGGAACCTCATGGTCATTCAAGATGAAGCAGTCATCCAATTGAATCCTCAAGAATTAAAAATTAATAATATTTATTTAAAAAAATATGTTTTTATTACATAATTTCTATGATAGTCATTTATATTTATAATCATAAAATATATTAGCATGATGGAATGTTTTATAATCTATTTTAAAGTCAACTATTGAGCCTCTCATGAAATAAAATTAGCAATGATACCAAATTTTTACGAAACACTCCCCCAAAATCAACCACTATAATTTAGTTCATCAGAACATGAAATAAATAAATAGGATCTATAAGGAACTCTCTAAACATAATTATGATGGAAATAAAAAACGAGAACCTTAACCTAATAAATGAACTTGGTTTCCCTAGGTTTGGAATATTCACTGAAAACCCATTCAAAGATTTAAAAAAAACTTGATATTAACGAAATTAAAGATACAAGAATGTATAAATTATACATACTTTCATCCTACATCTATGATAGAAACATTATAACATTTCCTTTCATCATATGTTTTAAAATATTACAATCACTACAACATGGATCCATATAGATCACTAAACCCAATAGGAGCATAATATCGTAGGATGAGGTCCCAAACCACCTATATATATCGGGTCCTAGATGGTAAACCAATTTCACCAAAATACAACTTCACGGGGGTCCATTCATTCACAATAGTAATTGCGGATGACCTATATCATTTCCTTTCCATACCACCAACCACGAAGAGATAAATAATCCACCATCACCTGACTACTTTTCTATAAGTCCATGATAGGGGTGATTCAAATGACAATATTATACTCGTCTTAATGGTATGAACCCAACTTATTGTTAAGTGAAAAGTTTTCATTTGACTCTTCAATTCATTTTTTGTTTTATAAATAAAAAAATATTTCTAAAATTAATAAATATATTGTATTTATGAATTTTTATTTTGTTTCTAACAATGATTTTGTATATGTATACAATAATAATTAAAGCCACTTGTTTTATAAAAATAATCCTTTCATATGACTATCGATATGATCCTAGATACATTTTTCAATATACTCATCAGGTAAAATCTGAACATGATTTTTATCGATCTTACTGTTATGCATTTAATTATACTTACTGATAAACCATATTGCCTAGATATTCATACATACTGTTTTAAGTGAATACAGTCATACTGATTTAATGTTCACTCTTTTATATTATCAGATTAGACAAATTCTTTTCATACTCACCATTTCAAATGTATACATTAATATTGGATTACTGTTCACTGTTTTATTTTACATAATATGCCATATTATTTTCATAATCACTCTATCACATCCAGAAAATAGTCTTGAATAAAAAAGAATAACTTTAAATAAAAATAATGGGATGTATTCTGTTTTATTATCAATTAAAATTATGTAATTATTTTAGTTACAATATGACCATTGGAGTGCCACTTGTTCAGGTCCATCTAAGAATTCTGGAAGAAATCTGATTGTTGGAGGAAAATATGACTGTTGGGATGAAGACTATAAATACTAGGTCATTTGTACAAGCCCAATGAGTTTCTGGTATTTGAGTGTACTATAACTCAAAGAAATTTCATTTTTGAGAGAATCATTGATGTGATAAAGTAGTGAACATCATGTTTGACACGCCTGACATCTTGAGTTTTTTTTTCATGCAATACAGATTTTTCCTGAATAAAATCGAGGGCTCTTGAGGATAATAATACAAAAGGCATCAATCATCGTATTGATCTGGGGATTGTGGGGATAACATGATTAAATACGATCATTTTATGGAGATCTTACCCTGGTGTGGGTAAGACAGACTTTCTTGAATGTATTAATCAAGGGACTATTATCCAAGGTTGTCAGATACCTTTCTCTTTGGGTTAAAATAGTTTCATTCCATTACATGTATTTTTACATTCTGATATTTGTATTAGAAAGTGATTTATTCAATTATTCATTTTCTATAGTATTCTATTTATATTGTAATTACTCTTATTATGATTAATTACCAGATTATGATAATTTTTTTATTATGATCCTTCACAATTTGTGCAATAATATTCTATATGCTATATGGTAGAATCTCATTATTTTATTTACTTGGATAATCAAATCCATTTTTAATACAATTCATTACCACAAATTTGTGATTATGATAAATAATGACCTATAGAATATCATCATAGTCAATTTGACTATGATAACTATTGAACCCAAGGCCATGTCTGAATTAATTGTTTTAATACAATTGGGGTTGTGAATACAATAAGTTTAAATTCTTTTAAACATAATCATTTTAAGGTAAAAATGAATGTTTTAAAACCTAAATGCCCCCCTCTTGGAATTGGGAATATACATCTACATTTAGATCCTATAATTGGTTTTAGAGGAGGTTTATGAGATATTGATACTTACACATAATATCAAAGGATTATTTTTACTTGATTTTTTACATACTCTTTAATTACATCCGAATGTTGTTTAAATTTTTTTTTAAATTTTTTTAAGCTATCTTTTATTGTGGAAAAATTAATTTTTTTGTGTCATTCTAAAATGGAATGTCTAAATGTTGGATCCAGAGAAAATATAAACCCTATAAGACCACCTTTCATTAATGGGAATGATTATAAATACTAGAGAGATAGAATGAAGACTTTTTTCCTTAATACTGGTGTTGAAAATTTTTTCATGCTTACTAGAGACTATAAAATTATTGGTAAAGATGTAATAAATTATACTAATCAAGAAAATAAATAATATCATCTAATCTATAAGGTCCACAATACTTTTCATTACTCTAGGAAAAGGAATATATACCACCAAATATCGTTTTGTGAAATTTCTAAAAATGTCTAGAAGAAACTGGAATTTAAAATAATTAGTACTTCAAATGTGACTGAGAAAAAAGATCCATGCATAGAGAATATTATGATGGATTTATTTTTTTCTATGGAGAACCTATAGTTAATGTTTAACAGATATTTATGACTATTTTAAATAGTCGACAATCAATGGGAGAAAATTACTAGATGATTATATGCTTGTATATATGATTACATACATCATTCCTAATGAGGGTAATCAAAGAGAACTGATTTTGATGAGTTCTGGAATGTTACAACTATTACACATGATGAGTTTTTTGGATTTATCATACAATGTGAGAACAAATTATTGAGAGATGATGAGAATATAAATAAAAATATTGGTGACGTTTCTTTTACAACTATTTCTAACTAGATGAAATAAAATACACTCAAGAAGGTTTTTATGATAAAAAATTATAATAAAGTTTTTATTTAGTCTGATTCAAGTGACACTAATCACTCAAAGAATGAGCTATAAAATCCTTCTCAAAGGATGAAAAAAATATTTAAAAAAAGAATTTATAATGAAGAAATATGAAAAAGGATAATAAGGATAATAAATATTTTTAATTCACATGCTATGATTGGTAGATAGATAGACATATCAAACATGATTCTCCATAGATGAAATGATTAGAGATGAAAGGTAGACATTATAAGAGGAATCCTAAAAGTTATGATAAGACTAAAGGAAAGAAAGTAATAAAGGAAAATGATTCATGGATTGAATGTTGTGTAGACTCATATGATGAATATTCAGATAATTAATCTTCTAGATAGAAGAATATTGGTTTTATTGCCCAAATACCTATAGAAAATAAAGGTTTCGCGACTAAGGTACATACTTCTGAATCCTTAACTAATACATCTTTAAGTGATAATTATCATGATGAAAAAAATTATATATCCTTGAATGAAGAATATTGTAACACCCCAACTTCCACCGTACGCTTCCCTTTCAATAATACAGTAGCGTGTGTTGTACGCAACTTCGAGTTTTAACACACACCACAACCAATCAAACAAGTTGTTATGAATAGTAATACCCACTTTTTGAAATGTTATAAATTTTATATTTCAAAATGGACTTCATTTTTGGATTCGGAATATCAAAATTAGCTTAGGGTGAAATTTTGGTGCTTTTCAGATAACTTTCAAATTTTGATGAATAGTGAAAAATACTAAATTTTAATTAAAAACAACTTTTTAAATAGAAATAATTAATAGTGATAAAATATGAATTTGAGTGGTTTTAAAGTATATTTAGAATATATTTTTATCATTTAATAAAATTTTGGTTATTGGACGTAATCTCACATTTAAACTAGACATAAACAAGTGTCAATCATTTGATATTTATTATTTCTTAACAACAAGATATTTGTTTTGACAATGGGAATTGATTTTTAATTATTTAATGCAACTTATATGTTTTTAATTTGAAAAAATATACATAATTTTTTAATTCATAATGTCAAATATATCTTAGGCCGAATTGTTTGTATTTTTCTGAAAACATTAAATTTTTAATGAATAGTGAAAAATACTGAATTATAGTTTAAAACCAACTTTTTATTTAAATAATTATTTATTTTATCTAAATTTAATTAATTTCATAATATATAAATAATACATATATAATTTCAATGTAATTCATTGAAGTAGTTTAGCATAATTTTAGATATATAAAAATTTTATAGAACTTTTCACCGTCTTTTACCCACCTCCTAGGAGAATTTGGAAATATACATAAAACTCAATTTTACCTCTTCTGTGAGTGGAATTTAAAAAATCTGAGAGACCCAGTTAATATCAAGGAGTAAAATTTGGTTCAATGAAATGAAAATAATTTTTGGTGAATAATAACTTTTTACTTTTATTTACAACGGTTAAAAGTAAATAGGGTAATTAAGGGTAAAAATGATATTAATATTACCCTAACACATTTCCTAATTCTATTGGACAACTTTATCTCGACCAAAAAAACCTTAGGAATACAATATTATCATTTAGGTCCACTTGGATTAGATAAGGACATTTATTATTATTTAATTCAAAGAAGAGTTAAAAGAGTTAAAATCAAAGTTTATTTACTAAAACATTTTTAATATATGGATATACATGAGATAAATTAGATTTTAAATATTCATTAGAAATATAAAAATATTTCCAACATAATGGTATTTTATTTATAATTTTTAGACGTTAAATAATTTAATTTATTTATGACACAATGGTGATGCAGTAATTACCTAATTAATGAAATATTATAATAATTCATATTATCAATATAAAAGTAAATTTAATTTGAGAATTTTTATGAATTACACTAATTTTCTATGTTAATATGACATATTATAATTGGTTATATAAATTGTTTTCAATTTAATAACGCTGTTATGAAATTATAAAAATAAATACCCAATAGTGTCAAAATTGACATAAAAGCGTTTTTTGAAACAATATTATTTTATTAATTGATATTAAATTCCTAAAAATCTAAGGGTCGGCAAAGAGACTTATATCATGATAGTTATATCATTAATGGACCACTGGGGGGTCTCTTGGAGGTATATAGTAAGTTTATTAAATATATAATATAAAAATACAATGTGACATCGTAAGTGTCAAACTAATTCACTAAGAGTTAATACTAAAAGATAAGGTTAATATAATGACCCAAACCTGTATAAATTATATTTGATGAGTGGTTTGCGACCCATACCCACCTTAACTTTTAAATAATCCACATTGAAGCCATTAGAAACCGAATATGAATTTATTATAAAATAATATTTCTAGCTTTTCCAAAGGTGCCCCTCCTCCCCCTTATAAAAGGACACCACTTCTAACCAATTCTTAACACATTAAAAGCATTTTGGTTCGGCCAAAACCTGACCAAATACTCTCTCAACTTCCCTCATGTCAACCTAGAGGCCTTAGTTTGATCATGAAGCCAATATAAGTATCCCTTTTGATCAAATCAAAAGGAAGAACTTGAAGAAGAGGTAATGTTTTCACCACCCTCTTTCAAGTTCCTTTCTTCATCAAGTTCTTCTTTATTTGTTATTTCCATTATAAAATAATAAATCCTGTATCATGTATATACTGTGATGTTATTATAAATATGGTACAACCATATTCAGTATTCTATCCATCCTTTGAATGACATGTCACCATAGGTGCGTACGTACGGCTTAGCGTCTCCACGTCGTGGTGTAATTGTTATTCAATGAATTATTATTTGGATGGGTATAATAATGAAGTTTAATTCATGTAAATAATAAATATAACATTATAATTATTCTGTATATATGATATAACATCCAATTATATATTATTTTAATATCAAAAGAATGATATTATCGCTCGTGCCTACGTATGGACTACCGTCTCCACGAACGCCATGAGATTCATTCCCCATCGTATCCATTCAAGTATAATTATAATTTTATGATTAATAATAGTATCTAAGGACTTGATATCATTCTGGATATGAATAAGATACATCTTATACATGAAAAACATGGCTTAGGTAACAAAATATATTAAAGAAAACGAGTATGTTAACACCCGAAACAACGATAATACTAAGATATTATTAAAAAATCAATGTTAAAAGATCATATATGATATCATATTAATGTATATGATTCTTGTATAATTTAATAACAATTATTTCACCATGATAAAGGATTCTAACCAGCCTTCAACCAAGGAAAAGTACAAGGTAAGGGTTTATTTCGCAATCTCTTCAATATCCGTGGTTGTTTATACGTAATAATCTACTATGATATCTTTATCATCCACATCCATGTTTCTTAAAAATGTTTTTTAAAAAATTATTTCTATTTTACAGAATAAGGGTTAAAGTCATTTATACCCTTGGTTTACTTTTTATAATAATTTTATAATGGAATCTTTCTGTCATTTTCCAAACAAGGTCATTTTTAACCTTTTCGACATAATTAAGGTAAGATTTTTTTAAATTATACGGCGGGTGCAGGTATTTTCCGCCGTTATAAAATCGTTGAAGCTTCCCTTACAAGCTTATAAGTATATTTTAAAATTAAATGTTTTCTTTTATAATTATGTGACTTTTAAATTATTTCAAAATAAAGAGATATTTCTCTCAAATAGTTTTAATTTCATCTATGTCAATATCAATTGATGGATTTTATGCTTATTTGAAGTTGATTTATTATGAAACAAAACTTCCATATTGTATTGAAAGTTTTCTGATATGTTTGACTGTGGATGTGTTATTTTTATACCATTCATGGTTTATGGTGAAAGTACTGACATTTTGTATGCTAGTTTTAATATGAATATTTATGTTATGTTTAAACCTGTTCATATGAGATATGCATTGGACTTAATAAGTGACGGGTGGAGCCCGTTATAGCTCCTCGATGCATCGGTATTTCTAATGAGACAAACTAGTGTCTTGGAACAAGGCCTTGACAAAATCATAATTGTATTCTTGGCCCGAGGCCTTGGATATGTGGTTATGATAGTCTGGTATTATGCATTCCATCATTATGAAAGTAGTTATTGATATTGCATGGGATTATTCTATTAGTAGAATATCAATGTGAATAATTAAATGGAATTATTTTATTTTATTTTTTCCATACTATGTTTAAGTTCAAGATTAAAAGGCTTTTGTTTTAGTTATACATTGCCTTATATTTTTATTCTTATTTATGAAAGTTTCCGCTATATTGGTATCCTTACTGGTCATTTGATCTTACCCCTTTTCTATGTTTTATTTTTCCCAGGATGTGAAGAAGTAATTTATGAATGACCTGCAGGGATAGTATGAGGGGATAAGAGTGTGGAATATAGAGACTATATTGTTGTAGTTTTCATTTTATGATGTAATGTAAACTTTATTAATGTATCTAGTTATTCCAAGGCTACTAAAATAATCCGTTGTTCGAGACATGATCTTTATTGTGATCATGCCAATGTTATGTAATAATGCACCGACTCTAGGTATCTAGGGTCTGGGCGTTACAGTTGGTATCAGAGGAAGTTTAGTACAAACATTGGAATCTAGATTTAGATAAACTCTGATTAGAGCACATAGACCTAAGATGGAATTTGAGGATTAGTATAGAAGAACTCTCTAGAATTTTGGTATTGTCGAGATTTTTTGAGTTTTCCGAGCAATACATCCGTGTCTAGATACGAGCAGGTAGAGGTGGCTCTGGAACAGAAGTACCTAGGGGTGAAACCCAAAAATACCACTTTGAGCTGGACTCGAACGGGAACTGGTGCACGACAACGGGCCTTGCTGCACTCTTGGTTACGACACTCCCGAGGGATATGCTTAGGATAACTCTGATTTTCTTTACAAATAATTATGAAGGGTTTATGAGTATATATTTCCTCAAAAAAATCATTTTTATGATTATGGATTATATCCATAAACTGTTTAATTTATGTTAAGTGTTTTACAAGTTCGGGATTAGGTATTTCTATTCATAAACTAATCTAGTGTATGCCATTGTTTAGAAATGACACCCATTAGAAGGAATGAGAACTCCAGCAATACATATGATCAAAAGAGTAATAAAGATCATATCTTTCATGGCCCTAATCTAGAATTTAGAAGGGAAATAGTCACCCACGTACTATCATCATACGAACAAATAGTATCATGTGTTGATAAGATTTGTAAATATTTCTCGGAGTCCTATTGATTTGAAAGGATGACAGAGAAGAAATGGATGGTAAGGAGAAAGACAGATGAAGGGAAGAATGTAAAGAAGGTTTTTCCCATATGTTATAACTGTGGAAATAATCACCTTGAGAAATGCTTGAAGGGAATGGGAGTATGTTATACGTGTGGAGAAAATGAACACCAAGTACGTGAATGCAAGTGTAAGAAAAAGGCTTCAAATGTACAATGCTTTATCTGCAAAGAGTTTGGATACTATGCAAACCAATGTCCCAGTCATCAGACTATGCCACAAATGATGATATTGGATAATAATCAAGTTATGATACTACCATATCTGAAGAGGAATGACTAGTGTTCTTATATTGTTATTTTTGAATTATTTCATTTAAGTGTTGTATCAATGATGTTATGGAAATAAATAATGATTGTACTGTAGTACTATTTCATTGAGGATTTGAGATTTTATGGTACTACGAAAATTGACTCTACAACGAGTATTTTTTTTGGAAATTACATGGTTGAAGGAATGATAAACCTTAATATGGTCCTAATATTGAGGTACTAATTTTGGAATAAGATAAGCTTGATTTGGGTAAATTTTACTGGATATTCATGACTGCCTTGAAACCGATTAAATATTTGTATATTCCATCATTTTTAGAGTTTACAACATTTTTGGATGGATTCTATATGGAATAAGGGAGCATGAATGTAATCAATAAGGTTTATGGTAATTCAGGATGTTTTAGTGTTTTAAAAGAATACATGATGAAGGTATTCACATGATCTTACGAGGTAAAAAGGATCTACATTATATTTACCTTTCATATAAATTTTTTACTGAGAGTTTACAGAAGTATTTTGAATAAGTCTAAAGGTTGTAATGGATTAAGTTTGAAAGGTTATTTTTGGATTTTTATAAAAGGAAAACACGCAGACCGTGTGACCACCCGTCGCGTTGGACAAAGCTGTGGGAATCGAACACACAACCATAGTGCAATTGGGATTTATCACCTACCACTAGATTATGTGATTTTCCTGGATGGTATAATGTAGTTTCTTTTTTTAATGGGCTGATATGTGAATTATAAATTCATTGTATTTGGAACCCTATACGATTAGGAAAAATAGAGTATTTTTGATTTGTATTATGTTTTGGGGTGAAAGATGAGTTTGTGGTAGAAATTTATTAATGGATAAAACTGTAATTATAAAGAAAGTATATCTCCTTATGATCTTATCCAATCTCATAAATAAATTCCTCAAAATTAATAAAAGAAACTAAGAACAAAAATGTTGTCCTAGATGATATCTTAATCATCACAAAATTATAGCTTTGGGATTGTTGTCCTTTTCATAGACATGTTCTCTACCACTCTCAATCAGATATTGATGGTTATATTTATCTTCTATATCCATATTTTCTTACACGGATCCCTAGTATGTGTTATTTTCCTTAACCTTCATACTTACCACTCTTTATTTTAAATAGAGGCCTCATTAATCAATTTTTCAATGTGGGATTTCAACTAAGATGTTTTGAAATGTAAGCCCCAAGTTTCCAATACCGAGCATAAATTGCGAGGACGCAATTTATTGAAGTAGGGGATAATGTAACACCCCAATCTTCCACGGTACGCTTCCCTTTCAATAATACAGTAGCATGTGTTGTATGCAACTTGGAGTTCTAACACACACTACAACCAATCAAACTAGCCGTTATGAAGATTAATGCCCAGTTTTTGAAATTTTATAAATTTTCTCTTTCAAAATGGACTTTATTTTTGGATTTGGAATATCGAAATTATCTTAGGGTGAAATTTTGGTGCTTTTCGGATAACATTCATATTTTGAAGAATAGTGGAAATTACTAAATTTTAATTAAAAAGAAATTTTTTAATCGAAATAATTAATAGTAATAAACTATGAATTTGAGTGGTTTTAAAATATATTTAGAATATATTTTTATAATTTAATATAATTTTGTTTATTGGACATAGTATCGCATTTAAACGAGACATAAACAAGTGTCAATCTTTTGATTATTATTATATCTTAAAAACACGCTATTTTTTTGACAATGGGAATTGATTTTTAAATTAATTAATTCAACTTATATGTTTTTAATTTGGAAAAATAGACATCATTTTTTAATTCATAATATCAAATATATCTTAGGCCTAATTTTTGGTATTTTTCTGAAAACTTTCAATTTTTGATGAATAGTGAAAAATACTGAATTATAGTTTAAAAACAATATTTTATTTAAATAATTATTTATTTTATTTAAATTTAATTAAGGTCAAAATAGATAAATAATACCTATATATGTTCAATGTAATTCATTGAAATAGTTTAGAATACTTTTAGATATATAAAAATTTTATTGATATTTTTACCGTCTTTTATCCACCTCCTAGGAGAATTTATAAATTTACATAAAACTTCATTTTAACGCTTCTGTGAGTGGAATTTTGAAACACTGAGAGACACGGTTAATATAAAGGAGTAAAATGTGGTTCAATGAGTTGAACATATTTTTTTGGTGAATAGTAACTGTTTACTTTTATTTACCACGGTTAAAAGAAAATAGGGTAATTAAGGGTAAAAATGATATTAATATTACCCTAACACATGTCCTAATTATATTGGACAAGTGTACCTCGACCAAAAACAACCTTAGGAATAAAATATTATCATTTAGGTCCATTTGGATTAGATTAGGACATTTATTATTATTTAATTCAAAGAAGAGTTAAAAGAGTTAAAATCAAAGTTTATTTACCAAAACATTTTTAATATTGGGTTATACATAAGATAATTTCGATTGTCAATATTCATTAGAAAGATAAAATAATTCCATACATAATGGTATTTTATTTATAATTTTTAGACATTAAATAATTTAATTTATTTATGACACAATGGTGATGAAGTAATTACCTAATTAATGAAATATTAAAATAATTGATATTATAAATATCAAAGTAAATGTAATTTTAGACTTTTAATGAATTAAAATAACCTTTTATGTTAATATGACATATTTTAATTGGTTATATAAATTGTTTTCGATGTAATAATGCTGTTATGAAATTATCAAAAACAAAATACCCAATAGTGTCAAAATTGACATAAAAGAGTTTTTAAAAAAAATATTATATTATTAATTGATATTAAATTCATTAAAATATAAGGTTCGGCCAAGAGACTTATATCATTATATGGGTATCATTAATGGACCACTGGGGGGTCTCTTGGAGGTATATAGTATGTTTATTAACTATATAATATGAAAATACAAAGTGATATGGTAAGTGTCAAACCAATTAACTAAGAGTTAAAACTAAAATATAAGGCTAATATAATGACCCAAACCTGTCTAAATTCTATTGGTTGAGTGGTTTTAGATCCATCCCCACCTTAACATTTAAATAATAAACTTTTTAGCCATTAGAAACCTAATATGAATTTATTATAAAATAATATTTCTACCTTTTCCAAAGGTGCCCCTCCTTCCACTTATAAAAGGACACCATTTCTAACCAATTCTTAACACCTTAAAAGACATTTGGTTTGGACAAGACCTGCCCAAATACTCTCTCAACTTCCCTCACTTTAACCTAGAGGCCTTAGTTTTAACAGAAAGCCAACCTAAGGAGCCATTTTGATCAAATCAAAAGGAAGAACCTGAAGAAGAGGTAATGTTTTCACCACCCTCTTTCATGTTCATTTCTTCTTCCACATCTAATTTCTTTGTTATTACCATTATAAAATAATAACTAAAATATATTATATATACTGTGATGTTATTATAAATATGGTACAACCATATTAAGTATTCTATCAATCCTTTGAATGACATGTCACCATACGTGCGTACGTACGGCTTACCGTCTCCAAGTCGTGGTGTAATTGTTATTCAATAAATTTTTATTTGGATGGGTAAAATAATGATGTGTAATTCATGTAAATAATAAATATAACATGATAATGATTCTGTATATATGATATAACATCCAGTTATATATTATTTTAATATCATAATAATGATATTGTCTCTCGTGCGTACGTACGGACTACCGTCTCCACGAATGCGATGAGATTAATTCCCCGTCTTATCCATTCATGTCTAATTTTCATTTGATGATTAATAATAGTATCTAAGGACTTGATATCATTCTAGATATGAATAATATACAACCTATCCATGAAAAACATGTCTTACGAAACAAAACATATAAAAGAAAACGAGTAAGTTAACACCCGAAACAACGATAATACTAATATATTATTAACAAATCAAAGTTAAAAGACCATATATGATATCATATTAATGTATATGATTCCTGTATAATTTAATAACAATTATTTCACCATTATACAGGAGGTTTACCTACCCTCAACCAAATAAAAGTACAAGGTGAGGGTTAATTTCGCAATCTCTTCATTATCCAAGGTTGTTTATACGTAATAATCTTCTGGGATCTCTTTATCATCCACATCCATGTTTCTTAAAAATGTTTTTCAAAACATTATTACTATTTTACAGAATATGGGTTAAAGTAATTTATACCCTTGTTTGTATTTTTATAAGATGTTTATAAAGGAATCGTTCTGTCGTTTTCGAAATAAGGTCCTTTTTAACCTTTTCGACAGAATTAAGGTAAGAATGTTTTTTTACTTATACGGTGGGTGTAGGTATTTTCCGCCATTATAAAATAATTGAAGCTTCCCTTACAAGATTATAAGAATATTTTCAAAGTAAATTTTTTCTTTTATAATTATGTGACTTTTAAATGATTTCAAAATAAAGAGATATTTCTCTCAAACTGTTTTGATTTCTTCTATGTCAACATACTTTGATGGATTTTAAGTTAATTTGAAGTTGATTTATTATGAAACAAAACTTTCATATTGTATTGAAGGTTTTGTGATATGTTTGACTGTTGATGTGTTATTTTTATACCATTCATGGTTTATGGTGAAAGTATTTACATTTCGTATGATAGTTTTAATACGAATGTTTATGTTATGTTTAAACCTGTTCATATGAGGAATGAATTGGACTTAATAAGTGATGGGTGGAGCCCACTCTAACTGCTCAATTCATCGGTAGGTCTCATGAGACAAAATAGTGTCTTGTCACAAGGCCTTGACAAAATCTTATTTGTAGTCTTCGCACAAGTCCTTGTCTATGTGGTTATGATAGTCTGGCATTATGCATCCCATCATTATGAAAGTGGTTATTGATATTGCATGTGATTATTCGATTAGTAGAATATCCATGTGAATAAGTAAATGGAATTATTTCATTTTATTTTTACCGTTCTATGTTGAATTTCAAGAATGAAAGGCTTTTGTTTTAGTTATATATTGCCTTAAAGGTTTATTCTTATTTATGAAAGTTTCTGCTATATTGTTATCCTTACTGGGCATTTCAGCTCACCCCTTTTCTGTGTTTTATTTTTCCCAGGATGTGAATAGGTAATTTATGAATGACCTGCAGGGATAGTATGAGGGGATAAGAGTATGGACTATGGACACTATATTTTTGTAGTTTTCATTTTATCATGTAATGTAATATTTATTAAATTATTTAGTTATTCCAAGTCTACTAAACTAATCGGCCTTTCGAGACTTGATATTTCTTGTGATCATGCCAATGTAATGTAATAATGAACCGACTTTGGGTATCTTAGGTTGGGGCATTACGAATATTCATCTATAATAGATAATTCATTACCTTCTTTTGAAGAAGAATCTTTATTTTCCATGTTCGTTGAAAATTAATATGGTAAAATCAATTAAAATCAAGGCAAGAAAAAATATATAATTAATGCTGTAACAAAAAAAGTTTCATATGATTCTAAATATTTTGATGAAAAATCTTTTGAAATTCATTCAATTTCAAAAAACCATATGAAATTTAATTATAAAAAGGATAACAATTCTAAGGACTTCGATAAAGCTATTTCTATGAAAAATGTTTTAGTGGAAAACTCAAATCCTAAGACAAATGACTATGAGGATGTGAATGTAGTCATTAGACTAAAATCTAAAATATTTTCCTCAATGAAACTCTTATCAAAATTTTTCTTTTGGAATGGAATATTTTGATAAAATTTATTCTTAACATCATCTTATATGGAATAGTTTTTGGATAGGTTACACTCATCCAAAACAAGTTTTTAATTGCAACTATTTTGTTTCCCAAATTTCCACATTCTGTAAAATGTGTAAAAGTGGTGTAAAATGAGAGAAATTTTTTTCTCTAAACAAAAATAAATCCGTAGGGTACAAAAAATCCCATTTTTCTAAACATATGTGGATTCATAATATTTTTCTTTCTAGAAATTATGGATCCATGAAAATTTGGTTTCCAAAAACCTAAAAATTTAGTTTTCCAGAAAACAAAGAAGATACCAACAACAATAAATAGTACATAGATAGTGGATGTTCCAAACACATGATTGGTTACAAAAACTTATTTTATAGGATTTTCATGATGAAAGGTGGAAGAGTCACATTTGAACATAATTCTCAAGTAGAGATTGTTGGTATAGGAAACATTATTCTTCTTTCAAAATTCTTTATTTCAAATGATTTATTTGTTAAAGATCTTAAGAACGACCTTATATTAATATGTCAATTATCTTATTAAGGTTACCTTTTGAAATTGTGGAATGAAAAATGATTAGTTCACAATTCCAAGGATGATTTCATTCTTTCTACTCATCAACTTTATAATTTTTATAAACACAATTTAGAAGGACATATGAGATAATAATCACCTTTCCTTAGTGAAATGGATGACCAATATTGGTTATGGAATGGATGGTTAGGACACTAACCTATGAATATTATATAAACTATCAATGAAATGAATTTTTAAGGATCTACCATATCTTAGATTTGATTCTTCAAATGTATGTGACCCTTGTCAATAGGGAATGTAACATAAGTCAATCACTAAATCAATTAGTGAATTATAAACTTCAAATTCATTACAGCTAGTTCACATGGACATGTTCGATCCGACACAAAATATATGTATTAAAGTGAAATGTTAGGTATTTGTTTTAGTGGATTATCACACAATATTTACACAGGTTTGTTTTACAGTAAAGAAATAAGAATCCTTTTATTATTTAAAATATTTTTTCAGACAATGTTAAAAATGATAAAAATATTCCTTTGATAAATATTCATAATGATAATGGTTGTTAATTTGAAAATTAATATTTAGAAACATTTGGTAGTATGAAAGGAATTACTCATAACTTTTCATCTCCTAGAACTCCCAAGAAAAATAGTGTTGTTGGAAGATGAAGTCGGATTATTCAAGATATATCAAGAACCATGTTGAGTGAATACTAAGTTGCTAAAAACTTTTGGGATGAAGTTCTATGGACTTCTTGTTATAATATAAATCTACTTTTAATCAATAAATTTCTCAATAAAACACCATATAAATTTTGGACAAGATGAAAACTGAAATATTCATACTTCAGAGTATTTGGAAGCAATGTATTCATTTTGAAAAAGAAATATAATTTACATAAATTCTCACCCAAATTCGATGAATTTATTTTCATAGGATATTACACTATAAATAAGGATTATATAGTTTTCAATAAATATTATTTTACAGTTGAGTAAAAATTACATAATAAATTTGATGAAACCGAGCCCTTTATTTTTAAACAATCCCAACCTTCATCTTATGATGTGTTTTCAAAAAATGATTATCAACCTTTGATAGATTACTCAAATAATTAGGAGAATACTATAGAAAATGTTTTCTAAGTATTAAATCTAGAAGTCATTCTACCCTCTGTTGATGAATAGGTTTTACAAAACACATGCGAGTTGTTTCTGTGGAATCATCCTAATGATAGTATCATTTGTGATGTGAATAAACCTGTGAGGACTAGAAATTCATTAAGAAATTAAGTAGAGCATATAAATTTTTATTTATAATTTGATCTAAATTTCCTCATGAAAATTTAAGTGATAATGATTGGATTAAAGCTATGAATGATGAGATAAATGAATTCGAAAAGAAAAATGTACATACCTTGGTTGAATGACCTAAAGAAACCTCTATTATTGGAGTGAAATTCATGTTAAAAAATAAATGGGATGAAAATCGAATCTTTGTAAGAAATAAACAAAGGCTTGTTTCTAATAGATATAATCAAAAAGTAGGAACAGATTATGAAGAAACATATGCTCATGTAGCAATAACAGGATATATTCCTATTCTGCTAGCATTTGAGCCATTACTTATTTTCAAAAAAATTTCAAATGGATGTGAAGTGTTTCTTTCATTAATGAATATGTTTAAGTTGATTTTTTTGAAAAAAACCCCATGATTTTTAAGATACAAAACATCTTGAATACATTTTCAAACTTACTTAGTCTTTATATGGTCTTAAACAAGCCCCTAGAGCCTATTATGATATACTAACATGTTTTTTGTTACAAAATAATTATTTTAATGAAACCTCTAATCCAACCATTAAAAAAAAATAAAAATATAATATTTTGGTTGTTGAAATTTATGTTGATGAAATTATATTTGGATCAACTCAGCAATGGATAATAGATAATTTTGTGAACCTTATGAAATTAGAGTTTAAAATGAGTATGATGGTTGAGTTAACATTATTTAATGGTTTTCATATTTCTCAAAAACTAGAAGGGTGCTATTTATCTCAATGTAAGTATATAATATATTTACTAAAAAATTATTGATATGATAACACTAATAGTATTAGTACTCCAATAGGCACCCCAAATACCCTTGATCATGATGATGATGGAAAACTAGTCGATCAAACCATATTTAGTGGTATGATAGGAATTTTACTATACTTAACCTCTATTAGAATAAAGTAATGTTATCAGTATGATTATGTGAAATATATCAACCAAATCCAAAGGGATACCAATTAAAAGCAGTGAAAATAATTTTTTTTCTATTTATAATGAACTATGGATTTGGGACTATTTTACATTTCATGAAATGATTTTGTTTTAAAATTATTTTAATATGATTAATTTGGTTCATATAGAATGGATACGAAAAGTAAATTCAAAAACTATCATTTCTTAGAATATTATTTAGTTTCTTGGTTATGTAATAAAAACATTTAGGAGCACTTTTCGCTGCTGATGCTGAATATGTGGCAGCTCGAAGATGTTGTGCTCTAGTGTTATGGATACAACAAACACACACAGACTATGGAATGAGTTTCACCAAAACATAGATACTAAGTGATAACTCTATTTCCATTTCCCTAAGAAAAATCCGTTCACATCATTTTCATGAAAAGATAATAGATATTATGCATCACTTTCTTTGGGATTACACACTAAAAAGAGATATCAATTTACAATTCATCTAAATGCATGAACAACTTGCTGATATATTTACAAAACCATTACCTTAGGATATATATTAATACAATAATCAAAATCTAGGAATGATCACTATAACTTATTCATTCATATCTGCTTCTTCATTAAATGATATCCTTACATTAAGATACTCTTTATTTTTAGGGGATTACATATGAACAATTTTTTATCGGTATCACATTTTTACATATATCACATTTTCATAGATATCAAAATTTTATTGATATCAAATTCTCATGGATATCCCATTTCTATCAATATCATGTGTTCATCACTCTTATTTTTAAAAAAATAAAAAATCTAGTGAAACCAAGAAACATATCTGGAGATCCTGAAAGGTACAATTCCTTTTAGTTTTTACTTTTTTTTAATTATTTCATATATGTTAGTATTTGTTTTTAAAACCCGATAATATTTTTTTGGAATAAGGTTTTCATTTGAAAACTAATCAAGTGATAAAAAATTCTAAACCTATAGATCCCCTTGATCTAATCTAGACCATAGAATTACAATCATCACTTCTCCATGCCTATAAATAGGGACCCCTCTCTTAGAGATAAAAATTTTCCAATTATTTTCAGTGAATATATACCATTATTCAATTAACTATGATTGATCTTTTCCTTACTCAGAGTGTATCATGTGTATTCATGTCTGTGTCCTCAACAACCGCTCTCAAAAATATGGCACTGAAATATTTGTCAACGATTAAGTTCTTCTGAGAAAGGATTCTTAAGAATTATTTATTTGAGAAATATGATTATACTCTAGAAATAATTATTCAATTCAATAGATTGGAATTGGTATGTGTGGAGAAATCAAAATCTAAAATTCTAATAATTTCAGATGAGGTAATTCAATTCTATGAAATTATTTAAATTGATGAAGATAATTTGAATGTTTCCTTTATAGTATATGATTGTAAATTCATTATATCAGCTAGTGTGGTGGCAAGTTTACTAAACCTTCCATATAAGGGTGATACATTCTGTCCATCTCATAAAAAACCAAATAATTTTGGATATTTTAATAGAGAAATGGACGAGAAAACATTGATTGAGATTCCTGAAGACAAAATAGAGGTAAATTAGTGGTCATCAGATTGTATATTAATTACTCTCTGAATCCAAGGGTTTCTAATACCCATGAGTGGTGACATAAAAACCATAATGGTTTTACATGTCTTTACTCTTGATCACGTATTGAATATGAGGAAGACCATCCTTATGGGTAACACCTTCATAAGCATCAAAAATATAAAATATAGATCTATTAAATCATATTTGTTAATGTTCCCTACTATTCTAAGCCAGCTTATTTTTGAAAATCTAGAGTTTTTGTCACGTCAATCTTGCATCAATATCAATAAATCGAATTATTTTTTTAATTAGTGATGATACAATGAGAAGGATTAAAATTAGTTTTTACGTGGATTAATTTTTTTTATTCTTGATGTAGTAGAAACTACAGAAGAAATAGTTGGAGAAACTCATGTGTTGGTTGCCTTAGAAAAACAAATTAACTAAAAGTATGTTATCATTCCAAAACCAAAGAAGAAAATTGTTTATAATTATATAATTTCTGAATTATGGTGAAAATAACATGATAATTGAATAGAAGGAGATCCACAATTTTGTCTCAATCTAGTTGAGTAACTTGTAGAAAATAATCATACATAACAAATAATTAAAACTCAATAAAAGGAAAAGAATGAGGAAAAGAGAAAATCCAAGAGTTTGGATATTGGTAATCTGTTGAAGTCTATAGAGGAACCTAGTGCTAATATAATCATTAGGGATCCATTCCCTGATTAGTTACTAATACCCTAGGTTCTGGATAAAGAGAAGAAAAAAAGTAATTTAATGAAGAATCAGTACTAGAAGAATAAGAATATTCTCAAATGAGGCTCATATATGAATATAATGATGAATAAAAAGAACATGAAGATAAAATTACTGAGAAAAATTGAAATTCCAATGAAAATAATGATGTGAAATAAAAAAAAATATCATTCTGATACAATTCATGTCTAGTGATCAGAAGAAACCTCAAGTAAAATTCTATCTATGGGAATTCAATCCACATTGAAAGCTAGTCAAAAAACAGAATCAAATAAAGTGATTCAAGTATCATATGAAGAATATAATAGAGAGATCCATGGGAATTATAATCAAAATATTGATTTTGTGGCAATATAAAATAACTATGGTGATATTCATGACTTCAAAAAAGACATTGAATCTGATCAAACAGTAGCAATCAAAGGAGTTCAATACATTGAACAAGATTTAAATATAATGGTAATGATAATTAACTATTTTAAAAACATGGATTAAAATATTGATATTATTTACATTATTATTAATGATCTAATATATTTAGTTAATGTTTTATTGGGATATATTTCTGAAACTCTTTGCACAATTCAATGTGTTTGAAGAATGTTCTACAGAACATAGGAAGGATTACAATAAATTTTTTAAATGGTCTCATAACATGGATAGAAATTTCAAACATCATGAGGTTATTATTCAATATATAAGGATATTGATAAATGATCTCTCACCCACTTTCAATAAGTTAGTTAGTGAAACTAATTCTACAAATATGGAATTTGAAAACCCTAATACCCCAAATGATTCTCACTTTGGATAATACCAGGATCCCAAGGATCATGTATCTAACATTAATATTGAAAATGTCTTGCTAACCATAATAGTTAAACCTCAAGAAAATCTAATCAAGATTCAGTCTAAAAATTTTGAATCCTAGGAAGAGAACATTAAATCACAAGAAGAAATGTTTAAGGTTCAGTAAGCTCAAATTTGGCCTCGGGAAGTGAAGCTTCTTTCTTAAGGGAAATAAATTTGGAATTATTATCAGTTGTTTACAATATTGGAGAAAATAATTTATTCTCAAATGGAATATATGAAAAATATATGGGAAGATATGAAAGTGTTTAAGAAGATGAAGATTTTTGTTTTACATCTAATAAAAATATAAAAGGTTAAATTTAATGAGATGGATAGTGGTAAGAAATAACTTTGATATCTTGTTGTATTATTTTAAAACACTGATGAATGGTTTTGACATATGTATTTCTATTTGAATGTTTTCCTTCAATATATGAATGTTCTCTAAACAAATTATCAAGATCAAATCATTTTTTCCAAGAATATCATTTTTTCCCAAACCCATTTTCCAGTATTAGAAGATATTCTACACTCATTTTTGTGAATCACTAAGGGGAGAATGTTTTATTCAGGGGGAGAATATATAATAGGAGATAATTAAAGAATATTTATTGGGGGATAATTTCTCGAAAAGGTAATACTCTTTTTAAGGGGGAGTTTATTCTTATATAATATGGTCTTTAGGGATTTTGTTATCCAAAGGATGAGGTTAGTCATATTGAAATCATAATCAAATGAATTTTTAAAACACAAAGGGAGATAAGTATAAGTCTTCTGATTATGAAATTTATTTACCTTTTATTTTACATTCTTTTTTTAACTTGTGGATTATTCTTTCCAAAAAGTGGGATATTGTTAATTCAAAAGACTTATTTTGACTTTTATATTCCTTTTTGTTTAGGAAATCACAAACTCTTTTTTAAATGAAAACATATAATATATTTCAGGATTTTTTTTTGTTTCTAACTACAATTTTTCATATGGATAAGATAATAATAATACCCACTTATTTTATGAAAATAATCTTTTAATATGAATATCAATATGATCCTTGATAAATTTACCATCGTACTCATCAGATAAAATCTGAACACAATTTTTATCGATCATCATGTTATACATTTCATTGTACTCACCGATAAAACCATATTTCCTGGATTTTTATACTCACTGTTTCAAATGAATGTATTCATTCTGATTTACTATTTACTCTTGTATTTTATTGGATATGACATATAATTTTCTAACTCACTTTTTAAAATTAATACAGTCATACCAATTAACTGTTCACACTTGAATTTTATAAGATATGCCATATTGTTTTCGTAATCACTCTATCGCATCATGAAAATAATTTTGTATAAAATAGAATAAATTTTTACCCCAACAATTTCTTGAATTTGGTTTTGATATTAATTAAAATCGTGTTGTTGTTTTAGTTACAAATAACTATTGGAGTTCCACCTATTCAAGTACCACCAAGAACTCAGGAACAAATTTGACCGTTGGAGGAAAATTTGACAATAGGTATGATGGATATAAATACCAAACCATTTGTATGAGATCATAGAGTTCCATGTTTTTGAATGTACTAAAACTCAGACTAAATTTCATTGTGAGAAAATCATTGAAGTGATATAGGTGTGAAAATCTTGTTAGACACACATGATATCTTCACTTTATTTGTTATACTTCGTGTGATGCCAATTATTATTGAATACAATTGAGGGAATCTGAGGATAGGAAGGAAGGAGGTGTTGATCACCATATTTATTGAGGGATTGCTGGAATAGTAAAAAACACTAATCATTATATCGAGGGCATTACTTTGTGTGGGTATGATATAATTTCTTGAATGTATACATCATGGTACCCTTATCCAAGGTTGTTCGATACCCCTCCATTTGGGAGAAAATATTTATATTCCTTTACTTGTATTTTTACATTTTGATGTTTTCAATAAAAAGTGAATTATTCACTTATTCCTTTTCTATTTTATACTATTAACATTGTAATTACTTTTATTACGATCAATTACATCATTAGGATCATTTTTTGATTACATTGTTTTACAATCATTTTAATATGATTCTATATGCTATATAGAAGAATTTCGTTATTTTCTTTACTTTGATAATTGTATCCATTGTGAATAAGATTATTTACCACACATTTGTGATTACAATAAAAAAAAACCTATAGAATATCATACTACTCACACTGACTATGAAAACAATCAGACCCATGGCCCAATCAAGAAATAACTATTTTAATAAAATACTAGTTGCGAATAAAATTAGTTTAAATCCTTTTATGATATAAAAACAATTTTTTTTAATCCTACAATTTACAACGTCTTGTAATTAAGAATATACATCTACATATCAATCCTACACATATATCTGCTTCTGGATAACTGAAATCTATTACCAGATGAGTAGCCACCACACACAAGAATATATGAATATATTGACTCTTTTGACCTAAACACTACCAAAAATGGAACTATATTGGTAATAATTTTATAATATTAGAGTGTTTTACAATGATATTTATTTTGGTAGAGTGAAATTGTAACATGAAGAGGCTTCACAATTCCAAAATTATAGTGATTATTCAGATATTATATGTGAACTCCCCTGAGTGATAGTGTGGTGGTTGAGATATGATATGTGACCTCACTGAGACTAGTATGGTGGTGGTTGAGATGTGATCTAGAACTTTACCTTAATTGATTGGGTGGTGGTTGAGAGGTTATATAATACCTTACCTTAAATGATATGTTTGTGGTGAATATTTACTTTGGGACCTCATCTTTATTGATAGGGTGGTGTTTGAGATTGGATGTGGGACCTCACCCTATATAATTGTGGTTGGCGAGAAGTGATGTGGGACCTCACCCTAAGTGAAATGGTGGGGAATATTTGATATGTGACCCATAATTGAGTAATATGGTGTTGGTAAAAATGTTACATATGGAAAAAAGGTAATGTGGTGGTTTTTCTATATGAGATATGGAATCATACCTCACTCTGAGTGAGAACGTAGTGGTATGTGACAATACTTGAGACATAAAAATAGTATGGGGACTTACCTAGAATGATATGGTATTGTTCAAGGAGTTGTTTCTTATTCTAGTCTAGGGTAGTTAGACCAGACTTTAATTTTGATGTAAAAAGTCTATTCAGTATGTTTTTGTTGTAACATCTATGGTCAGGTGTCATGGTTTTGTAGTTAAGGTGTGATAAGATTAAATATATGTGTTTGTTTTTTGTTTTTGTTTCATGCATAAACACTCATATTTTTGTGGAATATCATAGGAAAACCATTAGTGGTTCCCTAATGGGATATATTTTTCACATTTTTCATAGGAACAATGATGTGTATGAAGACATTCATTTGCTTATTCTAATGGATGGTTGTAATGAATATCTAGATCTAGTAGCTAGATGTTGATTTCAAATACTTGCACAAGGAGGGACTGAGTTTTTATTAATAAGCCTACACTTGTTTAATTTATTGTTTATTTTTTATTTGATTAGACTATCAATAAATCTTTGTAATAATAGGTTATATAATGACCATGATTATTATACCCTATCCCATGTTGATATGTTGTATGATTTATGGTTGGTTATATTTTATAAATACCTACACTTTCTAGGATGATTATCATGATTATTTAACATATTTTCCATTATATGTGATGTTACTGAGTGTATAGTCTCCCTTATTGGTTATCAAATCTCACCGCTAGTTAGTAGTATCAAGAATATAGAGAGGTTAACCTTAGTCATGTATGAACCTTCCTCCAGTGTCATCTAGGAAATCTGGTATGGGGAACTAGATAAAAACACCGTTAAAAGACACAAGGAACCCATTAGACCCCCGACACTAACACGTAACTCCTTTTCCAATTTTCCACCTTCTAGTGCTCTTCAAAACCTAAAAAAACTCAAATTTACTTACCTAATAAATTAAACCATCAAATATAAAAATAAAAAATTAATTATAATGATGTGGGTAATTACACATCCCCCATATATATATATGAAGAGGATAAAAAATTATGTTTCTATTATAAATATAAGGTAAGGAATGTGTCATTCACAGAAAAGATGAGGATCTCCATCGAGGATGATGTAAGAGATAATGAAGTGTATAAGATTATATCATTCCTTTCTCAAACATGAAAAGGTGAAAAAAATATTTTTAGGCATAACCCACACACAAATTATTTTGACGTGAATATTTAGGGAATATTTTTGTCATGTTTCCTATGAAATTTATAATTTTAGAAGGGGATGAGACTTTAAAAAGTAAAAATCAATGAATTTCAATAGAAAAAGTATGAAATATAATTTATTTGTTATAAAATAATTAATTCACAGTAAAGTGATTTCTTATTTGAATCCAATGTGAAATATATCATGGACTAAAACACACAAGGAAGTTCTTGTGGATATCACTGAAAAAGAAAAACATAAAGAATAATGTGATATTGATGAAGATATATAAGGGGGAATTTTCGTTCCCCTCAACAATAAGAAATTTTTATAACATATTATTATTAAAGGGACATGTAAAGGTTCATGGATGTGGTTTATGATGGAAATTAGGTGAAACCATCTTGGGTAATATAATGGTGGATAAGTGGTTTACTGTAGCTCGTACCAAGACTGGCACAATATTTTTCCCATAGGTCCATAAGTTGATTTATTTCCCTCACAAAAAATCAACACATAAATAAATCTAATGATCATTTCATTCATATTTTTTTTATTTATTGTTTGGGTTATTTTGTTCATATAATACTGTGGTCACATAAATAAATTGACTAACATGCAATGTTGAAGTTAAAATAAAAATTGATATATGAAGATATTTATACAAAAATGGTTTATCACTAATTTAATGCAATCTTAATATAGATAAGGAATTTAAAGTAAAAAAGTTTCATATAATAAACAATAACTCCACAAGTTAATATTATATTATTAAGCCTTCAATATTATAAATTGATATAAACCCATTGTTAATGTTTCATTTTTTCATCCATCCTAGGAACTTATAATCATAGTAGAGTATTAACTAAGATAGAGGGTAAACATAACTGAATATTTGTTGGGATTAATGACCTTATTTTTTCCAATAAAATTTTTGAAGTAAGCGTTATATAAATATGTGTGTGGATTTCAATATTGGGGAGTCCACTCAATGATTCCAATTGTTACCAATTGTATATCGGTAATACATATTACCTAAATAATTTCATATTATTTTTATGTCCTCTATTTGGTTTATAATAATGGAAATATGTATCATTTACACAATAATTTCTACAATATTGGGCATTCCAATTGAAATTGTGACTGAACATTAGATATAGCAAAATAGCCACTTATATAATAAAATTAGAATTTTTATATTTCATATAATTAAAAATAAAAAATTAATAATAATCACCTCTTTTATCAATCAAGAATAAATGATATGTTCATAAACCACACTATACCTATGTTCAATTAAATATAATGGACATATTTAATAGGTAGTAACTTCATGGAATGGTTTAAATGATTATGGGTAGTTTTGAACTATGAATATTAGTGTTACGTGATGGAACTCTCAATCCCCGATTAACATAGTAAGGAGGAAAGTGATGAGATGCTAACTATCTATGAAAAAAAAATGAAGGATATGGAAGATGTCCAATTTTTAATGTTGTCCTAAATGCCTAGTAAAATCATGATGTGTCATAAAATATTGGATTCATATTGAATGATTTAGAATCAATGTAATCTTTAATAGAATAGAGAATGATTGAAATGGTTTGAGATCTCCAGGTAACTCTTCTTGAGAAATCTTGTAAAATATGTTATACCTAGGACCAAATAGTCAAACATATTGGATACATTGAGTTCCTAGAGCTTCTGGTGTTTACGCTTCTTAAATAACCATGGATTTATTTTATTCTTTTACTAATCCATCATTTATTCAATAGTTTTATGGTAAATTTAAATATGAAAAAATAGTTAAGTCTCTCCAAAATATTCTCACTCTAGTTCTCTGATTTTATAAGTATATGAAGCTTGAAAAGAATTTTATTATCATAGTAAATTAAAGGAAATTCTAGGTGAATATATTCATGAATAACTATAATTGCATCTTCCTCGAAATTTCCTTACATGAAGAAGAATATCATGGAAAACAAAAGGGAAGATGATTCAATCATTTTCACATGTGGTATAAAGGGAAACTAGAAGAAAAATTGAACCGAGACCAAAATGATGTTGAAGATTCATGTTAATTTGTTATCATATTTAGTTCATTTGTTACTAAAAAATGGATATTAGATACAACATGTGATGCTCAAATATTTACTCAAATAAAGAAACCAAGTAGATTATTGAATATTGACTGATGTGAGGTTGATCTATGAGCAGAAAACAGACCAGAACTTAATATTTGGTATATCATGTACTATAACCTCACATTATGACTGAAATGGTCTTGGTTTTTAAAGATTGTAATTATGTGCCTTTAAGGAAAAAAAATTTATATTTGTGTCTAGATATAGATTCATTTATTTTTAAATATCCAAAATGTGTTTTTTCTTTTACCATGAAATAATTCATTATATTAAGGCATATTCTATAATGGTATTTATATATTGGATTACATAAACCGTGTAATAGAAATTTATAACAAAATTAGATCACATCAATTGTACCACACAAAATTATGGAATCACCTAAAACATCGTTAAAACAATTTTTTTTGACAAGACTACTCCAAGAAAGATATTTGGTTCATTTTAACTAATACTATTTGGTGTATTCCACTATTTTTTACATGAAAAAAATGAGCAAACATCCTTTTAGTGAAAAAGTTGAAAGGGATATAGAGCATCAGGATCTTATTTATACAATTATATGTGAAGCATTTCTTGTTAAATATAGGGGTGGATACTCACGATCCATAATTTTTACTACTTATTTTATTAAATATGGATGTTCTTACTTAATATAGAATTTTTCATATTATTTTTATATATTTAAAAAATATAATAATGAAATTGAGAACAAACATGGTATGAAAATTAAGAACCTATACATAGAAATGTCAAAATAATATCTTCATCAAGACTTCATTGATTATTTATGGGAGTTTCAGATTCTATCCCAACTCTCCCCTAATTATGCACCATAATGAAATGGTGTATGTAAAATTAGGAACTACAACATGTGAGACACAACGAGATCAATGATGAGTTATTTGAGTCATCTATTATCCTTTTGATGATATGCATTACATGCATCATCACACATTCCATTCCAAGTTCCAAATAATGCTTAAAATTGTTTTCCATACGAAAGTTGGTATGAAAATAAACTCATATTTATTAAAATACATGTTTGGGGATCAGAATCATTTGTTATGGCTATATTTTAAAAAAAATGAACATAGAGACACTAAATAAATATTTATAGGATACCCTAAGGGAAATGGGGGATAATACATATATAAATAATCAGGTAGAAAGGTTTTTGTTGAGAGACCTCTCCCATTCCATGAGAGAAATCATATCTCAAAAAAGAAATAGTGGTACTTAGATAAAATTCAATGACGTATTGGATCAAGATGACCATGATTTTGAATAGGAATAAATTCAAAAAAGCCTCACTGAAGAAGAAATTTCATATTCACAAGTAATATATTGGAGTATGAGAGTTTTTCAAGGACTAGAAAAATATCTTTTTTGTTAAATGAGGATGGTGAATCATTATCAGTTTATAATAATGATCATATATCCAATAAAGAAGAAGTTAGTGGCATAGAATATGTAAAAAGGTAAGAAGATGTAAATTCTAAACTGGATTTCATGTATCAAAACAATGTCTGAGTTATTGAAGATCATTTAGTGAATTTAAACCCTATAAGATTGTAATGTGTATTAAAGAAGAAAACGTACATGGATGGAAAATCCAGCAATTATAAGGGATGGGTGGTGGAAAAAGGGTCCAATCAACATTATGACATAGAACATGATAAAACCATTTCACCAATTACTATTCTAAGATCAATCAGAATTATAATTTACAAATAACCAGACCTTATAAATGATATTTTATAGAAGGATATAAATACATATTTCTAAAATTGGAATCTCTAGAAATATGTCTATATAATAAAATACTAACTATTTGTGAATATAAATGATGATAACAAGGTATAAAAATTGTAATGTTACATTTATGAATTAAATAATGAATCCAGGTCATAGTATACTTTTTTTTGAAAACCCTTATGAAAATTTCGTTTCATAATGAATTAATTTTATCCTTGTTTCTTATACGGATTAGTTACAGTGCGATTGGTTTTCTAATAGTTTAAATCCATGACATTATACATATTGTAAATGAAATACCAGTGTTATAGTATGTTAAATCATGCTTGAACATATGATTTTAGATGAATTTCGTAGGATGAAAAGATTCTATTCTTTGGGTAGAGATACATAATGATAAATCCAAGATGATTCATGGAATCTATAAAAGTAATTACATTGAAATGATAATAAAAATATTTATAAAGGAATAATCTAATAGTTTATTTATACCAGTGTCACATGGTATACATATTTCAGTGAAAATTTGTCATTTGAAAGATGAGGGATGGAATATGATGGAATGTATTCTAAATTGTTTGATGATTGGTTATGTTATGAACACTAGGCAATGTACTATATTATATATCATTTATGCCTTAAGCATGGTATAAAGATATTTGGTAGACCTAAGAGAATAACATTGTATGGAAGATAGGATTACCATTATGTATCATATGAATATTAAGGATATGTTAATAATATAAGGAGGATATGAGGAACTTGTATTCAAGGGATATTAATATTCTAGTTTCTAAATAAATAAAGATGATTTGAAATCACAGTCAGGATACATTTTCACTCTCAATAACATTATTGTTGAATTGAAGAGCTCAAAAAAATATGGTGATTGATTATGTAGTATGATTAGAGTATATTTTGGATTTTTGTTTTCTAAATAAGAGATTTTGATTCAAAACGTTGTCTTAGAGGTTGATGTGGTGCCTATAAATAAAGACCCTATCATACTATTGTGATAATAATGCAACACTGACTCTATCAAAAGAGCCAAGGTAACATTAGTGGAAGATAAACATACATATAAAATAACATAACTTGTGTGACATTACACAGATAGGTGATGACTTAGTGATAAGATATTCCATGTAATACTTCATGGAGATTCCCTTGAATGGAACATTTACTCAGATGAATCATGATTATCATGTGAGAGCTATTAGACTAAAAGTCGTTTGGAGTTGGCTATAATACAAATAAGAGTCTGTTGGAGTTTTTTACTGGGAACAAACATTCTAAAAT
This sequence comes from Viscum album, assembly GCA_963277665.1. Classification (NCBI taxonomy): domain Eukaryota; kingdom Viridiplantae; phylum Streptophyta; class Magnoliopsida; order Santalales; family Viscaceae; genus Viscum; species Viscum album. The sequence continues at coordinate 89,157,281 of OY728132.1, forward strand.
ATATATTACATTTATATTCAATGTATATTATATTAATTTAAATTACTTATTATATATCATTTATAGTTTTATGTGACTTTAATGTAATAATTTACCCATGTATATAATTCATTGAAAAGGGAATAAAAGTTCTCCACTATGGTGAGAAACTTAAAAATAGATGATGAAATTATGAATCATTATTCTGTAGTCGGATACAATAATATTATAGGACACATAGTATGTTGATTTTTACAAGTGAGTACTTATATGTGGATGAGAATAAATCTCATAATGTTCACACATAGTAATATCCAAGATTCTATATTACGAGAACATGCATTCATATAAGAAATCCACATGCTTATGTGCCATTTGATATTCCTATATGAGAGCATGTGTAATTACCCATAAACATTTATATTATTATTAATTATGATCATGACTTTTTGTAACATCCCAGGTAAATAAAGAATAAAGAATTTTCATATTTATTAATATTTATTAATTAAATATTAATTTTAATTAAAAGGGGTTTCTACGTTCGATAGCGTACTCGGTACGCAACGATGAGTTTCTTTGAAAACTTACGTTGCACACAAGTAATAAAATAATATTATTTTAAATGTTAGTTAACGAGTAGCCTTTGTTCTGGCGGGAATGGATAGAAATAACTAAAATATGATTATATATGTTTTTAAATGTTTTTACATTTACCCAATAAAAGATAAAGGCTTAAAATACGAAAAGAGTTCAATTTTAGGCATTTATACCCTAATTTTCACGAAAGGTCCACTTATCACCTTTTAACGGATAACCGTCATTAAATATAGTTTTGATAGATATTATAAATTCTTTTGGACCAAATATAACTCTTCTTTATAATCGGGATATCAAAATTTACTTTGTGTAAATTTTTGGTACCTTTCTGATAAAGTTCATTTTTTAATGAATAGTGTAAAGTGTTGTATTTTAATTCAAAACCTCTTTTTAATCTAATTTTTAATGTGATTAGATTATCCTTTTAATTGGTTTTAAAGTGAAATTAGAAAATATTTTTACCATTAAATCCAATAGTGGTCGTTGGAATTAATTTCACTTTGAAATCGGACTTAAACTAGTGTCAATCTTTTGATACTTATTGTTTCATAAAAACACGCTATTTGCTCTGACAGCGGGAATTAATTATTAAATTAATTAATGTGACTTATATGTTTTGAATTTTGTAAAATAGACTTCATTTTTGAATTCGTAATATCAAATATAGCTTAGGGTGAATTTTTGGTAATTTTCTGAAAAACTTCAATTTTTGATGAATAGTGAAACCACTAAGTGGTACTTATAAAGACTGATTTTCCGTTTAAATGAAATTTTTCCATCATTGTGTTTTGAATTTCAAAAATCCGACATACATTGTTTTCATTAAGAAGTAAAATGTGGTTCAATGAGATTATAATAATTTTTTGGTGAATAGTAACTTATTAAGTTCTTAATCGCGATTAGTGGTAATTAGTGTAGTTTAAGGTAAAAATAATGCTTTAATAAAATAAGATGAGCTTGAAACATGTCCTACCCTCATTGGTTATGTCATGGCCGACCAAGAAAAGCCATGGGTCAACTTGGGGACCCCATGGAGACACATTGGTTGGGAAATGACATAAATAACTTTTTATTTAATGTAAAAGTAAAAATGACACAAACATGATATGTTTTACTAAAACAATTTTTAAATGGGGTTATACAAGTTATATGTTTAATTATAAATAGTCATTGGAAAGACAAAAATATTTCCTACATCATAGTATTTTTATTATAATTTTTAGACATTAAATAAATTAAATTATTTATGACATAATAATGATGCAGCGATGACATCATTATTTGACGATTTAAATAAAATGGAAAGATAATGTAAAATCTATGAACTACACATGTCCAAAACAAATTTGATGATTGGATTTCGAACCCTTATGACCTTATCCACTAATTATTTTAATGTGAGACCTTTTAAAACCGAAAAACATTTTCAAATAAAGTAATATTTCTTTACTTTCCAAAAGTGCCCCTCCTCTCCTCTTATAAAAGGCCCCCACCTCTACCACCTTACACACACTCCTCAATCCTTTGGCACGGCCAACCCCTGACCAATTACTCTCTACACATACCTCTGCTAATCCTAGAGGATTCCCTTTGGGCATAATCCTTTCAAAGGAAGCCTTTAGGCTCAAATCAAAAGGAGTTACACTTTTAAAGGTAATTCATTCTCTCTTGTTCATTTGTTTTATTTTGCTTCTCCAACCCTCTAAACTCTTTTTATTTACGTCTTTTGTAACAACACCAGTATCTTCAATATACTAGTATGTTGTTATAAGATTTATTTGAGCTACACTCTCACACAACTACATCAAATGGTTAAGGAACATACGGTTTCCGTGGATGGCGAAATTCTGCCTCCCGAAACGATGATTGTTCAATACTCATTTAACACCTTCAAAGGTGGCCATTATGATGTCACTATTTTTATATATGATATATAATATGTTTATTTTTTTTATTTAAGCTTCTGTATTTTTCATTTTGGGCATACCTTTATGGTTTCCATTATGGGTAAACACGATATCTTCATTTAAGGAAGTGCGGACTACCGCCCCCTCAAAGTGATGTGATTCGTTAATGCCATATGTGGGATGTGTAAAGGATGGATTTAAAGTTATTATATATGATGTTATACTGGAATTATAATATACCTCTATATCATTATTATTTCTTTCCATTAAAGTATGAGATAGAAATGAAAGTAGCGTTCATGCGTATGTACGGCTTACCGTCTCCATGAACGGTGCATTTCATTTCTTATCCCCAAATGTAATGTACTATTAAAAGTACATGTATATAATGGATATATATAATTACTGATATATCTAAATGATGAATATAATTCTGGAATTAAAATATACATACCTCTCATTTAGTTTTAACTCCATTAATATGACAAAGAAATGGAAGTAGCGTTCATGCGTACGTACGGCTTACCGTCTCCATGAACGGTGCATTTCATTTCTTACCTCTAAATGATTATGTAATATTATAAATACATGTATATGATGGATATATATGATACATATTATATCCAAATCAGGAATTTTATTCTGGATATAATGAACCTTTGACCACACGAACAACATGTAATTGTAAGAAGTCCACTTTCGACTTAAGAACCAAATATTGAGAAAACAAACATTATTAACTTAAATAGTTACATAATGTTTATAACATGTCAATAAGTGATATAAAAGGAATAATGAACTTTAAAAAGGTTCTTAATCAAGTATAAATTAACTCAACTTTATTATTCAGGACGTTAAAGAACGATCGAGTCAAGTCGGACCCGGGGTAAGGAACTTCGTCTCAATCTCCTTTCATTGAGGCATATTTCGTTTTATACACAACTTTCTTTTATATGGTGTATAAAACCCTTTGACTTTTACTTTTATACAAAAGGAATCTTTTTCTACGAAGCATTTTACAAAACGACAAAAAGGAATGTTTCTTTTAACGTACGCGGCGACAACGACCTTTTCCGCCGCCGCGAGTATTATTTGGTCTTTGGCTTTCTCAACAAGCCGTAATGTTTTTAAAATAAAATAAATACCATATACTCTTTTATGTATTTTGGTATTAAAAATGGTTTTGATAAAGGATTCTATTATGTTAATATATTTATGATATATTGTGATTGAAATGTGGAAATGTTATCATTCCTTTATATTGGTTTTATGTTTTATGATTTTATACTGGTACTTGGACATTTTAACGGGTGGTTACGTTATAAACCATATGACGGGTGGTGCCGTGAATACCAGGACGGGTGGTTAAGTTATAACCTCCAATGCATTGGGTATGGAAGTCGGTCGTATGACTATTCCATTAAGTATGTATGGAAATTGACCGTATGGCTATTCCATTAAGTGATATGTGTGGAAGTCGACCGTATGGTTATTCCACTTAAGTATGTTTATGTCCCAAGTTACCTTTATATATGTTATGTGTTCTTTATATGGGTTTTATGGTAATAATTTGGTTACAAAAAGGTAAGTAATGATACTTTATTCAGTAAAGAGTTTTTACTACTTCATGAAGGTGAAGGTATTACTTTTATAGAGTATACATGGTTTACTTGATTTTGAAAAACTAACAGTTTTCATTCTTTGTGTATCCCTTACTGAGCTTTTTATGCTCACCCCAAGTTTTTTTGAAATGTTTTTCACAGGACTTAGTGTGGAATAAGGTCAAGGATGGGATCAAGGGAATGTCATGCTATATAAAACATGGAACTAGACATGTTTCTTTTAAGAGTTTTTTATTTATTTATGGAAACTTAGTAGAAGTGACTACTTTGTAATCTTTTGAGATGTAATAGTTATGTTCTAATTCTCTAAAACTCTAAACCTGAAAAGATCCTCAACGTGAATTATTCTTTTAATTCAATATTAAGTAAGGTTTAAGTCCGGGGCCTTATACTTTTTTACTTAGATGTGTGGTCATATACCGTGATGAGAAATTTTATGGTGGTGTGGAGTATGTTTGGTGCATCCTAAATTAAATCTAATAAATGAATATGTCAATGATGGATTTATCCCGTAAATATTTATGAATCTTTATATCCTTGGCCTTTTATTAAAATAGAACTATCACAATAAATTTAATCTCCTTGGTGTAATGATATGTTTATTACATAAAATTAAACACAGATGAATCAATCATATAGGTAGATAAATCAAGTGTGAAATTGTCATGATATGATATCATGAAAAAGGGATTATATCACACACAGTGTATTCATATATGGGGTTTTTCATTACAATATAGATTCTTCCAATATGGGTGTCATGACTTATTACTAAATACTAATATTGGAATTTATGAAAGACTACCAATACCAGGAAGTAATATTCATATAGGGCCACACACTAAGTAATTTTATTGATCTCAATTAAATTTTATTTGAATATAGTTTTTGGATTAATTATTATTCACAAGTGTGACGAATAATTTTATTCTTGATTTATTGAATGCATAAATTAAATAAATTATTATTCAAAAGGTAATTATTTTTTAGTTGTGTGGATTTATAAAATTTATTTATTTATTGAATGAAAACATTTTTAATTAAATATTTATGAAATTATCTAATAAATTTAAAGGAGGTTGAGAAACCAAAATAAAGTCCAATAATAAATATTATTTTTAAAATATGATGAAATAATATATATCACTGTTTCAATTTTTAAATCCATTTGAAAAATTATAATAATAATAATATTACACTGAATAGGGTAATTTAATTATTTTTAGAGCCTTTTTGAAACTAAATTCTTATTTGGACCCAAACCCTAACACTATAAATAGACTACAATGTCGATTGGGAATATGTTAATTGAATTTAGAGAATCATTGTTCCCCAAAAAATTCTCTTGGTCATCACCATTCTCTCTTCCCCTCAAGACCCAGTGGAATAAAAGGAATAACCTATAGCTAGAATGAAAATTATTACTACCCTAATATTTAATACACATTAATTAATAATTTATTACCTTAAATTACACATAATACAACCTAGAAGCCTATAAGTCTCGTGTATTTGGGAATTAGGTACATAACAAGGCATCTTGAACATGATACACACCAATAATATTGAAAACTTCTTTAATAGGATTCTAAAATTCCATGGATTTTAAAAAAACATGGTATAGCCTAGCGATATATAGGATAAATGGGTGAGGTATAAATCCCAGTACTGGAAAAAAATAGAATAACATGAATAAGGTTATACATGTTTCACAACTAGGAATGCCCATAGGTAATATATGGAGTGATAATCATGAACAGGAACAATTATACATGATATATCATGATAATTATAAAGGAAACATGTGAAATGTGGCAACAACTTAAAAAACACCATTAAAAACGTAAGTCAAGGAAATATATGATGAAATAATGATAAATAAATTCCTATAATGGAGTCATTTTTCGTCCCTTTACCAAAATTAAGACTCATGATACTAAACATTACCAAATTCTTTGATGCACTATATAATTCAGGGTGCACCCATCAGTTTCATTTCATTCTCGTGCTTATGTGTTTCACATAGATCATACAACATGACATCATTTTTAACCAAATTTTACTACATGATGAAATATTTCAAAATAAATACATGTAATTACTCAATTAAATAATTATAATTTCAGACAGTTTAACACCTTTGATAGGAATTGGTAATGGTTATTCGATACACATTTTTTTGTCATAGAATCTGATGGTGAATTTTCAGCTGCACAAATGAGAAATGAAATGTTAATTGGAGGGCTTAATGAGAGTGAAGTAGATCTCTAATAATTTATACATAATATGGGAGGCATTTTTAATGTGTAAGAACACATCCCAACATTAGGAATTGAAAATAAAATTTTAGAAAATGAATACATTGTTGAAAAAATAGGAGAAAGAGAGGATTCTTTACCTTGAGAGTGTGACAGAAAACATTTGGGAGGATCTTCATGATATATTTGGGGAATCATGGGAGTAATTTAGATAGGGAATAATAATGTACATGCATTATAAAAGGGTATTTATATAATGGAAATGGTATTTAATGTGGGTTTATAGAGGAAATGAGTCGGGATTTCATCACTATTTCGCAATGATCAGTTTTGGACTCCATATAATAAAACAACAAAAATAAAAAACATTATCATGGTATTGACCCTTGTTTTATACCAAATGTAATAATTTTTAATTATTTTATAATGAAAATTTCTAAATTTAATTAAATAATACCCTTGATTAGGTTAAAGTGAGTCATACTCTTAATGAAATGTTTTTGAAACCAAAAAAATTATTAATGTTTTTGGAGGATTCAAAATTAATTTTTAAAATAAATCAAATACACATAAAATTTCATTATTTTATAGGGAAAATATATATTTGGTCTTGGATATGATTTATTTATTTTTATTAAATTAGTTTTGTGTCATTATGATGTCATAATATACAACATATATTTATATTGTATTTAATTTTTACTTTCAAAATTGACTATCTCTAAAAATTATGAAAGTTACTGCATTGGATAATTACAACATTATGATTCCAAAAAAATAATAATTTAATATAAATCATTTCCTTAAAAATGTTTATTTACACTTTTAAATTAAAAATCAGCGTTGATTGAGAAATGATGGGTTCTTTTGAAAGTAACAATCATCAAACCCTTATAATAGTTACATTTGACATCATAAAAATTATATGAATTCTTATATTTGATAAAAATTATTTAGTAATAATATTTTCATAAAAAAATATTTATTATGGAAATCCATTAATTCATCAATATAAATTCCTTAATTGAATAGGAATGTTTCCCAAAACTACTATTTTTTTTTATTATTTCAAAATAAAAATCATTTTTAATGTAACAATAATAGGATGAAAATATATATTATATATTCTATAAAAATAATTTTTATCCTCATATCACTCGGTTCTTGAAACACATCCATTTAATAAACCATTAAACTCGATTAGAGTAAGGTGTGTGATGGCGAGACTTCCATGGGGGTGGTTTTGGGTACATGGTTTGGGTTATGATCTCAATGTTCTTAAATTTCACCCATAAATGATTTCACTCATTATTAATTTATTGTATCTGATATTGTGCTTGGTCAAGTGAAAATATCATTGATACTATGTCCCTTAAAATATTCAATAAATTAGCTTCATAAGGTACGATCCTACAGGCTGAGGTAATCACATCCTTTTTCAGTGTCAATTGGTTTTTTAAAACCCTATATTTATACTAATTATGTGATCATTATTCAATGATTATATTATAAATGGTAATGAATATTAATGATAATTTAAATCAGATACGATGTAATATAACCAATGAAGTTCATGAGTTTTCTATAAATATATTACATAATTAGATATTTAATTAGACCAGAAGGGAAATTTTATTTATAAGAGTTTAGGTGGTTACACTATTCCCTCCTTCAGATATTTGAAAAAAAATTCATTTGGAAAACTAAAGAAGATGAGGGTAACTCAATTTCATCACTTCCTCCAGTCCCAATGTTTCTTCTTCAAACATGTGGTTTCTACACAACACTTTAACTGAGTGCATTACATTATCTCATAGAGAAAATTCTCTGTGATATTCAATCTTCATTAGATTCTCTTCAAATGCGTGATTATTATACAATGGTACAACCTATGGATTCAGTGACTGTGAGAGGTATGGTATGTACTTTATCAATAGGGATACACAGAAAAAAATGTACTGAGGTAGGTTTGGTTGAGGTGATTTTCAATTGGCTACCACTCTGATGCGATGAAGGATCACAAAGGTGATGATGTATCTTGTAATATGTTTTCCCCTATTACCAAATCTCATGACATTCTTCATGGATATATGTCATGGAATAACTTGTATCCGAAATCATACCAAAGGTATCATTGACTAATGTTAGCATAGATCATTTGTCGAATATGATTAGCCTCAATGTGTTGCTAAATGGTCTTAACCTTTTACATAATTTTCTCAGCCTTTCCAAGACCTTCTTGTTTTCATTCCACAAATTCATCACATAATGAAAATGTTCTGCACCTCCTTTCATAATGTGATTTATAGGTATACATTGAATTCTTGGGTGGAAACATTTATTGTGTGAAAACATATCCAGAGGAACATATTGATCCTATCCTCCAATGTATTCAATTTGATGTTCTATCAATATGTCCTCATCTGTATTGATAGTCAATGTATATCAGTCATTAGTTTAAGGGTGATAATTAATGCTGAAGTAAAATATATATTTAGAGATTTTGGTTTCTCTTCCAAAACTTATTGGAAAATATTGGTTCTCTATTGGATATAATCGATAGTGGTGTTCCATGAAGCCTCACCACTTCTCTAATGTATATCCCTGTAAGTTGTTCATGTGAGAAATCCTATTTAATTGAAATAAATTGTGTAGCCTTTATTAGATTATCCACCACAACCCATGTATAATTATTCCCTCTTATTGTATTCATAATATCAATGACAAAGTCTATAGTGATTTTTCTCCATTTCTATGATTGTATGGGTAATGTTTTCATCATCCCTATGTTTATTTTCCTTTCTTCTTTAACGTGATGAAATATGAGACATATTTATGCATATTCCACAATGTCATTATTTATATTGTCCCACAAATAGTTCCCTCAATGATCTTGATACATCTTTGTGCTTCCAGAGTGGACCGAGAAGGTTGAGCTATGTGAATCATCCATCAACTCATTTAGCAAAGGACTTGATGGTATACATAGTCTTGACCCAAATATACTAAACTCATTCTTTATTAACATTTTATTATCGGTATTTTATTATTCTTATAGTTTAAAAACTCTTATGAATTACCAAATAATCACTTTGAGAATCCAATTAACTCTACAGAAGTTATGGTTGAGAAATAATTTTTGAAAGGTTTGATGATATTCCATTCTTTATGATTCCCATGATCATCCTTTTCAAATCTAAGAAGATTAGATCCTCCTCTATTAAAATAATTTTAAAATTTAAGGATCCTTTATTCATAGAAAATTCTCTACTTTATTTTATTTACCAAGATGATTGTGGATAGAGATGTCATAGTCCCTGATCAGCTCTAACTATTACCATGTTTTCATGTTCATCTCTTTATTTATGAATATATACTTAATGATTTTTGTGATATTTATATATTTCACAGTTCTCTTGAAAGGTGTAAATCCACTATATTTTTTAAGATAAGATCACTATAGAAAATATCATATCACGAATTTCGTAGTTCTATTTTAGAACATATAAATACCATGAATCATTTTCTATGCCTTTTTAATTCTACATTAACGCACAACCCAACCCCTTCTTGTAAGCATCACCAAATACCCTGAAATTTTCTCCATTTGTAGGTAGTGGGACTACATTGGAAGTTATAAGACTCATTTTGAACTCAATTACGATCTATTAACATTAATCATTACAAGTAAACTATAATCCCTTTGGAGTTATCCTGGTTATAAAGATTGATAATATCAAGAAATTTCCCATGAATCGATGATAGTTTGGAGATAATCCATGAAAACAACAAATATATATCACTTATGTTGGCCTTGTACATCATTCAATTTTTTATATTTTTGAAGGGTCAATTGATATCCCATTTCTTGTGATTATATACCCTAATAATGAAAATTCTATTAACCAAAACTCACATTTTTTTACTTTTAATAAATCCAATCCTTTCACAATGTCTTTAGCATATTGCTCAGATTCTCTTCATGCTCCTCCTTGGATTTAGATAATAATATAATATCATCAATAAAGATGACAATAATTTTTTTTGAATTTTCTATAGACTATATTAATCAAGTTTAGGAATATTTTTTGGAGCATTAGTGCATCTGAATAGGATTACAATGAACTCACAATGCTCATATCTTATGAAAAAAATATTGGGATATCCTCCTTCTTCCCCCAATCATGGTAATATCCCATCCAATGATCCACCAATGAGAGTTATTTTGCTCCAAACTCTTCAAAAAATACATCAATTTGTAGAGAAGGATATTTTTATTTATCATGATCTTATTTAGAACACAATAATCAAGGAAAAGGTGCATTGACCCATCATTCTTAATGATGAAGAGGGCAGGCTCACCCCAATTTGAAGTTATTGGGTGTTAAAACCCATTATCCAAATTTTTCTGTAGTTTTTTTCATTATCTTTTATAGTTCCAAAATAACCATTCTATATGGTGTATTAGATAATGGTAACACCCCAGGTATAATCTCGATTGAAAATTCAATATATCGATTAAGAGAATGGTTAGTGTAGTCCTATGGAAACACATCAGCATATTCCCTCACAGTGGGCATCTCGTCAAGTACGACATTTTACATAGAATCAATAATTTGATCTCAATACACATTATCATAGGGAAATAATAACCATGATATAGATGTTGGTGCTAAATAAGATTCACCCCCCTCTGTACACTGGTACAGAATCGAGGGTCGATTTTCATTACAAAGAGTGATTTTCTTCTCAAGGAAATTTGTGTTGGATACATATTGGGAAATCTAATACATACCCACAATTGGATAAAATTACACAAATATGAGTATGAAATGGTTGTATGGGAAGTCCAATACAAAAAAATTGTAGGAGGGAGTTATATATTAATGAAGCAATAATTTCCACATTTGTTGTTGTCACAGACAACTCTACTTCAATTCTTTCTAGTAGTGTTTGAATAGTTCTACTAAAATTTTTTGTTATGGAGGAATGTGTTGAAACAGAATAAAAAATTATGTTCCATATTATTCAATGAAAATCTAGTGTGGAATGTGATTTAATTGTGTTCAATACATGTTTTAAGAGCTATATTGGATAAAAAACTACTTGGATACTATCAAGAGTTGATATTATTGATGAATAAATGATTTTATGCACATAATGTATTTTATGTTAATATTGTCATGATTTTTTCAATAAATATTATTTATTAAATAGGGATGTAACATGACACTCAAAATTGGGTTAGAGTGGAAAAATAGTGAGGAGTTATTAGTAATTTGCCTTATTTTTTCACTATGTTGGATATTATATCATTATTTTTATATGATAAATGTTGAGAGATCAATGGTTAGGATTGTAATTTATCATACTTGATTTGGAAATGTGTTAGTTTTAGTTATTTTCCTATGGGTATTTAGTATGATATCATGATCCATTTTCGTAACTAGATACTTGTAGTATCCTATTGGGTATAAGTGTTATTATCACACTAAATAAATAAATGATATTTTAGTTCAGATGGGGTTGGTTAGTGGTCATACTTGATTACAATAATATAGCATTATTCGTGATCTATTTGTACACCTGGGTCACTGTTGGGGATTTAATTTTTATAACATGTATATTATTGTAGTTTGTTTTGTTTGTATTACATTTCATACATGTATTGGGATATTTTGTTTTTTATGATCATTTTTTGTATTGTGGTTTTATCTTGTCATGATTTCCACAATATTTTTAGTAGTTATTTTCTCCCATTTGTGTTTATGATATAGCTTCAGTGCCTGTATCAAACCCATGTCTTATTAGTGGTTTGATTTAGGATTCATTATATCTCTCCAATCATTACCTTCCAAATAGGGGTGCTTTTGATGAGAGGGGGTCAAGAAATAGTTGTATCAAAGGCAATGTTGAGGTACATGATATAGTTTAGAGGTTGGTACTAGTTTGGAATATAGGGTTTGGTAGGGAAATGATGTTGTTTAAGTCAATTCTATGATGTAAATAAGGTAGACTGGTTCTACAACAAATTATTTAAGCACCCTTTGATCTGATGTAATGATATATATCATTATTGGGCCTACTAACTGATGTTATACTAATTGTGAGGTAGATATAATGTAATAGATTAGGAATCATATATATTTGGGCCAATTTTTTAAATGGGAACACCATTGCATTATGTTAAACCATAATTGATTAATATTAAATAGTTTTTTAGAAATACATAACCATATGGTCATTTCATGGTATGGAACAAGGTAAACTTCTTTATTTTTGTTCATGTTGAAAATGTTCAATAAGAAATCCGAAAAAAATTCATATGGTTGTGTTCAATGGTGATAAATCTTAAAGGATAAAAATATAATTGTATAAAAAACAGGGTTAGTAAAAGTATGAGTGATCTATTTCAAATTCAATGTGGAGGAAATGAAAAGAGGAGGTGTAGGGATATGCCATTTTAATCTATTCTCATAGGGAGAACTAGGTCTCATTGGTGGTGATTATTTTTTCATGGATCATTTATGTAATGGTGTTTCTTATTCCCTAGAGATTGAGAGGAGTACAAATATTCAAATGATAAATTCTATGATTAGTTTTTAGTCGGTTCTTATTCATAGATCTTGAATGAGTCCAGTCTCAAGTATATTCATACCCATTCACAGGGAATCTCTGACATGTGGGTGTTTGGGTTCCATTTTTTGCAACCTTCTATCATATAGTTCAGCAATAATAGAACATGAGAAAACATAGTGAATAATTTTGAGGATACATTATAATTAGATATCCAGAATCAATTCACCCATTTTATGTTTCTCAAATATCTCTAGGTACATGAAATATCCTCTACTATTGAGAAGAAATTTTCTAGAACAATTCCATCACTAGAGTGGAGACGTCATAATTCTCTATGTAGCAGAGCTATCATCTGGGTTTTAATATTTCCAAGATAGAAAGGTTTTATGAGTTTAAAGGGTTGGTAAAAGCCTATATTCTATCATTTACCTAAGGGATATTTCTCTTTGGACCATACTAAGGGGTCATTCAATATTTCTATTATATAGATGATGATCATCACTCGTAAGAGAACTCATTATTTCATGACTAGGAAGCATGTCTATGGTGTTCCACTTTATGTACAATCATTATAGGAATACCAACAATGGGAGAAGTAATATAGTGTTGTAGGATTTTATTTGTATAGGATAAATGAGGTTGGAAGAGGATATCCCCATGATGATCTTGATCTTAAGTGATATTAGTGAAACCATGGAGGTGGTCTTCAACAGTGTCAGGGATATCATAGAGAAGGTATTGGTCAAAATAATGCTCTAGAGTTTCGATAAACTAGCGATTCAGAATTAGTTTGAGGTATCATATTCATTTTTATACTCAGGTTCATTCTTTATTAGATTTATGAGATACATACTCATTCATTTCACCTTCCATAGTGAGTGATTTTGGAAATCAGTTGGAGAGACATCTAGTAACCATGGAATTGAATTTAGTAGTTGATGATCAAGATTAATTTTATGTAGTATGAAATAACTATTACTTATTACTGGGGAAACACCACTAATAGGGATACTTCCTATGAAAATTGATTCGACCATATCACATCATCCTCGGTATGAACAAGGGATATTTAGTGAAGGATATTACAGATTTCTCCAAGAGTCATATTTTTTCTATGATGTTGACAGAGAGTTTATTGAATTTATTATTGAGACAGACCGATCTAATCAATAGAGGGTTGTTTTTTCCTTTCCTACTATGAAGGTTAATTTGATGATGATATCACTGGAGGAATAAATGATGGTGTTTCAATGTGTGGTGGAAGAGTACTCTATTGTCTTCCCATAATCGGTTGTTGTGTCTGCCCATTGATGGGAGAAAATTGTTGTGCTAGAGTTAAAACCAGAACTTATTTGATTGAAATGTATCGGAATAAGATATATCCTTATGATTTGTGATGTATACAAATATAGATCGATGATCTCTTGATGTGTGGTCTTATTTTCCCTAATGTGTCACCTTAGGGTGTGACAATTTTGTTCGAGAAGAAGGATGATGGTAGTCCACTTTTATATATGGATTATCATAACTAGAATATGGTGATAATAAATAATATATATGATCTTTTAAGGATTGTTTACTTTTTTGGATAGTTTAAATGAGCTAGTTGGTTCTTAAATAATGATCTATGATCTAGATGTCATTGGATGCAGATAAACGATGAAGATATCTCAAAGTATTAATTTTAATGTAATTAGAGGAATTATGAGTTCATTGTGATTTAATTCAGTGAAATGAATACTCTATATGTATTCATGGAGGGTGATGAACATAGTATTCCAAGAGTGTCTAGACTCATTCACGGTGGTCCTCATCACTGAAATCATTGTCTACGTTGCATCTGGAGAGGAGAATACAATGATTCTGTAGGCCATTTTGGATGTTCATCATCATCATCAAATGCTCAAGAATATATTGAAGCGTGTGTTTTGGGCTTATGAGGATCATTTAATTTGGATTTTTATATGAAAAAAGGAATAGAAACAATTCCCTCAATAATAAAAGTGGATTTGTCTGGGGTAGCCACCAAAACTATTATAGAGGAGGGGAGATTTCATAGTAATTTCAGATGTCATATTTGGTTTAAAAACATCATATAATGGATCGAGACTCCTCTAAAAACCTTTACCCAAAATGATCAATTGATCTTGTGGAATGTCCAATTTTAGTATGGTTTTTAGTATACAAATGTAAAGCTATCAGCACCCCATTACATCATTTTCCAGATGATGGAACTCAATTTGAGGACTTCTATAACAATACACATCTTAGATATAGTAGTTTATTGATACAGTACATGGTTGTTACTTCCAATGGGTATCATAAGATATAACCCTATGAATGTAACTATTCCACCCATGATCAGGAGTTAAAGTGTTTTTTGTTTCCTTGAACTTGTAGAGAAACTACCTCAGTTGTGAATGTTATATTTTTTTCAAATATCATACACTCAATAGCTATGTATTATCCCATATAGACATGAACATCCAATACATATAGTGGTTTTAATTATTACAAAATTATTACATCAAGATTTTCTATACACCATGGAAGGGTAATATTATAGCAGACGCACTATGTAGGAAGTATGTAGTGGAATTTTGTTTGAATATGGGGATTCATGGAGTGTTATGTAAGAGGTCTCTATGATAAATCTCAATATGGTGGAGGTTGGGGGCATGATATGCCTCTTTTGGATGATTTTGTAGTTATCTTTAGTGAAGTAGGTTGAGTATACACATCTAGGGAAATTCAAGGTTGATGTTTGGTGGGATCGAGTTATCTTTGGTAATTACCTAGATGAATAGTTTTTGGATAATAAACGTTGAGTGTTATTTCATGGTTGCCTTTTCATTCCATAAATTATTCATGTGGTGGTTCTCTAGGGGTTCCATATATCCCCCTTAGCTATTTATCTATGTTTGAAAATGATTTATTTTTTCTAAGAGGTCTAATTTAGTAGGTCGGTTTTGTTTGTTCAGTTGCATCATTCATGTATTAATGGTTAGTCATCTAGAAGGTGATGATGGAGCATTGTGTTCATGGTGGTCTACTCCATCCCTTAGATATTAATCATTATAAGTAATGTACATTTACATGGACCATATTACAAGTATGTTTTGAAGACAAAACCGACTAGGGCCCACTTATCCAGTAGTAAACTAAGCGTGATACCCCAATCATGCCTTCATTAGGTCATGGTATAGTGAATAAAGTTGAGTAGTCATACAAAATACATGGGGGGGGGGGCTTAGACCAAGGTAACAACAAAAGAAAACACACACACATAACCATACACCAGATAATGTAGAAATTAAATTTAAAACTAGTTCTTAAATTCATGAAATAAATTTATCCTAAATCAGTGTTTCACACAAGTATAAGAATGTATATAGGGACAAATAAATTCCCAAAAAAGTAGTAAAAGGATTCCTAACTACTATAATGGAGGGTACTACTGTAAAATGAATATTCTTAAACTAACTATCCAATATAGCTCAAAAATGTCTTCCTTCTCCTTGAGCACCTATGACACTTTCAAAAGGCATGTTATCTTTAAAATATATGACATGTGTTAAAATCTCCCATGCAGGGATATGTATATACATACCGAGTAGGAAACCATCAAATCACCAAACATAAAGAATCAAGAGAGTAATCATCTCATCATCTTAAATATATTTCAATAAAAATATGACATAGAACCACAATAATCTTGATATAATCAAGATTGAGACCATGTTTAAGTGTTACTTTACCACCTTGCTTGTAGCCTAGGATCCTACATGAGGATTAAAAGTAACACTCATGTGGGAGAAAATGTTCTTTATGTGTAATAACATAGATGGAACTCATCTAAGAGGTTATGATCATATTGAATCACTATCAAGAAGGTATATGTTGTATCTCAAAAGATGTTAACAGTCTAAATAAGCGATCTCACCCAGATTCTATTGGGGATTCCAAACCCTCTCATGGATAACCCACTAAAAAATGGATCGAACACCCCATTACATAGGTCATGTGATTCCTGACCCTACCAAGGGGGAATAATTGATAATGGGTCACACCTCAGGCCACACAAATGGATTAATAACTTTATCTAAGACTAATACCATATATGCTATCACATATTATACTAATTATGTGATTACTCACTATTCCCTCTTAGGGGTAAAATATGGGATCCCACCCAACGAATTCTATCCTAAACTAATGTGAATGTTTTACTCAACCTAACTGAGGAAAATTACATTAAACGTGATGCAGTGTACATGGAATATCTTTTCTATCCTAGATATGTACATGTACTTTGTCCCATGCTCATGTACCTGGACATACACAGGTACTATTGTTGTGACCATTACCATGTACCAATTTGTGATTGTGTACATCGGTAATGGTTGTGTACATAATTTTGCATGTGATAATGTACCTTGGGAAAACATGTTGAGCATCCATCTCTAATACACACTACATGTATGGGTTATACTTAGTGTGTGATATTTAATTTTTGTGAAGCCCTAGCTGCCACAACTAGGAGACTATAAGTCTTTTGTTATTTGGTCTACATGCTGTGTATGTCAAGTCTTTATAGAAACATATAGATTTCACATATTTATGCTCATATAGCCACAAAATTTATTTTTTTTTCAAACGTGTCACATGAAAAATGAATTTTATTTGATTGAAAATTGATCTTCATGAATGTTTGGATTCCAGACACCAACATGCTTGTGAATCATCCCCGTGGCACCAAATTTTCCAAATTCTCAATACCTTGAAATGAGAACTCATGTTCCAATCTCATTTTTCTTTCATCCCCATGCACCACAATCATGATTTAGATCCCAAACCTAAACACTAGTTTTTTCAATAATTACTATGAAACAATCATCTTCCAGATATTTTTCAAACCATTGGAAAAAAGGAAATACATACAATGATCTTGAAAATCATGATTAGAGTGACGTACAAAACAAAAAAAATAATGAACAACCAACAACCATGGTTTGGGTTGGCCTCAATCCGTTTTCATGATAATGATAAATGATGAAGGAATAATTGGGAATTATCAAAAATATCAATTCATAATTCAAGGATTATAAATCCACACCCCAATTCGAAGGTTAACCCATGAATCAATTCATTATAATGATTGATTCAAATTTTACATAAGATAAAACAAACCAGAATTAAATCGATCATGAAAATTTCCTGCATCATGATTTTATTAATCTTTGATGATGAACATGTCATTATTATAATTAGAGAGCTCCATGAAATGCTTTACAAAATCATCATTACACAACTATATATTATTGTTCATTGAAGAATCTCCCATGATCTCTAAAAAACTAGAGTTATGTGACTAAATATAGGATTTGACCATAACATGTTCTAAATATATGGGACTTAAGTCATGGAAATAAATATCTAATAAATAAATAAATTTATTAATTAAATATCATCCTTCCACAATAGCACTTATTCCGAAAACCCACTATGCACAAAATTTATTTCATGTGTTGGGTAAAACCAGAATTTTGGATTCAATGGATGTATTAAATTTCACATTAAGTACTATGTTTGAGATTTATTTCATTATTTTAGAAAAACATCGTGTGAATGATATAATATATTTAATATTTTTATTATATAACTATAAAGACTCTTTGGTCCCTAGAATCCCATATAGAATCGTTGAATAGATTATAGAATACTATTCAACATATTATAATGATTTACTATAATTTTTTTTTTCATTTCATTCCACCACCCAAGGGATTTTTCCCAAAAATAAAAATCATAATCCAATAGGTGAGGAATTTTTTCTTGAAATAGGTTCTCATGCACCTAATTTCTCTCATAAATATTATTATGCTTCCACCTGAAAAACATTAAGGGAATCACTCAACAACAAAAAATATTCAGTTTATGATCCTCGATCTCTACTAGTTAATATATAAAGGCACCTCCATCCTCGATGTCCATCTCACCCAAATCCATAATATGGGATGAGTTTTGAACATACTTATTTAACAACAATACATGGAATACATTGTGTAGCTGATATAATTATTGTGGTAGGGCCAAGTGGAAATCCACCTCAATGACCCTAAAAAGTATCAAGAAATGGACAATGAATATCTTAGATATATTTCTACCCAAACCAAATATCAATAATCTTCACTGAGATGTGACCTTTAGAAGCATCTGGTCTCCTTCATCAATCTCAAATGTCCTCCTTTGTCTATCTGTATATGAATTTGAATGGATCTAGGTCAACTTCATATATTACTAAATGATTTTTACCACCACTATTGTCACTTGGACCAACTCAAATCCCATGAGTTACGACTCACATAGATCAGTCTATCATAGTGTAGACCAACATGTTCTCTCATTAAAGGAATAAAATTTCATAATAACGATTGTAGAGTGGCAACTGTTGTTATATACAAACTCAAGTATGGTTAGGCAATCCTACCATTTATAGTGAATGATAATAAGAAATCCGGATGAATGCCCTCCGAAACCTCAATTGTCCTGTCAATATTTCTATCTACCTAGTGGTGGAAGGTTATTCTCAACTGCAACTGAGTCCAAAAGGAATTCGGTAATCATATCTATAATAATGACATGCAATGAGGATCATGGTTTAAAACAATCATTGATGGAACTCCCCGAAGCCAGACTAGTTCATGAAAATAATGAATTCCCCAGATATCTTCTAAAATCTACAATATAATGAAAAGGAATTTGTATAAATTCATTATTAATTTTATGAGCCATCATATAAAATCATTTATTCTATATGATTATGGAAGATCTATCACAAATTCCATAGAGATACCATCCATATTACACTCTGTAACCTCACTGGGTTGATCCAGACCCATACAAACATGGTGATAAACCTTCAACTACTCAAAAGTGAGGCATTTATAGGAAAATATTACTACTTATTCCATCCTAGATAAAATAAATAACATGGAAGATCCTGGAAAATTTTATCCTCAACTAGATGTTACAAGAAGGGGGATGTAAGAAAATATTTAAAAAACATCTAACTATCATGGTAAAAAAGATATGGGGTATCAAAAACTATCTTGAGGTACGTTGCACCATATTTTTCCACTAAGATCAAAAACAACTAGGTTAACATATCTGATGCCTCACTAAATATTTGTGAACACAATCTCCTTCTATGTGAATATTCAACCACATTCCCATTCCTTGGATTATAAACTATATCGAACCAATAATACAAGAGGAACAAAATAAAATGATTTTTTATAAATTTAGGATCCATATTTGAAATGATTTTTATGAGAAAATTATGTTTAGAATAGAAGATAATTTGTTTACCCATCAGGTTGTGTCCCCACATATTTTAGGAGAAGACCAACACAACTAACTCAAGATTGTGGGACTCTTTGTTCTTATTATGTACTCCCAACTAATGGGACCCAGTGGAAATCACCATCTACCTCTACATCATACTACATCTTATCACAATTCTAGAGCCATCAAATAGCCCTTCAAACTTAGCAATCTTATATGGATGACTCAATATGGGGGTACTCGTTAACCTATATTGTAACTCCAAAAAATCCTATAGTATCCTATCCATCCAAAAAAAGGAATCCAATTTTAGGTAAAGGTGGTAATGGTTGATTCAACAAAATAACAATTTTTGAGAATCTCTAACTATAGTAAGCCAAAAAAATGAAGCTCCAAACCCCATCCACCCTCTTAGGTGGCTTCCATGCTAGCATTGCCTCAACCTTCATCAGGTCCACTAATAATCCCTATTCTAAGATAAACTTAACTAGTAATAGGAAATCATCGATAAAAAATAAAAAATTGAGAAATTTTGATATATATTTTTTCTTAGAGTATGCCCTTGACCATCCCCATTTTCATTATGTGCTCTTCCTCTGATTATGATTACACTATGAGGTCATTGATAAATACTACCATGAAATGATCCTTGAAAGGTTAAGACATATCATTATTGAGTTCCATTAATATTTTGGGGAATTAAATATTCTTAATAAATTGACAACATACTTGTAGTGTATTTATAATCAACCAAATTACATTTTTGGTATATTCTTATCCCAAACATAGAGATGTTGATATCCCAACATAAGTTTAATCATCAAGAACCACATCAGCCATTTAAACTTCTCAATAGGTTATTTATCCTCAGTTGTGGATGTTTATTCATGAAATTAAATAAATTTTGGTGATAATATTTCATACATAAATTGAATCCCTACATTTCCTTCTTTGTGAATAACACTAAGGATGCCAATGGGTTAACACTGCGCATGACCAAGAACATCATCTATTACTCCTCCAAATATAACATCATCTCATTCAGATTTGTGGGGGACATATAATATGATAGCATAGATATTATAGTATTCCATGGTTGAATGTTAATATGTAATTATATTTTTTTAGAGGGGATTAATCATATTATGTCTGCATCAAATATGTCCTCATACACTGCTACTAATGAAAAAAATGAAATCCAATAGCATCTATTTCTATGAGGAAAATATTATCCAACTGTTGAGTAATTAGATGTATTTACTTAATTATGAGACCATTATTCTCTACATATGTTTCCTTCTCTATGAACACAGAAATCCTCATCCCATAAACACAGATGCACCATATCATTCCCTAGAAACGTTCCATTTTTTCTTGAATTGTGGAGAGCCATTCCATACCGATAATGACACCGTAAGGTCTCATTGATGATATAAAGAGATTTAAATTTCATTTATATCTTAAAAGAATCAGTTAAAACTATTATAATAATTCATTGATCATTAATATCATATTGTAGGTGTCTGTAGTTTCTAGGATCAAGCCAAAGGATCAACTTAAATATTGATATCTCATACAAGGGATGTTGAATGGAATTAATAGACCACTCCTCTATATTGAAATATAGAATATAATGTAATGAAAACATATATCATACCTCTAATATTCCTTGGAACCTCTGGGTAATTATTCATTAAACCCTATATCAACTCGCGTCTAGGACTACCAACTCCCTATGCCTGATGTGGGCCACTTGGGAGAATTGAAACATATAAAATTGTTGGTCACCTCCTGCAAATCACCTAGATCAACTGCAATAACTGATACCCTAAAAACCACCTTGATATTTTCATTTCATCTTCCTTGGTGGTCCATAATCTATATACTTATATACCACATGGTGTATGAGACAACCCAAAATAAGATGTCCATGCTATTTGTAAGAGTAACACTACCTCCCCCTTAGCTAACAAGAACCATCACAAGAGCCATAAAAATCATAACCTATATCATGAGACATTCTCTATAATTTAAAAGCACACTTATATCACATAATATAGTGTCAGGTACCCACTATTGAATTCTTATCTTCATGGTTCTTACTAACAGTACAAATTGTCGGTGACTACCACACCAAGAATATCTCCACCACCAAATGTCACTCGAGCACTACTAGATAAATAGAAATGGATATTTATATCTCACAATCCCAAATTTACATATGGATGCTACAATAAAATATACACTACTAAAATAATGCATCTAAATACCTATCCTTAGAGTATTGTGAGAGTTTATTGAACCTCAATGAATATTCTTCCATTATCACGTTTCCTTGAAGAAACACCCGAACCTTCTTTATACATACCTCTATCAATCTGTCCAGATATAACTCATATCAGATTATATTATAGAAATATATTGATTAAATATTTTCTATATTATATGTATAGGATACCAAACTCAACCATTACCGACCATATCTAGGAAAAGGTATCACTAATATGACAACCGTATGATGTAGCGATGTCCATACTATGTGAAAATTTTCCCAAATTCTTGAATTTGATACTTATATTCCTTTGGTTTTTGTATAATTGTGAAAAATAAGAAGTACCAATCACTAAAACTCATGATGTTTACTTAACCAACAGAGATCCTTTTCCAGTACTGTCAATGTAATCTACTACTACGTAGGTGGTAGTAAAACTGGAAACCCACAAAGAGGTACCACCTCTTGGAAAATCCCCTAACTTGAATCCTCTTCACTAGGTGGATTATCATCAAGATCATGTTATGGATTCCTATGTAGTTGTAATCAAGAATGTATCATAAAATAGAAAATATTATCCATGGTCAGAACATATATATGAATAGATGACATGATAAGGATATGAAATCATCAATCCATTAATATATGATGCATGTGCTAATGTTTTCTCTACAACTGGTGCCTATATAAACTCATCAAAAAAGTATCTTATTTGAGTTTTTGTGAATGAATACGTCATCCACCAAAACAACAATAGGATCCCTATCCTAGGAGTTGAATGTGAAAAACATTAGCATTATTTCCCTTGTACCCAAACTAAACCCCACAACGAAAAAATATTCCTACTTCATCCCTAAGAAAAATAACTCTGATACCAATCTATCTTGAACTGACCCACCACTACATTCTAAGCCATTTATAAGAGAAGTGTGATAATCCACAAACACATCTAAGAGGCCTGGAGATAAATACTAGTGCTGAGTCATCCTATCTCAAACATGGGAGGCCTTGGTCTAAAGTACCTATACACATGCCCATATCACTATGAAAAGGATAATGAAGAAATGAAATGTACAAGTAGTACTAGAATGATGGCATAATATGTATCCCACATCATAGTATGACATAAGTATGGAAAATCATAAATGATTAAATACAAGACCAACAAAATTGAAAAAAGGATTCCAACTAGCTAGTAATGAGGGGACTGATTTTAAATTAAACTCATTGAACCAAGCCATCCATCTAGCTCAAATAATCTCCATGAGCTCCTGGACCATCTAAGACTCTATAAAATGGAATTTAATTTTCTCAAGACACCACATGTGTGGGCATATAAATTGCATGGGTGAGTAAATAAATACCTATTGGGATACCCCAAAATCACAAAACATAAATCCCTAAGAGAGTATTCATCTCATAATCAAAAAATCAAGTCAATTAGAATATAATTCATAAAAACAATAACCCAGATATACTCAAGATATATAAAATCTCTCTTGTTAATGCTACACCCACACTGTGAGCATGAGATCATACTCAAGGCTTCATAGTAATGATCATCACAGAGAACATACTCTCCCAGTTTGCTAATAGTGATGATGCTCATTTGAGAGGTAATGATCATTAGGCCTCTCCATTAAGAAGGTGTATTATAGATCATAAAATACACTAATACACATATAGAGGATATAACCCATGGCCTACTGGAAATTTATATACCTAATTAGGCTAAAATTATAGGAAAGGGATCGAACACCCCTGACTGTTGGTCATGTTATTATTGAAAAAAAAGTAGGGAGGAAGGAATGATATAGGATCACACCTCAAGAGACATTGTGGGATTCTTGATGATATCTAATGATAATCCTATAAAAGATATAATATATTATTCTTTGGATGTGATTTATTACTACTCAATAATTGAGATGGACCAAGGGAACACACCCTATAAATACTGTTCTAAATTTAATTGAATTAGGGCATCCACCGACCTAGGTAAAAGTACATCGTGTTTATTTGGTTATATATGGGATGTCTTGGATACCAATGGTATTCCTATGTACTCTAGACTGTGACCATGTACATTTCACTTTTTGTGGTACTATAGATGTATTTTTACATGTGTAACAGGTCGTGCCCATGTAGTTTGGTCATGCATGTTTACCTGGCTAAAAGTGTGCCCAAGTACCTGAAGGGTACATGCCGAGAAGATAGATTCGAGTCAGATGATATGCATATGGAATTCCTATTGTCTGATTTTTAATTTCTATGAATCCATATCTATCATAATATTGAGACTACATGGTCTTTATTATCTAGACTATAAATCATGCATGCCAGGTTTTCATAAATCCCATTGTTATTCACATGGTTCTTCTCACACTACCTCCCCATTCGTTCAAACCGTACTCCTCTTCCATGAAACGTGTATCAAATTTGATCGAATACTAATCAATTTTGGTGTGTTGATTCTAGAAAAATATTAAAAATAGTCCATTCGAAATGCAAAATTTTTCCTTTTTAGCAAAAAAGGAGCTAACTACCAGAGTGAGATTAAAATCCTCGGGATTTAATAAGTACTAGAAAATGATAAATAAATAAGTCCATTATCAGTAGTAAAAAACATTGAAAAAGTGTTCATTTATCATAACATTTGGAAAATCATGTAAAATACCACATTTCTCTGTGCAAGAAAAAGGTAGGATAAAGGGACACTTCATTAGGGCTTCAGGAAGCGCTGTTGAAGGCTTCCTTTATCACCACATGTAGTAGCCCTTATAAAGGGTCCCATTATCTATGCTTCTGACAACACTGATAGGTGGTCCCATTATCAGCACATCTAAATGAGATCATAAAGGGAAATTTTGTTGTGTAATATTAAATTTAAATCATAACACAATAGTAAAAAAATGTTACAAATGCATGAAACAACCCCAGGAAAAACAACAAAAATAGGTAAAAATATAGATTTAAAATGAAATAAATTGTACAAAAATATACAGGAAAAAACACAATATTATAGAAATTTTAAAAAATGGCTTATATAATTATATGATTAATTTTAATGTATCCCATAAATTCAAAAACATCAATGATCCTTTTTCATTGGCCCCTGACAACCACTAATATTATTTTTGAACAGACCAACACTGCTCGAGGAGAAGAGTAAACCTATATAAGAAATGTATTATTATGTTAGAAATACTCTGAAGAATTAAATTAAATATAAATTTCTATCTTTAAACTGTACATTGAGTCATACTAGGTCCATTGTGTATCATATTGAGTTGTAGTTGATTCGTACACATCCCACAATTTCTTATTCATCTTCATGAATTATATCTATAAAAATTAACTAAATATATATAAGGTAATAATTAAAAGGAAATTATTTAATTAATATAAGATAGAATGATTATAAAACAATCTAGGAACATTTTATAGGTTTTGGAAATTTGATATGCATTTTAACCAAAAATGAATCATATATAAAAATTAATTCACATGGAGTTATTATAGTAACACCATGTGTCTAATTGAGGCGCATTTAACTCCTACATATCCCAAATACCATATGGATATTTTTCATAATGTATAAATTCAATATTAATTTTTTATTGGTTTTGAGTTTTCCACTTGTGTTTTTAAGAAAATTTCATTATAAAATGAAAATGAGAACATTGAATCATACCAGTCACATCATGTAAATGTTTGATGTGAGACTAGTTCTTATACATAAAAAATTAATTATAAATAATTTTCATAAATTACCAAGACTATTCTGGAAAATTTTATTGGATTTTGGGAGTAATAAATTTTCAACTAAAATTTTAATTTTGAACTGATAATTGACAGATTTGGTTACATTGGGGGTTTTGTGTATCCGATTGTGGTGTGTCTGAATTATACACATCACAAATAACCTAAGTATCATTTTAAAATAGTATTAGTATAATTTGAATGTGTTTTCTCAGTTTTGATATTTTTAGTTTTCCTATTTATTAAAAATAATGTATATTTTTATTAAAAAGAAAAAATTGGAGTTCTATTATCCCCACAATTCATCATAAAGATGTAAAAAAAATTAAAAAATGTCAAATATGACATATGTGTCACAGTCCAAAAGTATAAAAACAATCTGAACGTGTTTTCTCCAATTTATGTGTGTCACTTCAATTTTTACTAAAATTTAATTTTAAACTGAGAACACATACATTGAGTTATACTTGTAAAATCCTACATTGGTTTGATGTGAAGAAAATTCCAACACATGAATAATTAATTTTTAATTATTTAAAAAAATTATCAAGACTGGATGAGTTGGAGTTCATGGTTTTTTGTGAGTGGAACTTTTTTAAATAAAATGTCAATTTTAAAATGATAGCAGACACTTTGATCATACTTACCACATCATGTATAATATTGAGGTGAATATAATTAATAAACATGAAAATTGACTTATCAATCGTTTTCAATAAATACCAAGATAATATTAATGTGTTTTATCAATTTTGAGTATGTCATTTTTGTTTTTTACTAAAATTAATATGAATTTTAAATAAAAAGACACACATTGAGTCATACCTATCACAACACGTGTCACATTGATGCGTGGTTGATTAATACACATAAAAAATTACATAGGAATAGTTTTTCTAGTGTATAATAACCATCTAAAAGCATTTTCTTTATTTTGAGTTTGTCAAGTATGTTTAAAAAAAATTAATGTTAATTTTAAATAAAAAGTTATATTTGGAGTAATACTAGTAACAATGTGTAACATTTAGCGGTGAGGTTAATTACTACACATTCTAAATAGCATATATATTATTTTAATAAAGAATATGAAATATCGGAATGAGTTTTTTTTAGTATGTCACGTGTCTTATATTATAAAATTATTGAAATTTTTAAATAAATCATCACACTTGAAGTCATACCGGTCACACTATGCAGAGGATTGAGGTGCAGCTGATTCCTACATATGAAGAATGACTATTAGAGATTTTTTTCCTAAATATTCTAAAGAATGAAAATGTTTTTTATCTGTATTGAGTATGTCACTTGTCTTTTTTACTAAAATGTCATTTTAAGATGGAAACTTTCACTTTGAGTCGTATCAGTCACATCATGAGTTAGATTGAGGTTCATATTTTTTAAACATGTCTCAAATTACATATTAATCATTTTAAAAATGTCTAAAAATAATAAGAATTCATTTTATTTGTTTTTAGTAAGCCACATGTGGGTTTTAAAAAAATATCATTATAAACTGGAAACACATAATTTGAGTCATAACAGTCACGTCGTCTGTCAGTTTGACATAAGAATTATTTATAATGTCATAAATGACTTATGAATCAATATTATAAATTATCAATATAATCTGATGATGTTTTCATAATTTTTAGTGATTTACATAGTTTTTACTAAAATATAAAATTTTAACTGATAACGGGAACCTTGAGTCATATTGGGAACATTGTGTATTAGATTGAGGTGAGGCTAATTACAACACATCATAGATATATTATGGATAATTTTACTAAAGTATAAAAATAATATGAATGTGTTTTTATTGTTTTGAGTATAAAAGTTGTATTTTTTAAAATAAATTAATTTCAATTTCAAATAAAATGCTACAATTGGAGTCATACCGGTCACACAGTGTGTCATATTTGGATGAAGTTGATTATTAAATATTTAAATTGACATATGGATCACTTTAATAAAGTATCAAATCAATAAAAATCATTTATTTTGGTTTTATGTATGTCACTTGTTCTTTCCACGAATATTTCATTTTAAACTAGAAACAGTCATTTTCTGTTTTTCGGTCACATCATGAGACTGATTCTTAAATGTCAAAAATGACTTATGAATCACATTCATAATTAATTAAGATAATCTGAGTGCATTTTCTTGGTTTTTTCTTAGTTAATATTTTGGAACAAAAATTTCAAATTGAGATAGATAATAGAAACACTGAAAGATAAAGGTCACACTATGAATCAAGTTGTGCTGAGATGGATTCATACAAGTGAAAAATAAAATATGGATTGTTTTATGAAATTATAAAAAAATCAGAATGTGTTTTCTCATTTTTGAGTATGTAATTTCTCTTTTTTACATTTATTAATTTCAATAATAAATAAAACAACACACTTGGATTCATATAGGTCACACCATGAATTATATAGATTTTCAGTTGATTTTTACATGTAAAAAATGACACATGTATATTTGTTTTCTAAAGTATCCAAACAATCCAGACTCATTTTCCTTGTTTTGAATATGCGAGTTTTATTTTTCACTAAAATTAACATTAACTTTAAATAAAGAGACACACATTGAGTCATAACGGTCACACAATGCATCGTATTGAGGAGATAACAATTCCTTCAACTAAAAATGACATATTTTCCATTTTTATAAACTGTGGAAATAATCCAAATGAGTTTTCATAGTTTAGATTTTCTCACTTTTCTTTCTACTATAATTATTGTAAAATTTGAATAGAAATACACACATAGAGTCATATCGTCACATCTTGCATCATATTGAGGTGTGACTAATTTATACAAATAAAAATGTCTTATGGATTGTTTTACTAAAGTATCAAACCAAACTAAATTCATTTTCCTAATTTTGAGTATGTCAGTACTATATTTTACTAAAATGTAATTTTAAACTAAAAACACACACTTTAAGTCATATTGGTCAAATCATGTGTCAGATTGTTGTGTTTAGGATTACTAAATGTTTCAAGTTATATATGTATCATTTTCCAGATGCATAAAAAATATGAATATGTTTTCATGGTTTTGAGTATGACAATTTTATTTTTTACTAAAATATCATTTAAAAAATGAAAACACACACTTTGAGTCAATATAGTAAAATCATGTCTTGGTTTTAGGTGAGAATAATTCCTATATGTAAAAAATGGATTATGAATTTTTGTTATACATTATCACGATAGTATAAGTGGTTTTTATTTATTTTGACTAAGGTATACTTTATGAACTAAAATGTCAATTTTAAAATGACAACAAACACATGGTGTCATACTAGGAACATCGTGAATCAGATTGTGGTGTTGTTGATTCTTTTATGTCACAAATGACATATGAATTTTTTTAAAAAAAATTATAAAAAAAAAATTGAATTTTTTTCTAGGTTTTTTATGTTAGTTTTATTTTTATTGAAATTAATGTCAATTTGAAATAAAAATTCACACATTGAGTTATATTGGTCACACAATGCTTCCCATTAAGGTGAGTATAATTCCAACAAATCAAAAAATACTTATACATAATTTTATAAACATATCAAAATAATAGAAATGTGTTTTCATAGTTTTATGTATGTCACTTTTGGTTTTTAATAAAACATATTTTTAAATTGATAACTTCATATCAAAGTCATATTGATTACATAATCTATTGGTTTGACATGAGTTTTATTCTTACATGTTACAATTGAGTTATGAATTATTTTCCTAAATTATTAGGAAAACCCAAACTTGTTGGATTGGTTTTCAGTGAGTTACACTTTTTGAAATAAAATTTCAATTTTACACTAATAAAAGAATCTTTGAGTCATACGAGGAACATCATGTATTTTATTGAGGTAAATCTAATTCATACATGTCAATAAATACTTATGGATCATTTTACTAATACATAAAAAATATTCGAATAAATTTGGTTAGTTTTGAGTATTTTAGAATATTGGTTTACTAGAATTAATGTCAATTATAAATAAAAAGACACACTTGGAGCATACTAGTCATACCATGTTTCAGATTTAGGGGAAACCAATTTCTACACATCATAAATTACATATAGATCATCTTAATAATGTATCAAAAAAATGAATTCATTTTCTCATTATTTTGAATACCAAAATTCATTTTTAGAAAAATTAAGGTCTAACTTAACTAAAAAGGCCCACTTGGAGGAATACTGATCACACAGTGCAATAGATTGAGGTTTAGTTGATTATTTTATATCCAAAATGACTAATGGATCTTTATATTAATTTATCAAACTATTTGATTTAGTCATATTGATTTTGAGTATGCCACATTTTTTCTTCACTAAAATGTCATTTTAATGTGGAAACAAGAAGATTTATTGATAACCGTCACATTGTGTATCAGTTTAATATGAGATTAATTTTCACACCTAAAAAATGACTATTGAATCTTTTTCCTAAATTATCAGGACAATATAATAATTATTTATTGTTTATTAAGGAAGGACACCTTTTTAACTAAAATATCAATTTTCAACCGATTAGAGACACTTTGATCCATACCTGGACAATTGTGTATAATATTAAAGTGAGGATGACTTCTACCTTTAAATATTACCTATAGATCATTTAATTAAAGTATCAAAACTATAAAAATGCGTTTTTTCAGTTTTTCGAACATCACCTGTCATTTTTTTCTGAAATGTAAATTTTATATTGAAAGGCACACACTATTAAAAAATAGTCCATTAAGCGCTAGAATATGCATTTATTAGTGCTAAAAAAACTAATTACCACAGTTTGGTCAAATGGAAAAGGATTTTATTAGTGTTCTAAAAGTACTGGTAAAGGGGTCATTTATCAGCACAAAAAAATCATTGATAATTCCCAATTTTATTAGTGAATTTAGAAGTGTTGATAAAAGAAATCATTTATCAGTGATACTAAATGAGAAGTTAGTTGGACCCTTTTGTAGAACCTTTAAAATCACTAATAAAGGTACTATTTATTAGTTCTTTTGGATGTAATGAAATAGGTCTCCATTATCAATTCATTTATTGGCCCTGATAAAGGGTAATACTATTGTGTGATGCAACATCACACTACAGAACAAGAAATAGACCATGTAATGTGTGGTAACAACACACTGCATCACCATATACAACATAAAAATAGAAATATTGGATACAAATAGATAATTTATTTGAAATAATATTTCCCACAAAAATACAACAAAAAACACTCTAATAGAGTATGTTAGTAGTTTTTACTAAAATTAATGCAAATTTTGAATAAAAAGGTTCACTTTGAGTCATATCGAACAAAATGTGTGCTAGACTGAGGTACATATTATTCTTAAAAATCACAAATTACATATTTATCATATTCATAAACTACCAAAACAACCCTAATGTTTTTTCTCAGATTTTAGAATGATAGTTAATTTTTTATAAAAAATTAATGTCAATATTGTATGAAAAGATGCAATTGGAGTTATACTGGTCACACCATATGTCAGATTGAGGTTTGGATGATTTATAAACATCTTAAATTTCTCATGGATCATTTTAATAATGTATCAAAGCAATATAATTGAGTTTCCTTGTTTTTTTGTACACCACTTGTGTTTCATACTAAAATTTAATTTTAAACTGGAAACCAGAACATTGAGTCATTCTGGGAAGATTGTGTATCATATTAAGATGAACCTGAATTTTATCTGTCACGAATGAATTATGGATCATGTACTAATGTTCCAAAATAAATTGAAATATGTTTTCCCTATTTTGAGTATGTCTGTTGTTTGTTTCACTAAAATTAATGACAATTTTGAATAAAAAGAAGAACTTAGAGCCATACCAGTCACACCATACATCGGATTATGGTGTGGATGACTCCTATATACCTCAAATGATTTATGGATCATTTTTTAATGTATCAAAATAATATGAATTTGTTTCCTTTGATTTGAGTATTCCACTTATGTTTTTTACTAAAACCAATTTTTAAACTAGAAACATGCACATTGAGTCATATATGTTGTATCATGTATTTTTTGAAATTATAATAATTCCTACATGTTATAAATAAATTATGAAACATTTTCGTAAATCATAAAAACAACATGACGTCTTTTTCTCATTTTATCAAGAGTGACACTTTTTTTGTATTAAAATTTCAATTTTAAACTGATAATGGACACTTTGAGTCATACTAGTAACATCATGTATCATATTGAAGTGAAAGAGATTACTACAAACCAAGAATTACTTATGTATTAGTTTATCAATGTACCAAAACAATTTTAATTCTCTTGCTTGGTTTTGATTATGTATTTTGTTTTTTTGGTAAAATTAATATCAGTTTTCATTATAAAGATGCAATTTGAGACATTGTAGTAAAATAATTCATTGGATTTAGGTGATGCAGCTTCCTAACCATATAAAATGATATATTTATATTTTTAACAAATTATAAAAATAATCCAAATGTGTTTCCCTGGTTTTGAGTACATACCATTTTTTTTACTAGAATGAAATTTTATAATAGAGAAATACACTTTTAGACATTAAGGTTGCATCATGTGTTGGCCTAACATGAGACTAATTCAAACATGTCAAAAAAATAAATTATTATTATTATTTTAAATTATCACCATTATATTTTTTTCTTAATTTTCATTGAGTGAATATTTTTTGTACAAAAATCAATTTTAAAATGATAATAGGCACTTTGAGTCATACTGAGAATACTGTGTATTAGATTAAGGTGAAAATGATTCCTACAAACCAAAAAGGACATATGTATTGACTTAATAATGTACCAAAACTATTAAAATTATTTTTCTTAGATTTGAGTATATAAATTTGTTTTTTCACAACAATTAATGTTATTTTTGAATTAAATGAGCACTTAGAGTCATACTTGTGACACTATGCATCAGATTGAAGTACATATGATTCTTAATAATCTAAAATGACTTATGGATAATTTTAATAAATTATAAATCCATTTTTAATTTGTTTTCATAGTTTTTAGTGTGATATTTTTATTTTTTTTAATTAAATTTTATTTTAAACTAGAAAAAATAACTTTTTGTTATACAAGATGCATCATGTGTGGGTTTGATATATGAGACTAATTCTTAAACATCACAAATGAAATATGAATCATTTTATTATACTATCTAGATAATTAAATAATATTTACTCTATTTTCAAGGAGTGACAATTTTTTTTCATGTATCGATTTTAATCAAATAAAAGACACTTTCTGTCATAACGAGAACATCACGTATCAGATTAAGGGGTGGAAAATTTCAATATGTTAAAAAAGATTTTTGGATCAATTTCCTATAGTATAAAATAATTCAAAATATTTTTCTCAACTTTGAGTATATAAATTTTATTTTTCACTAAAATTATTTTCAATTTTGAATGAATAAACCACTTTGAGTCATATCAGTCACACTATGAATTTAATTGAGGTACTAATAATTCCTAAACATCCTAAATTAATTATGGATAATTGTACTAAAGTATGAAATCAATATAAATGTGTTTCCTTGGTTTTGAGTCTGCCACACGTTTTTTTTACTAAAATTACATTTTAAACTGGAAACATTAACTTTTAGTCATACAGGTTGCATGTTGTGTGTTTTGGACATGATACTGATTCATACATGTCACATATGAATTATCAATCGTTTCACTATTTTTCATTAAAATTCAAGGGTGTTTTATCTATTTCTAGGGAGTGAAACTTTTTTATATTAAAATTACAATTTTAAACTAATATTAGAAACATTGACACCATCCCTCTACGATGACCATGATATATCAATGTTGGTTTTACTCTAGCAATTATCTCAAAAAACATCTGACTAAAGTGTTTTAATACAAACATATTTATTCAAACATTTATATGGATTATATATATATTTATGTTTTATGATTGGGATTTTTACAAATGTTTCATCAATTATTCTAGTGGAAAAAATTAAGCTTCCAACGAAGAATGATCTTTTTCATGGATTACAGCCCTATATAAAATCACTAAAATAATAGGTGAAAAACATTATTTAAATAAGATATTGGAAACAATTTCATACAATCTCTTATCTTAAGTTATAAGTGTTGTGTAAACTATAAAACATATTTTGTTGGAAAAAAAATCTTAGAATGAAACTCATTCTACATTATTTCCCCATAATTTTATTATTTTCATGCTATCACTTCGTCTCCTACTCTAAATCTATCTCAATATAATTATATTCCTATACCTCCTCCTCCAAACCGGTCTCTAACTATCTCTTTGCCTTATCCTCCGCCTCTACATTAACCACCACCTCTAAGATATCCCAAAATTTTTATAGTTTTTAGTTTAGTACTTCAAGAAAAATTGAATTCTTATATTATACTTCTCATTTAGAAGAAGACCAAAAATAATATATATGACTTATAAAATTACCTATTCACCCATAAAATATAGATTGTTGTTCATAAATCATACTATATTGAAAACATAGTAGTTAACCACAAAAGTTTGTTTTCATTATACATTATGACAAAAAGAATATCCCCACTCATATATAAAAAAATTATATATTCTTTATAGTACATAGGTTATCAGAAATCATGATATTAATGGGAAAATATAGAATTTTTTTTATCAAGTTTATTTAATGAAATTTCAATTACCATTGAAAATTACCTGTTGGGGGATGCTAGACATTCCGTGCTTTATGAACTCTCTCATAAATTTGAAAACAAAATATCCAAAAAGGAAGCCATTATATTTTTGAGACACTATAGAAACATTGTAAAAAATAAATAAATTTTTTAAATGTTTTTATAGGTAATTATTTCAAAATATACCTGAATTTGTTTCATTTTTTTGGTAATTCATAGGCTTTATCAATAAAAATTTACTTTGTGTCATTATTTATCCTATATTTAATAACCTCCCAATCATAACAAAAAATATGTTAATTCATATATTGAAACATATAATTTGAAGTTCATTAATAAAAGGTTGATAAAAGTGTATTACATATTCGCAATAGACATATCTCTTAGTCAAATGGTTGGATATCCATGCATTGCATCCAAAAAAATATTTGAGGTGTCTATATTGTTTGTGATTATCATCTAGTGCTCGCTAAAAAACAAGCATAGTTAAGTAATGATAAAAATAAAAAATATATTTTATGTTATTAGATTATAGAGTTTTACGTTTTCATTTTAGGTGTCAAAAAGAGTCCTTCATTTGATAATTTTTTTAAATGATTCAAGTAAATCATCTTTTCTTCATATTAATTACATCATTATCTAATGCACGTTTTATCAAAAAATTATACATGGATTGTTTAATCCAAATTACTCTTTGAATGATTTTTCCATTTTATAGTTTTAATATAAAATACTATAGAAGATATGAATTGTAATTGACATGCATAAACATATTATCTCAGAATATTGGAAAACATATTATGAGAATGTACTTTATATATGTATTCAACACTGAGAATCCCAACCGTTCATGCTTGAGAAACTCATTTGGGGTCTCGACCAATTCATTGTGTTAGGGAATTTCAAATGATTTATTTTTAATTTTCATTGTTTGTAAAATAATTATCTTTAAATTTTGTCTCTGAAGGCATTTTTAATGATAATAAATGTTTCTCCGGAACAGCTGTGGAGAAGCTACTCTCAGTATGTCGTTTTTTTCTTAGTCAATTCACTATATTTTCTTGATTAGACCATCTATTTCCCTACCACACAATCAATATATATATATATATATCATAACTCACTATAGACCTTTTATCATCAAACATTACAGGATTCTCACATAATATTTTTTAATTAAATAACTCATGTATCTTTAAATTTTTACACATCCATGCTACAAAAGTTCAAATAAAATCATTTACCATTCTAATTTCTGGATAGTTAGGTTGAATATGAAACATTGAATTTTACTCAAGAGATACCTCAATCTCTATTATCACGTGACCTTTTGGGAGGTACTGATGTTGTATCCTATCCCAATGGATTTTATACATTGTACCCATCACTACATGGAAGTGCGTGGTTATTGAAAGATAAAAATCACATAAAACTATATCCTATTGAATTTTAGTAATATAAATCTATCAAAAAAATTTTGATAGAAATTTATCATAAAGAGTAACAAAAAAATTTGATTTACATGGGTATGGTATGTGTTTGGTAGGAATAACTATGCTCAAATCTAATAGGATCATTTGGTTCATTTACAGATCTTTTCTCTACCATTTGTTCGCTTTGATATTTTCTCATACATTGGTATACCAAACCAGACTGAAGAATTATTTAATGTAATGAGTTTATTTTGGTATAAAATATTCTAACCATATTAAATGTATCTCCATGTGGTTTTATCTTCTCAGAAGATGTTCTATGAGAGAATCCAAAATTTAATTCTCAAATGCAACCATATTTTTTAGGTCACGTCAAAGATAAAAAAATTATCTTTTCTTATGAAATAGAAATATACAATTATTGTGTATGAATCATATAAAAAAATATGAACTTAAATAGATATTGTTATTTCATATTGTAATTATGAATAATTAATTAAAATTATGTTTTACTTATAATTGTATACTATAGTGATTTTTTTTCATCAATGAAATTGCCCTACTTATTTACATGAGCCTCTACACATAACAAATTTTGTGTTATGGAAGTTTCTTGAGACATTGATTAATCAATTTTCATACAATCAATGGAACATATGATTATTCATATTACACAATTAATCACTTACTTTTTATTTAAAATGCATACAAATTTCTTCTTTAATGAAGCATACCCCATCGTATTTTGTGATAGGGGTACATTAGTTTTGAACCCCATTCAATATATTCAGAACTCATTTGATGTTTTCTAAATTAAAAATACTGAATCAATATTCATAAAATAAATAATGTTACATAATATATTATCAACTAAAATTCACTTGAAATGATTTATCATAGTGATAATTGATAAAATCAGTCCATGATTCCTGGTTTATAATGTGTGCATAACTAACTAGTGGGTATGGATTTACATTCCCCTCAGTATCCCTAATATGTAACTCTATAAGAAGTGTATGGTAAACTATAAGCATTCCCTGAATCCATTAATAAAAATTTATAATGGAATTATTGTAAAATAAAAGAACATTTAATGGAATAAGTAAATTTAGATCAATGTTTTGTTATATAATTTTTACTTAAAATAGATAAATCATATTGTAACATTACTATTATATATTTCTAAAGGATTTACTTTATTATAGGTTGGGCACGGTTCCATAGATCAATATCAATCGACACATGCATCCTTGTTGGGGCCTCAAGAAAAATAATGAACGCTGACTTATTGGGGGTCAATAGGTTGGCTGTGTTGATTCCAACCAATCCCAAATTTTATACCCTCACTTATTTCCTTGAAATTTTTATTTAACATGGTGATTACACACCAGGATTTTTTTTCATCAACATTCTTTTGATCAAATAATAATTCCATAGTTTTATCATCAACAGTATATTCTGCTTCGGGATTCATAACATCATCATGTATAGAAGACACTCTCATGATGAGTAGTAAAACATTTAATTTTTCTTGAATAAAAAAATTCAATACAATTCATTTTTCAAAATCCACATTTTAACAAATATTGCTTAAAATTTAATGCTTCATTTAATAGAGATATAATACTTCAATACTCTAGTACAAGGTACCTTCCCTACCTTTATTTAATACCTCCATACATTTTTGGATATCCTTTTATCTGTTGATGAAGGATTAGATACCCTCTTTTGAACAAGATTTCCTCTCATCATTACAGTTCCGATTTTCCATGATGACATACCTCTTAAATAGTTATTATTGATTTTTTTGCTTAACACTCATCCCCTATCTTTTGTGGAAATCAAAATTTTTCCCATAAACTATGCAGAGAATAATTCACCCCATACCATATATCGGTGATCATTTTTGTTCACTACTAGTCAGAGTATTTCAAAAAACATAGAAGATATATGGTATGATTCTCATGAAACAAAATTCCATAATGTTTATTTAAGAGATGAAAGGTCACCAAAACTATCATGATAAAATCAATGCATCCCCAATGAGCTGCACCGACTCTAATCTATGTTACTAGTCCGTTTCCATCACAGGTATCTCAAAAATAAGATCATTATATCCACTATTCAACAAAAATAACCGAAATGGAATTTTAATTATAGATTCTAACATATTTCATTTCAAAAATAATTGAATGAAAATTAAAATACCAAAGACTTACAATCATATTCATTTACATCCACTCTCAAAATTTTATTTCTTTCCTCTTCCTATGAAACATTTCTTCTTTTATCAGGGCTTATAAGAGATTGAATCTTGTGGTGGTGTTGTAGTGAATCATATGAGAGATCTAGAAAACTATACATTTCTCCAAGATACTAAGTGAAACTATCGAGAAGATGAATTTAAAACTATGGATGGAGAACTCTACTCATTATGGGAGGATTAAATTCAAGAGTAAGATTGTCACCCTTTTAAAATTTTCATTTATGAAAGGGAGGAGAATCCAAAGGTGCATTGTCAGATTTTTTCATAATAAATGTGTGACAAGATAATTTTCAAGAGTTCAACCATAGTAGTTGTATTCTCATCCAAGTATTCATAAATAAAGAGTTTTAATTGGATCAATTGTTACTACACCAAAATTAAAATTAATTTTTGATGATGTGATATCCAAAATAACCGAGTGAGTCATATAATAAAATGCATAAAAAGAAAGCCAAAAATTCATTTATTATTTTTTGATTAATTTTTAGGTTTCATTTTTTTGTTCTAAGCATGTAGTAAATGAGAAGGATGAAAGGATAAAAGAGTTTGAGAATGAGTTTGAATATGAGGTATTAAATGTCATGGAAGAAACTTTCATTGAGATTAATCAATACAATCTTAGGAGGTGGTATATCATTAAGGAACAATGAAACTACAACGATAAGTGGAAAGATAGTTTGAATGAGGGTGTCAAATACATCACCAAGAGAGGTAAATAAATAAAGTGTCTGAATATGGATTATGTATGAGTAGTGAAGGTTAGTTTTATTGTATTATTGAAGTATTATATATATCTTCAATATAGTAACATTTTTCAGAAAATATACATGTAAATGTGGACTTTTAGCCTGAAATTTATTCTATTGTATATATATCATACCAAAAATAGTCTTTATATACATACCCTTATTTGATAAACTGATTTTACTTTTTAGGAAAAGTTATTTATATTTCTAAGAACTATTATTTGTTGTATTGTGCATTCAATTATAATAAATTAAAAATATTTTCAAAAAAATAAAAATGAGAAACAAGGTTTCCATGTTGATTAGGGGTATCAAAAATCATCAAAGAAAACCTACCTAGTTACTTTACTTAACCACATCATATGAATTTAGTTTAACATGAAGCTGATGTTTCCTTGGGTTGAAGATTGAAAGGATTGATTAATTGATGGAAATGATAGTTTATAAAATTATTACTAGTGGATACTTGTAGTGTTTTTATAATCAATGGGAGGATGGTTATTCATATAGGGTTTTATATTTACCTTGGATTTAAAAAATTATTTTTATGCCATTAGGCTTTTATATTCACAAGATTCTATTTTTTACCATTTTACATAGACAAACATGACATGCGAGTTGGTTTATTAAACCATTTATAATGGATCATATTGAGAGTTACACATTTATAATAAGTCTTTTTGGAGTTGGATGGTGGTTCCATGGGTTAAGTAGTACTTTGATTTATCCTAGGCCTGTTTATGAAAAGTTGGACTTTACTATGATGTTACAATTTTTTTAAAAAGATATTAATTGATAAGATAATGCTCACACACACAAATAAATAAAATAAATTTTCTTAAATAATGTAACATCTTAAAAAATCACATCATTCATAGAGAGTAATTTATTCATAAAATCAATTGATTTAAAATTCAACTCATATATAAAATCATCTATAGATGACCCCCAATATAGAAACTCTCATTCGAAAATATGGTATGGTGTGTTGTGATATGACATGTTTTCATTTATAAATATTAAATAATATAAAATCATAAAATCTATTTACTATTATTTTATAAAAATTAATAAATTATATTTATTTCATACAAATTTAAAGGACCTGGGTAATTATAAGTAATCATTCGATAACAATGGAAATTAATGGTATCTCCATTAATGATATCCCTAAACCATTGAATATCATATTCTCTCATAAATGAAATGTCTTAAGTGAATCTATGTTGTAGTCAATGTACTAATATTAAGAACCTATCAATCAATTATAAAAAAAAACCTCTTTTGGATAATACATCATAACTTTTGAGTTTACATCAAATAAAAAGTAGAAAAAAGTATTCTTGTATAGATTTTAATGAAAATTTAAATTGTTTGGTCCTTATTAAATTATATATATATATAACATATTGATAATTTGAACAAATATATAATGAAAAATTTGAACATTAATTCCCTAAATTTGATTAAACCATTCAAATTTAAACAATATATATATTAAGAAACTCTATATTATTCATATCAAATAACATTCCCACTAACTGTATCTCAATATAATATTTTTTTTTCATCTTCATGTGTCCACCATACTATGAAAAAATGATTCAAAAAATGAAAAACCACAAGATCTAAAAGGTTAAAAGAAATAATATAATGGAAACATAAAAAAATCAGAATCATCAACTACAACAGAAGGAGATGCAGTTCGCAGTGGTATTATTTGAAGCTGGAATGAGTTTATAGAGTAGGGGTGGCATTTTGTAGTTATAAGAAAGTGAGGGAGAGAGATAAGACAGTGGGTTCATCATGATTATGAATAGAAAAAACAAACAAACCACAAAACCCAAAAAATCAAATAGCGATAGAGGAAAAGAGAAAAAATACATACATTTGATCCTAGCCTTGATTCATTTGGGAGGATATGGAGTAGTATCACCGATAACATGGGATTTCCATTAGAGATTCAAAATCATGACTAAATGATCTGCTGTTAGGGTTCTTTTAAATATACTACATACACTTTTATTTGTGCATTCAATAAAGTGATGATGAATATCCATTTTACCATCCCTATATTGATAAGCGCTGATAAATTTCGATCATCATTAGTGCTAAAAAAGAACTCATAAATGATTTTTAATTATATTTATAAAAATAAATTGATTTTTTTTATATAATTAAATATTTATTTATTATAATTTTATAATTATTTATATATATAATTAATTATTTATAATTACTCAAACATTATTTAAAAAATATTATTTTATTTATAATTATAAATATATATATTAATAAATATATAAAACATACATTTATATATATATTTATAATTATTTATATATAATTAAAAATATATTTATCTCATTCTATATATTTATTTAATTATATATATTTAATAAATATATATAAATACAAATATAATAAATATATTAATTATATATATATATTAATTATACTTTTATAATTATAAATATATTTATATTAATTTATATATATATATATATAATATAAATATAAAAATATATATTATTACAATATATTTATTACAATTTTAATAATTATTTAAATATAGAATTATTTTTTTATAAAGATATGAATAATACACACATATATATATATATATATATGTGTGTGTGTGTGTGTGTGTTGTTGAGGGTGTAGCTCATTGGTAGCTAACCTTATGGATCTTAGTGGGGTCTCGAGTTCAAGTCTCACAGATTACACTATTTAAATATATTTATAATAACTATATAATTATTTAAATATATATAATTATATATATATAATTATATAAATATTTTATTAAAAAAATAATATTTTTTTATTTATAGTAATTATATATATATTTATAAATATAGTAAAAGATGTATAAATATAGTAAATATAAATTATATATATATTTATAAAAATTTATTACTAAAAATTTATTTATAAAAATATATTTACAAATATATTTATGACATTATTAATTGATATATAATTTTAATATAGGCATTTTAAAAATGAGTGGAATATAATAATTCAAAATGAGTGCACATTAAAAATATTGAACTAATGGATATTTTTAATTAATTAAATATAAATTATTAAAAATTATTGATAT
Source organism: Viscum album (assembly GCA_963277665.1). Taxonomy (NCBI): domain Eukaryota; kingdom Viridiplantae; phylum Streptophyta; class Magnoliopsida; order Santalales; family Viscaceae; genus Viscum; species Viscum album. The sequence goes on from OY728132.1 coordinate 89,199,848, forward strand.
ATTTGGAAGTGAAGATGAAAATATATTGGAAATACTAAAACATATTAAATATATATAAAAAAATTAAATATAAAATGGTAAAAATTCAAGAAGAACAGAAAAAATTAGAAATAAAAATATTAAAAATTTGTAAATAACACCTAACTATAATAATATTAAAAATAAAAAAAATAAAATTGAACAATGAAAACATTATATATTAAATGTATCATGTTATAATGAAATTATAAAATATACTAAAATTTGAATAAATTTCATAAATATTTTTTGTATGTGTTTCTGTATATAATATTAACCGTGTGATATTTGTTTGTGTTTGTGGAATATAAAAATTTATTAATTACCAATATATATTTGAAATCAATGTACACGACCTTTGATATATGTTAAGTTGAAAAATACAATAACATTAAAAATGAATAAGACATTAACATGTTTTTAATTATTTTATTTTATTTAATATATATATATATATTTATACTTAATATGTATTATTTATTAATATTCATAAATAATATATATATTATATTTATTAATTTTTATTAAGAATCTCTTCATTAATAAATTTTAAAATAATTTATTAATTTATTAATTTTATAAAGATTTTATTTATTTATAACAATTTATTCATTTTATATACAAACATTTAATATATACTATTTATAAATATTTAATATATATATATGTATGTATGTATGTATATTAAATTTATTCATTTTTATCAATAATGTTTTAATTAAAAAAATGTTAAATATTTTTCTTAATTTTTAATTTTTAATTATTTCATTTTCGTCACTTTATATATCTATATATTTAATAATTACTATTTATTATTTTTTATAATTTATATATTTATATTCATGTGATTCATTTTTAAAAATAATTATTTAATTAATAAAATTGTGAATTTTTTTAATTAATTTATTTTATTCTGTATATTTGTGAGTGGTAATTATAAAGCACTGATAAAGGGCACCCTTTAACAGTTCTAAAAATAAAGTGCTAATAATATATACCTTTTATCAATGATAAAATAATGTGTTGATAAAGGTGACCCTTTATCATCTCTTCTTTTAGCATTGAAAATGGTATCCTTTATCAGTGCTTTTTTCTAGATCTGAAAAATGTCAATGATGTTAAAGGATTTTTTGGTAGTAGTAACACATGACCTCATACCAGCCACACTGTGCATTAGATTGGGGTGAAAATGATTCATACATGTCACAAATTAAATATGGATTGTTTTCCTAAAGTATCAAAAAAATTAAAATGCATTTTCATGGTTTTGAGTATAGATTGGTTTTTTGAACTAAAATGTAAATTATAATCTAAAAACATATATTAAAATTGTAACAATGAACCCTATGTATCAGATTGAGGTTCATGTGATTTTGTATGTGATATTTTTTTTCTTTCAACTCTGGGAAAAAAACCCCAAAAAGAGAGAGCATGTTCTATTCTGATGGAAGGGGAAACATTATGATTTCTCAAACACATTATATTTTACGCATCTTCAGGTTTCCTCTTCCATCAGAAAGGAAGATGTTATCTCATTTCTTCATTACCTCTATGAAAATTAACAAAATATATATTAGATAAAAATGGGAAGGAAATTAACTAAAAAAGAAGATAAAATGATGTGAAATGAACTAAAAGGACATTTTTATAGTTATATTTCATTAAACTACCATATTATTATTCCTCATCACAAGAAATTAAAAACAATGAATTTATAAAATCTTACATGACCCTAAAAGAAGAAAACATAAGACTATCTAATATGAAATAAAACTTTCTTTAGTGGTCATTACCATATGAACATAAACTGTAAGAAATACCATCCTACATAGATGACAATTACCTATATGATATTTATTTATTAAAGTAAAAAACCTATAAATATCATCATAATAGAATATTTTTTCACATTAAATTTTCAAACATAAAATGTTGTTTACCTTTATCATATATTAAACTTATAACACTTATTTTTCAATTTTAATTTTAATACCTTGTCCCATTATTTTAAATTAAAATTCCGAACAATGGTATTTTTTAATCAAAAACTATAGATACATATGAGTTATTTTAGATGATCAATCCAAAGAAAATGATATATTTATCCTCTTTAAAATAACATAATATTTACATATTAGACAAATTTCTTATATATATATTATCCTTTTGGGTTGGTTTAAAACTAATATATACACATTTTACTACTTATTTGCTATAGAGAACATTCCTATCACATTATTTATTATTAGATTATACTATATATTATCATATCACTTTAAATATTTCTATAAATAATTAACCATTAGTGTAATCCTATTAGACTACATTTATTGAACCAAAATAAATATTTATATTTGAGTTTATAGGAAACATAAACAAAATCTATTTTCCTTCAAAACATCATAGAGAGTAAAAACTCCATCATAAACAGTTTTTCTTCTTTGATGGGAGAATCATCAATGTGACCCATTATATTTTTTCAGAACACACTAAACACCAAAATAAATTATTTGACCCTTTTTTCTTGTAGTAGACGTCAATATTTCCCTTTATAGCATCAAAATGACACTAAAATATAGTGCATCCATTAAATCTCCTTGTATTGGGATATACATTTGTATATCCTTTTCAATATACTCGATTAATATTAACTAAAAAATAATATCATCAGTATTTTTCCTAAAAATTTGAACACCCTATTCTTATGTATTTTTTATTGAGAATGATGATGAGTTTTTATTAATGAGCTTGTAAACGTGGATCTTTACACTAAATGAATGTTTAGATGCATTTTAGTGTCCAACTAGTGGACACATTTTTTGATGGGGAGTCATTGAAAAAGTATCTATATGCATAATAAGGATTAGCTAAACCCATATACTCACGTAATGATTGTGGGATTTTAAGTGACATTGTGGTGTGATGATTTAATTTTACATCATATACATTAAAAATAATTGGTTTTACCAAACAAATTTCACTAATGTGAACATTATGTGTTACATTTATTGATTCATCCTGATATGTTTAGTTTTATGTGATTATATTTTAGAGTTTTACTATTTCATTGTAGGATCAAAAATGAGGTTGTTGTCAATTTTTTTATCAAATTAATTATGTATCTCATCTTTCTTCTTATCTTTTTTTTATTTCTCAAATTTTTTTTCATAGATATGACAAATGGATTAATCAATCCAAAAAGTGATTCAAATGATTTTTCCTTTATGTACTAATTATTTTAATTCCTACAGAAAATATGAATAGTAATTATCCTTAACGAACATATTATATCACTATTTGGAAAGATGTATTATGAAAATCTACCTTATGTATGTTTTCACGACTTAAGCTCCAATCCATTCAAACATGATAATCACTTTTATACACTTGATAAAAACTATATATGTAAGGAAAATTATGAATATTTCATCTTTATATAGAATTTAATACCTATTTTCATCTTCAAATGTGGTCTCTTCATGAAGTTGTAATGATAATAATTATTGATGTAAAAGGTACATAGAGAATGTCCTCTAGGATGTTCTATTTTATTTCTAGGTTGATTCACTAATTTATATTGACCAAACCTTGATTTTCCCCACTGTATTATCCAAATATAATATGATACTTCTTTTTAAACAATTTTTTACATCTATTATAGGTTTTACAAGATAAAGTTTTTGTTAAATACATACCTTAGTTATATTTATATGATTATACCACTATGCAACACATGATCCAAAAACATCATGGACCTCTGTAATATATATATCATTATGTGGAGTAGGAAAGTCAATGTTTTTATCTTTATCTACCTCAATCCCTACACTAATGGGATATTTTAGTAGTCCTCTATTACATAACTTATCTTTACAGTGGTCTGTAATGCTATTAATAATTTCATAACATGGACGTCTAAAATTATTAAGATACCTAAGGTTTGGGTTTAATAATTTTTTTCTTATAAAAACCTGAAATAGTTGAATAAAAGAGGTTTGAAGTGAGTTATGGTATTATAAATAGATAAGGATATAGGGAAATGGATTGTCGGATCTAGAAAATCTAGTGAATCTGCTATAAAAACAAAAGGACACTCAAGTTGTACCTTATCCATTCCAATTCCACATAAACATTTAATATCATTACAAATTTATATAGATACTGCATTAAATGATGAAAATATTTCTTAAATTATTTTTAATGAATAAATATTTAGAATATTCACTATCTATGTAGTTGGTTTTTGGAGTATAAATGATATTATTAAGTCTAAATGGCTACGAGACTCAGTTGTTAATACATACCAAAGGTAAATTTTACTAACATGTTTTTACCCATTGTAATTTAATTCATTCATTATAGTTAATAACTGATCATTTTTTATATAGGAATTTATATTCCTATAATATAAAGGGGGAATCGTATGATTCTCAATTCAGATTCATTTGTACATATATCATTTCTATGGACAAATATTATTTTTTAGATAGAATAAATTGAAAGGAAGATAGTTGAGATATATGATGCATTTGAGAAATACAATAACATTTGAAATACTCTATTTGATGCCTATAATGCAGGGGTAAAAATTCTAAAAATAATCACATAAAATGTATTTTTATTTTATCATTACATACATGTTATTCTTTTTTATGAAGAAATTGATGCTCATCACACTCAATCTAGATACCCCAAATACTTATTTTTCAAATCCAATGCATGGATATCAAAGAAACTGACCACATATGATGTGTATTTTGAATATTAAATACATTACAATCATCATTTTATAGATAAAAATTGAATTATATATTTTAGTTTGTGTTTTAGAAAGATATTTTTTATTATATGGTGATCTCTAAATATAGCCTAAATAAGGGAATGATGTTGGTGACTGAACATAAAAATCTCATGGAATAAATCTAACGGAAATAGATTATGGTATATAAGTAATGATTTAACATTCAAAAAATATTTCAAAAAATACTTATTTTGTTCAATGTTTGGGAATTTATTGAAGTAATATAGTTTTAATGATTGTGGATATTTTTTTCATAAATCATTGAGAGATATCATAATCAATGAAAAATCAGCCACCCAAAATCATTAATTTAGAAAGGTAATAACAATATCATTAAAAATATTTCGTAATCATTTTATCAATATTTTTTAAGTACTACCAATATTAACAATTACATCCTTCCTCAAAATAAAAAGTTACTTTTAAGAGATGATTGGGAAATATACATAGCGTTAGAATGTTTTCTTACATCTAATTTTGGTCTTTCAATACTGTCATTGTTATATAGTATGGGTTAACATTAGAAATATATTGTTGGTGACAAAAATTAGATTCAATATTCATATATATTATTTTTGATATATTTCTCAAGGGTAATTGTAATGAAATCCATTAATTTTTTAGAAATGAGAAGAACAAATGGTGTCCGAATGTATACTAGAATCATGAAAAGATGGCTTCCTAATACACATTTATTTAATTTTATTAAAATTTTATATCATTTTTTTGCTAATTTACTTTCATTATTATAATAAAATTTGAATAATTCCTTCTCTATAGTTCCATCTTGGGTTGTATGAAATGATATAAGAAATGAAAAATACAACGGTTTTACATTGATAGGTGGTGGAATTATTTGGGATATTCAATCATCAATTAGATTCTTGATATTATATTACTACTTCATTTGAAATCCATACAGTTAACACTTCATGTTTACATTAGTGAAAATGATTGACTAAAAATGATTTTTTTAATTCAAAATATTTAAAATTAAATCATCCCACCATTATGTCATATATAATCTCATAATCATTACATGAGTAGAGGTGTTTTACTAATCCTTATTATTCATATAGGTAACTTTTCTCCATCTCACCATTAAAAAATATGTCCACTAGTTCGCCACTAATATGAATTTTTACATTGATTTTGTAAAATGATCCATTTTCATATTCTCATTAATAAAAAACGCATAGTTATTCTCAATTAAAAATACATGATAATATGGATGTTCCCATTTTGACAAAAAATAAGGATGATGTTATGTTAGAGTTTATTATCACCCAAAATATTGAATAAAATATAATAATATATAAAAAATTCAAAAATGGCTTAAGGAGGTCCTGGATTCGAGCCTCCACGTCTGCAGATTTTCTTTCCTTTGTTCCCCTCTCCCTGGACCTACTATGTGTATATAAAGCAGTATACTGATGTTTAATACTATCAAAATGGGTAAAAAATTAATAATGTAGTTTTTTTTCTTATAAAAATACATAATGGGTTGCACTGATATTTTCTACTTAAAAAATGGTAAATTATTTATCATAGAGTTCATAATTTCTATGATGGTGGAAGGGAAAGATATATATATTTTTGTTCCAAAACAAAACCCAAAAGTCAATTTTTATTACCATTCAATCAATGAAATCTATTATATTTACACTAATGGTTAATGTTTTTTCAAAATAAATAAAGGGATAAAACTAAAATTTAGTATAATTCAAGAATATATAATGTGATATGCTAGTTTTTTTGTAGAAAATGTCAAGGAAAATGTTTATATATGAGTTTTAAAAAAACATAAAAGGATAAATTTTTTTATGAGAATTTTGTTATTACGTGAATGTTATGTTATTTTAAAGTGAAAAAATATATCATGTTCTTGGGATTTAGCTTGAAAATATCCGATATGTAGCCACAGTAGGTGAACAAAAAAATTATTATTTAGATTCATAGTTTTAAAATAATTGGATATGGAATTCCAATTATTTCTGACAAATGAATGTTATAATTTTATGTTATGATGAAGGGGAAAAGTATTTTACTAGAGAAAAATGTAGTTTGCAAAAACAATCCCTTAGGATGATATTTATAGTTTAGAGACTTTAATAAAAAATTCCATATAGGTAATCATCGTCTCTATATAATGGTATTTCATACTGTTCAAGGTCATGTGGTAAGGACCGCTGACGGAAATTTAATTTCACATTAGTTTCTCTAGTGTATTTTTCTTTCTAGTATTGTAATATTGGATAAATTACATGTATTTTAGTTTCATATGATAAAGTGTAAATATATTATAGATTATTGATATAAAAATTTACAAATTTTTCTTTTATATTATTTAGTCATCACCAAATCTACTTTTTAAATTAGTTTCTTCTTTATTTTTATGTAATACATATTTTGATAATTTTCAAAAAGATCATGAAGAAATCAAAGAAAATGTTCCCTTTTTATGGAAGAGAAAACGTCATTCATCCTGAAACATGAAGTGTTTGAGGCACCACAAGGTTTCATTTCCCAGCAGATTTGAAAATGTTATATCTTTTTAATTTTTTATAAATAATTGAATGAAAAAAACCATATTAGTGAATCAATTATCCAAACCAAAATCTAGTACATAGTTTTCCCATTGTGACATGAATTATATGTTTTTATTTTTTAATTTACATATTAATCCAAATCACACATCATGAACTCAAAACAAATAAAATATAATAAGATTGTTTTCAAAATTAGTATAGAAATCAACATCTCTTTTTAGTTGTAGAAATCATGAACAACACAATCAGATGCATGGTGTGACTGGTATGACTCCATGTATTTCATTTTTATTTAAAATGGACATTTTAGTAAAAAATAATGTTGATATAATCAAAACCAAGAAAAAAAATGCATATATTTTTTATATTTTATGAAAATGATCCATAAATCATTTATGAAATGTAGGAATGAGCCACACCTCAATCCAATACTTGAATGACCCTGCATGAAATGATGTGTTCATTATCAATATAAAAATGAAATTTTTCTTCAAAAAGGGACACTCACTAAAAACCAAGAAAACATTCTCAGATTGACATGATAATTTAGGAAAATGATTTTTAATGATTTTTTTGTGTAGGAATCAATATTGTATGAAACCAACACAAAATTTTACAAATATGACATAATGTGTGTGTTTCTAGTTTAAAATTTAATTTTAGTATAAATTATAATTTACATAATCAATACTGAGGAAAATTGTTTTATTTTTTTGATATTATAGGAAAATGATCAATATGTCATTTTGAATGTCTAGGAATAAGCTGCACCATAATATAACGCATTGTGTGATCGGTATGGATACATGGGTGTCTTTTTAATTAAAGTTGTAATTAATTTTAGTAAAAAATAGTAGTGACATTATAATAATGGAGAAAATTCATTCATATTGTTTTGATATATGCAGAAAATGATACATATGTAATTTTTGACATGTAAGAATTATCTGAACCTCGAAATGATGTACGGTGTGACCACTATAACTTCAAGTGGGTATTTGTATTTAAAATTGACATTAATTTAATTAAAAAAGAAAAATTACATACTCAAGACTAATCTAGCACATGTTGATTGTTTTAATACTTTAGGAAAATGATCCATATGTCATTTTTGATGTGTAAGAATTAAATTCAACTCCATGAGATACATGATGTTCATGGTATGAGTCAAAGTGTCAGTTATCAGTTTAAATTTTATATTTTAGATTAAAAATATCAACACACTAAAAACCAAGAAAATGCACTATTATTATATTGATAATTTATAAAAAGGATTCACATGTCATTTTTGAATCCTAAGAATAATTTTGACATCAAAATGACACAATATGTGAGATATATGATTCAATGTGCATGTATCTTGTTTAAAATTATTTTTTAGTAAAAAATGTTACATATATTAAAAAATAACCACTCATATTGTTTTTATACTTTCGAAAAATGTTCCACCAATATATTTTGATGTTTACGAATTAGACAACGTCAATCTGATGTACTGTGTGACTGATATGACTTCATGTTTGTCTTTTTATTTAATTTTTTTAGAAATTTTAGTACAAAAGAAAAATGACATAATCAAAATAGGGAAAATGGATTCATGTTAATGGATATTTTATTAAAATAATCCATATGTAATTTTTGACATGTAGGAATTAGACGCACATTAATCTATTTAAAAATGTGCTCTATATGAATCAAACTATCTGTTATCAGTTTAATATTAATATTTTAGTAAAAAAAGTGTTAGTCACTAAAAATAGTGAAAAAGTTTTTATATTTTCATGATGATTTATAAAAATGATTCATAATTCATTTTTGATATGTAGTAATTTGTCTCATTTTGGAATTTAAAATAAATTTTATGAAAAAATGGAAGTGACATTCACAAAACCAAGTAAACGAATTCATCATATTTTGATAATTTAGAAAAATGATCCTTAAGTCATTTGTAATGTGTAGAAATTTTTCACACCTTAATTTGATACATAATGTGATCCATGTTACTGAAATTTTGTGTTTCTAGTTTAAAATTAAATGTTAGAAAAAAATACACGTGATATACTCAAAACTGAGAAAATGCATTCATATCACTGCAATAATTTAAGAAAATGATTTATAAGTAATTTGTGAAATTTAGGAATCAACTTCACCTCAATATGAAGCATGATCTGAATGATATGACTCCAAGTGTTCCTTTTTTTTTGAAATAGAAATTAATGCTATAAAAAAAGAAGTTCCATGCTCAAAACCAAGAAAAAATTTGTATTATTTTGATACATTAGTTAAACAGTACATAATTTATTTTTATGTATAGGAATCATCAATACCTTAATCTTACACATGGTGGGAATAGTATGAATATATGTGTTACTTTTTATTTAAAATTAACTTTAATTTTAGTAAGAAATTTAATTGACATAATCAAAACCATATAAAGGAATTAATATTATTATGTTAAATTAGATTAAGGATAAATATGTCATTTGGAACATGTCGGAATCAAACTCACCACAATCTGATGCACCATGTGACTACTATGATTCCAAGTGATTCTTTTTATTTAAAATTGACATTAGTTTTAGTTGAAAACTAAACAAACATAATTAAAACCAATAAAACAAAATCATGTGATATTGATACATTATAATCACTTTCCATATATCATTTGTATTCGTAGGAATCATCCTTACCATGATATGATACATGGTGTGACCATATTGACTCGAAGTGATTCTTTTTATTTAAAAATCAAACTAATTTTAGAAAGAAAATATACATTCTCAAAACCAATAAAACAAATTCATATTGTTTTAATAATTTATGAAAAATATCCTTATGTAATTTGAGACATGTAATAATCATATTCACCTCAATCTGATGTATGATGTGTCTAGAATGACTAAATGTGTCTATTATCAGTTTAAAATTGATATTTTAATTAAAAAATTATGACACACTAAAAAAAAGATATCATTTTTATAATTTCATGATAATTTGGAAAAAAAAGTATGTCATTTTTCACATGTAGTAATTAGTATCACATCATTCCAATACACAATGAGAAAATTATGACCCAAAGTACTTATTTTCATTTAAAAATCACAATTCTTATAAACACTCATGGGACATACTTAAACCTAAAATATGAATTCACAATGTTTTTATACATTATTAAAATTATTTTTATGTCATTTTGGATGTGTTAGAATAATCTCTTCCTCCATATAATGTATTTTGTAACCTTTATGACTCAAACTATGTCTTTTTGTTTAGAATTATTATTTATTTAAATATAAAATTCTTCTTCCATACATAAAATTGAGAAAAAGGATTAATATTGTTTTTTTTACTTTAGAAAAATTATCCATGAGTGATCTATGATATTGGATTATAAGTTTCACCTAAATTTGATACATGATGTTTCTGGTATATATCAAAGTTTCAGTTATCAATTTCAAAATTATATTTTGGAGCAAAAAGTGTAACTCACTGAAAACTAAGAAAAAAACACTCAGATTGTCTTGATAATTTTGGAATACACTATATAAGTAATTTTTTACATGTAATAATTAGCATCAAATCAATCTGTTACATGGTGTGAGTTGTATGATTAATAGTTTGTCATTTTATTTAAAATTGATATTAATTTCAGTAACATAGTTATTTGACATACTAACAATTGAAAAAAAAGTATTCATAATGTTTTGATAGTGTTGTAAAGTGATCCAAATGTAATTTTTTATGTGCTTGATTCACCCTCACCTCAATTTGATAAATTATGTTACCAGTATAACTCAAAGTGTTACCTTCAATTTTCGAGTTGAAATTTTAGTACAAAAATATTCCTTCACTAAAATCCATTAAAAAATGCTGATATATTTTTGATAATTTAGAAAAATGATTCTCTATTCATTTTTTACGTTCCAGAATCTTTCTCACATAAATGTGACACATTATTTGACCGGTATGACAAATAATTCATGTTTTTTATTTAAATTTAAATTTTAGTAAAAAACATAAGTGAAAACAAAAAAATGAGGAAACAATATCATATTATTTTGATAATATAGAAAAAATAATTCATTTTTAATGCGTACAAACTAGGTTCAACTCAATATGATGCACTATGTGACCTGTATGACTCAAAGTGCAGGTTTTCATTTAAAATTTTCATTAATTTAAGAAGAAAATAAAATAGACATAATCATAACTGATAAAACACATTTGGAATATTTTTATCCTGTTGGAAAATGATCCATATGTCTTTTATGATGTATAGGAATTTGGTTCACCACAATCTGATACATAATGTGCCTAATGTGACACAATGTGTTTGTTATCATTTTTAAAATAACAGTTTAGTTCTAAAGTGTACTCACTAAAAGTCAAGAAAATAAACTCGGATTGAATTAATAATGTTGCAAAACGATTCAATATTGATTGTGACATATAGGAATTACCCTCACATCAACCTAACACATGATGTGCTATGTACATTTCAAAGAGCGTGTTTCCAATTTAAAATGAAAATTTATAGAAACAAAAAGCACATGTGACATACTCAAAACTATGAAAACACATTCATATTGTTTTGATACTTTAATAGAGTGATCTATATTACATTTAGGACATATATGAATTAGCTTATCCTCAATCTGAATATTTTTGTGACTGTTGAGACACCAAGTTATTGGTTACAATATATAAGTTCCATATTAGTTAAAACACAAATCACATAGCTAAAACTGATAAATCAATACTAGATATTTTTATCATCATTATTTCATCTATTGTGTAATTAATTTCCATATCCTTTTTACCTCATACTTATTTACTAAATTTTCACAGTGATACTATTTGAATATAATATTAAAAAGTTATGATTTGCAAGAATCAACCACAACTCAATTCGATACACAACATTCTTAGAGTGACTCATTGTTTAGATTAAAAGTAAATATTTATATTTTAGTTATTCATTTGTAGTTTTACTAAGTCAATAATGTTGTTCTTAAATGTTTCCTTCTATTTCTTGAGAATTAGTAAGTTTTTTAGCAATAACATGAGTGGGGGTTAGGTTACAATTACAAAAGAACATTTTTTTAATGTCAGCTAATTTGAACATACTATTAAAATTTTAAAAACTAATTCTTGAAATTTCTATAAAATATTTTTTTATATTTTATATGTGGTGTCAATTTTATTTCATTTAATATTAACATTTTTATCTATTTTTACTATTTTCTCAGTGATTTATATTATATTTTTGACAATTTTCCTAGTGATACAATGTGCTGAAAATGTAACATCACAGTGCAATAATCGTCTTTAATAGTGATTTTATAATCACTCATAATGTAACCATATTTCATCATTACTAAATGTGGTGATAAATGTTTCCTTGATCAGTGCTTCTAAAAGAGTTTAGGAATGCACACTTTATTGGTTCTTTTTATATCATTTATAAAGGTACCCTTTATTAGTTCTTTTCTTGTGCTAAAAAACCATAGGGATTTTAATCACAATCCATTAGTCAACATTTATTATGAAAAAATAGTAAATTTTAGCTCTGTTAGATGTATTTTTTTTTCATTTCCACGATTTACATTTTTCATAGGGAATTTGTAGATTTTATTCTACCATGTCCAGGAAAAGGGAAAGTGCCTCTTTGGGGAGGTGGATGTTCTTGATTCCTTGGTTCATAGATTTTTGTCTCCTCTGAGTGGTGGAGTTTGTTTTTTTAGACATTTATTACTTTAAGGATGTACTATTTGGGTATTTAATATACTTTATTACTAATTTGTACTATTTTTTTATAGTTTTTGATCATACTCATACATATCATTATATGACAATGTTTTGTGAAAAAAAATTCCCCCTTTTATATATAATGATGTTAGGTTCTAGTCACCAACCCATAGGGATAGAGAAAAACCTTATGGCTATGTCAGGACAAGCTCGATTATCTAAGTACCAATGTAATTGGGGTTGTTTGTGGAAATGTTGTATTAGATGGAGGTTGAGTGTATTTATTTTCTGTTAATATGCAATTCGGAATATATTTTCTGGACATAGGAGGTAGTTGTGACTAAGATCATCGATTTATCTCATTATAATGAGACTTAATTCACCATTGGCGATTTATGAATTTTTTCTTATGAATTAGTTCCAGTAATATCCCTTATTCTTGTATGGATATGATGAAATCCAAATCTTGATATCTATTTTAGGAGATGGATTTACCTATTTCTCTTATTTGAGTATTAATATGAGAAATCATATAATCTACTCTATATTGTTTTCTACTGTTGTGTAGAATCATTCCTCTAAGAACATGTGTTACTATGATACAAGAGGAAGCTTATAGTGAACCATAGTGAGAAAATCCTATTATGGGCTAGAAACTAGTTGATTTTGTTGTACATGTTTTCCAAGCTCTGGGACAAGAAACTATACTGATTCCCAATCAATATATAGTTGTTGAACCGTACAAGGTTAAATTATGAATTCATGGTCCAAGGTACATTCCTTAGAGACCACATTCATTTGAATGGTCTAATTATCCTTAATATTATAAATATTTGTTGGGACATATTAGGATTCACCTTGATTTCATGAAAACTCCCAAAGCACTTAAGGTATATTTAGATACATTTAAGTTAGAGGGACCAAGAAAAATATGGTGGGACTTGATGGTTATTGTGAAGGGTAAAGATGTTTTATAGTGTAAGGAAGTTGAATTTATTTTCACTAACTATTTCTATCCAGAGATTATGATGTGGGATAATGCTATCAATTTTTTCAAACATGTAAAGGCTGATTGAACCATGAATATATATACAAACCAATTTTTCAAGCCTGTGCAGTTTTCACCTAAGATAGTAGAAAATGTGAAGATTAAGACTTTATGGTTAGATATGGTACTTTTATTTGACATTAATTCTTAGGTTTCCTATTGATCCTCTATTATAATACTGATATAAATTATAGGACATTGATGGTTGATCATGACCAAGCAGGTAAATCGGGGCATACGAGAGTACCTTTTTCTCCTAGGGGGAGTTCTGTGAGTTCAGTTAAATAGAAGATAATGTTTGATTATAAAAATTTAGATCTCCTAAGTATGATTCTATTAGACAAATTGTAGTTATTAGAATAAGCCCTTTGAGATTCTTCGAGGCTGGTAAGCCATGGAATTTGAGACAAGTTTTCGTTAAGGAATCCAATATATTTTGTTTCATCAGTCCTTCAGGGAACATAAAGAATTTATGATATATTTTTTCATCAATATCTAGCATTACATGATCATCATTACCAAACCATATTATAATTAATTCAGATGTTTCAATATATAATGGGTTCTATCCATAGGCCTCTAGAATGAATATTCTTCCCACAGTTTAAGAGTCTCCAAAGGAAGAAGATATAGGTCCAGTGACTATGAGAGGTACCATATCTATAAATTAATCTTACTTGAATATTTTATATGAAGTTGTTTCATCTCATTTATTCCTTTCAAGTTTTATTTCAATATTTCTAAATAATTTTACATATGATTTTTTCTTATGCGATGGTTACTACTACACCCCTAATAACGAAGAGATAAATGGGTATTTATTCATCAACATGTGTCTTCTTGTTATAAAAAATTTATGTTACATGGTATTATCTGTTTGTAAAAATTAAACCACTGTATTTCATTTTCGGGGTTGATTGACTCATTGATAATAAAGACAAAATTTTTTGTTAACTTCAACCGATGTTATTTATTTCATTTGATGGGGTGTGTCATATCTTTTCGGTAAAATGGGCCCTCAGTTCAAGTAGAGAAAGACCGTATTATCTATATTTGAGAAATTGATATTAGTGTTTTATTTTTATTAGGAGAGGTATTATTTGGAATGTGATATACATCCAATTTTCATTTAGTTTCCTAGTTCTTTTTCTTCTAACATCTCTAGTCTTCCACTAGTAATGAATATGGATTTTTATATCGATTTATTAGTCGGTACACATCCAGTATCTATAAATTCTTACCAAATGAAACTAGTAAAAATTAAAAATTAATATACCCTATAGTATGATACTTTAGTGAAGGTATTTATATATCCATGTGTGTCACCTTAGGTGATGACTATTCTCTTTGCTCAGAAAATGGGTTGTGCACATCGACCATGTGTTGGTTAATTGAAACTCAAACTGTAATGACCCAACGTTTTATCAATGGAATTAACTTCTTCTAATTATAATTTATAGTATAATAACATTAGTAATCCTGAAAAAATATTGTGATACGAAATACTATGAGATCATTAAACAAATTTTTTTACTTCTATGTTTTTAATTTCAAAAATATGACATACACGGTCACGATATGTAAGATGTTTAGAGTCTAATAGAACATACAAAATTTTTTGGGAATATTATCCAACCCTTTTGAATGGTAACCAACCATTTTGAAATGTAATATTACCCTTATGAATATTAAATCATCCAAAATAATAATAACATTACCTTTGAATGATTAAAAAAAAGTTAGGCATCATATAAGTGACAATTTCACCATAGTAGATGTATTGGAATTTTTTAAGTCATAAAAAATAATTATAATTAAATAATTAATTTAAATAAAAATTTATCTTCATAATTTTTTATATAAATTAATTATTTTATGTATTCTGGTTTTAAGATAATTTCATATTAACTTATGTAATTTTTGAAAGCATTATAAAATCAATTTAAATTTTAAAAACTGTATTTTTCAAGTAAATTAGAATTTTAATTATGTAATTAAATTAATCATTTTTATAAAATTATTTATAAAAAATTTTCTTCATTTTTTGATTTTACACGTCGAAAAATGGTTACAATTAATGTTTGGTATTGTTGTGAAATACATGAATTTTTTATGAACTGTAAAATACATTAATTTACCGTATAAATACTTTATAATTAAAATAAACTTTTCCTTACATCACAAGTGATGTAAGAACATAAATATCAAACTCTAATTCACTCATTATTATTATTGATCATTAAATCATCAGTATTTCATATCATTGAGGTAGTTAATAAACTAATGATTAAAATATTAAGAGAACCCCTCTCCCCTCCACTATAAATACCACCTTCACACCTTTAATTAGTCACACCTCTAAATCTTCACTCCTTGTCTAAAATCTGTGAAAATATATTTTCTAGCCTCTCCCCTATGTCCAATGATCTTATGGTCTCATCAAATGACCAATCCAAGGTGCGTAAAGGAGGATTCAAGAGGTAATTTTTTCTTCTCTCTTTTCCTTTAATTTCCTTTCAATTTCAAGTTCATTTCTTAATATCTCCCCACCTATCCTCATCCATAAGTTATGGTAACTACAATATCATAAATATAATGTAATTTTATGATAATAATGGAATAATATATCATCCAATACCATTATAATCTTATTTTAATTTCATAAAGGGTAACATTTTTCATGAGGTGTTAATTTATCATTTTCAAGAATGACATGCTTTAATTTTCCTTTACCGCCATAAGAGGTGGTAATGAAACCATTTTTATGGATTAACCAGTTTATATTATAAGTATTTTATCCTAATTATTTTTCTGAAACAAAATTATGAACATATTACATAATGATTAAACAAAACAAATTCGTTGTGTTTGAACAACCACACGAATTAACCCGAATGATCATCATAAAATTATTATCTAATAATTAATTCTCATGGTATAAAATAATTATTTATAAGATAGTTTCAAGTTATATAAAATGATAAATAAAATATAATTTCAAATTTCATTGTTTTTCCACGCTTTAAATGAAATTATATTTAGGAATAAAATTGAACCGTTCATTAAAACTATAAAAATGATCATTCCCAAATAATGAATTTAAACTCTACGACTCATCAAAAAGACAATAAATGAACTTAATAAAACCTTAATAAATTTTAATATTGTATAAAAGGTTCTAGATATCTTAATTAATGAGTGTAATGTAAGTTTAAAGGATATTAATGTGAAGAAATCATTCAGATACAAGGTTAGGGGAAATTCTCGAACCCAACATTATTTCTTCCGGTTCACCCTCTTTTAGTCCATGTTAGGTATGAGTTCTACTTAAAAATAACATATTTGTAATTATCATAACTTTTATGGGATATACATGTTCTCTAATTGATTTTATGAAAATCCTAATGTTTTCTAAAATAACTCTTCTTTCAAATAAACACTCCCTTTTTTACTTGTTGAATATTGTTTCACTCTTTACCAATTATTAAAGATTCTATGTCAAGAATCATATAACCTCTTTATTTTGGGGGAAAAATGTTTATAAAAGTATGATTTATTATGTTAACCCAATTTATTTACATTGGTTATTTTATCTTCAGGTTTTACATATTTTTAATGTGGAATTCATGATAATATAAATATTACGATGTGAAGGGTGTACCTGGAAATAGATAACGCAATATGAATGTTCGGATATGAAAAGTATGCCCATAATTATACAGTTATCCAATGCATTGGGTATAATGATAAACCTCATGAGTCAAAGTTCAATTATGTGTGAACATGATTCAATATTTTTTCATAACTACGTGTGGTATTTAACCACTAAGACATAATGTTTCATTTTTATGCATTTCCACATTTCAAGAATTTTATTAATGCTTCCTCTCGTGTTCATGATCATTTTCCTATGTTGTGATTATTCTCACCAATTATTATATTGCTCATATCTATCCTCTTACTATAATATTTTCTCACCCCTTTTGGATTAAATCATTATGTGACTACATGTACTAAAGAAAGGTCAAGATCTAATAAGAAGCTAGAGAAGAAGGAATTACATAAATTTTTATGTATGATGTTGTAAATGTTTTTTTTGTTCAAGTTTTCCCAAGAAACTAAACCTATAAATCCTAATGGTTTACTACTATTATGTTGTTTATCTTTATAAATATGTAATAGTAATTTCATAAAAGGCTGGGTCTCTATAGTTGGTTTTAGTGGAAATGTTTAGTTAATTTGGGAATTATGATTAGTGAACCCTATAGAAATCCTCTAGTATTATACTATTTACAAATATGAACATAAGAATATTTACATATGGATACCATAATTTATTATTTTAGTGAAAATTGTAAAAATTAATAAGTTTATGACTCGATGACTTATGTTTGGTTCTAACCTTTTATATTTTAGAAACTGGTGGGAAATAGGAGAAACTAGGACAGAAACCCATGTGAGGTCCAGAGCAACGATTGGCAGAATGTCATTCCCAATGCATTAGAAGTTTGAGTTAAAAAAAATCATGGCAATGCTTACCCAACTATCTCAGGTTAAGAACAATAACCAGAATAATGTGGAGTGTCCTCTTTCATCAAACATGGAGAAATTAGCTATCGAGTGTTTTATGGGGAAACAACCACCGACTTTTAGTTGATCTTCTGATCCTCTAGATGAGGAATAGTGGGTCAAATACATAAAGATGATCTTTTCTATGTTCACATTTTTGAGATGGAGAAGGTTAAATTATATGTTTATCCTCTAGAGGGAGAGGTTGATCAATGGTGGTATTTGGTTAAGAACACCAATCCATGTGACAAAAATGAAGAGATGGAATGGTAAGTCTTTAAGATCACATTTCATAACAAATATTTCCCAAAAACATTTCATTCAAAGATGGAGAGTGAATTAATAGAGCTTATGAAAAAGGAATGAGAATATATCACAACCCAGGAAGAGAGTTTCACAACGCTTTCAAGGTACACTTCAGGTTTTTTTATAAAAAATGTTAGCAAAATTGAAAGATTATTAAGTGGATTGAAGCCACACCCTTGATAGTCTCTTACAATTCTAGACTTTGGCAGTTATGAAGTATTATTTTTTTGTGTCCTCAAAGTTTATATGGTGTTTTAATAATATTCATATGTCTATAGTGATAAGAGTCCAAATATGTAATTTCAAGTTCAGGGATCTAATGATAGAGATTGTAAGAAATCTCAACGACTAACATGGAAAAAATGTAAGAAGTTGCATCATGGTAAATGATTCAAATGGATTGGGAAATGATTCAAGTATGGGAAAGAAGGCCACCTTTCTCAAGAGTTTCAAAAATATAGAATAATGAAGGATAATTTAGTGGAATAAAGGGGAGAACCACCCATGTTCTAGTGCTACATTTGCAGGGAGCAAGGGCCCTATACAAGTCAGTTCACTAAACCTTGAGTACTAGAGGGTAATCCGTGTTAGTAGCGATCAAAGACAAAATATCAAGGGATGACTTATGCGATCACTAATGCATACATGGATCAAGATAATAGAGTTGTAAAAGGTACACATACTATTCACCAATGAATGGAAAATTTCTTATTTGAATATTTTTTCTACACATTACATTATATAATTCATGTTACCTATAACTATAGAATAGAATCCACGCAACCTTGAAGTAGAGATATATGTAAAAACACCATGTGGTGAAATTATTACAACCAAGGTGTTTGAATCTTCTCTAATTGGAGTATGTGGGATGATTCATCCAGAAAATCTTGTAAAAAATCCATTGTTGGAAGTCAAAGCTGTAATGGGGATGGATTGGATCTCTTCATATAGATCACATATCAACTGTCGGGAAAAGAAAATAAGATTTCATATTCCAAACCAACCCACGCTCCACTATAAAATCAAGGAAGATCATGAATCACCTTTAAATATTCTTCAATGGTGTGGGTTTTGATACCAAATGAATAATCATACCTCACCCAAACGTTTGAGTCAAAGGAAAGCACCACCCTTGAGAAAGTTCCCATCATAAGGGAATACAATGATGTATTTTCTGAAGAGTTACTAAGACTTCCCCTGGATTTTGAGGTAGAGTTCTCAATATAACTCATACACAGATCTACTCCCATCTCAATGTTTCTTTATAGGATGGATCCTATCGAACTGGGGGAGTTAAAGAAGAAACCTCAAGGGAATTTTGACAAAGGAGTACTATTTCCTATAACATCACCTTGGGGTGCTCCAATGCTATTTGTGTAGAAGAAGGATGGAACAATGTATCAATGTATTGATTTTTGAGAACTTACAAAGATCACTATAATGAAAAATTATCCTCTTCTAAGGATTGATGACTTGTTTGAATAGTTAATATGAGCTCCAAACCTCTCAATAGTGGATCTTTGTTATGGATATCATCAGCTAAAGGTGAAGAATGAAGATATTTAGAAGACTGACTTCTGTACAAGGTATGGGCACTATGAGCTTCTGGTCATTCCCTTCAGACCTACAAATGCCCCTACAATATTCATGGATTTGATGAAAAGAGTGATTATACATTACTTAGACAAATTTATGGTAGTTTTTATTGATGATATTTTCATATAATTCAGGAGAAAGGGGGAATATAAAGAACATCTAAGACTAGTGTTAGAAACATTGGGAAAGGATAAGTTGTACGCCATGTTCAGCAAGTGTGACTTTTGGATGAAGCAAGTCATGTTCTTGGGGCATGTGATTACAATAAAGGGAATTTTTGAGGTCCCTTCAAAAACAAAGGTGATTGAGGAATGAACTAGACCCTCTAGTTTAAAAAATCATTATTTTTCATGGATTAGTTTGGTACTACCAATGTTTTGTGAGAAATTTATCACGATTGTCAAGCCCGCTAACTAAGTTAACAAGGAAATGGGTAATGTAAGTTTGGGTGAAAGAATGTGAGGGAATATTTAGGGAGTTGAAGATAATGCTGATCACGACACCTTTACTCGCAGTATAGAAAAGTGGAGACAGTTTTGTGATATACAGTGATTCTTCCAATAATGTCTTCTGTTGTGTACTAATACAAAATAATAATGTGATAGCATATGCCTCACGACAGATGAAGATCCATGAGCAGAACTATCCAATGCATGATCTAGAGCTGGAAGTCGTGATTTTTTGCATTGAAAATATGTCATCACTATTTTAATGGTGAGAAGTGTGATATATACACCGACCATAGGAGAATAATGTATATATTCACACAAAATAATCTCAACATACATCAAAGTAGACGGTTTAAGCTAATCAAGGACTATGATTTCTCTATTCACGATCATCCTGGATAGGAGAACAAGGTAGCTAATGCTCTAAGTAGATATGAAACTCGTACTCTATCCATGTGATAGATTGAGAAAGGCCATATCTTCTTAGATATTCAAAGGACTTATTTAGAAATCATAAGTGAAGGTGGTACATCCTACCTTCCCCAAATGACTATGAAACCATCAATCCAAGAGATTGTTAAAGAGGCAAAAATGTATGATTTGGACTTACAAAAGACGATGAATGTAGTAATGTGAGGTAAGATGCATGATGTCAATATCAATGATGATGGTGTGATTCGGTTTGGAACGTAGCTTTTCAAGGCTTCATCACCGATGATAATAAAGGTGCTATTCGAAAATACACATATCTCAACTTTCTCTATCTATCCCAGTAGCACCATGATGTACCAAGATCTCCATGAACTCTTTTGGTTAGATAACATGAAGAAGGATATTGTGTAATACATCTCATGGTACTTGGTACGTCATCAAGTTAACAGAGAGAAAAAAACGTTCAAAGGGATGTTGCAACCATTTCCAATACCCATGTGGAAATTGGAGAATGTCACTATGGAAATTTTCATAGGTCTCCTGAGGATGTAAAAGGGAAATAATTTAATATGAGATGTTGTTGAAAGACTCACCAAGATGTCCCATTTTATCTCTATTCCGGAAGATATGTCACTTGAGAAACTTGCAATGATATATGTGATGAATGTTTTGGGTCTGCACGATGTTCAACTATCGATTGTCTATAATCATGATCCAAGTTTCACATCTAAATTTTGGAGAAGTCATCAACATTATTTGAGTACTAAATTAAATTTCAGCACAACATATCACCCCCAAACTGATTGCCAATATGAATGGTTTTTTAGTTGCTTGAAAATATACTATGAATATTCTTGTTATAATTCAATGGTGGATGGGATTAGTATATCCCATTGGTTTATTTCTCATAAAAAATATCTTCCACAAGAGTATTCAAATTTCTCCATATGAAGATTTGTATGAAAAGCGATGTAGAATCCCAACCAGTTGGGATTAATTTGGCCAAAAAAGCTATTTGGACTCGATCTTATACAAGACATGATAGAAAAGGATCATATCATCCCGAAACACAGAAAAGAACCTCAAAGTCGGAAAAATAGCTATTATGACAACCATCAAGGGGGCTTGGAGTTCGACATTGGAGATTAATTCTTCCTTCGAATATCATAATGGAATAGAGTCATGCAGTTTGGAAAGAAGGGGAAGTTAAGCTCAAGGTACAATGGAACCATTGAGATCCTTGAAAGCATAAGAGATGTGGCCTATCAACTTTCACTTACACCGAATATGGCTCAGGTACATGATGTGTTTCACGTATCACTCTAGAGGATGTACATACAAGATCCCTCACATGTACTAAACACAGAGGTGATACAGTTAGGAGATGATCTCATTTATGAGGAGAGGCTAGTACAGATTTCATAGAAGAGATATAAGGTCCTACTCGACATGACAGTAATTCCCCAACCCTATATTTCTAGAGTTGGTGCATTATTTTAATACATTGTCAGGATTACAAGGAATAATGTCCCGAAAGGCCGATTAGTTTAACATTCTTGGAAAACAAATTACATAAATAAATGTTACACTACACTTTCTAAAATACAAAAAAAATAATACTTTGAGAATTCCATTGTTCCCTTAGCTTAACCATTCATGTCAAACATAAAACAATTCTTGGGATCTTGGGATAATAAATCATAAGAAAGTGGTGAGCTCAGATGATCAGTAAGGGAAAATAATTTAGCGGAAGCTATAAACTTTTGATTCAAGATGTGTAAATAAAACAATAGCCTTTTAAACATAAACTTGATCATAATATGACAAAAATAAATCAAACCTTACCATATATACATTCTCATGAGTATTCTACTAGTATAATAATCACATGTAATAACTAATTTCATAATGAGGGAATGCATAGTACCAGACTTTAATTTCTGTGTCAAGGCCTCGTTCCAGGACCTAGGGGATAACTGTAACTGGGCCCCAACCCGGAGAGCCTCTGTAACAAGACTCCAACTTGGAGAGCCTCTGTAACTAGACTCCAACCTAGAGAGCCTCTGTAACTGGATGCAAACCCAGAGGGCTTACTTTTTCTGGTCCTTAACCCGGAAAATACTAGTCTCATACATTTATCATAATAAAAGGTTGAAATATAATATAAACATTCGTATTAATAATATCATATGAAATGTCAATACATTAACCATAAACAATGAATGGTATAAGAATAACTCATTTGTTTTCAAACATACCACAAAACCATTAATACAATATGAATGATTTTTATTATAATAAATTAACTTCAAACATGTGTAAAATTTATCAAAGGATGTAGACATAGATGAAATCAAAACTACTTGATAGAAATATCTATTTCTATTTTGAAATAATTTATGAGTCTCATAATTGAAAAGAAAACATTTGTTTTGAAAATATTCTTATAATCTTTTATGGGAATCATCAATGACGTTATAACGATATAAAATAGCTACACCCGTCGTATAAGATTAAAAACCATTCTTTCCATAACTTTGTCGAAAAGGTCGTAAAGTACCTTGTTTGGAAAATGATTGAAAGATTCCTTGAATTTTTTTTTATAAAAAGTAAAAAAAGGGTATAAATGACTTTATCCCATAGTAAACAAGTTTTTAAAAATACATTTTTAAGAAACGTGGAAGTGGATGATAAAGAGGTCCGAGTAGATAATTATGTATAAACAACCTCAAATAATGAAGAGATTATAAAATTAACCCTTAACTTGTAATTTTCCTTGGGTGAGGGTATGTTACCATACTGTATAATAGATAAATCATTGTTATTAAATTATACAATAACTATATACATAATTATGATATCATATATGATCTTCTAATAATGATTTGTTAATGGTATTTTAGTATTATCATCATTTTGGGTATAAACTGATTTTTTTCCTTTATATTAATTGTTACGTAAGATATGTTTGTCATGGATGGGATGTTTTTTATTCATATCAATAATTATATAAACTATTTAAACAGTTGTTTTAATCATCAAATGAAAATTATTCTTGAATGGTTACGATGGGGAATGAATCTCATCGCGTTCGTGGAGACGGTAATCCGTACGTACGCACAAGAAAAAATATCATTCTATTAAAATATTATATAATTGGATGTTATATCATATATAAAGAATATGTATCCTGTTATATTAATTATTCACATCAATTATACATCATTATTATACTCATCCAAATAATAATGTATTGAATAACAACTACACCACGATGTGGAGACGGTAAGCAGTACGTACGCACGTATGGTGACATGTCATTCAATGGAAGGATAAAATAATTAATATGGTTGTACCATATTTATAATAACATAAATGTACCTATACGATACTGGATTTATTATTTTATAATGGAAAAAACAAGGAAAGAATTAGTGGAAGAAGAAAAAAACATGAAAGAGGTGATGAAGTATTTACCATTTCTTCGGGTTCTTCCTTTTGATTTGATCAAAAGGGATCCATAGGATGGATTTTTGACTAAATTAAGGCCTCTAGGATGAATGGAGGATAGTTTATAGGATATTTGTTTAGGGTTTGGTAGTGAAAAATTACTATGAATTTGTGAATTTAAGAGAAGGCGGAGTGCCCTTTTATAAGAGGGGTGAGGGGAAACTTCAGAAAAGATTGAAATATTATTTTATAATAAAATTATATTCGGTTTATAATGGATCCAAATTGATTTATTTCAAAGAAAAATATGGTATGGGTATAAATACACTCAACCAATAGCTTTTAAACAAGTTTAGGTTTCCATTTTAAACTTATCCTTTAGATTTAACTCTAAGTTAAATAATTTAACTATTACCGTGTCTTTTGTATTATTACAATATATGTTTTATAAACATACTATAAACATTTAAAAGAACATAAAGTGGTTAATTAATTACATATACAATATTATTTAATCCCTTTTTCCGATCTTAATATTTTTATGAATATTATATCAACCAATAATATAGTATTTGTTTTAAAAATTAATTTATGTCAATTTTAACACAATTTGGTATTTGGTTTTTTGTGAAAGTCAGAAAAACCTTCTCACATTGAGAAAATTTATCTAATAAACCATAAAATGACTTATTAACCTATAATATTAGTTTAATTCATCAAAAGTTTCAAATTATATTTACTTGTATATTTATGATATCAATTATTTTAATCCTTCATTAATAAGGTAATGACTGCATCCTCATTGTGTCATAAATAAATTAAAATATATAATTTTAAAAAATAATAAATAATATACTATTATGTAGGAAATCATTTTATCTTTCTAATGAATATTTATAGAATAATTTATCTTATGTATAACCCTATACTAAAATTTTTTAGTTATGAAATCATGAATTTAACACTTTTAACTCTTCTTTAAATTAAATAATAATAAATGTCATAATCTAATCCACATTGACCTAAAGTGTCATATTTTATTCATAAGGTTGTTTTTGATCGAATTACACTTATCCAATATAATTATGACATGTTTATAGATAATTTTAAAACCATTTTTACCCTTAATTACCCTATTTACTTTTAACTGTGGTAAATAAAAGTCAAAAGATACAATTCACCAAATATTATTTTCATCTTATTAAACCAAAATTTATTTTCTGAGGTTAACCGTGTCTCTCAAAGCTTTTAAAATCAACTCAAAAAAGTGTTAATATTGTGTTTTATACAAATTTTCAAATGCTCCTAGAAGTTGAGTAAATGACGGTAAAAAGTTCAATAAAAATTTATACATCTAATTTTATTATAAAAAAAGATTCCAATGAATTACACTAAACTAATATTGTTATTATGTATCTATTTTGACTTAAAATAAATTTAAATAAAATAATTAATCATTTATATAAATAGTTGGTTTAAAATAATAAAGCAGTGTAATTCACTATTCATCAAATTTTGAATGCTTTCAAAAAATACCAAAAATTCACCCTAATCCTATTTGGATATTACGAATTCGAGAATGAATTCTATTTTTTTCCAATTTAAAATCATATAAGTTTCATTAATTAATTCAAAATTAATTCTCATTTTCAAAACCAAAAAGTGAATTTTTAAGAAATAATAACTATTAAAAGATTAACATTAGTTTATGTCAAAGTTCAATGAGAAATTACTTACAATGACCAGCATTAGATTAAATGGTAAAAATGTAATATATTTATAATCTCAAACCATTAAAATGTATAACTTAACATTATAGATTATTTTGATTAAAAAAGTTGTTTTCAGTTAAACAATAGTATTTTTCACTATTCACCCAAATATGTAAGTTATCAGAAAAAACCAAAAATTTATTAAAACTAAATTCTTATGTCCCAATTTTAAATAAAAAGTTTATTTTGCCATATTTAATATATAAAATTTTATAATATTGGATTTAAAAAGGTTTATCCATTAAAAGGTGGTAAAATTGCATTTTTTTGAAAAATACATCTTTTATCTGAAAATTGAAATTTATTTTAATTATTTCTAAGATACTCATAATATGGATTCTAAAATTTTATGGATTATATTAAGTTAAAAATTCAGTTTATACGATTCATATCTGCTTTTGAATGACTACATTGGTAAGTCGTGGTGCGCTTGAACTCGTTGTTGCATTTATTGCAAGTTATTGAATTTTTTTGAATAAATTACGTACTATGAAATATTGGGGTGTTACATTCTTCCCTCCTTAAAAAAATTGTGTCCATGAAATTTTAAATTGTTCTTGGAAAATAAAAGTATGAAAATAGAAAATACCTTTGTGGGAAAACCCACATCGGAATTTGGGTTGTAAAATTAATCTTAATAAGTGGGAAAATTATTATATATATATATATATATATAAATATATATATTCTTGACAAGTAGAGATTCATCCTTCAACTAATTCCTACCACAAACTCTTCTTTCACTCCAAATGATTTCAAAAAAATATTATATTTATCCTAATCTTATAGTGTTCCAAAAATAATGAATTTATAATTCACCTATCAGACCTTTTAAAAAAGAAACTACTCTATACAATCAAGGACATCACGTAGGCAAGTAGTAAGTGATGCACCCATGTCTCCCTTCATTTGTGGGTTCATGTCTCACGACCTCGCCGGACGTGACTGGTTTTCGACCGACCTCAGGGTTGTCTTATTTATAACAATTCAAAAATATCCTTAACAATAGTATCAAATTGCAAACATTATCCATTCTAACATTTAGACTTATCCAAAATACTTCTATCCAAACTCACAGTCCAAAATTTATAAGGATGTTAAACACAGCGAAGATCCTTTTTGTCACGTAATAAAATGTGAACACCTTCATCATGTATTATTCTAAAACATGGTAACACCATAAATTACCATAAAACCTTATTGATTAAATTCATGCTCCCTTATTCTTTATAGAATACTGGATATATTATTTATATACAAAAATTATTAATATTCCAACAATGATGAAATAAAAAAACAATTTATCAGTTCCAAGGAAGTCAAGAATATCCAGTATAATTTATCCAAATCAACCATCTCTTTTTCTAAAATCACTACCTCGTTATCTAGACCATACTAAGGATTACCTTTCCTTCTTCTATGTATTATCCAAAAAGTGTACTTTACTATTAAATCAATTTTTATGGAATCATATAATCTCAAATCCTCAATAAAATTGTTTTGCAGTACAATCCTTATTTTTCTCTATAATTCATATAACTAATATATTGTTGATATAACACTCAAATGAAATAATTCAAAAATAACAACATAAGAACACTATTCATTCCTCTTCATTTGAGGTAGTATCATAACATGATTATTATCCAATAGCATCATCTGTGGAATACTCTGATGACTGAGAAATTAATTCGCGTAGTGTCCCAACGCCTCGAAGATGAATCATTTTACATTTGAAACCTTTTTCTTACCCTTGCAATCACCTACTTGGTGTCCTTTTTCTGCACAGTTATAACAAAATCCCATTCCCTTCATGTATTTACCAAGCTGATTCGTTCCACATTTATCACATATGGGAAAATCCTTCATTCCCCTCTTCCCTTTATCTATATTTCTCTCTACCATCCTTTTCTTATATTTCATTCTTTCAAAGCCATTGGACTCAGAGAATTCTTTACTTATCTTTTTAACATAGTATATTATTTCTTCATATGGTGAGAATACATGGGAGACTATGTCCCTTATAAGTGTTGGATTAATTCCATGAATGATATGATCCTTCTTACTCTTTGGATCATATGTATTGCTCGAGTTCTCATTCCTTACACTGGGTTCCATTTCTATACAATGGCATACACTAGGTCAGTTTATGAATCATAATGAATAATTCCAAACATGTAAAATAACTAACGTAAATTGAACTATTTTTGGATATAATATTTAATCATAAAAATAATTTAATTGAGGAGTTATATACTCATAAATACATTATAATAATTTGTAAATAAAATGATAATTTTCCTAAGAATACCCCTCAAGAGTGTCATCACAAAGAGTGTAGCAAGGCCCATTGTCATGCAACAGTTCCCATTTGATTCTAGATCAAAGCGGTGTTTTTAGGTTTTACCCCTAAGTACATCTGTGCCAGAGCTACGTCTACCTGCTCGTTTCTAGACATGGATGTATTTGCTTGGAAAAATCACAAAATCTCTAAATTACCAAAATTACAGGATGTTCTTCTATACTAATCCTCAAAGTTTGTCTAGGGTAATGTTCTCTAATAAGAGTTTATCTATATCTAATTTCTAAGGGTATTTTTAAACTTTCTCTGATACAAGGTATAATTCCCCGACCCTAGATTCACAAAGTCTGTGAATTATTTTAATATATTGCTATGATTAGAAGGAATTAAGTCTCAAACGACTGATCATTTTAGTTGTCTTGGAAAATAGATTACATACACGAATGTTACATTACACATTCTAACATACAACACAAAAAAATCCCTTGAGATTGTTATTGTTCCCTTATCTTAACCCCACATATCAAACATAAAACACTTCCTGGGATCCTGGGAAGAAACATAAGAATGGGGTGAGCTCAGATGCTCAGTAAGGGTAAATAATTTATCAGAAGCTATAAACTTTGAGAGAAGATGGTTAAATAATACAATAGACTTTTAAACATAAACATGAACATAATATGACAAAAATAAATAAAAAATTACCATATAAACATGCACATGGATGTTATACTAGTCGAATAATCACTTGTAATAACTAATTTCATACTGAGGAAATGTATAGTACCAGACATTAATTTTTGTGTCAAGGCCTCGTGCCAGGACCTTGGGGATAACTGTTATAGGACCCCAACCTGAAGAGCCTCTATAACCGGACTCCAACCCGGAGAGCCTTTGTAACTGGACTCCAACCCGGAGATCCACTATAACCGGACCCCAACCCCAAGGCATATCTATTACCTGTCCCCAAACTGGGACATAATTGTCCCATACATTCATCTTAAGAAAAGGATGAAATATAACATAAACCTTAGTATTAAAAATTGCAGATGAAATATCAATACATTAATCATAAACCATGAATGGTTGAAAAATTACTAATCCATATTCAAAAAAATCACAAAACCTTATATATAATATGGATGATTTGTATCATAATAAATCAACTTCAAACAAGTGTAAAATTTATTAAATGATGTTGACATATATGAAATGAAAACTATTTGAGATAAATATCTCTTTTTATTTCAAAATCATTTAAGTGTCACATTATTATAAAGAAAATATTTATTTTGAAAATATTCTTATATGCTTGTAAGGGAAGCTTCAACGATGTTATAATGGCAGAAAATAAACACACCCGCAGTATAAGTTTTAAAACATTCTTTCCTTAACATTGTCGAAAAGGTCGTAAAGTACCTTGTTAGAAAAAAGATGGAAATATTCCTTTAAAATAATTTTATAAAAAGTAAAACAGGTGTATAAAAAACTTTATCCCATAGTAAAGAATGTTTTTAAAAATAAATTTTTAATAAACATGGATATGGATGATAAAGAGGTACTAGTACATAATTACGTATAAACAACATTAGAAAATGAAGAGATTGTAGAATTAACCCTTACCTTGTAATTTTCCTTGGTCGAGGTTATGTTAACCTATTATTTAATATTTAAATATTTTTTATAAAATTATACCGGAACAATATAGATAATCCTAATATCTTATATGATCATCTGATAATGCTTTGTTAATGGTATTTTAGTATTAGCGTCATTACGGGTGTTAACTGATTCATTTTCCATTATATTATTTGTTACGTGAGTCATGTTTGTCATGGATGGGATTTTTATTATTCATATCTAGAATGATATCAAGTCTTTAAACATTATTTTTAATCATTAAATTATAATTATTCTTTAATGGTTAAGATGGGTAATGAATCTCATCGCGTTCGTAGAGATGATAATCCATACAAATCCAAGAGAGACAATATCAATCTTTTGATATTAAAATAATATATAATTGGATGGTATATCATATATATATAATAATTATCATGTTATATTTATTACTTACCACAATTAAACATCATTATTATACCCATCAATATAATAATGTATAGAATAACAACTACACCATGATGTGGAGGTGGTAAGCCATACGTACGCACATATGGTGACATGTCATTCAAAGGATGGATAGAATAATGAATATGGTTGTACCATTTTTATAATAACATCACAGTATATATAAAATACTGGAGTTATTTTTTTTAAAATTTAAACAACATTGAAAGAAGAAGTGGAAGAAGAAAAGAACCTGAATGATGTGATTAAATATTTACCTCTTCTTCGGGTTCATCCTTTTGATTTGATCAAAGGGCTCCATAGGATGGATTTATGAATAATGGAAGGAATATAAGATGAAGCTAGGATAGCTAAGAGGATATTTGGGCATGGGTTGGCTGAGCCAAATGTCTTTGAATAGTGATTTTGTGAGAAGGTTGAGTGCCCTTTTATAAGAGGGGTGGGGGGAATCTTTGGAAAATATTGAAGTATTATTTTATAATAAATTAATATTCATTTTATAAAGGATATAAATTGATTTATTTAAAATATAAAGTGGGTTTGAGTTGAAATATTCTCAACCAATATGTTTTAGACAAGTTTAGGTTACCATTTTAACCTTTTCTTTTAGATTTACCTCTAAGTTAAATAATTTAACATATACTGTGTCTTCTTGTATTCTTACACTATATTGTTAATAAACATACTATAAACATATAGAAGAATCTATAGTGGTTCATTAATGACATATATAATATTATTTATGCCCTTTTGGCTGAACCTTATATTTTTAAGAATATTATATAAACAAATAATATATTATTTGTTTTAAAAGTAAATTTTTGACAATTTGTACACTATTTTGTGTTTTGTTTTTGTGAAAGGCATAAAAACCTTATCACATCGAAAAAAATTTATCAAATCAACCATAAAATGTCTTATTAACCTTTAAAATTAGTGTAATTCATCAAAAAAAAATTATATTTATTTGTTTATTTATGATATCAATGATTTTAATCGTTCATTAATATGGTATTTCCTACATTATCATTTTGTACTAAATAAATTAAAATTTTTTATTTCTAAAAATTATAAATAATATACTATTATGTACGAAATTTTTTTAATTTTCTAATGTATATTTACAGTAGAATTTATCTTATGTATAACCCAATATTAAAATGTTTGAGTTATGAAAGCTTGAATTTAACACTTTTAACTCTTCTTGAAATTAAATAATAATAAATGTCTTAATCTAATCCAAGTGGACCTAAAAGGTCATATTTTATTCCTAAGGTTGTTTTTGGTCAAATTACACTTATCCAATATAATTAGGACATGTTTTAAGATAATTATAATATCATTTTTACCCTTTGTTACCCTATTTACTTTCAACTATGGTAAATAAAAGTCAAAATTTACAATTCATCAAAAACAATTTTCATCTTATTGAACCAAATTTTAATTACAATGGTTAAATATGTCTCTCGTATTTTTTAAATTTAACTCACAGAAGTGGTAAAATTATGTTTTATAAAAATTTTCAAATGCTCCGAGGAGGTTAAAAGAAGGTAAAAAGTTCAATAAAATTTTATACATATAATTTTAAAAAAAATAAGATTCCAATGAATTACACTGAACATGTATTTTTATTAGGTATCTATTTCGACTTAAAAATAAATTTAAATAAAATAAATAGTGTGTTTCAAACAATAACAATGTTTTGTTCACTATTCATAATAAAAAGAATGTTTTCAAAAAAATAAAAAAAATTCACCATAAGCCAATTTTGATATTCAAAATTCTAAAATAAATTCTATTTTAAAAATTTAAAAACATATAAGTTTCATTGATTAGTTTAAAATAATTTCCCGCTATCAAAACAAAAATGCGTATTTTGAAGAAATAATTGCTATCAAAAGATTGACACTTGTTTACGTCCAATTTCAATGTGAAATTACTTACAATGACAAGAAATTTATTAAATGGTAAAAATATAATCTATTTATACTTTCAAACCATTGAAATATATAATTTAACACTATAATTTATTTTGATAAAAAAGTTGTTTTCAGATAAAATATTGAATTTTTCAATATTCACCCAAATACGAAAGTTATGAGAAAAACACAAAAAAAAATATTGAAACTAAATTATTATATCCCTATTATTTAAAAGAAGTTTAGTATTAAAGATTGAATATAATAAAGTTACAAATATTGGATTTAAAAATTGTACTCCATTAAAAGGCGGTAAAATTGAATTTTTTTGAAAAATACTTCTTTTATCTGAAAAAATGAATTTGTTCTTAAATTATGTCTAAGAAACTCATAATATTTATTCTAAAATTATAAATATTATATAAAGTTCAAAATTCGGTTAATATTATTCATAACTTCTTTTGAACGACTAGTTTGGTCCGTTTTGGTGCGCTTGAACTCGGTGTTGAATGTAGTGCAAGTTGTTGAATCACATTGAAGAAATAATGTAGTATGAAATATTTGTGTGTTACAAGAAAACCCATATTTTAAAAGTGTTGTGTATGAACCGTATGTTTTTAGAATATACATGGGAATCAAAAGAGGATATGACTGAAAATTACCATCACATGTTTATGTAAAATGAAATTTTCAAGGCGGAATTTCATAAGGGGGAAGAATGTAACTACCCTAAACATTATCAATGGAATTAACTTTTTATAATTATTACTTATAGTATAAAAACATTAGGAAGCACAATGAAATATCAAGTAACTAAATACTATGGTATCGTTAAACCTAATTTTTCCACTTTTATGTTCTAAATTCTGAAAATATGACATTCACGGTTGCGATCATTAAGATGTTTGGAGTCTGATAGAGCAAACTAATTTTTTTGTGAATAGTAACCTACCCTTATGAATAGTAAAATACCTTTATGAATATTAATATTACCCTTATGAATAGTAAATCATCCAAAATTTTAGTAACCTTAGCCATTAATTATTAAATAAAATTGAGGAATCATAGAAATGACAATTTCACCATATTGAGTGTATTGGATTTTTCCTAAGTGAAATAATTAATTATAAATAAATAATTAATTTAAAAATAATTTTTTTTCCTAAAATGTTTTCATAAATTATCAATTCTATGTATTCTAGTTTTATGTTTATTTTTTAAGACCTTATGTGATTTTTGAAATCATTGTAAAATAAGTTTAAATTTTAAAAACTGTATTTCTCAAGTAAATATTGAATTTAATTAAAAATTATATTAATAATAATACTGAAATTATTTTTGAAAAATGTAATTTATTATTGTATTCCACACGTCAAAAAATGGTTCGGGTGAATTTTTTGCATTTTTTTGAAATACATGAATTTTAGGTGAATAGTAAAATATGTTAATTTACTATATAAATGAATTATTATTTAAATCTAATATTCCTAAAATATCAATTGATTTGGGAACCCAAATATATAACTCACTTTACAATTTTAATATTCATGGTTATGTAATCATCATTATTGACTATCTTGATGGAGATTGATAAACTAATAATTGAAATATTAAGAGAACCCCTCTACCCTCCACTATTAATAACAGTTTCACACCCTCATTTCCTAACACCTCTCAAGATATAATACATGTCTAAAATATTTCCAGAAAAATTTCTTATCCCCTCCCCATGTCCAAAGATATTCTAGTCTCATAAAAAGACCAATATAAGGTTCCTTAAAGAGGATTCAATTGGTAATTCCACCCTCTCTCTTTTCTATTAATTTTCTTTCAATTTCATGTTATTTTTTAATCTCTCCCCACTGATCCTTATACACATGTTATGTTAAATCTAGTATCATTCATATAATATAATTTTATGATACTAATGGGATAATATATCACCCATCCCCCTTTTCCTCTTATTTTTATTTTCGAAAGGAAAACGTTGTTTCTAAGGTGTTAATTTATCACCTTCATGAACAACATTTTTTCATTTTCCATTATCTTTTTATGATCTAGTAATGAATAATTTTCTATGGTTGAACCAGATTATATTATATATATTATATCCTATTTAACTTTTTGGAAGTAACTTATGTACATATTACTAAATGATTAAACAAAACAAGTTTATTATGGTTGAAAAACCGCCCAAATTAACCCAAACGATCCTCATTAAATTCTAATCTAATGATTCATTATGATGATATATAAACAAATTATTTATAAGATAATTTAATGTTTTATTACATCATAACTAAAATATCATTACATATAAGTATGTATATTTATGCTTTAAATTAACTTCAATTTAGGAATATAAGTGAACTGTTCAAGAAATATATAAAAATGAACATTCTTGAACGTTGAATTTAACTATATAACTCAACAAAAGACCCATAAATTAACACAATAAAAAATTAATGAATATTATTAATGAATAAAGGGTTTTTTATTTCTTTATTAATGAATTTGATGTCATTTTACAAGACATTAAAGTAAAGAAATTGTACATATACAATGTCAATGTGAAATGCTCGAACACAACTTTCTTTATTTTTGTTCTCCAACTTTCAATCCATGTTAGGTATTGGTTTTAATTAAAAATCATGTATTCATCATTATATTACATGTTATAGGATATAAATTTTCAATCATTTGTTTTATGAAAAACCCAATGTTTTTCAACATGACTCTTCTTTCAAATAAACACTCCTTTTTTTACCTCTTGAATATTGTTTCACTCTTCACTCATGGTAAATGGTACTAAGTCAATAATGACATTCCATCTATATTTTTGGGTCAAAATTTTAAGAAAGTATGATTTTTTATGTGAAACCAATTTTTTTACATGGGTTAGGTTCAGTTCAAATTTTAAATGTTTTTAATGTGGCATGCATGATGTAAATTTTATGATGTGATGGTTGCACCCAGAAGTACATAGAGTTGTTTGAATATTTGGATGTGACAGGGGTTCCAAAAATCACACACAGCTCAAATGAATTAGGTAAGGTTATGAAACTCATTTTTAAAAGTAAAATGATATGTGAACACGATGCTAGATTTGTTCACAACTATGTGTGGTAGTTAACCACTAAGACATGATGTTTAATTTTTATGCATTACCATATTTCAAGTCTTTTATTAATGATTCTCCTCATGTTCTTGATCCTTTTCTTATGTTGTTATTATGCTCAACCATTTTTATATTTTTCATATATATCCTCATACCGGGCTTTTAGCTATCCCTTTATTGATGTATATCCTCAAGTGACTATATGTACTAAGGAGAGGTCAAGAGGAAATAAGTTGCTATAGAATGAGTTAAAGAAATGTTTATGCTTGATTTTGTATATGTTCTCTTCGGTCCTAGTTTTCCCACGAAACTAAACCTACAGATCCTCGTCGTGTAACAGTATTATGTTTTATATCTTTCTATTGGTGTAATAGTAGTGTAAGAATAGGTAGGTTTGACATACAAACAAGTTATGATAAATTAAAATTGTCCATTTCCACTGATTGATGATTAATCGGACCATTTTTAAGTTATGAAGTCGTTCTCGACGATTGATCATTGATTTAGTTGTCACAATTTTAGAATAAATTAATATGACATTTGAGAAACTACGTTTTGGTGTATCTTAGGTCATTATGAGTACATTGTCTTATTATTTGGCCTAATTAACGCTCTAAATATTTTTTTGGATTTTAGGAATTGGATTATACATGATTATCATGATATACTCATGCTGGTGTTTGAGGGTAAAATCTTGGTTGAATATATGTTTGAGGAGGGCTAGGTTCTTGTTTTGACAGAAATTATGGAAATATTGAGAAATAAATGAATTCATTCCAAGATATCAAAATGTGATATATGGATATATTAAGTGATGTTATTTGGATAATTTTTCAAGAAACATTGTATTTTATTTGTTCATGAGAAGGTGAATTATTTTTTGACATGGGAATAACTGGATTATTTTTTCGAGATAGAAAGAATCTTGGGTTAAGGTGGTTATTATCACTGTTTTATAAAGGATTTCTTGAAGTTGTATTCTTTGAGGACCTCTCAAACTCATAAGGAGGTAATTTTTGAATGGATAAAAAATTTAAGCATATTTTGTTGATATTAAACAAATTTGTGACTTCTATGATGATGTTCACACTTCCAGAGGTTGGGAAGGGCTCTACGACTTTTTTGTGATGCATCAAGTTTCGGATTGGGATGTGTTCTTATGTAGGGTGATCAAGTCATTTCCTATGCATCTTGAAATCATAGTCCACATGATAAGGATTATCTAAATAATTAATTTGAACTTTTTGATATTATTCATGGAGTTATGAGTTGGAAACATTACCATTTCGAAGAATTCTATACTTTGTAATGAGACCATAAGTTCTTGATTTATATCATTCATAAAAAATATCATAATATATTCCTATGTAATTTTTTGGTGGACCTACGGTCATATGATTTTTACAGGGCCAATAAATTTATTAATGTTAATTTTCTTCTTGTTCCATTAATGTGGAAACTCCAACCCTTGGATATGAAATAATCTTTGGAAGAGTGGAACAAGATGGATATTTTTTAAATGATGCATTTAGGATTTTGGGAATCATGGATCACAGTTTTATTTGGATTTATTTGGTTTAAATACACTATTATTGAGAGGGTTATTCATGAAAAATAGCGTGAAGATGAATTATGTACCATTAAAGGCTCTCTTTGTGGCGTAAAGACCATTTTTGAATAGTCATTATCCATAGAGGGAATTCAATGATTTCAGAAGCAGTTCTTCATTCTGTTACCTGTTAGAAATTATTTTATTGGTGACATCCATAATTCTCATTAGGCCATGAATCATTGAACTATAATGATGTTCAATAACACACATTAATGATTTTGGAGGCCGATCCTGAGCTGAGTCATCACTGACTTTATTTCATGAAACTTTCCATCATGTTATCGTCAAGCAATCGATGGATTTCGGGTTTCTTCATCCACTTTCAGTGCCGAGTTGAACATGGGTGAGATTTCATTAGACATCATGTTTAGTATTCAATGTACCTAGAGGAAGAATATGGTTATAAGGGTTGGGATCGATACACTGACTAAATTGGTTCAAAATATAACTATTCAGGATATGACCAATGTTGGGAAGATGGGAAATATCAATGTGAGAGAGATTTTTCATTTCCACAGAGTTTTATTTGATATAGTCTCTAAATATCATCCCTATTTTACATATCTAATTTGGAGTGACTTCGGTATACACTAGGATCTCTGGTTAGTTTGAGTATAGTGCACCATCCATATATGGTTTAACAGATATAGTGGGGTACATATTTTTTATGATATTCTTCGTTCATATAGCTTCAATATTTGTGGGGATTGGGATGCCCATCTGGGAATAGTTTAATTTTTTTATCATTAGTTACCTATCTGCAGTCATAATGACTCTATTGGAGGCATTAAACGACCAACCTTGTATATATTTGTTGTTTTGTTTGGAGATAGGTGAATGTTCCTTGGTTGGACGGAACATGGTCAATGACATGATAAGAATGATTCAATTGATTCATCATATAATTTTGATGGTGTAGAACTGGAATACATATTTTTATTATCATCATAATATTCATATGGAGCTTATATTTAGTGACTATGTGTTATTAGATGTTTCTCATCATTTTGGACATTGACATATTGGGAAGAAAAGGATGACCGCTCCTCATTTTGTGGAACCTTTTGAGTCGGTTGGGCGGGTGAGGAAGGTGGATTATCATATAGAAATTCTCATATATTTTACATCCATACCAAATTTGTTCCCTATATCACAACATTAGAAATATATTTTTGATCCATATCTTCTTTTGAGATGGGGTGATTTAGATGTTTAGAATGATTTATCCATGATTGAGAATCCTATCGGGATTATTGATTTTGGGACCAAGTTAATTTGTAGGAATGAGATTACATTGATATATGTGTTATGGAACCATGAATCTATTTCACATGTGATGTGGGTGTGTGATGCACTAATAAGAAAGAAGTGGCCACACCTTTTTGATATGGAATCTTCTTGATATGATTTTTTAGGGAATAATGTTTATATAGTGGGGGGTTTGTAGAAACGAATTACATTTCTTTTAAGTATGTTTTATCATTTATTTTTTATTTCCTTTTTTGTTTGAGTAATTATAGGAAGGAATTCGAAGGATACTTGTAACGTGGAAGTCATCAATTTGCCAAAATTTTGAGCATTAAATGTAGTTTTTGTAGTGTGCTGGGTATTTACATTCTGTTTAATGGGGTTAAATGATGTGTAATCATCACCACGAATGTTCAATGAAAGCGGTACACAATATGAAAGGCTAAACATCTTGTATATCTCAAAAATTGTATGCATATTAAAAATAAGACTTCTAATTAATGTTGTGGTTTTTTCGGTGTATGCGGGACTCAGAAATTACATGAATTGTAATTGCGTTACTCAGTATGAAAAATCCCAAATGTTGGTCCTAACCATGAGGTTTATAAAAAATTCTCTTTTTATTTCTGTAATGTTCTATAAATTCTACATAATTTTTTTAATTATATGGAATTATTTTGAGACCGTAAAATCTCACGGTTCATGATTCTGAGGCCCGTATTGCTCGGAATGATCTGTCAAAGTTTGGTTAAGTTTTAGTTAGCACGTAAACAGTTTTCCTGAAAAAGTGTAATAAATCTTAAACAGTAACTCAGATCAGAAATATGAGGGTACCATTGTGTTCAAGTTAGCAGGTTTACCCTAAGCGTTACTTATTTTTCGTTAGTGTGGTTCTGCTTTGAGAAAACACAAAAAATGGCATAATCATGAATAAAATAATTAAAATATTTATTTTATTTTTCAAATCCTTAAAACTCACAAACGGTAACTCGGATTGAAAATACAAGACCACTGCTTAGATCATGAGGGTATTCTCTCTTTAAGAAGATACTAATATTGCTCGCTGCGGGCCACAAGTAAAATTAAATTTTTGGTCTTAAATAAAATAATTAAGTGACAATTATTTTATTGTAATATTCATAACATTTAAAAGGTAACTCGGATTGGAAATTCGAGTGTACCTTTGGGTTTTTTGGGGGTGTCTTTCACTTAGGCAGATCCTAACCTTGGCCGAATTAGGTTGAGGGTGACTATTATAATTTTTCCGAACAATTTTTCGAGTACGTTCAGTAAACGCGCGAGCAGTGTTACATAACATTTGAACCAGTACATAAAATTGAAATTCTAGGGAATCGCTGAAAAAACAACACCAATAATAGCTGAAGGAGACCTTCACTTAGACCACAGTAGGTCTGGAGAAAAATTTAGTATTTTTAACTTTTTAATAGAATAAATAAAATAACATTATTATTTTATTTTTATTATATTCCTCTAACGAATGAGCGGTAAGGTGGAACCAGAGATGTGTCCAGCCAACAAATGGCTTGACCATTCAATTCTAAGTAATCTCACTCTTAGGGAATTAGGAAGGTTCCTAATTAATGGGCCTCCATTAATCCCAGAAACCTTTCACACCCTTTCTCCAATTTATATGGAGTTTGGGAAGAGGTGTTGGCACGGCTTCTCCAATCAATGATGTGCTGAAAATGTGCATTGATGCCAAACCATTAGAGGACTGATACGGTACCAACGGGAGGTGACGAGCAACAAAAAAACCCTAAACCAGAGATTTAAGAATGAGTGACGTTTTTAGAGGCTAGTTGCAGGGGATGACTAATGCCGACACTTCCTCAAATGTGGATGCTTTCAAATGAACTTGAGGTAGGGGTTATTTTATTTGTGTGTTTTTTTATTTTCTTCTTCCCATTCTTGAATTTATATGAATAAAGCGGGTAAATCGACTAACGTGTTGACCCTTTATTCTTTCGCCTTTGCGAGAGGATGTTTCGGGGTATCTTGTAGGGTTTGTTGTTGATTTGTACGCCCTTACATCATTCTTGTTGACCCCCTTGATTCAAGAAACATATCACCGCTTGCTACTATTATAACACGGAGTGTTCGGAACAAACGAACATGGCTCGACACCTCTATAAATCTTTATGTTTTATGTTGCGTTCTTCACGATGGATGAGGACGAGGATAGGTGTCAGCGACTAGCACCGGAAGGACTCGGGATCGACGGCCAGCATTCCAGCCAATCGCGATGAAGTGGATGATGCTACCGCCCCACTGGAGAAGAACTACGACCCTTCAGATTCAGCAGAGAAAGGGTGGAGGCTGGGAGTCGCCGGTCGCACGAAGGTGCGGTGGACTGCATCTGTACTGCCCGACGTAGAAGAGTCACAGTCTTGTGGCACAACAGTGAGGTGAGGTGCGGGCGTCTCAACGACGGCCGCCGAAGATGGTGTGG
Organism: Viscum album; assembly: GCA_963277665.1. Taxonomy (NCBI): domain Eukaryota; kingdom Viridiplantae; phylum Streptophyta; class Magnoliopsida; order Santalales; family Viscaceae; genus Viscum; species Viscum album. Next base: position 89,241,346 of record OY728132.1, read on the forward strand.
CGCATGAATGCAATGCATGGAGAAGGATCTCCAACCTACCATCTGGGGAGCCAAGAGGTCTGCCTTAGCGGACTACACCTCCGGCTTCTGCTCCGCAGGCCTCCACACCATAGGCCCCCACTTGGCGGGCCGCCACGCCGTGGGCTGGGCTGCACCGCAGGGCCGGTGCGGCGTCGGTCACCTATTAGGTCATGTCGACGGGCCATTCTTGACCCAGTGGGCCGGTTCAGACCCAGGGCCAGACCCAGGTCAGTCCAAGACGACCCCACCTGGGTCGAGCCGGCCCTGGCATGGTCAGTCCAGACCCGGACAAACTTCGACCCTTTTCACTCTTTCTGCCATATCTTATGATATGAGAATCTGTTTTAAAAACACTTTGCAGCACTGGAAAAAATGGATCAAGGCAGTATTTTTGATATAAACCACTTGAGTTTTGTATAATGTTGGTATAAGGCTGGGTTGGATCGAGCACAAATCCAACTAGGCCCTCAGGACTAAAATGCTAATAACATACTGACCAGGAATCCAATTGACACACTACAGATTGTGTTGAGACCCCTTTTTCATGGTGGTCCTTTGGGATACTTCTTCTGGGTACTTCATAGAATGTGGTGGATCGACCTATGTCTTGAGGACCGGACCCTCCCAGAATCAAGCAAGCTTAGTTCATGAACCTTGTAGCTGGCTGTAACATAAGAAAGGGATCCTATGCGATTCTGTGCTTTGGGATCCTTTGTGGGTATGTGTTTGAGAGTCTCAATTGTATCCACTCTTGGAATCCACTTGGGACTACTCTTGGATCCTATGTGGGTCTGTTTTACTAGCATCTTATGTGGGTATGATGATGTACTAGTATCTTATGTGGGTATGATGATTTAGGATCCTATGTGGGTCTAATGATTTAAGATCCTATGTGGGTCTGCCTCTTAATAGAGTAAGATGATTCAGTATTCACATCCAATCATTTTTACTACAGTACCTTTGTTATACCTGGTGTGAGTTGAGTCCTTGCCTTCGTGGTGATACCATGGTGGTATTTTTTTGTGTCGCGTACCTATTTGGTACTTTCATTCATGGTGATCCCTTTGTGGTATTTTTCTGTATGGCGTACCTATGTGGTAATTTCCATCATGGTGATACCTTTGTGGTATTCTTTTTTGTCATGTAACTATGTTGTACATACCTTCATGGTGATACATTTTTGGTATTCTTCTGTGTGGCTAAACTGTGTGGCACTTTCCTTCGTGGTGATACTTTGGTAGAATTATTTTTTTGGCGTACAAGTTTGGTACTTACCTTCGTGGTGATACCTTTGTGGTATTCTTTTGTGTGGTATACCTATATGGTACTTTCCTTCAAGGTTATACGTTGGTGGTATTCTTCTGTGTGGTGAAACTGTGTGATACTTTCCTTCATGGTGATACCTTTGTGGTATTCTTCTGTGAGGCGTTACCTTTGTGGTGTTACCTTCATGGTATTCTATCCCTCGTGGAACAGTTGAGCTTTGATCAAATGAGTTGGGCCTTCTGTTTCCTCCTGAATGAAATGGGTTTACTTGATAACCTAGGAACATGTATAGGCATATACCTATGTATGGTTGATAGTTGTTTTCAGGATTTTTGGGTTATCCTTTGTTGATTTTGTGAGACCTTTGAGGGTATCAGGGTCCCTACTGAGTATCATTATACTCACCCCAACATGGGCTATGCCTTCACGTTGTTATGTATGGTGCTGACGATGGACAGCGCTGCCAGAGGATGAGATTACCAGGACTAGAGGTAGCTAAGAGGTGGTCATTAGACGAGGCATACAACAGTGACAGCCGTTCGAGATCTGTACCTACCCTTATGGTAGGGTCCTTAATGGGAGTTCACTGGAGCTGTTTCAGTTTACTTGTACTTTTCAGTTTTCTTGAACTTCCCTATTGGGCTTGTATTCTCTCCTCTTTTTCTTATTGTACACAATCTTCTTTTTTATATATAGTTTACTTTTGATTTTATCTTATGGTGTGCTTGTTTCCGTGTGTTTACAGGTTATAAAGGCAATGCCTTCCCAGTTTTTAGGGAATATTCATTTCAATGCAAGATTCTATCCTCTGAACTATGGATGGCGGGCTTGAGGTAGTCATGGCACGAGCCCTTGGGAACGGGTCGTGAAAAATTGGTATCACAGGAGTTCAGTTCTATCGAAGAAATAGGACTCTGATATTTCCTATGAAGCAATAGTGTTAATTTTAATGTGTGTGGTTTACATTTCAAGGAGTCCAGTGTTAGTGTAGCCGCTAATGTATCTATACACCAGGACCCTATGTTCCGATTTCTGACTAAGCACACAGAAACACAGATTGCATGTGTTTTTTAAGTATTTCTTGGGATTTCCATGAGTCATCTCACTAGGTATAACTTAATGACCATGGAACACCTATTCTTTATTAGGATTCCTCCACGAAGACAGTCAGCTAGGATTCCCGAGAGAGAGTAGATGATGACGGCCCACCAAGTGATGAGGCTCCGGTACATGGCCTTCTAACTATATGGGAACCTTCGAGTGGTGTACCAACAGAACCACCACCCATTAGGTTGCAGTTACCACTAGCCGCACTAGTAGATTGTGCATGCCGAATGAGCTCATTTCATGAGTTTCAGCAGTAGAGGCCTCCAAGATTTAGAGGCGAGACATATTCCCACGTAGCTTAGGACTAGCTAGAGGTGGTTTTAGGAGTTTTCTCCCAAGTTGAGACACCAGTAGAGCTGATGCTGATCTTATCCCTAGTCTTTTCCAGTGAGTGACCATGATGATGGTTTGTAGTGTGATTAGGCTTCAGTACTTGGACCATTGACCGAGATGGTACCTTCAGGTAGTGTGTCAGCTATATCCTAGCCTGTTGGTTAGGTGTTACAACCGGCAGTACAGGTAGAGGACACATATAGGAATAGTGACTTATGTGAGTTTCAGCATCAGATACCCCTCAGGTTCCTAGGCAAACCCAACCTTTAGGTGGTTTAGGAAAAGCTCGAGGAGGTGGCTAAGAGTTCCCTAGATCTCCTATAGCTTCAACGGGATGACATTTCTATAGGCGAGTGTTCATTGAGTCATTCATACTATCCCATGTACACAATGATTACAGTATGAACAATGCTTCAAAGCTTGGACCTCTGAGCGATGAGTCTTTAATGTAATTCAAGCTAGAACTATTCTTCTATTCATTCATACTTATGCTAGGGTGATAGACGGAAACATTGTGGTTGAATATTATTTGGATGAGCCGGTGCAGATAGCAAATGTTAGTAGTGGGAAAGTAGGAAAATGTTGTCAGTCTTAGAGACTTAGCCATGTAAAATGTCTTGGGAAGAGGATGTGATTGGGATAGATGAATCTGTAGGGATACAGATGTGGAAGCAGAGCATGGAGGCCAGTGTGAAGTGGTGTACTTTTCGACATGTAACAGGAACCCCCCTTTCTAGTCCCTTCCAGGCCTAGGGAGATGGAGGAAAAGGGAATATATTATCTACATGCAGTCAAGGAGTGCGGCCCAAAGGATCTAGCAATGATTTGAGGTACGATCTGTATCTACTACTAGTTTTCTTATCAACAAACATAGGTACCAATCCTTCCATCCTTCCTCGAATCCTGTCCAAGACCTAAAATTTCTAGTTAAAACATTGACTTGACCCTCACGTCTGGAGATACCTTTTGATGGAGACTCAATAATCACACTTATGCAGACAGTGTGATCTGACCCTTTAAGTGAGTGTTTCGTGTGGAACCTCTTGGTGGAAGCATCAAGGCCTTACAATGTTTGGTTGGGTATGACTAAGCATCCAAAATTCATACTCAGATTGACCCTATTGGGAAAATAGGTAGTGGTTTATCTACAACATTGGGATAAGGTTTTCCATTGTCGACGAAAAGGAAACCCAGGTAGCACAAGATAAACTCATGCATATGAGGGTATATACGATCACTCTTAAGTCAGCCAGACTTACCCTCGTGGCCGTAGAAGTTTTGAGTTTTGAGTTCCCAATGTGAGTGGAGAGAGATCCTATAGGACTATTACTTTGAGATAGTCTATAATATTGGGAAGGAGAACGTGGTAGCAGACACACTCAGCAGGAGGTCTGGTCTACAACTGCTGAGTGAGGCATCAGAGTAACTAGTCACGCTGAAGATATCCTTTATTGATAGAGATGAAGCTGCTTACCTCCAGTATATGACTATCACTCCCCCACTCATTCATCAAGTCGGGGGGCGCAACATGGGGGCATTTACTGTGAGGCTCGACGTTCTTAGTTATCCTTAGGGTAGGAACCTGATGGATTTTATAAAGGTGGGGAGCATGTCGTCCTCTTCAGAGGATATACCATGGTACCCATGACGCTTTAGGAGGAGGTGTTGAGGGAGTATCATAAGTCCCCTATGATGGTACATACTTGTGTGGTGAATATTTATCAGGATCCCCAGCGTCATTACTGGTGTCTAGAGATGAAGAAAGCAATGGCAGAGTTTGTATCAAGATGTCTCACTTGTCAGCAAGTGAATACTACACAGAGTTGGAAGAAGTCTTATGCTGATACGATATGGAGACCCTTGGTGTTCCAGGAGGGGGACCATGTATTCTTGTGAGTGTCTCCTTCAAGGGGACAATGGAGATTTGGGTGGGGGGCCAATTATCACTGAGGTTTATCGGTCCTTTTCTGATACTTCATAGAATACGTGAGGTAGCATACCGCTTTTCTATTCCACCACATTTAAAAAGGGTGTGTGGCGTCTTCCATGTATCCCATCTGAGGGTATATGTGCCGACCCTTGACACTTTATTGACTGGGGAGAGCTGTACATCGACAATTGGGAAACCTTTACTAAGGTTCTGGTGGAGATTGAGGATCGACATGAGAGATTCATTCATGGGTGATCAATACCTTTGGTGTGTGTACGTTGGAAGCACGAGAACCACTAGGAGAGCACATGGGAGTAGGAGCCTCAGATACGTGCTCAGTACCACCTCTTGATTCCTTAGTTTGAGTTGTGGCTTTTGAGGATGCACATATCTACGGTGGGGAGAATGTAATGTCCCAAAAATTCTGTATAATTTTTTTTAATTATATGGAATTATTTTGAGATCGTTAAATTTCACGGCGCACGATTCTGAGGCCCAGAGTACCTGTAATGATCAGCCAAATTTTGGTTAAGTTTTAAATAGCCTGCATAAGCAGCTTTTTCTGAAAAAGTGGAATAAATATTAGACGGTAACTCGGATAAAAAATCTGAGGGCACCATAGCGTTTAGGTAGGGAGGTTTACCATAGGAACGACTTATGTTTAGTCGGAAAGAGCTTCCTGTAAGAAAACCAAAAAATGGCATAATCATGAATAAAATAATAAAATAAGTTATTTTATTTTTCAAATTCTTATAACTCACAAATGTTAACATAGATAGAATATTCAAGACCACCATTGAACTCATGAGGGTATTCTCTTTTTAGGAAGATACTAACATTGATCAGCGCGGGCCACCAATAAAAGTTAGTATTTGGTCATAAATAAAATAATTAAGCGAAAATTATTTTATTGTAAAATTTAAAACTTTTAAACAATAGCATGGATCGAAAATATGAGAGTACCATTGGGTTTTATGGGGTGTTTTTAACATAGGCAGAGCCTATCCTTGACCGACGCGGGTCGAGGGTGACTGTTATAATTTTTCGGAATTTTTTTTGGGTATGATCAGTAAATCCGCGAGCAGTGTTATATAACATTTTAACCAGTACACAAAATTGAAATCTGATGGCACCGTTGAACTCACAACACCGATATTCGCTTAAAGAGAAGTTCACTATAACCACCGTAGGTCCAAACAAAAAGTTGGTTTTTTGAACTTTTTAAAAGAATAAATAAAACAACCTTATTATTTTATTTTTATTCTAATTCTCCAACAGACAAGGGGTAAGGTTGGAATGACGATGTGTCAAGCCAATAAATTACTTGAACATTCAATTCTAAGTAACTGCACAATTGGGGAACTACAAAATTTTCTAATTAATGGGCCTCCATTAATCCCACGAATGTTGCACACCCTTCCCCTCTCCTATTTAGATGTAGTTTGAGGAGAGGTGTTGGCAGTGCTTCCCCAATAAATGATGTTCTAACAAAGGGTGGTGACGCCAAACCCTTAGAGGAAGGAGCGGGTACCAGTGGGAGGTGAAGAGTAACATCGGAACCCCAAACCGGAGATCGACGAATGATGGATGTAAATGGAGGCTAGTTGCAGGGGATGATGAACACCGACACATCCTCAAATGCGGACGCTCTCCAACGAACATGAGGTAAGGTATTATTTCATTCGTGCATTTTTGATTTTCCTCTTCTACGTTCTTGAATTTATACGAAGAATGTGGGTCAACTGACTAACAGGTTGACCTGTGATTCTTTCGTCTTTGTGGGATGATGTTGCGGGGTATCTTGTAGGGTTTGTTATTGATTTATACCCCCTTACCCCATTCTTGTCGACCCCCATGATTCAAGAAAAATATTGCTGCTATCTACCATTCTAACGCGGAGGGTGCGGATCAAACGAACTTGGCCCGACCCCTCCTCAAATATTTGTGGTGTATCTTTCATTCTTCATGATGGAGGAGGATGGAGACCAGGTCCGTCGACTGGAAAATGTTGGACTTGGGACTAGTGGTCAGCACTCCGGCCGGTCACAATGAAGGCGGCGGCGCGACCGTGCAGCCCAAGAAGAGCCACGGTCCATAGGCCACGATGGTGCAAGGGCGGAGGCCGGAGGTGGATGGACCAAGAAGGGTCAAAAACACATCTCTGCGCCTCCTGACGAAGAAGAGCCATGACATTGTGCGGTGGCGGTGAGTCGAGGCACGGTGGTCCTGATGCAGGCTGCAGGAGATAGCGTCAGGCGCGACAGCACAACGCCGAGAAGGATGGACAACCGACCAGCTGGGGAGCCGAGGGGTCTTCCCTAGCGGACCGCATCGCGGGCCCTTGCATAGCGGGCTGTCGCGGCATGGGCCGACGCCGCCACACCACAGGTTGTCACACCGTGGGCCGTCGCACCTCTGGTCGCCGCACCGCGGGCCACCGCACTACGGGCCGCCACACCAGGGGTCAATGCACTACGGGCCGCCTAGTAGTTCTCACTAGCAGGTCGTGTTGGACCCAGTGGGCCAGGCCGGACCCTGTGGGTAGGGTCAGACTTAGGGCCGAACCCGAGTCGGGTTAGCCCAGGCCGGGTCAGACCGGACCCAGACCATCTTCGACCCTTTTCGCTCTGTTAGCCATATCTTGTACTAGAGCGTCTATTTGAAGAACCGTCTACAGATCCGGAGACCTCGGATTGATATGGTCCATTTTGGTATACTGTATTGAATTTAGGATAATGTTGGGGTACGGCCAGGTTGGATTGAACCCGAATCCAACAAAGGCCTTGGGACTAAGAGACTAATAACATATAGACTGAGCATCCGATTGATGCACTGTCTATTGAGTTGAGACCCCTTCTTCATGGCTGTCATTTGGGATTATTCTTCATGGCACCTAGAGGCATTTGGAGTATCGACTCGTGGCTAGAGGAGAGGACCTTCCCAAAATCAGGCGATAATAGTGCGGGAACCCTGTAGCTGGCTGTAACATGAGAAAGAGATCCTTTGTGGGTCTGTAATTTAGGATACTTTGTTGGTCTGTGTTTGAGAGTCTAACTTGGATCCATTATTAGAATCCATGTGGGAATACTCTAGGATCCTATGTGGTTATACTGTACTAGGATCCTATGTGGGTATCATGATGTACTAGGATCCTACGTGGTTCTGATTATTTAGGATCCTATATGGTTCAGATGATTTAGGATCCTAAGTGGTTCTACCTCTCAACATAGTAATATGATTCAGTAGTTACATATAATCATCTTTACTACTGTACTTAAGTTATACCTAGTGTGAGTTGAGTCCTTACCTTCGTGGTGATACCTTGGTGGTATTATTCTATGTAGCGTACCTGCGTGGTACTTCTCATCATGGGGATAACATTATGGTATTCTTTTGTGTGGTGTACCTTTTTGCTACTTTCCTTCATGGTGATACCTTGGTGGTATTCTTCTATGTGGCATACCTATGTGGCACTTACCTTTGCAGTGATACCTTTGGGGTTTTCTTCTTGTGTGGCGTACCAGTGTGGTACTTTCCTTTGTGGTGATACCATGGTGGTATTCTTCTATGTGGCATACATGTGTCGTACATACCTTCGTGGTGATACCTATGTGGTAATCTTCTATGTGGCGTACCTGTGTGGTACTTTCCTTTGTTGTAATACCTTGGTGCTATTCTTTTATGTGGTGAACCTGTGTGGTACTTTCCTTCATGGTGATAACTTTGTGGTATTCTTCTGTTTGGTATTAGCTTTGTGGTGTTACCTTCGGGGTACTCGTTCATTTCTGGAATAGTTGATGTTTGAGCTAATGAGTTGGGCCTTGTGTTTCCTCATGAATGAGAAAGGTCTACTTGATAACCTAGGTATAGGTACGGGCCTATAACTAAGTAGGTTGAAAGTTGTTTTCATGATTTCTGGTTTATCCATTTTGGATTTTGTGTTACCTTTTAGGGTCTCAGGGTCTCTACTAAGTATCGTTATACCCACCCTTGCACGGGATACGCCCGCACCATGTTGTGTTTGGTGCAGACGACAGAAAGTGATGACTGATGATGTGAGTACCAGGACTGGAGGTAGCTTGGAGTTTGAAATTAGATGAGTCGTACCACAATGAAAACCCTTCGAGAGTTGTATCTACCCTTCAAGTAGGGTCCTTGGTGGTAGTTCATAGGATCTATTTAAGTTTACTTGTACATTTCAGTTTTCTTGTACTTTTCAGTTGGGCTTGTATTCTAGACCCTTTTCATTACAGTACACACACTTTTTCTACTATACATTTTACTTGTGTTTGTATCTTGTTGTGTTCTTGGTTTCATGTGTTGACAGGTTATAATGACAATGTCTTCCCAGTTTTTAGGGAATACGCCTTTCAGTTGTTGTCGCGAGCCCCTGGTCTATAGAAGGCGAGCATGGGGTAGTCACAGCATAAGCCCCGAAAAATGGGTCCGGAAAATTCCTATGTGATTCCTTGATCTCTACCAATATTATCTTAATAGTAAATTTAAGATATCACCATCCCCCCCCCAGATCATCCATTGGGAGAATGATTGTCATGTTTGATGTAGTGCATCTCAATGAGTAAGTGGTCATCATATCTATTACATATCTCCGTTTCTTCTCCATTGGATTTTGATTGATCATCCTTGAATTGATGGATCTAAACTATTTTTTGTGGAATCTATATTCGAGGTTGTGTTCATAGATCTTATATTCCTTAATTTTACATTGGTGAGTCCCATTTCGGGTGCTACTTTTCATGATTAATGGGTGGTGGTTCTATTTGATAATTTCTATTTGATTGAATCAGGATTTTTATTGATTATTTTACATTTATCTGAATTGAATTTTCAAACACCGATTTTATTCAAATTCATATTGGAAATTGATGGTTTAGATTTTGGGGAAAACACCCAATCCTGAATGATTTGGTATTTGGGGAATATTTTTAAATTGACTGAAATTGTGATTGGATTTGAGAATTAATATTAGAAATTGGATAAAATTGAATTTATAAAAAACTATTATTGTATTTATATTGAAATGGAATGAATTAGTTAAAACCCAATGTTTTGTGTTTGAAATTGATTCGTTATTTTGAAAATAATAAGTGGGAAATAAAATTTGAATTATGAATAATGAGAAATGAAATGATTTTTCTATTTTATATTGAATAATTGAGACATATTTTTTTAGTTTTTATTAGTTTATTTGAGAAATTACATTATAGTGGTAATCCCCTAGAAAAATATTGATGATAACAAATATAAAAAAATATAGTTAGGTAGATCATTTCCCTAATTGAATGCTGATGAGTCCTATTCTTCCTGAGCCTAAGGGACTTGTGTACACATATTTCAATGACAATTGATATGAGAGTACGAGGATCCTATAACATGGAAATATCATACTTTGGTGTAGATGGATATGGTTCTAATTGTGACTATTTTTATTATAAGTACCATTGATTATGAAACTTATTTACTCATGCGTGGAGATAAATATAAATTGTTATATATATATATAGTGTTTATTTAAGAAATGTATGAAATCAATCATGTTTTTTAATATGAAAACTTATTTCCATGACTATCTGGATTAAAAATTGAGTGCATTATTTTTAATATTATTATGAAATAATATTATTGAAAATATGGGGAAACCCTACTCGTATTTTTATCTCACACCCAACCATATCATTTAGGAATTTTTTAATTTTCTTATACCAATTCAAAAAAAGGAATTCACCTCTTGGAGGATGTCGATGTTTTGATTCACTAGGGAATGTATTATTGTTTCCTTTAGGGCATGGAGTTTCTCTTGTAAATGTTTGAGTACTTAGATAATGTATGATTTGGGTTTTTGATATATATTTTTAGTTTCTGGTACTATCTCCTTTTGAAGTTATTGAAAATAATAATTTGAATCATTATATTTGACTATTTTGGGTTGAAATAATTCCTACATTTATAATATTTGAAGCTATGTTATAGTCTTGGACCCAAGGGTATTAGGAATTAACTTTGGTATATGTCGGGATCAGGATGGTTATCTGGGTACTAAGGTATTCGGCCTCGTTTATGTCATCAAAAGAAGTGTATAAAAAATCCTAATTCTTTCATTATAGGATATAACCAAAATAGTTTCAGGATAAAGTCACATAATCTAGATTCCCAATTATGATAGACATAATTTTCAAAATAATATATGTAATAGTGTTCCAAATTAAAATGTGTCTAAGATTCAGGACATCAAAAGCATGCTAAATATTTTCTATGAGGATGATAAATTTGGAATTTCAATTACGTGGAAGTTATTCCTTTTTTAAGTAATATATAATAAACTAGATGACGCCGGCTTGGAAGATATCACAAATCAATTGTTTAATAATAATAATAATAATAATAATAATAATTAGTATTATTATTGTGAACTATGTTGGTCATGGGACAAAAAATAATGAATTACTGAATGATGGTTGATATAAAAACCTCTCTTTTTAATATCAATTCTTCCATTCTTTTGAAATAAAATTTCCTCGAACATCACATTAATAAATAGTAAGGCCTTAGGCTAATGGGTTTGTGAGATGGATAATCATTGGTAAAGAAGTCATTGATTCAATAATTGAGAACCTAAAATGAATGTCAATGTCGAATATAATGATATACGTGAAATATCAGTTTATATTAGTATCCGATATGATTATAATAAATAATTATATTAAATGTACTGGTATATGATTAATGATGTGTATCAGGGCATGATACTCAAGAGTTACGATGATGGTTGGTGGAATATAGATTCAATAGCACCATGTTTTATTACTAGTGGGATGTAATGGTTTTTGTAAAGGGTATTCATCTTGAATTTGAGATATTTGATGATTGTGGTCATAATTGGAGTGATTTCAGTGATTTAATAAGGAAATAGATATGGTATATGTATCTAAAAATGTATCAGGAAATTCTATTATCTATAAAAGAAGAATAAATAGTGTAAATTATTAACGCAGGTAAAACTTGATGTTTCTTAACAACATGAATTATAGTATTTAGATCACATAGTATGTAGGTTTCAATATTTTTTATAGGGTTTTTTTATTACAAATATCTAACTATATGTTACTCAGGGTCATATGTTTTTTATTTTGTTCCATTAAACTATAGAATGTACCGTCTAACCTTGTAGAATAACTAGTTGTCCTAAAATTCAATTTTGACAGAGTACATGTTATGTATAACAGACCAAATGCCTCGGTGAGTTGTTGTAGTAGTTTCTTGTTGATCTTCATAGTCCCATGCATTGTTTAGTCCTTATAATAAATATTATGTATGTATTTTTCTATCCTATACATTTGATTTTTTTGGAAAATAAAAACTTCATATACTCATAAGTATATACCATGTACCTTGATATCATATCTCAGCTTGTATAGGCCATATAAAGCTAGATAAAATAGTGAGTCACACAGAGCATGTAATCGACTTGAGACACCTAGTAGGTTGACGCATGAATGGCCCAAAGGCCTTCATTTTTATTGATTTTTTTTATAACCGCACTTTCAAGGGATGAAGGGGAACCCTTACAAGGCCCATAGGCACAGAGATTATATGGCCCGTAGGCTTAGGAGATTATATGATCCGAAGGTCTTAGGAAATTTAACCAGACTATCTACAAGGAAATTCCCCTCCCCAGCATCAGCATCCTGACAGTAGCTCTCCACCTTTACATGACAGTCTGGCTAGGCTTCCCATGCAAGCATAGGCTGGTACCGATGGCATTGCCATACCCTCTCATTATGGCAATCCATTTGGCTCTACTATTGTGAGTTCACCTGCTCTGAATCCTCTTCTGGGGCTGTTCCTTTTTTGTAGTGTGTCTGTGTCCTGCATTCATGTGGCTCGAAGGCCTTGGGGTGGCACTAAGGCCTTAAGGTGACCCAAAGGCCTTGAGAATTAACTGGCCCGAAGGCATTAGTTGGCCTGAAATCCTTCTAGGACCTGAGGACCAAACCGTTGGCCCGAAGGCCTAGATAGATGAATAGTTCCAGCTGCTACAGTCTCAAACAGTGACTGCTATAGTACTTCTACAGTACTGCTACAGTAACCCAGAAATATGCCTCCACCTGGATTTTATCTTGAGTCTCTTGGATGCACCTAGCGAGTCCTCACCAACTCGGCTGAGGATCTTCTGCACCTAGTAGGTTTACGCAAAATAATATGAACTACAAAAACTTACACCCAGCTATATCCCATGCCTACACATTATAGTGAGAACTAAACTCTATTTACTATACACTCATTTTTTATGTTTGTATATTTTTCATGGGTGTCAAAATAGGACATTGGAGTAGTCCATTTTGAGTCTTTTTCGACATAGAACTTGAATTTTTATATCTCTTTATTATTTATGGGATTTTTTATTTTTTTAAATAAAATATTATTCTTTAACTCTTTACAATTATTAAAGAGTTAGAGTGAGAAACAATTGGATCAGAAACTAGGCCGGTAACCCTCGACATCATAATGACCGAAAGAGATGAGTCATTTATACACATTGTTATGTAGGGGTGTGGGTCCTCTATATTTGGAGTATTTAACAAATAAAAAAAATATTTATTGAATTTTTTTATCATAATTTATTTATATTCTAATTTTTTTTCTAAATATTTTTATTTATGGAAAATATAGATTAGTTGAAGCATTTGAAATTTTGAATAAAATTCTAATTTTAAAAATTCCGAGTATACTCTAAAATTTTTTACCGATATATTTTCTACGAATTATATATACATGAAATTTCCTTGTTTTATTATATAATACATGATATATGATGTTCAATTACATCATCATTGATAGATCTCACAATTTATTAGAGAAAATGGTCTTCGAAATCAAATATTAAATGAAAAAAATTGAAAAAACATTACTATTTTAGAAATATGATATTAATCAAGTATTTTATAGTGATAAATATTGGAAATTAGTTAGAGAATATTTTAAAAAAAAATAATATGTTGGAATGAAAAACTTCTGTATAAATTTTAATGGTCTATAGGTCAGTTAAAATTGGAATAACATACATTCATGGGTTTTCCATCCACAGATGTATCCTCTTATAACCCTTACCTCCCCAAATCTATAAATGTTTATTTTTATCATTTATATGGTGTTTTTGATGGATTAGTGTATTTGATGTACTAGATATTCTATTAAATACCAATTATATACACAATTAGAGGACAAAATCTTACATGATCTGATCTCCTCCATAATTCTTTTCTCTTCATCTTGTGAGTTGTAGATTTTTTAATTAAAATAAAATTATCCATTTTTATATTTTAATTATTTTATTTTTTTTATAATTTCTATCTCTTAAAATTATTTTTCACTCAAAGATAAAAGTATAAATGAAATTGTGTTGTCCATTTTCAAACCATTGTAGCTAAAAAATGAATATATGATGACCTTTCTACCGATGGAAGTGTATTTCTAGTAATATATATATATATATATTTATACATATTAAATTGATCATTTGAAATTTTGGTGAATAAATAAAAATTAGTCATTTTTATTTGATAAATTAATTATTTTTTTCAATTGATCAATTATGAAAACAACTATCACATAACATGTGAGGATGAGTAATGTATGAATCATGAGGGTGTAATTTTATTCGGTAAAACAAAACAAATAATGGTCAATTTTAGAGTGAGAATCCAATACTAAATACTAAATAATTATTATTTTTATTAAAGAGATATGGAATTTATTAACCATATACCATATGTTCACTTTAGAATAATAATTGACGTGGGATGATTTTATTTCTCGCTTTGGTGTTTTCCCATGGTTTACATTTTTTAAATCTATAAGGTATTGTTTATAACTGTAGGGTTTTGGTTTAAATATATTATGAAATATAATTAAAATAAAATAATAATCTCGATGATAATTGTAAATAAATAATTTATTCAACAGGATATATTGGTTTTTGTTTATTAAAAAAATTAAAAACAAATTCCACACCGAATTCTTCTAAAAAACAACTAAAACCAAACTCTCCCTTACTTGTTAGTGTTTTAATTATTTTACTTTACTTTCATAATACCATGGATATTGTTTTTTAGGTAATTTTTCCTTGAGAAAATTACCTTGGTCATCCACTATGAAATACCTAATTAACATATATAAAACATCATTTTAGAGTACCCATGACAATACCTATTCAAATTAGCATCATTACCATTGAGTCATGTGTTTTGTTTGATTTATTAAAGGTAATTATTTATTTTTGATTTCATTCATTTCTTATCATTTTATTTTTCATTCTTTCCCTTTTATATATTTTTTAGTTTTTTTTGGTGAGCATTAATATGAACTTCCTTCATTATGTTATGGTATAATTCTCTCATTTTCTATTTTCTCTAATTTATGAAGTGATCTCATCCTAAGGATTTTTTAATAATATTTTGATTATTATCATATCCTTTGGGATTCAATCAAACAGTCTCTAAATTTGGGAATTTTCAATATTATCTAAATTATAGAATTCATCTATTTAGGGTACATATATATGAGTATCACATTTGACTCCTAGTCACAACCAAAAGCAACAGTACATAATTATAAATATTAATATAATATACCTTTATATATTTATCCACATCGAGTATCAACTATAAACCAACATGAATTTCATACCAAAATTATGAATGAAACATTAAAATTGGAATAGGGTTTAGACATATTTTGAAAAAAAATAATGGAATCTCTATTAATGACCAAAAAAAGAATTCATGAGAGTTCGATATTTTTTTTTCAATAATGAAATCAATTTTGGTTAGATTAGGAATGAAAAAGGATATGAATATTCTTTTAAAAACAAAAAATAATGATATTGAAGAAAATTAATAATAATAATAATAAATAAATAAATATATATAATAATCATAGTGGAAATATAATATTATGTAATGATAAAGTGTTTAGGGAAATAAATTTTTAAATTTTACCAATGAAAAATTAATTATTTTTAACAAAATGAGGGCATGATTATAAATAAAAGTGTTTTAAAAAATCAATAAAATTGATATATGACAATTTCCAAAAAAAAATTGATAAGAGAATGATTGTTAAGTATTTCAAAATTATGGAATATAAGATTCAATATTATCATCCAATATAAAATGTTAATATAAGAGATATTTGATAAGGAGGTTTAACAATAGATTAGTGTGATCCCCTACGTCTCCTCCCATATGATAGATATGTATTTCTTATTAATTAAATAATTTTAATAGAGGGACTAAAATAGATTCCTCAATTTATTTTTTAGGTCTATGTGGGGAAACCTACCTCGATCACATTTATGGTTTTGAGAACCCTCTTTAACTTTTTTGGTAGTGATGAAACGTGTCCCTAAATTAAGGGGTATTGGGAACCCACTGTTGAAGTGGATGATAAAAAGATATATTTTCATTGTGAAAATATATTATAAATAATGATCATTTAGATCTCTAGAATGTTAATAAAATTAAGGGAATAATAAAATAGGAATAGAGATCAGATCCTTTAATATTGAGAATAGAAATTGGACATTGAGAGTAATCTTTTTGTCTACTAGAGATTTGAAAGGAGGAAATATTTCATTCAATCGAAGAGTTTCTAAACATTTTAGAAGAATACAATGAGACCAATTTATAGGACCCAATAACAGTTATAAGGATATATAATCTATATGACTGATTAAGATCCATCAGTTAAAATTTAAGAGTTATGGGGCCCATGGAAATTACAATTTATAACATACAGATTCAATTTCACTGGCTAACCGGATGATCCCACCAGCTAGCCGGTAATACTCTTAGAGATTCCATGTCTCATTTTATGAGTTATTTTAGAATTGCGGTCCTCCATTAGTTAGCTGATGGAATGAATCTATATGGGAGACTCTATCCATCACTACAGACCGGTTGATGCTACTTATAGTGGTCTAAGCACAACTTTTCCCCTTAAACATCCGTCCATGAAATTAATTGATGATTAAATCAACCTTAGATGAAATCATCAATTCGTTTATGAATTAAATTGATACATTAATATACATTAAGGATGATCCTTTATGTCCTTTGAATTCAAATTCATATTCCAAAAAAAGGAACATGTTTTAAATAGTAAATACTGAGAAAAAATTAAAGGATTCCACTGGATACAATGATTTTTTTCCTGGTGGTGAAAACATAATGAGAGAGAGATATGTAAAAAAAATCTCCCTTTATTGATAATAAAAAAATATGTATAAAAAATATATTTCATGGGTAAATAATGAGTCCATATAATGATAGAATCACACATTCAAATAAATTCATTATATTGATGTTCATGTTATTTCAAACTAGATTTTATATATTCACATGAAGAATAATATATGATTTCTGTCCAATGAAATGTGGAAAAATTATCCTTATATACATTAGATATTTCATTCTCCTTTTCAATTTAAAAATTTTCTACCCCATTGTGATTATCAAAAAGAAAACTAGAACATGAAAATAACCAACAATCTATATATCAAAGAGTTACATTCGAAAAAGATAAAAAAACAATACAACCAATAGTATCAATCCCCCCTTAATGAATTATATACTAAAAACCATTTTTAGAGCATAAGGAATCTAGAAAATATATAATTTGTAACAAACTAGGATTTTAAAAATCTCTATATATCAATGTGTATAAAATACATATCAACCAGCTTAAATGAACAATGAAATTCCATAATTTTAATGTGATCACTATTACCTAAATGGTAAATTGGTGGGAATGAATAGTATTAACCAAATTATGATATAAATAATTTTCTATCAATTTTTTAATATATTAATTAATCATTTGTCAATAAGCACTTGATTTTTATTAAAGTCATCTTATTATTTAAAAATATATTTTCATCATAAATGAGTTTTTTTATTTTTATGATTGAATATTATAATAAATTTCAGGAAAATATATGAATTTTAATCTTTAATAAAATATATTTTTTGAAATCATCATATTATAGTAATCTTAGGGTGATTTTTTGGAGTTTTCTAAAAAGTTTTATTTTCATGTGAATACTGAACAATTAATATTTTTTTTATTAAATTATCATTTTCTTTATGTTAAAAAGTAGCATTATGATTTTAAATTTATTTTAAAGAAACAAAAGTACTATTTAATTATATATAGTATAATTAATTTCATTTTAAACTTATTTGTACTTTATTTTGGTATATGTACATTTTTGTGATTAAAAATGGATTTCTCAAGAAAACTATTTTTCATTCTACATTGTGGGATTATATTTAAATTAAATTCTTCCACATATGTGAGATGAATCTTAAAATATATAACACATATT
This sequence comes from Viscum album, assembly GCA_963277665.1. NCBI lineage: Eukaryota > Viridiplantae > Streptophyta > Magnoliopsida > Santalales > Viscaceae > Viscum > Viscum album. The sequence continues at coordinate 89,259,408 of OY728132.1, forward strand.
TTTGTTTATTAGGTAATTTTTTTTACATTGGCCCCCTTTATTTTTTTCAATTTCAATAGTAACTATAATAATTTTCATAATAGTTAGTGTAAATTATGTAATTTTGGATAAAAATAAAATGACAGGAACATTAAAATTACCATAAATCATGAAATGAACTTATTTGAAACGTAAACTTATTCCATATTCATTTGTATTCATTTATAGGTATTTTTATTTCCATTTGGATGACATCATGTTTTATAGTGTTTTATTTAATGAAAAGTCTCACATGTGAGACTATTATTTTAAATAAAATTAATATTTTTCACATGAGGTTAAAAAAGTTTATACTAATGTATAAATATTATTTTTAAAAATAAAATTTTTATCTACTTGATGGTATTAAATTTACCATTTTTAGTAAATGAATAATTATATAAATTGAACACACAACACTAATGAAATAATTATTCAATTATGAAATAATCAAATAAATGATATTTAAAATAGAAAGAATGTTATAAAAATGAGATAAATAATTTTATCAATGAATTTTATATATTTCCATGAAATTTTAGATAATTTTATTTTTATTAATTCTATTTATATTTAATAATAAATAATATCTTATTAAATAATATAAAAATAAACAAATATTATATTTTTATAAGTTAATTATATATAGATAAATTCATCTACCATGGTATACATACGGGTGTTTTATCTTTTAACAGCATAATTATTGAGCTTTATCGAGTTGACAATTAAAATAGTATGGTAATTTTTAAAAGGTCTAATAGGGGGTTAAAACTAAAATATAATGGGGAAAACATATCAAAAACGTGGAAAAAATTATTTAATAAACCAATTTAGAGATATTTTCAACTTATCTTAAAATTATATATATATTTAGCCATTTGTACATAGGATATAATTTATATTAATTTAATATTTTATGAAATTCTAAGAGTTCCCATCCCTAATTATAAAAGGGAAACATTTATTCATTTATTTACACTACATTAAGACAAAATTGTCAACCAAACTATAAAATTTCTCTTATTGAAAACCTTAACCATGTTATTATGATTCTTTTACATCCAAAATATAAATCCTAAGTCCCTTAATAATATATCTAATTGGATCCCACTGAAGAAGATGTAATCATGTTTAATAACTCTTTCAGGTTTGTTTCTTCCCTTATTTTCCACTTCATGTATTGTACCAATAATAAATAACAAATCAGATATAAGAAATATATTGATATATTATTATGATTCTATTTTGACACATGCCTCTCGTATGGAATGGAAAAAAATATATTTTTCTAATACATCACAAAAGAGGAATTATTTTGTCTTATATTAGGAGCTTTCTCAGTTGTTCATATACTTATTATAATTCATCAAACCTACTAATTTTTGTGGGATTATATTTTTTATACTAATTTATTTAAATAAAATAAGAAAAATTTAATTCATTATAGTAAAATAAATTTAAATGACCAAATGAGATCAGAAAAGAAAGAGTATGTGATTTTTTTTGTTGGGTTTAAGGATTACATCATTCCTCTTGTAGGTGTTTAAATTTAGTTTAGTAGCTTAATCATGAAATTCACTCTAAAATAAATATTAATATATTTAGTTGTGTGTAAGATTTATTTCACATATCAATCGAAATTTTTCCTCCATCTGTAATCAAGGTTGATGGAACACCTCAATCGAGAGTTTGACATCTTACAGGACCAAACACCACATATGTCATTTAATTGGTTAAAATACTTCCCATAAAGTGTTTATGTTTAGTGGATGGAAGGTAAAATATTTATAAAAATAGTAGAAATTATTTTCAGTTTGGTGATATAGTGGGAAACAACCATACTCATGCACTTAAATCTTTCTCAGAATAAATTTAATTCAAATTATCTAATTAATGATAATAATGAAAAGGAAATACAAAATACCTCCCCAATACAATCCTTGGGTTAGCCCTTTTATTTTTATGGTAAGAGTTCATAGTGGTATTATGAAAAATAAGATTAATAAAATATAAAATAAATGGAATAAAATAAAACTAATAAAAGATATAGAGATTAAAAAATAAAATAATGAATTAAAATAAAATACGAAAAAACAAAATAGATCAAAAATATAAAAAATTAATTAAGAAATTAATATTGAAAATAATTCTATAATAATAATATAATAAAAATATTATGAGTAGAAGAAGAAGAGAATAATGTTCTTAAAAAATATTATTAAATAAAAATAATATCTAAAATAGGACTAAACTAAGAAGAATAAAAAGAAAAATATGAAAATATAAAAAACAATGAATCCTAGAATTACTCTCGTAGTGGACTCCCCTTATGGGTATTGGAACACCCTGGAATAGTGGTGTCCTCCTCCTTTTATTGGAAAGAAGTTCCTAAGCCACTTTCTTAGTGGTTAAGGGTTAAGTAGAACACAATGTTTATTTTCCAACACCTAAGATATTATAATTGAATGTGTATTCAAATATTCCCAACATATACAAGCATTTTTCATTTTTAGTGGTATCCAAATCACTTGCTGGGAACTATACTTTTTCCAAGCATGATTTTCATTGCTTGTGGCATGTATCCATAGAACTGAGATGGAAGTAGTGGCATGAGATGATATTCAATGAACTCTCCGACCTCTAGTGTGGTTAGAGTGACCTCATCAATTGAGAATTGCAAATGTTTCCTTCCAAAATGGCCTTAGGGTTGATTGAACATGCTCTGTAGACTATCCATGGTGACCCTATGTGTTAAAAGTGGAAATGTGCCTCAAGATAGAGATCTTCGGGTGTGGTTTTGGATTTTTCTAGTGGAGATCAGATAGAGGCTTATGAGTGTCGAATATAAAAATTTAGGGAGTTTGTGGGGTACAGTTTCCATGAATGAGAGTCACACAGGTGAGAAGGAATGGTTTCATTACACTAATAAATGACCAGTTTCATTATTAATCTATCCCACTTTGAAAATAAAAACATGGGAGCTAAGAATTAATGCGTTAAGATAAGAGATTTAATAGATGAATCATCTGTTGCTTGGGTGGGATCTCGAATGACACTACGCACACACTCAGGCTAGACCCCATGCGGCCCATGGAGGACATTAGGCCCACTAATCACCCAATGATTTTGACCACCATTGGGCTATCACATAGGCATGATTCCTCCATTCACTCATGACCCCATGATGTTTTTACCTTAGACTGATGTGGATTTTGGGCCTCCTTTGGCCTAGATAAGTGGATTTTTTTATCATTTATGTTGAAGGTAATCTTATCTTACCGATATTTTTTGGAAACAATAATTGATAAATATATTAAAATTTTCTTACCAATAAATTAAATAAAAATTTAAAACATAAAATCTATACCAACTTAATCACTGAAAACCATTTTAATACCATAAGAATATTTTCCCACAATTTGATAAAACATTGAAATACACGAGTGTTTAGATCAAAATAAATTAAATATATTAATTTTTTAAAAAAACATAGACATGAAAAATTATTATTTCATGTTAAAAAAATTTTACATCTCATTTTTTTTCCTATAAAAAGAGAATACATCACTCGTGTGTATGTATGGCTTACCGTCTCTACAAGGATATATAATTATTTTGTAATCACCACATTAGATAAATGGATATATATATATATATAATTAATATATATATATATATAATATATAACATAATAATTATTATTTTAATGTTATTTATTCTTTACCTTTCATTCATTCCTTCAATCGAAAAATGAAAACAACGTTCATGTGTTCATATAAATTATTATCTCCATGAACTGTGTAATTAATTTTTCTATATATATATATATTTAATAGACGTAAATATTTTTCTATATATTTAATATATATGATATTTATATCTTGAATAATATTTAAAGACAATGGAACTATAATAAAATCACAAGTACTGAAACTACCAAACCAAAACATACATGAAAATAGAAGCAATTATCACAAAGAATTATAATTTTTACTAAGAGTTGATAGTAAATAGATGATAAAATATTATATATGTAATGATACATATTAGTATGGTCATGTGGTAAATATATAGTAAATATATATTTATTTTACAACATTTTAGAACACATTTGAATAATTTTGAACTTGAGGTAATGTTTTTTTCACAATTTATTTTCATTGAAGTATAGTTTAATGTCGTTCACCTAATTTATTTTATATAGTGTATTTTTCTTCACCATTTATATGTACTATTATGATTAATTTATAATTTATGGTATTTTAGGCTTTTATTTTAATTATTACATTCAAATATTATTTTTTCCTAAATATTACCAAGTTGTAAGGAATTTCATAACTCAATGTCATTTCATTGAGTATTATTACATCTTAAATGTCTATAATAAAATCCAATTATATGTGAAATTTTCTCTTATTATTGTATATTTTATTTCTACATTGAATATGTAGATAGAAATTTTATACACATAATCACTTTTTTGATTTTTTCTCACTTCAGTGTATTATGATCTTTGTAAGGGTTTCTCATCTCACATTAATTTTCATTAGAGAAATTAAATATTCACCACATATTTATTTTGTGTTGATAAATTAACTCCACTTTGATATATTATATCATGATTATATTTGGAATCATTGTATGTAATGGTTAATTTTAATTTGTTTCATTCAATGGTTTTACAATTCAAAATATACCCTAGTGGTAAGGTTTTTATTTCACAATCTCCTCATTATTCGGGATTGATTATTTTTATGTCCTAGTTGAGGAATATTTCAATTATACATCTTTGTATTATAATTTTTTTTTCAAATATATATGTACTATTAATATTTTATGAATTCATTTTCACACCTATTTGAATTTTTACATTATTTTTTAAAAGGAATTTTCCTTTCATTTTCCAAACAATGTACTTTTAGAATTTTCATACAAGTGTGATATGATTTTTTTTTGATTTTTATGGAATGAATGTAATTTTATATCATCATAACACATGTATTATTTGAATCCTTCTTTACAATTTTACAAATATAATTTCAAATAATTTATTTTCTTTATTAGTTGTGTATTTTTTAGATTTTAATAAATATATTCAAATTTAAATGTGTATTTTACAAAAGAAATATTCAAGTGATGTATTTAATGTATTTTAATATATGTCAAAAACATTTGATGAATTTTATCTTTATGATTTAATAAAATGATAAAATTCATCATACTTCTTTGTATGGTTTATGATCAGTTTTTACTAGGAAAGTTTTTAATATTCTGTATGATTAGTTATTCCAATACAAAAAATTATTTATGATGTCAAGGCATGTCGAATCAGTTTTATTATTTATTTAAATGAGGAATGCATTGGACATAATATGTGACAAAAGTTTCCATCTATATATCCTTGATGAATCGATATGTCTCATGAGAATTTTTTTTATTATTTAGTCAAGGCCTTACCCATTTATGTAGATTTCATGGAATAAGGTCTTGAATATTTTTTTAATACTTCTTGGCTAAGGACTTTGAATTTTCTTAGACTTCTGATATTTTGAATTCTATAATTATAAATTATTTAATTTTTTTTTTCATGTTAATATTCAATTTTTAGAGAATACATAAATATGACAAAATATTATGAGAGTATTTATACGTAAATATTGGATCATTATTTATGAATTCAATAGTATACTCATTTTATTGATTAAATTTAATGTGTTTCAATTATTTTCTTTTCTACACTGATTATCACCTGATTCTTCCACAAATCATTTTGGAGGTTGATGTGTCAAGAATGCCAGTTGATCTATTTTGGAATTTTCTCAGATAAGAATTATTTTGTAAAAAACAAGTGATATTTGAGTTCTGCTAAGATTATTTTTAATAATGTAAGAGGTTGGGTCATTTCGTGATTTTTTTGGCATGAGATAGAGAAATAACCTCTATAGTTGGATGTAGATGCAGGTGGTCGTGTACAAGGATTGGTGCCAATTTCTTGTGAATAGTAGATGAATAAGATCGATGATACAATAAATCAATGTCATGTGGAACCATTTCATTGTATTCTTTACATGGGATACCGGATAGTGGAAGACGTATTTAAATTCTTAAGGTTGGATTTGGATGACCCTAAGTCCGCTATGTCGGTTTCGTCAAATCCATTGGTAATTAGGGAGTTTTCTACTAATGGTTACTGGATACCTATTCTAGTAAATAAATTTTTGAGTTTACTTGTATTGTTAGTGAAACATGGAAATGTTTTTACCCATAATTAGGGGGTACACATATAAAATAAATGAGTCCATTGGGGTTGTAAGATCTGGTAGAAACTGTTGAAAATGTCCGAAGAGTGGGTGGAGGTTATGAATGTATCCAACATAAAGAGAACCATGTCCTATTTGAATCTAAAAAAAAATTTTAAATCGTGGGAGAAGAATTTCGGTCTAAGAGCTGCAATTTTTTTTGGGAAAATTCAATGGGAAGAGTGACACACAAGAATTTTATGATAGTTCTAATTGAGGGTCCGGTTAAGGCTTTCACAGCCTAAGGAGGAACAAGGGGTAGAGATGAATCAATGATTTTAGGATATTCATTGTATGTAATAGTAAGAGATACAAGGGGAAAATGATTATTCATATCTTTCCATACTAATAGACACATGTTTGGCCAAGAAAATTATGTATAATGCATTAGATAATGTTTTTTATATGAAGGATTTGGTACAAGAGAGAAGCCGGCATCTGATGATTTGAAATGAAATGGGCCAGGATGGGGGCTATATGGACCATCCTATTGAGAATATGGGTGACATGATGGGTATCTATCCTGGGAATAATATGTGTTAATTTTTGACCTGATAGTTCACTAGGGGGTTCTTAGAAATGTTGTTAATGAATTTTATACGTCATTGGAACTTACAACTAGAACTTTGTGGGCATAATGTGTGGATGCAATGTGAAAGTGTGATATTCTCATTCATTCTTATGAAGAAATTATGGAGTAAACCTAGATGATTTATGCCTCTAACAAGGAAGAAATCAGAATGGAGGATACATAAGTTCAGGTGGACATTAATATGGGGTAGTGAAACTTGATAAACAAGGAATATATAATCTTGTCAAGAGGATTTAATGAAAAATATTTTTCAGTGGGGTAATTCATACATATATGGGACAAGGTTAATTGCACATTAAAGGATATTATCATTGACAAACCAGATCTAAAGGTAAATGATCATTTCTAGACACATTATAGGGTTACTTCTTCTACTAGGTTTAGGATTTCTTTTAATAATTTTTTAGTCTCCAATCATGCTTTTTGTTTTTTTATTTGGACATGCAAGGATTATCACATTTTCCAAAAAAGTGTTTCTATAATAAAATATTTAATTTGTAATCAAAGAAACATTTTGAAAATAAATTTCAAAATTAAAAATAAAATGATAAGTGTGATTCTTAAGATTTAAAAAATTTAAAGTTAAATATTTGAAAAATAAATCCTATTTTTTAAAAAACAAAATATTCGACAATTAAAATAAAAAGATAATAAAATATTGATTTTGAATTCAAGATAATAAAAGAAATAATAAATTAAAAAATTGAATTATCCTCATTGATTAATCAATGAAAAAGAAATCATAGCTTTTCCTTCTTGGAAAATCAATGATATAAATCCAATAGGGGGAGAGAAGTTATCTAGAAATAACGTTCATGAGGGCTGAACTTGTTACTTAGAATCACTATACCAACATTAAAATATTTCTAGATAAAAACATTAACAAACAAAGATTCCCCTCCATTGGTTCTTTTAATAATGAAATGAAAGCTTCACTATAATGGAGAGTAAGAGTAATAACAATATCATGGATTTCCAGAGTAAAACCTAGAATAATAATTCTGTAATTACAAAATGATCAATATTATAAAAAAAATCAAGGAGAAATGATATATTCCAAATTTGAAGTTTTTTGTTCAATAGTTTGTACAGAGAAAAATTAATACATCTAATAAAAAAATGATACAATATTAAACTAATAGGAAGATTTAATTTAAAGAAATTGAATTCCCCCATATAGAAAGATTTCATTAAAGGATTCACAATTTTTTATGAAAATAAAAAAAATAAGTTAATATTTTAAAACTATTTAATGAAGAAATACATTTATATATATCATGAATTATTAAATATCACAAATTTTATTATAATAATTCACAATCTATTTTCTCATAAAAAAATAGAATTACAAAGAGATTGAGGAAATAAGATGAGAAAGAGATAAAATAACCATAATCTTATCCAATAGGCTAAACCTATTAATACCCTTCAAAAAAATAATAAACTAAAATTAAAAAGGAAAAAAATTTCATCTTGATTGAATATCACATTAGTGCATGATAGTATTTTTTCATTGCTAATCCACTATATGATATGTCATTATTGTCTAATGGAATTACCATATAAATTGAAAAATGTTATATCCTTTTAGTACCCAAATTTTGGGTATAGAAATGTTTTCTAGACTAGATTTATTTATTGAAACTTTACTTGAATAATATTTTCTAATCAAGATATAATAAGATGTATGATTTGGGTTAGGTATACCATATCTATATATTTTTCATTCTCACCCATAAATTGGATTCCCAAAATTTTTCTAATATTTATAGAATATTGTTTTGAAAATATCCCTTTTTAAAAGTCTTTATTTGAAAATAAATTATTTGATTTCGTATATTCAATACAATAAATAACATTGGTATAATTTTTAGAACACAAAATTATATTTGGATATTGATCACCGGTGTGTAATTGACTGAGATCATTTTAAATGTTTTTAATTTAAGACTATAAATTCTAAATTATTGGTTGTTTTTTTAATATCAAAGAAAAATATGTTTTTCATTATAAAGGAGTTCTTTACCATTAAGATGCTGACATTTTTCATTACTAACATGATTATATTTTTATTGAGATATTTTAATTTTGAAATTATTTCATTAAGAAAATTATTAAGATAACTTTTACCATCATTTAGATATTAATTGATGAGATGGAATGATGAGAACGGAAAATAGGAAAACTAATAAGAATAAAGAAGTAGATGATCTAACGTCTTCACCTACCTCAATAGGACCCATTCTGATTTTTTGATGTGGGTCAAATGAGGTGTTTTAGGATGTTGAGTATATGAAGTAATCAATTATAATAAAGGTTGTTACATTAAACATAATTCATACAACTATTAAAATTTTATTCATTTTTTAGAATGTGGTAAGTATGGTATAATATAAATCGTGTTGTTACATTCATAATAAGTCACATAAAATGATTAAATTTGATTTTCCGTTTTGTAAATCTTGGATTTTCAGTTTTTCAACATCACTTTCTTAAACCTCATGTTCATAAATTCAATAAAAAAATTCATTATCGGGTGAATCATCATCATTAGTATATTTTAACGGAATTTCTATTTTGGAATCCTTTTAATCGTTTTTTTCAGTTCTTAATAAAATTGGTTACGAGGTTTTGGGTGGTAACAATTATCCCACTCTAGTGGAAACCATATTGGTATTTTTGAACAGATAAATTGATAAGGTCTAAACCTAATGTATATAAGATTAAATTGTAACTTACATTCCCTAAAAAATAATTTTAAATGTACTACTCTTTTATTTATTCTATGAATTAGTTCCATGATAGAATGTACATATGGAAAATTATTCGACAGATCAAAGGTTTTTTATGTGATCCGTGGATTCTCCATTGAGATTATAACAAAAATCTTTATACCAGTATTAAAATTGGTGTTTCTAATATTCTATTGCACTTATAGATTTCAAGGATTTTACGGATGTGAATCATTTGTTGAAGATAATTTTTTTGGGTGAAAAATACACTTCGTACATATGACTTGTCTACATAATGGTATCCCAGAAGCTTTGATTTGAAATTTTAAATGGGAGGGATCTAGAATAATGGGATTTAATCTCTTGAATCCACATTCCTAAATCTATCTCAGATCACCACCCTATAGTTTTTAGTTTCATGATCAATAATATGAAATTAAAATTCCATTTTAGATTCAGCAATTCATGAGCTGATCTTCCAGAAGGTAATAGGATGATACATGTATTTGGTTGATCTATATACTTTGTATGTGGGGATACATCTTGAATTATAAAGATTAAAATATAAAATTCTAAACTGATGTACCAATGAATGTACACTTGTAGTTGTATGGACAATGAAATATCCTCTCTTGAGTCCACTCTTTAGTAGGTGCATGAGGATAATACCAGGGGAATATTTTATTTGGATAACTCTGAAGAGGTTGTAATTTCATTAATTTTTAACTCTCTTCACTCAATGAAAGAAAATATTGAAAATTAATATTTAAAACTTAATTGGATAAAGGATGGGATATGAACACTAAAATTTAGAACTCAATTCATAGAGATTTAAATGTGAGTAGAACACTATCCTTTTTGCAACTAGAGAATAATGTAATTCATAACAAGGAGAGGATACCAAATCATATTGTATCCTAATATTCATCCATCTTCAATGTTCCTTGAATGGAGTGTAATTTGATGGATGGTATTATTCCCAAACATGTATTCACTTAGGTTAATATATTTCTTACTGGTATCCATTTTTAATGTTAAATAATGGATAATATTTTCATCCTTAACAAATGTAGTGCACATGAGTAAAGGCATTTTCCGATACCTTTTTCTTGAAATTTTGGGTTGTTATACATTTGGTTACTTGTATGCTGGTCTCCTCATTATTTATTGGAGGAATAATTTCTTATGGTCCCAATTCTTAGTATCTCTCTTTGATTCCTGATGATGAAAATGCATTTGATATTCAACTTTTTAGGCATGTATCCATACATAACACTTTGTTTAAGTTGATTAACAAAATTCATGCAAAAAAGCTTGATAGATTTTTTAATAAAATTATATCTTCAAATTAATTTTTGTTTTTAAAGGTATATACATTCAATATTTCATTAGCACTATAATAGTGTGTGTCAATTTTATTAAAAATGAAATAAGGGGTTGTATTATATTTTGTAAAATTTATATTAAAAAGGCTTTTGACACCATAGATTTGAAAATCATATATAATGTGTCACATAATTTTGGAATTTTTTGCAACTTTCTTAGTTAGGTGATGTCAACTTCTAGCTCAACCCATATATCAGTTCCCATTAAAGGTTCTACCAAAGGGTATTTAAAGTAATCTTGTTGGGTAAAATAAGTTACCTCTATTAGCTATTATGTTCACTATTTCAGAAGATTTCAATAGTATACTTCTTTCCCAAATGGTTGAACAAGGAAGGCTCAATCTAATACAAGCTTCCTGGTCAATTATTGTCCAAACTCATTTTTGTTAATCATACGACATAATTATTTTTATGTAAGATAAAAAAAGAATATATAGTGCATAAAACACATTTAAAAATCATGAATGTATTTCAAGGACATCTATTATATTGGACAAGCACTTCTATGAAACTAGACTTTAACAACACTAGTATATATTTTCCCAAAAAATAAATGCTGATAAATGTAGAATTTATCATCGACAAAGAAAGAAAATTTAAATTTAACTTTTTATCATCTCTTTTATTATCATTGATAAAAGACACCTTTATTTAGGCCTTATTTTTAGCATTGATAAGGGGAAACATTATTAGTTATTTATTTGTAGTGCTGACAAAGGGTATCCATTATCAGCGCTTTATTTTTATCACTAATAAATATTTATTTCATCTGTTATTTCAAGCCCTGATAAAGATAAAAATAATTAAATTGAAATATTTAAATAAATAAATATTATAAAATTTAGTTTATTAAAAAATATTAAAAAATTTATTAGTTAAATAAAAATTTGTAAAAATGAGTCAACATATTATACATTTTTTAATATTAAATATTTTTTTAATTTGATCATTGTGATAATTAGTGTTATTAAATTATATATATTAAATATATAGATATATATTAATTTATATAAATATTATATATATAATAAAAATTAATTATGTAGTTTACATTAAATAGCCATATATTTATTGAATAAAATTTTATAATAAAAAAATATACTCAATAATATTGACTAATTTCATAGTACAAGACATATAATTGAATGTTATTTGATTTTTCAATTTAACATATATCAAATTTCTGTTATATTGATTTCACATATACATAATTAATGAATTTTTATATACAATGCTCACACACTAAACATGTCCAATATTTCAATATTGACAAAGTGTACATTTTCTTAATTAATTCAATTTTACCCATTTTTAAAATATATTCATGCACAAAAAAAAAATATATTCATTAAAAATGATAAAAAATATTTGTAGAAAATATTTATAAATATATATATTTATAAATGTACATTTAATTTATTTATAAATGTTCATTTACTATATTTATACAATTATATTATTATAAATCTAAATAAAAGATATTTTATTTAGAAGTATTAATATAATTCTAAATAAATAATTATAAATATTCAAATAATTATACATTTATAATAAATTTACATAAATAAAGAACATATTTATTATATTTATATTTATGTATCTTTATTAAATATATAAATATATATGTACAATTATTATTATAAATCCTTTATCATAGATACACAAAGAACTGATAAAATTGATATCCATCAGCACTATAACGTTAACACTACTAAAGAATCTTTTCTTCATTTCTTAAGTAATAAAAACTGTTAAAAGTGTCACAATCTATTTACAAAACTGTTACAATTTGGGAACCAGTATTGATATCTTATGTTTCCCTCCGAAGATACCCACTACCATCAGTCCTCCTCATTGAATCACAGCTCAAATCACACTAGTCGACTGCCTCTTATTTTTCAAACATCTAAATCGAAATCAAGTTTTCGATTACAAATAGGATTTCTATAGAGGGTCTCATATTTTCTTTATCTAAAAGAGGTAGGCCTTCCGAATATTTTTTGTATTTTTGGATTTGTATTTTATTGCTTCTTATATGGATTTATTGTTATCAATGTTTTAGGATCCATTATTTATGATTTTTTTTGATTTTTTATTTAGGGAACGATTTGTAGTCTATTTTTTATTAACTACCTATTTATGATCTAGTGTTTAAATCAAACATTGAACCATGAATTCAATCATTTTTGTTTTACACTTATGTTTTATATCTTCTTACCAGATAATTTTTTCAAATATATGTTTAAATGTGTAAAAAGTTTCTTGTATATTCCTTTTTATTGATTACTTTTTTGGGGAACCTTGGTGGTTCTCTAACAAATATATATATATATATATATATATATATATATATATTTACAGCATTCATGGATACCTCAGTAGACATACAACTTCATATGCAATTTTTCAAGAACAAATTTAGTGGGGGTGATTTATGTTCCACTATTGGTTATTGGTATTAGAGGATGTAGTTCCTCTTAGAATTCACTATTTCCGTTAGTTTTTCTATGGAGAAGATTAAATGAGGCCATACCTAGTTAATCACAAGAGGTATTATCACATCAGTACTTCAATTTTTTAATCATTATGGTGCATTTAGTTCATGTTATGTATGAATATGAGGTTTTTATATATTTGATATTTTATATATAGTACTAGTTAGTTCTTATATTGGAGTGACTTGTATGTGTCCCTATATAGCTATTTCATCATTTATGTATATTTTTAATGTCTAATAGGTATGCCTATATTGGGTGATGAATATTTAGGGTCTGCATTTCCGTTTACCGCAAGGGTTATACTAGAATTTTGATAATATTTTATTAGGGATTCCATGAAATTTAACTTCTATTATTTGTATAATATAATACCTTAGTGTCTAAACTTCTTATACAAGTTTTCACTAGACATTAGATTATATTTCTCCAAATTAGGTCCTAATGAATGTGTTGTAGTCATTTAACATTCCATTATTTATAAAAAACAAATAATATTCATTACATTTTAATTATTAATGATTGTGATGTTGTTAATGATTATATTATATCTCATACTAATTTTTCAGATCCCAACAACACTAATTATTTGATTTGGAATATCTAGAATCCCATATATTCTAGTAGAATTGATTCATATTTCCCCTTTCATAATTGAGATTATAATGAGAGACGGAGTTGTATCACAATCCATTAGAGACTACTCAACATTTTGAAACAATCATATAATTTTAGAAATACCGGCCGTCATCAATGTATTAACCCACTCAAACCGATATAGATTATTTTCCTTACAAGTCCACTAAAATGATAAAAAAACAATGATCTATCTATCCCTTTTATCAAAAGGGTTATTGCACGATCAATGAAACCAATGATATGGTTGATTGGATGAGAGTGAATTATTCTTGTTTATCATATTTTATTTTCTAATTATTCTTTAATTTCCTATATTATATTTTAATTTTCTAGTGAATTTAAGAATGATTTGACATGGATTAATTATTTTCTAAATTTCAATTACCCATTTTCATTAACATACTGAAATAATTTGAAACAATCAAATATTTAGTTTTCAATATAAGAATTGTCTAACATTCACTTCGGAAAATGAATATCTTCTCTGATTTTATTTATATATTGTATAAAATTAATATCTTATGAATCCAATATGATGGATATGAATAAAAAATGGATGCACACCAACATTTGGAAAATTAATGTAGAGATTGAGTTAAAGAGTTCATCTTGTTTTCATGAGATCATGTAGATGACCCTTCTAAAATCCTTTGTCCATATTTACTTTGTTTTCATTCCTGAAATATTAGTTTGGAAGAGTTAGAAGAATAACTGATTTGTCTATGAATAGATCAATGGAAATAATTGTGGACTAAATATGGGAAAAATGGGATGTTTACATCGATTGTGATGATTCTATAGAATATTAAACATTATATATTTATATATATACTTTTTCAAAATGTAATGGAGATCAAATGGATGAAATGTCAAAGAAAATTGAAGATGACTTTCATGATTGTCCAAAGTTGTTTGATGAGTAAAATAGTTGTTCCCAGAAACTATTTTATACCGGTTGTACTAAATACACAACATTATCAGCTTTATTGAGGTTATATAATTTAAAAGCTGCTAGCAGATAGAGTGACACTAGGTTTACAAAACTACTTGTATTCTGAATGATATGATAGTAGAAGAAAATGAAAAAACATGTCAAACATATGATGCAAAATGCATTTTACTTTTAATGGGAAAGATATCTAAAAAATTCATTCTTGTCCAAATGATTCCATACAGTTTCTCAAATACCATGAATCACTCATAAAATTCCATAAGTGTGGCACATATTGTTATAAGGAAACGAAGTCAAGTATTTCAATATATGTATAGTACATTCCTATCATTCCATGGGTTAGAATACTACATGGATTTTAGGAAACCGAGAGACAATTAACATGGCAATAAGATACATGAATTAATGATGGGAACCTAATCATCTAGAAAATTCTCCTCAATTAATGAAAAATTATTACGAGTTTCATGAATTTGCAGACGAAATGAGAAAAAATCATCTTACATTATCTAAAAATTGGAAAATACTTTGGGTGTATATTTTAGTACTCATAGTACACGGACTGCCATGTTGGTAAATTTTATCTTTACTCAACAGTTGTGAATGAATAAAAAATACATTATGTTGTTTCTTTTTTTATCGAGACCAATGTAACCCTGTAATGATATTGATGTCTATTTTTCTCCATTTATCAAAGATCTGAAATTGATTTGGTATATAAGTGTTATAATTTGTGGTTCTCATAGAGGTTAGGAATTCAAATTGAGGGACATATTGTGTGGACCGATATATGACTTTCCCACTTATAAAAATTTATTAGGCTATAGGATTAATGGAATGTTGGGGTGTCCTATTTGTGAAAAACACACATACTATTTTCATTTGAAACAATCCTCAAAGATTGTGTCATTATAAAATCAGAAATTATTACCTTGATGATAAAAACACTTGTCCTTTATGACATCATTCGATGAGAAAATTGAACAAGGTACAACACTATCTCTAGTAATGGGTGATCAACAAAAAAAGCATGTAAAAATATTATCACTGTTTTTGGTAAACCATTTTCAAAAAGCCAAACAAAATCAGGTTGAAATAATAAGTATCCCAAAGTATTTTCACATCAAAAACCTTATTTTAAAGGTATTTCTTTAAAAGTTGTTGTTACAATTACCTTGACAGAGTAGAAGAAAGAAAAAATTTATATATTACATAATACTAAAAATTTTGATCCATACATTATATCCAACCAATAATTTCCAAGAGATTTGAAACCATCAAGGGATGAAGGATGGATATCAATTACACCTTATAAATTGTTTATTGAATGGTTTGGAGTTCAAAATTAAAAGCAGTTCTCCAAAAATATGAATTCAATTTTAGAATAAAATCAATGAGTAGTCCGAGTACCAAATAAAAATGATATATCTCGTACTGAGTTTTTATCATTGTTTATAGAATCTATATATAATAACATGATAGATTTAGTATAATGAAAATTAGTGGTGTTATGCTTGTGGCTGAAGCAATGCACATATCTAGTTATAAGGATTGAAATCCAATTTCGGAAAATATGTAATATTTTGGAATTATCAATGTGACATAAGAGTTGTATTGTTCAAAATTTCATGTGTTTCTTAACCATTTCAATTGATTGAAAATATAAATGTATCTAAATTTGATTAAATGGGATTTTCAAGGTGATTTTGAACATGGATGGGGATATATAGGATCCCTTCATAATGTCATCACACGTAGTGCACTTATTTTATGTCTATAATCATAAAAACAATAATTTTTCCATTGTCCTAGAAGATACTAAAACAGGTGTTTAGTCGGATTAAAATTATATGGAGGATTCCCCTTTAGTTGGGAAATAACAATCAGATCATGTTGTTCCCAATGTAGAAAATGTCTTTTATGTCAAAGTGATACCAAAAATAGGGAGTTTAGATTCTTGATATAAGAAACCAAATCTTTGAAGCCTTTCAAAAAAATAATAAGGGTTCAAAGAGAAGATAAAATGGTTTCTTAATATTTTATGTTTTTCCTCATAATATTATATATTCTCTACTGCATTAATATAATCTAAATAAAAAGTTTTAATAATTATACAGACAATTTCTTCTATAAAAATTATATTTCCAATCCCTTAGAAGAAGAATCTATAATGAAAGATACTCTTTATAATGTTATAAAGGTAATGTTATGATATACATTCTCTATTTTACAAAAAAATTAGGTAATTAAATGTTGATTTTATTTTCATTATTCAATGTATATTATATTTATTTTAGAATATTTATGTCCATGTGTCATGCCTTTAAAATAAGAGAATTAATGGTATATCTGCTCTATTATAATGGTAATCTTGATGTTTTCATAGTAAAATAAGGTTCCATATAATTTATTTATTGTTACATATTTCTATTAACATTTTTTTTAATATTTCTCATTTAAGAATTTATTTCTTATATGGGTTGATTCTTTAGTTCGAGTTGGGTGAATTATCAATATTTCATTCCTTTCTACCCCAAAATATACACATAAAACATCTTCCTAAAAATCATTTCACCCCTTTAGTGGTGAATTTTTCAAATTCTTTCAAGTTACCTCTGATTCCTTTGTAGGAAGAGACATTTTGCCACTTCTTGTTAATTACAGAGGTAATATTGATGTTTTAACAGTAAAATGATTTTATATAAAATTAATGTATTATTTCATATTTTTTCTCAATTTATTTATTTTTAGTATTAATCACATAATAATTTTTTTCTTATAAAGGTCTATTTTTGTTTTGAGTTGGGGTGCTCTTTTCATATTTCATGCCTTTCTGCATAAAGAAACCCACCGAACGCTTCTCCGTCAAAAAAATTCACCAATGTATTGTTGAAATTTATCACATTTGTTCAAGTTACCACCACTACTCAATCATATAAGTAATATTGATATTTTCACTGTAAAATCAATGATTAATGAATGAATTAATTATTTTATATTTATGTTTAATTTTTTTTATTACTGATTGTAATTATTTTATTATATAGGTGGATTATTTTTTTAGTTAATGTTGATTGTTTGAAGATAATCATATAGTGTTGGTAGTTTAATAAAAAAGTCAATGTAAATAATGGTAACACTGGTATATAGGATTTATTGAAAATTTGGGACATGTAGGAATCAAACACACCACAATTTGACACACGATATTACTGATATGAATCAAAGTACTTCTTTCTATTTACATTTGAAAATAATTTCAGTAAAATAGAAAAATGACCTTCTCAAAACCAATCAAACATATTAATATTGTTTTGATACTTTAATAAAAAAACAATAAGAAATTTGTGAGATGTAAGAATCAGTCACACCTCAATTTGATACATGATGTGAATGATATTACTTAGTGTGTCTATTACTAGTTCAAAATTGACATTTGAAGTGTCACTCACTAAAAGTTAAGAAACAACACTTGGTTTTTTTTGGATAATTTTGGGAATCAATTAATAAATAATTTGTGATATGTGGAAATCAATCTCACGTCAATCAAATACACGATGTGATCCGTGTTATTCAAATTAGGCATTTCAAGTTCAAAATGACATTTTAGTAAAAAAGACATGTGATGCAATCAATACAAGGAAAACACATTAATATTGTTTTTATATATCAATAAAATGATCTATATGTCATTTAGGACATTTAGTAATCACCAACATGTCATTTAGATTCATGGGGTGAACAATATGAATCTAAGTGTGTCTTTATTTAAAATAGACATCAATTTTGGTAAAAAAACCCTAGCCTACTCAGAACTAAAAAATGAAATTCAAATTATATAGATATATTAGGAAAACGATCCATAAGTTATTTGAGCCATGCATGAATTAGATGCACCTCAATTTGACACAGGGACTCACCGATATGACTCTATGTGTGGGTTTCTATTTATAATTGACTTCAATTTTAGCAGAAAAGGCCAAATTACCTATTTAAAAAAAAATATAACACATTTAAATTATTTAAATATATTAATAAAATGATTGATAAGTCATTTTTGATGTATGTGAATCATCAACACCTTAATCTGATACACAATGGGACAAGTTTCAGTCAATTTACTTGTTTCAATTTCTAATGACGTTTTAGTAAAAAAATTGATAAACTCAAAAAACAAGAAAAAACGTTCAGATTATTTTTAAACATTACTAAAATGATCCATATTTCATTTAGGTCGTGTAATAATCAATCGCATCTCAATTTGATGCAATGTGTGACCACTATGACTCAAAGTATGTTTTTTTAAATGTCAACAATTTTAGTAAAAAATCTTACTAACATACTCAAAATTGAGTAAACACAATCATATTTTTTATATAATTTAGGAAAATGATCCATAAGTCATTTTTGATGTGTAGGAATAATCCGTAGCTCAATCTGATACACAATGTGATTAGTATGAGTCAAAGTACGTGTTTAAATTTTAAAATGACATTTTGGAAAAAAAGTCAAGTTACATATTAAAAACCAATAAATATAGTCATATTATTTCTAATCTTTTGGAAAACAATCCATAAGTCATTTGAAACATGAATGAATTATTCTCAGTTCAATCTGGCACATGATATGACTGGTATGACACAAAGTGCTCTTTTTTATTTAATATTATCATTCATTTTAATAAAAGGACAATTTACATTCTCAAAACCATGAAAATGAATTTAAATTGATTAAATAATTTAGGAAAATGTTCTATAAGGCATTTGAGATGTGTTGTAATTTGTTAAACCTCAGTCTGATACATATTGTGATTGATATGAGTCAAAGTGTGTGTTTAAATTTTAAAAATAAATTTTAGTTAAAAATAAATGTGTCTTACTCAAAACCATGAAAACCCAATTATATTGTTTGTAAACATTAGGAAAATGATCCATAAGTCATTTGAGACGTTTATAAATCATCCACACCACAATCCGACTTAAGGTGTGACCGGAATTACTCCAAGAGTGACTTTTTATTTTAAATTTCCATTAATTTTAGTAAAATGTATAATGTCATACTCAATATTGAGCATGCTCATTATAAATATTTTGATACTTTATAAAAATTATCCATAAGTTATTTTTGAGGTTTAGGAATCATCTGCACCTCAATCTGAAACATGATGTCCCCTGTATGACTCAAAGTGTATATTATATGTTTAAAATCGATATTTTAGTTCAAAAAATGCAACTCACTGAAAAATAATCAAACATGCTCAGAGATTCATGATAATTTAGGAAAAAAAAATTTCAGTCATTTTTGATGAGTAGGAATCTGTTTCACAACAATCTGATACATGATGTGATTATAATGAATCAAAAGTATGTGTTTGCAGTTTAAAATGATATTTTTTGTAAAAAATATAATGGTTGTACTCATAACTAATAAAACACAATTAAATTGTTTTGATGCTTTCGTAAAATTATCATCAAGTCTTTTTAGATGTTTTGGAATCATCTGCACATCAATTTGATTCACAATGTTACTAATATAACAGCAAGTGAGTCTTTTAATTTAATGTTGACATCAATTTTACTGAAATTAACTCTTTCTGTTAATTTATTACATTATATTATTACTAACATAAGAGTTTTTTTTTTCTTATATAGGTGTGTTCCTTTTCTAAAATAGTTGATGTTTTTTTGATAATTTCAGGATTTGGGTCAAGATTAAGTTATAATTTATCAGTTCTTTTATAAGAACTGATAAAAGTCAATTTATTAGTGCTTTTTTGGTACTGATAATAGACTAGGGATTTTAACTTCTCTCATGTCGTCTGAAATTTTATAGTGCTGATAAATGCAATTTTCTTCTCTTTTAACGAATAATTTTATAGCAGTGAAGTAACTCATTTACACTGAGGATGGGTTCCCAAATTCCAAAAAAGGAATATTTTAAAAAAAATGGAATTAGAGGGGGATACGTTCCATTTAGTTATTATTGAGTAAATTTATTCCGGGGGAGACATAAGGCCTTTCATTTCAATAGTATTTTTATATCAAATCAATAATCAAAAATCAATATATAAAGGTAATAATCTTTTATTGATTGTCAGATTTTGTTTTGTTAAATCCACAATTTCCTCCAAACTAGGTTATTTGATTATGATATATAAATAGACTTTGGGTTTGGTAAATAATATAAATATTTGTTGTAAAAATTTCATTTGGAGTGGAAGCATCCTGGAAAATAAAATGGAAATTGTTCCATGGAAACAATTTCTTCATTCTTTATCCAATGGGGACATGGATGTGAAGAACATACACTATTTTAATGTATCACTTTTGGTTTTTTTCTCCTGTAATCCCATCAAAAGTTATTTTACTACTATAGGATTTATTATATCCATATTTATATGAATACTAAATCAAATATATGATTCATTAATATACTCTTCTATATTTCCATCTATCTAAGAATCTTGTCGCATCATTGAGACTTGATCACGGTGAATTGTAAACAATAAGTCCTCTCTTAAATATATGATTGAAAATTAGAATGCACATTCTATTAATTATTATTATCATCTTAAAGATTCATTCTCCGATTCCTAGACGTCTATCAGAGAGTTTATTGGGTCCTATCTACCCCACATACATGAGTATATTATAAACATCACAAGTGTTTATGATTTTTTATTGGTTGTAATTTTATGGTTTTGGAACCTATCAGTAATGGATTCCTTATAATTTGGATATTATACTATCATAATAGTTGTGGATGAAATTGTGATATCTATTGGATGAAATAGTTAAATAATTCATGGATCATGCTCTCTCATTTTAAAATTATATAAATATTGATACACAATAATTTTCCCATTGATAAATGATTACAATTGTTTGGTTCCTCTATTTGATCTATGTGTATTTTATGCAATCAACACAGTGAGGATATAGAGAACATGTTTCTTTGTTTCACTACTACCTTAATGATTTGGATGGTTATTTTCTATCTCTTTGAGTTATGGATAATGGTCATAGACTCTCTATAAGAGGTATTTTTCAATTAATTAAACATATATCCTCGTCTTCAAAACGTTTTTAGTGGTTATGGGCAAACTCATACACCTGTTCCGGTTTGGCTGCAAAATTATCATAAATAAAAGAACTATTTTTATTATTCATTATACGCTCTTGGAAATTTTGATGATAATAAATGAGTATGATTAATTATATAATGGATATTGTGATATAATTGAACATGAATTCATGGTTCTCAAACAACTAGGTTTTACTAAAAATTATAAGCCTCTAGTTGGAGCCTTTGAATTGTTTTGGAATCTGCCATTGAGTCTATTGATTAAAATCAATTTGAATGGATATTTTAAAGTAAACCCTAGTTAACAGAAGTGTGTTATGGTATTCTATGATCATAATTGATGGGTTCGTGGATGTTTTATAGGTCATGTGGATTATCATCTTATATTTAAACACAAATGAACGAAATTATTAATGCAGTTTTCTTAGAAAACATGAATGTTTTGAATAATTTATGGTTGGAAAGTGACTCAAAATCTATGGTAAAACCCATCAGGAGTGGTACATTTTATCATTCATAGAGAATCACTATTATATGGAAGTAATGTATGGATTTCCTATTGAGTCACAAATTTATTATTACATAAGTGTATCGGGAGGTGGACCTTGTGGTGGATGTTTTTTTTACCAAAAATGATTATGAAGGGATATTAGTTGGTTGGATGATCTTATGATATAGTTAGTATCATAACATGAACGATATTGTAATAAAATCACATTATTTCTACTTCTATATCATCACTATTATATCAATAAATCCATTGTACATTTTATTCAATGTACATTGTAGAAAAGAAAATGCAAGATACATTTATTCTAATTATTATTATTATCACCATAGAAATAAGTAGTCTGGCCCATAAAGTGACCTTTGGTATCACCACGAGTGATTGAATAAGATTAAATATAAAAACATTGAACATTGAAATTGGTTATTATTTTGAAAACTAAAATAAATTTTTTAAAACTATTATTATTTGTGAAAAAATTCTTGTTCAATATCAAATGCTTAACAGATTTGGATGATAAGATGTGTAAATTACCCTATATAAAATAGAACAAATAACGATATTTGAAATTACAAAATTAAACAATAAAAAACAAATGGATAGTAATCATTATAGAAGTATAATATTAATTAAATATGAAGTTATTATGTAAATAAATTGAAGAATTCACACAATTATTCATTAGATATTATGAAGAACATTAGTGCACAATTATAGATTAAATTCTATTCAAAAGATCATGATAATATTAATATGATAATTTAAAACATAATTTTGTGATATTTGAATTATTATTAACCATATAAAAATTATATGTTATGTGAAATGACATGTGTATAAAAATATATATTAAACAAAGGAGAGGGAGAGAGAAATTTGGTAATGTAATTGAACAATAGCTTGATGCCAGTCCCAACGTATCCTCCCAATGGGTTGATATTTTTGACTTATTTCTCAAATTTTTTAAAACAATATAAATATAAAAAATCCAAAATTTTATTTTCATGTTTGATACAAGAAACTATAATCCACCACATTTAGGTTTATGAGAACCATATTGATTTTTTTCATTAGTTAAGAAACTCATCCATCAATTTTCCAGTAAAGATAACCCATTGTAGAATTGGATGATATAAAGAGACATTTTATGGTAAAAATCCATGAAAATTATTTTCTATTATATCTCTATAATGTATTTGTAATTTATTAGATAGATATATAGAAAATAAAATGAGATACGATCATATTTTTAAATGAAATTGGATCTTAAATGAAATCTTTGTTATAATTGAATATTTTTCCAAAGGGTGTCTTTGATGCTATTAAAAAGTGGTTTAACTTATTATAATCTAACATGAAAATGAATTTATATCCTTCCATAATTATAGTATGGTTTTATAATCAATCTTGCTCATTAATCATCATAAATGTCCATTTAAGAGTAGTGGAGCCCTTCAAAATTGTGATTTTAATCTTGCATATTTGGTTCCACCATTTAGTTGGGAGATCCAACCATGTAACAGGTAATAAATCTGTGGATGTTCAATATTTTTATTCTATAAAAATCTAGTTATTAATAATTTACTAGGTAGATGGTGGATTCGTGCTTGCTGAGTGGCTCTATCCATCACCACTGGTAGTTCAGTGGCTTTGCACTAGCTATTCACAAATTCCAAAAGTGATCTAATCACCGCATTGTCCCATTAACATCCCATAATTAATTCATTTTAATATTGTTTCTTGCTTACAATATATTAGAAAATACATTAATATTATAATTAAAATATCAATGACCTTTATGAAGGATAATCTCAATCCTTTTATTTCCCTCTCTTGGTCTATTAAAAACTTGACATTACATTCAATTTTCATAACTAATAAATAATTAAATGAAAATATTAGATATATAGATGATCTCTTGGTATCATGAAAATATCATGAGTGAAATATAGGTAATCCATCCATGAAATTTTCTTGATGAAAAAAATAAAACCACACACATTCACCTTTTGAATTTATTAAGAATGAAATGATTGGATGCATTATTTACAACCTAAACATATATGATGCTAGAATTATTTAAAATTAATTTTCATATATATATTATATTCATCACCATAGAACATTATAATTTGAAATTAAATATTTTTAATCTGTAATGTACAAGGGGTATCAATTTATGAGTGGTGAGAGTGATTTGGGAAAATATGCATGTGATACCCACACCATTAAATCATTCAGTAACTCCTCATCCAGTACCTCTAAAAAGGAATCACATCAATTTACAGGAGCATGTTAGATTCAAAAAGTACATATAATTTGTTTAAAATTTATGTTAGTTTCTCAATAACTAATTGATAGTATATAAAAAAACTCCCATAAATATAGTAATCATGTAACCCCTGCAACAAGAGTTATGTATCACAGAAGTTTGAAAACTGTGGATAATATTTTATTTAATAAAATGTATGAGAATTTGAATACTATAATGAGATATATTTATTTGGATAAATAATGATTTATTCTACACAATATGGTTTTGGGAAAATTTTTTACCGCCAGATCACCACACCGATTTGGTCCCATAACTTCAGGATCATGATGACTATGTTGTTGTTTTACTAGGGAGATCATTTTAATTATTGAAACCAACACATCATCCAATGTATCAACCATTCTAAAAAATATACAATCCATGGTTAAAGGATAATCCAATATATAGTTATGTTATAGTACACAAACTATGAAAACCATTTCAACAATAATTTAAACATGATCATCCCCACCAATATGCTTTTCAACACACATAGAAAATACTTGACTTCCAAGAATCATAAATACAAAAAAAGAAAATTACATTCTAATTGTAGATTATAAAATAGATTGTATATTTAGACAAATTCATATTAATCTATATAATGAGTTTAAGAGAGGTTGTATGGATCTGTGGTACATATAGATTAAAATAAGAGAGATTTGTAGCATTATACATGGACTGGTAAGTGAGATCTCCAAAAATACCCTTTCCCAACCTTCTCAAAAACCCAAGGGGAATGTTAGTTCCATAACAATAAGATTTTATAATAATGAAAATGATACATATTCTTTAATTTATAAATTGGGATTCACCTCATCTGTAGAGAAACCCCATTTGAGACCAATTGAAGAGAATCCAGAAGAGAAAGAAAAGTATGAGTATAGATTTTATGATATTCCACCAAATCCCACTATATTTACAAATTGATTTATACAAACCAAGAAGATGTATGAAGAGGAAATATAAAAAATAGATATTGGAAAAATTCATGTGTAATGAGATCTACATCCCTCTACTTGAATCAATCAACAAAAATTCTTTGGATTTCCATGTTCTTGAACGGGATATGTATTAATAGAAGATGGATAATGGGAAATGAGAAAAAACCATTGATGAGTTTGTCCCCACTAATCACAAAAAACATGGTGATGAAAATAAACTGAAAATACCCTAGTAAATTCATCATACCATCATCAATAAGATATTTTCAATTTTATAATGATTTATGTGATTTGGAAGATACAATAAATTTAATGCCTATTTTTTCACTTCTTCAAATTTGGTTAAAAAACTAAAAATATTAATGGTTTAATACTAAAATAATGATATGTCATATCCACCTGTAGTCCATGAGGATATCCATTTACAGGATGGACACATCAAATTTCTAGAAGATACATATGTTATTAACAGGGAGGATTATTATGTGTATTCTAATGCTCACATTTCATAGGTAGGATGTTCCAAAAAAATTACAAAAGTGATTGTATATATCTATGATTTTATCATTCAATGGATTTTGAGGATAAATCTGTGGGATTTAATATCATATAATCCATATGTTACTCCCAAATTGACAATTTTTTTTAATCTCCCATTTTGACAAATAAAATAATAACAACTTGATTTATAATTATTATATTCTTATGAATATAATTTTCACTGGGTCTAGAATTATTTATATGATTATTTTGACACAAATTTTTCATGATTAGGCCTATATCGGTTTGAATGTTTATGTGGAATTTTATATTAATTCGAATCATCCTATTTATGAATATGACATGTATGTTGATTATCCAGATGAATTTTATGTGTTGTTCTCAAAATTTGATAATTTCTATTATATTATGGATGTAAAATTTTAAATTATTTTTATGACATTTATTGTACCCATCCATACTTCACCCTCTCATATTAGAACTCAAATAATTTACACTAAATAAAAAATAATCATACTTATTGAGTGGTGTGAGATTACTAGTAATAATTTATAACAATATTCATCCTAAACATGATGAATAATTTTAAATAATTTAAGGAATTAAATGAAATTAATTTGGAAAAATTGGTGGTAATATCTATAATATCCCATCTATTTCCATGTATAATAGTCTATTAGAGGATTGGGATATACTATTTAGAGAACCACAAAGAACATTAAACCCCACACCATTAAAAGTTGTAAATAAATATGAAGAAAAATTATATATATAAGAAATTATTTATCTAATATTTTAATCCCATAGTGTCATACATATCTGGGTTGTGCAAAATTAAAGTGGTTTGATTCTTGTAAATAATGAAAATTTTGAGTTATTTTCTATGAGACTAATCTTATTGTGTTTGTGAATTGATTATAGGAAACTAAATAAATCATATCTTAAAACCATTTCCCCTTAACTTAAGTTACAAATACATGAGGTGATAATGTGTATGTGATATTATGGTTTCCATGATGGGTTCTCTAGGTATTTCCATGTTCTTAATTCATTCGTTGATTTAGAGAAGATGATATAAAAATTCCCATTATGTGAATTTTATGAACCAAATATTCCATTTGGGATTTGAAATGATACAGGTAACTTTTAGAGATGCATTGTGAGTATTTTTTTTTCAGATTTTCAGGTGACTTTCATAGAGGTATTATGAATTCTCTTATTTTCATTAGTTCCTCATTCGATGAATATTGTGTTTTGGTAATGCATTTAATCATTGTATTTAGGAAAATCATATTTTTATCTTTCAGAAATTTCATTTCATAGTAGCCCATGTAATTGTATGATGAATATATTGTAAAAACATTGAATAATGGTTCATAGATATATGGTCGAAATTACTTCATCCTTTCCGTATCATATGTGTTCACGTGAGATGTTATATTTTTTCACATATAGAAATGATTTTACTGATTCTTTATCAAATATTTCTAGGAGATTACCCTACCATTAATGATATTACATTATAAATAACAAAATTTTATTTTTTATTGATTATTTTAGGGTTTCCATTAATGATTTTAATAAAAGTATCATCACAACCATGATTATATAGATTAAAAAATGAGGCCTTCCAATATACCTTATTTATTGTGATTCTAACATCACAGTTGGAGTGTTAGTGTCATATAAGGTGGGTGGATTTCCACTTATGAACTCATATGGCTCAAGGATATTTTAGTGATCCCAAAAAAATACACCACCTGGCATAAATAATTTTATTACTATAATATATGATTTAGATAAATTATTTTCTTATTTTCTAGTGTCTAATGTTGTCATTTTTTGCAACCATTTAGTAATGAGGAACCTCTTGATGATTACAAATGAATGGTGTATGCTAATAATTATCCTAGAACATCTGTCCTACAGATGGTAGAACCATCCCCAAAACAATTTGAAGGCCACTTTAGATCCCCAAAGGCTTGAAACTAGTGCTTAAGAATGTCAATAAGACAATTGGGAATGGTTTCATCTAATTATCTAAGTCATAAAAATAGAACAAATATATTGAAAAAATAGAAGGACACATACATATATAAGAAATCCATGAAAAATAAAATTTTCTAATGTATGAAATTAGTAAATAATGTTAATTTTCAATTAATTAACTCCCCTAAGAATCCATCCCCTATAAAATAAACGGAATATACTCCAGTTCCCTCATTACCTCTAATTGATATAGCTACCCTCCATCCATAGAGAGCTATAAAATCATACTTAACTAAAGCTATTAAATATTACCCATAATAAAACAGACATGCCTCAATCAATCAATGATCTCAAGAGCATCCTATAATGGAATCAGGATCCTTCAACTAAACCAATTTAGGAATGAGCATAAATTTACTCAATAAGAAACAACATCTCTACAAATCAATGGAAAACCCATGGTAAATATTTATATTAAAATATAGTTTGATCATAAAGTATAAATTAAATTTTTACATGATTTTTAAAATGAACACACATTCATGTTTTTACAAAAACATCACATTTTATTAATTAAAATCAATGATGGGTAAATAATTTAAATTAAACTTTAAAACTCATAAAAACAAACCACTTTATCATTTCCCCCTTTCCAAGTATCTCTTGAAAAATCCTTTTTCATAAACGTTTTCACTGAAAACCATTTCTTAAAACTAATTTTATGAAAGTAAAAAAATCTTTTATAAACCACATACTCCAAAATTATTTAATCAAACACACACTCGAGGAGGTACACAAACAATACATATGAACCATGTTATTAAAGAAATAAAAAACATGAAATAAAAACAAATAATGGTTTCAATAAAATAATTTAAGATTTCACACAAAATGAGATCAATAAAAATAATTCCCTAAAACATCCTAAGAATAATTTGAATCATTCCTTATATCTAGTATAAAAATGTATTAATTTGATATAATTAACCTAGAACAAAAGTATTGGATTTTTTAACATCCCCAAAATTTCCAAAAAAATAACTAGAAATAAATATACTTGTAATTCCTTCATCCTTGATTTCATAGAATATAAAACAACTAAAATGTAATCATCGCCAATTTTAAATAATATTTATATAAAAAATTCATTCTCCACCTTCGAGTACAACCATCATGAAGGATCCATAAAATTACCTATTGTAAGCCCACTGTTTATACAAGGATTTATCATCACATTGTCCATATACTATATCTATATGATCAGCATTAAAATTATTGAGGATGTATGAAATCCATCCATACATTCATCAAGTATAAAGAATTTGAAAATAACACATTCCTCATCACCCACAACCACAAAAATAGTAGCCCTAAACTCAAATTTGAGCACAAGAATAACAAAATGTCAGTAAAAAAAGAATCCTCAATGAGGATAAAAGATATAATAGGAAATGAAAATCGGATTGTGATTAATGAGGGTATATACAATTTATGTAACCTAATAAAGAACCAAAAATTATATTAAAACAAATTCCTCAAGATGAAAAGAACATAATAAGTTGTTAAATTCATTTAAAATCTTACTTCAAATACCACTTTTAAAGAAATCATTCAAAACATATTAGAAAAACTAATCTCTAAACAAAATTTTAAAGATTATTTCCAAAACCCATTAAATCCACATTTCAAGAAATATTTTAAATCCCAATTATCAAATAAAACAACAAAATACTATTTGGATATCTCACTCTTTTAAAAATTTAGTTTTTAAATAAATAATCCTCTTTAAAATAAAACAAATGGTTTCCAAAACACTTTTTATAATAATAGTCATTACCATTTTAATGTATATTTGAAAACACCACAAGGGCCGCATTTTCAAAAACAATTGAACACAGATTCAACTTGATAAACATCATAAAACAAAACATTAATATAAATAACACATTTTTTGTAAAATGTAATTGACATCAAAATATTTTTAAATTATTTAAATACATTTATCAATGAAAAAAATTAAATTAATCCAACACATTTCATGTGACTGTAGTCTATGAAAAGTCTTTAAACTATTTCTAAACCCAAAAAATATATATAGAGGGAACTCCATATACATGAAATCTAAAATAATATGTTGAAAAAATGC
Organism: Viscum album; assembly: GCA_963277665.1. NCBI lineage: Eukaryota > Viridiplantae > Streptophyta > Magnoliopsida > Santalales > Viscaceae > Viscum > Viscum album. Next base: position 89,290,008 of record OY728132.1, read on the forward strand.
AAATAATTTGAAATGTGATATAATAAAATTTTTATAAGAAATTGGAATTTGTCCTAAGTCCATTATAAGAGAAAAGACAATTCAAATTCTAAAAAAAAACAAATATGATTATACATTATAATTTAAAATTTATAAAATGGTATTTAGAAATAATGGAAAATTATAACATGAAATATAATAGAGTTAAAAATTAAACCCTACTAAAAATTAATGGCGTGAGAGCTGGAATATTCTAATGATCTTCACCACAAATACAAGATTACAAAAATAATAAGGAGACCTACATGAGACCTAATAATAAAAATAACCTCAACAATTAAACAACTCATACCCCTAGGGTTTGACCAATATGATCACTGAAATAGGGGAAGGGACAATAATGTGGAAAACTAGATGAAAGAAGGAAATATAGTATATGAATCCCTTTTAAGGAAGATCCCATGTGAAAACAAGAAGAATGAATGTCAAATGGGATGGAGAGGGTGAGGGAGGATATATTTGATTCCCTTCTGAGGATTCTGATTCATGTTGTGATTGAGGGATAAAGATGATGTAGAAACCATTAATGAGGCCCATCCAGGCTTTTGTTGTTGTCTGATGTGCATGTGAGACGTGAAACAAGGGGTGTTTGGGTGTGTGTGGGGGCAGGGTCTCTTATAGGGGTTCATGCATATCATCTTTAAAGAGGGGTAGAGAGAGGGAGAGGGATAAAATTTTATAACAAACTATTAAAGTAAAATATAGAAAATTTATATTTTAAAACATGAAGGATCCCAAATTGTCCACCCTCACTATTTTCTACAACATACGAAACCCATTTTTTTCAATTGGACTACAAAAATAACTGCACACAATTTCTCCTAGGACTGGGTGTAGTCCATCATCCCTTATGTGGACTGTGTTAAATGGCACTGTCAGGACGATATAAACCCCTTGAATATTTTCCACTAGATTACTCCAAACCATGTCAAACCAATTCAAATTATAGAAATTAATTAAATTTATCAAACAATTTCCTAGTAATGAATAAATTAAATAGATCAGAATTAATTAAATTAATTAAATAGATTATTACACAAAGACATTGAGAGTGTCATAAATCTCTACCACCCTACCAATTTTTGCAATAGAATGTCCTAAGTCATAGAAAATGTTAAAAAATAAAATGGATGACTAATCACTACTTCTGAAGAAGTGTATAGGGTCAAAGACAACCCAAAAGATCCTATGATCACAAAATAGTAAACACAATTTATCTTCAATGATCCACAAAAGCACTTGAAAAATGATATAAAACATAAAAAACATCATACATGTGCACCCTACAAGAATATCTAAATGAAGGGTGATCGTCTGAGTGGGGGGCCATCTACCTCTAATAGAATTGATCTTAATTGTGAAGCATCAAATGACCAATCCCACAATGGTAATAACACCAACGTGACCCTGATTCCTTTATACAATAAGATAAAAAATGATTCCACTAACATTGGGCATACCTGAAAATCTTGTCACCAAAAGGGATTAACAGTACAGGATATTCACAATGTACCCAAAAACAAAGGAAGAACCATAGTCCAATGAAGATTTATGAAAAAGGAATCGCAACCAATGTATCCAAATGTCACATGACCGGGTTACCGAAACCATCACATCTCTAAGACACCCAAAAGAATAAGGGATTAAATACATCCTTCCAATAATGAAACAGAATGGTCCCAAACCTTAGATCACAAACTGATATAAAATAGGATGAACCAGGACCTCACACTCAGGTTACCCTTTTATTGTGAAACCAACTCTATCTAACAGGACACTATGTAATGCATAATCTCAATTTGTTCTACACTGGTACTAACCACTCATGTCACTCATCCAATGTCATCCCAGATTCAAAAAATTAATTTAAACTTGTTTGAGGCCCAATTTATAAGGCCAAAATATCTAGAAAATATCACACCAAACACAATGAACAAGAGTATTGAAAAAAACAATGCAAAAAAAATACTCAAACCATACACATAGAAAATACACCAATCCCTAATCGAAAACAACTCACAAAAGGAAACCCAATTAAAATATAACCTCTAGGATATATGGGTCTAGGATTAGTGAGAATAAAACCTAAAAAATCACCCAACATACCATGATTAAACCCACTCTAAAAAGATCAATTAGATTGCTCTTTATCGATTCACACAACTGATTATCCATGTCTCACATAGTATAGTCTCCCAAAAAAAGCTGATTAACTAATTCTCACAAAAAATTAAACAAAAATTTCAACTGTAATTAGAGTCCATGAAAGAGACAAATGGATAAGGGAATAACAACCAATAAAATAGAACACTAAATATATACTATGAAATTTCTAAGAGGAATACCTGTATTAAATGAAACATAGAACAAACTCTATCTTGTTTCTAAAAGCACATAAATTGGTCCAAACACAAATAAATGGATCGGATAAAAAACTTTTAAAATAAGGAAACTCACATAAATAAATGAAAATTTTAAAATAAGAACTACATTCTTAATGGAAGAATACCCATTTCTCAAAAAAACGATTTTTATAGCAACTAACTCCCTTTGGAAATTCCAAAACAACATCACAAGGTTTTGAAGTCCTCTTATTAATTTGTAAATCAATGAAACCACCAATGTTTCTCAAAAATCATTCTTTCAAACATTCAAATAATATTTATCACTTATTTATCAAAAAATAAATCAACTGATTATAAAAATTACCCTATATTGTCCAATTTTATTTACAACTAAACATAAAATGGGTTTTAAAACATAATCGTTTTATGAAAAAAAAAGTTAAAAATTTCAGATAATAATTGGTAAAGTTTTATGGAAATTCAATTTATTTTGATAAAAAAGCTTGAGGTCTTAACACAGAAACCAAAATGCTTTTGTAAAATTAAAACCCATATTGTAAATTATCATAAATGATTCCTTTAAAATTAAATTCATTTTCAATTAAATAATCCCTTAATATAAAAAAATTAATTGGATAAAAATTAGACCTAAATGGAGGCACAACTCAAATAAAAACAAAAAATAGATCCACATAATAAAAATATCACATGACACACCTTGACTCAACACTCATCATTATGGATCACAAAAGTTTGGGGTAAATAATAGTCCAAATATTATTTTGATCTATTCTTAACTTGAACACTAGTTTTGATTGTTCATGTTCTATCATACAGTATTCCCTAAAATGTTTTAAATATTGGGAATTTTGTCACTATGTTGGTTTATTAGGACATTTAAACCAACCTCATTACACCAATCAACATTCTATTTTTATTCTAAAATCATATACGAACCCCTAGTGAATATAAATATGTCAATAAGTATGAACATAATATCAATGTAAACCATTATAAAATTAAAAATTCATAATTTAAATAACACTTCCCATATAAACTCAGTTGTCGTTACAAAGGGTGGTGATGAAACACCCACTCATGAAGGACCACCTAAGTATAGAATTTTTTTTAACAACATGTTAAAAAGACACTCCAAATAAAATATGATACTAGAAAAAATATATTTTCTTATATTATGAAAGGTATCTTCTTACTAAGGTACCATTTGTAACAAACATACGCATGATATCTATATGATGTATTCCAAACTTAGACTACCACTATCCTGAATTACATTCTAGATCCCCACAGTCTTGAAACTAGTGCATAAGAATCTCATTAAATCTATTGGGAACAATTTTACCTGATATTAACAGACACAGAAATAGTAAAAAACTAAAATAAAACTGGTTTTACCAATTCGTATATCCAACATCCATTCCAAATTAGTTATGCTGAAATAAATAATGAAATAAGTAAAAGTAACCATGAAATCCCCCACTCACACCCATTATCCTTCCCTTACAAATAAAACTAATTCCATATCCAGTTACATCCTAGCCTTACCATGATATAGCTATCAGGAATGCATAGAAATACAAAAATTTCCTAATTTGCGGAGGAGAATAATGAAAACACAAAATAAATTATAAATAACTCAAGTAGTGAACACTCTCAAGAGAATCCCAAATTAGAACTAGGAACCTAAAACCTATATAATATATGTATGAGCATGTAATCACTCATACGGCTACTACGACCCACTAAATCTATGGAAAACACATAGTAAAATAGTTTTTAAAATACTAGTTTTAACTTAAGTTGTAACGCCCCGACCCCAGTTACCCAGAGTCGGTGCATTATTACTTAACATTGGCATGATCACAAGAAAGATCAAATCTCGAAAGACCGATTGGTTTAGTATCCTTGGAAACACTAGATATATTCATAAGTTTTACATTACATCATAAAATGAAAAACTACTACAACAACATAATGTTTCCACAATCCACACTATTAACCCCTCATAAAATCCCTGCAGGTCATTCATAACTTACTTCTTCACATCCTGGGAAAAATAAAACCTAGAAAAGGGGTGAGCTCAAATGCCCAGTAAGGATAACAATATAGCGGAAACTTTCATAAATAAGAATAAACATTTAAGGCAATGTATAACTAAAACAAAAGCCTTTTAAATATGAACTTTCAACATGGTATGGCATAAATAAAATGAAATAATTCCATTTACTTATTCACATGGATATTCTACTAATCGAATAATCACATGCAAAAATCAATAACCACTTTCATAATGTTGGAATGCATAATGCCAGACTATCATAACCACATAGTCAAGGCCTCGTGCCAAGACTACAAATAAGATTTTGTCAAGGCCTTGTGCCAAGACACTAGTTTGTCTCATGAGACCTACCGATGCATCGAGGAGCTATAGCGGGCTCCACCCGTCACATATTAAGTCCAATGCATTCCCATATGAAAAGGTTTAAACATAACATAAACATTCATATTAAAACTAGCATATGAAATGTCAATACTTTCACCATAAACTATGAATGGTATAAAAATAGCACATCCACAGTCAAACATATCACAAAACCTTCAATACAATATAGAAGTTTTGTATCATAATAAATCAACTTCAAATAATCTTAAAATTCATCAAAGGATGTTGACATAGATGAAATCAAAATTCTTTTTAAAGAAATATCTCCTTTTATTTTGAAATAATTTAAGATCCATATAAAATAAAACATTTTCTTTGAAAATATTCTTATAAGCTTGTAAGGGAAGCTTTGAAGATTTTATAACGGCGGAAAATAGCCGCACCCGCCGTATAAGTTAAAAAAACATTCTTACCTTAATTCTGTCGAAAAGGTTAAAAAGGACCTTGTTTTGAAAACGACCGAAAGATGCCTTTATAAACCACTTATAAAAGTCAAAAAGGGTATAAATGACTTTAACTCATATTCTAGTAAATAGTAAAAATGTTTTGAAATGCATTTTTAAGAAACATGGATGTGGATGATAAAGAGATCCCAGTAGATTATTACGTATAAACAACCTTGGATAATGAAGAGGTTGTAAAGTAAAACCTTACCTTGTACTTTTCCTTGGTTGGCGTTGGTTAACCTCCTGTATAATGGTGAAATAGTTGTTATTAAATTATACAAGAATCATATATAATAATATGATATCATATATGATCTTTTAACATTGATTTGTTAATAATATCATAGAATTATCGTCGTTTCGGGAGTTAACTTACTCATTTTCTTTTATATGTTTTGTTACATAAGCCATGGTTGTTGTATCTTATTCATATCCAGAATGATATATAGTCCTTAAACATCATTTTTAAGTCATCAAATGATAATTATACTTGAATGGATACGATGGAGAATGAATCTCATCGCGTTCGTGGAGACGGTAGTCCGTACGTACGCACGAGCGACAATATCATTCTTTTGATATTAAAATAATATATAAATGGATGGTATATCATATATACAGAATCATTAACATGAGTTACACATCATTATTATACCCATCCAAATAATATTATATTGAATAACAATTACACCACGACGTGGAGACGGTAGTCCGTACGTACGCACGTATGGTGACATGTTATTCAAAGGGTGGATAGAATACTGAATATGGTTGTACCATATTTATAATAACATCACAGTATATGTGAGATACTGGAGTTATTATTTTAGAATGGTAAGAACAAAGGAATAAGAAGTGGAAGAAGAAATGAACTTGGAGAAGGGTGGTGAAATCATTACCTCTTCTTCGGGTTCTTCCTTTTGATTTGATCAGAAGGGCTCCTTAGGTTGGCTTTCTGATCAAACTAAGGCCTCTAGGTTGTAGTGAGGGATGTTGGGAGAGTATTTGGGCAGATTTTGGCCGAACCAAAAGGCTTTGACGGTGTGAAGAAATGAGAAGGAGGAGTGCCCTTTTATAAGAGGGGTGAGGGGCACCTTTGGAAAAGCTAGAAATATTAATTTATAATAAATTCATATTCGGTTTAAAATGGATCCAAAGTTGACTATTCAAAGCTTAAGGTGGGGATGGGTCGAAAACAACTCAACCAATAGAATTTAGACAGGTTTTTGTACTTATATTGACCTTATCTTTAAGTATTAACTCTAAGTTAATTAGTTTCACTTTTACAATGTCTCTTTGTATTTTTATATAATATGGTTAATAAACTTACTATATACATACAAGCGACCCCCAAGTGGTACATTAATGATGGTCCTATCATGATATAAGTCTCTTGGCCGAACCTTAGATTTTTAGCAATTTAATATCAATTAAGAATATAATATTTGTTTTAAGAACTCTTTTATGTCAATTTTGACACTATTCAATAGTTGATTTTTGTGAAACTCATAAAAGATTTATTACTTAGAACAAAGTCAATTACATAAATACTAATATATCATATTATCCTAGAAAATTAGTTTAATTCATTAAAAGTTTCATATTATATTTATTTGGGTATTTATAATATCAATTATTTTAATTTTTCACTATTATAGTAATTACTGCATCATCATTGTGTCATAAATAAAATAAATTATTTAATGTCTAAAAATTATAAATAAAATATCATTATGTAGGAAATCTTTTTATCTTTCTATGTAATATTTATAATCTAAAATCCAACATATATAACCCTATGTAACAATTGTTTTTCTAAAGGATATATGCTTGTGTCATTTTTGTATTCATTTTAACTTAATTAAAATAAAGTATCATTATCACTTACAAGTGGATCCATGGGGTCCCAAAATAGACCCAAAGATTCCAATGGTCGACCATGTATCAACCAATAGGGTTAAGACACGTTTTAGGGTAATTTAGTATTATTATAATATTCTTTTTTTAACCCTTATTTACCGGATTTACCCTTAACCATGGTAAATAAAATATTTACCGCAGTAATTATTCAAAATGTCTAAAAATAAAAGTTACCTATTTACACAATTTGAACATCCTGATTCCAAATATGGAATCCATTTTCCTAAATTCAAAACACAGAAGTGACAGAAATTAATTTAAAATTAATTCCCGCTGTCAAAACAAAAAGCGTGTTTTTAAGAGATAATAACTATCAAAAGATTGACACTCGTTTATGTTCGGTTTAATTGTAAAATTATGTCCAATGACCAACATTATATTAAATGGTAAAAATATATTCTAAATATACTTTAAAACCACTCAAATTCATAATTTATCACTATTAATTATTTTGATTAAAAAAGTTGTTTTTAATTAAAATTTAGTAATTTTCACTATTCATCAAAATATGAAAGTTATCCGAAATGTACCAAAATTTCACCTTAGGCTAAATTAGATATTCCGAATCCAAAAATGAAGCCCATTTTGAAATATAAAATATATATAATTTCAAAAATTAGTTATTACTATTCATAACGGCTAGTTTAATTGGTTGTTAGAACTCGGTGTTGCGTACAACACACGCTATCACATTATTCAAAGAGAAGCGTACCGTAGAAGCTTGGGATGTTTCATTTTAAATTTTTGATGTCCCCATTTAGTCAAAAAGTTTAAAATATAGTATTTAAAAAGGGTTCACTATTAAAGTTGATAAAAGTGCAATACTAAAAATGAATTTGTTCTTGCATTATATCTAAGAAACTCATAATATGGATTCTAAAATTATAAGGATTATATAAACATTAAAATTTATCTAATACTATTCATAACCTCTTTTGAACGGCTTGTTTGGTAAGTCATGGTGTGCTTGAACTTGGTGTTGCATGTAGTGAATGTTATTGAATTATTTTGAAGAACTAACACACTATGAAATCTTGGGGTGTTAAATTCTCCCCTCCTTCAATAAATTGCGTCCTCGCAATTTGAAATTGTTCTTCGAAAATAAAAGGTTGAAAATAGATAATATATTTGTGGGAAACCCCACATCGGAAATTGGGTTACTAAAATTTAGTCTTAATATGAGGAAAAGAGAAATGAAAGGGTCACCACCAAATTATGATCTCGATTAGGAGAACATTGGTGGCAATTTGAGACATATAATTGGAGGAAAAACGTAAATATTTATAGGTAGTGATTGAGGTCATAAATCACAAACAAGTATAAAATTGAGGTCCTTAAATTCATCAATCTATGATGATTTGAAATACCATCGGTTCAACAAAACATAGGGTATTAGGATAACACATTTTTGACGTTTCAAAATATCTTAGTTGAAATCCCACATCGAAAAATGAATTAATGAGGCCTCTATTTAAAATAAAGAGTCGAAAGTATGAAGATTACCGAAAATAACACATACTAGGGTTCCATGTAGTAAAATATGGATATGGAAGAAAAATCTAACCATCAATTACCTGATGGAAAGTGGTAGAGAACATGGCTATGAAAAGGCCAACAATCCCAAAGCCATAAATTAGTGATGATTTAAGGTACCATTTAGGAAAACATTTTTGTTCTAATTTGCTTTTCTTAATATTGAGGAATTTTTTATGAGATTGGATAAGATCATATAGAGATATACTTACTTTATAATTAGAGTTTTATCCATTAATAAATTTCTACCACATACTCATCTTTCACTCTAAAAGATAATAGAATGTAAAAAAAATTCTATTTACACTATTCGTATAGGGTTCCAAAATAAACGAATTTATAATTCATCTAAAATATCTTTTAATAAAAACTACATTATTTAATCCAGGACATCTCGTGGGCCAGTGGTAGGTGATACACCCTTGTCGCCCTTCGGTTGCGGGTTCAAGTCTCGCAGCCTTGCCGGACGCGACGGGTTGTCGCCCGACCTCCGGGTTGTCCTTTTATGGAAATCCAAAATAATCCAAACTAGAACTATCCAAAACACTTCTATCCAAACTCACAGTCCAACATTTATAAGGAAGGTAAACATAATATAGATCCTTTTTAACCCGTAATAGCATATGAATACCTTCATCATGTATTTACCATATTCCTTATTGATTACATTCATGTTCCCTTATTCCATATAGAATGCTGGATATACTTCATTAATCCAAAAATGTTTTAAACCCCAACAATGATGGAATATACAAATCATTAATCAGCTTCAAGGTAGTCAATAATATCCAATATAATTTATCCAAGTCAATCATGTATTATTCTAAAATCACCACCTCGGTATCTGAACCATATTATGGTTTATCTTTCTCTCAACCATATATTTTCCAAACATTTAACCTGCTACTGAGTCACTTTTCTTTGTTCCACACCATCTCAAGTCTTTAATGAAATAGTACTGTAGTACAATCCTTATATACTCCATAATTATTATAACAAGTACATTGTTGATACAACACTCAATTGATATAATCAACATAATAACTCTAATCATTCCTCTTAATCTATGGTAGTATCATAACTTGATTATTATCCAATAGCATTATTTGCGGCATAGTCTGATGACTGGGACATAGGTTCGCGTAGTGTCCAAACTCCTTGCAAATGAATCATTGTACATTTGAGACCATTTTCTTACCCTTGCATTCATGTACTTTGTGCCCTTTTCCTCCACACTTATAACAAACTCCCATTCCTTTCAGGCAAGTTCCAGGGTGTTTCTTTCCACAGTTACCAAATATGGGAAAATTATTCTTTTCCCTCTTCCCTTTATCCATCTTTCTCTCTTCTATCCTTTTCTTCTCTTGCTTCCCTTCAAAGCCATAGGACTCAGTAAACTCTTTACTTATCTTATCAACACATGATATTATTTCTTCATATGATGATAATACATGGGAGACTATTTCTCTTATAAATTCTATCTTAAGACCATGAAAGATATGATCCTTCCTTCTCTTTGGATCATGTGCATTTCTGGAGTTCTCATTCCTTCTATTGGGCGCCATTTCTAAACAATGGCATAAACTAGATCAGTTTATGAATCAAAATACATAATCCCATACTTATAAAACACTTAACATAAATTGAACTATTTATGGATATAATCCATAATCATAAAAATGTTTTCTTTGAGGAAGTATATACTCATAATCCCTTCAAAATGATATGTAAAGAAAATGAGAGTTATCCTAAGCATATCCCCCGGGAGTGTCGTAACCAAGAGTGCAGCAAGGCCCGTTGTCGTGCACCAGTTCCCGTTCGAGTCTAGCTCAAAGCGGTGTTTTCGGGTTTTACCTCTAGGTACATCTGTGCCAGAGCCACCTCTACCTGCTCGTATCCAGACAGGGATGTATTGCTCGGAAAACTCACAAAATCTCTACAATACCAAAATTCTAGGAAGTTCTTCTATACTAATCCTCAAAGTTCATCTTAGGTCTACGTTCTCTAATCAGAGTTTATCTAAATCTAGTTTCCAAGGTTTGTACTAAACCTCCTCTGATACCAACTGAAACGCCCCGACCCCAGTTACCCAGATTCGGTGCATTATTACATAACATTGGCATGATCATAAGAAAGATCAAATCTCGAAAGACCGATTGGTTTAGTAGCCTTGGAAACACTAGATATATTCATAAGTTTTACATTACATCATAAAATGAAAAACTACTACAACAACATAATGTTTCCACAATCCACACTATTAACCCCTCATAAAATTCCTGCAGGTCATTCATAACTTACTTCTTCACATCCTGGGAAAAATAAAACATAGAAAAGGGGTGAGCTCAAATGTCCAGTAAGGATAACAATATAGCAGAAACTTTCATAAATAAGAATAAACATTTAAGGCAATGTATAACTAAAACAAAAGCCTTTTAAATATGAACTTTCAACATGGTATGGCATAAATAAAATGAAATAATGCCATTTACTTATTCACATGGATATTCTACTAATCGAATAATCACATGCAAAAATCAATAACCACTTTCATAATGTTGGAATGCATAATGCCAGACTATCATAACCACATAGTCAAGGCCTCGTGCCAAGACTACAAATAAGATTTTGTCAAGGCCTTGTGCCAAGACACTAGTTTGTCTCATGAGACCTACCGATGCATCGAGGAGCTATAGCGGGCTCCACCCGTCACATATTAAGTCCAATGCATTCCCATATGAAAAGGTTTAAACATAACATAAACATTCATATTAAAACTAGCATATGAAATGTCAATACTTTCACCATAAACTATGAATGGTATAAAAATAGCACATCCACAGTCAAACATATCACAAAACCATCAATACAATATAGAAGTTTTGTATCATAATAAATCAACTTCAAATAATCTTAAAATCCATCAAAGGATGTTGACATAGATGAAATCAAAATTCTTTTTAAAGAAATATCTCCTTTTATTTTGAAATAATTTAAGATCCATATAAAATAAAACATTTTCTTTGAAAATATTCTTATAAGCTTGTAAGGGAAGCTTTGAAGATTTTATAACGGCGGAAAATAGCCGCACCCGCCATATAAGTTAAAAAAACATTCTTACCTTAATTCTGTCGAAAAGGTTAAAAAGGACCTTGTTTTGAAAACGACCGAAAGATTCCTTTATAAACCACTTATAAAAGTCAAAAAGGGTATAAATGACTTTAACTCATATTCTAGTAAATAGTAAAAATGTTTTGAAATGCATTTTTAAGAAACATGGATGTGGATGATAAAGAGATCCCAGTAGATTATTACGTATAAACAACCTTGGATAATGAAGAGGTTGTAAAGTAAACCCTTACCTTGTACTTTTCCTTGGTTGGGGTAGGTTAACCTACTGTATAATGGTGAAATAGTTGTTATTAAATTATACAAGAATCATATATAATAATATGATATCATATATGATCTTTTGACATTGATTTGTTAATAATATCTTAGAATTATCGTTGTTTCGGGAGTTAACTTACTCATTTTATTTTATATGTTTTGTTACATAAGCCATGGTTGTTGTATCTTATTCATATCCAGAATGATATATAGTCCTTAAACATCATTTTTAAATCATCAAATGATAATTATACTTGAATGGATACGATAGAGAATGAATCTCATCGCGTTCGTGGAGACGGTAGTCCGTACGTACGCACGAGCGACAATATCATTCTTTTGATATTAAAATAATATATAAATGGATGGTATATCATATATACAGAATCATTAACATGTTATATTTATTATTTACATGAGTTACACATCATTATTATACCCATCCAAATAATATTATATTGAATAACAATTACACCACGACGTGGAGACGGTAGTCCGTACGTACGCACGTATGGTGACATGTTATTCAAAGGGTGGATAGAATACTGAATATGGTTGTACCATATTTATAATAACATCACAGTATATGTGAGATACTGGAGTTATTATTTTAGAATGGTAAGAACAAAGGAAGAAGAAGTGGAAGAAGAAATGAACTTGGAGAAGGGTGGTGAAATCATTACCTCTTCTTCGGGTTCTTCCTTTTGATTTGATCAAAAGGGATCCTTAGGTTGGCTTTCTGATCAAACTAAGGCCTCTAGGTTGTAGTGAGGGATGTTGGGAGAGTATTTGGGCAGAGTTTGGCCGAACCAAAAGGCTTTGAAGGTGTGATGAAATGAGAAGGAGGAGTGCCCTTTTATAAGAGGGGTGAGGGGCACCTTTGGAAAAGCTAGAAATATTAATTTATAATAAATTCATATTCGGTTTAAAATGGATCCAAAGTTGAATATTCAAAGGTTAAGGTGGGGATGGGTCGAAAACAACTCAACCAATAGAATTTATACAGGTTTTTGTACTTATATTGACCTTATCTTTAAGTATTAACTCTAAGTTAATTAGTTTCACTTTTACAATGTCTCTTTGTATTTTTATATAACATGGTTAATAAACTTACTATATACATCCAAGCGACCCCCAAGTGGTACATTAATGATGGACCTATCATGATATAAGTCTCTTGGCCGATCCTTAGATTTTTAAGAATTTAATATCAATTAATAATATAATATTTGTTTTAAGAACTCTTTTATGTCAATTTTGACACTATTCAATAGTTGATTTTTGTGAAACTCATAAAAGATTTATTACTTAGAACAAAGTCAATTAAATAAATCCTAATATATCATATTATCCTAGAAAATTAGTTTAATTCATTAAAAGTTTCATATTATATTTATTTGGGTATTTATAATATCAATTATTTTAATTTTTCACTATTATAGTAATTACTGCATCATCAGTGTGTCATAAATAAAATAAATTATTTAATGTCTAAAAATTATAAATAAAACATCATTATGTAGGAAATCTTTTTATCTTTCTAATTAATATTTATAATCTAAAATCCAACATATATAACCCTATGTAACAATTGTTTTTCTAAAAGATATATGCTTGTGTCATTTTTGTATTCATTTTAACTTAATTAAAATAAAGTGTCATTATCACTTACAAGTGGATCCATGGGGTCCCAAAATAGACCCAAAGATTCTCATGGTCGACCATGTATCAACCAATAGGGTTAATACACGTTTTAGGGTAATTTAGTATTATTATAATATTATTTTTTAACCCTTATTTACCGGATTTACCCTTAACCATGGTAAATAAAATATTTACCGCAGTAATTATTCAAAATGTCTAAAAATAAAAGTTACCTATTTACACAATTTGAACATCCTGATTCCAAATATGGAATCCATTTTCCTAAATTCAAAACACAGAAGTGGCAGAAATTAATTTAAAATTAATTCCCGCTGTCAAAACAAAAAGCGTGTTTTTAAGAGATAATAACTATCAAAAGATTGACACTCGTTTATGTTCGGTTTAATTGTAAAATTATGTCCAATGACCAACATTATATTAAATGGTAAAAATATATTCTAAATATACTTTAAAACCACTCAAATTCATAATTTATCACTATTAATTATTTTGATTAAAAAAGTTGTTTTTAATTAAAATTTAGTAATTTTCACTATTCATCAAAATATGAAAGTTATCCGAAATGTACCAAAATTTCACCTTAGGCTAAATTAGATATTCCGAATCCAAAAATGAAGCCCATTTTGAAATATAAAATATATATAATTTCAAAAAGTAGTTATTACTATTCATAACGGCTAGTTTAATTGGTTGTTAGAACTCGGTGTTGCGTACAACACACGCTATCACATTATTCAAAGAGAAGCGTACCGTAGAAGCTTGGGATGTTTCATTTTAAATTTTTGATGTCCCCATTTAGTCAAAAAGTTTAAAATATAGTATTTAAAAAGGGTTCACTATTAAAGTTGATAAAAGTGCAATACTGAAAATGAATTTGTTCTTGCATTATATCTAAGAAACTCATAATATGGATTCTAAAATTATAAGCATTATATAAACATTAAAATTTATCTAATAATATTCATAACCTCTTTTTAACGGCTTGTTTGGTAATTCATGGTGTGCTTGAACTTGGTGTTGCATGTAGTGAAAGTTATTGAATTATTTTGAAGAACTAACACACTATGAAATCTTGGGGTGTTACATAAGTTATTAATTATTTTTTAATATAATTCTTAAAATAAGTTCATGTGCCCATTTCTACACAATAGTGCCATTTTATACTGTAAAAACCAAGTTGTTTAATCATTTGAAATAAAAATAATAAACCATGAAAAAAAACAAACCAATATTTTCTCATTTTCTAAGAATCCAATGAAGAATTGTTTTGCCTAAATCTATTCTTGTTAAACCATTTCCTAAAAACTAATTTATGAAAATCCAAACCATTTTCCTTTATAAACAACACTTTCAAACCAAGTAAAAACAAACAATTTGAAACTAACACAAAACACGCTAAATGTATTATAAAAAAATACTCATAGGAAACAAGTCATAGAGGTAATATAATCCAAGAATTAAAACCAAAACGCGGTTCTAATTAAATCATTCGAGCTAGGGTATAATATAAGATCATGAAATAAAATTACATTAAAAATCAATGAAGGAAATCAATGTATTGGGAGTCATCCATATGCTTCATTAATAAAAGACTTGAACAAGTGATAAGGAACATAGGAATGCACTATGAAACCTATCCATTCCCCAAATGTCCCATAAATGTATTAGCAAAGAAATTTACACAGAATTATTTTATACATAATATCATAGAATATAATGTCCCTAGGACACCTTCATCAACATGATCAAATATGAAAACCATCATAATGATCTCAAATACTTTAATTGTAATAATAATTATATTGGAAAATCTCTTTATTTAACCATCTATCTCCACTTGAGGATTACCTCACAGAGGACATCTACAATATCCATTTCACTCCCATTACCTGTTAAGTGGAGGTGATTAATTATTAAATAAATGCGTCAAACATAAATAATTTGTAAACAATCATGCCTCACCTCCCACACCCTCATAAGCAGCAGTTTAAAACTCACGTTAAAGAATAATAATCTAAAAATACATGTAAAAGATGCATCCCAAATTTGTTTATAAACATTAAAAGGCATATAAAATCAAATTATGATCAAAGAGGGTCTCAAAAATTTAAGAAAGTACATAAATATCCAAACAAACAATTAAAACTCACTACTCAGGTTGCAATTTCACATACCCAATTCTTAAATTAATTTCAATTATAATTTCCAATACAACTTAAAAACCAATATTCCAAAACACTCTTGAAATATTAAGATACAAACCACTTTTTAATGTCTAATTTTAAACCCCACATGAAATCCAAATTTCAGGAATCCTATTAACATCAAAATATCAGACCATAATTTGAAACCCGAATCGGAAATCCAAATCTATCCACAACATTAACTTTTTAAATAAATAATCTCATTTCATTAAAATGAATAAGTGATTAAAACCATATTAAAAAAATCATAATTGTTATCTCGAATGTTATTTAATTTCCCCAAAGACCCATACTCTCGAAATCATTTCAATATAGAGAAAACTATCAGCTTTTTATAAAACAAGCCTTTAAAACAAATCACACACTATTCAAAAATGAAATTTATTTCAACATATTTTTACGATAATTAAAATACATTATGAAATCCAAAATGGAATTTAATCCTAAAGTAATCATATAACTGATGACCATTAAAAGTATTTAAAAATATTAGAAACAAATTAAACACCTTCTGGGTTTTCTGGTTACACATATTTCTATAAGTGAATTTTTAAAACACCAAAATAATTTTATAAGGTCCACTATGGAAATATTAAAAGAACATGGAATGAATACTTAGAATATTATAATGAAAAATTCCATTTAAATATCAAAACTAGCCTATTATGGGAATAAAATAAAATTTAATATTAAAAAAAACATTTAAACACTCAAGGAATTGATAAAAATATTTATAATACACATATAAAAAATCCTTTTACTAACTATATTAGATTAATTTAGAATGGTCTGAAATTAGTGGATTTCAATAATAGAAACCAAAATAAGTATAAAGGTAACCATAAGACCCATAGAATCATGAATAGTACAAATCATCCAACATACCATTAGTGTTCATCCAAATCACACACCATAAGATGGGAAGGTAAAATCATGGGTAAAATAATAGAAAAGTAGAAAAAATAATATATGAATGTTTTATTAAGGAATATGACACTTTAAAACCAGAGGAACACTATCCAAATATAGTGGATACGAGGGGAGTTGTCATATGTTATTCCCTAGATAGATTGTATGTCTACGTCACTATATATAGGGAGTGTAGGTTGGGGTAATTTTGTGAGGTCCCTTATAACAATGTACATCTTGTGAAGTTATTATAAGAGGAGAATGTATGTGTGACTGCATGTGAGGGATCTTCACTTGAGGGATCCAAGGTTTCGGCATTGGATAAGGGGATAAGAGAGGAAGATGATTCAAATTCCATAAAAATATTTTATGTTCATAGTTGAAAAATTTAAAATTTTAAACATTGGGTGGCCCACACCATTTACCTATGCATTTTTACAATCCATTAATATTTTTTTCTTTCAGAAACAAAGCCCCGAAAAAATTGTTAATGGTTTTCCCTAAGACCCCATATGGTCTAAATGCATAGGCTCATACTATTATAAATGGAATTGTATCAATGGAATACCACTAATGTTTCCACATGGTTACTCCTAACTATTTGCAACCCATGCAATGTAAAAAATCATAAATTTTTTAAAATATTAGCCTTGGATGCCTAAAAAATTAAATATCCAAAAATTAAAAAACAATTAATAATTAATTTACACTAGAGTGACATGGTGGGTTCTACGTCCTATAATCATCCAATGTATTCTCTTCCTTTAAGAGTTTAACAATTATATAATGAAATATAATGTCTCATAAATCTTGGTGTTATATCACATTGGAAGGATTCCACATAAATAATAGGAATGAAACTTAATCCAGGTACCAATTTAGGACACATTTCTTGATTGGAATCATTATATAGTCTTAGGTACACATCCTTGGTACAGTAATTTACTAAAATTTCTCATCACCTATTAAATACCATTATTAATAGTGAAACACCATGATAAAAATTTTTATAGTGATTATCTCTGTTATGTGTTGGATAATCCTTAGCTCTATGCATGCGTACTAGCCATGTTCTTAAGAGGAGTGTTTGTGATCATGAGTTTGATTATTTTTTAGGATATTTCTATTAAAATTATTATGGATGTCAAATTTGGACCCCAAAGGAATTATATTAATTTTTTTACAAAATATATTATATAATCCTATATTTTTTCATGATTCCCATGTGTTTTATGAGTAAATATCTTATTACTATAGAAATGATAACATTTATATGAGACCTTAAATGCATCAAGGAACCATATTATTCGATGAGGTTTGTAATTGACGTGAAATTGAATTTATGGGTTTATTTACTAACTGATTTGATATTTTTTAAAATATTTTATGTTGTTTATGTATGAAACTTAGTGAATAAAAAGGCCACCAGTAATGATGATTTTGAATATTATTGTGGATTTTATCTGGGTCAGATTTTTTGTAGGATGGGATTATCAAATGTTATTATTAGTGTCTAATATTAAATATTTTTAAACAATAATTTAGATTCCCTTTTTAGATATTAACGGGTGAATCACAAAAAAAATTACTTCTTACCACCATTAAACGAATGGTCAGGCCAATGTTTCAATCTCTAGATTTGATGTAGATATTTGGAGTAAACTATATAATTGAATATTAAGGATTATAAAAAGTTATAGACTGATGAAAGTTGGAGATATCATATGGTTTAAATGACTCCCATCTATATTTAACTATTTAAAATTATCTTTGATAAAGAATGATATCTCTCGACCGGGGTTGAGCATTAGTCATTTTGAATCATAAATAAATGCTTCATAAATTTATCTCAAATAGATATCAAAGGATGCTCAAACTTCTAGAGAATGATGAGATGAAATTATCATCATATGATAACGCATGGATCTAAAAATAGGAATAAAAGTATATATATGGAAGTATGAACCATATGAGGGAGTTTCATTAGAGAGACAAATTCTATCTCAATAGTTAATGAATGAAGTTGATCCTCAATAAGTAAAATTCTTTATTATTAGGAAATAATGTTATATCATATGATTGTTATGGTGTAGTGGAGATCATATAAAAGGCTATAATAAAGATATTTATAATCAATAGGTAGTGGTTGAAACAATTTATTAAGGGATTTATAACACATGCATTTGATGTCATCACATAACATGACCACATCATCAATTCATAACATCAGGCTATCCCTAACCCTCTCACTTTTATGTCATTTTTACTATATTCAATTCTTCATTTCTATATAATATATTGTTCCATAGGGAGATATTGATTATAATTTAATAATTTATATTTAGAATAGTGTGCAATATTTTGGGTAGACTATTTATGTTTTTATGTGTTTTGTACTATTTTTCAGAAAAATATAACAAAAGAAATGAAAAAAACAAGATAATAAACTAATGTCACGTGATTATTTGTTGGTTTAACTTATAGAAATGAATTTTTAGTTTCAAAAATCTCATTGGTATTCTATTTATCTTGTGTAAGATTTTTTTAATGGATATTTTTTGAAAGAAATAGATTTTTTCAAAATATATTTACTGATTTAATTATAAATATATTAATATTTTGAAAACATTATTTGTGATATTGGTTATGGTAAATTATTATTTTTTATTTCTCTAAAAAAAATATGAAAAAAATTACATGTGAATTTTTTCATTTCCTATTGAATGTACAACCAAGTGTTATTTTTTTTATCTTACACGAATGTTCGTTCCATGTGTTCTTCTCTCTTACAAAAAAAATTAATTTTTTTCCTAATTTACTTATTAGTGTGATATTGATATATAATAGTAATATTATCTCAAGATATTAAAATTAAAATATTATTATTATTATTATTAAAATATGGAATGATTAATTGTTAAACATATATGTGTATATAGATAAAGAGATTATATAACATTTAAGATTACTTACATCCGTGGGTTTTGAAATTTGACTGAAAAAAAGATATAGAAAATGTTCAATGGAAAATATCTAGGTAAGGATAAATTTTGTAATTGACCAAAATTTATTGAGTAAAGGAAAGAAATAAAATCCAAAAATGTTATTCCCATTCATTTAAGGAAAATTATTCACATAGTTCACCCATATCTTATACCACCATGATTAGTTACATTTATATCATTGGATAATATTTTGATAAAATTTTTTCAGATAATTACTTTAAAAAATATTTATATTGGATTATTTATTAGTTTCATTCATTACTCATATTTTTTTAGTGGATTAATAAATATCAGCATGCATATCATATTACAATTTTTTAGAATACATGACTTTTGACATTTCCCAGTTTTAAAAAATTCTATGTTTAGGGGATCTACTA
Source organism: Viscum album (assembly GCA_963277665.1). NCBI lineage: Eukaryota > Viridiplantae > Streptophyta > Magnoliopsida > Santalales > Viscaceae > Viscum > Viscum album. Next base: position 89,310,308 of record OY728132.1, read on the forward strand.
AAAATGATTTATATTTAATAATTTATTGATAGAAAATTATATATTTTTTTCGAAAATATGATAAATAATTTTATTTATTGAAAACATGCGATGAGATCATGTATTTAAAATTTTGATGAAAATTCAAGTTTCAACCCATTTAAGTATACTTAAGCAGTTATGGAATATAATGTTTTGTCCCTATTTCAAATTTAGAATTCATGTTATTATTTTCTATTCAATTTCCTACAATGTTCATTCGATAATCATTAATTTATATCATAATGTATGAGAGAAAATGGTTCATGTAGTCACTTACAGAATAAAATTGTTAACAAAAACACCCATTCACATTCAATGATACGGTTTTATTAATTTATAATTTTTTTGGGATAAAATATGGATATCATATATATGAATCATTTATAAAAAATAATCATCCTAGAAGGGTATATGGTTATTCATTTTTTATGGAAACAGGATAGTTTAAATTGGATTAAAATATTTGTATAAATCTTCAATGAACAATTTTTAACCAATGTAAACCTAGCCTCTCATCCACTCTAGGTATGTGCATTTTTTTCTAATGGGGAGGGGGTTGGAAATATATATTAGTAACAGAATCATAAGAGAAGTGGTTTTTTCTTTTTTATACACTATTGGTAGAATGAATCTCTTCTTTTTTGGGTCTCCTCTAAAGAGATATTCTGTTCCTTTTCTGTGATATATGGTTTTTTATTATTGTTTAAAATTATTTTCTTCTATTATATTTCTATTATTTTGTTTCACTTTAATTTTTATATCATTAAATTATTTGGGGGAAGAGGCTAATAGTAGGAATAGTGTTGGGTTATACCTGTTTGAAGCATTTAACATGAAAATTTTTCCTATGATGATCGAGATACGCAAAGAAGCATATATCCACAATTATCTATATAATTTATATCATATTCAACAAGTTATTTAAAATAAATCAGAATAAAAAAATATTATTCAATTTATTTTTATAAATTTCTTGAGTTTTCAATTGATCACATAATCAAAGAAACATCACATAGTATCTGAGGTGTAGCAATGTATGAATTGGGTAAGTGAAATCTTTATTCGTAAAATAAAACAACATGGGATTTATTTTTAGAGTTATAATACAATCACAAAACATAAATCATTCTCATTAATAATTTTTATATTATTAACTAATTGAAAATAAACTATATATTATCTTTTTAATAACAATAAAAGAAGGGTTATAGGATCATTCATCCTAGAGTCATCATAGTGTTTATGTATTTCCATTGATTTTGATCATGTATAAAACCATAGTGCTTTGGATTTTAAATGTTTGGGTATCTTAATTCATTGAAATTATAATTTCAAGTAAAATTTTAATAATAAATTCATATGGTGGGTTATGTAGGTTTTATTTTAACAAAATAGTGATTTGAAAAAATATTTCCACAATAAATTATTCTATGAAATTACCATTCAAACCAAAATACATCATATTTATTATTATTTTATTTTAAATTTATAAAACCTATAATAATTTGGTTTAATTACTTAATTTATGATAAAATGTCATTCTTTATCTACACTACCAATCCTAAATATTAAAAACTACACATCATTTGGAATTTCCCACAAAAATGTTTTTTAGTAACCCCACAACTGATGAACGCATCACATAATTATGCTTGGGTCCCTCATAGAGGGTTGATACCAAATCAACTTGAAATAAAATCATTGTTAGTTATTATTACCCAACTATTATTTTATTTATATATATATTTGAGATTGTAAAATTTGGGGTGTTGGGATGTTTGATTAAGATGTTATATGATTTACATCATGACAATAATACTCATTTTTTTGAGTAGTGAATTACAGATGGGTTAATGTCATCGGTTTTATGAGATAGTGGATACATTGGGTATCTTTAGTTTTAGAGGATATAAGAACATTCAAGGATATGATTTATTAATACAATATTTTTCTATCATATTTTTTGTCTAAACCTTTGAGCATATATGGGTTTATCTCTAACCTTCTTCCATGTTTGGTTTTTTTGTGATTAATTAATAATTTTTTTTACTTGTGATTTTACAATTTTAGACTTGGTATATTTATATTCATCCGTTTAATTCCCTTATTCTCAAACATATTTTTTCCTTCTCAGACATTACAATGTTCCGTGGAACCTATTATAGATATAGAACTATATGAGTTGGTAGATCTAGAGAATATTATAGGTTAGTGGTACATGAGAAATATAATTTATTCTAATATTAGATTCCTAGTATTTCATGTGTTGTTATGGTGTTTTTTTCTATTTCTTACCAATTTTACTCAATATTATATTACTATTTTCTTGACCATTGATAGTTTTCTCTTATATCATTGCACTAGATAACTACTTCTTCGTACATGAATTACTATGTAGTTTAGATGCATTTATACATATATGAATGGAATTATCTTGTATAGATTTTTTTATCAGAGAGTTATTTAAAAAAATATTAATATAGGATAATGAATTCCGTGTTTTTTTCATTCTTGTTGTTTTTAACTTTTTACATGGACTATTAAAGGTAGTTATTGGGTTTTATAAATAGTTTAAATCTAGTATAGGTTTGGAATTAGTGGGTCATGTAAAGATATAATTATATTAGAGATATTTGAGAACTAGGAATGGATTTTAGTGATATTTTTCTTATGATAAATGGAATTGAAATTTATGAAACTGAAGCCAAAGGTGTATTGAGTGTGTTTATCAGAAATGGGAACTCATCGTTGGAGTGGAAGAAAATGTATCCTAACAATAGAAATATGATAAAAAATTATTCAATCCATAACTATAAAAAAATATTCTCATGTAACAACTAATTTCATATAAGAATCATTGAATTTCCATTCATGATGTTTCATTTTCTTCTTATATCATATTCCTTAGTTATTTTATATTAAATCATGTCTCAATCCCAGCTTAGAGAGAATTATACAAGTAAAAATATAAAACAATTTCAAGGATAGGGTCGTGACATAATTATGATACTATTTGGGAACCCGAACACTAATCGATTTATGATGAGGAATTTATTAACAAATTGGAGTTGGAGGTATCTATTCCAAAAAATTAGTGGCAAAATCCAGCACTTTTATTTCCTGGTGTTGGTTTTCTTTTTGAGTGGTTGGTAGTTCCCATTGATTCCAATATTAATAAAAATAATTTTAATGTTCACTTTGTCTTAAAATAATATTTTCCTCAAGGGTAATAAAGGTGATCTAAATGATTGGGTAGTATAGTATTTGCTGGAGTTAAAGACTCCTATTTCCAATAGAATCCAGTGACCCAACACATAAATATTTGTTATTAAATTAAAAATTTCGTTTGTGGTGCAGTGAGAAGTGAGTTGATGATTACTGAACTCTAGAAAATGTTACTATACCTTAGGTGTATTTTGGGATTTTTTATGATTTCCAATGGAATTATGTTCAGTAATGTCTGATTTGGGAAGGTGTTGGACTATATTTGTGGAAACATGAATATGATCTAGTCTGTGAAAATTTTTATGGATGAAATGATCCTAGATTATTGAATATGATGTAATCATTCTAAATCTAAATTTATATAGTGAAATCCATGTGAGTTTTAGATTTCGGTTTTTTCCTTTTTACATTCCCCAAAAACAATGAAATTGTAGAGACTATGTTGGTAGTTGGATTTTTTATTTATGAAATGAAACGTGGATGATAATATGTTGGTGGACCCCTAATGAAAACTAGATTGGTTACATGGACATTCAACTATATTTATGAATTAATTTTGATCAAAATATATCCAACTCTTTCCATAATAACCCTACTAATATGAATTTTTATAAGAATATTTGGTGGTGCTAGAGTGATTAAAAATGCATGAAATATTATACCATCAGTATTTACTACCTCTAGGTACCCCATGCGAGACCCAAATAGATAAGAGTCATGTAGTGGATGGTTGTGCAATATAGATGAATCTATATAGGTGATATTCAATATGGATCGATATAAGATATTTTTTCATATTCATGAACTCTCAAACTCATTAATATTTAGTGTGATCCATCCAATTTCATTTTATGTTCTTTTATGGGAAATGAAAATTTTAGGGTAGATCCTTGCCAGAATTTGGTGGTTAGAAACTCATATTGTTTGTTATCACACAATTTCTCAAATTAATTTAAATTATAATTATTCCATCTTATAAGGCCCCAGCCTTAAACCTTACTTAATCTTGAGTTATTATAAGATTACACATTGAGGATCTTTTAGGGTTTAGAGTTTTAGAGAATTAGATCATAAAACTTGCATTACATTCCACATATAAACAAAGTGGTTACATAAAGATAGTATTCTTCATTCCCATCAATGGAAACACATTTAAAATAAAACATGGATTATTTCTTGACACTTCCTTGACACTATCATCATATCATGTACCTTTCCCTTGACCTGTGAAAAACATTTCAAAAAAACTTGGGATGAGCATAAAAAGCTCAGTATGGGTTATAAAAACAAGGAATGGAAACATGAGTTCATATATACATAGGAATGAAATCATACTTTACCCATAAAACATAGGCACTTTAACATACCTCATAAAATCATGAATAAATCATAGAAATCATAAGACATAAAGGTAACTTGAGGCATTCATAACATTCTTACGTAGGGAGTAACACTCTTGGTTATGTTTGGAATACCCATCACAGTATATTCCCTAAAATCTCTTCGGATAAACCTTAACGTTTCACTCCTTCGCGTTACCCAATGCATTGGAGAGCTATAACGGGGTCACCCGCCCTTAGTTTATCACAGAACCAACCGTCTTCATAATAATTCCCAAGAACCATAACATAATCATATCACATAAAACATGCATAAAGGAAACATAAAATTTCCACATTTCAATCATGAGATATCAATAAAACACATTGATATAAAAACATTATGAAAACCATTTTCAATACTAAAATAAAATAAAAGTAAAACATGGTATTTATTTTTCTTTTAAAAAGAAGGTATGGCTTGTAGAGGAAGCCGAAACTCAAATAACGGTCACGACGGCGGAGAAGTCGTTGTCGCCGCATACGTACGACAAAAACATTCCCTTTTGTCGTTTAGTAAATGCTTCGTATAAAAAAGATTCCTTTTGAATAAATGTAAAAGTCAAAGGGGTTTATACACCGTATAAAAGAAAGTTGTGTATAAAATAAAATATGCCTCAATGAAAGGAGATTGAGACGAAGTCCCATACCTCGTATCCGACTTGACCCGACCGTTCTTTAATCTTCTGAATAATAAACTTGAGTTAATCTCTACTTGGTTATGAATCTTTTTCAAGTTCATTATTCCTTTTAGACCATGTTATGAACATCATTTAATCAGTTAAGTTAATAATGTTCATTTTGTCGGTATTTGGTTCTTAAGTCAAAAATAGACTTCTTACACTTACATGTTGTTAATTTGTTCATAGGTTCGTTATATACAAAATTATATTAATGATTTGGATAACATATATATCATATATATTCATCATATACATGTATTTATAATATTACATCACATTTAGAGGTAAGAAATGAAATGCACCGTTCATGGAGATGGTAAGCCGTACGTACGCATGAACGCTACTTCCATTTCTATTTCATATTTTCTGGAATGGAATCATAATGATATACGAGTATATTATAATTCCAGTATAATAACATATATAATATCATTAACTTTATCCTTTACACATCCCACATATGGTATTAACGAATCAAATCATTTTCAGGGGGCGGTAGTCCGCACTTCCTAAAATGAAGATATCGTGTTTACCCATAATGGAAACCATAAAGGTATGCCCAAAATGAGAAAAACAGAAGCTTAAGGAAAACATAAACATATTATATATCATATATAAAAATAGTGACATCATAATGGCCACCTTTGAAGGTGTTAAATGAGTATTGAACAATCATCGTTTCGGGAGGCAGAATTTCGCCATCCACGGAAACCGTATGTTCTTTAACCATTTGATGTAGTTGTGTGAGAGTGTAGCTTAAATATATCTTATAACAACATCCTAGTATATTGAAGATACTGGTGTTGTTACAAAAGAAGTAAATAAAAAGTGTTTAGGGGGTTGGAGAAGCAAAATAAAACAAATGAACATGAGAGAATGAATTACCTTAAAAAGTGTAACTCCTTTTGATTTGAGCCTAAAGGATTCCTTTGAAAGGATTCTGCCCAAAGGGAATCCTCTAGGATGAGGAGAGGGATGTGGAGAGAGTAAATGGGCAGGGGTTGGCCGATCCAAAGGCTTGAGGAGTGTGTGAAATGAGGTAGAGGTGGGGGCCTTTTATAAGAGGAGAGGAGGGGCACTTTTGGAAAGTAAAGAAGTATTACTTTATTTGAAAATGTGTTTCGGTTTCAAAAGGTCCCACATTGATATAATTCGTGGATAAGGTGATAAGGGTTCGAAATACACTCATCCAATTGGTTTTGTACATGTGTAGTTCATAGATTTTACATTATCTTTCCATTTTATTTAAATCGTCAAATAATGATGTCATCGCTGCATAATTATTATGTCATAAATAATTTAATTTATTTAATGTCTAAAAATCATAAAAAAATACTATGATGTAGAAAATCGTTTTATCTTTACAATGACTATTTATAATCAAATATCTGATCTTTATAACCCCATGTAAAAATTGTTTTCGTAAAACGTATTATGTTTGTGTCATTTTTACCTTTACATTAAATAAAAAGTTATTTATGTCATTTCCCAACCAAAATGTCCCCATGGGGTCCCCAAGTTGACCCATGGCTTGTCTTGGTCTTCCATGACACAACCAATAAGGTTGGGACATGTGTCTAGGTCATTTCATATTATTAAAGCATTATTTATACCTTAAACTACACTAATTACCACTAATCGCGATAAAAAACTTAATAAGTTACTATTCACCAAAAAATTATTTTAATCTCATTGAACCAAATTTTACTTCTTAATGACAAACATGTATGTAGGATTTTCATAATTAAATACACATTAGTGGTAAACTTTTATTTAACTGAAAAATCAGTTTTCTTGATTACCACTTAGTGGTTTCACTATTCATCAAAAATTGAAGTTTTTCAGAAAATTACCAAAAATTCACCCTAAGCTATATTTGATATTATGTATTAAAAAATGAAGTCTATTTTACAAAATTAATATCATATAAGTCACATTAATTAATTTAATAATTAATTCCCACTGCCAGAGCAAAAAGCGTGTTTTTACAAAACAATAAGTATCAAAAGATTGACACCAGTTTAAGTCTAATTTCAAAGTGAAATTGATTCCAATGACCACCATTGGATAAAATGGTAAAAATATATTCTAATTTCACTTCAAAACCAATTCAAAACATAATATAATCATATAAATAAATTAGATTAAAAAGTATTTTTGATGTAAAATGCAGTATTTTTCACTATTCATTAAAAAATGAACATTGTCAGAAAAATACCAAAAATTCACACAAGGTAAATTTTGATGTCCCAATCATAAAGAATAAGTTTATTTTGACAAACCTAGTTTATAAAATTGTCAAAAGATAGATTCAAAAATGGTTTGCCATCAAAAGGCAGTAAAACAATCTTTTAAGAATATTAGTGTATTCCATGCATAAGATTGTATTTATTTTCATTTTAAGCCTCTATAACACTATCTTAATCATTAATAGACATAGATAAAAATATCTATTATTCATTACTTACTTGGGATGTTACATCCTTCCCCCCTTTAGAAAATTGCGTCCCTGCAATTTATTTACTTATCGAATAAATGGGGGTACTTATCCCTCATTGCATTTTCAGATTCCCATGTTGCCTCTTCAATCATGTGGTTTTTCCACAAAACCTTTACCTTCTTAATAAACTTATTCCGTAACACTTGCTCCCTGTGGTCAAGAATCTGGACCGGTTGTTCCTCATAAGATAGGTTCTCTTCCAGCTGAACTACCTCTGGACTCAAAACATGAGATGGATCTGGCATATACTTTCTCAACATCGAAACGTGAAAAACATTGTGTACCTAAGATAAACTCGGAGGTAAAGCCACTCGGTATGCAACTGATCCAACTCTTTCCAGAATTTCGTTTGGTCCAATGAACCTTGGACTCAACTTTCCTTTCTTACCAAATCTCATCACACTTTTCCAAGGAGAATCCTTGAGAAAAACATGATCACCTACCTCGAAAGATAGATCCTTCCTCCGGTTATCCGCATAACTCTTCTGCCTGCTCTGAGCTGTTATCATGTGTTTCTGAATCAGCTGAACTTTTTCTGCCATCTCTTCTACCAATTCTGGTCCCATCAAATTCCTTTCACCCACTTCATCCCAGAAAGCTGGAGTTCGACACCGCTTCCCATATAATGCCAGAAATGGTGCCATCTGTATACTGGAATGAAAACTGTTATTATATGAAAACTCAACCAAATAAAGATGTTGGTCCCAACTTCCCTGATAATCCATAGAACAAGCTCGTAGCATATCCTCCAATGTCTGAATTGTTCGTTCTGACTGCCCATCTGATTGAGGATGAAAAGTTGTACTAAAATTTAATTCAGTACCCAACGACTTCTGAAGGCCTTTCCAAAAGTTAGAAGTAAACCTGGGATCACGATCCGATACAATGGAGAGAGGAACTCCATGTAACCTGACTATCTCTTTAAGATAAAAACGGGAAAGTTGATCAAGAGAAAAAGTATCTCGTATAGCAAGGAAATGAGCAGATTTGGTCAAGCGATCAGCAATAACCCAGATTGCATTATTACCTCGAGATGTGTTCGGTAATCCAACAACAAAGTCCATGTATATATTCTCCCATTTCCACTCTGGCACTGGTAAAGGCTGAAACATCCCTTTTGGTAACTGCCGCTCTGCTTTAACCTGCTGACAAGTCAAACACTTCATAGTAAAATGAGCAATATCTCTTTTCATTCCATCCCACCAGTAATACTCCCGCAGATCTCTATACATCTTAGTACTGCCCGGATGAACTGAAAACGGAGAACTATGAGCTTCACATAACAACTCACTCTTCAACTGTGAATCACAAGGCACACACAATCTCTTCCCAAATTTCAAAACGCAATCATTATCAATGTTGAATTCAGGCAACTTACCTTTCTGAACCATCTCTACCTTTTCCTGCAACTCACTGTCTTGATTCTGTGCTTGCTTGATTCTATCTGATAGAGAAGATCTCACTGATACCTGAAACAAAACAGAAGGACTTCCTGCACCAACAACTTCTATGCCAAAGTTTATCAAATCGTTAACCGAAGGATCACGTTCCAACAGCAACATTGTTAATTAAGCATTACTTTTTCGACTCAAAGCATCAACCACTTTATTTGCTTTTCCCGGATGGTAATGAATTGTACAATCATAATCCTTGATTAATTCTAGCCATCTCCTCTGTCTCATGTTTAACTCTTTCTGAGTGAATATATACTTTAAACTTTTGTGATCGGTATATATTTCACACTTTACTCCATACAAATGATGCCTCCAAATTTTTAAAGCAAAAACAACAGCAGCTAATTCCAAATCATGTGTAGGGTAATTTACCTCATGAGTTTTCAACTGTCGTGAAGCATAAGCAATTACCTGATCATTCTGCATTAGGATGCAACCAAGTCCTTTTAATGAAGCATCACTATATATAACAAACTCACCATTCCTGGAAGGTAGTGCCAAAACTGGAGCATTCACCAATCTTCTTTTCAATTCCTGAAAACAATCATCACATTATTTTGTCCAGATAAACTTAACACCCTTCCGAGTTAGCTTAGTCATTGGACTAGATAACCGTGAAAAATTTCTAACAAACCTTCGGTAATAGCCCGCCAAACCAAGGAAGCTACGAATCTCGGTTACATTTGTTGGTCTTGTCCATTCTTCCACAACTTTTGTTTTTGCAGGATCAACAGTTATTCCATCTTTAGAAACAATGTGACCAAGGAATGAAATTTGTTGCAACCAAAACTCACACTTGCTGAATTTCCCATACAACTTCTTTTCTTTTAAAGTTTCAAGATAACCCTTAAATGTTTTTCATGCTCCTCTTTACTTTTAGAAAACACCAAAATATCATCAATGAAAACCACCACAAACTTATCCAAGAACTCATGGAAAATTTTATTCATTAAGTCCATGAATACAGCAGGTGCATTGGTTATTCCAAAAGGAATTACTACAAATTCATAATGGCCATATCTCGTACGGAACACGGTCTTCAGAATATCTTCCTCCTTTACCTTCAGCTGATGGTACCCCGATCTCAAGTCAATCTTTGAAAAAAACTGAGCTCCCTGGAGCTGATCAAAAAAATCATCGATATGAGGCAAATGATATTGGTTCCTAAAAATGATATTAATCAAGGCTCTATAATCAATGCAATGTCTCATAAACCATCTTTCTTTTTAACAAATAAAACAGGAGCACCCCATGGTGATGTGCTAGGTCTAATGTAACCTTTCTCTAATAAATCTTGCAATTGCTCCTTCAACTCTAAATGTTCAATTTGTGCCATTCGATAAGGGGGTTTTGAAATTGTCTTAGCATCAGGAACTAAGTCAAGAGTAAACTCAACTTCCCGATCTGGTATTATTCCAGGCAACTCATCAGGAAAAACATCAGGATACTCATTTACCACTGGCACATCATTAATCTGAATAGTTCCTTTATTTTCAACGACGTGTACAAGGTAACATTCATTTCCATATTTTACAGGTTTCTCGGCCTCTTGATATGTTATCAAAAGTAAGGGTTCATTCTTGTAAACAAACTGAAAGTCTTTCTGAAAAGAAACTTCTTTAGCTCTACAGTCAATCTTAGCATGGTAAATAGAGAGCCAATCCATACCCAGGATAACATCAAACTCTACTAGAGGTAGAACAATAAGGTTTGCAAGTAGGTTCTTTCCACAGATAAGGATAATTATATTCTTATAAATTCTTTTTGCCTCGACACTTCCCCCAGGAGTTTTTACCAAAAGTTCAGGAGTCATTTCTTGAGATGGTATTCTAATTTTACTAGAAAAGGTTTCAGAGATGAAAGAATGTGTAGACCCTGAATCAAACAACACACTGGCATAATCTGAAAAAACAAACAAAGTACCTGATACCACTTCATTTGATGGCCCGACATCTGCTGAAGTTGTTGCAAAGGATTTCACTACCCCTTTCTGCTTGTAGTCTAACTGCTTCCCATCACTCAAGCTCTTTGTCGGACACTCGTTTTCATAGTGACCCATCTCATTGCACTTATAACATTTCACTAACTGTAAATCAAATTTGTTCTTACCTTCACCTTGATCCTTTTCAGTGCAATCACGAGCCTTATGTCCCATCTTACCACATCGGTAGCACTTACCAGAATTTAGAAGACATTCCCCAGCATTCCTTTTGCCACATTTATCACAAAATAGAAACTTAGTTCTCTTACCATCAGACTTTTTTGAAGAATTCTTACCTTTCTCTTGCCACCTCGGTCTCTTCTTCTGTTGGTTGTTATAGAAAACTTGGTCATCGGCAAACTCCATTTCCACCTTCTCAGCACATCGAACAAGCTTTTCATAAATTTTAAACCCACGAGAAGCTAATGCCCTTTGATACTTTGGCTTTAATCTTGAGTAGAAACGATTGATTTTACTATCAAGGTCCCGGATAAAATTTGGAGCATACCTTTCCAATCGAGTGAACCTTTCTTCATAGGCAGCCACTGAGTCTTCCTCTTGCCTCAATTCCAAGAATTGCTTTTCCATCCTAAGTCGAACAGCCTTAGGAAAATACTTCTCAAGAAACATACCTTTGAATTCATCCCAGTCAAGAGAATCAATCTCATCGGCGTCCCTGATATTTTTAACCATAGACCACCACTGATCTGCTTCACCCTCCAAACGGTAAATAGAAAGACTAACCTTTTGATTGTCTGAACACCCCATGACATCAAAAATCTTCTCCAGTGATTTAATCCACCTTTCAGCTAGCACAGGATCAGATGATCCTCTGAATGATGGTGGATGTTGCCTCATGAAATGTTCCACCACTGACATGTTCCTCTGCGGTTGATCTGGCTGATCTCGTGCATGGACACCACCGCCATTTATCGCTTGAGTCAACTGTGCCATTACTGCAACAAACTGTTCAGTTCGAATTCCGACCATTTCTGGATGCTGATTCGGAAGGTTATTTCCTTCTGTATGCCTTCCTAGCACTATTTTCCTGTTTCCTCTGCGAAAAACCATTCTGAACAAACATGTCTTAGATGAAGCAACATGGTAATCTTTAAATTCTATATCATTTCGAAAAAAAAATATTTTTGGATAATCATTTAATAGAATTATAACTCCTAAAGTTATCTAAACCGACCTTTGATACCAACTATAAGGCCCCAGCCTTAAACCTTACTTATTCATGAGTTATTACAAGATTACACATTGAGGATCTTTTCGGGTTTAGAGTTTTAGTGAATTAGATCATAAAACTTGCATTACATTCCACATATAATCAAAGTGGTTACATAAAGATAGTATTATTCATTCCCATCAATGGAAACACATTTAAAATAAAACATGGATTATTTCTTGACACTTCCTTGACACTATCATCATATCATGTACCTTTCCCTTGACCTGTGAAAAACATTTCAAAAAAACTTGGGATGAGCATAAAAAGCTCAGTATGGGTTATAAAAAACATGGAAAGGAAACATGAGTTCATATATACATAAGAATGAAATCATACTTTACCCATAAAACATAGGCACTTTAACATACCTCATAAAATCATGAATAAATCATAGAAATCATAAGACATAAAGGTAACTTGAGGCATTCATAACATTCTTACGTAGGGAGTAACCCTCTTGGTTATGTTTGGAATACCCATCACAGTATATTCCCTAAAATATCTTCGGAGAAACCTTAACGTTTCACTCCTTCGTGTTACCCAATGCATTGGAGAGCTATAACGGGCTCACCCGCCCTTAGTTTATCACGAAACCACCCGTCTTCATAATAATTCCCAAGAACCATAACACAATCATATCACATAAAACATGCATAAAGGAAACATAAAATTTTCACATTTCAATCACGAGATATCAATACAACACATTGATATAAAAACATTATGAAAACCATTTTCAATACTAAAAGAAAAGAAAAGTAAAACATGGTATTTATTTTTCTTTTAAAAAGAAGGTATGGCTTGTAGAGGAAGCCGAAACTAAAATAACGGTCACGACGGCGGAGAAGTCGTTGTCGCCGCATATGTACGCCAAAAACATTCCATTTTGTCGTTTAGTAAACGCTTCGTATAAAAAAGATTTCTTTTGAATAAACGTAAAAGTCAAAGGGGTTTATACACCGTATAAAAGAAGGTTGTGTATAAAATAAAATATGCCTCAATGAAAGGAGATTGAGACGAAGTCCCATACCTCGTATCCGACTTGACCCGACCGTTCTTTAATCTCCTGAATAATAAACTTGAGTTAATATCTACTTGCTTATGAATCTTTTTCAAGTTCATTATTCCTTTTATACCATGTTATGAACATCATGTAATCAGTTAAGTTAATAATGTTCATTTTGTCGGTATTTGGTTCTTAAGTCAAAAATAGACTTCTTACACTTACATGTTGTTAATTTGGTCATAGGATCATTATATCCAGAATGATATTAATGATTTGGATAACATATATATCATATATATTCATCATATACATGTATTTATAATATTACATCACATTTAGAGGTAAGAAATGAAATGCATCGTTCATGGAGACGGTAAGCCGTACGTACGCATGAACGCTACTTCCATTTCTATTTCATATTTTCTGGAATGGAATCATAATTATATAAGAGTATATTATAATTCCAGTATAATAACATATATAATATCATTAACTTTATCCTTTACACATCCCACATATGGTATTAACGAATCAAATCATTTTCAGGGGGCGGTAGTCCGCACTTCCTAAAATGAAGATATCGTGTTTACCCATAATGGAAACCATAGAGGTATGCCCAAAATGAAAATAACAGAAGCTTAAGGAAAACATAAACATATTATATATCATATATAAAAATAGTGACATCATAATGGCCACCTTTGAAGGTGTTAAATGAGTATTGAACCATCATCGTTTCGGGAGGCAGAATTTCGCCATCCACGGAAACCGTATGTTCTTTAACCATTTGATGTAGTTGTGTGAGAGTGTAGCTCAAATATATCTTATAAAAACATCCTAGTATATTGAAGATATTGTTGTTGTTACAAAATAAGTAAATAAAAAGAGTTTAGGGGGTTGGAGAAGCAAAATAAAACAAATGAACATGAGAGAATGAATTACCCTAAAAAGTGTAACTCCTTTTGATTTGAGCCTAAAGGCTTCCTTTGAAAGGATTATGCCCAAAGGTAATCCTCTAGGATGAGGAGAGGGATGTGGAGAGAGAAAATGGTCAGGGTTTGGCCGAGCCAAAGGCTTGAGGAGTGTGTGAAATGAGGTAGAGGTGGGGGCCTTTTATAAGAGGAGAGGAGGGGCACTTTTGGAAAGTAAAGAAATATTACTTTATTTGAAAATGTGTTTCGGTTTCAAAAGGCCCCACATTGATATAATTCGTGCATAAGGTGATAAGGGTTCTAAATGCACTCATAAAATTGGTTTTGGACATGTGTAGTTCATAGATTTTACATTATCTTTCCATTTTATTTAAATCGTCAAATAATGATGTCATCGCTGCATCATTATTATGTCATAACTAATTTAATTTATTTAATGTCTAAAAATCATAAAAAAAATACTATGATGTAGGAAATATTTTTATCTTTACAATTACTATTTATAATCAAATATCTGATCTTTATAACCCCATGTAAAAATTGTTTTCGTAAAATGTATTATGTTTGTGTCATTTTTACCTTTACATTAAATAAAAAGTTATCTATGTCATTTCCCAACCAAAATGTCCCCAGGGGGTCCCCAAGTTTACCCATGGCTTGTCTTGGTCGGCCATGACACAACCAATAAGGTTGGGACATGTTTCTAGGTCATTTCATATTATTAAAGCATTATTTATACCTTAAACTACACTAATTACCACTAATCGCGATTAAAAACTTAATAAGTTACTATTCACCAAAAAATTATTTTAATCTCATTGAACCACATTTTACTTCTTAATGACAACCATGTATGAAGGATTTTTAAATTTCAATACACATTAGTGGTAAACTTTTATTTAACTGAAAGCGCGGTTTTCTTGATTACCACTTAGTGGTTTCACTATTCATCAAAAATTGATGTTTTTCAGAAAATTACCAAAAATTCACCCTAAGATATATTTGATATTCCGAATTCAAAATTGAAGTCTATTTTACAAAATTCAAATCATATAAGTCACATTAATTAATTTAATAATTAATTCCCGCTGCCAGAGCAAAAAGGGTGTTTTTACAAAACAATAAGTATCAAAAGATTGACACCAGTTTAAGTCTAATTTCAATGTGAAATTGATTCCAATGACCACCATTGGATAAAATGGTAAAAATATATTCTAATTTCACTTCAAAACCAATTCAAAACATAATCTAATCATATAAATAAATTAGATTAAAAAGTAGTTTTGATGTAAAATGCAGTATTTTTCACTATTCATTAAAAAATGAACATTGTCAGAAAAATACCAAAAATTCACACAAGGTAAATTTTGATGTCCCAATCATAAATAATAAGTTTATTTTGACAAACATAGTTTATAAAATTGTCATAAGATATATTCAAAAATGGTTTTCCATCAAAAGGCAGTAAAACAATCTTTTAAGAATATTAGTGTATTCCATGCATAAGATTGTATTTATTTTCATTTTAAGACTCTATAACACTATCTTAATCATTAATAGACATAGATAAAAATATCTATTATTCATTACTTACTTGGGATGTTACACATCTGGTGAGGGATATATTTTTTTGGAATCTGGTATAGTATGATAAGTCAATGTGTTACCATCAGTATTGTGTTTTAGATGAATCTTGATTTATAGAACTGATTTGTTGAATGGTAGGTCCATATTTGATATGATTTTTTTTGAATTTCCCCTTTTTAGTATTATTTTCAGTAATTATAAAGAGACAATAGTTGGTCAATTAAAAGTAGTGGTTGAGTATCATGATAATGTTTTCAAAAATAAATTGTATGGTTACCATTAATAAATATATTCCTTCTATATCATCTTAGTTCTAAGGACATGCTGGTATCCCCTTATATTTATTATATTTTCTGAAAAATTATAGGTAGATAATGGTGCATTTTAATAAAACTATACAAAATTTTTTATGTTGGGCTAAAATTTGTTTCATTGAATCATGGATAGAAACAAACGGGTTCTTAGAGGTCCAGAATATGTTTTTTTGGAATCATAATAACTTTTATATAAATGATATTCCATGGTTAGTATTTAATAATCACAAGGGATTTCATAAAATCCTAGTAATTTTCATTGGGGTTAAGAAATGTATTTCAAATTTTTATAACAACAATGTATATATTTTGGAGGATTACACTGTTTATCCTTTTCTGAGTTAAAAGAAGAGATGATTCCTAATCATTTGTATGTTGTTCTTGACTTACATCAAAAGAGAACCGGTGATTTATTGGATCACTAATGTATAAAATTTAGACGTGAAATACTCAACACTAATTTTTATTTTTATTGAATTCGTATACTTGAGGCTAGACATTATAATCATTATGGAGATGATGTTTTGTGGGATCAAATTGGTGCAGTGATAGTATGGTAGCTGACACCCTTAATTATAATTCCATACCCATTTGGTTTTAATATAAGTTATTGTACTTAAATTGTGGTGGGCTTAATGTCTCAATGAGTAAGAGAGGTCTAATAGGTAAACTAAAATTATGGGATAATATAAAATTCATTATAATGAGGTGGTACACCTAGCACATTCTGTTGGAGTGTGGAATTATATTATCAGGATAAAAGGTGGAATATTAGAGTTACCATAAGACTCATTTTGGGTGTTGTGATGGGTAGTTTTGATATAATTCTCCCTAACTGATGTAAAAACATGGTGGTGTATGTCTGACTAAGTGTTCATGTTCATTATATGGAAATTATTTAAACACAAGTAGGTAAGTAATGTGGTTGGGTGTGGTTTTAGTCTCTTATATTTGGAAGGACTTATCTTGTGATCCTGAGATGATCTAGTAAGGTTATTTAAATGTTCAAACCCATATACATTAGATAAATGATGAATGGGTCACTGAAAAGATTATGTTCTATTATGTTGAAAATTGGGGAGTTTGATTAAATATTTTGGTGTTACAATTAATCACTTTCAATAAGAGTGAACAGAGCACAACCATGTTTCCTTTGGAAATCATGGAATGTATTTTTGGAGTCAGAGATGTTTTTGTTAGGTTTTTACAGATAATGGGAAGGGGATTAATCATTGAAATTTGTGATGTTCTTAATTTTAGTACTATCAATTTTTTATATATGAAATTTTAAATGTTGATGATTTATAGAATTATATCTCAATGATTATTTTCCTATGATAACTTGGACAATTAATATGGAATCCACAATTAAATCACACCACATTTTTATTTTATATAGATCAATGGGTTTCATACAATGAATTTTTTTTACTCTCTAAATGTGTAGGGAATGAGGATCTTAAGGGAGGTTTTCTCAAGAAAAAAACCATTATAATGGATATTGTTAAGGATTTTTTATTTTTTATGAATACTATAAGGAAGGTTATAAAAGGGTTGTAAGATATTTTAATATAAAATACTAATGGTTGTTTCGTAAAGGGATCATATACTTTTTTGAGGGTTATTTATAATACACACAAAATTGTGGAATTCTATGAGGGATTGGAAGTCCATGGGTAGTAATTTTAATGATAATTGTGGAAATTTAAATGTTTTACCTCTAAGGGTATTCCCCGAGTATTTGTAGTTCCAAAGACACTAAAGGTAAATAATTTGAATTTTAGGATGATTTTTTTTCCAATTGAGGTGTTTTTACTTGCTTATCGACATAGTATCTCAGGTTTTTTCCTTTATTAGGATGAATAATTTTCAATGTTGGGAGGTTTTAGTTTTGAATTTTTTGACGTTAGGCATAATATATTTTTCTATAATTAGAAATTGTTGTAATAAGGGTAAAAATTTAAAATCATAAAGGGGAATATCCGTAAAATTTTGTTTTACCATTCTATTGAAACAATGATAAATTTTTTCCTCTTCTGTTGAATTCTAGGGAAATTAAAATATTTCGAACATTTAATATATATATAATATTTATTAAGTAGATAAATAATTAATATGTGGAAATGAATGCCAATATATCCTCTATGAAATCACAGTTTTAATCTATGGAATCAAGGTTGAGTTTTGTATGAGGTGATACACCCAAAAAGAGTGTTATTTAAGGGTAGTATTATTGGGGTTTGGAGTGAGATTTTTTATTCATCCATTAAAAACTAGTTATGTTGATTAATGGTTTAAAAATATTTCATTTATATAACATACCATCGAGTTGGAATCATTCTATGAATATTAAGAGGATATATATAATATCATGATATGAGATCTTTTCAATGATGAATTCATTGTTAGAACAATGAGATGGAGGTAGATTTTTAGTTTATTGATGGTGAACCATGAGTCAATGGTAGTGAATATTGATTTGACGATGTTTATGAGGGAGATATTTTCTATAAATCTATATTAAATTTATGTATTCAACCATGAGACATATATACAAGATATCGAGATACAATCATTAAATAATATTCCTTGAATCCTACTGTATTTGATTATATGAACAAACAAATATCAAGTGTGTTAATATTTTAATAGTTAAACAGAGTTAAATCTATCATTTATTCAATTGTTAAATGATATGTAATGAATGGTTGGAGTTTCATTTATGTATGTGATACAAGTACATGACATATAATTTATTCATACATTATAATGTATAAATATATAAAATAATAAATAAAGTGTGTCCTCTGGTGTTATATAAATAACAATCTTGTGATGGATAGGTGGATGATTATGTTGGGTTGAACATCACTAAAACCCAAATAATAAGACTCTTCATTATTTTTCAAATGAGACTCTAGGACATTGTGAATGACTGAACAATATCATTCAAAATTTATATGTTTCAATGATTCTCATGAATAGACTTCAAAGGATTTAATATTTTTTATTACCATTTTATGATCTGTATAAAGTGTATCAAAGGAAGATCCATGGTTTTATGATCTTCATTCATTAAATATATCCCAGTTAAAATATCTTCATTTCAATATTAGGTATAAATTTCATATTCATTTTAATGGGAGATCCTCAATCTAGGGTTTTAAATCAATTACAAAGCTTCTAATAAATTTTATTAGAATGAAAAACCCCATTGGTAGTATCATACAAATCCCATGTTGTATGATAATATGTCAAGTGTGGAAATGAAGATGAAAATGAAAATAGAGACTTGTTTTTTTTTCCAGTTTTATGAAAATTTTTAAAATTGATTTCCCTTACACAGTTGGGCAATGTAATGGTATCTAAGGCCCTACCCATAGGAACCTCAGATGTGTAAGGGTTTCCTAGAGAATAACTATACATGAGCAGTCACATGATGGAAACCTTTGGCTAATAGTTATGTGAATGGGTTCTGGTATACATAAAAAAATATTTTATAGATGTTATGTAATGGTTATGTTATGATTAGTAGCTTTCATAATAGATATTGTGAGATAACTTTACATATAGAAGGATTTAATTGGTCACATCAAATTAATTTTGTAATTTATAAGCTCGTGTATGCATAAATATTTACCATATACATATTTCAAAAATCTTCTTAATGTTAATTCTTGTTAACATTATTTTACATATATGAATTTGTATTAATTAACACCACATAAAGGTAACAAATTTGTTACTGTTATATTGAATTTCTATAAATACACTGTAATTGAAAAGCTGTTTACCTTCACATAGGGGTTCCCTACTATATAAGGGTAAACACAAAACATAAATTTTTTATATGGTTTATGTTTTTCTTATAATTTATAAATTATTTATAGTAAAACTGATTATAGTAAGAGATATTTACCCAACTCAAAACCTAAAAATTTATTAATAGAAAAGGTGGAAATAAAGTGATGACAGATGTTGTTATGAATTTTCACCAGGTAGAAATTTAGAGGCAAAAATTGAGTGGATGAAATTAGAAAGCATCTGGTTCATTATTTAGAATTATGAGAGACAGAGGCAAATCATTAGAATCTCATCCTATGCCAATAATACTTGTTTTGATTGGTTTATATTTTTTAATTAATAAAATTTTATTAAATTAAATTACTATAAGGGGTTTATAATTAATTAATAAATGGTTATAAAAATTTTATTATTAAATATTTAATAAATATTAAATTTTAATAATTTAAAAAAATATTACTCAAATTATATTGAATATTTAATGATCTATAAAAAAGTTTAAATTTATAAATCATATGAAGGGATTTATAAAGGTTTATATGTTATGAAATAAGGGGGAAAATTTTAAATTTGGAATTGTTCCCAATTAATAATTTGAAATGATTAAAAATAACAGGGTCTTATTTTGATATCAGTTATGCCCCAAGAAAATGTTTTTAGATCATTTATATGAATATTTATTATTTAATCAATAAGTAAAATATATTTATATTATATAAATTATTTAAATAATATACAATGTATTATAAATAGTTTGTAATTCATATAATATTTATATTTATATTTGAAAGACATATAATGAAAAATAATAAATAATTAATATTGTAATTAATATAAAATGTTGCTATTAAATATAATAGAATTTCCATTATACAATAGATAAAATAATTACATTTCTATAATTATCTTTTATTTGTGAATAGTTTATAAATTGCAGTCTCATTCTTAAATGTTGGAATTACTTATTTATATAATTGTTATTCCCTATTTTATTGAAAGAAAAAAATTCATATTTTGAATGTCAATATTCCAGAAATTTATATGATGAATTTTTTCTTGGATAAAGACATGAATTTTCATCTAGAAATGACTCAATTATAAATTTACGCTTTCATCTATATTGACCTCATTTTGAAATTGATGTTATCAACATAAACTTATTTACTGAATATATTTTGTGAATTTTATTTGTTATAGTTATGATGAATTGTATATTATATTGAGGAATATATCCCTAGGTGTACGGGGTCACGAACCGTCCCTCGGGGGCTATGCCGTGACATCTCCAAGCCCGCTTTCAATAGGCCAGGGGCTGGAGACTATCACCGAAATGGAATATACCTTAAACAGGAAGGAATTTCTATTTTAACATGTCCATACACTGTCCAAGAACACAACAACAAGAAACAACACAGACTAAAATGAAATATGATGCCACCACAATGTAAAATGTTGTAGTAAAAGAGTGCTGCATGTAAAAGGGGCCGGAATAAAAGATCAATTGTAAAAGTAAAAGTACGAATGTAAGTACAAAACAACTGAAATAAAAAGGAAAACATCTAATGGGTCATCCTTTTAGGTTCTTACCTATAGGGTATGTACAGATCGCCTCCTCAACACTCCACGTCTGCCAGTCTCCTTCGTGTCACATCATGAGAATAGTCAACCTCTAATAACCATCCAATCCTAGCTCCCTCAGCCTCGATCGACATTGTACATCATCTAAACTAGACACAACAGGGTGTGGGTGAAGCCCATGCAGGGGTGAGTATAACAACACTCAGTAGGGACCCCAACACCCCTGTAGGTCTCCTATATTTCCACAAGTGAAACCCACAAAGAATGACATCTACTCTTCTTAGGTATATGGACATACATATACCAATGTTATCAAGATACATACTCATCTCATACATGAGGGAAGGACACCACATAGGTAACACCACGAAGGTAGAAGTACCACATATGTAACACCACGAAGATGAAACCATGAAGGTAACTCCACAAAGGTAGAAGTACCACGTATGTAAAACCACAATGATAGAAGTACCCCATAGGTAACACCACGAAGACAATACCACAAAGGCAGAAGTACCACACCGGTAACACCATGAAGATCAAAGTACCATGTAGGTAACACCACGAATATAGAATTACCACACATGTAACACCATGAAGATGATACCACAATGGTAGAAATACCACATATGTTACTCCACGAATCTAAAAGTACCACACATGTAACATCACATAGATAGAAGTACCATAGAGGTAACACCACGAAGAAAGAAGTACCACACAGGTAAAACCACCAAGATAGAAGTACCACATTGGTAACACCACAATTATTGAAGTAAAAAAATGGTAAAAGAATCATCTCACAATGAGGTATAACTTAAGTACAGAAGTACAAGTAATTAGTCATAAACTAGATCATATTATTTTGTTAAGAAGAACTGCTACTGACCCACACATGATCGATAGGTAACTAACCCCTGCTGACCCACATAGGGTTGATCAATAACTAACCCGCATTGACCCACACAAGATATGACCCACACAAGATCTGTATGCACTGACCCACAAGGGAGCGTTTAGAGCTGACCGACATAGGATCTGACCAACAATGGATCAATAGATACTGACCCACATAGGATCGATGTTCTTTCTTCACGTTGCAGCCTGCCACAAGTTTCCTCGCACTTTATTCACTCGAGTTTTGTATAATCTGCCTCTCGAGATATCAGTCGTACCTCTACCACCACAAAGTGTAACGACCTGGACCCGAACAACCACCCGATCAGTGCTAAATGGGTTGGGTGTTATTACCTTAGCCGAACCTCCCCTAATGGAAAAGGTTGTCGACTAGCAGCGAGGGTATTATAGGTATAGTGGGGAGGATATACCCACTCAAAGGATAATAATTTAATTGGTCCGAGCAAAAATATAAAACACGCAGTAGAAAATAAAGGAATCAGCAGACTCGAACCAGACCCACAGAGAAAAATCACATTCAATATTGAAAAATAGTAGAAGTAATAAATATAAACAACAGCAGAAAAAAGTATACACAATAGCATGTTGATCACTTGTAACTACTACTACTATCGAAAAAATAATCCAAAGTAGGTCATATAGATATAAATAGAAAGGGAGCCAATGGATAACCAACTGTCACAATGAAACAAGAATTGATGATATAGGAAAGTAATAAAATTTGAATAACTCCAACTAGGTAAGACCTCAGGGTCCATACCATCTCCATGCAACTGGTAATGCAGCCCAGCTCTTGAAGCTGGCCTCTTTCTGGTTCATAAATCCATAAAGTTTACATGCATCCCGAAGGGCCCATGCAGGGTGTGAGATGAATCTCAGTAGGATAAAACCCAATAGTTTATAACTAATATAAGTGTTTAAGGAGACATGAATTTATAAGGAAACAGTAAAAAGTACGATGCACAAAAACAAACAAAACTCCACTGGTGCTCAGTAGCCACCATGAAGTGTCACCTGCTTCGGCCAATGCCAGAATATCTATCATGTAACCCGGAACCATGTGCCCCTTGACACCACGTGTCTCAAGTACCGGCATCCCGAAAGCACTCCCAAGAAATAGTAGCTAGAGGGACAGTGATGTCTTCCCTCAAATAAACTAATTGGAGGGAGAGAAATGTCTACCCTCAAAATAATGTAACTGGTGGGACAACAATGTCTGCACTCAAAATAAAGTAACTGGAGGGACATCGTTGTCTGCCCTCAAATAATGACGAGCCTTTTACCCATACTTGATAGCCTAAATGATATCCCCTAAAGGATCCTCACCTCCCACATGTATTCCACTGTCACGCACCCCCAAACCAACTATAACTAAACCGCAACTGGCAGGGGCCTCTACCCACACGAGTGGTCCAAACCACCTTGTTATATAATCTCTCTATGTGCACACAAATAAAATTTTCTGGGTGAGTGGAAATCACCAAAATAGAACCCAAGCCACAACATCTCTGAAACCTCATATCCATGCAACCATGATGCCCATGTCTGATGACATTGACATCCAAGTAACCCGAGCCATGCCCAACCTGACAGTCATCCTGTCTCAAACTGACGTCCATGACACCCAATCCTGTGGTCGGAACCACACAATGTAACCTGAGCCAAGCCCAAACTGTGATTCTCATCACTCAAGAATATATGGGCCTTTAACAACACAAACAATAGGTTCCAGTATAAGCAATTAAACAATTACATATATAACACATTTTAACAAAACATATAAATAGGAAAAAATATCTAAACAGTTGAATTTAACTAGACAAACAGTTATCAAAAAATCAAACTAGAATCTTGAATGCCTCAAACAATTCATATCAAAACCTAATGAATAAAACTCTTCAATTTAATCAAACAAAAACAATTCATACCATTTAGGAACCCCCGACCAAAATTCCCCATATGAGCGATGACCCCTCGCCCGACCCTGCTCAAGAAGAATAGGTAACAGGGCATACCCAAAGGCATCCCATAGATCAATTATCAAATTTTCCAGAAATAATAGGTAAAACAAGGTCACACTCAAAATTAAATAAAACACTCCATAGGTCGCGCTACACAAAAATGGTCAGAGACACAAAAAGAGGTATTCAACACCTACCTGAGACTCGTATGATGTTACTCCTCTGATAACATCCTCCAATTAGGTCTAAAACATGGTATATCTATGAAATAATCAAATCCTCTCAAACCCCTATAACTCATTCTAGAACAGAGATCAAGAAGAACATCTCAAGAGAAATCAAGGCCTTACTATGGGGGTTCCAACTGATCAATCGGTGTTCGAATCGGGACTCAGACAATGGAACAGGAGGGAATTGAAATCCTGGCGGTCTGTCCACACTCAAATCGATGAAATATTGAGTTTCTGCCGCAATACGAGGCTACTTCCCTTTTTAGAGAAAAAAAAGATACTACACAGCCTGTATTTTAGAACTACATGTTGTGTATCAATTTACTGGTCATAAGATGGCTGAAATCTCACCGACTTACTTTCTATCCCATGTTGAGATGAGTCTATGGTGTGTACCTAGGGGTACACGGTGTGTACATAGTTTTTCTTCTCTTCTCATCGACTTACCAAAACGCCATGTATATCCCTCATACATGGCTATAATACACAGTGTGTCCACGGAGGACACAACGTGTACATGGATTCTACCCAGCCAACAGGTCCACACACAATGTATGGCCTCTACATGGTCAAGGGTATATGGCGTGTTTATAACTACATGCTGTGTAGTATGAAATTCCTACACGGTCATCACACGGCATGTACTCGCTGAGCACATGGCCAGTACTCACCTAACACATACACGACATGCATTTTGGAAATTTCCAAAACATCCCATATTTTCAAAATTTTCTCTGGAACAAGTCAAAAATTCAAACATGGTCAGGATTTTGACCCATTCTAAAACCCGGGTTCTTACAATCTCCCCACCTTAATATATCTTGTCCCTGAGATATCAAATTAAACTTGGAGATTGCACCGAACATAACACCCCGATCAAGGTAACCTGGACTTCCCTGGTCTCAAAGGTCATGGATAAAATCCTCAAGAAGTCTCCCCACCTATCGAGTGTCCTAACTCGGTCTCAACCCAAAAAGACTCAAAACAGAAAAAGATTCACTAAACTGCTTTCCAGACGCATAGTCCATTCATGACACATCAACACCCCTGCGCCTCATTGGTGCTCCTATGCCAGTCCCGACACCCAAAGTATCATTTATAGCATTGGTGTCTGCCTCCATGAGGTCCTGGTGTATAGAACATCGAGTAACCTGCATCATCGATGCCCCGATGTCCAAGGCACCTCAAGTAACCCGCATCCTCAATGCCCCGTTACTGAAGGCACCTCATGTAACCTAAATCCTCGATGCCCCTGATTCTACACATCTTATACATGTATATAAATATACCACACACTCGATATGGTTCCAATCCCACTGAATAGCATTTATTCAGTCCACATAGATCTTGTGCATCGCGTGCACTCAAAAAAGACATGCCTCTACAGGTCATGCTAAATAGGAAACATGGAAATCACGACCACACCCATGGAGTACATCTAACCATCATCGGATCCCCAGCCTGCTCAGCCTCTGGCCCCTCCACGGTGTGCATCTGGCCTGAAGTATGGCTGTCTAATGCCTGAACTCCTTGTGGTGTTGCTCCAATCACCTGGCACTAACCCCTCAGCTGGATCACATTGTCTCTGTCACGTCATCCGCGTGTAGTTGAACCTTGGCTACCCTCTATTGGTACCGAACCTGAACCAAATCCAGATGACACAGTCTATCCTAGTCCCTATCTTCCAGCTTTCTGGGAAGGCTTCCTGCAAAACCACTCCAGATGCCTGACATGTCCACATGCCTAGAACTTTTTCAGAGGCTTATCGCACTTAGTCTGAACATGTCCTAGTTATCCACACTGAAATCAAAACACTGAAGATCTTCTATGAGGTGGTCTAACATAGTTCTTGTCCCGACTTCCCTTTTGGATCTCATCCCATCCTCACTTCCTGATGTCTGAACTATCACCTAAAACTATTCCTCGACCAACCTAGGGCCTATCTCTTTGGTTGCCCTCTTTTATAAGCACTTTGTTCACAGCCTCTATGAAAGAACCCAACATAAAGATATTCACCTGGATCCGAATGGTGTGTTATATGTCGTCCTCGAAGTACCTCACCCTTCCCGCGTCATCTCTTACCATACTAGGTGCCAAGCGTGACAGCTCAGTGAAAGTAGCTGGATAGTCCTTGACGGACAGGTCTCCCTGTTGAACTCTCAAGAACTCCTGATATCTCTTTTCCCTTAGTGTGTATGTGTATAAGTGCTCGAAGAATGTATCCTCGAATTCTTTCCATGCTAGTCCTCCGTGCATGAGAGCTTGAACCTGCACATCCCACAAATGCTTCGCAGGTCCTCAATGCATGTATGTCTCCAGCTAGACCCTCCACCCTGGAGGCGTCTCGAGATTGTCGAAGATCATCTGCATACTCTCAATGCAGTTCTCAGCCACCTGTGGACCACCCTCCTCCTGAAAAATCTGCAAGTGTGTCGACTGGAACTCCCACTTCAGATATTCCATCGATGGATCTTTACCCTGCGCACCTCTATCGATCCCCTCAAAACACGTACCGGGATAGCTCAGATATTCTCATCAAGCCATGGTAAGAATGATCCCAAATCTGATTGTTGTCCTGCCTACACTAGATCCAGGACCTGATTCTATCCCTAAGCCTATACCTGTGGCTCATGCTCTACCAGCACCAAATCATGAACCTGATCCTGCACCTGTGACAATGTATCGTCAGTCATCGGATGCACCATCTGAGTTGGCAAAAAGGAACATGTTGAATATCATAAATGGTCCGAAAACACACACACACACACATATATATATATTAAATACAGATAAATAAAGCAGTAAAGAGGCATCATAAAACAACAACACTTACTCTCCCCTATCGCAACCCATGCCCATGGCATCTCGGCCTCAGCGCCTCTTTACCCTCCCTCAATAGAGCCATGTATCAAAAGTACCTCGGGCCATGCCCATCCCAACAACCAACATTGCATAAAACTAACAACTAAGTCTCACAATTAGGGTGATCAAAATCACCTCAACTAACAGTACCTGCATGCTTATACTAGACCCAGACCCAAATACCATGTCGCATGGA
Organism: Viscum album; assembly: GCA_963277665.1. Lineage (NCBI taxonomy): Eukaryota > Viridiplantae > Streptophyta > Magnoliopsida > Santalales > Viscaceae > Viscum > Viscum album. Next base: position 89,338,173 of record OY728132.1, read on the forward strand.
AGTCTAAAAATATACAAAGCATGGCATAACACATTACAATAAACAATCAATTTTATCTAGAATATCTTCTATTCACATTTCAAGAATACAAATCATGAAAATTGATATCATTCACATGGAATTATCACTTCACAAAGCATACATATAGTTGTGAAATTGAAATACCCTAAAAATGTTCCTATCAATGCCAAGAAAACAAGCCTTTCCATACTGGGACAAGGTCCAATTTTCCCTTACCGCACTAGTCCAAGGTTCACATATACCAATTAATAATATCACACACCATGTGAGCCACTGAGGTGGAAATCTTATAAACTATAATCTGAGAAAAATAGAAAACAATAATTCCCACCCATGGTAACATGGTCCATCCCTCATACCTGGGGCTGCGGGCACCCAAGAACAATCTAGGAACCCAGTTCTAGTAACAACATATCTCTAGTCTAATATATATCAAATAGTAAAACTAGCATAAGTAAAAAAGATAAGTCTCAATCTTATTAGTAGCCAGCAAGGCACTGCTACTAAATCCATGTCAAGAAGTCCTCTAATACCACTTTGTAACAACCTGGACCCGAAAAAACACCCGAACAGTGAAAACCGGGTCAAGTGTTAGTACATTAGGTGCACCTCCCCGAATTCCAAAGGCTACCGACAAGCAGTGAGAGTCTTATATGTGTAGTGGGGAGGTTATACCCTCTTGGAGGATAATAAAGTTACTAGTCCAAGAAAAAATATATAACATGTAAGGGAAAATAAAGGACTCGAGAGACTCGAACGAGACCCACAGAGCAGAAGCACATTCAATATCGATAAACTGTGGAAGAATTAAATATAAACAACAAAAGAGGAAAGTAAACACAATAGAATGTTGATCGCTTGTAACTACTACTAATATAAAAAAATGCATCCAAAGCATGTCATATAGATTCAAATAAAAATGTCTCCAATGTCTAAAAAACTGTAACAACGAAACTAGAATTGCTGATACAAGAAAGTAAACATAATATAATAACTCCAACAAGGAAAGACCTCAGGGTCCATACTGTCTCCATGAAACTACTAATACAGCCTTACTCCTGAAGCTGGCCTCTTTCCTACAAGAAAATACAAAAAGTCTACCCACGTCCCGAAGGTCCCGTTAAGGGTGTGGAAAAATATCATTAGGATACCACCCAATGATGTGTACCTAATATTAGTTTTTAAGTAGACATGAATTTATTAGGAAAAAGTAAATAGTACGATGCAAAAAAAAAACAAACACAACTCCACTGGTGTTCTACAGCCACCATGAAGTGTCACCTGCTTTAGCCAATGCTGGAATCTCTGTCATGTAACCCAGCACCAAGTACCCCCTGACACCGCGTGCCTCAAGTACTAATGACCCGAAAGAACTCCCATGAAATAGTAGCCGGAGGGATATAAATTTTGGCCCTCAAATAGTGTAATTGTAGGGACAACTATGTCTTCCCTCAAAATAAATTAACTGGAGGGACAATGATGTCTGCCCTCAAAATAATGTTACAAGCGGGAAAACGATGTCTGCCCTCAAATAAATGTGAGCCTCTGCCCCAAACCCGATAGCCTCAATGCTATCCCCTGAAGGCTCCTCACCTCCCACGCGACTTCCTACGACAAGCTCCCCCAAACCAATAGTACCTAAACCGCAACCAAGGAGGGCCTATACACACATGACTAGTCAAAACCACCTCATCATAGAGTCTATCTCTGTGCACACTACTCAATGTTTCTGGGTGAGCGGTAATCACCAAAACTATATCCAAGCCACAAAGTCTCTGACACCTCGTGTCACTAAGACAATGCCGCTCAAGTCTGATGACATTGCCATCTGAGTAACCAGGGCCATGCCCAACCATAGAGTCAGCATGCCTCATGCCGATGTCCATGATGCCCAAACCCATCGTTGTAACCACCCAATGTAACCCTGGCCAAGCCCAACATGGGATCCGCATCACTAAAGAATATCTATGCCATGCTCAACACAACCAAGATGATCCAGTATATGCAATTTAGAAATTACATATATAACACATTTAAACAAAACACATAAATAATAAAAACAATCTAAATAGTTGAATTGCACTAGACCTACAGTTATCAAACAATAGTATTGAGTTCCTGAATGGATTAAACAATTCATATCAAAAATTAATGAATTAAACTCGGTAGTTTAATCAAACAAAAACAATTCTTCCCATTTTGGCACCCTCGGCCAAAATGCCCCATAGGAGCGATGGCCCCTCACCCGAGACCACTCAAGAAAAACATGCAAAAGGTCATACCCAAAGGCATCCCGTAGGTCAATTATTAATTTAATAGGAAATAGTAGGTAAAATAGGGTCATGGTCAAAATATCTAAAAATATGCCATAGGCCGCGCAACCCCAAGATCTGAAAAAACAAAACTATAGGTATGAACCACCAAACTGAGACACGTATGATGCTAATCCTTCGATAAAACCCTCCAATTAGGCCTAAACACAATAGATCTACAAAAGAATCAAATCCACTCAAACCACTATAACTTTTTCTAGAATAGAAATAATGAAAAACAACTCAAGAGGAATCAAGGCCTTACCGAGGGTGTTCCAACAGATCAATCTGTGTACGAATCGGGTCTTGGAAGAATGAACGAGAGGGGATTGAAATCCTGGCAGGCTCTCCACACTCAACCCAATGAAATATTGAGGTTATGCCTCAATACAAGGCTACTTCCAATTTTAGTTAAAAAAATAAAATACACAGCGTGAACTTTAGGACTACACGACGTGTTTCATTTTACTGTTTATATGAGGGCTGAAATCCCCCCGACTTACTTTCCAGCCCCTATCAGCATGAGTAAATAGTGTTTACCTAGTGGTACACGGTTTGTACTTAGTTTTTCTTCTCTTCCTATCCGACTTACCAACATGCCTTGTATATCCCTCGTACATGGTTAGACTACACATCGTATCAAAGGAGGACACAACATGTACTTAGTTAAAAGATTCTACCTAGCCAACACGTCCACACCCCATGTATGCCCTCCACATTGTCAAGGGTACATGTCGTGTCTAAAACTACACTGCATCTAGTAAGAAATTACTACACGGTCTTTAAAGGACATGTAATCGGTGAGCACATGATAGGTACTCGCCTAAGACATAGACGAAGTGTAATTTTAGAGTACCCGACGCATAGTCTGGGAATTTCTAGAACTTCTCAGATTTTCCCAGTTTTGTAAGGAACAAGTCAAAAATTAAAACATTGTCAGGATTTTGACCTGTTATAAAAACTAGGGTTCTTACACTAAGCTCCAAAATGGAGTAACCCAATGAACTGCCATGTCGTAAGGGTTCCAATGTTAGAGACATCACATCAATCGGACACCCAGTCTGTGAGTTATAAATCTTTTAACTCTAAGGGCCCAGTTGGATTTAGGTTCGATCCAACACTTCCATACTACAACTTTATCCAAATCTAATGTGGAGTTTACTAAAAGGATAGTTTCAATCCAGGGATCCCAACTCTACAGACGGTACGTCAAATAGACGTCTGGTTCTTAAGATATTCCCCTTTAAATGTTCGTGGGTGTGGTTCGGCCCGGATTCGGTCTGACCCGGCCAGACCGAACCATCCCGACTTAGTCTGGGATGAGCCGGGGTGGACTCGGACCACTGGGCGGATGTCTATTTTGTCCCACAAAAGGGGAAGCCCGCATAGGGGGCGGCCCACAAGGGCGACCTTTCCAGAATAGGGTGTCCCATAATGGGGCGGCCTGACCCCCATGGGGTTCCGACACGTTGGGGCGGTGGCCCATATGGGCAGCGCCCCAGTCCGAGGGATACGACCCGGTCTCAAGGTGGTGGCGCGGTCCGAGGGTGGTGACACGGTGCGAGGGCGGCCGCCCGGTCCGAGGGAGGGGACCCACTTTAAGGGTGGCAACCCGCTCCGATGGCGGCAGACTAGTCTGATGCTAGTATCTTAGTGCAAGTGCGGCTTCCTGGATGAGGGCGGTGACCCGACTAAAGGGTCATGGCCTGCGGGGTGGTAGCCCGGCTCGAGTGCAGTGGCCTAGTTCAGTCCGACACGAGGGGGGGGGGGGGTGGGGTGTAACCCCCTATAACTTGGATTCCCGAACAGCCAGGATTCTATTTAGTTGGCGAAGAAGGGTGTTGTGTGGGTGCCACTAAATCATCACAGAACCCACCGTAGTAGGGTTTGGCCTCTATCGCGACTTCCATTCATCGGTAGTGCGGTAGTTGAACCTGCTTCCTTCATGTGGCTAGCCGTCATGCTGACTGCTTCCTCTGTTTGTTGTGGCCGATGAGCAGCGGCCCTCCTCTTACGACGTGCGTTGATGTTCGAGAAGTTCTCCGAGGTGGCGCAAGGAAAGAAATATAGTGGAGGGCTCAAGAATGGTTTTTTAGGATTGAAACCTCCATGTTATCTTCTAATATGGAGGGATTTGATGGAGCTCAATAAACAGTTGTACTGGGCACAATATTAACCCCATAAGATTCCACACAATAACCTCCCGCAAAGTCGAATGAATCACGGGTCAACCCGTATTTTCGGTTAACTCTTTTTCTTCATATAATTTCAAGAATGGGGAAGAGGGAATCAAAAAAACAAAAACAAAAACATCATAGTACCTGGAAGAGACGTCCGCTGATGACAGTAGATAGAAAATCCTTTATCATTGTCCTTGGTTCATGACTCGGTGGTTCTCGTCACTTCTCGGTGGAACGAGTCTCATCCTCCAAGTTGTTGGAATCCTGATACTTTTTTGTGCTTCATCTCTTGGTGAATCCATTCCAACACCCCTCCCCTCAATCCATATAAATAGTAGATGAGAATGAGTGTGAAACTCTAGAGGAATTAATGAGGATCATTTAATTAATGAACCTCCCGAATTCCCATTGGTGTTGTTACAGGAAAAGAAGAGTCAGGCAATTTATTAGCTTGCCACATCGTCGGTCCCACCAGCGTCGTTCTTCAATTAAAGGGTAGAAAGAAAATAAAATAAAAAAAAACATATTATTTTATTAATTTTTCCAAATTCATCAAAAATGTATTCATCACCCGAGCAACTACGGTTGATTTTATGCCTCCCTAATGTGAATCCCGACATTGTGGATTCAATGGTTCTCTCCAATTTTTAATCCGAGCATTGTTTCAAATGTTTGAAAAATCCACTCCTGTGTTTACTAAATGTACATGAAAGAAATTTTGGATAATTTTTGACAGTCAAACTTGACCTGCACCCAAAAAGGTTAGACACTACCTAAGTGAATCATGCCCCAATGAACTCAAAGATGCTCTCATATTTTCAATACGAGTTACAATTTAAAAGTTATGTATTTTACAATAAAATAATTGTCACTTAATTATTTTATTACGCCCAAAATATAACATTCACTGGTGGATCGTTCCAGCTAATTATAGTATCTGCCAAAAGAGAGCACACCCTCACGAGTTCAGCGGTGGTCTCAGATTCTTAATCTCAGTTATCATTCGTGAGTTGTAAGCCTTTGAAAAATAAAATAATTTTGTTAATTGTTTTTTTACTGTTATTCCAGTTTTTGTTTTCTCGTAGGAGACCCACGTCAAATAAATATAAGTCACTCTTAGGGTAACCCCGCCATCTTGAGTGCAGCAGTGTACTGGGATTTTGGATTCAGGACATCATTTAAGAGTTACTCCATTTTTTCAGTAAAAATGTATAGCATTGCAATTTAATGTTTCAAAAACATTAACGAATCATTCCTGGAACTCCGGGCCTTGGAATCACACATTTTTAGATATCACGGTCTCAAAATAATTCCATTTAATTAAAAAAATATAGAAATAATAGTACATTACTGTCTCCCCACCTTTGGGATTTTCGTCCCTGAAATCCAAAACATAGACAAATGAATCAAATGATGGTAATAAGCATGAATTTGAGTTTTCCACTCCCATGTTATCTCTTGGAAGTTCCTGTGCTTTCAGTGAACTTGCACAAGAGGTATCTATTTCCCATGATGGACTCACTCCTGTCGATCCTCTGTCTCTATCGATAACTCAGTAAAAGTCGACCCCAACATAAAAGTTCAACTCTCCCTAGTCGATAATGTGTGATGGATAATGTACACATCTCCTCATCTGAAACACATGGAAAACATTATGCACATGGTTTATCTGTGGGGTAAGAGATGAACGGTACTTCACCTCACCCACTCTGCTGAGAATCTAAAAACGTATAACGAACCTCAGAGACAGCTTGTCTCCCGACCAAACCTATAAAATCCTTGTCGATATGATACACATAGAAAGATATGGTATCCCTCAACATCTCATCCTGTAGCTTCACTCATACCATGGTGCAAACTTGGAAGAAGATGACGTGCTCCCCACCTTTAGAAAATCATTCAGGAGACCATCCTGAGGATATCATAGCACATCGGTCCTCGCAGTCAATGTCCCAAGTTGTGCCTCCTTAAATTGCTGAGGAATTGGGGGAGTGAAGGCTCTCTCCCTTCAGGAAGGTAATCTTGGAAACATCTTTTGAAATGATTTCCCCACACTCTGCTAATATTGTTGGGAACTGAAAACTGAAAACTCTTGCTGCCATGAGGGAATGGTTGGCCGACTCAAGAGTGATCGACTGTACCCTCCTATGCTTGAGTTTATCATGTGATACTTGGGTTTCCTTTTTTCAGACCAAGGAAACCCCATTCCAACAATGTAGAGAAATCAAATTTTTTTTCCTAATATAGTCATTATGTGTCTGAATTATGGTTGTCTAGTCCATACCCAAACTAACTTCATAAGGCCTCGATGCTGCCACTAAGAGGTTTCAACCGAAACTCTTGTGTCAAGGGTCAGATCAAACCGTCCGCGTAGGTGTGATTATCGAGTCTCCTCCCAAAGGTATATCCAGACATAAGGGTCATGTCAATAGTTTAACTATAAGCTCTAGGTCTTGAACAAGATTCGTGGAATGTTGGAATGATTGGTACATATTTCAATTTATGCAGAAGTGAGTAGGAGACATAGACTGTACCTCAAATCACTCCTAAATCCCTTGGGTCGCCCTCCTTGACTGCATGCAGCTACGCCAATGTTCTATTCTACGGATCCCTAAGCCTGGTAGGGAACACATTTGGGTGGTGGTTGTAACATGTAGAAATGTACACCACCTCATGTTTCTCTCCTAGCTCTATTTCTAGGTCTTCAACCCTGTAGATTCATCAATACTTAAAACTTTATCTGCCTGAAACATTTTACATGCCCAGGTCTTTGAGACTGGCATCAGTTTCCTACATTCCAATTGTTAACATTCACTGGCTGCATTCACTTATCCAAACAAAATTCAACCACAAAGGTTCTTTCTAGCCACCTAACATATGTATGAATTCATAGAAAAATGGTGCTAGCTTGGATGTCCCTAAACACACTGCCTTCGGATGTCTGAGCCCCGAAGCACTGATCGAATCATAATCATCGAGTAACAGGAATGGTTAGTATGCCTCGATGAATTCTCAGATACTGACATGTCATCCTGCCAAAGCTATAGAGGCTCCAGAGAACTATTATTCACCTCCTCAAGCCAGTCCTCAGCTGCCAGTGAGTTGGGATCACCTCAGAACTTTAGGGGTATCTGAGGCTGAAACTCGTGTAAGGAACTAAGCCAAAATGTGTCCTCTACTGGTAGATCCTATTGTAACTAATGACCAATGTGTGGTGGTGCTACTAGTACACCATCCGAAGGTTCTAACAAACTAATAGGGCCCTGCAATAGATCCTCACTGCTCAGTGGTCCATCATCATGTACTCTCTCAGGAAACATGGGTGGTTGTCCTTTTTTTGGCATCTAGATAAAGAACAGGTGAGCCATAGTCATTATGTGATACATTGTGATCTAACTCCAAATAAATCAAAAGAAAAACTTTTCAAAAACACACACTATCTTTATTTTCATGTGTTGAGTCGAGATTCAGGATTCAGAGACCTGGTGTATGGATTTATCGGCCGCTGCACCAACACTGGACTCCCCGAACTGAATACCACACTCATAAATCTTAACATTATAGCTTCATAGAAAATCTTAGAGTCATAGTTCTTCAGTATAACTGAAATCCTTTGATATAAATTTGTCATGATCCATCCCTTGGGGCCCTTGTCGTGACTACCCCATGTCCAACTTTCAAAGGCCATGGGTTGGAGACTAGCACCAGAAAGATGAATCCCTTAAATGGGAAGGCATTTCATTTTTAACCTGTTCAGACACACAGTCCAAGAATACAATAAGAAGCTACTACACTGACTAAAATGCAATACGATGAAACTACAATGTAAACTTCTGTAGTAAAATATTTTTGAATGTAAAAAGAGGATAGAATACAAGCCCAACTATAAATGTACATGTATGACAGGAAGTAAAATACAAATGAATGAAAAATGGAAAATAACTACTAGGTCATCCACCAAGGTTCCTACCTATAGGGTAGGTACAGATCTCCTCCTTAGCACTCCATGTCCATCAGTCTACTTCGTGTCATATTACGCTGAATTTTCCACCTCCGATCACCGTCCAGTCCTAGCTCCATTAGCCTCGATCAATGTTGTACATCATCTATACTAGTCACAACACGGTGCGGGTGAAGCCCGTGTAGGGGTGAGTATAACAATACTTAGTAGGGACCCCAATACCCCCATAGGTATCCTATAGTTCCACAAAGGAAAAACCCACAAACAAAAATATCAATTATACTTAGGTATATTCCCATACATATACCTAAGATATCAAGATATACTCATCTCATACATGAGGGAAGGCCACCATATAGGTAACACCATGAATGTAGAAGTAACACACAGGTAACACCATAAAGATGAAAAAAATAATTTAACTCCATTAAGGTAGAAGTACCTCACAGGTAACACCAAAAATATAGAAGTAACACACTGGTCACACCACGAAGACGATACCACAAAGGCAGAAGTACTACATAGGAAACACCATGAAGATAGAAGTACCACACAAGTAACACCACGATGATAGAAGTACCACAAAGGTGACACCATGAAGATGATACTAAAAATGTAGAAATACCAAATATGTAACAACACAAAGATGGAAGTACCACACATGTAACACCACGATGATAGAATTACCATAGAGCTTACACTACGATGATTGAAGAACCACACAGGAAGCACCACGATGATAGAAGTACCACACAGGTAACACCGCAATGATTGAAGTACCACAAAGGTAAAAGAGTCTTCTACTAATCAAATATAACATAAGTAAAAAAGTACAGATTGTTAGTTGTAAACTAGATCAACTTATACTGTTAAGAAGCACTTCTGCTGACCCACACATGATTGATAGGTAACTAACCACCGTTGACCCACCCAATATCGATAGGTAACTAACCCCCACTGACCCACACAAGATATGACCCACACAGGATCGGTATGCACTGACCCACACAATATCAATGATCACTGACCAAAACAGGATTTGACCCACCCAGGATCAATAGATTCTAATCCACATAGGATCGATGTTCTTTAATCACGTATCAGTCTGCCACATGTTTCCTCTAACCCGGTGCGCTCGAGATCCATATAATCATCCCCTTGAGATATCAGTCATACCTCTACCACCACTAAGCTCCGAAAATAATTAATCCAAAAGACTGCCATGTTGTAAGGGTTTCAACATGACATATGGCGCGTCAATCGAACACCCGGTTTGTGAGTTATAATCTTTTTAGCATTGAGGGCCCGGTTGGATTTGGGTTCAATCGAACCCGGCAATACTCCAAAACTCTCCAAATCTCAAATGGAGTATACCTAAATGGCCAAATCGATATGAGGATCCCAACTCTATAGATGGTTTGTCAAACAAACAACTGGTTCTCAAGATATGCCTCTTGGCGCGTTCCTGGGTCCAGTTGGCCCCGGGTCCGGTCCGACTCGGTCTGACTGACCCGACCTGACTCGTGATGGGCTAGGTTGGGGTTGACACGGACCGTTGGGCTGGTGTAGACACAACCCACTGGGGTGGCAGCCTGCATGTGCAGTGGCCTGGTCCGAGGTGGGATTCCCAGTCTAAGGGTGGTGGCCCACTCTGAGGGTAGCAATCTGGTCCGAGGGCAACGACACGGTGCGAGAGCAGCAGCCCGGTCCGAGGGTGTAGGCTCGGTCTGAGGTAAGTGGCCCGATCTGAGGGCGGCGGCCCTGATGAGGGTGACAACTTCCCTTGAGGGTGGTTTCTCTGCTTGAGGGCAGCGGCATGGCTCATGGGCGGTGACCCGGTTCGATCGGACGTGGGGGGGGGGGGGGTAATCCCCTGTTCAACTATATTCATGAACGAGCCAAAGACTATTCGGTTGGCAAGGCGGCAATGCCTTGTGGGCCCTGCTCAGTCTCCGTGGAACCCGCCAGAGGCGTGTTCATCCTTCATCGCGACATCGGTCACGACTTCCATTCATTGGTGGTGTGGCGGTCGTATCGCCTTTCCTCCCACAACTGGTCACTGTACTAGCCACCTCCTCTATTTATCACGGCTGATGAGTCGTGGCCCTCCCCTTCCAACATGCGTCGACATGATCCTAGTCTTTCGAGGTGGCATGAGGAAATAAAGATAGTGGAGGGTTCAAGCCAGGTTCTTTAGGCCCACACCCTCCGCGTTAGCTTGTAATATGAAGGATATTAAGGGAGTTCAATAAACTATTTTATTAGGAACAAGATTAACCCCACAAGATTCCCCAAAATACCCTCCAAAAGAGAAGAATGGATCATGGGTCATCCCATTTGTCAGTTGACTCGTGTTCTTCATATAATTTCAATAATGGGGAAGAGGGATTCAAAAACACACAAAAGAAAATAACCCCTACCTGGAAGATATTTCAGTTGATGACGGTCGATGGAACCTTCCTCACATTGGTCATCAGGTCGTGACTCAGTGGAACTCGTCACCTCTCATTTGAACCAGTCTTGTCCTCCATGTGGTTGACATCATGTTACTTTTCCAGGGCTTCGGCGGATGGGGAAGTCGTGCCAACACTCCTCCCGGCGCTCCACATAAATAGAAGAGGAGAAGGAGTGTGAAACGCTTGGGGAATTAATGAGGTTCATTTAATTAATGAATCTCCTAAATTTCCAATGGGGCGTTTACAAGAAAATAAGTGCCATGCCATTTATTGGCTTATCACATCGCCGGTCCTGCCAACACCCTTCATCTATTGGAGGAACGAATGAAAATAAAATAACAAAACTTTTTATTTTATTATTCTTTCAAAAGTCCACAAAAATAAATTTTACACCTGACATACTGTGGTCTATGTTATTCCTCTCTTAAAAAAATACTGATGTCGTGAATTCAACGGTGTCGTCATATTTTTAATCCGAGAAATTGTTCAAAACTCAGAAATTTCTACTCACGTATTTACTGAATGTACCAGAAAAAAGATCAGAAAATTGTTAACAGTCACCCTCGACCCACACCAGTAAAGGTTAAGCTCTACCTAATTGAAACACGCCCCAATATACCCAACTTTTCTCTCGGATTTCCAATCTATGTTACGGTTTAAAAGTTATGGATTTTAAAATAAAATAATTATCACTAAATTATTTTATTTATGGACAAAAACTAACTTATGATGGTGTCCCGCGCCAGCCAATGTTAGTGTCATCCTAAAAAGAGTATACCCTCATGAGTTCATCTGTGGTCTCATATTCTTAATATAATTACCGTTCATGAGTTATAAGCATTTGAAAAATAAATTAATTTTATTTAATAATTTTATTTACGGTTATGCCATTTTTGGGTTCTCTCATAGGAGGCCATCACCGACTAAACTTATGTCGCGGCTAGGGTAAACCCACCATTTTGAGTGCAAAAGTGCCTTTATATTTCTGAACTAGGAAATTGTTTAAGAGTCATTTGGATTTTTCATGAAAACTGGTTACACATGCTATTTTAATTTTAACAGAACATTGATGGACCATTCTGGGCACTCTAGGCCTCAGAATCACACGCTGTCAGATTTCACAGACTTGAAATAATTCTATATAATTAAAAAAAATATGGGAATTAAGGGAAATTACATAGGGTCTTGGTGTCAAGCAACCTACTTATATTGATTCCAAATCCTTGTCTTGGAATGTGAATTGGTTTGGCAGTCTTTTTCTCCAGAATTACTAAGGAAAAGATTGGAAATCTCATATAAATCTAAAACATTACTTGAAGTGTTCATGAAAATTATACATTTTATGTAATTAGATATGTTTGCATACACTTCCCTTATATTTTTGGACGAGTAACACAAACTTGTTGGTTTTGTAAAGAGTTACAAACCAATATGGGTTGTCTATATTGGGTTGTTGGAAGGAATATGATCCCAAACTAAATCACCAGAATAATGCAAAAATTATTGGGAATAATTGGACATACAATTTTGTAATTAAATAAATTTCAAATAATAAGTGGTATATTTCTTCCATAGTGACATAGGTCAATATCTAAGTTGTCAAACCAAGTAGTTTCATGCCATAGTGAGGTGCCCCTATATTTTCTTTTGTAAGGATTGAATGAATGAGTGATACTAGATCATCCTGGAGTAATTTCAAGTGATAATCGTGTGATCCATGGTTTTCTATTATTATGAAATTATTGTAATTTTCATGATGTTAAGCTATAAATGAAATCATAATGGTTAATATACTAAAGGAATAGTGTTGGGTTCATCGATATAAAAAATTTGATAAAGAGTTTCCTACTCGATTATCCAAGAGTTACAAATGATGTGATAGAGATTATGCCTTACCTAAATATCAATGTAGTGAGATTAATACAATATTAAATTCATTTTTTATTGAAATATGGACATAGAAACACTAGAGTGTATGATTAATCTCATTAAATGTTTCATCATTTTATTAGGATCCCACTTTTTGGAAATCCTTTTTGAATGGTTTTAAAACAACATACACATGCAATAAAAGATTCCATTATTGATTAATAGAATCATCATCTTCAAAATTTGACATCAATCCTTAAAATAATAAATATATGATAAGATACTCCTGATAATAGTAACATATGAAATGTTCTAAAGAAAAATTAAGATTATATTTGTCAAAAAAAATTCTTCATGAGTAACTAAGTGTTGAAATAGTTCAACAACTAAATCTAGCTTCTTATGAGTCATAAAATTAAACACATATGGATTCAAATTAATTGGATGAAAAATGATAAAATTAATCTATGTCTCAAAAAATTAAATCAATATGATTGGGTGCATCAAATATTTATCCATGTTTATTCATATTTACCCAATGTTATTCAGAATGTCAAATAGTATTCAACACCAATAAATATTTTGATTAATAATTGAGGAATAAGGTTTTATTAAAATTTTATTGGCTATATAATTGAATTATATTATTACAATATATATATTTTATCAACTATATGTTTTAAAAAAGTAATAAAAACATAAAAAAATTCATAATGAATTAAAATTTTGATATTGATGGATGTATTTCAAGTAATATAGATTAGGACACGCTGCATTGATAACTTGGATGCTTACAACATAGATTAAAATTTGATAAGATATGTATTTTATCTAATTTATCTATTGATAAGAGTATGTGGATGAAATTTTTATTACTAAATTGATATGTGAGTTTCTAATATAGATGTTTTAGGATTTTTTGTAATTATATGACCAACATAAAGTGAAAAATGGAAATTACTTTCCCATATTTGGGGAATCATCTAATTTTAATTTTTTGAATTTTTATGACAAGATAAATGAGTTAAAATATCATTTAATTGATACTCACAAATAGTTGCGAACATATATATGAACTAGTAATATGTTCTATAGAATCTAAATTATATTTTTGAAAATAAATTTAAGTAAAAATGAAAATTAGATGAATAATGGTTTGTTGAAAATTTTAACAATTTTATTAAGAATCCAATCAATGTCATTGAAACCATTGGTTATTATGAAGGAAGGGTAATAATTAAATATTATTAGATTATCCAATATATACCTTACAAAGTTTAGGAGAATTTAGGAAATTCCAATGTTATGTATGATTGTTATTTAAATTAATTCTTCAATTTAATTTGGATTTTTATACCAAATATGTTTTTTATTATGTATTGTAAATACACGGGCTTTAAAAATCAAAGGATTAATTGGATTGATCTTTTAGATTATATTATTGAGATAAAGTAAATAATTTCTATAAAATGAACTTGAATGTAAATGATTTGTTCATGATTATATGAATCTTTGTAAAATATGTTTATCTTCACCTCATTTTTCCGCTGTGATAAGAGAATATGTTCCGTAACAATAGTGTTTTTTTAACAAGAAAAATATGTTTAATTGTATAAACATGGTTTATGATTCATTTATTTCTATAACATTTTTTTGGGGAAAAAAGATATAGATTGAAAAAATATCCAATATATAAATATCTTCAATGTATATTATAAAATACGATAGAATTTGTTTCTATAACCTATTAGAAGAATAACTACATAATGTAAAATGTTCAAAATAAAATGTTCTGATCACATAGAATTCCATAAACAATATGTAATTAATTTTATATACATTTGATGTTTATAAATTATGAAATAAATATCATTTCAAAAAAATTGTTTCTTAGAAAGATATTATAATGATAATATAATTTTTAATAGACTAGTTGGAGTTTATTGATTATAAAAGTTAGAATTTTGAAAATAAATGATTACACCAATATAATGTTATAGTACATAATACCTTATGACATTTAGGATGTATTAGTAAAGGATAATGTAAGTAGAAACACAATTACATGGAAAATTTTGAGGGAATAAATTTACATAGGGTATGAAAATGAACACAAGTGTTTCTCAATTGAAAATATATGTTTAAATCATAACATTTTATGAGATGAACACAATATTATTGAATATGACTAAGTAGTTGAATAGTTTGGAATATGATTAGCATGTCTCACCATTATTAAAACATAATTTCTTTATATATGTTTCTCATAATAGAATTTAGATGGAGAGTTTTATCAGATTTTTAAATAGATATGTTACATATATTTTATATGATGTTATTAGTTAACAAAAATAGAATGTTGTCCAAACATAAGACACATCTATAGGCTTTACATATATTATATGTTAACCATGTGATTATGTTGGGTTTTTAAAATATTCTCAAATAATATAAGAGTATTATAATGTATCATATTAGACGATTAATATATTTTATCATTTTATCATGGAATCTACATAATTATATATATATATACATATTATAAAGTACAATGATAATTGACCTTCCAATATATGACTTTGATGTTATCCATAACCATTGTTAATCAAGGGGTATTATAGGTTCTGATGAAATATTAATATTAGCATGGGAATGATTTTTTGTGGAGATATAAAATATGAACATGAGGCTAAATAAGTATTCTTTTTTGGGTAATCAATGAAAAAATTATTTTCTACATGGAGTTTCAAACAAATGTATTTGGTAGTGTTGGGGTCTATTGGTCATATTTTAGTCCCCATTCCCTTTAGATGGTGATATATCTATAATTGTTACCAAAATTACATTTATAACCTTCTAAAGAAATTTAATATATTCACATTGTAAATATGGGGGTGGTTGGGTATATTTTGGTTCATGTCATTTGTTAGAGCATTACCAACATAGAATTTTCTTTTTTGTATGGTGATTATGACGAATGGGATTATTAATGACATTGAAATAGGAATTTTTAGCCACACCTAGATAATATATATCTATATGGATAATATACATATGATGTTCTTATTTATAATGTTGAATTACATGTGATTTATTCAATGATTAGACCAGTCAATACTCTAAGAATCAATAATTGATGAGTTTCGTATATAGGACTGAAATGTTTTTTGTCATGTGGTTACTCAATGTCCTATATAAAGGGGAAAATATGAGAATAAAAATTTTCATATGATGTATATTGGTGTAAATGAGTATATATATATGCATGTTTTTTAGGGATATAATTTTAAAACAAATTAAATATTTATTAACAATGGATTTTTTCTAGAGGTATCTCTTTTCTTACATATATGTATCAATAGATTCTTTATTTCAATGTTATAAAGTCCCAGGCATTATAACTTGTGGGTTTCCTAAAGAGGGATTGATTTCTACCCATAGATCTACTCTAATTTTTTTATAGTTAATATTAATGTGCTTTGGAAGGGTATTTATAAGGTATTTCGTATAATGTGAAGGAGGTTGAAGATAATAATGGAATTCTAAAAAATGAGTTTCAGAATATATACAAATGTTTTTTTATATAATTTCATCAGTTATTATATATAGTTCAATATTTGGTATAATTATATAGTGACTATTAGGATATAGTGTTAGTGGGATATTGAAGGAGATATATTCCTTCAATAAATATTCATGGGGTACATAAAACCATGATAGAAATATATGAGATACCGAGATGCATGTCTAAAGTAATATTTCATGCATTAAAGAGCCTTTGACTATATAAACGTGTAAATATTATGTATGCTAATATTTGAATAGTTCAACTCAATTAAATAATTCCATTATTGAATATTTGCATGAGATGTAATGAAAGAGTAAATTTCTATTCCTCTATACTATACAAGTACTATACATTGCATTTATTCATGAATTATAATGAATGAATAAATATAAAAACACCTATGGATCATCCCCCGATGTTGTAGAAATCACTATTATGTGAGGGAGGGATGAATGATTATGCTTTAGTGAGGCTCTCTAAATCAAAATATCATGTTTTATACTTCTTTACAAATGTGATTCGAGAATAATATTCATGGAAGAATATTTATATATGAACGTTCAATGACGTATAGAGTCATGAAGATAATATATAGAGGTTTGAATCATTTTTTCACTTTGTGATATCTTCAAGTGCATCAAATAAAGATACAGGGTTTTAGTTGCTTGATTTATGTAAGCTATACCATTAAAAATATATTCATTTCAATATTATTTTCAGTTTTATGATTCTATTCACATTAGATCCTTAAGATAGGGTTATAAATCCATTTCAAAGCTTTTGATAACTGTTATTAGAATCTAAAAAATTCAATTAGTTCATTCCTTGTTACCGTACATCAGTAATTGTCTTTTTCCTCATTCTTCAAGTTCTTTGATTCACCATATCTAATGTTATATTAATAAAAAACACAACACAAATATTTTGTTGATAAGCAAAAAATAATGATGGATCAAATATTTGATGATGATTTAATATATTTTAAAATAAATTTGGGAATTTTTTTTATTTAGATAAATGATTTTTTGATCATAATGTAGTTCAAATTTATATAATTGAGTTGACATTAATTTTTTTGGAAAAATATTGTATCAATTATGGATAATCATTCAATTATATCCACATTCATAATTATAAAAACATGGTATTATTATAATTCTTTTTGTGAAAAATATTTTTGATGGATGAAATAAAAAAGTAATTTTTCTCACTTATGTTCTTCTATTATCACGATATATTTTCAACATTTATTTCACATTTAATAGTAGTTTGTAAATGGTAAAATATATTAATGATAAAGAAGTACAATATTAAGGATGAAACTGATTCAATGATAAAGAAATCATGATAATGGAAAATTAAGAAGGTAACTATGAATATGACTTTTTATTTCATATCAGGGTCCTAGAGGGATTTAATTAACAATTGAAGGAACATGATTCTTCCTTGATAAATTCAGTGCCTTGAGGTATATTCGAGATTATTATCTTAGTGTTTGGAGTGATAGAGATTCTCCAAAAGTATTTTTGGTTGAGTGATAGAATATGGTGGTGTGGATAATGGATTTTTGTCCTGAAATAACATAACGGGTAGATGGTGGTCTCAAGAGGATAAATTATGAAATTTGATGACTACAAACTATGTCATAGATTCATGAGACAATGGGTTGGTTTATGAATTATGGTGCAAAATCAAAAATGGTAGTGAAAATTTAACCAAAAGATGAATCTATATGTTTTATCACTACATCATGTGTAATCCCCTATGTGTGACATCATGTTTCTCATAGTACACAGTGGACAGGGTTTATATAGATTAAACATACCACACAAAGTCTGAATTTAAGTCGCATGATATTTATTGAGACCCCTGTAACTTGAGTTTGTTCCTACTGTATTTTTAAATGAACTAACTAGCATGAAATTCTATTTCTTAAAAATTACATGTCATATATAACATACCAGGAACCTTGTCATGTACCTAGTGTGTAGAACAGCTGACTAATGTGGTCCCATAACTCATGTGTTCCTTTAAGAAACATAATGTCTTTGTCAATCCCACATGGATGGTTGTGTTTAATCATATATGTCTTGTACTAATAAGTTATCATCATTTACCCTAAACTCAAGATATGATGTATACAAATTATACATGAACAAAATGAACAGTGAGTTATACACCCCATATTCCTTATTATAGAAGTCATGTTTTTTTAATCTAATAAATTTAAAATATTGAATATAATAATCCTTGATTATCAAGACTTACAATATCTTAAACGTATTATCCTTGGTTATTTTCATTTCTTCTTGACCAAATATGAAAAATAGACTAAAAATCTTTTTATTCTAATCACTATTACATGAAGAATTAGATGGTGTACAACTCTATATAATATTGGATTTTTTTGTCATTTGATGTACTTAGTGTTCATTAACTGTTATATATGATGAAAGGGATGGAGTATAAGATAGTTGTATAGAACATGGGTTCGATAACCACTTCAGAAGTGTATTATTTCTAGGGAATTGTCCATTATCCAATTATAAGACTTAGTGAATCACCGGAATGGTGGGTCATGTGTCCCCCATATATAGAGTTGGTAATCCAAAAGACTAACCAATACAACATAAGATGTGGAATAGATCCTACATAGGGTTTTGGGTTCCCATAAGTGAGCAATACTTCTAAGTGATGTATGGGTCTTCAACATGATTGAAATATTTGAGTTTTATAAAACATTCGATAAAATAAATTTATTTTATTTCTTATGATATACAGACCATTGTGATGTTGAGCATTGAAAATGGAATCTTCTATAATATTTGGTTTTCTATATTTTATATCACATCTAATTTTATCTCATACCTAATTCTTGATTCAAATGATTCTAGATGACATGCAACATTATATTTAATTTTTTGGTGGTATCCGAATAAGGTTTTTATAAAAACCATTAGAAAGGCCTTGTTCGCAGACATGATGCATGTTTTTAAATATTTTATAGTTTAGTGGGGATTTTAGTGGACATATAGAAAACTGATATAGTAGAACCAGTGTATAGTGTTTATTAGTGGTACAGAGAAGAGGTGGTTAGAACTAATTATATCTTCCAACTATTTATTAGAACATTGGGTTTTTTCTCACTTCATTCTAGTTTCACATTGTATTATGTTCATGAAATGTTTTTACCAATCCTAAAAACATCATTAATTACAATTAGGTTATGAAAAAAACCTATAAACTAAACCACATACCCTATGAAAACATTTGTAACCTCATTTTCTTATAATATATTCAATGATGATAACCCATCCATATTACACCCTAAACACTACGGTAAGGTCATGCTCAAGATATGACACCGATAAATCCCATCAATATGGCCCATTCTATCACATAGAGTCTATCAGAACACATAATTACATTAGTACATGAATAATACGTCCATATACATGTGCTCAAATGAATTTATATGCTATCACACACAAATAACATAGGTTGTTTTATGGATACCACATACCATGATACTATGTTATTATTCTTAACTAATATACAGTAGAAATTTTAAATAAATTCTATTCACCTATCTTCATAGAGAACCCACATTAATTAATTACAATAAATTATAAATAATTATGTAAAAAATTCCCAATTAATTACTTTAGGTATAAATGGGTAAAATATCACAGGTAGACCTCCCAAGGCCACAAACTCAAATAATTTTAGGAGAATCATTCCTAAAATTATCATAAAGTGGCTATGAGTAAAATTCACAAAATCTAACATAAAATAAATTTTTTATTCAATAAATTTTTTAAAATACATAATTATTCAATACAGGTAGTTACCTCCAAAAAATTATCATAGTTCCACATGTGTTATCCTCTATAGAACCTCTTATAACCCTTCTCTGAAAAATCCTCCTCATATCAACACCATTCAAAAAATATAAAATGGAATTGGAATAAATACCCAAATCTTTCTCTTATAAAATATATAAAAATAAGGGGAGTGTGAATTATGGAGGAGATTATATAAACAAAACTCAAATCATCAGGAATATTTGACCAAAACTACTAAGATTGAAGGGACACAAATTGTAGTGAAGTTAGGGGTCATTTCACCCTTCATGTAGAGGGATATAAGATAAAAAGGTGTCATACATTTTGAAAATTATTAATATATAAAAATTTAATAAAACTATTATAAAACCTACATAGGGTCACATTACATTGTGTGTATATGGGTCTTAGTTCAATGTCCCTTCAATGGGAAAACTTAAAAAATACTCAGCCAACATAGAAGAATGACCATATGATTCGTGGTTAAACACCAAAATCTATGGAATAAAAATATATTAATGAACACCCATTGTGATGTGACCATATATTTAATCGAATAACTCATCACATTTGGGTGTTAGACATCCCATATTTCCAAAATATAATCTTATAAAACCTTTCTACCTTGTTTTAATGACTCCTATTGCAGCATGATCAAACACCAATTATAAAATTAGATATCCCCAATAAATTAGTAACTCATTAATTTATTTTACATTATAAAATCCACACCATATTAATTCTCATCCTTGAAAATAATACAAGGAAATTTCAAATTTCTCAATTCTTCTACTTGGATTTAAAGCCAACTCTCAATACCGATTCTAGACTGAATCATATGGAGATAAAAATCCCATTAACCCACCAATTCTAAATGGTTTCCTCTTTGATACTACTTCAATGATCATAGAAAAAATTATTTTCACAATTAAAAACCAAATCCATATTTCATATGAAACATTCAATTATATATGAAAATATTGATTGGTCCCCCAATGAATCATTTCAATAAAAAAACACCTGACCCCTTATGTTGGTGAATCATCTCCTCATCCTATGAATGATATTTTAATTCTTATAGAAATTATAGAATCACACAAAAAAACATCCAAAATCATCCACAACCCTTCATGTGATATAACATTGAAATACACAATTAATAAAATCTATTAAGGAACATTATTTGCGATTACCAACATACCTCCAATCTGAGTCCCTCTTAGACCAGTCATAAAATTCTACTCTTCGTAGACGAATAGTGAATGAAATATACAATGATAGAATAATAAAATTCCTAAGTGTTTTTTGTATTGATACACTATATGGAAATTAGTTTTCATATGCACTGATACCTTGGGTGATTCTTCATCTTCCCATCCATTTACCTCACCATATTATGAAACTATAAACATAAATTATATCTCTAAATTACATGTAACGTTATTTCCTCTATATGGGTACTTATAAATTCATCATTATTAAAAACATATAATCTACAAATACATTGATTCACGCTCAAATTTACCCATGAGATAAATGATGAATGGTCCTTGTAGTCTAGATTGGGTTGTTGAATCCACTGAGGCCTAAGAAGATACTTATGATACACAACCTGTGTGATAGAATTTTGGCTATGAAGTGGATAACATGGTTTTAATTTTATATGGTTTTAAGTAACACTAAAAGCCTAAGTGAATTCAATTTATTGAAAATGGGATGATCATAGGACTATGCTCGAGGAGAATTGAATGAATTTTACATCTTTATACAATTATGTCTTTATTAATTCCTAATGAATCCATTATTCCCAATAAAACTACCTTCATAATATTTGGTTTGATGCTAGCCAAACTCAATTAATAATCCCTTAAACACTTAAAGAACCAAATTCATGATCCCTTCAAGGCATATGGTAATTTTAGTACTTGAATATAGCTTCCTCAAACACAGTGAAGATGAATAGTGGAAATTACTAAAGAATTGAAGTATTAAATTAATTATCCAATTAAAAACAATTAATTAATAAAATAACATTAAATAAATCATTTTAATCTTCCTATAATCAAACCATTTAAGGGTTAGCCCTCCATTGATGGTATACTCTTCATGGTGGGGATAAGATGACTTATAAGAATTTGATTGAAGAAATGAAACCATCGGATATAACGATAACTCCTACATGTGTGTTAATGAAATTCACACCTACGTGTGAATTAATTCACCAAAAAATAAAAATATCACTATGAATTGTGGGTTTTAATGATTGAAATGGGAATAATATAAGAGAAAGATATTTTTTATGAACATATAAATACAAAAAGAAACATACATGACTATTGAAAATATTACAATAGAACTTTGGCATAATAAAATTAAACCAAAACAGGAGCTAAATTACCCATCACCAAACAAAGAGACTCAATCAATTTATTTACAATTATTAAATTAATTTAGGCCTTAGGGTTGTGGAAAGTAGTGGATAAAAATTTATTCCCTCCTTTGACCCGAAGTGGAAGCCAGCTTGCATCCACCAAACAAATGCATCAAAATGAACTTCTAGATAGCCAATGTAGAGTTGGACATAGAAGAAGAAAATGGATATCTGTATGGATCCTAACCTCTTGTTAAAATTGTGGCCCATTTGAATTTTTGGATCAGGATATATGGCCAATTTAGTAGGATAACATTCCAGGCCGCAGATTTTGGAAAGCAAATTGATATTCTATTTCGGCCGCCTTAATATCCACAATAGAGGCTGAATTAGCACCCGATACAACAGACTCATTAGTTTCTATATATGTCTTCTAGCATCACAAAAAAGTTTCGCTTTATTGGGTCTTTATTTTGGGCCCCACATTCTCGTTAGTGGGAAGGTGTCCAATATGCCTTCTCCAGAATTTTTTCCATTCATCTCCAAATATCTCCATCATAATTTATGAATCCTCCATTTATCCCTGTATTAAAAATTTTCATATTTAATTGTATATTCATTTATCAAAATATCAAATTCTAATATGGATATTTAAATTCCTGAAAATCATATGAATAAATGGGCCTAAATTGGTGTACATTAGGCCTGAAGTGCACAAATGATGAGAATGGATGTTGAGAATTAAAATCCACGAACTCTTGAACATATGATCAAAATTGAACATTTAATACCATTATAATATAATAAACATATGTTTTTTATTTGATAATCACACCCGCCAACTTGATATTTTCCCGTCCCGGGAAAAATATATCTCATCGATATGAAATTTGAGGTCCCTTTTACCTAAACATTTTAAAACACAATGATCACCAAAAACCCTTATACCAAAAAATCATGAAACCCGTAAAAATATTTTAATAATAGATAGTTTAATATGTATATCCAATCTCAATCCCATTCCTTCGTTCAAATTCATCGCCATATTTCATCCAATATCAATTAAGAGTGATGATGTATTTTGCATCACAATAAACATGGGGGTTTATCTTTATTCAAGGGGGAAATTATGGAATAACTATGTGGAATCACATTTTAATATTAATATTAGTATTCAAAAAAATATTGTATATATATATATATATTTTTTTTTTGTTTTTGTAATTTTTCCATGGTAATTGAAATTTCACTTAAAAGAGTCAACTGCTATAGTGAGACTTTTCTTATGAATCTCAGGCTCAAAGACCATAAGGAACCAAGTAAATCCCACGTACTCAGGCATAATATAGAGTTAAATCTATCAAAAAAAGTCAAATTACTATATATAGAGATAAAATTACTAACTCTAGGCCAGAAAACTATGGATTCACAATCCTGAAGTTCCGAAAGCCATGCATTAGATCATTTCATTCCCCTACGTGAAAATTTATTGTTTTTTGAATACTCATATTAAAACAAAAATTATTACCAAACATGTGTAATTTATTTGCGGGACCCCATGAACTCAAACTAATACCCCTCTATGCAAAGGATGTGTGTTGTGATTCTTTTTTCATTTGGATGAAAATATAAACAATAAAATATCACATCAGAGAGCCACACATTCTGAAATATATGATTATAAAATATACATAGACTAAAATCAGAATCAGGGCTTGCTAAATAATTTCATATTCAGTTTCAAAGTGTACAATGTCTATTATCATGTCCATGGTTAAATATAATTTTCCTTCCATTAAGGAACACTTTATTTTTGAAATAATTAATTTTTTTCACACAAAAGCAATTTTTTTATCTCTCCCCCAACTTAAAATAACAATTTACCTAGTGTTTAAAGAAAAAAAAATTAGAAGGGGTAGGGGAAAAGAATGGGAGTTCAAATAGGAAATTTAAAAAGTGGATCATGGAATGATTTCACCATTTGGTTGAATTTGAAATTCTTGCTTCTCTCTTTTAATCCCTTGATCTCCATGTCACACTGAAAATTCCTTAGTGAGAAAAACAACAACAAAAAACAAAAAAACAAGACTATATATACAGATATATATATATATATATATTAATTCATATAATAAAAAATATAAAATAAATATATATAAATAAATTATAGAATAAGAATGAACTCTAAGACATTGGTCAATGGTAAGCACGTGCCCCTCTCTTCATTTGGTCCTCTGTTCAAGTCCCCGCGGCTTCGCCAGTTGTGAAGGGGTTTTCCCCATAACCTAGGATGTGGCCCTTTAATTTTATTATTATTATTATTATTTTTAACCTACAAACACATAAAAATAAAATGAACTAATGATACATTGTCTTCATTTTAAATTTTTCGGTATGATATTACTCTAGGATCACACCACATGACATAGACAAATATAAAGCTCCCCTTTCATTCCCATCCATACTCATAATAGAATAACATGTCAATAGTCTATTAATTTATTATTTTAAAATATAAAAATTATTCATTAATCCTATTAATTTTTTTTTTCAACAAGTTAAAAACCAAGGGTTTCCTCCCATGCAGCGCTTTGGTTTAATGTTTTTAGCTTGACATAGACCCTTAATTATTTAATTATTTTCTACATATAAGGTTTTTTGGGACAATTTTTCATCAAATTAATTTTTTTGGAATGATTAAATGAATGGTTTAACTCTATGATCATTAACATTAAAGGTTTGACCATTGGTGGGATCATGAATTTCAATAGCCCCATGAGGGTACACCATATGCACTATATATGGACCTGACCATATAGACCTCAACCCCTGTAGTGAGACTTTGTCAATGAATCCCAGGCTCGAAGACCTTAGGGCACCAAGTGAAGCCCACATACTCAGACATCATCTCAAGTGAACTCAGTCAAAAAAAATGTCAAACTTCCCTAAATAGAGATAAAATTACTATCTCTATGCTAGAAAACTATGGAGTCTTGACCGCCAAGTGCCAAAAGCCACAAATTATGTCATTTCATTGATCTACGCACACATTTATTATTTTTTTAACACTCATATTAAAACTAAATTGATCACCAAACCTATGATATTTATTTGGGGGACCCCAAGAACTAAAACTAATACCCAATATCCAAATGTTGTGCATCGTTATTATTTTTTTATTTGGATGAAAATATATTCAATGAAATATAACATTAGATAGCCACACTTTCAAAAATATATGCTAGTGAAATATACAAGGATTAAAATCAGAATCAGGGCATGCTAAATTATTTGATATTGCATTTAAAATTGTTTAATGTTTATTACCATGTTCTTGGCAAAAGGAATTTTTCCTTCCATTAAGGATCAATTTTTTTTTAAATCATTCATATTTTGACACAAAAGAAATTTTTTTATTTTCTCCCCCCCAACATAAAATAACACTATCCCCAGTGTAAAAGAAAAGTAAATTTTGAATGGGGTAGAGGCATAGAATGGGAGTTCAAATAGGAAATTCAAAATGAGGATCATAGAATGAAGTCACCAGGGGGTTGAAGATGAAATTGTAGTTGCTTCCTTTTAATCCCTTGATCTCCATATCAATCTTAGAATTCCCTAGTGAAATAAAATAAAAAAAACTATCATGAAAATAGAACTATATAAAAATATATTTATATATATTTATATTTATTTATATAAAAATATAAAATATAAGTATATATATAAAAATTATAGAATAAGGAAGAACCATAAGTCGTAGGATAGTGGTAAGCACACGCCCCTATATCCCTTCTGTCTCAGGTCTTAATCCCAATGGCTTCGCTAGTTGTGATGGGGTTTGACCCATGACCTATGATGTGGACTTATAATATTATTTTTTTTTTATTTTTTAACCAAAAAACAAATAAAAATAAAATGAACTAATGATAAATTGTATTCTTTTTAAATTTCTGGGCAAGTTATTACTCAAGGATCACACCACGTGACACAGATAAATATTGGGCTCCCCTTTCATACCCATCCATACTCATAATAGAAGAACAGGTGAACAGTCTATTTTTGTATTTTTAAATATCAAAATTATAAATTAATCTGATTTAAAAAAATGATTCACAAAGATGAAAACCATGGGTTGCATCCCCTGCAGTTTTTAGGTTTAATTTCACTATCTTAACTTAGACAATTAATTATTCAATTATTTTCCTCATCTATGGTTAGTTCACAAAATTTTTCCTTAACATCATTTTTTTAGAATGGTTTAATGAACAGTTTGACTCTATGACATTTAACGTTAATGATTTTACCATTGGTGGGATCCTGAATTTCTACAACCCATGGGGGTACACTTTATGATATATGTATGGACCTGACCATCTAGACCTCAACTTTCTTGGGTGTAAATGATGTTTATAACAATATAAAAGAATATGTCTACCCGGTACAATGTGTTTGGTTGTATGATTTTGAGATTTGTAGGCTTGTACTTTAGCTTTATTGATCCTTGAATTATCATAAGCCTCCATCCTAAGTTTCTAATGTTCATTGAGATCTAATTTCTTTTTTATTTAGGCCAATTAGAGGTCATAATTCATTTTCTTAATTTCCAAAAAGGCTTTATGTTCAATCTCCACTAGAAAATGCAATGCTTTACCAAAAACCATCCTATATGGGGATATTCCTAAAATAGTTTTATATGCAGTTCATTAGGCCCAAATAGCATCTAATATTTTTCTAGACCAATCTTTCCAATATGGATTAACAGTTTTCTCCAGAATTTGTTTGATTTCTAAATTGGGTAACATAGATTGACCATTGGTCTATGGGTGGTAATCAGTGGACACTTTTTGATAAATTCTATACCATTCCATGAGTGTTTAGAATGGAAGATTGAAAAAACGAGTTCCATGATCACTAATAATAGCCCTAGGAATTCCAAATCTTGAGATGATGTTTTCCTTAAAAAATATAATAACAGATTGATGATACATGGATTTTTTAGGAATGGCCTCAACCCATTTGGAGACATAATTGGTAGCTAAAAGGATGCACAGATATCCCCTAGTGTTTGGGAAGGGACCCATGAAATCGATTCCACAACAATCAATGATTTCAACCACTATGATGGGAGTGAGAGGCATTTGATTTCTTTTTGTGATGAAACCTACTTGTTGACCCATAGGACAACTTGGAAAAAATGTGTAGGAGTCCCTTGAGAGGGTGATCCATAAGATACAACATTGAAGAACTATATAAGATGTTTTCATGGAGGAAAAGTGACCTCCACAAGCAACACTATGACAAAATATATGGGTGGAATCATGTTCAGATACTGGGACACACCTCATAATTACATGGTCATGGAAGAATATATAGAGGTATGGATAATCAAACACATATTTCCTTACATCATAAAATAATTTCATTCGAGATTGAGTCTATAAGAATTTTGGAATGACTCCTGTAACTAAGATGTTTTTCAATGTCAAAATACCAAGTGCAGTCACTCACAGACCATAGGTGTTGAGCAGGGAATGAATCAGACATATAAAAGTGATTTCATTTTCTTTTTCATTCCATCCTAGAGAGGTGAAAAACTAGAAAAATTTGAAAACCCTTTTTTTCCTTGATTGTGAGTTCTAATTCTTGTAAGAGATTGACCCACATAATCATCTGGCCTTGGCATCTGGTTTTTGGAGTGTTATTTCAGGGCTGAATGGTCATAGAAAACAATGAAGGTTGATCCTAAGAGATATGACCTGAATTTATCTTAGTAAAATACAACAACAAGAAACTCTTTCTCAGTGGTGGGGTAGTTTATTTTTGAATCATTTAATGATTTTCTTGTCTAAGCAATAACCCATTGATTTTTCTCACACTATTGTCTGAAGGCTGCTCCTACAGTGAAGTCACTCGCATCAGACATGAGCTCAAAAGGAAGTTTCCAATTTGGATATTTCATGATAGGTGGGGAGATAAGAGATCACTCGAGCGTAGATAAGGATTCCACATTGCATTTTATCCTTAAAAATGGTGCATATTTCACCAATAGAGCACAAAGTGGTCGAGAAATAGATTTGAAATTACTAATGAACCTTTTATAGAAACCAGCATGTCCTTTTAAAGAGATCACTTACATTACTATTTTGGGTGATGGAAGGTGATGAATTATTTTGACCTTGTATTTATCAACTTCAACCCCTATCTCAGACCAGATGGCCTAGAATTAGTCCCTCTTTAACCATGAAATTGAATTTTTCCCAATTTAGGATCAGATTCTTTTCATCACATTTTGAAAAGACTCTCTACAAATTCCACATACATCCTTCAAAAGTATCCCTAAACGCAGATAAGTCATCCATGAAGACCTATTGAAAATCGCCGACCATGTTTTAGAATATTCCCATCAATGAAAACTAAAAGGTTCTAGGGGAATTTCATACCCCAAAGGGCATGAATTTGAAAGAAAAGTTGTTGGATGGACATGTGGATGTAGTCTTCCCTTGATCCTCTCAGGAGACCTCAATTTGATTATACCTTGAGTACCCATCTATGATGTAATAGAAGGTGTGACCTGCGACTCCTTCAAGGACATGGTCAATGAACGACAAGGCGAAATGGTCCATCTTTGTAAATGAGTTTATCTTCCTATAGTCGATGCATACTCTCCAGCAACTACTCACCCTTGTTATAATAATCATTCCATCCTTATTGGTTATCACAATGATTCTAGCCTTTTTTGGAACCACTGGGATTGGGATGACCCACTCACTCTCAACTATGGGATACATGTTACCAGCTTTCAACAATTTCATAAGTTTGTTTCTCACTACTTTCAAGAGATTAGGATTGAGTCTCTATTGAGGATGACGACATGGCTTTGAATTAGATTCATGAATAATCCTATGAGTCCTAATTAGTGGGATAATCCCAGGAATATCAGGCATGGTCCATCCAAATGATTTCTTGTGCTTTCTAAGGACATCTTGAAGAATCATATGATGATCGACATAAATAGAAGAAGAAATGACAATACGATGTGTTCCATTTTCTCCTAGGAAGGAATAATTTTGTTCATAAGGACGTTATTTCAATTCAAGATTTTGTTGGTTCAAATTTTTAGTAGAATATTGGGACATTGGATCAAGATTGATTTTTTTTATTAGAGTTTTATATAGAATCAAATCCCTAAGTATAGAAGTTTCAGCTACAAGATTGGTTTGATCAGATTTACAGAAGGAAGTTTGATTGGTCTCCTTGAAAGTGGTTTCTTGAAAGGTTCTTTTAATTGTTGGACCTAATAATTCACCATAAGAGCAATATGAAAATTATTCAAGGCTAGGAGATAATGTTATTTCATTTGAACAAAAGAAATCAATCTCATATTGACTTAAAAATTCATCAAATATTCTGTTATGACCTATAGATTCATTATCAATGCTTCCAATCATGTTTACTTAATGAATGTCCTCATCATCCTCTATTTGTGAGCTTACATTATAGATGTTCAAGTCTAGACTCATGTTTCCAAAGGTGAAGGTCATGTTCCTGTTTCAAACTCAGATAATAGTGTTTATTGTTGCATGGGAAAGATGACCAAGGATGATTAGGGTTTGTTTCTTATTTCCTATGTTTTTATGGTTGTCAATGACAATGAAGTTAGCATCGTAGACGATGTTTTAAACCTTTACCAGAATATCCAGTAAAATCCCATTTGGAACCATAATTCTACGATCAACAAGTTCTAGTGTGATAGATTGGGTTTGATATCTTCTTGGCCTAACTAGCAGTACACAGCATATGGAAGGAGATTGGAACTAGCACTTAGTTCACACAAGGCCTTGTCAACTTTTCACTATCCTATTTCAACATTGATGTAAGTGTAACTCGGGTCTTTCAACATAGGAGGAATGGTCTGTTGAATGGAGGTACTCACATTATCATCCAAAAGGACATGGTTTTTATGTGAAAATTGTCCTTTAGAAGTGTACATGTCCTTATGGTACATTGAGTAGGTAGGTCTGGTTTCGATTGCATCGAGAAGGGGAACGTTCAACTTGACTTGTTATAATATTTTCATTATCGTTTCACTCAATTTAGGCTAGGTTTCCCCCCTCATGCATTGAAGAAATGGTGTAAGTTGTGGGGTTTTTTATTGAATAGTTATTTATTTGACAATGTTATCATTTTTTACAGTTTCATCATTTAGTTCATTTGAATTTTCAACCATGTTTGAATATTAAGATGGGTTCTGAATTAGTTGTTCATGTTTCTAAATTAATTTCCCACTTCTTAAAACTATCACAACCTTTATTTGATCTGTAGTTATTTGAGAGAAACATGAATCTCAACGTACAGTTTTTTGTGGAATGGCTTGTGTAGGAATGGGCACTTTTCTGGTGATGATGGTTTAATGTTCTTGTTTTACGTAAGAGACTTCCAAGTTCATTCTTTACATTTTTTTCCATAGTTTTTCTCGTAGTATTTGTGGATCAGTTTGGGTTGGTGCTTGAGATGATTGATTTATCCCCGATTGTTTTTTGGAGGTTGGATGGTATTTTTAAAATTGACCTGTTGATATTGGTATTGGATAGGCTGAGTTAGGAAATGGTAATGGGTTTGGTAGTTAAGATGGAGGTAAGTATTTTTCCCCCCTGGATGGAAACACTGTCAGTTATCTTTCCAGCGAAAGCCTAGGTGGTCATGATATATTGGTTTGAAGGTGTTTTGCTATTGAGAATTTTTAATGTTCAAAGAATTTACATTTACTGGGGGTCCTCCTATAGGAACATCCTTGATTGATTTAATGGTTGGGAAGTTGTTTGTATTATGGTCATTTTTGTCACAAATTTTACAAACAGGTTCTACAGTTTGGATTTCATTGACTTTCCTAAGGTATATCTCTTCAAACTTCCAATAGAGTGCTTCTAGTTTATCCCTAAGGCTTCCCACTTTTCTAATTGTATGCATTCTACTTGTTCTTTTTTGTTTTTCAGAATATGTTAATGTTCACCATGTTTTGTTTTGTTCATAAAGGCTTTCTAGATACTCATTAGCAGCATTTGGGGATTTGTTTTTAAAGGTTCCATTACACATTATGTCAATGAATTGATTGTTCCTCGGGCCCACCCCTTCATAAAAAATTCTCACTAGTTCATGTTTAGAAAAACCATGATGTGGAACCATGTTTAGGGTGTTTTTGAACCTCTCAAATGTTTCATAGAATGGTTATACCTCTTTTTCAAAAATGTTATGGATGCTCTTGTTAAGTTCAATTGTTTTGTGGTGGGGAAAGTATTTTTTGTAGAATTCTTTTTGTAATTTGTCTCAAGAAATGATGGATGACATTCTCAAAATTTTTATCCAATTTTTAGCTTGATCCTTTAAAGAAATATTAATAGCCTCATCTTAGCAAATTCTAGTTGCTATGGGAGATTCATGGTTTCTACAATGTCATTGAACTCCTTAACATGAAGGTAGGGAATCATAGATTCCATTCCTTGAAATGTCTGAAGGTGGTTTAGGAAATGGTGTTTAAAGAAGTAGTTGGCATCTCCTAGAGAATTATTTTTAATGTATGAGGGGGTATTTTTCCAAAAAGGTGTGAGGTAGTCATTCATGGATTGATCGACTATATTCTCCAAACATGGGGCAGCCTCATTTGGATTTTCATTTTGGTTCACACCCAGATTTATGAGCTGGTTTATTTGAAGACCATCCATTGAAATGGGATCAGATTTTGAAACTAGGATATTAGGAATATTAGGATATAATGTAAATAGTTCACTTGGTGTACTTGACTTTCATATCCTATTAATTTCCTCCCTAACTAGTTTTTTTGAATTATCGCGGGTGTAGGCGGACATGCGCCAAAAGGGAAAAAAAGCATGAAGGGGAAAATATAAGAGATATTGACTGAGAATAGAAGAAGGGGGGGGGGGTGAGGAAATAAGATTTTGTTCTAAGGTACATAAAGTTTCCCTATAAAAGGTTCCAAAATTTGATTCACGATAAAATTTAATCGTGAGATAAAGGTAGAGTGGTCCTTGTAGTCTAGCTTGGGTTGTCGAATCCACTGAGACTTAAGAAGATACCTAAGATGCACAACCTATGAGATGGATTTTTTACTATGAAGTGGCCAACTTGGTTTTGATTTTTTATGGTATTAAATAAAACTATGAAACCTAAGTGAACTCAAATTAATGAAAATGGGTTCAACTTTGGATTATGCTCGGGGTGAATTGAAGGAATTTTACTTTTATAGACAATTTTGGTTTTATTAATTATTGGTGAATCCATTCTTCAAAATAATAGTACCATCATAATTTTCAGGTTTTATTTTATTTATAATCAATTATTAATCCCCTATGAACATAGAGAACAAAAATTCATGATCTCTCCAAGTAATATGGACATTATAGTACTTGAATTTATGTTCCTTAATGATAGTGAAGAGGATGAGTGGAAATATCTGAAGAATGAAAATACTAAACTAAATAGAAAGTTAACAATAATTACTTCATAAAATAAAATTCAACCCAGCCATTGATTCTTCCCTTGAACAACCCATTAATGTGTTAGCCATCCATTGATTGTATACTCTCAATGGTGGGTGAAGGATAGCTTACATGTATAGGATTTAAGAAATTACAACCGCAGAAATAACGAGCACTGCTTCATGTGTGCGAATGAAATTCAAACCTATGTGTGAACTAATTCACCAAAACATAGATATATCATTGTTTTTTGTGAGTTTTAATTAATTAAATTGGAAGAATATATGAGAAAAATGTTTAATAATAACATAGAAATAAAAAAGGAATCATACATGACCATTGAAAACATTACAATGATACTTGGGCATAATAACATTACATCAAAACAAGAGCTACCTTTCCCATCACTGCCACTAACTTAAACCAGAAATTGGTAAACCATAAGCCAATCCTCAATCAATCTATGTCAAATTGTGAGATTAATTTTGGCCTTTGGGTGGTGGAAAGTAGTGGATAAAAATTGATTCCCTCTCTTTACCAGAAGTGGAAGCCATCTTGAATCCACAGAACAGATGCATCGAAATGATCTTATATATGGCCAAAGTAGAGTGGGCCATATGATAAGAAAATGGAGCTTCGGATGTATCCTAACCTCCTGTAAAGTTTGGGCCCTTTTGATGTTGTGGATCGGGAGTAATGGATGATTTAGTGGGCTACCGTTCTGGGTCGCATATTCTGGCCACAGTTTTTGATATTCTATTTGGGACACCATAATGGACACAATGGAGGCCGAATTAGCACTAGAGAATGGAGAATTATTTCTTCCTATATATGTTTTCTATCATCCCACGAAATTTGGGCTTCATTGGGTCTGTTTTGTGGGCCCCACGTTCTCTTCAGTGGGCTAGTGCCCAAAATTCCTTCTCGACAATTGTTTTCATTCATCGCCAAATATCTCCATCATCCTTTATGAGTCATCCATTGATCCTTTAATAAAAAAATGTTCATATCTAAATGTATATCCATTTCACAAAATATCAAATTAAAATATGGATAATTACATTCCTTAAAATCATTTGAATCATTGATCCTAAATTGGTGTACATTAGGCATGCAGTGTACAAATTATGAGAATGGATGTTCAAAATTAGAATCCATTAATTCAAGACCATAAGATTAAAAATGAACATTTAATACCATTAAAATGTAATAAACATATGTGTTGTTAATGTATAATCATCCACCATCAAGGATTCTACTATGTATAATGATAATACATGAACAACTGAAATTCTTCCATACACTAATCCACAAACATTGTGGCCATAGACCAAGAAAATTTATTACACAATTCTCACAAAATTAATTTCCTTAATATTTTCCCAATGGTACTGAGTAGGTTAGATTATTAAATTTTATTCAAACCACTCCCCCTTGATCCATTATCATCTCATCATATACAATCTCATTCAAGATTCATGCTTGATATATAACATCAACATACTTTAACCCATCGTTGTTTAAAAATTACAACATTCTATTACCCATATATGAAGCCTCTACCTAATCACCCAAAATCATTTGATTTTAGAATCATAAATTAAATTATCATATTTCCATCCATGGTAGACATAATAATTCATAATAACATTCTAAATCACTCATGATGTCCCACAATTTCATATATACATAACCTTTTGTGTCATCTAATTTCCAAAAAAACACGAGTCATCGTACCCAATGGTTCCTTACACATCACATGGTTCAATATTACCCTATTTTTTAACAAAATAAAATTTAAATTATTCTTTATAACATAATAAATATTTAAAATAAAACTAATATGAATTTAAACTATCCATCACTAACTCATTAATAGAACCCTCATACTTATTCTTCTCTCAGTTCCATACCAAATGATTCTCTATCATGAATGACAAACTATATTTATTTATTCAATCATTCATCTAGAATCATGAATAAATTAGCTTCATATCACCAATATAATCCCCATGAATATAATAAAATGTCCATACATCCCCTTTAAGACAAAATTATTTTTCAAGAAGAAACTTCTTAATTTTCTCATCTCACCATACCTAAGGAAAATTTCCAATTTAGAATGAAACCACATGACCACATGGAAATCATGTGTAACTTAAATATATGTGTTTATCCCCACACTCTAATAACTATATACCTAACCATAATAGACCACATTTCACTATCCTAGAGAAATAAATACTTGGATCTTACGTGGTTATGCGTCCACCCAGTCATATCCACTAAACATGGACATGATACTAGTGGAACTATAAGTGATTTATATAATGGTCTAATGATTCCCACAAATTATTATCTTCCTTCTCAAGGGCATCCATTTCCTCATGGAAACCTATACCCATTCCAAAACATAAACCAGAAGTGCATTACCTATAACATCCCATCACTAAGGCATCAAATTTATGAATCCACTTACAATTGTTTTCATATATCAAAATAATCTGGTCAATGTATAACTATAATCCAATTATAATCTATGATATAATGTAGAAAACAACTCATTAGATAATACTAGTAACTCAGAAAATAGAAATCTAATCCCATGGTCCTGATATGTATAATTCCATAAATAACATTTATAAGAAAATATTATATAACATACTAGTATAATTATAATTAAATGAAACCTATATCATCACCAAGGATTAATCACATTAATTTCCATTGAATCCTACAATACATGTATGAGGCATGTACATCTTGCTCTTTACATCCCATTACATGAGTAAATCATTTAGTAAAAACCTCAAACCATCACATCATACATGAATGTATATATCAACTATAATAATTGAAAAAATAGCACAACCCCACAACCATAGTAACTTAGACATTCACCAGATAAATGTCGATAAAGTACAAGATCAATTTACATCAAAAGATCAAATACTAGTTATCTATATCCACCAAGCCCAAAATGGAAAAACTATCAAACAAATAATTTGATAACATTTTTTAATGCACTGCCCAATATAATCCAAAAACGTCCTGATATAATTGCACTAAAATATGTCATGTGAACCTCCACATATACCAAAGTCTACCGACTATAGGAAAAATTCTATGATCTATGTAGGGTAGAATAAACTATCAAAACTACATCAATCAATAATATTAAAATAACAAAAAATAATCTATAATGGATAATTATTGGACTCATAAATGAGATTAAATATATAATTAAACCATAATAAATATTATCCACCATTTTTATTGAGAATTATCATATATCATCCATCAATAATATATTTCTAAATGTATTGGCCACTGTTCTAATCCAATACAAATGAACTGATGGAGAATTATACATGGTATACCCCCTATAATATTCAAGCCTCAACTCTATCCCATCTACAACACTATTAGGGTACTCCTTCATAATCCCTTATACAACATACTACCTAAAACCTGGCATAGAATTTTTCCTATGCTGCAAGGTTCCCATGTATTGTATGCGATAGAAGTTTTTTTTGGGCCACCAATTACATACATTATTTATTCCATAATATATTTTTTTGTTCATGATAATAATAAAATATATATGATTATACATGACCTAAACACATAAATGTTTGGTCATCTTGTGTTAACTAGGACATTATGATACCCAACAGTTTCCACGAGATTTTATAGAATGAAATGGTTTTCCTCATGAGGAAACCATTGCAAATGTTTTATAGAAATATCAAATGGTTCCCCCATCTGTATTTGGGTATAGACCTACCTTCCAATGGGCATTAGTTAACTAGGTTTTTAGCCTAGTGACCCATGGGGACTCATGCTGGTCGAGAGGATGGGTGTTCAGGCATATCACACTATTTTTGGGGGAATTATTCCTTTCTTAGGGACACTCTTATAGTTTTAAGATATTATGTTGGATCACTTTATATTCTATATATGAGGCCAATTACCCCAGAAAATACTTTATCAGTTAATTATCTCATTAGAAAAATAAAGGAAGTCTCATTAATGGATCCATCTATATGTTTCTGAGGTTCTTCATCCATTTTATATGTTCTTAATAGATTATTTATGTGTCTAAGCTATATGAACATAGAATATTTAATGTGATACCATGATAGGAGGTAGTTAATATTCCTAAGATGGTATTGATCCACAATGAGGTGTGCTACATCTCTTAGATATTACATGAATCGAAACCCATGCATTTTGTTGATACTCTTGGTAGTATCCCTAAAGTATATTCACTTATATGAGGGACATTCTTTCATGGTTCATAATGAGTTGTTCATTCAAATTTCCCTAATCCCACGTGATCTATGCTCGTTGTGAGAAACAAGGGGAATAAATGGTCATCCCCATTGGATATATGTATGGGACTTGTGTAATAGGACAATCCTTACGGTGTTTGGAATGAAGCTCGGATGTTGATAAGGATCCTTACATATCTTTAGTATGGGAGGAATTAGAGTCCTCATAGTTAAGTTATCCCTTTACTAGACGATAGGGAAAGGTAGATGATCATATTCATAGATATTAGTGAGATCTTTGGGGTTTCCAGAGTTATTGGGATTACACCATAGTAGAGGCCTTTATAGTCCTACGATTTATACTATAGATGAAATGACTAATAAAATTTTTTATTCCCATTTGAGAAATACTAATTATGAGAAATAAGGGTTAGTGGGTGATCCATGTCATTACTTTGAATTAGTGACTCGTATAATGCTTCCTCCATGGATGATCAATTTGGAGCATGATCATTAGGGGGAGGTAGCCAACGTATCATGAATATGCTAGGAATCATATTGTTTGTAGTTTACTTTATGCTAGGGATTACACACTAAGGCCTCCTGTTACCATTTGGGGGGTTTATAGGGTAGATGATATGATCATTTCAACTCCCTAATCCCACGTGATTCATGCTCAATTGTGAGAAACAAGAGATAACAAGTAATCAATTTCAATTCTTTAAATAATTATTTATATTCCAATCCCTCCACGGATGATCAATATTGAGATTGAACCTAGGGTATAGTTGTCTTTCATATCCTAGATGTGGTAGGAATCATAGTCTTCAAAATTCCGTTAATATTGGGTCCTGCATAGTGAGCTTCATGGTACCACATGCCTCTAATATGGAGGGTGCTGCA
Source organism: Viscum album (assembly GCA_963277665.1). Classification (NCBI taxonomy): domain Eukaryota; kingdom Viridiplantae; phylum Streptophyta; class Magnoliopsida; order Santalales; family Viscaceae; genus Viscum; species Viscum album. The sequence continues at coordinate 89,376,426 of OY728132.1, forward strand.
TGACCCAAATGGCATGTCATGTAAACCATCACGTGACCTGACCTAACACATATGGAGGGTGTTGCATGACTCAATTTTCATGTCCTGGGATCCTTTGCTTGATCTTGCTGACACATATGTATGGTGTCATAAGAGATAGGGTGATAGATTATGAAGGTTTTAATGTATCCTGGATAAAACATTTTGATGACATTGTGTGGCCAGGTCGACATACCAGAACATGTCATGAATCTATGCTGGATTTCTTAGAGTGTGTCATGATAGCATGAATGTCATTACAAGATTCTTTTTGTGAGGCTCAACTGACATGAGAGAGCACTATTATACGAGTCAAGTGATGTGTCTGGAGGTTGTAGAAAGTACTGGGTGATGGACTGAGAGGGTTCAAAAAAAAATCAAAGTGATGTCTGTGGGGAAACAATGTGTCTTTTTCTGAAAAATATTGATTATTTATCATGTTCCACATGACATGTTGAAAGAGTTTCATGAGATATGAGTGACATGTCTAGGTGTTTCCACATGTCTTTGAATGGCACACACAAAGTTCATGAGGGGAAGTGATCATTTTCTTTTCTTAAGCCTTAGGACCTTGATCATGGTTCTAACACATGATTTAAAAATGCCTTTTTTCTTCATTGATTGTTTTTTCATGAGTCTCATGCGATCTTAATGGTGTGTGGCTTGTTCTCCGTATAACATACCAAAGATCTTTCACAAGATCTATGAATGATCACACAAAGTGCTTTATTCCTAGTGCATGAATACTGTGGCTGTTCAGCAGTATATTACCTACTAATGGTTTTTCGGTCTTGTGATCGGATTTTCCGATAGAGGATCTTTGAGAATTGGAACTTCTTTGCCGAAGTGATCCCTTCTAATAGTATCTGGTGCATTTTTTGTACTCGGTGGAGGATTTATTGGCCTCACCACCCTAGAAACTCATCGATTTTTGGGGAATATCCGGAGTGAGTCCAGGATAGATTCGGTGAAGCGATCTAACAACACATGGTTTCATGATTCACCATCTTGGACTGCTCTGAGAGTGTCGCCAACTTTTTGGTGATCATGAGCCTCTTCCTTTATCATATTATTGCCGATTATTGAATTTTTTATAATGTATATGTGTTAATGGACTTCCATTTTGTCATGTTGACAAGCTGAATAACCCTCACATGATCCATGTTCCTATTGGGAGGAATCTGAAATAATCATGGGGCCTTTTCATATAGTTTTTAAAGATAAGGATGGTCTATCTGGGGGTCTCATGGGGACCTCTCTATTGGTTCAATTGGTGCATCGTATTCCATTTAGAGATTGCAAACCCTTATCAACTTGTTCCCTTTATCTTCTCAATATTACATGACAATGGTTTGGGAGGTCTTGTGGGTTTGAATGAGAAATTCTTATTATTATTACTCAATTTTTCGAAGATATCTCACTTGACAAATATGGGTTATACGAGGTGTGTTTAAGAATGTTGTGGACCGGTATATATGTCTCTCATTCATGTAATTAAGGGGTAGCATGGACATTCTCATTGACCTCTATGAGGAAAATCTAAAAATCCAGAGGGCTTCTGTGAGGTGATGTGGGTGGGTCACTGAAGAATCATGGTATCATGTAGGGAATGTCACATGTCATTAAGTGAACACAAACACCTCTCTCCCCATCCACTTTATCTCTATTGTTTTATTCGCTAATGGTTCGAGGATCAAGCAAGGTTTCCAAGATATCACAAATGGATTTTATTCATTCCAATGATGATTTTGGTCGATGAGATTTGTGACAAATGGTATTCACTAAATTTTGAATGTCATTCTATTTATTTTTGAAGGATTTCATATTTCATTTCAGGAACTGTCCAATGAAAAAACATGTGGCATGAGAGTGCTCATTCGGCTATCATCTTGTGGCCACTGGTTGTCTGGAGAGCCCTTTCATGGACAGAAGGACTCATTTAAAGTGTATTTGTGGGACATGCAATGGGTTATGTGCAATTTTTTGAGGCTTTACGTGACCTTGAAATGGTTACGCGGTCACATATAAATTAGTGGCTCATGTGATTTTCAAATTTTCAACAATACCCTTACTCCATTTTATCCATGGGGAAAATAACACCAATACTTATGAATTTATTAAAATTTTTATATTTTGATGCTTGTTTGGTGGGTGTAAACAATTTCCCCCTTTAGGAGAAACATTTGACGGGATAAGGAATTAGTTCTATGGAAATTTAATGCCCTCCAGAATTCTTGATGGTGTCTTTCCAACAATACCCATCCTTCTTTTATATTTAATGAACATGAATGCCTCAAAAATAATGTTGAAATTATAAAAAAAATACCATTTTAGAGACTCTCATTAATGAAAACCTACATGATACCCTTTCCTTGGTAATCTATTCCAGCTATCTTGAGATCAACTAACATGAAGTGGAGCTAATGGTTAGAATATAAATAGTAGAGGTAGAGTGATTTATATTTTCCAATGTCGATATGTTTGGTGGGAATTTCATAATTCATCTAAGGCCATATGGAGAGCCTTAAAAGTTTCCACAAACTAGACTGTTACAGTGCTATTGTAAGGGTCTTTTAGCTTGGACCTTCAATCTCATTTTTTTAGGTTCTTCTAACTCGGACCTGATATCACTTTATTTTATGTTATTCTAGCACGAACATGATATGGATTTAGTTTAAGATATTATGGCTCAGACATGATATCACTTTTTTAATGACTTCTAGCTCGATCCTGAAATTTATTTAGTTTAAGGTCTTTTATCTTAGACATGATATCACTTTATGTTATTGTCTTTTAGCTTGGAACCAATTGTCTATTAGTCTAAGGAATTTTTTCTCAAAACTTATGTTGCACTAGTTTAAGGTATTTTACATCACACCATATATATCATTTGTTTAAGGTCTTTTATATCAGCCAATATATTTATTTAAATTAAGGTATTTTAGCTCGAACCTTTCATATGATCATGGTACATGGTGCATAAATTATATGAGTGACATAAAAAACTAGGAGGTGCATTGTTTTGTTGTGGCATTGTCGAGTCTTGTGAGGATCAGAATGACCTTTTTTAGAGTGACACATTTGGTTGATGTACATAAGCTTCTATGCAAGATTTGTGGTAATGTATGTATTACTAATAAAAGGTCACTAATGTAGATTATCCTTTCCAAGGGTTATAAAAGACTAATGAAGGTAATATTGGGTTGGGAGAAATACTTGAGAATCTATACCTTACTAGATAGTTGGAGTGTGGGTGATGTAAATCGTAACATGAAAGTATGAGTCCATGAATATGAGATGGTGCATGATTTTGAAGTATATCCCATGTAATTATTAGATTCCAAATTCTACCGTAGTGTTTCTAAGGATCACTTGGATTGAGACCACATTATGGAAAGGAGAATATTCCATTAGTTGGTGGGTTAAAGCCCTTATAAATCGGTAGCATACCAAGTGAAAGACAATCACCACTACTTTTTTATGGATACGAGACATTTGTGAAGACTCAGACATCTTAATATTGATGTTTGGATGGGACAAAGGATATCCATGAAGAGTTCTTGAACCCAGGAAATTAGCTCTTACATCATAAATCTCAATACCTACTCCCTTTGGTTTTGAATCACAAGGTGTGGGATACCAAAAGGTTCAAGAATAAAGTGATGCATTCTAGCTTTGAAAAAAGGTAAAAATCAGGGTGACATAACATAGATGATATAAAATACACTTGGATAGTTTGGTACTTTGATTTCAAATCATGAATAGGAGTGCTCAAGTGAGCGGGGTGATATGAGGTATTAATATAGAGTAGTTCAGACACACTAAGGTGTTGAGTACTACAGTGATGATGTCAGGGCTCACAAGAATTGGAAAATGTTTTTTTTTGAGTTTCTCATTTGGTTGACGGTCTTAGGTGCATAGGTTAAATCTATTGGCATGTATTCATATTCAAAAAAGGTTTCGTGAAAAAAAATCTAGGGGAGAAGGAAGGTTATGGTGATTTGAGACTCTTCATATCATGAAGTGTGATCTATGGAGACTGTAAAATCCAAGATAGGTTCAAGTTCCCAAAAATTTGTGCCACCACCAAATGAAATTATTATCATGCTAAGGATAAGTGAAAAATAATTTCTTTAATTTTCACCTGGGCTAGGGATCCAGTGACTATAACATGGATTTTACTATGGTTACTAGGTGTACCCCTTTATATTTATGCTTTATTTATTTACGCCTTTATTTTTATTAAACTCTATAGATCAAGTGTATAGTGGGTGAAGCCATGAATTTTAATTAGGCTTCCCTTTCACATTAACATAAGTCCATTGGTTGAGGTCTCTCTATGTGAATTCATGAGACCCAGGTTCGAAACTAGGTAAAGGCATATTTTTGGGCTACTGGAGCAGTACTTTAGAAGGTACTATAGCAGGTACTTTGTGGGTACAATAGAAGGTAATGTTTGGGTACTGTAGAAAGTGTTGTATTAGGTACTGTAGAAGATATGTTAGCTGGTATTGTACAGTACTTTAGTAGTTTTTACTATTCACCAAGGGCCACTGGTTTGGGTTTAGAGTCTTTAAGGGCTTTGTGCGACCCATTCCTTTGAGTGAGAAAGGATTTCGGGGCAACTCATGAACTTTGGGCCACCTCAAGGACCTTACACCACCAGATTGATATAGTTGACCTAGATAAACTCTACCAAAAAGAAACATCCCCAAAGGCTGGTTCGGAGCAGGCACACTCACCAGAGTAGAAGCATACAACTTTAGAAGAATTAGAGGGTAAGGAAACACCAACAGAACCAGCCTATGCTTGCACGAGAAGCTTATTCCGATGACCATGCGAAGGTGGAGAGATACCATCATGGTACATATGTTGGGAAGGGTCTGTTCCTTATATTTATAGTCTGGTTGAATCTCATAACACCTTTGGGTCATGTAATGTCTCCTGAGCCTATGGGTCTTGTAGTGTCTTAGCCTACGGGCCTTGTAAGGGTTCCTTCTCATCCATTTAATGGAGGGTCATCAAAAATCAATATAAAAAAGTCCATCAGGCCATTTAGGAAATTTGGCTTCCCATTGGGGGATATCAACCTTTAATGTTTTGTGTCTCTTTCCCTAGAATATTAAATTATTATGATTTGTAATATAATGAGAAATCAATTATGGTCATATAGAATTGACAAAAATGTAGGCATTTTAAAGTAATAGATATCATAGACCTAATATAAAGGATGATACACAAGAGCCTAATTAGAAGTCCCAGGGTTCATAGAACTCCAATATCTTCCCAATCGTGGGACAGAAACATTAAACATCACAGATTGAGTGTCTCGAGTCATGAGTAATTATGTGTTATGGTCATACTAGGAGTGTTTTAGGCACAATTATATGTTTAGTAATGTCACGATATATCCAGGGATCAAGATAATGAAATGCCATTTTTCATAGTGGGTCATTTGGTTTATAGCCATAAGTGTACACACATGAGCCATAGGTGTACATGCATAGTCCAGTAAAGGGTCCTTGAATCCACACATCCTTTCCTATGGGAGTAGAAAATTATAACGATATGAGACACCCTAGACATGATGTGTGGCTTCTATATTTGGGTATCTTTTGTTGATGGTGGATGCACTCCCTTCTATGATCTACTAGGGTAAGGCTCTTGTGGTCCTTTGATAAGAAGGGATGATGATTGATGGTTTACCCATAATACTGTCATGTAATAGGGATCCACCTCCATGCAGTTTAATGTCAAGAAATAAGGATGTACTTCCTTGTTTGTTAACATTATTTGGTAGGGATGTAATTTCCTGTAGATTAATGTCATGTGATAAGAACATTCTTCAATTTAGTTTTGTGTCATTCAATATTTATGTACATTCATGTAGTTCAAAATTATGTGGTAAGGACATGGTAACATTTAGTTTAAAATCATTTTGTAAGGATGGGATTCCTTGAATTTTAACATCATGTAGTATGTATGTGCCTCCATGTATTTTAACATCATGTGGTAAAGATGTGCTTCCATAGAGTTTAACTTCATGTAGTAAATATGTGGTAGAACCAACATGAATGTGGGATAATGTTGTGGATGGGCTCCAAGATTGGGACTTGTGCATCACTACAAATCTCTTGAGTATGAGAATAAATCCACACATAGTTGTTGATGAAATATTCAATGAAGTTCTGGCCCATAAACAAGGAGGGAATTTTCATATATTTATATTAAAATTGGGATAGAGATTGGTAATTTTAGAATCACAACATATCTCATGGTGATGATATTCATGTCTCACATAGTTCATATAGTTGAAATAATTTATCAAGTCTTCCCCATATATAATTGTGGTAATTATTTCCAATTACCATTGTATCTGGGCCTAGTATTAGAGATCCAGGAGTCACTATGTATCATAAGAAGTAAGGAATAAAGATACACAATGTTATTGGGGTTCCATATAGTTTAACATCATGTGGTGAGGATGGAACCCTACAATAGGTGATATGCCATATTGAATTGGGAAGGCGTCATGATAATTCATAATCCCAGGTGATCAATGCTCAGTGTGAGAAACAAGGCCCAATAAGGGCACCATGTTAGACATGCGTATTGTGCATCATGCAATGGATAGACCTAGATATTGGATCATAGTTTTTGTACCTATCTTTTTGAAAATGATAACCAAGCCATACATGGTTTTAGAAAATCTATACTGTTTAACATCATGTAGTAAGGATGTGGGAGACTCGTGGTGAATGTAGATGGGTATCATAGATCAATGCAGTTTTGTAACATTATATAAAAAACATTGACCATGATATTTAACATCATATGGTGAGGAATATTTTTATTACTTTTTTTGTCTTTTATTCAAGATTATGATGTACATATTCACATTTCATGTAAGGGTGAGTCACTACCATGATTCCTAATCTCATGTGAGCTATGCTCGGAGAGTGAAATAGAGAAAAAAATGTGTTTCCCTAAAATACAGAGACATAAGAGGTTACAATAAGGGAATTGTATATCATGTAGTGGCTGAACCAAGATACAAGATCGTGGAATCCATACACATATCATGGGAATGAGAATCAATATGTATGTTGGTCTATAAGAAGTGTTCATTTAAACTTTATGTGGAAAGGATGTCAACCATGTAGTTTAATGGCATGTGGCAGGGATGATGGACCATCTGATGAGAGTGGGGGAAAATGATCCCTGTAGTTTTATGTCATGTGGTAAAGATTAAATTTTCCATGCAGTTTAATGTCTTGCTGCTGGGATGATATCTTTACAGTTTAGTGTCTTGTAGTAATGAAAAAGATTAATAGTTTAGAGTCATGTAGTTAGGGTGAGCCTATACATTTTACCATCATGTAGTTAGGATGAGCCTATACAATTTAACATCATGAATTTAAGATGATTGATGGGGCTTACACTGATGTGGATCCTCTTTTGCTGACCTCTTTGAGAAGTATTTCATAAAAAAAATCTCACATTGGTGGGAGGCGTGACACACTACCTATCTATGGAGGCTTGATAATATGGTCCATTATGATATTACTTATATATTACATGGGGTACTTCCCAGTTTATATCCTACTTTGGGGGTTTCTTTATCGGTATCATTGGGGTTGTGAGAGCCAACACCATCTATCACTTAAAGAAGGTGCAATGGAAATACTTTTTATTGAAGTACCATGAAATACAATTCGGGTGAATCTCTAGATTGTACAGTGTTCACAACCATTTCCAATCAGGCCATTCTAACACATTAATATTCTTTTACAATTGTTCATCTTGTAATAGATAACAAGAAATGTCTATCCTGAGTGAGGTAAACTGAACCACTCTGAGCCACACTGCCTCAGTCTTGTACACAAGTCAATATCGAATTGCTTGTGTAGCCATGCGCATGGTGGTATGGTCGCCCAATAAAGCATTGGGGAATTTATCTGGGAAATAATTAATATCCTTGTTTTCTATCATGTTGTGTATGATTTATTGGGTCTTATTGAAGTCCTTCATCTATCCATTTGTTTCTACATGATAGTTGGATGAGTAACTGGACACAATGTTGTTTTCCTAGTAAAACTTCTTCATATATGTTTAATATAATTTAGTGTTATTTTCTATCAATATTGTGTGAGGGACTTTGAACATAGTGATGATATGGGATATCATTATGTTTATGATATTCTTTGTCCCCACTTCGTTTATGGGTATTAACTCCCCCCATTTTGAAATGAATTTAGTAGTAGAAAGGATATACATGAACTTCTTGGCTATGGTCGGAGGATATGGCCCCACAATACTCATCCCCCAAATAGAAAAATGTACATGAATTATTAGCTCTATGCATAAATTTCATGGGATGATGGATGAAGTTTTCATCGATCTAGCATGAATGATATTTCATAGTGAATTAAACATAGTCATGTATTAGGCTTTCCTATGAATTCCCTAACCTCATAATCTTGTGAGAGACCATGGTCACAGTTTTATGGGTGTTTTAGGATTTTGTATGGACTTCCTCCATTATGTCGAGAACGTATTATTTTGTTATGAACCTGAGGATAACTCTGTCAAAATATTTATTGTAGAGAAACATTTTCTTATTTTGACTATCCTAAAGGGTGATTTTTACTAACCAACGCTGAATTTGTTCCCTTCCATCATGATCTATTGAGAGAGTCTCATCTAATAGATGGATGATTATAGGCTTTATCGGTACAAGGTCGGTCGTTGGGTTATCATGCTCTAGGGTGGTGCTGACGTAATTTATCTCTTCCATTTCATATATAATGATCAATAGAACCATTCTTGGATGCATAATATGGAAGGTTTCTTACTCCCAATCAAGGTCATTTGGGATAAAAGTTGGATTAGCTGGTGCATTAGAATGAGCATTCAATGATCGAGGAACATTGTTCATTATGGCATCAAAGGGGAATTCTTACATCCATCCCCTAAAATTTCTAGTGAGGGGGAATGTTCTCCCTTTTTGACTGCATATTGACCATTGATCTTCCTTATCAGTAGCTGTGAATCAACATTGATGTTCAAGTAGGATATTTGTAGTTGCATGGCTAGTTCCAAGCCAGTTCATAGACCTTGGTATTAAGAATCATTTTTATTGTGTCATTTTGATAGTGGGAATGAATAGGGTAGGGATTCCATGTATAGAGAGATGAAAACAATCCCCAGACTATCCTGGTTTAGCTTCATGATCTTCATTCTTTTGCTGATAGGACATCAGGAAGCTCCATAAATGTATATATCCCATGTCTAGGATGTTTCCTAGATACATAAGATCTATTTACCTCAGTTCTTGGTTTCTTCCTATGTATTTTCTAGTGTTGTATATGTTGTGAGAAAATCATCTAGGGAATTCCCCTTTTACTAACTTCTATGTCATATATTGATGCCATATTGCAGAGGAACGACTGCCCATCAGGTGTAGCCCCCAGTCAACATCGGATGGACATGTATGCACTTGAGTGGGTCAACATGGGAGACTAATTGGACTTCATGATGATTAAAGTAATTCATTATATTTTATAGTGAAAATATGAGTGTGAGGTAGTTCTTCGTGACATTAGAGTATCGAGTCGTAGTACCTAGAATCTTCTGACTTAGGTAATAAAAGCTATTATTGCTTCCTGCATCATTATTTTGCACAAGTAGGGATCCTAATTAGAATTCCATGGTAGCCACATATAAGATTACTGGCCTCCCTTTCACCAGGAGAATCATGACTAGTGTGTTATGTAAGAATTTCTAGGGAGTTATGAAGGTTTTATTTCAATCATCATCTCACTGGTAGGTGATTCCATTCATAATTATCTTAGTAAAGGGGATAAATTTTCAAACTAGGTATCTAATGAATTTACTAATGTAGGTGTGGTTCCCTTGGAGTCTCCAATGTTTTTTGGAGTTTTTTGGGGGTGACATTACTTAGATAACACTTATCGTTTTTGGATAACCTCAATTCCATGGTAGCATACCACATAGCAATGGAAATTTCCTAATGCTACACCAAAAACACATTTTAGCAGATTGATCATCATATTGTGATGTACAAGCTTGTCAAAAAGTTTCAAAAGATCCATGAATTTTTCACATCACTGTAAATATTTAACAACCAGGTGATTGACATAAAATTTGGATGTCTTTCCCAAGAATATATTAATGATATGATGCATTGAATGTTGATATGTGGTGCCAACACTCTTCAAGCCAAAGGACATGACAATTTTAAAAAAGAACCCTAAGGTGCTCTGTAGGTAGTGGCTTATTCATCTTCATGTTCCATATTTATCTGATTGTACCCTATGTACCCATCCATGAAATAAAGGTATTGAAAGAATGTAATTTCATTGGTCTATATATTTGTTATCAGAAATTGGAAGTCGTCATTTTGGAAATGTTTATTATGGTCATTGAAGTCAACCAATACCCTAGTTTTTCCCATTACTTTTCATAACAGGGATGATGTTAGAATTCCATATTAGGTATTTCACATCTATGAAAATGTTACCTCCAATTATCTTGTCGAATTCCTCCTCTATATTAGTGGTATGAGATGGGTGTGTCCTCTAGGATGCCAGCTTGAACCCTCGATGCTCTTCTGGTAGCTGGATATGGTTTATAGCCACATCTGGATTCATTCCAGACATATCTAGGTTGTTCCATACAAACACATGTTGATGTTTCTTCAAAAATGCGATGTACATATCTTTCACTTATAGGGTCTTGGAATCACTAATATGTGTAAGGAGATGACCTTCCTCTATTCCCAAGTTTATCTACCCAATTTTATGGATGGTAGTTGAGACACCTTCCTTGAATGATGGGGGAGTGTTCATGAGGTCATCCTTGTATTTTTCCATCTCCAAGATTGTGGAGTCATTTTCAAATGGAGATTGAAATATAGGGTCTTACCCATTGTTATAAAGATGATAGGGGCCATGAGGAGATACATTATCACCCCTTATTGATTGAGTATCTATAGAGAGATGTCAGGGTATATAGTCTTCACTACCTTTGATGGGGATTGGAAGGGTTTGGACCTTATAGAGTATATATGTGCCCTCAACCAGATTTATGGGGAGTACATAGTCAATGTTGATCGTGTTCTAGGCATTCATATGGGTGGTCCCTAGGCCAAAGGAAGCAAAAACCTATATATCATCATCATTTCTTGTTTTTTTTCCTACATCATTATAAAAAACATCTTTATAAATCGTATTTTATTAAGTCTCAAAGGGAGAACTATCACCATGTAGTATTCACCTTACAATTAATGTGATACATAAAACAATTATGTAATTTTGAAATTATCTCATGGCGACTATGAATATAGGGTCGTCTAATAAGGACATTATATGTGGGACCTTGATTGATTACCATAAACTCAAGAATCTAATGTAAGATCCCCAAATTGGTTTGTGACATTGTTTTTATAGAGAGGTTTTTATCACATTTATTATACAATTGGATGGGTAACTAAGTGGGAGATATATCCCCTTCTCCATATCCAAAATATCATAGGTTTCAGACTGGGATAAGACTGATCCTAGATACATTATTAATTAGGGACCTCTAGACACTGACATTATAGAGTCTACCTAAGATATATAATGGAATGTTTATCCCTTATAGGTAATATTCCTAATATTCATTATTGAACAAGATAGTGACATTACATTCTAGTGTCATTGTCTCCACATAAAAGGCCTCAATTGCACAAACTACTATGGTGAACTCCCGTCACCTCCAGAGTTATTCAATAAGAAAAACCTTGAGTTATTTTGAAATATGTATAAAATCAAGGACAAAGAGATTTGTTGGGACTGAGGACAACTATTTTAGAAAATCTTAATTTTATTACAAAGGTTGTAGACTCCCAATATGTGGCTACTCCTAGGCTTCGGGTTGAGAAGCTGGGTTCTCCAGGAAGATGAACCCAGTGCATGTGTGGAGGTTATGGGAGCATCGTCCACTGGTAGCATGGGTCCCCCTGGCCTTCCCCTATATCTGGGAGGATTGGGCTGAGCTCTTTATCAAAAATAATGTATAAAAAATATGGTACTGAAAGCTGCTATTGAGTTTTGAGACAGCTCCATACCCCTATGGGGCTCAGTGGAGTGTCTTCTAATGAGTCTCAACTATAAATTTATTCTCCATAGAGGTATGAATGTAATATTGAGTCTATCCCCATCCATGGAGTCCCTTATATCCTTGACTTTGGTGCATGTGTACACATATTCCCCGATTATATGGGGGAAACTCATGCTTTGGGGAAAACCCCTCAACAGATAAGGGTTCTGAAAAGTATACTGCATTGATATAGCCAAATATGAGTTATTTATTCGATGAGGATTACATTTTGGGGGGTATTTCACATGTTCTAGCTATCATGGGGAAGAAATAAATGAGTTCTATTTCCTAATTTGGAGGAGAATATTAATCTCCTTTTTATGTATCATTCTACCTCTGGTGGTCACAAAAACCTTTGGGAGGTACATTTGACACCACATCCTTAGGTGGGGAGATACTTCTAGTTTTCACAACTGTGCTCTCAGAGTGGTGTGGGATCGATCAATTTTCTTTCAAAACATCTAGTTGTTGAATTTTTCATGGGCTTAAGGATGTGACATTCTAAAAAACCCCATATTTTTTTGTTGGACCTTGGTTAAGAAGGACACCTTCTATAGGGAATTATCTAGCACCACTTTTATAGAATTAATAATGCATTTAAAGGTGAATTTGAAGACAAAAAAATTCTAGATATTATGACCTAGCTGTATGTGGAAAGGGAAGAGATCAGGCTGCTCAGTTATGATATCAACAATAGGATTCCTAGGATGCAGAACTATAGGAAGGTTATTATCCATGGATTACAAGAAATAATCGGGAACCTGTTATTTCCAGATAGAGTACACCTTATTCATCCATTTTCCAAATCAAGGTCAACCATGATTTCTATGTTCTTGAGGCTGAGGGTGATTCAGTGGTCATAAATACTTGATACGAGATTCTTGGAGGTTTCGGGATACCCCAATCATTTGGGAATGTGTCACAACTGGCTTGAGAGTGACATCTAGAACTTCTGTTATGGCTGTTCTATTTCACTGTGCTATAGGTATGAATAAAGCTTTGGACCAGGTAGATATAATGGGCTCCTCCAAACATTGGGTAGTTTCTAAATATTTGAAAAATCCTCCTAGATATTTCATTATAATTAGTTGCATATTCTACTCATCCCTATGATTTTTGGCATAGAGTTATAAGAGTTTCTCTTTATATAGAGGGGTGACAAATGAGTAGTTCAAACCCTTCCACCTAGGTATGAAATCATACACCCTCTAATATTTGTGTTGTTTGCAGATTTTCAGGTCGACTATCATAATCTTCTATAGTATAGAAAATAATTGGTAATGTAATTAATTGATGAGGTTCTCCCATCCCAATACAAATCTGGATGTAATACTACTATACCAAATGAAGGTTGGCCCAGTCAGGGTTCGTATAAAACACCTCATATTGGCTGGATGTTGTTGATCTCGACAGCCCATCATTAGTTCGCATCAGGACACTATGTGTGTGAGATTCTACTCCTGGCCCCCCACACTATCAATTGTATATATGGTAGGGTTTCTGAATTTGGGTTGAGGTGGGGTATCATCAACCCATTTGGGGTATGTTTTCTTTTTAGGAAGTGCAAGCATGTGTCACCCTTCTATGGAATCCATTCAGGAAGATAGTGACTCGATGAAATTAATAATCTCTAGGGTCCCTACTTCCTATCCCATATCCCATATGTGGGGAGACGATTGAGGTTGAGTAGTTGGATATACATTCATATCCCTCTGATTTTTGATCCATCTCATGACTGAACAAAAATCCGAGATAGGAGAGGTTTTTATTTCAATGGAGGGAATTAATGATCAATTTCAACTTCCACATTTATGTGGGATAGATTCCTAGACCTGGATCCAATTTGATATTCAGAGTCCTACCTTACTGCTGGATCAATTTTTGGAGGGAGAACATTTGTCTTTACATGGAGCTGATACCCTATGAGAATGTTTCCCCTAAGTAGCTCCTCATTAGGGTGTTGAAGAGATTTTATACCACACTAATACTGTGACAATTAGTCTTCTAGGGAATCAACCATGTTTCTCTTTTGAGGTGATTAATTTGTGATTACACTCATCCTTTTGAATGTTTTCTGTTAGGGAGGTGGCAAGTCGATATTCATGAGTTCCTTGTTTTGGATCTATCTCTAGTTCCGGGTGCATGCAACATCATTCGATGCATTCATTCACCATACTCCCAAGATGTGGTTTATATGTAGAAACCCACTATATTTTTGTCAAAATAAATATATACCATGTTGAAAATGGTGACATTCACAGAGGCATATCAATAAAAGACATTCATTCCATTGGTATTGATGCAACATGATGATTCTGTGTTATCCTCCCTAGGGTTAATATTCATTCACTTGGAAATGTTGGGAACTTTTTTCTTTTGACCCCTCTTGTGTCTGACAGTGCTTTCTATAGGTTCCTTCTATTTTGGTCTATGAATAGTTACTCGGAGGGAGTTTTCGTTCAGGGTTTCTAAATGAGACATCACTAACATGGGTTTGTCTTATGATGAGAGGGGTTGATGGAATGAATAAAATTGATTGATTCATCCCAACATGGAAAATATTTATTCCCTCATTGGTGGTGATGAGGATGAAGATTTCCCTAGCCATGTGGGGGGGGGGGGGTAATTCCGTGTCGTAGTTAGCAGTGATTGGTCCAATTGTTGGGGATTTAATGGCTCCAATTGCAGATTTTAAGACTCCCTGGATTAATTTATATGTGAAAAAGACCCCAACCAAGTGGGGTGGGATTTATCTTGGATCAATGATGATGACTCTAGGGTCATCTTAGAGGACTATGGTCATGGAGATGGTTATTGAGATATATGTTCCCCCAGCCCAATGGGATAAGAATACATAGAAGATGCAACTGATGTGTCCCAAATCCTCTTAGGAATTCTTGATCCGAGATGTGGAGGTAATGGTGGATATTCCCTCATCCCAAAGGCCTGGTTATACTCCTAGATGGCTGATATTGTAACTGAAATTGCATCCTGTTTTATGTGGTGTAGTTGTGCTCATGTAGGATCTGGGTGTAATGGAAACCCCTGATGATAACCGTTCTTCATTGGATTTTGTCTAGGTGATCATAAATTTAGTATCCATGTTCAAAATGTATTCTTATTATTTTTAGGGGTCTAGTTTTAATTCATATGGATATCCCCCCAATCCATGTGAAGTTTCAAGGAATTGTTGGAGCGGGGGAATTATATTGTAGTTAATTACTTGTCTGAGCATTTCTAGGTCACTTCATCTGGTTAGAGCCTATAATATTACTGGATGTCGCACCTGAGGTTCTCTGATGTTCAAAGGGAGTGTAAAAGTATATCAATCCATATGACCCCCATCCTTGAATATAGATGAAAGATGTGGCTTCAGAGATCAACTACTGAAGAGTTGCGATGCAATGGGATTAAGTGTGACATATATTTTCAATGTTCTTTTCCAGTTTTGGATCTTGGGCCATGGTGATAGCATCGAGTTCTAGAAAAAAACAGATTATATTTATCATCTAAAGGTGACATTCATATCCTAGATAAGCGAGATATTGATACTTTATTCACTAATGAGAGGCCCACATATTCTTGCATATATAAGCAATCCACTCCTTCTCTAGCTCATCAGAGATATCATAATCATTGATATCTTGGGGAAAGAACATGATGAGGAGGTTGTTTCTACCTAACTCTCTCTATATTTCCCTGAAAAACTTATCCCCATCAGACTTATATGTGTCTATCTAGGGGGACTACAAAATATTTTTCTGTTGGTTCCCTGCTAATGGGAGTGGGGTGGTACTGGATGTTGATGGGGGAACAATATATAGTTGACCCTGATGATTCAAGAAACACTCTATATAAAGCATTCAGTTTTTGGAAAACCTCTTCATATAGAGGTTTTTGGGAAAGGGGGGACTACCTTTTCCATGGGAGATATATTCTTGGTGAGGTTGAACATGAAGGATGTTAGGAGTATAGTCTATGTTATCTATCTCCAAACTACAACGAGAATTACTATCGTGGTAACTAACACCTTATGATTCTTATTTTATGGAAGATTATAAAAAACATTTTGGTGTTAAGAATTTATCTTGAACAACCTCAATGAAAATGACAATGAGAATATTAGGAAAATGGATCATGTTCTCTAGCATGGCTGGAATATGTCACCATGACTTTTGGTTTAGTTCTGGGGTACGCATCTGATGTGTAACAGTTGAAAAAAATTGTATATAGACGTATAATGCAAAAAGTGTACGATCCTAATGCTAAGAATATTCCCTAATATTCTGATGAGATGTATCATTAATTATTGGAATGTAAGGTGGTCCAAAGGCATGTTCCATTCTCACCAGATGAGCCTCTGTCCAGATAAGAATATTTGCCTGATCTTGAGCCTTTTGAATATGTCACCAGTATTTCATGGAAGGATCATGAGCCTTCCCAGAGGTGTCTTCCACTCTCACGTTGTTTCTAAAGATTGGATCTTCAATATACTGCTGGATTGAATAATCATAACCTATCTGAATATGTTCACAACCCACTGGAATAGGAGAAGGAATAGGACCCTCCTCTTAGGTTTCCTTGGAATTATGTTGGCACAATAATTCATAGGAGGATATAGGAACAATTCCCTTGCATATATGATCTATTGGAGTACACCAGTAATAGTAACTGATAGGAATATAAGAGTATATTCTGTCTTGTTCCATTCTCACTTTTCCATCCTCTATTAGAACATGGATACATTCCCAATCAAGGGCCTTTAGATTATGTCTTCCAACTTGTTCATTAGGCACGCGACCTTGTCCTGAGGCATTTTCTGCTCTCACAAGGTTAGATCCAATAAGAATCAGGATATGATTCAGATCTGATGCCTCACCCATCATCAAAGTATGATAATAATCCTTCTAGGTAGGAGTAAGAGTGTGCTCTTACTCCAGTACAAACACTTATACATTATGGTCAGAGTGTTGTGTTTTCCTAACTGTAGGGATGTGAGTATGATATTATCACTTCATCTGTAAAAGAGACAGAATGATCCGGTAGATTTATTCAGTTTTTGCTAAATTGTATTGGAATTTTAGAAAATTGTGTGCATGGATATGGCCCCGCACATTTTCTGTATCCATGAAGAATGTGAAAATGTATTCCAATGAAGTCGGGATATGTACCCACAAATATCCTCCTAGTTCCACCAATGTAGGCTTATGGGCTTCGTATATGGGGGTAAGAATATGATCTTCCCCCATGCTTGTTGTGGGAGTATACTCATATAGTTGTTTAGAGTGAGCATGGATATGAGCTTTCTAGGTGGTTAATGCCAAAGTATGTAGGCAGTTATCATTGGTAAGTGAGGATATGTTCACACTCTCCTAGATATTCAAAACCAATATCCTCTGATGATTCTTCTTTACAAACCAAGCATGGGTGTCAGAGGAGGTAGTGTGTTGGATGGTACCCTTAATAGGCGATTGAGGGGTATAGATGGGATGGTGTCAATGACAACCACTAACATGAGACCTTTAGGGTGGCTCTTGAACCTGAAGGGAGCCCCATATTGCTTCTTGTTTAATCCTCATAAGATATTTAATTTGGTGATTTTACCACTCTAGGGATAATCTTCGGAAGTTTTTGGTTGTGGTGACGAGAGCCATAGGTTATGTAGAAGCCTTCCCTATGTGATGAAGACTCTCTAGTCATCATGTCTAGAGAATATCCCCAGTAGAATCCATGGTTGGGATGGTTCCATAGCAGTGGTACTCCAAAACCATCATATTCGAACCTTCTATTAGATTAACTGTGTATGTAATTTTTTTAAGAGATACAAATGTTTTAGTCACTGATGATTTGCAAGAACATATACTAGATGATGATGACATCATCTAGAATCATGCAACTAATGTAGTACGTCCAATTACATAGATGAAAAAGAACAAGTTTACTGATTAGGGTAGTATTGTATGAATAATATGATCAATCAAATATCCATGGTTAACTTATTTGGTCTTTTATTCCCAATTTTTTTATTCCAATCATTTTGAAATATCAAAGTGAGGATGGACACATGAGAACCCTAGTTATAAATGATCAGTTTTGAGATTGTTTTGGTATTATTTATCTTTTTTATAGATTTTTTAAAATAAATTACTGGGACACATTCTAACCCAATGATTCTATCATTATAGAGATTCACGTCAATTTTATCATATTGTTTGCATGTAGGGGAAAAAATGGATCAATAGATAATAACTGATACTTTTTCATTGGAGATATTCACTTTAGGTTCACCATTTAGGTTTTGTTGTGATATTTAGGCGTGAAATGGATTTTCTCAATGGGATACCATTTTCACTTTTTCCCAGAAACACTCAATGGTTCCCCCATATATAGATGGGTACAACCATGCTTTCTAACAACTGATGGTAATATGGGATTTCAGGCTTAGTGGCTCTTGGGGACTCACATTGGACAAGAGGATGGGATGTCAGACTCATTACACTCTTATAGTGGGAATTATTTCTTACTATGGGACTATATTATAGATTGAAGATATGTTAATGGATCCCTTGTTCATCCTGATAAGGTACCAATTACCCTGAAAAACGGATTATCCATTAATTCACTCATTAGATGAAGAAAGGGAGTCTCATTAATAGATCCATTTTAATGTATCCATGGATAATCATCCATTTTTTTATGTGTTTTATAGCTTCATTATGTGATGAATCTAAATGAGAAAATACTTTGGAACATGCTACCATGCAAGGAGTGGATTTATATTTCGAGGAGGAGATTGAGCCATTAGGATGTATCCTACATATCATTGATATTGAATGAATAAAAACCCATGTATTTTGCTGATTCTCTTGGGATTTTAACTAAGTTATATTTTATATATGAGGTTTATTAATTCATGTTTCCTAATTATGTGTTCATTGACATCTCCCAAATCCCATGTGAGCTATGCTTTGTGTGAGAAACAAGGGGAATAAATTATCCCCTGCATAGAATATATGTATGGGAATTGTTTAATGGTACAAACCTAGGGAGTTTTTGTATGTATATCAAGTATGGAGAAGGAAAATTACGTATCCTATATATGATAAGAATACAAGTCATCATTGATCGATTATCCATTAACTTTCTTATTTTCTAAAGTGATTGATCATATTTAAAGGCAAATAAGGACGTCTTCGAGGATTCCTGAAATCATGGGATTATACCAAGACAGAGTCCCTTGATTTCCTAGGATGTATTGTGTAGATTACATGACCAACACAATTTTATAACCCCATGCATGTGTTGCTTGTTATGATAATCAAGGGTTAGTGAGTGATCTATGTTATTGATTTGAAAAAGGGACTCATATGGCGGTCCCTCAAGAATGATCAATTTGGAGATCAAACTGTGTGGAGAGGTGTCCTACATGTCCTGAATATAGAAGGAACAAGAGTCATTGTAGTTACCTTTATGATGATGTTTACACACTGAGGCTTCATTAAACATTTTTGGGGGTTTATAGTGTTTATGATATACTTATTGAATCTCTATACACCCATGTAATCCATGTTATTTTTTTAGAAACAAGGGTAAGTAAATAATCA
The DNA here is from genome assembly GCA_963277665.1 of Viscum album. Classification (NCBI taxonomy): domain Eukaryota; kingdom Viridiplantae; phylum Streptophyta; class Magnoliopsida; order Santalales; family Viscaceae; genus Viscum; species Viscum album. The sequence continues at coordinate 89,396,213 of OY728132.1, forward strand.
ATATCATTACTTTGAACAAGGGACTCATATGCCAGTCCCTCCATAGATGATAAACATGGATCTATATCCTCAGAAAAATGAGGCCTTTGTATACGGACTATAGTAGGAATCAGATTCACTATTGTTCCTTTTATTTAGCGGTATACACAATGATGCCACCCGATACCAAGGTCCACGGTTTTTAAGGTGTCCCATGACCCAACTGACATTTCATGGGAGCCATCACGTGACCTATCCTAACAAATATGGATGGTGTCGTATGACCTAGTTGGCATATAATGGGAGACATCACATGATATTGCTGACACATATCTAGGGTGACACAAGAGCTGGTATAATAGAGAGTGAAGGATGTCACATATCATTCCTAACACATCTAAGAGACATTGCGAGGCCAGGATGAAATGTCAAGAGGGCATTGAAAGTCTCAACTGGATTTCCCAGAGGGTGATGTGAGAGCCTAGTTGGCATGCCTATATTATTTCACAAGACTCATATGGCATGAGTGAACACCATAATATGATTCCTGAAATGTTTCTGGAGTATGTCTCATGTCCTTGGGGATAGACCTAGAGGGATCATAAGATCAATGTGACATCTGTGAGGGAACTGTGTGACTTGTTCCGATGCATCTAGAGTATTTCACTTTATCCATATGGCATGTCTATGTAGTGTCGGAATATCTTGGATACATGTATTGGTGTTGTTTCATATCTTTTAATTTCAGATGAGAAGTGCATGAGGGGAGGAGAGCAACTATTTCTCTTAATAATTCTACCTTTTATATTGGTTCTATTCCATGTATCATGAATTCCATGGTTTTTTAGTGTTAGATTTTCCTGAGTCTCACATGATCTAATATGATTGGTTCGTGCTCTTAAAATTACCTACCATAGATCCATCATGTAATATATGAATAATCCCTCGATGTTCCCTTTGCATAGTTCTTGACTACTACATATTCTTGATGGTGTATTAACTGACAAAAGATTTTTTTATCGTATGATCCATTGCTCTGAGAAAGTAGATTCAGTGATTGGGACTTTTATACTTAAGAGTTCCCTTCACATAGTAGCAAGTTCCTTTTTTACTAGGGTAGGGGATTTATAAGACTCACCATAGTTCATACTCACTGTTTTGTGTGGCGTATCTGGTGAGCTTCCAGCCTAGAGTCGGTGAAGGGACCTGACACCATGTTTTCTTGATAGTCTCCATTGTGGATGGCTTTAAGTGCATCACCGATTTTTTGGAAATCACATGTCACTTACTTTATCATATTATTTCTGATTAATAATTATTTTTTTTGATAATGAGAACATATATAAGGACTTACATGCATTCACATTGATATTAACAATATCCTTCAAAAGATCAGTGATCCTTTTGGGAGGCATCTGCAAGATGCTCGATGACTTTTCTTGGTGTCTCGCGAGATGAGGATGATCTATCTAGGGGACTCATGGGGACCGTGCAATGGGTACACTGGTCATGACACATTCCTTTAATTATCCACAAACCCTTATCAACTCCTCCCCTTAATCTCCTACATTTTATGTGAGAAATGTTTGTGAGGTTTTGTGAGTTTTCATGTGAAATATATAAGATTTGACTCACATTTTTGAGGATTGCACGGTTGACCAATATTGGTCATACATGGTCTATTTAATCATTTAATGGAAAGGCCTATTTATTTGTTCTCTGAGAACCATTGGGGCTATGTAGCTATTCTTGAAGACTTCAATGCAGTGAAGTTGAAAAGACAGAGGGCTTCTGTGATGTGACTTGGGTGAGTCATGAAAGACTCAGAGTTTCCTGTGGGGAAAATAGTGTGTAATTTAGTGGCCAAAAACACATATCTCATCATCCTCATTATATCATACGTTTTATTATAAAATGGTTCAGGGGTCAGTGGAGTTTTTATAGATATTACCAACGAATTTTATTCTTCTTAATGGTTATATAGAACATGAGATTTGCAACCACTATTCATCCCCATCTTTGGAATGAAATTAAATTTATTTTTGATTATTTGTGGGGGTTTTAGGCACTTTACAATGAAAAACCATGTAGCCTAAGAGAACTCATTCAACTATTCACATTCAACAATTGGTTGTATAGAGACTTCTCATGGGTGGAAGAAATCATTGAAAAGGGCTTCATGGGACATGTTGTTTGTTTATGCACTATGTGTGGAGACTTTGTGTGGCCCTTAAATGGTCACATGATCAAGGGTCATTTAGAGGCTCATGCGATCTGTGAGTCTTCAACCATACCCTTCTTCCTTTTCTTCCACAGGGAAAATAATCCCCATAATTGGGTATTTTTTCCTTTTTGATTTTTATGATTCTTATTTGGTGGGAACAAACCCCAAGCTTAACTGATGGTTAACATTAGGAAAACCACACCAATCACATCACAAAAATAAATCCATAACAAACAGATTCATGGAATTACATTTTTCCAAAACATAGTTGAATATAATTTATAGACCGAATCACAACCTATTTTTGGGTCAAATTATTGGTGATAAACATTCCTAAATAGAATCATAGTTTCATAACCATTCTAACCATTGGAACAAATTATGTATTCTATATGAAATAATAGACTCTAGGCCATTATGACTGTGGTTGATAAAAATATATTCTAGATAGAGTCCCTGTCTCATAGTCGGACTAACTATAATGGTAAAAATATCATTGACATTACATTATTTATTTTCTACCAATTAGAGTATGGGAAAATAAAAAGAACATCCATGTTGTTTCCAAGAATCTCTGCAAATATGAACAATAACAATAAATAGATCATAGTAATAGAATACCAGGCTCTATTCTAGTATGTCCATGGGAACTAAAATGAACTGAATGTGAGAAGGAGAACCATGAATCATCTATTTGATAACAGCAACAAGAACCTCCAATTTCAACCAATTGATTTCTATAATATTTAGACCAATATTGTTGAATAAAATCACATTTATTATGCATGAAAACCCATATTATAGTTAGGATAAAAATAATTTATAGTATAAAATTCATAGCATAGAGACTAGATCTCCACTTTTCATCCATGCCACCATGAATCAGAACTGAAACCATAATTATTATTGTTTTAACCCATGACATAATCCTATTTCATATGTAACATATCATCATTTAAATATCCTCAGAAATATATCATCAAATGAATATCCTCATAGGATAATATTTCCTTGCTTTACCCATGCATACACTTAGAAAAAATGAACCCATCAACATAACGATCTATATATTGGGAAGATAATCACTTCAATTCATAGATCTAACAAATTTATTAAGAATTTTACCAGCTGGTACCAATCAAAAAACCCATCAATTCATTTCCAATTAACCATAAATATTCAAATATTGAGGACTTGAATGTGTTATGTATCTAAATTCATACACTACCATAACAAGAATAATGGTCAAAACTATTTACCTTATGGAATCTTGCACTATACACCTTATTTAACCGATTTCCCAACCACACACATACCTAGATGGTTCCCATAGGGAGAATCATCCCCAAAAAACTCATTCAACCCATTAATAAGACTCAAATCCTTCCCATTTGAACAATTTTTTTGGCACATACCAGTAATCCAACCCACATACACTATGATACCAATAAAACAAGCTTTGATAACTCAATTTTAACCTAAATAATCAAGTAATACAACCCCATATCATTATAAAAATAAAAACTATGGTTAGGTCACACTCTAGATAAGATACCCATAAATCCATTCTCCAAGTACTATTCTATCACATATAGTCTATCATGACTTGAACAAAAATTATGAAATGTAAAATACATGCATACAAAGAGAATAATATATAGTCAAAAACTGTCTCAAATTTACAACATATGATTAAATATTATTTTAGCCACCTTCCTTGATACTAGTTAATGATCCATAACTAATATCTCACTATTCATAGTCCACCAATCCTATGAACCAGTATATATAGTGTACCAAAATTAATTAATTACAAATTATTATAATTAATTAACTCAAGTAATTCAAAATTATTTTTCTAGGAATAGATGAGTAATATCTCATCGAGTGTAATTTTATGACTAGAACCCCTCTTAATGACATTAAAACCAATCCCATTGCTCAATGTGTATTTTGATAAGTAAAAGACCAAAACATAATCATGAAATCAATCACTAAATCCATCACTTGTTTGATAAAATCCATAAACAATCAATGAAATAGATTTCTTACAACAAAACAACTTGTATCCGGGTGAATTCTCATATTTCAATCCTCTTACAGAAATACTTTGAAAATGTCCCCTAATATCGACCTAACTGTATTAATATCTGATGGAACCATTTAAAGATCCCAAATATTATCCCAAGGAATCTAAATGAGAGTTGGAGTAGTGTGATAGAGGTAAGAGAGGAGATGAACCAAAATCAAATAATCATGAATGGGTATGAGAGAAATTGTTAACTGCCTCTTATAATCCTTATGCATAATGGATACCATCACTATGATTTCTAATTTGATACTCAGACTCTCCCATATAAGGATCCACATTCGGGCTCTTCCACATATTTGCTAATAGTCATACATAATGATGATTTTATATCCTAGAAGCTAGTTTGGTCTCTTATTCTTATATAGTTAGATACAATTTACTTTTATACATCCCAATATATTATTATCCTGGGTAATTTTTTTTCCTTTTTTAAAATTTAATATAAATCATAAAAATATATTTTTTATTTTCTTTTTCCAAAAATTAATTTAAAATTTTAATTACCCATGGATAATTAATATCAGGTAATTTTTTTTAAAAAATTATAATATATTAATTGAAATCAATTTTTTTAAATACATAAAATATAAGAAAAAAATATAGAGATCAAAAAATTAAAAACAATTACATGTACATAGAGTAAGATATAAGAAATTATCCATACTTCTTCAATATCACGGAAGGATATTGATAATAGAAGAAGTTTAATACTAATTATTTGTGTAAATTCTCAATAAGAATTTAAATCAGGAGAAGAACCACACTATGATATCTCAATATCCAATAATCTGAGTGAGAATACAATTAGAATATAAAAATATAATTAATAAGGAAAATATTTCCATTGTACCAAATTGATGGAGTTATTGATGTCTTATTATTGGGATTGTTGGAATGATCATTCAATGAACTAGTTATGTAACAATCCAACTAGGGTTAACCAAACCATACACTCATGTAGTCCATCACATGGTAAGGATAATCAAATATAACGGAAAAAAGTCACGAAAATAATCAAAATAAGATATAAAACCATAGTATAAAGAAGATGAAAATATTCAAAACAAAAACCATACAATCGAGGAAAAAATAGGATAATCCTGAAATTATTATACGTCTCCCTATGAGCAACAATCAGCACTAGACCATCCTGAAATGGACACAATAATAACATGATATGGAAGTATTCTATATGTCTCACATACCCTTACCTAAATCTATTAAAACAACATCTATAACTTTGAAAATGAAAAAAGATGGGTGTGAGACTAATAACCTTATTGGATACTCCAAAGAGTCTATACATGGTCTAATTTCAAGAATTAAATAGTTATTGACTATACAGAATTATTGCTTGGAATTTATCATATGATCTAAAATAATTTCGAATTTTGTTCCTTTTGTTTTTAATTAAATCATTTCATATTATAAAACATGAAATATGAAAAATAGAAGTGATAAAATATTAATAAAAATATAATCATAAGAAGGTCTGAAAGTAAAAACAAATCCCTGAAATACCATCATGTGATGCCATGTGATACATCCTTATTTAGTAACTATTTGAGAAACAATCCATGATAAAAACAATCACGTCATAAAAGTATGTAAATAAAAAACCACACTAAAATGTTGGATATATCCTATGGTACAAATAGATTTTAGATATAAAAAGCAGAAACCAATCCAATAATTGGATCCAACCAATATAATATCCTACCATAGTCTCTCAATATCAACAAAATAATTACTACTAGTGCCACACGATCTATGGTTAACTATACCTATTTTTTGATTCTCCCAAGGTCTACATAGTTCAAATATTGTAAAATTATATTTAAAAACCATTATAAGTATTTATAAAGAAAATTTTCAAATACAAGGAAATCCTCATCAGTATTTGAAGAACATATTTCAAAATTAGAAAAAATCGATTTTTATAGAATGCTACATAAAAATTTTATCATTCCATGAAATATTCTGAAACAATAAATAAATTATAGTCATTGAACAACCCAATGTAATTTATCAATAATGATAATCAATTGACTTAATTAACCCATTTTCTTGAAACGACTACCTAGAAATGTTATGAACCTAGCCTCTTTCGACAACAATGATTGGGAACAATGAGATCATCCATTGAATGATAAAAATTAATAAGTAACTGAAAATTATTAATAGAAAGAAAAATACGATCATAATACCAAGAAAAAATGTGTTAAACAATGTAACCATAACCAATAGAAAAGAAATAAGGAAGGAATAATTACCTAGAAAGGCACATAGGAACAACCCTAATGATTGATCACTAAATGAATGATCCATAAGGAGTGGATATGTTTAAAAATTTATAGGTGTGATATTACAGTTTTGAGAGGGAGGAATCATGTGGAATAAAAGAATAAAAACCCATACATTAACCTTAAATCCTAGGACATGATACTTATAAAGCATGTAACCCATCACGGAACATGAATTCTAGGAATTTTGAAAATTCTAAAAAAAATAAAATTTGATTATAAAAACATAATTTTTAAAATAAAATGAATTGATCTATAAATACATAGAATGTAAACTAAATTAATTAAATAAGATTCAAGTAATATTTCTAATGATCATCACACAGTATGTGATCCCATTACACAATGTGTAATCTCCTAGAAGAACAAAAACAACCATGTTGTCAACACCAAAACACCAAACCACCGAGGACATTCTCTGAACATTGGAAAAAAACTCAATGAAATTAAAAAATTTAAACCTAGACTCCTTTAATTAAAAAAACAAAAACCCTTAAATTTTTCCCCATAAATGTCCCTCTATCTGTGACTATCCAACAAATTCTTACAATCTAAGATGGTAAAAATATAATAAACAATTGAGTACATGGAAAGAATAATTGAACGTTATGATCTCCCCATCATAAATTATTAATATCCCCATATTTTCCTCAGATTATGGGACATAGAAAAAATTATATACATTACTATCTCATTAAATTCCCCTCTCCCTAGAATCATGGATATCTCATCCACACTTCTATAGTACTCGATCAAGAGGAATTGTATTACCATGTTGTAACTTCTGTTGGTGATCCATAATCTAAACTTGCAACTCAACCATAGTTTTATTGGTCTAATGATCAACTTCATACCATCCAGTAACATGGGATTGATCTAGTATATACATCCTCAGTTGGGAATCATGAAAGGAATCATGGAATAATGTCATACCATTTTGTCAATCTAATCAGGAGGCCACCATTTGGAGTCTTCCAATGATATCAAAGGGGAGAACAAAACATTATACCAACATGAACTTATTACTTATCATTTGATGTCCCATGTGAGGTGAAACTATAACAAAACCGAAATCTCTAACCACAACCTCTTGCAACGACCATGGTTGTCTCGATAATATTTTAATGAATCCCCAAAATCTACCTAGAATATGGGAGATCTATATGTCCAACCATACAGTGACATGAAGGGTTACATATTTTTTAAATCATGATAACTATTCTAACTGGAACTCTTGACTAAAAGAAAATTATTTTCCTATGTTCCACTGAAATCAAGCATATAATCCAAAAGGATATCCTTAAGTTCCTGGATAACCATATCTATCGATTCATTCTTCTGCAGATGAAAAACCAAAATAAATTTAATATGAGAATCCATATTATACTTTATACCATTATAGATCCCATAGGAGAACCTTAGGTATCTGTGTGAAACAATAACAATGGGAAACCCATGAAGTCTCACAATTTATTGGACATATATGTCCCCAAGCTACTCCACCTTCATCGTCTCCTTGATAGGGAGTAATTGATCTGAAATCATAAGTCAATCATCGGTCAACCAAATTCAATACTTCCCACTAGTAATATATGAAATCTGATGATAAATCCTTGAAAATTCCATCCCACTTTCAAAATTTAATGGGTAAGGTATGTAAAACACCAGCATGTCTCCAATGGCCCACTATAATTTTATGAAAAGTAAGAAATAGTGTTACCAAATCCAAAATTAACCATATAATCCCCTTCTTCCAATAATAATATCAAAAATCACCATACATTATTTTATATTAATGGTGAATGGACAAAAAAGAGTAGTTTCAATTTTTCTATTATGTCATGTATATTATAAAATGGAACAAAAAACAAACTATAGAAGCACAAAGAACCACTGGGAGACTAAGACCCCTCACCCAAGGTGTCCAAACCATATTACCTTTTACCCAAGCAATGATATTGGGTGTAGATTGCTTTCTCAATATAAAATATCCTACCAAAATATGAATCAAATTACATTAAAAACAATATAAGTGATACACTAACATTTTCTACTTTGAATATCATCTCAACAAATAGAATCATCATAGAAAACTCCTCAACCAATTCCATCAAAAATTCTGTTGATAATTTTTAACTCTATTCATTAGACACCACATTACATTTTCTCTCTGTGAATGAAATATCAAAATCAAAATTCTAAAGTTGTTCCTTCCAAAGCCTCGACCACATGTTCGAATCCCTATAAGTAAAAATAAGTGTCAGGATATTATGAATACAATACATATTAAATCATTACTCAAGGAAGCAGTATCACCAAATTTTTGGATCATTAATAACAAATTCCAACTCAGGATTGTTGTAAGGATGTTTCCTCTAATGAGGGATTAACTAGTGTGAGCCATAGGCCACTAACTATTTCTCCTACATCAAGACACATCCCAAACATACACTAGAAGAATCACATGAAACAATATATCTTAAAACCATTTTCAGAATAATCAAAATTGGTAATAAATTCATCTTCAACTATATATCACAAAACATATTTTACAATATTAGTTGTATTCATAATTTTCACAATTATAAGATAATGCAGTCCTCAATGATATGAGGTTGGAGAAGTCCAAAATATTTAATTTACAATAACTATCCACACCGATGAATATTTATATCTCAAACACATTTCTAGGATTCTCTCATGACAAAACATCTTGTATATTTTTAGGATCTATTAAGATTTATCTCCTAGATATCACATGCTAATGAAATGTCACATATCAATTCCAAAAATCACCTTTGGAAATCATAACATGTAGAATATGTTCCATAAATGTTCAGATAATTATATCTAAGTGATTCATATATTCCACCTTTATCTTATAGTTAAAAAAAATATCATCCACAAACAACACAAAATAATATTCTATGAACCAATGAAAAATATGGTCAATCAATTCTATAAACCCCGCATGAGAGTTAGCCAGACCACATGGGAAAACCAGAAAATTTAATTGAACACATAAAATCCTCAATGATATCTTAGGAATATACTCCCCTTGGACACTAAAATGGTGGTTCCCTAATCAAATATCAACCATTGAGATGAAAAATACATCTCAACGATGTTCAAAAAATGATCATCAATCCTAGGAAAATGATTTTTAATTAATAAAAATAAAAATTGTCATTCAATAATAGATGAAATTTATGAGACTCCCATATTAATTCATAATAAATAGGGTACGTGATGCCAATGTTTTAACATTAAGATGAATTAATACTTTTTTATTTGGATACTCAAGCTAGACAGTAAGTTCCATCTACTTAGTATGATCTGTTCTACATGATGACATATAAATGGGCATCATACTAGGGATTAGGTATATAATAAAATTAACTTATCTCTATGGTGTTCAAAAAGAGAATTAATCGAAAATACCATATGAAACACACACACAGATGCATGTTGTTGACCATAAAAAACAAGGTTCTACTGCATCTAGAATCATCTCTAACAACTGGATCAAGATTACCCCAACATAGGGAACAATAAGACCATTTGTTCAAAATATAGGGTCCCACATACCCTAAAAACATGAGTGACCCAGACGTTTATATGAACTATACCCAATGAAGATAAAATTATATTTGGTATGTAACATAAACAACCCAATCCATGTCGATAGTCATAAAAAATATGTCAACATCGAGTACCAAGAAGTCCCACTCTACCTTAATATCTGCTATCATCACCCTACATGCAGGGAACCTGAATCCTTATTCAATCCCATTTCTTATAAGCATTCTAATATCCATTAATTATGAAAAATGATCTGAAAATAATATCAACACATCAGCTGAATTTGATAATATATAATAATGAGTATCTTCAATACCAAACAAAGCTAGCACAATATATGACAAAATAAACACGATACCTCAAACTGTAGCTGGACCTACTTTAAATTCCTATAGTGCATACATCACAAGATAAATAATTATGGACTGAACACCACCTTGAGTATTAATAACCATATCAGAATCCCCCATAACCTGAGGATAGGACCCGTCAACCTTTGATAAATCATTACAAACCTATGTACCATTATTGAATCTGGGTCCTACTTTACTACCCTGGGATATCCTATCACAAAATAGTTTTAGATGGCCATATTATCCATAAATATTAAAAGTACTAGGAGCCTTCATAGAATTTCTCTTGGCATGAAAATTCCACCCACACTGATAAAAAATCTTATCCTATCCTATCAAATCCCTTAAATCTTTTCCTAAATAAAACTACCTACTTTTGTGCTACGTTCTCTATCCAGAAGATACACCCTATCTAATAATTGTACTAAATAAATCTCCAAAAAATATTTACTCTTTTAGATATGTTTTTGTTAGCTAGTGATTCTTTGTCAACTACATCTATAAATGTTGTATGTTGTATGAGAATCTTCATTTACCCAATATCATGCCTCAGTAACAACTCAAAACTGTTAGCATTTAGGTCTCCATTAGTGATATTCTCTTCTTCCAGATGCATCTTCTATATAAAAGGTTAATAATACTTAAGAACTATATTCTATCCCTGATCCATCATAAAATAATATTGGTTCATTCCCATATTTAACATATTGGGACAGAAATTATGGATAATTATTTTATAGATGGAATCCTATGTAAGATCCCCATGCAACATAACTTTCACATTGGCATCCAACAACACCTACTTTGACCCTTAAGAATCTACATGGAAAAATCCACCAACGATTGTTTTGGATACTTGATGAATCTGATGATCCTCTCAGTCCTCTCAAGACACTCATGATATTCTGATGTACATTTTTCACCATGAAACATGGGTGGAAGATTCAAATTATATTTTGTGCCATGATCCACAACACATTATATTTTCCTGTCACAGACTTGTCTCAGAGTCTAAATGGTGTTGATTAGAGGTTCGACAATAGATAGGTTCATTGGATGATTCTCCAGTGGATCCTAGATCATAATTACTTCTCATGGTTTTTTAACAGCTCTTCTTGGAGGAATTGTCTAATAATCAAAATACAATAACGAATTAGATATAGTGCACATTCCACAATCATCATACCTATTTTAGAAATAAAAAATAATTCATTACACGAATGGGAATTTAAATAAGTTATAAATCATAAAAATGAAATACATAAATTAAAATGGATAGGTCAATTTTAATAATTGCCCCATATAGCTCATTCAAATGATTCCAAAACCTATGTCCCAAACAGAGTAAGAGTTCATAAACACCCATGGTAACTAGGGTTCAGTTAATGTTGTAAAATGGATAAAACCATTTTATACACATACTATTATAATTTCTAGGGTCCAAAATCTCGTCTACTAATGATAGAGATCCAAAATCAAGAAGTGTTAACAAACATTAGGCTATTCTTTCCCATTTGATTCCAAATTTTATGGGACCAACTCTGGTCAACCAAACCATACACCAATCCAACTGTCACATGGAGATGAGAAAAAAACATAAATGAAACAAGTCATAAATATATCGTTAAAATAAATATAATATTTAAAGAATATAGACCAAATGAATTAATAAAATCCAAACATTCAAAGCCAAAACTAGCTAAACCAAAAATTTAAAAAAAAAATTATGTGACCAACAGTAACCTCTATACCATCCCAAACTAGAGAAAATGAAAATAAAACAATCTATTATGCTACAATATCCTCAACCTGTTACCAGAATCTGACAATAAAACATATAAAATGTCACAAAGAAAAAATTGGGTGTGGGAATAAATCCAATTATCATAATAAAATAGTTTCTAAACAAGTTATAGTATCATTAATAAAAATTTATAGTATTTAAATAAAATTACTTTTACATATAAATTTTATTAAAATTGAAACCAATTTTGAATTCATTTTTCCATTATTTTTTTACAAAACCATCTCAAATAATCAATCCCAAAAATTGATAAGTATAAGAGATAAAAATTGAAAATTACATCATTGAATTTTAAGGTAATAATGTAATATAATATCCATAAAATACAATAATTTTATTCCATGCGATACAACCTCATATAAAAACCAGGTGACAAAAAATACATTATAAAATCCATCATGAGATTAAAATTCATAAATGATAAATTACACTATAATTTTGGCACTAGATTATGGTAAATATATGTACTGTAAATAAAATTTTTGAAACCTAGCCAAATGTTTGATCCTGCTAATATCGAGTCCTTCTATAGTCTCTCAATGTCATAAAAATAGTAACAAGTTGATACACACACAATAAGGTTGTCGATTTATATTTCTTGACAAAACCAAGGCTCACACATTTCCAAGCTCCTCGAATTACATTTCAAAACCATGCTCAAAATGTATAAAACATTTTTCCATTCCACGTAAAACAACACCATTATTTGAAAACCCCATTTCTTAATTAGAACTAATCACATTTTAAAAAACCTCTCATTAGAAAAATTTATCTTTATAGGAAATCCATTGAAACCAAAAATCAATTCTAGTCTATGAAAACCTCAATGAATTTATGAAGGCTAATAGTCAATTCATATAATTAATCCAATTTATAGAAACAACTAAATCAAAATGGTATAATACTAGCCATCATTGATAATAGTGATTAAAAATCATGAGATCTGCCTTCAAAAGACAAGGAACAATAAAAAACTATAATGGATCAATAAAAAAACTATATAATCCCTAATCTATAAAAAAACCATGGAAACCACTTCATACATGACCAAATAAAAGAAACAAATAAAGAACTTTTACCTTGAGAGGCATGCTATAATAAAATGTATGATAAATCCACAAAAAAAATTATTCAAAAGGAGAATAGATATACAAATTTGTCGATGGTGATATTTAGGTCAGAGAGGGATGATGCATGAAGAATGAATGAATAAATGACATAAATTTCCCTAAAATCCTAATCCATGATACTTACATGAAATTTAATCCCATTACATGATTTGAATTCCACAAAGGAAAAAATTTCAAAAAAAGGCATCACGTTTTTATAAACACTCAGGTTTTACCATTATAAGACATAAACTACAAATACCTGGAATGTAAATTTCACACCCCAAACTAGATTCACAGAATATTCCCAACAATGATTACACAGTCTGTAAACAATTTACATGGAATTTAATCCCCCAATGGATAACTAATATCCTAGTTCTCATTATAAAAACACCCAATCACCCATCACGTTCTCTATAAATGGGGAGAACCCGTCAAATCCATTAACTCATTTATATCCAAACTCCATTAATAAAAAAACATACATCCATATTCATTATTTCATTTTTTTCAGAATAAAATCTCAATCCTTTATAAGCCTGAAAATGTACCTAAACAATCACGATAATCAAAAAATAAAAAGGGAAGTTCCTAAGAATCATAACATGATGTTACAAGTGGGAACCATTATAAATCACACATTAGGGGATGGAAAGGGGTTTTCTGGAGATATCTAATACTAGAGGGGGTATCATAAATAACCAATTTAGAGGTATCTAGATATTATCAAGAGTTTTACCTCCACTACATTTTTTTATTGATTGTTTTTGTGAGATAAAATCTAATTTTACTCACTCATGTTAACTAGTGAAAATCTATAAAGTAGAATTCGACACAAACAAAAAAAAGTAGGTAATAAAATAAGAATTGGACCTCATATATCTTCCTATGATTTTTCATGATTTCACATAGATATATATTGAAATGTTAAGACATTATCAAAAGAGAGGAATAAGACTTTAATGATCCATATAAGTTAATTTAGAAAAATAATTCAAAAAATTACTATCACTGATTCACCCCACTTTATCTTAGTGGTATAATTTAACCTGGGAACTTCAAGTGGTATTAGATATTGATTGGTTCCCTAAAAAAATATCCAACCTTGATTGATGTTAAAAATGGTAAACCAAAATTTGCACAAGAGTATAATTTCTCTTATATTTTATGAAATTAAAATTCATGGATAAAAGTATAGGATAATTCCCTATGTCTCATTTTACATTCCTTATAAATAGAGATTTTGTTATATTAGTGTACAAAATCCAATATATAAAATTTCTTATGAACTTTATAGATAACAAATATATTTATATCGATGATAAATCTAGAAATTATATTTTATCATCCTTTTATGATTTATTTTTCACCAATACGTGTGACTCAAGAAAAAAAAGGAGATGTGGATAATCATTATAATATTTATAAAGGTAACATGAATATAAATTAATACTAACTCTATATCTATAGGGATAAATTTAAATATATATAAATTTATAGTGATGCATTTTTAAATAAATAATTCACCAGAGTAAATTATATTGTTATTCAATGTAAAGGCTTTCGAAATCATTTTTTTTTGATCGAACCATTTTCATAATGATGATGAAAAATATATAAAAAAGTTTTAACCCAAAGATATCAACACTAAAAGAATAGTAATTCCATTTCCTTTATGGGTTTCATCACACTCATCACTTATAAGGTGATGATAACAGATTTTTTTCATGAAAATCATAAAAGGAAGTTGAATTTAACGACATTATAGGACACAAGATCAAATAAATAAGGGATGAATTATTCTCAAATTCAGAAATTTATAAAGTAATATGTGATGAATAGAATAGAATCAATTATATTATTTGAAAAAACATCATAAGGTAAAGAGTAAAATGAAATCATATAATTAAAAAAAATATTTAAAGTGGAATTTTACATTTTTTAGTTGACCCCACCATTTAATATATATAATAAAATTGACACTGATGATGAATAATAAAACTATTATGAATGAAGAATTGGACAACCAAGAAAGGGTGACATTGTAATGAAGAAGGAGAAGAAGTATTATAGAATATTGAGAATAAATATGAAGAGTATGGAAGATGGAAAAGTCTAATCAAAATTGAGTGAGGCAAAAGATATAGGAACTACAAAAAAAAACAACATATCTTAGGTTATGAAGATTGAAGGAAGTTAATTTAGTAATGAGGAAAATTAATATGGTTAGAATATGTACATTTTATAATCCCCAACTCTACTAACCCATGCCCAGTCTCTAATTTCATACATTATTATAAGATACATGGGATCTCATTCTATGAGACTGATCAATTTAGTTGCCTATAAAATGAGATACATACATTATTCCCATACTACATTTAAAATTCAACATATGTATATAATAATAAACATTCACACATCCTTGATATTATTTATAGTATCATTATTCATATCCTTGATAAAGTAAGAAAATAAATTGTAACCTCTTATTTTTAGAGTGATTTATGTAAAACATAATTTATAATTAGTAAATGAGTATTATTCAATATGTTAAGAAAAATAAATGAACAAACATACTATTTTATAAAAAGAATGAGTGTGAATTGAATCTATAGACATTATCAATGAAGTAATGTCATGGTTAAAAATAACTTAATTATAAATCAAGTAATTTTTCTATATTATAAGTAATGATCTCAAAAATCATGATATCATTACAAACATGGCCTTGTTCCAAGAAATTTTAATCTATGGGTTGGTATATAAAAAAATTATTTAATAAATTTGGCTGAATTATTTTTCTCATTAGACCTACCTATGCATAGAGGGTTTATTTATAAATGTAATTCACCCATAACTGCATGTACAATATACTCCACATGTATTTAATGATCAATTTAATTGATAATAAATATGAATTATAAATAAAATATAAATTTTTTAAAGGATATGGAATATTGACATTTCTCTAGTCAACTAAATAACATTCATAGTAAAAAACCATAAGTATAAATTACATAGGATCAATGGAATAAATACATCCAAGATAAAAGTTATATTGATATTAAAGAGAAATAAAAATTATAATAAAAAATAATCACGTGAAAGTTAAAATTTCAAAATAATTTCAAGGACCATGAAATTAAAAAGACATAAAATTGGTATAGGGGTGGGAAAATCCATAAATATTGTGTATGTAAAAAATGAATATTCCATTTTCATTTTTATAAAGAAAATTGAAAATGAACCTTTTAAAAAATAAAATAATAATTATATTTTATCATTATATATAATTTTTAAAAACATAATATTTCATTTATAATATTTCATGAGTAAATTAAAAGGGCTTTGGTAGGAACAATTTGGAAAATACAGACATTGGAGAAAAACATACCCGATAAAACACAAAAATAAGATTGGAATTTTTTTAATATAAACTTTATTGATTAAATTAAAAGAGTGTAGAAAAGTATAAAAAATATGGAAACTTTTTGAATATACAGAGGATAAAAAATTATATATATTTTAATAATGATATATAATAATATTCCTTTAATGAAAAAAATGTCAAACCCAAAAAAATAGATTATAAGATAAATATGTACTTCTTTGGTAGCATTTAAATTGTAATACTTTGAAAGAGTACACATGAATTGAAATATTAATCATGATGAATAAATATATTATCATGAAAAATATATAATATTTTAAATATATACACAACATAAAATTAAATAGGAGTATAATATCAAATATATCTCAATAGAGTAGAAATTGAGACAAAATCTCTTACCCAAGTTTGACATTCTTCAAAATAAATAAATCCTCTTATGTAATAAATTTAATTTATTATATTTATATACTAGAGTCATTTAAATAACTATAATATCAATTATGATCTTCCAAAACATTTCAAAACCAGTTTATATATATATTTCTTTATTAAAATTTTCATTTCAAGGTGTTAACTGTATCATTTTTCATGAGAATTATTTTTGGGTAGTTATGGTTCATATTATTTGATTGTGGTTCCATAATCTACATGATTTTAATCATGAAATATTATATATATATATATATATATATTCATAAATGGTAGATATATACAATTGAATTACACTATTTTTGTAGATGGTAGGTCATACTTACACACTAATACTGTTTTAAATTTTCTATAGATGGAATAAAAGAATGGTAAATAATAATTCCCCATTATAGAATAATTATTATATTAAATATATCAAATATATTAATTAAATCTATCCTAATTACAATATATTATTGTTTAAATGAGAAACTAACCCAACAATTTGTGTAAGTGGAAGTCCACACATTTGCATGAGCAACATTTTCATTTTTAAAAGTATATGAATATAATATAGTAGATATGATATTAAAATTTAAAATATAATTATTACATAATTATAAAAATAATATTTATTAAAATAAATATATCCATCGAATTAAAATATTGAAAAAAAATACATTGCTCTGTTGAGATAGTTTGTCAAACGAAAGCACGAGCGATGTTTTCACATTCTGTAAGATAGAAAAGAGGTGGAAAATTGTTGTATCACAAAAATAACAATTCTAATACAAAAATATATGATTAATTATTTAATTAGAGAAATTATATTATTATAGACACCATATATTTATAGGAGGTGTAATAATAAATAAAATTGAATTTTCTCTATTAAGAGTTGCACCTCTTCATTGATAATCCTCATATCGATCCCTCCATAATAATTGAAAGAAATTTTTGTTGGAAAAATAGATGATATATGAGATTAAAAAGTAATATACGATGATATTATTTTAGGTATTTTTCAATATACAGGGATAATAAGGTGTGAATATTATTGGGAAAGGCGAGTCATTTTATAAGTGTGGGGAGGGACACTTTCAGAAATTTATGAAATATTATAATATAATATGTTCTAAACTCATGTAAAATGGTTCCAAACCAACATGTATTTTATGATAACATGGATATTGTATTAATATAATAATAAAACAAAATTTACATAGGTATAAATATCATTTTAGAAATTATATCTTAGATTAACCTCTTGGTTGACCAATTGTAACCATAACCGTTGTGATGAAATTTCCAATATTAAAGGGTGATTTTTTAAATTATAAGTTTAAATTGAATCATAAATGGACAATGTATTAAATTTTAGACCATATAATATCCCCATTTCCTCTTTCAAGTTGTTTATTCCTTTAAAATATTTTAATAAAATATGTTTTTCATTAAATATCATTATAGACATTTTTTACACTATTCAATTAAGTTGAACATAATCTCAAGAGGATAGTGATGGATTAAAATATAGAAATTTTAAAATATTATAATATGTTTGATATAATTATTAAATTATTTGAAATCATTAATTAAATAAATTTACTTTTTTATTTTTTTTAATTTCAATTACTTTGATTTTTTACTACATGCATATGCATTGTGTTAACATTTTATAATAATTTAAGTTAATTATACAGTTAATAAAAATTAAAAATAATTTATAAACATTGAAACAAATGTGTAACGTTAAAAATAAATTTTTTATTTTCATTCGTAACATATTATTATCCAAAGTGGCCATGTAAAGTCAATTAAAAGAAAGAGAGTAACATTTTGTAAATATCATTACATAAAATATGATAAAGGTCAATAAAAAAATTCAATAAAGTAGCAATTTTTTCAATATATTTGTGATAATGGTAAAATAAACTAAAAAAATAAGCTAATGGAATGTATTATACTAATATTAGATCCATACTTTAAATTTTTATGTTTAAATGACATGTTTTTCTCTAACCAGGATGCCAAATATTTACCTAGGTTACTATTCACAATAGAAAAAAATAAAATATATTAAATAAATAATATTTAAATAATCATAATTTAAAATAAGTATTCTATTTAGTACAATTCATTTCTTTTATGTTTCATAAAATACCTTTAAAATGGATCTACAAAATGCAATTAAAAACTATTTTCCATAAAAATGACTTTTATGCCTCAAAAGTAACTTATATCTCTATAATATAAAATGATTATAGTGATATAATTAATTATATTTTTATAACTCCAATAGATATTTTATCTATTATTACAAATAAAAAAATAACGAGACATTGAAAATTCTTGATTTACAAGAATGTAATGAATGTTTTTAAAAAAATGTGTAGTATCAACTAATCATTGAAACGTAAATATTTTTTGTAACATTTCAAAATTCAAACCTAAGATAATTATTAAATGATGAAAAAATGATTTAATATTACCCTAAAAATATTGATTGAGTTTTTAATGTCTTATTTATAATTTTTTTGTGTATAGAGTATTCTACCAAATAAATGTAATTTCATGAATATATCCTAAAATATTTGGGTGTTATATTCAAAACTCTTTTAAGAATATTTATCTAGAAATTCTATCACTCTTATTAAAAAAATATTAAGATACATATTTGTCATAATATCACCTTGTTTCCAAATTTCTTGTTAAAATTTATGGTCTTACTAAAATTATTTTACCAGATGAGTGGTCTTATTTTGTAGCACTTTCTCTCTATGATCCAAAATTTCCACTGATTGTTCCTTGTAAGATAAATCTCACTCAAGGGTTATGAACTCCGAGTTATGTATGTTTGAGTTATCTTCTATATAATTCCTTATGAGAGATTTATGGAACACATCATGGAAATGATATATATTCGGTGGAATCACCAAGAGATAAGATATTTTCTAAATACAATAAATTTTTTTGAAGGGACTGAAATATATAAGGTTATAAATCCAATTTATTCCAAATATAATAACATTATTTCAATGATATATTTAGAGAAATAAATTTTAATAAAAATTGAACTATATATCACACCAATGATTTTTGGAATGATTATTTTATCAACATTGACTTTCCATTTTGTTTTACTAAATATATTTTACTGTATCATTTATTTTCTAAGCTAGGTCATGTCCCAATAGATCTCTTTATCCATAATCATCCCAAAATTTTAGATTAACACACTTCCTTTGATATAGGGTGTCATGTGTTTCCATATAAATTCTTCTGTGAAAGAAATTATTGTATTTAATTTATACTAAAGAGGGTTTTAACCCTAATTAAATTTGAATTCCCTAGAGTGAGATCTCATAATTTATTCTAGGGATTGAATGGTATGATCAGTCAAACCATCCATATAAGGATGATATGAAGTATAAAAACTAAATTATGTAGCCAAATAATATAAAAGGATTCTCCAAAACATCAAGGTAAACCTTATATCCCAACTAGATATGAATAAGTGTGGGGCTATATGAAATGAAAAAAATTTGATAGTGTATGACTAAGAAATTTATGAGATAAATCTTATCAAATAGTAAATATGTGACTTTTTTTATTTGATATAAAAGAAAAAAAATCAGATTATACCCTTTATATATTTGATGAAATGCTAAAAATATCCATGGTAATTATTTCCCATTTCCACTATGACATCCTCTTAGACTTCTACCTCTCAGTCTTAACATACTAACTCACCGGGAATCAAGATAAATACTCTACAATATCCCATTTCATATTACCCCAATAGATATACACATTGAAATATCTAAAAATATTTTTTATTCTATGTTAAATAGAAAAGGATAAACTATATGATTCATCCAATTACTTTTACAAATTTTGTATTGATGGAATACATAATCAGTTTTGGAAAAATACCTTTCCACAATGATTGGGTTTAAACTCATCAACATTTTTCACCTAATTATATATTTTCAGATCACGAATATCTTCTATATTAATCTTTTCATGGATATATGGTATAACATTCATCCGTTAAAGATAATATATGTCCCCTTCTATCAATATTTAAAGATATATATTTTTAATATACATAAACATCTGTTCTCATTCAATCATTTTCATGGGAAAACATTCGTGGTCTTCCATACTCAGATCATAATCCAGCATTCACTCCATCCTAGGATGGTAACATATTAAATAGTCATTATCTATGCCAACTCAAACCATATTCTATATCATATATTTAAATTTATAAATAAAATATATATACATAAATATTTTATGATTTTTATATATATGAATACTTTCCCAAAACATTAAATTCCCTCATAACTTTAATATTAAAATTAATAATTCCAACTCTAAATAATGGTTTGGTTAATTTTTATCAATAAATTTAAATTTTGGAGTGTAATTAGATATAAACATATAATTATGATATATCAAAAGACTAACCCCTTCATGGATTAATAACTACACATCACAAACTCTTTTCCATTGTAGGTTTTCCTATGCACCTGCATCTTAAAAAACCTTCTCTTCAAATCATTGAATGTCTTCTTTCCTTCATCTATCTACAAAAACAAGGCTTATTTCTATGTCAACATGGTGATTGTTATTGATAGTCCTAAAAAATATCTTACAAAGCATTGGTAGTATCTATAAAACAAAATAAATATATATATCTTAATTACCATTGTTTGACTTGGTCATTTTATGTAACTTTTGACTTTGAAGGACCCACCGATATATCATCACTTATAGTTATATATCCAAACAAATAAATATTTTCTAACCAAAATTTACACAGGGAAATTATTAAAATATATTAATCTTCTTCTTTAGTGTTATAATCTCAAATGAAATCCCACTATCACATCATTAATTCCAAGTGGGTATAACCAAAATTTAATTTAATTATATAAACTCAAAAAAGTGTCATTAATGAAAATAAAAAAATATAACAGAAATTGGAAGTCTAACAAATGAGAATGTGAAATTATTTTATTAGGGTTTTAAATAAATGATATATTTTTTTCAATTTAGTTATGATGGAGAAACCCTATATTCAATGTATTGGAATGTTATAAATAGTGAAGAAACAGATTTGGTTATGGAACATAATTGAGAAAATAAAGCTAAGGATTTAGAGATTTTCGGGTTAAAGTGAAATTCCATTAGGAAATTAAATTGATTTCTCAATATTGGTGTCAGAATCAGAATGAGGAGGATATATGGAAATAGTTATCCCCTCCTTTGAACAAAAATACCCTATTTTCCTTGGTTTGATAATTTAGGGTTTTAATGCACAAAGTTTATCATAAAATCATATTTAAACATAATTTCCCAATACCACATAGAGGAAATTGTGTATTATAAGGAACCAATTTACATAATTAAAAATATGCCACATATATATATATATTAAAAAGTCAATGTTCACAAATTTAAGAATGTGATATAGATTGGTTTCTTAATTATAAACTTTGACAACCCAAATAAATGAAAAAAATAATTTCACAATAATACACCTTCCAATTTTTCTACATCATGATTGATCATGTATGGATTTATTCACACATCGTAGTGATGATGGAGTAAGTGGAAAAGGTTAAAAACATGAGAACATGAAAAAAAAATAAGAATAATTGTAGAGGACCCTACAAAATAGAGCTTGTCACCACATGCTTTGGTCTCCATATTGATCTAATGGTAGTCTCACAAAAAATAAAATTTTATATATCTATATGTTTTCTCATGTAAAATTGAATTTATCATAAAAAAATATTAATTCATTAATGTGTTCATTAGTGTTAATTTCATGGGCATGGTCATTATAGAGGTATTTAGTTGAATTCTATATTAATTTTGGAATTATTTAGCCTCATAAGAACATTTTAATTGTTGAATAGATATTTTACACAATAGAATTTAATTCCCCAACTCCCTAATTATTTTCTAATCTCCTAAAATCTATCTTGATTTTTTCAGGTCATGTAATGGATTGACATATATTTCTCACAAAATTACACATGTGCTTCTCAATCCAAGTTCCTGTTATCCTTCACAACATGAATTTACACCATGTATCCTACAATTCATAAATTTTAAATAGTTATTTAGGGAATAAATAATGTCTTACCATCCCTAGAACATTCATTTTTCATTTTTTTCTTCAGTTTCATGACCTATAAAGCCCTTATTAGTATCCTTATTCATGGAATATTGTCTTTTGATGGAATTTATCACCATTTTGGATCTTTTTTCTCCTTTTTATAAAATATTTTATTGTTCCAATTATTAATAATTCCATTAAATATTTGTGAAATAATTATTCATTTAAATTCCAAATTAATTTATTTTAATATATAAATTAATATATGAAATGGACGTATCAAATCCCCCACACTTTAATTCAAACTTTTTTAGAGGATGGAGAGAAAAAATACTACAAAGGATGCTTATATAACCATGAATAAAACTCAATATAAATAAAATGAATTTATAGAATTGGAAATTAAATATTCATTTATAGCACAATAAAATTCATCAGTGCCTCACTTTTAAAAGAAATAAATAATTCCATTATTTTACATTTCTTTCATTGAAAAATCTGAGACTTTTACCCATCCATTTTTATTTTTGAATTTATTACTAGAATTTGTTCCATTTTCAATACATCACACTTTATTTTTTCCACTAATCATGAAGGTAAGAATTATGAAATTATTTATGGATATACCTCTTGAACACTCACATACCATATGCTTTAATGGAATTAAAAATCTATATTGTTCTTGGAAATATGCACAAATAATAATAAGTTATTTACTTCTAGGATAAAGAGAATATAAAGCTTTGGGAAGCAAGGTAAATTATATATAACAATTAATACTAAAAGGAAGGTATGAATCTAAATAATATTGAAATATATCAACATATAAGTGTATTAAAAGTGTCTCTTTATTGATTTAATCTCCCCCAAAGCCCAAATGGGCTCATGATAAATGTGAGAACAATAAATGAATCATCCCATATTTCTCATTTCCTTTTTTTATTTTTATTTTATTCTTCAAAATATAGGATTACAAAAAATATCTCATCCACCCCATTACCATATAATTTCAAAAGAATATTAGTATGAAATTTTTTGTTTCTATCCTCCTAAGACAAATCTCATTATTAACTTTTTTTATCAAGTTAGGAAAAGAGTAAAATACAATGAATAATGTATTTTAATCTCTGAAAATTACAATGAAATCCTTGAAAGATATCCTCAAAAAATTATTTCTATATCCAGCACAAATAATTTTAAAGATCAGGCAATATATTGATAGTAGTATTGGAATTGTAATAATATGATTGTTTCTTGGGTGATTTCCTAAAAAAGAGTTTATTTGTTTCTGTTTTCTTGAAACTGATTAATTCAATGTGTTTAAGAGGATAAAAATATTATAAAAAGAATACATAATTAATATTTGTTCAATCATTGTTTTTTAAGATATTAAACAATTTATTGGAGATAACGTTCCCACGTTTATAATGAAATTTACTATAAAAGAGAGTAGGATGTAAGTGTGTAGAAATTGTCCTAGGAATGATAATTTTTGTTTCTACAACCAATCATGGAAGTTAATATAAATAAAATAGTTAATTAATGTAAATATAATAAATTCATATTTTAAAAAATATAAAAAAATCAATTGAAAAAATTATCATGATCCCTTAAATGAAGATTTTTAAAACCAAAAACATCATGTTTATCTCTTTGAATTATTTTCTCAAATTTTCTCATTAAAATTTATCGACAAAGAAATTTATCATCAATGTATATTAAAATTTTTAAATAATTTATGCCTATAAGTTCAGTTGATTAATGTATGAAAACAATTATGGTCATGAAATTGGTAATTAAAAATATAAAACAATTAAATGTGGAGAATAAAACTGAATAATAATGAATTTAAATGTATACTCCCCTTCCAATGATAAATATGATATTGAATTCATAGGTTTTTCTTTCACCATATTAATGTGGGTGTTCTAACTACTACTCATAATCATGTTTCATGTCAATTTCTAGATGGGCTTGAAAAATGCTAAACACAAGGGAAATTATAGGCCCTTGTCAATAAAATTTGTAGTATTTTGGGCGATTGTGAACGAACATAAATAAAAATAATAATTGAACTCTATTTTACTCCTCCAAGTTCATTTGTTTAACACCATTGTCCCAACATACCTCTTTTTGTTGTATCAACATGACATATTTTGGGGAATATTTTCTTTATTCACTGTCTATAAATGATCTTAATTGTGAAATATCTATGTAGGTTAGCCCATGTGATTCCAATCTAAATAGATTAAATCCTCCTGATATAATAACTGTGAATCATTAGTATGATCCACCATTTATTTATTTGTCCTAATAAACTAAATGGTATCAAATGTAAAATCCATACTTATTGGCCATTTTAAAAATTGGTGGAGTGAGTCTCTTTACTAGTGTAATATTTATAACCTCTCA
Organism: Viscum album; assembly: GCA_963277665.1. NCBI lineage: Eukaryota > Viridiplantae > Streptophyta > Magnoliopsida > Santalales > Viscaceae > Viscum > Viscum album. Next base: position 89,422,018 of record OY728132.1, read on the forward strand.
TATTCTCTTTCATATTATCTAGAATTTTATATTGAGTATAATTTTTCACAATAAATGATTCATTATGTACTTATATAATATTAATAATATCATCAACATAATATAGTTTTTCTTATCCATTCACATTATCCACTTCCATATCAACATTTTTCATTTCCTAATGAAGTGGAAAATTTAATTGATCACTTATAATTTATTAATTGAGTCAACACTTTGTACCATAATCTATGATCACATAGTTGATAGAAATAATATTACATAAATTAGTGGGGTTATATATTCTTCCATATTCAACACTATGAAGTTGAAAAAGAAGTATAATTGGATTAAATCAATCATATTATCATTAATATCCCCTTCAGGCTACTTAAATATTAATTATACCTATTAAAGTATATATATTTTTGGATTCAGGTCCTCTAGTCACATATATATGAAATTGTTGTATAAAATAATTTTCTAAATTACAACTAACTCACCTAATGTTTATCAAAATTCGTTGTCTTCAATTAAAATATAGATATGAAAACATTATAAATCATATTTATTCATAGGTGGATCCTTTAACAACATCATTGAACACTCTCTTGTTAGAGAGTTGGTGGGAATCTACTCTAGCTTCAAGTTGGTCACTAATTCATTAATATAATTTTCCTTGGATTTCATCATCGTGAGGGCCTCTAGAAAAGGGAAAATTGCATTAATTTCCTTAAACGTGATTCAAAAATTTACCTTTTTGTGAATTTATCCTCACTTTTTATAGTCATTCAAGAAAAGGTATCATCAACTATCTTTATGGGGGTTTTATTTTATGTTTTATTCAGCTACCTTTTCTTTTCACATTTCAATCTATTCATAATTTTTTTATTCTTATCTTGGTTTTGGATGGCCCTGAGTGTCATTTCCACTCCCTAGATAAATTAATTTCAAATATTCACTTGGTTACACATTCAGGAATCTTGGAAGTGATCATCTTGGACTTAATCTAAACTATTTATTTATCTATTCAACATTGAATTATTGGTTCTAGAGTGCATACCTTATATAACTAATTTTTCCATTGGATATGTTATTAATTCATGTTGTCCTTGGGAATTGACTGTAAATTATTTGGTGACTAATCTAGTGGAATTCCTAATGGTTTCTAAATTCACCTCCAGTATGTGGAGTTCGCTCTACAGGGATGGTTCCTGCTATACATGAAAAAAAAAATATCTCTACTTATACACTTAAAATTGTTAGTATGGATTCCAGAATTTAATATTATTACCCTGATTATAATTTGTATATTTTACTTATTCTATATATGTTCCTTTGGGTTGTTATGGTATCTCCATCATCATGTCTATATTCTTCATCTAAAATTTCTTCTATGCCATCATACAATTATTATTGTTAACCATATGGAAACCTCTTCATAGATTTCCCTAAGTCTTATATTGAAATATATTTCTTTCTATATCATCATGTAGACTACATATCTCGTCCAAAAAATACTTCATTGAATATCCTATGGTTATAATTTCTCATATTGACATATTTTACCAATGAATTCCTATTATAAAGTGATTTAATTAGTATCCATGTCTCTATTACATGATATTGGAATTTTATAATTAATTATTTAAATCATTCCCAAGAAAATTGTAGAGATTCATCTTCAGAATGATTGAAATTTAAAATGCATACTCATATATCAATGGATTTTGAAGGAAATAAGTTTTTTCTTAAAATATTTATTTCTAAATCAGTCCATGTACTGAGGAAATATATGGGAAACATTGAATCCATTCATGATATTTTTCAATAAATGAAAATATAAACTAGAAAAGACTTTAAAAGTTACTCAATATGTTGGAAAATTTAAAATTTTTGTAGAGATTAATAAAACTGTCCAATTGATAGTTTGAATATTCACGTGGTGGTATAAAAAGGTGTAATATATTAGAGATCATGGAATTGATTGGAGATTTTATCTCAAAGTATATTTTAGAGACCAATGATATGATTATTCTTGGTTGTGACCAATATTTTATGGTATTTTATAGTCTTCCAGCACTGATAATACATTATCTATTTGTTTTAAACCACTAAAAACATGATTTTCTTTTTCAGTACCAGCAATATTTCATTCTGTTTTGTTATTCCTCTTGTATTTCTTAAGCATGAAATTCAATGTTGTATCTTCATTCCTATTGGATAAACTACAGTGGGAGTGCATAAAAAATTATAAAAAATGAAATTTTTTTATAAAAGCACCAATTTAAAAAAGATATATTAAATAATATTATTAAAATAAAAATTAAAAAATTAAATCCTAAAAAATAAAATGTAATTTTCCCCATTGATGACACCAGTTTTTGAATCCCATGATCATGTCATTAATTTCCAATGTGGATAAAAAAAATAAAAAATTATTCAATATTCTAATAACATCAGCTAATTAATTAAAACTTTATTCTATAGAATAATCATGGTCGATATCATGTTATGAAAATTTAGTTTAATTAGTTTTTTAATGAAAATAATTTCATTTTATTTGATTAAATAATAGGGAAAGAAACCAATTTGGTTTTGGTAAATGTGTTTTAAAATTTTTATAAATAATTAAATGAATATTGGTTTTTGAGAAATTATGTTTAATAAATTGTTGGGGTTTTTTATATTTTAGGGTTTATCTCTAATTTAATTAATAAATTACATATATTTTTTAGCATTGGGGATAGGCTCATTTGGATAATGATCTGGTAGTCTAAGTGTCCCCTACATTGGACAAAAATACCATATTTCTGTTACTCTAGTAATTTATGGTTTTAATGCACTATGTTTATCATCATTTTATATTTGAAACTTATTCCCAAAGAGTTCCCAATATTCCTAGTGTAGTCTGAGGAAACAAGTTCTTAAATATAAAAGGATAATTTCAGATTCAAAAATCAATGGTCATGAATTTAAGAGAGATAAATATATAGGAATTTTAATAGAAATCTATAGAAACCAAAATAAATGAATAAAATAAATTAATACACTTTGACACACCCTATACCTTGGTCTACACCACCCAAGTTCATGGAAGGAGATACCCCTCATCCTAATGTTTTTTTGAGTAAAGGAAAAGGAGTATAGACAAAAAATATAAGACACGAATGAAAATGGGAGAATGAAAATGGGAGAATAAGAATGATAGAGGACCCTACATAACATAGCTTTTCAGCCATAGCATTGGTATTTGAATTGATCTGTTGAATATTGTGTATAAAATCCATATTTTTATAACTATATTGGTGTTGAATTTTCATTTAATTCTTTATTAATGAATCCAAAATCCAGTGTTGTTCATAAATGAGGTCTCAAGTGTTAGTTGGATGACTAAGGGAATTATAATGGAATTTCATTGAATTAGAAATCTATTATGATTATTTTTGGAACCTTCATCATGTTTTACATAGTGAATTGTGATTTTACACCATAATGAAATATGTCCAATAACCTCGCAAGTTCTATTACATCATAAAATTAAACTAATATTTCTTTTGATATGTCACTGGGTGACACATATGTGTCACTCTGTGATAGATTTCATTCCCTCCCTAGGGTTTCTTCTCCATTATTTCTTGACATTATTCACTATATCCAACAATTATTATTCATTAAACAGTGATTTTCTGGTGTAAATGATGTCTTTAGAGCCCCATTACCAATGATTCAATTTGTTTCTCCAATTATAATATTTGAAATTCTCAAATTTGTATCTTTTATCCTGAAAATTTATATTTTGATTGAATTTATCTCCATTTTGGCTCCTTTTTATCATTTTCCACAAACTATTCTATCATACCAAATATAAATGATTGAATTAATAAATTAGGAATGAATCTATAATATAAATTAATATCAACTCATTTAAATATATAAAATTTGTGTATCAAATAGACATATAAAAAAATCAAATGTTATTTATTCTATTCATTTCTATTTGAATATATAATAATATCATCTATAAATACAACAAAAAATTGATCAAGGTAATATATAAAGACACTATTCAGTAAATAAAAAATATAGCAGGAACATTGTTATGTCCAAACGACATTTTAGTTAATTTATAATGACAAAAACTCAAATGAAAGGATATATTGGGTATATCCTCCTTGATCATAAGCTAATTATATCTATATTTAGGAAAAAACATAGGCAAATAATTATAACATAATTATTGACCGACCATATCGTATATATAGGGTAGAGGATAATATTTTATAATATCAATATAGTTATGATCATTTTAATCAATAAAAAGACACATTGACCCATCTATATTAAAAAAATACAACATGCTCACCCAATGGTAAATAAATTGGGAAAATAAATACCTTATATATATATATATATTATATTATAGTTTCTTCTTCAATTCCAAAAACTCCGTTAGGTACATTCAGTATGGAGTCATTGAGTTGGTTTAACAATAGGTTGAGTTATATTGAAAACTAAACTTCATGATTCGAGGGAAGGCTATGAAACCATTCCATTATAAATTCAAAAAAATCCCTTAAATTGTAATATGTTCAATGATGACTTTATCACCAACCATATGAGATAAATATCTATCATCGGATGGTAAAACCCCCCATATGATGGAATGAATTTCCAATATGAGTTCATTTTCATCCTCACACTCATAAACACTCATAGGTGGATTCATAATGTTAAATAAAACTTTCCAAAGGTAAGAATATCTTTTCTAGGGACTTAATTAATTTTCCACCTACATATGGATTAATACATCCATTTATATATAGCGGTTTGTATCATATGAAGCCAAAAACATTGGTGAATTATAAAATGTAATTATAGCTTCCTCTATATGTGTTATTTTATTCATTATTACATAAGACATCAACCCCAATATAATAATATTGAATAATGGAAAACACTGAGATAAGCGCCATCATATAGTAGAAAAATACCTATATTCTATATGAGTGTTGATTATATTTATTATTTTATTCATCATCATATAATAATAAAACACACTAAGATCACTCATAATAATCATGAATATTGATTCATAAAATAAATATCCCCATAATGGTAGTATTATCTAATAATATAAATTATTATCATTTTTCATAGGTCAGCTATATTAATTTAAAATCTAGTTCATAAGGTTTTTACTAAAAATAATTTGATTCCAACTTTAGAAACCCAAACACCAGTTACTTAGTTATAGAGTCTACCATGTTACATTGGCATAAGGTATAAAATATCTTATTATAAAGGGCCAATACATTTATTAGCCTAGGAGAACCATATATAAATTTGATTCCAAAATAGAATTTAAAATAAAAAATTTATAGATTATGAAATATTATCTAATCATTGATATTATTTATAAAATTGTTCTTCATATCACGGGGAAAGCAATGTAAATAAACGATGAGCTCAGATACATAGTAAGAGTTTCAATAGAATAAATCATGAGAAAATTGCCCATAATCAATATAGAAATGTAAATAACATTATAGCATGCCATTAAATAAAAACTATGAGTGAAAAATGCATCCATGGATAATATAAATGTAGTAATACCATTTTAAATAGTAACTAAATTATAAATACGAGAAATTATTAATGTTGGAAATCATGATCTCAAACATAATGATATATTTACCATCAATTAGATATGTTAAACCAGTTTAATCAATGGTTTGGTATACATTAAAAAGGAATTGAATTAATTTTCCCAACAAATTTATCTCATGAGACCAATTTTGAATCGTGGAGATATCTATAAAAATGGATAAATTGTCACTACATGTTCAATCCAATCTTCATATATTGAATGATCACTTTTATTTCATAAATAATATTACACACCAATAAATATTTGAACTGAGAATAGGATAAATAATATCAATATTTACCTAGCCAAACAAATTACTTTCATAATAAAACAATGTATTCAAAAATGGTATATGTCAGAGGAAATAAACATAAAATTAAATAATGAATAGGAATAGTTAATATAAATGTTCGTTATAATGAAAAATCATCATAATAAAAATGAATACTTAAACATAATGTAATGACCAAAAAAATAAAAAAGAAAATTAGATGACCATCAATTTATCAGAAATATTGGGTATTTAAAAATTTTATGTCCAATGGAGAAATAATGAAAATATAGGTGGAACATTAAATAAAATTTCATTAAATATGTTTCTTTTTAAAATCATTGAAATCATATAGTATTTTCTGAATATAATAAAATGGATACAGTGATGTGAAAATCTATTAACATTTTATACATAAAAAATAAATTTTTATTATTATTATAGGGAAAATAAAAAATAAACCATTCCAAAAACCTCAAATAGGAAATTTTCAAAAAAATGTAAAATATAAATTAAAATATACTAGATGAATAATTTTATAATATAAAATATAAATTTTTAAAACTATATTGAAAAATATAGACATGATAGAAAAAAATACCTAGTCGAAAATAGAACTAATATTGACTTTTATTTTAAAGAATATATTATTGATTAAATTTCCAAGGAGAGTAAAATTGGGAATATAAAATTGGAAATCATTAAAAATACATTGAATAGGAAAATTTATTGAGTTTAGAAATGATTTATTATAATATTCCTTCAATGAAAATAAAAGTAATCCAAAAAATGGGTTTTTAAAATAAATCCTTACAACTTTGGTAAATTTTAAATTAAAACCCATTTAAAGTGTAAAATTTACTTGAAACATTAATCAACATGAAAATTATTATATATTTATTATAAAACAATAATGGGGTAAATATATATTCCACATAAAAGTAAATTAGTTTATAATACAGAATGTGTCATGATGGAGTAAAAATTGAGACAAAATCCCTTAAGTCAAATTTGACTTGCATTGAAATAAATATTAAATAATATTTTGTAAATAAGAATTTATTAATCTTCTATAATAGATTAATTTACTTTTAAATCCATATATCATCAAAATTTATCATTTTATCAACAATTTATTGTTTATTACTTATTATAATTCTCATTTCCTTGTGTGGCCTATTTCATTTTTCAGGAGAATTTTGGCTTCATATTTCTAGTAGTTATATATGGATTAAGGTTATATATATGAATAATTTTATCAATTAAATAAATATAATATATATTAATTATATATATTTAGAGTCATCCATAAATGGTAGACATGGAAAAATGAATTATACCATTGAATGAGATAGTAGGTCTTATGTCTGCGTGAACATTATTTTTTATTTTTGATTAATGGAATGAGTGGTAATTAAATAGTAAATAAAATTAACATAATTATTATTATATAAAATAGACTGTGTAAATATATCCTGATTTTTATAACTATTATTAATTAATAAAAAATAATATCACATCAATGAGGAGGTAGTCAATAGATACACATTAGTGACAAAGGCATTTTTGAATGTATTGGATGGTGAGAATGTAGATATGATATTAGAGTTAAAAAATTACATTTATAACTTAAATATAATATATATTCATAATTTCATTATTTATGAGAAAATAAATAATATATTGGTGATGAAATAATTACGCTGCTTAGTGGAGATGTTAAGGCATACATACACACAAACAATGTTTTCAATTTTTATAAAATGAAAAGGTAGAGTAAAAGTTGTAACATAAAAATTAATAAATATAAAAAAATTATTATAATAGTGAAAATATTTTATAATGTATTTATTTACTTATAGGAAGTATAATAGAAAATAAAATTGAAATTACATAGTTTTTATTTGAACTTCTTAATTGGGAAACCCCTTTTTGCTTGCACGTGAAGCCTTAATATGGTGGTATTTTGGAAAGACGAAAATATATAAAACACATGTGAGGATTATTTGATGATATTATATTAGTTAATTAATAATAAATAATTATTAAAATGTGTGAGGAAGATATGATAAGTGTTGTCCTTTTATAAATATTCGATGGTTACTTTTGGAAATTTATGAAATATTATAATATAATGTCTTTCTATCTCATGTAAAATGTTTCCAAAATGAAATTTATTACAATATAAGGGTGAAATTTCCATTATATAATATTCTATATATATATATATAGTAATATTTTAAATCATATATTTAGGATTAACACTTAGTTTAATTGATTTTAACCATAATTGTAGTAATGAATTTTTCTATATTAAAGGGTTGTAATTCTACTTTTGTGGAGAAAATTGACTCATAAATGGTCATGTTATGATTTTTTGACCATATATTATCCCACAATTCATATTTCAACATTTCCATTATTTTTATATAATTCAATTAAATATTTGATTCATAATATATCATTATACATATTTTTAATACTATTCAATTTATTTTAATTTAATGTCATGAATATTGTTATGTAATTAAAATAAAAAAATTTAACATATTAAAAATATTATATATGTATCTAAAAACTATTAGACATAAATAATTATTTATAATTTCAATACTCTAAATGTTAATAATTTATCTTACATTTTTTTTTCTACTGCATTCACATTCATTTAGTAGGAGTGGGTTAATAATTTAGTGTAATTATACCGCTCTTAAAAATTTAAAAATATATTAGAATTATAAAAATTAATTAATAATTATAAAAAACTTTTATGTTCATTAATATCATATAATTATCCCTTTGTGAACATATTAAATAAATTTTAAAGAAATCGATTTCCATTTTAAATGTCATTTATATAAAATAAATAATGGTCGGTAACAAATAAAAATGGAACACAATATCCATATTTTTGAGAATTGGATGAGTATTAAAATAAAACAAATCATAAATTAAGTAAAATAAAATTGTTAGACAAAATTTAAATCCTTATCCCAATGATTTAACATTGTCTTCCCATTTTACCCTTAATGAGTAGAAAAATATTTACCATGGTTAATATTCATAATAATAAAAAATATAGACGAAATATATACCAAATTTGATTATCCAAAATCAAAATATTTAATCTAATTTATCTAATTAAATTTATTTTTAAATCAAATTATAAATATAATTTAAAAATGGGATGAAATACTTATTTCTAGAAAAATGTGTTCATAAGAATAAAAATTAAGTTATATTTATGTCTGGTAAAATTTTGAACATAATGTAATTAATTATATTATTATTAATCTAGTGGATCTTATATGGAATTAATAATAAATAAAAAAATGAAGTTTATTTTTAAATTAATTTTTTCAATGAAAAGAAATGATTGTTTTATAAAAAAATAGTAGTTTTCACTTTTGACTACGAAATAGATCTTTTGAAAATTCCAAAAAATTACACTTAATAAAATAATGAAAAAAATGAAAAAATGATATAATTTTCACATTACAATATGTCAGATTTTTTCATTGTTCTTGTATACATAGAATTTCATGTATAGATATTTATTAATGAAAATAAATTTATTAATTATGTTATCAATTCCTAGGGTTTTACTTATATGGTGACAATTGAGATTAAATATTGTCATAATAGAAAATTCACTTCAAAAGAAACTTGAGTGTTGATATATAGAGAGATTAAGTATATATTGAAATGATAATCACATCACAAAAAATATTAATACATTACACGTAAAAATTGATAAACAAGATAAAATGTTAAATGATATTGAAGAATCGATCAATACCAATGAATAAGATATAATTAAGACACATACTATGTGTCTTAAATGTAAAAATTTTGTGAAGATGGTGAGAAAACATTATGTAAATCTATGGAATCCAAGGATGAATCATCTAAATAATTTGTGAAAATCAACTCAAATATGGGGGTACATTTTATTTCTTGATGATTCCCCCAATGATAATTTGTTTTATCTTATATAATGTCTTTATAACCATAACTGGAAGGGTATGGTCCAATGTGGATCCCAAAAACTTATATAGACCTATACCAAAAAGAATATTAAATAATTTTACAATTGAAATGACCCCTTGAAAAAAAATAATTAGAGTGAAAATAGACAATAAAAATATTTCCACACACATACTAATCAACAATACAGAAGATTATGTATGTAATTTTATTATCGGGGTTGTGAAAACATTGATTCAAAATAAAATAAACATATGTAAAATAGTTCAATTCCATATAATTTTTATGTGTGAAGGGTAAGAAAATACAGAAATAGAAAATAATCTCCTTGAATTATAAAAATATCATTAAGATGAATATTTAAAAAAAATAAAAATAAAAGGAGTTCTACTCAAAACTGTTCTGAATGTCTAGAAGAAATCAAGTCAAAATGATACCTACAAGGTCATTGTACCATGTAATTTATTATAAAACATATATAACATTCCCTAACAACATCAAAAGATGAAATAGGTAAAATTAAGGAATGAATAACTTACCATTCTAGTCAATATATTGTTTTAAAAAAATGATGAAGAAATCATAAAATTCTTCCTTCTCTAAAGGAAGATAAGAATGTTCACCAGAAGAAGCTAACATTAATTTGGGGACATATGAAGTTTATTTACCCAGTTCTCATGCAATTTTTTTATATTTCATAATTCTAGAAATATTTCATATATATATTTCATGTTATCCAACAATTTGAAGAAGATAATATAATGAATAAGAATAAGCATGAACCATAATATGAATGTTCTTTTAAAGATCATGTAAATAATACCATCCCAAGAAAGGTGATATTTTACAAGGAAAATAAAACCATATTTTCATTGATTGATTATCGAATGAAATTTTAAACGAGGTGAATAAATAACCATTGAAATATTGAAGCTTAAAAAATACAGGATATTGCATGGGTTGTAACTCTAAAATATCATTCCCTCATTGAGGAGAAAATAATTTCCTCTTCATTCTCTTAAATATTTTTTTACTTATGTGTAATTAATTTAAGAAGGTAAATAAAGGGGGATATGTATTAGTGTTTTAACTTTCATATATCCAAAATATGTATCAATCATCCTATATTTTAACTTCTAGAAAGGGGAGATGTTTGAGAATATCTCTTGAGTTGGGTTTGAGTAGAAGAGATGTCATAATATATAAAATTATTGAATTTTAAATTTCAGGAATTCATTATAATGTATGATTCCTCATAGTCATTTTTCTATGATTATTGGATTATGTTGAATTTTTTTATAAAAAGGGAGAAAATGTGTTTATATGAATATGGTTAGAGACAATTTTCCACATTCATAGTTTCGATGTAATTTTTTATGATTATTTATAGCTATAAATTACATAATGAATATATTTAAAAACCACATCTAAAGGGATATTTTAGAGTGGAATCACGTGGCAAATAGTAAAACCACATCATTGATTTCAGATTAAATAAATATGTATTTATACAATAATCATTTCTCATATCTGCTTACAGTTTGTTAATTTACAGCTTATTAATAGTTGAGTTGTTACGTTATCATTACTTTAATGATTAATCCATGCATGAACTAGTGAAGGGATACTAGAGAGGAATATGGAAATAAATATCAGAAAAATGATAATGAATATGAGATAAAGTATATATTCCCTTAAACAATAATATTTTCATTTATTATTAATAAGTGTAGAAGAATAGAATTAATTTTTTGAATTAAAAATGGTATTAAATTAATATAATGGGGTGTATTTAGTAACCCGAATTGATTAATGTAATATATTTTTTTTCAATATTTATTTAAAAAAAAGTCCATTTATCCTTATGTTGTGTGATATTGATTACCTAATAAATAGATTTACTTACAATAACAATAGTGTATAAGATGTAATAATAATTCTTAGAATACAATGTTTATTGGATTCAAGGGAGAATCCATTTATATTTAATGATTGGAGATTTGATCTGCATGTCCTTGAAAATTCATACTCTAGGAGTGAAGTATAGACAACTACACCATATTTAGTTAAAGTTGGATAGATAAGGAAGAATTCTTGAATAGTTGTGATTCGATGAGTGAAAAATATTTATTGATTTTGGAGAAACCATCCAAGGATAATTGAGTGTGTTTATTACTATATTTGGTGACTGATACCATTTGGATTATGTTTTGGAATGATTTTAAAATCAAACAAAAAATATTAAGTGGTTCAGAGAGAATTTGAGTAATGTATGTAATTCTATAATTGTTGATGAAATTGATAATTTCATATCATTCATAATATTTAATTTTTAGTTGAGGTAAAAAAAATCAGCTAATACCTGGAGTTTTCATTTGACTTGAAAATTTCAAAATAATTCATATGTGATGCTGGAAATGAAAAATTCATGGTGATCTGATAATAATTTTTATGTTTCATAAGACATTAATGAACTTCATTATGACTTCAAATAATGTGTAATCAAATACAATGATGTTTTTAATTCATTGTCTAGATCATGTGAGGCCTTTCCTAAAATACAATTAGACTTTTAGTATGTAAAAAATGTTGAATATGGTTTTGTTTTGATTTTTAAGATATAAAATTAGATAAGTCTTATTTCATAATACTTTATTAAATATTTTATAAGACGTACTAATTATTACTAAAAAATAGTTGAATGAAAAATTATAAAGAAATACAAAAATATTGATGGATTCAATAATAAAATTTTATAATGGTGGATAATTCATGTTATGTGAGACCTTTTTATTCATGGAAATAAATATGATTTTGAAGGATTATATAATTTAGGAAAATATAATGAACAAATTGATAATTTTTTAGTTATGGGAGAAGTAGTCACTCTATAATAAGGAGATTATACCAAAATTATTTAACGATAAACAGTTATAAAGAGATATTCAATCCAAAATAGGTCTTTTCCACACCATGATACAATACACAAAATAATTCCATAGAGATATTGAATAATTGATATCAAATATTCAGGGAAAACAAATGTTTGTATATTTTTTAAATATCACATGGGGAAATAAATACTAAACTTTAAAGAATATTAAATCATTGTATAAATAGTAATTATATACATCAGACTCTGTTAACTAGTTTAAAATTTTGATAGGGTCACCGACCATATAAATAATATATATTCGATATTTAAATTAACTATATATTATTTGAGTTATTTAGAAAAATTAATGGGATTTAGAATAAGAAGAGATAATGTGGAGAATAAAACCAAAACACTTATACTTCATGGAGATCATTATTTTATCAAGGAGATAGTCTAACAAGATTAAATGTATAGTAATTCTGCACATAGAAATTAAGAGTAACAATTTTATGATTTATCAATAATTTGTATGTTGATTTTGGTGAGAAGGTGACTGATATGGCTATTATAATGTAGAAACCAAATAATATGTGAGAAGATAGAGAATATGTTCCATATAACATCACAATATCACATAGTATGAGTGAGAAGACTATTAAAATCAATTGATATGAAGCCTATGGATGAAATTAAGACTTCCCCTAAATACAGGGACAATTGAATTCATGTTTACTGGTTCATCTAAGGGATCATCTGGGGAACTTTTGGAAGACATTATAAAAAACCAATCCGATGATTGAAGGATATTTTCAACATATATCTCAAAACTAATTTTATTAGGTATTAAAATCCCATCAAGAGGTATCCAAGGTTTTTTGAGATATGTTACTATTCTTTATTCATATATGTTAATGATATTTGGTAGATAGCTTGTAATTGTATTAAATTGTGAATACTAGTGTATATATGTGTCTTATAAATCTATCGGAAGGAAACAATGATAAGGTTCCCACCATCGGACCAAACCTTGTAAATCCTCATATTTCATTATTTGATTACATTTAGTTATATATAGGAAGGGATGATACACTGTTAAATGATATTATCATGAAATGAATTAGACCTAAAATATGATTTAGAAGTCATAAAATGATTATCAATGAATAACCCCTCTATCCATTAATGATTCAACTTATCGTGGGAATTTCACAAATAGTGACAAAACACAATCATTGATGACACAATAACACTTTAATTTCATCACTATGATATAGTTATTAATGAAAAAAACCTATGAAATTCAATTTATAATAATTATTTAACAATTTTACATCACATATATAATATTATTATTTCTCTTAACACGAATCATTAATCTTTACAACTAAGTGAGTTCACTTTAGAATATGATTTCATGAAATCGTTTATAGTTCTTCATTATTTTGGGAGCATAACCCATTAAATTCATATATTACTCTAGATAAAACTCATTCAGTACATTCTCTCACTCTGTAAGGAAAATATGTAACATTCACTAATTCTTATCTAATGAAAATTAGAATTTTTAATTCAAAATCGAAAACCAACAAATATTCCTAGTTACATTTTAATTACAATGATTCATTAGATCAACCATCCTTCCCATTTACACATGATATTAGTTGGGGGATTAGTAAATTTAGATAGAAAATACTATGGGTCATATAGGGATCGATATTATCAAATCCACTTAATTTAGGTATTTTCAATGATCAAATTGTGTTTCTAGTAACTGTGGAATAATTGTCCTCAGCTACAGACAACTAATTGAAAATTATCTAATACCATGGCACACTAGGACTGCCCACAACTATATCCTTTTTTCCATTATCATTGGGGCAATACTTGACCAATTTTGTCTCAAAACCATGAAAAAATGCAATATGATCAGAGCATAATCAGTCTTATTTTTTATATTTCATGATCAATCAATATGTGACCATAAAATATTAAATATTTCCCATGATTGAAAGATATTTTGATAAAATACACTAGAGGACATGACCACTATAATGTATGTTTCCTAAAAAATATTCCTTATTATACATTGAATAATGGAACCACATCTTCTAATATTCACATTTTTATGTCTAATTGGATTTTTTTGAGGTCATGGCCCTAGTGGAATCTTGTAGAAAACATGTATATATGAATTCCTTCTTCTCTATAAATATATCTAATAATCACTCTTCAATTGAAATAATATTCAATAAACAATTGAATATTAAAATAACCTTCTCTAGATATGATCCAACTAAGTTAATTTGAATTCAAATATGATTCATCTAATGAAATACTTTTTTTGAAAAAAATATAACCTAAATAATACAAATAACATCAACATCACTTTAATGAAACATTCCCCCCCATTAAATTAAATTCCTTACATGGAACCTTCAAATTTAAACAACTTCCTTGTCAAAACATGTTATATTTTCTAGAAATTATAGAATTATGTTCCCAAAATTTATTTTTTTAGATATTGAGATAAAATCTAAGAAAATGGGTCAAATTTTGTTAATAGGAATATATGAATTTTATAAATTTATAAAATATTTCATTTTCAGTGAAAAGTGAAATATATAATAAAAATTGTCAAATATGATACCATATAATATGCGCGGAATAGGTAATAATGTAATTATGGTATATTTTTTAAAATAAGATATCTTGGATTAAATTGTTTATTGTACATAATAGTATATTCTAATGGATGTATGTAGAGTAAGAAATAGTTAATTTGAGTACTTTTGAATGTTGAATAACAATATTTTCTTCTTCTATATAAAATAATCTCCACTAAATCAATAAATATCTATATTTACTCTCACATACCCTCCAATGAAATTATAATTCATGTTAATATTTATCTTAATTCCTCTCTCCCATACCTCTCTATCTCACTTGATTATTGTTTAATAAAAATTAAACTACATCTTAATTTATACTTTATTCTACATAAATGTCAAATTTATAGTTTTTAAATTCTAATATATTTATTTTTATACATGAAAAATTAGATCATTATTCATGTAAAATATTTCCACATTACCATTTAATAAATTTCAACAGATTTCATGTATCATTAATATTATAGAGATTGTATTTTTTAAAGAGTTAATGTTTACAAAAATTGATTCATATTTGAATAAGTGTGTGTGTTTACACACTTATTGTCTCTTATATATATGTAAAAACCCTGGAGGAGAGGGAGGGTTAATTTCCGTTTATAACAATTAATGGAAACTAATACAGTTTTAATTACTGCTTTATGAAAGGAATAATAAATTTTAGCAATTAGAAAATAAAAAAAATATTCAAAGTTGAAAGCATAATTAATAATTTATATATAAAAATAAATGATTAATATTAAACAAAATGTATGATTTGATAAATAAAAAATATTAAGATTCATTTTATTAGAAGTGATATAAAATTGAAAATGAACAAAATAAATTTCAAAATATAATTTCTAAGGAATTTATTCAATATCACTCAAAGGCACCCATTTTTCTCTCATCTCAATAACTTAAGGATTTAATTTATTAGTCCTTGGGCTTTAATGGAATATATGATACCAAAACTATCATGATTTATATTATAACAAAAAATCAGATACAACAGTCACAATATCATTTAAGACCAATAAATATACCATAAGAAGAAATAATACCATAGCTTTTTAATGGAAATAGATATAAAAATAGGTCCTTTTTATTTAATTATAGTAATACCCAAAGAAAAAAGAAAGGGTAAGATGAGGAAACTTGTAACACCCCAAGATTTCATAGTGTGTTATTTCTTCAAAATAATTCAATAACTTGCACTAAACGCAACACTGAGTTCAATCACACCATGAATTACAAAAAAAAGCCATTCAAAAGAGGTTATGAATAGTATTATCTAAATTTTAAACTTTATATAATCCTTATAATTTTAGAATCCATATTATGAGTTTCTTAGATATAATGCAAGAACAAATTCATTTTTAGTATTGCACTTTTATCAACTTTTAATAGTGAACCCTTTTTAAATACAATATTTTAAACTTTTTGACTAAATGGGGACATCAAAAATTTAAAATGAAACATCCCAAGCTTCCACGGTACACTTTCTTTGAATAATACAGTAGCGTGTGTTGTACGCAACCTTGAGTTTTAACACACACCACAACCAATCAAACTAGCCGTTATGAATAGTAATACCTACTTTTTAAAATTATATATATTTTATATTTTAAAATGGACTTCATCTTTGGATTCGGAATATCGAATTTAGCCTAAGGTGAAATTTTGGTACATTTCGGATAACTTTCATATTTTGATGAATAGTGAAAATTACTAAATTTTAATTAAAAACAACTTTTTTAATCAAAATAATTAATAGTGATAAATTATGAATTTTAGTGGTTTTAAAGTATATTTAGAATATATTTTTACCATTTAATATAATGTTGGTCATTGGACATAATTTTACAATTAAACCGAACATAAACAAGTGTCAATCTTTTGATAGTTATTATCTCTTAAAAACACGCTTTTTGTTTTGACAGCGGGAATTAATTTTAAATTAATTTCTGCCACTTCTGTGTTTAGAATTTAGTAAAATGGATTCCATATTTGGAATCAGGATGTTCAAATTGTGTAAATAGGTAACTTTTATTTTTAGACATTTTGAATAATTACTACGGTAAATATTTTATTTACCATGGTTAAGGGTAAATCCGATAAATAAGGGTTAAAAAATAATATTATAATAATACTAAATTACCCTAAAACGTGTCTTAACCCTATTGTTTGATACATGGTCGACCATGGGAATCTTTGGGTCTATTTTGGGACCCCATGGATCCACTTGTAAGTGATAATGACACTTTATTTTAATGTAGTTAAAATGAATACAAAAATGACACAAGCATATATCTTTTAGAACAACAATTGTTACATAGGGTTATATAAGTTGGATTTTAGATTATAAATATTCATTAGAAAGCTAAAACGATTTCCTACATAATGATATTTTATTTATAATTTTTAGACATTAAATAATTTATTTTATTTATAACACAATGATGATGCAGTAATTACTATAATAGTGAAAAATTAAAATAATTGATATTATAAATACCCAAAAAAATATAATATGAAACTTTTAATGAATTAAACTAATTTTATAGGATAATATGATATATTAGGATTGATTTAATTGACTTTTTTCGAAGTAATCAATCTGTTATGAGTTTCACAAAAATCAACTATTGAATAGTGTCAAAATTGACATAAAAGAGTTCTTAAAACAAATATTATATTATTAATTGATATTAAATTCCTAAAAATCTAAGGTTCGGCCAAGAGACTTATATCATGATAGTTTCATCATTAATGGACCACTTGGGGGTCTCTTGGATGTATATAGTAAGTTTATTAACCATATTATATAAAAATACAAAGAGACATTGTAAAAGTGAAACTAATTAACTTAGAGTTAATACTTAAAGATAAGGTTAATATAAGTACCCAAACCTGTCTAAATTCTATTGGTTGAGTGGTTTTCGACCTATACCCACCTTAACCTTTGAATAATCAACTTTGGAGCCTTTAGAAACCGAATATGAATTTAATATAAATTAATATTTCTAGCTTTTCCAAAGGTGCCCCTCACCCCTCTTATAAAAGGGCACTCCTCCTTCTCATTTCTTCACACCTCTAAAGCCTTTTGGTTCAGCGCAACTCTGCCCAAATACTCTCCCAACATCCCTCACTACAACCTAGAGGCCTTAGTTTGATCAGAAAGCCAACCTAAGGAGCCCATTTGATCAAATAAAAAGGAAGAACCCGAAGAAGAGGTAATGATTTCACCACCCTTTTCTAAGTTCATTTCTTCTTCCACTTCTTCTTCCTTTGTTCTTACCATTCTAAAATAATAACTCTAGTATCTCACATATACTGTGATGTTATTATAAGTATGGTACAACCATATTCAGTATTCTATCCACCCTTTGAATAACATGTCACCATACGTGCGTACGTACGGCTTACCGTCTCCACGTCGTGGTGTAATTGATATTCAATATAATATTATTTGGATGGGTATAATAATGATGTGTAACTCATGTAAATAATAAATATAACATGTTAATGATTATGTATATATGATATACCATTCATTTATATATTATTTTAATATCAAAAGAATGATATTGTCGCTCGTGCGTACGTACGGACTACCGTCTCCACAAACGCGATGAGATTCATTCTCCATCGTAACCATTCAATTATAATTATCATTTGATGATTTAAAAATTATTTTTAAGGACTAGATATCATTCTGGATATGAATAAGATACAACAAACATGTCTTACGTAACAAAACATATAAAAGAAAACAAGTAAGTTAACACCCGATATAATGATAATACTAAGATATTATTATCAAATCAATATTTAAAGATCATATATGATATCATATTAATGTATATGATTCTTGTATAATTTAATAACAATTATTTCACCATTATACAGGAGGTTAACCTACCCCAACAAAGGAAAAGTACAAGGTAAGGGTTTACGTTACAACCTCTTCATTATCCAAGGTTGTTTATACGTAATAATCTACTGGGATCTCTTTATCATCCACATCCATGTTTCTTAAAAATGTATTTCAAAACATTTTTACTATTTACTAGATTATGAGTTAAAGTCATTTATACCCTTTTTGACTTTTATAAGTGGTTTATAAATGAATCTTTCGGTCATTTTCAAAATAAGGTCCTTTTTAACCTTTTCGACAGAATTAAGGTAAGACTGTTTTTTTTAACTTATACGGCGGGTGCGGTTATTTTACACCGTTATAAAATCTTCAAAGCTTTCCTTAAAAGCTTATAAGATTATTTTCAAAGAAAATGTTTGATTTTATATGGATCTTAAATTATTTCAAAATAAAAGGAGATATTTCTTTAAAAAGAATTTTGATTTCATCTATGTCAACATCCTTTGATGGGTTTTAAGATTATTTGAAGTTGATTTATTATGATACAAAACTTATATATTGTTTTGAAGGTTTTGTGATATGTTTGACTGTGGATGTGATATTTTTATACCATTCATATTTTATGGTGAAAGTATTAACATTTCATATGCTAGTTCCAATAAGAATGTTTATGTTATATTTCAATCTTTACTTCATATGAATGTGTTGGAAAGTATGTTCCAGGTTGGGGACTGGTTAAAGTAAGCCCTCCAGGCTGGGGAATGGTAAAAGTAAGCCCTCCAGGTTGGGAACCGGTAAAATTAAGCCCTCCAGGTTAGGGACTGGTAAACGTAAGCCCTCCGGGTTGGTGTCCGGTTATTAGTGGCACTCCGGGTTGGTGTCCGGTTATTAGAGGCACTACGAGTTGGTGTCCGGTTATTAGAGGCACTCCAGGTTGGTGTCCGGTTATTAGAGGCACTCTGGGTTGGGTTCCGGTTACAGTTAGCCCCAAGGTCTTGGGACGAGGCCTTGAAAAGTAATTAAAGTTTAGAATTATGCATTCCAACATTATGAAAGTGGTTATTGATTTTTGCATGTGATTATTCGATTAATAGAATATCCATGTGAATAAGTAAATGGCATTATTTCATTTTATTTATGCCATACCATGTTGAAGGTTCATGTTTAAAAGGCTTTTGTTTTAGTTATACATTGCCTTAAATGTTTATTCTTATTGATGAAAGTTTCCGCTATATTGTTATCCTTACTGGGCATTTGAGCTCACCCCTTTTCTATGTTTTATTTTTCCCAGGAAGTGAAGAAGTAAGTTATGAATGACCTGCAGGGATATTATGTGGGGATATGAGTGTGGATTATAGAGACAATATGTAGTTGTAGTAGTTTTTCGTTTAATGATGTAATGTAAAACTTATGAATATATCTAGTGTTTCCAAGGCTACTAAACCAATCGGTCTTTCGAGATTTGATCTTTCTTGTGATCATGCCAATGTTACGAAGTAATGCACCGACTCTGGGTAGCTGGGGTCGGGGCGTTACAGTTGGTATCAGAGGAAGTTTAGTACAAACCTTGGAAACTAGATTTAGATAAACTCTGATTAGAGCACGTAGACCTAAGATGAACTTTGAGGATTAGTATAGAAGAACTTCCTAGAATTTTGGTATTGTAGAGATTTTGTGAGTTTTCCGAGCAATACATCCCTGTCTGGATACGAGAAGGTAGAGGCGGCTCTGGCACAGATGTACCTAGGGGTAAAACCCGAAAACACCGCTTTGATCTAGACTAGAATGGGAACTGGTGCACGACAACGGGCCTTGCTGCACTCTTGGTTACGACACTCCTGGGGGATATGCTTAGGATAACTCTCATTTTCTTTACAAATCATTATGAAGGGTTTATGAGTATATACTTCCTCAAAGAAAACATTTTTATGATTATGGATTATATCCATAAATAGTTCAATTTATGTTAAGTGTTTTATAAGTATGGGATTATGTGTTTTGATTCATAAACTGATCTAGTTTATGCCATGGTATAGAAATGGCGCCCAGTAGAAGGAATGAGAACTCCAGAAATACACATGATTCAAAGAGAAGGAAGGATCATATCTTTCATGGTCTTAAGCTAGAATTTATAAGAGAAATAGTCTCCCATGTATTATCATCATATGAAGAAAAAATATCATGTGTTGATAAGATAAGTAAAGAGTTTACTGAGTCCTATGGCTTTGAAGGGAAGCAAGGGAAGAAAAGGATGGAAGAGAGAAATATGGATAAAGGGAAGAGGGAAAAGAAGAATTTTCTCATATGTGGTAACTCTGGAAAGAAACACCCTGGAACTTGCCTGAAAGGAATGGGAGTTTTTTATAAGTGTGGAGGAAAAGGGCACAAAGTACGTGACTGCAAGGGTAAGAAAATGGTTTCAAATGTACAATGCTTCATTTGCAAGGAGTTTGAACACTACGCGAGCCTAGGTCCCAGTCATCAGACTATGCCGCAAATGATGTTATTGGATAATAATCAAGTTATGATACTACCACAGATGAAGATGAATGATTAGAGTTCTTATGTTGATTATGTCAATTGAGTGTTGTATCAACAATGTACTTGTTATAATAACTATGGAGTATATAAGGATTGTACTGCAGTACTATTTCATTAAGGACTTGATATGGTGTGGAACAAAGAAAAGTGACTCAGTAGCAGGTTAAATGTTGGGAAAATATATGGTTGAGAGAAAGATAAACCATAATATGGTTCAGATACCGAGGTGGTGATTTTAGAAATATACATGATTGATTTGGATAAATTATATTGGATATTATTGACTACCTTGATGCTGATTAATGATTTGTATATTCCATCATTGTTGGGTTTTAAAACATTTTTGGATTAATGAAGTATATCCAGCATTCTATATGGAATAGGGGAGCATGAATGTAATCAATAAGAAATATGGTAATTCAAGATGTTTCAGTTTATTAAAAGAATACAAGATGAAGGTATTCATATGCTATTGTAGGGTAAAAAGGATCTATATTATGTTTACCTTCCTTATAAATGTTGGACTGTGAGTTTGGACAGAAGTATTTTGGATAGTTCTAGTTTGGATTATTTTGGATTACCATAAAAGGAAAACCCGGAGGTTGGGCGGCAACCCGTCGCGTCCGGCAAGGCTGCGAGACTTGAACCCGCAACTGAAGGGCGACAAGGGTGTATCACCTACCACTGGGCCATGATATGTCCTGGATTAAATAATGTTGTTTTTTTAAAGATCTGTTAGATGAATTATAAATTCATTTATTTTGGAACCCTGTACGAATAGTATAAATAAATAAAAAATTACATTCTATTATCTTTTAGAGTGAAAGATGAGTTTGTGGTAGAAACTTATTAGTGGATAAAACTCTGATTATAAAGTAAGTATATCTCCTTATGATCTTATCCAATCTCATAAATAAATTCCTCAACATTAATAAAAGGAACTTAGAACAAAAATGTTTCCCTAGATGGTACCTTAAATCATCACTAATTTATGGCTTTGGGATTGTTGGCCTTTTCATAGCCATGTTCTCTACCACTCTCCATCAGATAATTGATGGTTAGATTTCTCCTCCATATCCATATTTTCCTACATGGAACCCTAGTATGTGTTATTTTCGGTAATCTTCATACTTTCCACTTTTTATTTTAAATAGAGGCCTCATTAATTCATTTTTCGATGTGGGATTTCAACTAAGATATTTTGAAACGTCAAAAATGTGTTATCCCAATACCCTATATTTTGTTGAACCGATGGTACATCAAATCATCATAGATTGATGAGTTTAAGGACCTCAATTTTATACTTTTTTGTGATTGATGACCTCAATCACTACCTATAAATATTTACGTTTTTCCTCCAATTATATGTCTCTAATTGCCACCAATGTTCTCCTAATCAAGATCATAATTTGGTGGTGACCCTTTCATTTCTCTTTTCCTCATATTAAGACTAAATTTTAGTAACCCAATTTCCGATGTGGGTTTTCCCACAAATATATTTTCTATTTTCAACCTTTTATTTTCGAAGAACAATTTCAAATTGCGAGGACACAATTTATTGAAGGAGGGGAGAATGTAACACCCCAAGATTTCATAGTGTGTTATTTCTTCAAAATAATTCAATAACTTGCACTAAACGCAACACTGAGTTCAATCACACCATGAATTACAAAAAAAAAGCCATTCAAAATAGGTTATGAATAGTATTATCTAAATTTTAAACTTTATATAATCCTTATAATTTTAGAATCCATATTATGAGTTTCTTAGATATAATGCAAGAACAAATTCATTTTCAGTATTGCACTTTTATCAACTTTTAATAGTGAACCCTTTTTAAATACAATATTTTAAACTTTTTGACTAAATGGGGACATCAAAAATTTAAAATGAAACATCCCAAGCTTCCACGGTACACTTTCTTTTAATAATACAGTAGCGTGTGTTGTACGCAACCTTGAGTTTTAACACACACCACAACCAATCAAACTAGCCGTTATGAATAGTAATACCTACTTTTTAAAATTATATATATTTTATATTTTAAAATGGACTTCATCTTTGGATTCGTAATATCGAATTTAGCCTAAGGTGAAATTTTGGTACATTTCGGATAACTTTCATATTTTGATGAATAGTGAAAATTACTAAATTTTAATTAAAAACAACTTTTTTAATCAAAATAATTAATAGTGATAAATTATGAATTTTAGTGGTTTTAAAGAATATTTAGAATATATTTTTACCATTTAATATAATTTTGGTCATTGGACATAATTTTACAATTAAACCGAACATAAACAAGTGTCAATCTTTTGATAGTTATTATCTCTTAAAAACTCGCTTTTTGTTTTGACAGCGGGAATTAATTTTAAATTAATTTCTGCCACTTCTGTGTTTAGAATTTAGGAAAATGGATTCCATATTTGGAATCAGGATGTTCAAATTGTGTAAATAGGTAACTTTTATTTTTAGACATTTTGAATAATTACTGCGGTAAATATTTTATTTACCATGGTTAAGGGTAAATCCGGTAAATAAGGGTTAAAAAAATAATATTATAATAATACTAAATTACCCTAAAACGTGTCTTAACCCTATTGGTTGATAAATGGTCGACCATGGGAATCTTTGGGTCTATTTTGGGACCCCATGGATCCACTTGTAAGTGATAATAACACTTTATTTTAATTTAGTTAAAATGAATACAAAAATGACACAAGCATATATCTTTTAGAACAACAATTGTTACATAGGGTTATATAAGTTGGATTTTAGATTATAAATATTCATTAGAAAGATAAAAAGATTTCCTACATAATGATATTTTATTTATAATTTTTAGACATTAAATAATTTATTTTATTTATAACACAATGATGATGCAGTAATTACTATAATAGTGAAAAATTAAAATAATTGATATTATAAATACCCAAAAAAATATAATATGAAACTTTTAATGAATTAAACTAATTTTCTAGGATAATATGATATATTAGGATTGATTTAATTGACTTTTTTAGAAGTAATCAATCTGTTATGAGTTTCAAAAAAATCAACTATTGAATAGTGTCAAAATCGACATAAAAGAGTTCTTAAAACAAATATTATATTATTAATTGATATTAAATTCCTAAAAATCTAAGGTTCGGCGAAGAGACTTATATCATGATAGTTTCATCATTAATGGACCACTTGGGGGTCGCTTGGATGTATATAGTATGTTTATTAACCATATTATATAAAAATACAAAGAGACATTGTAAAAGTGAAACTAATTAACATAGAGTTAATACTTAAAGATAAGGTTAATATAAGTACCCAAACCTGTCTAAATTCTATTGGTTGAGTGGTTTTCGACCTATCCCCACCTTAACCTTTGAATAATCAACTTTGGAGCCTTTATAAACCGAATATTAATTTAATATAAATTAATATTTCTAGCTTTTCCAAAGGTGCCCCTCACCCCTCTTATAAAAGGGCACTCCTCCTTCTCATTTCTTCACACCTATAAAGCCTTTTGGTTCGGCCAAACTCTGCCCAAATACTCTCCCAACATCCCTCACTACAACCTAGAGGCCTTAGTTTGATCATAAAGCCAACCTAAGGATCCCTTTTGATCAAATCAAAAGGAAGAACCAGAAGAAGAGGTAATGATTTCACCACCCTTTTCTAAGTTCATTTCTTCTTCCACTTCTTCTTCCTTTGTTCTTACCATTCTAAAATAATAACTCCAGTATCTCACATATACTGTGATGTTATTATAAGTATGGTACAACCATATTCAGTATTCTATCCACCCTTTGAATAACATGTCACCATACGTGCGTACGTACGGCTTACCGTCTCCACGTCGTGGTGTAATTGTTATTCAATATAATATTATTTGGATGGGTATAATAATGATGTGTAACTCATGTAAATAATAAATATAACATGTTAATGATTCTGTATATATGATATACCATTCATTTATATATTATTTTAATATCAAAAGAATGATATTGTGCTCGTGCGTACGTACGGACTACTGTCTCCACGAACGCGATGAGATTCATTCTCCATCGTAACCATTCAAGTATAATTATCATTTGATGATTTAAAAATGATTTTTAAGGACTAGATATCATTCTGGATATGAATAAGATACAACAAACATGTCTTACGTAACAAAACATATAAAAGAAAACAAGTAAGTTAACACCCGATATAATGATAATACTAAGATATTATTATCAAATCAATATTTAAAGATCATATATGATATCATATTAATGTATATGATTCTTGTATAATTTAATAACAATTATTTCACCATTATACAGGAGGTTAACCTACCCCAAAAAAGGAAAAGTACAAGGTAAGGGTTTACTTTACAACCTCTTCATTATCTAAGGTTGTTTATACGTAATAATCTACGGGGATCTCTTTATCATCCACATCCATGTTTCTTAAAAATGTATTTCAAAACATTTTTACTATTTACTAGATTATGAGTTAAATTCATTTATACCCTTTTTGACTTTTATAAGTGGTTTATAAAGGAATCTTTCGGTCGTTTTCAAAACAAGGTCCTTTTTAACCTTTTCGACAGAATTAAGGTAAGAATGTTTTTTTTAACTTATACGGCGGGTGCGGTTATTTTACGCCGTTATAAAATATTCAAAGCTTTCCTTAAAATCTTATAAGATTATTTTCAAAGAAAATGTTTGATTTTATATGGATCTTAAATGATTTCAAAATAAAAGGAGATATTTCTTTAAAAAGAATTTTGATTTCATCTATGTCAACATCCTTTGATGGGTTTTAAGATTATTTGAAGTTGATTTATTATGATACCAAACTTCTATATTGTTTTTAAGGTTCTGTGATATGTTTGACTGTGGATGTGCTATTTTTATACCATTCATAGTTTATGGTGAAAGTATTGACATTTCATATGCTAGTTCCAATAAGAATGTTTATGTTATATTTCAATCTTTACTTCATATGAATGTGTTGGACAAGTATGTTCCAGGTTGGGGACTGGTTAAAGTAAGCCCCCCAGGTTGGGGACTGGTAAAAGTAAGCCCTCCAGGTTGGGGAATGGTAAAAGTAAGCCCTCCAGGTTAGGGACTGGTAAAAGTAAGCCCTCCGGGTTGGTGTCCGATTATTAGAGGCACTCCGGGTTGGTGTCCGGTTATTAGAGGCACTCCGGGTTGGTGTCCGGTTATTAGAGGCACTCCGGGTTGGTGTCTGGTTATTAGAGGCACTCCGGGTTGGGTTCCAGTTACAGTTAGCCCCAAGGTCTTGGGACGAGGCCTTGAAAAGTAATTAAAGTTTAGCATTATGCATTCCAACATTATGAAAGTGGTTATTTATGTTTTCATGTGATTATTCGATTAGTAGAATATCCATTTGAATAAGTAAATGGCATTATTTCATTTTATTTATGCCATACCATGTTGAAGGTTCATGTTTAAAAGGCTTTTGTTTTAGTTATACATTGCCTTAAATGTTTATTCTTATTGATGAAAGTTTCCGCTATATTGTTATCCTTACTGGGCATTTGAGCTCACCCCTTTTCTATGTTTTATTTTTCCCAGGAAGTGAAGAAGTAAGTTATGAATGACCTGCAGGGATATTATGTGGGGATATGAGTGTGGATTATGGAGACAATATGTAGTTGTAGTAGTTTTTCGTTTAATGATGTAATGTAAAACTTATGAATATATCTAGTGTTTCCAAGGCTACTAAACCAATCGGTCTTTCGAGATTTGATCTTTCTTGTGATCATGCCAATGTTACGAAGTAATGCACCGACTCTGGGTAGCTGGGGTCGGGGCGTTACAAAACTGATTGAAAAAGTCACTTTATTGATTTTTCATCATTATCTCAAATAATATGATAAACAATAGAAAAGAATGAGAATAATATAAGATATTTAGAGGATATTACAATTTATTTCCCACTCTTGATGGATAAAGAAGATATGGATGATAAGTTTACTTTGAGAGGAATTAAACAACATGACTGCATTGTTTGATGGGAAAGTGTATTGATATTGTTTGTATTTTATAGGCCTCTTGAGGTATCAATTTTTATCCTTGAATTCTATCATATATATATTCTATAATCCATATAAATTCATAAATATGAAGATATTCACATTAATTTTATTTTACCAAATAATTTTTTCAAGCATGCTATATCACATTAAACTTTATCAGCGTAAAACGTATATGGAAGTAATTAGACAATTCAAATTAAAAATAAAAATAAAAATATTCCGTATTTAATCAAGGAGAGAGAGATATATATTTTCAATAATTTTATCATTTAAATTTAAAAAAGTGTCAATAATTAAAACTAATTTTGAATCCATAATTATAAAATGTTTAAAACATTTCGAAAAAATAGTTCAATAATGTACCGTAAAACTCAAACAATTTCAATATAAAATAAAAATAATTAAATTTAACATTATTTATATAATCATACATGTTATAATATTAAACATAAATCAACAAAAATTAAAACATTGATATGGTTTTGAATGAGTTTGTGAGAATACAACAGAAGTTCCTAAATAATAAAATAAAAAACATCACATAATAAATTTGGAATATTTTGAAAACAATACTATGATTAAATGAATAAATAACTAAAAATATGAATCTACATAAAATTTTGTTTCAATAAATGTAAAAATACGTTTCATAAATTATATATCATTAATAAGAATTTGTAAAATAATTTTACAAAAATTAAACCCTTGAAACAAGAATATATTAAATTAAAAAAACAAGAAAATTGTAAAATGGTGTATAATAGAATTTTAGAATCTCAAATCATTAGGACAAAAAAATAATTTCATTTTTTAAGGGTAAGGTAATATTAATTTATAGTAAAAGATATATTATAATTAATTCTGTATGTTTAAGGAAACAACATCTGTAATAGTTGAATAAACTTTGAATAATTGTTAAATATAATACTAATATCTCACATAAGTGCAAGGAATGACTCATTTAAGGTTATAAAGAAATTATAACATGATATATAATGGTGAATCAAATCATTAAAAATTTACTTTTTACTATAAATAATTAAGTCTAATTTCAAATGATACTATAAAATATAAGAATAAATGGACAAAAAATCCAAAAAATAATTTTTATAAATAAAAAAAATAAATTAGTAATTATCCAAAAAATGGGATAATTAAATATCATAAATTTTAATTACCAAAATAAAAAATATCTAAAGAGGAAAGGAGTCACTTCAATAGTCTTAAACTTTTTATAATTTAAAAAATATAAATTTCAAAAATTCCTCATCATTTTATGAATTAATAAAAAATATTAAAATTTGAAAATAATTTCCCCCTTAATGAAACCAATAAGGAATGATAATCAAAATTAATAGAAAATTTTATCCCAAAAATAAAATATTTTCATAATATAAAAACACTCACTCACAAAATTAATGCTCTTTAGAAGAAAAAAATTAAAAGATATCATGAACATAAATAATATAATATTCATCAAGTTGTAAAATACATGAAATGAATTTAAAATATACAAATATTGTTTAAAAAGAGTTTTAAATATAAAATAAAACATAAATAATATTTTAAAATAAATATTCTTAATATATACCTTCATTGATAAGGATTATTAAATATTTTATCAATAAAACATAGAAAATTTATATCAGAGTGTCAAAATAGATGTACAGTAAGGACTATCCACCATGCCTCCGATAGAGATTGGATTAAAAAAACAATAAACTTATTTATGGATATATCTTGTATGGGAATGTGTTCTAGAACCACATTCACTTATTTTCATCTAGATAGGAATGGTTTCCTTGGATTATTATACCCACTTTAGTTCTTTGAAATTCTAAAATGTTTTTAATTTATTTTTAAAAAAAAGTTAATACCATTTTGTATATTAATTATGAAGCATATATTTTTTAAAAAAGAAACACATCTCATTCATTCTCATATATTATGAGATATTGACAAAATAAAATAAAAACTGAAAAAATAAGAAAATTTTAGAATGATAAGAAAAGAATGTTTGAATAAAATATTCAAGAGAAAAAAATAAAAAAAAATATTATTTCCAAATGGTCAATATTGGTCTCCAAAAACTCTTAATGGATGATGGATCTATAATACCCCACCCCCCACATTGATCATAATGATCAATCTCGCGATGGTAAGTGGTTGAACAAAAACTCTCATAGGCTAAAACTGCATTTATTTAGAATCCACCAAAGGATTAATCAATGAGATATATTGGAAAATACCAATAACATATAATTTAAAGGACCTTATTGGTACCATTGTTGGTATGAAAATTTCATCACAAGATGATATGTTAATGCTAACAAACATAGGTCCACAAATTTTGGAATGAAAATTTTTGGGGTCTAAAAAAAACATAGATTTTTTAAAAATATATTAGAATAAATATGGATAGATTTAGGCCTTCTATATATAGGATTTTTATAAACACACTAATAGATAATATGACCATATTTATGAAAATATGTTTCAATTTTGTTTTCAGAAATAAATATTATAATATAAGTTATTTTTAAAGAAGATTAAATATATTTTAAAATAATAAAAACATGATTTTTTATTTTAAAACATTGATAAAAAAGATTCATATAATTATTTTATTAACCTTGAGTAAATATTGTAATATATAATTTAAGATCCTTGATTCATGTTTAGAAAAAAATAACATCAGTCTGCTTTTAAATTACAAATTAAAATCATCTTCATCCATTAAATGCTGATCTTTTCATTTTAGGTAATATTTTTCTCATTAAAAACAAATTTGTGTTTCTTTGAAATATTTTCATATTTTAAAATATGTTATTTAGAAATTTTCCAATTCCATTATCATAAAGAGATGACCATAATAATGATGATGAATAATAATTTTATGTTGAATGATATAAGGAATGAGACCTAACTTCTTCACCAATTAGAATTTTTTCTATGAAGAATTTATGAGCTGAGTTCCTAGTTTCATATGTTTACATCTAATATTAAATAGCTCAATATGTTAATAATAATATATAACTCTTACCTTCATGCAATTTAAAAATTTTTCAATGGATAGTCTATCATGATGCAGACCTTATTTTTTTTGCAACAAAATTAAATAACTTCTGAAAAAATAATTAGATCAGTATTATTATATTTTTAGAATTATTACTAACTTTTCAATATCTTTTTTTTATTTTTCATTATTCTCATTAAGAGTTCAATTTCACTTTTATTGTTTGTGTCTCTTTCAAAATATTAATATTTCTTTCCCTTGGAAGAAATTTTTCTTTTAGTTTCCTTGGCCTCATTAGCCTCATATGCATCATGTCTCGTCATGGTTATCTCATATGTCATGAGATAATATATGAATTTATCAACCACCATATGTTTATCATTATTGGATTCTTGGATCGTGGTGACTTTGGTCCCCCCAACTTCTTGGTAAAACCAATGGGTTTTGTTAAGTAATTTTTCAATAAAAATATATACACTAATAAATTTCATATATTAAAAATATCTCTAAATATGGTAAAACATTTAGTGATGAACACCCTACGATGTGGAGAAAATCTTTAAATGTTTTTTGTAAAAGTATCTAAATTGTTATCATTGACTTTTTTTTCCTTTATTAGTTACTTATAAATTCTTTCAAATTACATCATCCATTTTTCATATATAAATATGAAAAAAATTAATTTTAATCCAAAAACATCCATATATTTCACAATATTATGTTGTAATTCAAATGCTGAAATATCATTCAGAGTCTATTTATCATTTTTCTTTGTTGTAAAATTAAATCTGCATAATAAATATTATAAATAAGATAGACAATTGATCTGTGAAAAGTAGTCATATCATTTTTCCAATAACAATAATTAAATTTAAGAAATTGAACATGAAAAATGGTTATCATTTGGGACCACCATGGGTGTTTGAAAAATCTATATTCAAAAAATAAAATCCATATTTAAAAAACTATTTAATGATTTTAATATTAAATACATTTAATGAATTTGAAAATATGGTAATTAATAGAATTAAAAATATTCTATAATTCCAAATGTAGGTTAGAGAAAGATAATAAATGGATGAGTGGGTGAATTTACCGTAAATTAATTAAAAGGAAATAACCCATTTCTTTAAATTATTCTTTATAAAATAATAAATAAATTATTTAAAGAAAATAAAAATAAAAATATAAATATTTAAGGAAAAAATATTATTTACTATATAATAATTATATCTTTAAAAAAAAAAATAAAGAATCTATTTTATAAAATTAAAATATAAAGTGTTAATTGGATGAAAACAATAAATGATTACAAATTTGGAAAGTAAATTAGAGAGGATATTATTTAATGAAGATTAGAAATAGTACTCAATGGTGCCCTTATATATCCCACAATAATAACATGAGGATTTAATTTATTTATCTGTTGGATTTAATGGTATCCAAGATAAAAAAACATTCCTCTATTTTTATGTTATATATAGAAAAGAAATAAAATAGAAACTAGCTTGTAATAAGAAATATAGAAAACACGAGGAGAAATAATCACTTCCCATATCAATATAAAATTAATGAAAAAACTGCCTCATAATTTAATTGTAGTAAGAACTAAAACAGATGAATATGGATGATTTTGTGATTTATATGAATAAAGTGCAATGTATATTGGCCTAAACTCCATTAAATAATAGGATAAAAACTAGGAGAGATAGGGAAGAAATAGAGTGTCATTAGATCTTACATTTTTCATCAAATATATAAATATGATATGTAATAAATGTTTGGTTTGAGATAAACAATATTTTAAGCATATTGGAATATGATAATGTGTATCGATGTTGTGTTCATTTTCAAGGCGTTCAAAGGCCCTTATTTATTGCCTTAAATTACATTACAAATGTTCTATAATATATCATATGTTTTTAATTTAATGATGTTCATGTACAATGTATTTTTACAATCATCTATTTAAAACTGACTGATCGCTTTAAAAATAATTAACTTAACATGAATGTAGAAGTCATTAAAAAAATCAAATTCATAATAGTAATAATAATATTCCAATATTATCAAGGATATAGAGACAAATAGCAAACCTATAATAGTAAAATTTTAATTTCAAACAATATAAGAAAATAAAAAAATTTAAAATCTCTTTTTAGAATGAGTTCAACACCTTTCCAAAATAATATTTCAATGATATCTCCTAAGACACAAAAATTTTCAATCGAAATTACAGAAAAATTAAAATTAATATTTCTTTCCATATTTATATAGGTAATAATTTCAATATTAAAATTTACTTCATTAATAAACTGAAAACATGTTTGAATTTGTTTTTTATAATACCAATTAATTTAAAAAAAATTAAAAAAACAATAATAATAAAAAGATAAATTTTGAATATTAGAAACCATTTAGTGCTGGTTCATGCCTATGGTTTAAAAAATATCAATATTCATATAAATGTGTATAAAATAAATCTAAAAATACATTTCATAGACTCTATATTAGAAATAAGAAAATTTAAAATCATTTATATTATTTAAATTAATGAAAACTTCATCTAAAAAGTTAGAACATTAAGAAACTTGTGAAATAGAGTAGTCTACATTTTCATATTCTAAAATCTACATTATGGAATTCTCTAGGAAATTTTAATGGTAACATGAAAAAATATATATCATGTGTATGGATAAAAAAGTGATCATAAGAATTATATACGGGTAAGGAAAGAATTGTGTAATGGTAAAGAGAAGGTATTATGTGATACATAAGGGTAAGAAAAGGAAATATGTAATGATATAATGAATTCACTGTAAGGGTTGAATAGAATTCATACATCTCATTTTAGTGTTAATAATTACTCATGTATGTGTAATGAAATATTAATACAGGATATGTATGGGTAAATTAAACTTTATAAAATTAATTTTTTATATGAATTAAATAATAAAATTATGTAGAAAAATAATAGAAATATGAACAAATGTTGAATAGCTAGAAAATATAAAATTTGATAAAATTATTATTACAAATAAATAAAATAATATAATAATTACCAAAAAAATAAATAAGTAAATGTAATATATTAAAACTATCAAAAAAATAATAATTAATGCAGAATATTGTCAATCCAATACATATGAATGTATGTTTATGCCTTTACCAGGACCTTTAGAACCACATCTTCTCATAGATAATTTAATGTTTAACCATTGAATCAGACTAATACTATAACTACCCACACTTTACACACATTGTTAATACTTCAAAATTGAAGCACACTTATTACAACATATGACAAAACCACAAAGGACCGTATAGGTATAGTGTCTTTAGAAACTGGGAAACATAAACAACTGGTTCATAAATCTTCTACAGTGTCTCCCATTTATTTCATCATATCTAGGGTCCCTTTTAGCATATTCTACTTAATATCCATCTTCCTGACCTGGGGAAAAGAAAACATAAAAGGGTGAGCTCAAATGCTCAGCAAGGGCAAATAAAGGAAATAAAAATCATATCATATCTTTATGAAAATCAAAACCTGCAAAAGAGATCATAATATCTTAACATGGAATAAATCATAGAAGTGAAAATGAGATCCCCATAATCATAACATAAAACTTGAAACTTTGTGGCATGCACACATAATCATGGAAAATCATTTCTTGTTAGTCATGACTCATTGCCAAGACTATCTTAGTGGACAAAGTCCCTTTCTGAACCGAGTTCACTCCTCGTTTCAGTCCTGTATCACTGAACCGAAATAACCTTCCGTTCCAGCCATGTCTATCTCATGAGATATAAAATCATTACCCAATGCATTGGAGGGAGATATAGGTCCCACCCATCTTATAATGAATCCTTTCTTATGTGTGCCACATAATCATAAAACATACATCATCGCATAACACATGTAACAAAAATGGGATTCTTGAAACATCATGACTTCATAAATCAATTCATATAAGATAAAGGAATTCATAAACATAATTCCATCACAACATAGTCAAATCAATGTAAAAATATGGATAGAAACAGAACCTTTTATTATCTTAGATGGAAAATAATTTTGATAAAACACTTGAATTGAATTCTTGAGGAAAATATCCTTTCTTCTTCAAAATCAATTTCTTTTCACAAAACATCATGCAATTTTAAAAGAAAGAGATTTTATTGAAAATAGTTATGAAATCTTTTAGAGGAAGCTTCATGAAAATAAGGCTTTATAAAACAGTAGAAATCCGTTCGTGCCGTATAAGTTAAAAAAAACATTCTTCGTACTTTTGTCGGAAAAGTCAAAAAGTACCTCATACGAAAAACGAAAAAAGATTCCTTTCATACGTATTACTAAAAACTCACCGAAGGGTAAAAATGGATTTAAACAATTTTAGGTGGATGGAAATAATATTACATATTGAGTAAACATGGATGTGGATGATAAAATACACCCCAGTAAATACTTACGAATATACAATCTCGGATAAAAATGAGATTGTGATATTTCCCTTACCTTAGGTCCGATTTGCTTTGTTCGTGTCCGAAGCTCCTGTATAATGGTTTAAATAATGTTATTGACTTATTCCAGAATCATACATATTGATATGATATCATATATGGTCATATTATTAGCTTCTTGTTAGTAATATTTCATTGTTACTTGTTACTCGGGTCTTTATAACTTTTTGTTCTTATGCGTGTTTTGTTGAATAAATTCTTATTCTTATCTTTAGGTTATAGATAATTCATTTCCAGAATGGTATTAGTGTATTATATACCATATTCATTCATTCAATTCATGTATATAATCATTATGAAATGAAGATCATGTAGAACGAGTCGCATCACATCGTGGAGACGGTATTCCGTACGTACGTACGAGTGATGATATCATTTCTATGATCGTGGAATTGTATTGGAGTATATATATATATTATTTCAGTATCAATATTACTTAATAATAATCATATATAGTTACTCATTACACCATTATACCCATCCTTGTAAGGTTATGGTGGAAAATAGATTACACCACGGCATGGAGACGGTATTCCGTACGTACGCACGCGCGGTGATTTCATTTTTCCGTAGGATGGATAGAAGGTGAATTAGGGTTGTTTCATATTTATAATAACATATCAGTATGTAAGTAATACTGATGTTATTACTTTATCATGAAACAACTAAAGAAGAAGAAATTGAAAAGATCGTTAATGGATATTACCTCTTCTTTGGAACGCCTCTTTGAATCCTCCACTTAAGGAACTAAGATTGGTATTTGGAGAAGACCAGGACCTCTAGGATTATTCTAGGGAAGTGGAGAGGAGAAAATGGCAGGGGTTGGCCGAGCTTGAGTGCTCAAATTGGTGTGAGGAGGAGGGGGAGGAGGTGCCCTTTTATAAGGGAGGAGAGGGGCACCTTAGGAATATCTCAAAATATTATTTTATATTAAAGTCAAAATCGGTTTATAATGGTTCCAAAGGGTCTTATTTCGAAGCTAAAGTGGGGATGGGTCTATATCCTATCAACCAATAGGATTTAGACAAGTTTAGGGTATTATTTTAACCTTATCAATTAGATTTAACTCTAAGTTAATTAATTTAACTTTTACCGTGTCTTTTTGTTTTCTTTCACTATATGGTTAATACACTTACTATAATATTCCAAACGAACCCCAAATTGTTTATTTTTAATATATATATCCTTATCTAAGTCATTTGGCCTAACCTTAGATTTTTAGGAATAAAATAACAATTAATAATATAATATTTGATTTAAAAACTATTTTGTGTCAATTTTGACACTATTTGATATATAATTTTTGTGAAAGTCATAAAAGAATTATATGTTAGAACCAAGTTGATTAAATCAACACTAATATATCATAGTAACCTATAAAATTAGTGGAATTCATAAAAAGTCTCAAATTTTATTCATTTTAGCATTTATAACATCAATTATGTTAATATTTCCTTAAAAGGGTAATTACTGCATCATCGTTGTGTCATAAATAAATAAATTTATTTAAAGTCTAAAAATTATAAATAAAATATCATTATGTAGGAAATATTTTTAGCTTTATAATGAATATTTATAGTCGAATTTATCTTATGTATAACCCTATATTAAAAATGTTTTAGTAAATAAACTTTGATTTTAACTCTTTTAACTCTTCTTTGAATTAAATAATAATAAATGTCCTAATCTAATCCAAGTGGGCCTAAATGGTAATATATTATTCCTAAGTTTGTTTTTGGTCGAATTAAACTTATCCAATAGAATTAGGACATGTGTTAGGGTAATAGTAATATCAAATTTACCCTTAGTTACCCTATTTACTTTTAACCGTGGTAAAAAAAGTAAAAAGTTACTATTCACCAAAAATTATTTTCATCTCATTGAACCACATTTTACTTACTGACATCAACCGTGTCTCTCGGATTTTTGAAATTCCATTCACAAAAGCGGTAAAATTAAGTTTTATGCAAAATTCAGTTTTTAACCTACCACTTAGTGGTTTCACTATTCATCAAAAATTGAAAGTTTTCAGAAAAATACCAAAATTTCACCCTAGGCTAATTTCGATATTCTGAGTCTAAAAATGAAGTCCATTTTGAAAAATAAAATTTATAAAATTTCAAAAAGTGGTTATTACTATTCATAACGGCTAGTTTTAATAGCATATTGTTGTTTAGTGAAACTCGGTATTGCATACGACGCATGCTATCGAGGAAGGTCGCGATTGCGTGTAAAGCAAGCCAAGCAAGTGTTATGTAGAAAAAGATTCCTTTGATGATTTATATAACATAAAAGCCTCGGGTGTTACATTCTACCCCCCTTAAAAAGAATTTCGCCCTCGAAATTCGTCACTTTGTAACAAACAAATGAGGATACTTCTCCCTCATCATATCCTCAAGCTCCCATGTAGCTTATTCAAGTTGGTGGTTCCTCCATAAAACTTTCACCAAGCGAGTGGTCTTGTTTTGTAGGACTTTTTCGCTACGATCCAGAATCTATATCGGATGTTCTTCATAAGAAAGATCTTGCTCCAGCGGTACAACTTCTGAGCTGAGTACATGTGAAGGATCTGGTATGTACTTTCTCAGGAGAGATACGTGGAACACATCGTGAACTTGAGAGAGATTCGGTGGAAGTGCCAATCGGTAAGCTACCTTCCCAACACGATCCAGTATTTCAAAAGGACCGATATATCTAGGGCTCAACTTCCCCTTATTTCCAAATCTCATAACCCTCTTCCAGGGAGATATTCCTAAGAACACTTTATCGCCCACTTCAAACTCTAGGTCTTTTCTTCGGTTGTCGGCAAAACTTTTCTGTCGACTCTGAGCTGCTCTTATGTGTTGTTGAATAGATCTAACCTTTTCTGCCATTTCATCAACGAGATCAGGTCCTAATAGCTTTCTTTCCCCAACTTCATCCCAGCAAGTTGGAGTCCTGCATTTCTTTCCATAGAGAGCTTCATAAGGAGCCATCTGAATACTGGAGTGAAAGCTATTATTATAAGAAAATTCCACCAAAGGTAGGTGTTGATCCCAACCTCCTTTGAAATCCATAGAGAAAGCTCTCAACATATCTTCTAGGGTTTGAATTGTTCTCTCAGACTGACCGTCTGTCTGGGGATGATAAGCAGTGCTGAAACTCAACTCTGTATCCAGAGTATGCTGAAGACTTCGCCAGAACTTCGAGGAAAATCTCGGATCTCGATCAGATATAATAGAAAGTGGTACTCCATGCAATCTTACCACTTCCTTTACATATATCCTGGAAAGATGATCTAGAGAGAAATCCTCTCTAATAGCAATGAAGTGTGCAGACTTTGTAAGACGATCAACTATGACCCAGATAGCATTATTGCCTTTGGATGTTTTAGGAAGTCCTGTGACAAAGTCCATAGTGATGTTTTCCCATTTCCATTCGGGTATGGGTAATGGTTGTAACATCCCCTTAGACTTCTTTCTCTCAGCTTTAACTTGTTGACAAACCAAGCATCGAGAGACATATTCAGCAACATCTCTTTTTATGCCATCCCACCAGAAGTACTCTTTCAGGTCCCTATACATCTTCGTGCTTCCAGGATGAATAAAGAATGAAGAACTATGAGCCTCATCCAACAGCTCTTTCTTCAATTCGGGGATGGGAGGAACGCAAACCCGATTCCTGAACTTTATTATCCCATCACAATCAAGGTTGAATTCAGGAAAATTTCTCACCTTCTTTTGTAACTCGACATCTTCTTTCTGTGCCTCTTTAATCTTCACATGTATAGATGGTTGAACATTCATTTGAGAAAGATAAGATTTTTCCCCTTCCATTATAATTCCAAGATCCATCCTTTGTAAATCCATAAATATTGGATCTTTTGTGATCCTCATCATGGATAAACTAGCATGGTCTTGTCGACTTAATGCATCTGCCACCTTGTTTGCTTTCCCAAGGTGGTAATGGATTGAGCAGTCATAATCCTTAATCAGCTCCAACCATCTTCTTTGGCGCATATTCAGCTCCTTTTGTGTGAAAATATACTTTAAACTTTTATGATCAGTATAAATATCACACCTTTCACCATAAAGGTAATGCCTCCAAATCTTTAATGCAAAGATTACCGCAGCCAACTCCAAATCATGTGTTGGGTAATTTTGCTCATGGATTTTCAACTGTCGTGAGGCATAAGCTATCACCATATCATTTTGCATAAGAACACACCCCAATCCCTTCTTGGATTCATCACTGTAGATCACAAACCTTTCTCCACTACAAGGCAGTGTGAGCACAGGTGCACTGGATAACCTTCTTTTCAACTCCTTGAAATTCTCTTCACATTCCTCTGTCCAGACAAACTTAACTACTTTCCGTGTCAACATGGCGAGTGGATTAGATAATCGTGAAAAATCTTTTACAAAACGTCGATAATATCCAGCCAAACCAAGAAAACTTCGGATCTCAGTTACTGTTGTTGGTCTTGACCATCTTTCGATAACCTCTGTTTTTGCTGGATCCACAGATATCCCCTCTTTTGAGATTATGTGACCCAAAAATGCAACTTTTTGAAGCCAAAATTCAAACTTGGTAAATTTGGCATAAAGCTTCTCCTTTCTCAGGGTCTTCAATATAATTCTCAAGTGATCTTCATGCTCTTCCTTGATCTTTGAATAGACAAGAATATCGTCTATAAAGACTACCACAAATTGATCAAGATAGTCTCTAAAGACTCTATTCATTAGATCCATGAAGATAGCAGGGGCATTAGTAAGACCAAATGGCATCACTATAAATTCATAGTGTACATACCTTGTACGGAAAGCCGTCTTTGGTATATCCTCCCTTTTGACCCTTAATTGATGATACCCTAAACGAAGATCAATCTTGGAAAAGTATTGAGCTCTGCGTAGTTGGTCAAATAAGTCATCAATGCATGGGAGAGGATATTTGTTCTTGATAGTGATCTTGTTATGTTCTCGATAATCAATGCAGAGTCTCATTGATCCATCTTTCTTCTTAACAAATAGAACAGGTGCTCCCCAAGGTGACGCACTAGGGCGTATGAATCCCTTATCATGATTTTCTTGGAGTTGCTTCTTCAATTCCTGCAACTCAATTGGGGCCATTCTATAAGGTGTCTTTGAAATAGGCAGAGCACCCGGTACGAGTTCTATTGAAAACTCTACTTCACGATTTGGTGGAAGACCCGACAATTCCTCCGGAAAGACATCATCAAACTCCCGTACAATGGGCATATTCTTAATCGTGAGTTTCTCACCAACCATTTGAGATAAATAACCTTCATTTAGTGGAATCAATACCCATAAGATGGAAGAAATTTCCACTGGAAGGTTATGTTCATCCTTGCATTGGTATACGATCGTAGATTGATCTGGAATATGAAATGTGACTTCCCTTATTTGGAAATTGATATGAGCTCCGTGTAGAGAAAGCCAATCCATGCCAAGAATCACATCAAATTCCACTAAAGGAAGGATCACAAGATTTGCAGGAAGCACTTTCCCACAAACTTCGATCGGAGAAGAATTATAAACTTTTGATGCGATTGATGTGCCATTAGGTGTTGTCACAACTAACTCAACATCTAATTGTTGAGGTAATACGGTGATACCCTTAGAAAATTTTTCAGAAATAAAAGAGTGGGAGGATCCAGAATCAAATAAAACATTTGCTACTTTAGAGTGGATGGTAAGTGTACCTTTCACCACATCGTTATCGTACTCCACATCGCTGATAGAAATTGCATGTGACTTTCCTTTGTCTTTAGCCTTAAGAGTTTGTTGACGTCGACCATCATCATCAACCCTTGGATTTGGGCATTGATTGGCATAATGCCCCATCTTCATGCACTTGAAACATTGAAGTGTAGTAGGTTCATTATGTGTATCCCTTCCTTTGTTTGCGTCATTAGACATCTTCTTCCCATTATCACGACATTCAAATGCCCGATGACCTTCTTTTCCACATTTAAAACATTTACTTGTCCCTTTAAGACAACTCCCTCCATGTTTCTTTCCACACATTGAGCATAAGGAAAAGCTCATCTTCTTTTCCGTGTGCTCTTTAGATTTTTCTTTGAATTACATCTTCCTCTTCTTATCAAACCCATGTGACTGATGGGTTACTGCAATCTCCATCTCGACTTTGAGAGCACATCGAACGATTTCCTCGTAGCTATTGAAGTCCCTTATGGCTAACGCCCTTCGAAGACTTGGTTTTAAGCCACTAAAGAATCGATCGATCTTACTCTCAGGTTGGATAATAATACCAGAAGCGTACCTTGCAAGTCTGGTAAAATTTGCTTCATAGGTCCCAACAGATTCATCATCCCTTTGCTTCAGTTCAAGGAACTCTTTCTCCATCTTTGTTCGGAGAATACGAGGGAATTACTTATTGAAAAATAAGTTCTTGAACTCGCCCCATTCCATAGACTCAATTTCATCCCTTTGCCTCGTATTCTTAACAAGATTCCACCATTGATCCGCATCTCCTTCCAAACGATACACTGCTAGGATGACTTTATCATGCTCAGAACATTGAAGAACTGAAAATATCTTTTCAGTAGTACTAATCCATTGTTCAGCAACTAATGGATCAGTAGACCCGCGGAAAGAAGGTGGACGCTGCCTCATGAAGGATTCAACAGAATGTTGCACCCGCCTTTGCTCGTTTGGAAATCCTGCATGATTCATAGCTTGAGAAAGTTGTGTGAGCATGGCTACAAGATTTTGCATTCCAGCTCCCATATCGTTTGGTTGCTCAGGGGGACAATCATTGCATTGCCCATCGCATTCCACATTAACACGGTTCCTTCAGGTTCCAGCCATTGACTAAAACCAAGAAGAATAGTGTGAGCAACACTAATTATAATAGGAAACCACATAATTCAAGAATAAAATTTTCATGCTTATGGTCTTATCCTAGGTTATTCATGGACATTTCTAAGATTGTGTTCTATGCTTAGACTTATCCTTAGGGTTCTTACTAAGGCTTTCACATCCTAGTTTCCAAAGGTTGACTATACCTTTCCTCTAATACCAACTATAACGACCCACACTTTACATACATTGTTAATAATTCAAAATTGAAGCACACTTATTACAACATATGACAAAACCACAAAGGACCGTATAGGTATAGTATCTTTAGAAACTGGGAAACATAAACAACTGGTTCATAAATCTTCTACAGTGTCTTCCATTTTTTCATCATATCTAGGGTCCCTTTTAGCATATTCTACTTATTATCCATCTTCCTGACCTGGGGAAAAGAAAACATAAAAGGGTGAGCTCAAATGCTCAGCAAGGGCAAATAAAGGAAATAAAAATCATATCATATCTTTATGAAAATCAAAACCTGCAAAAGAGATCATAATATCTTAACATGGAATAAATCATAGAAGTGAAAATGAGATCCCCATAATCATAACATAAAACTTGAAACTTTGTGTCATGCACACATAATCATGGAAAATCATTTCTTGTTAGTCATGACTCATTTCCAAGACTATCTTAGTGGACAAAGTCCCTTTCTGAACCGAGTTCACTCCTCGTTTCAGTCCTGTATCACTGAACCGAAATAACCTTCCGTTCCAGCCATGTCTATCTCATGAGATATAAAATCATTACCCAATGCATTGGAGGGAGATATAGGTCCCACCCATCTTATAATGAATCCTTTCTTATGTGTGCCACATAATCATAAAACATACATCATCGCATAACACATGTAACAAAAATGGGATTCTTGAAACATCATGACATCATAAATCAATTCATATAAGATAAAGGAATTCATAAACATAATTCCATCACAACATAGTCAAATCAATGTAAAAATATGGATAGAAACATAACCCTTTATTATCTTAGATGGAAAATAATTTTGATAAAACACTTGAAT
Organism: Viscum album; assembly: GCA_963277665.1. Taxonomy (NCBI): domain Eukaryota; kingdom Viridiplantae; phylum Streptophyta; class Magnoliopsida; order Santalales; family Viscaceae; genus Viscum; species Viscum album. The sequence continues at coordinate 89,465,346 of OY728132.1, forward strand.
TGAATTCTTGAGGAAAATATCCTTTCTTCTTCAAAATCAATTTCTTTTCACAAAACATCATGCAATTTTAAAAGAAAGAGATTTTATTGAAAATAGTCATGAAATATTTTAGAGGAAGCTTCATGAAAATAAGGCTTTATAAAACAGTAGAAATCCGTTCGTGCCGTATAAGTTAAAAAAAACATTCTTCATACTTTTGTCAGAAAAGTCAAAAAGTACCTCGTACGAAAAACGACAAAAGATTCCTTTCATACGTATTACTAAAAACTCACCGAAGGGTAAAAATGGATTTAAACAATTTTATGTGGATGGAAATAATATTACATATTGAGTAAACATGGATGTGGATGATAAAATACACCCCAGTAAATACTTACGAATAAACAATCTCGGATAAAAATGAGATTGTGATATTTCCCTTACCTTAGGTCCGATTTGCTTTGTTCGTGTCCGAAGCTCCTGTATAATGGTTTAAATAATGTTATTGACTTATTCCAGAATCATACATATTGATATGATATCATATATGGTCATATTATTAGCTTCTTGTTAGTAATATTTCATTGTTACTTGTTACTCGGGTCTTTATAACTTTTTGTTCTTATGCGTGTTTTGTTGAATAAATTCTTATTCTTATCTTTAGGTTATAGATAATTCATTTCCAGAATGGTATTAGTGTAGTATATACCATATTCATTCATTCAATTCATTTATATAATCATTATGAAATGAAGATCATGTAGAACGAGTCGCATCACATCGTGGAGACGGTATTCCGTACGTACGAACGAGTGATAATATCGTTCCTATGATCGTGGAATTGTATTGGAGTATATATATATATTATTTCAGTATCAATATTACTTAATAATAATCATATATAGTTACTCATTACACCATTATACCCATCCTTGTAAGGTTATGGTGGAAAATAGATTACACCACGGCGTGGAGACGGTATTCCGTACGTACGCACGCGCGGTGATTTCATTTTTCCGTAGGATGGATATAGGGTGAAATAGGGTTGTTTCATATTTATAATAACATATCAGTATGTAAGTAATACTGATGTTATTACTTTATCATGAATAAACTAAAGAAGAAGAAGTTGAAGAAGAAAGAAATTGAAAAGATCGGTAATGGATATTACCTCTTCTTTGGAACGCCTCTTTGAATCCTCCACTTAAGGAACTAAGATTGGTATTTGGAGAAGACCAGGACCTCTAGGATTATTCTAGGGAAGTGGAGAGGAGAAAATGGCAGGGGTTGGCCGAGCTTGAGTGCTCAAATTGGTGTGAGGAGGAGGGGGAGGAGGTTCCCTTTTATAAGGGAGGAGAGGGGCACCTTAGGAATATCTCAAAATATTATTTTATATTAAAGTCAAAATCGGTTTATAATGGTTCCAAATGGTCTTATTTCGAAGCTAAAGTGGGGATGGGTCGAAATCCTATCAACCAATAGGATTTAGACAAGTTTAGGGTATTATTTTAACATTATCAATTAGATTTAACTCTAAGTTAATTAATTTAACTTTTACCGTGTCTTTTTGTTTTCTTTCACTATATGGTTAATACACTTACTATAATATTCCAAACGAACCCCAAATTGTTTATTTTTAATATATATATCCTTATCTAAGTCATTTGGCCTAACCTTAGATTTTTAGGAATAAAATAACAAATAATAATATAATATTTGATTTAAAAACTATTTTGTGTCAATTTTGACACTATTTGATATATAATTTTTGTGAAAGTCATAACAGAATTATATGTTCGAACCAAGTTGATTAAATCAACACTAATATATCATAGTAACCTATAAAATTAGTGGAATTCATAAAAAGTCTCAAATTTTATTCATTTTAGCATTTATAACATCAATTATGTTAATATTTCCTTAAAAGGGTAATTACTGCATCATCATTGTGTCATAAATAAATTAATTTATTTAAAGTCTAAAAATTATAAATAAAATATCATTATGTAGTAAATCTTTTTAGCTTTCTAATTAATATTTATAGTCGAATTTAGCTTATGTATAACCCTATATTAAAAATGTTTTAGTAAATAAACTTTGATTTTAACTCTTTTAACTCTTCTTTGAATTAAATAATAATAAATGTCCTAATCTAATCCAAGTGGGCCTAAATGGTAATATATTATTCCTAAGTTTGTTTTTGGTCGAATTAAACTTATCCAATAGAATTAGGACATGTGTTAGGGTAATAGTAATATCAAATATACCCTTAGTTACCCTATTTACTTTTAACCGTGGTAAAAAAAAGTAAAAAGTTACTATTCACCAAAAATTATTTTCATCTCATTGAACCACATTTTACTTACTGACATCAACCGTGTCTCTCGGATTTTTGAAATTCCATTCACAAAAGCGGTAAAATTAAGTTTTATGCAAAATTCAGTTTTTAACCTACCACTTAGTGGTTTCACTATTCATCAAAAAATGAAAGTTTTCAGAAAAATACCAAAATTTCACCCTAGGCTAATTTCGATATTCTGAGTCTAAAAATGAAGTCCATTTTGAAAAATAAAATTTATAAAATTTCAAAAAGTGGTTATTACTATTCATAACAGCTAGTTTTAATAGCATATTGTTGTTTAGTGAAACTCGGTATTGCGTACGACGCAAGCTATCGAGGAAGGTCGTGATTCCGTGTAAAGCAAGCCAAGCAAGTGTTGTGTAGAAAAAGATTCCTTTGATGATTTATATAACATAAAAGTATCGGGTGTTACAAATACAATAGTTATACCATGAATATTTTTATATCCCTAGTGTGAATTAGATATATGAGTTAAATAAAATCATTTTTATGGGTATTTATCCATCACTGGCTCAATTCCTCCACCATTTCAAAACCTTGTAATCGGTGTTCATTTATAATTATATTTTTAATTTACACATTGATAGATCGGTTCCATGAACCATTAATGAATATTCATTTAATGGATTTACTTTTGGTAAGTACCAATAATACTAAAAAGTATTCTCTATTTTATTATAGGGTGTTAAACAACATATCTATATCAAGAATCGCAATGTGTAAAGAATATAAACACCCCTATAATCATTTATTTATTGATAATTAAGATTTGAATGGAAATTTGTATTGATTATTATGTCATGTATTTTTGAGTCGTTAATTATGGAACACTAGGCTATGTATTTATAAGTAGACCTTAGTTATTGTGGGATTGAGAATAAAATATAACTGTTTGATGGGTTTCCAAATTATACAACTCCTTAATTAATTCATATGATTCATAATAATGTTATGATATGTTAATATGAATGTTTGTATTCTTTTAGCTATGTTGTATTTGAACAAATCCTATATTATATTTTTACGATGTCCAGTATTTTTCACTCCATAATTACATTATTTATTATATTTTACTTTTAATGTAGTTATATTTATTTTTTATAATTTTCATATTATTCCAGTCGTTATAATTTAAATATATATGTGTATATTTACTGATAGATTAACAATTACAATGAATATTAGATCAATCAATTCTTTATGTATCATAATTTTTAATGGAAATTATTATAGTTATAATATGTTACACACTACCCTAATATAAAAATTTAAGTACATCCATGTATATTTATGTATGGATCTATTTCATCTTAGGATGATTATTTATTTATTTATGATTTCAATTATACAAATAAACGAATCATTGGAATGATATTATATTATATGCTACCATGTTATAATGGACCATGAACTATGGATGATAATATTCTTGACCATTAAAGAAAGTATCAGATTAAGTAATTTATTACCATAATCCATATCTTTTATTATAGAATATTTAGGTTTTCATATAGAATAGAAAAAATCGTATCCTTATATTTTATTATACAATATGCTTATATCATACTATGTAAAATGTAAATATGATAAATTTCTTTCAATAATCACCATTCGAATATTTAGTATAATTTAATTTGACACCACAACATTTAATTTTGTAATTTAATAAATTTAAAATATCATTTAGTAATCATTAAAACGTTTTTATAATTTAAAAGAATTTTATTATTTTACATTATGTGTTTTGTATTTAATTTAAGTACTGATAGAGAATTTGAAAAATTCATTTCACTAATATACACCGTAATTTAATAAATAATGATTATAAATGTTTTCCCAGGCTCATTAATGACTATTTTATACCTCCGTTATAAGAACTCCCAGGCTAAAATGATTTTTTTGTACCCTTTCATTTTTTCATTTATATTTTTTACAATGTGGTGAAATAGAAAATCCTGAATGAAATAACATTAAATAGTTTAATATAAAATAGGTTGAAATATATTCTTACAAGTGTATATGATAATTCACAATGATATAGGATATACATTTATCATTTTTGGTGATAAAGGTTGGAGATTCTTATCACCTATATAGATCAATATAAGTATAGATTTTTATCGCTGATATAGATTTACGTATATTTCATTGTGCCACATGAATTTGATATCTGATATCACACACTACCGTCTTATTTATTCCACAAAATGTAAGTAATGTTTTTTCCAAAATTCATCAAATAAAATTTATGGAATTTAATATTTACTATTGATATTTTTTTATTAATTTCACATTTATAATGGGTCTGTAAATAATTAATACCATATATTACATTTATCAATATATTTGGGGACTTTTTCAAATGCATTGGGTATTCCCTCAACCCTTATCAAGTCAAATGAATACCTATATAAGATATGATAAAATAGAAGTTATTGTATTATATTTTAAGGAATCTCACTGTATAATCCTTCTTCCTTCTCCTTCCCATTTAATAATATGTTGAAAAAGTTTGTGGACAAAGAGAAACCTCTTCTATATTTTTTCTTGGTGGTTTACATAACTAGTTGATACCTTTAGAGGTGATAAGTCTATTTTTTGTCAATAAGGAATCCTTTTTGACCATTGTAATTGAATATTAGACAATATGAAATATATATTCATCAATTCTTATATATTTCCTTTAAAACATAAAAGTGTATATCTTATGGCATTGGTGTTTGAATTGTTATATTTTTTGATATTTTAAAACATTATTTTTCTTCGAAAACCATTTAGTTGAATCATAGCTACATCCTATAATATTTTAAATAATTTTCAGTTTCATAAAACTTATGAATCTTTTGATGAATATGGTGGTTCTATATTGAAATATTATGAGATTTTTTTTGTTACATGGGAAGAATTCACTCAAAAATGAATATAAGAGATCATGGAATTGTATATAGTGGTAACAAATATCACTGCATAGAATTAGAATTGTTAAATTGATCCAATAATATTTGGTTTTATTATATCTTAATAATAGGACATCACTATCAATAATAAATTTGAAAATATTTTTTTTTCGATTACAAGTATTTTGTGATATGGTAGTACCAGAAACAATGATTTGAAATGAAAGGAGAGATAGACCCATGCTAGAGACATTACATATTTCATCAACTATATAACAAAAAATCATATAGAGATATCAAATATTTCAATACCCACTATAAATATAATGATATTCCAACACATGATTCATCAATGATATAGGTTAACATATATCACAAGCAGTAATAATAACTTATCACCTACTATGATATCATGTTTTTGAATTTTTACTGTTTTATATTTGAAATGAAATATAATATAAAAAATTTATAAAAATTAAATGTAAACCCCAAAAAATTTTCATTGAACCAAATAATTGTAATAAATCAATTAAAAAATTAATAGCTACTGATAATTGATTATAATATGATTATTACAGAATCTTCTAAATAAAAATTTAATTTTATGTATTACTAGTTAGTCAATTTATTTACATGGATTCATATTTATATTATAATTCCTATGAATATATGTTAAATTTAAAAATTTATATAAAAAGATTATAAAAATTTTTAAATTTGGAAAAATTTATGATGTTTATAAAATTTTTATAAAATGGTTATAAATAATAATATTAAAGGTTCATTTGAATTCCCCAATTTTTTTAATTTATGAAATTAATCCCAAAATGGTTTTGGTGGATGTGATCAGCGGTTTATCATTGTTCTAAATATGTTTTCTGTTGAAAGTTTCTTCAAAAAATAAGGACAACAAATTTTTTATTTAAAGTTGGAGAAAGGTGAATAATCCCAATAAATGGGATTTTGTTACAATCAATTTCATAATGTGAAAAAAAACTAATCTTACTTCATCCAACCAAGTAATATACCTTCCTACTTCTTTCATTACCAACCCATCTACCACCATATTAGCCTCTCAGAAGATATTCTTAATAATGATGTTGTAACTTAGATGTCATTACATACATGCCATCCAACAAGCAGCGAGTATCTACAAAATATGTAACATGAATCTTCTAATGGATTTCACTATTATAGAGGAGTCAATATCCACCAATAAATTATTACATCCTTTATCCATTTATAACATACTAGCATTTATAACACTTCATTTTAGATTCAATGGATGATGAAATAAAACAAGATCCATCCAAACAACCAAGAATCCAAACATTATAATCCTGCAAAATTACACCACACCCCAGGAGAATGAGGTTTCATTTAAATCCCCATATTAATTAGTTTAAATAAAATTTATAAAAGGGATTTGATAAAATCCCTAAATAGTTTTAATTGGCAGCTTTTAAAAATAAACAATCCCCAGGATATTGAGATTCTTGAAATCTCAAATAATGATTTCCAAAAAAATATATATTAAATAAATACATTTGAATACATGACTCAAATAAAAATATTAACTAATTCAAAATTTATAATTAATATTTTTCTATCATGGATCATGGCTGGGTGGCTAAACCTGATCACATCCAGAAGCTCTACCATTTCCTCTCGGAAGATCTTTTTAATATGAGGAGTATAATTGATTTTTTTAATAGATAAAAAAGTTATTTAAATGAGTCCCAAAGATTACTCCAAATCTTGAAAATATCAATGATCTCATTCCCTAGGGATGTGGTGTTCTAACAACTAAGAAACATGTGATCCATATCCCCCTAGTGTTGATTTAATAACAAAGACCTAGGGAATAGTGAAATACTAGTAAATTGAAAACCTGTATAAGTGGGAATTATATTATAGGACAGCCTACAAACAATATTAAATAAATAAGGCCTTGTCTAGTCATTAATGAAAAATTTTATCTTCTCCATCGTCCATAAAGAACCCATGTAACTATTTTAGTATAAAATACACATGGTAATAATTCCATTTCAAGAAGGCTCCCAAACAAGAAAATATTCACATGAAGTAAAAGGATAGTCTCTTTTTATTCATTTAAGATCATCCTAGGTAAGCTATTGAGTGTTTTCAAAAAAATCTCACATAGATATATGAGAATTAATGAACAAAACATGGGGTTGAAAATCATCACAAAGAGGGTGACCAATCAATTTATTAGTCCAAAATATGAGAGGGGAGTTCATGTTTATAGTACATCATGGGAATGTCATATTATTACGGTAATAATATTTCATAGCATACAAAATGGAAGAAAATATGTACGCATCTTTTTCATTATTTATACATCCCGTTAATCAATTTCTATGAATGCTGAGAGCCTGTGATGAATTACTGATAATATTCCTAGTAAACTAGGTAAAGAGTGCTTCATTAATACCATTTATATTCTTGATTCCCATTCAGCCATTATCAATCGATATTAATTTCTTTTTCCAATGTACCTTGACCATTTCACTTTCCAATATGCCCCTACTCGAGAAGAATGTTTATAAAAGTTAAAAATATATTATATTTAACAATGTAAATTGTTTACACAATAAGCATAGAACTTTTATATGCGTTAATTTTAAATATGATGGACTTAATATATATATATATATATATCCCTTATATATATTTTATGAAGAGTTTATAAAATTATATAAATTAATTTTGTTAATATTTATATTATATAGAAATACTATATATTTGATTCCCATAACCTGAATCAGTGGGACTAGGATAGAGGGTCACTTTACCATAGGCATTCCCCTCCGTACGTAAGATATTTCTTGAATAGTAGTTAAGACCTAGAAAAAGAAGAGGGTGACTATTCCCTAACTTAAAGTAATGAAGAGTATAAATAATGCAACAATAAAAAATAATAATATAAAACATAGTTTTCAAAATAACCATACACAAAATTGTATAAGAAATGGAAGTGTCACAAAAAACAAAAAACCTTTTTCCCAATAGACTCAAACCATATAGAAATTAATAGCAATTAATATACATGGATTAAATATTACAACCATATCATCATCCCAATCCTAGTTTAAAATACCTATTGATTTACATTAGCCCGAACCTCTGCAAATTATGTTATATGGAATTAAGTGAAAACATAAAGTCTATATGTGCACTGAGATGCCCATTCATGGAGTAAGAATAAACTCAGTAGGGTATCCATAAGAATGAATGATATATTTCAATATATTTTTGTGTATTAATTTGTAAAATATATACATAAATAAAAACACTCTCGGTGTCATCTTGTGAAAACCAGAGCATCACAAATCATGATGAATTTCAGAGACCTACTAAGTCATTTGATTCTAATAAAGAAACCTCGAAACCTAATAATACCCACTTCAAAGGAATATTATACATCATATAATAATTTTATACATGATTTTTTCTATACCTAAAGACTTATATTAGTTCCACCATACATCTTATACAAGGATATATAGAATATAAGTAGGGTATATATTCATCTAATGACTCAACCATCCCAGTGATGGATATCAACCAAAAAAATGATCCACATAAAAATTACATGACTCAACTATATACACAATGGGTATCCACCATGTAATTCAAAAATAGGAAAAAAATTATTTTCTTACACAACCATCTCAAGACTCATAGACACTTCCCTATCTAAACAATGTTATATAATTTACATACTGATTAAACTATCATAGAAAATATATAAATCATTTAATTAGAATAAAATAATACATAAAAATGTTTTTTGTCTATCATGTATCTCGTGTTCTTATAACATCTAGGAATATCCGTCATCATGACTCTCACATCACAACAAATATTTCTTCACCCAAAAAAAGAAATCTATTAGCTCCATATGACATGCCACTATCATACATCATCGATAACCAAATGAAATTTTCACCTAATGAGGACACCATATCTTGAAGAATGACATTGATCATGGCCTCAATAACAATTGTACCAATCCTGTCTAAATTCTCCATGGAATACCAATTCCACGAATTTAACTGATTCCTATTATGTGACCCAGGTAACATCTCTTGTCTCCCCAGGGAGACCACTCGTCACTCATCTACAAACCTCTAATTCCTAGTAGAATAACCCTTTTGAATCTACCTATAATATACTTTGGAACCATCTCAACTCCTAATACCAAAATTATGACACTCTCTTTCCTGATGAGCATCATTTCCCCAAGGACACATATCTAAAGAAAAATCTGGGATTCCCATGTTTATTAAAGAATGTATCCCTAGTATGGGGGTAAAGTCCACCCTCATCATCTAACCAAAGGGTCTCTCGATTCTCATTTTCTCTTCCAAAACCAATGAAGTATGCACAACCATATTCAAACACATTAATTACTATATATATATATATTTGGTTTTTTATCAAAGGGTATACACGCCTAAAATAGAGTTTTTATGTTTTTTAATATTTTTAATCAATATCCAAGTTATGTATTTCCTCAGCCAGGCCTCTCCAAGTCCCCATAAAACTCTCCCAGTTCAAGAAATAGAATTAATAATTTATATAAATTTATAATTTATTTTCTAGTATAACCAAATATTGCATAATTTTCATAGTAATCATTAATAATCAATGTTTTTTCATAAACATGAACAATTGCCTCTAGAAAACCCTTTCTAAAAATCAGACTCCATCCCAATGAATAATCCTATGATTTTACACACACAAAAATTATAAAATTTTTCAATTTTTTATTTCAAATATCCTAAATAATTTATGGAAGAATCTCACTTGTACCAACATGTTTTTAGGTAATGAGAAGATAACATCTCAGAGTATCCTATATTCAAGTAGGCCAAAATCCTCTTCAATGTTGGTCAATTCATCTATAATCTAGTAGAATCAACACTAAATCCCAAAATTAAATCATATAGACTCCAAAGGTATTGATTATAGAATAAATAATTGAAAAAAAAATAATAATACCTTGAATCTCCATCACAACACACCATAATTAAAATCCCCTCAAGGAGGGAGAATATAGAGGCCAAGGTAAGAATATTTGGGATTGAAATAGAATTTCTAAAGCCATTTCACCCTAAAAACCCCACATATCCCTAAAATAAAATTTAATAAACTCTCCTTCTTTATAGAAATTCAGCCAAACCAGACTAGTTATCCCATGGGCGTCACTGGCGAGCTAGTGATCCCATATAGATCCTTGGGCCACTATTCTGTGTTCTAGATTGTTAGTGGATACAACATTTTTCAGTAAACCTTACATTCCCATTAATCCTATAATGATTTATTGATCCCTTCTAGTGTCAAATAAACCTAAAACCATGTCAAATAATATCTCTTATAGACATTCAAAATCTCAGAACCCCAGTTCAAGACTCATTTTTAAAACGATCCATCCACTAATGGAAAATTTAAATTCCATCACAAAATTCCAACCAGTTACAATATGGGTCATTATAAATTCCCCATCAAAGCACATCACATCATCGAGATGATGGGAAATCCTCCAACCACATTCCTTGACCTACATTGGTCATCAAATCAATGATAACTCGATATGTTCCTTCCCCAAACACAAGCCGCAGTTCAACTACAAAAATCCAAACACTAAGCATGGATTCAGATGTATCCCTCTAATGATTCCATTTTTACCAATAGGACACCTAACCTATGCCAGGAAGAAAATTCTTTACATATTAATAACCTCACACTATCTAAAAATTTTATAAACCACTTGTTGGGCCAATAGTTTATATTTACTAAAATAATCAGCCTCACCCACCAACATCCAACCTCAATTCCTAATCCTAATTCCATAACACCTAGATGAATAATATCATTATCTAATCACTAAAACTAATTTATTTATCTGAATACTAATGTATTTCTACAATAAGATCATTATTCTCTTAATTTAACCACTAGGATCTCACATGGAGCACTGAAAACCCATTGATCTCGATCACACTCAGATTTCCTAAAATAACACAAATCCCAATTATTACTAATAACCTCATCCCAATATCATTTCCAAATAAGAGGGAAAATTTTCCTATCATCCCTATCAATTTCCACCCAAAATACCATCATAAAATTGATTTTCAACATGAATCATCCATATAATCATATAAAACAACAGGGTTTGACCCGTGTAGAGCATCATGAACCACGATTCATCTCACCAATCACGCTTGGATCCCACCAAGGCCCTCCTAAACATTTTTCTAATGCCAAATCATAGTCTAACACCACTTATACATCCCAAACGTATAAGCATCCAAGGGAAAATAAATTAGGAAACAATATCACTAACCATTACCATGATGTCACCACCACTGTCGAATGATTGGTGACACTTCATCCATGAAATTTCCATGAAAAGGTTATTTACACATGATAAATATTATGCTCCCCACCATAGAAGTATTGATACCTTCCCCTGATGAACTGAACACATGAACTCCATAAACCATGCTAGGTCCATTATTTTAAAAAAAATTACTGGTCTTGGAAAATACACTATCATCCAAGTATTAATTCCAAAATACACACCAATGAACTTTCCTAGATCACTTGGAAAATCATCCTCAATGTCACTATAATTAATCTAAAATGTAGGTAATCCCTTCTAATAGAGTAATGGTTCAATTCCAACCATATTACTTCCCTTACACTACTTCCCAATCACAAACCCAAATGGGATCCACCACTAAAAGCTATTTTCCCTGCTCAACACACATTCTCCCTTAATTACAACCATTAAAATGTTTGTCACGTTTTGAGTTTGATAGTTTATACCATGGTTTGTTTCCATTATGGATGTCACATCATCACACATATGAAAATATCCCATTCACCTATGACACCTCGGGCCACCACCCCTATAACTTTCTATATGAATGCATTAGTCACCTCAATTTGAAATAGTCCAAAAACAGAAATCACCATCACACTATAGATTTAGTGATTCTAAACTTCATCCATAACCTGATCAATTCTAAAAAGTCTCTCTTGTGACCCATTCAATTATCAATTACCCCCACGTGAACTGTGTAAAACTGGCCTGCACCTTCCCTCACACACTGAGTATTTTCTATAAAAATCCACTCTAATGTTCACTCTCCCTCTCAAAAGATGATTAATTTAATATGATAACTCTCATTGGTCCTAATACTCAATAATACTAAATATCATGTGAACCAACTATTTTTCAATACCATGAATCCCGATTGTGAAACTAGAAACATTATCCCATGAGTATCATCTAACCAATCTTATGCTAAAAATTATAACCCATGAACTAAAATTTTGTTCATGTTACTTCCATCCCACCAGGATAACAGTCAATGTTCTTATAAAAAAATCATTCATATTTATCATGAAAATACTCTAAATCATGATCACCTTCTGTAAATGTGGTGATTCAAAACCACTAATCATCCAACCAAGCTCTACCTTCTTACGTCTAACCACCTTGGATATCCACTCACCATCTAACAAAATCAACATCTTGAAACCAACAGACCATTATTCCACATATCCTTCCCTCAAATACATTCATCAATTTTGAAATCACTCATAACTCCACCTCACAATCCCAAGTTATGTACCTAACTCCTTTCCTTAGTCCTATTAAGTATTACACATCCATAAGAAACACATACATAGTGCAATAATCTCCCATAAATCCTAACCCTCATTAATCCAATACTAGATAATCTTTTCTTGATCTGGCCCACTAAGGTTCAATATAAATCCATTAATGAATGTAATATATTTCATCCACTATATAACCACCAAATATAATATCCATCCAACCTACCAACAGAAGAAAATAAAAAAAATAACACATAGGACGGTACATGTCATGTGAGTCAAACACTCCAAGAATGATTTATGAACATTGAATACTTTTCATTATGAAAATATCCAAACCAAAAAAATACATCCCTGGTAACAATTCATATTCAATAAAAATCTCAATCATAATATAACATAGCAAAAACAATAATCTCATCACCTTGGTATCCATGAATTCCAACCCAAAAGTGTTAATGAATCACCAATATCGGGTCTATCAAAAATTTTGATACATTCCTACACCATTTTTTGTTCATCTCATATAATAATTAGACAAAACACAATCACTAATATATATATTTTTTGAACCCAATAGGTATGACCACATATAAGATGGAGGCTCACATGAACCCAAGCTTGTCTCCCTAAAGACCAGAGGTTATTGACAAGTATGATGACCTAGAGTAATTATGGGGAGATTATGTCCCCATATTAGAGTATAAAACAAAAACAAAAACAAATAAAAATTTGACATCCGTATTAGATACCAAATAATATAAAACAATAGTAAACAAAATGATATAACAAATTCTTATGTTGAGTAAAAAATAAAATAGTTTACCCACTAGTTCAACCATAAATACAATATGAATATTCAAAAATAAACGTTGGCTCTCCTATTACCCAAACCTCAACCTAATCCAAGTCTCTACATATCTTTCAAGATACACTATCTAGATCCAATACACATCTTATTATCTACAATAAAAAATAGATCATAAGATCTTCATGTGCATCAAGATTCTTGTGGATTGTGTGAGCCTAAACATATTTGTGTTTCACCATGATTCATTAATATAATGGACCATAATTTTCTTTTGTTATGAGGAAATGAAATAAATAAATAAATATTCTAATTTAGTCTTCATGTATTAGCATGGACACCACAATAATTTATGAGTTACTCACACCTATCAGGTGCTCCCCAGGCTGCCCTAACACCAAAAAATACTTATTTTTTGTGGAATTTCCAATATCTCTCCATCTTAGTCAATTAGTTAAGGTAAATACATTAATATTAATGGAAGGGACACAATGATACCTACAAAAGAATTTTTATATCACAATATGGTTACACATTCACCCCACAAAAAACATTTTAATTGATGGATATCCACCAAAAAATTTGAAAAATATTCATATAAACATACCCTCACTCTACTTTCTCATTGATGGATATACACCATGTAATCAGAAAATTTTTTACAAAATTTATCCACTGACAAAACTGTGTTAATATGGATAACTACTACACTATCTAAAAATGATCATATTATTTAAAAAATAACTCAACCCCCTCTTGATGTATAGAAACTAGGTAATTCGAAAAATGTTGTACATACACATGGTTTTATCCAATCACCTATCTCACTAGCTCAACACTTCCAATCATACCCTTATCGAGCATTTAATTTCTTAGTATGTCTCATCTCACCTAGAAAAAAATCCACTAGGTCACTCTTACTTACCTCTGTCCCTTATCATAAAAAATATATATCTTTCACCATTTGGTGAAACCATATCCCAAGGACCACCTAAAACATTGTCTCCGAATTTGAGGTCCAGTTCATAACTAAATTATCAGGGTCATCATAATTATAGTACCCAATCTAATTCCAATGACCCACAACATGTCTCATGTCACATCTATGTAGGGTGATAACCTAGAACTTGTCCTCAAACTTCTCATTCCCAAAATAATTGATTTAGGTAAGTTACTAATTTTATACCTGTAACGAGTATCACATATCATGACCTCCCTGAGATCTTCCTCTATCACAACCACCATGATTAACCCTTTAAGGCTTGCTAACCAGATGAATATGAACATCCCACGTGACTCTTATAATGTATCCATGTTTTGGAACTCAAATCCACCCCCATTATCTAAAAAATGGGTTCCCATTCCTAGACCACTATACTTTAACATATGTATTATGAATACACACATGAATAGTAGTTCATAAACATACATTGTTTATTGTCCCATACAGGACACCTTTCTCAAATAGAATTATACACTCACTAGGATCTACTGAACATCATCCCTAATATGCACATCCTTGTCAATTCCAATCAATGATCCTATAAACATATCAGGGGTCAAGAAAAATAAATATAATTATAAAAATTTATAATTAATTATATATTTTAACCCAATTATGAGTAATCATAAGCTTAATAATACTTCATTTTAATCTAGAACAACCACACCTGAAAGGTCCTCAGAGAACCACGAGCACCATCCTAGTAAAAAACACTATCATCTAACACCCAAAAACAATCAATTTCAATATATTTTTCCAAAAAACATAAATAATATTTGTAAAAAACATACCACTTCTAAAATTATCTAAGGTAGTGGACATATAGTATCTCAGGATGTACTTTATGAAAGTTCAACTAAACACCTATAAATATTTCTGGATTAGATTATCATCATCTGGAATTGAAAAATAATCCATAAAGGGAATCATGAAAAACCATAGTGAGAAAAATATATATCCAACAATAGAATAAGAAATTTGATCTTACTTCAAATCACACATATAGAGAGAAAAATTCATCCCCGCTTAAGAAAGATTAAAGGAGAGGAAAAGGGAGAGATATTCATCCATGAAATTTCATCTCTCAAACCCCTTCACCATGTAAAATCAAATTTCCCCTAACTTTGAGAAGATAGAACTCACCCGACATGAATCAATCACTCAGCACCAACCATCTATAAGTTGGGCCAACTGAGTATATTATGGTAGCTAAAAAATTATAGAAGCCCCTAGCCTCCTATCCATCCTCTGATGATTTCAAGGTCCCTTAAGAAATCCATCCATCCTCAAACCATATCCAATAACATCATCTTTTTATTTTATAATGCATGAAACCCCATTTTGAGTCACAGTTATCAAAATGAGTTTTCTAAAAATGGTAAAATATAATTCCCAATGGAAATTTTAACCCCTTAACGATGTGGTTCATTACAATATTTTATGTTGGTGAATTAGTTCTTTACATTCTTACTAAATGTCAGTTTTATTATACACTATAATATATATATATATATATATCAGCCATTATATTATAATAATATTTAATATAATTTTTATTATTGTGAATTTATTGATATTTAGTTTAATATTTTAAAATAGTCTATGATATTTCATGTCTTGAATTTAAGAAGTTTGTTCCAATGTAATTAAAAAAGATTAAATTTATTTATACAAGTGTCATTGGTAATCATGTTATATTTGAAAATATAATATTTAATTATTATATTAATTAATTATTTGGGGTTAAAATTATATTGGAACCAAGAATCACTCTCTATGGATAGATTCACTTTGGGTCATACTTCCATTTTATTGGGGATAATGAATATATGAACAGTGTTCTGGAGGAGAACTAGTTTAATCTAACATGCTATTCTTTGTGATTTATATTTCAGATGATTTTAATCATTATCATGAAGAATTTACATGTTCCTTTTTAATATGAAACATTTAGATAAGTGTTGTAAATTTATAAATAAAACTATATTATATATGAATAACACTAATCATTTATTATTTAGTTACTTTTTTATCAATGTTGGAATATTTTATTTTTGTTTTTAAAACATGAGATGTATGAATGTAATAAACATTAAGAACACACACACATAGAGGTATATATATACCAACATTTTTATATATATGACACTCATGGGTTAAAATTAAACTTAAATGTGTGATTTTATGATCATGTTGAAATAATGTAAATCCATTATAAAATCAAACTAGTGGACTCCTTATAAATCGAACACTTTCGTCAACATGATCTACCCAAAAGAGTGACCCTAAAGGGAAGGTTAGTATAATAAATGTAGTGGATCAAAATTTACTCTTCCATTACACAATGATTTGTATGATCTCGATGTTTTGGGATAGATTTTTGTGGGGAGTGGTGGGATGGAAGTTTATTTTTGGGTGAAATTTGTTGTGTTGGGGAAATTAAACAACAAGTGGTGTCTTTTGTTGACACAAAGAGCTCCTATACTTTGAAGAGGGTAATCAGAAGAGAATTAGGGATAATTAGAAAGAATTATCAAAGCTGGTAAGGTGTTAGGTGATGAGGTGGTGAGGGTTTTATTTACAGTGACAAAGAGAGGTGTTTTATCATTATTTTAATCACGAGATTATTATTTTATTTAAAGATAAGAAACAGTGTTGATTCTTATGACTAAATATATTAAATTATACATGTGAGTAAGAAATAATGGTTCATACATCAAAATTACATTGAAAATTACTGAAAATAATTTATTATCATTTATTGAAAATTACTTTATTTTACTAGTCACAACGAATTCTAGTATTTTAAAAAAATCCCAAAAATCACAATAAATATTTTATTATGTGTAGAATTAGAAAATTGAACTCATTTTTCTTAATATCATTTTCTACATATGTTAAATTCATTATTTAATGAAAATAATTAGTTACATGAAAAAAACAGATTTTAAAATTATAATCGATTTTATAACATTTCAAAAAATTAAATAAGGTCCCATAAAATTATAAAAAATTCATAGAACAAAAAATATTTATTTATTAATAAAATTTAGGAAATAAATTATTCTTTAAATTTAGTATATTAATTATAATATTTTAATTAAATATTTATAGATTACATAAAATACCAACACTTAATTGAAAATTTTAACGCATTTATTAACTTATAATATGATATAATTATATAATAGCTCCATTTATTGGAGGACTAGATTTTATTTATACATTCTAGGGTGAGGTTACTATTATATTGGATAGTTTAGGTGTACAACCCACTGTATTACCAATAAAATTCCCTTCTTACAATTATGTATTATATTACAATAGAAAAATATTACTTATAAAACACAATACAAACCATATAAATGAATAATTAGTGAAATAAATTGTATCTATAGATGTTAAGGATTGTATATCGATGATATAGTAACTCGACATCATGAATAGTAATGTGAACCATATTAATATTAATCCAACCAAATTAATATTTATTTTACTAATGAAAGTATAAATAAAAATTTTCCATCTTATAAGTGACAATATGATATAATTACATCATAGTATAAGTATGGAAATATTTTACAAGTTATTAATTAAGTGTTGGTATTTCTGTACATCATGGGTATTTAATTAGAATTTAACGATAACTTTATTAATTTTAAAGATAATTATTTTCAAAATATTTATTAATAAATTATAATTTTAGGACATATCATTTTAAGATAATTTTAATGAACACTAATTAATTTTCAATGTTTCAGAAAAGATGTTTTAATTTGGAATTTTGTAATTTTTCATGAAAATTATGATTTTATTTAACAATTAAATTACCCATATTTATAAAATAATTTTCATAAAATGAAATTTAATTTTACATTCTAGACATTTAAAGATGGTCGGGGTGAATTTTTTTGGGTCTTTTTTTGAAATACATCAATTTTTAATGAATAAGAAAATACAATAATTTCCATTAAATTCTATATAAATTACTTTTTTATCATTATTTAGTCATGGCTGATGTAAATTTACATTCTATCGAAATTAGATGCTCTATTTAATGTTTTTTTCACAAGAATTGAGAAAAAATATTAAACTAATGATTAACATAATGGGAAACCCCTCATCTCTTCCACTATAAATACCACCCCTCTTTACCTCCTCTCCCCACAACTCTCAAACCTTATTCCTTGCCAGAATTTTACTAAAATATATACCTAATCTCCTCTCCCAAGTCTATCATCCATTTTCTATTCAATTTACCATATCATATCCCTTAAGTGCTTCTCAAGGAAGATATATTCAAGAGGTAAATTACCCTTTTAATTTCTTTTGTTTTCATTCAAGTTCCTTTCTTTCAGTTTCATTATCACCTCATTTCATCCAAATGCTATGATATTTATAGTACCATAAATTTATTGGAAATTTTTAGGATAATGGAATAATTCATCATCTTCTCTCCATTCCACTACATTTATAGTAGAAATCAAAACACCATCCAAGATGTGTTATTTTTTCAAACTCTAGGACGATGGGTTTTCAATTTCTATTATCATGATCAATTCTATCCATGAAACTATTTTGATGTTTGAACCAAAATATAATATAATAGTTATGGTTAATTTAATGTTTTAAATTTTTTTACCCATGATATTAATTTATAAAGAATAATGTGTTCGATGTGATAAAAAAGCACCAATTAACCAAAATAGTTATCATTAAAGATTGATATAATGATAAAAATTCACTCCAAATAATCAAATGTATTTCTATGTAATCTTATGGACTTATAGTAATAACATACATCTTAAATTATGTACAACCATTATCATCATACATGTTTATACTTTTAGGTATATAAGTAAACAAATCCTGAAAATCAAGGAAACAAACTCTTAGACAATGAAATTGAACCTATTAACCCATAAAAAAGGTCATGGATGAACATAAAAAGGTTATAATAAAACAATTACATGAATAATATGTTTTCTAGATTTTAACTAATTAATATGATTTGGTAATCTAGGACAATAAGATAATGTGAAGGACACCATCAGACATTAGGCAAGGGATTCTACCTGAACTCCCATTATTCCTTCGGGTTGTTGAATCATTACATTTACCCAAAGGAAGTTATATATTATTTTTATGACCATAATATAAATTATGTGTATATGATACAATCTCATGTATCAATATCCATTCATAATTATATTTTGGGGATACACATGTTTTAATATGATTCCCTCCACAATTATTCCTAATAAGCAAGACCATTTTAAGGGAACTTCCTGAATTTTTACCCATTTTAATGTTCTATATATAATAGATTTTCAATCCACCATTATTTTTTATAAAAACAATATTTTTATAATGAAAAACTTTTATGTTCACTTTTGTTTTTATATAAAATATTTATCTGTTTTACTTTTTAAATATACATTGATATTTTCCTTTAACAACAATAATTTTTTTAATTATAGTGTTTCTTGAGTACTCATTTTACATGTTATTACATCATTCTGAAATCAATTTTCATGATATATTCCTATTATAACATTTTATTTTTCATTCAGGATCTAATTACATTCCTTCATGGACATTTTTATGATACTAACAGTAGTTATGTATTATGAAAATATTATGATACCAAATTTGTACCATGGGTAACCCTTATGATTATGTATGACTGATTATGTATGACTATGTATGTGGAAACCATATTTATGATCATATATTTATCGGGGTTTCATGATAGGTCTCAAATTCATTTTTTAAAATTGTGTCTCAGGGGATGTTATGTGAAACTATCTTGGAGGTTGGCTTTGACTCGTGCTACAATGTGCAATGATCTTGATGGTTTACCATGACTTTTTCTCCACTCTTTGAAATGATAATTCACCTGTGATAAACCCTTTTTGATGTTACATAAACATTAATATTACTCCATGTTTATATGATATCATTTTTATATGTTATGAATCCATATGTTCCATTCCATTCTATATCATTATGTCATACCTTCTTACCCATGCGCTAAAGTTGTATTCTTATGATTATTCCCTTACTGGGGGTTTTAAATCATACCATTCTTATTTTATTCTATGGTTATCATATGATATTGTATTATAAAAATTGATGTTCAGATATCTTTATAATTATTAAATAAATTAATGAATTATTTAGTCCCATGTTTTATGTTATAAGTTTTATGTACCGAGTCTTCCATGACTGTAGACTTTACAAACATTGGGTTGTAATATGATTATTTATGACACATAAAAACATGTAATGATTTTTGTAAAATTATAGGATCACTATATTAATTCTCATAATGGTCACATTACTATACCAAATTTCATGTCACTATAACATCGCTAAGGGTTCCATAACATCTTGAAATACATATTATTTTATTAATTGTCTATTTAGAATGTTTTCATTTTGTTATTAATATGAATTTAATTTATTAAATGGAATAATTTTAAGAAGTTAATTTCCATTGTGAAAATTTTGGGTTGTTACACTGTCACTGATATGCATTATAAAAATGTGGTTGTTCCATGATTTGAGGTCTTCAAATCAGCTGATCTATACATTTTTCCATTATTAGTTGCATTTTTCAATGTCATATAATAGTGTATTTTTATTTTAATGGAAGATTTTGTTATATAATTTAAGGTTATTTTTGGTTTGTGCCTTGAAATTTGGTGGTTTAGACCATAAAACATTACATGGAGCGTAACGACCAACAACATTAGGAGGTTTAAAATATGGATGAAATTCAAATTTTAGTTAATGGAGTATATAAGACAATAATATGAATTGTTGTGGTATGGTGTAGAGGATTCATATGATTATGTTACAAAATAGGGGTGGTATCACACCAAAACATGGGGTATATTCCATTATTTATATAGTGAAATTGTAGTAGGTGGTCCTGAATATTTTGTGTAGACATGAAAGGGAGTGTTCCCCCATAAAGAATATTTTCATTCCATAATGTTTCTTGGGTAATGTTATGTCTTCCCTTGGAAATGGGTGTTATGGTATAAAACACATGTAATTTTCATAATGTGTTCTTGTATAGTATTTTTGAAAATTAGATTTAAATTTTTAAATATTGAAAACATACTAAAATGGAATAACACCATATTATCTTCCAACCGATCACATAGTAGGGGAACCACCCAATAGTGTTATAGAAAATCACTGAACAAAGTAAATAGGAGAAAACATATAATTTTTACCAAGAGAGTTACCATAGTGGAGTTATAAAATTAACATTAATGAGACTTAGATCAAATTTACTGGAATATTTAATAAACATAGAGAGTCCTATTGAGAAGAATTTCAAAAATACTAACTGGGTATTAACGATACCTTAAAAAAATAATAACACAATAATTAAAATGATCAATGTCAAATAAATTTTAAAGAACATTATTTGTTTAATTTGTGTCTAAAATATTTTTAAATAAAACATTATGTTTGGTTATATCCATTTTAAATGTACATGATGGATGGATATTGATTCTTAAAGATAACCTGTAATATGTACATGTCGAATAGTAAGATTGAATCTTGTTGTATAATAAAATGTAAATATAGTATAACTTAATTCTGTATGATAGAATACATATTATATAATAATTTATATAGATTTATGTTATAAATTTATGAATTTACCCCTTTTTATAAAAAAAATAAATATTCCAACACATAATTGATAGTATGCAGTAACATGATATAATATTACATAAGAGTTGTCATTAGATTCATGTTAATAACATGACCCCAGTAGCCTAGATCCATTGGTTAATCTAATACATATCATAATATACAAGTGATCACATCCCAAACTAAAAAATAGTTTTGTACTCTTGGTAAATTAGATACAAAATTGAATATAACATTATAGTTTAAAGCAGAAAATACAACATAGTGATATTAAATTTTCCAAATCCATGATTTTCATCAAGTATTCTATAATACTATCACAAAATATCAGTTAAATTAAACCTTTTAGGATCCCAAGGAATGTAATAATAAGAAATATAATAACTTAGATTTTCCATATATTATTTTTTAGATATTATATGGAATATTTTTTTACCAAGAAGTAAAACATAATGTGATTATGAGTCCCAATGAACCCATAATTAATGTTTTAAATATATTAAATATATTAACAACATATGTGGGTTGTTTTACTAAAAAAGTGGAATAACATTCAAATGGTGGCTTAGATCATAAATTTGAAGCCTCTATCATGTTTTTAGTGTGGGTTTTATCTTTTTCGTGAGACATACTTGGAATTCCTCAGGCGTTCGGGTTGAGTCGCTATAACACCCCGCCTTTTTATCACATAAACTTTCATTACATTTTAAGAAACTGAGGATCTTTAAGGTTTAGTTTCTTGGAAACCAGGAACTTAAAACATGAAAACATGAAACATTCTTCTTAAAAACATGAAAGGATTCTCCTCATGTTCATCCTAGGTTCATTACTGCATCTCATAACCTGGGGACATACATCAAAAGAAAGGGTGAGCAGAAGGCCCAGTATGGGAAACCAAATTAACATTTTACATGTGAGCTTGAGATAATTCAAAAAGGTCATGAAAATAACTTTAAGGCATGAGAATGAAATCATGGGATATATCATAATTAAATAACAATTTTCATAACGTGAAGATGTGGCTACATAATTTAACATAGAAAATCATGAACATATCACCAAGGTCCATCCCCAAGGTGTCATTTGAAAATTACCAAGGTTATTCACCAAGATATCGTGAAAATTGTAATCTCTAGTGGTCACATCATTACCCAATGCATTGAAGTGCTATCAGGGCGCATCGTTAAATTTGCCTTTATTATCATGTGATCCACATATATCATCATCAAATATTTCATAAATAACCCATATAGCATAAAATAAATGGGTTTCATTTCATAATCATAACATTTTGAAAAACTGCTTTAAAGATATGATATTTACGTCACTTGAAACCCCTAGAAGGGGAGAGCGGGTCTCGTGTATGTAAATCCCTTAATTTAAAATAATTTTTTTGGTATATATGTGTATACCCCTTCAGAAGAAATATCTTTGAGTATTCACTTAATAAAACAAAAGAACTTTAGAAAAAGAGAGAGACATTTTGAGGCGGAAATTCTACAGCATAACGGCTATGTTTTTGGGGTTTTAGAAAACATTGATAAGAGAGGGGAAATGGGTCAAACAATAATAAATGACCCATAAAACAGTAGATGGATAGAATATGAATGATATATGAACATGGTAATGATATTTGAAAGATATACTATATGAAAAGAAGAACATGAAAGGAAGACAAAAATAAGATTTCTCTTATGAAAATTAGGCAGCCTAACGGCGTCACTTAAACATTAAAAAAAGAATTAATTAGATCAAATAGGGTCTCTAATCATATGAAAATAAGAGTTCAGTATCATATATATAGATATCATACCCCAACATAATAATAAGTAACTTGAAAGACTTGACATGAAAATAGATCTTCAAAATGAGAAGGGTGAAAGAATCCCTTAAAAATTCGGCAGCCTTACGGCGCCACTTTAAACTACAAAATACTGAATTGAAGAGATCCAATAGGGTCTGTCATCATATGAAAATAAGAGTTCAGTATGATAGATATAGAGATAATTCCCCAACATAATAAAAAAGAACATGAAAGAATTGACATGAAAATAGATCTTGAAAACGAGAAGGGTGAAAGAATCCCTTAAAAATTCGGCAGCCTGACGGTGCCACTTAAAACTCCAAAATACTGAAATGAAGAGATAAAATAGGGTGTTTCATCATATGAACATAAGAGTTCAGTATGATATATATATAGATCATTCCCCAATATAATAAAATGGAACTTGAAAGACTTGACATGAAAATAGATCTTGAAAACGAGAAGGGTGAAAGAATCCCTTAAAAATTCGGCAGCCTAACAGCGCCACTTAAAACTCCAAAATACTGAATTGATGATATCAAATAGGGTCTTTCATCATATGAGAATAATAGTTCAGTATGATATATATAGATATCATAACCCAAAAAAAATAAAAAGAAACTTGAAAGACTTGACAAGAAAATAGATCTTGAAAACGAGAAGGGTGAAAGAATCCCTTAAAAGTTCGGCAGCCTAACAACGCCACTTAAAACTACAAAATACTGAATTGAAGAGATAAAATAGGGTCTCTAATAATATGAAAATAAGGGTTCAGTATGATAGATATAGAGATCATACCCCAAATTAATAAAAAGGAACTTGAATGACTTTACATGAAAATAGAACTTGAAAATGAGAAGGGTGAATGAATCCGTTACAAATATTTCGGCAGCCTAACGACGCCGCATACAATTTCATTAAACTAAATGATGAGATTAAGAGGGGGTATATCATCATATGAACATAAAAAGGACAGTATATAGAATATAAAAAACATCCTCCGATATAAGAACATGGGGCATAAAGGAAATGACATATAAGAGATCACTTGAATAGAAAGAGAGGGGTCGGATCCCTTACCTTAAAACATAACTCTAAAAACTCAAAGGTTTGGACCTTTACAAGCTTGGGGGATCCTTGGGAGGACTAATTGGGAGGTATTGAGGCCAGAACATCGTTGGGGGAGAGTGGGGAGTCGAATTGATGAGAGGATTGCTTGGTATTTATAGGGAAAGTGAGGGGACATGGCATTAATGGCCAAGGGACACCACATTAGTGGTTTTGGAAAAACCATGGGCATTCCCATGGTATTTGCCCATGGTATTTTCCACTTGGGAAACCTAATAAATTATCTTACTATTAATAATTCAACCATATTGATTACAAACTTAATACATCATTTAATGATGTCATTAAAAACCGTAACTTAAAAACTGTATTTTCACTATTCATTGAAAACTCAACTTTCTCAGAATAATCCCAAAATTTCACCTTAACCAAATAACAATGCTATGATTTCAAAAATGAACACCATTTTATAAAAATAATTTTCTCAATATTTTTAATTTAATTTTTAAATAAATACACTATTCACCGATAATTCATTTTTTTTAGAAAAATCCCCAAAAATTACCTTAACATAATATCGATGCTCTGAGTTCAAAAATGAAGTCCATTTTATAAAAATAATTTTCTAAATATTTTTAATTAAATATTTAATTAGAAAACACTATTCACCCAAAAAAACTAATACTTGACTAATAATTTATGAAACCGTTATTTAACCATTTTATTGAATCACATTACTTAATCAAGGTGCCTAGATTATATTAATGATTTATTTAAGTGAGATTAATAATCCATTTGGTCACATTACTAATCCTAAGGATAAAATCACTATTCATAATTTACTATTCATCAAAAATCAAATTGATCTTATTAGACTCTAAATTTCATACTGGACATAATTGCAGAAGACCATTTTTTGAATATCATTACACGTTTTTAATTATTTAAGTTTTACATAAACTTTTTTAAAAAATCCTTTTTCTAAAATTAAAAAAAATGCATAATATATTTATCCGATCATTTGAAAATGCATAAACTTCATCAAAAGAAGAAATCCCAATTTTTTTTTAAAAACAAAGGATTACACAAGGGAGTTATGGTCTCCTTACATAGCCCCTTATCACACCAGCGTAGGACCTAAGTGTAAGGTGTGCTAAGATGAGAGAATCCGAGGGAGGATCGACCAACATCGCACGAGTAGTAATTTCTATCAGTTTGAACTTCTTGGGAAGGAGATTCCATTCTAGCTTCACACGATGAAGTTCGGCTTGGGTTTGGTCCAGAGCAAAGCCCAGTGGTGCTACCTCCTTGTCATGTTCTGTTAGATGGGCTTCGATCGGTCTAAGAATATTGGGTGAGGCCATCGAATCTTCTTTCTATATTAATTAACCAAGATTACTTGTACTTATAGACAATAATAAAAACGTTTAGTTTCCAGTGATCATATTGACCAATGGTCATATAACAGTCAAAACCCAACGGTCTCATTTTAATTATACACATGTTATAAAATGAAACAGTTTTGTTGAGTATGAAAAATAAAATAACACACAAAATAATAAAATAAGATTTTTTCAAAATTTTTGGTCATTACAGTCGCGGTATTAGGATAATACTTAAATAATTAAATTGAATAAATTCATTTATTTATTTTATTACCCGACCTAATTTTATTCCTATATAATCACTATTATAAGATGATATGAGGGTTTTATTCTAATCTATGGAGATATGGATATGGATTTGATAGAGTATTTGAAGATCTATCTTATAAGAACAACCTTTAAATCATGGATCGTCGACCGGTGTGTAGCTGAATGTGTAGATCTCACTATTGATAGAGATGTCTGATCATTTTTTCACTAGTGATTGATCAAAATCATGGTAAGAAAAATGAATTATTTAGATTTATTCTGATTTTTTATTCTGATGATGAATATGAATCAATAGTCCAACATATTGATTCACGAATCAAGCATATTTCAAGGGCATAATAGACTTATCTAGGAATTGTGTTATTTAATTGATTAATTTTTTATATTTTTCATTTTTCATTCTAATAGAAGTGAATCAATTCCATCAAAAACATAGGATAAGGGTTGTTCCTTATATTTGTGGTTGTTCAATTCTTTCTCATTTCTTCATTCATCATAGACAAATATCTTGGATGTTTGTTTTAAAAATTATGATAAATAAAACATTATGCACCCATTTCCTAAGGTAATGGTTATATATAACATACCCTTGCTTGGATAAATTATAGGATCAAGCTACAACAACCTAATATCATGTAGGGAGTGATTTATTGTACCGTTCTTCATATATTAGGTGTGAGAACATAGATAATGTGTGTAGACAATTTGTGGATGGAACCAAGTGAAAAAACATGAAGATCAATGACAAAAAGGAAGGTCGGTTGTGTTAATTATATTATAGATAGAGTTTTAACTATATTTAAACTAGGTGGAGTGAATGAAGTCACTAAACATGATACGATATTATGGAAAATCCCACATTACATTCCCTGTATTTGAGGTACACATGCGGTGTCGAACCGTTGGTTCAACACTGGGGACTCAACATAAAGTTAAATATCACATGATGTGTGTTACCTATAACATGGAATGTGACATGAATTGGAATATTTGTGTATAACTCAAAGGGTAAACATTCATGTCAAGGATTACATGGAATGGATCTGTTGTGTACTCTGATAATAACTTGGAAAAGCCATGTCTACATGGCTAGATATAGGTACATAGACACGGTTACGAGTACACGGGCTCATACATGCCATATAAATTGAGACATACACAAACAGAGACACCATAATGGTTCATGATTCACCGACTGGACATAGTGGTCAAGGGACATATGTTTTACTTCTATCCAATGGCGTGTACTTTATTAAAGAAGTCGTATATCCCTTATCTTCTTCATGATAGAAATATTTTGTTAAAGATAATTACCTTGATCCATTTCTCCAAGGGTTGGTAAGAAATATATTTCAACACATAATATGTTGACACCATCAATGAAACCTCTTAGATATAGTTTTTATAATTCTTCAATTAGGTCTGGAGTGAGATCCTATATCCTCCTATTTTCCATAGGCGGAGTTATTGGTACCACCCTGTCTAACACTACATGGGTACTGATCCTCCACACAATGTTTTATATTAGATTTTGTTGTTGATATACCCCATGGATATAGGGGTGGTCATCATCTATTAATCATTACTCTTAAAACATCTAGTGTGTCCTTACTATAATGATACCTAATGAGAATAACCTTTTTAATGCACGTCATTAGTGAATTCTAAATCAAGGAGTGTGTTCTCATGGATGAGTGAAATGAGGAACCTAAAAGCATGATTCTGTGAATAGATTTATAGTTTTTAATTTTCCGTGATAATGAGTGACATTTTTTAGTATATATTGATATTATTATTATATATATTTTAGACATATACCATTGTTGAGATAATAGTTATTTGTATTGTTATATGATTAGTAATTTTAGGGTTTCCTATTGGTGTTGTTATACTCACATATTCATGGAGTTTTCCTTAGTGTGTCATGTTTTATGCAGATGATTGACCTATTAAGAATGTCCTAGAGGGACCATGATCTGGTGGAACTTATTAAGACAGACAGATCAAGATGTCTTTTTAATGCTACTTTAAAGGATTCTCATTCCTTAATTTTTGGTTGGAATTGTTTTTAGACATTATGGTGGGAATTTATTTGGAAATTTCTATTCATGTACATGTATTCACACACTAGTAGTGGGATTTATATGTTTTAATTCATGTATCAAATGTTATTTTAAATTTAAACAGTTCATTGTCTTGGATATATGTGTGTGTGTGCAGGTACATTATACTAAGGCCTACCATATGAGTGATATGTCTACTTGTGGCTAGTCGCCTACCTTTGAACTATTGGAGGGGGGATTGAGAAAGTTGAGAAATGAACCACCTTGAGATGGGACGTGATAGAGTGGTGACATATGAGTTGGTTATACCATAGGACAAGAGTCAATGATATTGGTTTGAAACAAAAAAAAGATAGGTATTTCATGATTGAATTTCAGGCTAGGGATTCTAGTCTTGATGGGGCGGCTGAAGTATCCATACACTAAGAAATTGATCACCTGCCATTCAAACGTGTACTTATGGAAACTAGTTGCAGGAAAAAACCAATACATTCATCATATACGAATGTGTTTTAAATTCCATGTCCTTATAAATTCATCCCTCTATATATACTCACTAACACTGGTATATCTAGTCTAATTAAGGATGACTCCACAATATATACCAGTTATGATTCCGTATTGGGATCATTAGGATGATCTACTAAGTAATGAGGCATCAATATAGGGACCTAATTTGGTGGTGTTACCTATAGGTGGTACACAAGTAATACCATCACTTTTCAATAAGATTATAGTACCCATTGTACTAGTAGATTAGGTGCACAGGATGAACACACATCATGAGTTAGAGAAATAGTGACCCCTTAGGTTTTGAGATTAGCTGAACCCAAAGGATTATGTGGAATGGATTGAGGTTGAGATAATGGTTTTTTATCATGTAAGGAAACTGGTAGAATAGATGGTGGTCTAGGTAGTGAGCCTTATCCTTGGATATACAGGTTGTTTGTGGGGTCTAGTTACCCTATTGTACAATGAGGTGACTCTGGCATGGTCATAGTTTTAGAAACATTTCATAATGTAGTTCCCTCTTAATATGTTGTTCTTCTTGAGAATCTGAGAGCTTCTAAAACATTAGTAAAGGGTTACAAAAGGGGCTGAGTATTCTTCTAGGATTACCAACCACTCTAGGTACATGAAGGATATTATTTGTGATCATTTCTATTAGGCTCAGACCATATATTAGAGAATGTGTAGAGATATATAAGATATTGTTATAACAATATAAATTCCTACACAATCTAGGGTGTAGAGTTCTACATGGTGATTGAAATAATCTTTATTTAGTAGATGGAAAAATTTGTCTCCATTATCGGGAATTCAATAGCAGATAATTCAACAGTAGGTAGTAGATGTTAGTCAAAGAGAACGAAAAATGTGAGAAATTATTAGAGGAAATCCCATGAAATGGGTTTTTTGGTATGGGGAACACATTATGGTTCTATCAGCCCAAGGAGAGGATATTCTACAATCTTTAAAATATGTTACATCTTACATAGGATTTTCCAACCCATAAGAAGATTTAGAAATAGAGAGATGATAGGCCACCTTGGAAGAGTTAGTGATAAAAGAATAAATTTTCCGAGGGAGGAATGGGTAGAATAGGACTTGGGAGATAAGTTGGAGGTGGTAGATTATTTGAAACGTTACCCAAACCACCCCTTGGAGGTCCATATAAAACATAGAGATTTGGATAAAAAGGACGAGGGTAGCTGTAGGCGATCGAGGCTAATGTCTTTGAGGCTCTAGGGAGGATACGAGGTATGATCTGTGATTTTGAACCTTTTATTATGTAATTATAAATAGATGATTGGTTCAATAAATTATCTCAGCTTATCTAGTATAAGATATAATGATTCCCCTAGAGCCATTGGCTCAACTCATGCACTTGGAGACTCATACATTAGTTGACTCGGAAATCACACACATCTTCCAATAGCATTACATTGCTCTTAGAGGAGATAGTTTATGTCGGGTAATATTTATACTATTTATGACACAATATAACATCATATACGGTATGTACCGATTATTTATAGTTCATGCCCAAATAGACTGTTTCAGGGAAAGGAGGCAGTGTGACTACATCTATGGGATTAGGTTTTCATATTTGGTAGAAAATTAAACCAAGGAAGCAAAGGAAGGACTATTTCATATTAGGGTAAAACTGATTACCCATAAGTTGTATAGATGGACCCTAGATTTAGTGGATGATATGATTTTTCAATTCATTATTGTGGTGGAATATTATGAGGACATTCCAATACAAGCTCCCCATTGAGAGATAGACCATTGTATTGATATACACACCTAGATGACCCTAATATCTACACTATAATACCAGATGGCTCCCATAGAAATTCATGAGATCAGGGATCAGGTTGAGGACTTGTAGAAGAATGGATTTTTAAGACCTAGTGTTTCCCCCTATGAAACCCTTGTTGTAACACCCCAAGCTTCCGTGATACGTTTCTTTTTGAATAAAGTAATATCTTGCATTGTATGCAACTTCGAGATTCTAAGACACCGCGACCAATCAAAGTAGCCGTTATGAATAGTAATACCCACATTTTGAAATTTTTTAAATTTTATCTCTCAAATTGGACTTCATTCTTATATTCGGAATATCAAAATTAGACTAGGGTAAAATTTTTGTATTTTTCGGATAGCTTTTATAATTTGATGAATAGTTTAAATTAATGAATTTTAATTAAAAACAAAATTTTTAATCAAAATAATTAATAGAGATAAATTATGAATTTGAGTGGTTTTAGACAATATTTAGAATTTATTTTTACCATTTAATAAAATATTGGTCATCAGACATAATTTTACAATTAAACTGGACATAAACAAGTGTCAATTTTTTGATAGTTGATATTTCTTAAAAACACGCTTTTTGTTTTAACAGCGGGAATTAATTTTAAATTAATTTCTGCCACTTCTGTGTTTTGAATTTGGAAAATTAGACTCCATATTTTTAATTAGGATGTCCAAATTTTGTAAATAGGAAACTTTTATTTTTAGACATTTTGAATAATTACTTCTGTAAATATTTTATTTACCATGGTTAAAGGGTAAATCCGGAAAATAAGGGTAAAAAATAATATAATAATAATAATAAATTACCCTAAAACGTGTCTTAACCCGATTTTTTGATACATGTTCGACCATGGGCATCTTTGGGTAGATTTTCAGACCCCATGGATCCACTTTTATGTGATAATGACACTTTATATTAATTAAGTTAAAGTAAATACCTAATAACAGAAGCATATAACTTTTTGAAAAATGATTTTTACATAGGGTTATATATATTATATTTTCGACTATAAATATTCATTATAAAGATAAAAATGTTTCCTACATAATGGTATTTTATTTATAATTTTTAGACATTGAAAGATTAAAAATATATATGACATAATAATGATGCAATATTTTCCATATTAATGATTGAATCAAATAATTGGTATTATAAATGTTAAAATAAATATAATTTAAAATTTTTCATGACATCCACGAATTTTATTGGTTAATATGACATGTTAGTATTTCATAAATTAATTGTATTCGAATTAATAATGTTTTTATGACTTTAACAACAGTCAATTATTAAATATTGTCAAATTTGAAATGAAAGAGTTTTTAGAACAAATATTATATTATTAAATGATTTTATATTCCTAAAAATCTACAGTTCAGCCAAAATACTTATATAATGATAGGTGTATCATTAATGGACCACTTTGGGGTCTCTCGGATGTATATAGTATGTTTATTAACTATATTTTATAAAAATACAAAGTGAAATGGTAAGTGTTAATCTAATTAACCAAGAGTTAAAACTAAAAGATAAGGATAATATAATGATCCAAACCAATATCAAATCTATTAGATGAAAGCATTTATACCCATCCCAACCTTAGTCTTTTAATAATAAACATTTGAGCCATTTGAAACCGAATATAAATTTATTATAAATTAATACTTTAAGTTTTTCCTAAAGATCCCATCCTCCCCCTTATAAAAGGACACCACTTCTAACAAATTCTTCACACCTTCAAAGCCTTATGGTTCAGCCAAACTCTTCCCAAATATCCTACCAACTTTTCTAAATTCAACCTAGAGGCATTATTTTGATCATAAAGGCAACCTAAGGAGCCCTTCTGATTAAATCAAAAAGAAGAAACCAAAGAAGAGGTAATGTTTTCACCTCCCTCGTCTAAGTTCCTTTCTTCTTCAACATTTTATTTCTTTTTTGTTACCATTCTAAAATAATAAGCCTAGTATCTTCTATATACTGAGATGTTATTATAAATATGGTACAACCATATTCATTATTCTATCCATCCTATGAATGACATGTCACCATACGTGTGTACATACAACTTACCATCTCCACGTCGTGGTGTAATTGTTATTCAAAACATTATAATTTTGATGGGTATAATAATGATGTGTAATTCATGAAAATAATAAATATAACATGATAATTATTTTTTATATATGATATACAATCCAATTATTTATTATTTTAATATCAAAAGAATGAAATTTTCCCTCGTGCGTACGTACGGACTACCATCTCCACGAACGCGATGAGATTCATTCCCCATCTTATCCATTCAAGAATAATTCTTATTTGATGATTAAAAGTAATGTTTAAAAACTTTATATCATTCTGGATATGAATAAGATACAAACTATTCATAACAAACACGACTTATATAACAAAACATACCATATAAAACGAGTAAGTTAACACCTGAAACGACAATAATACTAAAATATTATTAACAAAGAATTATTAGAAGATCATATATGATATATTAATTATGTATATGGTTCTTGTATAATTTATTAACTATTTTTTAACTATTATATAGGAGTTTAACATACAATCGACTAGGGAAAAGTACAAGGTAAGGGGGTTTTCATCTCACTCCTTATTCCCGTGAGATTCATGCCATATTGCCACTATAACCTTTTGTGTGGTGTATGTACTACCCATAATCATATTCTCTGTGTAATACAATTTAATTTATGTGTATTTACATATTCATTGTATGATACCTCTTTAATGGGGCGTATGTTTCGTAAGATACCAAATTGGTTAGGGTTATTTCACAATCTCTTCATTATCCGAGGTTGTTTATACGTAATTATCTATTGGGACCTCTTTATCATCCACATCCATGTTTCCTAAAAACGTATTTCAAAACATCTTACTATTTTATATAATATTTTTTGAAGTCATTTATACCTTTTTTTGAATTTTTTAAAAAAATTTATAAATGAATCTTTCCGTTGTTTTCCAAACAAGGTCCTTTTTAACCTTTTCAACAGAATTAAGGTAAGAATGTATTTTTAACTTATATGGTGGGTGCAGCTATTTTCCGCCATTACAAAATCATTGAAACTTACTTTACAAGCTTATAAGAATATTTTTAAATTGAATGTTTTCTTTTATAAATATGTGATTTTTAAGTGATTTCAAAAAGATATATTTCTCTCAAATAGTTTTGATTTATTCAATGTCAACATCCTTTGATAAATTTCACACTTGTTTGAAGTTGTTTTATTATGATACAAATATTACATATTGTATTTATGGTTTTGTGATATGTTTGACTATGGATGTGTTATTTTTATGCCATTAATGGTTTATGATTAATGATTCGTAATTTCGTATGCTAGTTTAAATACGAATGTTTATGTTATATTTCATCCTCTTCTTAAGATGAATGTGTTGGACTAGTATGTTCTGGGTTGGGGACCGGTAAAAGTAAGCCCTCCGGGTTGGGGTCCGGTTACAGCAGACCCTCCGGGATGCTGTCCGGTTATTAAAGGAACTCCGTGTTGTTGTCCAGTTAAATAGGCTCTTCAGGATGGAGGATGGTTACAGAGGCTCTCTAGGTTGGGTTCTAGTTACAGTTAGCCCTTAGGTATTGGCACGAGGCCTTGACAAAGAAATTAAAGTTCGGTATTATTCATTCAATAATTATGAAATTATTTATTGATATTGCATGTGATTATTTGATTAATAAAATATCTATGTGAATAAGTACATGACATTATTTCATTTTATTTTTTCTATATTATGATGAAGTTCAAGTTTAAAAATAATTTTTTAGTTATACATTGACTTAAATGTTTATGATTAATTATGAATGTTTTTGCTAGATTGTTATCCTTACTGAGCATCTGAGCTCATCTCATTCAATGTTTTATTTTTCCCAGGATGTGAAGAAGTAATTTATGAATGACCTGCAGGGATAGTTTGAGGGGATATGAAGACAAGATGTTGTTTTAGTTTTTTTACTTTATGATGTAATGTAATACTTATGAATATATATAGTGTTCCAAGACTACTAAACTAATTAGTCTTTCGAGACATGATCTTTTGTGATCATGCCAATGTTATGTAATAATGCACCGACTCTGGGTAACCAGGGTCGGGCCGTTACAGTTGGTATCAGAGGATGTTTAATACATACATGGAAGATATATTTATGTAAACTCTGATTAGAGCACATATACCTAAGATGAACTTTTAGGATTAGTATAGAAAAACTTCCTAGAATATCAGTATTGTAGATATTTTTTGAGTTTTCTGAGCAATACATACCTGTCTGGATACTAGCAGGTAGAGGCGGCTCTGGCACAAATGTACCTAAGGTTAAAACCCAAAAACACCGCTTTGAGCTAGACTTGAACAGGAACTGGTGCACGACAACGGGTCTTGATTCACTCTTGGTTACGACACTCTCAATGAATATGCTTAGGATAATTCTAATTTTCTTTACAGATCATTATGTAGGGTTTATGAGTATATTCATCCTGAAAGAAAAAATTTTATTTATGATTATGGATTATATCCATAAATAGTTCAATTTATGATAAGTGTTTTACATGTATGGAATTATGTATTTTGATTCATAAACTGATCTAGTTTATTCCATTGTTTAAAAATGGTGCCTAGTGGAAGGAATGAAAACCGTATCAATGCGAACACACCATGTAGGAATTTATCTCCTGCTCAAGGTAATTATAGTGGAGCTGGTGATGAAACTGGTACTGATCAGCTAATCACCAAACTGGGACAACTCACTCAGGTTATAAATAATAACCTTACCCGTATGGAGCACCCTGATCCGCAGCGTGGATGATCAATGTTAGATCACATCATGAGGTAAAAACCACCATCATTCAATGGAGTAAAAATCCCTTAGTAGCTGAGCAATGGATAAAGTCCATAGAGAAAATATTCAATGCCTTGGGGAGTAGTAAAAGGGAAAAAGTTATCATGGAAGTTTACCGCCTAACTGGAGATGCTGACCAATGGTGGTCATTGATTCAAAACACAAAGGAAGATGACTAAGTATAAAATATGTAATGGAGGGAGTTAAAAGTGATTTTCTTAGAAAAATACATTCCTCGTCACCATCGAGCAGATATGGAAAAGCAATTTTTGATTCTGAGACAAAAGGAGGATGAGAATGTCGCAGAGTATGAGGGTAACTTTACAAGGTTAGAAAGGTATGCTAGAGATTATATACGTAACCCAAGAATTAATATTGATCGTTTATTTGATGGGTTAAAAACATTTCTTCGTCGAGCCTTGATCTCACAATCCTTCTCGTTGTATGAAGACATTGTCTCATATGCTATCAAGACAGAAATGGAATTCTCTAAATATTATGACAATAAATTAAAGCAAGGGAATAAGAGAACAATGGAGCAAGAGTAATATAAAGTGAAAAGGGAAATGAAGGATTTTCCATTATGTAAAAATTGTGGGAAGAAATACCCAGGGACTTTCCTAAAAGTAATGAGAGTTTGTTACAAATGTTGAGAAAAAGGTCACCAGACTCGTGATTGCAAGGGAAAGAAAGAGGCTGTCAATGTTGAATGCTACAATTGTATAGAAATGGGTCATTATGAAAATGAATATTTTAAGCATTAGGGAAACTTACCTCAGAAAAGGCCAAGGGATCAAGGCCATTCTTATGATGTTACTACATTTGAGGAGGAATGATTAATGTATTTGTATTTTTGGACTCAAGGGTTATATCCTGGTTATGAGAATAACGTGATATATATAAGGATTGTACTGTAGTACTTTTTGTTTTCATTAAGTTTTTAATATGACTATGGTAATCATATTTTCAATATGTGACAATAAGAGAAACTTTACTCTGTTTGGAGAATCTGATGTTGCGATTTATTTTTGAATTTAGATACATTTTACAGAGAGTCTGGACAGAGGTACTTTGGATAGATATAATGTTTTGGAATGGATTATGTTGAACTTTGGATAGTATTTTTAGGGATAAAACATTTCTTATGATTATTTTTGGAATATAATGATACTATAGTTTTAGGAAAAGGAAAACATGCAGGTCGGGTGATAACCCGCCGCGTCGGACAAAGCTGCAAGAATCGAACCAACAACCATAGTGCAGCGGGCCTTTATTACCTACCACTAGCATACAGGAAGTCCCTGGTTATTAAAAAATATTTTTCCATTATAATGATATGTGTTAATGATGGGAACATTATACTATTAGGATAAATATAATATTTTTGAGTTCTATTATCTTTGGGAGTGAAAGTTGAGTTTGTGGTAGAAATTAATTGAAAGAAGAAAACTATACTTGTCAATATGTATATTTATCTTATTCTATGAAGAAATTAATTCATTGGGGAAGGGATATTAATAACAATAATGTGTTATCCTAATACATTATGTTTTTTCAACTGATGATATTTTAAATCATCATATATTGATGGCTTTGAGGCCCTCAATTCTACACTTTTTTGTGATTGATGACCTAAATCACTACCTATAAATATTTACGTTTTTCCTCTAATTACGTGTCTATAATTTCCACCAATGTTATCCTATTAGAAACCCTAATTTGGTGGTGAAATTCTCATTTCCCTTTCCCTCTTATTAAAACTAAATTTTGGTAACCCTATTTCTGATATGTGTTTTCCACAAAGGTATTTAATATTTTCAACCTTTTATTTTCAAATAACAATTTCAAATTGTGAGGACACAATTATTTGAAGGAGGGGAGAATGTAACACCACAATATTCTATGAAACGTTTCCTTTGGAATAAAGAAATAGCTTGCATTGTACGCAACTTCGAGACTCTAACACACCGCGACCAATCAAAGTATCCATTATGAATATTAATACCCACTTTTTAAGATTTTATAAATTTTATCTCTCAAAATGGGCTTCATTTTTATATTTGGAATATTAAAATTAGCCTAGGGTAAAATTATGTAACTTTCCGGATAACATTTATATTTTGATGAATAGGGAAAATTACTGAATTTTAATTAAAAACAACTTTTTTAATCAAAATAATGAATGGTGATAAATTATGAATTTGAGTTGTTTTAAAGTGTATTTAGAATATATTTTTACCATTTAATACAATTTTGGTCATTGTACATAATTTTACAATTAAACTGGACATAAACAAGTGTCAATCTTCTGATAGTTATTATTTCATAAAAACACGCTTTTTGTTTTGACAGCGGGAATTAATTTTAAATTAATTTCTGCCACTTATGTGTTTTGAATTTGAAAAAATGGACTCTATATTTGGAATCATGATTCCAAATTGTGTAAATTGGTAAATTTTATTTTTAGACATTTTGAATAATTATTTCGGTAAATAATTTATTTACCATAGTTAAAGGGTAAATCCGGTAAATAAGGGTAACAAAATAATATTATAATAATTATAAATTACCCTAAAACGTATCTTAACCCTATGGTTGATACATGTCTGACCATGGGAATCGTTGGGTTGATTTTGGGACCCCATGCATCCACTTGTATGTGATAATGACACATTATATTAATTAAGTTAAAGTAAATACCAAATAACATAAGCATATATCTATTAAAAAACAAATTTTTACATAGGGTTATATATATTATATTTTCTACTATAAATATTAATTAGTAAGATAAAAAGATTTCCTACATAACTGTATTTTATTTTTAATTTTTAGACATTGTAAAATTTGAAATATATATGGCCCAATAATGATGCAATATTTTCTTTATTAATGAAAGAATCAAATTATTGGTATTATAAATGTCAAAATAAATATAATTTGAATGTTTTGTTGACATCCACAAATTTTATTGGTTAATATGACATGTTATTGTTTCTTAAATTAATCTTATACTAATTAATAATGGTGTTACGACTTTATCAAAAAGAAATTATTAAATATTGTCAAAATTGACATAAAAGAGTTTTTTAAACAAATATTATATTATTAATTGATCTTATATTCCTAAAAATATAAGGATCTAAAAATGGACTTATATATTGATAGGTGTATCATTACTAGACCACATGGGGCCTCTTGGATGTATATATTATGTTTATTAACTATATATTATAAAAATACAAAGTGACATGGTAAGTGTTAAACTAATTAACAAAGAGTTCAAACTAAAAGATAAGGTTAATATAACGACCCAAACCTATATAAAATCTATTGGATGAATGTATTTAGGCCCATCCCCACCTTATAGATTTAATAATAAACTTTGGAGCCATTAGAAACCGAATATGAATTTATTATAAATTAATACTTTAAGTTTTTCCTAAAGAGCCCCTCCCCCCTTATAAAAGGACACCACATCTAACCAATTCTTCAAACCTTAAAACCATTTTGGTTAGGTCTAAATATGCCCAAAAATCCTCCCAACTTCCATCAATCCATCCTAGATGCCTTTTTTCGATCATAAATCCAACCTATGTATCCCTTTTTATCAAATCAAAAGGAGGAACCCGAAGAAGAGGTAATGTTTTCACCACCGTCTTTCAATTTCCTGTCTTCTTCAACTTCTTATTTCATTGTTATTCTCATTGTAAAATAAAAACTCCAGTATATTATATATACTTAGATGTTATTATAAATATGGTACAACCATATTCAGTATTCTATCTATCCTATGAATGACATGTCACTATACGTGTGTATGTACGGCTTACCGTCTCCACGTCGTGGTGTAATTGTTATTCAAAATATTATCATTTGGATGGGTATAATAATGATGTGTAATTCATGTAAATAAGAAATATAACATAATAATTATTCTTTATATATGA
The DNA here is from genome assembly GCA_963277665.1 of Viscum album. NCBI lineage: Eukaryota > Viridiplantae > Streptophyta > Magnoliopsida > Santalales > Viscaceae > Viscum > Viscum album. The sequence goes on from OY728132.1 coordinate 89,505,476, forward strand.
TATACCATCCAATTATATATTATTTTAATATCAAAAAAATGATATTGTTGCCTGTGCGTACGTACGGACTACCGTCTCCACGAATGCGATGAGATTCATTCCCTATCATATCCATTCAAGACTAATTCTCATTCGATGATTAAAATTAATTTTTAAAAACATTATATCATTTTGGATATGAATAATATACAACCAATCCATAACAATAATGAATTATGTAAAAAAACATATAAAATAAAACGAGTAAGTTAACACCCGAAACGACGATAATACTAAAATATTATTAACAAAGCAATATTATAACATCATATATGATATCATAATTATGTATATGGTTCTTTTATAATTTAATAACTATTTTTTAACTATTATAAAGGATTTTAACATACCATAGACTAAGTAAAATTACAAGGTAAGGGGGTTTTCATCTCACTCATTATTCCCCTGAGATTCATGCCATATTGCCACTATTACCTTTTGTGTGGTGTATGTACTGCCCATAATCGTATTATTTGTGTAATACAATTTAATTTATGTGTATTTAAATATTCATTTTATGATACCTATTTTATGGGGTGAATGATTCATACAATATCATATTTTTAAGGTTTATTTCACAATCTCTTCATTATCCGAGGTTGTTTATACGTAATTATCTACTGGGACCTCTTTTTCATCCACTTCCTTATTTCTTAAAAATGTATTTCCAAACATTATTACTATTTTATAGAATATGGGTTAAAGTCATTTATTCCCTTGTTTGAGTTTTATAAGAAGATTATAAAGGAATATTTCCGTCGTTTTCCAAACATGGTCCTTTTTAACCTTTTCGACAGAATTAAGGTAAAAATGTCTTTTTAACTTATACGGCGGGTGTGGCAATTTTCTGCCTTTATAAAATCTTTGAAGCTTCCCTTACAAGCTTATTAGAATAATTTCAAATTAAATTTTTTCTTTTATAATTATTTTACTTTTAAATGATTTAAAAAAAGAGATATTTCTCTCAAATAGTTTTGATTTCATCTATGTCAACATCCTTTGATAAATTTTACACTTTTTTGAAGTTTATTTATTATGATACAAACATCCCATATTGTATTTAACTTTTTGTGTTAAGTTTTACTATGGTTGAGTTATTTTTATTCCATTAATGGGTTATGATTAATGTTTTGGCATTTCGTATACTAGTTTTAATACGAATGTTTATGTTATATTTAATCCTCTTTTTAAGATGAATGTGTTGGACTAGTTTGTTCTGGTTTGGGGAAAAGTAAAAGTAAGCCCTCTGGGTTGGGGTCCGGTTATAGCAGACCCTCCGGGTTGGTGTCCGGTTGTTAGAGGCACTCCGGGTTGGATTCCGGTTATAGAGGCTCTCCGGGATGGAGTCCGGTTACAGAGGATCTTCGGGTTGGGTTCCGGTTACAGTTAGCCCTTAGGTCTTTCCATGAGGCCATGACACAGAAATTAATGTTCCGCATTATGCATTCCATCATTATGAAAGTAGTTATTTATGTTTCATGTAATTATTCGATTATTAGAATATCCATGTGAATATATAAATGGAATTATTTCATTTTATTTTTTCCATATGATGATGAAGTTCACGTTTAAAAGTATTTTGTTAGCTATACATTGCCTTATATGTTTATAATTAATTATGAAAGTTTCCGCTATATTTTTATCTTTACTGAGCATCTGTTCTCACCCCTTTCAATGTTTTATTTTTCCCATGATGTGAGGAAGTAATTTACGAATGACCTACAGGTATTGTTTGAAGGGATATGAAGATAAGATGTTGTTGTAGTTATTTTTTTACTTTATGAAGTAATTTAAGACTAATGAATATATCTACTATTTCCAAGACTAATAAACTAATCGGTCATTCTATACTTTTTCTTTTGTGATCATTCCAATGTTATGTAATAATGCACCGACTCTGGGTAACTAGGGTCGGGGTGTTACATTGGTGTTGTCTTTCAAGAAGGAATATGAGATATTGAGGTTATTTTTGGATAATTGTTTCCCAGACTATGTGACTATAATGAAAAATCATCCACTACTATGGACGGATAATGTCATTGATCACTTGAGAGGGGAATAATGCTTCTTGAGTACTGAAATAAAATCGGGATATTACCAATTACGAGTACGGGATGATGATATAATAAATAATACATTCATATGATAAAATCGTAAAAATATTTACTTGGTGATTACATTTGGTAGAAATAATTCTCCAACCATGTTCATGGGTCTCATGAACCATACCATTCTCTATTTATTACACCTTTTTGTGGTTGATATAATCACTGATAATCTAGTGTACTCAACATCTATGGTGGAAAATTGGAGACACTTCGTGATGGTTGTGGACTTACTCTCGAAAAACTTGATTTATTGGAATCTCGTAAAGTATTAGTTATTGACTTAGGAGGTCCAATTTTTGGGAAATGTTTTCTTAGCAGATAGAGTGGAAGTGGACCCATCTATGTTTTAGGATATATTAGCTTGGGATCCACCCTAGAGCATGATGTAGATAAAAATATTCCTTATGTTGTAATGATACAATTAGATATACATACCAAATTAATCTAGGGTATCATCTCCCTTGACATAATTGACCCAAAAATGGTATCCTTTCTGGTAGAAAGATAGGTTCCATTTGGATTTCTAAATGTTTATACATATATTGATTAGAGTCCCACGTTGAGTTTTCCAAAGGAGGGTTTCAAGTAAATTGTGTTCTATGATGCATCATGAACATGTATTTTATTTGTTTTGGTGTAGAGTTAGGTTGGGATTTCTTATAGTTTACTTAAATTGAGGCCACATGAGAAGAACTATACAACCCATGACCTTGAGTTAGCATTAACAATATTCACACTAAGGATGTGGAGACACCACCCAATAGTATTGTGGTTTATTGTCTACTATATCCACATGAGTCTCAATTATTTGTTCACTCAGTTGTATCTTGAAAAGAACTGTAGTTGATGGCTATATTTCCAAAAATATTATGAATTTTTTATTGTCTACAATATTCGGTAGGGAATAAAAGTTGTATATGTGCACAATAAGATATCTTGTTCTAGCTTACTAAGTGAGGTATTAGAGTAGTTGGCCTCATTAAATAGATTATTTTTAAGGGAATGTTAGATATTATCTCCAATAGATGATTATTAAACATATAATTTTATAGTGTGTTAGGAAGGAACAACATAGTGATATTGATTGTGAGAGTCTATGTACTCAAATATAATATGGACATGCTTTGGACAAATTTTCTTATGGTTGGGATCATGTCACTGTATTCCAAGAAGGAACGATTATACCAATGATGTTTTGGTATGAGGTTATGATAGATTAACATACATATCCTTTAGTGTTGTATACAGGTGTGGAAAATATGTATTATGACATCTAATGTCTATTTTGTTTCCCCTGGATAATTAATGGAGTTTCCAATTTTATCTCGTGATGTTATACTTGTCAGAAAGTAAATGTTGATCACTAGGGTCTAGTGGGATTAGTAAAACACCATTAGGTTCCATAGAGAATGTTGGATGGGATATCCATGGAATTAATGATGAACATACCATGTAAAAAAAGGGAAATAGTGCCTTCTATGTGACCATATACCGACTCACTATGTCATCCCATTTCTTATCTATTCCGTGGAAGAGTATTATTGAGATATTTGGACACCTATATGTGAAAAATATAGTATAAATCCATGAAATTCCCACGAAGACCATTTCATAACATGTTTCTCACTTTTCATCTAGGTTATGGAATTGATTACATGAGACTTTTCAAACTCAACTATATTTGATCTTGTAATTTCACCACCAAACTGATGGCAATAGTAAGTGGACCAGTTAGGTCTTGGATGAAATGATTAGGTCATTCATGTCAATAATTTTCTATTGATGGGAAAATCACTTAACTTTAGTGGATATTTTATACAACAACAACTACCATTCCCCCATTTGTGTAGGACCATTCTAGGCCCTGTATAGGTGACCCTTCATGTCACCACTCTGATGGACTGATCCAAGTGATTTAGTACTTATGGGACCATAGATGGTGAGAGTGACAATAGAAAAGGTGAATATAATCTAAGAGTGGATGAGGACTACATAGGGGTGTCAAAATTCTTATGTTAATTGATGGGGGAGACCTCGAGAGTTTGAGGAGAGATACACTGTATTATTAAGGGTTTCACATAGACATTAATTGTAGAGATTTGGTAGAGAAAGAAATTAATGTAGAAGATTCACAATCCCTTTTCATATATTTCACGGAGATGGAAATGTAGAATACCACTTATCTCTACAATAAAAGTTTGATCTGGTGGAAAACATATTCCACATGTTGCATCTGGGGATATATGTGCCTGACCTATCACATGTTATCTATTGGGAAGAGATGTACATTGATGATGGAGCTACCTTTACTGAGTACCCAATAGTGATCTAGGATACATATGAGAGTTTACTTCATGGAAATTTGATTCCCCTAGTGTGTGTCTGATGGTAGCAGAATATTCTCTAGGATATCACCTTAGAGTTGGAGACTCAGAGGTGTGCTATGTACACACATCTCTTTATGTATATTTTTTGGATTTCCATAATAGAAACCATAATGTTTATAATTAAATGACTCAAATTTTTCATGTATTATATAAAAATTTTATACGTAATATTATTTAGAACAAGAACTGATAATTCCTTTGATTATGTGGCATAATGAGGCTTGAATAATTGTTTGATATATGCTAAAAATATAAAAGAATAATTTCCATAGTTTTATTAAAAAGTTTTATATATTCTTGAAATGGGGTCATATAAAAAACATGAGGCCTCCATTGACTTTGAATCATGGGTTTCACTCTAGGTGTGATATAAACATTGAAGGAATTGCACATTTTAGGTATGTAACTATTATGGGAAGACGTTTAAATTAATTAATAGATAAAGTTAATTTATTTAAAAAATTAACTAACCAAATTTTATTTCTATATAAATGTTTTGATAATTAGATCTTATTGTTTATTGGTAAACAATTAAGATCTATAAAACCATTGGATATATAATATGGTTATTTATCTTAAATGAATGACCACCATATCATTGATTTTAAAACATTGTGTTGAAAAGATTGTGGATATTTCCAACCACAATGATAAGGGAAAATTCTTCCCTAGTGAATAATCCAAATCAAGGTAGGAACCTTGTTTTATATGGATTTATTCACTTTTTTATTCCTAATAAAAAAGTTAATCAATCTACCAATGGGTTGATTTGCAGGTCGTTCATATTTGAGGGACGATTTAGAATTATTTTGTAATTTGTAATTTCTCTATGATTATTTTATTATATCTTCATTTTTAATTCTAAAAAAAGTAATTCAGTCCAACACAAAAAATGTCTGAGGTTCATTCCCCATGTTTGTAGTTCAATATTTCTTCCATGTTTCTTTTAAAATGTCCTCACCAATGCGACCCTTTTGGTTCCTCAAATTGGTTCACTACATGACCACAAGTGCGCCACCATATATGTCATATACTTTTGACAAGAGGTGAGGCTTTAATATCAATAATGGGTAGTCAATACCCTATTTATTAGAGTAAAACACTAATGTAAAAAATAAGAAATAGAATAATGATATAACCAAGAACAAAAATAATTTAGTATCGCATGATGATCAAAACATAAAATAAAATATCCAAAACTAAATAGAAAATATTTCAAGCCAATGTTTGTGTTAGGCGTCAAAATAAAAACTAAAAATGAAAACACTTCCAACTCCTATGTAGGTCCCAAGGACATGTTTGAATCATTCATCCATTCCCTATCTTGACTCTTCCATCTAACACAAGGCCTTCTCGATTATCATATCTAGTAAACATAAATGTTATTCTATTATCGATAGGGATTCCTTGGTAGGGTTTACGTACAACTATGCACGCCACCACTGATGAAATTTAAAAAAAAACCCTTGAATAATAATCAATACAGTTGTATAAAGAATAAAACACAAGAAATAAATTAAAAACATTACATTTATTCAACTATTAATTCTTTAACTTCATAAACCACTAGGTTCAAGAGGAAACCAGAACTCCAATACCTGCATCAGACTAGGATGAAGTATGAACCATATCACATATTTAATTCAAAAATTATTTTAAAAAATAAACATTCATTATCAATTTCAGTTGAATTTATATTTTGGATAATTGGAATCATAGTCTAATGCCATCATTTTGGGTGTAGATCATTATATCTTGAACCCTGTGAGTATTTGGGTCATTATTCCTTGTCTCAAAACTCATGGGTATTTGGAGTATTAGTCTACGTTACATACAATTTGGATGAATTATTTGTGTTCCAAAATTTCATAGCTAGGAACCCATGGGTATTTCGAGCCTCAGTCTGCGTCCCACACTCGTATATCAAACAATCACATAGATCAAATGTACCACAATATCATATTATCTAATTCAAAAATTAATTAGTCCATCTCAGTAGTTTTATATCAATATCATTCCATTAATTCATTAAAAAATTATTAAATCAAATCAATTCCATAAATTAATCCAACAATTAGATAATCACATCAATGATTGAATAATATTTAAAACCACAATTAAATATTTCATCAATTAAATAATCCAATTTAATTAATTTCATAAAAAAATTATAAATTAATTAATTGTAATATTTATTAATCTGGACACAATCCAAATATCCCATAATTAATTAAATAATTAAATATTCAATCGATAATCCCAACATCTAATAATTAATTATTCTACTAACAATTTCAAAATCCCATAATTAATTCTACAATTAATTATTCAATTCAACAATACCAATATCCCATTATTAAATCAAGAATTAATTATTATATTAAAAACCCTAATATAACATAATTAATTCAACAAATTATTATTCAATTCGACAATCCCATTTTCGCAAATTCGATAACCCCTTAACTAATTAATTTAGAAAAATAAATTATTCAATTTTAAGAAACAATATTTCTAGTTATAAAATAAAAATTCTATAATTACATGCACATAATTGAAATCAAGACGTTTGGATTTGAATAAATGACAACCTACCTCATTTTTTGGACGACCACATGCCAATGGAAATCCCTTATTAGAAATGGGTATGTCAATCCCATGATGAAAAAAAAGATCTTGAATCAAATCCTATAAGGAATATAAAATGGGAAGTGATAAAAAAACTAAGATCTAGATATAAAACCTTTCCAACCATGATAACCCCCCCTTTTATCCAAAAACAAGATAGGTGAGATTGAGAGAACTAATCGGGAAGAAACTATATACCCTAGTGGTGCATATAGTCAAATCTGCCATTAGATTTCCCATAAATGGAGTTCAGCTATTGTAGGAATGCATTTGAAAGCATAAAAAAATTGTAGAACATTATTATCATCATTTAATTTGTCTTAGTGATATAATAATAGGGTTTAAAAAAATTTAAAAATAATCTTCATGTTAATTTAAACCATGTGCATGGAATCTTGGGAAGGGCTGGATTGTTTTTTCAAACAAAGAACCATAACCATGTGCATATTATAGGAGGGTACACAATTTATCATAAAAGGTTTCATGTTTTGAAAACCACAAACAATTCTTGTGAATCCTATCTATCTAGGTTTATATAGTTTTCTAGGTTGGGAGTACTAATTGGAAAAACATGGCACCCACCATGCACAACCTACGATCTTAAATGATTTCCATAATTTTCCACCCAAGGACACTGATGATGATACATAATGAAAATATACACAAAAAATGAAAAATATACTTGTAAAAATGGTCGATACATCTCCAAAAAAAGGCAAGGATCTTACAATCTCCCCACCAAATAAAACATCATCCTTGAGATGTACTCCCAAGTAACTCTATGATTTAGAGTCAAAATGGTCGGGCCACTGAGCCCGCATATCCAATTCACTCACCATTGTTTTGTCATAAAATGGAAATGTTTCCACAATACATGAACTATCAACACTGTATTTCCCAGAAACACATTCTCACTATCATCCAACACATGTATTAGATGATCATCAAAGGAAAAATTGTAGTCAGGTTAAATATAATCCATATAAATCACATAGGAAGGTTCGGGGTAACACCACTGATGTTTTGAAACATGGAAAACATCATGCATATAATTTTACCTCTGTGGAAGAGTCAATCAATATTCTATTATCCCTATTCTCCCCACATCATCAAATGGTCCACATATCTAGGCATTATCTTTACCAACCTATATATATAATGGTGAACCAACCTAGGAAACAGTCTATGGAATACACAATCACCCTTGGAAAACTATAGGGGTCATCATCACCTATCATTATATGAATTCTATCTAATTTAAGTTCTAGCTATATGAATTTGAATCAACTAAACCAGATCCAATGTATCCTACACAATACTTTTTCCCAACATTTATAACTTACCACCCTCTATCTTGCATAGAGGTGATCTATATACCATACTATAGAGATCCTTATATTGTGGCATCTGAATAGTTGTCTGATAACTATTAGTATAGAAGAACTCCACTAGAGTTAAGTTCTTTTCCCATGTCCAACCAATGTCTAGGATACATGATCAAAGAATATCTCTTGTACCTATATCGTATACTCCGACTACCTATCTGTTTGTGGGGGGAAATACATAATCAATAAAACATGTGTACCGAGAACCTTCTTCAAGACTTGTCAGAAGAGTGAATTAAAAAAATAATATTGGTCTGAAAAAATAGTCCATTCGACCCCAAGCATAAGGAATATTTCTCTAATGTACAAATATTAGTACTTTTATATAGATAAAGTACCTTGTATATGTAATAAATGTACTTCCATAGTCAAATAGTTCACATTATCCCATATAGTGACATTTTCATGAGGTGTCCTTAGGGGGCCCACCATGAAGCCTATAATAATTTCTACCCACATTGATACTGAAATTAGTAATGGATATAGAAAACCATTTGGCCATTGATTCTCTTTATTCACCTTTTGACTAGTGTATCATCATGTTACAAACCCTACATTCTTCATTTTCATGCCTGAACACCAAAATTTATATCATAGTTTAGAGTACATTTTGGTCACACCTGGATGCACCACCCACATCGAGGAAATAAATTCAAACATAATATCCTTCCAAATTCTCATAGGCACAAAACCAAATTCATTAAATAGATGATATCATAGTCATATATGATCCAATACGAAGGTGACTCCCAACATTCATGTCGTTCCCTCAATGAAAAAAATTCTAGTTCCTCATACTATCTATCCCCAATCATTATCAAAAGTTTATAGACTACTGAAATTGATATGATATTAATCTTCACTTGACCCTACTGAGCCACAATATTCATCTCAGCTTGTAAATTCATCATCTCCCACTCAACACTAGACTCTTGATCTTCTTGATTATGATTTTATCTACATAAAGAGAGAGAAAATATATTTCCCTTCTGTGGAATATATGTTACTTTAAAATGAAATAAAAGCATAAAATTCTCACCCAACAGATAATTCCACCAACACCTCAAAGGCATAAAACACTACACTATAATTAAGGTCATACATAGTGTAGTTTTTTTTTTCATGTTTCATCATCTCTTGAGACCCATATACCACAACTCAATCTTCTTTCCTCAAAACACTTCCATGATCAATACTACAAGAAATACTGAACACTATATATACCACACATGGCTTTACCTGGTTCACGATTGGTGATGATGTTTGTTAAGCCCGAAAGTATTGCTTCCAATCAAGTTATTTTATGGATGAATCTATAATAAAATATTATTAACCCTATAAAGCTAAGAATATCAAAACAATTCACTGGATTCTTCCAATAAAAAAATACATGAATTTCCATTGGGTCCATTACCACACTCTCCTCAAGGATTATTTGACCCCAAAAGCATACCTAATCAATACAAAACTAACACTTTGGTAGCATGGAATATAAATGATTATCTCTTTGTATACTCCAGAGGGTGAAAAGTTGTTGGGAATGATCATCATGAGTCTTGTATTACACCAGTATTTCATCAACAAACACTACAACAAACAGATCCAGGTATGGATGGAATATTATATTCCTGAACACCATAAACATTTGGGTGAATTTATTAACCCCAAATGCATTATTATGAAATCATAAAAGTCATACCTTGTTTTGAAAATATTCATCGATATATCAGATTAAAAAACTATGAACTCATCATATCCTATTCTAAATTCTATCTTGGATAAAACACAAGCTCCACTCAATTTTTCAAACAAATCATCGATTCATGGAAGAGGATACTAGTTCCTCATAGTTTTCTGGTTCAACTTACATTAATCAACACATAAGCACAAAGTCTCATATTCTTTCTTAGTAAACAATTCTGGATAACCCTGGTAATACACACTCATATGGATAAATACATTACCCTATAACTATTATAGTTGGGTATTTTCCTCTTGAATCTATATTGGTGCCAATATATCAGTTTCAATAGAAACTGACTCAAATGAAGGCATGAGTTCATTGGTAAATTCGATAATGTTATCACGTGGAATCCCTAATAAGTCATTAGGAAACACATCCTAAAACTGATCCACTATACGTGGAATTTTATCCTTCTTGACACATCCATCAACCATTAATAGGCTAGAAACCTAAGTTGTAATCTCCCTAGATTTACAGTGAATGCAAACTGCACGTCTTTCCTTGATATTCCTCTATCCATGGTGAGTATATTGTTAACCATCAGGAGATGTAAACGTCACTCTCTTAGGATATCAATATATGTGGTCTCAGTCGGATTCTAACCACTCCATACCCATAATTATTTTAAATCATTTCATAATAAGGATTCATATATACCAACTAAAATGGTACTCCCCATCCATGTGAGAAAACACCTTTCCCAAATAGATGTCTCTCGGCCGTACCCCCATAAGAGTATAAATCATCAACAACCCTCTTATAAACTCCCCAACCATGCTTAAATAATAAACCAGTTTTGTAGAAATAGAAGAATGAGAGTCACCAGTATCAAATATGGAATTAGATAGAATGGAAGGTACAAGAATATTACCTCTTACTCTAGACATTCCAGCCTCCCTATCCGTAAGTATAGGATGAACTTAATATAACTCCCCCCATCATTCACATGATGTAGACTAAATTCCATGAGATGCACCACTTCTATGATATGTGACCTATTTCATTTATTCTTCATGTTCACAACCTCTACCTCCATGAAAATTAGAACTATAACTTTGAAACTAGTACAGTGGGGAAGAACAACTTCCCAAACATTGGTTCGTTTTAGCTCCTCCATCACTACCCATATTTTACGGTTTCATACAAAACAGTTATAGATTCCCTATCCCACCTTCTAATTGATACTCTTAATGTAGTTAGGGAAAATGTTTATGAAAGAGGAATGCCCCACTGTATAGGTGGAAATGTAATCATCCATGACCCTGAGTAACTGATCTCTCAATATGGATATTCTACTTTCCACTAGTTTGGATAACATTGACATAGAGACACATCCTTATTCAGAATTTTGTGCCACCTAACCATATAGCTAGAACCACATGTACCCTACTATAATACTCCTTTAGGATCCCCTATGATACAAGAGCCTGATTTACCACTTGTGAAAACATATTCAACCCAAAGATATTAACCTAGGACTTAATTTAAATAAAACGCTCACCATTACATAATATTCCATAGTAGCCTCATCTCCTAGCAATTCTTGGACAAGTCATGAATAATCATTAAAGTGTCCATAATAGTTCATCATAGACATACTACCCCAATTAAATATCAAGAACTCATCTCCTCTCTCATATCTCAGTGTATCTAGATAAAAGTTATCCAAGAATTTCTTTGGGAATTATTTACACTCCATGTTCTTTGTTTATCTATCCAGATTCTTAATGTCCCACCATCATTTTGTTGCACCATGTAACATTTAAATAGATAATTTGAATCTCTTCTACATAGAAGTATTTGGGTAGTCATGTATAGTCTTGATGGGATCTATCTAGAATTCAGCTGCCTCTGGTCCCCCCCCAATGGTGAATGACAGAGGGTGATGCAATAGGAAAACCCTTGTTAGATCAAGAATTATCTTCAAAACCCAAATTGGATCTCTTTCCATGAATTTGATGAAATTAGGAATGTTATCTCAGATCCTCTCTTCGAAATCCTCACCTGGCACTACTGGTGCATCTAATTCCACAATAATTGGTGAATCTCCAACCATTTCCTTTTGTCATCCACTAAACAAGTATCATCATTGAGGTATATATCTACAATTCCAATCAAACATATTATGAAAAATAACAACTATTTAACACATTTATGTAAGATATAAATTAAAATATACAATGGCATGTCTATTCCTCAAACACCATATACGATCTAAACCGAGGTGCTATCACAACCCTTATACATCCTACATATAGGCCATGGCTCTCAAAGGGTAATATTATTCTCATTAATCAATTTTCTAATTAGACACAAATTTATTCACTTTGTTCATCATTCATAACTTTTTAAATTCATGTTAGGAACCATTTTCACTTAAAAAAGAATTGAAAAACATTTAATTTTCAACAACTTACCCAAAAACCTATTTTCCCATGCATGCCTAAAATGATGAATGTAATAATATAATCCGAAGTTCCCAGAATGATGCATGCATAATCGACTATCGTTCCATTCTGGACCATGTTTCAAATCTAAAAAAAACATAGAAACAAAAATCACATAACACCATAAGTGTGTTACCCAATGTGAAATACTATCAACAATAGTAGAACAAAACAACAATAACAATCCCTCCATAGGTAAATGAGGTTGCCCCATTCATGTGTTAGATATTACCATGAAAGTGCTCATGATCAAGGATAGAATCTTACTAGTTCCATTTATACCTTTTCCAAAAAGTATATCAAAATAATAGAAATGAAAACTCCTTTGATACAAAATTGTAATGTTGCGACCTGGGTGCCACACTCTAGTGACACGAGTTAGTTCACTATGCGACCTCAGGAATTTATCCCTATATACCAAAGGATACTGAGTAGTAGTGAGGGTCTAATATCGATCATGGGGGGACTTTACCCTCTTTAACAGAGTAACACACAAAGAGAATGTAAATATACAATAGCCAAATGATATGAAAAAATACAAGAATAATCCAATATCACATGATTACAAAAATATTAAATACAATATCCAAAACTAAACACTACACATTTCATGCCAAATTATATGTCGGGTTTGATAATGAAATATCGAAAGTAAAGAAACTAAAAACAACCAAGTCAGGTTCCCTCATCCATAATCCATTCTGACACATGCATCTATCACAGGGACTATTCCTTTATCCTCTCATGAAAACATGAAATCAATTTACGTACCAATCTGGAAGCCCGATTATGGTGTGAGTACCACTCAGTAGGACAACACTGATGTGGTCTAAAAAACCATTCTAAAAACAATGTATGATGTTTTACAAAGAACAAAATACAAGAAATAAATTAAATAGTTTACATTTATTTAGTTATCCTTTATTTTACCACTTAACCCAAAAAGTTCCCCAGGATCCCCAAACCACAATACCTTCTTCGACCCTACCAGATTCTAAACCATATGTCATATATAATACACAAATCATTATAAAAAATATGATATTATTATCATGTTATTTTGTATTTATATTAATTTTAATTGGATCTATGTCCATTACCCACATTTTGGGCGTAGATCATCATTTCTAGCACCTTGTGAGTATTTGGAGAATCATTCACTATCTAACACCTCCTAGGAATTTAATGAATCAGACTCTGTTATATAAAATTTTCATTCAATCTTTGGCTGTTATAATGTCATGGCTAGGACCCATGGGTATTCAAAGTGTTGGTATGTTTCTCACACTTGGTTCTCAATCAATCACATATAGGTATTTGGAGAATCAGTCCCTATCCCACACTCGTATATTAAAAAGTCACATATATAACATGTATCATAAAATAATACTAATTAAAACAATAATTAACTAATCCAACTCAATACATTCATTTTTATATAATCAAATTAATTAAATATAAAAATAATTAATCTAATAAATTACATTAATTAATCTAATAATTAATTAATCACATCATTGATTTTTTAAACATGAATACCTCTATTAATTAATTCAAGACCAAATTATTATAATTTAATTAATAACATAAACACAATATTATCCATTAATTAATTCAGAAATTAAGTAATCAATACACAATATAAATATCCTATAAATAATTCAATAGTTAGTTATTCAAACCACAATCCAAATATCATATAATTAATTAAACAATTAATTATTCAACGCACAATCCCAATATCACATAATTAATTATACAATTAAATATTCAATTCAATAAAACCAATATCTGATAATTAGTTTAGTAATTAATTATTCAATTTAATATTCTCAATATCCCATAATTAATTTAGAAATTAATTATTCATTTAAAAATCCAAATATACCCAATTCCATGATCCCTTGATTAATTAATTTACCTACTCAATTAAATAAATTTTACAACACAAATTGCTAATTATCCAACAAAAATTATAAAATGACATACACATAGTTGAAATCAAGAATTTGGGGTTTGAATAATAGGCCACCTACCCCATGTATTATGATGAACACAAACCAATGGAAAACACCAATTTGAAATAGATAAGTCAAACCCACAACAAAGAATGAGGTCTGGCATTAAATACTAAAAACAAGATAAAATAGGTTATTATCCATAATATCATGATCTAGAACTAAAAAATATATAAAATGGATAAACAACCACATTTTAATATGAAATTGTTGTGGGATATATATATATATTATCAAGAAGAAACCACATACTTGGGGACATTCATATCATCAACCTGCCCTTTTAATCGATAAGAACGGTGGTCAGGAGACCTTGGAATGAATATGAGACCCTCCATAAATGATATAAATTGATAATGGTTATGTGTGGGGGATTAAAGATACAAAATGAGTTTTTGGAAAATTTTAAAACCAATTTTTGTGTCAAATAAAACCACATGTAAGAGTTTTCGTGTATGGGACATGGTTTTTCAATTCGTGCACCATTACCATACATCTCTTCTGTGGGGTATTGTTTCTATTAAGAGGATGCACAAGTTTACACACCATATGCTATTTATGTAAATCACCTATATATAGGTTCACACAATTTTATGGGATGGGTGCATAGTTTGGAAAATAAATAAAATTGAAGAAGTAATATAACCCAATGAAAAGAAATTTAGTTGTGAAATAGATTACCACAAGAAAATTTTCGAATCAAATCCAATGTGATGATATAATTAAAATTGGAACATATAGTACCATGAATTGTTAACTAATCAAGATATTATTTGTCAATGGGTTAGTATGTACATCATAAAAACGATATTAGACGTATAAAATTATAATATACATCAATACATGTAAATTGAGATAAAGTTCGTTAAGTCATGCTTCCTTTTCATTTAACATCATTTGAACTCATGTATAATGGTTTTAAATAAGTTATTAACTTATAACATAACCATATTAATATTTATAATATCATATATTATTCATTAATAACTTATTGTCACCCATTAATTATTTATCATTCATTATTTTCATAATTTTGTGTGTTAATTGTCTTCTTTTCTCATTCATGTTTTATTACACAAGATCATATTCATAGAAATATTATATAGTTGTACCATATCAAAAACAATAATCATGAAATAATTATAATTTGTATATTTCAATTATACATTTGAAACCAATCATCAAATATGGTTATAATAAATTAATAATGTTATGATCATGGTGATGATAGGTCATGCATACTCATGAGTAACATTTCTATTTTCCGATGATCACTATAAAAATCTGGTTTTTAATATTTTTCTCTAAAATAATTATCATAATAATAATTATTAATCATATTATTTCTTTAAATATTTTTATATATATCATCCATGAGGTTTGGTGATAAAAAAGTGTTGCATCACTTTGTGAAGGCGATAATCCACTCATACATGAGGAATATTATAATATATTGGTTTAAGAATGGAAATGATATATTAATTATTAAAAATTAAAAATTTGTTTTTAATATCATTATAATTTAATTTATATCACTTATATTAATTAAATTTATCCTTATATACTTCAATTTAATGCTTTAGTGAAAAACAAATAACATTGCTTCATGAGGCGGTATTTCGCTGTACACATGAGAGATATTATCGTATCCCATATGAAATGTATTTTGGAATGTGATATATAATATAATTACTCCATGGGTATAATTATGTTACAAAAACAATATATATAATTTATATTCATCATCATACCCATCTATGAAATGCGGTAATGGATAAAATTAATGACATCTGTGCGTGAGGCGATAATCCGTCATACACACGAACGATGATTTTATATCCCATTTTACGGAACATGGTTTATTTTTAGGACATTAATAAAAAATAGAAACCCATATCTATAATAAATATAATATTTTCATTATATCATAATATTTTTATTATAATTGAAGGAGTTTTAGGAAGAAATAAATAAAAAATGATCACTGAAAAACATTACCACTTCTTTGACTATCCTCCTTCGGATTGCAAAAAAACCCATCCTCGGTGGATTTATTCCAAAAAAGTATTCCATTATTATGTTATAGAATTTTTGAAAGTTATAATTTCATGAAATTACTTTAAAAATGGTTTCAAAGTGTGAATAAAATAGGGGAATTGTTCTTCTTTTATAAGTGAGGTGAGTGGTACACATGTTTTTTTAAATTAAAAGAATTCTACTCGTGTTATTTTCATGTCATAAGGATCCAATAATAGAAAATTATATCGAATAGAAGGTATAAGATATAAATAATTCCGTACTATATATTTTAAGGAAGTATTTAGTATATTTTAACCCCTACCATTTTTGTATACCCCATCCACCCTCGAGAAATCCATTTTTACCTTAACAACACTAAATATTATTTACAATTTTCTATAATAATTTTTGAAATAAAATTATTTTACTTTATTATTGAATATAAATTTTGTTTATTTAAAATATATAATCACTTTAAAATAAAATTCAATTCTTATGAGTGGGGAATTATAATTTAAATCAATATCACAAACACAATTAGAATGTAGGTTTTCAAACGCAAAATGTTCAAATATTTACATTGTATTCATATAAAATTAAATATGATTATAATTATAATTACCTATATTGAATTTATTTATATATAATGAAACTAAAATTAATTTATACCAATTTTAAAAAAAATAACTTAAATAATTAATACAAAAGTGTAGTTTTCCTTTAAAATTCAGTATTTTCACTATTCATCAAATAATAAAACAGTTCTAAACAGACCAAAAACATCACCATAAAATAATTTTTTATGATTATTTAAAAAATTATATTTATATTTTCTTATATATTTTCTATAAGTACAAATAATTAATTTTATATTATGTGTGCAAAGTGCAACAAACCCATCGTTTCCAAATAATACAGTTTTTCATAAATCATTTTTTATTTTAAATTTTAATTATTTTATTTATAGTAAATACATCAACATAATTATAATAATTTAGTTTTTATAATTAAAACCCAAAAAATTAGAATCTAGTTTTTAATTTTATGTTATATTATTTTACATTTAGACTCAGAGTTGTGTGTTCCGTAATTTATCGATGAGATTATAGTTTTTAAAAAATATTGCATGGGTTGTTTAAGATCGGTGTTTTAGGACACATATGATTTAAAATAGAAATTTCATATTTTATAACATTCGTTTTTAACATTATAACCATCTTAGATAAATTATTTCATCGCAATTAAAACTTTATTTTAGAAATCCAGGTTTTGACAATCGAAAATAGCATTCTTGAAAACCCACATTGTAAGAGGCTAAATAAAACATCCTCTTAATAAAGGATAATTGGGAATGAAAATGTAAAATAACAAGGTTATATGAAGGATAAAATTTGTGGTAGTTAAATATATGGACAATTTATAGAAATGTTAAATATTTTAGACAATGATAAAGATCATTCATCACAAGAAGGTGAATGGTCAAAGAAATGGTAAGGGCCTCAAAACAGTAAATTAGTGATTATTTGAAAGACCATAATGTCATCTTAATTGACAATATTAAGATAAAATTTTATTAAAATATCATTTTTATGGATTCAAATAATTTTTTTACCATCAAATGATATAATTAAATATATTTAATTGACGTGTTTTAATTTTTTTAAAAACAATTCATACCATGGTTGTGTTTTGATAAATATCCAATTAATTTCTCACTCCAATATATGAATATATTAAAATGATTATTTTATTCCTAAATAACTAAATATTTATTCTGATCATAATATCCATAAATAATTGAAATATATTAACATATATCTCTAACTATTCTACAAATCCAATATTATTAGCACAAGTTATCTTCTATAATATATTAATCTCTAATCCTCATTTATAAAACCATTATATCATTGTTAATATTTACCTATCAAATTGTTTAGAAAAAAATGGCACATTAACGGGCATATCACTTATCCTGGAAGTAGGCTTCAAACCCTTTTCGTCATCCGGCTATGGGTTAAATCCCCACGAACCTACTAAACAAGATAAGTTGCCACCTAGTAAGAGGGTTTTCATTTTTCTATAACTATATTAATGAAATTAGGATAATGTTCCCAAAAAATACTAGGTAATTCTTGAAATAAAATTAATTATTAAATACCCTTTTTAATAAGTTCTTCACTACAACATATTTCTTTTAAATTTGTAATGATCTTATTTTACAATTATTAATATATCATCAATTATCATATCAAACCTAATGGTTATAAATACAAATAAAATTCAGTTTATAATATGTAAAAGAATTATTCCTCAAATAAATTATAACTAAAACATATATTAACTCAATGGTTTGTATTTATATAAATTCACCCAAATAATCATTAATTGTAATAGAGTCACATCACATAAAACCTAAAAAGGGTGAGTTTAAGACTTTTAACTTATGATAAATCTTATGCTAATCATCCCATGATGATATGCATAACTCTTATGTTTATGACTACACATATGCTTTAATTTTACACAATCATTTGATGTCTCATTATTCTAATATACAAAATATCATTAGTAATAATACTTATTATATTAAAATTTTTAACATAATAATTAAATACACCATCCATTTTATTTCTATATAATTCCCTCCTTGGTCTAGGTTTTTTCTTATACAAGAGAGAATTGACTCTAATAAATTTTTGATACGCTGCATTTAATACAATGAACACTAATATGAGATTTTCTTCCTTCAATTGACTCATAAATTTTTCTTGGAAATTATTTTTATTTTACCCTTTCTTTCTACACATAATGAATTTTATTTTTCTATTGGGACAATTTCTTGGGTGTCTCCTTCCTTATTTCATACATGATGGAAATCAATTGTTCTTCCCTCCATGAAATCCATCACTTGATCTCTTGGAGAACATCATCATTATCTTATTTGGTGTGTCTTGGATTTGGTTAATGTATTTTTTTAATAATATTTTGGGACAACTAATTTTTCATAATCAAAATATATTTCACTCCAATAATCATCCCATTTGGTTTCTCATAGTCACCACCTTGTCCATCATTTTCATTGTGAACATGTTTTCTTTAGTGTCCATCAATTTACTAAAACTAGAAATCATAGTGAGAGAAAAAATAATCAATGTGTGGAAAACAATATAATAATTTTAAGGATGTCTATATTATGACACATTATTTTCAATATAACACACCTTAGTTTTGACATATGTAATTCATTTTCATCATCTATTCCAATAAATTACAATAATTTATAAATAATATGTAAATTATCTTGAGAATAACATTGAGGGGTATCAAACTAGGTGATATGTAAGGGCTATTTCCATCACTAGGTGATGACCCGGTCATGATTAATACACTCTTTTTAGTGTTATTACACATATGTACCTCAATTCTAGACCCAAAACCTCTTCATGTATCCATATAATTATGTATTTAAAGAACCAACCACATAATATCTATCTTGTCAGAACATGAGGATGGACATACATACATATCATCAATGCATATCATAAATTGATACTCCATGATCTATGATGTACTAAATCTAGTTCCCAGGGTTTATACTAAACTTACTCTAATATAATATATTATGACACTGAACCTAGTTTCCTGAAGCTAATTCCTAGTTTAATACACTGGCATATAATATAAGGAATCGCATCTCAAAGAGATTAGTAAATTAGTAGTAATTTTAAACTAGATAAATGAATTATTCTCCAATTACTTTTTAATTAACAAATTTCAACATATATTTTTTAGAATATCATTATTCCTTGTAAAATATTATTTGATATCTTTTGTAGTAAACTTAATGGATTTATAGTAAAGAAAAAATAAGGTTGTCCTCAAATGGTTATTAATAGATCACTAATGTGAAATATATCATGAATAAATGATCATAATCAACAATAAAAGGTAAATAAATCAACACACCTTATATTTTAAAAAATTCACAAGCATTATGAATTTGGTAAAGTAACTAATTTAAAACACAAGAAATTTAATCTATAATAAGAAAATCATAACAGGTTAAGGAATAATCAATTTGGGAATTGTGTCTGATATTTTCTCTAGGGAATGGCCTCATGTTTTTACATGGTTATGCACATTGGATTCTATTGTTATGTATAATTATTACATTCCAAATGTGGATGACATCCATAACTTTCACAGGAAAGGTATTCTCCTTAATGGAAATGGGATGATGGGATATTGGTTCCTACTTAGATGGACTAATCCTAAGAAGTTTTCTCCTAGTTAGGGTCCCCTCATAAAGATATGTATGTTCAAGTAACTCATTCCCAGTCCCATATCTTTGTGGATGCCAGTTAATTACATTGCTTTTATCTAAACATTCCATGGATTTTGGATAAGGTAGTGGAATTATGTAAAGATAATATTCATGCTGTGGATCACTAGTATATATGGACACTAGCAACATTACACACTTGTTGTAATCCTCAGAAGAGGGAACCGCATGGAGGAATCCCATGTGTGGAATCTGAGGAATCTCATGTCAATCACGGTGTATCAGATGCCAAGTTCATATCATCCATGGATTTCACCTTGGACATCCCATGATTAAGATGAGGTAACTAACATTATAGGTATATATCTTCAATGTATTTCACCTTTGGAATTCCATGTTTATCATCAGGTAGAATTGTGGGTTACTTCAGTATTTTACCTTCTTTTGAATGTGAATCAAGGTAGTATGTCCCTAGTATGGAACACCTACGTGATTTACCGATGGATAGATCAGAACGCCTATAGAGGTGGATCCAAAGGGAGTGTCACATGAAGAGAATATATATACCGTGAAACCATATTAGAACACATGTGAAGGTGTATTAGGTATCTACAACCCTAACATGTGTAACCAAGGATTCACATTGTTCAGTATTAAACCTCATATTGGCACCTATGTACCCTTTTTAGGAGACATGGATCAAAACCCATATAGTTATATGGATGGTATTGGGCTTATGCATGGAATTTTCCCCTCATAAGAGGATTTCCCCTAGTTGAAATGTGTGGGGATTTAACATGTTAGATAATCGGGCACTACTAAAGTTAGTGATGGAATGTATGGGGCTTACACATAGGATCATACTAGTTGGGTGGAATGATCTCATCAGGATGTGGCATCCCAAGTAAAATAAAGATATATCTGAATAGAGGGGATGGATTGGATGGGGTTTTAGGTTCGGACCTCAGAGAGGATTCATACATATCCAGTTAGCTATGAATAAAATCCCATATAGTATGGAAAGGGGAATTGGAGATTACTTATGAGTAGGTGGCCCATGGGATTGGAGTATGTGGTTTGATCATACACATAATAGTTTCCCAGATAAAAGTGGAATGATGGGGCATACACAAGAGAAGGTGGATCTAGGAAATGGAAGTTTGATTTATTGGTCACTGCTAACCTATAATATAATGCAAGTGATGTTGAGTTTGAAAAACAAGGTGAATAATTAGACCCAATGGTCATGTCATGATAGATGTTCTAATGAGTGGGGGTGTGGATATTATACAAGTAATTTTCTTAAGGAAAATATCTTCCCATGTGGGGAAGATCTCATTCCATGTGAGTAGATATTTAATGTGTATTTTGATAGTAAAATGTAATTCCATGTTAGAGGGATATCATAACATGTGAGGAATATCTCATTCAGATGAACTCATACATGGAGCATTCTATCAATAGTGTGTGGGGATTATACATGGAAGCTACTCGAGTGAGTGTTCATGGACCTTGGTGAGGGAAAATGTGGAATATCATGATAATCCTACATGGTAAATCACATATTATTTTCATATGGAAAGAGTATAGTATAACAACATGTGATGAGGATATTTGTTCTATGTTTTATTAAGTCATGCATCACAGATATTGGAGACTCAATCCTTATCCCATGGGCTTAGGAAACTATTGCACATGAACCCCTAAGTGGGGAATGGATTTTGAAATTACAAGGTGTGATGGTGTGGAAGAGGGGGAAATAACGAGGTCCGCATTATCATCCTTATGTTGTGAAGAATGATGGATTAGTGTACCTACACAGAGAGGAAACATTTTATTATCGTAGGTGAACTAGAGGCATATCAGACATCTTGTGAGGGGCCATGAAATTTTTGCTTGCGTGTTAGGAGATACCAGTATGAGAGGAGCACACAAGTCATAGAAGTCGAACACAAGTGTTGATCAAACCTGGTGCGTTCTAATTACAACAATCAATGGAGATTCAATGGTGGTGTTCACGTAATATTAGATGCATGCATAAAAATCAAGGTATTCACACAACATTGGAGTGTTGAATGTATGGTCAAGGTTATGCATCGTTCGATCCAATTCAATCACCAAACATTGGATAAAATATTTTGGGATATGATTACACAGATTTGGGACCAATCAACAGTGGAACCTTAATGAACCTCCTACATAAGATCGAAACTTTATGGTTTCCGTACTTCCAAGATGTTGAGAAAGATTCTTATTGTGTGTAGATTAGTGGTTGTTCGAGTTCTAGAGGATTACCCTGAGGATGGGGATTACCTTCAATATATAGATGAATATTTTAGCGATAACATACAATATCCAAGTAACAGATGAGGTATTCCGAGTAATTGCACCCTTGGTTGTGGAAGGTTTTCAAATAAGGGGTCATTTGATGTCACATTCTTTGTTCAAGAGGATTACATGTAGATTGAATTATTACGTGACTTGTAGACATCTTACTTGCACCTTCCTTTGAAGGTTGATTGGACTACACAATATGGTTTTGATATATGTAACATTGGGCCTGTGAAGAGTCCTGAAAGCATATTTCAATCTTGAACGTCCTCCTAGAATGTTTCATGAACCTTCCATGAATTTCAAATAATGTTCTATTTGGTTGGGGGTGACTTTGGTTAAACCAAAAATGGTTGTTTTTAGATTCAAGCATAATTCGGTGCTAGAAAATTCACCCCACCCTCAGAATCTAAGCAAAATATGGACCACAAGGTCTGGTTCCTTGTGAAATGATGATGTCCTTGGATGATTCACATGGATTCATGCAAAACTCATCCATGTGTGCATAAAACCGCTTTTATGCATGTAGAATATTATGTTAATGACAATAAATTTGTTGGAGTTGGTGAAAGTATGTCACATTGACTTTCCACCCAATAGGCCTTTGTTTCTCTAATTTATGTAAGGTCAAACATCCTATGTGATAAACTTAGCATATTACACTTTTTCATGTTTCTTTTTATACTTTAACGGATTTTCCATTAAAAAAATATTGTCATTTTGTGCATCCCCAACTTGTTGTACCATGAAATCTCACATATTGGGCACTGACTACACAGTTATATTTGCTCCGAACATTATGATTTCAACGTCCTTGGAAATGGAAAATCCCCAAGATGTAAATTAGATCAAGGACACTATTTCCACTCAATGGACTATGATTATCTGAAAACCTCACATTATTCAGGCAAGGAGGGTTGCATAGGATGACCTGTAGCTACTGGGAATACTGATGTGATTGAAAATGTATTTTCCACTAAGCGATTACTTTACACTATATAACATCAAGATACCAGCATAAGTTATCATTCCACCATATGGGGTTGATTCAACATAATTATGATTCTCACACGAATAAAATAATCATTGTTGGATCATCAATATCCATAGTTACACGTACATTGATCATACAAACTTTTCTATTTATGTGTTAAATGGTAGGACAATGACAATCATAAGTGATGAGCCAGTGGTAGAATATTTCCCCACCCAAAAGACCAATAATTTAAATGGAATCATGATAGATAAAATAAAGGTATTCTAGAATAACAAGGATCTAAGGTCGATTAGGATCGTCACTGGTGAGTGGGTGTGGGAATACTGGGTGTACTTCACATTCATGGAGTATGAGGGAAAACTGTGCAACATTGGGATGTACAAAGAGGTATGGACATCACTGTTCAATTTCAACCATCAATAGGAGTTTCTACAAATGATATTTAGCTAATGGTCCCCAGAAATAGATAAATTTTGTCTCTACCATGG
Source organism: Viscum album (assembly GCA_963277665.1). NCBI lineage: Eukaryota > Viridiplantae > Streptophyta > Magnoliopsida > Santalales > Viscaceae > Viscum > Viscum album. Next base: position 89,530,352 of record OY728132.1, read on the forward strand.
GTAAGTCAGCATTATCTAATGGGATATCCACTGAATTGGAGGATCCCCACTTGAGATATTTCAGTATGAGAAGTTCTTACCACTAAATACTACATTGGGAAATAGAAAGTGGAATCTTTTCCTAGTACAACATATCGACAAATAGGTGAATAAGAATATGAAAATCACACATAATTCCCCAAAGTATGTCCTTTTAAAGGCATGGTTAGACATATTTCTCATGAAGCACCCAAATGTAATGACGTCTGGATAAGGGAAATAATGTCATATCACATCAGATAGTGGGAAGGTAAGGTTCCTACATGGTTATCATGGGGTAGTGAAAATAAAATATGTGTGTGGGGGGGTTCAACATGGTGGGAACTTAGGACATGTTGGTTCACTAAACTTTTTTCAATGACAATGTTTTGATTGGGTGGTTTTATTGAGTACGATACATAAGGATAGGAATGTTCCACCAATCACAAGTGATGGCAGTGATTCTAGAGGCTAGAAAGAAGGTCAACCTGGGAGTACCTATACAATCCAAAATCTATAGAATAATGGGACATGTTTTAAGGAGAAACTATCCGAGGAGGATCTGTGGACCACTATAGTTATTTCATGGTTGTATTTCCACGCATCTTGGGGGCTATGAATTCCTAGATGTCATATTTATATTAAACTACAGTCTTCGACCATCAATGATAAACATAGTAAGGGTCATCCCGATGTCAATGAATAATGTTTGGATAGTACTATAGATCAAAAACCATGAAATCCTTAACTAAAACCACATTGAAACTACTATTGGTCAGATGGTGAACAATAAGAAAGGTTCTTAGGAGAAAAACGAGTACCCTTAAAGCTTCAAGGGTGGTGTGTTGGTGGCTTGTATTGATAAAAAGTAATTTTTTGAGCTATAAATGTCATCCTACACCACCAGGTAGTTGGGATGCCTTAAAAATAGGCAAAAGAAGACTACATGGGTGTCTATGAAGATTGGTACCTTAGTATCCTTTAGTAGTTCTGGTACATGATAAAAATCACATTCTTTAGAGAAACCACCATAATTCCACCAACCAATAATGATGATGTTTTTTAATGGATTATTATGGGAATTGAGTAGTAGAATATCTATGTGCAATCCTATGGAAACATATCTTGGTGATTAATCCATTGTGGATGGAGTCATAGTATCAAGGAAGTCAGTGGGTTTCCTCCTAGGGGTGAAGTTTATTTATGGGGAAACTCAAACTAGAACCATGGTAGTGATGACACCCAAGGAGAAACTAGATACTCGCAACCTAGAGGGTTTTAGTCTTTGAAGTGACCCTTAGGACATAAAAAAGAGGGACTTGGGAAAAATTTTATAATTCATTTACAACTATCCAACTATTCTATCAATCCATCACACTCATCAACCTAGAAGATGTTATGGACGTCACTGACGATAGAGGACTTAGAGTGAATGATGAAGTAGGACCAAATTGTGCTATTAGATGATGAGTTCATTCAAATATCCAATATAGTTAACATCGAATGGGACATTAATACCTAGAATCTATGTATTGTTTGCATTCCAATGGGGAAAATACAAAGAACCTCCCATTTTGGTGAATGTGATAGATGGAAAAAAGGAATATCGAAAGGGAACACCACCCATGGAAGAAACCAACAATGAAGAAAAAGTGGTTGAGGAGTCTAATGATGGGGAATCCTAGGGGACAACTAATCCGCAAAGGATTCCCTAGGAAAGAGATGATATTGGGGGCTCTGAAGAAGATATGGAAGATTACCTTGAGGTATCCCCTTACTCACTCACATTTATCATGGAACATTCCCTTTCACTATCCATGTCCACTAATTGAGAATTAACTTCAATGAGACCACATTGATACTATACAAAAGTTTCCAAAAGTCATGGGTGAAGATGTTCCAATAGGTGTGTATCACATTTTCGGGCCTGCACCTAGGAGTGAAGTGACTCATGGTGGGATTGTTGAGGCGTTCATGGAGAAATCATCATAACCTCATATTCATTCCGTCATATAGGGGGACACACCCAAGAATCTCTATAGTTACACACACTATTATCAAGGCAGCACACCTGAGAAAGCATATCATAAAAATTCCTTCTACCCTAGGAATTAACATATTTTAAATAATTCAGTTTTGTTCGAGATTTAATGGATCTATGGCAACAAGGTGTTTTCCTATAAAATGAAACTTATAATAAAATGAAGCAAGGAGAACTAGTGTTGATCATTGAAATTCCTAGTGTTGATGGGTCACCTATGGTTGATGTCCCTGGTATAACTCAGCTGATCAACATGATGGAGCTCAGATCCTATAATTCCTCACTTTTGAAAAATCGTATCGATCAATTTTGTGTTAGATAAAATGAGTTTCTTTAATTCCATGCATTTATCAAAAGATAGAATACCAAACAAATAAATGGGTATGTGGAATCCAAAAGATCCATTATAATGGTCTCACTTGTTCATGAGAAGCTGACCATTCAATATGATTGTACCTTATCCCCAAATGACCTTGAAGATGTCGCTACATGTGATGCCACTGGCTGGGAAGAACTCAATGCTAGTGATGGTGAGATTTCATAAGACTAATCAGGTGATGTTTTCCCCGTAATCTGAAGCACAACCAATTGGAGATAATTCTGGAGGTGTAACCATCAACTGAAATCATTGAAACATTTCCATATTATGAGCATGAAAATCTTGAATAATAGGATGAACCCAATCTTGATGCACCTGAACAGAATCATATTATATGGCACATGAAATGGAAGTTCATTCAACAATTCAATGGAAAAACTCCAGAACCAAAACTGGTTGGATGAATGTGGTCTCATCAAAATTTGACATTCAATCTATACATTATAGGGGAGGATTCTCTGGTTTATCTCATTCTAATCTAGGATTATCACATTGAAAATATGTGGGAGGTGATCCATAATCTAGAAGTCACCAAAAACTAGGAGTAGTCTAAATAGATGTGAATGGTGTTAGATTTAATTCAAGATATTCGGTATTTGTAGGAGCAAGTGACAATTCATTCCTCCTTCCCCATTACTCAATCAGAGGTCATCAGCAAGCTAAGGGATCAAATGTAAGAGGTTGAGAACCAAATGACACTAGTAAATACTCAAATTTCTAAAATATAGGTTCTGTAGGGATGAGCATAAATAATATATGATGTGATTCATCGAGAGGCTATGGATGAGTAAGATGATCTCACGAGGAGGCAAAAATTCCTAGAAGAAACTCACTAGAGGTTTGTAGATTAGAATCCCTCCATCATTGGAGAAGTGACACTAGGGCTATTTTTTCAAGACACACGGGAGGATCCAATATATTGATGACCATTATTATTACTTTAGTTGATTATTTGATTGAACCTTTTGCAAACCAAGAATCATTTATTTTCATTCATTAACATTTCACTTCAATCATATTTATGAGAAAACCAATGTCTGATCACTAATTCATGTTGGTTGTACCCGTTGTGAGAAATAAGGGACTACCACATTATTGTTCAGTTTTTTTATTATTGATTCAGATAACCATTAAATACTCAGGATTTGTTATTATTTAGTGACCACCAAGAATGTTCGTGTTGGGTGAGACCATGGATGGAACCTCCAACTTACTTCCCTAATGTGCACTAGTTTGTGAACTATATAATTCTAGGGGAGTTAGATTCAAATCAATCAATGGGGTAGGGGTAGTGGAATAAAAATTCCAAATATATTAATCATAGGGAGAGTGTCATGGTGATATAAGATAAATACTAAATGTGTTCAAAATATATAATTGCACCATTCACCTGGAATGGGAAAAAAATAAATCAGGGTCAACCATTGAGCATGTGTGAAACATGGAACTTATATTGAAATTTTTTTCAACCTTTTCCAGATCACTGGCCTAGAATTTTAGGTGATCCAAAGTAGCATAATAATGTGCCATTAGTCAGTCCCTACTGAGGCATATGATGATGAGGATCCAAATATGGGTCATTCAAATTAGGGAAGTGGAGTGTTGGAATGTTCAGATGGATTACAATAGTATTGGAATTACAACACTATGGATTTTGAAAAACTTTTCTAAGCATGTTGGTTTAATGAAGATCAAAAACATCTACCTAGGGATTGTCAAATGAGATATCGAGTGACACTAGAAAATATGAACAATGTGGTTGATGAAGAGTTTCAATAAAAGACCTCTCATGTGAGGGCCTAAGAAAATTTTCATGTTTTATGTCATAAAGTTGAAGAAAATAGAAATTTAGGTTCACATAATATTGTGAGTATGGTACGTGGTATAGTTTAACATAATGAGATCACGACATGTCCCACTATATAACATCATGTGACCACAATGTTGCACATAGTTTATGTTCATCTTTTTTAAACTCTATCCAGTTGTTTTGTTTCATGTTTTATGAACTATATACATGTCCAATCTCAGTATATTTTTATGGAACATGTGAAATATACCCAATGTGAATGAGACAAATTATGCTTGTGTACCACCCAAGTATTAAAAAATAGACAGATGCTAATGTGAATGAGGTTTGAGGGAACCATGTAACACCACAAACACCTATAGGATTCATAAGAATTTTCAAGTCATTCTTAGAGATAGAATTATAGTTTAATGTCATATATTTTTGGACTAAAGGGAAGGAATCTTCCCAAAAAATGAATATGTGTTTGTTTTATAGTGACAAAACCAATGTGAATGAGTCCTTAGGAGGCCCTGTTTCACAAATCATTCTCTCAGTGATGCAATTAGTTTATTTCCATTTATTTTGGACTAGGAATATATTATGTGGATTGACCAGATCGGTACCCAACCATTCTATAATTTTTAATCCCATGTGATCCATGCTTGGTGTTGGAAACAAGGAATGGTACATGTGTTCTTCTAATCGTGTGGAAGGGAACATTAAAGATAATACAAATGGTAGAATTACACTATGATATAATAGATTTTAAAGGATTTAATTTAATAAAATAAATTTATAGATGAAGGGGATACAAGTGAGTAGGTATCAGCTATTTACCATATATGAAACACTGAAAAAACAACCATACCGATCGAGAATGGGGTGAAAAAATACAGGATCATCAATTGATCAAGCTCAAAACATAGTAATAAATATTTTATTCCAATGATCCATAGATAATTGGACTAACATTATTTGGAAGAAAAAAATAACATGATACCATCACCTTTAGGGGGGTTTCAGTAGTTTATTTATAGTGAAAATATAAACAATGAAATAACAAAAGTGTGGAATACAGAATTAGTGTATAAGAGAGTGGTATTTAAAACCAATGCATTGGGTATAGTTTAAGTTCATACTACATGATCCATGTTGGATTATTTAGACTCAATTTACTCTTACTATAATATCTTAGTTTATGATCGTGGAGATAAGACCATATGTGTGTTATTTTAGAGACCTCACGTAAAAAATACATTAAAAAAAATCCATTCAAGGATATACGTATAGAATATGTGAGGTAAAAATCAATAGAAACAGAGATATGGAGGATCATATGCCTCATATACACCTTAATATATAGTTTCAAACATTTTATAGTCATTATGATCGGACTGTAACTGAAACCAAAGTGGAAAAAGATAACAGAGTGATAAGTGGACTCATAGAAAAATACTTTTGGGTGTCTCTATATAACCCATAAAGATAGGAATCATACCATATGTAGTCTTGGTACACATAGTGGTAAGAGACCAATACTATTGGCGAAATACTCTCCTGAATGGAATATACAGAATCCCAGGGTTATCATGAGGAATCCAAAAAAAATTCTATTTAAAATTATAGTTTAATGTTTTCCATTGATGACATTAGCTATTATATTAACATTGTATGTTCAAAAAAGGGGCAAGAAATCCAAAAGGGTCATACATAATGTGGTGTAATGATAATTCTGATCTGAATGAGGGCCATGTAAATCCACACACCACATACTCATTCATACAGAGGATTTCATACATTTTAATGTCCTGAACATTTTAATTTATTTAGAACACGAGTTTGAAGGTTTTGTAAACATGAGACTAGATCCAAATATGATGTTTATGGGTATCTCTATATATCCCATTAGGATGGGTATCAATCCACACATAGTTCTGATAATATGGAATGGTATATAAATGATGTTTATGGAAATTTCCTCTAAATATAGAAATTTATAATATATTACAGATTATCTCCGTACGAATAGAATGATGGTAATTACGCAGTTTATAACCATGTGACTAGGACACTGTTGTGATGAATTCTATCATCATGATTCTAGGACGTTAGAAGAAAAATTTAATGTCATGTTTCATTGATAACAGGGATAAAATAGTCCAAGGGGATGTTTTTGGTGAATTGTACTTAATGTGGACTATGTCTTCCGACACCATACCATGTTCCCAGGGAAAAAATGAAAATATTTTAATTTCATGAGCCTGGACATGGAAATTTAGTTTAAGGATATAAACCTCATACCATTAGACAAATATTATTTTAAGGTCATAAATAATGAACCAAGTTCCTAGTTTGACATCTTCTATCTTGAACACTGATTCTACACACATTAATTTCTTGTAGATCAAATTGTAGGAGATGAAAATAGTTTAAAGTCAAGATGATTTGACCCACTCTAAATAGTTAATGGTCATGTTTCCTATACCATGGGATCTTATATTAATATCATAGATTATAGACCATTGGATAAGGGGATTCAAGAGGATTTTTATAGTGTATTGTTATTGAAAAGACATCAAGAATGGGGGCCTAGAAGGACTGCCTCCATATGAAGCATTCCAATGAAAAAAAATGTATAGTATAATGCCATAATTCCAAAACTAATGATATGCAGTTTAAATTCATAAAACTCCAACCATAGAAATATATTTTAACATCATGATGAAGATATGATTACACGTATTTTATCATCATAAGGTGGGGATGGTAAATTTTAAGTAGTTTATTTTCATGAAACATGGAAAATATTGCACAATTTAACATCATGTTGCAAAGAAGATGAGGGATCCTTTGGTGAAGTATTTATTGAGGAACATGGAATTGGGTTGAGGATTGATTAACTCTTCATCCATTGTGATCATGTAATAGACACCATTGGGATAGACATTATGAATAGTGTAAGTACTTCCCACATTGGGACTGAATCTGGAGGGTTCCTATCATGTATCAATAGGTTATTGATAGCTAGAAACATATCTCCCCAGTGGAAGGATTGGAGGAAAATATTCCGATTGAGTGACCTCACTATATTATTCTGCTCTTTCTTTAGGTTATGAATGACTTGGGTATTGTTTTCTTTAAGTGATTCCAAGTTAGGTAGATATAATTATTACAATATATCTTGAATCATAGGATCATAGCAAACCATTTTAATTCATGAAACTGAATCTTGATGGGAAGAAAAGATTAATGTTACAATGTTCTAGAAGGATTTTTTAATTACTCGGCCTTCTAATATTTCTATGAAATGAAGTGGGAAATATCATTTGAATGGATTTTTTTACTTAGTATATAACATATTTAGCTCCTACACTAATAATGTTGATTCATTTTCTATGAAAATATATTGTGGGACTCCAAAACTATGGATGATATTGGAGCTCATGAATTGAAAAATTAATAAAAACATGAATTATGTGAGAGGAATTGCTTTAAGACATGTGGAAGAGAAATATGTCATGGTTAGAATTATCATGTACTTGTGAGCTATCGCTGGTGGATATATTCCCATAAAATCATGTCCTTGAACAAAAAAAGGGCCACAAATAGTAGCTAGTACAAATGGGATTTAGTGTTAGATTAAATTTTTTCATGGAACATAGTGGGCTAGAATTATCCAATCCTTAAAATATGATGAGTTAGGTTTATCCATACTAGATGAGGACCACATGACCTAGATTGGACATCTTTCATAATCTAAGGAATATCATCTCCATGAGTGAATCAATGGATAATTCAATCAATCCCTAGTAGGTAGAGACTATGCACAAGGTTGAGCCTAGTATGGATTGTGATCTTTACTACATGACTATATATTTTCTCACATTAGTCAATGTTGGGTGGGATAATTCCATGATAGAGAAACTCAAAAATGGTTGATATCTAGTGGGATATTTCTTCAGATGCAAGGGGATATATATGTCCTGATGTGGATGCACCAATGGTTAGAAAGTCTCCTTATGTCCTTCAACATTTTATGAATGATGGGGCTGATGGCCCGTTGATACACCACATGGATAAATAAATCTTCCTATTCGAGCTCTGTGGTGGATGTGAGTAGACTAGTGGGGGAATCAAAACAATAATTATATGAATAGGTAACAACATTCACCTATGGATATGAAAGGAACTCGACCATCTACTATCATGTGTGATCTTTCATGGGAATGAGATCAGTTTTCTTGATGATGTGACACCATTTTTATGATTCATGTATAACATGGAGTCTCCCTTAACCTTAATGTGGGAGAAATCAATCCCGAGGACCACATTGAGACAACTAATGAGAACCTGATACTCTGCTTAATTCATTATTCCACTTTCTAATAGCGGGAACCAGTTGAGAATGACAACATGTGTCATGGTGATGAAAACGATCCCCATACCCACACTTTTAAGCTTTGGATCATTGATCCTTTTATCAGAAGGGATCTCAGAGGCACTATCAAAAAGAATATTCCATCATGGAAAAACTTGATCTGCTGAAAGGGTGGAATCATTTATGAAATTGATGTCCAGAGGTGATTCTCCAGGAGAAAGATGGACAACCACAAATTTTAGCGGTGCCTTACCCTTGATATCATTATACGAGAAAAGAAAATGACAAAAAATTGAATCACCACTACCCAAAGTGCTATGTATCACGTCTAAATCAAGAAATTCAGGATATAATTTAGAGGATCCAAAAATTACTATAGCTATATCTTGTGATCCTAAAAAATTCCATAACATTTCAATATGAAAACCAATGTAAGGAAGTACTTTTCAAGAGGAGAATATCTGGAGTCTATGTCTAGTATCATGTGATAAAGATATTATAAAGTTTTCATCAACCCTTCAATTTTAATTTGATTAATAATAGAATCGAGGGATCATTCCAGTGATGTCATGCAAAGGAAAAAAGTCTCCTTGAGAAAGGCGGCATCAAAACCAAAGGCTGTATGAAGTACTAAATTATTTCCTCTAATGTGGTATGGAATTATCCATCCTATTAGTACACAGTTCATTTATTCATGATATTGAAATGGGGATTATAGTTTCTGAAAATATTCATGATTAATCGGTTTATATAAGACATGAATCATTGATGTTCTCGGAGTTCCTAGAGGTTATTCAGATGAGTAATCATGCTGATGGACATTATATTATTACGTAAATTTGTTCTCCATGATATTTGAAAATTAATCTGAGACATTTCCCAATGGTACCCTGAAGGAAAACTACAATGTGTTTATATTTAGATGTGAGGAGTGGAGGAAGCCGGAAAATTTATCAAGATATTTGATATGGCCTTGATGCTGGTAGGATTTTCCCACCAAATCATCCATGCAACATTCCGCTTGCATCATGAGGACAATATTGAAGATATGGTTCATGGATAACTAATATGTGGCTTCTAAACTCTTCATACAGTAAGGAATTACCTAACAACATAAGGTACCTTGAGGAGCTTTGATGGTGGTGGACCCCTCATCTTCTGGGGCAATCCAGATGTGGTAAAATCTAGAGTATCCATCCATAAAGAAGAGAGCATGGAACCCATCTATGTAATTGATCAATAGTTCTGTCACTATGAGGGGATCACCATTCATAAAGGGATGGATGAGATCTTGGAAGCCTATAAGGAAAATGATCTACTTGCTCTTCTTCCTTACAGGAATAATGTTGGCTATCCATTTCAGGTAATGAACCTTCAGGATGAAGATGTATTTGATGAGATTATCAAATTCATCAATGACCATATATCCAAGACATGGGGGAATTTTTTATATAGGTGTCTTGAACACATGATGATTCTCTTGGAGACAAGAAAGGTAGATGGAGACATGGGGGCCTAGTCCTAGAGTCTCTTCAAAATTCAAGGAAGATGCATAATGATTCTACTTAAAAAAATCAATGTACTTCAATTTTTCATATGGAGGAAAAGCTGCACAAATTACCATTGGACACTTTTTTTCATCAGTATCATGGTTCACCTAAACCAACTCATAAACAGTGGTGGAGAAGCCCTCTTCAAATGTCTAGGGAGTGTTTTTCAACTCTTTTTCATCGTCTAAGGTAGTGAAGTAGGTAGGAAGATATGTTTCATCTAGGCCTATTGATTCTAATGGAATTCTGTTTCAATATTGGAATAATTAGGACTACGCATTAAGAGAATCGAGATATGATGAGACCATGGTGAAAGAGGTTGTTGTTTCAATTCCATCTTGACTACAACCACAGTGCTCATGATTGATGTCCAAGAAATGGTGTCAGGTTAGAATATGTCTGCACAACCTAGTTGGGCGGAATAGGTGAGTATGACACCAAGATACAGTCATGGGGACTTCTGGTATCACCCAAGCCTAACTAGTGTATGAGTATTGTAAAATCATTTGAAATTCCCTATACATTTTGACACAATGTATCTTCCTCCCATAGACGGTGAATAAATTTCCCAAATATAGTTTTGTTTCCTCCAACTGATAATTTAGGAGGATAAACACAACATCCTAGTCCATCAACGATGTTGGATGAAATTGTGGTGTGCTCGGCCTTGTTGGTTTGAACATTTATATCCTTGATCTTTTAGTAGCAAAATTTCGTATTTCGAGATTCACAAGAGTGAAAGGCAGATAGATCACCTTGTAAAATTCCTACTCAACCACTAAGGGAGTACTTCTGCCATTGGTGATATGAGGAGGGAAATACAACATAAAGATAGGGAGAGGGCCTACCCATCAACGTGTTGTAATTAGTGTCCTATGAGACAACCATGAATTAATATTTTTCTATAAAATATCCAAATTGGGTATTCAAATAGATCCTTCCACATGGAATTTTCTCGATCCAATCATATCCTTAGATCTACATCTTATAAGGACATAGATCAACTTCAGTCAGTCACATCTTGTGGAGAGTCTGGGTTAGGATGAAATTTATCCTAGAACCTATGTCAACAAGAGTGTGCTGGAACTCCATGTCATTGAATATGAACATAATATACAATGATCAAATGTTCCCCTATATGATGGATCCCTCCTCCTATATAGAGAATGATATGATGTTTTGGGACTTTGTTTGCTCAGCTTCTTCAGAGTAGAATTTACTTTCAAATGCAGAAACCTTTTCAAACTACAGGGGGACATTTAAGGCTTCTACAAATACCTTGCTCATTTCATGTGATAGGCGGAGGGCCTCGATGATTGAGAGATTTTTATATATTCTGGTGATGTGATTTATCAGATCATACATCCATGATAGACACACATTTCTACTTGTAGGGTGTTGCTCTTTTCCGGGAAGCATGACATGCACTGTCTACTAAGTCACAATACTAAAAAATTGGCTTTTAAAAGTGTTAGAAGTGGAATTAATCAGTTCTAGAAATGTGATGAAAATGTGTTTGATGTTAAAATCCCATGAATTTTATCAGCTCATTCATATATTTCCTCTAATGGAGTCCTTCATCAGTGTTGTAGAAGCACTAATAAATTATACCTTAATCACCACTTTTATAAGTGTTGATAAATGTTTCGTTTATCAGTTCTATTAAAAGAGAAAATAAATTTTTTCCTTGTCAGTGCATTTAAAAGCACTAATAAAGGGCCATGCTATAGTTTGTTGTAAAATCACACAGGTGCACCATAGAAGTGTGATATAACAGCACACCACAACACCAAAAACATACCATATATCAACAAAAACAACTCCCAATACCAAATTTGAATGAAATGATATTTACAAACCAAATAATGCAAAAAAAAAAACAATATTATGAAAATTTCAAATAGGGGATTAAACAATAATTTAATTAAAAATTATTATATACATTCCAAAATAATTCTAATTTAATATGTTACTACAATTTCCATCGTATTTCTTTTTTGAACTTCCAACATTGCATGAGCTGCTTCATGAAAACCACATCAACTCTAAAAAATTTATCCACCTATATAAGAAATCAATTATTATGAATAATATTGAAGAAAATAAATTAAACACAAATATGAAATAATGCATTTATTCTGTGGATAATAATTTTACAATGAAAATATAAATATTGCCTTTATAATTGAAGAATTATAGTGGTGTTTCTCTTACAACAAAGGAAATATAGAGAACATGAAAGAAAGTAAAATATGAAACACTATATGGGTGAAAAAGGTTCTGAGGGAGAAGAAACATGAATCTTTGACAGAGAAGCCCTACTCAAACAAATGAATCCATCGATATATGAAAAAAATTATTACATGAGTAATATTAAAATTAAATAGATTAAACATAAATATGAAATAGCTCATTAATTATATGGACAATGATTTTACTATGCCAACATCCAAATTACATCTTTGATGGATTAGAGACATCATCATTCCTCTTCCTATAAAGGAATGACACATGGATATATATCTTCCAACATAAACCAAAACTACATGGATTAATGAAAATTAAATCATCGATACGTTACATAAAGTTTCGTTAAAATAATGAAATTATATCGTATCATTACCTTTATATCCTTACAAAGGGTTCCATTTGTCCAAATATAAGCTAATAACAAAACTAATGATTTTATGGGCACTTCACTATTGTTGGTTAAATACTACTTAGCATAAAATCAGACTTGAACTTCATGCACAATATCCCCATGATGCTCTAATCAAACATATGCTCACCACTATCTCTATCGTATCACCATTCAGAATTAATTTTTTTATTTCTCTTCTTCAACTCATTTACCCCTTGTAAAGATGCATGATGAATTCAACTGTATTCATATAGTAAATGAGAGCAGTAAGATAAGTAAAAGTTAATACTGAAAGGTTAAATGATATAGATGGTCGAAAGAATGTGTGAGATGAGAGAATCATAGGGACGCAGGATGGAACTTCTTTTCAGATGCTTTGCTACGAGTTAGTAAACCAATAATAGTGATGTGTACAAAGATTAATTAATATTGTAATTCAGTATCTTGTGGATACCCTACCAATCCGTGTTTTGGTTACATTTATTAATGGTTCCAAATAAACAAAAATATTCTTCCAACACATTATATGAGTAGAAATAGAAGAATAAATGATCAAAATATAAAATATTAATAAAACCACACATAAGGCATAAAGAAAGATTTACACAAAAATAAACATCTATAAATAAGAATGATAGAAAGAGGAGAACTAATTCATGACAGGAAACCCATTTAATTGTTCACATTAAAGAAACAATTTCAACATTGAAATGATATTTTAATAAAAATTTTATAATGAATAATTAACTAACAACAGCAACAATACAAAAAGGATGAAACTCCAAATGTCTCCACCGCAACATGGGATAAAAGAACATAGGTAATGTGTTTATTTTTCATTCAAAACAACTCATCCAAAAAACACTTCCTCCACAAAATTAAAAAATGTAGATACTTGGAAATATGACCTAGTCAACCCCAATGAAATGAGAAGCTTTAAATTGATATGGAAATACAACCTCCAAAAAAAAGGAAGCCACCTATTTAACGTGTTCAATATAAGCTTTCATCTTCCGATGACCTTGGGGGACACTGATGAGCTCTTACCTTTTCTCCATCATCACCTCCTCAAGTATAAACCATCAGACAAAGGGGGATACAAAATATTCCCCTATCATCCCGACATAATTCATTGGTGGGGAAAACAACTCCCATTCTTCCAATGTTGGAACCTCAAGCAGACCCAAAAATATCCCAAACTCTCACAACTTTTGGGGTTCCAAACACTAAGAAAATTTGTTCAACATCCTCAAACCACTTTAGTACCCCTAATGAACCTAAATTTTCAAAAAATATGGGAAGAAACTAAGGAGAACCATAAATAGGGAGAGACCCACAAGAAACTTCAGGGACCTTTCTGGGTGGCATATTCTTAATAACACAAAAACAATAAAATCAGGTTCTAACTCAATCTGAAATAGAAACGAAATGAATATCTTGATCCAAAAAAACTGGATAAAAATCCAAATTTCATAACAAAACAAGAATTATCGTTTCAGAAATAACTATTTCATTATAAATTTGTAACCAACATCTTTAGAGGGAGATTTTGACAACATAATAACTCACATTTTTAATGAAAACCAAATTATGGAAATCATTTTTCCCCATTCCAAAAACCATTTTGGAAATCCCAGCCAAGATGATTCCCAAAACAGAGCATCTACATTAGCCACAATCGATGCGGAATGAGTCAAACCCCCACACTAGTAAATATTTATCATTAAAAACATTGAATAGTGGTAATCAATCATCTATATTCATGATTTCATAATGCTAAACTTCTCAAATTCATCCAAGATGAAATATGTTCAACAAAATAGTGTCTCTTATCCTTTTTTCATGATGTAAACTACAAAAATTCATCGTGTCAGCAAGGTGATAATATATATAATGTATATTATCATGGTTATCAGATATTAAAATAAAAAAAATTAATTCTAGATGAAAGAAATTAAACATCAACAAATATCTTTCATGATTTCATAAAATATAATTTCACAAATTCACCCAAGTAGTAGGAAGTTAAATTGCACAACATCTTCCACCCTGGTAGCATGAAGTTATAATAGATATATCTTTTGGTCAACATGCCATTAAAATTATTAGAGGAGTCACACCTTCTACGGTTGGGAGATGTGATATAGGGTTCATTAAGGCTAAGAACATAGCAAAAATAACAAACGAAATACTAAAAAGATCAACAAATGATATAGGAAAAGAAGAAATAACATACATCAGATTTTAACCATGATTTGTATAATAAATCATAGTGGAGTCATGCCGGTAGCAGAGGTGTTTCGTGAGAGCATCATAATCGTAATGAATGAGTATCTATTAGGGTTTTTTAAATATACTGGGAACTCGTTTAACAAAAATTTTGGAAAAGCATCGATATTGAAACCTTTTATCGATGTTAAACTGGTAAGAACTAGTAAAAGTGATCTTTATCAATGTTAAAAAACTGCAGAAAAATGTTGATATTTACCAGCACTTAGAAAGCCTTGATAAAAAAATCATTATCTATGATAACATTTTAGCACTAATAAATAATTTATTTAAATAAATTAATTATAATTTTGTAAGTATTTAATGTATATAATTATTTATTTATAAATATATAAATATTTATTTAGAAAATAATAATTATTTATTTCTAATAATAATATATAAATTTTAAAATATATAAATTTATAAATATTTATTCACTAAAATTTTTAACATTATTAATCGATATGTAATTTTAAATACATTAATTTAAAAAATGAATGAAATTGAATAACTAAAAATGATTTAACATGAAATATATTAGAATAATGGATAAGTTTTATTAATAAGATATAAATTATTAAACAAATATTGATATATATATTCTAAAGTAAAGATGAATATATATTGAAAATAGTAAAAAAATAAAAAATTAAAATAAAAAAAATAATAGAAAATGATTACATTGAATAATAAAATTAAAATTAAAAATATATTAAAAATGAATCCCTTAACTAGAATATTATTATAATTAAATAAATAAACGTGACCGATTAGAAACCTAATATATCACGACTATAAATATGGCCTTTATCAGCGCTAGAAAATTTGATTAACAGCGCTAAAAAAAGAAATGTTAATCAAGGCAGAGATATTGGGGGTCCCTCTTATCAGCGCTCTGAAAAGCACTGATAAAGGCCACTTTTATCAGCACTAAAAAAAGGGCTGATAAAAGACCCCTTCATCGGCGATTTTTTTAGTGCTGATAACATGGGACTTTTATCAGATTTTTTAAAAAGTGCTGATAAATGTCAAAAAAATACAATAAAAGTGAATTATATAATGCAGGGGGGATATTTTAACAGTTCTTGACACCCCTTTAACAGTTCTAGGTGAACACCCCTCACACTCTCCCATGTGTTTCCCTTCCTGCACATCCACACATGTGCAATCCTCTTTGCTTCCACCCGAACTCGAACCCGTGACCTCCCCCCTTTCACGGATTCACCTTTACCACGAAGCCATTTCATTTTTTTCTCTATTTCATGATATATCTATTTATTTTTATATATAGTTATATTTATTCGTATATTAATATAGATTCATAATAATATAAATATATTTATTAATATATTAGTATATATATGCATTCGTATATTAATATATATTTATATTTATTAATATATATATCTTTAGTTATAGTTTTTTATCTATAAATTTATTTCTATATTAATATATACTTATAAGATTAGTTTTAAATACATTTTTAAAATATGGTTTTTATGAGTGTTTATAAATAAATAAATAAATACATACATACATATATAAAACAGACACACACACACACATACACATATTTAATTACCAATAATTACATATATATGTGTATTTGAAAAGGCATAGAATGTTAAAACGACAATAACATATAATCCAGAAGCCTGTTACAACTCCACATCCAGTCAAATTGAAGAAAATGAAACAATATTTGTTATGATATATGGTACATTCCTAATGGACCTCAGGATCAGAAGTAATACTTGTTTGAATGTTAACGAATCAGGGTATCCCTACTAAAAAAATAGTTTTGGAGGCCTTATGGGACTTTTTTGGCCTCGGAAAATGTGACAAAATCTTTTCTTAAATCACTAGCATGTAGAGCCCGTTGTAGGATTCGATTTGATATGATGTAGAGCTCAAACGGACATTCGGATCAAAATTTATGGCCATTTGAAGTTTTAGTAACATTTTTAACTTATTTTAGATATTTTAATAATTTTTTTATTTTTTGTGTTTTCAAATTGATATTAAATTACTTATAATCAATAATAATTAGAAAATTTTTATTTAATAATATTTTTTAAAATATTTTAAAGCCATTCTCACTAAATTTTATTTATATTAAATGTAATAGTATATTTATACTTATCTAAAACATATATTAGAAATATATATTATATTTATATCAACATAAATATTCTAATATAACAATATTCTTTTCATGTTTTTTTTGTAACATAAACTTAATCAGCGGTAGGAAAAAGTGATGATAAATCTCCCGTTTATCAGAGCTAGTAGAAGAAGCACTGATAAAGGGGTATGCTTTATCAGCACAAAAAAAGTGATCACACAAGGGGGCCTCTATCAGAGCTAAAAAAAGCGCTGATAGAGGGTCACTTTTAACAGCGCTTTACTTTAGTGATGTTAAATTCCCCCCTTTATCAGTACATTTTTTACCACAGATAATGGAACCCTTTATAAGAGCTTTTTGTTATCACTGATAAAAGGGCAACACTTCCCTAGATCGTTTTTTGTATTAGTGTAATAAATGTTTCAGGTTAACAATTAAATTCTAAAATTGACTGAAATTTGAATAAATTATATAAATATTATGTGTATGTGTTTATATATATTTCCTAAATATATTTTTGTGTGTGTTTTCATATAAACTGCATAATTAAATTTATCTTTGTATGTGAAATCATTGTAACACTAAACAATTGATATATGTTAAATTGAAAAATCAGACAACACTAAAAATGAATCTGACATTAATATGTTTTTTATTAACATTTTTTCATTATATATATATATATATATTTCATATATATTACTTATTACTATTTATGTTTAATATATATCTATATATGTAACACTTTCTCATTTTTTTATTATTGTTTCATTAATTTTTTTTTAATAATTTTATAATTTATTCATTTCTATTTTTTTGTTTTATTATATATTAAATTATATATCTACATTTAACATATACTATATATCAATATTTATAATATATATATATATATATATTAAATTTTTTAATTATTATAAATAAATATCTATTTAATAAAATGTTTAATATTTTTATTAATTTAATAATTGTAATTTTTTATTATTTATAATATTTCATTTCATTCATTTTACATATCTATATATTTAATATATACTATTTAATAATTTTTAATATATATATATATATATATATTTATTCATTTTTAATTATAATTATTTAATTAATGAAATTATAATTTTTTTTAATTTCATTTTCTAAACCTTTATCATGGATAATAATGTGCTGATAAATGGTAACCATTATTAGCACTTTATTTTTAAAACACATAAAGGGTAACTTTTATCCGCGCTAAAAAAAAAGTGCTGAAAACTGGTAACCTTTACCAGTGCTAAAAAAACCAATTAAGGTGAACATTTATGAGTGCTAGAAAATTACACTAATAATGTGTACCCTTTATTGGTTCATTTTTAGCATTGATAATGGTGCCCCTTCATCAACACTTATATTACCACCTATAAAGATGGGCTATCTCAATGCATTTTTCTAGCACTAATAAATGTCAGTGTTGACAAATGCAAGTTTTTTCGTACTGCCATTAGATTCCATGTAGTGTAGGAAATATCCTAATGCTCATCAAAAAACATTCCCAGGAAAACTATCGGCTAACTATTAACTAGTGGAGGTTTGAATTTAGCTCGACACAATCGGTCATGGTTTAGTCATGATTATTATACCTGGTGGATTAGCATGGTTATTAGTGGTGATGATTGTTACACATCATGATGGAAGGAAAATGCCTACTGTGCTCTATGTATAACCTACTTTTTGGTCATTGATGTATACATAGATCATATTGGAGCACTGGCCTGTGCATTCATTCTATCATCATGTCCTTGACTACTTATACGGAAATATCTTACGGACACACCCAGAGTGATTTTATAGTAATTGTCATCATTGGGATCCATGTAGGGATCAAATAGCTCAATGATATTCCACGAATAATTCTCCTATATATTTTTAGAGGATTCTTCCAATGTTGGATGGACTGTGGGGTTGATTACCATCTCCAGGTGTCATGAATTCTTTGAGAGTGCAAGAAGGATTAGCAACGTAAGGATAATTTATTTTCCCTTATTCCATAGGTTTCTTCTCCTTGGAGACATGGAAGGCTGTGTAATGTATACATAAGTGTTAGTAGGAGAAGATGTGGTGACTTTAAAAGATTCGGACAGGCTTAAATAGTAACGAATGATAGCGTGTGTGCAAGAAACTACCATGTGAGCCAACTAGTCACCATACATCAGGATCCTTCAAATTGGAAATAAATTTCCATTTAGCCTCTTTATTACTATAAATATCATCAAAGATATATTCCATATACGCCGGTACATGTAGAAATATAACAACACCATTTTACACTTTCTCCTTGATATAGTCTTTGAGAACACATAATTTCTTAATGTTATGTTCATGAATCATTTGTTAGGGATTGTAGTCAAGGAAATTAGTGAACTCGTCCTCATGGAATCTTGTGTATTCTGGTAGTTACTGGGCCCCATGTTCTTTGTCATTGCAGAAATAATTGGTATCCTGAGTCTCCTCGAAGGACTATGTCTGATTTTACCTATCTAGGATGGGAGCTCCAGGAACATAACCCAATCAAGGGGCTTGCTGATGATGAGGGGATGGTTCTATATTATGTCATCTCACAAATTTTTCATTTTGAGGATGTGCTTGCTGATTCTGTAATTGGAGTGGATAAATGTGATGAGTTTATTACACTTGGAGAGGGTGTTCTTTGAGAGGCACTATTGAAAACACCTCTTGAAGCTCTAGGGCATCCACTTATACTGCAAAAACAGTCTCTTCCTTGCTCGTTATTCTTAAATCTATGGGAAGATGAAATGGATGTTCATACATATCCTACATTTCAACTTCTTGAAGGAGTTTAGACTTACATGAAAAATCATAATATCCACTTATAATGTTATGGGTGATGAGGGTGGGGTCCATCTTAGTCATAACATTACCCAAAAAACGTCAGCATCATTAATTTTCTTAGTGGAATCTTGAGTGAATACACAGGCCCATTATTTGAGTGAAAAAGTCTTTGACCTACCCATCTAGATGTTTCTTTCACACAAAGTGGTCAACAATACATTCTCGGTGGTGGTGGAACTGAACTCGTAAAACAACTAACTTCATAGGTCTCCCCATTTAGGGATGGGAATAATGAGTAACAAGTTATACCAGAAAAATAAATGCCATTTCAATATCTAAATAAAACATTAGAGTTTGATGTATTCCTACTACTCTAGGGTTCCAAACATGGGCCCATATAAAGATAATGTATGAAAGATTCAGCTACGAGTCACCCATATTGTTGTATGGGGCAAAGGTAAGATTTGTAAAATATAGGGATTCCTTCATATCATCCACCAATTCCGGATATTTATTTCCATCAGATGGGATAGAAACATGTCATATCTCAAGTGATTTGAGGAGATAAATGGATGTATCTATCACATCATCCTGGTAGGGGTTTTTATCTTGGTGAGGATCCATGACCACCAGTTCATTGAGAGGATCATCGAGATGGTAAGAAGGATCATTGTCTAATGGTGTGTCTTGTGGAGCATCCAGTGGAGCAGCCTCACCCGGGTCTCAAGTGGGATTATCGGATGGCTCAGGAGGAGTTGGTGACTTATACCATTTTATTTTTCCAAAATCATTGGTTTTTACCCTATCGGGTTTCTTGGGATCACCGTGATCAATCAGGAGCATCTAGCCAAGATGTAGATGTAAATGATTCTACAAACTTATTAGGGGAGGAAAAAAATTCTATCAAGGAAAAACATTATATGGGTTCCACGTAGTGAGGAGCTCATCAATGATCATATTCAAATGTATTATATGCTAATGTAGGGAAGTAATTGTGAGACCATCCTCTATCTTCTATAGAACATTATATGGATTATGGTGATTGGAGGTATCAAAACTAGCTTTACCCATATAGTTAATCCCACCGATAGGTAACAATTCATATGGTTCCTCAATGCAGAGAACCAACCTTGGTAGGTTAGTGCAGACACCTGTAGGGTACACCTAATATTGTTCTTCCATAGGGGTTCAGTTGTCCTTCTTGGACCCTGCACTGGTGTACCATTCTTTACCACATATATTTGTGACAACCCTGTAAGCTATAAGTATATCCATAGTCATATCCTCGATATCACCAATTAAGTCTGAGTAAAAAATATTGGACTGAAGTGGAGAGTAGCAAACTCTCTACAACATAAAATATTCACATGTGGGGATTCCTCTTCCATAATTCATTTAAGCACAACGAAAATATGGACACATCTTTGTTGGAGTGTTCAGTATTAACCGAGTGACTTAGGGTGTTGAGCCCCTGAGAGGGTTTCCAACTCAACCATGCAATATTGAATATTGTTGTTGTCAAAATGATCTCAAATCCATAAAAAGACCAAATTATGATCATAGAGACATAATTGCATCAGCCATATGGTATGATCGAACCATATGGCTTCATATTGGGAGTGAGACTCTGGGATGTCGATTTCTGGAACAACATTATACCAAAATTGAAGGAACTGGGGTACTCAACAGAAGCTGGTCGGATGGGGTTTTAAAATTATACATCAATGTTGTGATGAAATGTCCAAGTCTCTAGAGATTTGTCCCAAGTATGGTCTGAGGACCCCACATGATTTCATCATAGTATAATAAAATTGAATGAAGGAATTCCACATTCAGTTCATATTTGTGAAATATAGTTGAAGATGCTAAATTATTTTTCATGAAGGTTTCAACATGGAATCCCTTTTGATCTTCAACATTAACTTCTCATATTAACACTTTCACCATTATTTAGATTCCATGTGATAGTGTGAAGCTCTGATGATCACAATGATGTAGTGATGATCACCACAAACCTTTTTATTCAGTCTTTAAACACATTATTGGTTTTTTTTTTCATATGATATATTCTTTCTCTAAAAAACCATTGTAAATAGAAGCTCTCAATTCCAACTAAATGAATGATCCGCATGGGAAGATATTCTCTCTTCATATATAGTCAAGATCTATAATACTCTATTTGGGTTCTCATCCCCTGTGTAATAAACATCTAATACATATATACTATAAATAATTATTTGTGACAAAATAATCTAGACCATAAATAATATTTAAATTTCATTACCATACTATAGTATATATTAAATATATTATGTGATAATACTAAGACATTAACTCAACTCACATCTCCTGATAATATGAAATGAACATGAAATATTATATTAATATTCATTCATATAATACTAATCTATCTTCTTAATTAATCACCTGTAAATACCTGTAATAAAAAACCAATCAAAATATTCTATACTTGAATATTAATGAAATTATTTTCTAGTTTGTGATTGATAGAATTTGGATAATACTTGGTCCCCATGGTGGGTTCCGTGAAGTCCAATATTCTTATTACACTAAATTGGGAAGATTGTCAAATGCGCTATTTTTTGTGAACCTGATTATCTCTATATTAGTTAATAATATTCATAGACCAAGAGTAGAGTCTATAAAACCATCAAGGACACAAAAGAGACAAGGTAAATTCATATAAATGACTACAAACATTGGAAAACATACTATATAATATAATATCTTGGTCATCGATATCTCATATTGAACGATGCACACTTGTATCATCATCCATTACTTGTGTTATTATTTGTTGATCTATCGGGATAAACATTCATTATATTACCATGGCCATGAATTTATGAAGGAACTACCATCCTGATCTACCAAGGCCAAGATATTTTTTCCCCATGCTTGAAATGAAAAATAATATATTATCATTTCATCAATTCCAGGCCACCAATGACATAACCGAAAAAAATTACTCACCATGAATTTAATTTCATAAATTTATCTATCGATCAAATTATGGTATCAAATGAAGTGCATTGATAATGATCTCAATTTTGGAGACCATTAAAAATGTCTGTAGATAGGTACAACCAATGACAATAGAAACATGTGGTGTTCCTATTGGAATGTTTGTTCTCATAATCACAACTACGATAGATCAGCAAGTGGGAACTTCATGAGAATATGTCTCAATATTAATGTAACCCACACCTAATAGTCAAACTTCAAATATTTCCATTCGTTAAAATGTATATTGACTGCATGAAATTACTTTATGATTACTATCACATTATTTATAGGTTCTCATTATACCCTAGGATATTCAATAACCGTTTTATATGACACATAATCAATGGATATTACTATTAATATAGTGGATATAAAAGTATCGATGTTTTTGTTGATATATAAACATATGAAAATATATAAAACTGAATAGTTGTAGTGTAAGTCAATGTATATCAAAATAAGGGTATATAGAACTAACTTTCAACACTCCCACTTAAAGTAGAGAAAACATAAAATATGTCTCAATCTACCATCACACATGTATATCTCACTTATACTGAGATATGGCTTTAGTCAGGTGGTCTTCCACAATTTCTTATGTGGATACTCTACTTACTGTGACTTCAACTCTTAGAGTAAAATCCCTCAAGAGATGAAACTTTCAAAGAATATTCTTGGTCCACTGGTATGACCTGGGAACCATGGAAAGAACTACTGTAGTAATCTTATCATAATAAAATGTAATAGTGTCTATACATCTTGGAACAACACCTATTTATGAGAAATGATTTGTATCCAAATAGATTTCATTTCATCATTTGAATTTTCTCTATACTCAGATTATTCTGTAGAATTAGCGAGCATAATTTTCATCAGGATTCTCAAACTCACTACCCAGCCATTCATGAAAAATATTTTGTTGACTGTGATTTCAGATCATCGTGATCTTTCTAAAAACAAGCATTGGTGTATCCTCTCACTACTAGTTCCATATCCCCTCCATACAACAGGAACATATCTGTTTTATGATTCATGTACTTTAGGATTGTTTTTACATATTTCTAGTGCATATCTCCTAGATTAGCTTAATATCACCCCACCATGATTAAGGAAAAGGAAAAAAAATAAAACCAACTATATTTCATGACATACATGATAAATCCCACTATAAAGGAATAATAGATTCCATTCATTCTATCAATATATTCTTGTGATAGTGGACACATATTCATAAAGAGATTGGTACTTTGTGACATGGGTAATAACCCTCTATGAGGTTTTCCATGTTGTACCTTTTGTATACCTTGTCAATATATGTACATTGACTTAGTCCCATAATCCTCTGAGATCTATCTCGATAGATCTTGATCCCATGAATGTAAAATGATTTACCAAAGTCTTTCAAAGAGAAGCATTCATTTAATCTCATCTGAAATAACTATAATACTTCCAATTCTGTTCCCAAAATTAATTTTTCTTCAACATATAATACAAATAAAATGATGGAACTCCCATTAACCATATAATTGAAACAATGATCACATTTATTTTTAAAGAAAAAAATTATCTTACGGGCTCATAAAAATTAATATCCCATGATCATGATTCATACTTTAACCCAAAATATATCTATGAAGCATGTATAGTTTATTGTAATTCAGTGACCAGAAAAACCCATTGGGTTGATTAATATATACATATTCAATAAAAATTCTATTTAGAAATTTTCTTTGGTCATCTGTTTTCAAAATATCATAATCATAGAATGATGCTATTGCAAGAAATATTCTATGGGATTTTAGCATTGCTACTGGTGAGAAGTTTTCATCGTAGTTGATTCCATGGAATTTCCTAAAACACTTCAAAACCATTCATTCATTATAGGTATTAACATTACTATCCATGCACATTTTTTTTCATGAATACCCACTTTCAACCAGGGTGTTTTACATAACTGGAGGGTCTACCAATATCCATTGGTGATTTAGGTACATAGACTATGTGTCATAATCCATGGAATCATTCCCTTTAGCATCATATTTTCCATCATCTTCTTCCTAGTTAGTGATGTGTTCATCATCACGAAGGAGTAAAGTCTCACCTAACATGGTGACAAAAAAACCATAACATTTTGTATCTCTAGCCTCCGGAGTATACCTATGTATTACTTGTGACAAGTAAAAAATTTTATCTCCCAAATTCTCGTGTGGAGATTGTTCTCATACCAACTCCTATGCAATTGGATCCTTAACTTCTTCAACAGTAACCTTTCTTTAACTATTTCAATAATAAATGTGTTACTTTTCTAAAATTGTGGCATCTATTTCAACAGTTACATTTATATATTGATGGTTTTATAGGTAATATCCATCGGTTTCTTTCAGATAAACTATAAAGATGCACTTTATGCTTCGGGATGCCAATTTTTCACTAGGCATAGTCTTGAAAAAATACATGCATGCACATACACATATGTGTGACATACTGGGTTTCTTTCCATATAATAACTCATATGGAATCCCATTATCAACTTTGGTTGGTACTCTGTAAATGGTATTTGTCACCTTTTACATGGATTATCCTGAAACAGATCATGATAGAGTTGTCTGAATCATCATTGATATGACCTTGTCTAGAAAGGTCATATTCCTCCCTTCACTAACACCATTCCACTACGGTTCATAAGGTTGTTTGAGTTGAAATACTATCACACACTCCATCATGAGATCAATGTTGGCTTGGTTAAGAAATTATCCTCCTCATTCTGAGCAGAGGGCCTAAATCATGTTACTAAGATTGTTTTATAATTCATGTTTGTATTCCTTAAACAAACAAAAGGTATTTGAATTATATTTCAATAATTAGATATAGTTGTACCTAAAATATTCATCAATGAATGTAAATAATAAAGAAAGACTAACCATTGAATGTATTGGTAAAGGAACACATAATTCAGTATGAATTATTTCCTGTAATTCGTTGGCTCATTCTCTCTTTCCAGAGAAGGGTGCTTTGGGAATTTTTCCAGGTAAACAAGTGTGCCATATATCCAAGGGTTTTAACTTAACCATGAATAAATACACTACATGATGTAATTTTTATAAATTCCTCTATTTTACACGACCTATCCAAAATTTCCATAGGAGGGTTATATATGAGTCATGTTTTCTTGTATTTTCATTTTTTTCATTACGGGGTCTTTAAAAGGAAGTTTATATAATAATTTGTTAATATTTCTCATACCATGAATCTTTTAATCCACATAAGGAAGAAAACATTTATTTATTTTCATGAAATAATATCCCATAGTTTCCAAACATGACATAAATATTATGTTCGTGGTTATAAAGGGTACACAATAATAATTATTTAATAAAAGAACCAAACCAATAAGAAATGTTTTCTGATAGTATCCCAATGAAATGAATACTAGACAAGAACCATTTGAAGCTCATAAGAAAACGTCACCCTTTGAAATATTCTTAAACCAACATGGTTCTTGTATATGAATAAAAATGTGTGATCCACATTCCATATCATATAACCATATTTTTGATAATTTGATATTGTATTCAATGAAAAAAATACCTGAAGTCGATGGGTCACCATGATTATTTTTTCCATCTCTATAATTTTTCTATCAGTGGCCTTTCATTTCACATAAAATGTAGAAAACCTTCTTCACATTTACCTTCCTTTGTGTATTTGTCTTCATGAATGGATGGTGCATTGGTGTCTTCATCCATGACTTGGATTTTGACCCCTTTCATTTCCTTTCATTCTCTTATTAACTATAATGAATAATAAAATATTATTTATCATATCCTTATCATTATTTATAAATAATAACAAAACGTCTAGGAGCAACATTTTCATATTATTCATGTTATAGTTGACAAAAAAATGTTGAAAATCTTGGTGGTAAAGAGTCATGAATGAGATCTGCTGCTAGTTCTTGGTCAAATTTGAAACAAATGGCTTCCAAACACTAAATGTACCTGATCATTTATAGTATATGAAATCCCACATGATTCCCATTTATTAGACCACACCTATATAAGTAAGTGGACATATCATACATTTCTTAACATTATATCTCCTTATATTATTAGTAGAGATGTGAATGATTCTTGTAGGTAACCTCTTTCTCATAAATTTTGTATAATTGACTTGACTTGGATGATAACATGATGCACTGAACATCTTAAGAATCATTTACATGTTTTTCTCCATTTTTTCATATATTTCGTACCTTCTCCTTGAGGAGGCTTAATAGTAACTGAGGATTGCATCACATAGATCATTGTTTATTTGAATAGTACTATACACATGAGCATATACAACTCATGAATGTGATGTCTATTCAGTATATTATATTTATCTATAATTGATAATCATGATAATGTACATGTGGTGTTGGTGATTTAAATTTATAATCTATATGAAATAAATTCTAGAATTCAATACATTTTATGATGACATTTTATACATTTATGATTAATTAAAATATCATTTAAATGTCTCCAGCTACATTTATTGAACATTAATATACATCACTATTAGATATAGTAAACTCAATCGCTTATGTATCATAGTGGTAAAGAACCTAAAAACATCCCGTAACAGTCAAAAAGCTATAAATATGACTCTACTTAGTGGTTTTCACTGTATGATCTAGGGTATCTAACCACTTAAACTGACGGTTCCAAGATATGTTGAGTAAATTCCCAGCTCGTACTAATAGTAACATGATTAGCTCAACTCCTTTCCTCCAAAGTGATAGGTTGTTAGACATGGTTATTTTTTGACTATCCACTTTAATTAATTCAACCCAATACTCTTATAAGAAATCCCTTGTAGAAAGAGGCACTCCCATCTATTGTTGACTCACAACCTGATCACCCTATTTTGTTCAAATGTGAGGAATGTAAGGAATTAAGACATAATATATATTTGAGAGATTTTAATTTTTCTTGATGAATATAATGAAATTATATTTAATATGTTGAAACAAGGTTTTCTGCCTCATAAGTGAACATGTAAAAGAAAAAAATATTCTTCTAATCTTTATGCATTATATTTTGTTTCATATTTCTGGTGATTAACCAATATTCAAGCACATTCATAAAACAATAAATAATATATAAAGGAAAAATAGTCAATCTGGCTATTCATGAGAATCTAATTATGATTGATCCACAATGTAAAAATCATGACCTAGGTGATTCCATACATGAGTCAAATTGTATCTTATTTCCTAGCCCACCCCCAGTTCAATTTATTAACATTTATTTTGGATTTTATTATATAATTGATGGGGGTATGCATCTTATAAGTTCATAATCTATTTGAAAATATCCTCACATACAGAAGAGGGGGTCTATGGGTGTAATTTAAAAAAGGTGCAATGGATTCACATGGACTTATAAATATTCGAATTAAAACTAGACAGTGTACAAACAATCATTTAAGTATATAATTATTAAAATCATCACACACAATAAATAAATAATTAAATAACTAAATATGAACATGCGCGGGTCGGTCACTAGATCATGACCAGATAGATAAATATTGTGTAAAATTAAATTAAAATTTAATAAATTTAAATATTTTGAATATTTAACAAAAATTAAATGAATATAAATAAATTCAAATAATTTAAATTTTCGATTCAAGCTTTAATTTAATTTAAAAAAAATACTAAATTATAACCATTAATTTTATATAATTCTCTGATTAAATTAAAACTATTGGTTCATAAAATTTTAAACCAAATTTGATATTAAATAATATAATTTAAGATAAAAATAAATTAATAAAACTAAATTATTTAAAATCATTTATATCAAACGTGATGGTAAACCTTAAACAACCCTTGTTTGGTAGAAGTGATGTCAAACGATGCTCCTAGTGACCGGAGTATCATGATTCATGTGCAGTAGGGGAGGAAGGGGCTAACCACCATTCTTCCTGGTGGTCGATGGAGGTAGGCCACCTTGATAGAAGCTGACAGTGAAGGGAGTCTGGATGCCGGCTTTCACTCTGTAGGATAGGAGTCCGGTGCGGGTTCAACCAAGCTGTAAAAGGAGCTTCTCATTCAGAAACTAGGGAGGAGTGAGAATCCGGTCCACATGGATGTGGACTACAAGGAGGAGCCACATGACCAGTGGGAGAAAGTGGGAGGTGACCCATAGGCCAAGGTCTCTGCCTCCTTGTTTAATTATTATTTTATTTTTTTTCTAAATACAAATGTAGGCTTTCTCACAAAATAAGGAATTTTTTTAGATTTCTGGTTTGAGAGAAAATATAAAAATAAAATTACAATTATTTTTATTTTTATTTTTCTCAAAATCGAAGCAACGTTCAACACTAGAGGAACTCTAGTGACTGGATTCTAGCTGATACTTGGCCAGATTAGAATAATTTTGAGAAAAAGAATAGAAAACATATATGTATAAAACATGTTCTTATGAATATTTAGAATCTGAAAAACAACTGCCATGATCCATTTTTTTTTTCAAATGGGCATAAATTATCCATTCAATGATATAGTTGATGCATGGGTAGAGTCATTGAAATCATTATAACACCCTCATCATTAAATTCATGGAATATTAATTCAACATGACTAAGAAATAATATTTGCATCATTCTGATACCAATTGATGGTACTAGGGAACTTGGTAGAAGCTAGGAGGACAGAAATTTACATGTTTTCATCAACTCATTAATGAAACATTATCATCTCTAGAATTCCGATCCTAGATTGGTCTAGGGATGAAACGTGATTTCATCAGTGTACAATAAATTAAAATGAAAAAATATCTCATTAATATCTGATATTTTCAATAATGTTGAGGATATTGAAGTTTATTGCCTAAAATAGCTAACGCTGAATACATCTAGTTCATCCACACAAGTTTCTCGTAACTATGTGTGTCCTATTCTTTTGATTTTAGTTGATGACATAGAGCATTGATGACCACTTCAAAATAGTGATGTTCTGCATGATCCTCTATCTTTGATTTTCAAAAACATACAAGGATCATTTAATTTTTTGAGATATTCTATCTCTAAAAACAAGGTGGAGATAATATTTCTCAATTCCAACTAAATGGATAAGCATCATGGGAATATATTCCCTCAACTTATATAGTGGAGGTGTATAATACCCAGGCTAGGTTCCCAACCCCTGTATAATAAACATACATTACAGAAAAATACTACATAATTTTTTATGTTGAATTTAAATACACTATTCATATTATTTATATTTTATCACATAATCATAATATATAAAAATATTAATTCATGATAATCATGATCCATAATTAGACTCACATATCTTTATAATATTAAATAAACACAAAATATTATTCTAATATTCATTTCTATAATTTTCATCATTGTATTTACTTAATCACTTGTAAATACATGTAACCTAAAAATTCAATACAATAATTCTTTACATGAATAATAATGTATTTATTTACTCATTAGGGAATTATAGAACATAGATATACTTGATCCCTATGGTGGTTCCCATCGTGCTCGATATTCCTATTCAACTAAATATAGAAGATTCTCGAAATCTCTATTGGGTGTGAACCTATTGAATATTTTCTCCTTTGAAATTAATAATATTTAGGGACCTATAGAGGATTCTTTAATCCCATCAATGTCCCTAAATAGATATGTAAAAATTAAATGTAATGAATACTAAACTATGAACACACATTATGTAATATAATATCTTTGTCATTAATATCTCATAAAGAAATACCCACACTTGTGTTATCATACTTTGCAAGATTTTTTATTTGTTCATCTAATCAGATATACTTACCATTAACTGCAATGGACATGGAATTATAAAGGCACTACCATACTAATCATCCAGGACCAAGATATCTCTTTTTAATCTACTAGAGATCACCATGTGAGAACATCATGAGAAGTGGTCTCAATTATTATGATCCCCCAACATCTATTAGTTTCACATCATTTGATTTCTGTAATTATGATGTGTCTGGACTACATGACAATACACTATGATTTCTATCAAAGAATCTCTAGGTTCTCATTATAACATGGGATTTTCTATAACCCTTTGATATGACACATGATCTAAGGACATTAACATTAATGTTGTGAACACATAAGTATTAACATTATTATCTAAAGATGAACATATTTACATATAAAAACTAAGTACATGTTCTGGTAATCAATGTGCATCTTATGTTGTGTCTAGGACTCCAACATTAAACAAAAACACCACTGGAAATTAATTGAAATCCATGGTGTCCGACATGATTCATTGTTCAGAAGTGGTTCCCCATAATTCGTTATCCTAATATTTGGATGGATCTTGATGGGATACTCTTAACAACACTTATGTTGATCACTACGGTGGTGGGCTTGTTGTTGGAGGATCCATCATGTGAACTGACTGACTGCTACACATTGGTTCATTTCTTAAGGGAGGCACGAGCCACTTCATCACATCCATATATGATTGGGTGTTTACCACTTCCCCACATGAGAGGGAAATATTTGTTGTCTAGGGGTCGACCAGATGCTTGTTTTCTATAAAGTTCCATAATAACTCTATTTGATATCAGGTAGAGGTAGATAATGAAATTGGCGATGATATGGATGAATTCACTATGAGACCATGAAAGGGAGGAAAATATTCTCCTCATTCATGTACCCACGATGGGATCAGATAACCTTTTGGATCACACATTCCTGGATGATTAACTTCACATGCTAGTCTCGTACCCCAAAATTAGATGCAGGTGACCGGGGTGATGGTTTCATCATTGAATCACATTCTACAATGGAACCTGAGAAGAAAACATGATTGAAAATGACTTGGCCATTCCTAGATTTTTCCAATGGTGGTGAAGGTTCACACTTCTACCCTAGGACAGTTCTATAGGGAAAATACGTTTCTCCTCACACATAGGAAATTTGTGTTGATTGATGATGGAATAAGAAGGAAATACACTTTGATTTGTTGGGATATGGTGAGGGCCTCCATATCAGTTGTCATCCAAGTAGGGGGGACATCCACTCTAGGTTTTAATGTTGTAGGGATTCCCTCTTATTTGGTTAGAGGGAACATTTTTAGGACTCCCATCTTGATTGTGAGGGTGGGGAGGTCCTTCTCTTTGATAGGATAAAAGCCTGAGGATGACCATAACATAGACCAAACTAGACATGTGGGGGAACTCTGTGATGATAATCATGATTACAGGTAGGAACAATACACTTCTTGTCAAACACACTGGGAGGAACTTTGTTGTGGCTATTGGAAAAATGGGGAGGGCCTCCAAGATGGTTGGATATTTTATGGGTATTACGTCTATTCAGTCCACTCATTGTATAGGGAGGACCTTCATACTAGTTATTGAGGATGTTTGGAGGACCTCTTCTTGGATCGATGCTTGAGAGGGGAAGTCCTCCACTTGAGATGGATAAAACATGCATAGTTCATCTATATTTAACATTGATGGAGTGGATTGGACCTCCACTCTAGTTAGTTTTATCATTATAAGTACCTTCGTATTGGTTGATGATCATTTAGGTAGGGCCTCCAACTGCGTTAGGAATGAACCGAGGAAGACCGTTGCACAAATAGTCTTTGAAATGTTTAAGACATATTTATCAAGAACCATACATACAGTGAGGACATCCATAATAAATGTCGAGGAAGCAGAGGGTACCTCCTCTTTGATCAATTTGGTGGACATGGGGAGGGATCCATGTTGATTGTGATAGTGAGGTGTACCTCTACTGTGGTTAGCGATGGTACGGGGAGGACCTTCGTATTGGATATCATCATCACAAACTGATTTGTTCTAGCTATTATTAATGTAATTGGTTGACAGAGTCATCCCACCAAACTTTAAGGGGGTGAGGCCTGGATCCCAAATGTTA
Organism: Viscum album; assembly: GCA_963277665.1. NCBI lineage: Eukaryota > Viridiplantae > Streptophyta > Magnoliopsida > Santalales > Viscaceae > Viscum > Viscum album. The sequence continues at coordinate 89,563,348 of OY728132.1, forward strand.
CATGATGGGTCCATTTAATATAGTAGTAGGTATTTGATAGGATACACATGGGGTGGATGGAGACAAAAGATATGTGGAAGTTGATGCCCATTTTCGAGCATCCTTATGAGGATGTTCCCAAATTTGGAATTACTGAATTTAGAAAGGGTCTCGTAGAGAAGGGTTGTGGTCCGAAAACTTTTTGATATGGGGAACCGATTGTTATTGGAATTTATGGGACTATTGGTACCCCCTTAGCAGCTCCCAGGTAGTAGTCACAACCAGGATATCTCGAGCATCCCCTAAATCATTGATGTAGTGAAGTGATTGAATGGATCACTCTGGGGAGAGTCTCCCGAAGTAGTTTCTTATTGGTGTGGGGAAAACTGGCTCCCTGTGAAGCCTTTGGGGAAAGCAGTGGTGGTCAGGCGTAGAAACCTCAATGTCCTGGTAGTCCATATCCCTCATGACATTGAAATACTCCTGATCGTATCATCATATGAGGGTGTTTATAACCTTAATTTGAATGATATTTAAGGGTGATATACATAATGGAATCTTTTTTAATTTATTTGGGTCTGATATTGTGGTGGAGGTGGTGTTGTGTGTTATTTTCATGTTGAAATTTCTATTTCCCCTACATCTATGGGAGTTCTGTTTTTGATATCCTACATTTTGGGTCCTATAATGAGGGAATATTAAGTTTTCATCATGAATTCATGGAAATAAATTCCCAATTCCCCATATTTTTATAATCTTATATTGAGAAGGAATGAGATCTCCAATGATGATGTTGCATACCATAATGCCAAACGTTTTACTAACCATATTTTTAGTGAGTTTCACATTGGGCCTCCTATTTTCTTAGTGGGTCCTAACACCAGATGGATGGATATAATTACATTCAAATATAGTAATGTATCGCTTTACACTACTCCGAATTTTGAGAAGAAGAGTTTCATATCTGGTTTACAATTTATTTTTTTGATGCTTTTATCGGGGCATGTCCGTGCTTCTGCACATGGTTTTGGATGTTGGTTGGACTTGTTACCCGATATTCCTTCATTATAAATGACTTCATCATCCATCAAATTCATCAAGGATGTATGCTCCCTGATTAAAATCATATTATGGGATTTAAGTTTCTCCATCCATTTATTCCTCCATTGAATTCATCGCCTTCTAATGGTCTCCATTGTAGAGTTACTTTATTTGTGTAATTAATTCACAAAGCCATATCTTTGTGGATGTTGGTTAATTATGATTCTTTTGTACAAAAAGTCAAAGGGGTCTTGATAGTGGAGAATCCATCGACTAGGTGAGTAGTGACATTGGGATTCACTGGAATGTCTAGAAACTGGGAACATTGGTCACCTGTACTATACCTTAGAGGATCGCACCTCATGGAGTCATCCCGGGTGTGGAACCCAAGGATTAGATATTGATCCTATGGTATCTGATGCTACGGGCATATCATCCATTCCATTAACCTCAGGCATCCCATGTTTATCATGATTTAGATAAAATAATAGAAAAATATCATTTGAGGACTTCACCTTCGGAATCCCATGTTTAGCATGAGGTAGCATTATGTGTCACATTGGTGTTTCTAGTAGGGAACACGTAGAAGGATTAACAAAGGATGTATCAAAACTCATATAAAGGTGGATCTTGGACACACATCCCATGAAGGGATGATGAAACATTGTGAAGGCTAAACTAAATTCCCATAAAGGAGGATTAGAGAGGTACACCCCTAAGAGGGGGCACCGAAATTCTTCATTGGGTGATATTAAATCTTAGAGAGGTGTCATAACATCCCTATTTAGGGGAAATAAGTCAAAACCCACATATTTTGAGTGATAGTATGGGGATTACACAATGAGGTCTCCCTTATTTGGAGGATTACTCATGGATGGATTGTGTGGGGAAAAGAAATGTGATCATATTGGTTACTGCTAGGGGTTGAAATGGAATAGATGGGGCTTACACATAGTTGCATCCCAAGTGGGTGGCATAATCTCACCCAAATGTGGAGGCTCGAGTAAAATCAGGATGAATGCGAATGGATGGGGTAGTGTGGACAGAGTGCTTGGTTTGGACCTCATATAGGCTTCATACATGTCCCATTCGGTTTGGAATCATTTCCAAAATAGTATGGAATGGGGAATTAAGGAATACTCCTAAGGAGCAGGGACATGTAAGTAGAGTATGTTGTTTGAGATTTAGCATATGAGAATCCATGAATAAGGGGTATGATGGGGCATAAACCTAATAAGGAGGCCTTTGAGAGAGGATGCCGGATGCCATGGTCATTATTATCCTATAAACCCAAATAATTCATTATTTTCTAAAGAAACAAGAGAAGGAAATAGACCTAATAGTAATTTTGTAAAAAAAATCCAATGAGTGAGGGTGTGGGGATATTGGATGGATGATACCAGAGAAGGGTATCATTCAACGTGAGGAGGATCTCATTCCATGTGATTGGGGCATAGATGTGGATGCTTCTTAGGTGTCATGTCATTCCATGTGAGGAAGACCTCATTACTTTTGATGGCTATCTCATTCCATGTCATTAATACATATATCATCCTATCTGGGGTGCGTTGTGTATACACATCGAAGCTTCCTGGGGGAGTGGCCATTTTTACTTGGGTAGGGAATGGATTCATCCCATGATGATCCTACATGTGGAATCCAGTCTTCATTTCCCGTGGTATGTCTAATCTTCAACTCATGTGTTGATGAAATTGGTTCTTGGTAGTTTTATGTCATGGAACTATAATGTTTGAGACTAACTCCTTACCACTAAGGCATACATTACTATTTCACATTCACCCCTAGGTGGGTGATGGATTTGGGAATGACATGGTGTGGCAGTTTGTCAGTGTGGCAGAGTGGCCAGTCACGATGTCAACATTATTTTCAATTTAAAGATACTTTTGAGGGATTGTTGTGCCTATAGTGAGAATAAAAATTATGAAAAATAATGCACCATGGGAATAGGGGATGTCTCATGAGGGACCAAGAAATTGATGCATGAATTCTTAGAGAGGCACACTTAAGAGTGGAACACAATTCCTAGGATTTTCATGAAATAGGTTCTTTAAAATGGTGATTTGTGATAAAACTATATAACAGATCATTAATGAAGGGTTTCATGAAATATTGGAAGATTTAACATAAATCAAGGCTGCACACAATATTATACTATTGTAGGAAAGGTCAAGGTTGTGCACAGGTCGATACTTTGTGTTCACCACAATTAAGATGATAGATTTTTGGTGAGGACAACAAAACTGTGGTCCCACTCAGGGGAGGACCCATAAGAAACCTTTCTCTAAAGATATCTTCGTCTAGGGTTCCCTCATTTTTTGATTTAATGTGAGATTCATCTTACACCCAAAAGTGTTATAGTTTAACTTCTAGGGGATTACCATAAAGAAGAGGGTGTCCTTTAATATAATGAAGAAGTCATCATAGATGGAATTAAAGAACCATTTTAGGGAATTTGACCTCCAGGAATCTGTTCCCTTGTTCACAAAGGGAACGTGCACAATGTTTCATTTCACATTGCATTCGGTGCATAGAATATTTTCTTGAAGATCGACTTCTTAAATTCCACGTTGCCATATTAAGATAACTAGCCTTAGTCGGTTGATTGGAATGCACAAAAAGGACGTGATATTCATTTCATTAGGTGTAAAAGAGTCATGTTTTTGGATTTAAATATTGCACACCAACCTCAAAACATGCACACTATATCCTTGGTTTTTTTGATGTTTTCCATTGAGTTAGGGGCTGCTTTGGGTTTACCCAAAGATGGTCATTTTTGGCTTCGTGCAGAATTCAGTGTCAATATGAATGAAACTAACATAAACACATTCTATTTAATAAATTAACTAATAATTAAATTAAAACATAGATAATATCATAGATATAATCCCATAGATAATAATAACATCAGTATTAATGAAGTAAATTCATAATTTTTGTATTTCAGGTTTCCTAGGCACATGATAAGTCTACTATAAAGATATATCCTCAAGATTGTTTGAAAATTGTGGGTAGATACCCATTTAACTATGGCTAGCTAGTTGATTCATCTGATGAGTGTTCTAATGGATTAAGGGGATATCTATAACCAATCCCAAACCCTGTATTTAATGTCTAATGAATTTTTAATATATCCAATAATAAATTTAATTTGCAAACATTGTGACTTATGATCATAAATCTATATTGATTAAATAACTATGATTTATCAAAATTTCCCTAGAAAAATGAATGAATTTCAATGTATAACACCATATATAAAAATGATATAGAGTTTAATCAATAATAAAATATATTAAAAGTAATCACAATATTTAGGGTAAATCTAATGTTTAGTGATAATAGGAAAGAAAATAATTCAAGGATAAGTAAATGACTAAAACATAAAATAAGTAATTGAATTTCAATACTATCCTTGGTAAAAATAATCAAGAACCATCATAAGGAAAAATTAAAATGGTATAAAAATATAATATTCCATGTCAAGTAATAATATAGGGTATTTTATAATTAATTAATAGAAATACCATAATAATATAATTAAAAACCATTCATGGATAAAATATTTTTCATCTTTAAATTCGATTTTTAAAAATGAATGTTCAAAAATTGTTTTGAAAATTATTTTTTATAAATTAATTTTTTGAACTTGTATAGGAAGTATTAAATCATTTATTAGTCATGAAGATATATATTTCTATTCACGTCAAGTACATTGGAACAAATATTCCTTTAATTTATTTGTCAAAATCCAACTGAGATTTTTTATTTAAAATGACATCAATATTTGATTAATTTTTTTAAAAAAGAAAAAATGGGTAAAATTTTATTTAATAGGTATTTTTTAAAATCTTAAAAACACTTATGACTGAAATTTTTAAAAAACCATTGTTTGGAAGATAATATAATTCTAACTGAAGAATGAAATAAATATGGAATTATTAAATACATTTTCTCAATTATTTTAACCACAAATGAGTGGGAAATTTGTACTATTACTTGACAGAGTTAATGAATAACCAAAAGAGACTAAAAATAAGTGTTCATATTAGAAAATAATCAAATAATTTCATTTAATGGAAACACCAGTATAAACAATCCTGATTAAATTTGAATTATGAAATAAAACTGTACAATGATCAGAATGATGAAGTGAAATTTTATAAATGGATAAATTATTTTTTCATATGAAAATAATAATAAAAAATGTGTAAATACAACATAATATATTCAAAATTTATTTCCTATAAAATCACGAAATATCAAAGACAACGAAAAAGTAATTTAACACAATGAAAAGAAATTGAGTTATGAAATTCTTTCCCCGTTGGAAAATTTCAAATAATATGCCCTTGGATTAAAAATTTAAAATTGAAACATTAATTTTTTTTATTAATTAATCATAATATTCAATTAAAAAGGGTTAGTATATACACAATATTAATGAAATTAATTTCGAAACATTATAATAAACCCCAATGAAGGCAAATTGAGATTAAGTCCCTTACATTAATATTCCATTCAATTGAACATGATTTAACATCATATAGAGTGGTTTTAAACATGTCATTAAATAATAAATTGACCATATTAATATTAATAATATCATATATTATACTTTTATAATATCTTATCAATATTTCATTAATTATCTTACATTATTTTAACTTTTTTGAGTGTTAATTGCCTTGTTTTCTTATTCATGTTTTATTATGAATGATACAGTTCTTGAACATATTAAATACTTATACCATAAAAGTAATAATACTCATAAATAAATAATTATCATATTTATTGATCAATATTACTTTTAATACCAATAATGGTAGTTGGTTATGGAAAATGAAGTACCTTACGATCACGTAGACAGAAGGTCGTATATAGGCATGGGTAAAATTTCCATTATTCAATGATATTTGTGGAATGGTGGTATGAAATTTTTATAGTATGATAAATATATCATACATAATTCATATTATATTTTTAAAAATTCATATATATATCATCTGTGATGTGTAGTGATAAAAAGAGTGTCAAATCTCTTCGTGAAGGCTATAGTTTGCACATACATGGGTGAGGTTATCATAATTTAGTTTAAGAAATAAAATGATATATTTTCATTTAATAATGATAAATATGACATTAATATTATAATTATTTAATTTATATCAGATATATAAATATAATTTATCCTTATCACCTACCATACAATGTGTTAGCGGCAGACGAATCACATCGCTTTGAGATGCAGTAGCCCACCATAGACACGAGCGACACTATCATATATTATATAAAATGGAATTTAAAACATTATATATGATATAATTAATAGTTATATATAATAATTTTTTAATTATAATATATATAAATTATATTCATCATTATACCAAACTATGAAATGTTGTAACCAAAAAATGAATGACATCAGTTCACAAGGCAGTAGTCCTCTATACACATAATCAATGATTTCATCAATGATTTCATGGAAGAAGGGATGGTTTTAGGTATTTAACATAACCTAAAAAATCATTATATTTAGTATCGTTAGGTTATTATATAATCTTGGATCAATAATAACTGATATCGGTTGAGTAAAAAATAAAATTAAACTACTTTTTGAAGAACATTACCTCTTATTTTGGAATCCCCCTTAAGTAGGCTCCAAAAGCCATCCTAGGTTGAATTATTCCAAAAATAATAAATCAAGGATTAAATTTGGGGTAGTTAATACGTAATTTTTATCATTTATTGGATGAAAAAGCATGGTTTTATAATGTGAACAAGAGAGGATACTAGGTAGCCTTTTATAAGTGAGGAGAGTGGTATGCACATTTGTTTTTGAAAAGAATGAATTATATCCATGATTTTTTCATGTAAAATACACTAATATCAAACCATAATATATGAAATAATGTATATTATGGATATAGATATATAAAATTGATTTAATACTCGTTTTAGGCTACTTTAACTTGTATCTATTTAGTATAAGACTTAGGAAAATCTAATATTACCTTAATCGTGGTAATTTTTTTTGTTTTCACATTTATTTTTGGTAAAAAATTAATATCTCCATAACAGATTATATTAATTATTTTTATTCATAAAATAGAATCAATTTTTAAATATTCAATTAATCAAAGTGGAAAATTTTAATTTAAAAGTAATCTAATAGACGCAATGAGATATCTTGTTTTCAAAGAGATAATTTTCAAAAGGATACAATATTTTTATATAAATATTAAATAAAAAAATGATCCAAATTGATAATATTGTATAAATAATTATATTATATAAATAATATTTCTTTTAAAAAAATTAAATATATAATTTAACTTCATAAAAATATTCATGGAAAAGTAATTTTTGAATTTGAATTCTATATTTTCACTATTCATCAAGAAAATTAAACATTTCTAGAAAAATCCAAAAATTTCACCCTAAGATATTTTTAAAATGATGATTTAAAAAATTTCATTTAGTTTTTTGAAAATTTATAAAAAATTTGAAAATAGTAGTTTTCATTATGTGCTCAAATCACATTTAAACCATCTTTTAGAAAACAAATATTGTTTTTCAGAAGACATTTATTTCTTCCTTTAAATGAATATTATTTTATTTATAATTTGTAGATAAACATAATTATAATAATTTCTTTATCAATAATATTAAACACTATCTTAATGTCTATGTTATAATGATATACTATATTAAGATTCATTTAGACATAAAGGTTTATATTTCCCATGCTATAAAAAATATTAAATTTAATGAAATATATTTCATGGGATTTAAGATCAGTGAAGTGTGTGACATACACAATCAAGTAAAAGGAAATTATATAAGAACCATGGGGTGTTAAAAAACAATATTCTATTTCTACAACCAATTGTCTACTAATATAGTTCAATAATATTTAGGTTAATTCCATATACATCCAAATGGATAAATAATTCAACCTTTATGATAATATCTAAATAATTAAGAGAATAAATGAATCATATACCTCAATGTAATCAATGTTCCTCACAATATAAAAGAACAACATCATATATCTCAATCACCCCTCATGAAATAACAACATTCCACTGAGGGAATCATTCCACAACTACACTAATAAACAATAATGTAAACATCATTCCAATAATATAGAGAAACTTCCATCACATGGGAATCTGACGTGGGAGTATCCATATTGAAGATAATATGATGAAAATGGTAGAATATACCTCAATTAAACATGGAAAAATTAAATTAAATATATAATTGATCCCTATTGAAGGGATTCAAAAAATCTGAAAGAGATATTATCCAATGGATTAATTGAACAAAAAAGGGGGAAAGACCATTCTAGATTTGACACTGGAAAGAACTCAAGACACTGGTGGAAAGGATAAACGAACCCAAGGTATGAATTTAAATCCACCATATACTATGGAATGAAACTCTAATGGAATTAAGGGACATTTATTCGAGTCAAGAGAAATTTGAAGATAAAAATTTTATATGATAACATATTTAATTTACCAACTATTATAGATCTCATTAAACATTAAATAAAAGGATTCATTTATAGTATAGATTATCATAAAAATAAATGAAAATATTATATTCGAAAAATTGATTTTGAATTTCCTAGAGTCACACCACTAAAATACATACACAGTTGTTTCCACATAACTGATAGAAAACTCCACATGTCCAATTCAACATTGCCGAATTCCCCACATAGTCAAAATATTAATGTAACCATTTTCATTTAGCTGGTCAAGAGGGTAGTCAATTCATCCATGTTGCTAACTCACATAACCGATCTAACAACGTAATTGGTTTCAATAGATAATACATGCACATATCATATTTACATAGACGATCAAATCAGATAGCTAATTCATATATCTAATCCATCAATGTAATTAAATCCCATAGCTGATCCATCAACGTAGCTAATTCACATGGCCTATCCTTCCACATAACTGATTCTTGTTTCCAATCCATCTACGTAACAGATTCATGTTGTTGATCGATCCTAGTAGTTGATGCACATAGTCAATCCATCCACATTACTATTTCATGGATTCAATCCAACCACATAGCTGATTAAAAGTGTAGATTTATCCACATAGTTGATTTAAATATATGGTCCTTCCATGTATTTAATTTGTAGACATATCCTATTAAAAAGACCAATTCAGCTAGACATGAAAATAATGAAATAACCACATGATCGAGAAAGCTATCATTTCCAAAAATCTCATGACTAACCAACCTAATATAAGAATAAATATTTGACCATTTAAACCATCCACAAAAACCAATAAAATTCTTTATGAAAAAAATATAACACATGGAAAAAATTAGAATAAATAGAAGATATAAATCCTAACACCATCTAACCACCAAATGTAACATAGTAATGGGTTGGGAATGTACATTTCATCACATCAGATACCCCAATAATGATTATCTCCCTTGAGAAACAAAATAACACCCTAATATTAAAAGAAACGAGGTTATAAAAAAGACACCCTTTGATATATCTCTTATGCTTCTCTCTATTTTATGAGCTTAACCATTCCATCAAAATAATGGAGAAAAATCAAACATCACCAAAAAAACAACTAAAAACTCTCATAGGGGTTACATATGAATAGATATACATGTTACCACTAAGAAATATATTGGAACAGTCTCATAAACTAGAAAGTTTAACAACTATAAAAAAATGTTATGAGAGAATATATAAACAACAAATAGATTACGGTACTGAGTGTTCATTTTCAACTCATATTCCCATGTACTCTCCTCCAAGACACCATTATAGCCCATTATGTAAAAAAATGGAATTGATATCCCAAAAAACACCTTGTCTTGAATGTCTAATATCTCCACATGCTACTCCACGAATGTCTCATTATCATAAACATAAATTTTACTGTGATCAATGACATGCATGTCATCATGAAGATAACAATGCAGCTACAACATTAGAACTACATTATGTATTAAGTTCATATATAGAAGATTTTATATCTTATATGCCACAACTCCAACATGATCCTAAGCATCAAAATATTCAATAAATAGGGGGAAAATCATACTCCCATAACCAAACCATTACTACGCATGATGAGGTTTCTTAAAAAACACATGACCCCCAACATCTAACTCTAGAGGTCTCATCCTATGATCGATATAGTTTAAAATTTAATCTCATTCTTCCTTTATCAACTAATGAATTAACTTTACCATATATATATATTGAACTAGTTTCAGCCTAAGAATTAAGGACTCTCTATCCCCAATCTGGCATAATAGAGAACAACATGGTAATAAACAAAAATCTTAAATGTCTCGAAAACTATTATTTTAAGCATACCAAACTAAAGGAATGTGCCTCATCCAAAACCCTCAAAAATATTGGAAACATGAGAGGAATATATCATTATGATTCTAGATGGTTTATTTTATCTGATTTTTTATCCATGGATGAGAAGTATTGTTATGGAATAAATGAGATCCAAATTCATTACAGATTCCCTTCCACCCCATAAATGTAAAAGGTGGTTCTCGATAAAAGATTATCATATTCAAGAATATGTGGAGTCACACAACCTCTTCCAGATACTTCATCAATTGAACATCCACTGATCATGATTCTCTTGGAGAAATAAAGTGGGATAATTTCATTAAATTTTCAACTCTCACCCATGTAGAATTATAATCTCAATGGTCTCGAGGTAAATTGGTAACAAATTCCATCGTGTTTTCCTCCCACTTCAACCAAGGATCAAATAAAATGTAGAGAAAACCAATGTGAACATGGTTCATAGACCTTACTTTATGGCATGGAAAAAATCGACAAAAAAACTCAAAAAATTCAAGCTTCAAACCATGCCAACAAAAAATAGACTCTCAAGGATCATTACATCATTTTTACACCATGAGGTACCATTAGAGGTGAAAAATTGAACACAAGGAGAACCATCTTTCTCTAATTCAAAAGGACAAAATGAATTTCTTGAAACAACATTATGTTCTATCCGTCATTAGACAAACCATTAGTCTTATCACCAAAAAACCACTCGGTCTCTTTAGACCACCACATTAGAATCCCACAACTAGGGATCGTCCACTTACTCCACTAATGATCACTATACCATCATATGGAAAAGAAATATTATTCCTCAAACTACTCCCATATTTAGATGTTCCACAGAGATTTCGTCCATCATTAACCAAAAATCCCCATATTCATGCATGACATCACTACTGGAGTTCATGCTTTGTGCATTAGATACAACATTTCCCTTTCCTAGAATATATAAAATATAAAAATCATAAAATTATGATAATTACATCTTCAATTCTGATTCATTTACATTTTTCATAGGGAGAATAAATAACTTAGGAAAATATGGTCACTAAAACCCACAAAACACTCACTGATGAGATAATTTATTGACAAATTCAAATAAAACACAACTAGAACTAAATCATTATCATGGGTGGTATAGTTATTCTCAAGGGGAAATAAGTTTCGATACCCATAAGAAACAATTTATCTATATTGCATCAGAATATATCCTAATCGAAGAGTTCAATCATAAAATATACCATCAAACTAATCTATTTCTGTTAGAAAATAATGTAATGGAGAACAAACTGACATCTCCATTAGGTACTAAAATATTTTCTAATATATTTGTTCATATCATTTGAGCTCAAGGATATCATAGGAGTCTCAAACCAAGAGAGATCCATTAAAAACCTCTTATAATAGAATATAATAACAAAAAAAACTATGCACCTATGCCACTACATTAGGGGACTTCGCAAGACACAACCACCTCCTTATTTGATGGGTACACTGGTACTCCCAACCAAGACGTGACATGCCTCATGAAATGTACTTCATGAGCCCAAAAAACACACTCTGACATCATCTTGAAGAGATTATCATGATAATGATCAGAAAAATGAGCAGAATATTCCCTATATGATCCTCCTTGGACATAAAGTACACAAGGATGTCATCAATGGAAAAAAAATTACATATCCATGGACTCTATGAACACTTTTATAATCAATGAAATGAAAATCTCTATATAATTTATCACACAAAATTACATCACAAAGAACTCATAGTTCCCATGATGACAATGGAAACCAATGATTAAAACATCCATATCCTTCACCCGCATCATATGATACCCTGAACATAGATCTATTCTCAAGAACTAACTTTATCCTTTTATCTAATATAATAAATCATCAATCCATTGAAAATTATAATGGTTCTTCAATGTCACTTGGTTCAAATGATTATAATCGACACAAAGGTGAAAACTTCCATTATCCATCATAACATATTAAAATAGTGAACTCTAAGGTGACACACTCAACCTAAATGAACCTAACTATAATATATTATTGAAATGTATTTTAAGCTCTCACAACTCATATGACATCATACTATAAGGAGACATCAATATATTAGACACTCCTTGATATATCTCAACCCCAAAATCGATCTCCCTTCAATGGTGTAATACTATAAAATCACCTTAAATGAAATATTGTTAATCTTCCAAAACATTAGGAAGAACCTATTTCTAGACCTCAAAATTACTAAAAATCATCTCATCTATCAAAACGACATAGGAAGAACACACCTCCGACCCATCCAATGGTCTCTCACAATAATGGACATTGTTTCCTCTTTATTTGAATCATGGAACAAAAACATATACTTGAATATATCTATTATTTCATTTACAAAATACAACAAATCCATAATGATGATTATTTATTGTTAATATATACATAGATATGGAGTCTCACTATGATCAATGATTCCCCTGATCTAACTCAATGTCTTTACATAATTCATACAAGTCATCTCAAACTCCAATTGGAATAGTCAATTCAAAGGGTACTAGAACGCTATCTACCTAATGTCCCAAATCATGAATGAATGGAAGTGTTATAAATGAGTGTGAATATCCTGAATCCAACAAGTCATGAATCCATGTAGAATAAAATCACAGGATTCCTAAAAAAACTACTTGACTTCTTGGAGATGGAAAATCTAATATATGAATCTAGCTTTGAATTTTTCCATGGAATCTCCAACCTTGATGATGAAAAACTACATAGTCATGATCTAATCTTCTAGGAGGAGCATTTGGAGGTTGTACTATACCTACACCATATCCTCTCTACTAATAAAAAATTGGAACACACTACTACAATTACCTCCATTAAAACTTCTTGAATGGGGGAATATGAAGCATAACAATTAGTACACACAGATAGCTCATAAAAGTCAGACACACTATCCACTAATGACTATAGTCTCCATGAGTAAAACATGTGTATGATCCACTAGAATAGGTATGAGTTTAGATTCACCTATGTAAATTAGATGATGAGGGTTGGTACTTACCCCTACTGACTAGAAGATCTTCTATCCATGAAATTCCGAACGCCGGACCACAACATTACATCATGAGGAATATTGATGACTCCCCTCTCACTGTGACACAGTTTTATCTAACATCCTCTCAATAACCTCTTCCCTCTCTCCAAAAAATAATACTAATAATTCCTCATATATGGGGTCACCATTCATTGCATATCTAGAGGTAATGACCCATAAAAATATCATGCCCTAGCCTCCATACTAGGAAACAATTCTGATGAATAATGAACAAGGGTCCTAAAATAGATCCCAAACTCTCACACCCCAGAAATGTCATGGAAATGGGTATATATCCCAAGGAGACGTAGAGACATTATAATCAAATAAAGGAACTACGCTTGGAACTTATATCTGAACTTATCCTATAAGACTTCTAAATCCTTGTAGTACTTGAGGAATAAGAACCAACACTGCCTAAATTATCTAGGCAATATCATCACAAACAAAGAAAATCATTTTTTATTTTTTCTCCTACATCAAAATAAAAGCTATCTCAGCCTCCTCCATCCTATCTTCTATGATTGAATCTGAAATAAAGCCTACAAACTTCTAAAAACTATGGTGCTGAAACTCTCAGACTGTCCTCCTCCAATATCTATCATTGTTAGCCTATGTTTACAATGATATGTTGGAACATACTTATGAACATATTCAGAATTTTAAAATTTGGAAGTCATATATGATCCATTCCTATAAAAATAAATAACATTTATAGACAATTAACTAGGAATGTGATATATTTAACATTAATTAATTAATTATTTTTTATTTTTTAAAGTTTTAACCTATTCCAAGGACTAATATTTCCAAATTTTGTTAAAATATGAACGATGAATTAAAAACTAATTTCAATTCATTTATCATGATTATAAAATGTAATGGTCAATTTATCAGATCCTAAGGGCGGCTAAATTGTTCTTTATTAGTCGGTATCCCATGTTTAAATTTCTCACTAACCATTATAGACACATTTTCCCCGCCTAACCACACAATCCAAAACATTCATAAATATAAAGTATATCCTATATGTAAACCTAAACCCATTATACCACTATAACATGACTCCCCCCCAAAGAGTTACCCTCCATAGATGGCAACGAAAGAAGCAGAATAGTGATTTTTTAAGTCCCATGTCTAGTGGGCCCGAGTGTGGCGAGGAGCACTAATGGTATACTAAACATACATATAAGAGATATTATCCTATAAGATAATTGGAAAAAGGGAGAGATAATAATTATAGTACAATCAAAACATTCTTGTACATATACATATAAATAATTCCCAATTTCAAAAATGTGAAGTCATAAATTTTAGAAGCAACTCAAAAATATACTACAAGTACTAAAAAGGTAGTGATGTAAGTGACCCAAAATCCCAAGTAGCTCCCAAAATAACATGACCATGTAATATCATACATAATCTACAACATTATTTATCTAACATGAAAAAAAATATTATATATATTTTTTGGTAATCATAATAGTATACTTTTTTGGATCCTCTCACTGAGAAGATATGGAAAGCATGATAATAAACTATATATATTTGAAAAACTAACACATAAAATAAATAGGTATACTAAGATCACATCCAAACCATGGATAAAAATAAAAACTATCACATACCATAGAAAATATATTATTATTATGAAATGTCATCTGAACTGAGATCATGTTTCCCCACTCATTTGTTTCTATTCACCAACATCGAATATTCTAAGCCACATCTCTCCAAAATAATTCATCAAAAAGTTAGTTGGGAATGGGATCAAAAAATGCACCTCATGAATAAAATAATCACCTCATCCCATAACACATCTCAATATAATAACCTTATAGTTTCTCAGAGACACCATAACTCATATGATATGTATCATACATTAGTTATTATACCTCAATCCATCACAACACATACACCGAGTAAGGTACCTTAAGCCATCATTGACTATACACATTATACCTATAATAATTATTTGGATACTATATCTATATATAAATGTTTTTAAAGAATCAAAATCAGTCAAGACCCCCTAAACACATATATACGAAAATTAATCCCCATTTATAACGGTACATATTACAACCAAGAGAGGAGATCAGGGCCAATGGTGGTTGTAATCAATCCATAATCCCACTAGAATGATAGGGAAAACACCCTATCAATGTCCATGGTTGTCAGTCACCATAAATTAAATGGGTGTGTAGTGTATGAAATCATAGAATATAATTGATATAATATATCTCCTAGCCAAACTATGGTAACAACCTATTCATATGCTCAACAACAACTATCATATATTTGGACACCTAGATGCCACTTTTATGGACTATATATCCAATACACTAGCAAACATTTATATATATAAATTCATTTTTTTAACATTTAACTATTTAATTAATTAAATATCCATTAATTAATAATAAAAATTATTATGAATTGTTTTAGATTAAAAATATAATGAAATGTCAATTCTTTTTAGGTATATGCTAAAATTAGTCCACAATTACTTTAGAACAACATATTTTCATATATTCCATTCCATAAATTACTGCAGTATGGTCTAATAATTAATTAAAAATTATTAAATTAAATAATATAAATACCATATTAAAACCATTCTATGCTACCACTAAGAGGAAACATGCAAACAAGAACACCCAGTTCACTCATGTATTAGAAAATTGAATACCGATAAAACAAGCAACATGGAAATCATCCATTGAATATATTCATGTAATAAAAGAATATTGAGTTATTAAATCAATGGGGAGGATTAGAATCAACAATTTTTATCATATTTGGAGTCAACCATGACACACACATCAATATCATGATACATTTTTCCATCACAAGCATCCACTTCTACCAAATCATTCAGCCCCTACCTCATATCATATCATCCATCAAAGGATCGACCATCCAAGGCTCATAACACATAACATGGAAAAGATAAAATCCAGATCATATAATAAATTAGTATGGGACAAACATAGTCAAAGTTGAAATCTGATCCATAAAACAAGGAATAAATCCATTAAAAAAACACTCATAGCTACACTCGCTAGAAACACAAACTTCTCAAGAAAATGGGACACTAAATACATAGATATTATCTTTAACAAAAAACTAATTTCTATTCAATTTTGAGTTAACTTATTCATTATTCATAGGTTCTAACTATGGTAATCTATGAAATCAACTATACCAAGCTATCAAAAGATTACCATTTTCTTAGAATCTCTGTTGGTTCCAAAAAACCTAAAAAAGTATCATTCTCAATAACACATGAATTTTTAAATCATTTTCAATAAGAATTAAAATGATTCAAAAAATTTATAAATTACATTATCATGGAAGAAAAAATTTAATTAATAATGTGAATTTAATCAATTTGATTATCAAAAAAATATAATAAGCATTTTATTCATTATTACATGCGTCTTCTTTAATTCTTAGTCTAATTTATTAATTAATTTAATCATAATGTTATTTAAATTTTTTTAAAAAAAGAAAAAATTCAGATCCATAGAAAACAATACATGATAATAAGAATAAAATTGGTAGAATAGATCCTAGAAAATCAAGAGGCAAACATTTATCATGTTAGAAAAAAAATGTGATAACTACAACCAATTATTTATTAATCCTATTCCATAATTTTTTAGTCAATTCCATTTCTAGGAAAAGGGATAAACCATTATAAAATTAAAATTGGGCAAAAAATAAGAGAATCAATGAATCGTGTACCTTGGGGTAATAATTGTTCATCACCGGAGAATGCACCAAAATCATAGATCTCGGTCACCCCTCCATCAATAGATACATCCGTCCATGGACATTGTGTGACAACCAAACCAACAGAAAATGATGAAAAATATATTATAATGATTGAGAGAAAACATCGTCACAATGTAAGATGAAGATGGGTAATAGAGATCACATAATAACTAATAAAAGTAAAAAATACCTCGTGTCAATATAGATTGAACAAGGTAATATAAGAATCAATCCTTATGAAAGGGATTCCAAAACACCTCAAGAGATAATATTAAACAAATATGAAACCCCAAAAAAGGGATGTGTGTTAAATGTATTAACTACAGGAAGGGACTTAGGACACTAAGAGAAGGGTTCCATGATATTAAGAGAATGCATTTAAAACCTATTGCCTTAGGAGAAAGATAAAAGGAATCAATTAATGGTCTTTGTTTTTGAGTCAATATAAATTGGATGATCATTATTTCATATCAAAATATTATTTTATTAAAAAAAATATTTCAAATATCATTAGATTCAATATATAAAGACATGTTTATAGATCATTAAACCCAAAATATCCCAAATATAATTATCATTGATGAATAAACTAGGAATTACCTTGATTCAAACCATCAAAACAGCCATACAATCTTTACCACTTAAATCATGGAAAACTCCCCATGGTCTATTTCAAATAGAATAATTTCTTATATAACAAAAATCTCCACATAAAAAATTTCACATAGTTGATAAACCACAAAACTGATTCATCCATATAGCTGACTCAGGCAGATGATCGAACCACATATACAATCCCCATAGAAAATCCATCCTTATAGCCGATTCACATAGCTGATCCAACCACATTTGTAATTAATTTATATGATCCAACCTGTAGACTATTCATATAGTCGTTCCGTCCACATAGCCTATTCACATAGTTGATCCATGCATGTAATTGATTCAGATAGTTGACCAATCCACGTAACTGATTCATGTAGTCAATCCATACACTTAAATGATTCACGTAGAATATCAATCCACGTCACTGATTCACATTGTTTATCCATCTAGGTAACCAGTTCACATAGTTGATCCAACGCCATTGAAGATTAACATACTTGATACATCTACCATAAAATACACATAGATTATCCATCCAGGTAGCTCATTCATTCATGTAGTTTTTTCATTTATCCAATTCAACTAATCATGGAATGAAACCAGTGTTTGTACAAAAATGTAAGAGACTATGAAAACCATTTGAAAAACCATGAAAACTAAAATAAGAACAGACCGGTTATTATGGAGACTAAACACATAAACCACCAACCTAATACTTGAAAAAATAAGTGACCACTTACTACAAAATTATAAAAACACTAAGAAATGGATTATAAAACCCTTCAACCACTAAAATCATTAGGGAAATGGGTGGAGAGTCCACATGTAATTATACCATATGTCATTTTTGTTATTGTTTCATATCTTCCTCCTTTAGAGGTTCCTTGAATTTTTTTTGTATATTAATTCTATATTTAGTCAATACTTCTTATTTTTACTTAAACATTGAGTATAGGGTCAATGAAAATATGTTCTCATCGTTACTCGTTATATAATATTAAATCAAAAAATTTTATAAATATTAATTTAAAAACATCGAAATAATAATTATTCTCGATTTTTTTAGTTGATTGAAAAATATGAATAAAATATTTAGTCATGATGTAATTATAGGATGGAATGTGGGAACTCTTCTCACACTCCGAGATGCATTAAAGCATTTCAGGCTCCCTGTATCCAACCATCCAGATTCATCTTAATTTGGAGAATCTGGAAAAATAGACTTCCCACACATGATCAACTCAAGCGGGCTGGAATTCAGATTGCTTCAGCTTGCTATCTATGTATGTGTGCAGAGGAAAATGTGCATCACTTGTTTGTGGGCTGCCGATATGTGCGCCAACTTTGGTCATATGTAGGTTCTCTGTTTGGGCTGGATTTGTGCTCTTATATGCAGGTTGATGAGATCCTTTCAGGGCTGTCCAATGCTGGGTGAAGTGAGAAAATTCAGAATCTGCTGCTGGCGGCTGGTGCTGCAATTTTTGCAGCTATTTGGCATGCGCGCAATGCCATCCTATTTGAGAACAAGTAGATTTATTCCCAGACCGGAATGCTTTCCCTGCTTAGAGAAGTGTATGCGGCATCTATGGTGAAAACTGGAGGAATGAATAACAACTTATCTGACCTGCAGGTCCTCAGAATGCTAGGTGTTCCCGGTCGCCCCCGAAGGCCCAAAACTCTCAAATACATCCGATGGATACCTCTGAAAGGTGCGTGGCTCAAGGTAAATGTAGATGGGGCTGCTGCTGGTGCGCCATGGCCATATGGATGTGGTGGAGTCTTCCGCACACGTCGTGGTTTTGTGAAGGGTTTCTTTTACTGTTACACTGATACAGGGGTGGCCTATGAAGCTGAGCTTTGGGCTATTATACATGCAGTCAATTTTTCTGTTCAATTCAAATGGAGTTTGTTATGGATTGAATCAGATTCTCAAATTGCATTGCAGGCCTTGAAAATAAGAACACGAGATGTGCCATGGAGAACTCTACCTCACTGGATTGCGTGTCTCAACAAGGCTACTGAGCTCAATCTGATAATATCACATGCTTATAGGGAAGCCAATCAAGTTGCCGATGCTTTGGAAAAGAAAGCAATAATGGCGAAGAATATGATATGGTCTTTTACGGCACTAGAATACTGTGCTCCACTGGTGGAGGCGGACATGCATGGTGTAATATACTCTCGCCTTTGTAACAATCGCTTGTACACCTGACTCTCTTATAATTTTCTTAATAAATTTTTAGGTACGGATCTGACCGGACCCTGGACTTTTTGGTATGTTAGTATAATATTTATAAATATTACTCCTGTAATTCATAATGTAATAAGTAATTTTTTATTTATTAATATGTCTGAATTTTTATTAAAACTTGTTTCTTTATAATATGAATAAAATATTTTTTATTGAATGAATGATAATTTATACAATATTTAACCATTAATTAAATTAATTATGAGGAATATTAACAGACCAATTTTTTAGGTTTGGTGATAAATTATAATTTACTAAAATGTTAAATAAATAGTTATCATTTCACAAGTTTTCACTCATTATATGTACTGTATTATTAATATTATACAAACAGAATATGGTTCATTATTGGTAAATTAATACTTTAAGGGAATTTGTAAATTAATTAGAGTTAAACTATAATCCTATGTCTATTTATAGACTATTATGACAATTGAAGAAAGGATAATCATTGCGCATATCAATTTACACTAATGATCTCCCACATACCATTTCCAAAAAAAGACTATGAAAATAATATATATTCCTTAAAGACCAAAGGAACATGAATAAATCAAGGAAAATAACATAAGAAGATTAGTTGTCCATGCTAGCACACATAATTTCATTAGTGTTTTTCAGATATTGAATGTGAACATGTGGATCATCACTAGAGGGGATCTACATTGGGTCATTGTGATCCAACAATGACAAAACATTTGGGATTAAATGTTCAATACAATAGTTAAAAAATATATCATTCATGTTGTATTTTTTATTCGTTAAAAAAAATTAATTAAAAATTAAGATGAAAATTTCTTCTCTTGGTTCTCATTAATTCATTTTTCAATATTCCAGGAAAAAAATAATTAGAAATGGAATTATTCTTAATGTGAATTGTGTAATATTCATTAAATATAAAAAAATCATAAATTTACAATGGAATAATAGGATATTATTCTATATTCATAGCCACTAGTGTTTCGACTATAAAAATGAAAGGGAGGAAATATTTGTGTTGGATTTTATGTTATTAAAAAGTTTAAGAAGTGTATTTGAACGATATATAAGATAGAATAAGGGAATAATATCTAAAATAAAGACTCTAAAAATCTAAATAATATTTTTTTCCTTTATGAAAGAGAATCGATGTTATTGAAGAAGATGAAATATTTTAGGATGCTCTATGTTGAAGACAAGAATATCTAGTATGATAAAGAAATGAGATAAAATAATATTAAAAGGATTATGAAAATGATCTAAAAATGACATTGGATATGAAAATATTATATATACATGTTTGAGGTTAACATTGAGAAATCAATATATAAATATTGAGAAATATTTAAAGGGACTATCAAGGTTGATGATACATCAGAGAATTGTTATTGTTTTAAATTATTAAAGACCTCCCTTAAAGTTTTTACATGGTCATTAATGTTTGTAAGGAATGACTTACTAGAATTTAATATAAAAACATAATTACTATGGTTATAGTATAGAAATTAAATTAATCTTGATGTTTAATAAATTCATAACTATATTAGATATCTACAAGTAACTAATAT
Organism: Viscum album; assembly: GCA_963277665.1. NCBI lineage: Eukaryota > Viridiplantae > Streptophyta > Magnoliopsida > Santalales > Viscaceae > Viscum > Viscum album. Next base: position 89,585,051 of record OY728132.1, read on the forward strand.
TCATAAAATTAAATGAAAAGTTAGAATAAGAATCAGATATTTTGGGAGTATCCGATCATTTTTCATTACAAAAAATAACTAAAAATAGTGTGAAAAATATTTCTCTATTTTTTATGATACTAATCAAGATACAAAGCTATTTATAGAAGAAAATTTTAATTTTAAGTCTATTCCCAATACTATGATGGATTCAGACATGTTTTAAGAATATAACTGTTTAGTGAATTGTTAATCTATGAATATAAAATATTTGTAATTCCATATTAATGGGGGATTCATCCTAGTCATAGGCATGGGAATAAAAAATTTCTAAAAATAATTTAGAGAATCAATTTTTGATACTAAAAAAACAGTTAAAACGATTTAAATAAATAAGAGATGGAAATGTAAATTTATTTACCATATTACTAGATCAAATTATTATTATTTTTAATAATAAAAAATTTTATATTTAAATTATAAAAATAAAGGAGAAATAAATTTTTCTCGATGTCACGTGTGGAGCATTATAAATGGAAGACCCGTGAATTTTAGAGATTTGGTTTTTATATAATGGAATTGATTATATTAGTATTATGAAATAATTTAATAATTTAATAGAATATAAAACATCATATGATAAATATAGGTGTCTTAACATAAAATTAATTTCCTTATTTGATATTAGAGAAAATATGTTGATTTCAATGATTATTCTTTATGTTCATGAGTTAAATCATAACATACTTAGTATTTTTATAATTTAAGCTATTGGAAATATTTTTATTTTTTAAAAGGATGGAATCATGGTGAAGAGTTTATAGTATGGTCAGGTCATGACTAGAGCAAAGAAATGAAATATGTAAATTTTTTTAGATAGGGATGATAAAAATTATTATTATTAGATCTTAAAGGAAGAAAAAAATTTATGACATCGAAGGCTAGATATCATGCTAAAAATAAACATGATTATATAAGGAGATAAAATTTATTAAGTTTCTATACTATATATATTATGAAAATAAATTTATTATTCATACCAAAAGAGAATTATTATCATCTATTTATATAAGAACATGGTGATTCCATCATATTGTATATTAGGACATGCTGATTTAGATATTTATGGTCTAGTCACGAAGAAATTGATGAATAGAGGTGATAAATTTAACCCATGTATTAATTAATTTACTCTGGTAACATGTATTTTTTATGGGGTATAAAAATACCCCTAAAATCTTTTATTAGTTTTCGGAGAATTATAAAAAAGGATAGTCATTTATCGTCTATAATAATTAAAATAGATAACAAAGATGAGTATAAAGTTAAAAAATTTCTTTTATTTTTAATAAATAATGATAAATGGATTATTTCAAGTAAATTATATATCCCATAACAAACTATTTTTTCTATGTATAAGACAAAAATTATAGTAGATATGGATCGAATGATGATGGTGGAACAAGATACATCACATCTATTTTGAGGGGTAGTGATTAAGAGAATACTAAATATTCATAACGAATTTTCAAATCATCCAAATTTAAACATGTTTCATTATGAAATATATTTCATTATGAACCATATATTAATATAAATAAGGGTGTTTATTATCAGTTGGTTTATCAATGTTAAAAGAGAAAACATGGTGAAGTTTAACCGAAGAGGTGTGGATAAAATTTTCCACTTATATTATTCAAATGGAAGTGGTTATCACTAATATAACTAGAAAACCCAAAATATTATTGATATATTAGATGTAAATATGATATAAAAATGATTTAATTGTCTTAAATATAAATAAAATTTTTCGGAATTCAAATAAAATAAATAGAATTTTATGGAATTGACTTTGAAAATTCATTAAATTTTAATGTTTCATATGATAATAAGGTAGAATATGATTATTAAACCTTATATAGTTAATTGAAGAAACAAAATACTTACATCCTGTTATAATATTAATAATTTTGAGGAAAAAATATCATTTTTTTTCCTAAACAAGTTGTTTAAATTTATATAACTTTACTAACATCATCACACACCTCATTGTTTTCTCAATTCAAATTATGATGTCCGATTGAATCATTAAGCAATAATGAATTATTTGTGACATAAATGATATATTTAATTATATTGAGAATATAAGAAACTTTTTATTTTCTATCTAAAATAATAAATAATGATTTTTTTAACAAATATTGTGTTTCCAAACTAAATAAATGAGAAATTTTAGAAGATTAAGAGAAAATAAACACTCGTGTATAAATGTTATTCATTAGTATAAAATATAAACATTTAATGTCACAGAATAACTAATAAATAATCCTTAATTTATTTTATTTTTAATCATTTTATGAGTTTTATATATTTATCTCCCTTCTCGTATGTCTTTTCCTTGAAAAGTTTAGTCTTGAGGCCTCAAAATCATGTCACACATTCATGGAGCACTATTTTCCAAACCTTGTGGTAACCAAATGATAGCTTATATAACATGATAATATCAAATACCATGGTTTGTTAAAGGTTTTCAAAGTCATATGGCCTACCCATGTGTGGTTCTCTAGGGGCCTTATAGGGGGGTTGATGGTTGGCGCATGGTATGGGTAACCATATACACCGTCTATGGATAATTTTTTGAAAATTTACAATTTTAAATTAAATAAAATATAACCCAAAATAGTTTATCTTCCTACACCCATTCATATTATTAGAGGACTCCAAGTTGGGTATCCTTTACATGTGACCTGCCTCCTCTACCCCCTATATTTATTTTCTAATTTATTCCATGAATCATGATCTGGACATTTATGGTTGATATTTCAGTTCTTTTAAAAAAAATTCTCCTTTAATATTATTTCTCTCACTCTGGCATGAGGTCAGATGAACCATAGGTCATCCTCATGGTTTAATTTTTTATCGTATTTTTTAACCTTGGGTCTCTTCCATTTTTTAGGTTTCTTCACATAGGTTTTTATTGTATTGGTTCTTCTCCATGAATGGAAATGAATTTTTCTTTGGGTTCAGGTTTTTTACTATATTTATGAGCATTTATATGAGAAATATAATTTATTTATGGATTTTGGAATGTTTTTTTATTATATTATAATTTAAATATATCTTCAAAAATTGCATGGATTGTTTGAAAGGATTTTCCATTGGTATGTTTTCTATAAATCCCTCATGGAGTATTTGGTTTTTGAAAAACATTAAAATGGTTTCTAATAATGTTTCTTATTTTTAAATCTTAGTTGTATACATTCCATATAAATATATAAATCATCTCCATACGTTTCAACACAAGGACGGGTGAATATGTACATTAGGTAAAGAATTCATTATATATAAATATATATTTATTTATTTACGTGCATATGTGTCTATGTGTTAGGATTGTATATATAATTTGAGAAAATTTTGTTCAATTTTTTTTCAAAATGACCAATATTTATTTACACATGTGAAGGCCTCATATGTACCTTAAAAATGTGGCCTAATGTTTTCCTTGGTATTATAATGTGATTTTAAAAGGGAACATGTTTCCATTGAAGTGATTTATAATTAGAATGTTTCGAATGATAGATTGGAATCTTTGAATTATTTTCATAAAGAGAATGCCTCTATGATATTCTTCTAGTATATGGATGGTCATTACATGGTTGGTTTTTGGATGTGGGATAGGTATATGTGATTGTTTTATGTGTGAAATCCTGATTGGTATTATGCAAATTCCATCTCACAAATTTTCATTAATAAATTCCGGGGATCCTTAGTTCTTTTGTGTGGTCTGAGAGATGGCTTCAATTTAAATCTTCATTAAATATTATAGATCACCCATGGTAGGAAAATGGACATGGTGGGATTTTTCACTACTGAGGATAGATTTGAGTAGCTAGTCTGTTATTGAATATAATTAATATCTACATGTCAGAAGAATTTTTTGAACTAAGTACGTATAGTGTATAATTAATTGGTGTCTAGAAATATCCCATGATAACCTTTTTAAAGATATTATTCTTCATTCTGTTTCATGCCACTTTTATTAAATTCATTCACCTTTAATGATTAACTAGATAATATTACATCAAGACTTATTAATACAAAATTGGTTTACCCCTATTATAGAACAAATTGTGATATTATTTATTTTTTAAAATTTCAATTAAACATTCATATTGTTACATGTTTAATCTTATGAGTGGGTTTTTAGAAAATCATTCATTCTTAGGAAACATGTGTTGAATTAAAAAGGTAAAAGGGTTTTGAGGGGCATCATCATGTTACTTTTTTTAAATGACATAAAATCAAACACACAAACACACACACACACACATATATATATTTATACTAGCTTTAATTTATGTCTTTTTCAATGGTAAGGCATAAGGTATTGCTTCTATTTTGGTATCCCTTCTGAGTATATCGATACAAACACCTAAATCTTCCTTCTTTTGTGGTAGGTTCAACTTACTTTTTTAGTGTCTCCTAAAAATAATTCCCATTAGTTTGTGGGTAGTGACTCATATAGTAATAAGAATGATGGTATATTTTATTTTTGAATTATTTGATTTACTTTTTTTAGTTATTCAATTATTATTTTTCTACTTTCTACAATTCAAGGTGTTGAGATATTTTGGTGGTAGAGGATAGAGATTCATTTCATGTCTTCTCCATGTAGGACAGTGAGACCAAGGTGGTGTGAGACGTTTTTAATGATCATTGATATTTATTTCATTTATAAATTGACATTGGATTGTTATTTAATTTTTCTCTCATCATCGTGGAATTCTGTGGTATGGAAGGTGAATCCCATAATTTTATTTACATTTTATTACTTATTTATATTATTTTTATTTTAGAAACTATTCCAGAGTGTCTTCTTGTGATTCCCATGCACTTGTTTTTATCATTATTGTTTTGATAACCCCATTTGGTTCTTCTCATGGATCAATTAGAGTGTCCAATAGAGAGATGAAATAGGATTGCTTATGAATAAATGGGATCAGAGGAGACTGGTAATTTCATTTACGTTTGTAAAATTTATATCTCGTATGTATTCCTTCTAAATTTGAATTTAATATAGATGGAGATAGGAACACAAGTGATTTGGAGGTTGTCCAAGGGATATATTTCTTGGTCACCACTTCTCATGATGACACCATAGTTTCCAAAGGAGGTTAGAATTTCGATTTTGATTTTGAAATTTTAATTTTAGGGATGAAATGGGCATTTATTTTTTTTTGGTACATGGAGAGATCACATGGATTGGTAACCAATGTGGAGACCACATACATGGTTCTGTGTTACAATTATAGATCATTTAATATTTTTTCTTGGTCCACCAATCAATGTGGTTAATAAATGAATAGTAACTAGTCCCTTCTAGGTTTGATTTATATTGTTATATAATTGTTAATTGAGTTTTAGATAATGTTCATGAATGGTTTGGTATTTTAATGTGGACCTAAAGTAATTTTTTCATATTTTTTAAAAAAATTAGTTAGTATTTAGACATGGTTTTACGTATTAAAAATAGTTTTTTCAATTTTTAACAGGACATTTTGTATTTGGTGAATTTTTTATAGTAGCATGTTCACAACCATTATACTGAAAATGCCATTTTTATAACATGGAATCTCTGTTTTTGAAAATGGCTGATTTAAAACCATTTTATCCAATAAAATAATATGGTTTTGAAAATGATTTAAGAGTTGAATATTATATTTTAAATTAAATTTGAGTTTTTTCTTTTTTCTAGGTGGGATATATTAATTTCAAATTGTTTAAGTTATTTTAAATCGTAGTTTAAAAAATGAGATGAAATAAATATGGTTGGATTTTTTCAATGGGAGATGAAATATTTTCATGGTTAATCTTTCAAAATGTTCACTAACCAATCCAATTAATGAAGGAGATTATAACGGGAAAATATGTTGTTTAAAAAATGTGTTTTTATTTTGTTTTTAGTTTTTGTTTATGATTAATTTTGGGAAAATATTGGTCAGATTGGGATGATTTTATCAATAGGTACATGTATTTTGTTAGTTTAGTTTTCCACATAATTATCATGGTAATGAGTGTATATTCAGTCTCAAGGACGCACTCATTGGGTTTCTAGGTGAAATTCAGTTTTTTTTAATTACTATTGGCTATCATTTTGTTGTTTTATCTTGTCACGTTTGTTGTGGTTGTAGACTTTGAGTAAATTATGAATACATACAACCCTTATAATACCCTTGAAAAATATTAGCAGTCCTCTCATTCAATTCATATACATTTAATCTTTTTTTCAAATATTTATGGCATTACACAAACACACTCCCAATAATCGTATTTGTTTAGTGCCTTTTAAAATTTTTAAAGATAAAAATGGGTCCATATGTGAAATTAATCATCACTCACTATGATCTTTATTACTATCACCTTTCTTAGACACAACATATCTAATACATATATTCATAAACTAGGGAATTTGAATATAAGAAAGCGTGAGTTTAGATGCTCAGTGATGGTAAACATGAGAGATATGTAAATATAAAATGAGCATAAGGGTATGAAAAATTTGGAATAACATTTGAAAATATTTCTCTACATATCAAATATCATAAAATTGAATCATGAAACAAATATAGGTAGTTCATAAGACATGAATCAGAGTATAATCAAATAACACATTCCATGATATAATAACAATGCATAAGACATGGATTTGTTGAAAAAACATATCCATATAAAATGACTTCCATTATATTCATGGATCACATATGATGCTACCTTAGTAGAATGGCTTCACTCCCTAAATATTCTCAGTAGTCAATGTTCACTCCCATAACCAACTTAGGGAAAAAATACCTTTACTAAACTTTGTTCACTAGCCTTTCTAGTCATGTCAATCTAGTTAGACATATATCATTACACTCTACATTGTATGTTGATATAAGTCCTACCAATCACATAATGGAATAAAACATATTTTCCACCAGATCATAACCATATATCATATCGTAACCCAATAAATGAAATGGATATCGAAAGCATATAATAATATCCTAATCTATGTAAATAAATAGGTTTCATAATCATTTAAAAAAAAAGAACCCATGAAAAGATGTGGGTTTCATAAGCATATAACCCTTGGGAGAGTAAGAAGTTTTGTAATCATATAACCTATGGAAGATAATCAAGTTTCATAAACCACATGTCCTGTAAACATAATTTATTCATAGAATTAATATCAATATTAACCATGGATCATATCTCTAGTAATGAATGAGTAACACCAACAGATGTCATCTTCGATGAAAAATAATTTTTAATGAAAATTTAAAATATTTCATGAGGGAAATATACTTTTTTATTTTAAAACGCATTTTAGTACATACAACATGATGAAATTTGTTTCTCTAGAATTAGAAATGAAAACATACTAAGGATGTTTCATGGAAATTATTGGTCATGATGACATAGACTTCCATTTATGTTGTACACATAAAAATGAACGTCCCTTTCACAGTTTTTGTAAAATCCATACATGCATTGTTTTGGAAAATTAAATGAAGACTACATTCAATTTTTTTAATAAGTATAAAATGGGTAGAAATGCCATTTAAAAATTATAAGAGTGTAAAAACAATTTTTGAAATCGTTGTATTGAAGGAAACCAAATTTCTAACAAAAAAAGAAATAAAGACATATTTTCTTAAAAAAATTATTATAATTATATTAAGTAAAAACGGAGTTTGAAAATTATACCATTACATAAATATATCATGAATAGCCAAAGAAGAATAAAATTTAGTAAAATTTATGAGATATTTCATCAATGAAAACATAATCAAAAAATATTCTAATAAATTATGAGGGCATATCATTAAACACATACATCATTGGTGATAGTGAATCATAATTACCCTTATATAATATCATAAAATTAATCAAAAAATATCTTAAATTTTTTTATTCATAATATAACAAGTAAATGAGGCATTATATTCATCACATAAAATAACATAGGTTTATAACATAACACACATCTCAAAGAGCCAAATTTTGACAAAATTCCCTTACCGCATTGGTAACATTGAAAACAAAACACCATTAAATAGATATGATCAAATGGATATTTAAATAATTATAATTATCATTAGATGAATTATTAAATACATTCATGGGTTTTATACACAACACATACAAAAAATAAGTGGTGAACATGACCTGTGTCTCTTTGAAAATAAGTGTGATATGGAAATCCATTATCTTTAATCCTAAATTACATTGTACTAATATAATTCATATATATTATAAATAAATTAAATTAAAATATTCATTTATATTATCACGACTCATCCTCTGGGGGCCCATGTCATGTCTACCCCAAGACCACCCTCAATGGCTAGGATCCTGTGACTAGCACCGAGTAGGAATATCCCATAAGTGGGATGCATTGTCCCTAGTACCTATATGCATGCACTCATCTCCAAGAAAAATATGAAACTGAAAACACTAAGTAAACATGAATGCAATCCACTAAAATCCCCACATAGAATAAGGTTCAAAACTGATAGAAACATGGTTCAAAATATATTCCCAACTGAAATGGAAAAGTATAAGTTTGTTGATCTCATCTGCAGAAAAACCTACATCATGGTTAGGTATAGTAAGTCATCTGAGTGTCTCTAAATCATTCCACATCCATCAGGTCACCCAAAAGCACCTGTTTCTTTTGTCCACCAATGAATCGTTCAATTTTGTAGATTTCATTCACAAGACATTACACGTACGAGGAAAGCCTGTGCAGGGGTGAGTAAAACAATACTCATTATGGACCTCAAACCAAAAATGAATTACAAAAAGTTAATTAAGATTAATAACATGAATTATACCAAAATCAAATCACTAATAAATACACCGAGTATAATACCAAATACATAAATTAACTTTAGAATCAATGAAATATATTAATGATAGTCACTATAGTCTAACCAAACCAAGTATAATTCTATGACACTTAAACATAATTATCGTAAGAATTCACCATACCCTTGAGTAGTATCATGTGGATTGTTGGTAATAGATGGAGTTTCGGAAACACACTGATTGTTGGTAACACATATAGTGTAGGTAACACATGGTTATTATGCTTTGTATATCCTTGAAACATGTGTTCGAGTTTAAAGAATCACTATTTATAGGCGGTTTCAATTTTATTTATTTATGGAACTGGAAACTTCCAACAGTTCTTTATCCAAATGGGGGCATGCCTTCCAAAAGAAGTCATTTGGTATGTTTTATCTTTATGATACTTATGAACGTGGAATGGTTGAGAGGATGGGAGTTCGAACTAATCAAACCATATTTGGGGGAATTGTTTTCTACTCTGAGACTCTATTTGTAATATTTATGATATTTTCACGAATCCTTATTAATTCACAAAGTATATGATAAGTATCCCAGGTAATTTACAATCACTTATTAAATGTGTAAAATTGAGAATCATCACTATGCATTACAGTATCTTCATCAATGGAAACATCTATATGTATCCTAGGTTTCCCAACAATGGTATCCTATAATATACTGATTAGGGATTCATTTAATCATCATTGTGATGATAATAATTTTTAAGCCACTTATTGGGGCACTCTGGAATTTATTTACATAGAGGGAGATTAAGGATTGTTTTGATACTGGGATAGTGCCTGTAAAATGTGCTACCTATGTATCCTTGTGAAAGGAATAAGAACCCTCATAGTTTGGTGATTCATAATATGACACATCATATCTTTTAAGGTCCTGTGATAAGGACCTCTAGGAGAAGGTTTCATGGTCAAAACATAGTGTGGGACTTATGCAGAAGCAGCCTGAGGAACATGGAAAGAATATGAGTTTTCTAGTAGGATCAGACCCAATTGGGAATATGGCCCAAGGAGAAAAGGTTTGATTTTAATTGTTGAGTTTGAACCTCAAGGAGGCTTCCAATGTATCCCATATTAATGGGAATGAAAGCCCACGTAGTTCAATAAATCTCGTAGGAGAGTATGGTCCCCTAAGAAAGATGAGTTTGGACATACTTATTTAAAAGGATGCCTTTATGATTTGAAGATTGAATTTGGGGCTTCTTTCTAAGTGAGTATGCCCATTGAGATCGGGCCTTGAGATGGCTTCCTACGTATCCTAGTTTGAGAAGGAATCAGAGTTCTCGTAGTTCCTTTAATGAGTGATTCTGCACAAGTTGTAACAATCACATATATCTAAGCCTACATGAGTCATTCTCTATGTGAGAAACAAGAGTGCGTGAAGGAATCAACAATGAAACTTCACACTTTTCCTCCTCTATTGATGGAAGAGGGTGCGTCGGCCATTTTACAGGGAGAGGCGATGAGCTTTCACTCTATTCTCATCACATTGGATAGGGGTCCAAATGGAAGGAAGAAGGGATGAAGGTGAGGGGATTATACCATGATGGCTTCCCTTTTGGGAATATTATGGGGCTTACTATTGAAGAGGATTACCATTTAAAATTGGTTGGGGATTACTCCTTACTTAGGAGGATGGCCATTTGAGATTGGTTGGGGCTTACTCCTAAGGAGGATTCCCATTAGAGATTGGATGGGGCTTACTCCTAAGGATGATGCCCATTTGGGATTGGTTGGGCCTTACTCATAAGGAGGATTCCCATTTGAGATTGGTTTTGGCTTACTCTTAAAGAGGATTCCCATTTGCGATTGGTTGGGGCTTACTCCTAAATAGGATGCCAATTTGAGAATTTTTGGAGCATGCTCATAAGGATGTTTCCCATTTAGGATTGGTTGGGGCTTACTCATAATGAGGATTACCATTTGAGATTGGTTGGGGATTATTTCTAACGAGGATTCCCATTTGATATTGGTTGGGGCTTACTCCTAAAGAGGATGCCCATTTGAGATTGTTTGGGGCTTGTTCCTAAGAGGATGACCTTTTGAGATTGGATGGAGATTACTCCTAAAAAGGATTCCCATTTGGAATTTGTTTGGGCTTACTCCTAAGTCAGTTTCCCATTTGAGGATTAACCTATATTATAAGTATAGTGATGATGTTTGAAGTGTTTCTTGAGTTTTTTATCGACTCAGGTTACTCGAGGAATCCATAAGGAGAGTCCAAACTCATTACATGCGAAAGGAACCAAGGGGAGTATGTCCACTCAAGGAACATAATTGAGTGTGATGGAGTGTCTCAGGTCATTCTATTACATGATTGGATGTTTGGATGCATAAATAGCGCAATGGATAATGATGTTGACCAGATTCAAAAAGTTTGTGGTGCGACTCTCCATTTTTCATGGGGTCGGTGATGGAAGCGAAGGGATTGGATGAAAGGGATGAGACTGAAGCTCAACACTGACCAGGAGAAGGGGTGTGGGGGAGAAGCCCCAGCAGTATAGACCAGCAAGGCTACATAGGAAAGACACATAGGTGCTCTTCCAAGGTGCGGCATGGAGGTGATCCGCCAATGTGTGATGAACAGGTGCCCTACGCAGCTGTAGTGCGCAGGTGCGTCACAAAGATGCTCTGGGTAGGTGCTCCACATAGGTATGTTGCACAGGTTTTCTGCAAAGGTGCTTCACATAGATTCTTCATGAAGGTTCTTCGTACAGGTGCGTCACGCAAGTGCTTCACGCAGGCGATCTTCGCAGGTTCATATTTTCTAGACCCTGATTGGACATTGAACCACTTTTTCCCCTTTAATTTTTTCTTCTCTCCTATTATATAGATCCACCTGACACCAATTAGGGGATCCTGGGGAAAGAGACTTGTAATGGGAGCTTTAGGAAGTCTACCTGCTTTTTTTGTCTTCCAATGGGGAGCCAAAGGGTGCTATATATAGTCAAGAAGGGGACATGTCCGATGGGAGGCTTTCCATGTAGGTCATCTGCGTTGGTCATCCGCATATGCCTTCCACGTATGTCTTCCACTGAGGGGTTTAAAAAATTTATTTTTCACATAGGTACTCCATGTAGGTCCTCCACGTCGGTCCTACATGTAGTTCTTTCTAGTGGGTCCCTTTGTAAAATTTATCAAACTTCTGAGTGGCATATCTTTTGATCTGTATGTCCGTTTAGGCTCTATGACCAGTCAAATAGATGGTATTAAAGATATAAAAAATCATTAGATTTTAATTAAACCAAGTCTTCTTTGATTAAACATGGAAATTTAATATTATTTTTCGATACCTTTTCATCATCATTCTATGAAATCCACTGCTTGCTCCTACATGGGGAAATCATTCCACTTATTCATCAGATGTGGGGTAGTATTTTGGCACATAGATATACAGCCTTCATTTTCATTCTTAATGGTGAAAACATCATTACTCATACTTGAAATTTGTTTTCTATGTGAGAATAATATCTTTACTATACGGAAAAGTGAATGGAAGACATTTCATGGTGTCTGTAGTGTAGATAACACATAGTGTGTTGTTAACACACATAGTATAGGTAACATAGAGAGTGTCATCAAAGACATGAGAATCCACACCCTGGTGGGAAATAAGAGTACCAAATCAGTATTGGTACGACACATAGACTAGATAATACACATAATATAGGTATGAAATGTATTCTAGGTAAGACACACTATCTACATAATCACATAACTTCTTGGTCACAACTAGTCATATGATTTTGTGCTTAGCACGCTTGTTCTGGGAGCACAACTTTTCGACCCAAAATTTCATACACCAACATCTATAGATACTAACTTAGATTATATCAAAATAACATCCTATTTATGATGGTACCAACACCACAAATGTGAAATCATATGTACACATATTTTCAGAGTTATGTGAATTTAAGTAAAAAGGGGCTAGATGTGTCGAGGTCCAGACCAACTAGGTCGGACCAACCCGACACAGATCATGCCTGATCTAACCCAATGAGTCTGACCAGAACCACGAAGCCTAGCCCAAAGCACTGGGTATGAACTATCCTAGCCCATCTGCTCTAGCTTGGCCTGGTCAAGGAGGCCGGTTCATCCAATGAGACGCAGTGTCCCAACACGGTCAACATAGTTGACCGCTGTGTGAACTTCCCCACAACAGTTTCCATGAGGTCACGTAGCAATCCCACTTGACCAAGTCCATACACTGTGTGATGTGGCATCCTTCCATATTTATCCAAGAACCACTTTCGGGCTTCAAGCTGGTGGACCTTTCATCCACCCCGCGACAGTTGTGCCACGAGTTTTTCCGATCAGGTGGTCGTGCCGTCATGTGCCACCGCCAGTGATACCACATGTGGTCACCTACATCCACTCTTCTTTTGACATACACCATCTTCATGGTGGTTTGTTTCTCAATGTGGTAAAATCATCATGATCCATTGGTCACCATCTTCACTATAGTGGGATCATGGTTCTCTTGTCGTCGTTCCGAGGGTCTGGTCTCATTCGGAACCTCCGAGTAAATCCCAATGCAAAAATGGGAATCTGTTGGTGATGATTTCCTGAATAGGGATGGGAGATAAGAACAAGAACACCCAAAAAAAGAACTTAGCCTTTTTCACTGGACTTGGTCCATTTGGGTCCGTAGGATCACAAAAGAAATGAGAAGAATAATCACCAGGTTCTATTCCCTTTAATCCCACAATTTTAATCACCATATATGATCTATGGAACCACATATCAATATATTCATGGGTTGGTCCACCTTCATCATTAAACATAAAAACAAATAATGAATTAACATAGACAATAAACCCCCTACCATGAGATTTAATTAGTCAGAGAAGAGGATTTGTCATTAATGGAAATCTGTCAATGAGTGATCTCGATCTGTCAATTGTCATCATTCACCAATGAATGGTTTTCTATTCCTTGATTTAAGAAAACTCTAGTTCTATGAAGATAACCACAGATTTCCGGATAAGGTTCATGTAAAATGAAAACTTATTCTATTATACCACATAACATCAATTAAAATATTTTTATTAAATATTTTAAAGTCATTCATGTCTAGAAATTAACATTCATCATTGAGTTGTTCCAGTTTAGGATAGGCTTTGCCTAAGGAATCCACTCCATTAAAAACTCAACGGTGGTCCCAAATTTCCAATCCGAGTTACCATTTATGAGATAGTAGGATACTAAAATAAAATAATTTTATTTAATGATTTTATTTAATGATTTTATTTAGGGTTACGTCTTTTTTTTGGATTTCTCACTACAGAAGAGTGCTAACTAAAGTGAAGTAGAACTATGGTAAACCACCATCCTAAAGGTGATGGTTCCCCTATAATTATGATTGGGGATCACATTTAGAAGTTACTAAAAGAGCACATGTGTTCTATTTTTAATAAATGTAAATATAATTGGATCGTTTATTAAAAAACTATGTGCCTTGGAATCACATGTCTTCTGATCACGTGGTCTAGTAATATTACCATATTATATTCAAAAAAATTACATGGAAAATTGGGGACATTAAATTCTTCTCAAATTTGGGATTTACGTCCCCAAAAGGCTGAACAAAAGATAAAAAAATAAATTGAGATACAGACCAAAAACGTAATCCTTAAATTACAAAGTTCTCTCCTTGATATTTGTGTGCTCCCACTGAACTCTCACAAGGGGAATTGACCATCCATGAAGGATCCTCTCTTCTCAATCCTTGATCACCATCGGGTACTCTGTGAATATCTCCCCAACATCGACATCCATATCACCCCCATTAACATCATTTGAAGGGTCAAGGAAATATTTCCTAAACTGGGATATGTGAAAGAGAACATTCACCAAATCTAACTACAGTTGTAGATCCAATATGTACGCCACCTTTCCAACCCTACACAGTATCAAAGAAGGTCCAGTGAAACTAAGAGATAACTCGATTCCTTGGCGAAATATTTATATCACATGATAAGAAGAGGCCCAAAAGAACAAATGGTATCCCTCATTAAACATTAAGGATATCTGTAACCAATAAATATATGACTTATAATAGATCTATTAAATATTATTATTCTCCTGGGTGACCTACACATTCTTTGTAGTGGCATGTACCAACTCCTAGACCATGAAGGATAAATCTATGAGGTTAGTCCAGAAATGTGGTGACATACCTGGTCACTCGTACAAGGGCCCAAATGGTTACATACTAATGGTGGGGTTATAGATTTTGTTGTATGAGATATCCAACAGGGGTAGGTGATCCTCCCAACAACATCCAAAATTGAGGATACACGCATGTATCATGGCCTCTAGGATCAGAATGGTCTACCCTGTATGGATATAGATCAGTGGGTGGAAAGCTATGCTTAAGAAAAGTTGAGTCCCAAACACCTCCTACAATCCCTTCCCCATCTAGGATGTAAAGCGTGTATCCCAATCTGAGACAGTCTTCAATGGGACACCATGGAGTCGAACTATCTCCTTTAAATATAGGCATCCCAAGCTCTATATTGAACGTTGTTCCCAGATCTCTAGAAAGTGGGCCAAATTGATGAACGAGTCGATGATCACCTAGTTGGAATCATTCTATTTGAACGTACATGATTTTCCCATCAGTGATTTAATCCATATTCCATTTCACTTCCACTCGATCACTCCCTTCTTCATCCCCGACCACCAAAACTAACACCGAACAACCTAGTACATATTTACAACACCCAGATATACTACCAATGGGAATGTATGGAACCACATAAAATCCTCCTCCCATAAAGTCACATGTACATCTGTGTGTCCTTTGAAAATTATGAATTTCTCCCCACATTACAAAAATTATTTACGGGCCTACCTTGTGAACATCCGAGCACGTGTAGTCTCACAAATGTCATTTTTGAGTTGTGCCTCCCACCCGCAAAGTATTTGTGGAGGGGTAACCACCATATACCAGGGATAAAATGATCTATCTCTATCCATGAAGGATATTTAAAAGAAATGATAATAGATCTGAGGCGTTTGTCAGTATTTGTGAACTCGTTCTACGGCTAAGAGTATTTTCCACCACATTCCCCATCCTAGGAGTGTAGACCATCTCCAAGAAATAGTCTTGGAAGAACTATTTCCATTTGTAATGTATTAATTTTATATATTTATATGAGAATATATACATGATAATATTTAGGTCTGAGTATATGATAAATCGTTCACCAATAAGGTTGCGCCCTCATATCTTCAATGTGAAGACTATCGCCATAATCTCTAGATCCTAGGTCATGTAGTTCTAATAATTTAATATCAAAAACCATAAAATTTAGGCAATAATTGATTTCCCATACATCAAGACACATGTAATCCTACTACATGATTTGTCATAGAAACACCTTGTACTCGACACCCCCCTCAGAAAATCTTATAATGGGAGCACTTGTCAAACAATGTCTTAGGTGCTAAAAGTTATTCAGACAGATATTATTCAATATAAAAGGTTTCCACTTTTGTGTCAAGGCTTTCATAGATGATGAACCTTTAGAAAATTATGTTACAAACCATAAATAGTACCCACCCAACCGAAGGAAACTCCACACCTTGGTAACATTCTTGGGTGGTTCCCAACAAAGAACAACATCTATCATCACGTGATCTACTGCAACACCCACCTCTGAAAAGATGATTCATAGAATGTGGACCTCTTTTATCCATAAATTACAATTCTAGATCTGACCATAAATTTGGTTCTCTACAACAATGTCCAGGACCATCCTAAAGTGTATCATGTGATCCACCTTAGACTATGAGTACACCAATATTTCATCAATAAAGACCTCTATAAACCTATCCAGGTAGGGATGTAAGATCTTGTTTCTGAGTCCCATGAACATTGTTAAGGCATTATTCACACCAAATGGAATCTTTATGTACTCGTACTAGCTATAGAAACATCTAAACGAAATCTTTGGGATATCCACACCCCACACTAGAAGTTGATGATAGCCTGATCTGAGGTCTATCATTGATAACCATATCTCTTCCTATAGCTAATCTAAGAGGTCATAGATCTATAGTAGGGGATCCTCATTCTTAAAGATCACCTAATTCAGGTATTAGAAGTCCAAAAAAACCTCAAGATCTGGTATTCAATCTTGTAAAACCATAATGGGGAGGCCCATGGTGAAATATAGGGTCTCACGAAGCTCTTCCCCTACCAATCCTCCAATTGTACCCTCAATTCAAGAAGCCTTATGGAAGCCATCCAATATTCTGGTGTTGATATCGATATTTTCTTGAGGTATATATCAATGCAGAAATCGACCTCCCTACAGGGAGGTAGTCATGGATCTCCATCCTGAAAAATTTCCTCATACTAGTCTACCACAACACCGAGGATCAAGCATTCTAACTGAGGTGTGATTGGACGCACCAACCAACACATGAGTCCATCCTACACTTCTTCTGTCTCCCATTCACAATAAAGGAAAAACTAGAACCATATCCCCAGAAACACCACCTTGTGTGCCTAAAACAATCGACCAGAACATGAACTATGGATAACTAGTCCATACATAGAATGACGTTGTAAAGGCTCCACACTACAACCAAGAGATCCGAACCAAAACAGTCACCCTCAATAGTAAGGGAAATCTATTAGAACCAGTGTGTTGTAATTGAATCTCCTCCTGTACGAGTCTTTAATTGGCGGGATAAACTCAACGGTTCCACTATAATCATTGTGTCTCACAAATGGGATAAGCTCAGAAAATATTGACTAGCACCCATGCCTATCATAACTGTAACATGGGAGGCTAATTCAATGATCATACCTCTAATTATCCCAGGAGTCTCGGGATCCTAATCCTCCATCACTTGGAGAAGGACATTCCCCTATCCACCAACTCATTGAGCTCAAGGGGAACAACCTGAGGGTGGTGGTGGTATTCCATCGAACCTTCATCCAACTCATGATGCTTGCCTTGATCCTCAACCATGTCCACCGCCTAGAGGACCTCCCTATTACTGCATCTTTTTCTACCTCAATTGTCTCCTGGTTAGTTGTATGGTTGGTCGTACAATCTCTATCCATATGTATCTGACATCTACACGAGTATCACAAGATTTCCCTCAACTAACTTGTTCTGCCCTAGGAGGCTAGCAACACTAAACCCATGTCCTAGGGTCGTCCCTTGGACTGCTTGACCTTCTTGAGTCCCTACATCATCTGTCAGCTACCCACTACCAATGTCTCTTCTACATGTTTTCGGGTGGTAACTCCCACTTTCGGTGTCAGCTTGCATGAAATATCTCTACCATTATAGATCTATCTATCACCCCAGCAAGTGTAGGGATTCTACGGGATATCATCAAATCCATGATCTCTTAGTGTAGTCCCTAATCGAAGGTACATTTCTTGAAGAATGGTCCCCACACCAGTTCAGTAGTATAGCAAGAAAGATCCCTGAATCTCACCATGTAATCTTCTACTAAATAGCTTCAGTACTGTAGGTGTAGTAGCTCATGTATATAGATAGAGCATTATATCACTTAAAAGAACTTCTCCATGAAGAGGCACTCAAAGTCTGCCCATGATAACATCACCTACTCATTTGTATGAGTCATTAGGATCCACCATCTCTTCACCAACCCCTAATGATGTCTTTCTGATATGACTTCTATTTGATCAGGAGGCATCCTCACTATGTGGAAGACTCACATAACCGCCTCCATCTAATCCTTAGCTATCTATGGATTTATCTCATCTTGGAATCAAGGAGGTCACTTCCTTTGGAAATCATGAAATTCACTATGCCTATATGCACCCTTTAATAGTATTTTTGGAAGGAACTACATCTCTCTAGGTGGTGGTAATCTTGTTACACCAAATGAAGGTGATATCTCTAGAAACGATCCCTACACTGATGCATCATTGCTCGATAGACATTCCTCATAGTCATGCCCTAGAATCAGTTTTGGCTATCTGTATGGAAGCTTCTAGAAACAGAACATGACGTACTATAGTCAATAGAGTATACCTGGTGAGATTACTCTAGCTCAAGAATGACCTGGGAACACACTCAATTCCCTTATAATGCATGCATTATTAATCTCCAATGCAACGAGAATTTCTATGTTCTGAGATAGAAAGTAGAATTCAAGGTCCTTGTGTATTGATATGTCGGCCTATGCACCATCACTGGGTTTCCTAGCCTAAAATCTAAACTCCAAACACATAACAATATTTCCCAAAAACATGAGTAAAATCAACTAACGTATGAAACCAATAACTCATGACCCATCCCATGGGGCTCGTGCGGTCACTTCCACAAGCCCACCTCCCATAAGCCTGGGGTTGGTGACTAGCGACGAGTAGGCCTATCCCTCAGGTGGAAGGCATTCTATTTAGTACATATATGCATACAAGCATATATTAGAAAAATGAGAAACTAAAAATAGTATGTAAACAAGGATGAGAAACACTAATAAAACCCACATAGAGTAAGGTACAATACAAAAAGAAGAAGGGTCCATAATACATGACTAACTGAAATGGAAAAGTACAAGCTCTTTCATATCATATATAGAAAACCAAAACTACCGGGTAGGAACAGTAAGAAGTTAGAATGTCAATGAAGTATAAAATCTCCATTGGGTCACACTAAAGTACTTGTTGTCTCCATCCCATAAAGGGCATCACCAATGATTTTGATTTTCTGCACAAGACACAAAACATATTGGCCAATCCCATGTTGGGGTGAGTAATAAAATACATAGTAAGGACCCAAAACAACAAAGTAATTACAAAAATTAAACCAAGATGAATCACACAATGTATACGCCAAAGAAGACCACTATCAAATACACCATGTATACCACCAATGAGGTACAAATAGTTTAGACTCTTAGAAGTATAGTCAAGAGAATCCCTAGAGTCATCTCACACCAAGTATATGTCTTTGTCACCAAAATTGAATTGTCATAAGAATCCATAGTACCTTCATGTAGTAACATGTGGTGCATTGGTAACACATAGTTTGTAGGTAACACATGGAGTGTCAGTATCACACAAAGTGTAGGTAACACAATGAGTGTATATAACACATGGATTGTTGGTAACACAATGAGTGAAAGTAACACACTCAGTGTCATCAATGACTAGAGAACACACACCCCAATGAGAAAGGGGAGTACATACTCAGTCTCAGTAAGACACAAAGTCTATATTAGACACATAGTATATGTAAGACATGAAGTCTAGGTAAGACATGAAATCAAGGTAATCACATAGCTTCTAGGTAGTAGCCAGTCGCTGGAATTCCGTCCTTAGAACAACTGTTTTGAGAAAATCTATACTTCAACCCAAAAATTATTAATCCAGATTGCATGAAAACTCTCTAAGAATATAATAAAAGGATCACCACATCATAAGTGTCCCAATACCTGAAACATATTATCAAATAGACACACAATTTGAAAGTAATGGAGAATT
The DNA here is from genome assembly GCA_963277665.1 of Viscum album. Classification (NCBI taxonomy): domain Eukaryota; kingdom Viridiplantae; phylum Streptophyta; class Magnoliopsida; order Santalales; family Viscaceae; genus Viscum; species Viscum album. The sequence goes on from OY728132.1 coordinate 89,605,430, forward strand.
ATGTAAAAAGGGGTCAGTTGGGTCTCGGTCTAGTTTGTCCTGACCCGGTACATCTGACCCAGCCTGCCCCAGAGGAGATCTTCCCACTCCTAGCCCAGCTTACTACCGGCTCCATCTCAGCCTGCTAGATTGGGCATGTTAGGCCTACAAGGCTGAATACCCTGAGAGGGGGGTGGTGAATCATTGTATGGCTAATTTAAAATTAACGCCCGTTCTGATCTTGTTTCACTGTTAAGCAAAACACTCTTCTCTCTCTTTTCTATTTGACAATATAAACAGAAAGTAAAGAAATCATAGGACACAACAATTTTTACTTGGTTCACCCTCACTGGGCTACGTCCAAGGATCATACGCCGACAAGTTTCCAGTCGTACCGAATTCCACTATACTTGACTAGCTGTCGATACAATGTTCGGGCTAGATCACTTCTATCCTTAGGCTCACTGCCTTTACAATGATTAGGGTTAGCTAAATTCTTTCCCATGGGTCACTCCCTGTTTCTCTCTCTCTGGCTCACTGCCGGTGGAGAGGATCACCTACTTCCCCTTCCTTTGCTCACTGCACTAAGAAGGGATCCATTCACAGTTTATAGACCTGTAGGTCTCTTCATTATCACTAATGAATGCATCTTCCACTGTATGAATATGATCTAATGAAGTAAAAATTTCATCCACTGATTAATACCCCTTTGCCTCTTATCTACTAGGAAATTCTTTTGGAAACACCTTTGCAAAGCACCCTACTTTGCTAGGCTCTCAATTTCGCGAAGCTCAAACAGGCCTTCGCGAAGCTCCTACCATTTTGTGAAGCACTACTGCAAAGCACTACCGCGAAGCACAAGTCATTACAAGGAAACTTCCCTTGCGAAGCTCAATGAGCCAACACAGAGCGCACAACTTTCGCGGAGCTACAATAGCTGCCGCAGAGCACTTCTTTCACGAAGCACACAGGCTACACGAACTACCTTTACGAACCGAGAGTAAATGATTTTATCTGAAAATTCTCTCTACTTATCTCGAGGGGCTCGACCTATATTTATAGGTGATTTCACTGACCCTCGACCCTTCCATGCGAAGTCAACGCCACGTCATCTCAAATCGCGAAGCTCTGAAGATCCCGCCGGAATTCTCTCAAAATCGCGAAGCACCGCGAAACTTTTCCGATCGCGGAGTTCATCGTAATCGCGGAGCATCCCTTCAATTCCGTCGTGCCTTCGCCGCGAAGCTCCCTCTCAATGCCCTTTATCTCCACGAAGTTCCCTTGCAAATCCTGTCACTGTCGCGATGCGCTTCAGCCTCTGTAGTTCTCGAAGCTTGTCTTAATCGCGAAGAATCACCTTTCCCATTATTCTGGTCTTCCCGAAATCCAAACCATGAAGCCTCTGTTCACAAAATTAATTCAATTGCCATATTTAATTATGATCTTCATGGAAATCCTATTTTTGCGATGCTCTCCAAACTCCAAATTTTGGTCCCCAAAAATTTGGCAAACACTGGGAAACGGTGCCACCTTGTATTGCTCTTTTGTACCGCCTCCAGATCGTCATTTCCATTTTCATCGTTCATTGTCAGCATAGATTGTCAACAATTTCTCTGGAACTCGACATTTCTCCATGGAAACCTGCATTGTCAACAAAAACAATCAACCCAAAAATACTTCAATGTTACCTTGAGAGATTTTTTCCCAACAATCTCCCCCTTTGGGTTTGTTGACAACTCTTCATAACTCCTCTCAGAAAGATTTTCTGCTCATTGATACCTCATTGAGTCTTCTTCCAGCCGCTACCATTGTTTGCCTCTTGCGATTCTGATAGCGTTCAAGGATTCACTTAACACGTACTCTAAGTCCACATGAGCAATGATCGGCGTGAGAAACAAGGGTAGTATGAACAGTTTATCAATGAATCACTTAATGTCAAACACCAATTGTTGATTCCAACCTAATACAAATTCTTAAATTGATACCAATTGTTGATCCACACTGATTCCAATTGATGATAGCATGACACCATATCACACCATTCCAACATCCCTCTTTATCTATTATCACGATCCTCAGTTTTTGTGATATCTATTCATTGATCGATCACATCTAGCATTGTTAGATTTAAAAATCTCCCCTTTCTCATTTCTCCCCCTATCTGGGTGCTCCACTGGTCAGCTTATCCCTTATCTTTCATGATTTCTCAAATAGCCACACTGTCTCCCCCTTTATCAATCACAATTTTCTCCCCTTTTGGCAATGAACCCAAAGGTCACGCCTTTGTAGTATATAACATAGTAGAAAACACATATCATCACATTAGGGAAAAACACATCATAACTCACGGAGAGGGGGGGGGTCCCACATCCACCCATTGTCAAGTGCGGGGAATTGACTGAACTCTTAGAGCCAGTTGATGCCTTTCGAATGCTTCCTTGGGTAAGGCCTTTGTCAGAATGGCTGCAAACTGTATCTCTGTACACACATACTCAAACTTCACGAGTCCCTGTTCAACCTTCTCCTTGATAAAATGATACTTTATCTCAATGTGCTTTGTCATTGAGTGATGAGCATGATTTTTGCTAAGATTGATAGCACATGTGTTATCACACCAGATTCTGATCGGAGACTTCACTTCAACTACCATATCTTCAAGCTGCTTCTTCATCCACAACAACTTTGTGCATGCTTGAGTGGCCGCAATATACTCAGCTTCCGCAGTGCTCAACTAAATTCAATCTTTCATCTTGCTTAGCCAAGATATACACAATCCACCAAGATAGAAAGCACCACCTGACGTTGATTTTCTATCATCCGCTGAACCGGCCCAGTCTACATCAGTATATCCCAATAACTCTTATCTGTATATGTCAAGATGAAATCCACTGTGCCCTGGATATACCAAAGTATTCTTTTCACTACAAGCATTTGGCTTTCCTTGGGATTGCTCTGATATCTCGCTACTTGGCATGTGGAAAAAACAATATCAGGACTTGTTACAGTCAAGTACAACAATCTTCCTATAAATTTCCTGTATTCTATGATATTAACTGCCTTTCTATCATCATCTTTTGATAATTTCATCCGGGTAGCAACCAGAGTCTTCATCTCCATGGAATTATCCATTCCAAACCTTCTTAAAACCTTCTTGGCATATTTGGATTGAGAACTGAATGGTCTATTTCTTCCTTGTGTCACCTGTTGACCAATGAAAAACGTTAGCTCTCCAATCATTGACATTTCAAAATCATTTTTCATGAATTCAGAAAATTGTATGCACTGAGCTTCATCTGATCCGCAAAAAATTATGTCATCAACATACACTAGCACCATCATCCTTTGATTACTATCATTGCTGAAATAAAGATTGTAATCAACACCTCCACGTTGGTAACCATGTTTCTTCAAATACTGATCAAGCCTAGAGTACCATGCCCTTGGTGCTCGTTTCAGCCCTTACAATGCCATCTTCAGCATGAAAACATTGTTCTCATCCTCATGAATGAGAAAACCATCTAGCTGCTCAATATACACATCCTCTTCCAGAACTCCATTTAAGAATGCAGATTTGACATCCATCTAGAACACTTTAAAATTTCTTTGTACTGCAATGGCCAAAAATAGTCTGATCTTTTCCAGCCTTGCAATCGGTGCAAATGTCTCATCAATATCTATTCCCTCTATCTGGGAGTATCCGTTGCACACTAGTCGTGGTTTGTTCCGAATCACTGTGCCATCTTCATTAATCTTTTTGTGATAAACCCATTTAGTCCCGATGACATTCTTGTTTGCTGGCCTCGAAACAATCTCCCATGTCTGGTTCTTCTCAATCTGATCAAGCTCTTAATTCATATAATGAACCCAGTTTTCAACTTCAGCTGAATCAGAAAAACATTTTGTATCTACTTGAGATAAAATTGATGTTTTCTGTAATGAATTCATTCTTCAATTATGAACTGGAGCTGTCTGAACACCAATGATATTCTGCCTATCAATTTCAGCTCGACTCTTTGGCTTCCTTGCATACACAGACTTGACACTTTCTTGTTTATCATTATTATCTCCTTCTGAGTCAGCCTCTGCCACTTCTGCTCCCCCTATGTTTCTTACCTCATCATCACTTTCATCCAGGAACTGTTAACTCTGTTGTAGAGTATTCTGTTCATTTTCAACAATAGTGACATCATTGCTCTCAACAAGTTTTCCCAACCTTTTGATGAAACATTTATACGCTTTGCATTTACCTGAGTAGCCAAGGAATATTCCCTCAACCCCTCATGCCTAAAACATCCTGTTATTTTATTTTTTGAGAATAAAACACTTACTTCCAAAGATTCGAATGTATTTCAATGTTGGCTTCTTTCTGTACCACAGTTCATACAGAGTCTTCCCTTACTTTGGACACAACAAATACCTGTTTGAAACTTAGACTGATGTCAAAACTGCTTCCTTCCAAAATTTCTCTGGTAGGTCATTATCAATAAGCATCCTTATGGCCATATTGTTGATGATCCAATTTCTCCTTTCAACCACTCCATTATGTTGTGGAGTTATTACTGATGAATCTTGATGCATTATCCCATGTTTCTCGATATTGTTTTCAACTTGACTGTTTGTGAATTACGTACCGTTATCAGTACGAAACTTCAGAATTTTTTTCCCAAGCATCTTTTCTGATTCCCTCCTATAAAGCTTTATGCAACTAAAAACCTCTATCTTATGGGTAATGATGAATACCCAGGCCATTCATCTATATTCATCAATGAAAAGGACATAATACCTTTTCCCATTTATAGCTCATGGTGAAATGGGTCCACATACATCAACATGTATCAATTCGATCACTCTGGATGATTTATGTTCATTTGGCTTGTATGTTTTTCTGATGATCTTCCCTTGTAGACAATCATATCATGTATGAGAATGATCACGTGATAGTTTGGGAAGGTATCTAGCAACATCAAACTTTACCAGATCTTCCATAGATGGTTGGAATAGATGACCAAGTCACTTATGTCACATTTGGTTTTCTTCCTATCGGGATAAAAGAAATATATCTTCTTCCCCACATACAAGGTAAAGATTTCCCTTTGTCCTATTTCCTTGTAGAACAACTGCCCCATATTTTCCCGTAACAGTACAGGTCTTCTTGGTAAAAAGTATAGAATGTCCTGAGTCACAAAATTGACTGACACTGAGCAAATTGTGACTGAGACCTTCTAAAACCAAGACATCAGCACATCTGATTTCTCTGCCCCCAAACCTAGCTTTTCCTGATACAATTATCATCAGGCCTTCATCAGCTCCAAACATGACAACTCCTTCATTGTCATATTTTATTCATGTAACCAGATCCTTGTTTCCTATCATATGAGACGTACAACCACTATCAACAATCCACACACCAGTATGATCTGATGCTTTAAGGGCAATTTCAGCAACAACTGCCTTCTCTGCTCTCTTCTTCTTTGTCTATATTTTTGTCTCTATACTCGATATAGATTGAGACTGATGATAATTATTAGAGTACGATGGACCAGCTTCATCTTGTAGAGCATCAAATCTGTTCTGAACTTTTAACTCACTTGTCGGTTTATTGATCTGCTACTTGCGAAAATTTTGATTTTTCTTTGGCACATTTCTCAGAATGATCGAAGTGCAGTACCTAGCCATGTGCCCAAATCCTCCGCACCAAAAATAGTTTCTTTCAAAATATGTTCTGGAAAACCATTCTCTGTTTTGCTGCCACCTCTGTTCCTGTTCCCTTATATATCTCTTGGCTATGGAACACACATACTGTTAATGCCCCCATATTCCCACAACAATAACACATGATATAATGTGCATTCCTTCGTGTTATTTTAGTACTACAATGTTCCCTTTGGGATCACTGAATATTCTGATTCTGTTTTATGCCCAAATAAACCTTCAATTTTGGGACGGTTGCTTGCGGTCTGACATCAACTACCCCATATTTTTGTTTCTTATCAAGCCTTGAATCAACCTTGGCATTTGAGCTTTCATTCTGCTTCACTCCTGCTGAACTACGTGCCTCCTCTTTCATCTTCTCTATCTTCTTAATGGACTAGTTTTCTGATATCACATTGGGGGTCAATAGTTTTTCTTGATCCTTCATTTTTCATCGCAGACTGACCACTTCTTCTTCAAGATATTTGATACTTATGACCTGCTCCTTTCCTTTGTTTGTCAAACAATCAATTTCATTATTTTGTTCCTCAATTTTAAGCTTATACTCAACAATATTTTCAGAGCTCTCTAGTGTTTAGGATTTTAGTCATTCAATTTCTTCTAATAGCTCATACTTTTATTCATCCTGTTATGCATTTAGAATTTGGCATCACGAACCACTTTATTGGCTTTCTTCTTTTTGGCTCTCCAAACATCTATCTCTTCAAGAGCTTCTTCCAATTCGGCTTCCATATCAACACTCTCTTCAATTTCTTCTTCTTCTTCTGTGTCAGCTTCTTCCTTTTTCTAAGAACTACCAACAATCGCTACCAAGGCATTTACCCCAAGATATCTACAATATTCTATCTCCTCAACCTCTTCATCCTCAGACTCATCTGAAAATTAAAATTCTTGTGAAAGAATATTCTTCTTCTTGAAGAAATTTCTATTTAATTGTTTCTTCCCTTTCACAAATGCTGACGTCTTCTTCTTGGGAATTTCAACATCATCATCATCATTATCATTATATTGAAACTTCTTAGGGCATCTTGCCGCAAGATGACCAACATTTCCACATCGAAAGCATGCTAGTGGAAGTTTCCCTTTAAACATTCCTCTTCCTCGTTGTAGATTTGAAGAAAGGAATGACATCACCTCATCTGTCTCTTCATCTTCTTGAGAATATTCAACGGTGAGCTTCTTCGTGGCCTTGAATGCCACTTCATTGGATTTCCCCTTTTCCACAGCATCATTATCATCATTTCTCATTTCATATGCAACAATATTGTTGTGAAGGTTATCCAATGTCAGTTCTTTTGGGTCTTTATCTTCCAAAACAGAAACTTTCGGATTAAACCAAGGTGGAAATTTTCTCAATATGCGCTTTACAATTTTTATATCTTCGATAATTTCTCCAAGACCTCGCATATCATCTACCACAACATTTACCCAGTCAAATAATGCATCAAAAGGATCATTTGGGTTCATTCTCAGATCTTCATACTTGTTCCACAACACTAGCAGCTTGGCCTCTCTCACCATTGTATCCCCTTCATATATATTCAAAAGTTTTTCCCACATGGCCTGTGAAATTTTCCAAGATATCACCTATGTATATATAGGATTGGGTAGGTCTCCCCCTAAGGCATTGATAGCTTTGGAATTAGCATACAGCTCTCTACGCTCAGCTTTTGATAATTAACCACTGTTGATGTCAGCTGTTATACCATGCATTGATGTTGTGAACACATCCATTCCTAAAGATCGGAAGAAGTGTTGCATCCGATTCTTCCATAGCTGAAAATTGTTTCCATCGAAGATCGGAATCCCTTTATGATTAGTGAACTCCATTGAGAGAATTAATACTGTCAACCTTTCCCTCTGATACCAATTGTTAGGTCCACAAGGCTGAATACCCTGAGAGGGGGGGTGAATCGGGGTATAGCTAATTTAAAATTAATGCCCGTTCTGATCTTGTTTCGCTGTTAAGAAAAACACTCTTCTCTATCTTTTCTGTTGCACAATATAAACAGAAAGTAAAGAAAGCACATGATACAACAATTTTTACTTGGTTCACCCTTACTGGGCTACGTCCAAGGAGCATACGCCGACAAGTTGTCGGTCGTACCGATTTCCACTATACTTTACTAGCTGTGGATACAATGTTCGGGCTAGATCACTTCTATGCCCAGGTTCACTGCCTTTACAATGTTTAGGGTCAGCTAACTGCTTTCCCAAGGGTCACTTCATGTTTCTCTCTCTCTCTAGCTCACTACCGGTGGAGAGGATCACCTACTTCCTCTTCCTTTGCTCACTGCACTAGGACGGGATCCATTCACAGTTTGTAGACATGTACGTCCATTCATTATCACTAATGAATGCATCCTGTCATGAACCGAATCGGGTCGCCATAAACTCAACACCCGACCCAACTCGCCGAAAGGCCCGAAGGGTGTCCCTGATCCCCACTGGCTAGCACAAGTGCCCAGGTATCAATTTAAACATTGGGAATGATTTACCCGAGTGAACGAGTATAAAGCTGCCAACCAAAGTAAATCAAACAGAAGTAAAGGTTATAGTCAAAAATTCATTTAACTGAACAGGTTTTTGGTTCACAAGTATTCAAAACCCAAATAACACTAAAACAAGATGACCAAAAACAAACCTAAGAACTGTCGCCCGGTGTGAGGACACCGCCCCTAAGCCACCACCAAAACGCCACGTAGATAGGCCTGCTAATAACCTGAACCACTGCTCTAAAAAGCTGGAACCATACCTTTATCAGAATTAAACAAATCTACTTACACCCAAGTGTGTAAGTAGGGTGTGAGCAATCTCCCAGCAAGATATCACCAAGAAAAGATTCCACAAAAAACTATCAAAAGACAAACCAATTGCAATGCTAAATAAAGAAATAAAGAAGTGCAATAGAAATGGTTTTCAAAAAATGATTTAAATGAAAGACAGTTCAAGATAATCACAATAGGGTAATAATTAAAGTGACATATCACGTATCATTGTGCATGCAAAGTAACCAGTAGCACCAAACGATGGGAAAGCCCCAAAAGGGTACTAGAGCATGTGGGACCCTAGAACGTTCTGTCTCGGTGAAACGTGGATTAAGTGGCCATGACTATAAGATAACGTGGCTTAGAAGGCCACGACCCTCAAAACACGTGGCTTAGAAGGCCACGACCCTCAGATATCAAATGTTTAGTTAGCGTTTCAATCGTCGAACCTTCCAGTGAAACCGGGTCGGGTCATCTCTGGAACACTAGCTCACTAGTCCTAGTCTCTCCACCTAATAACTCGGCTTCCATCCTTGTTCTCACCTAAAGATCAAAGGTCACATAACATGTCACATTAGCACTTAGAGCCAAACGTGTCACCTGGACATTAATAACCTCTTTGAAAACAACACACACACCCAAACCTTTTTAAAAACATAAACCACACTGCTTACGCTTTAAATTAAACTAGATGCATAACTTAACGAAATCACTTTGTTAATTAAGAAAACCACTAAGAAAAATTATTGAACAACTTTCAAACATGTCGCAAAGATTTTTAAAGGTTAAAAAGTCACTCAAAACCCAGTTTTATAATAAAACATATTCTGACAATCCAAAACACAATCTGCATCATCCGCACTTTCTAACTCATACGCTGCACAGTTTACAATTAATAATAAATAGAAAAAGTGAGTTTTCACAATAAAAATGGACTTGCATCACATAAATATACTACCGACAAATAAGATGCACATATAAAATGTACTCAGAACTAATTTTCTAGCATGGAAACTAATTAGCAAGGTGCGGAAAAATTAAACCAACACGCAAAATATTTCCAGATGATAATTGAGGGTGGAATCACCTACCTCAAATTGGCACGGAAAAAGACACAGTGCAAAACTCCCGTTGCGCCACGGTCGCACCGTATTGAGCCGTCAAATAGTTCCTAAAACAGCATACTGTAAAATAGGTTCAATAATAATGTTAACATAATAATAATAATAATAATAATAATAATAACAATAATAATAAAAACGTAAAAAGAGAATAATAATAGTAGTATCAATAATAATATAATAATAATAATATAATAATAATAATCATAGTAATCTTAATAATATTAATATTATAATAATAATAATAACAATACAATAATATAATAATAATAATATCATAATCATAATAATAACATAATAAAATTAAAAATAGTGACATAATAATATTAACATGATAATAATAATAATAATAACAATATTATAATAATAATAATAACATAATAATAATGTAATAATAGTAACAAAAATAATATAATAATAATATTATTATTATTGACATAATAATAATAATAACAAAATAATAATTATAGTAATGATATAATAATTAAAATATTAATAATAATAACAAAAGAAAACATTAATATCTTATTATATAAGTTAAAATAATAAAATAAAATAAAAAAAGAAGAAAACAAACCTGTCGGCGGTCTGCTGGAGGAGGGGCTGAACAGGGGGTGCAGGAGCTGGGAGGCACGGGAACGGGGAGGTGTGGCCAAGCGGGGAGGCGTCACGCCAGCTGGGGCGGAGGAGGAAGGAGAGCGGGTAGGGGGCGCGCCGGCTGGGCGGAGGAGGAAGGAGAGCGGGTAGGGGGCGCCAGCTGGGTGGAGGAGGAGGGAGAGCGGGTGGCTAGTCCGGCGAGAGTGCGGGTGGCTATATCAGGGGTGCAGCAGGGGTGGCCTAAGGCGGGACAACGTGAGCAGGGAGGCGCGGTCGAGCAGGTGGCCGAGCAGGAGGCTAGGCCGAGCAGGGGTGGCAGGGCGGCGGTCGGCCGAGCAGGGGTAGCAGGGCGGATGCAGCCTGGCGCGGCGGAGGAGAGGTGCACCTTCGGCTGGGCAAGACGGACGGGCCGAGCGGGATCCGGCCAAGGATACAGGCGGTTGAGGGAGGCGTGGTCGGCTGCTGGTTGGACAGGGGAGGCGCGATCGGTGAGGGAGGGGGAACCGGGAAGAGGGAAGGCGCAGTGGCGCTGTCCAGCAGAGGGAGAAAGAGAGGAATGAGGGAGAGAAGAAGAGAAGGAGAGGGGGAAAACATGGGGGAGAAGGAAAGGAAGAAAGAAAAAAAGAAAATTAAAATAAAATAAGGAAGGGGTGGCAGCTAGGGTTTCAGGGGGAAAGGGTTAAACAAAATAATAATAATTAAAATAGAATAATGATATTAATATCATAATAATAATATAATATAATATTAATAGTAATAATAATACTATTAACATATTAATCAATAAACATAATGATATTATTAGAAATAATAATAATAATAATAACATCATGATAATAATAATAAAATAATAATAAAATAATAATAATAATAATAATAGTAATAATAATAATTATAATAGAAAACAATAAAAACAATAAATATAATAATAATACTTTGAAACTAAAGTAAACCGCCCGGAAAAAGAACGTTCGCGTAGCGAGCACCGCATGTTAAAACGGCGAGGTCGCACAGGTTCGCTCGTGCTCTGCCCGCACCTAAACTTGTAATTAAGTAGGCAAGCGATTAATCATATGAAATAAAAATTTAAAATTAAGGTCATACCTCAAGGAAAAGTCCGGGCGTGACAATTCTCCCCACCATGAAAACTTTCCGCCCTCGGAAAGTCAGCTCAAAGCCTGATTAGAGAATAAAAATGGGTACTCCTGCTCAACCCACGATTTATGCTCCCAAGTTTCATGCTCATCATTCCCTTGATGCCAGAGAATACGAACCAGAGGAATGGACTTTCCACGCAACACCTTTTCCCGAGAATCCACTATACGCACTGGTCGCTCAACCATAGACAAGTCAGACTCTATCTCCAGCTCCTCCCAATTCAGCACATGCGACGGGTCGAGGTTATACTTCTTTAGTTGGGAGAAATGAAATACGTCATGAATAGACGTCAAATGCGAGGGCAAAGCTAACCTATATTCCACCTTGCCAATCTGTTCAAGAATCTCAAAGGGTCCGACATTTCTCGGTGTCAGCTTCCCCTGCTTCCCCAAACGACGGTGACCCAAGCGAGGGGCCACCTTCAGGAACACTCTGTCCCCCACTGAAATCTTGAGATCCCGCCGCCTCTGATCTGCATAAGACTTCTGGCGACTCTGAGCTGTCAACAACCGCTGCCTAGTCAGCTTGACCTTCTCAGACATCTCCTGAACAAGGCTCGGTCCCAAGAGCGAGGCCTCTCCTACCTCAGCCCAACACAGAGGAGGCCGACAAGGATGGCCATAAAGTGCCTCAAAGGGTTCCATTATAATGGAAGCCTGGTAACTGTTATTATAAGAAAACTCGACTAGTCCCAAATGGCTATCCCATGGGCCTCCAAAATCTAGCACACAGGCTCGGAGCATGTCTTCCAGAATCTGATTCGCCCGCTCTGTCTGGCTATCGGTCTGAGGATGGTATGTCGTGCTCATCTTAATCTGTGACCCCAAAGCCTTTTGAAGGCCTCCCCAAAATCAAGATGTAAAGCGGGGATCCTGGTCAGAAACAACCACCAATGGCACACCATGATGTCTGACCACCTCATGAATATACAAGCGTCCCAGTTCCTCTACCTTCCTTGTATCTCTGATCGGAATAAAGTGAGATGACGTGGTCAAGTGTTCAATCACCACCCATATAGCATTCCTCCCTCGAGGTGTACAAGGAAAGCCAATGATGAAGTCCATGGAGACCTCTTCCCACTTCCAGGTAGGAATGGGTAATGGCTGGAGTAGGCCAGATGGTCTCTGATGCTCTGCTTTCACTTGCTGGCAGGTGTAACATCTGGATACGAAGTCGGCTATGTATCGTCTCATACCTGGCCACTAGAACTGACGACAAACATCGTAATACATCTTAGTGGTACCAGGATGGACGACCCACTGAGATTGGTGGCTATCCTGCATCACCACCTTCTACTGAGACAATGGCACAACAACATGGCCCTTGAAGCATATGACCCTCTGGGAAGACAAAGTCCAATCAGAAGGAGTCTCCCAACCATGAAGAAACTGCATAGATCGCTGACACAGCTCATCACAAGGCTGCTCCTGCTGAATCAACTCTAGAAGAGCATGCGTTAACTGGATGGTAGCCAAGAAAGTACCTCCACTGTGCTACCTGCTCTCCAAGTGCATCTGGGAGAAGAGCCCCATCAAAGCCCACTCATTGCTGGACTTCCTCAACGCCTACACTGGTACTTTTCTGCTCAAAGCGTCAGCAACCACATTACCCTTGCCAGGGGTATAGACAATTTCAAAATCAAAACCCTGAAGGTACTCGACCCAGCAGCGCTTCCTCAAATTGAGATCCTTCTGAGAGAAAATATAGGCCAGGCTCTTATGTTCAGAATAGACCACAAACTTCTCCCCAAAAAGATTGCGACGCCACGTCTTTAAGGCTTGAATCACTGCTTCCAACTTCAAGTCGTGAGTCCGGTAGTTCTTCTCATGCGGCCGGAGTTGGCAAAAACCATAAGCCACAACATGGTCATCCTGCATGAGCACACATCCAAGGCCCCTACCTGAAGCATCACAATACACCACATAGCCCTTTCCTGACTGGTAAGGTCAACACAGGGGAGGTGTTTAACCGCCACTTCAACTCCTCAAAAGATGTTTGGCACTGTGGGCTCCACTCAAACTTCACCCCTTTCCGGGTGAGTGCGGTCATGGGGGAGGCAAGCAATGAGAAGTCCCGGACAAAGAGCCTGTAATAACCAGCCAAGCCCAGAAAACTCCTGATATCAAACACATTTCTCGGCTGCTCCCAAGACATAACTGCACTGATCATTTCGGGATCCACTGAAACCCCTTGTTCTGAGATGACATGCCCCAGAAACATCACTTCCTTGATCCAGAAAGTGCACTTCGAGAGTTTGGCATACAGGCGGTGATCCCGCAAAGTTCCCAAAACAACGCGCAGGTGATGCTCATGATCCTCCTCAGATCCAGAATAAACCAAGATGCCATCCACGAATACCATGACAAATGAGTCAAGATATTGGTGGAATACCCTATTCATGAGCTCTATAATAACTGCAGGAGCATTCGTCAGTCCTAAAGGCATGACCATGTACTCGAAGTGACCGTACCTGCTTCGGAAATCCGTCTTCGGGATATCTGCATCTCTCACTCTGAGCTGGTGGTATCTAGAACGCAAATCAATCATGGAGAACCACTTTTCCCTATTCAGCTGGTCGAACAAATTTTCAATCCGAGGCAAAGGGTATTTATTCTTGATGGTTACCTTGTTCAATTTCCGGTAATCAATGCACAACTGAAGGGTTCCATCGGCCTTCTTCACGAATAAAACTGGTGCGGCCCAAGGAGAGATGCTTGGGCGAATGAATCCTTTGGATTCCAAATAATCCAGTTGTATCTTTAATTACCTCAATTCGGTGGGGGCCATGCGATATGAGGGAAGAGATATAGTCTGTGTTCCCAGCGCTAACTCAATCGAGAACTCCACTTCCCGCTCTGGGGGTAAGACAGAAAAATCATCTAGGAAGACCTCTGGGAACTCATCCACTACATGAGGTAACCTTCCCTATGAAATACCACCATCGTCCTCCAGCGTGAGCGACGACAACTGATAAGCAAGATTTCCAAGCTCAGGGAGTGGAGGTCTCGCACGTCTCGACCGAGGATCCCATTCTCTGTGAAATAACTAGGGAGTCCCATCTAGTGTAGTAAAACTGACTCGGCACCGATAGCAATCAATGTGCACCTGGAAGCGCACCAGCCAGTCCATACCGAGGATCACATAAAATAGGTCCATGTCAAGGACCAAGAAATCCCATTCCACCTTGACTCCCGACACAGAGAGTGCGCACGATCGGCACTTAAGGCCTTTCTCCCTCTTTTTCCCCAACGGTGTTACTAACTCCATAGAAAACGATAACAGCTCGGTTGGTAGGTTCAACAGATTTAAAAAACGAGCAGATATGAAAGAAACTGAAGCACCAGTATCAAATAAAACTGCAGCTATAGAAGATGAAACCAGAATAGTACCTTGAACCATTGAAGGCCCTGCATCATACCCCGCTGGTGCCTGATCCACAGCATGTAGTTGCCTGGTACCTTCCTGAGAACGACCGCTCGCCTGCGGCTCTACCCTGATCTGGCTCTGCCTTGAAGATGATCCGGTCCTACCACCATGAACACCAAACCGAGATCATGTCATTCTGGTCGGCTCTAACTGAACCGATACCCCTCTGGAAGCCACCAATCCAGCCCCACTCTAGTAAGGGCGTGCATTCCTATAGAAGCGCTTTAGATGTCGCACAACTCCACATCCATGGCATGGTCTGGGAGGGTATAGACAAACAGGTCAGATGTTCCCTATGCTTCCGCAATGATGGAACACAACAGACCCCGCACTAGACTCCTCAGAAGAAAACTGCCTGGGAGGATGACCTGAGCTGCCATCAATCTTCTTCCATTGCTCATCACGCTTCCTCTTCTTCTCAGATGAACTGCCACTGCCAAGACCTAACACTGATCCAGAAAACCCTGACTTTCCCTTCTGGTCAATCTCGGCCATACAAGCACGATCGACCAGCTCAACATAAGTCTTCAGCTAGAATAAGAAAACCTGGGAGTGAATTTCTGGTCGAAGGCCCTTCTCAAACTTCTGAGCCTTCAAGAATTCTCTTGAAATTATATCAGGTGCGTACCGTACCAGTTCAGAAAAGCGATTCACATACTCCATCACTGTCTCATTCCCCAGTGAAAGCTCCATGAACTCCCGAGATCTAGCATAGGATACGAACTCTGGACAATACTGATCGTTGAAGATACCCTTGAAATCTTTCCAGCTCATGTGCTCATGTTTCCCAGCCTGGACCACTGATTCCCACCATTTGCGACTGGAACCCTCCAACTGGAACGAGGAACACTTCACCCTAACTTCCTCGGGCGTGTCAAGGAAATTGAACATGCGTTCTATCTTTTCAAGCCACTCCTCTGCCTCCTGAGGTTCTGAACCACCTCGGAAAGAAGGAGGTTTCCTCCTCAGAAACTCATGAGCTCTATCCTTCCTGGAACCAGATTCTCCCCCTCTAGCTGGAATAGGGGTGGGGGCAGGAGTCACCCCTTGTCCCAAAGCTTGAACGGTTCGGACCATAGAATCTACCAATCTCTGATCAAGCAGCACGGGAGAACTCTCTCCTGCTTCCTGCCGTGGGTGCCTGGGAGCTCTCCGGGGAGGCATCTTGCTGTATAGGGCAACAGTCATAAAGGAGTAACATCAGTATTACATATCTGAAGAGGAATTAAATTTTTTTTTCAACAAGATAAATAATAATTAGTAAACCAAACATGCCAAAATGACTTCGTGCAAGAACTCTACATTCGTTCCTGGTGTCCACGTACAGTCTGCAGCCTGCACGTCCCACCCAGAAAGTAAGTGAAACAAGCACGCTGACATCCCATGGTGACTCAGTATCTGTCACGAGGTGTTCTGGCCAGGCACCCTACTCGCAACATGAATTCTGAGCCCCGACAGACCCAACTCCTGTATAATCCAACTCATCCCAAATAACATAAACCATGAACTAACCTCCTCTGATACCATTTTGTCACCAACCGAATCGGGTCTTCATCAACTCAACGCCCGACCCAACCCGCGGCAAGGCCCGAAGGGCGTCCCCGATCCCCACGGGCTGGAACAAGTGCCCGGGAATCAATTTAAACTTTGGTAATGATTTACCTGAGTTAATGAATATAAAGCAGCCTACCAAAGTAAACAAAACAGAAGTAATGGTTACAGTCAAACATGCATTTAACGGAACAGGTTTTTGGTTCAAAAGTATTCAAAACCCAAATAACACTAAAATAAGATGACAAAAAACCAACCTAAGAACTGTCGCCCGGTTTGAGGACACCGCCCCTAAGCCACCACCAATACGCCACATAGATATGCCTACTAACAACCTGAACCACTGCTCCCAAAAGATGGACCCTTACCTGTATCAGAAGTAAAAAAATCTACTTACACCCAATGGTGTAAGTAGGGTGTGAGAAATCGCCCAGAGAGATATCACGAAGAAAAGATTCCACGCACAAATATCAAAAGACAAACCATTTTCAATGATAATTAAAGAAATAAAGAAGTGAAAAAGAAATGTTTTTCATAAAACGATTTAAAGGGAAGACAATTCAAGATAAACACTTTAGGGTAATAATTCAAGTGACATATCATGTATCATTGTGCACGCAAAGTAACCGGTAGCACCAAAGGATGGGAAAGCCCTAAAAGGGTACTAGAGCATGTGGGACCCTAGAACGTCATGTCTCGGTGAAACGTGGCTTAGGTGGCCATGACCCTCAGATAACGTGGCTTAGAAGGCTACAGCCCTCAGAAAACATGGCTTAGAAGGCCACGACCCTCAGATATCAAATTTTTAGTTAGCGTTGCAATCATCAAACCTGCCAGTGAAACCGGGTCGGGTCATCTCCGGAACACTAGCTCACTAGTCCTAGTCTCCCCACCTAATACCCAGCTTCCCTCCTTGTGCTCACCTAAAGATAAAAGTTCACATAACATGTCACATTAGCACTTAGAGCCAAACGTGTCACCTGCACAGTGATATCCTCTTTGAAAACCACACACACACCAAAACGTTTTTAAAAACTTAAACCACATTGCTTACTCTTTAAATTAAACTAGATGCATAACTTAAAAAAATCAATTTGTTAATTAAGAAAACCACTAAGAAAAATTATTGAACAGTTTTCAATCGTGTCACAAAGGTTTTTAAAGGATAAAAAGTCACTCAAAACCCCTTTTTATAATAAAACATATTCTGACACGCCAAAACACAAACTGCATCATCCACACTTTCTAACTCACACACTACAAAGTTTACAATTAATAATAAACATCCAAATTGAGTTTTTACAATAAAAATGGACTTGCATCACATAAATATACTACTGGAAAATTATATGCACATTTAAAATGTAATCAGAACTAATTTCTCAGCATGGAAACTTATTAGCACGTTGCTGAAAAATTAATCCAACACGCAAAAGATTACCAGATGATAATTGAGGGTGGAATCACCTACCTCAAATAGGAATGGAAAAAGACACGGCGCATGACTCCCGCTGCACCATGGTCTCACCGTATTGAGCCAACAAATAGGTCCTAAAACAGAAGACCGTTAAACAGGTTCAATAATAATGTTAACATAATAATAATAATAACAATAATAATAATAATAACTTAAAAAAAGAATAATAATAGTAGTCTCAATAATATAATTATAATAATAGAATAATAACAATCATAGTAATCTTAATAATAATAATATTATAACAATAATAATAACAATACAATAATATAATAATAATAATAATAGCATAATCATAATAATAACATAAAAAAAATAATAATAGTGACATAATAATATTAACATGATAATAATAATAATCACAATATTATAATAATTATAATAACATAATAATAATATAATAATAGTAACAATAATAATATAATAATAATAATATTATTATTTACATAATAATAATAACATAATAATAATTATAGTAATGATATAATAATTAACATATTAATAATAATAACAAAAGAAAAAATTAATATCTTATTATATAAGTCAAAAAAAAAGAAGAATAAAAACCTACCGGTGGTCTGCTAGAGGAGGGGCCGAACTGGGGGCACAGGAGCGGGGAGGTGCGGAAACGGGGAGGTGCGGCCGAGCGAGGAGGCGGCACGCCGGCTGGGGCGGAGGAGGAAGGAGAGCGGGCATGGGGTGTCGGCTGGGCGGAGGAGGAGGTAGAGCGGGTGGCTGGTCCGGCGAGGGTGTGGGTGGCTGTAGGAGGGGTGCAGCTGGGGTGGCCTGAGGCGGGACAACGAGAGCGGGGAGGCGCGGCCTAGCAGGTGGCCGAGCAAGAGGCTTGGCCGAGCAGGGGTGGCAGGGCGGTAGTCGGCCGAGAAGGGGTATCAGGGCGGATACAGCCTGGCGCGGAGGAGGGGAGCTGCGCCTTCAGCTGGGCAAGATGGATGGGCCGAGCGGGATCCGGCTGAGGATGCGGGTGGTTGATGGAGGTGCCGTCGGCTGCTGGTTGGACAGGGGAAGCACGATCAGTGAGGGAGGGGGAACCGGGAAGAGGGAAGGCGCAGTGGCACAGTCAAGTAGAAGGAGAAGGAGAGGAATAAGGGAGAGAAGAAGGAAAGGAGAGGGGGAAAACGTGGGGGAGAAGGAAAGGAAGAAAGAAAAAAAGAAAAATAAAATAAAATAAAGAAGGGGTGGCGTCTAGGGTTTCGGGGGGGGGGGGAGGTTAAACAAAATAATAATAATTAAAATAGAATAATAACATTAATATCATAATAATAATAGAATATAAAATTAATAGTAATAATAATACTAGTAACATAATAATCAATAAACATAATAATATTATTAGTAATAATAATAATAATAATAATAATAATAACATCATGATAGTAATAAAAATAATAAAAATAATAATAATAATAATAATAATAATAATAATAGCATAAAAATACAAATATAATAACAATACTTTGAAACTAAAGTAAACCGTCCGGCAAAAGAATGTTTGCATAGCGAGCGCCGCATGTTAAAACGGCGAGGTCATGCAGGATCGCCCGTTCTCTGCCCGCAATTAAACCAGTAATTAAGTAGGCAAGCGATTAAACTTATGAAATAAAAATTTAAAATTAAAGTCATACCTCAAGGCGAAGTCCGGGCGCAACACATCCTCCACTGTATGTAGATGCACTAATGAAGACAAAATTTCATCCATTGATGAATACCCCATTGCCTTTTAACTACTGGGCAATTCTTTTAGAAACACATTCGCAATGCACCCTACTTCTCTAGGATCCCAATTTCACGATGCTCAAACAGGCCTTCACGAAGCTCCTGCCATTTCACGAAGCACTCTCGCGAAGCACTCTAGCGAAGCACTACCGCGAAGCACTACCGCGAAACTCAAGAAATTTCAGAGAAACTTCCCTCGCGAAGCTCACTGAGTCAACGTGGAGCGCACAACTTTCGTGGAGCTACAATAGCCGCCGCGAAGCTCTTCTTTCGTGAAGCACACAGGCTACACGAACTACCTTCGCGAACCGAGAGCAAATGATTTTATCTGAAAATTCTCTCTACTTCTGTCGAAGGTCTAGAACTATATTTATAGGCAATTCAATCGACCCTCGACCCTTCCGCGTGAAGTCAATGCCACGTCATCTAAAATTGCGAAGCTCCGAAGTTCCTGCTGGAATTATCTCAAAATCGCGAAGCACCGCGAAAATTTTCCGATCGCGGTGTTCGTCGTAATCGCGGATCATCCCATCAATTCCTTCGCGCCTTCCCCACGAAGCTTCCTCGTAATGCCCTTCATCTCCACGAAGCTCCCTTGCAAATCCCTTCACTGCCGCGATGCGCTTCAGCCACTGCAGTTCGCGAAGCTTGTCATAATCGCGAAAATCACCGCCTCCATTATTCTGGTCTTCCCGAAATCCAAACTATGAAGCCTCTCTTCACGAAATTCATTCCATTGCCATATTTATTATGATATTCAGGGAAGTCCTATTTTCGTGATGCTCACCAAACTCCAAATTTTGGTCCCCAAAAATTTGGCGAACACTGGGAAACAACACCACCTTGTACTGATCTTTTGTACCGCCTCCAAATTGTCATTTCCTTTGTCATCATTCATTGTCAGTGTAACACCCCAAGATTTCATAGTGTGTTATTCAATAACTTGCACTACACGCAACACTGAGTTCAATTGAACCATGACTTACCAAAAAAAAGCCATTAAAAGAGGTCATGAATAGTATTAACTAAATTTTAAACTTTATATAATCCTTATAATTTTAGAATCCATATTATGAGTTTCTTAGTCATAATGCAAGAACAGATTCATTTTCAGTATTGCACTTTTATCAACTTGTGATAGTGAAACCTTTTTTAATACAATATTTTAAACTTTTTGACTAAATGGAGACATCAAAAAATTTAAAATGAAACATCCCAAGCTTCCACAGTACGCTTTCCTTTGAATAAAACAGTAGCGTGTGTTGTACGCAACTTCGAGTTCTAACACACCGTAACCAATCAAACTAGCTATTATGAATAGTAATACCTACTTTTTGAAGTTATATATATTTTATATTTTAAAATGGACTTCATTTTTGGATTCGGAATATCAAATTTAGCCTAAGGTTAAATTTTGGTACTTTTCGGATAACTTTCATATTTTGATGAATAGTGAAAATTACTAAATTTTAATTAAAAACAACTTTTTTAATCAAAATAATTAATAGTGATAAATTATGAATTTGAGTGGTTTTAAAATATATTTAGAATATATTTTTACTATTTAATATAATTTTGGTCATTGGACATAATTTTACAATTAAACCGAACATAAACAAGTGTCAATCTTTTGATAGTTATTATCTCTTAAAAACACGCTTTTTGTTTTGACAGCGGGAATTAATTTTAAATTAATTTCTGCCCCTTCTGTGTTTTGAATTTAGGAAAATGGATTCCATATTTGGAATCATGATTTTCAAATTGTGTAAATAGGTAACATTTATTTTTAGACATTTTGAATAATTACTGCGGTAAATATTTTATTTACCATGGTTAAGGGTAAATCCGGTAAATAAGGGTTAAAAAATAATATTATAATAATACTAAATTACCCTAAAACGTGTCTTAAACCTATTGGTTGATAGATGGTCGACCATGAGAATCTTTGGGTCTATTTTGGGACCCCATGGATCCACTTGTAAGTGATAATGACACTTTATTTTAATTTAGTTAAAATGAATACAAAAATGACACAAGCATATATCTTTTAGAACAACAATTGTTACATAGGGTTATATATGTTGGATTTTAGATTATAAAAATTTATTAGAAATATAAAAATATTTCCTACATAATGATATTTTATTTATAATTTTTAGACATTAAATAATTTATTTTATTTATGACACAATGATGATGCAGTAATTACTATAATAGTGAAAAATTAAAATAATTGATATTATAAATACCCAAACAAATATAATATGAAACTTTTAATGAATTAAACTAATTTTATAGGATAATATGATATATTAGGATTGATTTAATTGACATTGTTCGAAGTAATCAATCTGTTATGAGTTTCACAAAAATCAACTATTGAATAGTGTAAAAATTGACATAAAAGAGTTCTTAAAACAAATATTATATTATTAATTGATATTAAATTCCTAAAAATCTAAGGTTCGGCCAAGAGACTTATATCAAGATAGGTTCATCATTAATGGACCACTTGGGGGTCGCTTGGATGTATATAGTAAGTTTATTAACCATATTATATAAAAATACAAAGAGACATTGTAAAAGTGAAACTAATTAACTTAGAGTTAATACTTAACGATAAGGTTAATATAAGTACACAAACCTGTCTAAATTCTATTGGTTGAGTGGTTTTCGACCTATCCCCACCTTAGCCTTTGAATAGTCAACTTTGGAGCCATTGGAAACCGAATATGAATTTATTATGAATTAATATTTCTAGATTTTCCAAAGGTGCCCCTCACCCCTCTTATAAAATGGCACTCCTCCTTCTCATTTCTTCACACCTTCAAAGCCTTTTGGTTCGGCCAAACTCTGCCCAAAAACTCTCCCAACATCCCTCACTACAACCTAGAGGCCTTAGTTTTATCAGAAAGCCAACCTAAGGAGCCCTTTTGATCAAATCAAAAGGAAGAACCCGAAGAAGAGGTAATGATTTCACCACCCTTCTCCAAGTTCATTTCTTCTTCCACTTCTTCTTCCTTTGTTCTTACCATTCTAAAATAATAACTCCAGTATCTCACATATACTGTGATGTTATTATAAATATGGTACAACCATATTCAGTATTCTATCCACCCTTTGAATAACATGTCACCATACGTGCGTACGTACGGACTACTGTCTCCACGTCGTGGTGTAATTGTTATTCAATATAATATTATTTGGATGGGTATAATAATGATGTGTAACTCATGTAAAAAATAAATATAACATGTTAATGATTCTGTATATATGATATACCATCCATTTATATATTATTTTAATATCAAAAGAATGATGTTGTCGCTCGTGCGTACGTACGGACTACCGTCTCCATGAACGCGATGAGATTCATTCTCCATCGTATCCATTCAAGTATAATTATCATTTGATGATTTAAAAATGATGTTTAAGTACTGGATATCATTATGGATATGAATAAGATACAACAACCATGGCTTATGTAACAAAACATATAAAAGAAAATGAGTAAGTTAACTCCCGAAACGACGATAATTCTAAGATATTATTAACAAATCAATGTAAAAAGATCATATATGATATCATATTAATATATATGATTCTTGTATAATTTAATAACAACTATTTCACCATTATACAGGAGGTTAACCTACCCCAACCAAGGAAAAGTACAAGGTAAGGGTTATTTCAGAATCTCTTCATTATCCGAGGTTGTTTATACGTAATAATCTACTGGGATATCTTTATCATCCACATCAATGTTTCTTAAAAATGTATTTCAAAACATTTTTACTATTTACAAGAATATGGGTTAAAGTAATTTATACCCTTGTTTGACTTTTTATAAGAGGTTTATAAAGGAATCTTTCCGTCGTTTTCAAAACAAGGTCCTTTTTAACCTTTTCGACAGAATTGAGGTAAGAATGTTTTTTTTAACTTATACAGCGGGTGCGGTTATTTTACGCCGTTATAAAATCTTCAAAGCTTTCCTTACAAGATTATAAGAATATTTTCAAAGAAAATGTTTTATTTTATATGGATCTTAAATGATTTCAAAATAAAAGGAGATATTTCTTTAAAAAGAATTTTGATTTCATCTACGTCAACATCCTTTGATGGATTTTAAGATTATTTGAAGTTGATTTATTATGATACAAAACTTCTATATTGTATTGAAGGTTTTGTGATATGTTTGGCTATGGATGTGCTATTTTTATACCATTCATAGTTTATGGTGAAATTGTTGACATTTCGTATGCTAGTTTTAATACGAATGTTTATGTTATGTTTAAACCTTTTCATATGGGAATGCATTGGACCTAATAAGTGATGGGTGGAGCCCGCTATAGCTCCTCGATGCATCGGTAGGTCTCATGACACAAACTAGTGTCTTGGCACAAGGCCTTGACAAAATCTTATTTGTAGTCTTGGCACGAGGCCTTGGCTATGTGGTTATGATAGTCTGACATTATGCATTCCATCATTATGAAAGTGGTTATTGATTTTTGCATGTGATTATTCGATTAGTAGAATACCCATGTGAGTAAGTAAATGGAATTATTTCATTTTATTTATGCCATACCATGTTGAAAGTTCATGTTTGAAAGGATTTTGTTTTAGTTATACATTGTCTTAAAAGTTTATTCTTATTTATGAAAGTTTCCTCTATATTGTTATCCTTACTGGGCATTTGAGCTCACCCCTTTTCTATGTTTTATTTTTCCCAGGAAGTGATGAAGTAAGTTATGAATGACCTACAGGGATATTATGTGGGGATATGAGTGTGGATTATGGAGACAATATGTAGTTGTAGTAGTTTTTCGTTTAATGATGTAATGTAAAACTTATGAATATATCTAGTGTTTCCAAGGCTACTAAACCAATCGGTCTTTCGAGATTTGATCTTTCTTGTGATCATGCCAATGTTATGAAGTAATGCACCGACTCTGGGTAGCTGGGGTCGGGGCGTTACAGTTGGTATCAGAGGAAGTTTAGTACAAACCTTGGAAGCTAGATTTAGATAAACTCTGATTAGAGCACGTAGACCTAAGATGAACTTTGAGGATTAGTATAGAAGAACTTCCTAGAATTTTGGTATTGTAGAGATTTTTTGAGTTTTCCAAGCAATACATCCCTGTCTGGATACGAGCAGGTAGAGGCGGCTCTGGCACAGATGTACCTAGGGGTAAAACCCAAAAACACCGCTTTGAGCTAGACTCGAACGGGAACTGGTGCACGACAACGGGCCTTGCTGCACTCTTGGTTACGACACTCCCGGGGGATATGCTTAGGATAACTCTCATTTTCATTACAAATCATTTTGAAGGGATTATGAGTATATACTTCCTCAAAGAAAACATTCTTATGATTATGGATTATATCCATAAATAGTTCAATTTATGTTAGGTGTTTTATAAGTATGGGATTATGTATTTTGATTCATAAACTGATCTAGTTTATGCCATTGTATAGAAATGGCGCCCAGTAGAAGGAATGAGAACTCCAGAAATGCACATGATCCAAAGAGAAGGAAGGATCATATCTTTCATGGTCTTAAGCTAGAATTTATAAGAGAAATAGTCTCCCATGTATTATCATCATATGAAGAAATAATATCATGTATTTTACTGAGTCCTATGGATTTGAAGGGAAGCAAGAGAAGAAAAGGATAGAAGAGAGAAAGATGGATAAAGGGAAAAGGGAAAAGAAGAATTTTCCCATATGTGGTAACTGTGGAAAGAAACATCCTGGAACTTGCCTGAAAGGAATGGGAGTTTGTTATAAGTGTGGAGGAAAAGGGCACAAATTACGTGACTGCAAGGGTAAGAAAATGGTTTTAAATTTACAATGATTCTATTTGCAAGGAGTTTGGACACTACGCGAACCTATGCCCCAGTCATCAGACTATGCCGCAAATGATGCTATTGGATAATAATCAAGTTATGATACTACCACAGATGAAGAGGAATGATTAGAGTTCTTATGTTGATTATGTCAATTGAGTGTTGTATCAACAATGTACTTGTTATAATAATTATGGAGTATATAAGGATTGTACTGCAGTAATATTTCATTAAGGACTTGAGATTGTGTGGAATAAAGAAAAGTGACTCAATAGCAGGATAACTTTTTGGAAAATATATGGTTGAGAGAATGATAAATCATAATATAGTTCTGATACTGAGGTAGTGATTTTGGAATAATATGTGATTGTTTTGGATAAATTATATTGGATATTCTTGACTACCTTGGAACTGATTAATGATTTGTATATTCCATCATTGTTGGGGATTAAACCATTTTTGGATTAATGAAGTATATCCAGCATTCTATATGGAATAAGGGAGCATGAATGTAATCAATAAGGAATATGGTAATACATGATGAAGGTATTCATATGCTATTACGGGGTAAAAAGGATCTATATTATGTTTACCTTCCTTATAAATGTTAGACTGTGAGTTTGGATAGAAGTATTTTGGATAGTTCTAGTTTGGATTATTTTGGATTTCCATAAAAGGACAACCCGGAGGTCGGGCGGCAACCCGTCGCGTCCGGAAAGGCTGCGAGACTTGAACCCGCAACCGAAGGGCGACAAGGGTGTATCACCTACCACTGGCCCAAGAGATGTCCTGGAATAAATAATGTAGTTTTTTTAAAAGATCTGGTAGATGAATTATAAATTCGTTTATTTTGGAACCATGTACGAATAGTATAAATATAATTTTTTTACGAGTGAAAGATGAGTTTATGGTAGAAACTTATTAATGGATAAAACTCTGATTATAAAGTAATTATATCTCCTTATGATCTTAGCCAATCTCATAAATAAATTCCTCAACATTAATAAAAGGAACTTAGAACAAAAATGTTTCCCTAGATGGTACCTTAAATCATCACTAATTTATGGCTTTGGGATTGTTGTCCTTTTCATAGCCATGTTCTCTACCACTCTCCATCAGATAATTGATGGTTAGATTTCTCTTCCATATCCATATTTTCCTACATGGAACCCTAGTATGTGTTATTTTCGGTAATCTTCATACTTTCCACTCTTTATTTTAAACAGAGGCCTCATTAATTCATTTTTCGATGTGGGATTTCAACTAAGATATTTTGAAACGTCAAAAATGTGTTATCCCAATACCCTATATTTTGTTGAACCGATGGTACTTCAAATCATCATAGATTGATGAGTTTAAGGACCTCAATTTTATACTTTTTTTGTGATTGATGACCTCAATCACTACCTATAAATATTTACGTTTTTCCTCCAATTATATGTCTCTAATTTCCACCAATGTTCTCCTAATCAAGATCATAATTTGGTGGTGACCCTTTGATTTCTCTTTTCCTCATATTAAGACTAAATTTTAGTAACCCAATTTCCGATGTGGGTTTTCCCACAAATATATTTTCTACTTTCAACCTTTTATTTTTGAAGAACAATTTCAAATTGCGAGGACGCAATTTATTAGAGGGGAGAATGTAACACCCCAAGATTTCATAGTGTGTTATTCAATAACTTGCACTACACGCAACACTGAGTTCAATTGCACCATGACTTACAAAAAAAAAGCCATTAAAAGAGGTCATGAATAGTATTAACTAAATTTTAAACTTTATATAATCCTTATAATTTTAGAATCCATATTATGAGTTTCTTAGTCATAATGCAAGAACAGATTCATTTTCAGTATTGCACTTTTATCAACTTTTGATAGTGAAACCTTTTTAAATACAATATTTTAAACTTTTTGACTAAATGTAGACATCAAAAAATTTAAAATGAAACATCCCAAGCTTCCACGGTACGCTTTCCTTTGAATAAAACAGTAGCGTGTGTTGTACGCAACTTCGAGTTCTAACACACCGTAACCAATCAAACTAGCTGTTATGAATAGTAATACCTACTTTTTAAAGTTATATATATTTTATATTTTAAAATGGACTTCATTTTTGGATTCGGAATATCAAATTTAGCCTAAGGTGAAATTTTGGTACTTTTCAGATAACATTCATATTTTGATGAATAGTGAAAATTACTAAATTTTAATTAAAAACAACTTTTTTAATCAAAATAATTAATAGTGATAAATTATGAATTTGAGTGGTTTTAAAATATATTTAGAATATATTTTTACTATTTAATATAATGTTGGTCATTGGACATAATTTTACAATTAAACCGAACATAAACAAGTGTCAATCTTTTGAGAGTTATTATCTCTTAAAAACACGCTTTTTGTTTTGACAGCGGGAATTAATTTTAAATTAATTTCTGCCACTTCTGTGTTTTAAATTTAGGAAAATGGATTCCATATTTGGAATCAGGATATTCAAATTGTGTAAATAGGTAACTTTTATTTTTAGACATTTTGAATAATTACTGCGGTAAATATTTTATTTACCATGGTTAAGGGTAAATCCGGTAAATAAGGGTTAAAAAATAATATTATAATAATACTAAATTACCCTAAAACGTGTCTTAAACCTATTGGTTGATACATGGTCGACCATTAGAATCTTTGGGTCTATTTTGGGACCCCATGGATCCACTTGTAAGTGATAATGACACTTTATTTTAATTTAGTTAAAATGAATACAAAAATGACAGAAGCATATATCTTTTACAACAACAATTGTTACATAGGGTTATATATGTTGGCTTTTAGATTATAAATATTCATTAGAAAGCTAAAACGATTTCCTACATAATGATATTTTATTTATAATTTTTAGACATTAAATAATTTATTTTATATATGACACAATGATGATGCAGTAATTACTATAATAGTGAAAAATTAAAATAATTGATATTATAAATACCCAAACAAATATAATATGAAACTTTTAATGAATTAAACTAATTTTCTAGGATAATATGATATATTAGGATTTATTTAATTGACTTTTTTCGAAGTAATCAATCTGTTATGAGTTTCAAAAAAATCAACTATTGAATAGTGTCAAAATTGACATAAAAGAGTTCTTAAAACAAATATTATATTATTAATTGATATTAAATTCCTAAAAATCTAATGTTCGGCCAAGAGACTTATATCAGGATAGGTTCATCATTAATGGACCACTTTGGGGTCTCTTGGATGTATATTGGACGTTTATTAACCATATTATATAAAAATACAAAGAGACATTGTAAAAGTGAAACTAATTAACTTAGAGTTAATACTTAAAGATAAGGTTAATATAAGTACCCAAACCTGTGTAAATTCTATTGGTTGAGTGGTTTTCGACATATCCCCACCTTATAATTTGAATAGTCAACTTTGGAGCCATTGGAAACCGAATATGAATTTATTATAAATTAATATTTCTAGCTTTTCCAAAGGTGCCCCTCACCCCTCTTATAAAAGGGCACTCCTCCTTCTAATTTCTTCACACCTTCAAAGCCTTTTGGTTCAGCCAAACTCTGCCCAAATACTATCCCAACATCCCTCACTACAACCTAGAGGCCTTAGTTTGATCAGAAAGCCAACCTAGGGATCCCTTTTGATCAAATCAAAAGGAAGAACCCGAAGAAGAGGTAATGATTTCACCACCCTTCTCCAAGTTCATTTCTTCTTCCACTTCTTCTTCCTTTGTTCTTACCATTCTAAAATAATAACTCCAGTATCTCACATATACTGTGATGTTATTATAAATATGGTACAACCATATTCAGTATTCTATCCACCCTTTGAATAACATGTCACCATACGTGCGTACGTACGGACTACCGTCTCCACGTCGTGGTGTAATTGTTATTCAATATAATATTATTTGGATGGGTATAATAATGATGTGTAACTCATGTAAAAAATAAATATAACATGTTAATGATTCTGTATATATGATATACCATCCATTTATATATTATTTTAATATCAAAAGAATGATGTTGTCGCTCGTGCATACGTACGGACTACCGTCTCCACGAACGCGATGTGATTCATTCTCCATCGTCTCCATTCAAGTATAATTATCATTTGATGATTTAAAAATGATGTTTAAGGACTGGATATCATTCTGGATATGAATAAGATACAACAACCATGGCTTATTTAACAAAACATATAAAAGAAAATGAGTAAGTTAACTCCCGAAACGACGATAATTCTAAGATATTATTAACAAATCAATGTTAAAAGATCATATATGATATAATATTAATATATATGATTCTTGTATAATTTAATAACAACTATTTCACCATTATACAGGAGGTTAACCTACCCCAACCAAGGAAAAGTACAAGGTAAGGGTTATTTCACAATCTCTTCATTATCCGAGGTTGTTTATACGTAATAATCTACTGGGATATCTTTATCATCCACATCCATGTTTCTTAAAAATGTATTTAAAAACATTTTTAATATTTACAAGAATATGGGTTAAAGTCATTTATACCCTTGTTTGACTTTTTATAAGAGATTTATAAAGGAATCTTTCCGTCGTTTTCAAAACAAGGTCCTTTTTAACCTTTTTGACAGAATTGAGGTAAGAATGTTTTTTTTAACTTATACGGCGGGTGCGGTTATTTTATGCCGTTATAAAATCTTCAAAGCTTTCCTTACAAGCTTATAAGAATATTTTCAAAGAAAATGTTTTATTTTATATGGATCTTAAATGATTTCAAAATAAAAGTAGATATTTCTTTAAAACGAATTTTGATTTCATCTACGTCAACATCCTTTGATGGATTTTAAGATTATTTGAAGTTGATTTATTATGATACAAAACTTCTATATTGTATTGAAGGTTTTGTGTTATGTTTGACTATGGATGTGCTATTTTTATACCATTCATAGTTTATGGTGAAATTGTTGACATTTCGTATGCTAGTTTTAATACGAATGTTTATGTTATGTTTAAACCTTTTCATATGGGAATGCATTGGACTTAATAAGTGACGGGTGGAGCCCGCTATAGCTCCTTGATGCATCGGTAGGTCTCATGAGACAAACTGGTGTCTTGGCACAAGGCCTTGACAAAATCTTATTTGTAGTCTTGGCACGAGGCCTTGGCTATGTGGTTATGATAGTCTGGCATTATGCATTCCATCATTATGAAAGTGGTTATTGATTTCTGCATGTGATTATTAAATTAGTAGAATATCCATGTGAGTAAGTAAATGGAATTATTTCATTTTATTTATGCCATACCATGTTGAAAGTTCATGTTTGAAAGGCTTTTGTTTTAGTTATACATTGCCTTAAAAGTTTATTCTTATTTATGAAAGTTTCCGCTATATTGTTATCCTTACTGGGCATTTGAGCTCACCCCTTTTCTATGTTTTATTTTTCCCAGGAAGTGAAGAAGTAAGTTATGAATGACCTGCAGGGATATTATGTGGGGATATGAGTGTGGATTATGGAGACAATATGTAGTTGTAGTAGTTTTTCGTTTAATGATGTAATGTAAAACTTATGAATATATCTAGTGTTTCCAAGGCTACTAAACCAATCGGTCTTTCGAGATTTGATCTTTCTTGTGATCATGCCAATGTTACGAAATAATGCACCGACTCTGGGTAGCTGAGGTCGGGGCGTTACAGTCAGCATGGATTGTCAACAATTTCTCTGGAACTCAACAATTCTCCATGAAAACCTGCTTTATCAACAAACACAATCAACCCAAAAATACTGCAATGTTACCTTTAGGGATTTTTTCCCAACATGGCTAGTTTTTCAACTCTGTACAAAGTGGGCACCACATCCCCACCATGTGAATGTAGTTGACAACCACGTGAATCGCCCCGCCACGATAGTTGCGGCGTCACGATGTGTTACCACCAGACCTTGACACTACATCGCATGACATAGCCTCTGATCGCGTCTTGACGAGCCTTTCTGTTGGCCTTTGAGATGGTGGCCCTGTTCTCCACCCCATAGAATCCATGCTTCTAGTTCCACCCATCGGGTGGCCACACCGCCACACACCACCATCGACACCTCTGAGTGCCACCACTGTTACCATAGATTGCTGTCGCTATTGTCCCCTCTTCTACAAGCCTATACCATATCTATGATGGCATGTTTCTAAAACAGGTAAAACTCTAAGATCCATTGGTTTCTATCTTCACTATCGTGGGCTGAATATCATATTGTCGTTGCTCCATGGATAGGTATCGTTTTGAACCTCCTGGTAAAGAGTAATGCGACCACGGGGGTCCATCAGTGAAGAACATAAAAAGGAGGATTGTAGATAATCATATAATCCCCTTAGAATATACCTTTCAATTTTTGTGGGCCATGTTCCATTTTTGTCGGCAATATCATGAAAGAAATTGAGATGAACAATCACAAAGATCTATTCCCCTTAACCTCATAGTTTTAAACATCCATCAGGAATGATAAAACTGAGGATCAACATGTTCGTGGGTAGGTCCACGATGATCATTATACATGATAATATAGAATGAATTCATTATACAATAAAATACTTACCTTGATTTTAGACTAGTAAATGAATTTGATTTGTCTTCAATGATGATCAGTCCTTGAGAAATCTTGATCCGTCATATGTCTACATTCTCTAATGGGGGGTTTCTCCTCATTTGCATAACAAAACTACAGAGTTATAACGATATCCATGTATTTCCAGATAAGGATCATTTAAAAGGAAAACCAACACTACATTACCACATTACCTCAATTAAAATATTTTTAATAAATTTTTTAAAGTCATGCATTTCTAGATATTACCATTCACCCTCAAGCCATGTTAGTTGAGGTTAGGATCCGCCAAATGAAAACAATCAATTAAGAACTCAATGGTGGTCTTGTATAAATTATTTATGTAACCATTTATGAGTTACTAGTATTTTCAAATAATATAATTTTATTTAATTATTTTATTTATGGTTACATTATTTCTAGGTTTTCTCATTGTAGACCTACACTAACTAATCTAAAGCCAGACATAGGGTAAACCTGCAATCTTGAATGCAATAGTGCACTCAGATTTATAATCAGGGAACCCGTTTAGAATTTATTAAAACCTCACATGCATGTTATTTTTAATAAAACTAAACATAGTTCGAACATTTAATTCGATAACCCAGGCCTCAGAATCACGTGCCTTCTCAGTTCTTGGTATCAAAATAATCCCATATAAGTTTGAAAAAAAATTACATGGAAAATAAAGGACATTACATATATAATACCAAAGAATAATTTTCTATGACCATTTTTTTTCTAATTTATAAACAATTCCATGTTCAATTTTCCTTTTAGGTCACAACTGCATTGTTTTTCGTATACAATGTTATTTTTTATATTATTGTTAGTAATAATTTAATCATGATCCCATCATATAAAGAATAATAAACATGATATACATATAATATTATATATATATATATTTATTGATAATAATCTATAAAATATAGAAATATGAAATGGAATACACCGTTCATGGAGACAACATGTCATACATACGCATGAACACTATTTTCATTTTCCTATCAGATTGATAGAAAGGAAATTATTTGAGATATTTCCACAATAGAAGATTAATATTTCATTTATATCACATATGGTAACTAAACCCTTCTGTAATACATTACATGTAATAAGTTGATGAATTTCATCACTTCATGAGGCTGTAGTCTGTCGTATACAAGAAGCACATTATCATATTCACAAAAAATAGATATCTTGAATGTATG
Organism: Viscum album; assembly: GCA_963277665.1. NCBI lineage: Eukaryota > Viridiplantae > Streptophyta > Magnoliopsida > Santalales > Viscaceae > Viscum > Viscum album. Next base: position 89,638,631 of record OY728132.1, read on the forward strand.
TGTAATATAACAATTAAAGAATGTCAATAAAATAATAAAAATCATAAATATAATAATTAAATTTTATTCTCATCATTATTATCTACCTTTATATGTTGTAATGAAAAAACGAATGACATCGGTTTGTGAGGCTGTAGGCTGTCGTGCACATGAATAAAGATTTCATAAACCTTTTGATGGAAGTGTGTGAGGTTTTAGTTATTAACCGTAAAATAAATACATCAATGTATGTTATAGATAATTAAAATATTATATAAGTATTATATGAAAATAATTCCATGGGATTTAATAATAAATAAAAAAATATTGTTCATTAATGAATGTTACCCCTTATTTGAGTATCTTCTTTCGGTTTACACCAAATGACTCCCTTGTATGTATCTGTGCCCAAATTAATCCTTATGGGATTGATGGATGGATTTTTGGGACATATATTCATATATATTGTTCTATACTATGATCATTATTTGTGTAAAGAGAGGAGAATAGTGGGTGGCCTTTTATAAGGGATGCGAGTGGAAAAATTTTAATTTTTTTAATGTGAGAATTCAACACAAGTTTACCTTGTAAATTAGCTCCAACAATGGACCAAATATGACCCATTAATGGTCAATGTATAATTATTTCCCTGAAATGGGTAATGTAAACGTTTCTATTTAATTTATTCATGTATGATTAATGTTCAGTCCGTTAGAATACATTCTTTTCTCTTAATCATCATGATAAATTTTAACTCTTTTCACAAATCATGCTCGAAAAAAATTATTTAAAATATTTAGAAATTAGAAATTATGGTCATTCAAAAAATGAAATCCATTTTTCAAAATTCAATTCCCATAATTGGAAGACAATAACTTAAAACTAATATCTCATATGGGATGAATCAATAGGGTTTTAAATAAAAAATTTTCTAATGTTTCAAGTATTTTTATACACAACTTAATTATGACATTTATTCAAATAACATAAATTGTATTAATAAAATTTTATATGATCTAGTTATCCTTTAAGTAGAAAAAATATACTTTATCTATATAAATAAATAACCCAAAAAACATTTTTCAATTAAAAATAATTATTTTTCATTATTTATTCAAAAATGTGATATTTCAAAATAATCCAAGAAAATCACCAAACCAAAATTTTGGATTTATGAATTATAAATTAATTTTATATTATTTAATCAAATTTAAAATATTTTAATAAATTAATTTTATTATGCGCATAAGAAAATAAAAACATGTTTTTTAAAATATAGAAGTTTCAAAAACATATAAATACTTTTAAAAAATATATATATATTTCATTATCAATAAGTTTTCCTTATAAAAAATAATTATAAATCATATTTAAAAATTAGTTAATAAAATTCATATTACAATGTTTAACATCTAGTTTATTACTGTCTTGTTTAAATAATTTTAAAAATAAAATTATGTTCCACAAAAAGTCATTATTGCGTGTAATGAGAGGTAACATGACGTTTCTTGTAGTTAAATCATAACACGGTATAGTGAGAAATTAAATACATAAAATAAATTTATTTTATTAAAAAAATGTTTAATAACTTGGGGTGTTACATTATACCCCCCTTAAAATGAATTCTGCACTCGAAATTTGTCACCCTAATCAAAAAAAGTGAGTATACTTATTCCTCATCATGTACTAAAAATTAAAAACTGATATCCATTTTTAGAATTATTATATAAATAAATAAGAATTTCATAAATTAACATAACAAAAAAAGGATTGATGTAATCCATAATGACCTTATTAATTAAATACAGGAATATGGTGGGGGAATTCATAATACAAGAAGTCATCCCTATATATAAATAGCATTCTTAACTTATATGGAAATAATTATTAGGTATATCTTTCTCATTAATGCTTAATTGATGATATCCATAATGAATTTAAATATGGTAAATTTATTGAGCTTTATATAGTCTGTTTAATAATTCATCAATATGGGGTAGAGGATAGTTGTTCTTAATGGTCATCTTGTTCAATTATTATTAATCAATAAAATTCCACATTGATCCTTCATTCTTCTTCATAATAAGATCCTGTTCACCTCAATGTCACAAACATGGTTGAACTAAAACCTTATCATGATTCTCTAGGAGTTTCTTTCTCAATTCTTACAACTCAACCAGGGATATTCTATATAATGTCTGGGAAATTTTTGTGGCACTAGGTATGAGTTCTAATGAGAACTAAACATCAAATTTATATTGAAGAGTTGAAAAATATTTGGGAAAATCACTAAATTCATGAAAAATTGGAATACCATTAATGTTAATTTTCTCCCCTACTATTTTAGATAAAACCCCCTTTTAATTTAGTGTTAAGACCCTTATCATTTATGTAATCTCCATCAAATTTTCACCCTTATCATCACATTTATATATTATCATAGGTTAGTTTGGTATATAAGATTTAATTTTCCTTCCCAACCATTTTTTGTGGTATTTATTCATAGAAATCCAATCCATATATAGGAAGTCAAAAAATTCATCTATATGTAGAATTAGAAGATTTATACGAAGAATATTCCCACCAATGTCAACTAGAGATGAATCATAAACATGAGATGTGACCATTAAACCATTAGGGTACTTCCCTAATTTTTATATATCAAACCTTTTTTTTAAATCATGATTCCATTATAAAATTATTTAGCAATGCAATAATTTTTATAACTATAGTAAAATAAGTCCATAATAATTCTATAGTGTATGAAAAGTGTACCTTTTACCTCATCATTGTCGAACCCCACATATAAAAATTTATCACAAGATATTTTACCTTATAAATAATCTTATGAGGATGATGACATCAATCATTATAATTAACACTTATGTTTGGAAATTGGTTAGAAAAATGGACACTCTTCTTGCATAATGAAGCAAGCAACTGGTTGAGGTTCAATTTGTTAACTTTTTTATATTTTGATCATATTTTATCTTATTCCCACAACTAGTTATGTAAATTTTTAGAAGACCATCCTTACCACACTGAAATCATTTTCAAGCCCCCCTAATATTATTTCATCCATGATTTTTTTCCATACATTGAACCTAATGTAAATATCATATTATTTTCCACATTTTTTCATACATCTCCATTTTAATTCCATTATTAACTTTCTAAAATCCACTGAGATTGATGTGAAACTACAAAATATATTTCTACATTAATGTCACATAATAAAATTTATTCATAGAAACTAATGTATGTTATGGATAATGCCCTTTGTAAACTTTTCTTCATTATTCTGATGATTCAACCAACATTGATTTCAGGTTTGATGATAATTATACAATCTTACCTCATAAGTCTAGTAAAATTTTCCTTTAAGCTATCAAAGAATTCATTGAAAATTTTCATTAACTCAATGTAATATTTAATTATCTTTTTTAGAATAACATGAGGAATGTACATATTAAAAAATATGTTTTTGAGCATGTCCTATTCCATGGAGTGAATTTCATCTTGTTGCCTCATATTCCAGATTATATTCCACCACTGGTCATGTTCACCATCTAAATGATAAACAACCATAATGAATTTATCATGTTCTAAACATTATAGAATAGAAAATATATTTTAAGTTGAATTAATCCACTGTTCCGAAACAAATGGATTAAAACACCCACTAAAATAATGTGGATGTTTCCTCGTGAAGGACTAAATAGAAGATTAATTCCTTCTTAGTTTGTTTGGATATTCATTTTGATTTATATCATGAGAAATCTATATGATAATTCAAATGAGATTTTTCATTCAAGCTCCCATAAATTTTTTTGATCAAGATTAAAATTATTTAATTTTCAATTACATTCATTATTAACATGGTTCCTATGGGTTACATCCACTGAATAATACCAAAAATCATAGTTTATGAAATATTAATCATAGTGGGTAACCGTATAATAAGTAAAAATACTTATAGGGAAAATAAATTATATAACACCATTCATTAATATAGAAGCATTATGTTTGTCCTGGGTCATTAATAGTCTTATTCTATTTAAATCCACCATGATGGTTCATAAATAATTTATGAATTCTCAATGCATATCCCTCAAGAGTGTTAACCTAGGTGTGCAACGTGGCTCATTATTGTGAACCAGTTCCCTATTGAGTATAGAATAAATTTTTTTTCTTGTTTGTTACCCCTATGAACTTCTATACTAGATCCACATAAACTATTATTGTCCATACATGGATGTAATTTCATGGAAACCACTCATAGTATTATTTACCAAAATTCCAGGACATTTTTATATAATATAATAATAATCATTAGAGTAATAATAAGTTAATTTATTAGGTATATCACTATGGTTGTATAATCATAGTTTTCAAAGGTTAACTAAAACATTTCACTAATTCCAACTACATAGACACTCTATTCTCATAGATAAACATTGAATCATGTTTTTAATAGTTATTATATTACATAAAAACATACTGAATGTTCGTATTAGTTTAGTGTCTTTAAAAAATAGAAGCATAAACACTACTCCGTAAGTGAACTAAATCATCTCCCACTTAGTTCTTAATAACTATCTTCCTTCATTAAAAAATTAGATAAAATACATATCTTCATAACATGGAAAAAACATAATAATCGGTGGGATCAAATTACTAGTATGGGTAAATAAAGGAGATAAGTATGCATGACATGAGATTAAGGTTACAAGAACAAGGAAATATTTTAAAAAAAACACATTACATATCAAAGATCATAATATTGAATCATGGAATAAAAATTGGTTTATCATAAGACATGAATCATAATATTGTCAAATATGATGCGCTAGAAGTTAATAACATAGAAATATTACATGGATTCTTAGAAAACATAAAAATATATAAAATTACATAAATAGTAGTCAAGGATAAATTCTAAAGATATATTATTGGAATAAGTTCACTTCCCAAACTATCATAGAAATCAAGGCTCATTACAAACACCATCTTAGCAAAAAAAATTCATAATCGAACTAGGTTCTATCTCCATTCAATCCATTTCTATCTCAAATGATATAATTATTTACCCAATGTATTAGATATAGATATCGGTACCACACATCATATGATGAATTCATACTTATGCTCCCCACATGATCCTTTAAACTCATGATATCATAACAAATAATATGAAATGAATATTATAAAAATTTCATCACATCACAACATATGTAAAAGAGACAGGTTTCAAAATCATTTTTATCATATCATATCCAATGAAAACTAGTGTGTTTCATATGAATATAACTAATGGGAGAGAAATTGGCTTCAAAATTATATTACCTACGTTAGAGAAACGAGTTTCATAAAAATAATTGCATAAAAATATAAACTATTAAATGAAACAATATGAATATTAATCTTTGATCATATCCCCAATTAGGTATCAATAACACCATTGAATGTTATCATAGATGGATAATAATTATGAAAAATCATTTAAAACATGTATTGATGAAAATATCATTTTTTATTTAAAAACAAATATTTATAAATAAAACATTTTGATACATTTATTCTTCGAATATAACACTAAACAAATACTATGGAAGCTATTAGGCAGTGACTGGTCATGACTTATGAATATTACACCCATGTTGTATACATAAAAAATAATTTTCCATTCACATTTTCATTAAAAGATTATGATGAATTATTTAGGAAAATAAAATAAATATTATTTTAAAAAATATTTTCAAAAAAATCAATCATGGATAAATTTGTATTTTAAAATTCATAAGGGTATTAAATCCATTTCGAAATTTTTTGTAAATCTTATTTTTTAAGGAATATTGATTTTTGATAGAAAATGGAAATAGAGACAAATTTTATTAAAAACAATTTTATAATTAAATTAACTTAAAAAAGAGTGGAAAATTGGAACTATTAATTTATGATATTATAAATAACCAGATAATAATAAAAATCATGATAATTCTTGAGATATTTCATCAATTGAAGCATAATAATAAACAATCTCTATAAATGATGACATTTTACCCGTAAACTCTTTCTACTTTCGCAACACTGAATCATAATACCCATGATAGAATAAAATAAAATGAAGAAAATAATATCATTAATATAAGGATATTTATGATATAACATTTCAATGTGTTTGTATAAACACCTCATAAAATAATATAGGTGAATAACATAACATGTGTCTCAAAGAAGAAATATTGTGGAAAAATTATATTACTGTTATAGAAATTTTGAAATGTTACCCAATGAAAGAGATATCGTTAAATTCATATGTAAATAAAAATAATTCCCATTAGAATAATAATAAAATATATCCATGGATTTATTAACATTATATACAATAACTAAGTGGTGAACATGGATTTTGTCTCATGGAAAATAAATGTGAGACTGAAATTCCTTACCTTAAGTACGAACATCTGTTGTTATCATTAAATACTAATTTAAAATAAATATATGTTTATTATACATATATTATAGAACCATATTAATTTATATCATTCCATATATTATTCACTTAAGTCATTTTATTAAATGTTTATTAACAATTCTATGATAGTTTTACATTTCTAGTAATACCCACATCATTTTTTGAATGTTTTTTTATTTGTTATATTTTTTCATTTTATTACATTAATAAGGATTTTATAATATCTAGATTGATAAAATTATATTAATAACATATATATTTAGTGTATATATATTTACAATAATCTATAAAATATTTCACAAGAAAATGAAATACACCATTTGAATGAAATGATATTATGTAATATATTGTCACTAAATAAATATTTATATGTCATATATATCACATATTTTTGTTAATACCCTCTTAAATAAATTCTATGTAAATCATGAATTAATCTCATTATTTCACGATGCGGTAGTCTATTGTACCATCCAACGATGTTAACATATTCCCAAAAATTGGAAAACAATGAAGTTATGTGTGATATAAAAATTAAATAATAATATTAAAATAATAAATATCATATATAAATATAATTTACATCATTATTACCAACATTAATGAGTGGTAATGAAAAAATTAATGATATCAATTCATGAGGGGGAAGTCTTTCTTACTCATGAATAACAATTTCATAACCCATTTGATGGATCTGGGTTTGGTTTTAGGTCATAGTATTAACATAAAAACATATAATTATATTATTTATAAATAAATTACAATATAATAATGATAAAAATAATTTAATAGGTTTGATGATGAAATAAAAAATAAATATTCTTTGATAAAAATTATCTCTTCTTTGGGCATCTCATTTTGGTTTGCACCATAGGACTGTATTGGTTTTATTTCAAAAAAAAATATGTTTTTAGGATGGTAGGAGGTATTTTTTGAAGATATTTTGTTATGTATTGGTTAATTAAAAGGGGTTTAGATATGGATAGAGTGTGGGAGAGGCAGTTTCCTTTTATAAGGGATGCGAGTGGAAAACTTCTAAATTTTTTAAATAGTGAATTCCATTAACGATTTTTTCATTTAGAATAAAACTAATATTGATAAAATTATATAAATTAAGAAATATGGTATAAATATCATGATGAAATTGGTTTTGGAAATTTTTTTATTTCATTTCACCTTAAGATTAATGTTTGTCTCTCCGTAGGATAATTTTTCTCTTAATCAATGTTATTAATTTTAACTGTTTTAAGTATTGAATTTGGTAAAACATTAGGTTTTTATTATTTGATATTATAAATTTTTATGATTACAAAAACTATAAACATTTTTTAAAACTAAATTCACATGAGATGATGAAATTAATTTAAAATTAACCTCACAGACAGGACGAACCCACATGGTTTTAAAGTGGAAATGTTCAGAATATTTAAATGTTTTAATATCATATTTCAATGTGAAATTGATTTCAACTACATAAATTGGATTAGTATATTTATAATTGATCTTATTTTACTTTATACCAAATCAAACTATTATATATATATATATATATATATATATTAAATTAACATGTGTTTTGAATTGAAATTTATAAATTTTCACAATTCATCAAAAAATGAAATATTACATAAAAATACCTAAAATTCTCCCTATGAATATATGTAAATTAGGAATTGAAAACTAAAATATGTTTTTTGAAATTAAATTTATCTATGATTTAAAAATTAATTTTATTATTGGTCATGGAAAGACGTAAAATAATCTTCTTTTCAGAAAATAGAATTTTCAAAACAAATAATGACGTTAGTAAATATTATTTGTTTCTTTATCAAAATGTTTTATTTCAATAAATAAACTAAAAATAATATTTAAAAAATAGTTATTACTGTTATTATTACTAATTTTAATGCATAAGTTATAAAAATACTATTTAAATCATTATAATAATTAAATAATGTTTTGTAGAAACTCATTGTGGCACGTATTGAAAGATAACTTGGTGTTTCATATAGTAAAATAATAAATTTATGTTTAATAAAATTTAATATTTTGACTAAATTAATTTTATTCAAAAAATTTGTTCACAAAACATGGGTTGTTACACAACTCTTTAGGGAGTATCGTGCGTTCTAATGATTATTTGTTTTGATGAGGTGCATGCATCAGTGTAGGTCTCACTCACTTGAATGGGGATGTCTTAGGTGGATGTTTGGAGTGATTGGGATGGGTAATATATTTTTATGACTATTTGGGGTCAGTAAGGGTTGATGTTTCAAGATTGGTTCCAAACCTCCCCCCCATGACCCAAGACTGGATCCCAATTTAATCTTGTTATGAACTAAATTTTTTTAAATAAAATTATCTCCAATTTTAATCAATAAATGATTTAGCAGGTAATGATGTTATCAAAACACATTGAATACATTTTTTATTCCTGAATTTTATATTTGATAATTTTAAAAATATAATTAAGAATCATAGTGACTGATAATATAATTTGTAATCAGTGATTATATTAGAATTATATATAAATGCTAATTATAATGTCTAATTAACACAAAACGATGATGTGATGGCCTCGAACAGTTTGATACACACTATGAATTACATTCATCAGAGCTTATGAGGGTGATACCATTAATGATATTTTACCTTGATCAAGAAAAATTAGATATTCAAAAAATAAAGAATGATTGAAACTGTTTATAGGGGAAGATCAAGTTCATATAGATCATGACCCAAACCATATATATCGAAAAACCCCAAAAAATATCACCATCGAACACCTTATCCATAGGGAATTTGTTGGTATAATAAAGGGATCAAAATCTAGACCCTAAAATTATGATATTTTATTTTTTATTTTGATTAAACATTTATTTTATTTATCAATTTTTAATATTAATTATTATTGTGAATGAAAAATAACTTCTATGATAATTGGATTTTGAAATAACAGAAATTATATATATATGAAATATATTATTTGAATCATGAAATCATATTTTATGAACATAAGATTATTTTAAAAAATATTTTTTAATAAAATATTATTATTAAATAATATTTATTATATATAAATGATAATACAATTTTCTGAAGTCAATTTTAATTGTTTTAATTTTTATATACTGTTATTGTAAAAATACAATATTTATTTTGTAAATGTTTATTTTGGGTTAAAATTATTAATTATAATATTTATAGAATTAGTTTGATAAAATAAATTTCATTTTATTATTTTAAATTTTGAAATTATCCAAATATATTCTATTCATAATATTATTAGATAGTTGGATTTTCAGGAAAGAAATTAAATATTATATAACTATATTATATTTATTATAGAATCATAATGAAACAAAATTGATTTAATATGTTTTATAAAAGTTATACAAGAAAATAAATATTTACCATTTATAATAATTTGAATATTAAATTATTTTATTAAAAATTTTATACCCTAGATGAATCCTCAAAAACCTACATTATATTTTATGGCTTCAAAATTAATTATTTGTAAAAATAATTCAATTCCACAAACATTTTTTTATTATACTGGGATCATTTCATAGCCCTATAAAATAATTATAACCACCCCTCTTTGTTATACACCATGGGAGAATACATGGTAATGATTTTAGAGTTGAATAATTTATCACATAGTGTACAAAACATATGTTTACAAATTAATAAAGAGCAGTCATCTCTTTAGCTATATAAACCAACCGAAACTCCCATTCCTCTTCACTAAAACACATAGAGCATAAAATTACTTTATTATTCCCTCTCTAGAGTCCTCGAGCGGTTCCCCCGAGCTCACAATAAGCTCCACCCAATCATTAATAAACGTTCATTCCATGTATCAGATCCTATCCTTCTTTTATTTATTAAAGAACCTTCTTTATACTGTGAATTTAATTTCCAATAGTTTATGTTAGGAAATGTTCATACATATAAAACATAATGTAATCATGATTTCAAATTTATTATCTAAAATTTCAATCTCATTAAGACATTCTATGAACCTTTATGTTTCCCCATTCTACTTCAAAAATCATATTGAAATGTTTCGTGAGATATATTTTTGTATGCAATACCCATTCCAATTTCAACTCATAAGTATTCATAGATATTTAACTATCCATTATTTATTATGTAAATAATTTATGTTTCTCACACTCATTAATCATGGGGATTAAATGTACAGAAATAAATCCTTATTTTTTTTTGTTCTTTGTAGTACAGTTATGCATATACATGTCTTGAAATTGAAGTGTGGGTTTGGAATTTTATAGTCCTCCAATGCATAGGGTAATTTTTAAATATCAATATATTACATGTATGGTTAATGGGGGGTTATCATAAGAAATTTTTTTATGTTTTATATTTATTTATCCTTGACATATGTTTACAATTTCATGTTTTATGTTGTTCCTACATTCTTATATTTCCTTTATGATATCATTTTATATCATTCCTCAATTATCATGACTATGATTCTCACATCCTATTATGTAAACATTGAATTCCCCTTGTATCACATGTATAACATTAGATTATTAAATTATTTATTTATTCCCCCCACTAGACTCTATATCCCACCCATTTCATATGTATGTCCCTAGTTGATCCAGTTCAATTTTTGAAGAATGATGACGTTTTATGAGCATTGGTACAGATGTTTTATATAATATAATTATATTACTATTTCATGTTGTTATTATATTTACCTAATTTCCCAAATTCATTATCATTTAAGATTATATATACCATTATTTAATAAATTATGAATTACAAAATATTAAAATATTGGTTTTTAAAGTGGGATCAGGTAAAAGTATATTTATTTTTTGGTTTATGATGACCAAACTCTAGTAAAATCAATAGGGAAAAGATATAGGAAAAATACATAATTTTTAGTAAATTATCAAGTAATTGGTTTCAAGAAAAGACATCTTATTCTAGAAACTATAAGTTTATGTTGATCTAGTATATATATATAGGTTTAATAACCATAGAATGAATGTAATGAGCTGGGTATGGTCTTTAATAGGATTAAAACAACATTCTTTTTCACACAACTCATGTTATTGATATGGGTCATTTTCTTTGGTAAATTTACAAGATTCATACAAACCATTATTAAGGATATTAAAAATGTTAAAAAATATTTTATGAAAAAATAGACCCTGAATAAATTATATTAATCATGGGAATTAAAATGTAAAAGAATACATGTCCTTTTTGATTTATTTCATTAAAGTTAATGGTTTCCCATTTACGGTTTTAATATTTAAAAAATACCAATAACTAATTTAACCTTTATTTTAGTTCAATGTCTATGAATTGGACGAACTAACTGAAAAACCAATGGTATGAATAATTTAATGACCACCAAAATGAAATTCCAAACATGATAGGGGAAGTAATAATGAACATTGGGACAATATTTTATCAATTAACACATGTTATCAACCGAAACATGAATCACGAGGAATTATAAAATATCCAAAAGAAATATCATGTTTCAATTGATACCTTTATGAAAAATAGCCTCCATCTTTTAAAGGAACCTCTGATCCCATAATTGTATATCAATATATCACCACCATTGAATACTCCATCATGTGATGTTCTATGTAAGAGAAGATCAAGCTCACTATTTTTCATATGGAGGGAGATGTGGACGAAATGTATATGTTGGTAAAAATATGAAGCCTAAGGAAAAAATCAATATAATGGATTGGAATTAATTGTAGAAATATTTTTTATATATAATTTCAATTTACACTCTTAATAAAAATATATAGGTACTTACTTAGCCTCATGAAAATGATGACGAATACATAAATGCGTAAGACATAAACTTCACAAGGATTTCATGATATTCCCTGATCTTTAATTTTTTCCCAAATTTCACGTTGGCCACTTCTTTTGAATCGTACATCCAAATTTAGAAAGATCCATTCCGATGAAGGAAATTAAAATATATAAGGATATTGTTTTATGTAACTTCAAAGTCAACATTGAGATACAATAATCGCAAGGGTCTCTTTGGACTAGATAAAAGATGAGGGGAATATCTTCTTATTCTAGTATATATAAATTAAAATTATATAGGGGTAAAAAATTCCATATTCCAACTTGTCAATATGGTGGGAAGAAGCATCCATGAATTTTTTATGGGGGTGAGGAAAAGATTTAGGTGATGGGTAGAATACCACATAGCTATAGATTTCCAATAGGTTAATCGCATCAATGTGAGGAAGAAAAGAATGCTCTGGTAATCCCTCATCCATTAATTAATGTTTCATAATCACTGAAAAAATACAGAATGTGAATCAATTCCATATGGAATGGGGTTTTTATGACTATTTATAGATAAAACCTAAAAGACATGAGTGAAAGAGAGTCTTGTGAAATCAAAATATCTGAGGTGGATCCAAAAAACTAAGTGGTGATAGTTATGGAAGATATTCATTAAATAATAGTGGTGGTATTTTTTTTGTTCAATTTAATTTATTATTTCATATAATTAAAATTTTGAAGAACTATTGAAATACCATCACCAATCATGGAATTTGAGTTATCAGTGAAGATGAAAAATTGGAAGGTTTTTTCATCCCAACAAAACCACTCATCCACTCTCTATATTTTTGGGATTAATATCCTTTAAAACATTATGATTCCCTCTTTATATAAATTTTATGAAATTCTGGTCATGGATTGTATTTCTATATATGAAGATAAGATAAATTTATAAGAGAAAGAAATAACCCTCTGTGTCACAAATTCTACACCAATTTAATATAGGTGAAAGGAAAAGGATTAATATTATATGGTACCAATATCTCAGTCATGGATATTTTTTCCATTAAATAATGATTAACTAGAAAAAATGATTGAATAAATTAAAATGTCATCCTTGATGACATTCCCATTTGTAAGGGAATTTTTTGATGTGTTTCATTAGAAATTTTCTTGTCCTTCCATATCTGGTGATGTTGATTTCTCAATATATGTCATATCAAGATAATTTACAATATCCTAGATTGTATACCGAATGCCCATTTTTTAAAGTGAGGATTTCATGGAACAATTATAGGAGACTAGAAATTATGATTTTATACACCCAAAAGCTTCACAATGGGAGGAATAGATCCTCTTTGTTATGAATATTGATTTCAACGTTCATCCCTTTTGATTATCATCATCTCAAAATGATCATAATTAAGAAAATGTATCCTCTACCAAAGATTAATGACTTTCAATTTCAAATGGGAATCCATGTGCATCTCTATGGTGGATCATCGACTAGGATATTGTCAAGTAATGGTGTACAAAGAGTATATCCCCAATACATATTTTCATAAAATTTATGGGTAATATGAGTTCATAGTGATGCAATTTGGACATAATAATTCTCCCAAAATCTTCATGAAATTGATGAAATGATTCATTTGGTATTACCTTGATAAATTTGTGTTAGTATTTATGGATTATATATTATCTTCTATAAAACAAAAGGGGAAGAAAAGAAGCATTTCAATACAATACTAATGTACTCATGGGGAAAAATATATGAAATGTATAGTAACTATGTGTTTTGGTAGGATAAAGTAAATTTATTGAGGCATGTTATAACCAAAAATAGTTACATGTGGATCCATAAAAAAATATAGGTGATTTATGGATATCCCAAACTAACACATTTGATGAAAATATATAGTTTCATGGGATTAGATATGTACTATCATCGATTTGTGAGGAACATCTCATGATTATCATGCCCATTAACCAGTCTAACTCAGAAGGGAGTAAAGTGTGATTATACTGATGAATATGAGGAAATATTTAAAAAGTTAAATATGTGGCTAATAACTACACCTATGATAACATGAACCAATAGTGGGGAATATTTTTGGATCTATAGTGATGTGTCAAAAAATGTATTGGGATATGTTCTAATTCACGATGAAAAATTGATATCCTATGCCTCACATAAATTAATGATCCATTAGTTGAACTATCCAATGCAAGATCAAGAATTGGAAGTACCTATCATTAAATTTAATTTTTACCTCTATAGAGATATGTGTGATATATATGCAGATCATAAAATTGTCAACTTTATATTCACCAAAAGGAGCATAATATGAAGTAGTAAAGGTGGTCATAACTATTCATTGTTTTTTATTTTTCAATGCATTACCATAATTATAGAGAAAACAAGGTGGGATTTTCTCTATGTTGAAAGGATCCAAAAACTGTATCTATGATAAGAATTTTGAGGTAACTAATAATCATATAATTGTAAAGTATTTTCAGGGGAATTATAGGAGTATCATAATCTTACCTTACTCAAATAACTACACTAAAATCAATTATTAATAGAATCAAGGTGTCTCAAAAGGATGATGAGTTGGTATAGAATAATGTAGTGAATAATTTGGAGTTAAAATTAAATTCATTTGAAATTATATGGTTTGAAACACGATTATGTGTCTCATATGAACCATATCTAATGAGATAATTATGGTTGATACACATTGATCATCCATTCATATTCATCCATAATGTTGTAACACATATAGGGATTTTATGAAAAACTTATTTTGGGGTAACATAAAGAGGTATGTTGAATATCTCATATGTTGATGCATGGAATTACAAAAATTCAAGGAACAATGATAGAAGTCTAAGGGTACGATTCAAATATTTCTATACAATTATTAAAATAGAAAAAAAAGATAACCATGAATTTGATCATAAGACTCTTGGAGAAACCTAAAGGTAATAACCCAATATAGGTGGTAGTTGATTTCCATAAAAAATTGGCATATTTCATTAATATCAATAAATATTTATCACTTGACAAAAATCCCATGATTTACATAAGGGAAGATGTAACACTTAATGGAGTCCCACTCTCAATTGTATCAAATTGATATTAGAGATTTTCATGGTTTTGGAGAATCATCATATAAGTTTTGGATAGAGAACTAATATTCAACACTGCATATCACCCTTATACATATGGTTAGTTTAAAATACTTTTAATGTTTTGAAGGATATGATGAGATAGTGTCCAATATATTTCCAAGGATGTTAGGGGAAAACACATTCCCCTTGTGTATTTCTCGTATAAAAAAAGTTTCAATTATTGAATTCAAATGGAACCATATGAAATTTTTTTATGGGAAGTGGAATTCATGTAAGACATCATTGGATGATGTTATTGAGTGGATAATTTTGGAACTTGATCATATTAAAGATATTATAGAGAAGTTTAAAACCATTCAGCGCTATATGCAATCACCAACAAGTAGATAAAAATATATATAGAAAATTAATGATGAGACCTGGAATATGAGTTCAGAGACAAAGTGTCCCTTCATATGTCAAAATTTAATAAATTCATGATGCTTTGGAATAAGTTAAATCATAATCCATGATACAAAGACAACATTGAGATCCTTAATTTCATTAGAGCGGTGTCCTATCCATTAGTAGTCTCACATAACCTATCTCTAGTACATTATGTGCACCATGTATCCCTCATGAGGAATTTCATACCATACCCATTACATGTAATGAATCCAGAGGTGGTACCATTGGATAATGATCTTTCATTTGTGGATTAGTTAGTGAAGACCATAGATCATAGAGGCATGGTTCTATGAAACAAGACAACACACAAAATTAAAGTGTTATAGTGGAACCACAAGTTTAATGAAGTGAAAAGGGAACCAAAAGAGATAATGAAATATAAGTAACCACATCTATTTTTGTGTATAGAATGGAAATTTGAAGTAATTTTTTTCATGGGGTGTATATTGTGGAATGAACCAATGTTTCCAAATTAAATTCTTTCTTTTTTAATGAATAATTGAATTTTCAAGTAATGAAGTTATAGAATAAACATGAACTATATTTTTTTAGGAATTTTATATCTTTTCAAATTTAAAATATCATTGAGGATCATAAATTTTTTTAATATTTCTATTAAGTAGTTATTGTATTAATACTGTATGTAAAGGTTTCAGATCATGTCCTATTAACACAGATGAAAGAAGTGATTGCCATCACTAGTAGCATTATACCCAATTAAACACATTTATTATAGATTTAGATGGAGATAGTATCAATGGGATTTTAACTTTATTGTTATTAAGATGACAGCAAAAAAACTAAATCACAAACAAAACCATTTATGAGGGATGTTCAATCTCTTCGAGATCGTAGACCAAACAATGTATACTAAACCACCCTAAGAAAATCCCACCATCGCATACCGTAAACTTAGGAAAAATTTCTGGTGTAATAAGAGTGAAATTAATATTCACCCTAATAGCATGATTGTTTATTTTTTCTTTTAATTAAATTGTTATTACATTTATCCAATTTTATTGTTAATTTTTAAAATTATTAAAACATGTTTGATAAAAATTGGATTTTTATTAACCCCAAATTGTCTTTTTTGGAAATATATTGTTTCAATCAAGACTAACATTACTATGAAATTATAAATTATTGAAATAAATTATATTTAAATAGAATTTTATTATTAAATAATATTTATCAAATATAAATTATAATGTTATTTGATAAAGTTAAATATAATTATTATAGGGTTTAGAAAAATATTTTTATAAAAAGACCTGTTATTTTTCAATAAATGAGTATTTTGTTTTAAAAGTGTAAATTATCATATCAATAGATTAATTTTGATAAAAGTAAAATTTTTTGAATCATCTAATTAAATTTATCCTGTGGTGATATTTTCATAATTTATATAGGCAATAGAATTTTCAATTAAAAATTAAATACGATATAAATTTTCTGTATGTATTATGAAATCATAATGAAATAAATGAGATGTAATATATTTCCTAAAAAGTATCCACTACAAAATAAAAATTCCACAATTAAATAATATTTTCATTAAAATACTATATTTATTTTATAAACCCATAATTAATCCTCAAGAACCTATATTATATTTATGGGTTTTAAAATCAATTCTACGTACAAATGACTAACATACACATAAAAATTTCTATTATTTTATGGATTTAGGTTTATAGAATTATTAAATAATAAAAAAACATATATTTGGTAAGAACCATAGGAAAAAGTCATTGTGTGGTTTTTAATTTTGATTGATTTTTTAATAGATTCCAAAAGCTATGCTTGGAAATTAATAAAGAACTCACTTCTCTATGGATATATAAACCCATATAACCTCTCATTAATAATCAATCATTACCTTTTTATAATTATATTTCTCCAAGACAAGCTATCTATAGTCCTCCCAAGGTTCCCCAAACTCTTTAAAATCTCCTCCCATTCTTTTAGAACCACCATATCATGGTAAGTGATCATCTCTTTTTCCTCTTTATTCAAGCACCTTCTTTGTATTTTCCAATAATTTCTGATAGAACGAATTGGTTAATTTTGTTAAATATACAAAATAATTTCATTATTATTTACAATTGATGAGATACCTATTTCACTCTAACTAATCCCCTCAATGAACATTTATGTAGGGCTATTATGTAGACGAAATCATCATGTGATTTTTTATTCCAAATATTTTTATAGTGAACACCCATTTCCATTTCCACTAAATGTATTTCACCTATATATTTCAATAAATAATTTATTTTGGGATTTAATTTATTATCTCAATCTATTTAATCATTATAATTAATGTGTTGAAATACATTATTATGTTTAATAATCTATGTGGAACACTTATTCATGTACATGATATGAATGTGATGGTTGGGAATCAAATTATATAACCATAAAATGAATTCACTAACATATTAATCTCATTAAATTATATGTAATGTGTGAGGGTGGTTATCTTGAGAACAATATTTTTTCCCTAACGGTTAGCCTCAAATTATGTTTCAGAGTCCATTTATAATGTTGTTGACATATTCCAATGTTGCATTCATCTTATAATTTTATATCATTATTAACTATTGAAGATAATTATTCTCACCACCCTTATGTTATATTTATATTCTTCTTGGACCACATATACTAATTTACCTTTTTATATTCATTTTTTCCTTCCTGGGTTCTTTACCTCACCCTTTTCTTATGTGCATCCCCATGTTTTCCAGTGCAGGTTGAAAATAATGATTGAATGTTAGTAAAATATTATGTATGTTTTTTTAATTTAATTTTATTACTATTTAAATATTTTTTAATATGTATAAAATTAAAAAAAATGATTCATGATCTTTTTTTATTGTATTACGTATACCTTTATGTGTTAAATCCTAAGTTATTGTATATTAAAATATGGGTTATTCTATATCCTTTGGAGGCATGTTTGTTTGTGTAATTCTCAATCATACCTTATCATCATACACTGATAATTTAGTCCCAAATTTCATTATTTTGGATGGTATTATGTCTATTTGGTGGTTTTATTATATGTTTATGATTCTTGGGTGGTGCCTTGTTTGACATGTATTGAATCAATGGAGATTTTTTGAGGATGGACTTGTTTTATTGGGTTTTCTTAGATTACTTATATTATATGGGAATGTTTATTAATCCACAATTATTTACTGGTATATCTATTCTAATTTTCACTATAATGTGATGTCATGGAATTTTCATTCTTGATTTTAGAAATTCTAGTTTTAAAGGAATTATCTTTTTGGGAAATTTGGAATTTTTCATCGTATGTATCATTTCATATATCTTTTAAATCTCTTTAGGGCTTGTTAATTTTTTCTAGATTAAAAAATCAATGTTTCTGATGATTACTAAAATAGTGGAGAGGCCAATATAACTTAAAATCATTAGTAAATTATCAACTGAAGCCCAATTTATGGAGTTATTCCTTATTCCTTCCCCCACCAAAACGTTATCATGGTTGTATTTTTTCATAGGATTGTGGGTCATGTGATGGATGTTCATAGATATCATGAATAAGACGTTTTGATTTTATTTTGTGATTTATATGTTATGGTGTCAGTTTTTACCTTATTTTTTGGGTTTTTTATAGATATGAGTATATCCCTTTGAATCTTTTTTTATATGGTTCAAGTACTTTCCCCCCAGTAATGGTCTTTTTGGATATTGTCTTAATTAATGAGAATGATTTGTTTACATTCTAATTAATTTTATAAATTTAAGTTTTGGAAGGAATATTTCTGTTAATTATTTTTTATTTAGGATGAATTGTGTCATCTTGAGTAGTTTTTTGGGTAACTTTGAATAATGGTGAACCAAATATTTTTGGGTATTAAGGGGGTATAAAGTGTTACGATTGGGAGATTTTTCACACCCTGACACAAAACTATCAATTATTTTTTATTTGCATTGTTTATTTATGGTAAATATATATCTATCCCATCATGGATGGATTTTACTTGAAAATTAGAGTCTTTTCATGAAAATCATGCATCATCGTTTTGTCACACAATTTTACAAAATGTTTTGAAACCATGCGATGACTTCTAAAACATGATAGTTCAAATTTTAATATTCAGAGACACTTTATATCAAACACTTTATCCTATACAAATGTGGTAATCTAGGATACTAGTAATGTGAACAATGTTTTTGTTATAGTTTGGATGACCATATAAAATTTCTAGGGATAATTAATTCAAAAATTATCATTTTCTATTAAGAAAAATATAAATATTAAACTATATCACTCTCTCACTCCCTCTCTCTTTTTTGAAGAAAAATAGGAGGTTCTCCCTCACACTTAACTTCAAACTTATGCTACATCCATTTTAGGTTGGTTCTTTATTTGATTCCAATATTTCGATAAACATAGGTAGGAATTTCCTCTCATTCATAACTTCCTTATTTGAGATTCTTCCTTCACTCATTATGGTGTGAGGTTGACTGAAACCTATGGCATTCTCTAGTTCTAATTTGTGTACATTGCCTTGTACTTATGGTTTCTTTCTTTTTGTAGGGTTTTTTGGAATTACTTGATGTGGTATTGGGTCTTATTCACTAAAGGAAATTATTTCTTCTTCAGTTTGAGTTAGGGTACCCTCGATTAGAGCCATAAATTTTAGATATATAACTTATTTATGTTTCTTAATAGTGTTCATATTTTATTAGATGTTTAATATATCTTTTAAAATTTTTTGGATTATTAGAGTGGTATTTCCTTAGATATCAATAATTTTGAAAACATCCACTTGGAATTTCCTTTACCAAAAAATATTTTTTTACATATATGAATTGTGAAGCACCTTGGGTGTTCTATTATTATTCCAAGTTGTTTTAAATGTGTTTTTTAAGAATGGATAAAAATATCTTGTCCCTTTAGATGGTTTTATATAAAGTCCTAGTGGAATATTTGGTTTCCAAAGAAAATCAAAAAGGTTTCTAACTATCTTTCTTCTTTTTAAATATGTTTTTATTCAAATCTATATATATATCGGTATCATGTTTTTACATATCCACACAAGGTTAGCTGAATTCGTACATAAAATTGAGGAGTACTTATATATATATATATATATATATATATATTAAATTTCACATGTTTGTAATAGTAAATAATGTATTTTTATTTTGAGACTCTATGGTTTAAATGTGTTTTTGAAAATGGCGAGTATTAATTTACAAATGTGATAGCTTAGTAAGAACCTCGATTATGTGTCTTAATGTTTATTGGGATTTGTAATGGGATGTTCAATGGAATGATTAATCCTTGGAAGTGATTTATAATACTCTCAATGATAAGGAAAAATTTGAACCTTTGAATGTATTATTAAAGTTAACATCTCTTTAGAAGCCCCCGTGTCTAGAGAGGGTCATAATATGGATGGTGTTGCGAGGTGGGATAGGTATATGAGATGGTTGTATGTGTCAACTATATTATGGTATTATGTGTATGACAAATCACCTCCCATATTTGTAATTTCATGTAATCCTAGGTTATGTTGGTAGGGTCGATAGAAAGTTTCTATTTTAGTCATGATTATATGGAATATATCCCACATGATGGTTTTATCCACAGTTAAAGCTTCTATAGAGTATTCGACAAGATATTGACTATAGATCACATAGAAATCATGTCAGATGGTTCTGATATGATTATGTATAGGGTATTTTTAGATGGTGTTTATAAATATTTCATGATAACCATTTAATAATTATTCTAATTCACTATGATTCATGGAAGTTTTGTCAAACGATTTCAAATATTGTGATTTATTGAGAAACTCATATATCTTCACAAGTTAATATATATTCAAGTTTACTCATTTTTTTTACCCTATTGTGATCTGACTTCCACAACGTACATTTCAGTGGAAAAATTTATTTCATTTCATGTTTCTTCTTATGAGTGGGTTTTTTGAAAATCTATTATTCTTTAGTAACTTATTTTGAAATAAAGAGGGGAAATGGTTTTTGAGAAGCCTAAGTATGTTACTTATTTTACATTGAAAAGAAAATAATATTGTTTATATATCTATATTTTAAAAATATGAAATGGTTATATTTTCTATGAAAATTAATTTGGAACGATTTCTCTTTTGATATCCCTACTACACATCTTCGTGGTCTAACCTACATATCATTTTCACCTCTCAGTCCAAATCATTCTTGTATTCTCACCCAGGGGTGATTTGGTTCATTTGTTGGGATGTGACTCTTATAGTCACAAGGAGGATGATATGATCTATATTAGATTAATTTTAGTTCCTTTTTGTCACATTTTACACTTATAATTTTAATATTTATATGGACAAATGTTTCAAGATAGTATGGTTTCTGAGGATTATCATTCAGTGGGAATCTTTGCCTTGAAGGATATGAAGATTGGGGTGAGGGTTTCGATTAAAATTTTGGTTTAATGATTTCATTTAATTAATATAATGTTGTTGCATAGTTTTTTTCCATTTGTTTGGATGTCTAAAAATGGATTGGTCATGCAACAATATTATTTACTTTCCACTAAATATTTAGTTAATTTTTATGGTCATAACATTTCCAATGTGTAGTCTTTTATTGTCAAAACATTAGTTATTAGTATGAGGGGATCAATTATACACTTCAATAAATTTAAAAAACTAATTTAGTTGTACAATGGAAGGATAAATTTGGATACATTGTGATAATGTAGTATATTCTCTAATTTTAATTCCAAAGACCATATGTATTTTTATTTATTTTATGTCTCAAAGAGGATATAAGATCTACATTTTTCATGTAAATTCATCCATCTTCATTGGTAATCGTTAAGAGAATTTGTATATTTAAAACCCCGAATGGGTCATTGTTAGTTGTTATGAAGGAATACTATAATGGTTGAAGAGGGTACTGTATGGTAGAATGTAGGATTTGAGTTCATAGAATTGAAAGCATCACTCAGGTATATGGTGATGAATTTTAGAAAAGGATTTGTTAGACACACCCACTAAATCAATTAAATTAAGAAGGTATATCTAATTATTACCATCTATATTGATGATATCATATTCATTATATATTTTTAATATGTATGCAAATAGTTTTATATTTAAATGAAATAAATGTTTGAGATATAGATGTTGGGAGAGATGACATTCTTTATGGGAATTTAATTTTCTCAAGTTAAAAATAACATAGTCTATTATAATGATAAGTAGATGCATGAATTGTTGAGTAAGTTTGTTTTGAGGGATATAATATTTATTTCTAATTCAACTATATTGGGAAAAAACATTCCATGAAAACTTATTTTAAATTTCATAACTAAATAGAGTTCAAAAAAATAATTAAATTATTGATGTATTTAAATTCTTGGAGATCTAACATTTTATATCCTTCGACATTCATTCCCATTTTCAATGTATATGAAATCTGTCCCAATTAAATATAGAAAATTATATTCTAAGGTACTTAAAATGAACTTCTAATATTAGGAAATCATACTATAAAAAATTAATGTTATATCTCTGTATATTTGAAAACATGGATTGGGAAAGAAGGTTATGTGGTTTGATGTCCAACTACTGGTAATGAGAGCTATAAAAATGGACAAATACCAATGTTTTGTTATAACTTTTTGAATCAGATGAAACAATCATTTAAAAAATATTGTTTTTAGTAGTACACTACTATATGTTTTTTAAAAAATAATTGGTATCCGGTTTGCTAAAATTTATAGCTTTAGATCCCCCCTTTAGAGAATTTATTTTCACATCTATAAATATATTTTTCCCTCCCATTAATTCTTCCTCATTCATTATCTAATTTTGATAAAAAGCCCCCATTATTTCTGTGTATTCCTCAATGAATCTTTTTCTCACACACATTATCTATTATTATTTTCTCTTCTTTTAATGTATTTTAGCCATGGCATTCTTTGATGGCAAAGGGTTTCAGGTTTAATTAATTTCATTATTTATTTATTATCATTAATGGGTGTGAATCATAATTTTGATGACCATTGCTTGTTTCCATAGGTGGATTAACACATGAAGTCACTGGATTCATTTTTTTCATAGGTGGTCCTCTATAGTAATTGTTTTCATAATAATTAGTGCTTACATTATTTTTGTAAGAATTTTCATGATGTTTAACTCATGAATAATGTGGTTGATAAATTGGAGATATCAATTTCTTGATAATGTGGTTGATGTTTTTAGGTGATTATGTAGACATCGTTGTTAATGAAATATAAAAAGGGATATTATTTTGAAATAATTTATTTCATTACGACAAATTATTTATGCAATGTTTTATGTAATTAATTTCATGTTTTAGATGTTTTTTCTAAATAGAAGGAATTATTTGATTAAATATCCTTACTATATTACCATAATTAATTTGGACCATTATATCATTTACATAATATTGAATGGATTATTTGAAAATTCAAAGAGAGGACTTAATTTTAGGAATTATAGAAAAATTATCTTAAAATAAATTTAATATTTTTTGGAAGAAATGATTTCCAATAATAAATTAAATCAGTGATAGAAAATTAATTGGGTAAAGTATTACCTAATATATAACTGTATGTGGTTCTAGACCATCATGGTGTATTTTCTTCACCCTAATTTTGAAAAACATGATTCCCTTCAAACTAACCATCAAATTTGACTTATTTTTTTCATTTTTCTATTCAATTACATTTCATTTTCAAAATTTAGGCAATATATATATATATATATATATATATATCTTTTATTGATTCAAGTTATCTTATAACATAGTAGTGATTCCATTATATAATGTTCATTAAAGAAATATAATCATTCCTATAAACCAAATATATAAACCAATATTATTGTTGGTCGAAGTGGATACTCAAGAGGGGGTGAATTAAGTTCCAATTAATAATTTTGGTTAAAAAGATTATTATTAAAATCCCAGAAATTAAATAACTAGCTAAACTATAGTGAATTTATAATACATTAAAGGGTCAATTAGATTATCAAGAGATTGATTAGTTATTAGTTAATCTAATATGAAGATTAATTAACTTTTTAAACTAACCTAATTCTTTACAATAAATACAAACATTTCCTAGTTTAACTATCAGAGTTACTATAAAATAGATTTACATTCAAAAGTACATAGCAGCTGGATAATCAATATAGTTTAAAAAAATAAAATAAGTATCATAGTTTAAGTAAATCGGTTTAGTCTCAATCCAATACTTAATCCTCTCAAACAATTTATATAAATTTCGATCCACACCCTAGATTGGGACAAACCACAGTACAAAGACTATCCAGGTACTAAGACCTCTACCACAGTTCTTCGTGGGAAAATATAAAAACAATATCTCATAGGCTATCGATGTCACACATGACCTCTACCACTTTCCACAGTGGGATATAATAATGTTATAGAGGTTTTGTGTGAGGATTTAGAAATATTTTAGTCTAGCACAGGATATAGTGCGTGTCTAAAAATACAGAGCAGACACACTACTTAAAATAAAAATAAAAGAATCACTGAGAGAGATTTTATATGAGTTTAGAATGCTCTAGTGATTTTAAGTGCAGCTCTGTACTCCTTTTGATTAAACAAAAATTCTTTTGAGTCCTTATCTGGTTTTTGTCTTGAAAAAAGAGTGTCGTTTTCTTCCTTCACTTTCTGGTTCAGTTTGATTAGCTTGAGTGTATAAAGAGATCATTGTAGTTATTAATTCCTTGACTAAGATTCGCCTTGTGTTCTCTTCTTGTATGAATGGCCTCGTATGTGTCTATTGTTCTTCAAGTATACATGTGTATGGATGTTGCCTTTATTTATTCTGTATATGAACCACTCTCTTCTCTGTAGCTCAATCATCCTTTTATACCTTAAGCTCTAGAAATAGGAATGATTACCTTTTCATAGGTATGAGGTATGATTGCCTAAAAAGCCAAAAACCCACATTAATTAATAGTAGTTACATCAAATTAACCAAATATGACCGTTAGCATTATATTAATAGTATTGAAAATGTATAGAGTTTGGGTAGCAGTGACTGGTTAACAGTCATCTTCCATCAGTATATCTCTGTTGGCAGACTTGTAACGGTGGACTTTGTACCAGTGGATGCCTTGTATCAGTAGTTGGTACTCAGTGTAACGATAACTCTATGTATCGGTAACTCCTTTAATCAGTACATTTGGTCTATGTGTAACTTGATTGTACCGGTAACTACTTATATCGGTGGCTCTGTCTGTATCGGTAGGTCTACCCATATCGGTAGCTTTTCTTATCAGTAGAATTGATATATCAGAGACATTTTCTAACCAGTGACCTTTTTTTATCAGTGGCCATTGTCTATCAGTGAACATTATCTATCGATATCCACTGTCTATTGGTGACCTTTGTCTATCTGTATCCATTGTCTATCAGTGAACATTGTCTATTGGTATCCATTTTGGGTACCGGTAACCTTATCCATATCAGTAGACATATGTACTAGTGTACTTAGCCTTTTATCAGTAGCTATGTGCATACCAGTAGTCTTAACACTTATCTGTTCTATAAAAAACAAATCCAGATTGAGTTAGAATTATATCAAGGTACATATAAACACGAATAAACTTTATTTGGGATTATCAAAGCATATTAAAACACAATTGAGATTATCAAAACAGGTGAGGTCAAAAATCTCCCCCTTTCTGGTAATCAAAAAATATGATATTATAATCCAAAATAATCAGTAATGTATTAGTATAAAAGACAACTAAATACATTTGTATCATAGGTAAAAATAAAAACAATATACTATAAGTAAAACAAATTAACAGAGGTAAAAGTATAAAATAAATGTATTATACTCATAAATATTAAGCTCATACTTCTCTTATTTCTCTATATGTATTATAATCATAAATATTAAGCTCATACTTCTCATATTTCTCTATATTTCTCCATATGAGTTCTCCTATTTTTTGATGATTTCTCTCCCTTTTTTATTAGTAAAAAGAATGGAATAAAGAATGAGATAAGTGATAGAAGGTAAAAGAGAATGAAAGAATTGATATATTCCTTGAGGGAAAAATACATAGAAATACATAATTGAACCAAAAAGAATACAGGTGATTCCTATCAAAGATGCTTGACACTAATCAATCGACCTACTCAGCATGAGATTTTCACTTGGGATCAGAAGAGGATTTAGGCGTGGTGGATGCAGGGAGAGGCTTAGGAATAACAGAGATAATCAGAGGAGGCTGAGGTACTGAGACAGTGCCTAGCCTATACTGTGTAGCTCTGTAGGTGATCATAGGAGTGAAGCTCCTAATGGATTGGGTTGGAGTCATCTGAGGAATTTATGTAGATTAAGCAGAGGCAGGCAAGGATGGAGGTACAATGATAGGGGTACTGTCTACAAGCAAGAATAGTAGCAACATATTCCTGATCTCCATAAGGATCCCTCCTCCACTCTCCATAGCAGAAATGAAATCGTCCTTGTTTTCCATAACATTTTCCAATGCTTGAATTACTTCTTTGATCTTGCTTACTTGTTCTCAAAATTCTTGATTGATAAGAGGTAATTTAAAATTTTCCAAAAGACATTTGAAATGGTTGGTCAACTGATGCGTGTTATACACTTTCTGAAAATAAGAATCAATTGTATCCTTTACTTCATTCTGTGAGGCAGATGCTTCTCTAATATAATCATGAACAATTTTCATGATATCTCTAGTTGTAGTCACCACCTCGGCCAGGGTCGATGAGTCTACATAGCCACTAGTTGATACTTAACCAAGATCATCTTTCATAAAATCTTGAATTTGATACAACTCTAATGAAGGTCTGGAAGCAAGAGAACCAATACAAATATTCATTGTTTCCTTGAAACATTTAGTTAGCCCACTGATAAGATTTTTCACTACAAAATCCTTACTGCAAACATGTTTTTTTATAGAATACTTAAATTACTCAAAATCTTATACCCTATGGCTAACTACACTCTTCAAAAAATCCAAATCCTTGTCTCCTTGAAATTAAGAACTCATATAGGATTCTAGAGAGACAAATGATTTCTTTAGAAAATCAACATCCTTTACCAAGCTCGACACATTATTCTGGAAAACAGTGACTTCATCCACCATCTCTTCCATAGTGGTTTACACACTACTACTAAGAGAGAGTTCAAAATATTTTTCCATGTTGCTCAGCTCCTCAACCAAATAATTCATTAAATCGGCAATAGATTCATTCAAAGACTCATTCATCTCAGCCTTTAAAGACTCAAAGTCAACCCTAGTTACCATACTAGTAGGCACAACAATTGGTTCTCTTTCTGACACAATACTAGCCACATTGGCATTCATAACAGATTGAATGGACGATACTAAGGAGGCTTCCATTTTTCTTATCTCTTCCACAAATTAACACTTAAGATCAGACTTCAACTGGTCTAGATCAACTATTCTTACTACATCCTCAGGTAAAAACATAGAATAGATATTATAGTTAACTTGGGGTCTATTCATGGGTGTCTCATCTTCGGAATCAGGGTAGTCCAACCCACAAGCCACAAAAACTGGGTCTTCAGCCTAGTTTTCAATTCCATCAGCTACTGAAACATTGTGATGTCTAGTTGGATGCTCCACCTCAACTGGTTCATTCTTCTATATAGAAATAGTACCCTCATTAGCTAGGTCTTCCTCAGAAGAATCTTCCACAACCATCTTCATTTCTGCAGTAGCAGGAGGCACCTCAGTAATTGGTGCAGGTCTATCTACCTCAACAAAAACATCCTCTAATGCAATAGTAGAATATTCAATAAATGGACTTAAACTCAAGGTGGAAGAATCAGATGCTTCTGTTTTGGATTCTCTTTCTTCTTCCTCATTCTCTGGGGTAGCCTCTTCTTGAACTGATCTCTGATGGTCTTCCTCATCTACAGCTGTCTCTTCACTGCTTACTCCCAAAACAACATCTGTACTAGGTAAGTTCAAAGAATTATTTTCCTTTACTTGTGATAGAATTTCAGGAGTTGGGCTAGGAGGCATGTTTGAATCTCCTCCATCTACTACAGAGGAATCCTCTTCATCTGAATCATCACTATACTATGGCTCTTCTTCATCAAGTCCTAGACCTGAATTTGCAGTATGTTTAAGAAATTGGAAAATTATTTTAATAGCCATAAAATGGGATTCTTCGGGATTAGCTTGAAATCCTTCACACATACACACACTAAACATAATATATGGTTGACTAGAAGTATGGTAAATTAGACATCCAATCATACCTATGTAATTTGTTTGATCAACCTGTTTCCCATATTCGTCAATGTCCAACTTATAGGCGGTACTCATGGGTGTATCACTTTCCTTAATACTATCTAAACCAAAACGTTTTAAAATATCCATGGTGTATTAACATTGATTTAAAATAATACCATTTTCATTTTGAAAAAACTTGAAATCCAATAAAATATTTTATTTATCCCCTTAAACTCATTTCAAATTCATTTCTCAAACTATTTAAAAGACCAATACACATAGTATTTTTTGAAGATCCAAAATTAATATCATCAACATAGATTTGTACTATCAAAACATCTTTAAAAATTATTTTGATAAAGATAATTGGATCAGCAATCCCTTTAGAAAAACCTTTTTAAATAAGATAATTACTATTTCAATCATACCTAGATAATGGAGCCTGTTTCAAATCATATAAAGATTTAGAGATCTTAAAAACTCAATTTGGAAAATGAGGATTTGTAAATACAGGTGGTTCTTGAACAAAAACATCTTCAATTATAAAACCGTTTAATAAAGCACTTTTAACATCTATTTGATATAACTTGAAATTCAGATGAGTATCATAGGCATGTAGAATCCTAATAGCTTCTAATCTCACTACAGGAGCAAAGGTTTCCTCATTTTCTCTTCCTTCCTCCTTACTATACCCTTGTTCTACTAGCCTTGATTTTTTCCTAACTATATTTCCAAATTCATCAACATTATTTCTAATGACCCATTTAGTATCTATTGTAAAAGTGTCCTTAGGTCTGCCAACTAATTTCCGGATATTTTTCTGTCAAATTGATTTAGTTTTTCTTGCATACCCATTGCCCAAAAATCATCATTGATGGAATCATTGATATTTTTAGGTTCTAACTATGAAAGAAAATTTTGATGTTCAACCTCGTTTCATAGAGAAGCTTTAGTCTATGTCCCTCTATCAAGATTACCTACAACAACATCTAAAGGATGATTCTTTAGAATCCTAGTTGATCTAGTAAAGGTGTGACAAGAAATTTCAGGTTATACTATAGATTTAGGTTCTAAAAAAACAGGTTTTCGAATGTTTCCAGAACTATATGTCTTTACAATAGGTTCATTGATTTTATCATTAACGTTCAAAATAGACAAATCATCTTCAGGATTTTCAACGTAAGATTTGGCTACATGTGGATCAGTTTCATCAAAATTGATGTGAAATGATTCTTGCACACATTTGGTTATTTTATTAAAAATTCTATAATCTTTACTAAAGATTGAATAACCTAGGAGAATTCCTTCATCACTCATGGATGAATACTTGTCAAGGTTGTCTTTTGTATTGAGTATAAAGACATTGGAACCAAAAACATTAAAGTAATTAACTTTAGGTTTCCTATGGTTCCACAACTCATAAGGGGTATTTTTGAGAACAAGTGTAATCAAGACTATATTAAAAATATAACAAGTTATTTTTACAGCTTCAGCACAAAACTAAATTGGTAGGTCATACTCATTAAGCAAAGTTCTTGCAATTTCTTGAAGAGTTTTTTTTCTTCCTTATACTACACCATTCTGTTAAGGTTTCTTAGTGGAAGAGAAATTGTGACAATAGACATTATGTGAGTAATAAGATTCAAATTCATGATTTTCATACTCAAGACCATGATCACTTCTCAATGTCTTAATCATATATCCACTAAGGTTTTCTATAGAGTTTGAGTATTTAATAATGTAATAACAAGAATCACTTTGGTGAGCTAAGAGGTATAACCAAGTGTACCTAGAATAGTCATCTACTAATACATAGACATAGTGCTTCCCGTTTAAACTAGAAACTCTAGAAAGATCAAACAAGTCCATGTGAACCAACTCAATTGGTTGAGAAGTTGAAACTTTTTTCCTTGATTTAAAAGAAACTTTATGTTTCTTTCCCTATTGATAGGGATTAAAAACATTATCAGTTGGGAATTCAAGTTTAGGAAGGTCTCTAACTAAGTTTTTTCTAGTAAGTTTTCTAAGTTAATGAATGTTGCAATGTCCTAATCTTCTGTGCCATAGCCATGACTCTTTCTGAAAAGCATTTATACAAGTAATATTCTATGTAGCTAAGTAAATCAAATCAACTGCATAAACATTTTCATTTCATAAAGAAAAAAATACCAAAACATTTTTAGAATTAAAAACATTACATGAATCATTTTAAAATTTATCATTGAAACCATCATCACGCAACTGAGAAATACTTAACAGGTTATATTTAAGTCCATCAAAAAATAAAACTTGAGAAATTAAAACTAAATTAGTGTTACCAATCTGGCCTAAGCAGATGATTTTTCTTTTTGAATTATCACAAAAGGTGACATGGCCTCCATCAACATTGATTAAAATATTGAAGCATGTGTAATATCCATTCATATTCCTTGAACATGCACTATCCAAGTACCATACCTTCTTATGGGAACTTTTAAAGTAAGTTTCCTACAAAATATGTTTAAATAAAAAATGATTTTGGTACACAGATTTTCTTGGGTCAAGACAAGTTTGCGAGAAAAAATTTTGGTACAAAAATTTGTCTACTGGGTGTCATACAATTAATAGATGCAAAATATTTTTAAAGATAAATTTTATTTTATCTATAGCCATGTGAATAACTAGTTGAAGCATATGATTTTCCATTACTAGAACTAGCAACATTCTTTTCAGATTTAGGAATAAATCTATTTTTAGTAATTTGTCTATGTCTAGGGTGATAGTCTATTCCTGTGTTACATTTTGGTTCCACTTGTTTTCCTAGCATTTGAGTTATAGTATTCCTTCTATTTGTGAATTTCTCATAGTACTTCCTTACTTACTCTCTCAAAAATTATATTTCAGTATGTTCCCTAAAAAATTAGGCATTCTTTTCCTTTTCTATATCGAGTACAGATTTAACAGATCTAGTCAAAGCATGATATTTCTTCAAGGTCTTATACCTGTCCTTAAATTCATTACAATTTTCTTCTAGAATATTACAGTATTCAAATAACTCTTCATTATTGATGTTTTCAGATTCAAAATTGAAATCAACTCTAGAATATTAAGAATTTAAAGCAGGACTATCCAATCTTACATAAGATGTTTTTGTCATGAAACACATATTAGCTTTTTGAGATTTCTCATCCTAAGATGAATCAGAATCACATGAACTATCTTCTGAAGAACTCCAAGTTTCCTTCATTTCTTTCATATATTTATTGTTCTTATAATCATATTTCTTCTTGAAATTTAACTTCGGGAAGTCTTCTTTCACATGACTTTTCCTCTTGCATTCATAACAGACAATTTCATCATTCTTATCGGACTTCTTCCAGTGATTCTTCCAATGACCTTTGTTGTCATATTATTCTTATATAATTTGGTTTTCTGAAGAATTTATTCTTCATGTAGAACTTTATGAACCATATGGATATCTGAGCCATCTCTTCATCACTATCAGAATCTGAACCTTCACTTGTTGAGCTTTCAGTAGGTATGTGATCTTTCTCCTTGTCCTTGATATTTGAGGCAATAGATTTATATGCTACTGACTTCCTTTTTAGTTCATCATCTTCCTCCTTATTTACTTTCAACTCTTCTAAATACATCATCAACTTACCAATTAATTCTATAACAGGTAGTGAAATTATGTCACATTATTCTCTTATTGAGACTGATGTGCCTCTCCATATTTCTAGCAGAAATCTTTGTATTCTCATAATCAGCTCCATTGCAAGAACAACTTTTCCAAGTGAGCTCATAGTGTTGAAAATCTCATTGAACCTGAGATATATATCAGAAATAGGTTCATCTGACTCCATTTTAAAATTATCATACTTAATAGTCCATGTATTCAATCTCATTTCTTTAACATTGGTAGTTCCCTCATGGGAAAAGGCCATAGTGTCCCAGATTTCATAAGCAGGTTTAGAAGCATATATTAGATTAAATTATTCATCTCCTAAAGAAGAATATATGGACTTCATTTATTTATAATAATTATTTTAAGCAGTTTTAGTGGGTTCATCCCAAGTAGTTCTTTCAGTTTCTGGAATATTATATTGAGTCTCTATAGTAGTCCAGATGTAAAAGCCCGTACTTTCTATATGAATTTTCATTTAAAGTTTCCATTGGGAATAATTTGTACCATTAAAGAAAGGAGGCATATTGGTAGCATCACCTTCTATTCTATTATCGATAATTAAATTTTAGAAAATATATTTAATGAGATAAAATTTTGAACTAACAGAAATTTAAGATCATTAAGATACAAATAAAATCACAATTGAAAAACAGAGTATTTGGAAATACTTTAAAAATAACAAACAACCTCTGATACAAAATGTTGGTCAGAGTGGATACTCAAGAGGGGGTGAATCAGGTTCCAATTAAAAATTTCTGTTAAAAATATTCTTATTAAAATCCCCCAAATTAAATAACAAGCTAAATTGTAGTGAATTTGTAATATAGTAAAGTGTCAATTAGGTTATTAGGATATTTTTTAGTTCCCAATTAATCTAATCTGAATATTAAATAACTTTTCAAGCTAACATAATTCTTTATAATTAATACAAAAACATACATGTTTAACTGTCAGAGTTACTCTAAAATAGAATTATATTTAAAAGTACTTAGTAATGGAATAATCAATATAGTTTAAAATAGAATAAAAATATCTGAGAAGTTTAAGAAAAGAGGTTCAGTCTCAAACCGAGATATAGTCCTCTCAATAAATTTATATAAAATTTGATCCACACCCTATATCATGGTAAACAATAGTACATATACTGTCCAGGTACTAAGACCTCTATCACAGTTCTTCATGGGAAAATATAACAACAATACCACACATGATATCCCGGTCATAGTTGACCTATTCCACTTTACACAGTGGGATACAAGAGAGTTATATATGTTTTGTGTGAGGATTTAGAAATCCTTCAATTTAGAACAGGAGAAAGTGTGTGTCTAAAAATAAAAAGCACACACACTTATAAAAATTAAAATAAAAGAATCACTGAGAGAGATTAGATATGAGTTTATAATTCTCTAGTGATTTGAAGTGCAACTCTAGATATCTTTTGATTAAACAAAAATGCTTCTCAGTTCTTCTTTGGTTTTTGTCTTGAAAATAGAGTGTTGTTTGCTTCCTTTATTTTCAGGTACAATTTGATCAACTTGAGTGTTTGAAGAGATCATTGTAGTTCTTCATTCCTTGACTAAGATTCAGCTTGCGTTCTCTTCTTGTATGAATTGACTTGAATGTTTCTAGTGTTCTTCAAGTATACAGGTGTATGGATGTCGCCTTTCTTTACTTTTTATATGCAGCTCTCTCTTCTCTACAGCTCAATATTTTTTTATAACTTAAGATTCAGAAATAGGAATGATTAAATTTTCATAGGTACGAGGAACAGTTCCCTAATATACCAACAACCCACATTAATTAACAGTAGTTTCATTAAATTAACCAAATAAGACCATGATCATTTTATTAATAATATTGAAAATGTATAGAGTTTGAGTAGCAGTGACTAGTTAACAGTCATCTTCCATCAGTAGACTTGTAATGGTGGACACTGTATTAGTGGATGCCTTGTATCAGTAGTTGTTACTCCGTGTAACGGTATCTCTAAGTACCGGTAACTCCTTCTATCAGTAGATTTGGTCTATCAGTAACTTTCTAGTACCAGTAACTACTTATATTAATGGCTCTCTCTATATCGACAGGTCTACCCAAATCGGTAGCTATACTTATTGGTAGACTTGATCTATCAAAGACATTTTCAATCCGGTGAATTTTTTTTATCGGTGGCCATTTTCTATCGGTGACCTTTGTCTATCAGTCTCCATTGTCTATCATCGACCTTTTTCTATCAGTATTCATTGTCTATTAGTGAATTTTGTCTATTGGTAGCCATTATGTGTTCCTGTAGCCTTATCTATATCATTATACTTCTGTACCTGTGTACATATCCTTGTATCAGTAGCTATGTGCATACAAGTAGGATTAACACTTATTTGTTGTATGGAAAAAAATATATATTAGGTTAGAATTATTTCAAGGTATTTATAAACATAGATGAACATTATTTGGGGTTATAAAATCATATTAAAACAAAATTGAGATTATTAGAACTGGTTAGGTCAAAAATTCTGTTGTTAAATTATTTTTTCCCTTTTTATATTCCAAAGATTTATTTTCTTATTAGCTTCATAATTATAGCCTACTATATTTATATATTAAAAAATTCTACATTGTATAAAAATGGATCAAATTTAGATGTATGGTATCGATTGTACCTTATTTGAGTTTCCAAATAAGTTAGATTTATTTTTAGTATTCTCATTTAATAATGCTTTAGATGGAAGGGTTATTCATTTACAATATTTTTATTAGGTTGTTGATCATTTTTAATTCATGAAAAATTCAGTTACTATAAACCAATTATGTGTTTTGAGGTATAAATTATTTCAAGTATCAAAGTGGTGAGAAAAAACTATAATAGAAAATTTATGATATAAATGAATGGAGTGGAATGAATAATTTTATATTTGATGGGTCTCTATTTATTTTTTCTCCATAAGAATGAAAATATGGAAATTTGGGAAGCCTTTGATATGTGTAAATGTTTTATAAATAATAAGAAATTTGATGTTAATGGAGTGATAAATATGATAAAGTATGTACGGAAACTTGTGTATTGGTGATGTTATATGATGATAAATCCAGAAATTATTTTCCGAATATATAATAGGAAAACAATTTATGAAATTTCTAATATAATGACTGATTATATTATAATATTTTTGTAGGGATTACTTCCTAAATATTCATAATTCCCCTCATATAATAATATCAAATCATAGTTAATTGACTAAAATTTGTTTTCTAATAATACAATTCATGAATTCATGATATATTATAAGTTATTATTGGAGGAAACAACATGAATTGGCAATTTAAAACAATGTGGTACATCATGATTTTAACCTAGTGTATAATTAATATCATCTCAGATACCCAATAAATAATATATGATTTACATTTATTTATTCGTTTCAAAATCATTTAATGTAAGATGAAATGGGAAAAAATATGTGATGAATTTCTATAAAGAGAAGAAATTATAATAATTAATTGGTTTATCCAACAAAAGAGTTAGCATGGTATAAATTTTATGCATGTCATCATGATTTATCAGTCGAGGAACATAATGAGAGGTAGGGTCTATCATGAGGTATTTTAAATCTATTTTGTGAGACACATACATCCCATAGTTCATTTTCATTTTTTATTCAAATTCATATCCACCTCCATAAATTTGAATGAAAAATCCATTTCATTTCATAAATATCCTCATATTTGGATTTTTCAATCCTGGAATCATTTTAAAAGTGTAATTGAAAGAATTAAAAAATAGTTAAACCAACTTATGAAGTGTATGTGTGTGCATATATGTTTCTTCTATGAAAGTGAAATTATATTTGTGTGTATAATTTTTATATATCACAAGCATGACCAATTATAAAATGGCTTCTTTTTTCAGTATAATGGGTAAAATCTCATATCATATTATTTTAAAGAATATGTGCTATATAAGTAATAATTTTTTTGTTCTTTTAGTATAGTGGGATAAAAATTATTTTTTCTAATGAATCATCCATATTTGAAAAAAATTTGTATTCAACACAATACAATTAATATGATGAAACCACGACTACATTTTTCAGCAATTGATGTTCTAAATGGATTGAAAATGAAACTTTTTTTTGAGAAATGATAGTATAATTATAAAAAGTGTTTTAAATTAAATATTGATTTAAAATTAATTATTGTAAATAATTAATATTATTTGATTTCGATAAATAGAGTAGGTTATCCTTTATAATTTTATATATGTATCCAAAATTGGGAAATTATAGGTAAAATATTGTTTTAGTGCCTTCAAATATTAAGGGGAAGGCTACAGATGACTTAGGATCATAAAATAACATAATGGAAAATGGTTTCAATATTCTAATAATACCTATGTTTTTCATTAATAATAATAGATATGATAACTTTTCAACCTAAGTGATGAAAAATTAAAATAAAAAAGAATTTCCATGTTTTCTTGAGACAATAATGTCTCGAAAAGGTTATATAAGAAAAATATTGAAATAGTTCTGCCAAATGGTGGAGAAACAAAAGCCTTTGAATGTTAATGAGTTTCACATACTTCTACATTAGTTGATCCTTTTTCGCATATGAAACATACTATCAAATCAAAGTTTGGGTAATGATTATACAAGATTTCCATTTTTAGTGTGACATTTTTCTAAATTAGTGTTCATGATATTTTTAAAAAATAATGAAAACACAACAATTAATTTTTTATGAGATTGAGAGAATTACCCCAATATTTTTCACTTGTATATTACATATAACATACGCCCATCTATATAATGTACTTATTATGGATCCCTTTTATTTCTTAGGATATTTCCAATTGAATGTAGCATATCTCAAAATAATTATTCTATTTAGAATATTAGTCATCCAAATTATTTCATTTTTAATGGTTACAAAGATGAATATGGTATTGATTTCTACTCAATGTATTTGGGTTTGTGTGTTAGGTAACAAATCAATGAAAAATTAAGATAATAAATATGTAAAAATTAATACCGCTTTTATGTCACATAACAAAATTGGGAGAATTTTTGGATCATATATATTGAGTTATTTGAGACTTCAAGAGTGTGAGATGGTACTTCTTCAGATATTATTTAACTTTTATTTTGTAGTTGAATACTTAAATTAAGTAATTAGAATATGTATATTTTATAATGTATTAATATTTAAGTATATCTTTTACCATTAATATCATATTATATATACAAAATAAAAAAGTATAAGTTAAATTCATTGTTTAATACCTTTGTGAATGATAGAGACATGTCAAGGTAATCCTTTTCCTTCTTGGTTTAAATAAAAGGTAACACCATTGATATATTTCATACATAGTTAATTTCAATTATTAATTTCAATTTTATAATATAATTTAATTGTTTTATTAACAAATTGAAATTGTCTCTATAGAAATAACATTTATAGAATTTATTCTGAATAATTTTGATTGTGAATGTAAATAACTGGTAATAAATGGGTATAAATTTATTATAAATAACCAACTAATTAAAAATTGAATCCAATATCATAGAGTTATATTTAAAAAAATTATAATTCATTCAACTAATGTATTAGATAACCATCATCTATAGGAAAATTTTACTTATTATGTAGTCATATAAAATATACTACTATAGGATTATCACTCTCAAAGTCAAGGTAATATGTTTAAATGAAAATTTCTTGATTATATGATATGATAAGAAACATATATATATATTATTATGGAATTATTCTAATTTACTTGAATCAAATCCTACTTATAATTGAGCCATATATTATATAATATATACCAAAATTTGTGTTTTGAGTAAAAGATCATATGATACCATATTTAGGCTTCATTATATTAGTAATACAAAGAAATATTTTATGTTATTATGTAGAATAAATTGACACTATAAATTTCACAATTTTTATGAACCAAAATATTGAATATAATGATTAAAATATCTCATTTGTTTTAATTTATTTTGACCTAGATTTAATTTTGAGAAATTTATATGAGAAATTATATATGCTATCTATTGGATATATAGAATTTACTAATAATTGTTTTATCAATTGCAATACACTATTGTTCTCATTCTGTAACATTTTTTTAGTTTATTGATTTTAGAAAAAGTTATTATCATGGTTTAAAATTTTATTATCTATAATCACTACTCAAATTATTGTAATTTTCTTCAAGAAATCATAAAAAACATCAAAGAAATTGTTTTATGTGTTTATGTTATTTTTTTTTGAAATGTCGCTTGGTTTGTAATGGTCTTAAAAACATTAATAAAATCCTAGTATTGAAAAAAATAATTATTTCAATGAATAATTACAAAATATTATTCTATTATTATTTCATTTAATATTTTGTGCCTTGGTTGAATTAAAAATATGTATTCATTTATAAGGTTATAGCATATTTTTTAGATTGTTTAGAATATCGATTTATTATCCATGATTATGTTATTACATATCATATGTCTTGTTTATATTTCCAGTTATTTTCCTTGGAATATTTTTTCCACCTTTTACTCATACTTTCTCTTCTAATTTTTCAGCCTCTATTATGTTACATAACAATTTCTGTCTTGTTTGGTTTTCCCATTAGTGTTTTGTTTGTAATAAAAAAGTTACTTTATTTTCTTTTACATAATATAGAAAATATTTAAGTGTAACATAAGAAAATATTGTCTGATAATGTTCTTTGAATATGAGGTACAATATTTCATCCTCTTTTTCTCATTGTGAGTATAGTATTTCATTTTCATATATCAACTAAATAATATAAAATTTT
This sequence comes from Viscum album, assembly GCA_963277665.1. NCBI lineage: Eukaryota > Viridiplantae > Streptophyta > Magnoliopsida > Santalales > Viscaceae > Viscum > Viscum album. The sequence continues at coordinate 89,678,251 of OY728132.1, forward strand.
ATCTTACATATTTTTTTATATTTAATCAGGTACCAACTCAATGGAGGAAATTAGGCTCCAATAACAATAATTTCATTGGTTATCAACATAAAATATTGAAGAGTTGGGGTAATATAGGTACTAATGTCACCCTTCATAAAAAATAACACTTATATACATTACCATGTATTTTTTCACCCATACATTCTCTTTTAATATTTTCACTTGAGGCACTATAGATTTTAAAATAACCCATGTTGTCCCGAAAATTTTATCTAGTTAATTCTAGTAATATTTCATTTTCTTCTCCGATGATGAATTCCCACACTTAATATCATTTTCCACCTCCATAAATACATCCTTTATTTAAAACATCTCTAATATCATCAATTTTTTATTATGGTTTCTATTTTATTTTTTCCAAAGATAAATTATAACATACCTTATCCCATAATCCTAGATCTTGTGAAAAAATATTATCTTTAAATTTTGATATTTCTTACCAAAATATATGACCCAATTTCAACAATCAAAAATTACAACATTAAAAGGAAATTCTAGACCACTTACACAAAAAATGGCCATTTTAGTTTATATTATTACTGAATTAGGAAAAACACTACATGACAACTTATATTAATAATAAACATATTTATAAAAATCAACATGATAAGCCACTATGTTCTTATCATGTAGTAACCATATTAGGAATTACATAATATAGAAATCTCTTCACAACATAGTAAAATTTCAATAAATAATATTGGGGATATAAAATTCTTATTAAGGGTAATAAAATAATTATCAATTTAATTTCATCACTAAAAAAAAGATTAGAATAATTTCATGATGATATAATAAAAGTACATGTGCATAACATGTGATAATCCATAACCATCAAAACCTAGATCATAAAACATTTTTCACTGATTAATAATTTATCAAAATAAAAAGTCATGATAATCAATAATCATGATCCTTTTGATATCAATATAATTCAAAATAAAAATTAAAAACACTTAAAAACATAATGTAAATGTGTTTATATCTTAGAGAAAAATATCCATAAAACCCTTAACATTACCCTTATAAGTGTAAATACTAATAAGTTATACTTCAATTAAATTAATATTGAGAACAAAATACATACCCAATCCATGGTAGGGATATAATACACCAACATGTCTTTGGTTTATAATGTAACCCCTATCCTTCATTTATAACAACACCACTCATCCATGTTCTATAACCGAACCATAATTCCATGGTTTATAACAGAACCCCCCATTATCATAAATAATTTCCATGAACCATAACATTAATAATGTACATATATATATAATTGCACCATAAATATTCAATAAACAATAATTTTTATTTCCTAGGTTGATTTACCAATGGAAAAGAAACAACTACCTTGATAATATACTTTAAAAAACATAATAAATCAAGATAAAATATATTTACTATGTGATTAGATCATAATACCAATTATTCAATGGAATATTTTTAAGATTGGTATAGAAATGACTATACCGTTAAAAGATCTTTTAAAATATATCGTCAAAAATATGTAAATACCCTTTTATTTTGGTAATATTGTATAAAAAATAACTAATAATTGGTTTATTGTTTAATTTTAAAATAATCCTAGATAATATTAATTAAAATTTCAATTAAAATAAAATTCATAATGATTTTAATATATGTTCATGTTGTAAATTTAAAAATAATCATTATTTTCAATCTTTTTGTAATGAGTATCAAAAGATACCCATGCAGAACATACTATCAAATTTAATCTAAACCCCACTTAAAGTTATGTCAATGTTCATATAAAAAAATTATAAGATTATTTTTTTAGAAAAAATTATATACTTGAAAACATTTAAAAAATATGGATATAGAGTATAATGATTCTTGATCAAAAACAAGATACTAGATTTGTATCACTTACAATCAATTCCATGAGTTTTCATTATCATCTAAGGGGGAAATAGAAACTAAACATATAATCCAAATTCATAAAAATAAGAGAAAAACGTTTATGTGTTTTTAAAAAATAATATATATGATTTATCCAAAGTAACCTTTAACAAAAGAAATATCCAAAGTTAAGTGGATGGTAACATAACGCCTTGACCACAGTAGATAATTTAGTATTAAAAAATTGAAATTATGAATTTTTTATGGAATGTTAAAAAGATTAATTATGTGATGTATTGTTTCAAAATTCATTAGTTGAAAAGTAATTTCAACATAAAAGGAAATCATGGTTCATGACCTGAAGCGTGAATCAAGAAAATGAGATTTAGACAAAAAAACCCTTTTTAATGATGAATTTTTTTGAAATAATAATTAATCCATGAAGGTATTATATTCACATATTAAAATTAAAAAAAATTAAATAAATAATCATAAAATTTATAGAATTATTTACCCATAATCATGTCATAAAAATCCAATGATGTTTAATTATAACCCAATGAATGGAAAGTGAGTTTAGAAACCCCAAACCTCTTTGTAACATTAATGTCATATCACCTTGTATGAAACTATATGAATTGTAACTTAAAATTAAATTAATTATTAAATATTGTTGATAAAAATTTAAAAGATTATTATAAGTGATATATAAAATAAATTAGGTACATAAAATCTAAATATTCCTCATTGAAAGGAAATTGAGACAAAATCCATTATATTGAGTCTAACTCATCACATAACTTCTTTATCATCATGAATAATAATCATATGTTAATAATATACTTTCATAACATAATTTAAATATTTATTAATCATTTTATTCTATTATTTTCCTAGTTAAATTAAATTTCTAAATCATTTTAGTTTATGTTGGATATTTTGATTATATTCAGCTCATATGTCAAAAATAACTTTAGTAGGATGACTATCATATATTGGGTTATTATAAAACCATAAAAATGATAATATTAATTAATTATTCATATTTTTATATATAAATTTTAATTTTTAATCCAACCATGAAATATAATAATAAAAAATAAACCACATCATAATAATAGAGATGATAAGATATATGTACACATGAGTAAAATTTTCATTTCCAATGATAATGATGGAAAGAAGAAATGTATTATTTAATTGCCAAATTGATCATTATATCATATATTAAATATTATTATCTTTATATAAACTTTTATATACCAGTTATGTGATGTGGTAATGATAAACAAATCACATCACTTCATAGAGGTTTCAATTCACGTGAATGTTTTAATGCCTTTATATTTTATTTGTGAATGGACTGATTAAGATATATATGATATATTAATTTTTTAAGAACGATAAATATCACCTTAATATAATATATTTAAATTAAATATATCCTCATAATATTTAGTGAGATTTGTTAATAGAAAACAAATTACATCGGTTCAAGGGGCGTTGATCCTCCATACACAGGAATATCAGTTTTGTTTCCCATTTGATGGAAGAGGATATTAATGTAGGTTTCGAAATTAACATAATTATATAAAATTATATTTAATATAATTTTATTATTATTTAATAATGGTTTAATAATATTTTAATGATGTATTATAATAAATAAATAAAACAATTTGGTTAATAACAATACCTCTTCTTTGGCTTGAAAATTTCTGTTTATACCCAAACCTCTCCACAATTTGTTTTAAATTACAAAAAGGCCTATAAGGCATGGTAAGGGATTTAATTATAGTATTTTTATTGGAATATTGTGATAAAATTGTTTCTTTATATATGAATAAAATAGGATAATACGTTACCTTTTATAAGATATGTGTGTGACGCTCTAAGAATTTATTAAATTACTAAATTAATATAATTAAATTTACATGTTATATTGGATAAGATTTTATATTAATAAAATGAAAGATTATTTTTAGTCTAAATGATTTCATATAATAAATATTGTTCATTTTTAGTTATTTTTACACCCTTATCATTTTTAACCCGTGATAACGATTTTTTATGATTATTGCAACAACAATTCTTTTTACTCTATAAGGGTGAAGATTTTTTCTATAAAAGAAATATATTATCATAAAGGTTAAAAAAATTATATTTTCAACAATATACCTATTACTTAACAAAATATAAAATTTATTGGAATTTTTAATCATTTAATAAAATATTATTTATTATAAAATTTTAATATTTTCATCTTTAGAACAATTTATTTACATTTCCATTAATAATATAACGATAGAAAATTTATTTTAATAAAATAAATTAGATCATCGACAACATTTAATATTTTTAAAAATATTCAGACATTATAATTAATTTATAATATATTACATCCAATATTTTAAAAATAAATTATTTTGTTTTTCTATTAGTTGAATAAATATTTTTTCGGCACAATGTATGATTTTTAGGTATTTATTTCGTTAATAAATATTATAAAACCATTAAAATAATAAATAACAAAACATATCATTCAAATTAAACTTTATATCTAAAAAATGATTTTATTCCTTATCATAAGAAATTATAAATATTAAAATGAAAAAAGAGGCATTATTAACATTATTATTTAATTAAATATTTTAATAGTAAAAATAGAATAAATATGGAACCAAGATTAAATATTTTATATGTATGGAAGAAAATAAAGAAATCCACTAATATAATAGGATAAAGACTAGTTCTAGAAACATTTCTAGTCGATATCAAATTATTTTAACCATATTTACCTTATTTACCCTTACCGTGGTGAAAAAATTTCACTAGACCAACAATTCAAAGTGACCAAAAATAAAAGGGACCTATTTACCAAATTATGATCACATTATTAAAAAAACATTATACATTTTTTTTAATTTTGTATCTATAATTGGGTAATGTTAATTTATTATTAAAATTAAACCCACAAATAGAAAGTGTTTTTTCAGAAAATTTTATTTTTAAGTATTAAATTTTATTTATAACAATTTCAACCATAATATTGATTAAAATAAAAATATATATTATTATTAGAATAAGAAAAATATTTTTTATCTAAAAAATCTTTAATATATAAGGAAAAAATTTTAATGCTTAAAATAAAAATAAATTTCCAGTAAAAATAGTAACTTTCACAATATACATTAAAATCAATATTTTCAGAAAAATTTTACAATTTCACAATAAGATAATTTTGATATTATAATTTCAAAATAATATCCATTTTTTCAAATAATATTTTTATAATTTCCAAAAATTAATTTCCTTATTTTAACATTATATGAAATAAAAATCATTACCGATGAAAGTTAATTTTTGAAGCATAAAATGAATTTACTAAAAAACGTACTATTTATTTCCTAAGAATTAATCAATAAATTATTATTTAGAATGACCAATATATATTATAATTTAGTTAATCATATTTAGAAACACCAATTTGAAGACTAAGATATAACTATACCATTTTAATATTAAAATATCACGGCTTGTTTAAGATCAAGGTCATTTGTCGTATTTCCAATCAAATATAGTGTTACTTTAAAATACCATGGGGTTACATTATAATACCCAAAAATATATTTAATAATTTGATTCCTCTCAATATGTGAAAAATCTTGGCAATCTATGGGTTTTCATATTAAATAACATTTTAAAAATCACAAACCATAAAAAGGGTTAATAAAACATCTTCTTCAAAATATGGAAAAGAAAATATAATGGTTATATTGAATAACACGTATGTTGGTTACCAAATAGGTTAAAATTTGTGAGAAATGAAAATTTAGAAACAGAGGAAAAAATAATAATGAAATCATGATAGAGAGTGATAAAGAAAACTAGTCACTAGAATGTGAATTATCACAAGGAAGTCATTGACCAAAAAACCATAAACCAATGAGGTGTAAAAAATACCATTGATTTATCCGAAATGGTGGTAATATAATAGGATTTTTATTTCAAAATTATTTCCAAGAGTTGAGGAATTATTTTACCATCGATAATAAAAACATAATAAAATACACTTACATAACAAGTATTTTTTTTAATATTTTAGTCTATTTCCTCAATGATCTCATATTTTTCTCCAATTTATGAGTATTAATGAAAAATATTTCATTCCAGGAGCACAAATAAAAACATATAAAGGAACACATAATACACTAAATGATAACATGTTATTCCTTTTATATTAATAAATTAACAAAAACCAAAATGACTAGAAAATGGTAATAAAATTCCAAAAATAAATAAATCATCATATAAATGAATAAAACATTAATCTCCAAAACATCAAAAATAACACCCAAAGTTCTAATTATTTATTTTTATATTTAAATAACCTTAAAATTATTCCAAATATCCATGATTACGATTGAAACTGAAATATTTTAATTATTTTTTTACATAATCATCCAATATAAATATAATATCTCTAAATAAAATCAATTCCTCTGAAAGCCTCATACCAAAATGTATATTCCCAAATAAAATTATCATTTTGACATTATAATTATTTCTATAAATAAATTTAATCACTATAAATATATATTAAAAGAACACATTATTCCAAAATATAATTCCAAATTTATTCATAAAATATCATATAATGTTACCAAAAGTAATTAAATAATTCAAAAACAACACTAGTCACATTGTAACCAAATAACTTTTCAATTCCATAGTTAACTATATTATTTGTTGCAAATTTAAGATAACCCATAATTACCTAAACATAAATGATCTTATTAACCAAAATTTTTATCAATAACAGTTAATATATGTCCAAAAAATGTAAAGAAATTAATTAAAGAAAAAAATTCATGTTTAACATATGGGTTATATATACATAAAACCTATAAAATGTCTCCAAAAATGTTATGAATAACTCTAAAATTCCATCGCTTAATACATGAAAAATTTGTCTATAATATATTTAACATAGAATAAAACATTAATCTTTAAACCCATGATAGTATCTATAAATATTAAAATAAAAGCTAAAAAATAATCCCAATATCTATATTTTTTAATCCCTACTCTGATAATAACCATTACAACCCTGAACACATACTCCCAAATGTGGGGCTAAAAACCTAATTTTTTAATATACATCTTTGATACATAAAAATATGACCCAGTTTCCAACATCAAAAATTAAAACAACAATATAAATTGTTTGACCACTTACATGTACAAGGGTCTTTTATCGTATATTTTTATAGAATTAGGAAAGACACATACATAACAAGCTGGATAAAGAAAAACTGGTTTGTAAATATCTACATCATCTCCTGATATGTTATTCACTTCCAGTAACATTCTAAAGAATATCATCATTTAAAATTTTATTCATTGCCTAAGTAAATGTATAACATAATAAGGGCGATCCACATCTCACAGTATGCATATACAAAACCATTAACAATTGAATTTTATCATGGAGAATAATATAGAAAAAAGGGATGATGAAATAATCAATGTACAAAAGAATAACATAATATAATTCATACCTACAAAAAAATGTAACATAAAACATGTGAGTAGGTATAAATATTAATCATACATAATAAAAATGGTAATTAATAATCATGATATCTGAGATATCAATATTGATCAACAAAACTATTTAAAACTCATAGGAGGCATAAGAAGCACGTTGGTATCATGGAAAATTATCATCACATAACCCTTAAAATAACCCATACAAGGGGAATCAACAATGCGTTAATATTAAAATATAATTACCTAAATAAAATAATCTTTTCCCAATTCATGATATGGCTATAATGGACCCACCCATGCATGGTTTATAACATAATCACTCATCCTAGGTTTATAACAGAACCACCATTCCATAGTTTTCAATAGAAAACCCCATCCTTGGTCTATAAAAAAACCACACATCATTATAAATATTTTTAAATAAACAAACATTGATAAACTACAAATAGGATTCATTTTGTCATAAAAATAATTTAAAAACAATTATTCTTCCATGTCTTTATTTACCCACTTATAAGAAATGGGCTCTAGTACAATATCTTTAAAACAATCATAATGTATAGAGAGAAATAATACGGATGGTATCCAATGATATAAATCCATTTAAAGTAATGAAATATTTTTAGGATGGTGAAAAATAAGGGAATTCCTTTAAAATAAAATTAAAAACATTTCCTTGAAATATGAAAAATACATTTTTCTTTTGGTAATAATTTATAAAAATTTTAGCCAAACCGAGAAAATTGTTTTCTTTGAAAATAATCATGGAAAATATAGAGGATGATTCAAAAAAAATAACAATTTTTATTTTATGAAAATGTTTTAGTTATGTAAATATTAAAAATAAACATTTCTTTTAATCATTTATTAAATTAGTCAAAAGTTACACATGTTGAAAACATTAAGAAATTTCATTTGAAAAACATTTAGAATAGGCCTATTGATCTAGTAAATATGCATTATTAAATTATTTTTTTTATCAAAAAACATTCAAGAGAAAATTTTAGAAAACATGGATATATAAGAGAGAGTTTATCAATCTATAGGAAGACAAAACATCTATAACTCATATAAAAATCATTCTAGATTCCTCTTTATTCAATGAGGGAGGAAATTGAATATAAACTTGTAAACCACATTCATAAAAATATTATAATAAAATATACGTTGTTCAAGAAAATAATATTATATTATTTATCAAAATTATCCTTGAACAAACCAATAATAAAAAACGATATTATAACATAAATCCTTACCACTTGGTAAATTTCAAATAAAATATTTAGAAATTTAAGAGTATTATGTGGCTCTATTAATCCAATAAATTACATGAAGTAATATATCAGAAAAAATTAAAAAGGATGTATGTATTTCGTAAAAGGAGGTCATGCTTCATGACATTAAACATGTCTTAAAAAGGATATCGATTGATAGAAAACACTATCAAAGATAATAAGTTTTGAAAGGATAATTAATCTATAGTGTGATTATATGCACATATGTTAATCCGCATAACCATGTTTCAATATATAATAAAAAAATTTATTTATAAATTCCCATATAATAATGTCATAAAATTGTTATTGAAGTAGAAGTACGACCCAATGAATTGAAGTTGAGTTAAAAAAATATTTACCTCTTGTTAACATTCCTGTTAACCCCCTTTGATGATACAGTTTTAATTATAACATAAAATATAATTTATTGTGCTGGATTAAAAATATAACATATAAAATGGAGATTATATATACCATATAAAAGAAATTATGTGTATAACATAAAAATATTAATCCATGAAAGGTAACTGAGATGAAATCTCGTACCTCATGTCAAACTCATCACGTACATTCCAGATGATATCCAGCACATATGTAAAAGATTGTTTTGGTAGGTCGACTATTGTAAATGGGATAATTATTCTATCATCTATAGAATAATAATGAAGAAATAATTATCATTTTTATAAATAAATTACACGTTCAAAACTATCAATTCAATATGGTTATCAAAAATGAAATATGTTACCATTACTGAGACACTTGGTATTGTGTACACAGTATTAACATTTATGTTTTTCAATAATAGTGATGGAAATAATATAATTAATATTTTATTATTAAATAATGATCGTTATATCATAAATATAAACTTATTTATTTAAATTCACTTATACATACCATCCAAAATATGTGTTAATGAAAAAAAATAGCATTGCTTCCTAGATGTGGTAGTCCACCCGTACGCATGAATTAGGTTATCATTTCCAAATTAATGGAAATGAAATAAAATATTTGATATGATAATTTTAAATAATGATAAATATTCAATTAAATTTTTTTAAATAAACTAAATCCTTTATCATAAATATCTTTCATAGGTTGGTATGGGAAATAAATTACATCCGTTCGTGAGATGGTATTATTCCATACACATAAACGGTTGTTTATTTTTCCATTTCTTCAAAGAGGAAATGGGTATATATAATTAAATTAAGATTAAAAAATATCAGTATATAATATTTATTGGTTTTATTATTTTATCATGTTTGAAAAATATATGAAGTATATAGAAGAAGAAATAATAAAAGTCTTTGTAATTAATTGTACCAATTCTTCGGAAAACCTGTATATGTTTACATCCAAAGAATTCCTAAGAGGGAATTATATTCACAAAAGGCCTATAAAACATTTTGAGGGATGTGATTATATTATTTAGGTTTGTATTTTCTGAACCTAATTGATTTTAATGTATCATGAAAAGAGCATAGTTGGAGCCATTTTACGAGAGATGTGAGGGGCACTCAAGAAATTTATTATTGTATTATATTGAGTTAAATTAATATTCAGCTTTAAGTGGATAAAAATTGATGTTATAAAAATAAATAGGTGTATGGTTTGATATAATAGTATTTAATAAAAATTGTTAATGTTTATGTTATGGTCTCACAATTATATTTTTTAAGATAAGACATGTTATCTAGTTTTAATGATTACCATTATAACAAGATTTTTTACTCTTTAGGGATCAAAAATAGTTACAATAATGATTTTCCCCATAATTGGTACATTTTTGACATGTTAAAACATATATAAATCACATATTAATAGATAATTTTTAATAACTTAAATAATTTAATAAAATAATATTTATTATAAAATATTTTTAATGTCATTTTTGGAACTATGCATTTTCATTGACGTTAATAGTCTAAATATAGACATTTAATTTGAATTTAATAAATTAAAACATAAATAACATTATATTAGTCTATAATATATTTTATATGTAATAATTAATTTAAATTATTCTATTTTTTATATCTTTGGAATAATTTATTTAATTTTTCAATTAATTTAATAAATACTGTGTCAGTATTGTGTAATGATTTAAGGTAATTATTTCATTTTTTAAAATTAGATAATAATTAAAATAATGATAAGTAATTTATCATTGAAATGAAAATATACTACCAACACTTTTTTTTACCCCACTCCCAAAAAAATATAATTAATAAAACTAATAAGATGAGTTTTTAGAATTTAGAATTTTCATAATTATTAATAGAATAAAAAATCAAAACAAATGTCACCAAGTCTCTATATTTAAATAACGTTAATGTAAATACTCTATCTAAACACATTAAATTGGATTTTGGAAATTAATATAGAAATTTTTCAGTGTTTTTGAAATTATCTAATCCCTTATTACATGATTTATCTTTACCGTGGTGAGAGAAATTTATTAATATTACAATTCATAATGATTAAAAAATAAAATAATTTTTTTGGAATCCCTGATTCCAAATGTGTAATTTAATTTTCAAATATTAAATTTCATTATGTGGTTAAATTATTTTAAGATTAAAATAAAAAATTCAATGAAAAATAATTCTTCAGAAATTGTTTCTATTTTGTATAAAAATGTTTTTACAAATAAATCCACAAAAAAAATTGATTTAAATGTAATTAATAGGATTATTCATAATATAATGGGAGTAATATTTCCTTAAACTATTTTATAACGTAACATAAAACTTTAAATTCATGAAATAAATGTATGGTTTTTTTTAAAAAATAGAGTATTGTTTACTCTTCATTAGAAAGTCAATGTTTTCATAAAAATAACAAAACATCACCCGAAGATAATTTTGATATTATGATTCAAAAAATGATATAATTTTTACCAATTTTTTTTTAAATTTCATGATGTTAATTATAATATTTTATTTTAAAATCAATAAAAATATTCGTGGAATAAAAAACATTTTTGAAGCAGAAAATGTCTTTTCTGAAAAATAGATTAAATATAAAAAACATTAATAAATAAATTTTATTAAGTTAGACCATTATATATATATATATATATTTCATTATGCAATTAATATAATTTACACCCCCTAATATAATATATAGGATATAACTATAAAAATTATATATTAATATATCATGGCTCATTTATGATTGAGGTTTTGTGTTGTACACACTTTCCAATAGAGAGCTATCATAAAATATTATGGTGTTAAAATTTTATATACCTCCATGTCATAAAGATCACTATAGGAATAAATTGGATCCTAAAAACCCAATAATAGATACCAATCCTCCATAAAATACCAATCAACTAAATCCCATTAATTTTTCTTTATCATGTAAATGATTAAAATTCAATTTTATAATTTAAAAACCATTTTTTCATTTTTAATGTTTTTTTATATTTATTTGTTTCTTTAATTAGTGGTTCTATTATAATGAAGCATGATCACTCTAACATTGGTGATTTATAGATTAACATCCAATTTTAAGGATGGACTAAAATGACAAGAATAAAATGACTGGGAAACATGGTATAGAATATAGAGGTTTTATCGTAATTATTTAAAAATATAGTAGAATCAATATATTAGAGACATATCAATGATAAAATAAAGAATAATGACTGAGATAATATATGGGTAATGAATGTTATTAAATTAAATTTCACATTTATAATATATTATATATATTAATATTTTAGTTGCAGATTTGATTTAATTTTCATTATGGTGAAGATGTGAGTTCTAGAAAGTGAATAAAACTGGGGGAACAATTGGGATGATATAAGAAAAACTTATATATTGGAGAGATAGGTATAGTGGTGATAAAATTATGTGGTATACTAACCCATAATTATTTATTATTTTTACAGTTCCAAGATATGATTTCTTATTATAAGCATTATCAAATTTATGTTTTAGTTAAATTGAAGGGTTTTTTTTTTAAAAAGTAGTTTGATTTGTTTTTAAAATTTGATTCTTATTATTGAAACAAATTTTTTAATGTTCTCCATAGGAAATGAAAAAAATTATGCATTAAGGTATCCAGTAGATTTGGGATTAATTAAAACATAAAATCATGAAAGGAACCAGATATTTTTAATATATAATTGAGTTATTTAATATTATTTATGAATTAAATTATAAGGAATAAGAAACATCACTTTTATCTTCTGCATATTTTGGTTGAGATTAAAGAATTAAAATATTGTTAACGAATATTGTTTTCTTATATACATTATTTTAAATATTTTCAGTTATATGTTTTCAAAAATGAAGGGAATGTACCACTTCAAAAATTATTTTTCTCAGGTAGAAAACATAATGATGAACATGTTACCAATGAAGCGATATAAGACCATATTATAATAATTTTCAAAATGATATAATTTTTTAATAACAATTTCTTAAATTTATATCTTATTTATATTGTCAAAAACATCTATTAAATGATATTTTTGAGAAAGTAGATGATAAAATTGTCCCAAATGATCATTTTTGAATGGTATTGAAAAATTGTAAACTAGGGGAGTGTCATATATTAACCAAATAATCCTATCATTACCACTATGAATTATCCCACTTCATGTAAATTAAACACTTATACTAGAAAACATTACATGTTTTGATTGGCCCATTACAAATATTTATATAATTACTTGATGTCCAAGAGTGTAAAAGAATTATAAATATGAATAATAAGTTCATAAATGTTATGAATTCTATGTGTATGTCACTTCCACCAGATACTATTTTATTATTTTTTTGCAAGTACATTGATGATGAAATTATTCTATAATTCTATAGGTTATATAAGTGACGATCCTATTGGCGACTAGTGTGTTGAAATTCTTATTGATAACTCTGATAAAGTCATTGAAAATGATGATCCTAATGGTGATGTTAAGGATGAAGAAGATTCTAGTGGTGACTAAGATGAATGTGATAGTAAGGATTATCATAGTTTTGATATATATGTTGATCCACACTGTTTCTAAATCAATTTTTTTAATTATTTTTTATGAATAGTACATTTTAACTTAACTAAACTAACTCCATGTGTATTTTAGCATTTTTTATGGTTATTAACTATTTCAATTCACCATATATTTTATATTTCTAATTTAGAATGTGTACTATGAATTTCATTGATTCATTTTTTATCTTTTACTCAGACAATTATAAGTATTTTTTATAAAGTGATGAATTGAATATATGCATGTATGATAGAATTTAATAGGCTTGTGGTGGGTCTATACCAATGATTTTTTGATACCATTATTGTATAACTATACCACGTATTCAATTTAACCATTGGTATATCCTTTTATAAATATTTTAAAACACCTATTATAGATAATTATACAAATTATTTCACTAGACCATTTATATAGGCCGAAACTAATAGGTATATTCCCATTATTTTATAAATACACTAGTATAGTATATTGTGAAACCATCCAAATATGAATCATAAAAATCAAAACGGAAGGAATACATAGATATGGGAAATAACTCCCCAAAAAGGAAAAGGAAACACGAGTGGAAGATCATATAAGCCTCCATGGTACTCACAATCACGTAACCATTTCAAGGTCACACGAAGACTCCATGTACAATGCCTAATATGAGGAAATATCCCAAAAATCCCACATTCAATGAACATAACTTATCTTGTGAAGGATCTTAAAACAACATAATGATCTCCCCCAGGACACATGATTTGTCATTGGAAAGTGCCTGACAAACCATCCGAAATAATTCTATAATTAAGAAGGATGAATAGCTAAAGGGAGTGAACCCCGGTGGATATAAAAATCATTCACCGTATCAAAATTTGAAAGAATAAAATTCCTTAAATATATCCATTAAAAATTATAGGATTGAAAATACATTTGAAAATAACACAAAAGATTTAAATTTGATCAGGTGAGAGGTGCTTGTGGTCGCTGAAGGGAAGGTGACGCACCCCCGATGATCCACAAGACACAATGAGTCCCTAGCGATGTGTCTGCCTTTTCTTGTGAATGAGTTTCGACTTGGAATACTTTTCTCATGGAAGGAATCGTGTATGTTCTAGAAACATTGAACTTACCTTTGTATCTTCATTGGAAAATGTACATATTTCCATGAAATTCTAACACACCCCCACATGACCCACATTGGTCATGTGACACATCAACAAAAAGTATAATAATTTTCCATGACGTTACTTTTCAAATCTCACGTGAATCCAAAATTGTTTCACATAAATAAAATGGAATAAAATAGGAAATATGTAGATGGTTCTCACCGTCATAATACACTTGAAATATTTCAAGGAAGTCTATAACATGGTCCCATGATACTCCTAGAAAAATCATCATTGTCTCAATAAAATCCATAGTCATATCATTAAGAATCACGTAGACACATTTCAAAAGGAACCTCAGATCTCACAAAGTACCTTGTCCATGTCTATAGGACAAGATGAAAAGTCATTCAACATGCATGCATGATCAAACAGGTCATCATTAATTTACTTTAATCCAATAAAGGAAGCATTAGTGGGAGAGACTAGAGATCATAGAAAATCAGTCGACACACTCAAAACGAACCACAAAAAAGACATGAAAAATAGAACTGTTTCAGTACACTCCTCCAACTCCAACATGGATCTTTGTTAGATACACCGTGAAAAAAAGTGAGTATCTGTGGTGGAGGGGTCTATAAATTCCCCAGCCCAGCATAAAAAAATGTACCGTCTAGAGTGTGAAGAAAACATTGAAGCACAAAATTCCTATGCATCAAATCGAACATATCAGAGCTACCAATCACATGACTGACCATCCTTCCCTGGGGTAATATACTAGTGGGCAGCTAGATTAGTCTTTTGAAAGGAATAAGTAACTTTGGGTGATCATTCATATATCACGTGATGGATCTATTCATAGTAATGTGAATAATGTCCCATATTCTTACAATATCACATGGAAATTAAAAAAAATGATATCGAAAAAACCTAAGTCATTCACAATAAAACGTATAGAACAAATAAAAAAAATTAAAGACTTAAATTAAATACATTCTTTTTTCCCTCATGCTATTCACCTGAGTCATATAAGAAAACCAGATAGTGCCAATACTCATTGCATAGATCTCCTGAGATTCCTTCATTATTCTATTTGCGGCATGGATAATCCTCCTAAAATGTTAAAACAAGTAATGAAATCCCCCTTGGGAACATCACTTTGGTCCTATGAAACACTCCAGGCTTATATACGAAGCCTTTTGATGTACTTCAGATACATCACCTGACAAATATATTGACATTCGGCCATATTAGTAATGAATTGATATTGCATCTATTCTTGTAAATCAAGCTCTCAAAACAGCCTCTAGGTAAGCCATCATAGACCCACACTTCCAGGAAGACATATTGTATAGGTCTCAGGATGAACATCTAGGATGTTATCCAACAGATGTTACATCCTTTTAACAAAGTCTCACTATCTCTTATGACACCCCCATATGTGTCTACAGAGGGCTTGTGATGGCTTCCTGGACATGCCAACTAGGTCATGTGATGTCCCACTAGACTTGTCAAACATGTCATGTGAAACCCTCTAGAAATATTGTCCAGGTCATAGTGGAATTCTGGGATTTCATAACATTATCCATAAGCAATTTACAAGCCCTGAATATAATGGAAACCTTATTGGGTAAGACCTGATAAGGGGAAATATGAATAATCTAATTCCATCCATATATAGGATACATAGGCCACCTCTCCTTGAGGTTTTAGCTCTATATTAATCATATATGGAAATCACATTATCAAATTTCCTTTTTCTAAGAAATGAAATTGATTACATTATATCCATTGTTTCTCACAAAGATCATGGATCACTTGGGAAAAGGGATTTTCAATGATCATAACATATGCACTATATATCTCAGTAATTGTATGTGTATCCTCAGTGTGTAAGCCCAAATCAATTGAACTATGATGACCCTTATTACAACCATAACCCAGATATACATGAAATCTCCTTGGGACCCGATCTCAAATATTTTTTGTCTCAATACCAGCTCATATGTCCTATCTTTATTATTCTAAACTGCATTAGATTAAATAACTATATATGATTTGGTTCCTATAATAACTAGAATATGTAGGATTTCTCAAAAATGCTCAATCCCCTCATTAAAAAAAATTAGCTACCCCTTTCAAGATAGAACATTACTAATCATTTGGTCTAACTGATTCAATTCATAATGATGTCATTCACTATTAAAGATATGTATGACAAACATAGGATGCATATAGATGGATTCACCAATGAGATTTCTCCCAGCCAGCCATCAATGAGAGTCTCATTCGTTGTTCAATGATATCATTAACCATTGAATTATTTTTAGGGTAACTGGTCCCATATCGGGATTATGAAGAGATACTAAAAAATATCTTAAATTTATAAGAGAGTGCAAGGGTTTGGAACAATTCCCCCCAAAAGGTTGTAATAAGCTCGACCTCCAATCCTCTTTACCAATATGAGTCCCTAAGAATAAATGGACCTGAGAATCAATGTGACTATAGGTCAATATTAAGAAGTTTATCTCCCATCTACAAATGGAGGGAACCATTGAGAGTTTCAATGAAAAGTGAAAATGTTATCATGAATAGAAAACCTATTCCTACGTCTAACCCCCAATGAAACATCATTTATGAACCCTATGTGAATCTCTACAATAACCTAATATTGCGGCTATAATGCAACATGAAATTTATTTTTTCAAAACCTATACAATAAACTAGTAAAAATGCATAATCTCATATATGATCCCTGATAACCAAGGTTCTCATCTCATTTTAACAACTCCAAATGAGTAGAAAGGTCGTATTTGGGTATATCATGAAAATTATGTTAACCATTCATATATACATTAACACATTATTCTAATGATATTTAACTAATTTTTTTCCTACTTCCAATTTGTATAAATTACTATAGATATTTAAAACATCATAATTTGAGACAATGTTTTCATTATCCAGCATTCTCTCTAGAAAATATTCCTTGACTTCCACCTTTTTGTTTCGTAAGATAATTTCACCTGCTCGAGAACTACAACAATATGCCTAAAACACGATGGTCGGGGAGTACCACCAACATGGTACAATCCTGAACATTTCATCTGCCTATGAAGGTCTATAATAACGATGACTAGAGAGTCCACATCACTTGGGAAAGGCTAAGTCCATGCCAGTGGATCTCATTTCCTTGACCGAACGATTCTAGAGCTTATCCCCAGCGTGTGACAATTGAAATAATCCATGTTTGATGAAGGTTGATCATGGGTCCAAATACATCTCTCTTTAAATTCAAGTGCATATAATGAAGGAACCTATGAATCTCCATACCCAACACCATACCGCTGGTACCCCTCAATCGCAAACTAAGGGTACTATTTGACACATAGCTGTATCTGATTCCCATGAATGAGCTATAAGCAAGACTCATTGAAGGAGGAAGATATTGGATATCTAGGAGAGGGCTCATATTCCCACTCATGAAAACTATTACTACTAGATTAATATAGATGGGACCAAAAAGCATGCTCATATACCTAATCGATTGGAACAAGTTTGCAGACGCATCCCTGTAATAAGTGTGGGGGAGGTAGATACTCCTACCCCATATTCCTGATTACAATCGTCATATTCCGGTGACATAATGAGGGAAGATGTGGGAACATATCCCCACCTCCATAGTAGACATATGTCTATTTTCATAGAGACAATAAATTTAGAGGCTCATATACTAGCACACACTTTTCTAAAACAAAAATATATTTTATAAAGAGATAAAGAACTCCATAGGTATATTTCAAAAAACGTTTATGATTAAGGGACATTCAATTACACTTACCATACAACAATGAAATTTAAACACAATAATCATAAAAAACAAGTGGTTGTACAAGATCATGAACACATTATTTCTCCCACCTGGGATATTTATCAGTATATTTTGATGAAAGGTGAGGCATTGGACCAGGCTCATATCCTCATTCCATTCAAGGCTCACAAGGTTATTGGTAACATACCAATAGAAGAAGTATAGTGATATATTCTAAAGGCCCATGATCAAGATTGTATCCACATTCTAGTCCTGTCTCAACACGTGCGAAGGAATCATGCCTAAGGAAAAGCTCTTATTACAATCATATAATTTTATAAAAATACTACAATGGCCCAGTTTTAGGATAACAACCCCATTCTATCCAAGGCTATCCATGTGAGAATAGAACAATTCTTAGGATAGGTTCACATTACTATCAGTGAATCATCCCATCATATTTTGGAAAGTAACAATTTCCAAGCCCATATTCCTACATCTGTTGACTAACAACTATTCCAACATCATTCTAAGACAATAAAAGGGGGTTCTCATATTACTTTCCAATTCCAAATTCCTATCGTCTTATTCTGATGAGGAATGCATATAAAGACTAGGAAAATAATCCAGATCCAACTGAGGCCCACTAATTGAGAATGGTAGACACCTTAGGGTGGGCTCATATTCATTCTAGGAAAGACCATTTCCATATTCCAATGTCTTAGGATCTAGATCATAATTTCATCCTAACCAAGGATCACCATGTGATAATGAAACAGGCATCAGGAATATCTCACATTCCTATCAATAATGACACAACTCCTCAACATATTCTGGAAACCTCTTAGCAGCAGGCTCATACACTTCTAGAACAAAACAGTTATATTCATGTTCCGGAAATTAGTGTACAACAGGCTCATACCCCAACACAATCCCAAAAGGATGGTAAACATATTCTAACCATGATACAGAACACTGACCATTCTTCCAATATTCCAAATCCCAGTGACCTTGAGGCTATTCGAGACACATTCCCAACACCACAAGGGTCTGTTGAATCTTCTATCGAAGCATTTGTAGAATATGTTCATTTCAACAATAGTACTCCTCTCTGTAGTGTGGATATGTATTTTAGGGACTTTACTTCAGAAATACATTGTGGTCAACCTCCTCCCATAGGTACTACCAATGGTAAGTGGAATCATCCCATTGTACAGTCACCTCTATATAGAGTGGTGAACCAAACTCCACCCCTTTTTATTGAGATGTGGTCAAATCATCGAGGTCAACTAGATATGATTCTCCGTCAACTTCTAATAGAACCCTACTCTCATCAGTAAGAGAATATCAAGACCATCATCTATAGATTGACTAGATGGACACATATAACTCTGATTATGAGGATAACAACATTGAAATATGGAGAGAGTTGGCTAGATAGGTCATCTGGATCATGTTCCTTCCCCTTTAAACTGATTGTCATGTGATCCTAGATTTTATAGAAAAGGAGTGCATTCCTTACCTACAAAAAAAATTTGTGGGATACTATTCATTGACTAATGGTTCGATACCTCCCTTATCTTGGATACTAGTGTCACTTTTGAGACAATCAATATAAATTATTGTGAGCTAGACCTAAATACTATATCCATGGCCTGGGACCCAAAACTGAAAAAGAACAACCAAAATCTATAACACAATTCTCACTATTGCATCACAACTCTTCATCAGTATATATATGATTCCATGCCATGTATCTAAATTAAATAATTGGGGTAGTATGGAATGTAATAATTTTCTACCCATTAGAATAACATGATCCCTCAAATATAACATCCTTCAATGTTATATCCTTTAGTGATGTCAAGGTACCAGGTAATGATCGGGATAGTCAGTCACTACAATAGAATTTCCCCAGATAAATGGTTCCCATACACCAAATATAGGGAGAGAGGATATCCAACATGATTTAAAACTATTCCCCTCAAGATAATATGAGTACATTCTATTCCTGGAGACCAAATTTTCAATCACCCAGGAAACTTCTAATATAGAATGGTTCTCACTATGGGTTTCCATTCCACTCAGCTCCCACATGATCAAAGTTTTTCCACATCCCGACGAATGAAATTTCTACTACCACAGTATCCATCCACGATCAGACATGCCCTCCTATGCTAGGAAACTATCTTCCACCACCTCCTCCCCTCATATCTTCAATTCCTGACATGATATGGTACATACCCATGGTATCGGCGTGTGAACATAGGCCCACTGGGATAGAGGAATTTATATTTTAATCTTCATCACCATGTTCATTGTCCCCTCAGGGGACCTTGGAGAGATCAATGGTGATTCTAGATCTCACTACCCCACTATGATGGGGTCATGTATATCTTCATGCCCATCTTGGGAAACATTATGTCCCCTACTAGAAGTCATTATATCAATAAAAACATAAACAATCCATGCCAATTGCAGCCCCAAATTCCCCCATCCCATAAGGTTGGGGGACTTTTCAACGTTAGTTCTGCCATAGATGGAGTCAGTATTCTCCAATTTGGAGGGAATAAATCAATGGCTAGCATTCCACCAACTCCTTCCATCATGATACAAACCCCTGATGGTTGAGGAAGGTTCAACAACCATGATCAGAAACTCTGTCATATTCACTATTCATATACAAAAAGGAATGGAATTTATGTTGAAGTTAATCAAACACCACTTGGGTCATAAGACAAGATAGAACAACACATTCTAGGGTTCAAATAATGACCCTAACTAAGAGAGTGCATAATCAACCAATTATGTCCAGAGAAATGGAACAACCACTATTTAGTTACATGACACTATAAACATTTCCACATCAAACATAGAATATATTGATCAGGTCACAAGGTTATAAGGCCATGGAACAGAAAACATGCCTTGGGAGGAGGGTGAGTTGGATGAGCCAAATGAGCCTACACACACTTCAAACCTTAGATTTCCCCAAAACATGGAACCTCTAAATATAGAGTTTCACCATCCATAATTTAATATTACCAAGGGTAAGTGTATAGCCACATCCCATCACCTCTCAATATAAATGGGGTTTCTTCCTAAGAGGAATATTTGTAACAATATGATTATTAAATAGAAAATCTCTTATAACACAACGAGGAAAAACTCAGGGGCAATAATCCCATTAGGATTCATCTTTGGGTAGAGGAAAATGTCAACCCTCTCATGGCAGATCTTCCACTAAGAGTGGTATCTGAGCATCAAATTGGATCTAGATATGGATAGACATTTAACATAAATGAACAACCTAAAAATTATAATGAATTCACTCCATAATTACTACAGACACTCTATTTAATGGATAAGAATTCAATCTTGGTAGGATTCAGAAAATGACAGGATATGAATGTGGGTCCACCATGTAAACCCCCACTTGATCTATATAGATGCGAGACAGATCTGGAAAAGGTCCCCCATAGACCCTGGACGTCATCGACTACCGGGATAATTGAATAGAATCAATGGAAGGGTGACACACACCTGTAATATATGAGAGGAATTCATATCTTGATTAGGTTGACAACACATTCCCCCTTCCGTATTTCATCATTTATACATTCTCTACAGTTTATGGTTTGGGTGACCAAAAAAACATCTCATAAACTTCATGTCCTGATGTGGGCCAATTACAGTCTCTTATAATCAACTATAGGGACCAGGACTTTTCTTACATTATTATTATATAATTTTAAAGATAAACAACATAATAGTATTACAAATAGAGAATCCAAAGGTTTAGTGTCTTGGTAATACTAGGACCATACATATCAAATACAACATCAGGACTATACATTTATTTAATTTCTTCTTCTATAGCTACTTATTAGCACTTGTCATCTCCTTAGAACTTGTAGACACCTGAGGATATACATCAAGAGGGATAATATAGAATCCCAGTAAGAGGATAGATAAGAACAATATATCATGGGGTGATAATATTCATAACATAGGAAAATGATCATTAACATGAGAGGAGCATAAATAAAAGACATGAAATGTGGCAATGCATAAAAATGAAACGTCATTTCTTAGTGGTTAACTAACACACATACATGTGAACCAAGCTAGAATCTTGTTTACACATCATTACACATTTACTCATGAGATTAATCACTTTACCCAATGCATTGGAGCACTATATAATTCTGGAAGCACCTGTCACATTTAAACATTCATATTGAGCTATATAATTCCGGGCGCACCCGTCACATCATAAAATTATCATTTATCATGAATGACATAGTGAAAATATAACATAAATAAACATAACTAACACATTAAATGGAATGGGTTTCATCTCATAAGAAAAAATTCATAAAAATTGGTTTCCCAAAATAATGATGGAACAACATACTTGATAAAATAACTATCAACCTTGAATGGGAGGTAAAAGGTTAGTTCTTAAAAGAAGAGTTCTTTTGGATAACATTTTTATGGAAATAAAATTTAGTGGAAAACATTTATATTCCCAAAAATGTATGATAATTATGAATAAATGATCATTAATGAGTAACCATATCAAAAATGGAGTGAAAGAGGAAGAACCCGAAGGATGAAAGTTGGGTTTGAGAATTTCCCCTTACCTTGTACCCGAATGCTTACTTCTCATTAATGTCTTGTATAAGGACCTTATATTCGTTAATTAGAAATCCAGAACCTTGTGTACATTAATAGAAATTATTCTGGTTTCATTATGTCATATTATTTTCTTTTGGATGACCTATAGAGTTTAAAACATTGTTCAGGGATGTTCGTTTTTATGGTTTTTCTGGGTTGGTTCACTTGTATTCTTAAATTGAAGTTTGGGTAGAACATGAGTAAACATCTAGAAATGATATTAAATGTAATTAATGATATTACATGAGTTTGTATGGTATTATAATGAATTATATTATATCCATGTGGAATAATCATTAGATAAGAATTAAATAATGGTTATTTGGGTCAATTTGTGTTGTTTTTGGATCACAATGAACTTGTTTTAACTTATCACTTTTTAATATGGCCATAGGTTATTTAAATAACTTTAAATATAACTTAATACATATAAAATATTCTGGTTCGACCATAAAAATGGTTTCATGACCATATCTGAAGGTATAAATGGAAGAAGAAAGCATGTGGTTCTTGAAGGTGATAAATTAACACCTCACGAACAACGATCTATTTAATAGAATAAAAGGAAGAGGGAAAGGGGGTTGGATGATATAATATACCATTATAATCATAAAATTAAATTATTTTTATAATTATAGAGTAAAAAAACTGTTTGGATGAAGATAAGTGGGGAGAGATCAAGAAATGAACTTGAACTTGAAAAGAAATTATAGGAGAAGAGGGAGGGAAATTAACTCTTGAATCCATCTCTTAAGAACCTCATTAAGGGCCTAAGCTTGGTTCTTTGATGAGACTAGTAGCTCTTGGACGAGGGGGAGTGGCTAGGGAAGGTGTTTGGGTAGATTTTAGAGAAGGATTGGAGCTTGAGAGGTGTGAGGAAATGAGGGAGTGAAGGGTGGTATTTATAGTGGACGAGATAGGGGTTTCCTTAAAATAAAATTCATTAGTTTATTAATTTCCCCTAATAAAAGGAATAGTGAGTCTTTAATGAACAAGAATAGTAATTTTATCATGAGATCCTGAACCAAGAGGGCTAACATCAGCAGATCATCATCGATGAATCAATTAATCCATTATTTAGCATTTATTGTAAATTATCGGATTCTACAATTCATCAAAAATTCATATATCTCAGAAAAATACCAAAAATTTACCCCAACCATTTGCTGATTTGTAGAATCCAAAATTGAATTTCATTTTTCAAAAATAAAATTCTGAATATTATTAATTTAATATTTAATTAATATCAAAATTTACTTAAAAAATTAGTTTTTAAGATTAAAACAGATTTTATAGTGCTTTCAAAAATTAAGTAGGGTCATAAAAAATTATATAAAAACTATAATAAATTGATTCAATAATTTATGAATACATTTTAGGGAAATAAATTTTCTTTTAATTTAATTTATTTAATTATAATTATTTATGTATGAATTGAAAAATACCAAAAAGTTTACTAAGGTCAAATTTTCACCTTATAAGTTGTCTAAATTTTATTTAATTAATCATGGGTATTGATACTATTATGTTGGATGATTAAATATTCATAAGGGTCATATTAATCTTTATAAGGGTATGTTACTATTCATAAGGGTACGTTACTATTCACTGAAAATCATTTTTGTTTCATTTGAATCCAAAAATCATCTTGAACACAACCGTTTATGTCATATTTTTGAAATTCCAAACACAAGAGTGAAAAACTTATTTTTAACTGTCACTTATCACTTAGTAGTTAATTATGTTGTGTTTTCATGTTATTTTATTACAAAATTATAAGAAAGGAATTTCATTGAAAAAATTTGGGTCGTTATATTCTTCCCCCGTTAAGAAATTTTGCCACCAAAATTTCACTTTACACAAACAGGTGAGGGTACTTCTCCTTCATTGCGTATTCAAGTTCCCAAGTTTCTTCCTCAAACATATGGTTCCTCTACAACACTTTGACAAGATGGGTTGTCTTGATGCAACCTCTGAGTTTAGTACATGTGAGGGGTCTGGTATGTACTTCCTCAGTAGTGATATATGAAACACATCATGAACTTGAGCCATATTTGATGGAAGTGCAAGACGATAGGTCACAGCTCCTATGAGGTCAAGGATCTCAAAGGTGCCTATATACCTTCGACTTAACATCCCATTCTTCCCGAATCGAATGACTCTCATCCATGGAGATATTCGAAGGAAGAGTTTATCTCCAACGTCAAACTCCAAGTCCCTTAGACGGTTGTCAGAATAGCTCTTTTGCTGACTTTGAGCTTCTTTGATGTGTTTTTGGATGACATGAACCTTCTCTATCAGCTCTTAAACAAGATCGGGCCCAAGTTGTTTTCTTTCCCCAAATTCATCCCAACAGGTTAGAGTTCTACATCTCTTCCCATAAAGAGAAACATATGGAGCCATATGAATATTCGAGGGAAGTTATTTTTGTATGATAACTCAACCAACGGGAGTTGCTGATCCCATTCAATGTTGATTTCTAGATAGAATGCTCTTAGCATATCTTCAAGCATCTGAATAGTCCTTTCAGACTGGCCATCAGTTTGGGGGTGATAGGCTATGCTGAAATTTAATTCAGTACTCAAAGCATGTTGAAGGCTCCTCCAGAACATAGATGTGAACCTTGGATCACAGTTAGAGACAATTGATAGTGGACCACCGTGCAATCTCACCACTTCCTTCACATATATCTTTGCAAGTTGATCAAGTGAGAGATCATCCTAAATAGTGATATAATGGGCAGTCTTGGTGAGTCGATCAACCACAACCCATAACACATTATTTCCCTTTGACATCTTCGAGAGACCCATGACAATGTCCATAGTAACATTTTCCCATTTACACATGGGTATGGGTAATGGATGCATCATAACCTTGGACTTTTGTCGCTCAACATTAACTTTCTTAAATACCAAGCACCTTGATATATATTCCACAATATCCTTCTTCAGGTTATCCCACCAGAAGTGTTCCCGGAGATCACGGTACATCTTGGTACTCCCAAGATGGATAGAGAAGGATGAGATATGTGCATAATACAATAGCTCCATCTTTATCCCGGGTGATGAAGGTACACAAAGACGTGTTCCAAACTGAATCACACCATTATCGTCGATAAAGGACTCTTGCAGCTTCCCTTCATTTACTTCATTCACCATCTTTTGTATCTCCACATCATCCCTTTGTGCTTCTTTAATATTCTATTGGATGTATGGTTGCACAATCATTTTGGCATGTTAGTATGAATCCCCTGCCCTTATGATTTATAAATCCATTCATTGCATATCCAAGAAGATAGGGTCTTTCTCAATCCACAACATGGATAGAGTAGCTGGTTCTTTTCTTCTTAGAGCATCATCTACCTTGTTCGCCTTTTCAGGATGATAGTGAATAGAGAAATCATAATCCTTGATTAGATCTAACTATATCCTTTGACACATTTGAGCTCCTTTTGTGTGAATATATACTTTAAGCTATTATGGTCAGTGTATATGTCACACTTACATCCATAAAGGTAGTGCTGCCAGATTTTCAAGGAAAAAATCATGGCTGCCAGCTCAAGATCACGTGTTAGGTACTTATACTAATGGATCTTCAACTGTCGTGAGGCGTAGGCTATCACATTATCATTTTTTAGGATTACACATCCGAAGACCTTCTTTGAAGCATCACTGTATATCCCAAAACGTTGTCCAGTTTTCGGTAGTGTGATTACAGGTATAGTGATCAACCTTCTCTTTAGTTCCTTGAAGCTTCCCTCACATTCTTCCGTCCAGACATACATTACCCCTTTCCTTATTAACATATTTATCGGGCTTGACAATCATGAGAAGTTTCTCACAAAACGTCATAGTACCCAGCTAATCCAAGAAAACAACGGAATTCTGTGACACTAGAGGGCCTATGCCATTCCTCAATCGCCTTTGTCTTAAAAGGATCCACATAAATTCCCTCACTTATGATCACTTGTTCCAAGAATGTGACTTGATTCATCCACAAGTCACACATTATGAAATTTGCGTACAACTTATCCTTTCTCAGTGTCGCCAACACAAGTCTTAGATGATCTTCATGTTCCTCCTTGCTCTTGCAGTAGATGATAATATCCTCGATAAACACTACCACAAATTTTTCAGGGTAATGTCTAAAGACTCTATTCATCAAATCCATGAATATTGAAGGGGTATTAGTAAGTCATAAGGGCATCAACAAAAACTCATAGTACCTATACCTTGTACGAAAGGAAGTCTTCTAAATATCTTTCTTCTTCACCTTTACCTGATGATATACAGAATAAAGATCCACATTTGAGAAGTATTGAGCACCTCTTAACTAATCAAACATATCGTCAATCCTTGGAAAATGGTACTTGTTCTTTATGTTGATTTTATTGAGTTCATGACAATCGATACATGACCACATTGATCCGTCCTTCATCTTCACAAGGAGCACTAACGCAACCCAAGGCAATGCACTAGGGCGTATGAATCCTTTGACCAGATGCTCTTGTAGCTGCTTCTTTAACTCCTCTAGTTCAATAGGATCCATCCTATAAGGGCACATTGAGATAGGATTAGCTCTGAGTATGAGTTCAATTGAAAACACTACCTCATGATCCATTGTAATTCTGGGTAACTCTTCTAAAAATACATCTCTATATTCCCTCACGATGGGCATTTCCTCAAGGTTGGAACTTTCCTTTGACTCAACCATTTTGGTGAGGTATTATTATTCATTGGGAATCAATGCCCACACCATTGAAGGATTTTTTAAAGAAGATTCATTATCATTCTTGAATTTGTAGAGGAGCATGGGATGGTTCAGAATATGAAAAGATATTTCCTTTTCCCAATGTTTGATTTGCGCTCTATAAAACGAGAGCCATTCTATTCCCGTTATAGCGTCGAATTCTACCAAGGGAAGTATTATGAGATTTTCCTGAAGAATCTTCCCACATACGCCAACAGGAGAAGAATCAAACACTTGGGTTGAAATGATTTCACCACTTGGTGTTTTTATAGATATATCTACTTCAAGGTTTGGGGCTTCGATTCTATTGTTCTAGAAAACTTGCAAGATATAAAGGAATGCGTAGAACCAGAATAAAATAAGACTTTTTTCAATTTTGATTTAATAGGAAGTGTAACTTGTATGAATTAATTATCATGATCCAAATCTCAAGTAGTGATGGCATAATTATTCCCTTGTTCGTTTGGATTTGGTGGCTACTGACGCTGATTACCCTCGAGAACTCGAGGTTTAGTTCACTGGTTTGCATAGTGACATATCTCCCTACAGTTGTAGCATTGAAGCATGAGTGGTTCAATCCTTTCATCGGCTACATTATCCTTCCTTTTCGTGTCTTTTCAACACTCTTGATCATGGTATTCTTATTTCCCACACTTGAAGCATTTCCCTATCCCTTTGAGGTAGTTCCCATTGTGAAACTTCCCTCATTTTTGGTATGTGGGTCGTTGATATTTCTTTCCACCTTTTTCCTTACATCCACCAGCTTGAAACTCCATCTTTCGTTTCTTATCCCCATAGTCATGGAACTATTCTCCAAACGCCATATCCACTTTTAGGTAACATCGAATGACTTCTTCATAACTCCCAAAGTCTCTAATTGCTAGAGCCTTTCAATGGTGTTGTTATAATCCACTAAAGAATATATCAATTTTTCTATCATTGTTGATAACAAAACCCGAAGCGTACCTTGCAAGCCTTATGAAATTCGCTTCATAGGTTGTGACTGATTCTACTTCTTTTTTCTTGACCTCTATGAATTTCCCCTCCATCTTCCTGTGAATAGTACATGGGAAATACTTATTAAGAAACAATATCTTAATGTCTTCCCATTCCATCTCTTCAATTTCATCCCTTGGCTTGGTGTTCTTAATCAATGCCCACCATTGATCAACATCTCCATCTAGATGATAATTGGATAGAGTCACCTTATCCGTCTGAGAACAATGAAGCACGTAAAAGATCTTCTCCATGGATTTCACCCACTGTTCCGAAACTAGTGGATTAGATGATCCAAAAAAACGTCGGTGGTCATTGTTTCATAAAACATTCGATATCCAGTTGCTTCCTCTTTGGTGAAGGAGTAAATTCCCCATTATTATGGTTATTATTAATAACCTGATATAATTGGGTAAGCATCTCCATTAAGTTTTGAACTCCACCTCCAAAATCAATGGGGATGTCATTTGTGAAATCGTTGCATTGGCCCCCACATGAGTTGTTGGCCTGATTCTTCCTGGTTTCCACCATTTTATAAAATTGATAAGGTTTGAACAAAACATAAGTAGATAGATCATGAATAACTTATTAATTTAAATAATTTATACCAAAAACATAACATATGGGATCCCTAGGTAAATATTATTTTGTGAATATTTTAAATTAGTCTCATACTATAGTTTTCCTCTAGGGTTCACTAATCCTAATTCCCAAATTAACTAAACCTTGCCTCTGATACCAACTATAGAGACCCGAACATTTCTTACATTACTATTACATCATTTCAATGATAAGAAACATTATAGTATTACACATAGAGGATCCAAAGGTTTAGATTCTTGGGAAAACTAGGACCATACATATCAAATACAACATCAAGCATAAACATTTATTTAATTTCTTCTTATCATGATTTTTATTAGCACGTGTCCTCTGCTTCGTACATGTAGCCACCTGAGGATATTAATCAATATGGGTGAGCTAGAAGCCCAGAAAGAGGATAGATAAGAACAATATAGCATGTGATGATCATAGTCACAACATAGGAAAAAGATCATGAACATGATAGTATCATAAATAAAAGACTTGAAATCAGGAAATTCATAAAAATGAAATATCATGTCTTAGTGTTTAAATACCACACATACTTCTGAACCAAGCTATAAACTTGTTCACACATCATTTCTCATTTACTCATTAGATTCATCACTTTACCCAATGCATTTTAGTGCTATTTAATTCCCAGCACACCCATCACTTTTAATCATGCATATTGCGCTATATAATTCCCGGTGCACCCGTCACATCATAACATTATCATTTATCATGCATGCCACAATGAACATATAACATAAATGAACATAAATAACCCAAGAAAAGGAATGGTTTTCATCTCATAAGAAAACATTCATAATCATTGGGTTCCCAAAAGAAAGAGGGAACTACATACTTGATATAAGAACCATCAACCTTGAATGAGAGGTAAAAGGTTATTTCTTAAAAGAAGAGTTCTTTTGGGAAAAGATTTGATGGACATAAAATTTAGTAGAAAAAATTTATATCCCCAAAAATGAATGGTAATTATGAACAAATTATCTTCAAGGAGTAACAATATAAAAAATGGCGTGAATGAGGGAGAACTCGAAGGATGAAAGTTGGGTTAGAGAATTTCCCCTTACCTTGTACCCGAATGCTTCCTTCTCTTTAATGTCATGAATATGAAATTATATTTGTTAATTATAAATCCAGAACCATGTGTACATTAATAGGTTTTATTCTGGTTTCATTATGTCAGATTATGTTCTTTTGGATGACCTAAAGAGTTTAAAACATTGTTCAGGGATGTTTGTTTTTATGGGTTTTCTTAGGTGGTTCACATGTATTCTTAAATTGATGTTTGGGTAGAACATGAGTAAAAATACAGAAATGATTTTACATGTAATTAATGATATTACAGGAGATTAAATGATATTATAATGAATTATATTATATCCATGTGGATTAATCATTGGATAAGAATTAAATGGTGGTTATTTGGGTCAATTTGGGCGGTTTTTGGATCACAACGAACTTGTTTTAACTTATCACCTAGTAATATGTCAATAGGTTCTTTACAAAAATTTAAATATAACATAATAAATATAAAATATTCTGTATCAACCATAAAAATGGTTTCATGACCATATCTGAATGTGAATATGGAAGAAGAAAGCATGTCGTTCTTGAAGGTGATAAATTAACACCTCATGGACAACGTTCTCTTTAATAAAATAAAAGGAAGAGGGAAAGGGGGTTGGATGATATAATATCTCATTAGAATCATAAAATTACATTATATTAATAATAACATAGTTAAAAAAATAGTTTGTATTAAGATAGGTTGTGATAGATCAATAAATGAACTTGAACATGAAAGGAAATTAAAGGTGAAGAGGGAGGGAAATTACCTATGGAATCCTTCTCTTTAGAACCTCCTTAAGGGCATATGCTTGGTATTTTGATGAGACCAGTAGCTCTTTGACGTGTTGAACAGGCTAGGGAAGGCGTTTGGGCAGAGTTTAGTGATGTGTTGGATCTTGAGAGGTGTGAGGAACTGAGGGAGTGAAGGGTGGTGTTTATAGTGGATTGGAGAGGGGTTTTCTTAATATAAAATTGATTAGTTTATTAATTTCCCCTAATACAAGGAATAGTGAGTTTTGAATAACCAAGAATAGTAATTTTATCATGTCATCCCAAAACAAGTGAGCTTGCATCATCAGAGCATCATCGATGACTCAATTAATCCATTATTTACCATTTTTTGTAAATTATCAAATTCTACTATTCATAAAAAATTCAAGTATCTCAGAAAAATCCAAAAAATATACCCCAACCATTTTTCAACGTGTACAATCAAAAATAAAGTCCATTTTTCAAAAATATTATTATTATTATTATTAATTTAATATTTAAGTAAAATTATAATTTACTTAAAAAGAGTTTTAAGATTAAAATTGATTTTATAGTGCTTTCAAAAATTATGTAGGGTCATATAAAATTATCTACAAACAATAATACATTGATTTAATAATTTATTAATAAATTTTAGGGAAATATATTTTCTTTTAAATTATTTAATTATTTTTAATTAATTATTTATGGATTACAAAATATCAAATCATTTACTAAGGTCAAATTGTCACTTTATAAGATGTCTAAATTTTATTTAATTAATCATGGGAAAGGTTACTCTTATGTTGGAATATTTACTATTCATAAGGGTCATTTTACTATTCATAAGGGTATGTTACTATTCTTAGTGGTACGCTACTATTCACCATGCATTATTTTTGTTTCATTAGACTCCAAAAATCATCTTGAACACAACCGTGTTTTTCGGATTTTCGAAATTCCAAACACATAAGTGAGAAACTTATGTTTAAAGGTACCTTATCACTTTGTAGTTCATTATGTTGTGTTTTCATGTTATTTTATGACATAATTATAAGAATGGAATTTCATTGAAAAACTTTGGGTCGTTACATCAACAGAAGGCAATAATGCTGAGGTGTTTTGTATAAACTCTAATATGTCTAACCATTGTTTGGTATAATAGTGTTCCAGTATGATACATGTCAGTATTGGAAGACCATTTTCATCAATTCCATTACCAATTCAATTTTACACTAATGAAGGCAACGAAAATTTACTAAAAAAGTAGAAACAATGCAGTAATGAGAGGGTTTATGAATTCAATGAATGGTTGAAGGGTTTAACCTACTCCCTCAGCATCCCTCTCTCATAGGAATTACTACTATAACTCTTTGCTGAAAATCATAGGGATTAATTTTAGATTCCCTTGATTAAAATGAAATATTCAGTTTTATTCCACATGTTTTGTAAAATGACCAACTGTTTATAAGGGGACATCTAGTAGACCCAATCTAGAACATGACTCATGCTTGCAACATAGGGAAAAAATTCAAGCCAGAGCAGAAGTGGTAGCTGACTATCTCAAGCCGGCAAAAACACCCATCAAATACCCAAGTAGGCCACAACTATCTAGAACCTCCTGTTAAGTGGAGAAAACCATAGAATCTCCCTCACCCATAAGCATAGATAAATCATATTCATCTGAGATTTGAAGAATTGATGAATAATTCATAATCCTTATGGAATGACCTTGTCCATATTTATTTCATTGTAGCTATGGACAATAAGTTTCTCACAATTCAGAAACCTAGGAAGCCTGATGAGGATGACCTCATTAATTTTCATGACTATTTATCTTTCCAAATAATACAAGATCACAATATCTTGAACTATTTAGTCTTCATGGAATTCCTTCATATCATGATCAATTCCAAAGTGGTGGTCTTAGATAACTCTTTAGAGCATAGAAATGCACAAAAGTGACCCAACCAGATGAAGAGAGTGATCGAAAGATGGTCTCATCTATAAGTGTGAAAAAATTTGACAACTGGATGACTTTAAAGGCATTTTATCAATCCCATTCCATTTAGAAAGAATATTTGTGAAGAACTATGATAGCTCTTCCACTAAAGGAGGAAAAATGAGACAAGCATCCAAAAGGTGACCGTGACAACTAGAATCTTGAATAATGAGAAGGGGAATCATCATATTCTTCTACAATGTGATCCTTAACCCTCACTAATAGGGTAATCATTTTCCAATTAATGGGAATGAAACAAAATATTCGATATGTTAATTTTACATAATGATAAATATTCCATTAAAAAAATTAAATTAACTAAATCCTTTATCATAAATAACATTCATAGGTTGGTATGGAAAATAAATTACATCCGTTCGTGAGATGTTATTATTCCATACACATGAACGGTTGTTTCTTTTTTCCATTTCTTGGAAGAGGAAATGGGTATATATAATTAAATTAAGATTAAAAAATATCAGTATATAATATTTATTGGTGTTATTAATTCATCATATTTAAAAAATATTTGAAGTATATAGAAGAGGAAATAAAAAAGGCTTTGTAAATAATTGTACCTCTTCTTCGGACAACCTGTATATGTTTAAAACAAAATCATTCCAAGGATAGAATTATATTCAAAAAAGGCATATAATAAAATTAGTGGGATGTGATTATATTATTTGGGTTTGTATTTTCTGAACCTAATTGATTCTAATTTTTGAAAAATAGAGCATAGTTGGAGCCATTTTACAAGAGATGAGAGGGGCACTCTAGAAATTTATTATTTTATTATGTTGAGTTAAATTAATATCCAGGTTTAAGTGGATCAAAATTTATGTTATTAAGTTAAATAGGTTTATGTTTTGATATAATATTATTCAATAAAAATTGTTAATTTTTATGTTATGGTCTCACAATTTTCTTTTTTAATCCATGTTATCAAGTTTTAATGATTACCTTCCTAACAAAAAATTTTAGTCTTTAGGGATCAAAAATAGTTACAATAATGATTTGATTACCATAATTGGTACATGTTTGACATGTTAATCCATTTATAAATCACCTCTTAATATATAATTTTTAATAACATTAAATAATTTAATAAAATCATATTTATTATAAAATATTTGTAATGTCATCTTTAGAACTATATATTTACATTGACATTAATAACATCAATATAGATATTTAATTTGAATTTAATCAATTAAAACATAAATAAAATTATATTAGTCTAAAATATATTTTATATGTAATAATTAATTCGAATTATTCTATTTTTTATATCTTTGGAATAATTTATTTAGTTTTTATATTAATTGAATAAATACTGTGTCAGTATTGTGTAAGGATTTAAGGTAATTATTTCATTTTTAAAAATTAGATAATAACTAAAATGATGATAAATAATTTATCATTGAAATAGAAATTTACTACCATCATATTTCTTACCCCTCTCCCAAAATAATATAATTAATAAAACTAAGAAGGTGAGTTGTTAGAATTTATAATTTTTATAATTATTAATAAAGTAAAACACTAAAACCAATTTCACCAAGACACCATATTTAATAAAAATTTATGGAAACAATCTATACAAATGTGTCAAATTGGTTGATGGAAAGTAATATAGAAATTTTTCAGTATTTTTCAAATTATTTAATCCCTTATTACATGATTTATCTTTACCATGGTGAGAATAATTTAATAATGTTGCAATTCATAATGATTAAAAAATCAAATAATTTTTTTTGGAAACATTGATTCCAAATGTGTAATGTAATTTTCAAAAATTCAATTTCTTTATGTGGTTGAATTATTTTACAATTAAAATAAAAAATGCAATGAAAAATAATTTTTCAGAAATTGTTTTTATTATGTATAAAAATGTTTTAACAAATAAATCCACAAAAAAATTAATTTAAATGTAATTAATAGGATTATTCATAATTTAATGGGAATAATCTTTCCATAAACCATTTTATAACATATCATAACACTTCAAATTCATGAAATGAAAGTGTAGTTTTTTAAAAAAATTGAGTATTTTTCACTCTTCATTAGAAAGTCAATATTTTCATAAAAATAAAAAAACATCACCCGAAGGTAATTTTGATATTATGATTCATAAAATGATATAATTTTTACCGAATAATTTTTTTAAAATTTAATGATATTAATTATAATAATTTTTAAAAAAATCAATAAAAATATTGGTTGAAGAAAAAACATTTTTCAAGTAGAAAATGACTTTAATAAAAAATATATAAATTATAAAAAACATTAATAAATAAATTTTATTATGTTTGACCATTATATATATATATATTTCATTATACAGTTAATATAATTTACACCCCCTAATTTTATATATAGGATATAACTATAACAATTATATATTAATATATCATTGCTCATTTATGATTGAGGTTTTGTGTTGTACACTCTTTCTAATAGAGAGTTATTTTAATAAATTGTGGTGTTACAATTTTATATACATCCATGTCATATAGATCACTGTAGGAATAAATTGGATCCTACTAACCTAATATGGGATTCCAATCCTCTATATACAACCAATGCACTAAAGCACACTAATTGTTTTGCATCATATAAATGTTTAAAATTCTATTTTATAATTTCAAAACTATTTCTTCATTTGTAATGTTTTTTTCTATTTTATTTTTTCTTTAATTAGTGGATCTAATATTATGTGGCAAGGTCACTCCAACATGGGTGATTTATAGGTTAAAATCCACTTTTAATGAATGAATAAAATGACAAGAATAAAATGATTGGGAAACATGGTATCGAATATAGAGGTTTTGTTGCAATTCATTCAAAATAAAGATGAATCAATATCCTAGAGACACATAAATGATCAAATAAAGTATAATGATTGAAATAATATATGGGTAAAAAAGATTATTAAATTAAATTTCACATTTATATTATATTATATATATTAATATTTCAGTTGCAGATTTGATTTAATTTTAATTATGGTCAAGATGTGAGTGCTAGAAAGTTGATAAAACTAGGGGAAAATTTGGGATGATATAAGAAAAACTTGAATATTTTTGGGATAGTTACATTAGTGATAAAATTATGTGGTATAATAACACTTAATTATTTAATATTTTTACATTACCAAGAGATCATTTCTTATAATAAGGGTTATCAAATTTATGTTTTATTTAAATTTAATGGCTTTTTATTGAAATGTATATTGATTTGTTCTTAAAATTTTATTCTTAATATTGAATTTTTTTTAATGTTATCCACAAGAAATGAAAAAAATGATGTGTTAAGGTATCCAGTAGCATTCGGATTAATTAAAACATAAAATCATGAAAGGAACCTAATATTTTTAATTTATATTTGATTTATTTAATATTGTTTATGAATTCAATTATAAGGAATAAGAAAAATCACTATTATCTTCTTCATAATTTGGTGGAGAT
The DNA here is from genome assembly GCA_963277665.1 of Viscum album. NCBI lineage: Eukaryota > Viridiplantae > Streptophyta > Magnoliopsida > Santalales > Viscaceae > Viscum > Viscum album. The sequence continues at coordinate 89,715,226 of OY728132.1, forward strand.
TAAATTATAAAAATATTATTAACAAATAGTGTTTTCATGTATACATTATTTTAAATATTTTCAGTGAGATGTTTTCAAAAATGAAGGGAATGTACCAGTTGAAAAAATATTTTTCTCGTGTAGAAAACATAATGATGAACATGTTGTCAATGTTGAAATATAAGAACATATTATAATAATTTTTTAAATGATTTAATTTTTTAATAACAATTTCTTAAATTTATATCTTATTTATATTGTCAACAACATCTATTAAATGATCTTTTTGAAAAAGTAGATGATAAAATTGTCCCAAATGATCATTTTTGAATTCTATTAAATAATTTTGAACTAGGGAGTGTCATATATTAACCAAATAATCCTATCATTCCCATTATGAATTATCCCACTTCATTTAAATTAAACACCTATACTAGAAAAATTTACATGTTGTGATATGTACATTACAAATATATATATATAATATCTAGAGGTCCAAGAGTGTAAATGAATTATAAATATCAATAATAAGTTCATGAATGTTATGAATTCTATGTGTATGTCACTTCCACCAGATACTATTTTATTATATTGTTCCAAGTACATTGATGATGTAATTATTGTATAATTCTATAGGTTGTATAAGTGATGGTCCTATTGGCGACTAGGGTGATGAAATTCTTATTGGTAACTGTGATAAATTCATTGAAAAAGATGATCCTAATGGAGAGGTTGGGGATGAGGAAGATTCTAGTGGTGACCTAGATGCAAGTTATAGTTAGGATTATCATAGTTTGGATATATATATGTTCATCTACTCTATTTCTAAATCACTTTTTAATTATTTTTTATTAATAGTTCATTTTGACTAAACTAAACTAACTCCATGTGTATTTTATCATTTTTATAGTTATTAATTATTTCAATGCACCATATATTTTATGTTTCTAATTTTTAAAGTGTTCTATGAATGTCATTGATACATTTTTTATCATTTACTCTGACAATTATAAGTATTTTTTAGAAAGAGTGGCATTGAAGATATGCATGTATGATTAAATTTAATAGGCTAGTGGTGGATCTATACCAATGATTTATGATGCCATTATTTTATAAATATACCACGTATTCAATGTATCCATTGGTATATCCTTTTATAAATATTTTAAAACTCCTATTATAGAAAATTATACATATTATTTCACTAGACCATTTATATAGGCCAAAAAAATAGGTATATTCCCATTATATTATAAATACACTAGAATAGTATATTGTGAGACCATCCAAATATTAATCATAAAAATCAAAATGGAAGGAATACCTAGATATGGGAAATACCTTCCCTACAAAGGAAAAGGAACCATGAGTGGAAGATCATATAAGCCTCCATGTAACTCACAATTGCGTAACCATTTCAAGGTCACATGAAGAATCCACGCACAATGCCTAAAATAAGGAAATATCCCACATAGCCCCCATTCAATAAACATACCTTCTCTTGTGAAGGCTCTTCCAACAACATAATGATCTCCCCCAGGCCACATGATTTTTCATTGGAACGTTCCTGACAAACAATACAAAACAATTCTATAAATAAGAAGGATGAATATACAAAGGGAGTGAACCCCCGTGGATATAAAAATCATGCACTGTATTTACATTGGAAAAAATAAAATTCCTTAAATATATCCTTGAAAAATTATAGTATTCACAATACATTTTAAAATAACACAAAATATTTAAATTTGACCAGGTGAGAGGTGCTTGTTGTCGCTAAAGGGAATGTGACGGACCGTCGACGATCAACAAGACACAACGAGTCCCTACCGATGTGTCTGCCTCATTTTGTGAAATACTTTCTACATGGAATACTTGTCTCATGGAAAGAATCATTTGTGTTCAAGAAACATTGAACTTCCCTTTGTATCTTTATTAGAAAATGAACAGATTATTCCATAAAATTCGGACACACCCCCACATGACCCACGTCGGTCATGTGACACATCAACAAATAGTATAGTAATTTTAATTTAGACAATGATGATTTTTCTAAGAGTGTCATGGGACTATGCTGTGGACTTCCTTGAATCTTTTAAAGTGTATTACGACTGTGATACACTCATCCAACTCCAACCTGGATCCGTGTTAGATACACCATAAAAACGAGTGAGTATCTGGGGTGGAGAGTTCTATAAATTCCCCAGCCCAGCATAAAAAATGTACCATCTAGAGTGTGAAGAAAACATTGAAGCACAAAAGTCCTATGCATCAAATTGAACGTAACAGAGATATCGATCACATGACTGTCCATCCTTCAATGGGGTAATATACTGTTAGGTAGCTATATTATCCTTTTGAAAGGAATAAGTCACATTGGGTGATCATTCATATATCACGTGATGGTTCTATTCCCAATTATGTGAATAATGTCCCATATTCCAACTACATCACATGGAAATTAAAAAACTAATACTGAAAAAACCTAAGGCATTCACAATACATGGTATAGAACCAATGTAAAAAAATTGAAGACTTAAATTAAATACATTCTTTTTTCCCTCATTATCTTCACGTGAGTCATATAAGAACACCCGATAGTGCCAATATACATTGAACAGATCTCATGAGATTCCTTCATCATGCTATTTGAGACATGGTTAATCCTCCTAACATGTCAAAAAATGTAATACAGTCCCCCTTGGGGACACCACTTTGGTCTTACAAAACACTCTAGGATTATATACCAAGCCTTTTTATGTACTTTAGATACATCACCTAACACATATTATTACATTTGGTCTTATCAGTAAAGTATTTCTATTGCATCTATACATGAAAATAACGCTCTCAAAACACCTTCTAGGTAATCCATCAAAGACCCACAATTCCAGGCAGACATGTCATAAAGGTCTCAGGATGACCTTATAGGTAGTTATCAAACAGATGTAACATACTTTGAACAATGTCTCACTAACTCTTATGAAAACCACATATGTGTCTAGAGAGGTCTTTTATGGCTTCCTAAACAAGCCAACTAGGTCATGTGATGTCCCACTGGATATGTCAAAAATGTCATGTGAAACCCTCTAGAAAATTTTTCCAGGTCATAGAAGAATTCTTGGATTTCATAACATTATCCATAAGCAATTTACAATCCCTGAATACAAGGGAAATCTCATCGGTTAAGACCTAATAAGGGGAAATATGAATAATCTAATTCCATCAAGAAATGGGATACATAAGCCACATCTCCTTGAGTTTTTATCACCATATTAATCATATATGGAAATAACGTTATCTAATTTCCTTATTCCAAGAAATTAAATTGATTACTTTATATCCATTGTTTCTCACAAATATCATGGATCACTTGGGAATAGAGAGTTTCAATGATCATAACATATTCACCATATACCTCAGTAATTGTATGTGTATCCTCAGTGTGTAAGCCCAAATCAATTAAACTGTGATCACCCTTATTACTACCATAACCCAGATATACATGAAATCTCCCTGGGACCCGATCTTTTTTGTCTCAATGCCTGCATATATGTTCTATCTTTTTTATTCAAAGCTGCATTAGAATAAAGAACTATGTGGGATTTGGTTCCTATAATAACATAAATAAGCATGATTCCTCATAACCGATCAATCCCCTCATTAAACAAATTATCTACCCCTTTCAAGATAGCACATTACTAATCAATTGGTCAAACTAATTCAGTACATAATGATGTAATTCACTGTTAAAGATATGTATGAAAAATATAGTATGCATAAAGATGGGTTCACCAATGAGATTTCACCTGCACAGTTCATCAATGAGAGTCCCATTCATTGTTTAAATAGAGCATTAACCATTGATTCGTTTTTAGGGTAACTGATGCTATATCAGGATTATAAAGAGGCACTAAAAAATATCATAAATTTATAAGAGAGTGCCAGAGTATGCCACAATTCCCCCCAAAGGGTGAGATGATCCCGACCTCCAATCCTTTGTACCAACGTGAGTCCCCAAGAGTCAATGGACCTGAAAATCTATGTGACTATAGGTCAATATAATGAATTTTATCACCCAGCTACAAATGGGGGGAACCATTGTGTGTTTCAATGAAAAGTAAAAATGTTTTCTTGATGAGAAAACACATTCCTACCTCAAACCCCCAACGAAACATTATTGATGAACCCGATGTGAGTCTCTACAATAACATAATTTTGGGGCTATAATGCAACAAGAAATTTCTTTTTTCAAACCCTATACAATCAAACTAGTAAATAATGAATAATCTCATATATGATCCCTGATTACCAGGGTTCTTATCTCATCTAAAAAAGTACAAAAGAGTAGAAAGGTACAATTTTGGTATATCATCAAAATTATGTTAACCATTCATATATACATGAACACATTATTTTAATGATATTTATCTAATTTCTTTTCTTTTTCCTTTTTGTCTAAGTTACTATAGAAATTGAAAAAAAAACTTAATTTAAGACAATGTCTTCATTATCCAGCATTCTCTCTAGAAAATCATCCTTGACTACCACCTTTGTGTTTCGTAAGATACTTTCACCTTCTCAAGAACTACAACAATAGGCATAAAACACGATGGCCTGGGAGTACCTCCAACATGGTACAATCTCGAACATTGAATCTGACTATGACGGTCTATTAGAATGATGACTAGAGAGTCCACATAGCTTGGGAAAGGCTAATTCCACGCCATTGGATCTAGTTTCCATGATTAAAAGATTCTAGAGCTTATCCCCAGTGTGTGACAACTGAAACCATCCATGTTTGATGAAGGTTGATCATGGGGCCAAATAAATCTCCCTTTCAATTCAAGTGCATCCAATGAAGGCACCTATGAAAATCCATCCACAACACCATCCCACTGGTACCCCTCAGTCTCCTACTAAGGGTACCGTTCGACACACATCAGCATTTGATTCCCATGAATGAGCAATAAAGAAGACTCATTGAAGGAGGATGATATTGGATATCTAGGAGAGGGCTCATATTCCCACTCATGAAAATGATTACTACTAGAATAATCTAGATGGGACCAGAAAACATGCTCATATCCCTACTCGATTGTAACAAGTTCGCAGACGCATCATTATAATATGCATGGCAGAGGCAGATACTCCTACCCCTATGCCTGATTACAATCTTCATACTCCTGTGACATAAGGAGGGAAGATGTGGGCACATATCCCCACCTCCATTGTAGACATATGTCTGTTTATCATAGAGACATTAAATTTAGAGGCTCATATACTGGCACAGACTTTTCTAAAACAAAAATATATTTTATAAAGAGATAACTAACTCAAGAAGTATATTTCAAAAACTATTTATGATTAAGGGACATTAAAATAATCTTACCATACAACAATGAAATTTAAACACTCTAATCATCGCAAACAAGTGGTTGCACTAGATCATGAACACATTATTTCTCCCACCTGGGCTATTTATCTATATATTTCGATGAAAGATGAGGTATTGGACCAGGATCATATCCTCGTTCCATTCATGGTTCACTAGGTGGTTGCGACACATGCCTAGGAACATGGTAACATGCCAATAAAATAAGTGCGGTGATATATTCCAAAGGCCCAAGATCAAGATCGTATCCACATTCTGGTCATAGATCAACACATGCGAGGGAAACATTCCTAAGGACAAGAACTTATTACTATCCTATAATTTTATAAACATACTACAAAGGCCATGTATTAGGATCACATCCCCATTTTAGCCGAGGCTATCCATGTGATAATAGAAAAAAGCGTAGGATAGGTTCATAGTACTATCAATGAATCAACCCATCATATTTTGGAAAATAATAAATTCCAATCCCATATTCCTAAATCTGCTAACTAACAACTATGCCAACATCATTCTAAGCCAATAAAAGGGGTGATCATATTTCTTCTCCTATCCCAAAGGCCTATAATCTTATTCTAATGTGGAATGTATATTCGTACTAGGCCAATAATATGGATCCAATCGAGGCCCACTAATTGATAATGGCATCCACCTCAGGGTAGGATCATATTTCTTCTAGGAAAGACCATTTCCATATTCCAATGTCTTAGGATTTAGATCATATTTTCAGCCTAACCGAGGATCACCATGTGATAATGAAACATGCATCCGGAATATCTAAGATTCTTATCAATAATGATGCATATCATCAACATATTTCGGAAACCTCTTAGCAGCAGGCTCATACACTTCTAGAACCAGACAGTTATAGTCATGTTCCAGAAATTAGTGTACAACTGGAACATACCCCTATACAATCCTAAAAGGATGGTCAATATATTCTAACCATGATACAGAACACTGACTATTCTTCTCATCTTCTGAATCCTAGTGACCTTGAGGTTATTCAAGACACATTCTAAACACCACAAGGGTCTGTTGAATCTTCTATCAAAGCATAAGTAGAATATGTTCATTTCCACAATAGTCCTCCTCTTTGTAGTGTGGATATGTATTGTAGGGACTTTACTTCGGACATCCATTGTGGTCAACCTCCTCCAAGAGGTACTACAAATGTGAAGGGGAATCCTCCCATTGTACAGTCACCTCTATATATAGAGGTGAACCAAACTCCACCCCCTTTGTATAGAGATGTGGTCAAATCATGGAGGTCAACGGGATATGGTTCGCTGTCAACTTCTAATAACACCCTACTCCCATCAGTAGGAGAATATCAGATCTATCGTCTATAGATTGACCATATGGTGGCATATAAGTCTGATTAGGAGGATACCAACATTTAAATATAGATAGAGTTGGATGAAAAAGTCATCTTGATCATGTTTCCACCCCTTTCAACTTATTTTCATGAGATCCATCATTTTCTAGAAAATGAGTGCATTCCTTACCTACACAAAAATATATGGAATACTATTCATCAACAAATGGTTCAATACCTCCCTTATCCAGGATAGAAGTGTAACTTTTGAGACACTCAATATTCTTTATTGTGAGGTAGACCTAAATACTATCTTCATGTCCTGGGATCCAAATCTGAAAAATCACAAGACAAAATCTATAATACAATTCTCACTATTGCATCACAACTCTTCATTAGTAGATATATGATTCCACACCATGTATTTAAATTAAATAATGGGGATAGTAGGGAATGTTATAATTTTCCACCCATTGGAACAACATGATCCCTAAAATACAACATCCTTCAATGTTTTAGCCTTTGGAGATGTCAAGGTACTAGATAATTCTCTGGCTAGTCAGTCACTGCAATAGAATTTCCCCACATAAATGGTTCCCATACACCAAATATATAGAGAGAGGATATACAACATGATTTAAAACTATTACCCTCAAGACAATATGATTACATTCTATACCCGGAGACCGAAGATGAAATCACCCAGAAAACTTTGAATATAGAATGGTTTTCACTATGGGTTTCCATTGAACCTAGCTCCCACATGATCAAAGTTTTTTCACATACTAATGAATGAAATTTACACTACCATAGTTACCATGAAGGATCAGACATGCCCCCTAGGCTAGGAAACTATCTGCCACTACCTCCACCCCACAGATCGTCAATTCCAAACATGATTTGGTACATACCCTTCGTATCCACGTGTGAACCTAAGACCACTGGGATAGAGTAATTTATATTTTATTCATCATCAACAAGTTCGTTTTCCCCTCAGGGGACCTTGGAGACATCAATTGTGATACTAGATCACCCTACCCCACTATGATGGGGGCATTTATATCATCATTCCCATCCTGGGAATCATTATGTCCCCTACCAGAGTGATTATATCTACAAATACATAACCAATTCAGCAAAATTTTATCCCCAAAAGTCCCCCATCTCATAGGGTTGGGGGAATTTTCAACGTTAGTAATGCCATAGCTAGAGATAGTATTCTCCAAGTTGGGAGGAATCTATCAATGGTCAGCATTCCACTAGATCCTTCCAACCTGATACAAAACCATGATGGTTGAGGATGGTTCAAAAACCATAATTAGAAACTCCCTCTGATTCACTGTTCATATACAAAAAATAATGGAATTTACATTGAAGATAATAAAACCCCACTTGGGTCATAATCCAATACATACCAACACATTCTATGGTTCAAATGATGACCCTAACTAAGAGAGTGTAGAATCAACCAATTATGTCTAGAGTAATGGAACAACCACCATTTCCTAACTTAACACTGTATACATTGTCACATTAACCATAGAATATATTGATCAAGTTGCAATGGTAGAAGGAAATGGAACAATAAACATGCCTTGGGAGGAGGGTGAGTTGGATGAGCCAAATGAGGCTACACACATGTCAAACCTTAGATGTCCCCAAAACATGAAACCTCCAAATATTGAGTTTCCCCATCCATAATGGAATATTACCAAGGGTAAGGGTATAGGCACATCCCATCACATATCAAAATAAATGGGGTTTCTTCCAAAGAGGAATATTTTTAACAATATGTGTATTAAATACAAACTCTACTATAACACAACGAGAAAAAACTCAGAGGCAATATTCCCATTAGGTTTCATCTTTGGGTAGAGGAAAATGTCAACCTCCCATGGAGGATCTGCCAGCAAGAGTGGTATCTTAGCATCAAATTGCATCTAGATATGGATAGATCTTCAACATAAATGAAAAACATAAAAATTATAATGAATTAACTCAATCATGAAAACAACCTCTCTCTCACATGGATAATCATTCAACATTGGTAGGATTTTGAAAATTACAGGATATGAATGTGGGTCCACCACATCAGGCCCCACTGGATCCATATAGATGGGAGACAGATCTGGAAAGGGGCCCCCACAGCCCCTGGATGTCATCGAATACCTGGATAATTTAATAGAATCAATGGAAGGGTGACACACACCTATACAATATGAGAGGAAGTCATATCTAGACTGGGTAGACAAGACATTTCCCCCTCCCAATTTCTTCAATTATACCTTCTCTACAATTTATGATTTTGGTGACCATAAAAACATCTCACACACTTCATGTCCTGTTGTGGGACAATAATAGTCTCTTTAAATCAACCATAGGCAATAATGCTGAGGTGTTTTGTACAAACTCTAATAGGTTCGACCATTGTTTGGTATAATAGTGTGACAGTATGACACATGTCAGTATTTGAAGACCGTTTTCTTTAATACCATTACCAATTCAGTTCTACACTAATGAAGACAAATAACATTGACTATAAAAGTAGAAACAATGCAGGATTGAGAGGGTTTATGAATTCAATGAAGGGTGGAAAGGTTTGACCTACTCTCTCAGAATCCCTCTCTCATAGGAATTACTATTGTAACTCTCTGCTAAAAATCATAGGGATGAATTTTAGATTCCCTTGATCCAAATGAAATGTTCAGTTTCATTCCACAAGTTTTTTAAAATGAGCCACTGTTTATATGGGGCCATCTAGTAGACCCAATCTAGAACATGACTCATGGCTGCAACATAGGGAAATAATTCAAGCCAGAGTAGAAGTGGCAGCTGTCTATCTCAAGCCGGCATCAACACTCATCCAAACACCCAAGAAGGCCCCATACTATCTAGAAACTCATGTCAAGTGGAGAAAACCGTAGAATCATTCTCAACCATAAGCATAGATAAATCATATTCATTTGATATTTGAAGAATTGATGAATAATTCATAATCCTTCTGGAATGACCTTGTCCCTATTTATTTATTGGTAGCTATGGACAATAACTTTCTCACACTTCAGAAACCTAGGAACCCCGATGAGGATGAACTCATTAATTTTCATGACTATTTCTCTTTCCAAATAATCAAATATCATAATATCTTGAACTATTTAGTTTTCATGGGATTCTTTAATATCATGATCAATTCCAAATAGGTTGTCCTAGATAACACTCTAGAGCATAGAAATGCACAAAAGTGACCCAACCATATGAAGAGAGTGATTGAAAGAAGGTCACATCCAGAAGTGGGCAAATTGATTATATAGTGGACATCACAATCATCTTTGGACACGACATTGTATTCATATTCCTATTGAAAATACATATAAAGTTGAGAGTCATTTTATAGTTCTTCACCTAGACCAGAAAAGGTATGGAGGCATCTCAAAACCCTCCCAAAACAATCATCACCCTATTGTATTTCATTATAACTTAGTTAGGGTCCAGTCTTATCAAAATTGGAAATAGGGATGTTTCATGCCTCCTGCGCCACTAAAAGAAGAAACTATATTAACCGTACAATATTCACCCATCCAAAAATCCTCATCTCCTCATTCACACACCTAGGTTAAACCCAATATCATGATGCACTATCCTATGGAAAAAAATATGACAATTCAAAATAGGTGGTGGCAGACCCCGGAATGATCTTAGTCCTCAATGTGAACCATTTTCAAAATAAATCATATAGGCGCATGTTGAAGCCCTCCGAAGCCCATGATAGTACATGATAGAAGTTTCTCCAGTTGAGGAATGTTGAGTGGAGAACATTACATCATAATGTCATGTCGCCATCATATTTGCTGAAAAATACGAGTAATAATACCTTCAAGGGAACATCACACCCATATATCTATCAGGAAGACTCTATAATTCCAATTTCCAAAGGGATCTAATTGATAATGGTCATGGGAACAATCTTATCATAGTCTGAATCCTATGTCATTTGAGATATGGTGAGGTAGATATATCTCTCACTAAGAAAACCATCCATGGGTATGATAAGTATGAGAAAATATCCATATGGAAAATCAAGCTAGAATCCTAGATTGGGGATCATAAATTAGATAATTATTTTATGGTAATCTAGTAATAGATAGAATATATCGTCCTACTCAGAAGACCCTACATCCATATCTATCTAGTGATACCTTCAAAATTTTACCAATTTGTTTTATTGCATTTATGGAAAGTATGGTATACTTAATGGTGATATTTATTCCCTCATGACATGTGGGTCCACATATATAAAATAATATTTATATAAAAAGGGATGAAAATGACCAATAGTGGATGATTATGTATAGGTTGTTACTCCAAAGGGAAATGGGACCACACCTATGAATCCCGAGGGTAACTCGATGGTGACTATGTAATCCCCATAAACATGGTCGAGGACAAAGATATGATCCCAGAGTTCCAAGACCATCATGTCCCCTTTGAAGAAATCTAAGACTATTATCCCTAGAATTTCTATGCAATAACTCAGTCAACATGGGAGGACAACATCTCATATCCTACCCTCTCCCCCCGAATAATATAATGGGGCCCTTGATTTTTTTCTTCGTTTGAAAATATCTCCACATATTATGAGATGGTAGAAGTTTTGGTTGACCTTAGGAATACCCCTTCAGTATTGGAGGAAGTTTTACCCACCAATATCGATGAAATCAAGCCAATAAATATAGGAATGTATGAAGACCCATGGTCAACACTGATTAGTGATGCCATACTTAATAAAGATAAAGTGATGTATTACCACATTTATGAATAAGAACCTATTTGTGTGTGTATGATACTATACATAAATTCCTAAAATAAATCTATATGTGGCCACACACCATATCAGGCTAAAAACTGAGGATCAAGGCTCCAAACATTCATCCAGGAGGACACATCCCTATCATAAATCCAATACATTAGTGGATGTTGACAAGTTGATCAAATATAAACTCATCCAAGAAGTTAAATACTCTAGATGGATTGACATCATATGGGTGGTTTATGGATAGCATTGATTTTTTGGACATTAATTGGAATTTCCCAAAGGACGATTTCACATTTCTAATCCCATAAATCTTGAATCATGAAAACTGTTTTTTCCAATCCCTTTCTTTCATGGATTGATACATAGGTTCAAATAATAGAAATATGGAGCCTAGGGATGAAGAGTCCACTGCCTTCAAAGTTCCAATGGGGACCTTTTTCTATCATTTCATTCCCTTTGATTTAAAAAATTCTAGAACTACATATCAATGTACCATGCACCATATATTTATGCCATTTTTTTTAAAAATAGTTAAATGTTATGTTAACAACCCGGTGGTTAAATCTTGATAGTGATGTTATCACTTGACAGATATTCGAAAAATTTTTGAAATGATGTGAAAACTCAGCCTAGAGATGAATCCAATAAAATACAATTTTTTATACTGTTAGGGAAATTCCATGGTTTTGTGGTACACCACTACAGAGGTTAGACTGAACAAGACTAATGCGATTATATAAATATTACCTGCCAAAAATATTAAATAATGGAGGGGGATCCATAAGAACCTTGAATACATTTAGCTTCACATATACAAAATTGAAATTAAATCTCTCCCCATCACTAGGCTAATTAGTATGGGGACACAATATGAATGGGATAATGATTGTTAGTATCATTCCCATCAAAGTGTTATTTGAAAAAATCCAAATTATATTACCCTAACAAGTATAGTACAAGTTAGGATCAATACATAGGGATGAGAGTTATCTTTTTTTTGTTTATCAATTTTGTATTTAATTTAGTGAAGGTTTCTAAAATTTATAATTGTTTTATTAATCCTTTGTTAAAAATGTGATTGAATTTAAACTTTTTAATAAATTAATTGATAGATTATGAAAAACATAGAAAATTAGTTTTTGAGGAAAATTTGGAGAGAAACATGTCAGGGATGTGGATTTTAAAGGATGTTATTCAATTAAATTGCTTATGAGGTTTTTTTGTTCTTGATAACTCACATATCTATGTTATAAATTTTATTAATGCCTTGGTCTGGTGAGTTTTATTTAAAACAATAAAAATCAATTACACTATCCGGAATTTTATTTGTTTCTATTTTATTAATTACAACCCTTTTTGAGATGATTAAAACACCCAATGTTCATGGAAGTTTCTAATTGTAATTCTCTAAGGATCCCAAGAAATACTGTTCTTAGTTAGATATAAGGTTTCAAGAGATATTTATCAAATGTTAAAAAGGAATAATGATAATGATGAATAAACAACACAATTATAACATCACAACTGACAAATTACAACACTTAATCATCCACATACCCAGCACATAGGGTATTTTTCTGCACTAGGATAATCTACTAACTAGACAACCCACAATACCTAAATTCATCATCTTGAATTCTTTCGAGCGAAGGTCGTTGGGAAGGTAGCCTAGAAGCACCTCCTCTCCTCTCTCCTATTCCTTATCTCTCTTTTGGTGTTCTTCTCCGTTTCAGGAGTGCTCTCCCATGGAAAATCATGGAATGAACAAATAATAAATGAATCTCAAACATACAGGTCATTCAATCTATTTACAGGTTTTTGTAGTACACAACGTGTACCCTAATTTACATGGTGTGTACCCAGGTCAATGTATTTTCACCCACCTTTCTCCACTGTTTTGTGATCTAACATGTCGTATTTGACTTTGAACATGGAACTTCCGGTAGGTGGTGGTACACGACATGTAGGACTTCCCCACATGGAGTGTAATATCATTCATCATCAGGAAATGACTTATATAAGGTCACCGTGGTGAGTATATGGGAATTACATGGCATGTATTCTTTGGCCAGCAACATAGTCATGTATCAAGTCTTCCTGATCCATGTCTGGGTAATAGTACACAATGTGTATATACAATTACACGACGTGTATATTTAAAATTTGGTTCTGATCATCCCCGATTCATTTTTTTGGCTAGAATTATCCCTAAAATTATCATACGTTCCAAAAACAATATTTTACCCATAAAACCAAATATATTTGATGAAAACAAGTCTTTAGGCTAAATAAAATGTATGAAAAAGTATACACAAATCTGGTACATCAATCTCCCCCACTCTTATCCATTTTCTTGTCCTCAAGAAAGACCTCAACATAAAATCAATCGAATCCATACTCTAAAAATAGAACCATTTAATATATTAAAATTTTAAACTAAATATCCCCAGAAAGAAGATTGTTTTAAAGGCACAAAATGGATTTTAATTCTAATGATATTCTAATCATGTATCATCAATAATTTAATTGAAAATTTACATGCTCATTCATTAAAATTGTTTAACTATTCATAATAAAACATGCCAATTTATGATTTACCTCCCCAAAAGATATAACACTCATCACTCAAGATATATTTAAATCAGTTTAATGCTCAATCTTATGTACTTTCACTTTAACAACCCTTCTAATTATTACACACATAATCATGACATATTACATAAAAGAATCACATGATACAACATGGATGATCGATATTTCTACTATATTTGGTTATTAGGAACATTACATAATCAATTAAAACATGAAACACAACATATTTATTGAAAACTTCTTTTACATGACCACTAAATTCCCTTGTACTTAGAATTGCATGGGATAACCTGAGGACATGCATAATAAAAGGGTGATATATAAAGCCTATTAAGGGAGTAAAAAAGGCATAAAATGATGAATAAAAAACATGTAATTAAATAGGTTTATCAACGAAGCATAAAAGAAAAATGATCATAAAGGCATGATATAACATGATTATCATAACGTGAGGATGTAACAAAACACTTAACGTGGTATTAGCATGAGCCAAGGCTCATTTCCCATGGAGCATGAGTAAAACCTCATTGCACTAGAATTAGAATGAGTAAAACATCATTGAAGTAGATTTATCAAGATACGAATCTTAACCCAACACATTGAAGCAATATCAGGGTGCACAATTCGTCAACATTTCATTTCATGCATATGTGTGCCATATGGATCATTCAACAAGGATTCGTTAAAGATCATCATTAATTCCACGATAAAGGAATGTTTAATTCTTACATGAAACACTATAATTAATAAGTAAATGTGTATAAAATTTAATAATCTTGATAGAGAAATGGGAAAGGTATTCATGACACAATTACCTTGTCTTGAAAAATCGCAATGTAATTTATGCTGTATAATGGCATGATATAAGAATTCATAAAAATTAATGATGAGAGATAAAGGGGTGTCTCATTATATTTACATTAAATTGTTATAATGGGTGTAATATATATACATTTCCCAACAAATGTAATGGAATATAGATTCATAATACAAAACAATTGATGGAATGTAAATTACAATAGGGAAATTTCTTATGGAATTTCGGCATGGTAAGGGGTGTACATGGGAGGAATTAATGAGAGAGAAAGGGTTTTATAATAATTCTAACATAACAAGGGATTTATGGGGTGGTGCGAAATCATTCCCCAAAATTTACAATTTGAAATAAAAGGTCATAACAATATTATGAAATTTGGATAAAATGGGAGATCAAATAATCCATTATAGAATTTTGGCATGGTATCAAGTGTACAAGAGAGAAATTAATGGGAGAGAAATGGGTCTATCACCATTAAAAATAATTATATAATTATAAGGGTGGTGCTAAATAATACCCTAAAATTTAATATTTAAAAATAAATGTACATAACAATATTAAGAAATGTGGATAAAATGAGAAAAAAAGAATCCCTTACATGGAAGTGTGATCACCAATGCTTGGGAAAAGATGGAGAGAGGAATCATGGGATCTTGGGTCATAATGGGAGGATTATAGAGATATGAGGGAAGAGGTTTGAATATCTCCAAAGGCTTTGATTGAAGTGGGATTGGGAGCATGGGTGGGTTTATATAGTAAAGGAGAGGGAATTCTTTATTATTTTGGTTTGGGACTCCACACATTAAACTATTCAAAACCACAAACCAACCCTTGGTTTTTCACATGGGGTTTTCCAAATGGGAGTGTAAAACAATATTTTATGAGGCCAATGGTATATCTTCTTAAAATATTAGACTTTCTTATGTAGAGGTGAGTGACACTCTCAAGGAAATCAATTTAAAAAGTTAAAATGTTTAATAAGACTTGGTGGGTCTTCTAATGCTTTGTAAAATAAATAAAACTACACTAAATCCACCTTATTTTAATTTTAAAACATAAATTGGCAGAACCTAATGTTTATATTATATTATTACATCACTATTGGGTCATTTTGATATCTTAAAATACATTATATATTTAAACGATATTTAATTTTTACACAAAACAGTGACTCTCTCAGAAGATTATGAAAAATTCATCATTAGATTAACTAAAAAAATACCATTTTTTAATTCCTCAAATTAAATTTCATAATTGAATACTAACTAAAAAAATACTATTTTTTAGAAAACTTATTTACTAAGTAACAATAACAAAACAAATGTATCTTACATATTATATGAAAAATTATGCACATAATCCTAGTGCTAGGTTCTAATAACATAACCCCTCATAACATTTGCATATGACTTAAGGGTAAGGTGTGTGATGGGGAAAGACTCTTGGGGTGGCTCAGATAACATCGCTCGGGTGGTAATCTCTATCAACTTCTACTTCACTGATTGTCGATTCCATTTGAGATTAACGTGTTGAAGCTCTACTTGTGCTTGGTCAAGATTGGATCCCAATGATGCTACCTCTTTTATGAGTTCTTAAAAATGGGTTTTGTATGGGGCAAGTCTACTAGATTAGGTTATCGCTTCCTTTGACTGAGTAAATTGGATTTGTTAAAGCCCTACATTTATACTAATCTTTTGATCACTGTTCAACAACTATATTAGCAATGTTCACAATTCATAACGTTATTTTAAATTCCAAAAACATAAAACCAAAGAATGGAATGTTTTATATGACCATTTTACCTAATAAGACATTTAATTAGATCAACAGTAATTTTACTAAATGAATGTTTGGGTCGTTAAAGTCTTCCCCCCTTAAAAAAATTTTCCCTCAAAATATCCCTTTCCAATACTAAAAACGATGTGGGTAACACTACTTCATCACTTCCTCCAATTCTCATGTTGCCTGTTCAAACATGTGGTTTTGCCACAACACCTTGACGAGGGTCATTGTCTTATTTTGTAAATGTTTTTTCTATGGGATCTAAAATCTTCACCGGCTTCCCATGATGTGAGAGGTCATTCTCCAATGGTACAACTTTTGGATTGAGTACATGTGATGGGTTAGGTATATAATTCCTCAAGAGTGATACATGGAATACATCATGTACTTTAGATAGTTTTGGTGGATGTGTTAGTGGATTGGCCACCGCTTCAATGGGATCAAGGATCTAAAAAGGGCTTATATACCTTGGACAAAGCATTCCATTCCTCCCAAATCCCATAACTCTCTTCCATGATGACATGCTAAGGAATACCATTTATCTGAACTCAAACTCTATGTCTCATAAATGATTATCAGTATATCTCTTTTGTCGACACTGATCATCATTAATGTACTACATGATGGTCTTATCCATCTCCGCCATTTCTTACACCATCTCTGTACCTAGGAGTTTTCACTCTGCAACTTCATCCCAACATGTCAGTGTTCAGATTATCTTCCCATATAGAGCTTCATAAAAATCCATTAGGACTTTTGAGTGGAAACATTTTTTGTATGAGAACTCAACAAGAGGAAGATGTTGATCCCATCCTCCATTGATGTCCATTGACCATGATCTCAACATTCCCACAAGTGTTTGGATATTCTGCTCAGATTGGCTATCAGTATGAGGATGATAAGCCTTACTAATGTTCAGCTCAGTATCCAGAGTATGTTGAAGACAATTCCAGAACAGAGTGGTGAATACTGTATCTTGTCCAGATATAATATATAGTGGAACTCCATGAAGCCTTACCTTGTAGAGACCCGTATCTTGACGTACATGGACATTACATTACATTTGCGGAATACTTAGTACATAACAAAAACACACACACAAGGACCGTAATAGTTTAGTGTCTTTGGAAACTCGGAATATAATCTTCTAATCGTGGTGAAAGATCTTCAACATCTCCCATAAAGATCTTCTTTTTTTTATACCTAAAACCTTTCTTTATATCCTGGGGAAAAGAAAACATAAAAGGGTGAGCTCAAATGCTCAGTAAGGGTAAACAAAAGAAATATCAATCACATCATATACATAAGCACATAACTTTTGGAAATCTTAACCTGCAAAAGAGATCATAATTTCATAACATGGGGTAAATCATGGCAGTGAAAGGTAATCACAATAATCATAACATAAAACATGAAACTTTGTGGCATGCACACATAATCATGGAAAATCATTTCTTGTTAGTCATGACTCATTGCCAAGACTATCTTAGTGGACAAAGTCCCTTTCTGAACCGAGTTCACTCCTCGTTTCAGTCCTGTATCACTGAACCGAAATAACCTTTCGTTCCATCCATGTCTATAACATGAGATATAAAATCATTACCCAATTCATTGGAGGGAGATATAGGTCCCACCCATCTTATAATGAATCCTTTCTTATGTGTTCCACATAATCATAAAACATACATCATCGCATAACACATGTAACAAAAATGGGATTCTTGAAACATCATGACATCATAAATCAATTCATATAAGATAAAGGAATTCATAAACATAATTCCATCACAACATAGTCAAATCAATGTAAAAATATGGATAGAAACAGAACCCTTTATTATCTTAGATGGAAAATAATTTTGATAAAACACTTGAATTGAATTCTTGAGGAAAATATCCTTTCTTCTTCAAAATCAATTTCTTTTCACAAAACATCATGCAATTTTAAAAGAAAGAGATTTTATTGAAAATAGTCATGAAATATTTTAGAGGAATCTTCATGAAAATAAGGCTTTATAAAACAGTAGAAATCCGTTCGTGCCGTATAAGTTAAAAAAACATTCTTCGTACTTTTGTCGGAAAAGTCAAAAAGTACCTCGTATGACAAAAGATTCCATTCATAGATATTACTAAAAACTCACCGAAGGGTAAAAATGGATTTAAACAATTGTAGGTGGATGGAAATAATATTACATATTGATGAAACATGGATGTGGATGATAAAATACACCCCAGTAAATACTTATGAATAAACAATCTCGGATAAAAATGAGATTGTGATATTTCCCTTACCTTAGGTCTGATTTGCTTTGTTCGTGTCCGAAGCTCCTGTATAATGGTTTAAATAATGTTATTGACTTATTCCAGAATCATACATATTGATATGATATCATATATGGTCATATTATTAGCTTCTTGTTAGTAATATTTCATTGTTACTTGTTACTCGGGTCTTTATAACTTTTTGTTCTTATGCGTGTTTTGTCGAATAAATTCTCATTCTTATCTTTAGGTTATAGATAATTCATTTAAAGAATGGTATTAGTGTATTATATACCATATTCATTCATTCAATTCATTTATATAATCATTATGAAATGAAGATCATGTAGAACGAGTCGCATCACATCGTGGAGACAGTATTCCGTACGTACGCACGAGTGATGATATCGTTCCTATGATCGTGGAATTGTATTGGAGTATATATATATATTATTTCAGTATCAATATTACTTCATAATAATCATATATAGTAACTCATTACACCATTATACCCATCCTTGTAAGGTGATGGTGGAAAAATAGATTACACCACGGCGTGGAGACGGTATTCCGTACGTACGCACGCGCGGTGATTTCATTTTTCCGTAGGATGGATAGAAGGTGAATTAGGGTTGTTTCATATTTATAATAACATATCAGTATGTAAGTAATACTGATGTTATTACTTTATCATGAAACAACTAAAGAAGAAGAAGTTGAATAAGAAAGAAATTGAAAAGATCGGTAATGGATATTACCTCTTCTTTGGAACGCCTCTTTGAATCCTCCACTTAAGGAAATAAGATTGGTCTTTGGAGAAGACCAGGACCTCTAGGATTATTCTAGGGAAGTGGAGAGGAGAAAATGGCAGGGGTTGGCCGAGCTTGAGTGCTCAAATTGGTGTGAGAAGGAGGGGGAGGAGGTGCCCTTTTATAAGGGAGGAGAGGGGCACCTTAGGAATATCTCAAAATATTATTTTATATTAAAGTCAAAATCGGTTTATAATGGTTCCAAAGGGTCTTATTTCGAAGATAAAGTGGGTATGGGTCGAAATACTATCAACCAATAGGATTTAGAAAAGTTTAGGGTATTATTTTAACCTTATCAATTAGATTTAACTCTAAGTTAATTAATTTAACTTTTACCGTGTCTTTTTGTTTTCTTTCACTATATGGTTAATACACTTACTATAACATGCCAAACGAACCCCAAATTGTTTATTATTAATAAATATATCCTTATCTAAGTCATTTTTCTGAACCTTAGATTTTTAGGAATACAATATCAATTAATAATATAATATTTGATTTAAAAACTATTTTGTGTCAATTTTGACACTATTTGATATATGATTTTTGTGAAAGTCATAACAGAATTATATGTTCGAACCAAGTTTATTAAATCAACATTAAAATATCATAGTAACCTAGAAAATTAGTGGAATTCATAAAAAGTTTCAAATTACATTCATTTGAGCATTTATAACATCAATTATGTTAATATTTCCTTAAAAGGGTAATTACTGCATCATCGTTGTGTCATAAATAAATTAATTTATTTAAAGTCTAAAAATTATAAATAAAATAGCATTATGTAGGAAATTTTTTTATCTTTCTAATGAATATTTATAGTCGAATTTATCTTATGTATAACCCCATATTAAAAATGTTTTAGTTATTAAACTTTGATTTTAACTATTTTAACTATTCATTAAATAATATAATATTAAATGTCATAATCTAATCCAAGTGGACCTAAATGGTCATATTATATTCATAAGGTTGTTTTTGGTTGAATTAAACTTATCCAATAGAATTAGGACATGTGTTAGGGTAATAGTAATATCATATTTACCCTTAGTTACCCTATTTACTATTAACCGTGGTAAAAAAAAGTAAAAAGTTACTATTCACCAAAAATTATTTTCATCTCATTGAACCACATTTTACTTACTGACATCAACCGTGTCTCTCGGATTTTTGAAATTCCATTCACAGAAGCGGTAAAATTAAGATTTATGAAGAAATTAATTTTTTTAACTACCACTTAGTAGTTTCACTATTCATCAAAAATTGATGTTTTTCAGAACAATGCCAAAATTTCATCCTAAGCTATATTTCATATTAAAAATTCAAAAATGAAGTCTATTTTACCAAATTCATATCATAGAATTTGCATTAATTAATTTTATAATTAAATCCCGCTGTTAAAACAAATAGCGTGTTTTTAAGAAACAATATCTATCAAAAGATTGACACTTGATTATGTCTGGTTTAAATGTGAAATTACATCCAATGACCAACATTGTATTAAATTGTAAAAATATATTCTAAATATAATTTAAAACCACTCAAATTAATAATTTATCACTATTAATTATTTCGATTAAAAAAAGTTGTTTTTAATTATAATTTAGTAATTTTCACTATTCATCAGAATATGAAAGTTATCCGAAAAGTACCAAAATTTCACCTTAGGCTAAATTCGATACTCCGAATCCAAAAATGAAGTTCATTTTGAAAAATAAAATTTACAGAGTTTTAAAAAGTGGTTATTACTATTCATAACGGCTAGTTTTAATAATATTTTAATAGCATATCGTTGTTTAGTGAAACTCGGTATTGCGTATTACACACGCTATCGAGGAAGGTCGTGATTGCGTGTAATGCAAGGCAAGTCAAGGATGCATGTTGTGCAAGCTCCTTTTGGTGTAGCGTACAACACAAGACTTTAATAAAATTAAAAAGAATATTTTTTTATAAAATCTTGGGCTGTTACATACCTCGTCTCGGATGTATATTTGTGACAATTGATCAAGTGAGAAATCCTCCGGAATTAAAATGAAGTGTGAATTCTTATTAAGATGATCCCTAACTACCCAAATATCATTGTTTCCATTCGATGTATTCGGATGTCTGATGAAAAAGGAAATGGTGATGTTCTCACATTTCCGTGATGGTACGGGTAATGGATGCATCATCCCCATAGGCTTCTACCTCTTGGCCTTTAGTTGGTGACATACCTGGTACATTGATGTATACTCAGTGTTCTCTTTCTTCATGTTATCCCACCACTAATTCTCTCAAGGATCTCGATACATCTCTGTGTTTCCTATGTGAATATAAAAATTCCTACAATGAGCATCATCCCAAAGTTCCTTCATTAACTCCAAACTCTATAGAGCACATTGTCTTGACCCAAATCTAAAAATTCCTTCTTCATTCACATCGAACTCCAAGTATTTCCATTTTTTAATAGTTTCCACATTCTTCTGAATTCCCACATCATCCTTTTGAGCATCTTTCTACATTTCTAAAATAGATGGTTGAGCAAAAAATTGTGAAATGATTCATGATTTTCCCTTTTTGATGATTCCCATGTCCATCCTCATCCAGTCTAAGAATATTAGATTCTTTTAAATTCTAATCAATGATAGAATCAATAGGTCCTTTATACGTAGTGCATCTTCCACATTGTTTGATTTCCCAGGGTGGTAATGGATTGAGCATTCATATTCTTGGATCAGATCTAACCATATTCATTGGTGCATGATCAATTATTTATATGTGAATATATACATGAGGATTTTTTGGTATGAATATATTTCACACTTCTCCCCAAATTGGTAATGTCGCCAAATTTTTAATGCGAATATCCCTACAGCGAACTCCAGATCATATGCTCGATAGTTTTCCTAATGAAATTTCAATTACCTTGAAGCATAATCAACAAATTTGCCATTCTGAATCAACACACAAACCTTGCCATTTATTGAAAAATGAATAAATACCACAAAATGTTCTCCACTTGTGGGTAATTTGTGCACATGCACAGTGATAATCCTCCTTTTCAACTCCATAAACCTCTCTCTGCATTCATCACTCCATGAAAACATTACTCCCTTAGAAGTTAACTTGGTATAATGGTTGGAAAAAAGTGAGAAATTAATCAAAAATCATCGATAATATCCAGCTAACTGCAAGAAGCTACACATATTTTTTACTGAGGATGGCCTCGGTGAACCCTCTATTGTAGCTGCCTTAGAGGGATCCATAGATATCCCATTACTTGTGATCATATGACCAAAGATTGAGACCTCCGTCAACAAGAACTCACTGTTGTTGTACATTGCATTGTGCTACTACTTCCACAAGGTCTCTAGTACAGTCCATAGATGCTCCTCATGCTCCTCCTTGGTATTGGAGTATATTTTAATAACATATATATATACTATCACAAATTTTTCAAGGTAATATCTAAGGAATCTATTCATAATGTCCATAAATATTTTTGGTGAATTAGTGAGTTCTAAAGTCATTACTAGGAATGCATTGTGCCAACACCTTGTAAAAAAGTAGTCTTTTGGATATCCTCCTTCTTCACTATTACTCACTAATATCATGACAACAATTCTACATTGGAGAAGTATTGTTCACTATGTAGATGATCAAACAAGACATAAATTCTGGGAAGTGGATACTTGTTCATTATCATGATTTTGTTGAACTCGTGATAATCAATGAAAAGGCACATTGATCCATCATTCTTCTTGACAAAGAGGACTGGTGCACCCCATGGTAAAGCACATGGGTGTATAAACTCATTATATATATTCTATTGTAGTTTTTTCTTTAGCTCCTCAAGCTCCACAATAACCATTCATTATGGAATTTTAGATATTGACAACACCCCATGTATAAGGTCAATTGTGAATTCAACGTCTCTTCTAGGAGGAAGACCATGAAATTCATCGAGAAACACATCAGTGAATTCCCTCACTATTGGCATGTCATCAAAGATGGTTGAATCCATAGACTCAATCATCTAATAATGATATGCATGCTCATAGGGTTATAATATCCATTCTTGAGATGATGGTGCTAAATGAGATTCATCCTCCTCCTTGAACTTGTATAGAATTAGGGGTTGATTTTCCCTATGGAGAGTGATTCCCCTCACAAGGAAATTTATGTTGGATATATATAAGGAAAGTCAATACATGCCAAAAATTTCACTAAATTCTACCAGAGGGGGTATGATGAGTTTTTTTGGGATTTTTAATACACAAATTGTGATAGGGGGAGTTATATTAACTTGTTGCAATGATTTCCCCATTTTCCATACTCATCAACATCTTTACTTCAAAGATTTGTGGTGGGGTTGGGAGTTTTCTAATAATATTTTTCGATATAAAAGTATGTGTACAACTAGAATAAAAAAGTATGTTCTCAATTATTTAATGAATAACTATTATACTTGTCACAACATCATTGTTGAGGTTCACTTTGGTGATAGTGATGAAAAAAGATTTTCCTTGCTTCCTAGAAGGTTTTTGGTTGCCTCTAAAAACACTTGACATAGGGAACTGATTTACAAGGTGCTCTGGTTCTTTGTAGTTGAAGGAATGAATGACTAGTTCATGGTAGAATTAAGGGTTCCTCTCCTCTTTATCAGTCATGGGTTTTTCTTGATGGAAGTTAATTTCAAGGTTCCCTTCACTTCCAGACCTAAATAATTTCATTGTCCCCTTCAGGAAATTTCAAGGGTGCTTCTTTTTGAAACTTTCACAAGTGGGTACTGTATTTTGTTCTCATCATTGGATTTATCCATCGGACCACCAGAATTTATGTTTACCATACAATTATTATCCTCAAGGAAACCCTAATGTTATCCAATCTCCATTTCGACCTTAAGGGCCCATCCAGAAATTTCCTCATAGATATCGAAGTCACAGATCGCCAGGGCGTTTCGTAGAATAGGTTTTATCCAACAAAAGAAGCTATCAACCAGGAATTTGTGGGTAAAGAAAAATCCATAGGTGTATCATGTAATCCTTGAAATGTTTTCCTCACTCTGATGGATTTATCATCATTTTTCTAGAGAGAAAGGAAGCCCCATTCCATATTAAATCGGAGGGTGTGATGAAAATATTTATCAAAAAAATTCCGAAAATGTATCCCTTCAAATGCCTTGATCTCCTCCTCACGCTTCGTATTTTGGATCAATGTCCACCATTGATCGGCTTCAACATTAATATTATAATTATCCAAAAGAACCTTCTCTTGTTAGAATCATTGAATGATGGAGAAGATCGTTAAAATGGAGTTGAACCATTGTTCGACAGTTGAGGAATAAGATGATACATTAAAAGTATGAGGCCTCTGTCTCATGTAGCTCTCGATTGTGACTGGTTATTTCTTATGGGGGGTTGAACATTCCACTTGACCCATGTTACTCTTCAAATATTTTGTTCACTGAACGTGAATCATGACAATGTTTGCGATTCATGCTCCCATTTGATATTGCATATCATTATAAAAGTTGCCACATTGATCTTCGCATCAGTTCTTAGCTCGAGTCTTCCTATTACCAGCCATTTTCTAGAATAAAAGGAATGACATGGGTAACACATAAAGGGTAATACAAGGACCAAAACTGAAGACTTATAAATAAATTTAATTTCCTTATCTTATGAATCAATAGGTTTCAATCTTTGTTATCCATGATCTACTTCCCAACATTTATTCTTAGGCGAATTTTTAATTTCTCTAAATAATGGTTTATACTAAACTTGTGAATTTATGAAAGAATATACTTTGGAATTTTAATAACCAAGAGTGATGCAAGTCCCCTTTTTGTGTACCTGGATACCCATGGTCAAGCTCGAAATTTCTTTTCCAAGTTTTCACTCTTAGGTACATCTATTATAGAGCCGCCTCTACCAGATCATATCCCGAAAGGGATGAATTTTCAAGACAAACCACTTACTCAATACTAACCAAAATTTATGGTTGTTTTTATATTACATATTATTATCTCTAAGGCTTCTCTATGGTTTTCTAATCCTAACCCAAAAAATAACTAAACCTATCGTTTGATACCAAATTTAACAACCCTTCTCTTTATTACACACTTAAAACATGATTTATTACATATAATAATCACTCGATAAAACATTAAATATTGAGATTTCTAGTGTCATTGGGTTTTAGGAAAAATATATAATGACATAAAACCTGAAACAGAACATCATTACTGAAAGTGTACATTACATGACCACTACATTCCATTGTTCTTATCATTGCATGGGATGACATGAGGACAAGGAAAAAATTGTTTGGGCTATAAAGCCCAGTTAGGGAGTAAACCAGTCATAACATGAAGAATAAAATTAATGTTAGGAAATAGTAATATCAAAGGATCATAAAAGAAACCTGAATATAAAGGCATGATATAACATGATTATCAAATCATGGAGATGCAGAAACAACACTTAACAAGGTATTTACATGATCAAAGGCTCATTGCACATAGAGTATGAGTAAAAACTCATTGAACATGAATTTCCATTAGTAAATCCTAATTTAACTTGACGTATCTTGATAAAAATATTTACCAAATGTGTTGGAGTGCAATCAGGGTGCTCCCTTCATAAGCATTTCATTTCATGCATAAGTGTGCCACATAGATCATTCAACAAGGAATCATTAAAGATCATTATTTATTCCAAGATAAAGGAATGTAAAATTAATATATGAAACTCTATAATATATAAGTAAACATGCATAAAGATGAATAACCTTGATAGTGAAATGGGCATGGTATTCATGATACAATGACATTGGTTTAGAATATCATGGTTCAATTTTAGCAGCATAATGGTGTGACCTATGAATTCATAAAAATATTTGATGAGAGAGAAAGGGGTGTATCATCATATGTTCATGAAATGGACATTAAGGGGGTAATATAGATACATGTACTAAAAAATTTAATGAAATTTATATTCATAATACAAATGAATTTCTTGAATGTAAATTAGAAGAGAGTAATTCCTTACAGAATTTCAGCATGGTAACCGGTGTACATGAGAGGTATTGATGAGCGGTAAAGGGTTATATCATCATTAAAACATTATGAGGTCTGTATGGGGGAGGTGTAAAATCATACCCCAACATTTAAAATTGAAAATAAAAGAGAATAATAATACTTTGAAATTTGGATAAAATGAGAAAGGAAGGAATCCCTTACCAAATTTATGCATGGTAACTGCTGTACATGAGAGACATTATTATGAGATAAAGGGGTATCTCATCAATAGAACATAATAAGGGTAGTATAAGGGTGGTTCTAAATCGTACACAAACATATAAAATTAAAAAATATAATGACATAACAATATTAAGAAACTTGGATAAAATGAAAAAGGAGTGAATCCCTTTCTTGGAAGTGTGATCCCAATAAATGGGGTGAGGATTGAGAGAGGCTTCATAGGAGCTTTGGGTTCCTTGTGAGGATATTAGATATAGGAGGGATGCGGATTTATAAAATCCAATGGCATTGAGTGAAGATGAAGTGGTATCTTGTGTGGTTTTATATAGGAAATGAGATGAACTTCTTTATTATTTAGGTTTGGGACACCATAGATTAAACTAATCAAAACTGCAAACAAACCCATGGTTTTTATCCATGTTTTTTTACCATGGTTTTTTCCAAAGGGGAGTAGAAGACAATATTTTATAATGCCAATGGTTTAAATTCTTAATATACTAGGCGTTTATATGTGGAGGTGAGTCACACTCTCAAGGAAATCAATTTAAAAACTGAAATATTTTATAAGTGGTGGAGGGTCCACTAAAGCATTGTAAAATAAATTAAAAAATCAAAAAAAGTCAAATTATTTAAATTTTAAAACTTATATTGGAAGGAAATCATTTTTATTTTATTTTATTAAATCACTATTGGGTCATTATGATGCCATAAAACACATTATATATTTAAAATGTATTTAATTTTTACATAAAAAATCGACTATCTCATAAAATTATAAAAGGTTCACCGTTGGATAATTTCAATGTCTTGATTCCAAAAATAATATTTATTTTATATATATAATTTCCTCAATATTTCAATTTGTTAGTTTAAAAATAAATACCTACAATTATCAAAAATTCATGGGTTTTGACTAAAACAGCTTTCAAACTGTAATACAAATTTCAATGGTATTCATAAGAATTATATTATCATTTATATTTTAAAATTATTTTATAAATAATATTTTATTAAAATATAATATAATTCCATATTCAATTATTTCTTCAAAATATATTTCTTAATTGAATATTACCTAAAAAATGTTATTTTTTCTATAAAAATTATTTACAAGGTAAAAAAATTTAAACTAATGTATATAATTTATTATATAAAAAACAATGTAAAAAATAATAGTGCCAGGGTCTTATTACATAACACCTTATAACACCCACATATGTTCCAAGGGTAAGGTGTGATATGGTGGCCAACTCTTGGGGTGGCTCAGATAACATTTCTCAGATGACAATCTCTATCAACTTCCACTACCCTCGTAGGAGGTTCCGTTCGAGCTTAAAATGTTGAAGTATGACATGGGTGAGGTCAAGAGTGAAACCAAATGACACCAACTCCTTTCCGATCACCAATAAATTTTCCTCGTACTTTGCAGGTCTATTGGATGAGGCCATCGATTCCTTTTTCTGAGTATATTTGATTTTTTGAAGCCCTATATTTATAATAATCATGTGATCATTGTTCAATACCCATATTTGCAACCATCATAATTCATAAAGGTTTTTTAAAAAATCCTAAAACATAAAAACAAAGAATTTGAAGTTTTATATAACAATTTTACATAATAATAAATTTAATTAGATCAAGAAAAATTTTCATTAATGAATGTTTGGGTCTTTTCATGCACTCTATCAATAGGCTGGAAAGTGTTCTCATTATCCACATCAGAAATCATATCACAAAAATCATGAGGTATTTCAATACGGTTAAACTATTTTTGAGGCTATGGTTTGGTAGGTAATGATAAAAATTAATCTCATAGGTAGAAAAAGGAGGATTAATTCAAAAAATAATAATTTGGGATATTAAAAATAGAGCTTAATGAAAATTCTCCCCCAATCAAGATCTATCAAAAAGGATATCATCACCATGTTAGTGTCTTGACAAAATGAGACCATAAACCATCAATAATATATAATAATGAATATGTTCTCTATTTTTTTTCTTTTAAAAAAAATGGTGGACCACCAAGAATACAATAGATAGTATTACATGGGACCCTTATGACCAAATGAACAAGTGACAAACTCTCCCCCAAATAAGTTCATGGTTGGTTACCAAAATCTACCCTGAAAACACAAAGTCCCACATCTCAAGACTCAAATTAAAAATCCAAAAAAATTACAAAATAATTAGGGTAGGAAGGGTAATTAGGCTTTTAATGTGGCTTCATTTCAAGGCATTTCATGGTTCTAAGTGTTTACAAATATTATATGTATGGTACGTCTCAATTTCAAAGGGGAAAAATTTTTCAAATGCCTCAATAATTTTAATGTTATTTAAAAATATTCTTGTTTTTAAGATAACATATAGTAAATTCTGGAAGTTATGAATTTCCCTAAATACAATTTATAAAGAGGGAATAAGAAATAATATGTAAAAAAGGTTCAGAATACCTATCGGGAATGGAAAAAATAAAGGTTCCCATTATGTCATGAAATGAGTACAAAATGATTTGTCTAATATATATAAATTTACAAGGCTTAAAATATGAAATCAAACTATATCAGTAATCATTTTAAAAAAATTTGAAAATTGAAGAAAGAATATAACTTCTGAAAACTCCATTGATGACATTATTATTTATATTTATAATTAGTCAAAAACTTTCCACAATTTAAAATTTTTCAAATATTAATGATGTCTCTTAGATTAGTTGATGGAAAATACTAGTGTAGTTAGAGGCCCTCTCCTAAACATACAACAGCACATGGTCCCCCAAGTGCTATACCAAGGAAGATGAGGAAATAAGGGAAAAAATGGGTAGAAAACTTGGGGAAGTAGTGAACAATGTAAATCCAAAGTAGAAAGGAAAAATAAACACAAAAAAATAATCCCCTCATAAATAGAGATGCCCAAGACACTCCAAGGTACCTATTACTATCGAAGGTATGGAAAGAATAAAAAAATAATGCATATACAACAATAAATCCCTGGATTAGAATAAAATAGATATATATAATGAAATTGAATGTGCAAAAAAACCAGTCATGGTGCAGCCTTAGAAAAGGCATCATCTGTAAGAAGAGCATCATGCTATGAAGGCATGGCTGCAGGAGTGGAGGTTGTAGGATCAAATCTGGGATCAGAATATGAGTTGTAGCTATCAGAGCCTTAAGAGAGTAACTTGATGTAAATGGATCGACAGTGACGCTCGGGTCGGGAGAAGGGGTGGAAGTAGCTGGGCCAGCAGTGGAGAGGAGAACAGAATCCATGGCCAGATCTGTAAATGGTGATGGAGCTACTGGAGAAGGTCCTAGAGCAGAGGTAGGAATAGGGAATGGGGCTAGTGGAAGGCCATGATGCTAAAAGATTAATCCCAACATCTAATCAATCCAATCCAGATAGTAATCCAGACGAACATGGTTGTTCTCTCCATCAGCTAGGAGGAGGGTGAAGGATAGATCAACTGAGGGTGTGGATGGAGGTGGGCAATTAAAATCCATGGAAGTTGAACAGATGAAGGTGGAAATAGAAGGAAGGCTAGAAGAAGGGGTTGGGGAGGTAAGGGAACATCCATAGGTGGATGGGATGGATCTTGAGCAGAAATATCATTGGGATAAGGTGGGTTATCCTTCACCGCCGCAGGAAAAGGGGAATCCTCCACAAGCACAAAGCATTATCCCCGATGCTCGACCAACCTCATGAAAATATGAATGAGGAAGTTCATATGTTGATGAGAACCCAAGTGATCATGACAGTGAGATGACTCAAAAACTCCAAAAATGTGTGCAAACTGGGAGGCATAGAGCCGACTGTTTAGGTTTCCCTAACGACCATGGATCATAGAATGAATGAAAAGAATCTTCAATCTAGGGGAGGTCAGGGTACTCATGTTGGATGATATAGATAATAATATCCATGTCCCATCCAGACACAATATCCATATCCTCGTGGTGAGGAAAAAGAATGGTTCTAAAGCACCGGTGAAGTAAATGAAGAGGGGGATCAATAATGGGCATGCTCTTCTGTGAGGTGGGGGTGTACCTGTGGTCAGGCCAAGAGAACTGCGCCACATCGCATCATGATCAGAGTGCATGGGGAAAGTCAAAGTGGAGATAAGAGGTGGGTAGATGGATGGGGATAGAAACTGCACCCTTAGCCATACTAGACCATATTATGTGAAAAAGGTCACCCCCTGTCTAAAACGAACTTGGACATCTACATCTGTTGGCGTTTTGCTGTATATGGGCTCATCGAACTCGAAGATGGCAATGAATTCCAAAAATAAATCACGATAAGTAGGTGTGCTTACCTGAAACGTATCTAGCATGTGAGTATGTCCCATAAGCCCCTAAATTTATTCCCTAGTTTCAAGGTGTTGTGGCATCGAAACGTCAATGAAGAGGACACTAATAAGGATAGTGCAGTTGAAAAAATACCGCAATCGCTCTGTCATAGGACTATCCAATGAAAAAACCGGGCATGGATGTGTTAGAGGGTGGGCAGCAGCTGGTGTAGGCGTTGATAGAACAACTGCTATAGGATCTGATGGTCTGACCACTTAGGAAGAATATGGATTAGTGGATATCAGAGCGGGCTCAAAAGGTAGGCCAAAAGGTGGACGTGCTAACATGGTTAGGTCCACCACAGGCATGTACGGTAACTCTAAAGGGGCATAGTTGGAAGGAGTGGAATCACCAGAGCTCTTGGCCTCAGTGTATGCAGAGGAATCCATCCATTATAGACCTATAGTAGAAGGGGACACAAGAACGACCCGGTCTATTTCTATCACAGAGGGAGGAGACATCAGCCGAGTGGGAGGGGTGACCAATGTTGGGGGATGGCAATCTGGAAAATCCAAAGCTAGCCGCTCGGAAGTTCGAAGAAGAATCCGTCGATGAGGATGACACTGACCCTCAATAGTGTAATCGTAATTCTTTCCACTCAAATAATGTTAATCTGCCATACCTGAAAGAAATTAATATAAAACAAATCAAAATATAAGAAAAAGAAAACAAAAAAATGTTAGAAGACCAAAAAAATAGTATAACATGGTGTGTAGATCTAGGGTATATGGTGGGTAGTAAGATATAGGTATAAAACCATGTACTGTGGATAGATACATCATGTGGATATGTGGTAGAAAAAAACAAAGTACACAGAGTGTATCAATGTGTACACAATGTGTACCTCAACATGGTATGACGCCCATGTAAATATCCTGACACGGCTCAAAGAGGGAAGGGGAAAAAAGAAACTACACATCGTCTGGGAAAGGGTTTGTAACACCCCAAGATTTCATAGTGTGTTATTTCTTCAAAATAATTCAATAACTTGCACTACACGCAACACCGAGTTCAATCACACCATGACTTACAAAAAAAAATCCATTGAAAAGAGGTTATGAATAGTATTATCTAAATTTTAAACTTTATATAATCCTTATAATTTTAAAATCCATATTATGAGTTTCTTAGATATAATGCAAGAACAAATTCATTTTCAGTATTGCACTTTTATCAACTTTTAATAGTGAACCCTTTTTAAATACAATATCTTAAACTTTTTGACTAAATGGGGACATCAAAAATTTAAAATGAAACATCAAAATCTTCCACGGTACGCTCTCTTTGAATAATACAGTAGTGTGTGTTGTACGCAACCTTGAGTTTTAACACACACCATAACTAATCAAACTAGCCGTTATGAATAGTAATATCTACTTTTTAAAATTATATATATTTTATATTTGAAAATGGACTTCATTTTTGGATTCGGAATATCGAATTTAGCCTAAGGTGAAATTTTGGTACTTTTCGGATAACTTTCATATTTTGATGAATAGTGAAAATTACTAAATTTTAATTAAAAACAACTTTTTTAATCAAAATAATTAATAGTGATAAATTATTAATTTGAGTGGTTTTAAAGTATATTTAGAATATATTTTTACCATTTAATATAATGTTGGTCATTGTACATAATTTTACAATTAAACCAAACAGAAACAAGTGTCAATCTTTTGATAGTTATTACCTCTTAAAAACACGCTTTTTGTTTTGACAGCGGGAAATAATTTTAAATTAATTTCTGCCACTTCTGTGTTTTGAATTTAGAAAAATGGATTCCATATTTGGAATCAGGATGTCCAAATTGTGTAAATAGGTAACTTTTATTTTTAGACATTTTGAATAATTACTGTGGTAAATATTTTATTTACCATGGTTAAGGGTAAATCCGGTAAATAAGGGTTAAAAAATAATATTATAATAATACAAAATTAACCTAAAACGTGTCCTAACCTTATTTGTGGACACATAACCGACCATGATCATCCTTGGGTCAATTTGGGGACCCCTTGGATCCACTTGTATGTGGTAGGGACACTTTATATTAATAAAGTTAAAATAAAAATAAAAATGGCATAAGCTTACATATTTTAGAAGAACAATTTTTACATAGGGTTATACATGTTGGATTTTAGATTATAAATATTCATTAGAAAGATAAAAATATTTCCTACATAATGATATTTTATTTATAATTTTTAGACATCAAATAATTTAAATTATTAATGACACAATAATGATGCAATGTTTACCTCATTAATAAATCATTTAAATAAATAAGATTATAATGATTAAAATATTATCTAAAACCTGTCCAATTCTTATTGGTTGATGTTATTTAGAATATGAGTCATCGTATCCTCGACCTAAATGATTTTTGGACCATTATAAACCGAATATAATTATATTATAATGTAATACTATCACTCTTTCCTAAAGATCCCCTCTTCTCCCTTATTAAAGGAGACCACTTATACTCATTCCTCACACCTCTCAAGCCACATGGCTCGTCTAAACTCTGCCCAACTAAGCTCCCCACATCCCTCTCCTCCTCCTTGAAGCTTCCCCTTAGGCAGAAAGCATTTCAAGAAGTCCTTTGGTTCCAACCAAAGTGAGTTACCTAAATTAAAGGTAACGATTTCTCTTAAATTATTTTCATTTATTTTGCTTCTCCAACCCCCAAACTCTTTTTATTTCCTTTCTTTTGTAACAACACCAGTATCCTCAATATACTAGGATGTTGTTATAAGAAGGATTCAAACTACACATACACAAAACTCCATCTAATGGATGATGAACATAATATTTCTGTGGATGGAAAACTAACGCCTCACGAAACGATGATTGTTCAAATACATCTTACCGCCTCTCATGGTGGCCATTATGATGGAACTATAATTAAATATGATATTAATGATATATATTTTATATATAAGCTTCTGTAATTCCATTTTATTTCATACCATTATTCGTTTCATGTTGTATATACATACGATAATTTCATTTGAGGAAGTGCGGACTACCGCCCCCTTAAAATGATTTGACTCGTTCATACCACACATGGAACGTATAAAGGATGGTGTTAATGAACTTAAGTAACATATATAAAATATTATATTATACTGGAATAGTAATATACCTATGTATCATTTGGATTCAATTCTTTTAAAATAAAAATTAAATGGAAGTAGCGTTCGTGCGTACGTACGGACTACCGTCTCCACGAACGCAGTGAGATCCATCCTCCATCGTATCCATTCAAGTCTTATTCTCATTTTAGGGTTAAAAATAATGTTAATATCATTCTGATTATGAATAAGATATAATCTATCCATTACAAACATGTGTTACGTAACCAAACATTTAAGAAGAACGAATCGATTATCACCCGAAACGACGATAATACTAAGATATTATTAATAAAGCAATGTTAAAAGAACATATATGATATCATATTAATGTATATGATTCTTGTATAATTTAATAACAATTATTTCACCATTATACAGGAGGTTAACCTACCCCAACCAAGGAAAAGTACAAGGTAAGGGATTTTTCTTATCTCACATTCAATTCCGTGAGATTTCCATTATTCGCCACTAAATTATTGAAAGTGGTGTATTGTGTACTGGCATTTGATATATATTATCATATTCATGTTATTCTGTAAATAATTTGGTGGTTATTAACTTTTGGCCATACGACTCAGTCGATTAACGTGGTAAGGGGTTTTCATCTCACTCCTTATTCCCGTGAGATTCATGCCATATTGCCACCATTACCTTTTGTGTGGTGTATGTACTGCCCATAATTATATCCTTTGTGTAATACACTCTAATTTATGTGTACTTACATATTCATTGTATGATACCTCTTTCATGGGTTGTATGTTTCATAAGTTACCAAACTGGTAAGGGTTATTTCACAATCTCTTCAATATCCGAGGTTGTTTATACGTAATAATCTACTGGGATCTCATTATCATCCACATCCATGTTTCTTCAAAATGTATTTCAAAACATTTTTAATATTTAAAGGAATATGGGTTAAAGTCATTTATACCCTTGTTTGACTTTTTATAAGAGGTTTATAAGGGAATCTTTCCGTCGTTTTCCAAACAAGGTGCTTTTTAACCTTTTCGACAGAATTAAGATAAGAATGTTTTTTTTAACTTATACGGAGGGTGCGGTTATTTTCCGCCATTATAAAATCGTCAAAGCTTCCCTTAAAAGCTTATAAGATTATTTTCAAAGAAAATGTTTGATTTTATATGGATCTTAAATGATTTCAAAATAAAAGGAGATATTTCTTTAAAAAGAATTTTGATTTCATCTATGTCAACATCCTTTGATGGGTTTTAAGATTATTTGAAGTTGATTTATTATGATAGAAAACTTCTATATTGTTTTGAAGGTTTTGTGATATGTTTGACTGTGGATGTGCTATTTTTATACCATTCATAGTTTATGGTGAAAGTATTGACATTTCATATGCTAGTTCCAATAAGAATGTTTATGTTATATTTCAATCTTTACTTCATATGAATGTGTTGGACAAGTATGTTCCAGGTTGGGGACTGGTTAAAGTAAGCCCTCCAGGTTGGGGACTGGTAAAATTAAGCCCTCCAGGTTAGGGACTGGTAAAAGTAAGCCCTCCGGGTTGGTGTCCAGTTATTAGAGGCACTCCGGGTTGGTGTCCGGTTATTAGAGGCACTCCGGGTTGGTGTCCGGTTATTAGAGGCACTCCGGGTTGGTGTCCGGTTATTAGAGGAACTCCAGGTTGGGTTCCGGTTACAGTTAGCCCCAAGGTCTTGGGACGAGGCCTTGAAAAGTAATTAAAGTTTAGCATTATGCATTCCAACATTATGAAAGTGGTTATTGATTTTGCATGTGATTATTCGATTAGTAGAATATCCATGTGAATAAGTAAATGGCATTATTTCATTTTATTTATGCCATACTATGTTAAAAGTTCAAGTTTAAAAGGCTTTTGTTTTAGTTATACATTGCCTTAAATGTTTATTCTTATTTATGAAAGTTTCCGCTATATTGTTATCCTTACTGGGCATTTGAGCTCACCCCTTTTCTATGTTTTATTTTTCCCAGGAAGTGAAGAAGTAAATTATGAATGACCTGCAGGGATATTATGAGGGGATTATAGTGTGGACTGTGGAAACATTATGTTTTTGTAGTAGTTTTTCATTTTATGATGTAATGTAAAACTTATGAATATATCTAGTGTTTCCAAGGCTACTAAACCAATCGGTCTTTCGAGATTTGATATTTCTTGTGATCATGCCAATGTTATGTAATAATGCACCGACTCTGGGTAACTGGGGTCGGGGCGTTACAGTTGGTATCAGAGGAAGTTTAGTAAAAACCTTGGAAGCTAGATTTAGATAAACTCTGATTAGAGCACGTATACCTAATATGAACTTTGAGGATTAGTATAGAAGAACTTCCTAGAATTTTGGTATTGTAGAGATTTTGTGAATTTTCCAAGCAATACATCCCTGTCTGGATATGAGCAGGTAGAGGCGGCTCTGGCACAGATGTACCTAGGGGTAAAACCCGAAAACACCACTTTGAGCTAGACTCGAACGGGAACTGGTGCACGACAACGGGCCTTGCTGCACTCTTGGTTACGACACTCCCGGGGGATATGCTTAGGATAACTCTCATTTTATTTACAAATCATTTTGAAGGGATTATGAGTATATACTTCCTCAAAGAAAACATTCTTATGATTATGGATTATATCCATAAATAGTTCAATTTATGTTAAGTATTTTATAAGTATGGGATTATGTATTTTGATTCATAAACTGATCTAGTTTATGCCATTGTTTAGAAATGGCGCCCAGTAGAAGGAATGAGAACTCCAGAAATGCACATGATCCAAAGAGAAGGAAGGATCATATCTTTCATGGTCTTAAGCTATAATTTATAAGAGAAATAGTCTCCCTTGTATTATCATCATATGAAGAAATAATATCATGTGTTGATGAGATAAGTAAAGAGTTTACTGAGTCCTATGGCTTTGAAGGGAAGCAAGAGAAGAAAATGATGGAAGAGAGAAAGATGGATAAAGGGAAGAGGGAAAAGAAGAATTTCCCCATATGTGGTAACTATGGAAAGAAACACCCTGGAACATGCCTGAAAGGAATGGGAGTTTTTTATAAGTGTGGAGGAAAAGGGCACAAAGTACGTGACTGCAAGGGTAAGAAAATGGTTTTAAATGTACAATGCTTCGTTTGCAAGGAGTTTGGACACTACGCGAACCTATGTCCCAGTCATCAGACTATGCCGCAAATGATGTTATTGGATAATAATCAAGTTATGATACTACCACAGATGAAGAGGAATGATTAGAGTTCTTATGTTGATTATGTCAATTGAGTGTTGTATCAACAATGTACATGTTATAATAATTATGGAGTATATAAGGATTGTACTGCAGTACTATTTCATTAAGGACTTGAGATTGTGTGGAACAAAGAAAAGTGACTCAATAGCAGGATAAATTTTTGAGAGAATGATAAACCATAATATAGTTCTGATACCGAGGTAGTGATTTTGGAATAATACATGATTGCTTTGGATAAATTATATTGGATATTCATGACTACCTTGGAACTGATTAATGATTTGTATATTCCATCATTTTTGGGGTTTAAAATTTTTTTGGATTGATGAAGTATATCCAGCATTCTATATGGAATAAGGGAGCATAAATGTAATCAATAAGGAATATGGTAATTTAGGATGTTTCAGTGTATTAAAAGAATACATGATGAAGGTATTCATATTCTATTACGGAGTAAAAAGGATCTATATTATGTTTACCTTACTTATAAATGTTGGACTGTGAGTTTGGATAGAAGTATTTTGGATAGTTCTAGTTTGGATTATTTTGGATTTCCATAAAAGGACAACCCGGAGGTCGGGCGGCAACCTATCGCGTCCGGCAAGGCTGCGAGACTTGAACCCGCAACCGAAGGGCGACAAGGGTGTATCACCTACCACTGGCCCACGAGATGTCCTGGATTAAATAATGTAGTTTTTTTTAAAAGATCTGGTAGATGAAATATAAATTCATTTATTTTGGAACCCTGTACGAATAGTATAAATAGAAAAAAAAATTACATTCTATTATCTTTTAGAGTGAAAGATGAGTTTGTGGTAGAAATTTATTAATGGATAAAACTCTAATTATAAAGTAAGTATATCTCCTTATGATCTTAGCCAATCTCATAAATAAATTCCTCAACATTAATAAAAGGAACTCAGAACAAAAATGTTGTCCTAGATGGTACCTTAAATCATCACAAATTTAGGGCTTTGGGATTTTTGGCCTTTTCATAGCCATGTTCTCTACCACTCTCCATCAGATAATTGATGGTTATATTTCTCTTCCATATCCATATTTTCCTACATGGAACCCTAGTATGTGTTATTTTTGGTAATCTTCATACTTTCCACTCTTTATTTTAAATAGAGGCCTCATTAATTCATTTTTCGATGTGGGATTTCAACTAAGATATTTTGAAACGTCAAAAATGTGTTATCCTAATACCCTATGTTTTGTTGAACCGATGGTATTTCAAATCATCATAGATTGATGAGTTTAAGGACCTCAATTTTATACTTGTTTTTGATTTATGACCTCAATCACTACCTATAAATATTTACGTTCTTCCTCCAATTATATGTCTCTAATTTCCACCAATGTTCTCCTAATCGAGATCATAATTTAGTGGTGACCCTTTCATTTCTCTTTTCCTCATATTAAGAATAAATTTTAGTAACCCAATTTCCGATGTGGGTTTTCCCACAAAGATATTTTTTTTTATTTTCAACCTTTTATTTTCGAAGACCAATTTCAAATTGCGAGGACGCAATTTATTGAAGGAGGGGAGAATGTAACACCCCAAGATTTCATAGTGTGTTATTTCTTCAAAATAATTCAATAACTTGCACTACACGCAACACCGAGTTCAATCACACCATGACTTACAAAAAAAAAGCCATTCAAAAGAGGTTATGAATAGTATTATCTAAATTTTAAACTTTATATAATCCTTATAATTTTAGAATCCATATTATGAGTTTCTTAGATATAATGCAAGAACAAATTCATTTTCAGTATTGCACTTTTATCAACTTTTAATAGTGAACCCTTTTTAAATACAATATTTTAAACTTTTTGACTAAATGGGGACATCAAAATTTTAAAATGAAACATCCCAATCTTCCACGGTATGCTCTCTTTGAATAATACAGTAGTGTGTGTTGTACGCAACCTTGAGTTTTAACACACACCATAACTAATCAAACTAGCCGTTATGAATAGTAATATCTACTTTTTGAAATTATATGTATTTTATATTTGAAAATGGACTTCATTTTTGGATTCGGAATATCGAATTTAGCCTAAGGTGAAATTTTGGTACTTTTCGGATAACTTTCATATTTTGATGAATAGTGAAAATTACTAAATTTTAATTAAAAACAACTTTTTTAATCAAAATAATTAATAGTGATAAATTATGAATTTGAGTGGTTTTAAAGTATATTTAGAATATATTTTTACCATTTAATATAATGTTGGTCATTGTACATAATTTTACAATTAAACCAAACATAAACAAGTGTCAATCTTTTGATAGTTATTACCTCTTAAAAACACGCTTTTTGTTTTGACAGCGGGAATTAATTTTAAATTAATTTCTGCCACTTCTGTGTTTTGAATTTAGAAAAATGGATTCCATATTTGGAATCAGGATGTCCAAATTGTGTAAATAGGTAACTTTTATTTTTAGACATTTTGAATAATTACTGTGGTAAATATTTTATTTACCATGGTTAAGGGTAAATCCGGTAAATAAGGGTTAAAAAATAATATTATAATAATAAACAATTAACCTAAAACGTGTCCTAACCTTATTGGTGGACACATACCCGACCATGATCATCCTTGGGTCAATTTGGGGACCCCTTGGATCCACTTGTATGTGGTAGGGACACTTTATATTAATAAAGTTAAAATAAAAATAAAAATGGCATAAGCTTACATCTTTTAGAAGAACAATTTTTACATAGGGTTATACATGTTGGATTTTCGATTATAAATATTCATTAGAAAGATAATAAGATTTCCTACATAATGATATTTTATTTATAATTTTTAGACATCAAATAATTTAAATTATTAATGACACAATAATGATGCAATGTTTACCTCATTAATAAATCATTTAAATAAATAAGATTATAATGATTAAAATATTATTTAACCTGTCCAATTCTTATTGGTTGATGTTATTTAGAATATTAGTCATCTTATCTTCGACCTCAATGATTTTGGACCATTATAAACCGAATATAATTATATTATAAAGTAATACTTTCACTCTTTCCTAAAGAGCCCCTCTTCTCCCTTATTAAAGGAGACCACTTCTACTCATTCCTCACACCTCTCAAGCCACTTGGCTCGTCCAAACTCTGACCAACTAAGCTCCCCACATCCCTCTCCTCCTCCTTGAAGCTTCCCCTTAGGCAGAAAGCATTTCAAGAAGTCCTTTGGTTCCAACCAAAGTGAGTTACCTAAATTAAAGGTAACGATTTCTCTTAAATTATTTTCATTTATTTTGCTTCTCCAACCCCCAAACTCTTTTTATTTCCTTTCTTTTGTAAAAACACCAGTATACTCAATATACTAGGATGTTTTTATAAGAAGGATTCAAACTACACATACACACAACTCCATCTAATGGATGATGAACATAATGTTTCTGTGGATGGCAAACTAACGCCTCACGAAACGATGATTGTTCAAATACATCTTACCGCCTCTCATGGTGGCCATTATGATGGCACTATAATTAAATATGATATTAATGATATATATTTTATATATAAGCTTCTGTAATTCAATTTTATTTCATACCATTATTCGTTTCATGTTGTATATACATACGATAATTTCATTTGAGGAAGTACGGACTACCGCCCCCTTAAAATGATATGACTCGTTCATACCACACATGGAACGTATAAATGATGGTGTTAATGAACTTAAGTAACATATATAAAATATTATATTATACTGGAATAGTAATATACCTATGTATCATTTGGATTCAATTCTTTTAAAATAAAAATTAAATGGAAGTAGCGTTCGTGCGTACGTACGGACTACCGTCTCCACGAACGCGGTGAGATCCATCCTCCATCGTATCCATTCAAGTCTTATTATCATTTTAGGGTTAAAAATAATGTTAATATCATTCTGATTATGAATAAGATATATTCTATCCATTAAAAACATGTCTTACGTAACCAAACATTTAAGAAGAACGAATCGATTATCACCCGAAACGACGATAATACTAAGATATTATTAATAAAGCAATGTTAAAAGAACATATATGATATCATATTAATGTATATGATTCTTGTATAATTTAATAACAATTATTTCACCATTACACAGGAGGTTAACCTACCCCAACCAAGGAAAAGTACAAGGTATGGGATTTTTCTTATCTCACATTCAATTCCGTGAGATTTCCATTATTCGCCACTAAATTATTGAAAGTGGTGTATTGTGTACTGGAATTTGATATATATTATCATATTCATGTTATTCTGTAAATAATTTGGTGGTTATTAACTTTTGGCCATACGACTCAGTTGATTAACGTGGTAAGGGGTTTTCATCTCACTCCTTATTCCCGTGAGATTCATGCCATATTGCCACCATTACCTTTTATGTGGTGTATGTACTGCCCATAATTATATCCTTTGTGTAATACACTCTAATTTATGTGTACTTACATATTCATTGTATGATACCTCTTTCATGGGTTGTATGTTTCATAAGTTACCAAACTGGTAAGGGTTATTTCACAATCTCTTCATTATCCGAGGTTGTTTATACGTAATAATCTACTGGGATCTCGTTATCATCCACATCCATGTTTCTTCAAAATGTATTTCAAAAAATTTTTAATATTTAAAAGAATATGGTTAAAGTCATTTATACCCTTGTTTGACTTTTTATAAGAGGTTTATAAGGGAATCTTTCCGTCGTTTTCCAAACAAGGTGCTTTTTAACCTTTTCGACAGAATTAAGATAAGAATGTTTTTTTAACTTATACGGCGGGTGCGGTTATTTTCTGCCGTTATAAAATCGTCAAAGCTTCCCTTAAAAGCTTATAAGATTATTTTCAAAGAAAATGTTTGATTTTATATGGATCTTAAATGATTTCAAAATAAAAGGAGATATTTCTTTAAAAAGAATTTTGATTTCATCTATGTCAACATCCTTTGATGGGTTTTAAGATTATTTGAAGTTGATTTTTTATGATACAAAACTTCTATATTGTTTTGAAGGTTTTGTGATATGTTTGACTGTGGTTGTGCTATTGTTATACCATTCATAGTTTATGGTGAAAGTATTGACATTTCGTATGTTAGTTCCAATAAGAATTTTTATGTTATATTTCAATCTTTACTTCATATGAATGTGTTGGACAAGTATGTTCCAGGTTGGGGACTGGTTAAAGTAAGCCCTCCAGGTTGGGGACTGGTAAAAGTAAGCCCTCCAGGTTAGGGACTGGTAAAAGTAAGCCCTCCGGGTTGGTGTCCGGTTATTAGAGGCACTCCGGGTTGGTGTCCGGTTATTAGAGGCACTCCGGGTT
The DNA here is from genome assembly GCA_963277665.1 of Viscum album. NCBI lineage: Eukaryota > Viridiplantae > Streptophyta > Magnoliopsida > Santalales > Viscaceae > Viscum > Viscum album. The sequence continues at coordinate 89,758,289 of OY728132.1, forward strand.
GGTGTCCGGTTATTAGAGGCACTCCGGGTTGGTTTCCGGTTATTAGAGGCACTCCGGGTTGGGTTCCAGTTACAGTTAGCCCCAAGGTCTTGGGACGAGGCCTTGAAAAGTAATTAAAGTTTAGCATTATGCATTCCAACATTATGAAAGTGGTTATTGATTTTGCATGTGATTATTCGATTAGTAGAATATCCATGTGAATAAGTAAATGACATTATTTCATTTTATTTATGCCATACTATGTTAAAAGTTCAAGTTTAAAAGGCTTTTGATTTAGTTATACATTGCCTTAAATGTTTATTCTTATTTATGAAAGTTTCCACTATATTGTTATCCTTACTGGGCATTTGAGCTCACCCCTTTTCTATGTTTTATTTTTCCCAGGAAGTGAAGAAGTAAATTATGAATCACCTGCAGGGATATTATGAGGGGATTATAGTGTGGACTGTGGAAACATTATGTTGTTGTAGTAGTTTTTAATTTTATGATGTAATGTAAAACTTATGAATATATCTAGTGTTTCGAAGGCTACTAAACCAATCGGTATTTCGAGATTTGATCTTTCTTGTGATCATGCCAATGTTATGTAATAATGCACCGACTCTGGGTAACTGGGGTCGGGGCGTTACAGTTGGTATCAGAGGAAGTTTAGTACAAACCTTGGAAGCTAGATTTAGATAAACTCTGATTAGAGCACGTAGACCTAATATGAACTTTGAGGATTAGTATAGAAGAACTTCCTAGAATTTTGGTATTGTAGATATTTTGTGAGTTTTCCAAGCAATACATCCCTGTCTGGATACGAGCAGGTAGAGGCGGCTCTGGCACAGATGTACCTAGGGGTAAAACCCGAAAACACCGCTTTGAGCTAGACTCGAACGGGAACTGGTGCACGACAACGGGCCTTGCTGCACTCTTGGTTACGACACTCCCGGGGGATATGCTTAGGATAACTCTCATTTTCTTTACAAATCATTTTGAAGGGATTATGAGTATATACTTCCTCAAAGAAAACATTCTTATGATTATGGATTATATCCATAAATAGTTCAATTTATGTTAAGTGTTTTATAAGTATGGGATTATGTATTTTGATTCATAAACTGATCTAGTTTATGCCATTTTTTAGAAATGGCGCCCAGTAGAAGGAATGAGAACTCCAGAAATGCACATGATCCAAAGAGAAGGAAGGATCATATCTTTCATGGTCTTAAGCTAGAATTTATAAGAGAAATAGTCTCCCTTGTATTATCATCATATGAATAAATAATATCATGTGTTGATGAGATAAGTAAAGAGTTTACTGAGTCCTATGGCTTTGAAGGGAAGCAAGAGAAGAAAATGATGGAAGAGAGAAAGATGGATAAAGGGAAGAGGGAAAAGAATAATTTTCCCATATGTGGTAACTATGGAAAGAAACACCCTGGAACTTGCCTGAAAGGAATGGGAGTTTGTTATAAGTGTGGAGGAAAAGGGCACAAAGTACGTGACTGCAAGGGTAAGAAAATGGTTTTAAATGTACAATGCTTCGTTTGCAAGGAGTTTGGACACTACGCGAACCTATGTCCCAGTCATCAGACTATGCCGCAAATGATGTTATTGGATAATAATCAAATTATGATACTACCACAGATGAAGAGGAATGATTAGAGTTCTTATGTTGATTATGTCAATTGAGTGTTGTATCAACAATGTACTTGTTATAATAATTATGGAGTATATAAGGATTGTACTACAGTACTATTTCATTAAGGACTTGAGATTGTGTGGAACAAAGAAAAGTGACTCAATAGCAGGATAAATTTTTGAGAGAATGATAAACCATAATATAGTTCTGATACCGAGGTAGTGATTTTGGAATAATACATGATTGCTTTGGATAAATTATATTGGATATTCATGACTACCTTGGAACTGATTAATGATTTGTATATTCCATCATTGTTGGGGTTTAAAACATTTTTGGATTGATGAAGTATATCCGGCATTCTATATGGAATAAGGGAGCATAAATGTAATCAATAAGGAATATGGTAATTTAGGATGTTTCAGTGTATTAAAAGAATACATGATGAAGGTATTCATATTCTATTACGGGGTAAAAAGGATCTATATTATGTTTACCTTACTTATAAATGTTGGACTGTGAGTTTGGATAGAAGTATTTTGGATAGTTCTAGTTTGGATTATTTTGGATTGCCATAAAAGGACAACCCGGAGGTCGGGCGGCAACCTATCGCGTCCGGAAAGGCTGCGAGACTTGAACCCGCAACCGAAGGGCGAAAAGGGTGTATCACCTACCACTGGCCCACGAGATGTCCTGGATTAAATAATGTAGTTTTTTTTAAAAGATCTGGTAGATGAAATATAAATTCATTTATTTTGGAACCCTGTACGAATAGTATAAATAGAAAAAAAAATTACATTCTATTATCTTTTAGAGTGAAAGATGAGTTTGTGGTAGAAATTTATTAATGGATAAAACTCTAATTATAAAGTAAGTATATCTCCTTATGATCTTAGCCAATCTCATAAATAAATTCCTCAACATTAATAAAAGGAAATTAGAACAAAAATTTTGTCCTAGATGGTACCTTAAATCATCACAAATTTATGGCTTTGGGATTTTTGGCCTTTTCATAGCCATGTTCTCTACCACTCTCCATCAGATAATTGATGGTTATATTTCTCTTCCATATCCATATTTTCCTACATGGAACCCTAGTATGTGTTATTTTCGGTAATCTTCATACTTTCCACTCTTTATTTTAAATAGAGGCCTCATTAATTCATTTTTCGATGTGGGATTTCAACTAAGATATTTTGAAACGTCAAAAATGTGTTATCCTAATACCCTATGTTTTGTTGAACCGATGGTATTTCAAATCATCATAGATTGATGAGTTTAAGGACCTCAATTTTATACTTGTTTTTGTTTTATGACCTCAATCACTACCTATAAATATTTACGTTTTCCCTCCAATTATATGTCTCTAATTGCCACCAATGTTCTCCTAATCGAGATCATAATTTGGTGGTGACCCTTTCATTTCTCTTTTCCTCATATTAAGAATAAATTTTAGTAACCCAATTTCTGATGTGGGTTTTCCCACAAAGATATTTTTTTTATTTTCAACCTTTTATTTTCGAAGAACAATTTCAAATTGCGAGGACGCAATTTATTGAAGGAGGGGAGAATGTAACACCCCAAGATTTCATAGTGTATTATTTCTTCAAAATAATTCAATAACTTGCACTACACGCAACACCGAGTTCAATCACACAATGACTTACAAAAAAAAAGCCATTCAAAAGAGGTTATGAATAGTATTATCTAAATTTTAAACTTTATATAATCCTTATAATTTTAGAATCCATATTATGAGTTTCTTAGATATAATGCAAGAACAAATTCATTTTCAGTATTGCACTTTTATCAACTTTTAATAGTGAACCCTTTTTAAATACAATATTTTAAACTTTTTGACTAAATGGGGACATCAAAAATTTAAAATGAAACATCCCAATCTTCCACGGTACGCTCTCTTTGAATAATACAGTAGTGTGTGTTGTACGCAACCTTGAGTTTTAACACACACCATAACTAATCAAACTAGCCGTTATGAATAGTAATATCTAATTTTTGAAATTATATATATTTTATATTTGAAAATGGACTTCATTTTTGGATTCGGAATATCGAATTTAGCCTAAGGTGAAATTTTGGTACTTTTCGGATAACTTTCATATTTTGATGAATAGTGAAAATTAGTAAATTTTAATTAAAAACAACTTTTTTAATCAAAATAATTAATAGTTATAAATTATGAATTTGAGTGGTTTTAAAGTATATTTAGAATATATTTTTACCATTTAATATAATGTTGGTCATTGTACATAATTTTACAATTAAACCAAACATAAACAAGTGTCAATCTTTTGATAGTTATTACCTCTTAAAAACACGCTTTTTGTTTTGACAGCGGGAATTAATTTTAAATTAATTTCTGCCACTTCTGTGTTTTGAATTTAGAAAAATTGATTCCATATTTGGAATCATGATGTCAAAATTGTGTAAATAGGTAACTTTTATTTTTAGACATTTTGAATAATTACTGTGGTAAATATTTTATTTACCATGGTTAAGGGTAAATCCGGTAAATAAGGGTTAAAAAATAATATTATAATAATACAAAATTAACCTAAAACGTGTCCAAACCTTATTGGTGGACACATACCCGACCATGATCATACTTGGGTCAATTTGGGGACCCCTTGGATCCACTTGTATTGGTAGGGACACTTTATATTAATAAAGTTAAAATAAAAATAAAAATGGCATAAGCTTACATCTTTTAGAAGAAAAATTTTTACATAGGGTTATACATGTTGGATTTTCGATTATAAATATTCATTAGAAAGATAAAAAGATTTCCTACATAATGATATTTTATTTATAATTTTTAGAAATCAAATAATTTAAATTATTAATGACACAATAATGATTCAATGTTTACCTCATTAATAAATCATTTAAATAAATAAGATTATAATGATTAAACTATTATCTAAAACCTGTCCAATTCTTATTGGTTGATGTTATTTAGAATATGAGTCATCTTATATTCGACCTCAATGATTTTTGGACCATTATAAACCGAATATAATTATATTATAAAGTAATACTTTCACTCTTTCCTAAAGAGCCCATCTTCTCCCTTATTAAAGGAGACCACTTCTACTCATTCCTCACACCTATCAAGCCACTTGGCTCGTCCAAACTCTGCCCAAATAAGCTCCCCACATCCCTATCCTCCTCCTTGAAGCTTCTCCTTAGGCAGAAAGCATTTCAAGAAGTCCTTTGGTTCCAACCAAAGTGAGTTACCTAAATTAAAGGTAACGATTTCTCTTAAATTATTTTCATTTATTTTGCTTCTCCAACCCCCAACCTCTTTTTATTTCCTTTATTTTGTAACAACACCAGTATCCTAAATATACTAGGATGTTGTTATAAGAAGTAATCAAATTACACATACACACAACTCCATCTAATGGATGATGAACATAATGTTTCTGTGGATGGCAAACTAACGCCTCACGAAATGATGATTGTTCAAATACATATTACCGCCTCTCATGGTGGCCATTATGATGGCACTATAATTAAATATGATATTAATGATATATATTTTATATATAAGCTTCTGTAATTCCATTTTATTTCATACCATTATTCGTTTCATGTTGTATATACATACGATAATTTCATTTGAGGAAGTGCGGACTACCGCCCCCTTAAAATGATATGACTCGTTCATACCACACATGGAACGTATAAAGGATGGTGTTAATGAACTTAAGTAACATATATAAAATATTATATTATACTGGAATAGTAATATACCTATGTATCATTTGGATTCAATTCTTTTAAAATAAAAATTAAATGCAAGTAGCGTTCGTGCGTACGTACGGACTACCGTCTCCACGAACGCGGTGAGATCCATCCTCCATCGTATCCATTCAAGTATTATTCTCATTTTAGGGTTAAAAATAATGTTAATATCATTATGATTATGAATAAGATATAATCTATCCATTACAAACATGTCTTACGTAACCAAACATTTAAGAAGAACGAATCGATTATCACCCGAAACGACGATAATACTAAGATATTATTAATAAAGCAATGTTAAAAGAACATATATGATATCATATTAATGTATATGATTCTTGTATAATTTAATAACAATTATTTCACCATTATACAGGAGGTTAACCTACCCCAACCAAGGAAAAGTACAAGGTAAGGGATTTTTCTTATCTCACATTCAATTCCGTGAGATTTCCATTATTCGCCACTAAATTATTGAAAATGGTGTATTGTGTACTGGAATTTGATATATATTATCATATTCATGTTATTCTGTAAATAATTTGGTGGTTATTAACTTTTGGCCATACGACTCAGTTGATTAACGTGGTAAGGGGTTTTCATCTCACTCCTTATTCCCGTGAGATTCATGCCATATTGCCACCATTACCTTTTGTGTGGTGTATGTACTGCCCATAATTATATCCTTTGTGTAATACACTCTAATTTATGTGTACTTACATATTCATTGTATGATACCTCTTTCATGGGTTGTATGTTTCATAAGTTACCAAACTGGTAAGGGTTATTTCACAATCTCTTCATTATCCGAGGTTGTTTATACGTAATAATCTACTGGGATCTCGTTATCATCCACATCCATGTTTCTTCAAAATGTATTTCAAAACATTTTTAATATTTAACAGAATATGGGTTAAAGTCATTTATACCCTTTTTTGACTTTTTATAAGAGGTTTATAAGGGAATCTTTCCGTCGTTTTCCAAACAAGGTGCTTTTTAACCTTTTCGACAGAATTAAGATAAGAATGTTTTTTTTAACTTATACGGCGGGTGCGGTTATTTTCCACCATTATAAAATCGTCAAAGCTTCCCTTAAAAGCTTATAAGATTATTTTCAAAGAAAATGTTTTATTTTATATGGATCTTAAATGATTTCAAAATAAAAGGAGATATTTCTTTAAAAAGAATTTTGATTTCATCTATGTCAACATCCTTTGATGGGTTTTAAGATTATTTGAAGCTGATTTATTATGATACAAAACTTCTATATTGTTTTGAAGGTTTTGTGATATGTTTGACTGTGGATGTGCTATTTTTATACCATTCATAGTTTATGGTGAAAGTATTGACATTTCGTATGCTAGTTCCAATAAGAATGTTTAGGTTATATTTCAATCTTTACTTCATATGAATGTGTTGGAAAAGTATGTTCCAGGTTGGGGACTGGTTAAAGTAAGCCCTCCAGGTTGGGGACTGGTAAAAGTAAGCCCTCCAGGTTAGGGACTGGTAAAAGTAAGCCCTCCGGGTTGGTGTCCGGTTATTAGAGGCACTCCGGGTTGGTGTCCGGTTATTAGAGGCACTCCGGGTTGGTGTCTGGTTATTAGAGGCACTCCGGGTTGGTGTCCGGTTATTAGAGGCACTCCGGGTTGGGTTCCGGTTACAGTTAGCCCCAAGGTCTTGGGACGAGGCCTTGAAATGTAATTAAAGTTTAGCATTATGCATTCCAACATTATGAAAGTGGTTATTGATTTTGCATGTGATTATTCGATTAGTAGAATATCCATGTGAATAAGTAAATGGCATTATCTAATTTTATTTATGCCATACTATGTTAAAAGTTCAAGTTTAAAAGGATTTTGTTTTAGTTATACATTGCCTTAAATGTTTATTCTTATTTATGAATGTTTCCGCTATATTGTTATCCTTACTGGGCATTTGAGCTCACCCCTTTTCTATGTTTTATTTTTCCCAGGAAGTGAAGAAGTAAATTATGAATGACCTGCAGGGATATTATGAAGGGATTATAGTGTGGACTGTGGAAACATTATGTTGTTGTAGTAGTTTTTCATTTTATGATGTAATGTAAAACTTATGAATATATCTAGTGTTTCCAAGGCTACTAAACCAATCGGTCTTTCGAGATTTGATCTTTCTTGTGATCATGCCAATGTTATGTAATAATGCACCGACTCTGGGTAACTGGGGTCGGGGCGTTACAGGGTTCATGTTGTGTTTGTAAACATGTGCTGCGATGTGTATAGTACGTCCACATGGGGTCCTCAATGTGTTAGAAGGACAAGGCATGTCCGGAAATGACAGGCTGTATAACATTATAACGGTAGGGGGTGTGCCTTAAACATACCTGGTCAATGCCAAAAGGAGAGGGGAGGCACGGTACATGACATGTACTGAACGTACATCCCATGTATCATCCATATGGAGAAAATGTGCCGTGTGTGGAAATGTAGAAGAAGTACATGGTGTGTGTTCTTCAAACAATCTATGAGATGTCTGGGAAGCTAAACAGCAGGCTGATTCAGAAATCGCTCTAAACTCAAGTAAAAATAGGACATAGGGGGTGTATAAGGGCGTACCTGGGCCAAGGATCACAATGCATTTGAAATCAGAAGCTAAAAGATAGGAAGTCGGTGGATTTAGATCCAGGAGGGAGAACAACGTATAGAAGAAGAAACGAGGAGTAGAGGGGGAGTCGTGTGACATGCGCTCATGTAGGGTAGGGTGTGACCATTATAGGCACGGTACATGGCGTGTAATATAACCCAAACACTTTGAATCACTATGTTTCTTTGAAGAAAAATATAATATAATTATTATATTAAACTCTATAATAATAATATTAATAATTAAAACAAAAAAAATATATATTTGTATATATATATTACTAAAAATAATGTTATACACGTAATGTATTTGGAATTTAACGTCGTGTGTTCTAAATTTGGAATAAGGGATGTACCAAATTTGTTTTGGTGCTTGGGGAGAGGTTTGAACCGGTGATAGGCCGATCCAAATGCAAGACCTCAAAGACTAGAGAAAGTGTTGTACTACTGCTCATGTTTATTAATTATATATATTTAATGTATTGGTCCAATACAACATGGGATGATGAAAAGTCATGGATTGTGGTTTTTGATTTTAATAAAATGGATGAAGTAGAGAGAATAGCTGATTCATAACCCTGGTCTTTTATATCCAGGGATGAAACTCTACCAATCTTCCAACATCCCCCGCATGTATGTTTGTATTTAACAAACTATTTAAATTATTATTTAAAACATGGCACACACTATGTATATTGAAATGCACGTCGCGTGGTTTTTATTAATATGAAAAATGATGGAAATGGTCTAGTTTTAAGGATTTGAACCCATGTCTTTTGGGAACTGGTATACGACACTGGCCATCTGGTCCATCCCCATCATTGGTTTTATTTTATTTAGAAAAACTTATATATAATTTTGAAAGATACCCCATATGCCATGTAATTAAACATGGGTATGAAAAGGATGAAACTCGTGATGATGGTAGGTATGGATGGATTCAATCTACTGTCGACTCGGATATAATCCATTGACCTTACCATAGGCACCAGAATCATCTTGGATTATTATGTTTGTTAATCTTTATATTTATAAAATTAGGATTAAAAAATAAAATGATATGTACATCCCATGTGTATAGGTGGTACACGGCATGTAACCTATTGGTTTCCTCCCATGAAATGCATTTTATTTAGTTCATTTGATCAAACTAAACACCTCATGTTACTTGAAATGAATGGTCGAGATTGTACCCACCATTGCCTCAATGTTATTTAAATGTTTTAGTCATTTTCCATTCACCTTGAATGGTTTTATGTATTCACCAGTAATTTCCTCCGCACCATGGTAGAAAACTCTAATGACATGGAATGGTCATGACCATAAGGACATCAACTTTCTTAGAAACAATGACAGACAGGAGTTGAAGAGCAATACATGATCTCTGTGTTGGAATGTTTTGTGGGAAATAATCTTGTGGTGGATGACACGGGTATGTTCATTGTATAGTTTTGTGTTCTCATACTCTTCCTATAGGATCTCATCAGGCTCCAATAGATGGAACTTGCACATCTCATTGGAAGTTTATAAAACAAATTAAGGGATTTGATAGACAAGTAGGCTTTATGCCCCATATACAGAGGTTGGTGGCATGGCTTCCCATTGACATGATAGAACAGAGACATCCCAAGAGGTGTCTTGAAGGAGGTCTAGTATGCCCATAAGCCATCATCTTATTTTTTGGACCAATGCTTACTTGAATCTCCCACCATTTTCTCTAAGATTTATTTCAGCTCACAATTTCTAATTCCACTTGTCCACTAGATTGGGGATGATAAGGTGTTCCCATGTGATTCTTCACCTCATACTTAATGTAACACATTATTCATTAAGGTATTATCAAAATGAATTCCCCTATCACTGATCAGCACTAAAAAAATCTTCTGAAGATGGGTTTCTTCAAAAAGGCCACAACTACCTTTTATCTATCACGTGTTCTAGCAGCGGACTCCATCCATAAAGAGACATATTCCACACAGACGAGTATGTATGAGTTCCTGTATGATGGGGGAAATGGCCCCATGAAGTCAATTCCCTAGACATCAACGATTTTGACCTCTAGGATAGGGTGTCACGGAATCTCGGATCATTTTACCATGTTACATGTCCTATGAAATTTATCACACCTCGTGAAAAAGTAATGAGAATCCCTCTTCATGGTAGGCTAGAAAAATCCAGACCACTCGATCTTCGCTATCGTACGGTCTTTTCCATGATGTCCTCTAACTGGTGAGGAGTGAAAGAACTCCATAACTCATTGAACATCATTCTCAGGGATGCAATGGAGAATCATCCCAATGCAGAATGACCTAAATAGTTAAGGGACATTCCAGAAGTATCTCTTGACATCAGATAAGAACCACTTCTTCTTGCAGGTAAGTGAGAGCGGGGTGAACAGCTCCTCTAACCGAATAATTTTCAATATCTTCATACCAAGGTCAATTTTTTATATAGATTGGGATATTTTTCTCATCATCTATGTCATATTTAATGTCTATTTTATTGTCATACTCTTAATGAGGTAGTTCCATACAACAGATGTACTCAAAAATAACATTCTCACTTCCCTTCTAGTCTCGGATCTCCAAGTCAATCTCTGGGAGGAGAATCACCCAATGGATGTGTCGTGGCTTCACATACATCATGTTTAGAAAATATATGTCTGGTGGATGGTCACTATATACAATAACATTGGTAAAAAAAATGAATCCTATCAAATGCAAAGACCACTGCAATGAATTTATTTCTCAATGGTAGGGTAGTTCACCGGTACTTTATTCAAACATCTGCTGGAATTGTAGATTGGCCGGAAGATGTAATCAAATCGTTTCTCTAGTACTATGACCACCATATAGTCTGTAGCAACACACATGAAATCAAATTGTCCCTCCCAATTTGGTTCAATCATCACCAAAGCATCCACTAGTCGTTGATTCAGATTCTAAAAAGTTGTGTCACGTGTCTCATCAAACTCAAAGATGGCATCTTTGGAAATTAGATTGGTGAGTGGCTGTGTAATAATCTAAAAGCCTCTTCCAAAACATATTTAAAGATCTAAAGGCCCTATAAAACTTATAATTACTCTGAAAAAAGTTGGAATGTGTAGATTTTAAATGGATTATATCTTTGCAGTATCAACATCTATCCCTTTTAGAGAGATCCAGTGGCCTAAGATAATACCACTCTACACTATAAAATGACACTTCTAAAATATTAAAACTAGGTTAGTGTGCTCACACCTTTCCAAAACTATATATATATTCCTCATAAAAGTGGTGAAGGATTTTCCATTGACGAATAAATCACCCATAAGGACCCCCAGGATGTGTTCTTCCAGGTCGAGAAATATTTCCAACAAATATCATTGGAAGGTTTTAGGAGAATTACACATCCTAAAAGTCCTTATTCTAAAAGAAAACATACCATAGGGGAATGTGTAAGTGCTATTTTCTTTATCTTCCAGAGAAATAGATATTTTCTTATATCAAGAATATCCATTAAGTAAAAATTAAACTTTTGACATTCTATTCATTCTAGAATTTGATTCATAAAGGGTAGTGGGAATTGATCATTCTACATTGCATCATTAAACTTTTTATTGACTTTGCAGACTCTCCATCCTATGATTTTATATGTGGGTATGAGTTCAGTTTTATCATTGGATACCACAGTGATACCCCCTTTTAAGGTAACACTTGCAAAGGACTCACCCATCGGCGGTTAAAAATGGGATATATGATTCCTCCACCTAACCATTTGATTACCTTCTTAATTACGACTTCAATCATGGGAGGCTTAATCTGCCACTATTTTTTCCATGGGGGATTCAATTTTTCTTATTGTAACACCTTATGGGTGAAAATGGTGGGGCTGATTCCAGTTTGATATGCGACAGTCCATCCAATGGATTTCTTTCATCGCGTAAGAACATGCAGAAGTGTGTCTTCCTTCTATTTTGTGAGCGATGAAATGGGGATTACTAGAATATTGTTACCATCACCCAGATATCCATATTTTAGAGATAAAGAGAGGCTTTAGCTATAGTTGAGGTTCCTTCAGGATCTAGGCAACAATTAGTTTTACCTCCACTCGCTATAAAATGTTTCGAACAACGATGTATTGCCAGTAAAGACCACCCTGGATATCAAGAAATTAGATCTCCTTAGGTGAATCATGGAAATCTATAAAGAGTGTGTCATAAATGATAAGAGTACTTACTAAAACATCTTAATTGTAGGTTAAGTTCTTTTCTATTGTTTTTACCATATAATAGTCCTCATGTTATAGTATTGAAGGCTGGTTGATAGATTTGTAGACATTGTAGGAGACTCTTTCAACACCTACTCAAAAGATCAGTTCTCCTTGGTGGGCATCAATCAATGCCTTACCGGTGGCCATGAATGGACATCCCAAAATCGAAGGTTCCTCTAAGTCCTCCTCTATGTTAATAATGATGAAGTCAGTAGGAATAATTAACCTTCCTAACTTCACCATCACATCCTCGATAATCCATTTGGGATATTTGATAGACCGATATACTCGCTAGAAGAAAAATTGGGTGGGATTTATATCACTGATCATCTGATTCATGAAGGATATTAAAAGAATCATGAAAATTCTAGACCTATGTTATAGAGTTCTTTTCTAAATTCTTAGGATCCAACGGTACATGGTATTGTGAAACTACATGGATCATGGTGTTTTGGAGGAAGTGAGCATTGTACCACTTACGATAATTACTTATTCAAGGAAATGGTTCCCATATCCATCATTTTTCATTTTTTGGAGATAATCTACTTCATGAACATTGTGTATGTCGAAATCTAGGTTAAACCATATATGAAAGGGATGTTGATGTGATGCTTCTGGAAAACCTCAATGAATTTACCGAACTGATGATCCATCATCCTTTGCTTAATCCTCTCAAGATATGGTAAGGTGGGATCAAAATTCTTGACCACCTATTTTCCCTTACCATGTGAGGCCTCTTTCTCATTTGATTGTTCTTTCAAGGAAGATAATTCCTTCATCATGTTTCTTGAGATGAAGAGAATTAAGGTTGAGATAGATTTGGAGCATCATCTTCTTTTGAAGTTGGTTTCCTAGGTAGCTCTTTCCCACTGCGTAACGTGACTGCATGGGACTTTTCTCATTGGGGTTTCTTAGTGTCAACTAGTAGAGTACCTAGTTTCCTTGAGGATGGGTTATTTGGAAAGTGGAAGAATTTGATTTTCTAGGCTTTGAATGGAATATTCATGGTTTTTGAATCAAGTTTCTTCAAGGGTGAGGAGTTTTGTCATCATTTCATCAAGTTTTGTTGGAGGTTATAGCTGCGTTTGTAGTGTAGCTGGTGGAGGTGGTTTCTCCCAAGGTGGTTTTGGGTGAGGGTTTTATTACCCTTATTGCTAGTAAGTCCCAAATTTTTTCTATCTTTGATATGGGTTCTAGTATGCTTGTTGACCATAAATAGGTGGCCTTTGGGGAGGAGGATTTTTCTATTGCGTATGGTAACCCATGTACATATGTTCTCACCATACGGGGTTCTGGTTCCGAGGGTACATATTTGGCCCTTGGTTCTGAGAAACATTTCACACCGTGCTTATTTAGGGTTCATATTTTCTGCATGTTGGATGGTTTGATACTTGAACTTGGGATGAGTTCTTCAGGTTCAATGCATCAATCATTTTGGACACTGCATCTAATTGGGAAACAAGATTTGTTCCTACAGTAGTGACATCCACCGCTGATTTGGTGTATGTGGTTAGGCCCCCAAATAAGGTTTGTACATGCATCCAGAGCCGATGTCCTTGGTGGGGAAATTTGAGTTGCATCTCTTTGAAGTACTCTCTAGACTCGTATAAGGATTTTGAGTCATTATGCTAGAAGTTTGGGTTCCCATTCTGAAGTGTCACCATCTTCGTTGGTGGGAAGTATTTGGACAAGAATGCATGGGTTAACGCATCCCAGGTGGGGATGTACTATTTATATAGTCCTTTTATCTGGTATTTCTCCACAAACCTTAATGATATGGGAAAATGACAGAGATGGATAGAATCTTCTGACACTTTATGGTAATGTAAGGTGTCATGGATCTCAAGGAGGTTGGAGAGATGAGCGTTCGGGTCCTTACATGGTAAACCACAAAATTGCAGCATGTTCTGGATCAGTTGCAAAATAGATGGTTTGATTTCGAAGTGTTGGGCCTACACTAGTGGTTGGACGAATCTCGTGTCTTCTCCTTGGATGGAATGGAGTGTATAATCCATAAGTGTTCATCACGGGGGAAATTTCTTTCATGGAGGAGGGGGAACAAATTGTTGCTCAAGAGACAAACAAGGCCCATAACCTGGATGTGGGTATGGAAACCGCTTTAGTTGAAACTATTAGAGTCGATGAGGTCTATGCACAAAAAAAATGGAGATTGTTGTGTTTGTCAGTGCCAGTTGTCACCCAGAAGAAACTCTTATCTAGCTCTTTGGAGATCAGTTGGATCTCCATCTTCTAAATTCGCCATTTGTGCGTTTTGGTTGCGCTCATCCATGTGTGCATGTTGTCACAACAAAACTGTTCCATCGATCTTTGGGTCACTGGGAAATATATCTGATGACTCAAAACTATTAGAATGAGTGATGAATCAACTCATATATATATATGAACCAACTCAACACTTAACATACCAAGCTTAAAAGAGTTATAATAAAAGTAAATAAAATCGAAATGAGAGTAAGAATAGTATTTTATAATTTTTGATTTTAATTTTCAATAAAAATATTACAAACTCGAGGAAAACAAAACCAATATTAACATTAGATTCCCTAATAAAATACCAAAATTTGTAATTCTTCATATCGAAGTGTTATTTTCAACAATCCAAATTAAATTACCTTAAAATGTATAGTACTAGTATAGATCGATCCGACAAGAAGGGATTTATATTTGTTTTTTTATCAAATTTTTTATTTATGTATTGATGTTTTTATGAAATTTAGAATCTAATTTTATAATGTTTTGATAAAAAATTTATGGATTTAAATTTCTTAATAAATTACTTGAATTATAATGAAAAACATAGAAATATGGTTTTGGAAAAAAATTTAGAGAGAAACATGTTAGGGATATGGATTTTAAAGGTTTTTATTAAATAAATTATTTTATGAGGTTGTATGGTTCATTATAATTCACATCCCTAGGTTAGAAATGTAATAGAACCACCTTGGTCAAGTGAGTTTTATTTAAATCCATAGAATCCAATTACTGGGTATGGAATTTTATTTTATTCAATTTTATTAATTACAACACTTTTGAGACAATTACAACACCCAATGGCCAGGGATCTTTCTAATCTAAATGACTTAATGATCCCTAAAAATCACTTTCATGGATTTATATGAGGTTTCTTGTGATATTTAGAAAAACATAATAAGGAATAATGAGATAGAAGAATAAAAAACATTATTACAACATCACAATTGACAAATTAAAACCCTAAATCGTCCATACCACAACACATAGGGTATTGTGCTACTCATAGAGTAGCTAGTAACTAAGAAACTCACAATAACCAAATTCATCCTCCTGAAATCTTTGGAGTGAAGGTCGCCAAGAAGGTAGCATAGAAGAAAATTCTCTCCGCTCTTATCTCCTCTTATTTCTTTATCATCTTCTCTTCTTGGTCGTCCTTAGAGTTTTATCACTTGGAAAAACATGGAATGAATGAAAACAATACGAATCTAAAACTGGGTGGTCCTGCAACATATCTATAAGTTTTAGTAGTACACGACGTGTACCATAAAGTACATGGAATGTACCCCGGTCTATGTGTTTTGGACGTCTTTTCTCCACCGATAGGTGATCTAACACGTTGTCTTTGACTTTGAACATATATCCTTCTAGTAGGTGGATGTACACGACATGTAGCACCACCCCACATGGCGTGTAATTTCATTTGTCATCCACCAACTGCTTCTATAAGGTCTACACGACAAGTATATGGGAAGTACATGGTATGTATGATTTGGCCGACAACATGGGAATGTATCTAGTGTTCCCAATCCGTGACTGGGCAATATTACAAGGCATATATATACAAGTGCATGGCGTGTATATTTGAAATTTTATTATTGATCTGCCCCGATTTGTGATGGTGGCTGGAAATATCCTTAAAATTATAATAATTACAAAAATAATGAATTTTACACATAAATCAAAAGATATTTGGTAAAAACAATTTTTTATGCTAAATAAAATGTTAGATATTTTTCTTTTGCACAAATCAGATATATCAATTTCCAAGAAACCATCAAAATCCTTATGTAATACATGCTACACCCACCAGTCTTGATGCCTCTAGTGTAGGGATGGACACTAATCATTTATTTTACCACCATAAAATACTCATTGGGTTCCCTCATTTCCCAAATGAATGTTTCAGGAAGGAAAAGTAGTCTCTATCTCCTTAGTTGGTATATGCTAGGTACAGTGACCCGATACTCTAATGTCAAGAAGAACTACCTCGTGCACATCATCATGGTGAAAAATATGAGGCATTACTTGAAGATACACATATTCAAATGGGTCTCTCGTATCGACCTGCTCAATAACATCCTTGGTCATCTAATTTTTTCCCAGGAAATGGATTGATGGGTGGTAATTCTTCACAAATACAACGTTCTTTTTTTACATATGTCAGTGAAAGTAAAAGCACTTGTCGATTTTCTCGCAACACTTCCTACCCAAGAAAATATATTGGAATACACTAAGCATACAGGTGAAGTGTTTGTCTATTCCCATGAAACTCCTTGAAAATGGTATATGTATTTTGGTCATGCCTCATAATTTCCTATCAAAAAAAGGATGGAATACTTGAAACTCAATCAGGTTTTCCTGGGTATTGTATTTTTCTCTCATGAAAAAGTAATTTTCTCATACTCTTTCTCACTATCTGAGGGTTGGATGAATAATGAGGTAGAACAAAAATCCCCCATAGATTTCTTAAAACTAAACCTTTTGTTTAAAATAGCCTACTCAAACATCAATGTGGATTAAGAGTTATTGATTGAGCAGGTCAATGGAAAATACACCATCAAAAAGAAAGAAATGGACCCTCTCACTAGCTATGTTAGGGGGATAATGACATAGTTCCCTTTAAAACCCATGTTCTATCAAGTTCACTGATCACAAAATGCTTGTTCCAATGCATTGGAAAATGTGGCAACCATATTGTTTGATCCTGATCAGGATGAAGCAAAATTCCATATAACACATCGAACAATGGTCAAAAAAATAAGCATATGTGATATAGAGGAGATTTTTCAGTTCAACACCACCCAAGAGCATAATTCTCGATTAATCACTCCTGTAAGGATGGAGCTCATATTCATCTATCTAAAAAATGATAATGTCCTAACATATAATTGTATAAACGAAATGATTTGGCATTGTGGAACAAACATTACCCCGTAATATGGTCCAAATGAGATTAAAACCCTCTACAAGTGTGTATTAAATAGGATCCATCCCTGATGAATATAAGAAGATCATACTACTAATTTCTGGGAAGAATACCTTGTGGGATCTTCTGGCTCCCATCAATCTTGAACTGGGCTCTCCCACCCGATCATGAGGTTCAAATAGTACCTGAAAACCATGATAAATAATTGTGTGGAAATCAACATGAAATGTCATGCATTAAAAATCAATGAAAACATAATGCTTCAACCTTTATAACTTCTAAATAAATCTATATATTCCAGGACATTATTCATTTAGTGATTGATGTCAAGGGGCTATATCCCCCAGCCACAACAAACCAATTCAAGTACATCCTCACTATTACAGATTTTTTTTCAAAAGGGTTATGTCCATACCCCTCAAGGAATTCAGGATATAGAACATCATCCACTTCGAAATGTCACATATTTTCACTATTTTTAGGGTCCCATAATCAATATTAATGAAAAACTACACTAATTTATATTCCATGGAGATGGATAATTTCTACCAGGTAAAATATCTAGTACAATCACTCATATCACTACCATGAAATAACAAATAAGTAGATATATTCCCTTAATAAGAATTTATAAAACATACTCCATCAAATAGTTAATATGTATTAGATGCCTTTATTGGAAACTCTTCCATTCATTATGGGCCTACTGTACTACCACTCATAATGCTACACAAGAAACACCATACTCATTGGTGTACGTGACTGAGTTAGTGTTACCCATGGAAGTCTAGCTTCCCTCACTCCGAGTAACCATCTTCGCAAAAATATAATATAATTATAATTCCCAAATGTTACTAGATTAATTGGAACATATTGACATAAAAATGTTGGACATACTTCACAACCTTGAGGTCCCCCAGAATCAGATTGGGTGATCCTTTAATAAATTGGATCACCTCCTTTGATTCCTCCATGGAGATCTAGTGTCGGTCCTCAAAACCCCGATGATACTATAAATTAAACCCCAATTATATTTAAAATATTGTAGGTTCATTACATAATACATATGGTATACCATAATGGGACCAGCTCATTAGACACACTAGATGGGGAGCACATAAATCCTCCCACCAATGAAAGATTTCTTAAGAAATACGTTATGTAACTGTCAGGACAAGGGATTCCACGTCATTTTATTTCCCATATCTTTTCATGGGTACATGAATCTAAAATGTAAAGAAAATAATCCTTCCACATGATGTTAATATATATTTAATTCAATATTACTACAAGAAATTAAAATTCACTTCCAATGTCCTCCTTCAGGACATAAAACTACAGAGATCTGTGATATATGTCTCTATTCATGTCGAGTCACCTTTTTCATTTCCACATGATGCTAAAAATTAATGTTCATATAGAAATACATATGGATTTATTTTCTTCCATTTTAGATATTTATATATTCATTGATCATATATCTTGGTCAAGACACTTCATGATATGATAAAAAATTGTACCCTTAATTGTCTCTACATTGTAGGGAAACCCTTTCCATTTCTTTTTTGTCACACTGAGAATATCCCATGAGAGATTAGTAATTATGGTAAGAAAATACCCTCATAAACAAGGATTAATGGTATACAATAGATACATTACTATCCATAATGTATGACCTAAAATGGAATACATTGATTCCTCACTTAATGATGTCAAATTGCATGACCAATATCTTTTTTGCATGAATTTAAACCACGGTTATTCTGCACTACATGTTGTATTTTTCAAATTCTCATGAGATACATAGTTACACCTTTACATATACCTGAGGGACTAACTATAATATTCCTATCAATTCAATTCATTTCTCTTCCATCCTCACCACATGAAGTTAAAATTCATAGGATTTTAAGAACTACATGTGGCTTGATTCTCTGTCTGATGAGATATGTAGTAACCAGTGAACATTCATCATTTGTCCAAGTTTCAAAATTTCCATTTATAAATGTTATATCACCTCCATCCTGACCACATGATGTTAAACCATAGGAGACCTCAATAACTATGTGTATCTTGATTCCTGTTATCATATGATAGATAATGACACTTGAATCTCTAAGAATGGGAACATACTCATTAGTGGAAGAAAATAATTCCCACCTCTACATACTGGTCAGACTTGGATAAAGTATTTTAATTTTTAGAACTACATGTGACATGATTCATTCCCTAATAGGGTATGTAATGATATCCCAATTTCCAATTCAAATCTGAGTCACAACAAAAAAATATAAAAATTTCCCCCTCCTTGTATATGAGTCAGACACACACAAGAGACTTCATTCATAACTATGTGTGGCTTGATTATCATCGTCTTGAGATACGTAGTGATGCCAAGTTCTATATATTGGGCCCTATATATGAAATTCCCACAAAATATACTTGATTCACACATCCTTACATTATGAAGTTAAATCGAATGGAAGTATGACCTTACCATGTGATATTAAACTGGATGGAATTACATCCTTAATACATGATAGTAAACTTCAGGGAAATACGTCCTTACCCCATGATGCTGATTTTTATGGAAGAAAGTCCTTACCACACAGTATCAATTCTTTATAGAGGCAATTATGTCTCCTATACATGAAGTTAAATTGGGAAAACAATCACCCATTTTCCATTCTTTATAAAAGTTCCAAAAGGGAATAACCTCAGTCAACCATAGTACAAGATTCATGGAAATTTTTTTAAAGAACCTTAATCCAAAATCGACAATTATTAAATCAAGTGTCTCAGATCGCCGAAATCTTTAATGGTCCTTAGAATTGATATCCAACATTAAGCACCCTTCTTTTGACTATGCCTGTATACCTAGGTATGCTACATAGGAACCTTTGGTCATCAACTGAATGTGCCAACCATTAAAAAGGATATTTTGATCATTATGATCCATGATATTAGTGTAACTAAAATCAACACCTCAATGTGTCTGAACCACTCATGATATGACTATTATATATCATTACTCATTACCCTGGAACCACTATCTATGATCTACAACCTATCCAACTCACACGTAGAAGGATACTTGGGTTCTTTAAAACCAGGGTATCCTAATTAGGCTCTTGTGTAACATCTCCCATATTAGGTCCATGTATGTCATGACCCTAAAATACATAAATTTTGTTGAATTTTTATGACAATAAACTCTCTCCCCTAATGGTCCAAATCACAAGACCTAATACTAATAACCAAAGAGAAACAAAACATGTCAGGTTAAAAACCTGTAAAGGGATACCAGAGAAAAAGCCGAGCCTTTGCCCAATGAACTCATAACTCTCAATGTTTAGGAAAGAATTAGGGAATAAATATATATAAGGCATAAATCTCATAGATTCTACCTTGTATACCTAGTAAAATCCAAGCTATGCTTGCTAAACCTCATTTTCCATGAAACAGTTTAGTAATGGTTTTCACATCACCTTACCATAAGAATAATTTTGTTAGGTGGTGGAACAACTTTTGGGGTAATCACATGCTCCTTGGATTATACACTTTCCATAGATCATAAATCATGAGTTTGGGTGTTGAAAATCATCATAACTTTCCATGGACAATGGAAAGGACATATGGCTTCTAGGACAATTTTCTTGACTATGCATTCATGCATATTACTCCTGTATATTCACATATGCATGTAAACGAAATGTGTTACATTGAAAAAGGAAATTATGATCCTCATAAGCCATTCCAACATTGTGGAAACAATCAAAACCTCAACATGTTTGAACTACTCCCTTCATGAATATCCCATATTCTTCTCCTAACTCAAGTACTATGGGTTGTGATTTACAATCCCTACACCAAACATTAAAATCATATTCGATGTCCTCAACAATATGTCACCATGTTTTATAAACTTTCTCAAGGATGGACTGCGACACTACATTACCAAGTGTTTGATATCCGACACCTTAGGATTTGAAACCACAAGGTGCATGGATAAAGATTCATTATTTAAGAGCTAATTACCCTAGGGTGTCCAGATCTGTTCATGGATAGCCATCTTTCCATAACCAACTTCATCATCTGGATTCTTTCTACCTTGAACACCTTTCATGGACCACAGAGAGAGGAAGATATCATATTTTTCTTGGATGGATTCTGACGCATAGGGGACTTGACACGCCAACTAAATGCATATTATCCCTTTTTGAAAGTGGTCTCAATCCTTGGGAGCTTTAGAAACACCACAATGGATCCTGGAATTTTAGAATTCCATGGGGAATACTCATAATGTTTTCACAATATCATACTCATGGACTCAAACTTTTGGTTTGTTATTTAGATCATCCACACTCATAATAACCCGGTGTACCTAGATTACCTAATATTTCAGTGCCAACCATATTCACAACACAAATCATTTGTAGCACATCAAAAAGATACATGGTTTCATTGACCCTTTTCTTGACTATGTATGAATGCATGTGGTTCCTAATTTTTTTTCATATTGTTGTAAAATGAATGTGTCACTCTGAAAAAAATTGGTTTCTGATCCTTGTGATCATCTTCAACACCATGGAAAAAACCCTATATCTTAGTGTTTTTAGTACATATTTGGCATTTTTTCACTATATCAAATCATTATATAGATGGTTCGAGATAAATGGACTTTAAATAATTTGATATTTGGTCCTAGATAAATTATATTTAATTAAAATTAGTTTAGGTCAAGGATAGAATTTCATAATCTAAACCAATATCTAGTTTGAGCTAAAAGACTTCAAACTAAAGAAATATCGGGTCTGATCTAAAATACATTAAACTAACAAAATATAGGGTCTATCCTAATGAACCATAAACTAATGTAATTTATAGATGAAGGTAAAATATGTCAAGTAAAGAAACATAATGTTTGATATAAAATACATTGAACTAAATGAAACATCAGGTTAAAGTTAAATGATCTTAAAATAAAAATTAAACATTAGGTCTAACCGAAAAGACCATAAACTGAACAAATATTAGGTCCAATCTAAAAGTAAATAATTTAAATCCCAAATATATATACAATATGAAAAAATCCTGAAATTACTTCCATATGGGACTAACAATCAAGCTATGATCACCAAGCATATCAGTTTCGAAGAATAATTGTGCACTCTCCCTTTAGGATATATAGTTTACAAGATTAATATATTAGATTCATCAATAACGAATTCCATGTTAGGGGGTATTCATTTTAATTTCATGAAACAAATATCTAAATCTAGAAATTCAAATTTTCTTGATTTTAGGTAAAGGATGGGTTCGTAAGAGATTCACATAATATCAGAATGCTGATATGGTAGTAATATCATAGAATAAGAGGGGATAAATAGAAAAATTAATATTTATAAATGTCTATTTTTATTATGTAATGGGGGGAGGAATCTCCACATTTTTTAACTTCTCTAAATCTTCAACCAAAATGTGATGCATTATTATTTTCAATGTATGAAAAATGTCGATATATTATGCCAGTATGGATAGAAAGAGTTTGACATGAGGAGTCAATATAACGCTAGATTTCTACTCTCTCCACTTATTCCCCCTCCCATATAAGAGAAAGAGTCTCAACCAAGTTATTCACATATTTAACTCTCTTTTTAGTATCATCCAATTAGGATGCTAATTTTGAATTATCATACATCATGCATGAAATAATTTCCTCATTCCTCCATGATTTTATATTTTACACATCAATCTGATCATTCAGTTCAAATATTAGCTAAATATCTTACTCCAATTCCTATGATGTCTCCGTAATATTCCTAGTAAGGGGACCCTCATCCAAAAATTTATATATATATATATCATTAAATCATTTAAATATCTCAACAAATCAAAAAAATTATCTTCATAATTTCATATAGAGTTTGATGGTCAAATTCATCAGCCCCCACGTTATGAAATAATAGGTGAAGGAATTCCATTTGGACAAGAAATTACTCCAATAGGGTACAAGTGATCATGGAATGAATTAATTTACAAATAATACAATATATCACATGATCCCCTTAAAATGAAGGAGTGGGATGCACGAATTGATGGATAATTATCTGAACCAATACAAAGGAAGGAGAGGAAGTTCCATAACCACTTCTCTCAGTAGTCTTAATGTTTTTAGATTATAATGGAAGATTTATCTCTTCAACATAATCCCACATACTATCTAAATAATCTTCATCAGTTCTAGGAAGCTTCCTTGAAACATATTATAGGTCTTTAATCAATTCCATCAATTCAACATAAAATGGATTTGGTGATGTAAATGGCTAACCAACATGACAGATCAAGTGTCCTAATAAACCATTGGGATAAGATTTTACCCAAGTATGGGTATAATCCATGGTAAGGAAAGTATATGAATAAGTAGGATAAATTATGATCTCATTCCCAATATATTCACATGAAAATATATTCTAAAATTTATGAATGACTCATGGATACCATTTCCATTGTGTAATTACCAAAGGAATGGAAAAAACCATCTGAACACAGCCAATCTCTTAAGAGAATTGATACATAGTATATGACTCATAGATGATCAAATATTCCACCCTAGACACATGATAAAAATATTTTAGGGATATCATATAAGATATTTCATCAATAGACATTCTACCATTGTCAATGATCAGACCACCCGGTGCACAAAATGTATTGAAGTACAAAATATCAAGATGATAAAATTCAACTTTAATCTCATCAGGTTTTAGATACATATTCTCATCCCCCAAATTTATTTTCAATATAGGATGGTATGAGTATACATGGATTGTAGATGCCTTTTATTACTCATAATAATGTATGTAATATATAATCCACCAAAACATGAACTATAGTGGAACGATGACCTAGTAAAAAGTGTTTCCTTGAGAGATGTGGCCCAACATTGGGTAGAGGAAGATAAGGACTGGTACTAGAGGGTTAATATTCCTTATATCTGTAAGATAAACCACCATCACCAATGTTCTAAAACAAATTCTATAGTGTGTGTCCCCAACTGAGAAAATACACATGTTCAAGAACATAGCTTGTAATCCTACCAAGATAAGTTTTGAAGAAACCTATAGGTTCACCTAATAGCTCTAGGTGGTATAGTCCCCCAAATTTATAATTGTCCAATATGAGATTTCACTATTTAAAACTTAATGGGAAGAGAAATTATGGGGTTGAATAAATGTTTGTCAGAACCTGCTGCTAGAAAAAAATATTGACCATGTCCGGGAAAGAAATAATCGAGTGCACAATCAGTTCACTCTTTAATTTCACATAGACCAATACAATAATATCTATCACCAAAACTGTGGCCTGTAGTTGATCTTCTAGGACATCCTTAGTATGAATAAATTCAGCTTAAATCTTTCCAAGAGGATTAATACCACCATGATGATGAATATCCCATAAGCTAATACGCACCTCATTGTGAGGAAGGTGGAATGTGTTGGTACAAGAAACTAATGACTAATAATTACCAAGATAATGCTGATTTGGGAGTAAATTATAAATTGAGATATCCAAATAGCTTCATATTGATGAACCCAGTATATATCTTTAGCAAACTCCAAAAAGCTTTGCCTCACCCCAAATGGCCATGCCCATTTTCTGGAAAAATTTCCACTAGGGTAAAGATCCAATTTTGAGTACCATCCGCCACTAGAAGTTTCTAGAGAAAAAAATATACATTAATATCATTTGAAATAGGTTTTTGAATAAATTCATGACCATCTAGACTCAGGGGAGAGTTTTCCAGTAGAGAAACCAAACCCAAGGATCGAGCTGTAACTAGCTGACTATCCTTGGTAATTGTCAAATGATTGTAGTAGGGGGAACCTGATAGCCAATGATATAATACATTAATATCTAGGGTAGGAATGGAGGGTTATTCTATAAATTCAAACTTTTATGGAGGTATTTGAGGAGATAAGTTTTATTCTTGAATCCCATGTGAGAGGAATCCCTTTAAACTCTCAATATCCATATACACATGATGTCAGGGATCAACATTATGATTTCTAGTAATCAGGGATATTTTATTGTCCATAACAGTGGTACCTTATTTAGGACCAAAATCCATTTAATATTATGTATGTGGGACACGGTATAAATAATAAACAAAAATTGTTGACGTTGACATTGACAGATGGCATCAGGTGCATTGCATGACTCGAGATGGGGTTCATGAACCACATAATATGTCATTGGGTCACCTAAACTCTCTAAGAATCATGAGGCACATTAGCCCTAAAATTCATCCTGTGAACTGCATGAACCAGTTGGAGACACCTAAATGTGTGTCCTGAATATGGTCATGCGAGTTGCAGGTGATTGAATGATTGGGCCAATAGCTTTCGTGATGTCCTTGAGAAAACCACAACACTCAGCTCCAATGACCTTGCAGATACCAATGAATAATTCATGGATTAGATCAGAAGATCATATAATAAAGATAAAATCTCTTAAAAAATATCTAAAAAAATGAACATTATATATAGACCCGCAAACAAGGTTCAAGATCAGGGTTCGTAGTAGGGTCTCTCGAAAGAGGTACTTGGATGAGGAAAAAATAAGAGCGCTCTAGAGAATGTGTGATTGGTGGAATGAATTTTACTCCACCCCTATATATATATAACAATTCACAGAATACCAAAAACCTCTCAGTAGAACAAGCATCACCTATGACATCAGTTCATGACACCATCAATGACTCAAGAGGGCATTAGTTTTCCTCATAACCTAGTCATTATCCCAGAAAACAGCGTTTTTGTTGGGAATTTTTTGACACCCACCGAATAATAATCATAAAAATAGAAAATTAATGAATAAATTGATATTTAAATTACCTTCCCATAAAGGAAAATGAATATAGACTAGAAGATTGAATATGTCTCAAAGGGAACCATGAATGTATGAAAATTTCAAGGTCACGTGAAGACTCCCTGTGCACTATATAACCTTCAGAAAAAATACCGTGGATCCCCCCTTCAATGAAGATCACTAATCATGAGAAGGATATTCAAAAAACAGAATGATAACCCACATTCCACATTGATTGTTATCTACATGTGCCTCACACACCCTCCAAATTATTTCCATGAAAGAAGTTGAATAATATACAATGGGAGAGAGCCCCATTGTGCGTAAAGCTCATGTGAAATATCAGTGATGGGAAGAATAATATTCCATGATGATATCCATGAAATTTTGTAGGAACCACAATCATTTGTAAAAAAAAGTAGGTAAAGGCTATAAGGAGAAAGGTTCTCATCATCACTGAAGGACATGTGCCGCCCCCAGTGATCTGCAAGTCAATACGTGTCCCTGATGACATATCTACCTATTATCATGAAAATATTTAGACTTATTATCATCATAGAACATAAATCCTTGGGTATGTTCCAAAAACATAGTAGTTCCCTTTGTATGTTCTATAAAAAATGAATATATTTTTTAATTAAATGCTCATGCACCACCACATGACCCATATCGATCATGGAATGCATCATGAAATAATAGAGTAATTTTACTTAATATATATAATGAAATATCACATGACTCCCAACAATTAAAATATAAAATAATGAAAATAAAAAATAAAATAGGAGAAAGGTACTCATGTTCGTAAAATGGTTGTGAAACGCTATGGATGTCTATAGTACGGTCCCATGATACCCTGGACCAATTATCTGTATCTCATAGAAAGCACTAGACAAGTCATATAGCATGTCACATAATCCATTCCACAAGAATCATGGATCTTTCAATGGACATTAGGAATGACCATAGGAAAAGATATAGTTTCATTAGACATTTCCACATGGTGCAAAATTTCTTGATTAATTCTATATAATCCAATAAAGTAAGATTTGTTGGAAGAGACTTAGGACCACTAAAAATCAGGAAACATACGTGGAACACCCCATGACACCGAATCAAAAAACCATGTGGGTATATTCGTCTTCACTGAATGTAGCATGGATCTTTGTCTAGTAACACTTTAAAATTGATTAGCATGAGATTTTGGGGGGGGGGGCAATAAATTCCCCACCCCAACATGATAAATGCACCGACTACAATGCTAAGGAATCTATGGCGTGGAAAAGTCCCAAGAAACAATGTATACTTTTTAGAGTAATCGATCACAAAATTAGCTAACATTCCCTTAGTTTATATACCATTGGGGTGATATAGTAGTCCAGTGACATAAATAAGTCACTTAATATGTTCATTCATCAATCACATAAAGGATCTCTCGTATTCTATATGAATAATTTTTGATAATAAAATAAGATAACACTAGATTTAAAATAAACAAATACTTAACAAACATAAGGTATTAAAAATACAAGGGATAGATCCAAGATAAAAATTGGAATACATAAATAAAATACATGCATGATGTCCCTCAAGCACTTTTTATGAGTCATATAAGGATGAACGATAATGATAGGACATGTCAATCAAATCTCATGACCTTCCTTTTGCTTGCAATTTCGGACACTTGAAACCCTTTGTACATGTCAAAGGAAGTCATCTATTCCCCATTGGTCACACAAATTTGGGATCATAAATACCTCAGGGCCTATAATACAATCCTTGTGATTCCATTCAGATAAATCTACTGACTCACATAATGTCGTTCGATCATATCAATCATGTCTCATTGATGCATTTAGGAATGACAGCCAAGCTCTCATGACACCCTCTCGGTTTTCTAGTTATGACCCGTGACACCCTCATGTCATGATTGAAAGGTCTCATGATGACATTCAAGGATGTTATCCAAGAAGCATGACATAATTTGAACCATGTCACACTAACTGTTATGACACCCACCATATGTGTTTGGATAGGCCATAAGAAATATTCTAGGGTAAACCAACTGGTTCAGGCGATGTCCCATTGGACAAGTCAACTAAGTCATGTGGCACCCTCTTGAAAAAAAGGTCAACTTACAAGGGCATCTATGGATCATATACCTTAATCCATCATTTATTTTTATGCACTTAATATAATGGAAAACTCAGTGTTTAAGCGCAGATAAATGTAACTACGATGACTCTCATTCCTATCATACTCAGGATACATAGACCACCTTTTCTTATGATTCATGCTCCATATTAATCCTCGAGGGAAATCCTATAATCTATGTCCCTTTTTCATTGAAATGAAAATGATTAATTTCGATCCGTAGTTTATCACAATGATCGCAGCACACATGTTCATAGGGAGTATCAATGATCATAAAATCTACACTATAAACCAACACAATGTTATTGGAATCTTCAGGGTGTAAGCCCCAATAAATTATACAATGATGACTAGGATCCCTTCCATAACCAAAATACATATGATGTTTCACTAAGACCCATGCTCAAATATTTTTTGTCTCAACACCAACACATATGTCCTCTCCCCATAATCCTAAACTGTAGGGAAATAAATAATTACATGGATTATTATTCTTGTAATAACTAGGATACATACGATTCCTTATAATGGTTCAATCCACTTCTCAAAATATTTACCACCTCCTCACATGAAACAAAATTATAATGAATTTGGTCATACAGATTCCCCACATAATTTAGTAATTCATAATTAAGGATATGGATGAAGAACTTTGAATATATAAATATTGATTCACTAATGAGACTACATCCCCTAGGTTCATCAATGAGACTCCCTTTCTTTGTTTAATGAGAGTGTTGACCAATGAATCATTTTTTTCAGGTAACTGGTCCCATGTTAAGATTAAGAATAGATAGATGAGAATATATTAAATATCTAAGAGAGTACCAATATATGAAAAATTTCCCCCCAAGTGTGTGATGAGCATGAGCACCCATCCTTTCAACCAATACGAATCCCCAATAGTGGTTGGGCCTAAAAACCCTGGTGATCATCAGCCTTTAGAAGGTAGGTTTGTATTCAGATATAGATGAATGGACCCATACGGATTTTACATGAAAAGTGACAATGGCAGCCCAATGATAGGAACTAATTCCATGACTAAAAAACCTGATGAAATATATATACCAATGATTTCATAGTATATACCAGTGGATTGAATCTTTTGTTATAGCCCATTTTTCTCTTATAGTAGACATCAGGGGGAGTATTATTATTGGGATAAAATGTATGTCTTGGAACATGAAGAGGAAAAAATCCAATACATTATGTATAGTGTAAGAGGAGTAAGTTGTTTTAACTTAAAAAATAAATGATTTGGGTAAAAAATTATCTTGGATACCACAAGTTGGAGATGAATTTACCAATCCTATGAGATTATGACCCTCAAAATGGGACTAATATAATGAGAAATCATGGTCAAAATTAAAAATCAAATAACATAGATATAAAATCCCACATTATATGGACTGTAAAATTAAAAATATATCACCTGGGGTCGAATATCATAACTACTGGTAAAGGGTTCCCTAGTCCACCCCCTATTGGTGAGGGAGGGGCTTTATTGTAACCTATTCTGCTTGGATCAGAGTTCCTCAAATTATCTCATAACACTCACTGACCTACATCATCTCCCCAATTTATAGGGCATCATGATTCTCTTATAGGTTCCTCGATTAGAATTCAATCAACTTTAGGTCTTGATCTCGCTGGAAGAATTTTTTTATCTTCATCCTTGATTATCCAATAATTTATGGTATTTTTTAGGTTTTATTGGACATAAGTCAATTATTCTGATCCTTGTGTAAAAAAATTATTGGGATTAAAAGATCGATTCATGAATAAGTATCTTGAATCCCATAACCCACTTACCAGTTAACATATGGGGATGATCATGTTAATTATTTTTTTCAAATCATCATTTTCCCATGGATCCTTTTATTTATACTTGATTTTGTGATTCTATGGAATCCATTTAAATCATTAAACAACCAAATTAGTGAAATTGATTCAAATATGTGTTTGCATCCTACCCTATGAAAATACATTAATTTTCTATTTAGTAGAAAAAATTATATGATGATATCTCTACTCATAATGAAACTCTAACACACTACATCATCATATATTTCCTTAGATCTATGTAGATGTTTATATATGAGAACCAGATGCATATAAATTATTAATTTAATTAATACATTAGTATTAATAATATAATCTATTAATATTAATATTGGTTCAATTTTTTGTTTTCCTAAAATAGAAAGGGACAATAGTCATGTTCCTTACAATGGTCGAACCCATTATAAGATGAAACTATTGGTTGTTGATCCATTCATCAAGGGGGAGCCTACTTCTCTTATTTTGATAGATATACCAATAAATTTAATTGAATATGTGAATGATTTTGATTTATATAAACCCATACCTCAGTATACCTTAATTTTTGATCCATCTCAATATTGGGATATTTTCACAATGATTGTGGTTAGGCTTTTTGTTTCATGTTATACATGAAGGAATCTGTTTAACCCTTAATTGCATCATGATGGATAATTATGAAAATATGATCATTTATCATAGGTACTTAATCATCATCATACTATTGTTTGGGAGAAAATTTCTACTCCCATTGGTTCTTATAAGGGATGCTATCATAGAGTATTAATACTATATATATACTATGAATTAGGAAAAGGTGATCGTATTACATTATGGGTTCCCATGACTGATTCCTTACCCCAATGATACTCATCAGTGACCATACTAGAGATATCATAGGACTTTGGGCAAGCCACACTATATGTTAACAGCTTATAGTTGGAATAGAAGTAGTAATCCTTACAGAGGGGAGGCTATCACATATAATCAGATTTATCCAAAAATGAAAATAACCTATAATACATATCATAATCAATAGTGTATAAAAAAATAAATAATTAAATTAATATGAAAATACTTTTCATATGTCCTAAATTCATACACCCACTAATCACCAACTCAATTGAACATATATATTAAATAGAAAAACTAAAACAAATACAACACACACACACACAGTAACCCTATTTCCATATAGAGGCCTCACCACCCCTATATATAATACATGTAATGATTCCCTAGACCAATCCACCACAAATCCTATACACAAACAAAAATCGGACATAATGTTTTGATGCCCAGTGAGGTTCTATACATGCTGTGAGAAATAAATCTTTGTAGGGTCTCACAAAGATCCTCTAATATACGCCTTCATATACAATTTTGCTGTAGGATATAAAAAATAATCATGATACATATGTTTTTTGGACGTCATGTGTTAACCTAAACACCACAGATCCCAATCATTATGGTAAAAATCTTAAAACTAGGATATAAAAGTGCCCGATCATTCCAGCTTGGGAACCATTCTGAAATCCTAATCAATGTCACCTTTTATTATCATTGATGTATTCCAATTCATACATGATGAATCAATGTAAGGCACCATCCATGGACTTGAACCACTACCTAATGGGATACGGTAAAATCAAAATACAAAATCTCGACCCACTAAAACATCACTTTTATTTGGGTCATGATCTACATCTGATGTAAAATCAAAACCTACCCCTCTTACATTCTGGGATTCACTACCACATCCAAAGCTTATATAGAAGAAGTCCATGACCATATACCAAGCCTACTAAAGATAAGTTTAATCATATATTCCTAATAATATAACGGTAAAAAAACTATTACCCAAGACATCTCACACAATGAATGGTTATTCCTCACAATCCTCTTCCACACTATTTCTATGACCTAACATGAGGACATGAAACCCAATATAGAACAGATCTTGTCACAGATATCACTATGTGATCCTAGGGTTCCAATTTCATGATACCAAGAAACTCCTAGAAACATGTCTCACCTCACTATTTACGGTATCCACATTTCAAACAATAATTATCCAAATCTCTTCTCATAGATAACATATATCATCAATGACCCATCGATTTCATCACAACCCGATGGATCATCCCAACCCATACATCATGGAACAATCCGAATTCACTACTCCTTATCCTAGAACCTATATACTATCTTAATCTATACTGAATTATGATAAATGGATTCTTGATGAAAATTTCTAGAAAATGCCCAAATACCACTCCTGGGTCTTATCACAAAACTCTTAATGGAGATATCTCAAACCATATTGTAGAGGAAACCCCTCTGACTCACACCACATCCCATCCCAAAGGAATAAAACCACTCAAAATTCTCGTGAAGATTAGTCCACTCTCATTAGTGTGTCATTACTAGGGAATGAGATATAATTTTTTGACCTATTACTTTTCATACATATATTTTAAATCATTATATATGAATATTCAACAAATAACATAATGATATATTGCATAACTATAATGGTTTATTTTATTTTTTGCTGAATATATAAAAATATTATTTAGGTAAAATAATCATTATATATCCTAAAAATATTCTCACATTGTAACTTTAATGACTTACCCTGTATAAAAACATTCATCAAAACATGGGGATAGGAAAAATATGAAATAGTGAGGTCTTGTTATCACTATGTGTAAACTTGTAAAATATTAATTGATGATTATGTATAATCATAAGATAATAACATGGGATTGAGATCATGATCATATTTCATAATGTTAATGTGAAATTATTCATAGATCATATATATGAATCATGGAATAAAACATTATCATTTCAAATGAAATCGTTCATAAGTGTGAGGAATCATTATAAATCAATCATTAACCATAAGTTCAAATCATAATCCTTTAAACAGGTCATAATAATATGGAATCTTGATATAAAAAGAAACCATATCATACTTCATGGTTATGTACAAAGACAATCTTATCATAGTGTATCGGGTATTGAAACTCATTTAAAATATAATAATGGATCATGAATTTCCAAATGATTCCCATATCATATTGTATCATGAATCCATACATGTTTCCTAGAAGAAATCGAGCCCAAAAACTCATTTCCCACAATTATCTAATGATATATAATGATTTTCGTAATGGATAAGAAGAATTATGTAGTTCTAATAATAAAATAATTAAAACCATATATTTGGGAAATAATATCTTAAAACATTCACTATTTCATCATAGACAAACATGTATAAAATAAATACATGTCATAAAAATTCATCATTTCATAAATGAACAATCTAAGGGAAACCAACGGGTTTTATTAAAATATCGTTATAATTATCATAAAAAATCATAGGAAAGAGTATTTATGATTTGATTGAATCATAAACACATCAATGAATAATTAAAATTGAAGGATATCATCACATATAAAGATGTATTTAAAAGATGAATAGAATATTTTTTGGGGGAAAATAATATTTTCAATTTGAAAGAAATTATTTGAACTATAAATTTTTTTAAAATATTATTGAAACAAATTTAATTTAAAGGAACCATTAAAACATGAAATGTTATATTCAAATAAAGAAGTTCCCATGACCGTGGGAAATGATATTCCAACCATAATCGTTAAAACAACAATTTAGTTCACACATTTGGTAAAAAGTACCTCATTCATGAAATAAAAACAAATATTCTTCTTAAACATGTATTGAAATTTAATTCCCAGGTGAATTGGTTTTAAGAATGAATTTGATAATAGTAAAAATTATTCTGGAAATCTTTTTTGAAAACATGAATATGGGGGAAATTTATTTCCAACCTAAATAAGGGAAATAAGGTCAATAATTACTATATACATTATTTTAATAATTTTATATAAAAAATAATGTAAAATGACAATAAAACATCTAAATAATTAAAATAACCATATTAGAAAAAAATAATTTTTTTACCATATAGGTATCATATAATTTGATCAGTGGAAATTCAAGAAAAAAAACTTATGTTTAAAATAGTATTAAAACATATGTACAATACCTCATGTTTTTTCTTAATTCATACATGTTATAAAATAATATAGAAATATATTTTTTATTCATGTATTCAAGAATTTTAGATATATATGTATATTTATATAAAACATACAAAATATTTTTAACTTATAACTTCTTATCACATGTTTATTAAAAATTCATTATTAAAATCAGTGTTCTCGATGACCACTACTTCACTTTTGATGCATGATCCAATTCGTAAGTCTCATTACCTTTAGTTTTGTAGTGTTTCCATCATACATTGAATTTTAAACATCACAGGATTATAATATTTAAGAATTACATAAAAAAATTTATTTATTAAAAAATTTGGTAATAAAAAATGAATTTCATCACATCACAAAGAAAGTAGTTTTCACACAAGAATGGGTAATGATTCAATTTTCTCATTGGATAAAAAAATCAAATTTAAATAGTAATTGACCTCTAGACACAATATTAATATCATAAGTATAATATATACTCATTAAATCCATCATTAAACCCATCAATTAGATTTTTTGATGAAAACAATGCTTCGATTCTTGGAGGTGGTAGTCCACATGTACGCCCCAACAATACATTCATTTTACAGATGATGTAAATTAGTGGAATCAGGGGTTTTCTAACATCATAATAGAAGAAAATTATACTAAATATGATGAATTAATTATTTTATTTTGGATACCATATATTTATAATAGTTTAAAGAAGACATAAAATTTATTTTATATTGTAATGAGTTATAACTCTTGGTTGAGTAACCTCATTTTTCATACACCTTAATCATTGAAATGATGGTATTTTGGAACAAGAATATGATATAGACCATTTTAATGGAAGATAAGATGTTATTATGGTGGGTTTTGAAATATATATAAAGTTCAAATATTTTGAATAATTAAGAATATGAGGATCTATTTTATAAGAGAGGTACATGAAACACTTCAAATTACATAACGGTTGTATGTATATATATATCATAATCCTAAAAATTGGCCCCATGGAAATTAAAATTAAAATATAATATATTATATCATGTAAATTAACTCATAAAATAACATTATGGAATTTTATGAATAGATTTTGATCCTTATATCTAATTTAATCCACTTTACAGCCAATTCAACCTTAATAGTGTGCTCTTAAATATTTCCCTAAAAACATAATTATATGAAAAAATAATAACGGGACATATAGAAAATTTTTTAATTATAATTCCAAAATTTTAATCTATTTTATCAGATTTAATTTCAATAAGTTTCAAATATCTCTTTTATTTTAATTACTCAAATCAAAGTACTTTTTTTTTGAAAATTCCAGATTTTAGCTTGAATATTTTTACATTTAAATAATGTTAAGAAGTTTTCATCCCTGAATTTGTTGGTTAAATAATGAAAAGTGAATGGTTTTTAGAAACTTATAGAAATATAATACTAAATTGATTCTTGCTAACTTTCAATTAAATGTAAATACCCAACAAATATTTTTTAATATGAATAAAATATAACTTATGTTCACAAATGTCAAGATTTGGGTTCCCAAATTCAAAATAATGTTTTGAAATACATATTTTGAATAAATAAAAAATATTAGATAAAATAAAACTCATCCAATAATATAAAAAAGTGTTAGAGTATATTTAATTTAATACCCTATATTTTTAACCCAGTGTTACCTCTTTTACCATGGTGAAAAATATTAACCATGGTTACTATTCACGGTGACTAAAAACTAA
Organism: Viscum album; assembly: GCA_963277665.1. Lineage (NCBI taxonomy): Eukaryota > Viridiplantae > Streptophyta > Magnoliopsida > Santalales > Viscaceae > Viscum > Viscum album. The sequence goes on from OY728132.1 coordinate 89,794,415, forward strand.
TATGAACTTATTATATTATATAAATTATGATGATTATAATTATTAAATTAACTTTATATTATTTAATGTTTATAAGTAGAAGGATGTAATGTTAAAATATGCATGAAAAATGCAATGAAAAATATCGTTTTTAAATGAGTTTTTAAACATAATACTGGATTTATTCTTATTCCAGTCCCAGTAATAAAATTAGATGAATATTAAAATTTTAAATGAATATTAAATATTTAAATTTCATTAAAATAATATATATATATATATATTAACTAAATTATTTAAGATAAAATAATGTTTTTCTAATATAAATAATTTTCTAGAAAAAAAATCTCTTTCACCTTAAAATGCATTAATTTTTATATATAAATAATTAATAGTCAATAAATTCCTTTTATAGTTATGTAACAATATTATTTAATTAATTTTTTATAACCATTATTAATCTCCAATCCAACATTTTGGTAATACCTACCACATTAAATAATAATATTTTACTAATATATCATTGTTTATTTCAACTAGGGGTTCTATGTAAGGAACGATATGAATGAATTTAAATTTATTTAAAAATAAATATATCATAAATTCATAGGGTTTTCCATTGTAACCCATTATTATAACATATCACATAAAAATCTATAACTTTAATAAAAAAATTTTACGATACTTAAGCTTCATTACATTCATAGGTTCAAACAATAATTTCTCTTATTTTTGGTTTCTCCCCAAAACATTGACCAGGTGAGTTGTATTTTTTTGTTGAAATTTATCTCTAAAATACATAATATCCACTATTATTTCCTCATAATTGTGATATATCTCTATCTGAATAACCTATAAGTTTAAAACATCTGATGGATCGTGTATGCACTTCTTCTCAATAGATATATTATTCACATATTGACCAGAAGAGTGATTCATTAAATGATCAATATGAGATTAAACAATCCTAATGTGATAATGAATCATAAAGAGTCCAAAATATCATATGTTCAATATTCCCTTCATTCATGATCTCCTAACTTTCCTCCAAAGAGGTATTCATAGGAATATATTCTCACTAACTTCAAACTATAGATCTCACTTATGACGGTAATCATATCCTTTTTATCGAGTTTGACTTGACCTTTTGTGATAAAAAATGCCTATAATATTCTATTCCATTTCCTTTTCAAGCTCAGGTCCCAATATCTTTCATTCTCAAACATCAACCCTACAAATTGGATTTATTAATTCCAGTAATAGATGGCTGCAAAAGGATCCATCTGAATTCATGAGTGATCAATTTTTTGATCGATTTTTTTTCCAAAAAAGGTGTTAATACCAACCCCATTAAAAACATAGAACATGTTCTCACCATATCTTATTTGGTTTGAATGGTCATAGCAGAAAAGACATCTAATGAATGATGACATGTTGTACTTAACCTCAACATTGCTTTCAGATCCCACTAAAGACATCAGTAGAACATGAAGGTAAAGCTAAACTACTGATCAGATATAATTGATATTGCAACTCCATGAAATATAACAACTTAATGTGTATCATAGAATTTTGATAAATATATAAATTATATCTTATTGAAATGAAGTGTGATTCATTTTTATTGTGATCAGGTATGACCCAAATTTCATATTTCTCATTATATGTTTTTGGGAGTCTAGTGATAAAATATGTGTTAATGTTCTCCCATTTACATTCATATATCTGTTATGGTTATAATTTAATCTTAGTATTCTATCACATTTTCTGATGATGTTGATATACAAGTCATCTAGATACATATTCTCAAATATATACTTTTATGTTTTACCACTTGCAATATACTTTCAGATCTATACACATCTTCAATCATCAATGATTAATATAGAATAATGTACATTAAGATTCTTCCAATAACAACGTCTTTAATGTAGTTATTTACTTGAAACAATCTCTATTCATATTCTATATGATTCTATCACAATCAGGGTTAGAATCACTAAATTCAATACTTTCTTCTACAGTTATATATCTTCCCATTGTACCAATTGAATACTCAAATTTATAGATTGATGAGAAATAATATAATATATATATCCCTTTACCCTTTCCACAATATATCATGTTCATTCTTCTAAAAAACCAATTTATTGGATCTCATTTAATACTCATTTCGAATAAACTAGAATGGTCCTTCCAACTCAGAGCATTTGGTACCTTCTTCTCCTTCCTTGGGTGATAGGGTATTGATGAGTCATAACAATTAATAAACTATAACCATCACCTTTGGGTAATATTCATCACTTTATATGATAAGATATACATTCAGGTTTTATTATCATAATAAATATTTAAAAGTTAACCATGAAGAGAATTAATTAGTATTTTCAGTTTTAAATTTACTACTCCCAACTCCAAATCATGACATTTTTATTTTTTCTGATGTATTTCCAATTATGAAAATTAAAATTATATCTTAATGTCATGATTCATAAGTGAACATCTTAATACCTTATTTTATGAATCACTAAATATCACAAACACTTCTTCATTATAGGATAGTGTAATTATAGGGGCACTGATAAACCTTCTCTTCATCTCCTATAAATTCTCTTCATATTCATTAATCCATAATAAATTAAAAATTGTCCAATTAACCTTTGTGGATAGATTAGATAGCCTTGATAAATCTCTCCCAATGAATTTATGGTATTTATACACCCCAAAAAACAAAGGATCTAAGTGACCATGTATGGTCCATCCCATTTTTCAATAACATCCATCATTGACAGATTGACTAATATACTCTCAATTGAGATTATATGACAAAAGAATGTGATTTTAAATAACTACAATTCATCCATGGTAAATTTATCCTATAACATACCCTTCCTTAGAATATAAATAAAATCCTAAAATTTTTAACATGGTCATATTTTGTCTTTGATTATATAATAATATCATATAAAAATACTTCCAAAAATGATCAAGATAATCTCTAATGACTCTACTATTTAAATCCAAGAAGAACGTATAGTAATTTTTAGTCCAAATAGAATAAATCTAAATTAATAATTCTAATATCATGTATACATGGATATATTGGGTATATAATCCTTCTTATCCATTGATTTATGATATATAGAAACGTATTTTAAAGTTTTAAAATTATTTAACTCCTCGTAATTTATTAAACAATTCCCTTATACAAGGTATAAGATACATTTTATGAATATGATCTTATTATGTTCCAAATAATAAATGTGAAGACGCATTGAACCATATTAATTCTTAAAAAAAGAGTATGTTCACCCCATGGTAATACGCTTGGGTGGATGAATAATTAAAAAACATTCTCTTCGAGTTTCTTATTAAATTCCAATATGTTAATTGGGTCCATCCTATGAGGAATATATAAAATAGGTGTAACAATGAATACTAATTATATTGAAAACTAAAATTTATGATTCAAAAGAAGGATATGTATATTTTCAATAAATATTTAAAAACTACCTTATAATAGGTATATCTTCAATGTTTAGTTATTCACCAACCGTATGAGATAAGTACCATTTAGTGCATAGAATCAAATCCCATGTGATAAAAATTAATTATTATTGGATGTTCATATTAATCCTCTCACTGATAAATGATCATTGGATAATTAAAAATATAAAATTGGATATCCCTTCCTGAGAAATTTATATGGTGTCTATATAAAGAAAGTCATTCCATTATTATAATCACATCAAATTAAACAATAGGTACATTCACATGATTTGAAGGAAACATATTCCCACAAAATATAATCATAGAGGAAATATAATATTGATATGAGATCATTGATCAATTAAAAGTATTCACAACTAATTCAATATATAGTAATTGAGTTGGTAATTTAATACACTATGAAAATTCCTACTATATAAAGGAGTGGCTGGATATAAGATATAATAAGGTGTTAGTTATTATAGAGTGGATGATAATTTTACCTTTCACAACATCATTCACATATATCTCTCTTCAAATCATGATCACATAATATTTCTATTTTTTATTGGGTTTAAATGGTTTTTTATACTAATAATCATCATAAACCATTAGATTCACACACTTGTTGATGTAATGCCCATACTCCTTGAATTTAAAGCAATGAAGTTTCAGCTTTCCATTAATTGCTGAATTAATTTTCTCTATTGTATTGAATGTAAAAAAACTTAAACCCATTAGAAAGTCTTGAGATTTATATAAATAACATTTGAATATTCTAAAATAATACTATGTTTGATAGCTTATACAACATGCTTCATTGAGCATAAATGAACCATGAAATATTATTTTATAAATTTTATAGTTAAAAACAAGACATTAAATTAGTGGGTATGAATATGATTATCCACATTATGGTATATATATATATATATATATAAGTTTCTACCCAATAAAAATTTATTGATTTATTATTAACAAATAATAACTTATTTTTTAGGGAAGTTTGTTTATGCTTCCAAAATATGTTTTCCTAAATATGGAATTAATTTAATTTTGGAAGTGAATAATATAATTAAATTTCAGAACTTATAAATTTTATATATTATTATAAATCATGTAATTTTAAAATTCATCTTGAAAAAATTGACTTATGATGTTAATTTTTTGTGAATTTTTGGAAACGTATGATTTTTCAATTAATTGTAAAAAATAATGATTTTTATGGAAACTCTAAATTATATTCCTGTATTTACGAATTTAGATTAAATTTTAGGTTACTTATAAAATTTAATTAGTTCGATTTGATTAAATATAATCAATTTTTTATTATATTCAACATTATAATAGAATTTTGTTAAAAATATTTTTACACTTAAAAGGAATTTTTTTTAAAAAAATTATTCTTGTTCAATTTCATGTGTTAAAATTCTAATTATAATTGAAAACATAAATGAATTAAAATTAGTAAGATGGATTCCATATTTAGATAAAAAAAATTAAAATTATGTAACAATTTTTAATTAATTTTTTTACATAATGAAAAGTAGAAATGGTAATTATCTGTTACTATAGTTAAGGTTAAAATAGGTTCATTGAGCGTTATACATAAGTGAAGAGGGATAAAATAGACTATAAAAATTTCTAAAATATATTTTGTAGCCATATTTAGGTGATATATAATATTTTATTTGGATATGGAATATTTTGGAGTGAATTTTATGGTGTAATCCACTTATATATTTTAATATTTTCTCAAATTACAAGTGTGTTATCCCCACCACTTATAAATGGACACCCCCATCCTCTACCATACACTAATAAAGATACATTTGGTCTAACCTATACCAAGAAAAATAACATCATAATATCCATACTAACAACTTAAAGTGTAACACCCGACGATTTTGTGAAATATTTTTCTCAAATTAATTTATCTATTTGATATTTTTCATTTCATGTGAAACTGGGGATAGTTATATATATATATATATATATATTAAAACACTAAGTTAACCATTCCATTCACTCAAAACCAACTTGCGTTTCAATATAGGAAAAACTGAATTGGCATGTGTTATGCAGCACCAACTCGGCATATAATACATTGATCATCGACTTGATATACGTTACAAGAAACCATTACTTGGTGTATGAAACATGGAACACCAATAGGACAAACATTACTCACAATATTGATATTTCTATAAAAAAACCTTTTACTATTTGGATTATTAAAATGAGATAATTATAACCTATGCATTAAACATTTTATTATTAATAGTAATAAATAATTTTATATATTTTTTATAATGATATTATTGAAGAAAAAAATATTGACCATGAAAGATCTAATTGTTGGAAAATTATTGATATATTTATTAATACTATGAACTACACTTCATGTCCTTATATAAAAACTTATTTTTGGACATATTTAGAAATGAAATATGATAAAATTATATTCTTGTATTAATTTAAAATAGAAAAATTAACTTTGGATGATTTTTTTTAGTTTTTTATTAGACACTACGTTTTTTTGATTAAAAGTGAAATATAGAGCTATTAGGTTAAAATATGCCTTTTCATTTTAATAATTATTAATGTTAAATTAAAATTTTAATTTGTTCCAAGGTAACAATAGATCAATTATACATCTATTAATAAAATTTTGTTTGTTATAATAAATTTCACCCTATTATTTAATATAAAAAAATTATACATTTTTGAACTATTTCATATTATAAAGACCTGTAATTTTGTCCCCCCACCCTTCGGGTTTAAGATAAATCTTAATTTTTCTACATCTATGGTTTGAATTTTGAAAAACTAGAATAAAAAATTATAATTAGTATAAAATTTAGAGTCTAATAAAATCAACATAATTTTTAACCTAAATTATTATTAATAGTTATTAAAACTAATAAAACCGAATAAGGTCAAATTATACTTAATTTTGGACTAATGCCTAATATTAGGGAAAAAATGACATGGAAACATGTCCAAAACACCTTGGCTGGAGATATTTCATTCATAAACAATCCATTAATGATTTATGTTGGTTTTATATGACTTTTGTTTTGTAATTACATGTGTACACCTAACATGTTTAAAAAAATCATTAGGTCCTTTTCTGTCCATATAGAATGAAATCACCTCTCCCACATCCTCACACCTCTCAAACTTCCTATGTTCTTCCATTATGTACCCAATAAACATCCCAAAATCCATCCCATATTCCTAGAATCCTTTCCTTAGGAATAAATAATTACATGGAAGGATTTTTTCACAAACCAAAGAGAGTAACCATATTATGATGTGGGTTGAACAAGTATGACGAGAGAAAAGCCCCAAGGTAACGAGATTTCATCTCACTTATTATTTCCATGAGATGCCTGATATGTTTTCTTCTCTTTCTATTTTTGTGTGTGAGTACTTCCCATTATTTTATCTATGTATCTTATAAATACATTTATTGGTATCAACATATCCATTTTTTTCTTTCTTTCATGGGATATAAGTTTCAAAAGTTACTAAATCAGTGAAATACTTTTTTTTTATCAATTTTCGTTATTTGAGACATGTGTTTTTCTATGAACCTAAATAATATATTGAGGTGTATTTACTTCCATTTTACACGTTATTTCAGGATTTAAATTATTTTCATGATATTTTAAGATTCATTTATTTTCCTTTTCTTAAATGGAGAGTATGATCCCAAGATAACAAGTTATAATAGTTTATAAAGACAATATTATCACTTTTTAAGATTGTTTTTATTTATACTTCCTTTAATGAAATATTATGATCTAATACTACCGAAAATTTATGAATTTTATTTTCCTATGGTTATTAATGATTTACTCAAATATTGTTACTATTTCCTCCCTCATTGGTACATAATATAGTTAAGAAAGTGTTTTTAATGAAAATTGACATTACCCAATCTTTAGACGAAAATTAGTGTCCATTTAAAATTATTTTTTATAAAACTGGTTTCTAAGATTATTATACTAATAAATCATGATCATTAAAAGATAGTTTTACCCATTCATTCTCTTACCAGTGTTTTCAAATGAATAGTGTAGTCTCTTTACAAATGAAGAATTTTTCTAACCCATTTACCATGAAAAAGTTATATTCTTCTTACCCCAAATGAAACATAGGGATTTATCCACTATCAATCCATTGAAGCAATATTTTCATGTTTAGTGGTTATTTTTTTAAAATAATTTTTTTAAATGATATTTTCATGTGAAATGGTTTTCAGTACATTTTCACAATCCGTTAATAAATTTTCAAGGAAAATGGGTTTAAAATGACTTCATGATACATTGATATGTTTTCAAGGAAAATGGATTTTAAATTGTTTTCATGTGTTATTTGTATGTTTTAAAATTATTTTCAATAAAATGTATTTCAAACCGTTTTCATGAATTATTTATTCATTTTCATAGTATTTTTGAAGAAAAAGGGTTGAAAATTTTTTGTATTTATTTTTAATGATTGAAATGAAAAAAGTATTTCAAATGTATTCCATTCCATATTTATATGTTTCCAAGGTATTTTTTTAAGAACATTATTATCAAATGGTTTAATTTTTCAAAATTATATTTCAAATAAGAATGTATATTTTCCCCAAGAAACAATTTTGGAAGATATTTCCAAATTATTTTCCATCTATGGTGATATCTATTTATGTTACTCATGCCCTTATAAGAAATGATAGAAAGGTTCCATTACTATTATTTCATTAAATCAGTTATGTATAATTTCATTGAATTTATGAAATCACATTTTCTTTCTTGAGAAATATTTATATGAAATCCATTTCTCTTTCATGGATTATGTGTTTATGAAATCCATTTCTCTTCCATATGTTATATTCTTTTAAATCCAACTTCATTTAATAGGTTATTATTTAATGAAATGATTTGGAAACCTATTTATGCTCTTTAGGTTATTAATTGATGAAATGTTAATGATTCCAATTTTATTTCATGGGTTATGATTTTTTTTTCTGAAACTCGTCTATTTGTATAGGTTATGATATGTTGCATGTTTTAGTTTCCTATTGGTTTTTTATGTAAATTATGAGACGTATATCTCCCTAAAATTCATTGGGTAATGATATGTGGTAAATGGGCTCAGTGGGTAAATGAGATATAGCCCATGCTCGAAAAAATGTACATTGGTTGTATCCATAGCCAAAAACAAAGAGGGTACATGGGTTGTGTCCAAATATAAAAAACAAAAGCTACAAGGGTTGTATCACAATACTAAAAGAATGAGGGTAAAAAATTCATATCCCAAGACCAAATACAAGAATGTATATTCGTTTTATCCCAATAATAAAAGAAATATGTTACACGAGTAATATCCCAAGACCAAAAATAAGATTGATCATGGGTTATAGCCCATTCCTAAAAGAAAGTGGGTATACAGGTTATATTTGAATCCCAAAAATAAAAGGTACATGGGTTGTGGCCTAAGCCTAAAAAAAAGAGGGTACATGAGTTATATACCATTAAAGAAAATAAGAATGTACATGGGTTGTATCCCAAGACTATATGACAAAGCGTATGTGGGTTATAGTCCAATCCTGAAAATATTATGGTACATGGTTTGTAACAATATCCTAAAATAGTGAGAGAACACAGGTTATAGCACAATCTTGAAAACAAGAAGGTACATGGGTTGTAGACCAATCCTAAATGTAAGAGGCTGAATAGGTAGTTTTCTCGTGCCCATAGTGGGTACATTGGTCGTAGACCAATCATAATGTGTTATAACGGTCATTGTAGGTTGCCTTGACATAATATGTTCTATTCTTATGTCTATTCCAAAAATTATATGTATTATTCCTATGTTTTACTTTCATGGATTATTTTCATTATTTCATTATGATTCATGTCTTATGAAGTACCCTGATTTATACGATAACTCATTTTTATGATCATTTACATGTATTGAATGATCTTTTAATGCTATGATCATGTGATCATACCGCTATGTTCATGTTTATTCATACATGTCACCTTTGTTTACCCATTCATAGATTCTTTTCGCACCCCTTTTTATGACTCCTTTCCCTAGGTTATGAAGAAAGGTTTTAGGTAGAAGTACTAAACATGTAGATATTGCTGGGATATTTTTAATATCATTCACATGATAAGATATTTTGTTTCCATTTATCCAAATACACTAATCTATTATGGTATTCGAGCATGTATTTTTGTAATATTCGAAATATTCATCTAAAATTAAGTAATACCTATGTATATTTAGCCTATTATCTATAGTTAGTATCAAAGGAATGGTTTACATAAAATTTGAAAATTAGGATGATAAAAGATTAGTGATATCGCAAGGTTTATTTCTAAGGATATATGTAGTTATTTCTCGAAGGATACGTATAAGGATGTGTTTCCTTATAGGAAAATGTCCTCGAATTTTATTAAAGGATAGAGTGAGTGGTTTCATAGAATAACATACCTATTTTGATACTAGAAGTGGATGTGGATATAGAATGGATGTACTTAGGGGTAACAACTCCAAAAATATGTTTTGGGCCTAATTAGGGGTAATCAAGTACATGAAAATGGGCCTTACAACATCTCAGGTTTGACACTCCCGATGGATTTGATGTGGGAATTAAAAAAATCACATGAGGCATATTGATGGATTTAAATAGATTATTAATATGAATAAGCTAGGATAAACATATTGATTCATAGATAGAATAATTAGGAATCATGATATAGTCACCCTATATGTATGTTTTCATGATTATATGGCTTCCCAATATGATTAATGATTCTCACAATAAGATTTATTGTTTTATACATTATGGAGAACTGTAAGGAACATTGTTAACATTTAATTTTTCCAATTTAAAAATCATGGGCATTATGTTAATCTATTTCCCAACTATAAATATCATAAATTGAATCGAAAAGATGGTATGAGTATTGTTTATAACTATGAATATAATGTGACCCCAAACAACTTGTGAATTGTATTTTATTTTATTCAATTATTTTAGAAATTAAACATAAAAATAATGATTATATTGAGGTAGAGGAACCTTAATACATGATTCATCTATCAAATTCTAAGATATTTTTATTATAGAATCAGTTGATGAGGCCAGCGAAATGGTTTAAGAAAAATGTTTCATAAATGAAGTATTTTTTTTGGATTTCAGATATAATGTTTCATGAATAATGAAATGTATAATTGTTTTTAGTATCATTTTTCATTATGTTTTTTAAAAGGACATGTTGAATGGTAATGAATACATATAAATGTGATTTCAATGAAAGGTGATATTTTTATTAAGTGAAGGAAACCCTTAATTAATTCCTAAAATTGTGATAATGATATTTGAATAATGAAATGTTGGATATGAATAAGTAAATTGGATTGTACGAGTTGCCCTAGAACTAATTATTGATAAAATTCTCTATTCATAAAGGATGATGTTTACATATTCATAGATTTAATGAATATATTCCACAATCTAATGAATTTGGATGCATAAATGTTTTCCTACAATATTTATGGTAATTATATATGTTACCATGTTCCATGATAATTTAATTTGAGGGTATTTACATGTTTGGAATTTTGTAATCATGAGATAATTTTTATTGTATAGGGAAATCAATATTAATAGGATTAGGTAAATTATTTTTGATGATTTATATTTTCAACATTCAAAAGGGTTATAGGGTTAAAAATTTATAGAATTATTACGTTAGACATTGGATTATATTTGTGAGAATACATTATAATCTTACAATATGAGGATTTAATAATAATGGATAACATGTCTTGAAAACATGGTTTTCATTATAATTGATGAAAAATGGATTGGAATATCATGGGTCTCATGATCTGTTAGTTATTTGGGACTAAAAAAATAACCTTCTTTTATAGAGAAGGAGGAGAAGTTGATCAAGGTATAAAGGGTGGATATGTCATGAAATCATGAAAGTATATATTTTCATAAAAATTATTTAAAATTAGGAAAAACGATCTTGAAAAAATTATTATTTTAGTACTTTTTTGATGAATTAGATGGTCCCTTAGGTAATCACATATTTATATCTTTCTAATTATTAACATTCTCCATGCCATATTCTCTATCACTCCCCATTAGAACATGATGGAATGATTTATTTTCCATATCCATGTTTTCAATTCTATCATATGTTATATGTTGTGGAAACCTAGTTATATGTTAATTTGGGTAAAAATTTTGGTCGCAATATCCCATTTTAAATTAACATTCATATTCATTTTTAGGATTTGGATTTCAATGAAATGTACTTTCAATTATTAAAACTATAATAACCTAGCTGAATTTCGAGGGGTAAATTCATTTTTTGTGAGTTAGAATGCATCAATCCAAAATTTTAATAAATATTTTTTCCAAATTAATTTATCTATTTGATATTTATTTATTTTATTCAACATTTAAAATAGTTATATATATAAATATATTAAAATTTTATGTCAGACCTTCCATTCACATGAAACCAACTTGGGTTACATGACACGTAACCCCAAATTGGTGTGCGTTACATGAAACTATCATGGAATGCAATACATGGAGCATAAAATAAATGTACATTATGTGTAACCATGATGTGGAATATGTTACACACAACACTGACATCGAATATGTTACACAGAACACAAATTTTTCTATGAAACAAAATTTTAATATTAGTATTATTTAAATGAGATAATTATAACCTAGAGGTTAAAAATAGTAATATTAATATTAATAACTAATTTTTAGATATTTTTATAATGATTTTATTGGAATAAAAAATATTCATAATGAATGATATAATTTTTGGTATTGTCCTTAAATGTTTAAAATCATAAGAACTATATTTAATTCCCATCTATGAAAAAATAATTAATTTCATTTTATAAAATTTAATAACATTATATTGATAAAATAAACTAATTTTTTATTATATTATATAGAAATTATCGAGGTAAATGTTTTATATTTTTTTTCCAAACTTAGTTTTTTTATGAATAGGGTTTATTACTGCATTTAGGGTGAAAACATTCTTTTTTTAATGATTATTATGTCAAATTATATTTTATATATATTTTAAGGCCAAATTAGATCAATTATACATCTATTAATAAAATTTATTTTATTAAAATATATTTCACATTGAAATAGAATATAAAAACATAATAATCTTTTGAACTTATTTCTACATTATTAACATATAATTTCATTCCAACATTGGGATTAGTATTAATCCAAAATTTTCTACTTATTTGATTTGAATTTCTAAAAAAATATAAACCATTATAATTAGTATATTATTTAGACTCTAATAATATCAAATAATTTTTTGATAATAAATATTAGTAAAAGTGATTAAAAATAATCACAATGATTAAGGTCATATTTAGGTTAATTAGGGACTTAACATTAATCTTAGGGGACCAAATGAACTAGATAGTTGTTTGTATAAATTTACTAGAAATATATTGTCCTTAAACCTTCCATTATTATTGTTGGTTGGTTTTGTACAATTGTTTTTAGTTAAGAACAATTGTACAACTAAATTTTATTAAAATATTCCATGTGAGTCCTTTTCCCTCCCAATAAAAGGCCACAACCTCTCCCACATTCTAAAACCACTTAAACCTCTTAAGGTCTAAAAATATATGACCAATAAACCTCCCAAAATACCTCCCTTACTACTAGATTACTTTCATTATGATGAAATAAAAACATGTATTACTTTTGACACAAACCAAAAGAAGTTACCTGATAAAGGGGTTGTTTGAACGAGTATGATGAGTGTCAAGACACAAGGTAAGTGGATTTCAAATCACTTTTTATTTTCATGAGATACATGATATGATTCCTTGTTTTTCTTTTTGTTTTGTGTATGTACATCCAATTAAATTATTCAATTTATTTTATAGATAAATTTATGGGTATTAACATATCCATTCTATGATCTTTCTTTCATGGAATATAATATTCAAAAGTTATGAACTCTGTGAAATAGTATTGTCTTAATTTTCCTTCATTGATATTTGTATTTATTTTATCTTCCTAAATTGTCTTTCAAGGTGTGTATAATTTCATTTTAATTATTATATAATGAAAAAAATTTGTTTCAATATATTTCATGATTCATGTAATTTCGTTTTCTTACATTGCGAGTACGATCCCAAGTTACCAAGTTATAATAGTTCGTAAGAAAATCATATCTATATTCATGATTTTTAATGTTAAAGATTAATTTGATTAAATATTTTGATTTATATCTCAAGAACATTATTTAATATTCTTCTCCTATGGTTGTTAATAATTTATTAATATATTTGTAGTATTTCTTCCACTTTTTGGAACATTAGAGAGTTAAGAAAGTGTTTCTATGGAATCATCAATTCACCCTCTATTTTTTCAGGAATATGTGTTCCTCCAAAACCATGTATTTTAAATAAGACTTGATAGAATATTTTACTAGTATCCTATGATAATTGAATTTTTTTTACTCTTTTTATCTTCTATCAATGTTCTTAATGAATATTCTTGTCACTTTCCTAACAAGGTATTTTTCTATCCTTTTTACCATGAATAAGTAATATTCTTTTTTCCTCGTACGACATATATATATTTATACATCATCAATCCTTTTAATATTCCATTCCATGTATAAAGGATAATTTTTAAAAGAATTATATTAAAATATATTTTTCCTGGAAAATAGTTTTCAAAATTTTTTGAATACCCTTTTATAAGTTTCAAGAAAAATATTTTCCAAAATGTTTTGTGTATCCTTTTATAAATTTTCAAGGAAATTGTTTTCAAATCTTATTTATATGTTTTCAGTTTTATTTTAAATAAATGGTTTACAAATAATTACCCAAAAAACTTTATACATTTTCAAAATAAATTCGAACAAAAAATATTTGTACTTATATTATAAGTTTCATGAAAAAATGTTTCAAAAATTATTTCAAGCTCTATTTATAAGTTTTCGAGGTATTTTTCAATAAAAATTACTTTTAAATGGTTTAATGTGTTAAAAAAATTTCAAATAAGAATGGATATTTTCCTCAGCAATCATTTTTAAAGATATTTCAATATTATATTACATATAAGATAACATATTTGGTGTTTATAATAACCTCATAGAAAATTATATAAAGGCTAAATTAATATTATTTATATGAATGTGTTATGATTGTTTTCATGGAATAAATGAAATCCATGGCTCATTCCTAGGTTATATATTTATGAAACGCATTTCCCTATAATGGGTTATATTTTTATGAAATGTATTTATCTTCCATGGTTTATATGATTATGAATCCCACTTCTTTTGGTTGGTTGTTCATTATAGAAGTTATTTGGAAACCTATATATCCTATATAGTTTATGATGTGATGAAAGATTAATGATACCCATTTCATAGAATGGGTTATGACTATTGATTATGAAACCATTCACTATTTATAAGTCATTACATGATGAAAGGTTTATTTTTCAGTGGAATATGTATTTATTAATTTGTTATGTGACAGGTGGTACCTATAACTCCCTCCAATTCCTTGGGTAATGAAAAGTTTTATATAATCTCAAAGGATACATGAGTTGTAGGTCGTTCCCAAAATATAAGAATGTACATGGATTTTAGACTAATCCTAAAATAAAATGGGTACATAGGTTGTGGGCCATGATCAAAAATAATATGGTACATGGGTTGTAGCCAAATAATAAATGAAAGAGGGTACACAACACATTTCCCAATCCCAAAAAATAGAATTTTTGGTGTTTGTAGCCAAATCATAAAGGAAATAGGGTACACATGTAATAATCTAATCCTAAAAACAAGAAGGTACATGGGTTGCAGCCTAAACCTAAAAGAAAGATGGTACATGGTTTATATCTCACGACTAAAAACAAAATTGAATATGCGTTTTACCCTATCCTAAATGAATGAGGGTTCAGAGGTCATATCACAATCCTCAAAACAAGAATGGACATGGGATGTATCCTAGACAAAAATAAAAGAGGGAACACGGGTTATAGACCAAGGGTTCATCGCCTACCATTGTCCTACAAAGCATCTCTATTATTGTGATATTTATTTTAATTAAATGTTTGTATTGACGAAGAATATTTTTATTTAGGGAACATATGTTTTATCATATAGATAACCATGATATTGCAAAATTATTTTTTGATTATGAGATTCATGTTTTTTCAGATGACATTCACAATTTTGGGAACCATATATGGTAAAGGTAAAAAGGTATACTATGACATTTAATTTGAAAAATAATTGTTAAATTATATTTTCAAAGTATATATGATTTTATTTGGGATTAATTTTGATTCAGTTTATTTGTGAAAATTATTATAATATCATGAATAATATGTGATTCTGGATAATACAATTTGTAATAAGTCATTATGATTGATTGATATTACTGAAAAATAAATACTAAATTTATCATGTAAGAATAGGGGATAAAATTCTTCAAGTTTGTAGATTTAGATTTTTGTGAATATTACTTTTGAGGAATTTTATTAATTATTAATTTTGGAACTATATATGTTGATCTTTGGGTATTACTATTTAATTTGGGAGATTAATGTAGTTTTTTATAATATTAGTAATTTATTAATATTTTTTAAAAAAATTGGTTTTCGATAATATCAAATGATAAGAAAAATGTATTTTTAATCTTTTCTTGGTTTTCATGATCTATATAAGTGTATTATAATGGTTTAAGTCTGAAAAAATTAATCTTTCTTAATCTTAATTTAGTGAAAAATATAATTTTATTGTAGAAATTGATCAAAGGATGAAACTGTACTTTTCATGTAAACATATTTCAACATTTCCATTATCAAGGTAGAAAAATAATTCCTCAACTATAAGAATATTAATTTAAAATAAAAAATATATTTTGTTACTTTTCATACCAAGAAATAAATGTCCTTTTAAACTATCATAAACATATAATAGTCAACATTCTCATGATGGTATTCTTTACCACTACCATCCAATCTATGGGTGTTAAATTTTCTATCACATTTATGTGTTTTCCTATATGGATCCTTAATAATTTTTATCACAAGTGACCTTTATACCTTCTTTATAATTTTTAAATTTGATGTTTTATTGATCCATTTTATTATATGGGATTTCAATAAATGTATTTTGAAAATTCAAACCCCTAATTTTAGATCCCATGTTAAAATTATGGATATTCAATTTATTAAAAGAGGGGGAATGTAAAATGTCAATATTCTAAAAGGAAATATTTTTTCCGGAGTGTGAAATATATACTTCGAGCATTAACAAACAACATAATCATATTATTTAAATGTTACCATAATAACCAAGCTGTTAAATTGTCAGGAATGAACAGTAACAAATGCATTATAAAATATCTAATGATCATACACTTTTATAATGTGTTATTTTATTATTTTTTAATAACAAATAGATTTAATATAATGTTAATTTTTTATGATCCCACACTAATTATAGGTATGTTACTGTTTAAATCATTGTTTAAAGCATTTAAAGATGGTTAATAGAATTTTTTTTGGAATATGAGGAGGCTTGGGTGTGTTCTATGGGTTTGGGATAAGAAAAGAATATAAAATGGACATACAATGAATGTTTCATAGTTGGATCATGGGTAGGGGAAATTGTGCACCCAAAGAATTCTATATAAGGGAAAGGGTCCATGGTTAAGTAAAGTGTGCATGGGGGGAATCCAAACGATGATGTCTCAGACAAGGGCTTTCTACACAGTTGGTGTATGGTTCGAAAAAATATGTTGAATACCTACAGAACCATGTGATTGGGTCCATTAATGGATATATGTTGTCAAATTATTGGAACATGGTTTGGGAACCCTTACAGTCAAACTGTTCTCCCCATTCAAAACAGAGAAAGTTCTATTTTCACCCCTCGGGATTTTAAGTGTTTCACCTAATTTTCATCCTAATTGTGTCTCCTACAATCCAAGAGATGAATATATGAACCAAAATCATTACAAGGGTTTATGTCCTTCATTTATACTCCATTTATAGTTTCATGTTTTATAGATCAAAGATTTAGGTAAGTCTAATGCTCCTCTTGCTTCTCTTCACTGATTTTGTACATGTGCATCCATTCTTCTTCTTCAAAAGCCCTAAAACCCACCTTTTCCAATATAACAGAGGATTATGCTTTAGAGGGTGCATGAATAATTATCTATGTCCAATAATTAGATGTAATTCCACTATGTATTTGAGTTTTAGGGTGTACAAGTTATCACCCATATTCATGAAGTCGGTTTCTGCATCTGTGGTTGTGATTTTGGGTCTCTATTCTCATCCATTTAATTACATTGATAGGATTTCATAAAATTGTTGGATAAATAATAATTTTAACTCCTCTTAATTCCTATGGGATGAATTGAGGTTGATTAGAAAAATCATAGGGACACCCATGGGAAGCGACATCCTCCCGAACATGGAATATTGTGATGATGAACCTGGAATTGTTATGGTAAAGTAGAGAAATTGATATATGTGTTTAAAAGTTAGTTTCAATTGTGAAAGGAACTAATGGTTGATGTGTCAGGTTATTTATGATGTTATAAGGGAATGTTTGGAAAATTGTTATATGGTTAAATGAATTAAAATTATTATAAAAAATGGATTAGGGGATGATATTGGAATATGTTAATGAGTTAGTGCATGAAGATAAATTTGACGTGATGATTAAGTAGTGGTTTGTGAATTTCTTGTGAAATGTTTGAATATGATTTGTGATTTGGGTAATGAGGTTAATGGTTAATGGAATAATTATCTCATGGTGTGGTATTTTTGAGTAATTACTTAATCTATACTCCCACAAGTTAGGTTGGATAGAGGCTCAAAATGCTACAATTATAATATTTTGGTTACAAAGCCGAAATGATGATCTGGGACTATAACACATGCATCATATGATTAACTTGACTGAGGATTTAAGGTAATTATGATGAATTTGTTGAGGTTACATAGTCTAATGCTCCATGTTATGAATAAGAAATTTTCTTGTGTGACAGTCTCCCTAATGATATAAGGAACTTGACTTTCTACATTGTGCATAGTGGCTGACCGACATAGGATTTTGTGCAATAAATGGAACACATAACCCATGGACACAAATGATGATGATGGTTTAAATTAAATAATTTTTTATGAATGGAAAAATTTTAAATTTCTATATTAGTGCATGAATATAATATTATTTAGTCTATATATATATTATACATTGTTAGTGGTGTCCGAATAAGTTGTAATCACACCCTACTCGGGCCGTTATTTGGTAGATGAATAGATTTCATGGTTGAATGCCAGTAAAATGGAATGGGACCTATCACTACTATAAATTAATGATATAGCCACACTTATATATAAATGGTTTAAAAAACCGAGTCTACATCCTTTGATACCACCACAGTTTTTAAAAAATAGTGCCTTTAGATTAGATATACCATGGAAATTCATCCCCACTCACAGATTTCCTCTCTCACTTACCGACTCCCCACTGAAACCATACTCTTATTCCTCACGGATCTCATTCCATCGTTACCCGATTGATGAATTCTCTCTCATTCATCCTTACTGGCTTCGGTTCCACCATCTCCCAATGTGGTTCCTTTATTCATGGCACAAATTATCCTTTTTCAGCATCTCAATTTTTGGTTCCTCCTTCCCCAACCAAATCTCTACTTAGGGTTCCTACATCTCTATCACGTTCTTCATTTCATCTATAACCTTCTTTGTGGGTTCCTCCTCCATTCTGTGCGTTGCCCGAAGCATTCTTATCCTCTTTTATAACCTTCTTCAGGTGTTACTCCTCTATTTGGTGTATTGGCTGAAACATTTTAATTCATTTTGTTTTTTGGCTCCCGATTTCATTATTCATTCTATTTTCAGTATTGATAACCTATTTGGTGGCTCCCTTCTGTTTTCATGATGATTTTGCAGTATTAATTCTATTTTAAATTGAGGGAGGAGTTTGTGTTTTCTGGATCCTAGTTTGAGGTATTCAATTTTTTTCTATTTTGGTGTGTTTCTATTTTGTGGATCCTGTTTTATGGCTTCTTTTGATATTGTTTAAAATATTCATTCTGATTTGGAATATTTCAATTGCTGGTGGATTTCATCATGGGAGTTTGGGTTTATTGTAAACTTTTTTTAGGCTCATGTTTGTTGAAAGGTATCTTGTCATTAGTTATTCACGAGCATTTCATGGTTTATATTTGATTATCATTCTCATAATTAACCTGGTATTCTGATATAGATGGTTTAATCTATTTACTATTATGTTAATTATATACTATTCTAGAATTATTTTTTTCTATTTACTATTCTAGAATTATTAATCTGTTTCTATGTGTTTTTTGTTATATACTTTCTATTTCTAAAATTTATATAATTTAGATGTTGGATATGAACATGCATCATTTATGTTACCACAACCACTGAAAACACCATGTATTTATTCATTCATTCCAAATATGTTGGATATAGATAGATAATTTTCAAAATATGAATGTTTCTTTTTTTTCTATCCTGTCCCCTTGAAATTTTCTTCCATTATGCATCACAAAATGATGGATTGTAATGAAAATCCAATAAAAACATCCCAAACATGATACGCTTCGATAATTTTCCAAAAAACCTAAGTCTTATAATCCTTACAATATGTTGTTTAGAATTTACATATTTTAGAGCATGTTGTTTTTGGGATACTTGTATAACTAGTTGGGTTATTCTAACAGAACAAGCTTCCACACCCATTCTTATATCCACTATAGTTATTGTGCAAATATTATATTCATTTTTATTGTCCCAAACCATTACTAATTTAATTTTCAAACACTCAGATTCTATGAAAATAAATTTAGAAAAATCATTATAATTAGGAATAGATGACACCTTTTTATTTAGTTCTACAGGAGGTTTACCATTAGATGACACAACGATCATATTTCAATATAATAGAAGCCTTTCAACACTACTGTCCTCACTAGAAAATATTTTGGTTGTAAATTCATTAATTTTAAACAATGAAAACTAAATATATTTCATTTCTAGATTGGTCATCTTTTATGCAAATCTAAAAACATTATATTGAGAGAATTCTTAAGGTCTTTAATTAATAACACTTTATTTTCACAATCTTTTCTCAATATTCCAACTTTTCAATCATGAGTTTTGATATTTTAATTTAAAAATGATTTATAATCCTTGATTATTTTCTCCCTGACATCAATTTAAGAATACTTGGTGGAATGATCATCTTTATCTTCATCAAATTTATTCTTTAATTATTCAGTAAGATCATCATTTTCTTGTATGGGTTTGAGCCACTCTACTTCAAATTAGGAATATATTTCTTAAGATCATAATCCATATCTTTTTTGGAATTACATTTTTAAGAAATATTTATGAATTTTAGAGATCAATATCTTAAATCTTTCACTAAATTATTTTCCTCACCTTCAAACTGAGTGAGCTCTTCCTACTGAAATTAAACAATTTCACAAATAAAGGAAATAATTTCTTTGAGAAAACAATATTGTATATCTTTTAATGTTTGGAATGATATATCTTGTTAATAATAATATATATAATCACTCCAAATTATTCATGGATCTTCCCTGGGATATTTTATGAAATAATCTACACTTTCATCATTTTTTCATAGAGCCCATGGATCAGTAGAAGTGGCAGGACTTTCCAACACCTTGGTAGTTTTCTCAAGCACTATTTCTTCATCCTCTACGATAGCTATAACTTCTTTAGTGTCCTATAATATAGAAACAAGTATTTATTCTTCTATTTTCAATAGGGATAACTTCTTCATCATTTTTTCTACAGTTATATGTTTTTTACATTATTCTTGGTAGAAATAGAATTAAAATATAAGATAGATAAATATTTAATAAATTAAACATCATTATTGATTAGGAATAAAACGTTTCAATATATAAAATAGGATAACTTCAAATATAGGTAATCCAATAAGAGGTGAATTTTTCTATAATACCAACTAAAGGGGACTATTTAGGATATGAACCACATTAAGTTGGGTTTGAATAAACTTTAGTGACATTTAATTACATTTTTTGTACATTAAATGGTTTACCCTTTTCTTTTTACCTCTATCACTATCAGGTGATTGGTTCCTTTATTATATCTTTCATCCCCCATCATTTCTTATATAATAATTAGAAACACACCCACAAGCGGAATATTAATTTATAATTTTCACCTCTCAGTATGATAAGTATAATCCTTATTGTTATTTGGTAACACCTGAGGTCACAAAACACAATAGTAAATCCATCTGATCTTCAAAATATAGTCTCCTGATAGTATAAAGTGTGTATAATACACAATAATTTCGTGTTTCCCTCACCTAGGTACATCTCATAAATTTACAATAAATATTGGGGAAATAACAAGATATTGTGACACCAATTTAGAATACTTCCTTATTGTTCATGTATTACTCGTTTCTTCTTATTCTTCCATTGCACAATAAAATGTCACTTATTTTATTTTGTACATGTCACTATATAAAATCTCTTCTTCTTCATACTATCAAAATGATATTATATATCTTCATCTTTATATTATTTCCTCTATGTAATGAAATCCACAAAACTCTTTGTCTACCCCTTCTTTCATGTGTGAACTAGGGGCACCGATCACTTCTTATTTTAAACTTTATGAACTTCTTAGTTTTTTATTCTTCTACCTCTTCCTGCATTTTTATATTATTTTTTCAACATAAATAGCATTATATATTCCTATTCTTTTTATCTTTGACACATATTGGTTCTTCATAATCGAAAGTATATTGGGTCTTGTCACTCTATTAAATAGTGAATAGAAATTTCTCTCTCTCGAATAATAGTGCGAAGCTTCCACTTGACTATATTTAGAACTTCATGAATATATATCAAATATAGCAGCAATGGTTTCTAGTTTTTTATAATTAACTAAACCACATTAATAATTTTGATTCAAATATCCCTAAATTAATGGATATAGAACATTCCACTGTATATCCTCATAACCATTTGTTTTGGGTCTTATCACTCTTTTACATAGTTCATATAAATTATTCACTATTGAATAATAGTTTCAAACATTCACATGTATCTAATTTTAATTATATGAATATATATCAAATATAGTGACCCTAATTTCTTCTTTTTCATAATTCACTAAACAACATGAATATTTTGGATTAAAATATACTTGAATTACAAGATCTACAATTTCTCACTCTATATCTTCATAACCATATGATAACTGTATTTAATAATATCATATCGACATGAACAAATAATGCGATCTTCCTCCTTTATCAATCCATGATGTGTACCTTAAAATCATAATGTATGGATGAATACATGTATAATATAGCGACACGATCATGGATTCTTCCATCTTCAATCTTGAAAATATTTTTATTTTATCTCCTCAATATTTTGAATGCATTTAATATGGCATATAAATATTCATGAATGAAATAACCTTGGTTGTGGAAGGGTGAGGGGCGGAGGGGGGGGGGGGGGCAGTGTGTAGTGGGGAAAAAGTGGGGGGGGGGGGTCATGGGAGTTGGGGTGAGAAGGGTGGGGGTAGTGTGGGAAAGAGGGGGGAGATGGGGTGAAAGGGGTGGTTTAGGTGAGTTTGGGTGAATGGTGGGGGAGAGGTTAATGTTGGATGGAGGTTCATGGGGGGGAAGTGGGGGGTAGGTGTGGTGGGGGGGTGGGGGGGGGGGGGGGTTGGCTAGTGGGGGCAGTAGGGGTTGTAGGTGTGAGTGGATGGGGGTTGGCAATGGTGGACCGGTGGGGGGAGTGTGTAGTGGAGGGCGTATTGGGGGTTAAAGGGGGTGGTTTAATGGATTTTGGATGAAGGGTGGTTGGCATTGGGGGTTGGGGGGTAGTGTGTTGGTGGGGTGGGGGTGGTGGGATGGTAGGGGGGAGTGTGTAGTGGGAGTGAAAGGTGGGGGGTTTCAAGGGAGTTCGGGTGAAGGGTTGGGGGAAGTGGTGGAGAATATAGGGAGAATTGGGGTGAAGGGTGGGGGGCATTGGGGTGAAGGGGGCAGGGAGGGCAGGGGTGATGGGGGATAGGGGTGGGTGTGGGGGGGGGGGGGGGTAGTGTATATAGGATGATATCACCATGCATTTCATGGGTAAATATTTTGTGGCTTTCTACCTATTTTTCCTCGCTCAATGTATTTCATGAAAGAAGAAACAACAGTTGAATGTATTTTTTGTGAGTCTCCTACTTCCACACATCTAGCGCCAATGTTTATGAAATCACAACAAGATGTAAAAATGTACTATATGTTTTATGAGATTCCCATTTGTAGTCCTCAAATTTTTAGGAAATAGGGAACTTTTGTCTTCCAAATATAATTTATAGATATCTTTAATAAAACATAAAACCTATTAAATTCACTTAAACTCATCTCCAAACACTCGAAATCAACTTTTCTCCTATCTCATGATCAAACCCTATCTCTTGTGATTGAACCCATTCTACATTACCCTTTACCTTCCTGTACACGCGATCAAACACCTTTCCCGTTCTCTTCCATTTTCTCAATGGAACCCATCCCCACCCCCGCCCAGCATCCCCTACCCCTACCCAGCCCTGACCTCTCCCCCAATGCCTATCCCTTCCCCCTCTACCGTACCAACCACCCTCCCTTACAAATCCCCACCCCTACCCCACCCTCCCCCCTTCCTAGCCCTCCCCCCTGCCCAGCCCCACCATCCCCCTACCCAGCCTCCCCAACCAGCCCATCCCCCTCCCCCCACCAGCCCCCTCCCCACATTCCACCTTCTTACCCACCCACTCTCCCTCCCCCTGCCCTACAACTCCCCCTCCCTGCATAGCATCCCCTCTCTTATACAGATATTTGCACCAAATATTGTTAGAAAAACCATCCTTAATATATAAACCCAAAGGTCCACTATAATTGTATCATTCTAATATGATGCATTGAACACTAATCCAATATTTGAATCCTTTTCCACATTATAAGAATCTATGAATGATAACCTTTGTATGTTTTCTTATATATTATCTAGGATATAAAATGTTACCTGTAATTGATTATAATTTAAAATAGAATCTTATTTTTAAAAAATATAAATCACTGATTATTATTATTTAATCATTTAGAAAATTTACTAATATCTAGAAATCTGGGAACATACTAGCAACCCAAGGTTGATCTATCATAGAGTAACAATTGATAGTAAGATATTTCATTATGTATTCTATTAACATGAAATAAATATTAATTACACGATATGGGTATAGTTCATATGTTATAATGATTTATAAATATCCTATACACTAGTAAGTGATAATATTATAGTAGATTCATTATGCAAGAACATTTACTTATGTTTCTCAAGAAGTGTGTAAATAATAAATGCCTTTGAATGAGTCCATATTCAAATTTTCGTAAGAATTATTGAATTTCAATGTTGTTATTTTTTAATAAAAAATAATACTAACTATTTCATTATTCATATTATATTGGATTGATGTATGATGAATAATGTGGATTAAATCACATATGAGTTTCAAAAGGAGTTGGTATATTTTTTGGATTTTGCAATCAAGAATGGTTCAGATGTTGGATTGATCCCACCCCCATATTTTTATTGTAGTGGAAGACCATGGTTAAAACATGAGGAAGTATGTTACCAAATCACTAAAAAACTTTTTAAAAAATGATATCATGTTTGGTATCACAACAGAGAAAATGTTCAAACAAATAATGACATTGATTCAGCTTAATGTATCAGAATGGAAAATTATATTTCTAATCAGTTTCCATTGGCTTCTCATTACAACACTTCATGTAGATATATGTACGAGAAAATGAATACGAGAGCATTTTTTTCATCTAATGATCAAAATAATGATGTTTAAAATGTGAGAATGTTGTTAGAAGATATAAAGACCCCAGAAAACCAGTTCTGTGAAAAAATGACCAATCTATAGATTTTAATGTGACTTTATAATGGGAAAAATGTTTGGATTTAGTAATAATGAAATCAAATATCTATTTAAACTTTTATGGACTTGATAATTGATGATTAATGCATTCCTGAAAATGAATATATGACATCAAAGATAGTTGAGAAATATGGATTTTCAAGTACTAAAATCCACACATTCCCTAAATATTGTTCACTATTATGGATTGTTAATATTGTGATAAATGAGTGCAAACAATGTGGTACAATGATATTGAAGAATAATAAATATGGTACTCAATAACATGTACCAGAGAAAGTGATTTGGGGCTTTCCACTGATTCCTAGACATGAAAAACATTTTATTTCATAAAAAATGACTATGAATATGAGATGGAATAAAGAAGAAATAAATATGGAGAATGATGATATAGTTCATCCTGCTGAAAGGTTATCATGGAAAAAATTCGATAGGTTACAACCTGATTTTGTAGCCGACCCACAGAATGGTAGATTGGGATTTTCATGTGATTGTTTAAACCCTTTTTAGAGAATGCATAATACACATAATACTTCTCTTTTTTCATTCATATTGTTATTTTTTTGTCATGGATGTGTATGAAAAATACAGTTACTATCATGAGTATATTGATTGAAAGTCCCAATGATTCTGGAAATGATATCAAAATATATTTGCAACCATTAATATATGATTTGATGGAGCATTTCACCATTGGGATGCAAACATATGATGTATTTATAAAATATTACCATATGTGTCATGAAACATTGTTATGGGCATTTAATTATTTCATTGAATATGGAGTGATTTCTGGTTAGAGTACTGAGGGGAGATTATCTTTCCCAATATGCATAAAAAATATACGTTCTAGTAGATTAATGTATCTATAAAATTCAGTTTCATAGGGAATCAACGATTTCTACAAATAGATCATCAATACAAGTAAAATCGAAGGTTGTTTGACAATTTTATATTGGAAAATGAAATATTTCAATGAATTTGTGGGGGGGTATCCTTAAGGAACATGAAAATTAGAATTTTCTTCTTGGAATTGGTCAGTTAAATTCCAACAAGGCATAGAATGTTCCTTGTAATTCCAACTATAATTGGATAAATAAAAGTATATTATATGGGTGTTCGTATTGGTCATCAAATTTACTTCATCAGAACATGGATGTAATAAATATCGATAAAAATGTATGTGATTTGTTATTTGAAATGATTTTAAATGTAAAAGGAAAGATAGAACATGGTTTTTATTTAATTCATGATTTAATGGATTGGGGTATAAAACCTAGTCTTCATCTTGAGTTAATTTTTCCGAATCTGTGTAAAGTACCTATTTCTTGTTTTATGATGAAAAATGCATAGAGAAAAACAATTTCATCAATTATTGGAGTGTTTAAAGATTGTAGATGGTTGTTCGAGTAACTTTTCAAAATTAGTGAATACAATAGATGTGAAACTAAAATCCCTGAAAACCCATGACTATGATGTTTTATTGCATGAATTGATTCCTATTCCCATTCTACATTTAATGTATTATAATTTCAGAGTCATTTTGATTAGATTATTTCATTTTTATCGATATTTTTTGCTAAAATACTGAACAAAAGTGTTGTGAAAATACTACAGAAAGTTACATCGATCATTCTTTGCATCTTGGAGAAAAATCCACGCCATTGTTTTTCACATATATGATACATCTGACCATGAATCTTCTAATAGATGTTCTTTTTGGTGTCCCCGTTTCTAGTTGTTGTATGTATCCAATAGAAATAATGATGTTTACATTGAAATATTATGTTAGAAATAACAATCATCCTAAAGGATCTATTGTGAATGGTTATTTTGCATCGGAATGCATGTATTTTTTTATATGTATTTTACTAATATCCCAACGACATCTAATCAACTCATGAAAACTGAAGTGGAGTAGTATTATCCCCTCGAGCAAACATTTCCATCACTACCCCAAATGGGGGGGGGTGGGATATCTAGATTATACAAGTCGTATAATTTGAATTGGGATGAGTAGGGAATGGATCATCGTATGGTATTTATTTTCTATGGTGTGGTTGATGATTACATCAAGGAAGTAAATTTATAAATATATATCCTTTTTTGTATATTTTTCATAGTTCCTGATATCATTAAATTTTCATATTTTCCTAGATAATTGTAAAATTTTAAATAGATCACATTTCTCTTTATCTATTAATAGGCAAGAACAATTACACAACAACGAATTTATTGTTTGGTTGAATTCAACAGTCAAAATTAGTTTTCATATTTTACAAATCAATGGTAGTTTTTCAATATTTGTTGTCAATAAATTTCATGTACAAAGATAATAGATGGCTGATGTATTTGCATAAATAAGGGAATTGTCATTTGGTCTAGACAATGTTGTTTATCAATGTAATGAAATGAATTTCAATGGTTTTAAATTCATAATAAATCGTTTTGAAATGATTATGGAAACACAGCATGACGATTTTACGATAAGCGCTACAACAAATTGTTATGAAAGCGAATCAGATAGACAACCTCAATCATAAAATATGTCATATTATGGGATTTTTTCGATAATATTTTTATTAGATTACTATGCACATTATCTTGTCACTATGATTAAATGAAATTGGATTTATTCAATGAAACAAAAAGGATTGTATATAAATAGTTTTTATTTTAGAATTATTGATATTAAATGTCGTCTGCGAACAAAATATCCTTATATTCTTGAATCAAAATCTAGAAAAGTATCTTATGTAAATTTATAATTAAAATGGAAATTTTATATTATTGTTTATTTTATTCCTAGACATATTTTTGATGAAGGATTGGATGATGCTGATGTTTTGGATATACCAGTCAGTATTCACTCAAATTTAGCATTCGATGATACAGATTATTCAATTATGAGAATGGATTGTGAACCAGAATTTATAATATATAATTACTAAAGATACATGTTTAAAATTATTTATATTATATTATTCTGAACTGGTGTGGGTTTTTTTAAACATTTATTGTAGCATATTCTTTTTTTCAATGTTTTCATTTATCGAGTAAACAATATAATGAAAAAAACAAAATGGGAGACGTGATGTTCTGAAAAAGAATATGAATTTTCTTGAAATCATTATATTTATTTAATTAGTTATTGTATTTTTAAAAAATTTCACATCACCTTTTTAATTTACAAATAAGTATGTCTTAAGAGGAGTTTTGGAGAAAAAAATGGTGGAGAATAATCACCAACAAAGAGAAGTTGGCTTGAAAAATATGGTTTTCCAATGAGTCCCTTATATATTTATTGATTTATTATAAAAATTAAAGAAATCATATATAATATGAGCATGAATCATCAAGGTGCAACTTCAATTCAATGAAGATGGTTCAATAACTGTAGAGTATAGGACCATCCTTACATGCAACCCCACTAAATATACCTCCTCACAGTTCTTGGCTCTGCAGTCCCCAGGATGATTTCCTCCCATTATTACCCCATCTTATATGACTTATCCATATGTGGGAGGTCATCTATTTTATCCATTTCTTCCACCTACCTTAAAATGTAGTTCATATCATTCGATCCCCCAGCCTTTTACCATTATACACCTTCATCTCTTTAGGGTACACATCTATTGGTTATTCCCCATATATACCCATATGATCCTACCCAAACTCAACATCTACTATCTACTATGGAGGGTACACATCCATTTGTTATGCCCCCTGAATACTTGTACCTTGATACCCAACCTCAGCATTGACAGTCTACTATGGAGGACACTTCTCCAGTTGCTCCCCCAATATAGTGTGTAGGATTGAGAGACAACAAGTAGTTCTACTAGGAAATGTTAAAAATGTAATTAAATTAGTAATTTTTTATTAAATTTCTGTTATATGTGTCTTTACAATATTTTTTCACTTTTTCAGGATCATCTTCTACTAAAAGACTTAGTCATACAAAGATGCATAACGTGTGGAATTGATTGATTAAAATTAAGGTTCAGTATAATGAGGAAATGAAAATTATTGAAGAAAATGGTAAATAATTATGGTGTTTTATATGGAAACTCATAATACATAACAATATTGTTCCAGTTCAAAAAGTTGAGAAGAGAAAATATTGACAAAAATTAAAAGAGAAGTATTCTATGGAAATTTGGGAAATATATTTTTTAAAAATATATTATAATTTTTTTATAATGTATTATTGTTTAATTTTTTGGAATATTCTGATTTTCAATAACATTTCCAATGGTCTCTATGCCAATAGATCTAGGTTAATGGAACTAGGGGAGATTTGGTGGACCTACAAGCATGACTTTCATGTAGGATGAAAAGAGGAAGAAGATGTATTCATCTTAAAAATGAACATATCTTCTAATGAATGACCAATTTCACAATACAAATCATTAATTTTATATTGGAGTTGTTCCTATTTCAAGGTAATTTATAGTCTTAATGTTTTTAATAATTTTTATCATAAATATCTGTTTTCTTTAGTGGATGATTTTATTAGATGTGATTGTGTTCAATTTTATATTTCAGACTTGGTTATTTCAGTTATATCTTGTACTCATTGAATTTTTAATTTGAAATGATGATATTTATCCCCTTTTAATTGATAAAATTCTAGTTTATTTTGGTTTACTAATAGAATTCATCTTAAATGAGTATTATAAATAAGGGAATAATGATATATAATCATACTCTAGGGGAACTATACTACCAGATCACAAACTATCACATGTAATAAATGATTTAACATTGAATATACATTTAGTTTGTCACTAATTTATGTTCAACTTTCATATAGAAACGAGAATTAAATATCAATGGATGTGTTCATTGATCATTATTGTTTTGTTCAAGTAGGAAAAAGAAAAATGGAACTTCTGTGAATCAGGAAACACAGTATAAAATTGTAAGAATGTTTTTAAATATTTAGATTTTAGTATGCAGTTTCACCATAGAAACTTATTTGAGTTGTGTATTCCTTATAGGGAATGAGAATGCTTGAGTCAATTATATCTCTTGTTCCAATGGTATTATATAAGAAAATAAAATGTCTTCTACTATCTTTAGTATTATTATGATAATTTAATAAGATCAATTATTGATAAGGTTTAAAAAGGACATCTGAAATCCATCCAATCAAGAATAGTGTTTATGGAACCTTCTCATTTCTTTTATACTATTCATATAATCAAGTATTTTCTATATAGATTTATGGAATATTTAGATTTGTAAATAGGTCCATAAACACTACCAATATATCTATAAACACAAAAAGAATCCAAATGTACTTATATAATTTATACAAACTCTTAAAAGTAGTATAAAGAATAAAAAATAATTCACAATAAATTTATGATATCAAGACCATAGATTGAGCGTAGATTAGTACTTTGATCCAACCAATCATGTCATTGATATAGTAAAGGGGATACAAATTCTTAACCATCACCAAGGTAAATCTATAAAAATATAAACATAACTATAGTAATCAGTATTCCATATTGGGAAACAATATAAGAGCACCGAAATGAGAATTTTTTGTTGAATTAACCCATCACCAATAAATCATAATATTAATATTTTATCACTTAAAGCTATATAGTATCCATTATATATAGAATAGAGGATATAGTCTCTATAACAAGAATAATCTAGATTATAAACTCATTCTCATCCTCTTGTGGAAATATAGATAAATCCTCAGGAGTAATTTGTAAGAACTAGTAAAATATGGGTGGAATAAAATCATTGAATATCCCTGATTGCGTAAAGACACTCTATACAACTAGTCTCTTGGTGTGAAAATAGGATCCTTTACATTCCCTAACCTTGGATTCCCACATTTCAAGGGGAAGGCTAGAAGATGAAACTTAGAAAGAATCTTAACTAATAACACTAGACAATTGCCAAGCAACAAAGGGAAATGTATGTACCAAGTTATAAGGTTTTACCTAGTAAATGTTTTTATCACATCAATGTTTGTTCAAGCCTTCTCCATTTATAAATGGTCATTTTGTATTATCAAACCCTAGAAAGAAAAAATTTGAATCTTTTTTTGGATTTGATTCATTAATGAGAAGTAGTTGGTCTCCAAGGATTTTAATGATTTCACCAAACTGGTTGACATGGTTGGATTGGGTATTGAGGATCTTAGAAAATTTAACGAGGCAGTCCTTGTAATATTCACCTAGAAATTTATCAACTCATTTGATTGAGGACTAAAATTCTTGTGTTATTTATTCACTCAAAAGCTATGAAATGGTTTCACAGTTTATCTCCCATCCTATATTTTTCCTACCATCATATCATACATTAATGATTTAATGCTCGTCATGAAATAGGCTATTTAAAATTGCACAAACATGAATTTTTGGATCTCTAAATGGCTAGAAATACAATTGAATCAGATGATGTCACCCTACCATGATAAATAACACATTTCCATTGCTTAATTTTATCAAATGATTGATGAGCATATCTCGTTATGGAAATTTAGAGATACTCTTTCATTGACGTAGACACACCCATCAGAAAATCATGTTTTGTTGGAACGATCACTACTAGATATTTTTACTGGAACAAACAATTGAAAAACAACATTATCCATCCAAGATCACTAAATTAAGGAGATAATTTATCCCCCATCAATGCACCTAGAAATATGGATGCTTGGTAAATAAAGGCTTCCACTGCATGGTCATATTAAGATGGCCAATCTACATATTTTCTTGGGTTTCAACCTCTACATACATGATGAAGAAACCAAACTAATTCTCATTGTGTAGTGTAGGTATACGGATAGGCCTTGGGATTATTTCCAAACCTTGTTCCAAGTCAAGTTTTGTATTGAATATAATGTGACAAACCTGATAAAATCTACTTATGAACTGGTTTTATGCTAGAAGGTTCACAATCTACTACTCATACTGGATTCCACTATTGTGGACAAATTTTGGGCATCCTGAAGTGTATTTCCCTTTAAAAAAAGTGATCCATCCATGGTGGTGTTGTGTCCATCCATAATTCTGATCAAATGGTGTCCGATATTCAAACATGTTCACTGGAGAATGATATGAATGATTTGATTATATTTCTCTAACATTATAATATTGTTGATGCTCATCCACCAAGATTTATGTGATAAATAATAGTATATATATGACATTGGAAATGTAATATGTGCTTCTTCTCCTCAAAATATCCATCATCAATTCATTTAACATACATTTATATTATATGGGGTCATATATTATAAGCATAGGGGTGTGATGAATACTATCATTCCATATTTCCTTTCTGGATGTTATTGAATTAATTAAGGTTATTGATTCTTTCTTCTTCAGTGAAATCTATCCTAGTGTTCAGGATAAAGGTAATAATTCTAGGAGTTCTGAAGGAATATTGGGAATATCCTTTGAATATTTCCAGAAGTTTATGGAAGAATATTCTTTTGATTTCTTTTTACAATAAATATTGAACAATGACATTGAATGAAAATAAAAATTTCTTATTAATTAGTAGATCATAACTTCAATACCATTGGTTATATAAGTAAAAATAAATTATGCCTCGAATGGGTGTTAGAGTGTAGTCAATGACGGTATAACAACTATTGAATACATAGTCACTCACTGCTCTACCCTAAATGTATTCCCTATAATAAGAGTTTAATAAATTAAGGATTAAATCTTTCATAACCTACCTTCTCTCAGGTTAGTTGTATTATCTGAAGAGTCACACAATAGTCAAATAATATCATCATCATTAAATGAAAATTTGATATGAAGAGTGAAAATCACAGAAGTTGGAAGCTAAAAAAATCATGTTTATCTAGTCTTAAATACTTTGACACTTTCTCAAATACATTAACTATTTCTTGAATACATTCCTATTTTATATTATTTATTTTTTGATTATCTACTAAAATGAAAATTTACTTTTATATGGTGCTCTTAAATATTTAGTGGATATGGAACCAGAAACATTTGGACCAAACTATTATCTACATAAGTTTATTTACAATGATCATAGTGGAAAAGTACATTTTAATCCCGAAAAGAGAGTTTTTCCGTCTAAATATTGGTAATTGGGAATTTACTATTCTAGAAATATTGTAGGAATGGTTACAAAAGAATAATTATAGGAATCTATTGAGACAGTAAATTTGAAAGTTATACAAGAGCCTCAAAAGACGTGGAAAAAACAAAATAAACAATTGTTATACTTAACATCAGTTATAAACTATTCACTTCTTCCACAGAGTGCATCAATAATGGATGGATGTTTATCGAGTCTCTGCTTGATGTATGAGGATGGAGATGATTGTGTAGTTGATGATGTTGATGGAGAGGCTGCTTATGGTAGAAAGGTTGAAGATGTTTCTGATTGTGGAGAGGCTGAAGATTCCACTGATGGTAATGATGATGATGCTGTTGGTGGTGATGATGTGGCCATTTGTGGTACACACATTGATGATACTGATATTAGTGCTGATGATTAGGAGGATTCAAATGAAATTTTGGAGTGACTTTATTGACAGTTTCGGTATATATCATTTTGTTTTCGTATTTTATAAAAATTCAATTTTAAATGCATTATTAGTTTTTTTATTTGACTTGAAATGAGATGCTACAATGTTTATCGGAATTTTTTTGCAGGTGTATCAGTATGATGTACTAGTATACTACTGCATCTAGTTTCAGCTATTTTATTAGATGAAATTATCCTACATCCAAATTTTTAACCTTGTATATAAGAAGGATAAATCCATGGTTTTAATCATGTATGTAGTCTCCTAGTTCCATGATTGAACCGTGGTTTTAGTTCAATAAATACACCATTAAAACTGTGGAAATTGGAACCTATTTCCACAGGTAATTCTGTGGAACTAGGCACCTACAAGAACAATTAAGACAATGGCAATAGGCGCCTATGGACAAGGTTAAAACCATGGATTTAGGCACCTAAAACTATGGTTAAACCGTTTAACTGTGAGCCTATTGACATGAATAAAATTGTGGAAATAGCTATATATTGACATTGTTAAAACCATGGTGGTTGGATTCACCTACTGCCATGGTGGTAGATGCCACAGTTTAAAAAACTGTGGCAATATCATTATTCCATGGTTAGAGGGTCTATGACCACGGTTCCATACTGTGGCCATAGGTAAAATGTCTAGTTGTGTGAGATATAGATTTGAGTTGGGATTGGGATGTGCATGGATGATGATCCAAACATATAGCCATGAAACATGTTTTTAATTCATCTAAATATTTTTATTTTGGGATTTCTATCAATTGAAAATGTAAGGACTAACATGGAATATTTAAATTTTTTTACTGATTTGTACCCAATTTATTTGAAATTATTAGTAATGTATGTTTATGGATTATTTTTATTAATCACTTTAATTCTCAATGTTATATTTCTTGGAATACTCTAATAAATAGGATACATTCTCCCCATGTGTTAATTTATACCATTTATTTTAGTCTCCAGCCTATGGTGTTTGGGGAGGTGTGTCTGAGGCCATATAGCGATCCATCATTGGGGATCGATTTACTATATTTTGGATTGGGGATGAAACAATGTGGTATCATAAGGAGGTTCTTATATATGGTATTGTTATTTAGGAATGGTAAATGCGATATTATGTTTTTTGGGTCTTGGAAATGAGGTCGTGCTTAGGATTAGCTAAACCATGTATGAGGGAAAACCGAAATATGTATGGTGGGAATGGTTTTTTATGTGTGTTGTTATAGTTGAATTATATATAACCATTGCATTATTCACTTGTTGTTTGATGTGATTGTTTTATTATATATTTCTATTAGATGGAATGGAATGAGTAAGTGCAGTCAAACATCATTCTAACAACCTATGGATGTAGGTGGAATGCATCATGGTTGGTACTGATGTGATGGATGTGTGGAACCCGAAAGGAATAATGAATTTCTCATCCTTGAAAATTTTATGAAAATTTTATCTAATAATGATTATAAAAATGGTTATTTATAATGAATGTGAATGAAGTGTTAAATAGTTAATCTTAATGAAAATTTAAACACGAGTTAAAATATTTCTTGTAACAGGATATGAAATGGAAAGGGTGTCTAATGGAAGGATTGTGACTATGTATGTTTGTTTACACCATGTTAATTGTGACCCATGATTAGGATGGTTGAGAGTAGTGTTCTATGTATAATTTTTTTTTGGATTCTGTGTGAAAAATGGGTTGTGTATGGCTAGTATGGGACCTTATTTTATATAAACTGTGAATAATTGTGTATTGTGTTATGAGATGTGTGTTTGGAATAATATATAAATTCCTCTATGATGATATGTTCCAGTTGGGATATAAGAGTATATCACCAAAAATACTCCCCTGAAAGTGGAGAAAAAGACCACGGTAATTCTTTGTAGTATTGTAGCGTAGATTTCCTTGGGTAAAATCACTCATTTTATACAGATAATGTAATGGGACCTAGGGGGTTGTTATAATCATGTTTTAGATGACCAAAGACTATTAGCTATAGATCCATATAACCATTTCTAGAGAGGGTGGGCCAGAGGCAACCGAGTTCTCGATAGAGTCCATCAAGATGATTCTTGATCACCTAGAGATTCCTCCCAAGAACAGAGTCAAGATTGGATCCTATATGTTGTGATGTTAGGAAAAGCAAAATTTGGACATCTTGGTTCAGACTAAGTAGCTAGAATAAATGATATGGAAGAGTCTCCATGAAAATTTTTAGGAGAATTTATATTCGGATACATTAAGGCAATATGAGGCTACAAAACATACAATGATGACCTAAGGGATTATGTTGGAGATGGATTATGAAGGATGATTCACTAAATAGAACATTTTTGTTCCAAATTTGGTAGGGCTGAACCAGTAATGAATATTAACTTGTATAATTAAATTACACATTAGATGAGGTCCTAGGTAAATATATTACACTTAAAAAGGTCTGCTGACTTGATGGATTAGGCTCTTATAACATTGGAAAATATAAACTTTGATTTTGGTGGTGGAAATGTGGTTTTAGTTAGGTGATATCGGTGTCGGAATTTTGATTATATAAAGAATGATTTTGAGATTCTACACTAGGGAAGTGGAGAGATGTGTAGTAAGAAAAGGGAACCAATTTCTCAAGGAAGTGATTGAGTATTATGTTATCAATGCAGTAGGTTGGTACACATTCATTGTTAGGGTTACTGACCTCCAGTTGA
This sequence comes from Viscum album, assembly GCA_963277665.1. NCBI lineage: Eukaryota > Viridiplantae > Streptophyta > Magnoliopsida > Santalales > Viscaceae > Viscum > Viscum album. The sequence goes on from OY728132.1 coordinate 89,831,259, forward strand.
GTGTTGATCATGCTATAGGTTAGGTCATGTTTATAGCTTCAATAGGAACCCTAGACCATCGAGAAATAATGGAGGGTTATGTGTAGAATGTTGTTTTAGTAGGGGTTAGTTGCAACATATATGGATGGAAATTAATTCTCTTTCTCCTGCACCTGTTGAGGTGGTGGGCATGGTACACTAGTGTGAGAACATCCATACCACAAAGGTATCCCAACACTAGGAACTCATACTAGATACTTTGGTTGAGGGGATGGTTGGATTTATGTAGGGAAGTCTACACATAGAGGTGGTGAGGCTAGACGATCGACCATTTGTGTTGTGATTCGTGTGTAATATACTATCTATGAAGTGTTATTCGATAATGGTGGATCAAATTCTTTTATTTATGCTCAATTTTTTGTGATGATGGGGCTAGCGGTGGAATATATTTATGGGGTTTTATCATTTGATAAATAATTAAGGGTGGGATTAGCAAATATTCATTAGTCAAAAGGGTGTTCTCTCATGGTTGGTGGGTACAATTTTCTCTAGGACATGTTTTTTTCTTTAGATGATTGCTTTTGATATGATTTTTGGCCTGGATTGGATAGTGTCTAACCAGGACCATATTGATTATTTCTAACATAAGTTGACATTAATATCTTATTAGGTAAAAACTTATGTCCATCATTTTGAATTGGATGTCTGGGCATGATGTGTTATTCGAGTTTTTCATATTTTGGGTGAATTCATAGCCATATTTTCTTATTTTTTTATTGATTATGGAAGAATATTGCAGTCTATTTTTTTCATTATATGGTGGACCAGTTTCAAAATTTCTTTCCATAGGAATTCTCAAGGATTCCACATGATAGAGACGTTGAGTTCAATATAGAATTTATTCCTTGGGTAGAAATAGAATCCATTATTCCTAATAAAATGGTGCCTATAGAACTCTAGGAACATAAAACTCTTTTGGAGTGGATGGATCATAAAGGGATTATTTTCCCTATTATGAAAAATTTGGGATCTCCAGTGTTGTTTTATAAGAAGGATGATAGATCATTCGGGTAATTTTGTGATTATTAAAAGTTGAATCAAATGATGGTGGAGAAATAATACCCTTTTCCATGAATTGTTAATTTTTTTGACTAGATGAGCTATACTTCAGTGTTATCTATGATTGATATGAGATCAGTGTATAATCTGAGAAGGGTGAAAATTTATTTTATACCATAGACTGCATTTAGGAGTACATATAGGTTGTATGAGTTTATACTTATGTTTTTTTGTATTTACCAATGCACTAATAGTGGTTAGGGATTTCATGAACCAAATCAATATACCATACCAATATCCATTTTTAGTTGTATTTGTTACTAACAACTTGGTCTACATTAAATCTTGTGACAATCATTCCAAAAATCATGACATAGTTTTGATTACCCTAAGAGAGCATATGATATATTCCTAGATATCTACGTTACATTTCTATATCGAGAGGGTGAATTCATTGGGTCACATCATCTATGAAGAAGTCATGTTATTGGACCCATATAAAGTGTCGAAAACAATATCTTGATACAATCCAAAGATTGTTTTTTATTTTCAATGTTTTATTTGTTTGTAATGCTAATCCTGAAGGTTCATCAATGAAATTTCATATTTGTAAGTTCCACTTTTGGGTTTGACCATGAATGGTTTCAGGTTAGAGTGGAATGATTCATGTGAGAACATGTTCAAAGAGTTGAAGAAGTAGTTAACTACCACAGTAATTCTAATATTAATTGATCCAAATAAGGTTTATAATTTTTTTAATGTGGATAGTGATGGAATTTGGGTAGTGTTAGTACAGTAATATTGAGTCATTAGGTATGGTTCATGATAGTTTCACCATCCTGAATGAAACTACTATACTTATGATCTTAAATTAGGCCCGACAGTTTTAATATTAACAGTATTTCAACACAATATTTACGGAGAATGGTTCATAGTGTATACCATTTATGAAATCCATATGTCCATATTCCCTCAGAATGATTTCAATATTTAATAGATAATATGAATTTAATACACGATTTATTGGGACTTTGAGTCAATGTACACATTGGGTATATGTAAAAGTGCAATAGACGCTTTGATTTGGAAGCAGGAAAATTAGGTGGTTCTAGAAACAAGTTCCGAGTGGATAATGATTGTGTTTCCTTCTAATATGAATCTATATTTGCGTGATGGAATGATAAATATGAACCTTACATACTTGGTAGTTTACTCCACACTTTCGATCCATAACAAGGAGTGGAAGCACGAGGATCCAAAATTTTTATCTTTCAAAGAAATTCTAAATGGTGTGGAGTCATCTTCCAGTTGGGATATTGCTGATGATGAGATAATTTATGTTTATGGATGTGTGGTTATCCTAGATTGACCAGGATGTTTTGTGATCTTCGTATGTATTATTGGTGGTTAGGGAAGAAGAAAGTGGTGGAATGTTTCTTGGATTGATGCCTTAAATGTTAGTAGGTGATGTCAAGGAATTAGTGGATATAAAGTTATTTATAGACAATACCTATCATAGAATGGGAATGTGATGATGGAATTCTTGGTGGGTTTTCTGTGGATACCATAAAAGAATGAGTTGATCTGGGAAGTTTTAGATAATTTGACTAAGGTGTCCCATTTAGTAGCGATTCAAGAGACCCTTACCATGGATCAGTTTTGTGATTTAAATTATTGGAAAATAGTGCATTTACTTAGGGTTCAACACACTATAGTTTCATATAAATAATTTTATTTTACAACTCATTTCGTGAAGAGATTATTGAAGTATCTTAGTACACAAAGGTTTCTTTGGCATGTGATTCCACCCATATATGGATAGAATGTTAGAGTATAGTATTTATCAACTAGAGGACACAGTGAGTGAGAATGTCTTAGACATAAAAGATTGTGGGAGAGGGACATTTTTCTTCTTATGTTTTCCAAAAACATTAGTTACCAAGATATGATTCAAATAGAACAGTATGAGGCTCTCTATGGTAGAAAATGAAGATCCGTCATGTGTTTGATGGATTCTAGGGAATCATAGTTTTTGGGATTGAGTTGTATGTTGGAGACATCAAAACATGTTAAATTCATTCAATATTTTATGGAAATTTCCCATATTAAGTATAAGTTTTATGTTGATTCGCATCATAGACATATTATGTTTTTGGTAGGAGATTGTGTGTTTCTTCAGGTGTCTCCATGGATGGGTCACCATAAAATTCAGAAATAGTGTAGTTTTCCACCTAGGTCCATTGGTTTGTTTAAGAATATGGAGAGTATTGGATTGGTAGAATACAGATTGTCTCTTCCATAGTGGTATAGTTGGATGCCCCATGTTTTTCCTGGGCCACAACTTTGACAGTATTAATCTAACCCATCAAAAATGATTGATTTTGAATATTTTTATCTTAGGATGATCCATCCTTTTAGGAGCATCATGTACATATTGTGGATCAAAGTGGGAATTTATTATGGGGATAAAATATTACATAGGGTTTAGTTTTATGCTAGCATGACACTGTTCTAGACACATATTAGGATATAATGTCCAATATATGGTCCTAGTGGCCAGATCACTTTTTTAGATGCATGTTGACTCATGGAAGTGAGGCTTAAGGATGATAAATTATTACGTCAGAAAATTATATGATTCTAGACTTCGTGGAGGTACGATCATATTTTAATATTGGTTTAGATATTCTAATGATTTTTAGTTGAATGTTGAACATGTTTATGCTGAGGTTCAGGGGTGTTCTGTGGGATTAAGAGAAGAAAAGAATAGAAAATGTCCCTTAGGTTCATGTTTCATAGTTGGTACATGGTTAGGGAAAATCGGGCAACCAAACCATACTTGCCAGGGAAAAAAAGCGCACATTTATATAAACCATGAAAGGTGGAAACCCAAAACATGTGGTCTTAAAAAGTGGAATTTTGTATGGTTAGCCCATGTTTTTTTAACTACATGGTCTCCCAAGGTAACCATGAAACATATAAACCTATTATATAGATACTGGTGAACATTTTTTCACATTTGGGAAAACCATGAGCCCCAATAAAACTTTTTAAATTATTATTTCTCCATAGAAATTTTAAGTGTTTTAGTCTAATATCTTACCCATTCTTTGTCCTCCAGCACTATTAACAAACCTAAGTACCCAAATTATCCCAAGGGTCCATCTACAACATTTCAATGATGTATGGAGTGATTTTGGTTATAGATCAAAATACAATGTATGTATAGCTCTCCTCTTGCTTATTTTTTCCAAATTAGGGCTTGTGGTTTCATTCTTCTATTTAAAAATCCCTAATTCCCTCTTTTTCTATGTAATGGTTGGTTGGGGCCTTATAGGGTTCTTGAATGTGTATTTTGGGAAAATATTATGTGAGTTTTCATCTATTAATTTGAGGTGGCTAGTCTACAAGATATATCCCATAGTCTTGAAGTTTATTTTTTCAAGTGTGGTTTTGATTTTGGTTTTCTTTTATTGTTCATTTGATTCCATTGATATGATTTGGAAAAAAGGTTAGAATTTTTTTAACCACTAATGATCCACTTGAGATGTATTGAGGTTTATTAGACCGATCATAGGGCCACCCATGGAACGTCATCCCACAAAACATGGAAAATTGCGATGTTGAACTAGGAATTGTTATGATAATGTAGATACAATTATATATATGTAGAAAAGTTAGTTTATATTTTTAAAGGAACTAGTGGGGGATTATTCTAGTTATTGATAATGATATAAGGTATTATTTTGAAAATTTTTGATTTGTATAAATGAAATAAATTGATTATGAAAAATTGTTTATGATGTGAAATATGAATGGGATAATAAGTTACTGCGTGAAGATAAATTTGAGGTGTTGATTATGTGGTGATTTTTACATATCAAGTGGAATGTTTGAATATGATTTTGATATGGTGTATATGGTTAATGGTTAATTAAATCGTGTTCACATGGCTTGGTAGTTTTGGGTAATGACTAATGGTCTACCCCTATATATTGGGTTGGACTCCACCACATGAATGCATAGGTTAGAGTGTTAGATTGATTCTCAAGTCTCCTAAAAAATTCATTGGATGATTACCTGGAATGAGGCTCGAAGGTATGTCTGTTGAATTTTTTGAGATTACCTAAATCGATTCTCCAAGTTATGTGTAAGAAATTTTCTTCTGTAATGTTTTCCGTGATGATATTGGGAACATGATTTATTAACTTTTTCATGGTGGTTGACAGGGTTAGGCTATTGTGAAATAAGTTGAAAACTTCACCTTTGTACCCAAAATATGATGATAGAATAAATTAAATAATCACATATATATGGAATCTTGTTTACATGTTATATCAGTGCAGGAAAACACTATTTATATAATTGATATATTGTAGGAAACATTGATGGTGGACTACTAGGTTGTACTCAAACCCATCTCGAGACTCTATTATGTACCTAGGAATATTTCATGGTTGCAGTTCAGGATAAAGGAAACAACCCTATGCTAGATTGTTGAGTTGGTCTTGGGATATGTGTGAATGAGGATTAATACAAAGATTTAGGACCCATATTGTTTATTTGTCTATTTATTTTTATTTTGGGGTTTCTATCAATGGAAACTCTAGCAATGACATGGAATAATTATTTTTTAATTTTGGGTTATTCCCAAATTTGGGAAATAATTATAAATTACCATTTTGGATTTTTTTTACTAACTCCACTATTTCTATTTGTTATTTTTTGAGGATTACTATGATAAATAGGGTATATCATCCCCACGTGTACTTTTAGACCATAATTACTTTTTGGTAGCCTCTATAATATTGTCAGGAATGATAGAGGTCATGTAGAAATCCAACAAAGATAATAGGTTTGTTGGCTTGTAGGTTCGGGATGTTACATTTTCATTCTTTAAAGATTACATTTTCATAAAAAATGTATTTTTTTTAAATAAAAATAATATAATTATTTTATAAAACATTTATAAAATGTATTTGATAAAATTGAATTATTTTTCAAAATCATCAGATTAATATTTTCTTATGGGAAATTTTTTAATATTTTCTGAAATGTATCTTTTTTCAATGAAAAGTGAAAAATATTAGGTTTCAACAAAAAATGCATTTTACATACAATGTATAAATAATTAATTGGATTTGTTTAAAATTGTATTTAAGAAATTTTAATTTATTATAATCTACTTATTGTAATTGAAATTGAATTTATACATGAATTTTGTAGAAAATATTTTATATTTTAAAATGGAATTTTTCTGGAAAACTGTTTCTCATTGCTATTTCATGTTTTCTATTAAATTAAATTCTAAAAATTATATAGAATGAAGTCTTAAAAATGGATTGAAATAATGTATATACAAGGTCAAGATTAGGTAATAAGTCTATTTTAAGTTTTATGCACTAAATGTTACTATAGTAAATAATATATTTTCAGCATTATTGGTCAAATAATATATCATGATAATGTTTAAAGGTAAAATCATAAAATATCTAAAAAATAAAATATTAAATTGTAGGATTATGTGTTTCAGTACCCTAATAGTCTTTATAATATTAAATTTTAATAAATTTATTTTAAATTGATTCAACCCTAAAGTGTTTAGCATTAAATAGAGAATAATCATTATTTAATCACTTAAAACTACCCATCATCAAGTATACAAATACCACCCCTCATAAACCCTTCTCATTAAAATACATGAATCATTAAAAATATCATCCAAATTGTCCCATCCTGACAATAATTACATACATGTGCTTCTAGAATCACCAAAAATGTTGTCAGATCCTTAAGGGGTCTATTAATGAGGTGATGTCTAAGAGGTAACATTATCAATCTACCTATCTTAATTTCATTTCCTTTTCTACCTTCAATGCACCCAATTACAATATAAATTAATAATAAGCCCATAATAATGTATATAGTATTATATTATATTTCTATAGGAATAATTTATTTCCCGTACTTTTCTCATCTCCTTTTATTCAATGAAACGATACCATTATACATATTATGGACATTAACCATATCTGTTTATAATGAGTTTTCCTTTTTCCATTATCACTGCTAATGGATTGATATAATGATGGATTTAAATTATATATAAGATATTTTTAACATAGTTTTACTTATTTATTCAATAAATCATATATTCCTTCTTACTTTCCACATCATGTGGGATATGATAACGTTGCTCATGCGTAATGTGGGCTATTGCCTCGCGAAGTGATGTCATTTATTTTTAATTAACACTTTACATATATGGTAATAATGATAATTTATATGAATATATGAGAAATAAAATAATTATTTATGATATTAATGAAAGATTAATCATACTAAAAAATTATATCATTTACTTTCTTTCCCTTCGACTCAATGAAAAATGAGAACTTAGATCGTGTGTACATGTGGATTGATGACTCCACCATGTGATTTGATTATTCTTCCACTTACTCTTCATAGATGATATATATGTAATTTTATTTAATAAAATTATCTTATATATATCTTGTGATTATTATTTTGGAGATTATTTAATGATGATAACTTTCGCAATTGTCATCATATTGAACTCATTATTGAATTACGAACCAAATATCATCAAATCAATGGATGTAAACATAAATAAATTAGTCATTGTTAAAGCATGGTAATAAAAAAAAGGAATATGAAAATTGAATAAGGTTCTCATGAATGTAAACAATTATAAATTTTTTATTATTTTGGATGATATTTAACATATGTGACGAGTTAGACACAAGGTAATATACTCTTTTTCTAAAAAACTGGTTTTATAATGTTTTAATGATTAATTTTATAATCATTTCTATTTCATGTTCATGATTTTAAAATGATTTTTATGAAATATTTTATATGAAAATTAATATTTTAATAGTTAGTTTTCTATTATCTATCAATTTTTTTAAAAGGAATCATTATAATGTTACATGTATTGTACATTCTCTTACAAATATATTTTTTAGGTTCCCTTTCGAATAATTTTTTTGAAAGCTTAAAATGATTTTTTTTTACAAATATATAACCAATGAAATTTACTACCTATATTATGACTTAATTATTTCGAATTTCCTTTAAATTTTTAAACTGTAATTTTCAAATAATTTTTTTTACTTTTTATAGGCCTAATATTATCAATAAAATATGTTATTTAAATATGAAAATCATTATTTTCTATAGGAATGTTTTTATGATGAATATTTTCATGATTTATGATTATGATATGGTTTTTGAGAATTTTTTATGATGATTAGTGATTCCATTATAATTCAAATATAGATAGATCCACAATAAAACTATGATTTGTGGTTATATTTTTTACCAATGATTGGTGGTTATGTGATACACCAAGGATAGTTATTTATGTTATAATCTCTAATTAATTGGGTACTCCAGATTTGGTGGTTGGTTATATTAGATACTCTATTTGTATGAGTGCTATGTAAAATTATTTCCCATATAACCTACAAAAAATTTATATGATTTCTAATAATTATTCATGGATGTTATTTGATTTTAAATATGTAAAAAAAAAATATTTTTGAAGAAGATGATTTCTTTTTTGACGTAAAAGTTATGTTTTTAAGAATTTTTTTAATGGTTTTCATTGGTCTAATGGGTTCCTTTCTTTTATATCCCTAACAAAGATTTTTTTTCTCATCATAGGTTTTAAAATGAAATTAGGATAATGTAAAGAACATTTGGGTTATGGATGAGATCACGGAATAATTGATGATGATTTTTCATGAACAGATACCACATGTTATTTTAAATTGATTTTATTGTTTGAAAAAAAGGGATACTATGTAAAATTTTAATCATGTAAATTATGAGTTTACATTGTATAATTTTTTTCCTATTTCTATGAATTTATAGATGAAAATGTTCCCCAGTATTGTAATCATATCGCTTCTAGTTTAATAACAATAGATTTTGAAATTTTTATGGATGAATAATTATAATAGATTAATTTATATTGACCAAAATTAATTATAAATGACTTTTACTATATTTTTTGAAATCATTTTTATATTTTTCAAATATAATAATATTTTTTATTTTATATATAATTTTTTGAGTAGAAGGAAAAAATTAATGTCCAATTTTAAAATATTCATTTTCAATGATATTTATTTAAATATGTTATTAAAATCAAACCGTCCAAAATTACATTATTTGGGAAATATCATATGGTATATTATTGAGTTTTTACGAATGATGATCCCAAAAATGAATTCCAATTTTCTATTGGGATACAAAATATTTTGATATTAAATAAATTTATATATTGAATTTTTATCTGATATTTTTTCTTATCATAGATGTATTCTCGTTTTAAAAAACCATTACAAACCATATCTGAAGGTATGATGGAAAACTAGTTAGGGAGGGTGTTTCAATGAATTTTGTTTAAAACCAACAATCTTTTACAAATTTTGATATATGTTAACATACTTTTAATATATTATATAATAATTATTCCCAGATATAAGAATCAATGAAACTAGATAACATTTTGATGTATGTTTATAATATAGAGACTTCACCTGGAAATCATGGGAACTCATAATTCAAAATTTTTAACAGAATAAATGGTGAAAAATATTTCATTGGTTTTAAATATTTTAATAGTTTTTGATAAATTTTAATGTATAATTATGATTGAATTGATAAATAGTTCACATTTTATAAGGGATATCTTAATGATAAAGTTGATATATCTTGCTTTATGTTTTAAGTGGGATGTCTAATAAAGGATGTATTTATGTAATGAATATTCATGACTATGATGTAGTGGTATATTTTCAATTATATTATGGTATATTGTAAATGTTATTAGGATCATGAACTGCGTAAGGATTTTTTGTAGTTTATTTTTTAAATATGGGATCATATGTTGAATAGAATTGATACATATGAATAGTGGTTTAGTGGAAATGTGATATTTTAAAATGAATTATTAATGTATGAAAATTAATTTGGGTTAATATATAACCAATGATAATAGAAAATTAAGATTATTTGACATTGTGTAAAAAATATCGGTATAGAGTACCTTATATTTGAAAAAGTAATTTTTTTATTAATGTTATTTTTGAGGATGCTCATAAAAGTTTTGGGAACATTATTAGATCTAGGGGAATTATGAATGTCGTTATCATATATTTTTTTATTTCTAATGGTTATATATCGATATTGTTATATAAGAAGGGATAACCAACATGATAGGAGAATAACAACCATACCAAGCTGAGTTGTAGGGCTTAATCCCAAAACTGAATGGTGACATGGATCAATTTCTACAACTTCACTTCCTGATATCTTGGTTATTATGATATATTTTTTTCATAAAAGATTTTATATATAAATATTATGTTTTTCAAGAAGATTATAAATGGGTAAAATTTTTAGGGGGGAGTTTTGAGGTGATTAATAATAATTTTTTATATTTTTTGGCGTTTTGGTTATTTTTAGAAGTATATTAAACCCATAGTTCTAACATGTAAATAAATTATTTTAGAAATAGATAATTTAAATTTTATAGACATAATATTAAAGCTATTGATAACCATTAAGGTTCGTATGATATTTTAGGTTTACATAATTATGGGTTCTAAAAATATTGAAACATATTTCTTATCTCATAGATAACTGTGGGATTGAAAATTTATTTTATAATTAAGGGATTAATTTTATTTTATAAAAATATAAAAAAAAATTAAGAGAAAATTATATTATTATGTTAAGCATAAAATTATTAATCATTATATTTATATTAAATCATAATAACATAAGGAATAATTTTTTATCATTTTAAGGATTATTTGATATGTTAGAATTTGTTTAGGGGTTTATTCATGAAAAATTCATCATGTGTCCTCATTCATTGGAGAAAATAATTATATTTTGGTGGAAATTTATTAAAGGAATTACTTATACATTTAATGTGATTATATTTATTTATATTAATATTCTATATGTTAAATTAATTCCTCAACTCTATAAAAAGAATATATGAATAAAAAATATATCCAATTACCTTCATTTTTATTGAATCGATGGTATTTTTCTAATATCTTTGTTTTATGAGTTTTTGGACATTCATGTTTTCATAAACATTCATATTATTTTCAAAATATTTTTATATTTCTATCCATCATTATTTATAAATTATTCATTCCTCGTATTTCTAAATTTTAACATCCGACTAATATTATCCATTTTGGAAACCCAGTATGTGTTATTACATATGATCTTAATGTTTCCCTTTCCCTGTTTTCAAGGGGAGTATTTATTATCAAAATTTATGGTGTGGGATTTTAAAAAAAGAATATCCAAATTTCATACCCTTGGATATAATTTTTTTCACAAATATTTAGTATGAAATTTAGTAAAATGGGGAGAATTTAATATTCAAAAATATTAAAATAAAATCTTAGATGATAGTATATACGACCCACAACACTGAGTTTAAAAAAACCATGATATATAAGTATCTAAATGTTTTAATTATAACATAGATTCTAAATTAGAAGGTATGAAATGATTAACCATATTATAAGATATATACAAAGTACATATATGAAAAATATGTATTTATTAATTCATAGTAAATAGGTACTCTTTTTTTAGCAAAGATTGTGTATTCATTAAAATTAAGTTTCCTTCAAAAATGGGTTTTTTATTTTTTAAGAAGAGAATTAAATTATTAATTTAGGGACCTTTTTGAAATATTATTGAGTAAAAATGATTAAATTTTTTAATTCAATATGAAGAAATAATAATAGGGCTAATTTTGAGAAAATTATGATAAGTTTCATTTTTCAAAGAGTAATGAAAAATACTGATTTTATTTGAAAATGAATTTTCATTTCAAATATTTACAAAGTAATATTAAATTTTCTATTAGAGTTAAAATGTAATTAGTTCATATTAATTAAAAATAATCTAATATGTGTTATTTGAATCAACCTTATAGATTAATTTTTTATATAATCATTTCTATACTTACAAAAGTATTTTTCTAAAAACGATTTTATCTATCCATATTATATTGTTGTGTTCAAATTAAATTATAACACATCTCTAGGTTAAATTTTATAATATATATTAAATATTTTTAATCATAATAAATCATATTATTTCATATCTTTAACTTAATTTTTCTTCATAGTGGATCATAAAAGCAATAAAAATATGTTACCACATTTAAGATTCAAACGGGATTACATGGGGTTAGAATAAAGTGATAAGAGTTAAAATTACCTAAAAATTGTATAAATTATATTTTATTCCAATATTTAGAACTTATATCATATAATAATCATATATTTTATATTTTAGAGCCATTTTACTTCAGTAATAAATTATTATATTTTAATATTTGTGAAAATTTGAGGTGTGAACTCTCCCTCACTTATAAAAGGATACCATTATCCTATAATATCCATGATTCAAGTTAATTTTGGTATATATACTAGGAAACCAAATCCCATCCTTACATCCCTACCAGTGTCCTAGTGGCTCGGTTTTGGTCATAAAACTAATCTACAAAGGCTTTTAAGTATAAACCAAAATTGGTTGTTCAAAGAAGATGTTTGATTTTTAGATTAGTGTTATTTTAATTTCTTATACTACCTAATTCAAATATTATTCATACATGATAAAATATTAACACAATTATCTTCAATATACTAATATTTTTTAATTTCATACCCTATATGAAGATTTTTATTACATCAAATGAGAAATTAATCAATCATTTGTGTGTGCAGAGGACTACAACCTTGTGAACCGAAGTATTTGGTTCTCCGTTGTTGCATATCATTGATGGTTATAGTAATTTATTTAATGAAAATATATTATATACATTAAATATTTATCATTATTTAAATATATAATTACATATTTTTTTACCATCCCATAAATTGATAAATGATCACACAATTCATGCGTATATGTGGATTAACACATCCATGAAGCGATGTGATTCATTTATTATGAAAATAGTACATGGACACTATATATAATATTATTTAAATAAATAATATTATATTAATTATTTTATAATCATTCATTAAGGATAATAATTTATTTAACGTCTTTCCCTCATTCTATTTGAAAAATGTAAATGATACTCATGCGCACATGTGGCCTACCATCTCTATTATTAAAACAGAATTCATTTCTCATAACCATCGTTAATGGTTGATTTTGAAAGTATAATTAATTCATCATAATTATAATAAATTCTTTATTATTAATATAGTTATTAGGGAATAATTAAATCATTTAACTTAGTCAACTTACAAATGTGATTTTGGATAGAGGAACTGAATATCATCAATTCATTCAATATGAACTTAATGGATTATATAATTATATATAATATGTTAATAATTAATATATTAGGAATAATAAAATTGGTAATTTTTATTAATATTTTAATTAATTACGATAACCTCACTCTTGATTATGAAAAATTATATATGGGATGATTCGAACTGGAGGAAAGAGACATTTTACCATAAAAACCTCAGTTTAAATGTAATAGTGTTTTATTTTTTTATAATTTTCCTTTCTGTCCATATTTATAAAATAATATTATAGATGTATTTATATAGACATAAATCTGTTATAACTGAAATTTTATGTCACTTTTGACTTTCTTCCAAAAAAAATAAAAGTGAATTCTTATATGTGATTTATACAAAACTTTTAACCAAGAATGACAAACGGAATGCTCTATGTCAATATATACCACATCAATAGTTCTTTCCACTTATTTTAGCATACTATTATGATTTAATTATATTAAAATATTTCATTTTATATAAAAAAACCTTTCCATTTTTTATTTATTTTTAGAATGGTTTAAAATGGAATTGATATTACAATATCGAGAAATGTTTTCTTATGGGTCTAAAAAATTATATTTTCGATGATGATAATAGTAATGAATGAATTTATATATTATTACTATGTTATGATATTTGGTCATTATTAATGATAATGGGTGAGTCCAATACATTTAATGATAATGGGTGATCTTGATATATATGTAACAATCCATACTTTTTAATGATAATTGATTCCCAATTTAGTGTCTGTTATTTTATATTATATAAGTATTATACACATTGATAAATTTGAGATAGAAATAAAAAATTAATTCATTATTGAAAATCTATGAATTTTTAAATGACTAAACCCATTAAAATTCTAAATATTATATGGGGAGAGAAGATAAAATGAATTAATACAATATATAGATAATTTGGATCAGCCCAATCTGCTAGAATACTCCCACATATAAAAAACACTATAAAAAAGAATTAAAATAGTTGTAAACCAAAAAAAATTATAGTAATATTATTAATTGAGTGTAATTTAGTTGATTAATTAATGAAGTAATGTAGTGTTTTTTAGAAGGTAATGTGATCGTTGAAATATTAATGTGGTTGTTCAATTGTAACATGACAGTTGGGAATAATATCATGACTATTTGGAATAGTTACATGATTGTTGGAATTGTAATTTAACTTCAGAATAATAAAATTTGATTTAAATAATATTTATAATGAAAATGTTATATAAAATTTTATATTAAAATTCCATAAAATATATATAATTATTAAAAACACAATGATAATACAAATTTATTTTTAATATAATGTAATTTAGGTTTATTCAAAGAAAATATCAAAAAAATAAAATAATCTATTTAGGAAAATTATTTTGATAAAATAAATGTCTTTTTTTGAAATAATCACATCGAAATTATCCAAAGATTATTTTTTAATAATTTTCTGAAATACGTCAATTTTAAGGTGAATAGTATAAATATGGTTTTTTCTGAATCTAATGTATCTTGAATTACATCATTCAGGATTTAATAATGAAATAATTATTTATAAAACATGATTATTAACATTGTCATGACCCGTCCTCGGGGTTCGTGTCGTGACTACCCCAGGCCCGCCTTCCATAGGCCAGAGGCTGGTGACTAGCACCAAAGGCGTAAATCCATAAGCTGGGAAGGCATTGCCTTTATAAAAAGAAAGAAACACAATAGAATATTCAATTGGAATTAAATACTAAGTAAAACTAAATACAAAAGAGTGTGTTGGAAAGTAAATGGGCCAGTATACAAACCCAACTGAACAACAAGTACAAGTAAATAGGGACAAACAACTAAAACTAAAGAGCAGCTCCTGGATTGTCCTCCAAGGATTCTTACCTGAAGGGTAGGTACAAATGGTCACCTCAGCACTGAAGTCTGTCATTCTTCTCCATGTGTCGACTCGTCGCAAGGTCCACCTACGGGTATTATCCAATCGTGGTACCCTCAGCCTCTATCCGCGTTGTCCGTCATCTGCATCCAACAAAACGAGGTGTGGGCATAGCCCGTGCAAGGGTGAGTATAACGATACTCAGTAGGGACCTCAAGACCCGCAAGGTCTCACAATATCCACTAAGGATAACCAAAATTAGAAAGATACAATCTCTAAGTATCAACCAACCCTACTCAGGTATATCCCCATACATATACCTAAGTTACCAATCTCAGTCCGGCTCCAAATCTCGAGCCCAAGCACAAAACAAATCCACAAATTAAGTAAATTCAATCACCACGGTGAAAATGGTTGAAAAACATGACTCAGCTGACACAAGTATGCCACAATAGTAGAGAGATATAGATGATTGGATGTATCCACTAGATCATCTAAGCTGTCGGACCCGTACCGGATACAGGACCAGCTATGCAGTCGGACCCACACAGGATACAGGACCCGCTATCTCGTCTAAGCTGTCGGACCCACACACAGTACTACAAATACAGCTTTTATCAGCGCTAGAAAAAGCCCTGATAAAAGGGGTCTTTTATCAGCGCTAAAACAATGCACTGATAAAAGGGTCCTTTATTAGCGCTTTGTTTTAACGCTGATAAAAGACCCCTATATGAGTTCTTCCTTTATCAGCGCTTTTTTAAAAGCACTGATAAAAGGGAAAAAAATTTAAAAAAATTTAAAAAATTTAATGAAAATTTTAAAAAAATTAAAAAAATACTTCCAATCGGAGGGGCATTTATTGCGCTTGATCCCCCCCCCCCCTTCCCCCTTTACAGTGCTTTTCTGACCCTTTATAGCGCCCCACGCACCCCCTTCACCCTTTAACAGTGCTTTCTGCTATATTCCCTCATGCGCGCGCGCCCCTGCCTCCACCAGGATTGGAACTTGAGACCTCCCCCCTCCATGCCTAAGCCTTTACCACTACTAAATTTTGATTTGTCTTCCAATTCATGATATCTCAATATATATATATTTATATATTTAGTTATATTTATTCGTATTTTAATATATATTTATATATATATAGTTATATTATAATATATATATAGTTATATTAATATATATATAGTTATATTTATTCATATAGTAATATATATTTATATTAATATATATATAGTTATATTGTAATATATATATATAGTAATAATATAATATATATATAGTTATATTAATATATATATAGTTATATTAATATATATATTAATATTAATATATATTTTTATAGTGATATTAATATATATATTTAATGTAATACTAATATATATAGTTATTATATTAATATATATATAGTTAGATTAATATATATAGAGTTAGATTACTATATATATAGTTAGATTAATATATAGATATATAAATATTCATATATTTGTATTTTAAATAAAATGGATTTTAGTTATTATTTAGATAAAGCTAATATATTTTATATGTAAATATATTTTATTATTTATATTTATAATTAAATTTTTAGGTGTGAATATATAGAAAATATGAATATATTGTTATATATTTGATTATAAATAGAAGTACATTATAAAAAATGATGAAACATCAAAGACATAATATCAATCTTAATTTAATACCTTGGAATAATTTCAGACCTTACCAAAAAAATCCAATAATACCACCTTAAACGAGGATGAAAATCTACAAAATGTTAAAAAATTGGGGTACCCCGAATAAAAAGTTAGTTTTGGAGTTCTTCTGGGCCTCTTTTGGTCTCAAAAATCCCTTGAACGAGGTACCTCCTTGGCCACAGTGACGTAGAGCCCGTCGCAGGCTTCGATTTGATATCTGGTAGAGCTCAAACGGACATCCGGATCAAAAGTTTTGGCCATTTGAAGTTTGAGTTGTGTTTTCAACATATTTTGGATATTTTTTAAATTTTTTTAATTTCATTAATCTTCAAATTGTTATTAAATGACTATTACACCATAATAATTATCAAATTATAAATTAAAAATAATTTTTTTTAATTTTTTACGAATCAATTTTCACTAAATATCTTATATATTAAGTATATTAAGTGTAAATGTAAATTTATACTTATCTAAAAAATATATAAAGAATATATATTATATTTATATATCAATATAACTATATTTATATATTAATATATTAATATATATTTTTTTAAATTTTTATTTTGAAGTCGACCATTTATTAACGATTTTAAAAATAACGCTGATAAAGGCCCCCCTCTTTATCAGCGCTACTAAACCAGCGCTAATAAAGGGGTGGGTTTATCAGCACATTTTTAAGCGCTGATAAAGGCACCCCCTTTATCAGTGCTTTTTTGTTAGCATTGATAAAGGGCGGTGTTATGAAAAACTATTTTTGAGGTAGTGACAGGATAAAGGACCAGCTTTAATTCATCTGAGTTGTCAGTCCCACACAGGATACATGACCAGCCACCTCGTCAAAGTTGTCGGTACCACACAGGATACATGACTAGCTATAATTCATCTGAGTTGTTGGACGAACATAGGATATAGAACCATCTATTTTGTCAAACCCACACAAAATTCTGGTAAAGAAGTCAAAGCTGTCGAACCCACACAGGATTCTGGTACAGTAGTCATCATCGTCAAACCAACGGAGTATTCTAGTACAATAATCGTCACTGTCAAACCCACATCGAATTCCGGTACAAAAGTCGAAGCATCCAGCTGTAGGGTTTCTGCACACAACACACTCGATTCTGGGAGGGTCTGTTCCTCGAGAAAATGGGTCGATACATCAACTATCATGAAGTATTGAGTTTATGTATCCTGAAGTTCCATCTCAGTAAGTGAAACCCAACGCAATAGACGACGCATCAATCGGACACCCAGTTTGAGAGTTGTTGGCTTTTCCATTCCAGGGGCCTAGTTGGATTTATGCTCAATCCAAACCCAACCGTTTTTCCAAAGTCATCCAAAAATCACTTAGAGTATTAAAAGAGGAACGCGTCCTCGCAAGTGGTCCAGTGTTACAGATGACCAGTTGATCGGACACGCGGTCTTGACGTTATTCGCGTTTAAGCGAAACGGGCCCGACCAGTCAAGCCCAGTGGGCAGGCAGGTCGGCCCAACCCTGTTCAGCGGGTCCAACCCGGATGGGGGTTTGCCCGACCCGGTTTGTAGGGTCTGACCTAGCTGGGGGTTCGGCCCGTCCCATTGGGGCGTAGCCCCCCTGCGGACCCGACCCGCGGAGCGGGCCGTTTTGGTTCACCCGATGGCACCAAGCAGTGTCGACCCTTCTACCAGGCTGGCCATAGCCGACTAGTTCTTCCCAGCGTGTGCTGCCCGCACAGTGGGCCGTGATTCCTCCTAAGTGGCACCGAGCGGCGTCGCGGTTTCCTTCATCCCGTCCGGCTGGCAGCCGGCTAGTTCACTAGTGAGCGGCCCACGGTTGTGGGTCGTGGTTCCGCAGCCGTGCGGCCCCTGCAGGCGCCGCGATTCTTCAGCCAGGATAGCCATAGGTGGCCGGTTCATCCAGAAAGCGGCCCGTGGTTGCGGGCTGCAGTTCCCAGCGGGCCGGCCAGATTGGCGGGCCGGTCGTCCTACGTGCGTCCGGCCCGAGCGGCTGGTGGTCTCTTCAAGTGGCCAGTGCACGACCGCCACTGCCTCCTATTGCCGCCACATCTGGTCGCCACCGACATCGGTCACCGTCACCTCTTCCAACACCGCCTTCATCTCCAATATAATCAATAATCAACGGAGGTTCGTCGGTCCATGTTTTTTCGGCTCACACCCACCGTGTTAGGCAATAACAAAAGGCCAAAGATGAACCATAACATTCAACATGAACGATGTTATAATTTTTATTCAATTAAAATTATACAAAACTCCTTACCTTGATTCGAAGTTCGTTCGTTGATGGAGGCATCATGTTGTAGATGTTGGAGTGTGTCCAAGGAGGAAGCATCATTGTTGGCGATGTTCTTCACGGGCACCATCTTCTGCCTTGACACAGAGGAAGATGAATGATAACAGGCGTTCCTCATGGGCGTCGCCTCACGTTCTTTCCCCGGTTGAAGTAGGTATAATGAGTTGCTTCATGTTATTCGAGACGTGGAGCGTTCTTCGCATTCTTCGTTAAGAGAAAGGTGTTCTTCGTGGAAGAACACTTTCATTCTAATCTTCCCCAAGTCTCGCAACAGAATATTTTCCAAGGAAAATAAAATAAAAGGCTCCCCAATATTAATATTTCCATGCATTTAAAAACAATTCAAATTAATTAATTAATTGAGGGAGATTACTTAATTAATTTGATGGTGCTAGAATATTAGTAAGAGAAGGTGGGAGGTGGAGAGTTTTCAAAATTAATTTGGTAGAGTATTAAGAGACTCTCCACAATTAAATGTGAGTAACATGGGGGATTAAGGGGAGTTCAAGAGGAGTTTACGAGTTTGAGCTCATGTGGGCCCCACCACATAATATCCTCCCATGGGAGGTTTTGTGGGAGTGGGCCACACCTTTACCTTTTTGGGTGATAAATAACCACCACCCAAATAAAAATTATATCACACATAAATTTTAATTTTAATTTGAGAATCCCCAAAAATTAACTTCCACTCCCGACCTAACGCAAATGCGGTAATGGTCCCCTTATGTGAATACTGGCACTGCGAGTTGATCAGTTTCAAGAGATTTCAATTCCGAGCACCGGTTCAAATTTTATGAAACGCCGCTCGCACGTTTACTGAACGTACTGAAAAAAATGTTCAGAAAATTATTAACAGCCTCCCCCGACCTACTGCGGTCGAGGTTAGCCTTTACCTAGGTGAAAAACACCCCAACGAACCCAACGGTACCCTCATATTTCCAATCTGATTTACCTTTTAAATGTTATAAATTTTACAATAAAATAATTGTCAATTATGTATTTTCTATGCGGCCAAAAACTATCTTTCTCTAGTGGCCCTTGCCGACCCAAGTTAGAATCTATTTAAAGAAAGTCTACCCTCACGAGTTCAGCGGTGGTCTCAGGTTTTTAATCTCAGTTACCATTTGTGAGTTATAAGC
Organism: Viscum album; assembly: GCA_963277665.1. NCBI lineage: Eukaryota > Viridiplantae > Streptophyta > Magnoliopsida > Santalales > Viscaceae > Viscum > Viscum album. The sequence goes on from OY728132.1 coordinate 89,851,678, forward strand.
ATTTTAAAAATAAACTATCTTTATTTAATTATTTTATTTACGGTTATACCATTTTCATGTTTTCTCACAGGAGGCCCGCACCCACAAAACTGAAGTCACGCCTAAAGTAAACCCACCATCCTGAGTGCAACAGTGGCCTCATATTTGTAATCTGAGTATTCTTTTAAGACTTATTCCACTTTTTTAGGAAAACTACCCATGTGCATTTTTTTAAGCTTAACAAAAATTCGACGGATCATTCCATGCACTCCAGGCCTCAGAATCGTGTACCGTCAGAAACTGTAGACTAGTAAGATTTCTAAAAATTTAAGAGAAAATATTACTTGTAATTTTAGGGTCTTTAAATTACCCCCACCTCCGGGATTTACGTCCCCATAAACTACAACACTAACTAAGGGAACAAATGGGGGTACTGAACACACATATGAGCCTCCCCCTCCAATGTACACTCCTAGAGGTTCCCGTGCTGCCAGTGAACATGCACAAGAGGAATCGACCGTCCACGCAGGACCCGTTCCTGTCGATCCTCAATCTCTACAAAACCTCCCTGAAAGTCACCCCATCATCGATATCCAGCTCCCCCTGGCCGATGATGTGGCACAATTTGTGCACATATCTCCATAACTGAGATTCATGAAAGATGTCGTACACCCTAAGCAACTAAGGTGGAAGGGCCAAGCAGTACACCACATCACCAACCCTGCTGAGGACATCAAAAGGTCTGATGAATCATGGATATAACTTGTTGCCTCAGCAAAATCTCGGTAGACCTCGATGAGGTGAGACCTAGAGAATGATATTGTCTCTATACTTGAACTCCAGAGCTATCCGTCTATTGGATATATGTAGAAGACCCATCACGATGTCCATGGATATCTGATCCTACTTCCACTATGGGACCTCCAAAGGCTGAACCAAGCCTGCAGGTACCTACTGTTTCACATTCACTTGCTGACAAGTGAGGCATTGTGAGAGAAAATCTTCCACTTATTTCATCATTCCCGGCCTCCCATGCTATCATTGGAGGTCCTGATACATCCTTGTCACTCCAGGGTGTACCTCTAAAGGAGATGTGTGGAACTCCCTTGACAGTTCCTCCGAAAGTGAAATTGGTACAAAGGTACGTCCTCTAAAGAGGATGACGTGCTCCCCGCCTTCAGAAAACCCATCTGGTGCCTACCCTGAGGATATCTGAGCACATGGTGTCTCACAGTCAATGTCCCCACACTGTACCTCCCTGAATCGCTGATGAAGTGGAGGAGTGACTGCAGAAAGGTTACTCCATCTCTGTCCACAAAGGATATCTGCAATGTGGCCAGCTGCTCTATCGCCTCTCTTAGCAGCTGAATGCCTGATATCCTGTGGAGAGCATCTACTACAACATTTCACAACCCAAGAGTATAGACTATCTTGATGTCATAGTACGGGAGGAACTCTATCCATTGTCACTATCTTAGGTTCAAGTCCTTTTATGAGAAGATGTACCTGAGACTCTGGTGGTCAGAGTAGACTATAATGCGTTCGCCCATAAGATAGTGTTGCCACGTCTTCCAGGAGAAGACCACTGCTGCTAACTCTAGGTCATGGGTAGTGTATTTCTGCTCGAGTTGTCTCAACTTCCAAGAACCATATGTGATCACTGATCACTCCTACATCAGGACACACCTTAGTCCGGTCCCAGATGCGTCACAATAAACAACGTACCCAACAGTATCCTCTGGTAGCCTCATGATGGGTGCACTAGTACACCTCTACCTCAGCTCCTAAAAGCTCTATTGGCATCTCTCTAAACACAAGAAGGGTTTCCCCTTCTTCGTCAATTCTGAAATCAGTGCTACAACTCTGGAGAAGTCTGGCACAAAGGTATGTCTGGAAGACTCAAGAGTGATCGACTACACCCTCTTATGCATGATTCCATCCTATGCTGCATGGGTTTCCTTTTCTCCAACCAAGTAAAACACCATCCCACTGTTTTAGATAAACCAGAACCTTTTTTCCTAATACTGTCAATCTGTGTATGAATTGTTGTTGCCCAGTCTATACCCAATCTAACATCGTAAGTGCTCGATGCTGCCACCAAGTGGTTTCAACCGAAACTCTCTCCTGAAGGGTCATATCACACCATCAGAGTAAGTGTGATTATCGAGTCTCCTCCCAATGGTACCTCCATACGTGAGGGTTTTGTAAACAGCATAACTAGAAACTCTAGGTCTGGGACATGATTCAAGGAATGAATGAATGATTCGTATCTATGTCTGTTGATACAACAACAAGTAGTAGACACAGACTGTACCTCAAATCATTACTAAAGCCTTTGGGTCACAATCCTTGACCACATGCATCTATTCTCTTCCCCTGTCCTCTAGCTCCATGAGCCTAGCGGGGACTATAAAGGCGGGTGGTTGTATCATTTCGAAATTCTCACCACTTCATGATGCTCTCCTAGCTATGCTTGCACATCTGTTGTCCTACAGATTCACCAATCCTTAACACTTCCTCTTCTTGAAACATTCTACATGATCATGTATCTGAGACTGGCACCTGTTTCATACTTTCCAACTACTAACATTCATTATCTGTATCCGCTCAGCCAATGATCCTTCAACCACAAAGGTTCTCTTTGCCCCCCTAACATAAGTAGGAATGCATAGAGTAAAAAGTGATGGTTCGAATATCCCTAAACACACGTCTCTCAGAGGTCCGAGCTCTGATGCGCTGATCGTATCATATTCATCGAGTACTAGGATAGATTGGTATACCACGATGAATACTCAGCTACCAACACGTCATCCTGCCGATGATGTAAAAGCTCTTGTAATCTCTCAGCCACCTCCTCAAGCTATTCCTCAGCCTAAAGTAAGTTAGGATCGCCTCGGAACCTGAGAGGTATCCGATATTGAATCATGTGTAACTCACTAAGCTTACAAGTTCCCCATACGAGTACCACTGGTTGTGCCTTCTAACCAACGGGCAGTGATATAGTTGGCACACTGCCCGAAGGTACCATCTCAAAAAACAGTCCAAGTACCAAAACCTTATCACTATATGCACTATCCTCAGCGACATTCACTGAAAATGATTAGTATCTAGGATCAAAATCTGCTCTAATAGTGTCTAAACTAGGTGGAAAACTCCAGTAATTGCCTCTATCCAGTCCTCTCCTGCCTGGGAATCTGTCTCGCCTCAAAACCTCAGAGGTCTCTGCCACTAGAAATCACATAATGCACTCAGTCATCCTCCCCCATCCTCTAAGGCGGCTTATAACGACCCATACTTTACATACATTGTTAATACTTCAAAATTGAAGCACACTTATTACAACATATGACAAAACCACAAAGGACCGTATAGGTATAGTGTCTTTAGAAACTGGGAAACATAAACAACTGGTTCATAAATCTTCTACAGTGTCTCCCATTTATTTCATCATATCCAGGGTCCCTTTTAGCATATTCTACTTAATATCCATCTTCCTGACCTGGGGAAAAGAAAACATAAAAGGGTGAGCTCAAATGCTCAGCAAGGGCAAATAAAGGAAATAAAAATCATATCATATCTTTATGAAAATCAAAACCTTCAAAAGAGATCATAATATCTTAACATGGAATAAATCATAGAAGGGAAAATGAGATCCCCATAATCATAACATAAAACTTGAAACTTTGTGGCATGCACACATAATAATGGAAAATCATTTCTTGTTAGTCATGACTCATTGCCAAGACTATCTTAGTGGACAAAGTCCCTTTCTGAACCGAGTTCACTCCTCGTTTCAGTCCTGTATCACTGAACCGAAATAACCTTCCGTTCTAGCCATGTCTATCTCATGAGATATAAAATCATTACCCAATGCATTGGAGGGAGATATAGGTCCCACCCATCTTATAATGAATCCTTTCTTATGTGTGCCACATAATCATAAAACATACATCATCGCATAACACATGTAACAAAAATGGGATTATTGAAACATCATGACATCATAAATCAATTCATATAAGATAAAGGAATTCATAAACATAATTCCATCACAACATAGTCAAATCAATGTAAAAATATGGATATAAACAGAACCCTTTATTATCTTAGATGGAAAATAATTTTGATAAAACATTTGAATTGAATTCTTGAGGAAAATATCCTTTCTTCTTCAAAATCAATTTCTTTTCACAAAACATCATGCAATTTTAAAAGAAAGAGATTTTATTGAAAATAGTCATGAAATCTTTTAGAGGAATCTTCATGAAAATAAGGCTTTATAAAACAGTCGAAATCCATTTGTGCCGTATAAGTTAAAAAAAACATTCTTCGTACTTTTGTCGGAAAAGTCAAAAAGTACCTCGTACGAAAAACGACAAAAGATTCCTTTCATACGTATTACTAAAAACTCACCGAAGGGTAAAAATGGATTTAAACAATTTTAGGTGGATGGAAATAATATTACATATTGAGTAAACATGGATGTGGATGATAAAATACACCCCAGTAAATACTTACGAATAAACAATCTCGGATAAAAATGAGATTGTGATATTTCCCTTACCTTAGGTCCGATTTGCTTTGTTCGTGTCCGAAGCTCCTGTATAATGGTTTAAATAATGTTATTGACTTATTCCAGAATCATACATATTGATATGATATCATATATGGTCATATTATTAGCTTCTTGTTAGTAATATTTCATTGTTACTTGTAACTCGGGTCTTTATAACTTTTTGTTCTTATGCATGTTTTGTTGAATAAATTATTATTCTTATCGTTAGGTTATAGATAATTCATTTCCAGAATGGTATTAGTGTAGTATATACCATATTCATTCATTCAATTCATTTATATAATCATTATGAAATGAAGATCATGTAGAACGAGTCGCATCACATCGTGGAGACGGTATTCCGTACGTACGCACGAGTGATGATATCGTTCCTATGATCGTGGAATTGTATTGGAGTATATATATATATTATTTCAGTATCAATATTACTTAATAATAATCATATATAGTTACTCATTACACCATTATACCCATCCTTGTAAGGTGATGGTGGAAAATAGATTACACCACGGCGTGGAGACGGTATTCCGTACGTACGCACGCGCGGTGATTTCATTTTTCCGTAGGATGGATAGAAGGTGAATTAGGTTTGTTTCATATTTATAATAACATATCAGTATGTAAGTAATACTGATGTTATTACTTTATCATGAAACAACTAAATAAGAAGAAGTTTGAAGAAGAAAGAAATTGAAAAGATCGGTAATGGATATTACCTCTTCTTTGGAACACCTCTTTGAATCCTCCACTTAAGGAACTAAGATTGGTCTTTGGAGAAGACCAGGACCTCTAGGATTATTCTAGGGAAGTGGAGAGGAGAAAATGGCAGGGGTTGGCCGAGCATGAGTGCTCAAATTGGTGTGAGGAGGAGGGGGAGGAGGTGCCCTTTTATAAGGGAGGAGAGGGGCACCTTAGGAATATCTCAAAATATTATTTTATATTAAAGTCAAAATCGGTTTATAATGGTTCCAAAGGGTCTTATTTCGAAGCTAAAGTGGGTATGGGTCGAAATCCTATCAACCAATAGGATTTAGACAAGTTTAGGGTATTATTTTAACCTTATCAATTAGATTTAACTCTAAGTTAATTAATTTAACTTTTACCGTGTCTTTTTGTTTTCTTACACTATATGGTTAATAAACTTACTATAACATGCCAAACGGACCCCAAATTGTTTATTATTAATATATATATCCTTATCTAAGTCATTTGACCGAACCTTATATTTTTAGGAATAAAATAACAATTAATAATATAATATTTGATTTAAAAACTATTTTGTGTCAATTTTGACACTATTTGATATATGATTTTTCTGAAAGTCATAACAGAATTATATGTTCGAACCAAGTTGATTAAATCAAGATTAATATATCATAGTAACCTATTAAATTAGTGTAATTCATAAAAAGTCTTAAATTACATTTATTTTGGTATTTATATTATCAATTTTGTCAATATTTCATTAATAAGATAATTACTGCATCATCTTTGTGTCATAAATAAATTAAATTATTTGATGTCTAAAAATTACAAATAAAATACCATCATGTAGGAAATCTTTTTATATTTCTAATTAATATTTACAATCGAATTTATCTTATGTATAACCCCATATTAAAAATGATTTACTTATTAAACTTTGATTTTAACTATTTTAACCCTTCTTTAAATAAATTAATAATAAATGTCCTAATCTAATCCATGTGGGCCTAAATGGTCATATTTTATTCCTAAGTTTGTTTTTGGTCGAATTACACTTGTCCAATAGAATTAGGACATGTGTTAGGGTAATATTAATATCATATTTACCCTTAGTTACCCTATTTACTATTAACCGCGGTAAAAATCGTAAAAAGTTACTATTCACCAAAAAAATTATTTTTATCTCATTGAACCACATTTTACTTACTGATATCAACCGTGTGTGTCGGATTTTAGAAATTCCATTCACAGAAGCGGTAAAATTAAGTTTTATGCAAAATTCAGTTTTTAACCTACCACTTAGTGGTTTCACTATTCATCAAAAATTGAAAGTTTTCAGAAAAATACCAAAATTTCACCCTAGGCTAATTTCGATATTCTGAGTCCAAAAATGAAGTCCATTTTGAAAAATAAAATTTATAAAATTTCAAAAATTGGTTATTACTATTCATAACGGGTAGTTCATGACAATATTATAATAATATAACATTGTTTATTAAAACCCGGTATTGCGTACAACACACGCTATCGAGGAAGGTCGCGATTGCGTGTAATGCAAGCCAAGTCAGGGTTGCATGTTGTGAAAGAATCCTTCGTTGTTTCGTATAACAGAATCCAACCATATTTCATTTATACATTATATATATATATATACTCAATGTTGCGTAGAATAACTATTATCAAAATTATGTGTAACACGGTCCAAGAATAGTGTTGCGTATACTGCAAGCTAATACGGTGTTGCGTATAGCGCAAGGTAATCTTGGTGTAGAATACAACATAAGACATTAATGAAATTAAAATAATATTTTTCATAAAATCTCGAGGTGTTACATTCTACCCCCCTTAAAATGAATTTCACCCTCGAAATTCGTCGGGGTTATAAATGGTTTACTATCCGAAAGTTTCTTTAATAGAAACCCACATCGTAAAAAGGAATACCAAAACTTGGCTTTAAAAACTAAAGTATGAAATGTAACGATTACCCAAATAAAATAATCACTGGGTTTCCACATAGGTGAAAATATGGATATGGAAGAGAAATCTAACCATCATGTTCTGATGGAGAGTGGTAGAGAACATGGCTATGGAAAAGCTAGCAATCACAAATCCATAAATTTGTGACGATCTAAGGTACCATCTGATTAATCAGATATAAGAGCACTAGGACAACATTTTTGGTTTTCAAGATCATTTCCCTAAAGTTGAAAATTTGAATTGGAATAAATACTTACTTCATTTTGATACAATCTCACTGTTGTTCGTGCCTTGAACAATTTCCACTTCATCGCTTAAATAAATGAAGTTGAATTTGTTATTCGTGAAGTGTTAGCAGATCATGTGATAGAATGACGGGTCATTCCATCAGTCTCAAACAAAAGGTTAGCAAAACTTATATACATAAGTCGATATATAGTGAGATTAATCATATATGGTTCCTAAAATGGACTTATAATTCATATATCATACTGCTTAATATAATAAAACTGGTTTCTACTAAACAGGGACTTCCTGTAGGCCAGTGGTAGGCGATAAAGGCCAGTCACACTTCGGTTGTGGGTTCGATTCCTACGGCCTTGTCCGACGCGATGGGCTGTCGCCCGTCCTGCAGGTTGTCCTTTTTCTAAAACTATATTACTATAACATCCCATCAATAATATCGAAAAAACTTTTATCCTTAAACAATACTAACTTATGTCCAACAAAATCCATTCCAATCTTTAGGCTTATCCATAATACTGCAGTCCACTCTCATAACATAGTGAAAACGATTACCAGAGATTTAACACCATCGTTGATCCCCATATATCATAAGATATGTTTGGTTGGTCACATTCCAAACATTCAAAGTCCTTAATCATGTATTCTCTTGAATACCTTAGTGAAAACATGAATGCAGTTAAAAGTTAACACTTTCCACATACCAAAATCCTCAAAATTCTATATACTCAAACCATGATATCACTTAGTCCTTATATCAATCATGAGCTCATGAATACTGTTAAACATTTCAATCACTTTGAATACCACATTATACCAACACATAAATATTCCAATACTTTATGATACAACATTATTTTGGAATCCCATTACATAAATACTTAATCATTCCACCACATCGTTGTCATATTCAACATCTCCAATAGTGATCGCATGTGACTTCCCTTTGTCCTTTGCCTTAAGTGGTTTCTCATGTCGATCATCACTAACCCTTGGATTAGGGAATTTATTAGCATAATGCCCCATTTCCTTGCACTTGAATCATTGAAGTGTTGGTGGTGCGTTCTCTGCAGTGTTTGCTTTATTCACATCATTAGAAACCCTTTTTACATTACTTCGACACTCAGCTGCTTGATGACCTTCTTTTCCACACTTAAAACATTTTCTAGTCCCTTTAAGACAATCTCCACCATGCTTCTTTCCACACATTGTGCATAAGGAAAAATTCATCTTCTTTTCACCATTATTCTGAGATTTCTCCTTGAACTCCATCTTTCGTTTCTTGTCAAAACCATGACATGGATATGTAACACCAACTTCCATTTCTACCTTGATAGCACAACGCACAATTTCTTCATAGCTACTGAAGTCCCTTATAGCTAATGCCCTTCGAAGACTTGGTTTTAAGCCACTAAAAAATCGATCAACTTTACTTTCAGGTTGGATGATAATTCCAGATGCATACCTTGCAAGTCTTGTTAAATTCGCTTCGTATATACCAACAGATTCATCATCATTTTGCTTTAGTTCAAGAAACTCCTTCTCCATCTTTGTTCGAAGAATACGAGGGAAGTACTTATTGAAAAATATGTTATTGAACTCGTCCCATTCCATGGACTCAATTTCATCTCTTGGCCTCGTATTCTTGATAAAATTCCACCATTGATCAGCATCACCTTCCAAACGATATACTGCTAAGATGACTTTATCATGTTCAGAACATTGAAGAACTAAAAATATCTTTTCAGTGGTACTGATCCATTGTTCAGCAACAAGTGGATCAGAAGACCCATTGAAAGAAGGTGGACGTTGCCTCATGAAGGACTCAATAGAATATTGTTCCCTTCTCTGTTCATTTGGATGTCCAGAATGATTCATAGATTGTGTAAGTATAGAAATAAGATTTTTCACTCCATCTCCCATAACATTTGTTTGTTCAGGAGGGCAATCATTGCATTGTCCATTGCATTGATCAACACGGTTCCTTCGGGTTCCAGCCATTGTCTAAAACCCAAAAAGAATAGTGTGAGAGGAAAAAATCATGCTAGGGAAAACAACATAATAAAGGGGGAGTACCTTCAATATCTAACATCTTAGGTTTAATTCTATGATCGTTAGCATAATTATAGTACTATAACCTATACGTATACATAACCTTAGAGACATCCCTAGATATACCTTAGAAATATCTATAGGGATCTCACTAAAGTTCTTGCATCCTAGTTTCCAATGGTTGACTAAACCTTTCCTCTGATACCAACTATAACGACCCATACTTTACATACATTGTTAATACTTCGAAATTGAAGCACACTTATTACAACATATGACAAAACCACAAAGGACCGTATAGGTATAGTGTCTTTAGAAACTGGGAAACATAAACAACTGGTTCCTAAATCTTCTACAGTGTCTCCCATTTATTTCATCATATCTAGGGTCCCTTTTAGCATATTCTACTTAATATCCATCTTCCTGACCTGGGGAAAAGAAAACATAAAAGGGTGAGCTCAAATGCCCAGCAAGGGAAATAAAGGAAATAAAAATCATATCATATCTTTATGAAAATCAAAACCTGCAAAAGAGATCATAATATCTTAACATGGAATAAATCATAGAAGTGAAAATGAGATCCCCATAATCATAACATAAAACTTGAAACTTTGTGGCATGCACACATAATCATGGAAAATCATTTCTTGTTAGTCATGACTCATTGTCAAGACTATCTTAGTGGACAAAGTCCCTTTCTGAACCGAGTTCACTCCTCATTTCAGTCCTGTATCACTGAACCGAAATAACCTTCCGTTCCAGCCATGTCTATCTAATGAGATATAAAATCATTACCCAATGCATTGGAGGGAGATATAGGTCCCACCCATCTTATAATTAATCCTTTCTTATGTGTGCCACATAATCATAAAACATACATCATCGCATAACACATGTAACAAAAATGGGATTCTTGAAACATCATGACATCATAAATCAATTCATATAAGATAAAGGAATTCATAAACATAATTCCATCACAACATAGTCAAATCAATGTAAAAATATGGATAGAAACAGAACCCTTTATTATCTTAGATGGAAAATAATTTTGATAAAACACTTGAATTGAATTCTTGAGGAAAATATCCTTTCTTCTTCAAAATCAATTTCTTTTCACAAAACATCCTGAAATTTTAAAAGAAAGAGATTTTATTGAAAATAGTCATGAAATCTTTTATAGGAAGCTTCATGAAAATAAGGCTTTATAAAACAGTAGAAATCCGTTCGTGCCGTATAAGTTAAAAAAAAACATTCTTCGTACTTTTGTCGGAAAAGTCAAAAAGTACCTCGTACGAAAAACGACAAAAGAATCCTTTCATACGTATTAGTAAAAACTCCCCGAAGGGTAAAAATGGATTTAAACAATTTTAGGTGGATGGAAATAATATTACATATTGAGTAAACATGGATGTGGATGATAAAATACACCCCAGTAAATACTTACGAATAAACAATCTCGGATAAAAATGAGATTGTGATATTTCCCTTACCTTAGGTCCGATTTGCTTTGTTCATGTCTGAAGCTCCTGTATAATGGTTTAAATAATGTGATTGACTTATTCCAGAATCATACATATTGATATGATATCATATATGGTCATATTATTATCTTCTTGTTAGTAATATTTCATTGTTACTTGTTACTCGGGTCTTTATAAGTTTTTGTTCTTATGCGTGTTTTGTTGAATAAATTCTTATTCTTATCTTTAGGTTATAGATAATTCATTTCCAGAATGGTATTAGTGTATTATATACCATATTAATTCATTAAATTCATTTATATAATCATTATGAAATGAAGATCATGTAGAACGAGTCGCATCACATCGTGGAGACGTTATTCCGTACGTACGCACGAGTGATGATATCGTTCCTATGATCATGGAATTGTATTGGAGTATATATATATATATTATTTCAGTATCAATATTACTTAATAATAATCATATATAGTTACTCATTACACCATTATAACCATCCTTGTAAGGTGATGGTGGAAAATAGATTACACCACGGCGTGGAGACGGTATTCCGTACGTACGCACGCGCGGTGATTTCATTTTTCCGTAGGATGGATAGAAGGTGAATTAGGGTTGTTTCATATTTATAATAACATATCATTATGTAATTAATACTGATGTTATTACTTTATCACGAAACAACTAAAGAAGAAGAAGTTTGAAAAAGAAAGAAATTGAAAAGATCGGTAATGGATATTACCTCTTCTTTGGAACACCTCTTTGAATCCTCCACTTAAGGAACTAAGATTGGTCTTTGGAGAAGACCAGGACCTCTAGTATTATTCTAGGGAAGTGGAGAGGAGAAAATGGCAGGGGTTGGCCGAGCTTGAGTGCTCAAATTGGTGTGAGGAGGAGGGGGAGGAGGTGCCCTTTTATAAGGGAGGAGAGGGGCACCTTAGGAATATCTCAAAATATTATTTTTTATTAAAGTCAAAATCGGTTTATAATGGTTCCAAAGGGTCTTATTTCAAAGCTAAAGTGGGGATGGGTCAAAATCCTATCAACCAATAGGATTTATACAAGTTTAGGGTATTATTTTAACCTTATCAATTAAATTTAACTCTATGTTAATTAATTTAACTTTTACCGTGTCTTTTTGTTTTCTTACACTATATGGTTAATACACTTACTATAACATGCCAAAAGAACCCCAAATTGTTTATTATTAATATATATATCCTTATCTAAGTCATTTGGCCGAACCTTAGATTTTTAGGAATAAAATAACAATTAATAATATAATATTTGATTTAAAAACTATTTTGTGTCAATTTTGACACTATTTGATATATGATTTTTGTGAAAGTCATAACAGAATTATATGTTCAAACCAAGTTGATTAAATCAACATTAATATATCATAGTAACCTATAAAATTAGTGGAATTCATAAAAAGTCTTAAATTACATTTATTTTTGTATTTATATTATCAATTTTGTCAATATTTCATTAATAAGATAATTACTGCATCATCTTTGTGTCATAAATAAATTAAATTATTTGATGTCTAAAAATTACAAATAAAATACCATCATGTAGGAAATCTTTTTAGCTTTCTAATGAATATTTACAATCGAATTTATCTTATGTATAACCCCATATTAAAAATGATTTACTTATTAAACTTTGATTTTAACTATTTTAACCCTTCTTTAAATAAATTAATAATAAATGTCCTAATCTAATCCAAGTGGGCCTAAATGGTCATATTTTATTCCTAAGTTTGTTTTTTGGTCGAATTACACTTGTCCAATAGAATTAGGACATGTGTTAGGGTAATATTAATATCATATTTACCCTTAGTTACCCTATTTACTATTAACCGCGGTAAAAATCGTAAAAAGTTACTATTCACCATAAAAATTATTTTTATCTCATTGAACCACATTTTACTTACTGATATCAACCGTGTCTGTCGGATTTTCGAAATTCCATTCACAGAAGCGGTAAAATTAAGTTTCATGCAAAATTCAGTTTTTAACCTACCACTTAGTGGTTTCACTATTCATCAAAAATTGAAAGTTTTCAGAAAAATACCAAAATTTCACCCTAGACTAATTTCGATATTCTGAGTCCAAAAATGAAATCCATTTTGAAAAATAAAATTTATAAAATTTCAAAAAGTGGTTATTACTATTCATAACGGCTAGTTCATGACAATATTATAATAATATAACATTGTTTATTAAAACTCGGTATTGCGTACAACACATGCTGTCGAGGAAGGTCGCGATTGCGTGTAATGCAAGCCAAGTCAGGGTTGCGTGTTGTGAAAGAATCCTTCATTGTTTCGTATAACAGAATCCAACCATATTTCATTTATACATTATATATATATATATATACTCAATGTTGCGTAGAATAACTATTATCAAAATTATGTGTAACACGGTCCAAGAATAGTGTTGTGTATACTGCAAGCTAATACGGTGTTGCGTATAGCGCAAGGTAATCTTGGTGTAGAATACAACATAAGACCTTAATGAAATTAAAATAATATTTTTCATAAAATCTCGAGGTGTTACACGGCTGGTGGCATCTGCTGCCCAATGGGGGGGTGCTGTTATACCACCTGAAGGTGCCAACATAGTAAGAGGGATCTACACCGGAGCCTTGTCACTCGGTGGGACATCATCGTGTACTCTCTCGTGAACCCTACCTGCCGGTCTTCATAGCGATATCACAATAAAGAAACGGTTCACCATGGTCAATAAGTTATACCTGGTGAGATGAATCAAAGAGACAACAAAGGAAACTCTTGAAACACACATGCAATCACTGTTTTCGTGCACTGAGTCAGAAATTAGAAGTTAGGGTCCTGGTGTATGGATACGTCAGCTGTAACACCAACATTAGACTCCCTAGACTGAAAACCACACTCAATACTCTTAACACTATTTCTTCACAGTAAGATAGATCAGAGTCCTATGTTCAGTGGTAGAGTTGACTCCTATGATACCAATTTGTCATGAACCGTCCTCGGGGCCCGTGCCGTGACTACCCGAAGCCCTCCTTCCATAGGCGAGAGGCTGGCGACTAGCACCAAAGGCGTAAATCCCAATGCTGGGAAGGTATTACCTTTGTAAAAGTAAACAAACACAACAGAATACACAACATGAAGTAAAAATTAAGTAAAATTGAATAAAAATGAGTGTGATAAAATGTAAATGGGCCTGTATACAAACCCATCTGAACAAAAAGTAAATGTAAAAAGGGACAAACAACTGAATGTAAAGAGAAGCTTTTGGATCGTCCTCCGGGGATTCTTACATAAAGGGTAGACAGATGGTCACCTCAGTACTCACTTCCGTCAGTCTCCTCCGTGTGCTGACTCATTGCATGGTCCTCCTCCAGGTTCCATCCAGTAATGCCGCTCTCTGCCTCCGTCAGCGCTGTTCATCATCTTCATCCAACACAATGAGGTGTGGGCATAGCTCATGAAATGGTGAGTATAACGATACTCAGTAGGGACCCCGAGACCCGCCAGGTCTAACAATATCCACTAAGGATAATCAAAATAAGGAAGATACAATCATGATGTATCATCCCACCATACTTAAGTATATGCCCATACATATACCTAAGTTACCAATCTCAGTCTGGCTCCAATTCTTGAGCCCAAGAATAAACCAAATCCATAAAGGAAGTAAATTCAATCACCATGATGATAATGGTTGAAATACATGACTTAGATCACACAGTTATGCCATAATAATTGAGAGATATTGATGATCATATTTACCCACTGCATCATATAAGCTGTCGAACCCACACAGGATACAGGACGAGCTAAGCTGTCCGACCCATGCCGGATATAGGACCATCTATATCGTCTAAGCTGTCAGACCCACATAGGATACATGACCAACTATAATTCATATGAGCTGTCTGACCCACACAGGATACAAGACCAGTTATCAAGTCTAAGCTATCGGACCCATACATGATACAAGGCCTGCTATAATTCATCTAAGCTCTCGGACCCACACAGGATACATGACCAGCTATTCTGTCGAACCCACAAAGGATTCTGGTACAGAAGTCAGATATGTCAAACCCACACTGGATTTTGGTACGGTAGTCTTCATCGTCGAACCCATAGAGGATTCCAGTACATTGGTCATTAATTTTGAACCCACATAGGATCCCAGTACAGATGTCGATGCAGTCAGCGCTAGGGTTTCTAAACACAACATGCTCGATTCTAGGATGGTATTCTCTCTAAGAAAAAGGGTTTGATACGTAAACTATAAAAAACTCTTATTTTGATTTATCTCGAAGTTTCGTCTCATCAAAATAAACCCAACTCCATAGACGGCACGTCAATCGGATGCCCGGTCTGAGGGTTATTGGCTTTTCCGTTACAAGGGCCTAGTTGGATTTACGCTCGATCCAAACCATGACGTTTCCCAAAGTCATCCAAAACTCACTTACAGTATCGAAAAAGGACCGCATCGTCTCTAGGATCCTAGTACCATATATGACGCGTCGATCGGATGCACGTTCTAGCCCGATTTGGGTGGTCGGCCTAGCCCGGTTTGGGGGGTCCGACCTGGCTGGAGGCGACCCGCACCGGTGGGACGTAGCCCACCCGCTAACCTGGCCCGCGAAGCGGGCCAGTTTGGTTTGCCCGGAAGCGCCAAGCGTTGCCGCCCCTTCTCCCCGGTCGGCCGTAGCTGGCCGGTTCTGCCCAACACACACAGCACGCAGAGTGGGTCGTGGTTCCTCTTAAGTGGTGCTAAGCGGCGCCACTCTTTCCTTCTGCCCGGACCGCAGGCGGCCGACGTTTCACAAGCGAGCAGCTCGCGGTTGCGGGTTGTGGTTCCCCCGACGCATGGCGCCTACGAGATTCATGATTCTTATGCCCGGTCAGCCGTAGTAGGCCTGTTTTTTCAGCAAACAGCCCTTGGTTGAGGGCCACAGTTCACTCCACGCGACACCTGGGGGTGTCGCGGTTCCCAGAAGGACGGCTAGATTGGCCGGCTGGTCATCCCACATCAGGGCGGCCCGAGCGGCCTCCATTCTCTTCATGAGGCCGGCGCGAGGCCTTTTCTACCTCTGATTACTGCCGCCTCCGGTTGACGCCGACTTCAGTCGCCATTTCCTCTTCCAACACCGCCTACATCACCAATATAATTAAGAATCAATGGAGGTCCGTCGGGACGTGTTTGTTCGGACTGTGCCTTCCACATTAGGTGATAAAAAAAGGGCAAAGATGAACCATATCATTAAACATGAACGAGGGTATAATTTATATTCTTATAATTATACAAAACTCCCTTCCTCGAATCGAATATCGTTCATTAACGACAGCGTCGATTCATTGACGATGGGGTGCGTCTGAGGAGGAAGCGTCGTTGTTGGCAACATTATTCATGGGCGGCGTCTTCTGCCTTAACGCAGAGGAAGAGGAAGGATAAAAAGAATTCCTCATGGGCGTTACCTCACATTATTTCCCTGGTTGAAGTAGGTAGAAGGAGTTACTTCACGTTCTTCTTGACGTGGAGCATTCTTCGCGTTCTTCTTCGAGAGAATGGTGTTCTTTGTGGAAGAACAGTTTCTTTCTAATCCTCCGAAAGTCTCCCAACAGAATATTTTCTGAGGAAAATAAAATAAAGGGATCCCAAATATTAATAGTGCCCTGCATTTCAAAACAATTCAAATTAATCAATTAATTGAGGGAGCTTAATTAATTAATATGATGGTGTTGGCATATTAATGATAGAAGGTGGGAGGTGGAGAGTCTTCAAAATTAAATTGGTAGAGTAAGAATATTAAGAGACACTCCACAATTAAATGTGAGTTACATGGGGGATTAAGTGGAGTTAAAGAGGATTTTACGAGTTTGAGCCCATGTGGGCCCCACATCCAACACCCTTTTGGTGATAAAGAACCACCACCCAAATAAAAATTATGTCACACATAAATTTTTATTTAATTTTGAGAATCCCCAAAAATTAACATCCCCTCCTGACCAAACGCAACAACAATAGTGGTCCCCTTAAGTGAATACTGGTGATGTGAGTTCATCAGTTTCCTTGGATTTCAATTCCGTGCAACGGTTCAAAAGTTATGAAATGTCTCTCACACATTTTCTGAACATACCTGAAAAAATGTTTGGAAAATCATTAACATCCTCCATCAACCCACTATAGTTGAGGATAAGATCTTCCTAGGTGAAGCACTCCATAACGAACCCAGCGCTACCCTCAGATTTCTAATTCAAGTTACCATTTAAAAGTTATGAAATTTCAAATAATATAATTGTCACATAATTATTTTATTTACAGGGAAAATCTAACTTTCTCTGGTGTCCATCGGAGACCCAACTTAGTATCTTCATAAAGAAAGGATACCCTCACGAGTTCAACAGTGGTCTCAGATTTTTAATCTGAGTTACCTTTTGTGAGTTTTAAGCATTTGAAAAATAAAATAACTTTATTTAATTATTTTATTAACAGATATGCCATTTTTGGGTTTTCTCGCAGGAGAACTTCACCAACTAAACATAAGTGGCGCCTATGGTAAACCCCCCATCTTGAGCGAAACGGTTTCCATAGATTTCTGATACGATAATCCCTTTAAGAGTTATTGCACTTTTTCTATAAAACTGCACACACACGTTTATTTAAGCTTGAAAAAACTTTGACAGATAATTCCAGGCACTCCGGACCTCAGAATCGCGTGCCGTCAGAAACTGCGAACTAGTAAAATTCCCAAGAATTTAAGAAAAAAAATACCATGAGATTTACAGGTCATTACAAAAATAAACATTTTTATTTTTATAAAAGAACAATTAATAAATAATAACCATTATTTCCAAAAGTTAAAATTACTTTCCAAAGTCTAAAACATAAAGTATTGCATTAAAATTATATTTTCGCAATTTTCCATGTTTTCTTTTGATCAAAATTATAAATTAAAATTGTAAAGTGATTCATCTAATTAAATTTTTTAATTTAAATATGTTTTATGATTTAAAAAATCACTATTATAAATTTAACCTTCAATTTAGTATTTTATTAAATATTTGAACAAAAAAATGATCCTCTCCAAATATAAAAATAACCCCTCTCCCTCCTCTTGGAAATCAATCCTCCAATAAATACCAAAGAAAAAACTCTACCAAATGCTCTCCCTAAAAAAATTTATTATCCATAGTGTTGTTTTGGTATAATAAAAATCAAATCTTGAATGATATTGGGATCTATATAAAAGGAACCCCTTCAAGAAAGAGATAATATACTTTTGTCCTCTTATTTGGTTTTCCATTTCAAATTTTATATAATTATTATAATTTCAAATTATAATCTGATTAAAAAATAATGAAATATGTTAACAAGATCTTGATATTGTTAATATACTATAAAAAATCGATTTTTAATATAATCATATCTTAGAACTCTCACTCATTCACGTCATAAAATGTATCATTAATTGCCGTTTTACCAAAAATGAGGATTTTTTAAATTTGTTTTTTTATCCCCAAATTATGAATAATTAAAATATATTATTTTTTAAATATAACTACATAAATATAGTAACAGTGTTCTTATTTAATTTATTATACTTATATATGAATGGCCGTGGACAAAAAATGTGATATTAAATGAAAACATTATTTCTTAAGGAAAACATAATTTCAAAACAATTTCCATTTATCCATGGAAATTAAGAAACATTATTCAATAATTATAATTTATAAATAGTGTAAAAAATGATAATAGTTTTCTAATGGATATTTTTTTTTTGAAAAATCAATGTTTTTTATTCATGGAACTAAAAAAATGTTGAAATAAAGACGGAATTATGGAAAATAGATTATCAAACCCAAACTCTTTAGTTTGGGTTATTTTTTATTTCAAATTGATTTTAGTTTTAATTTTCCTATTCTATATAATATACATGATTTAAAAAAAATTTCCCTTTTTTAGAGATATACATGTTCTTACCTTCCCAAAATGATTTTCAATCCAATTAAAAATAATTTTCAAATAGGAATTTTTTTTAATATTCAACAATGAAACCTCTGGGGTTGTTTCTTATTCAAATAGAAATAATATTTTATTCCAATGTATGATATCCATTTTTCATTTGGTAATCCCAACAGTCATTCCATGATGTATTATATGATAAGTACTTTATAAAACCCATTCGTTTCTATGGGATATTTCATGACAATGATTTTATCATTTCTTATTTCATTCATGATTATGCTCATATTATGATTGTACAGGTAGAACTGGAATTATGTATCTCTCTAGTTCATTTGTAAATGTGATATGTCTCATGAGTTAATGTGTATTATGCATGAAAATTATGATATCATTATTCACAACAATGATGTTATGGTTTGGGCACATATGTTATGTGTGTACATGATGTGATATTTATTCACAACTATGTGTGGAAATTGAAAATTTTAAAATATGATTCAATTTTATTCATTACGATATTAAATTCCATTTTAAAATGTATTTACCATTTTTATGATTATGATTCCATTTTTTTGATGTGGTTACGATGATTATTCTCAACTATGTAATATTGATTTGTGTCTCTTATTTATTTTATGGTATCCTAACCCTTATTAGGCCTTTATCTCATCCCTTCTATTGATATATATCCTCAGGTGACTGCAAGTACCATAGAGAATTTGAAAGATTTAATGTGTATTGATAAGAAGGATTTTAATATTATTTATCTTATATTATGTATATGGTATTTGTGATCATAATTTTTCTATGACACTAAACCTTTTGATACATTAATGAAGATATATTATGTAGTTTATCCTGAAAATGATGTAACAATATTTTCCAAAAAATCCGTTTCTCTATAATTTGTATTGATGGTATGATTTAGTTAATTTGAGGATTAAGATTATAGAATGTTAGCAACAACCCACCTGATAAGTCTTTGTGTAGATAAATATCTATGAATATTATTTTAAATAAGTCTAAAAAAGGGATCACATAATATATGATTTTTTAACTCACTTTTAGATAGGAAAAAATTATTTATTTAGGAATTTTTAGTTTACATTTTATTCAAATTTTTTTTTGAAAAATATCAGAACAAGGAAAAATCATGACAACAACATGCAATTGGAAAAATAAAATGATATTCTAAATTCAATATCCAATTACATGGGAGGTGGAGTTCAGAACAATATGGGGATTCGTACCTAGATATCTCAAGAAATTAACAATTTCCTAAAACACTTAGAATGTCGACATTTTTTCAACAAGGAGAAACTAACTATTGAGTCCTTTATGTGTAAACATCTATTTCATTTTTTGGATCTTCGGATCAACATTTTAATGTGTAGTGTGTTAACTAAATGTAGATGAACATTTCTATTCTCTACTATTCTGATAAGGATAGGGTGACACTAGTGGTCTATTGTCTAGATGGATAATCCAATCAATAGTAGGAATTTATAATGGACACCAAGAAGAAGAATAAAATATAATATATAGAGTTGGAAGACTGGGAGGAAATATTTCAGGACTTGCTTTTACATTGGACACTTTGAACAAAAATAGTGGGAGAAATTATAGATATGATGAAAAAATAAGTTCAATATATCATAGATTATAAGGAGTACTTCATAAATAACATAATTTATTCCAACTGATTTCTAATAAATAATGATTAAAACCAAAATTAAAAAATAGTGGATTTAAACTACACCAACAAAATTATCTAAAAATACATGAATTCATTAGATATAAATAAGTGGTTTCATGTTCCTTCAAATTAGAGATGGAGATTTGGGAATAGTCTCATGGTTATGGAGATAAGAAGATAAGAATGGATTTTCAAACTGGTGGTTCAAATAACAAAGGAGGAAAGAGTATCGAACCACCCACACATCAAAAATGTGGGTAGAAGAATCATGTGAATTACCTCAATAGAATAAGAAAATATTCATGTACATGAGAAAAGAAAACCAAAATCATTAATGTAAAAGAAACATTAATAATACCTCAAAAAATATAGATGTATGGAAGGAAGATCCTAACGTACCACATATAGTTGAATTCATAAACCTTATGGAAAAAGGAAACTTAGCAAGCTGGTAGATTAAACCATTGATCCTTGTGGGTAATGAGTATCAACAACCACCTATGAAAAATAAGAAAGGGAGAGGTTACATAAAAATGACTTATAAATTGGTTCCTGAAAATAATGTTATATAATGATCACTTCCTATTATCTCATGAATTGAAAATGATTTCCTAGATTCTAGTTCAACTCATTCCCTTGAATAATGATTTTTTTTCTAGAAGTGTTAAATCAAATACCTAAAACATTGATGTATATATTTTAGTAAAAACACCTAGTTCCATTATCAGTGAA
This sequence comes from Viscum album, assembly GCA_963277665.1. Classification (NCBI taxonomy): domain Eukaryota; kingdom Viridiplantae; phylum Streptophyta; class Magnoliopsida; order Santalales; family Viscaceae; genus Viscum; species Viscum album. Next base: position 89,873,098 of record OY728132.1, read on the forward strand.
AACCATCTATTGGACACTTATCCTATTAGCATATGTTAGTAGATTATTCTAGTGATCCTCGTAATCCATCCCATAGTGTAATTTGATGCTATATTGTTCATGGAATTTTTCATGTTATATATGGGAAAAATCATGTTACAGGAAAATTAATAAGTTTATATATTATGAATAATCCCATGCCTCTCTATAAATAATTGAATATTTTGAATTTCCTTCGGAAAATCCATCTACGGGGTGAGTCTTGATGCCCTATCATGAAGTATAACCTTCCCAAATGGTTTAGTTAGAGGAAGTTATCAACCTAGAGATAATTCACATCACGAGGTAATAAATTAGTGTATTTTTAAAAGATTTTCCTACACATTCCATATCTCGTTAAGTATAGTTCTCAATAGAGAATATTCATTGAGCCACTCCATTATCAAAAAACAAATATAACATGGCCCCTACCAAACTAGATGAGTAAAAGATGTATATAAAAGAGAATTTTAAAAATGATTCATACATTGTTGCTCCGATGCTTTCGCCGGGGCGTGCGCATCCGTCTGTGGGGAGGACGCGCTACTTGTTACCCCGCATTACCGCTTTCCAAAGGCGGGTGGCATCCGTTCCTTGTTCAGGGACGTCTGCTCCTTGATCGAAACTGGGATAATGGGATGTCGGTTCTTCCTTCCATGGATTCCTCCTCGAAGCTCATCACCTAGTCTGGGTCCCCTCATAGATTTAAGACGGGTTCGTGAAGCCCATTCCCAGTTCCATATCTACATGGACACCATTTAATTACACTGCTTCCGTCAAGACGCTCCAAGGGGTCTTGTCGGGGCAGCAACCTTCAGTGAGGAGAATGGTCACGTTGGGGCATCGTTGGCATGTCTTTCTTTGGTCCCTCATCACAGGGCTTCTTGAGGGCGCGAAAGCCCGAGGCATCCCACATCAAACATGAGGAATGTGTACCATCTGAGGTTTTCCTCATCTTTCCATGTTTAACACGGGGTATGGCGCGAGTTTAATATCTTGCAGAGACGGATCGGGTTGAAGGACCCCTAGGGGGAACACCGATGTTGGGGCCAACACGTGGGCGGCTTCCCAGATATCATGGAGTGGGATGGGGTGGCATGATCTCACCCGGATGTGGCGGCCCAGATAAGGATCAGGATGGATGGTGTAGTGATACATGGGGCTTACGTTTTGAGATGGACCAAGAGGGGAAATACAATTTAACATCATGCGGGACGGGATAGAGTTTAGCGTCATGCGGGACAGAATACAGTTTAGCGTGATGCAGGACAGAATACAGTTTAACGGCATGCGGGACAGAATACAGTTTAACGTCATGCAGGACACAATACAGTTTAATGTCATGCGGGATGAGGGTTTTGGTGCTTAGGCTCTACGGTGGCCCAAGGTGGTCAGAGAACCAACATGGAGGGGTCAGTACAACCAGGTGGTGGTCTTGAACCTCGTGGAGGCTTCCTACATACCGTGCGCTAGCATGGATCAAAGTCCACGTAGTTCACTGGGATGGGGCCTATGCTCTGGGGAGGCCCATAAGAGGATTTCATGGTCAATATGCGCTCTAATCCGATGTGAGTCATGCTCGGTGTGGGAAACAAGAGGCAGCAGGGACCAGACGATCACATCGCGAAGGGTGCGTCCATGGGAAAAGGAATGGGGCTTACGCGTTGAGCGGCCCAAAGAGGAAACAGGGGCTTACGCGTGGTTAGCGTATAACGACCCATACTTTACATACATTGTTAATACTTCGAAATTGAAGCACACTTATTACAACATATGACAAAACCACAAAGGACCGTATAGGTATAGTGTCTTTAGAAACTGGGAAACATAAACAACTGGTTCATAAATCTTCTACAGTGTCTCCCATTTATTTCATCATATCTAGGGTCCCTTTTAGCATATTCTACTTAATATCCATCTTCCTGACCTGGGGAAAAGAAAACATAAAATGGTGAGCTCAAATGCTCAGCAAGGGCAAATAAAGGAAATAAAAATCATATCATATCTTTATGAAAATCAAAACCTGCAAAAGAGATCATAATATCTTAACATGGAATAAATAATAGAAGTGAAAATGAGATCCCCATAATCATAACATAAAACTTGAAACTTTGTGGCATGCACACATAATCATGGAAAATCATTTCTTGTTAGTCATGACTCATTTCCAAGACTATCTTAGTGGACAAAGTCCCTTTCTGAACCGAGTTCACTCCTCGTTTTAGTCCTGTATCACTGAACCGAAATAACCATCCGTTCCAGCAATGTCTATCTCATGAGATATAAAATCATTACCCAATGCATTGGAGGGAGATATAGGTCCCACCCATCTTATAATTAATCCTTTCTTATGTGTGCCACATAATCATAAAACATACATCATCGCATAACACATGTAACAAAAATGGGATTCTTGAAACATCATGACATCATAAATCAATTCATATAAGATAAAGGAATTCATAAACATAATTCCATCACAACATAGTCAAATAAATGTAAAAATATGGATAGAAACAGAACCCTTTATTATCTTAGATGGAAAATAATTTTGATAAAACACTTGAATTGAATTCTTGAGGAAAATATCCTTTCTTCTTCAAAATCAATTTCTTTTCACAAAACATCATGCAATTTTAAAAGAAATAGATTTTATTGAAAATAGTCATGAAATCTTTTAGAGGAAGCTTCATGAAAATAAGGCTTTATAAAACAGTAGAAATCCGTTCGTGCCGTATAAGTTAAAAAAAACATTCTTCGTACTTTTGTCGGAAAAGTCAAAAAGTACCTCGTACGAAAAACGACAAAAGATTCCTTTCATACGTATTACTAAAAACTCACCGAAGGGTAAAAATGGATTTAAACAATTTTAGGTGGATGGAAATAATATTACATATTGAGTAAACATGGATGTGGATGATAAAATACACCCCAGTAAATACTTACGAATAAACAATCTCGGATAAAAATGAGATTGTGATATTTCCCTTACCTTAGGTCCGATTTGCTTTGTTCGTGTCCGAAGCTCCTGTATAATGGTTTAAATAATGTTATTGACTTATTCCAGACTCATACATATTGATATGATATCATATATGGTCATATTATTAGCTTCTTGTTAGTAATATTTCATTGTTACTTGTTACTCGGGTCTTTATAACTTTTTGTTCTTATGCGTGTTTTGTTGAATAAATTCTTATTCTTATCTTTAGGTTATAGATAATTCATTTACAGAATGGTATTAGTGTAGTATATACCATATTCATTCATTCAATTCATTTATATAATCATTATGAAATGAAGATCATGTAGAACGAGTCGCATCACATCGTGGAGACGGTATTCCGTACGTACGCACGAGTGATGATATCGTTCCTATGATCGTGGAATTGTATTGGAGTATATATATATATTATTTCAGTATCAATATTACTTAATAATAATCATATATAGTTACTCATTACACCATTATACCCATCCTTGTAAGGTGATGGTGGAAAATAGATTACACCACGGCGTGGAGACGGTATTCCGTACGTACGCACGCGCGGTGATTTCATTTTTCCGTAGGATGGATAGAAGGTGAATTAGGGTTGTTTAATATTTATAATAACATATCAGTATGTAAGTAATACTGATGTTATTATTTTATCATGAAACAACTAAAGAAGAAGAAGTTTGAAGAAGAAAGAAATTGAAAAGATCGGTAATGGATATTACCTCTTCTTTGGAACACCTCTTTGAATCCTCCACTTAAGGAACTAAGATTGGTCTTTGGAGAATACCAGGACCTCTAGGATTATTCTAGGGAAGTGGAGAGGAGAAAATGGAAGGGGTTGGCCGAGCTTGAGTGCTCAAATTGGTGTGAGGAGGAGGGGGAGGAGGTGCCCTTTTATAAGGGAGGAGAGGGGCACCTTAGGAATATCTCAAAATATTATTTTATATTAAAGTCAAAATCGGTTTATAATGGTTCCAAAGGGTCTTATTTCGAAGCTAAAGTGGGGATGGGTCGAAATCCTATCAACCAATAGGATTTAGACAAGTTTAGGGTATTATTTCAACCTTATCAATTAGATTTAACTCTAAGTTAATTAATTTAACTTTTACCGTGTCTTTTTGTTTTCTTACACTATATGGTTTATACACTTACTATAATATGCCAAACGAACCCCAAATTGTTTATTATTAATATATATATCCTTATCTAAGTCATTTGGCCGAACCTTAGATTTTTAGGAATAAAATAACAATTAATAATATAATATTTGATTTAAAAACTATTTTGTGTCAATTTTGACACTATTTGATATATGATTTTTGTGAAAGTCATAACAGAATTATATGTTCGAACCAAGTTTATTAAATCAACATTAATATATCATAGTAACCTAGAAAATTAGTGTAATTCATAAAAAGTCTTAAATTACATTTATTTTGGTATTTATATTATCAATTTTGTCATTATTTCATTAATAAGATAATTACTGCATCATCTTTGTGTCATAAATAAATTAAATTATTTGATGTCTAAAAATTACAAATAAAATACCCTCATGTAGTAAATCTTTTTAGCTTTCTAATTAATATTTACAATCTAATTTATCTTATGTATAACCTCATATTAAAAATGATTTACTTATTAAACTTTGATTTTAACTATTTTAACCCTTCTTTAAATAAATTAATAATAAATGTCCTAATCTAATCCAAGTGGGCCTAAATGGTCATATTTTATTCCTAAGATTGTTTTTGGTCGAATTATACTTGTCCAATAGAATTAGGACATGTGTTAGGGTAATATTAATATCATATTTACCCTTAGTTACCCTATTTACTATTAACCGCGGTAAAAATCGTAAAAGGTTACTATTCACCAAAAAAAATTATTTTTATCTCATTGAACCACATTTTACTTACTGATATCAACCGTGTCTGTCGGATTTTCTAAATTCCATTCAAAGAAGCGGTAAAAATAAGTTTTATGCAAAATTCAGTTTTTAACCTACCACTTAGTGGTTTCACTATTCATCAAAAATTGAAAGTTTTCAGAAAAATACCAAAATTTCACCCTAGGCTAATTTCGATATTCTGAGTCCAAAAATGAAGTCCATTTTGAAAAATAAAATTTATAAAATTTCAAAAAGTGGTTATTACTTTTCATAACGGCTAGTTTTAATAGCATATTGTGGTTTAGTGAAACTCGGTATTGCGTACGACGCAAGATATCGAGGAAGGTCGCGATTGCGTGTAAAGCAAGCCAAGAAAGTGTTGTGTAGAAAAAGATTCCTTTGATGATTTATATAACATAAAAGTCTCGGGTGTTACATTCTACCCCACTTAAAAAGAATTTCGCCCTCGAAATTCGTCACTTTGTAACAAACAAATGAGGATACTTCTCCCTCATCATATCCTCAAGCTCCCATGTAGCTTCTTCAAGTTGGTGGTTCCTCCATAAAACTTTCACCAAGCGAGTGGTCTTGTTTCGTAGGACTTTTTCGCTACGATCCAGAATCTCTATCGGCTGTTCTTCATAAGAAAGATCTTGCTCCAGCGGTACAACTTCTGAGCTGAGTACATGTGAAGGATCTGGTATGTACTTTCTCAGGAGAGATACGTGGAACACATCGTGAACTTGAGAGAGATTCGGTGGAAGAGCCAATCGGTAAGCTACCTTCCGAACACAATCCAGTATTTCAAAAGGACCGATATATCTAGGGCTCAACTTCCCCTTCTTTCCAAATCTCATAACCCTCTTCCAGGGAGATATTCGTAAGAACACTTTATCGCCCACTTCAAACTCTAGGTCTTTTCTTCGGTTGTCAGCATAACTTTTCTGTCGACTCTGAGCTGCTCTTATGTGTTGTTGAATTTTCTGCCATTTCATCAACGAGATCAGGTTCTAATAGCTTTCTTTCCCCAACTTCATCCCAGCAAGTTGGAGTCCTGCATTTCTTTCCATAGAGAGCTTCATAAGGAGCCATCTGAATACTGGAGTGAAAGCTATTATTATAAGAAAATTCCACCAAAGGTAGGTGTTGATCCCAAACTCCTTTGAAATCCATAGAGCAAGCTCTCAACATATCTTCTAGGGTTTGAATTGTTCTCTCAGACTGACCGTCTGTCTGGGGATGATAAGCAGTGCTGAAACTCAACTCTGTATCCAGAGTATGCTGAAGACTTCGCCAGAACTTCGAGGTAAATCTCGGATCCCGATCAGATATAATAGAAAGTGGTACTCCATGCAATCTTACCACTTCCTTTACATATATCCTGGCAAGCTGATCTAGAGAGAAATCCTCTCTAATAGGAATGAAGTGTGCGGACTTTGTAAGACGATCAACTATGACCCAGATAGCATTATTGCCTTTGGATGTTTTAGGAAGTCCTGTGACAAAGTCCATAGTGATGTTTTCCCATTTCCATTTGGGTATGGGTAATGGTTGTAACATCCCCTTAGACTTCTGTCTCTCAGCTTTAACTTGTTGACAAACCAAGCATCGAGAGACATATTAAGCAACATCTCTTTTCATGCCATCCCACCAGAAGTACTCTTTCAGGTTCATATACATCTTCGTGCTTCCAGGATGAATAGAGAATGATGAACTATGAGCCTCATCCAGCAGCTCAATCTTTAATTCGGGGATGGGAGGAACGCAAACCCGATTCCTGAACTTTATTATCCCATCACAATCAAGGTTGAATTCAGGAACATTTCTCACCTTCTTTTGTAACTCGACATCTTCTTTCTGTGCCTCTTTAATCTTCACATGTATAGATGGTTGAACATTCATTTGAGAAAGATAAGATTTTTCCCCTTCCATTATAATTCCAAGATCCATCCTTTGTAAATCCATAAATATTGGATCTTTTGTGATCCTCATCATGGATAAACTAGCATGGTCTTGTCGACTTAATGCATCTGCCACCTTGTTTGCTTTCCCAGGGTGGTAATGGATTGAGCAGTCATAATCCTTAATCAGCTCCAACCATCTTCTTTGACGCATATTCAACTACTTTTGTGTGAAAATATACTTTAAACTTTTATGATCAGTATAAATATCACACCTTTCACCATAAAGGTAATGCCTCCAAATCTTTAATGCAAAGATTACCGCAGCCAACTCCAAATCATGTGTTGGGTAATTTTGCTCATGGATTTTCAACTGTCGTGAGGCATAAGCTATCACCATATCATTTTGCATAAGAACACACCCCAATCCCTTCTTGGATGCATCAATGTAGATCACAAACCTTTCTCCACTACAAGGCAGTGTGAGCACAGGTGCACTGGATAACCTTCTTTTCAACTCCTTGAAATTCTCTTCACATTCCTCTGTCCAGACAAACTTAACTCCCTTCCGAGTCAACTTGGTGATTGGATTAGATAATCATGAAAAATCTTTTACAAAACGTCGATAATATCCAGCCAAACCAAGAAAACTTCGGATCTCAGTTACTGTTGTTGGTCTTGACCATCTTTCGATAACCTCTGTTTTTGCTGGATCCACAGATATCCCCTCTTTTGAGATTATATGACCCAGAAATGCAACTTTTTGAAGCCAAAATTCACACTTGGTAAATTTGGAATAAAGCTTCTCCTTTCTCAGGGTCTTCAATATAATTCTCAAGTGATCTTCATGCTCTTCCTTGCTCTTTGAATAGACAAGAATATCGTCTATAAAGACTACCACAAATTGATCAAGATAGTCTCTAAAGACTCTATTCATTAGATCCATGAAGATAGCATGGGAATTAGTAAGACCAAATGGCATCACTATAAATTCATAGTGTCCATACCTTGTACGGAAAGACGTCTTTGGTATATCCTCCCTTTTGACCCTTAATTGATGATACCCTGAACGAAGATCAATCTTGGAAAAGTATTGAGCTCCGCGTAGTTGGTCAAATTAGTCATCAATGCGTGGGAGAGGATATTTGTTCTTGATAGTGATCTTTTTAAGTTCTCGATAATCAATGCAAAGTCTCATTGATCCATCTTTCTTCTTAACAAATAGAACATGTGCTCCCCAAGGTGACGCACTAGGGCGTATGATTCCCTTATCAAGATTCTCTTGGACTTGCTTCTTCAATTCCTGCAACTCAATTGGGGCCATTCTATAAGGTGTCTTTGAAATAGGCAAAGCACCCGGTACGAGTTCTATTGAAAACTCAACTTCCCGATTTGGTGGAAGACCCGACAATTCCTCCGGAAAGACATCACCAAACTCTCGTACAATGGGCATATTCTTAATCGTGAGTTTCTCACCAACCATTTGAGATAAATAACCTTTATTTAGTGGAATCAATACCCATAAGATGGAAGAAATTTCCACTGGAAGGTTATGTTCATCCTTGAATTGATAGACGATCGTATATTGATCTGGAATATGAAATGTGACTTCCCTTCTTTGGCAATCGATATGAGCTCCATGTAGAGAAAGCCAATCCATGCCAAGAATCACATCAAATTCCACTAAAGGAAGGATCACAAGATTTGCAGGAAGCACTTTCCCACAAACTTCGATCGGAGAATAATTATAAACTTTTGATGTGATTGATGTGCCATTAGGTGTTGTCACAGCTAACTCAACATCTAATTTTTGAGGTAATACGGTGATACCCTTAGAAAATTCTTCAGAAATAAAAGAGTGGGTGGATCCAGAATCAAATAAAACATTTGCTACTTTAGAGTGGATGGTAAGTGTACCTTTCACCACATCGTTATCGTACTCCACATCGCTGATAGAAATTGCATGTGACTTTCCATTGTCTTTAGCCTTAAGATTTTGTTGACGTCGAGCATCATCATCAACCCTTGGATTTGGGCATTGATTGGCATAATGCCCCATCTCCTTGCACTTGAAACATTGAAGTGTAGTAGGTTCATTCTGTGTATCCCTTCCTTTGTTTGCATCATTAGACATCTTCTTCCTATTATCACAGCATTCAAATGCCCGATGACCTTCTTTTCCACATTTAAAACATTTACATGTCCCTTTAAGACAACTCCCTCCATGTTTCTTTCCACACTTTGAGCATAAGGAAGAGCTCATCTTCTTTTCCGTGTGCTCTTTAGATTTTTCTTTGAATTCCATCTTCCTCTTCTTATCAAACCCATGTGACTGATGGGTTACTCCAATCTCTATCTCAACTTTGAGAGCACATCGAACGATTTCCTCGTAGCTATTGAAGTCCCTTACGGCTAACGCCCTTCGAAGACTTGGTTTTAGGCCACTAAAGAATCGATCGATCTTACTCTCAGGTTGGATAATAATACCAGAAGCGTACCTTGCAAGTCTTGTAAAATTTGCTTCATAGGTACTAACAGATTCATCATCCCTTTGCTTTAGTTCAAGGAACTCTTTCTCCATCTTTGTTCGGAGAATACGAGGGAAGTACTTATTGAAAAATAAGTTCTTGAACTCGTCCCATTCCATAGACTCAATTTCATCCCTTTGCCTCGTATTCTTAACAAGATTCCACCATTGATCCGCATCTCCTTCCAAACGATACACTGCTAGGATGACTTTATCATGCTCAGAACATTGAAGAACTGAAAATATATTTTCAGTAGTACTAATCCATTGTTCAGCAACTAATGGATCAGTAGACCTGCTGAAAGAAGGTGGACGCTGCCTCATGAAGGATTCAACAGAATGTTGCTCCCTACTTTGTTCGTTTGGAAATCCTGCATGATTCATAGCTTGAGAAAGTTGTGTGAGCATGGCTACAAGATTTTGCATTCCAGCTCCCATATCGTTTGGTTGCTCAGGGGGACAATCATTGCATTGCCCATCGCATTCCACATTAACACGGTTCCTTCGGGTTCCAGCCATTGAATAAAACCAAGAAGAATAGTGTGAGCAACACTAATTATAATAGGAAACCACATAATTCAAGAAAAAAAAATTCATGCTTATGGTCTTATCCTAGGTTATTCATGGCCATTTCTAAGATTGTGTTCTATGCTTACACTTATCCTTAGGGTTCTTACTAAGGCTTTCACATCCTAGTTTCCAAAGGTCGACTATACCTTTCCTTTGATACCAACTATAACGACCCATACTTTACATACATTGTTAATACTTTGAAATTGAAGCAGACTTATTACAACATATGACAAAACCACAAAGGACCGTATAGATATAGTGTCTTTAGAAACTGGGAAACATAAACAACTGGTTCATAAATCTTCTACAGTGTCTCCCATTTATTTCATCATATCTAGGGTCCCTTTTAGCATATTCTACTTAATATCCATCTTCTTGACCTGGGGAAAAGAAAACATAAAAGGGTGAGCTCAAATGCTCAGCAAGGGCAAATAAAGGAAATAAAAATCATATCATATCTTTATGAAAATCAAAACCTGCAAAAGAGATCATAATATCTTAACATGGAATAAATCATAGAAGTGAAAATGAGATCCCCATAATCATAACATAAAACTTGAAACTTTGTGGCATGCACACATAATCATGGAAAATCATTTCTTGTTAGTCATGACTCATTGCCAAGACTATCTTAGTGGACAAAGTCCCTTTCTGAACCGAGTTCACTCCTCGTTTCAGTCCTGTATCACTGAACCGAAATAACCTTCCGTTCCAGCCATGTCTATCTCATGAGATATAAAATCATTACCCAATGCATTGGAGGGAGATATAGGTCCCACCCATCTTATAATGAATCCTTTCTTATGTGTGCCACATAATCATAAAACATACATCATCGCATAACACATGTAACAAAAATGGGATTCTTGAAACATCATGACATCATAAATCAATTCATATAATATAAAGGAATTCATAAACATAATTCCATCACAACATAGTCAAATCAATGTAAAAATATGGATATAAACAGAACCCTTTATTATCTTAGATGGAAAATAATTTTGATAAAACACTTGAATTGAATTCTTGAGGAAAATATCCTTTCTTCTTCAAAATCAATTTATTTTCACAAAACATCATGCAATTTTAAAAGAAAGAGATTTTATTGAAAATAGTCATGAAATCTTTTAGAGGAAGCTTCATGAAAATAAGGCTTTATAAAACAGTAGAAATCCGTTCGTGCCGTATAAGTTAAAAAAAACATTCTTCGTACTTTTGTCGGAAAAGTCAAAAAGTACCTCGTACGAAAAACGACAAAAGATTCCTTTCATACGTATTACTAAAAACTCACCGAAGGGTAAAAATGGATTTAAACAATTTTAGGTGGATGGAAATAATATTACATATTGAGTAAACATGGATGTGGATGATAAAATACACCCCAGTAAATACTTACGAATAAACAATCTCGGATAAAAATGAGATTGTGATATTTCCTTTACCTTAGGTCCGATTTGCTTTGTTCGTGTCCGAAGCTCCTGTATAATGGTTTAAATAATGTTATTGACTTATTCCAGAATCATACATATTGATATGATATCATATATGGTCATATTATTAGCTTCTTGTTAGTAATATTTCATTGTTACTTGTTACTCGGGTCTTTATAACTTTTTGTTCTTATGCGTGTTTTGTTGAATAAATTCTTATTCTTATCTTTATGTTATAGATAATTCATTTCCAGAATGATATTAGTGTAGTATATACCATATTCATTCATTCAATTCATTTATATAGTCATTATGAAATGAAGATCATGTAGAACGAGTCACATCACATCGTGGAGACGGTATTCCGTACGTACGCACGAGTGATGATATCGTTCCTATGATCGTGGAATTGTATTGGAGTATATATATATATTATTTCAGTATCAATATTACTTAATAATAATCATATATAGTTACTCATTACACCATTATACCCATCTTTGTAAGGTGATGGTGGAAAATAGATTACACCACGGCGTGGAGACGGTATTCTGTACGTACGCACGCGCGGTGATTTCATTTTTCCGTAGGATGGATAGAAGGTGAATTAGGGTTGTTTAATATTTATAATAACATATAATTATGTAATTAATACTTATGTTATTACTTTATCATGAAACAACTAAAGAAGAAGAAGTTTGAAGAAGAAAGAAATTGAAAAGATCGGTAATGGATATTACCTCTTCTTTGGAACACCTCTTTGAATCCTCCACTTAAGGAACTAAGATTGGTCTTTGGAGAAGACCAGGACCTCTAGTATTATTCTAGGGAAGTGGAGAGTAGAAAATGGCAGGGGTTGGCCGAGCTTTAGTGCTCAAATTGGTGTGAGGAGGAGGGGGAGGAGGTGCCCTTTTATAAGGGAGGAGAGGGGCACCTTAGGAATATCTCAAAATATTATTTTATATTAAAGTCAAAATCGGTCTATAATGGTTCCAAAGGGTCTTATTTCGAAGATAAAGTGGGGATGGGTCGAAATCCTATCAACCAATAGGATTTAGACAAGTTTAGGGTATTATTTTAACCTTATCAATTAGATTTAACTCTAAGTTAATTAATTTAACTTTTACCGTGTCTTTTTGTTTTCTTACACTATATGGTTAATACACTTACTATAACATTACAAACGAACCCCATATTGTTTATTATTAATATATATATCCTTATCTAAGTCATTTGGCCGAACATTAGATTTTTAGGAATAAAATAACAATTAATAATATAATAATTTATTTAAAAACTATTTTGTGTCAATTTTGACACTATTTGATATATGATTTTTGTGAAAGTCATAACAGAATTATATGTTCGAACAAATTTGATTAAATCAACATTAATATATCATAGTAACCTAAAAAATTAGTGGAATTCATAAAAAGTCTTAAATTACATTTATTTTGGTATTTATATTATCAATTTTGTCAATATTTCATTAATAAGATAATTACTGCATCATCTTTGTGTCATAAATAAATTAAATTATTTGATGTCTAAAAATTACAAATAAAATACCATCATGTAGGAAATCTTTTTAGCTTTCTAATGAATATTTACAATCGAATTTATCTTATGTATAACCCCATATTAAAAATGATTTACTTATTAAACTTTGATTTTAACTATTTTAACCCTTCTTTAAATAAATTAATAATAAATGTCCTAATCTAATCCAAGTGGGCCTAAATGGTCATATTTTATTCCTAAGTTTGTTTTTGGTCGAATTACACTTGTCCAATAGAATTAGGACATGTGTTAGGGTAATATTAATATCATATTTACCCTTAGTTACCCTATTTACTATTAACCGCGGTAAAAATCGTAAAAAGTTACTATTCACCAAAAAAATTATTTTTATCTCATTGAACCACATTTTACTTACTAATATCAACCGTGTCTGTCGGATTTTCGAAAATCCATTCACAGAAGTGGTAAAATTAAGTTTTATGCAAAATTCAGTTTTTAACCTACCACTTAGTGGTTTCACTATTCATCAAAAATTGAATGTTTTCAGAAAAATACCAAAATTTCACCCTAGGCTAATTTCGATATTCTGAGTCCAAAAATGAAGTCCATTTTGAAAAATAAAATTTATAAAATTTCAAAAATTGGTTATTACTATTCATAACGGCTAGTTTTAATAGCATATTGTTGTTTAGTGAAACTCGGTATTCCGTACGACGCAAGCTATCGAGGAAGGTCGCGATTGCGTGTAAAGCAAGCCAAGCAAGTGTTGTGTAGAAAAAGATTCCTTTCATGATTTATATAACATAAAAGTCTCGGGTGTTACATAGCGGCCCTTGGTGCTGGGGCTTACTCTAGGGTGGAGGCCCGTGGTGCGACAAAGCGTAGTGGGAAGAGGACTCCACTGGCCTTGGAAGGGAGGAAGTACGGAGATGCACGGGTGCAATCATCTGCAAGAATGGTTAGGGGCTTACACTCTAAGGCGGCCCTTCCCCCAGGGACAAACGCCGCAACGACAAGGAGGATCTCATTCCATGTGAGGAAGAGTGCATTCCCGTGGAGACGAGTGGCGTAAAAAATGTCCAAGCTGGGGGGACCCTACGTGCGAAGCACGGGGTCAGACCACATTTTAACGTCATTTGTTAAGGATGAGGTGCTTAGCAGTTTAACGTCCTGCAGCTTGGATGAGGTGGGTTTACTCCACATCGCTAGGGATTACATGCCCAACTCCCTCTTCCCCTTGTGGAAGGGAAGGCATTGGCAGGGCCATAGTGAAAGGGGGACGCAGGGAAAACCACCGGGCGGTCCACGTTAGCGTGGCTATTCGAAGAAGCAATAGCTGTTAGCGTGCCTATGTGGAGAAGCATAAGGAAAAGCAACGCAATGGGAAATACGTCTCAAGGGACCTTGAGGTTACTTCGCACGAGCCTCGAAGGCCGTACGGGAAAACAACGCATGGCGCGCATGCCCAGCAAGGGAGACATCAGGTTCCGGTGCAGGGGGCAGCCAAGGAGCGTCAAGGTGAGGGGTCCTGGGATTTGCGCGCAAAAGGGGAGGTTTGCACGCAAAACACCGGGATGACGCGCAATTGGATCAAGGGAATTGCGCGCACGGCAGGGTATTTCCCGCATGAGACACAAATTGCGCATGAGGCTGGAACCCTGGGGAGGGGGAAAATTCACTGAAGACAGTAGAGTTGCACGCAAAGGGAAAATACGGGGCATGTTTGCGTGAAATGAGGGATTACCTGGAAGTCATCTTGTGCGTGGGGGGAGATGATTGCACGCATGAGAGTCGCATCAGATTCCTCAATCCCAAAACCGTTCAGGGTTACCGTATATTTATAGGCGACCTCCGGTGCGGAATCTAGGAGGCCCATGAAATTCTTCACGCCGAGCGCAGCCGGCACACAAAAAACTCATCATGCAGAACCGGGGCGCACAAAGATTGTGCACCTCATCGGCTCAATTCCGGGAAACCCGGTGATTCTACGTGCACAGAACAATTATTCGCACGGATCCTCCTTTATATCACGCACCACATCCCAGGCCTCCGGATCGGGCCTCTGATTCCGAATATGACTTCGCTTCGTCATTCCAACACTTCCTCGGGGAGTTGCAGACTTTTTTCAGCGCCAACAAATGCCCCCCATTGGAATTGGATCGGCGAGAGGTCGCAACGATCGAATTCCAAGGTAAATTCCGAAACACCGAAATTTTAAGTCCCCTGGTCAAGTTACGCACAAAATTCCAATGGGGCGTGCAAAACCTACAGACATGCACAAAATCCTCTTTCTGCGCGGCGCAGAACCCCGGTCTCGCCTATAAAAAGGGGTGCTTGGTCCCATATCCGTACTTCTGCTTTTTCAGTACGATAATCTCATCTCTCTCGTGTGCAAAATCGCATCCGCAGCTGCGCATAAAATGCTCTGGCAGCGCGGAATTCCATTCGAAATTCGGTCGTGATTTTGCGCCTGTTTGGGCTTTTCCTCGATTCGTGTGCTGATTGCGTGCTCATCTTCTGGATTTCCCGCAACTCATTCAGATTTCAAGCAGAACTCTCCGATTCCATGCACTGCATCCTGATTTCTCCCAACTCCCGAAAGATTCAAGATGGCTGCAAACCAATTTGATGAGGGGGAAACTGCGGCCCGTAGGACAGAAATGGCGACGAACGAGGAGGTTTATGGCACCAAGGTTATTGTATCCAACAATCTGACCTTATTCAATCTGCTAAATCCAGCCCAGAAGATGAATCCCTTGTCGGAAAACCTCCCGCTCTGGAATTTTGACATCCTGGAGGAGGTGCCACTGCCGAGCTTCGAAGTGGACACGCCGCGGTCTTGGGTGACTCGGGAGGACGAACTTCCTTGCTACAACATCACCAACAATGGCCATCCTGCCAGGGAAAATAGACATATGGATGTATATGTCCTGATCCAGAGGACTAGGACCATTATCGGGGATGAGCCTCTGGCAGAGGATTCTCCGGCCCTCTATGCGAGCACATTCCGTCAGAGCATCACGGATGACACGAAGGGCTAGCTGAAGGATTGGGACCTGTGGTCCGGGGGAAACTTCACCAACGAAAGGGCCTGGGCGTTCTGGGTTCTCCATACCTATGACCAGTTTGGGGACGGACTGCGGTATATTGGTCTATTCGAGGCGGTATAGACATCGCAGTTCCACTTCCACCGCCAGCATAAACTCAGACCGGAGCTATTCACCCGGTGGTCTCCTGACACCAACACATTCCACCTTCATCACGGGGAAGTTGGCATCAGTCTCTGGGACGTTCACTGCATCAGAGGTACCCCACTGGAGGGTTACCAATACGAAGATTTCGTTCCGCCAAAGAGCACCTGGGGAGACAGGTCGCAGACGCCTATGCTGACGCGGCACTTGTTGGAGCTTGCCAAAGAGAGGCTAAGGGTCAATGACTTCCGGAAGGACATCGCCTACAAGGGCTGGTTCAGCCTATTCATTGAGAAGGTTCCAACCCTTAAGATGTCGAGATGAGGAAAATGGTGCCCAACTGTGGCTCAGAAGAGCAAGGACGGGTCATACTGGGGGACCCTGGAGGCGGGGCATTAACAATCATGGGGCTACCACGTCACTGAGGCCCAGGTCCCAAACGTCCAGTATGCCGGGTTCCTTGCCGCCTTCCTGAGCGAGTGGCTCTAGCTTGTGCGGGACGCGAGGATGGGCGTCCATCCAACAACATTGGTGATGGTAGGATCCATGGCCCCCAAAAAACGGTTCAACATGGGTGTCCCCGTACTGGCCAAGATGTATACCATCCTGGGGCACATCACACAAGGGGAATCACCTCAGAGAGTATGTGGTCCCTTCCAGATCTTCCATGGCTAGGTGGCGGCTCATCTCGGTGGATATACATTCCAAAACGTCGTCCGTCCTCCGGGCAACGGTCTGCGACCGTCCTTGTTAAACATCGCAGGGGTGGCGCCGATGACGCTCAATGAGGAGGGAATGAGGATCCACATCGGCAACCTTGCCAACATCAAATTCATTCCATTCCCTACCCCCGTCAGCCAGCTGGTTGACAACGGGCGAGGCTCTCTGGAACATTAGGAATAATTCCAAAGCATTCGGGGCGGGGTTCTTGTGGCTCAGATCGACGAGAAGGTGATCTGCGAACCTTACGTGCCATCCCGATTCGCTAGGCAGTTCGGGTGCCTCCAACGAATACCGAAGAAGCTATTCACGGCTGTCTGGAAGGGGAAGAATCCATGCATCCTGTGTCAGATGTGGTTGATGTTTACCACTTTTGGCTCTGCTGATGTCGTTACTCTTCCTCCCACTAGGGTCGATGCCGGCCTAGCAACCAAATACGCCGAACACTGGACCATTGCGTACCCTGAGGGGATATTATGCAAGTGCGTCCGATAACTCGAGGTTACTCCCGTAAAAACTGGGCGACGGGAAAGAAGGCACGGTGCCGCCGGAAAGGGGGAAACCAAGGGCGCGTCAGGCAGCGAGGCCTGCGCAGGCCGGGACTTCGGCAGCGGAGACATCACGTGGTGCCCCCAAGTCCTAGTTACCTGCAGGGGGGTCATATGGGGCAGCCAGGGAACTGTCAGGGAAGCAAATAAGATATCTGCTCGAACCCTCCCAAGACGCCATTTTCCCAGCACTGTGGTCGGCCTAAAAGACCCTGCAGCAATCGCTAAGCATCGAACCCATCTGGAAGATGATAATGCAAAACGAGATCCAACTGCCAGAGGTCGGGCTCGTTTGAATTACCGACCGAGTAAACATCATCGGCAGAATGATTATCTGATGGCCATTGATGCATACGCAGGCCAACGGGGGCGGCATGCAGAGCCAACATTCCTAGTGAAAGTGATGCTCAACCAGAAGCATGATCTGGAAGCAATGCCGCCGGGAGATGGCGACAGTGACGAGGAGCCAGAGGGTGAGGAGGAAATCGGAGAGGACGAAGGGGAGGGATAAGACGAAGAAGAAGATCCCAAAGGTGAGGGGTTTCAAGGGGTGACCTACCAAGGGATTCTTCGAGAGAGTGGCGAGATTTCCGACTGTGATCTCGACATAACCGAGATTCTCGAGGTTTGTCTCTATCTTCATTCATTTCCCTCATTCAGCCATTCTCCTTTCCAACTTCTAACTAACTTCCCCATCATACTCAGGAGCAGTTGGGAGTTGGACAGGCATCCCCACCAGAGGAGGGAGGAGAGGAACCAGTGGGACATGATTGGGATCCGACACTCATCATTGAATTAACAAGCGCGGAGGGGTCCCCCCTTACGGTGGATCCTACAGCGGCCGAAACACCGGAGACCGATGCTCTGGATTACTCTAAGTCTCATGCTTCACTACTAGCACAACATATGCCTTGCGTAGTGATATCAACACTGGAGGCACATCAGGCTGCGGAGCCCGGGCCATCCGTGAGTGGACTAGCGGCGGACATACCACCTCGTTTGGAACATGCTCTCTGTTCTGAGTCAGCCCCGACAATTGATGAACATGGGGCGGCGGACATTAGCGGTGCTATTTCTGAGACGAGGTCAGAAGCTGGAGGAGGCATCATTGCTGATGGGGTGAGAGAATAAGGTCGCCCATGCATCGAGGATTCTATTCCTCACGAAGACATCCCTGGAGTGGATCCTACTACTGATCTGCTGGCGGCCTTCCCCATATACCGACCCGCTGACCCTAAGGAGATAAATGACTCAGACTCAGAGGCAGCCGAGGAGAGCCGGATGACATGGCACAAAGGGTGGATGTGTATCCAGCGCTTCCTCAGGCAGCCCTAGTCGGATTGGATGAGGCGGATGGGACCACTTCAGACCTGGCTATGCTTCCTGTGTGCCATAGGGGATGACGCTCAGTGTATTCATCTGACGGTCTGTGATTACATGGCCAAGAAGATACGCAAGAGCAGCCGGCGCCCCGACATTTCCCAGTGCCGGGAAGGATTGGAGAGCGCTCAAGAGCTGCTGAGGGAGGAGCAGGAAGTCCGGAACCTCGAAGGGTAGGAGACAGATAAGGAGGTCTTCATCACCACATGCTCTGAGCTCGTGGAGCAACTGACAGCCCAGCTGGCTGATGCGCAAGAACAACTGGTGGAGGCGAGTAACCAGATGACCGTACTTCGAACCGAGTGGGTGCATGAACAAGCTAGGGCTGGCGAGCTATGCTCTGTGGTGGCCGATGATGAGAGAGTCTCCAAAGAGCGAGAAGAGGTCCTGGAGGCTACCAGCCAAAGGGTATCGACGCTGGAAAGATCGCTTCAGCACGCTGATCCCTAAGGGCTTTGTGTTTTCCATCTCATGAACTTTCTGCATGTACTGCTCATCATCTCAATCCAATACATGGTCAAATCCACTCAATTGTACCCTTGGTAAACCGCTCTCAACCATGGTTTCGAAACAAATAACAATGCATCCCTAGGCCCATGTGGGTCATGCCCAATGCGAGAAGAAGGAGATGATCGTGCCATCATTTCGTTCAACTGTGGGGCATTGACCATGCTTCTCGCATCCTAAATTGGTCCTGGACTTCTGTGGAGACCCCGAGCCGATTGATGTGTCGACTTCCCAATGTGCTCTAGTGATCGGGGCGACGTCGGGGGCATTGAAATCCATCTGAACACAGGGGGATGGAGAGGAAGGGTGAATCACACTGCCCAAATTTGGGCCCAAATGGGGCACAACCATGGAGGATAACTGTCAAAATTGGAAGAAACAAAACATCCATATCATGATGTCCTTGAATGGGGGACAATAAATGAGGGATGACCGCTGACCATGTTCGCAACACAGGGCCTGAATCAAATATCGTCGGTCAGTTTTCCGGAACGTTGGCCCAGGACAGTATGTGGACCATAGGTCTGTCATCCATACTGTTAAGGGGCCCCGTCAAACATGAAAAGTCCTCCAGAACATTGGTCCGGGACATTAGGTGGACCATAGGTCGAGCATCCATACTGTTATGGGGTCCTGTCACACATGAAATGAAATGAGGATCCGAATAAGGGGGGATGCAAAGCGTGGAAGGTGGAGTGGTGGTTTGTTCGAATATAGTCCAACACTCCTAAAATTGCACCACCATGGCGAAGGCGCATTAGGCGAACATACCAACCTGATCACGAGTCGTCCCAATTTCCAGGCGGGACCCCTTTGGCGAGAGAACTGCCGCTTCCCATTATTGTCATGGGGCATCCCGAACCTTCTTGGGGTAGATGTCCCGATTACACCACATCCCATGAATTCGGGCCGAGGGGCCGATAATAAGAAAGGATGGGGTTCAGTAATCCCTAGGGCGGGGTCCAAGACGTAATGTCCGGGCGGTCCTACGTATCTCATTAGGATTAGAATCAAGCCACACGTAGTTCTCGAAACACAGTATAACGTCATGTTGGAGGAAATACAGTTTAACGTCATGCGGGACGGAATAGAGTTTAACATCATGCGGGATGAAATACAGTTTAACGTCATGCAGGATGGAATATGGATCTTAGTTTTAGGTATTAGAGCTCGGACCGAGAGGATCTTAGTTTTAGGTCATAGAGCTTGGACCATTGATGGGAAAGGGGAGAAATGGACACATGGCAAGGCGGTTATAAAACCCAATGTGAATGAGGACCTAAGACCTACTTACCATGTGCTCTCCGGGGAAATGCTCGAGTCGAGGGACCAAACACGAAGGTAGGCTGGGCCCACGGGGAAGTTCCCCAGGAGCTCATATGTATCTCATAAGGATGAAAATCAATCCATACGTTGTTCTGGAAGGTGAAATGGTAAGATACCAGTGCCAGGGGAAAAGGGGAGTGTGGGCGTGGCCCTTGCACTAAAAGAAGTGGAATTTGATAAATCTTGTTTTTCCTTTAAGGTGAGTGGTTTTTTTTTGTGAAGCGACGGGCCTAGAGTAGTTGGCAGTGGTGTCGCCACAAGAATAAAGCCTTGATAGGCATTGACAAATGGCATGGAACGTGACCAATACCCAACGTGATGTCCTCTACAACGAGGTCGTCACAATTCAGTTCCGTTTTTTTGTCTTGTGGTCAGGACAATAATGTCACAGTTTAGGGCCATGTGATAGGACCAACAACACAGTTTATGGTCGTATGGTTTGGACCAGCAACACAGTTTAAGGTCGTATGGTTTGGACCAACAACACAGTTTAAGGTCGTATGGTTTGGACCATCCGAGAGAGGAGCCTCGGGACAAAGGGGTCTACGAGGGTTCAAAAATCAGGGGGGGCAAGAGATGCTAGCTCCCAGATATGCTGGGCCCGAAGCACAACGTCTGGGTGACTCCTCGTTCCCCATGGGGATGAGGGTCAATATGCACGCAACCCGTAAAGTAGAGCCCCAAGCACATACTCTAGCGCTCAGATCGCGGGAGCCCTGAGAGAAACCGTTACGCAGATCATTCTGTCTGATGTGTGGGGGTGTACTAAGGGATAGTACAAGGAGTGTCAAGATTCCACCTTGACACAGTGGGGAAGAACATGACATGAACCATTCCACCAACATTCAGGGCCCGGGGAAGCCAACATGATGACTGAGGATTGCTGCTGACCATGTTCACAACACAGCATCCTGTCATGTTAGCTATAGGGACAATGAAATGAGCATCAACCGCTGGACATGTTCGCAACGCGGGATTCAGATCAATTTGTTGTCTGAAACCCTCTGGGGTGTTGTCCCATATTGATAGGAGAGCCCTTGGGCGTTGTATCTAGGCCATTCTTGGGGGTCCCTCTGGGTGTGAAGGATGACGGGGGCCCGAATGAAGGGGAACATGAAGCTTGGAAAATGGATGAAACATGCCTAAGTCGAATCTGGCACTCCAAGTCCTAGACCAGAGTACCTTGAGCACATCAGCAGACCACTGGAAAGGGTCATAGGGATCATTCCGAGAGCGACCAAAATATAGCGGATCCCCGGGCAAAAGAGGGGGCGTAATGCCAAACACCCTAGGAACTGGGAGATGGTGGGATCTCCTAAGAGATGGGATTGGACCTAACATCTAGGTGTTCATGCGGTCCTACGTATCCCATAAGGATGGGAATCAATCCACACGTAGTTCTTGAATGTGTCTTTAAATGCCATTGGATAGAGGAGGGAAAAATCCTGAGGACAGGGTGCGCGTGGTTCAACTATTGCAAACCCGACATGAATGGGGACATAATCTCACTCCAAGCCACGTGATCTTGTGGTCATGGTCCCAAAGGCGAAACAGACGTGACATCAGACCTCAAGCTGGACCCAAAGACGAAAGGTATGGGCGTTCCTACGTATCCCATTTGGATGGTAATCAAGCTAAATGTTGTTTTGTCAATACAGTTTAACGTCATCTTGGACAAAATATGGATCTTAGTTTTAGGTCTTAGAGCTTGGACCAAGAGGATCTTAGTTTTAGGTCTTAGAACTCGGACCATGCAGGGCAGAAGCAAAAGAGGATCTTAGTTTTAGGTCTTAGAGCTCAGACCATGGAGCCCAGATGTAGGGCAGAGTGTAGTTTAAGGTCATGTTGGACCATACAGTTTAAGTTCATGCATGACCATCTCATCTAGGCAATGTACTTCTTGAGGAACCTCGCGTTGGTGGGAGTAGTGATACGCTCACCATCCATAGTCACCAGGGAGTACGCGCCATTGGGATAGACCTTGTGGACAATAAAAGGCCCCTCCCACTTGTGCTCCAACTTGGGTGGTTTCCTGCCGGGAATCATTGGCGCTCTGAGAGCCAACACCAAGTCACCTTGCAGGAAGGAGCGGAGGCGAAACTTCTTATCGAAAGCTCGAGGCATCCTGCTCTGATGCTTTTCCATGTTATTTAAAGTGAGAAGCCTACTTCTTTCCAGCGCTTCCAATTCGGATAGACCGATCTCAGCAACTCTATCCGGCGCTTGCTGGTCGTAGACCGCCGTGCGCAATGAGGGAAGATAGACCTCGATGTGAAGGATGGCCTCAGCTCCGTATACCAGGGAGTACGGAGTCACCCGGGTGGAATTGCGAGTTGTCGTCCTATAAGCCCAGAAGGCATTGGGGAGCTTCTCCGGCCAACTTTTGTTGTTCTAACCAACCATTTTTTGCAGAATGTTAGAGAGGGTTTTGTTAAACACCTCAATCTGTCCATTCGCCTGTGCATGATAGCAGGAGGTGTGGTTAGAGAGATTGTTGTACTTGGCGTACAATCTTTTCAGCTCGGCCGCTCGGAAGTTGGTTTCGTTATCCGTGAGGATAGCGTGAGGTATTTCAAACCGGTAGATGATATTGGAGCTCATGAAGTCGGCAATAGAACCAACCTTGACATCCTTGAGCGGGCCTGCCTCTTCCCACTTCGAGAAGAAATCTGTAGCGGTTAAGATGAAACGGCACTAACGGGCTGTCGCCGGTGGGTAAGGCCCTCTGACATCCAACCCCCAGACTGCATAGGGCCATGAATACATAGTATTATGGAGAGGCTCTGGTGGCCGGCGCACAAAGTTAACATGAACTTTTCACACATGACACCTCTTGGCGTACTCGATGTAGTCGTGGATCATGGAGGGCCAGAAGTATCCCAGCCTCCGAATCTGGTGGGACAACTTTGACCTATCCTAGTGGGCGCCACAGGAACCAGCATGCTCTTCTTGCATGACCTGTGGGATCTCAACTCCCTGAAGACAATGGAGAAGAACATTGTGAAAACCCATGCCTGTAAAGGAGCTTCTAACGGTTGGGACTGCTTTGAAGGGTGAACTGCGACGCGCGGCGCCAGATTCGTTCCCGCTCTGCTCGGTCCATCGGAAGATTGACGTGAAATATATATTCTACCAAGGGTGTCCTCCAGTAAGGAACTATCTTGATCACCACACCTGAAGCCCTGGGGGGTCCTGACGTAGGGGCACCAGCGGTGAGATGGTTCACTCATTGGCCACGATCGCCCTCTGGAATAACAGGAGCAATGACTCTCTGGTGCGACACGTGGATGATTAGGTCATCCTATTCGGGCTCCGCGAGTGATGCGGCCAGGCTGGCCAAAGCATCTGCTCGACTGTTCTACGACCGGGGAACGTGAACGATGTCTGTTTGGGAGGGGAACTATGCCATTATATGGAGGGTGCACTCCAGAAACAGCATGAGTTCTGGATTCCTGACAGCATAGTCACCATTAACCGGCTTGATGACTAGCTCAGAGTCCCCCTTTATATACAGGTGGGGTACGTTAACCTCCAGATCCAACTCGAGGCCAGTGATGAGGGCATGATATTCTGCCTCATTGGTGGTGTAGCCTTCTGATAACAAGAAGGAATATGGCAGAACGGCTTGGTCCGGGGTGATGAAGAAGATACCCGGGCCCACTCTGTTAAGCCTAGGATCGTTGAGCCTTCTACCGGTAGGGCTTCAAGAGGCTCCGTCAAAGTGCATCTTCCAGCATGTGATGGAGTGATCGACTAAGAGGATTGCCTCATCAGGAAATCCCAAATCCATTGGCTGGTCCGCAGAGGTTGGGTGGGCAGCTAAGAAGTTTACCAACACCTGTCCCTTGACGGCCTTCTGAGGTACGAACCTAATGTCGAAGTGCTGGAGGATCACCACCCAGCGCGCCAATCAGCCGGTCAACATAGGCCGGCTTAGGATGTATTTCAACGAGTTTACCCGAGAGAGCATATGTACCTCTTGGTGCTGCAAGTAGTGCCGAAATTTCTGTACGGTGAATACGAGTGCCAGGAAGCTCTTCTCGATGGGAGAATATCTAATTTCCGCGTCGAGGAGCATGCAGCTGAGGTAGTAGAGGCTATTCTCTATTCCCTTATTGTTCTTATGGGCGAGAAGGGCGCCAAGGGATCGCTCCAGGTCAGTCACGTAAAGGACCAGCGGCTTTCCGGGAATGGGTGGAATCAGGACAAGAGGTTGAAGCAGATACTTCTTGATTTCCTCAAAAGCGGTCTGACACTCTTCGTCCCACCCATAGGCGGTTCCTTGCTTCATGAGTTGAGAAAAGGGCTTACACTTGCTGTCCAGATTCGCAATGAATCGGTGTATATACACTAAGTGGCCTTGAAGGCCTCGAAGCTCTCGAATATTATTCGGGGGAGGCATATGACTGATGGCCTTGATCTTCTCGGGGTTGATCTCGATACCTAGATACCTAACAATGAAGCCAAGAAACATTCTGGAGGTGACCCTGAAGGTACACTTCAACGGGTTCATCTTCAAGTGGTGAGAACGGAGGAAACCAAACAATTTCTCAAGGTCTTTGAGATGGTCCCGGCGCTGATGAGATTTAACCACCAGGTCATCTACGTAGAATTCCACCAGTTTCCCAAGGATCAGCTTGAATATGAGGTGCATAGCCCATTGATAGGTGGAACCCGCATTCTTCAGGCCGAAGGGCATAACCCGGTACCAAAAAGTGCCCTGGGGGGCCCTGAAGGCAGTTAACTCTTCATCCTTGGGGGCCATCCATATCTGGTTGTACCCGAAGTACCCATCCATGAAGGAGAGAGCTTGGAACCTGGCCATTGCGTCGATCAACAGCTCTGTCATGGTAAGGGGAAAGTCATCCTTCGGACAGTGGCGATTAAGATCACGAAAGTCGATGCAGACCCTGATATGCCCATTCTTCCTCCTGACAGGCATAATGTTGGCTAGCCACATGGGATACTGGACTTCCTTGATGAAGTTGGCCTTAATTAGATTATCAACTTCGGCCTCAACCATGGAACCAGGAAAGAGGTGCATTTTTTTGGGAGGCTGATTGAACCCACAATGGTTTGCTGGGAGGCCCTGGCGGTGGACAGCTACCTGGGGATCTAGTGCCAGGATCTCGTCATAACTCCAGGAAAACACATCACGGTGCTCTCTGAGGATGTCTATGTACTGATGTCGTTCCTCGGGAGGCATAGCGGCGCTGACCAATGTGGGTCTCGGGTCCGCCTCGCTACCGAGGTTCACCAGCACTAGCTCGTCGACCGTGGTGGAGACGCCCTCCTCAAAATTAGGGGAGCATATTCCATGTCTTCTTCTCCACTTGTGGAAGGATCGTCCATAGGGGGAGCCATCTCATGGCTCCTCAACCCTGATGGGGAGCTGGCACCGGCTTGAGTGGCAGAGGACGTCACAACGGGAGACTCATGAACCGTGGAGACCATGGCGACGAAGGCGGTTGATCCAATATCATCCTGCCTTCAGCCCAAGGGGCCACGCTTTACGACATCAAAGCAGTGGTGACGGTTTGGCCTGAGCCAGTCGATTCTGTCTTGGGGAAACAGACACGTGTAACGCACTGTCGTTGCCATGAGCCCAAGGTCCTGATATCATACAGGGGTAGGAGGCTCGGGGATCAATTGAGCCTGGTTGGTGTAAGAGTACGAGGTGATTTCCCACCGTCCCTTAGACTCAGAAATATTCCTTCCTCTAGTACTTGAGACAACAAATCACTCTCCCATATCGGGAGTTGTGGCCTCCAACCGATGGATTGGGAAGACATATGCGTCATACAAACCTGCCCAGTGATCACTCGCGACAGCGGTGGGCTCACCCTCACCTTCCAAGATTTGCTTGTCCTTGGTCTTGTAATCGTCAGCATCCAGGTAACGAGCTTCACAAGAGGCAAACAGAGACGCATCTTCTTGTAGCACACCCACTCGACCCTTAAGGGAGTATTTTAGGAACTGATGGTATGATGAGGGAACCGCTGCATGAAGATGGAGCCACAACCTGCCCATCAATGCGTTGTAGGCAGTGTCCTGAGAGACAACCATGAATTCAGTATTGCCAATTAAGCCGCTGAACTGGGTCTTCAGACGAATCTTTCCGAGTGGAGTTTGCTCGGTCCTGTCATACCCATGGATTCTGAGGTCGGAGGGAGTTAAATCATCCTCAGACAACCCCAGTTTTCACAGTGTTCGAGTTGGGATCAAGATAATCCCAGAACCCGTGTCGACAAGACAACGACGGACTTCCATGCCATTGAACTAGCCGGTGATGTACATCGGGCGGATATGCCCCTATATGGGAGGGTCTTCATCTTCACTGGTGAATGAGATAACCTCCTTACATTCGGTGTCCTCAATCACCTTGGTGTGGAAGGCTTCTGCGGCTGCTACCTCCATTTCAAACTGGAGGGGGCTCCTTATAGCCTCGGCGAGCGCCTCACACATTTCAGATGACAGGCGAAGGGACTCAAGGATGGAAAGCCTTGCCCGAATGCTAGCCAGATTCATCAGGACATCATACTTTCGCGCCAAATGCGATCGTCTGCTTACAGGAGGTCACTCTGCGATTGGGGGCATGACGGGCCCTACTGGCGGGACCGGTGACAGACTGGTACTAGGCACGTCCCGCTGTTCACTAGATGAAGCCCGGGAGGTGAATGTCGTGCTAGGACCGGAAGGCTATAGTTGTCTAGTGGTAGGGTTGGGCTGGTTACGATGCAGGCAAGGCGGTTCCGCCCGATCCAGCAACACAAAAGGTGGTGAAAGCGAACCTGTTGTCACCAGGTGAGGGAGCCGCAAGTGTTTCTCTCTGTACCGGGCTTGCTACCTGGTCTCGGTAGCGTGCATGGCCAGACTGGAGGTGACAACTACCGTGCCCCAGCGATTTACGTAGCCACGGCTCCGTCGACGTTGGTGACAGTTGGGGACATTGGGGAGGGCCACCTGGCGCCCCTCGTCATCGGGAGCCAAAAAGAGATTTACCAACTCTACGGTGTTAACCGAAGCATATCTCAGGCTTTCCCTCGAGGAGTCATTCACAACCAGACGGGGTCTCGAAGGGATCCCCATTTCCGGGGGCATGAAATCGCCAAGCGTGCGAGAAGATGACGGAAATGGCAGGGCGCGTTCTTTCTTCTTTTGTCGCCGCCTGCTCTTCTAGGAAGAATTAGGCTGGGACGACGATGCCAAAGTGGTGCTCGCAGACTCTGAGGGCTCTGGCTGATTCAGGCGGGCACGGATGATGCCATGGGCACGGGCGACCGTCCTGCAGGCCATCGAGTCATTATATATCCGGGACCCACAGTCGGAAACATGTTCCCATTTATTCCCGTTATCACTACTTCCAGCTGATCCCACAAAGACACCCGCCACCTGTGCCGAGGCTGGGCCCAACCTTACTATGTTGTTGTCAATATGGTTTTGGAGCCAGTCCTTGAACACATAGTATTGATGGATGGTGTGTCCCAGGATCCAGTGATAAGGGCAGTAGTTAGGGTGATCAGTGAGACACGCCTCTTCTGGCTTTCAGCACTCAGGGAGTCGCACGATACTCTGCTCCAAGGCGATACAGAAATAACCGGGGACCTGGGCCATGCCAAACGAGTAAGTCCGATTCCTTATGTCTGGAAAGGGGGATCTTGGGGGCTGACCATGACCAAGGGCAGGAGGATCAGGCAGAGGAGGTGGAGCCGGATTACCTCACCTAGGTGGTGGCGGTGCATTATGCAGAGGCGCCTACCGATTTTGTGGTGGTCGCTGCTGGGCCGGAGGCTGTGCCCATGGGGGTGGACCCCTATGAGCCTGCTGAGCTGGCCTCACTGGCAGCAACTCTAGCTATCTTGGGGCTTCTATCTGAGCCACAGCTGCGGGCTTGGCTCTGGCGGCTCTCCATGCAGAGATTACAGGAGGCAGCAGGTGTGCCTGACCGGCCTATTACAGGGCTTCTTCGAGGCGCTGAGCCTTGTCCAAGAAGACCCGGAACCCTCCAGGGTAATTATATGTAATTAGGGAAGGAACCAACTCTGCCTTGACATTCAACACACATATTTTCAGTAATTTCTCGTGAGTCAGCGTCATGTCAAGGGAGTACGTGAGCCCCTTCCACCAGGTGATGAAGTCCGCGACTCACTTGTCGGGCCTTTTCTTGCACTTGAAGAGGTGTGCAATGTTCATCTTCCAGGTTGTGGAACTGAACAGGTAGAGGAATTTCCGGCGATGTTCCTCCCAGCAAGTCACAGATCCAATAGGGAGCTGGCTATACCAGACGAATGCTGGTCCATCCAGTGTCTGAACGAAGCACCAGAGCTTGGCAGCCTCCTGCTATGCCGGAGTCCCTAACATAGGCTCGCACCTCAATTTGAAGTGGGATAAGTGTTGTAGAAGGTCTCCGGTACTGCTAAAGGGGGAAAATGTGGGGTTCCCAAATCCCGACAGAGCCGGCATGTCATCCACCCATGCTGGGTACGGCTTTCCATCCGGTGGGATTGCCACCTGCCGAGTTTCCAGGGCCTCCAAGAGGGCGATGAGTACTTCAATCAGATCATCCGGATGTGTATTCATATCCTGACGGGGATCTCTAACCACAAGCACGTTGCCAGGCTCTTCGATACGGTAGTCGCACTCAGCGGCTCACGGGGCAGTTGGCGGAGCGACTCTCGGAGCGGCGGGAGGAAACCGAGCAGGGTCCCCCAGGTGGTCTCGCCGCTCGGGAGGGTTCAGCAAAACATATCGCGCCCTCTTTCCATGGGTTCTAGTGTCTCCCCTGTCAGATAACATGGCACAGTCATGATTTCCCGGGGGGATCTCAACAAGGGGTACATGCTCCTGCCCCTGCTGTCCTGGTCTAGGGTCTCCGTAGTCAGGCTGCCGCTCCGCAATGCGTTCGGTCAAGAGCTTATCAACCAGCCTATTTTTCTCAGCTAGCTGTTAGCGCAGTGTGGCCTTCTTGGGATCTTCCTCTACCTTCTGTATTGAGGCAGATTGGTCGACGAGTTTGATTGACCCGATGCGCTCTTTACCCTTGCCAATGTTTCGGCCCAGTGTCAGTGCCTCCATGGGTATAGGAAAGCCTATGAGGCTCCTCTATTGGCGAGTAATCCTCCGTGATGGGTCCAGTAGCGGCCTATCCTAAGGGGGTGAGTCCCCGTCGAGGGGCTCCACAACGTTTCCATCATTCGAGAGGTCAGCCATGTTGATTTCCACTGCCCTTGGTGACTTCCCCTTTGGGCCGCCCAGTGGATCAGGCTGTCGGTAGATCGCACAGAAGAAGAGATAAGCATACTGCCCCCATCCACGGATTTGCACATGGGGGGTGGCTTCCTCAATAACTCTTCGGAGTGCTTGAATACTCTGGACACATTGTTGTTGTAGGGCCTCATGGTGGTCCAGCGACTCAGGGTGCCGGACCGCGGGGAGTGCTGCTATGTCGACCTAGCGGCACTTCTCACCGATCTCCTCGAGATGCACTTGGATACCGGGATAATGCGCTAGCTGACGGCGGAGGCGGGAGTGAGTCACCCGAAGAATATGGCTGAAGCATTCAAAATCTCCCAGGGTGAGTGACTTTGGCACATCAAAACCCGATTCTGCGACATGCCAAAACTTCTCAGGGAAGTGGCCCGCTTCAAGAATGGTCTACAAGCTCCACAGCTCCAGTTCAGGGTCCTGAACATGCTGCCCCTACTCATCCTCCATGGAATGTTGGGGAATTGGCAATGGCACCAAGGCAGGCTGTCGGGATGGTGGGCTAGCCGGCGGGGAATACGGCGAACAGGCCGATTGGCTGCCGATCCCTGGGTCATCCTCCAGGGGTTGCAGTGCCATGGATTCCATGTCGCGATAGGATGGTCTGGAGAATGGGCCTCCTATCACAGCTTCGGTTCTCGATGAGGGTGTATTGCCTCGCGATTCTTCCGTCGGTCCCCAGAAAAGTTCCTCACCCTCCCTAACAGGGGCGGGAGGTGCTTCCGAGGAGGCAGTGGGAACTTCGGGCTTGATCCCTGGCGGTATGAAAAGTCCTCGTCATCCTGGATATACCTTCGACGGGAGAATGGAATCATAAGGATCTTGCATTCGGGTAGTACGAGACTGATACGCCGTGTCCCCATCCCCACCCTCAAATCGAAGGGTTGGGGGGAGGTTCCATCATCTAGTCATATTCCGCCTCAGAATCCGAGAAACGGACTCATCTAATTTCCGTCCGGACTCCCCATACATTCCTCCTACGACGATGATGCCCGGCCTTCCTGCCCCTGGGTAGCTCCTCGGGGTAAGGATGATTTCCGTCATTGGGTCCCCCGGCCACAATAGAGCTGGGGCAGAGGGGACTGAAGGCCGGGGTGCGAGAAGCACCGGGATAGATGTTGAAAGGGACATGGGGATGTCCTCCATGTGAGTGAGCAACTAGATACACAAAGAATCCATGCTCACGGCCGACAGTAGGGGGAGTGAACTCATACCCCATGCAGTGGGCACTAGAAGGAGTTATACCCGGAGCATAGACACCGCGAAGAAGCCTTCAACTTTCTAGATCAGTGGTACGGAATGAGACTTCATGTGAAGCGACACTACCGCAGGTTGGTCTGCAGTGGCCATTGCCAGTGTCTGTGACCGGGAGATTCGACCAAACTTACATGCAGGGCGGTCGGGGTTTTGACCCCAGTTGGGCATATGGTTGTCCCTGCTCAACGTGTGCGGGGATCTGGTAACAGGGGTCAGAAGTGGCTCGGGCCACAGTGGTTGCTGATGTTAGTGCCCCAGGACAGGAATTCTCTCCCGCTCGCGCCCGACGCTGGCGTCGAGTCAGATAGGCCGGAACCGGCGGTGTGGACATGAAGATTTCTTGCTCCTCGGCTCGGGGAGTCGGGTGGTGGCGTCGACGCAGCCTGGCGGGGGCTCTTTCCATTATCCCCTGGACAGGTCACGGATCGGGTGGACCCGGACATCCCCCACCTCATTGGCATAGGGGAGGGATGTGTCCAGGCGCTCCAGGGATAGGCTCCCGAAGCGGGTGAACGTCGGCGTGGGGAGCAGCAGCTCCCTGCGTGGCCCTCAAGAGTGGCGATGGTGGTGAGGCGCAGCCGCTTCTAGATCCAAGCAGGCCATGCCCCTGGTGGGGATGACCCCTTCTTCTTCATACCTACGAACCAGGTCATTGATCACCATGCGCTGGATGATTTCTAACAGGGAGTGGGGGTACAAGAGCCTAGCTGCTATGACTGTCGAAGTCGAAGCGGCCGTGGAATAGGTGGGACCGCGGAGGGTAGCCGCATCGGTAGTGCCCTTGCCCCTGCGCTAGTGGGCAGGTGGCGATCGAGCTCCGAATGCAGTGATCTAATTCCAGGAAGCAGGGAGATGAACCCATTAGTATCAACCGGAATGAAGATCAACAACCAAGGTCTAGCGTCATTCCGTCTTCCATGGTCGGTGAGAGGGATCCACGCTGACGACATCGCAGAACGGAGTAGTCAACATCCTGATGGCCTCGAACCATGGCGGGTTCACGTCCCGGTGAGGGTTACCCAGACCTGGTGACATGCTCATCTTCTGACGCCCTGACAGCTACCATTACCCATATCGAGGAGACGAGTTTCATGTCAGGTTCACCATTTCTGTTGCTCCGATGCTTTCGTCGGGGCGTGCACATCCATTCCGTATTCAGGTACATCTGCTCCGTGATCGAAACTGGGATGATGGGATGTCGGTTCGTCCTTCTGTGGATTCCTCCTTGAATCTTATCACATAGTCCGAGTCTCCCTCATAGATTTATGACAGGTTCGTCAAGCCCATTCCCGGTGCCATATCTACATGGACGCCGGTTAATTACGCTGCTTCCGTCATGATGCTCCAAGGGTTCTTGTCGGGGCAGCAACCTTCGGTGCGGAGAATGGTCACGTTGGGGCATCGTTGGCATGTCTGTCTTCGGTCCCTCATCACAGGGCTTCTCGAGGGCACGGAAGCCTGAGGCATCCCACATCAAACACGGGGAATGTGTACCATATAAGGTTCTCTTCATCTTCTCATGTTTAACACGGGTTATGTCATGAGTTTAACGTCTTGCGGAGACGGATCTGGTTGAAGGAACCCTAGGGGGAACACCGATGTTGGGGCCATAACGTGGGCGGCTTCCCAGATATCATGGAGTGGGATGGGTTTGCATGATCTCGCCAGGATGTGGCAGCCCGGATAAAGATCAGGATGGATGGTGGAGTGAGACATGGGGATTACGTTCTGAGATGGCCCAAGAGGGGGAATACAGTTTAACGTCATGCAGGACGTGATACATTTTAGCGTCATGCGGGATAGAATACAGTTTAGCATCATGCGGGACGGAATACAGTTTAACATCATGTTGGATGGAATACGGTTTAACGTCATGCGAGACGAAATATAGTTTAACATCATGTGGGATGAGGGGTTTGGGGCTTAAACTCTGAGGTGGCCCAAGGTGGTCAGAGAACTGACATGGAGGGGTCGGTACGACCGGGTGGTGGGCTTGAACCTCGTGGAGGCTTCATACGTAACGTGCGCTAGCACGAATCAAAGTCCACAAAGTTTGCTGGCATGGGGCATACGCTCTGGGGCATCCCATAAGAGGATTTCATGTTCGATGCGCGCTCTAAGCCCACATGAGTCATGCTCGGTGTGGGAAACAAGGGGCATCAGGGACCAGATGATCACGTCGCGAAGGGTGCGTCTGTGGGAAGCGGAATGGAGCTTATGCGTTGAGCGGCCCAGAGGAAACATGCGTTTATGCGTGGATAGCAGCCCTTGGTGTCGGGGCTTACTTTAGGGTGGAGGCCCGTGGTGCGACAAAGCGTAGTGGGAAGAGGACTCCACTGGCCTTTGCAGGGGGGAAGTACGGAGATGGACGGGTGCAATAATCCGCAAGAAAGGCTAGGGGCTTACGCTCTGAGGCGGCCCTTCCCCCGCAGAAAAACGCCGCTCCAACAAGGAGGATCTCATTCCATGTGAAGAGGAGTCCATTCCCATGGATACGAGTGGCTTAACCAATGTCCGAGCTGGGGGGACCCTACGTGCGAAGCACGGGGTCGGACCACAGTTTAATGTCATGTGTTATGGATGAGGTGCTTAGTAGTTTAACGTCCTGCTGCTTGGAAGAGGTGGGTTTTCTCCACACCCCTAGGGCTTATATGCCCAACGCCCTCTACCCCTTGTGGAATGGAAGACATTGGAAAGGCCATAGTGAAGGGGGCCGCAGGGCAAACCACCGAGGGGTCCACGTTGGCGTGGCTATGAAAAGAAGCAATAGTCGTTAGCATGCCTATGCAGAGAAGCATAAGGCAAAGAAACACAATGGGAAACACGACCCAAGGGACATTGAGGTTACTTCGCACGAGCCTGGAAGGTCGTATGGGAAAACAATGCATGGAGCGCATGCCCAACATGGGAGACATCAGGTGCCAGTGCATGGGGCATCCAAGGAGCGTCAAGGTGAGGGGTCCTGGGCTTTGCGCGCAAAAGGGGAGGTTTGCGGGAAAAACACAGGGACGAAATGCAATTAGAGCAAGGGAATTGCGCGTGGAGAGGGAACTACGCGCAGGGTATTGTGTGCATGGTATGGTATTGCGTACATGAGACACGGATTGCGCACGAGTCTGGAACCCTGGGGAGGGGACAAATTCAATGAATCTGTTGGATTTGTGATTAAAGGAGAACTCTGGGGCAAGGTTGCACGAAATGAGGGATTACCTGGAAGTCATATTGCACGCAGGGGGAGATGAATTGCATGCACGAGAGTCGCGTTTGATTTATCAACCCCCAAACTGTTCAGGGTCAACTTCTATTTATAGGCGACCTCTTGCGTGGTATCCAGGCGGCGCGCGAAATTTTTCGCGTCAAGCGCGGCCGGCGCGCAAAAAACACACCGCGCAGAACCGGGGCGAGCAAAGATTGCGTGCCTCATCGGCTCAATTCCATGAAACCCGGTGATTCTACACGCATAGAACAATTTTTCGTGCGGATCCTCCTTTATTTCGCGCACCACATCCCGGGCCTCTAGATCGGGCCTCTAATTCCGAATATGACTTCGCTTCATCATTCCGACACTTCCTCTGGGAGTTATGGACTTTTTTCGCCACCAACATACACTCTATTATGTACCCTTATGTGTGTCAATAAATATTTTCAATTAAAAGGATAGATCAATAATTCTTTGTATTGATTATTGGGAGCTTAACAAGATAACCATACAGAACAAGTATCCCTAGCTAGGGATTTGTAACATGTTATATCCACTATGAGAATACCATTAAACCTAAAATGTGGATCGTCATTCTAGATATCATCAGCTGTATGTGAATAATGAAGATATTTAAAAGACATCCTTTTGTACAACATATGGACACTATGATTTCATAGTGATTCCATCCACGCTTACTAATTGCCATATAATATTCATGTACTCAGACAATAGAGTCTTTAAAGACTAACTCCAATAAATTTGGTTGTATTTTTTGATGTTAATATCATTTATGTGATGATCATCTGGAAAGTGGAATTGAATCTATGGATTGTATATGAATCATTAAAGAAGGAGAAAATATATGCTAATTCCAGCAAGGGTGTATTTTGGATGCATAAAGTCATATTCTAAGGGTATTTATTTAGAATTGAGGGAATTTATGTATTATATTCAAATAAAATAGAAATTGATGAATGGACGAGACATAATATTATCATTGAAATCATAGTTTTATTGCATTTGACGGGTAAAACCAATGTTTTACAAGAAATTTATCATTATTCTTTATCCTACTAGATATTTTATCCTAGAAAATGGTATAGTATCAATGGAAAGAAAAATGAGAGGAATTAATTAGGAATCTAAAGAGGAGGCTAATAATTATTCATATAATCACAAAACCAGCAGGTGGATAACATTTTCAAATATACACTGATTCATCAAATAATGGCATGGGCTGTGTATTCATTAATATTGAAAAGGTGATATCCAATTACTCACAAGAACTAATGATCCATGTGAATAACTACTTGACATGTGATATGGAGTTATCACCTATGATCTTTACCTTGATGACTTTTTCCACTCACATTCTGGAGATTATTTTGACATATTTACTAGTCATAAGATTATGAAGTATATATTCACACAAATATTTCACAACATGAATCAGTTATGTTGGATATATCTGGTCAAAGATTATTATTTCTCTATTCATTACTATACATGAATGGTTAACAAGGTAGTTGAAGCTTGGAGTAGAAAAAATGATACTCTATCCATGATTTAGATTGATATTGTACTTATTTCAGGATATTCATAAGATATTTATGTAAATCATAATAATATGGAATATATAATACCATTCATAAATGAATGTCAATAATACATCTAATATAAGACTCCATAGGAAAAATTGGAAAAATTGGAGATTAATAATGAATGAAATATTTAATGGAAGGGATAACTCATGTGTTCCAAATCAATGAATATAGTTTCCTTTAATGGAACTATATTTTTTGTTCCTTAATCTCCTGAAATATTGAGTTATCTATTTGAACATTTGAATAACACATGTTTTTCCTTCATCATGTATTCACGATGATATAAAACAATCTATGAGTGTAATTCTGCTTGGAAATCATAATGAAATAGATCATTGAGTAGACATTCATGTTCTTGGTATGTCACCAAGTCAATTATGAGAGGAATAATTCCAAGGGTATGATGCATCCATTGCCCATACCAATATACAAGTGTGAGGAAATCATCATGGAATTTTCACTGGTCTCCCAAGGACATCCAAAGAAAAAAAAATGTGATATGGGGTTTGGATGCTCAACTCACCAATAAATCCCACTTCATCACTATTTCGGATGATTTATTGCATGAAAACCTTACCCAGATATATGTGAAAAAATTGGGGTTTAATGAGGTATAAATTTAAATCATTTTGAAATCATGATACAAGATTCACATAAAAATTATGATGAATTATTGAACATTATTATTGTATGGAATTGAATTTCAGTTTGTCCCATCACCCCCAATTTGATGGCAAATTTGAAATGACTATTTAGAAGATCGAGGAAATGCTAAGCCTGATCCATGGAATTTAATGTAAGATGGGATCAATATCTCCTAGTAGTTGAGTTCTCATACAACAATAGTTTCCACTCAAATATTCAAATGGATTTATATGAATCTCTATATGGAAAGAACTGAAAAAATCATACATGATGGAATGAGTTCCGGTTATGGAAGAAACTAGGACCGAATATGGTGCAAGAGATTATTTTTCTTGTTTAATCCACACCACAACATGTAAAATATGCTCAAACACTGAAAATAGCTATGCGCTAAACCATTGAATATGCTTGTAGTTTGACATTGGAGGCAACATATTTCGTGGCATATCAACATTTAGTGGATTCGTGAAATTTGGAATGAAATGGAATCTTATCCCTAGATACATTATCCCCTTGGAGATCCTTGGTCACATAAGATGATTAGAATATCAGATTTCACTTCCACCAAATATAACGTCTGTTCGTGAGGTATTACACATATCTCTCATTAGGAAGAACATGTCTTATCCGTTACATGTACAAAATCTAAAGGTGGTTTATCTAGATACTGACCTCTCATATGCAGTTTAGTGGGTGAATATCTTGGACCATAGAGAGAAAATTATAAACAATAAGAGAACACACCTTTTTAAAGTGTTTTGGTGGATCCCTACGTATTAAGAGGTGATGTGGGGACCAGTGGAAAAAATGAAACAATAGTACCCCATTGATTCTCAGTCGATAACATGAGTATTAATTTTGCAGATGAAATTTTTAAAGGGAGGTAAGGATTTAACGACCTATAATTTAAATATTATAATTATTTCTTAAATAAATGGGTGTTCTATTATCTTATGTAAGTATTATAATAATATAGAACATATAGAATAAAATATAAATTTATTAAAATAATGTTGATAATTCCATTACTCAATGAAAAAAACTCATTTAAATGAAAAATAATACATGGGGACAAAATATAAAAGATAAATACTATAATGGGAATACTTGGACAACCTCAATTGTCTAAATTCATCCCTCCTATGAACAATACAATAGAAATGAAAAAAATATTAATAAACCAACTGGTAAAAAATAAATGTAGATCATTGATAAGAATTTAAAAAGTTGATTAATTAAGTAATTAATACATATTTAGAGGAACTATTTTTTTATTGGAATAGTAATGTTACTGTTAGAATATTATCCCTCACATTGAAAATAGTTACATTACCTTTGAGAATAGTACCCTGACTGTGGGAATGGTAATTTAACATAAAAATAATAAAATTTTATATAAATAATATTTATCATGATTAATTTATGAATATATTTAAAAAATCATTACATAAAATAAATACTATGATTGAAAACTCAAA
Organism: Viscum album; assembly: GCA_963277665.1. Classification (NCBI taxonomy): domain Eukaryota; kingdom Viridiplantae; phylum Streptophyta; class Magnoliopsida; order Santalales; family Viscaceae; genus Viscum; species Viscum album. The sequence goes on from OY728132.1 coordinate 89,911,082, forward strand.
GGTAAAATTAGTACATTTTAATAAACTGTATATTAATGTATTTCGTAAATAATAATAATTTTTATTCAAAATTAAAATAACTGATTTTAAAAAATTATTTTGATAAAACTAATTTCATTTTTTGAAAATATCATATTTAGTTTTTTCGATAGTGATTTTTCAATAATTTTCTCAAATACTACAAATTTGAACTAAATAGTAAATTTACGTTTTTTATCTAACTATTGTATCCTAAATTTAATCATTCATGAAATAATAATTAAATTATACCTTCTTGAACTTTATTATCGACAAATATATATTTAATTTGATAAATGAGACATTAAAATGTGATAAATATTATTTCCAAACCTAAAAGTATTTTCCAATTTCTACAATCTAATGTATTATTTCAAAATAATATTTTTCTGTTTTATCACATTCGTATTTTATTATACTATTAAGTTAATATTATAAAGAGATTAATGTCTTTTTTTACTCAAATAAAAAATGGATTATAAATTCAATGGTATGAATATTATATTTTTTTACCTTAGATATATTATTTTATTTAATTTTTTTACTAAAAAATACACATCTCCTCTAGTATAAATAACCCCTCTCCCTCCACATGGAAAACCAATCTCCCCACACATTCCTGATACAAAACCCTATACATACACTCCCTAAATATCCAGGTCATACTTTTGGATTTTATTGAGGAATAAAACTCAAAACATTAATGATGTAAAAGGTACTGGAAAAGAAACCACTTCTAGAAAGATGTAATATACTTTATCCCTTTTATATCATTTTCCTCTTATATTTTCACATCCTAATACATTTTTATAATTAAATCCTTTCTAAAAAATTTATATAGTATGTTAAAATGAACCTTGTATTGTTAATATACTATAAAAATTTCCTTTTTAATGTAATCATATTTTATACATCTCAACCCTCCACTTCAGAAAATATCTCATCAACTATCAATTAACCACCCATTATGACGTATCCAATTCTTTTCATATCACCAATATAATTAATGGTTATAATAAATTATCTTTTATATATAAATGTATAAATAAATTTAATTAAATATTTTTAAATTAATTTTTCCTATGTATTAATGATCATAATAAATAATGTGAAATCAAAAAAACATGAATATTTTTAATGAAAACTTGATATAAAAATATTTATTATATAAAAAAAACATAGAAATAAAACCCAATGAATATAAGTTATAAATAGTGACATAATTTAATATTATTTAATTATAGATAAAATTTATCATAATACTATTTTTATTATCGAGGATTAAAAAATGATGAAATAAATCAACAATTAAGGTAAGGGGTTCCCAATACCAAACTCTTTCTTTGGGGTTATAAATTATTTTACATTGGTTTTAGTATTAGAGACCCTTTAATATACAAAATATGTACCTTCAATATCCATTCCCTTTTATTTCATGTTTATACATGTTACTACATTGTTAAAATGATTTTCAATCCAATTAAAATGTTTTATCAAATGGACATTATTTCTCCAGAATACATATTTGACTCATCTAGAGTTGTTTATTCTTTAAAGAACAATAATACTTTACCCTAATAATGATTTACCTCTTCTTTTTTTAATCTTAATGGTTCTTCTATAGTGTATTACATGATAAATCCTTTAGGAAACCCATTCCTTTCCATGGGTTATTTCCTAACAGTGATTGCTATCATTCCTTATGGAATGCATGATTATGATACATTTATGACGAAATTGGTGAGCCAAGAATTATATATCCCTCAATAAAATTGTGTAACGTGATATACAAAATGAGATAATGATTATTATATAGGAAAATGATTCTATCATTCATCAAAATTATGATATTATGACTTGTTCACATGTTTCATGTGTGGACATGGTGATATATTTGTTCACAACTATGTGAGGTATTTGAATAATATGGCATGATGTTATTTTCATTTACTCAATACATGACTTTTTTCAAATGTATTCCTTATTCTTATGATGATTGTACCATACATATGACAAGATTCGTGTCACTTATTCTCACTTATACTATTGATTCATGTCACTTATTTCCCCAATGATTTACTTCTCCTTACTAGGATTTTATCACACCCCTTTCTGTTATTTATATCTCTGTGTCACTGCCTATACTAAAGAGGATGTGAAAGATTTTATAGGGATAAATATGAATGATTTTAATAATTTTTATTATTTATTATGTATATGTCATTTATGATCATAATTTTTCCAAAATTCTAACCCCTTATATACTCGAATATATAACTATTATGTTATTCATATTTAGAATGATGTAATAGCCATGTAAGAAAAATTTTGGATTCTATATTATATCTCTATTCCCTTTATTAATGGTATGGTGTTAATTGGTCAGGTTTCTCCTAAGAGATTATTAAAAATTATCAGGTAGGTTAATCCATTTGTAAAATATTTTGTAAGACTAATACGAAAATTATGTCCTAAGTTACCAACATGTAATATAAATTATTTATATTAGTTTCTATTAATATATTATGATTTCACTATGTATGTTATTTCTCTTAATTTTAAAAAAATATATAATAATTATAAATGGTAAAATGTATGACATTGTGAAAAAAAATTCATCAGTTTTTTTGGTTTAATTGAAATCTTTATGAGTTATATATTAGATTTACGATTTATAATGAAATGGTTTTTTAAAAGCATTGGGTAGAGAAGACTATTTATGGGCTATGAAATTTTTTCAATTGAGACTGAAATTTATTGGAAAAATTGTTATTTTAGTATCATTAAATGACTAATGAGTTTCTTTATCTATTTTTATACTTCCCATACTATGATATTTATGCTCATCACACATTTTAGAATGTATTGTTTAGGTTTTTTGAGGATGTGTAATGAAAAGTATGAGGTGAATATAAAAAAGATAAAGATACCTCATGAAAATAAAACTTGTTACATCATAATTCTTTTTTATTTTGGAAATAATAGATACATCATCGAAGAATCCACTTTCTGATGTAATATTTCTTTATACAAGTGTGATGACCTACTTATATAAAACTAAAAACAATAAAGAAATTTCAAAATATAATATAATATTAAATTCATTACTTTAAACTCAATATTATATTATATTTAGGTTTGATTTCATATAAATTACATCCCTTTCACATTTAAATCACCTCAATTTTTCCTTAATATTTACACATGATGTTTCTTCCCAAATTTATAGCATGAAAGTGACAATAAATTTGTTCCATCATGCGCTTTATTTATGTTTTCTTGATAATCCTTCAAAATTTTATTATAAGAAACACGGTAATAAGGGTAATATCCAATTTTTATTTAAACCTTTATAACATGTCAATAAAGTTATTCACATCTAATTGATTATATTGTAGATAATTACTTTTATAGACCTGATTTTAATCCCTCAAATAATCAAAATGTTTTTATTTCATATAAAATGCTTTAACAAGATGAAAATCTTGTAATTATATAATATTTTTTATAATATGTTCTAATTTATTCATAAAATTTATTTTTAAACTCACAAAATTCCTTATGCAGGTTTGTATATATAATATGAAGGATGTACTTACTGAAAATTTTTATCTAAAAATCATCCAATTCCAATTAGTAAATTTCATTCTATTAAATTAAATTCTTAATAAAATTCCACCATTTATCTATTTCCACTTCTAAATAATAAATTTCAGGGAAAACATTTTCATGATTCGGGTATTGTAGAACTAATAAAACCTTCTCAGTGGCACAAATGCATCACTCAACCACTAGTAGATTAGAAGACTCGCTAATGGATGGAGGATGTGACCAAATGGAATATTTAATAGTAAATTTTTCCCTTATATTATTGTTTATAAGCTCATCATGATTCAGGGATTGATAAAGTTGTATTGGTATAACAATTTTTTTCAACTGTCATAGTCTTGTTCTGATCTAGTGGGAAATCATTACATTATGCATTACATAGGTATTTATCATGATCCTTTCTTATTCCATCAATTAAATAAAACAAGAAATCAAAGTGTAATAATAAATACACTTTAATTAGAGTTATCTATCATATATTAATGAAAAATCATTCATAGAATCTCTAAATAATGTCACATTATTTTAAATATAAGATACCATAGGGTTAAATGAGGTCATCCATGGTCATTATATTTTTAAATCCTCTTTAATGATTTATAAACAAATGTGAATCAACATGGTAAAATTAACTAGAAGTATCTACCCATGTGTACAATCGTAGGCCAACTCATCATACATTTGAAGTGATAAATTTAATATCCAATCCATCATATTTATATTTAATACTGATATGTGCATTTATTACACGGTAACATCTGTTTGTTAGAATATAGAAATGATTATATTTATGAGGAAAACATAAAACCAATATTTTTCTCTAATTTAGTATTTAATCAAATAATTAGAATTATACTAAGGGTTATTAGTAATGTTTTCTAACACTGACCTCTAAATATTTACTAATCTATACTTTGATACAAACTACGATAACCCATAACTTTTCCAACATATATATTAATCTTTATATGATGGATTTTTGACCCATATCTTGATGATTGAAAATAATCATTTTTATAGATTAGAACACAATACACAAAAGATCATCACGGTGGTCTAAATTACTACAATCCTAGAATATCATTGACAACAAAATTCATACCGTCACTAGTAAACGACTCCAAATTAGAGAATGAAAACTTACTGAATTCAAGAGTTTTCAGAGAGGCCAAAAATTCATCCACCATATTTCCCTCCTGCCAGGTCGGAGGACCTCCATGTGAGGCCCAATTAGCATTTTGTATCTCCTAACACTATTAGCAATAGTCAAAGGAATGTTTCCTTTTCCCCGCAATGCATTGCACAAAAGCATGGAGTCAGTCTCCACCACTTTCAGAAAGACCCTCCTCTGAGAACACATTTAGATACCTATAGCCAAGGCTTGTGCCTCCGCCTATAGTTAGTCATCTCTCTCAAGCATGCTGGTGAACACAGCAGTCACATATCCCATTGAGTCTCTCACGACACCCCCCCACGCATCTCTCCCATGATCATCGATCCATCTTTTTTAAGTTTTAATCCCTGGCATAGAGGCCTCCAGCGAACCCACTGTCCATGCCCAGAGGTGATGACATGTTTATTGGAGAAAATTTTGGAGGTGATGGAGCTCACAGATGGCGTAGAATAGAAATTGGGGAAAAGCCTAACCAGGTCCAAAAAAGAGTTCTTCATTTTGAAAATAATACCAACCTTGGTCCCTGATAATTTATTATGATGACTATCATTTATTTCCTTCGAAATTGTCCAAAAACCTATAATTAGAATGACTGTTTGAGCATTTTGTTCAACCCCCTAATTCTCAGCGCCTCTAAACCATGAATTGAGGAAGTTACCTTGCACCCCGTCATACCCATCCCAACTGAAGACGGATCCAAATGTCCGCCATATTTTTCTGGACCATTCACTATCATAGAAGAGGTTCCCCAATATTTCCTGGTAGAAATATCTGCAGCACCAACATCTCGAAGCCATGTTGACTCCCATAATTTGCAAGCTATCGTCTTTCGGAAGTGCCCATTTCCGCATACGCCATAGTAGAAACTTAAATTTTGAAGGAATCTCCTTTCACCTCAAGGACTCCCCCACATATCATTATTCAACATATTCATCATCACTTGAGCATAATCATTGATGAAAAAGGAACCTGATGTAGAACTATTGAAAATTAACCTATCATGATCATCACTAGCAACTATGTTGTTGAAAAATTCTATTTGGCTTTCATCAAGGATGGCATGAAGAAAATGAGGGTGGATGGTAACCTCTATGAAGGATAAATCTGGGATAGGGCAGCCGAGGAACCACAGCCTGCCCACCCCCCCAAATTAAGCTTCCAGAAGCTGATATTTCCTTTACCCACTATCCATCGAGAATGATATTGTAAGACCTCCAAGTATGGATGAATCAGATTCCATATCCTAGAAGAGCGCATCCTCTAAACATTTGAATTCAAGCCATATAAGTCCTGAATTGTTCTACCCCAACGATACCGTCATTCCAAGGCCTCTCATGCAAGCCTTGCATGAAGCCCTTGTATAGTTGGAGAAACACTTCTCAGATTGATGCCCCCTTCAGATAGAGGTTTTGCTAACCATTTCCTTGAAGCCCAATGTTGTCTGCCTTCCATCTGCTCATCCCATAGGAATGATACCATAATTCTTTCCAAGTGGGAGACCACACTCTTAGGAAACTATCGAGTGGAAAGGATGTGCATGGTAATGGATACTAGGAAACTATTTACTAGAGTAATTCAGCCTCCAAAGGATAGAAATATGTTCTTACAGTTATAGATGTGCCCCGTAATCTTACTAACAAGTTTATCAAAATGATGCACCCGAAGGGAAAAGGGACTAACCAGTGACCCATGGTATTTCATGGGAAAAGAACCCTTTCCCATATTTATACTGGCCTCAAAGACTCTCCCCCCTCACAGAAATCTTATTGGAAGTAAATAAGAGGCTTTTCTCTTTGTTCACCAACTGCCCACTCCACTTGCAATACTCCCCTAGAATTCCATTCAGCATGTGCACTGACCTTCTACTACCATTGATAAAAAGCATTGTATCATCTGCAAACATCAAGTGACTGAAACCCCTTGTGGAATTCCTGTTATGATAAGGAAATATTTTACTTGAGTAGAGGCCTTGATTAATGTAACAACTCAAAACATTTTGAGAACGAATGAAAAGAGTAGGGGATAGAGGATCCCTTTCCTAAGACCACGACATGCATTGAAAAAGAATAATTGATTACCCATGAACAAAGTAGAGATCCACACCAAGATGAAGCAGCGGAAAATTAATTCACTGGTCCTATTAGAGAACCCCATGCAAGCTAGGACTTTTAGGACAAACCACCATTCCAACCTATCATAGGCCTTGCTCATGACTAATTTAACCACCAAATTTCCCCCAAAGGACTTATTATTGATGCCACTTACCATTTCTTGGACCACTCTAATCGCACCCTGGATTGATATACCTTTAATGAATCCATGCTGCTATGGGTTTATCCAAGAATCCAAGTGAACAACCAGTCTCTTCTTGTGTATTCTAGCAAAGACCTTGTACAGAATATTGTACATGTTGATGGGCTGGTATTGCTCAATGGACTGATGATTACTCACCATAAGAATAAGAACAATTTTGGTTGCACTTTCTATTCAAGGTAGATCCCCTCCCTAATGGAAATCATGGACAACATGTTCCAGATCCCCTTTGGTAAATTCACAAGTCTCCTTGTAAAAAGATCCAGGGAACCCATCAAGACCTGGTTAACTTTCCGGTTTCAAAGACAACACGACCTCATACACCTCATCCTCATCCAGACTTTTCTTGATGCCCTCATAAATTCTATCTGAAATAGTGTTTGAAATACTCTAAAAAATCTCAGCCCCACCCCCTCAGGTATCCCCCTTCCCATCAAGGATTGGGAGAAGCCAGAAAAGGCTGTAAATCTCCATTATCCATGATCTCTACCTCCTCTCGGTCATTGGAAAAGGGTCTATAATCCCTGTGAATGTTGGGCCTCTGAACACACTAGAGATCTTTGAGGAAAGAATGAATGTATCTCGAATTTTGATCCCCCTCAAGAATCCATTTCACCCATGCTCCATCGTTTTCAGTCCTCTCCGTCCTCGGAAGACTATCAGATAACGTGTACTTTTTAGTTCTCAATTTAGAAAACATAGAATTTTCCCAAACTTGTTCCAAAAAACTCTCTAGGCGTTCAACCTCCACACTGATCTCAGAAAAATTAGGATCATGAGTTGGGATCGACCTTCTCCAGACACGAAGAAGTGTCTTTAACCGCCATAGATTTTTCTGAAAAGAAATCCATGGATTTCGTTGGTGTTACAGGTCCCAAGCATCCTTGAACACCAAGAAGAAACCAGGTTCCTCCATCCATGATTTTCAGAAATGAACATGCTCCCCCCTCATCGACCCTGCACCAAGAGATATACAAAGTGTATAGTGATCAGATAGATATCATGGAAAATGAACTACTTTGGAATTCAGGAACATGGAAAAGACAACATTATTCATGAGGAACCAGTCAAGACAGCTGTATGAAGGTATCCCCCCACATTGATTATTGCACCAGGTAAAGGTACATCCCTCATAATCAACATCCAAAAGGTCATTCCATTCCATGAATTAAACAAAATCTTGGATAGCATTCTTGGGAAAAGCCCCACCCCCTTTCTTCTCATCATGACTGGAAACGATGTTGAAATCACCACCAACAAGCCACATATCTTGATCTGGATTTAATCCCCCCAAAACACTCTACAATGACTCCCTACCCTGGGCGGTACACTTCATGTAAATGGAGGAGAAAAAGAACACATGGATCCCTACTATAATCATAGTATTCAGAACATGATTCGATGCACTCAAAAGATAAACACAAACATGATCCTTCCAAAAAATCCATATATGTGAATTAAGGGTATCACCATGCATGAAACCAAGAATGATTAGCCTTTGAGAATAAACCATAATTCTATTAAAAGATTTATTTGGTTCCAAGATAGCATCAAAAGAGACTTTACTTCTATTTTTTTCTTTGGAAATGAAATCAGACATAACCCTGGCTCCCATGCCCCGACCATTCCAGATTGGGACACAAAACATTGATCTGATCTCGCCTGGTTTTCGACCTAGACTGCTGGCCCTTATCAAATTGCCCTCAGAGTACATTTAAAGAAACATCTAGTTTAGATTTTGAGTGAGTGTGGATAGAAAAATGCACCAGTGAAGAAAAAACCTCTAGAGAAGCCCCATTGCTAGCCCCCACTCTACAAGGAAGTTTTGGAGAGAAAAAAACATTTTCCCCCCTTCCTTCTCTGATCCGACTTCAGGAGCACTGGGGGGAAGACGGAGGAGAAAAAGACGGAGCTGGCCAGGATGGGGTCGAGGAAACCACTGGACACTAATTAAATATTTTATTATAATCCTTGGGAAAGGAAACATAAGAATGTGTGATCTCAGATGTTTGTTAAGGGAAAACATAGGATATATCAACTGAAAACCATATTAATGAATTAGATAATAATATGGGTATGGTAGAATTATCATAACATATAATTTTTTTACCAAATATTTTATAGATCAGAAAAATAATTCATGGAAAAAAATATAATTTAAAAAAAATTAATCATAAGAGTGAGGAATCATCATAAATCAATAATGAACCATAATTTCAAATAATAATCATAAAAACATGTCATTAGTCTATAGAACCATCATAGGATTTTAAATAATTTCATATTCCATGTTTATCTTCCAAACAAATCATATCATAGTGAATCAAGAATCCATACCTATTTCACATATAATGACTGATCAGACATCACCATATGTTTCCCATATCATAGTGGATAAGGTATCTCTACATATGTCCTATATTGTATTGAGCATATAAACTCATTTACCATAATTATATCCAAATATATATGTCTCTACCGAATTCATTGGAGTGATTTTACAGACCCACCGTTAATTTAAAAAAATCCATACATATATTTGAAACAATATCATAAAATATTCAACATTTCATTATATCATTACACCTATAAAATAATTGGAATTTGTAAACATTTCATCATCTCATTATAAAATAACCCATGAGAAATGAATGGGTTTTCTAAACATCTCATCCTCATATATATAAACCATCAATGTAAATATAATGGATGATAACATTGGATTATATCCCTGTTAAATCATAAGTATCATTGAAAGATGTAATCAGTGATGGAAATTTCATTGAAATTTTATTTTAATATTTCACGAGGAACAACACATTTGATTATGAACTCAATTATTTAAAATAAAAAATTTCCAAAAAATTATCGATAACATTTTCATTGAAAATTAACATGTTGACTTGTAAATAATCTTCAAATCCATTAGTGGTAATTACAGTGGTAAATTTCATTCATGTCATAATCACTAAAAACCTAATTTTTTCTAGACTTCCAGTAAAAAGTACCTCTTTCAGAAAATAAAAATAATATTATTTTTTAAAAAAAATGTTTAAAAAATAACACAAGGGTAAAAATAAGTTTTAAAATACATTAGATAATAGTAAAAAAAGTTCTTCAAAACATGCATATGGAAGAGAATGGTTTTTGATTTAAATAGTAGAAAAAATTTTGGGTTTTAAAAAAATATTCTCAACCATTTTGGGTAATAATCTGATAAAATGATAATGAAACCTCAAAAAATAAAAAAATGAGAATAAAATAAAAAGGGTTCTATCAGTTATATATCATATTATTTTCTGAACTAAAATTTATGAATAAATAATCCTAACTAAAATGGAGTTGAAACATAGATCTCATACCCAATTTTCTATATTGTTTGGCATTTCTAATAATTGTACATTGATCACTGTTCCACAATTTCTATAATTTTATTCATGAAATATTTATTATATTTTTTAATTATTTAAAATTGAATAATTTTTAATATAAATAGGTGTATTAAAACAAATTACATCACTTTGTAGAGATGGTGGTACATACGTACGCATGATCGTTTTATCCATTTTTCAATATATATAGAAAATGAACTATAAATTTTAAATAAAATTTTTAAATACATAATAATGTCATAAATAACTTACATATTTATATAATTTACCATTATAACCATCAATATATTGCAGTGATGAAAAAAATGCATCATTATATCGGGTTGTTAAAATAAAATCATGAATGATTGATACTACATATCCAATTTTATGGAATGCAGGTGAATAGTGGTTGTTAAATAATCATTGTGAGGAATATTTATATTTAAAATAACTATTTAATTAATTTATAATAGATAACATCCATTTTTAATTGTTAAAATATGAAATAAAATTGAAATATTTCTTTAAAGAGTTATACCTCTTTCTTGAGAAGCCCTCGTTGGATTACACCTTAAGCATAAAAAACATAGTTTTATGGAAGGAACAACTATTATAGAACATGAGGATATAAGATATTATTCTATAAGTCAATGATTTTATATGATATTAGGCTCAATAATTGTGAATAAAAATGATGAGGATGTTCCATTTTAAAAGTTATGGAAAGGGATAACGTGGAATTACTTGAAATATTAATGAATATAAATTTATATATATTAAAATAATGTAAAGGGTCACAAAGGAACCCCAAATTGTAATATAACATGTAATAGGATACCAATAAACTATGAAAATCATATTTGAGAAGGTTTTGGATATAATTTATGACTTATTTCAAAGTTAAACATCTTTAAACTCATTTAAACATTAACTGTTGTAATATACATTTTTATCATGATAAATTAATTATGTGATCATAAATAAAATGGAAATTATAAAAAATTGTGAATTATTATTCACAATTTGGAATCCATTTTATGATATTTAATTTCTATAGTTTTATATAATTACATTTAATATAAGAACATGAAACTCATGAAAATAATTTTTTAATAAAATACTCGAATTACGCGTAATAATGAATTTACATTAAAATAACTTATAAGTGTTGTTTATATTAATTTTTATGGGTAAATTAAAATAAAAATTATATTATTTATTAAATCTAAAACAAAAAGGAATATTTATACCATTCCATTAAATTAAGAGATGTAAAAATAGTTTTACATTTCAATAAAATAAAACGTATCTTCAAAAAAAGTCAACATGGTTTAGTAATTTCGAAATATTTCTTTAAAATAAATTATCTATCATCTTAACCAAATATTGTTTAAATCACTCCTCCAATATGATAAATTCTTGTGTAAGAGTGATTTTAAATCATTAGCCCATTTTTTATAAGTGTCATATAATAATTTTAATATCAGAAAGAAAAATACAATGAAAAATGTTTTATAGATAAATTCTTTTTAAGTATAAAAGTTTATTTATTCATACATCATTCCTAATAAAACTATTACATGAATACTATATTTTTTTAAAGAATATAAAATCTAATAATTTAATTTAATTTTTTGATCAATGTATATTAATTTTATTTATTATGTTATAAAACATTGTTTGAATAAATTCTGTTATTTAGAAAAGAATAACTTTTACCATTTAATTATTTTATTTAAATTTATAACCAATTGGTAAATAATGAATTAATTAATACATGTGAAAAAATATTTTCCCATTTTTTATTTCATTATCTTCATACCCTCCATTCTAATGACTACGCAATGACTAGCCCATTAAATAGTGATATTTTAATAATATATAATAGTTCATTTAAACTCATCATTTCATGTAATTAAATAAATCCAATAAATTAAATTTCATTAAACATAAATATATAATAAAAAATCATGGTCTTATATGTATATTCGTCTATCCCAGCATCAATTGGTCTAAGTATCACCTCCTCATTCAATTATCCCGTGGGAAACAATCCTAGGCTATTTGAATCAAATCATGTGCCCTAAGACATACACAAGTCCTCACAATAGCTCACTAGACACCCTCTACCCTTGAATACATAATCCATTGGTGATCTTTAAATTCATAGAATGATAATGAGCACATTTCCCTGTCATAGTAGGTCCAAAACCATCCCATATCTATCTATTAGCCACTTCTAGCTCCTATATCTTCTACCCGAATGCATAAAACATGCATGTAGAAATAAATAACACATAAAATACATATGAGAATAATGTAAAGGGGTAACCTACATCAAAAAATTTTTAATGTCATCTCAAAACTACATTGAGCCACATCAAATCCTTTCCAAGTCTCGTCTACTCCCATTCCAACTCATGATCTCACACAATAGGCTGTAAACCTAAATATATAATTATAAGAAATTTTTTAATAAGTATTTATATAAAATTCAAATTGCAATAATCTCCAAAATAATTTTCAGGAATTTTTACCACACTGAAACAATGAATAATCACAAATAAAAGGATTGTGGAAAATCACTGACAATATCCAAACAAAAATACCTATCACATGACACAAAGATAATATCAATTTTTTTCCAAGTCATGATCAACTCTAAATAAATTCACCATGTGAAATATTTTTAATTGAATGGTGAGAAAACTCATACAGATATGATATTAGGTACTAATTTAGAGACCACCCATGAAATCACCGTCGATCATTGGTGATTTTACCATCCTATGGTGAAATCATCATAGAAATATAGACTAAATAAAATAGAATTTGTAGGGATAAAATATGATGGATGATTGGTGGAACAAACATATAACTCACATCTTATCTTTTGTATGAAATCAATAAAAATCTTCCCCTTCCAAGATGGATCTAATGAGGAAGAAGAGAGTGATGGAACCATCCAAATGGCCCTCCCCATGGGCAAAAAATTCATAAAATATTATGAGTTCATGACCATTTAATTATCCATGTTCCCATATTTATGAAAACCATCCATGACACCACTTCAAACATGAAAAATGGGCTCACACAATAAAAGCTCCTTTAAGAAAGGGGCTCCACCTCTTCAAGACACCATTCATGGGGTGAACATTGTTTCATTCTATGATGTCATTGTAACACCCAAGACTTTTATGTTATATAAATCATCAAAGGAATCTTTTTCTACACAACACTTGCTTGGTTTTCTTTACACGCAATCACGACCTTCCTCGATAGCTTGCGTCATACGCAATACCGAGTTTCACTAAACAACAATATGCTATTAAAACTAGCCGTTATGAATAGTAATAACCACTTTTTGAAATTTTATAAATTTTATTTTTCAAAATGGACTTCATTTTTGGACTCAGAATATCGAAATTAGCCTAGGGTGAAATTTTGTTATTTTTCTGAAAACTTTCAATTTTTGATGAATAGTGAAACCACTAAGTGGTAGGTTAAAAACTGAATTTTGCATAAAACTTAATTTTACCGCTTCTGTGAATGGAATTTCAAAAATCCGACAGACACGGTTGATGTCAGTAAGTAAAATGTGGTTCAATGAGATGAAAATAATTTTTTGGTGAATAGTATCTTTTTACTTTTTTTACCGCGGTTAAGAGTAAATAGGGTAACTAAGGGTAAATATGATATTACTATTACCCTAACACATGTCCTAATTCTATTGGATAAGTGTAATTCGACCAAAAACAACCTTATGAATAAAATATGACCATTTAGGCCCACTTGGATTAGATTAGGACATTTATTATTAATTTATTTAAAGAAGGGTTAAAATAGTTAAAATCAAAGTTTAATAAGTAAATAATTTTTAATATGGGGTTATACATAAGATAAATTCGACTATAAATATTAATTAGAAAGCTAAAAAGATTTCCGACATAATGGTATTTTATTTGTAATTTTTAGACATTAAATAATTTAATTTATTTATGACACAATGATAATGCAGTAATTATCTTATTTATAAAATATTGACATAATTGATGTTATAAACACCAAAATAAATGTAATTTGAGACTTTTTATGAATTCCACTAATTTTCTAGGTTACTATGATATATTAGTGTTGATTTAATAAACTTGTTTCGAACATATAATTCTGTTATAACTTTCACAAAAATCATATATCAAATAGTGTCAAAATTGAAACAAAATAGTTTTTAAATAAAATATTATATTATTAATTGTTATTTTATTCCTAAAAATATAAGGTTCGGCCAAATGACTTATATATGGATATATGTATTAGTAATAAACAATTTGGGGTTCGTTTGTCATGTTATAGTAAGTGTATTAACCATATAGTGAAAGAAAACAAAAAGACACGATAAAAGTTAAATTATTTAACTTAGAGTTAAATCTAATTGATAAGGTTAAAATAATATCCTAAACTTGTCTAAATCCTATTGGTTGATAGGATTTAGACCCTTACCCACTTTAGCTTCGAAATAAGACCCTTTGGAACCATATAAACCGATTTTGACTTTAATATAAAATAATATTTTGAGATATTCCTAAGGTGCCCCTCTCCTCCCTTATAAAAGGGCACCTCCTCCCCCTTCCTCCTCACACCAATTTGAGCACTCAAGATCGGCCAACCTCTTCCAAAATCCCTTCTCCACTTCCCTAGAATAATCCTAGAGGTCCTGGTCTTCTTCAAAGACCAATCTTAGTTCCCTAAGTGGAGGATTCAAAGAGGCGTTTCAAAGAAGAGGTAATAACCATTACCGATCTTTTCAATTTCTTTCTTCTTCAACTTCTTCTTCTTTAGTTGTTTCATAACAAAGTAATAACATCAGTATTACTTACATACTGATATGTTATTATAAATATGAAACAACCCTAATACACCTTCTATCCATCCTACGGAAAAAATGAAATCACCGCGCGTGCGTACGTACGGAATACCGTCTCCACGCCGTGGTGTAATCTATTTTCCACCACCACCTTACAAGGATGGGTATAATTGTTTAATGAGTAACTATATATGATTATTATAAATTGATATTGATACTGAAATAGTATAAATACACTTCAACGCAATTCCACGACCATGGGAACGATATCATCGCTCGTGCGTATGTACGGACTACCGTCTCCACGACGCGATGAGATTCATTCTCAATGATTAACAATTAATGAATGATTATAAAGTATATATAATAAGTACTAATGAAATATATGACCTAATAATGATACTGGAATTATTTATATGTATTTCATCTACTTAATTCCATTCAATTCAATAAGGAAACGAAAACAGCGTTCATGCGTACGTACGGACTATCGTCTCCATGAACGGTGTATTTCTTTCCATTTACTGATTTATTATATATGTATATTCTGAATATATATATATATATATCCTGTTTTATATTCTGGAATTAAGTAATCATGATCTAAGTAATCATATGAATAATTACAAGTTAAAAACACGAACGACAAATGAGACGATTTTACCCGAAACGCTACTTTAACATGAATTTAGAAAAGAACGGGTAATATAAAGTCATAAGAGTACCATATATGATATAATAACAATGAATATGATTCTGTAATAAGTCAATAACATGATTTAAATCATTATACAGGAGTTTCGGACACGTACAAAGCAAGTCAGACCTTAGGTAAGGGAAATATCACAATCTCATTTTTATCCGAGATTGTTTATTCGTAAGTATTTACTGGGGTGTATTTTATCATCCACATGCATGTTTCATCAATATGTAATATTATTTCCATCCACCTACAATTGTTTAAATCCATTTTTACCCTTCGGTGAGTTTTTAGTAATATCTATGAAAGGAATCTTTTGTCGTACGAGGTACTTTTTGACTTTTCCGACAAAAGTACCAAGAATGTTTTTTTAACTTATACGGCATGAATGGATTTTTAAAACATTATTTCCAAGAAGCTTCCTTTACAAGTTTTCATGTTTATTTTTAATCAACTTCTTTTATTTTAAAGTTGTATGACATGTTATGAAAGGAAAAATGTTTTTGAAGAAGAAAGGATATTTTCCTCAAGAATGGAGTTCAAGTGTTTTATCAAAATTATTTTCCATCTAAGATAATAAAGGGTTCGGTTTTTATCCCTATTATTACATGGATTTGATTATGTTGTGATGGAAACATTTTTATGAATTCCTTTATCTTATATGAATTGTTTTATGATGTCATGTTGTTTAAGAATCCCATTTTTTATTACATGGGTTATGCGATGATGTATGATTTATGATTATGTGGCACACATAAGAAAGGATTCATTATAAGATGGGTGGGACCTATATCTCCCTCCAGTGCATTGGGTAAAGATTTTATATCTCATGAGATAGACATGGCTGGAACGGAAGGTTATTTCGGTTCAGTGATACAGGACTGAAACGAGGAGTGAACTCGGTTCAGAAAGGGACTTTGTCCACGAAGATAGTCTTGGCAATGAGTCATGACTAACAAGAAATGATTTTCCATGATTATGTGTGCATGCCACAAAGTTTCAAGTTTTATGTTATGATTATGGGGATCTCATTTCCACTTCTATGATTTGTTCCATGTTAAGATATTATGATCTCTTTTGCAGGTTTTGATTTTCAAAAAGATATGATATGTTTTTTATTTCCTTTATTTTCCCTTGCTGAGCATTTGAGCTCACCCTTTTATGTTTTCTTTTCCCCAGGTCAGGAAGATGGATATTAAGTAGAATATGCTTAAAGGGACCCTAGATATGATGAAATAAATGGGAGACACTGTAGAATATTTATGAACCAGTTTTTTATGTTTCCCAGTTTCTAAAGACACTATACCTATACGGTCCTTTGTGGTTTTGTCATATGTTGTAATAAGTGTGCTTCAATTTTGAAGTATTAACAATGTATGTAAAGTATGGGTCGTTATAGTTGGTATCAGAGGAAAGGTATAGTCAACCTTTGGAAACTAGGATGTGAAAGCCTTAGTAAGAACCCTAAGGATAAGTCTAAGCATAGAACACAATCTTAATGTTTTAGAAATGGCCTTGAATAACCTAGGATAAGACCTTAAGCATGAAAATTTTATTCTTGAATTATCTGGTTTTCCTATTACAATTAGTGTTGCTCACACTATTCTTCTTGGTTTTAGTCAATGGATGGAACCCGAAGGAACCGTGTTAATGCGGAATGCGATGGGCAATGAAATGATTGTCCCCCTGAGCAACCAAACGATATGGGAGCTGGAATGCAAAATATTGTAGCCATGCTCACACAACTTTCTCAAGCTATGAATCATGCAGGACTTCCAAACAAGCAAAGGAAGGAGCAACATTCTGTTGAATCCTTCATGAGGCAGCGTCCACCTTCTTTTAGTGGGTCTACTGATCCATTAGTTGCTGAACAATGGATTAGTACTACTGAAAAGATATTTTCAGTTCTTCAATGTTCTGAACATGATAAAGTCATCCTAGCAGTGTATCGTTTGGAAGGAGATGCTGATCAATGGTGGAATCTTATTAAGAATACGAGGCAAAGGGATGAAATTGAGTCTATGGAATGGGACGAGTTCAAGAACCTATTTTTCAATAAGTACTTCCCTCATATTCTCCAAACAAAGATGGAGAAAGAGTTTCTTGAACTGAAGCAAAAGGATGATGAATCTGTTGGTACCTATGAAGAAAATTTTACAAGACTTGCAAGGTACGCTTCTGGTTTTATTATCCAACCCGAGAGTAAGATCGATCGATTCTTTAGTGGCTTAAAACCAAGTCTTCGAAGGGCGTTAGCCATAAGGGACTTCAATAGCTACGAGGAAATCGTTCGATGTGCTCTCAAAGTCGAGATGGAGATTGGAATAACCCATCAGTCACATGGGTTTGATAAGAAGAGGAAGATGGAATTCAAACAAAAATCTAAAGAGCACACGGAAAAGAAGATGAGATTTTCCTTATGCTCAAAGTGTGGAAAGAAACATAGAGGGAGTTGTCTTAAAGGGACAAGTAAATGTTTTAAATGTGGAAAGGAAGGTCATCGGGCATTTGAATGTCGTGATAATGGGAAGAAGATGTCTAATGACGCAAACAAAGGAAGGGATACACATAATGAACCTACTACACTTCAATGTTTCAAGTGCAAGGAGATGGGGCATTATGCCAATCAATGCCCAAATCCAAGGGTTGATGATGACGGTCGACGTCAAAAAAATCATAAGGCTAAAGACAAAGGAAAGTCACAGGCAATTTCTATCAGCGATGTGGAGTACGATAATGAAGTGGTGAAAGGTGCACTTACCATCCACTCTAAAGTAGCAAATGTTTTATTTGATTCTGGATCCACCCACTCTTTTTATTTCTAAAGAATTTTCTAAGGGTATCACTGTATTACCTCAACAATTAGATGTTGAGTTAGCTGTGACAACACCTAATGGCACAACAGTCGCATCAAAAGTTTATAATTCTTCTCCGATCGAAGTTTGTGGGAAAGTGCTTCCTGCAAATATTGTGATCCTTCCTTTAGTGGAATTTGATGTGATTCTTGGCATGGATTGGCTTTCTCTACATGGAGCTCATATCAATTGGCAAAGAAGGGAAGTCACATTTCATATTCCAGATCAATCTACGATCGTATATCAATGCAAGGATGAACATAATCTTCCAGTGGAAATTTCTTCCATCTTATGGGTATTGATTCCACTAAATGAAGGTTATTTATCTCTAATGGTTGGTGAGAAACTCACGATTAAGAATATGACCATTGTACGGGAGTTTGATGATGTCTTTCCGGAGGAATTACCGGGTCTTCCACCAAATCGTGAAGTTGAGTTTTCAATAGAACTCGTACCGGGTGCTTTACCTATTTCAAAGACACCTTATAGAATGGCCCCAATTGAGTTGTAGGAATTGAAGAAGCAACTCCAAGAGAATCTTGATAAGGGATTCATACGCCTTAGTGCGTCACCTTGGGGAGCACCTGTTCTATTTGTTAAGAAGAAAGATGGATCAATGAGACTCTGCATTGATTATCGATAACGTAACAAGATCACTATCAAGAACAAATATCCTCTCCCACGCATTGATGACTTATTTGACCAACTACGCGGAGCTCAATACTTTTCCAAGATTGATCTTCGTTCATGGTATCATCAATTAAGGGTCAAAAGGGAGGATATACCAAAGACGACTTTCCGTACAAGGTATGGACACTATGAATTTATAGTGATGCCATTTGGTCTTACTAATGCCCCTGATATCTTCATGGATCTAATGAATAGAGTCTTTAGAGACTATCTTGATCAATTTGTGGTAGTCTTTATAGATGATATTCATGTCTATTCAAAGAGCAAGGAAGAGCATGAAGATCACTTGAGAATTATATTGAAGACCCTGAGAAAGGAGAAGCTTTATGCCAAATTTACCAAGTGTGAATTTTGGCTTCAAAAAGTTGCATTTTTGGGTCACATAATCTCTAAAGAGGGGATATCTGTGGATCCAGCAAAAACAGAGGTTATCGAAAGATGGTCGAGACCAACAACAGTAACTGAGATCCGAAGTTTTCTTGGTTTGGATGGATATTATCGACGTTTTGTAAAAGATTTTTCACGATTATCTAATCCACTCACCAAGTTGACTCGGAAAGGAGTTAAGTTTGTCTGGACAGAGGAATGTGAAGAGAATTTCAAGGAGTTGAAAAGAAGGTTATCCAGTGCACCTGTGCTCACACTTCCTTGTAGTGGAGAAAGTTTTGTGATCTACAGTGATGCATCCAAGAAGGGATTGGGGTGTGTTCTTATGCAAAATGATATGGTGATAGCTTATTCCTCACGGCAGTTGAAAATCCATGAGCAAAATTACCCAACACATGATTTGGAGTTGGCTGCGGTAATCTTTGCATTAAAGATTTGGAGGCATTACCTTTATGGTGAAAGGTGTGATATTTATACTGATCATAAAAGTTTAAAGTATATTTTCACACAAAAGGAGCTGAATATGCGTCAAAGAAGATGGTTGGAGCTGATTAAGGATTATGACTGCTCAATCCATTACCACCCTGGGAAAGCAAACAAGGTGGCAAATGCATTAAGTCGACAAGACCATGCTAGTTTATCCATGATGAGGATCACAAAAGATCCAATATTTATGGATTTACAAAGGATGGATCTTGGAATTATAATGGAAGGGGAAAAATCTTATCTTTCTCAAATGAATGTTCAACCATCTATACATGTGAAGATTAAAGAGGCACAGAAAGAAGATGTCGAGTTACAAAAGAAGGTGAGAAATGTTCCTGAATTCAACCTTGATTGTGATGGGATAATAAAGTTCAGGAATCGGGTTTGTGTTCCTTCCATCCCCGAATTAAAGAAGGAGCTACTGGATGAGGCTCATAGTTCTTCATTCTCTATTCATCCTGGAAGCACGAATATGTATAGGGACCTGAAAGAGTACTTCTGGTGGGATGGCATGAAAAGAGATGTTGCTGAATATGTCTCTCGATGCTTGGTTTGTCAACAAGTTAAAGCTGAGAGACAAAAGTCTAAGGGGATGTTACAACCATTACCCATACCCGAATGGAAATTTGAAAACATCACTATGGACTTTGTCATAGGACTTCCTAAAACATCCAAAGGCAATAATGCTATCTGGGTCATAGTTGATCGTCTTACAAAGTCTGCACACTTCATTCCTATTAGGGAGGATTTCTCTCTAGATCAACTTGCCAGGATATATGTAAAGGAAGTGGTAAGATTGCATGGAGTACCACTTTCTATTATATCTGATCGGGATCCGAGATTTACCTCGAAGTTCTGGCGATGTCTTCAGCATACTCTGGATACAGAGTTGAGTGTCAGCACTGCTTATCATCCCCAGACAGACGGTCAGTCTGAGAGAACAATTCAAACCCTAGAAGATATGTTGAGAGCTTGCTCTATGGATTTCAAAGGAGGTTGGGATCAACACCTACCATTGGTGTAATTTTCTTATAATAATAGCTTTCACTCCAGTATTCAGATGGCTCCTTATGAAGCTCTCTATGGAAAGAAATGCAGGACTCCAACTTGCTGGGATGAAGTTGGGGAAAGAAAGCTATTAGGACCTGATCTCATTGATGAAATGGCAGAAAAGGTCAGATCTATTCAACAACACATAAGCGCAGCTCAGAGTCGACAGAAAAGTTATGCCGACAACCGAAGAAAAGACCTAGAGTTTGAAGTGGGTGATAAAGTGTTCTTACGAATATCTCCCTGGAAGAGGGTTATGAGATTTGGAAAGAAGGGGAAGTTGAGCCCTAGATATATCGGTCCTTTCGAAATACTGGATCGTGTTGGGAAGGTAGCTTACCGATTGGCGCTTCCACCGAATCTCTCTCAAGTTCACGATGTGTTCCATGTATCTCTCCTGAGAATGTACATACCAGATCTTTCACATGTACTCATCTCAGAAGTTGTACTGCTGGAGAAAGATCTTTCTTATGAAGAACAGCCGATAGAGATTCTGGATCGTAGCGAAAAAAGTCCTACGAAACAAGACCACTCGATTGGATAATGTTTTATGGAGGAACCACCAACTTGAAGAAGCTACATGGGAGCTTGAGGATATGATGAGGGAGAAGTATCCTCACCTGTTTGTTAAAAAGTGACGAATTTCGAGAGAGAAATTCTTTTTAAGGGGGGTAGAATGTAACACCCGAGACTTTTATGTTATATAAATCATCAAAGGAATCTTTTTCTACACAACACTTTCTTGGCTTGCTTTACGCGCAATCACAACCTTCCTCGATAGCTTGCATCGTACGCAATACCGAGTTTCACTAAACAACAATATGCTATTAAAACTAGCCGTTATGAATAGTAATAACCACTTTTTGAAATTTTATAAATTTTATTTTTCAAAATGGACTTCATTTTTGGACTCCGAATATCGAAATTAGCCTAGGGTGAAATTTTGGTATTTTTCTGAAAACTTTCAATTTTTGATGAATAGTGAAACCACTAAGTGGTAGGTTAAAAACTGAATTTTGCATAAAACTTAATTTTACCGCTTTTGTGAATGGAATTTCAAAAATCCGATAGACACGGTTGATGTCAGTAAGTAAAAAGTGGTTCAATGAGATGAAAATAATTTTTTGTTGAATCGTAACTTTTTACTTTTTTCACCGCCGTTAATAGTAAATAGGGTAACTAAGGGTAAATATGATATTACTATTACCCTAACACATGTCCTAATTCTATTGGATAAGTGTAATTCGTCCAAAAACAACCTTATGAATAAAATATGACCATTTAGGCCCACTTGGATTAGATTAGGACATTTATTATTAATTTATTTAAAGAAGGGTTAAAATAGTTAAAATCAAAGTTTAATAAGTAAATAATTTTTAATATGGGGTTATACATAAGATAAATTCGACTATAAATATTAATTAGAAAACTAAAAGGATTTCCTACATAATGGTATTTTATTTGTAATTTTTAGACATTAAATAATTTAATTTATTTATGACACAATGATGATGCAGTAATTATCTTATTTATGAAATATTGACATAATTGATGTTATAAACACAAAAATAAATGTAATTTGAGACTTTTTATGAATTAGACTAATTTTCGAGGTTACTATGATATATTAGTGTTGATTTAATAAACTTGGTTCGAACATATAATTCTGTTATGACTTTCACAAAAATCATATATCAAATAGTGTCAAAATTGACACAAAATAGTTTTTAAAACAAATATTATATTATTAATTGTTATTTTATTCCTAAAAATCTAAGGTTCGGCCAAATGACTTATATAAGGATATATGTATTAGTAATAAACAATTTGGGGTTCGTTTGGCATGATATACTAAGTGTATTAACCATATAGTGAAAGAAAACAAAAAGACACGATAAAAGTTAAATTATTTAACTCAGAGTTAAATCTAATTGATAAGGTTAAAATAATATCCTAAACTTGTCTAAATCCTATTGGTTGATAGGATTTCGACCCTTCCCCACTTTAGCTTCGAAATAAGACCCTTTGGAACCATTATAAACCGATTTTGACTTTAATATAAAATAATATTTTGAGATATTCCTAAGGTGCCCCTCTCCTCCCTTATAAAAGGGAACCTCCTCCCCCTTCCTCCTCACACCAATTTGAGCACTCAAGCTCGGCCAACCTCTGCCAAAATCCCTTCTCCACTTTCCTAGAATAATCCTAGAGGTCATGGTTTTCTTCAACTTCTTCTTCTTTAGTTGTTTCATAACAAAGTAATAACATCAGTATTACTTACATACTGATATGTTATTATAAATATGAAACAACCCTAATTCACCTTCTATCCATCCTACGGAAAAAATGAAATCACCGCGCGTGCGTACGTACAGAATACCATCTCCACGCCGTGGTGTAATCTATTTTCCACCACCACCTTACAAGGATGGGTATAATGGTTTAATGAGTAACTATATATGATTATTATAAAGTGATATTGATACTGAAATAGTATAAATACACTTCAACGCAATTCCACGACCATGGGAATGATATCATCGCCCGTGCGTACGTACGGACTACCGTCTCCACGACGCGATGAGATTCATTCTCAATGATTAACCATTAATGAATGATTATAAAGTATATATAATAATTACTAATGAAATATATGACCTAATAATGATACTGGAATTATTTATATGTATGTCATCTACTTAATTCCATTCAATTCAATAAGGAATCGAAAACAGCGTTCATGCGTATGTACGGACTACCGTCTCCATGAACGGTGTATTTCTTTCCATTTACTGATTTATTATATATGTATATTCTGAATATATATATATATATATATATCATGTTTTATGTTCTGGAATTAAGTAATCATGATCTAAGTAATCATATGAATAATTACAAGTTAAAAACACGAACGACAAATGAGATGATTTTACCCGAAACGCTACTTTAACATGAATTTACAAAAGAACGGGTAATATAAAGTCATAAGAGTACCATATATGATATAATAACAATTAATATGATTCTGGAATAAGTCAATAACATGATTTAAATCATTATAGAGGAGTTTCGGACACGTACAAAGCAAGTCGGACCTAAGGTAAGGGAAATATCACAATCTCATTTTTATCCAAGATTGTTTATTTGTAAGTATTTACTGGGGTGTATTTTATCATCCACATCCATGTTTCATAAATATGTAATATTATTTCCATCCACCTACAATTGTTTAAATACATTTTTACCCTTCGGTGAGTTTTTAGTAATATCTATGAAAGGAATCTTTTGTCGTACGAGGTACTTTTTGACTTTTCCGACAAAAGTACGAAGAATGTTTTTTTAACTTATACGGCATGAATGGATTTTTAAAACATTATTTCCAAGAAGCTTCTTTTACATGTTTTCAAGTTTATTTTTAATCAACTTCTTTTATTTTAATGTTGTATGACATGTTATGAAAGGAAAAATGTTTCTGAAGAAGAAAGGATATTTTCCTCAAGAATGGAGTTCAAGTGTTTTATCAAAATTATTTTCCATATAAGATAATAAAGGGTTCTGTTTTTATCCCTATTATTACATGGATTTGATTATGTTGTGATGGAAACATTTTTATGAATTTATTTATCTTATATTAATTGTTTTATGATGTCATGTTGTTTAAGAATCCCATTTTTTATTACATGGGTTATGCGATGATGTATGATTTATGATTATGTGGCACACATAAGAAAGGATTCATTATAAGATTGGTGGGACCTATATCTCCCTCCAATGCATTGGGTAAAGATTTTATATCTCATGAGATAGACATGGCTGGAACGGAAGGTTATTTCGGTTCAGTGATACAGGACTGAAACGAGGAGTGAACTCGGTTCAGAAAGGGACTTTGTCCACTAAGATAGTCTTGGCAATGAGTCATGACTAACAAGAAATGATTTTCCATGATTATGTGTGCATGCCACAAAGTTTCAAGTTTTATGTTATGATTATGGGGATCTCATTTCCACTTCTATGATTTGTTCCATGTTAAGATATTATGATCTCTTTTGCAGGTTTTGATTTTCAAAAAGATATGATATGATTTTTATTTCCTTTATTTGCCCTTGCTGAGCATTTGAGCTCACCCTTTTATGTTTTCTTTTCCCCAGGTCAGGAAGATGGATATTAAGTAGAATATGCTTATAGGGACCCTAGATATGATGAAATAAATGGGAGACACTGTAGAAGATTTATGAACCAGTTGTTTATATTTCCCAGTTTCTAAAGACACTATACCTATACGGTCCTTTGTGGTTTTGTCATATGTTGTAATAAGTGTGCTTCAATTTTGAAGTATTAACAATGAATGTAAAGTATGGGTCGTTATAGTCATTGAGGGAGTAGATTCTACCCCATGTTCAGCCCCACTCATGGTATAAACCTTTTGGTTCACAACATGTATAGGTGTAGTAGATTAAAATTAAGCACCCGACCACCGACTCCTTATTTGATTATCAAACAAGCACCCATAAAACCAAGTGGTGCCTAAACCACATCCAAATCATACCTATTGAGATGTCCAAAAACATGGAATTAAAATATAAATCCAAATTTCAGAAACAAACCATAGTACATTTTGAAAATTCAAGCATCATACAAAAAATAATGACCCAAAACTGTAGGGAATTAAAAAAAATCACAACAATGGTTCTCATCCCTAAATAGTAAAGTTATTCGTCAAAATGCTCTCCCAAATCATCAATATTTTTCCATCATGAATGAAATCACTAAATCAGATTTTAGAATTTCAAACATGATTCAACTATGTTAATCTAGACACCAAGAATTGAATTCATAAAATGAAATCCACCTTCTATACATGAATTCCAACATTATATATTGATTATCACAACAATATATTAAAACACAAAAAGGTTCCTTCAAATTATTAATCCTAATGCTTATTATTATCCCCGCCATGAGGATCCTATCATCATTACAATTTCAATGATTTCATTCTCCACACCTTAGGTATGGCCTAGAAAATTGTTTCTTGAGTGGTCTTAAAAACATCCATGTTTTTTTAACACTTATCACGATGCGCTTTCAACTTCATTGCATCCTTCCTCATGAAAGAACACCGTTTTATTATACTTTCCCTGAATTTTTATGGAAATCATTAGTTTCACCTATGGAAATTTTACCAAAACACATATTCATGATGGCTTGACACCTAAAGGAATCACTATATCATCAAAATTTCATCATCAAAGTTCAAACCTAACTCTTGGTGTAATTTTATTATGGGACCACCAACCACACAAACCATACATCACTATCACCACAAGAACTGGTGTACCTCCAATATTAATCACACTCAAATAACATCAAATCCATCTCAATCCCCTTTCCAAGGCACTAAATCCAACCATAACCCTGAAAACATATCTTTACATTGAATTTTTTATTAATCCAAGGACCATATCATGTCATATTTATTAACACACTGGTATTATTGTGTTACTCCCACTATCCATATAACATTCATATTACCCCCACGACCATTATGAAATGAAGATCACTCACCCATGACCAATAAAATTCTCCCCACCATAGAAATATCATTAACATCACCCTTTTTAACTAAAACATCGACCTCCATCACATATTATCAATATATTTCCTCTTGTAATTACTATAAATAACCATATGAATTATACATTAGTGAAAATAAAAAACACTAAAGTCCTATCAACCCCAAATCACTAGAAAAATCCCCCTCAAAAACACAAAAAACACCGAAATTATGGTCAAATCATCCAATGTCCAATAGTTCACTCCTCACAACATGGTTTCTCTTACACCACTCCTTCAACACTATCCAAAATTGGTCTAAAAAATTGAAATAAAGTATGACATTACTGAAATGGATTAATACCTTTTATGTCACCATGACCGTGAGCGTATCTCCACTATTATTCCACCATAGAACCACTCATGTTCAATCACAATACATAAAATTACAAAAATTTCCACACATGACACATTCACTAACCCTCAAATAAAATATGCATTGGGAATATCTATTTCTCACATTCCTAAGAACTTCATGGTATTTATAAAAATTCTTTTGTCAATATTATCTCTTCTTATTAAGCAAGGATGGTCCATTATGTATCCTCTCTTATGATCTCATCCTCTATCTACCATTATCTCAACCAGAACCAATGATTATAAATTATTATACATTCAAATCACTCCACCAGACACACTCTCTCATGAATCACATCCCATAAAACCTAGAATCATGTTCACATCCTACTTAGCATTCCAAACTATACATTAATTCATATAGTATCCTGAGGAATCCCTCTCAATCAAAGTCTAATATCACTACCAACTACCACAAGGGTGTCATTCTTAAAACACTACTGTCTATTTTAACTACCACCAGGCCACTAAAAGCATATCCTAAGAACCAGGAAGGTTGGAATACAACAGATAATCCTACACAAAATAATAATCAATTATAGAAATTTTATTTTTACTTCACATCCCAAAGGCTTTAATAATTCCTCATGCAATTCCTCATCCACCTTGTTTAGTTAAATATAATTACATTAAGAATATATTTTGTAAAACACCATTTAGGATTATTGTGTGACATTAATTATCTAAAACCATTTCCAAAATGTAACCCCTTCCTTTACTCAGATCGTTCCTCAGGAATACAATTATTGTGATGTCCCACCATAGCTTCTACACATCCATTGGTTATGGAATTTAATTTCAATCACTTGAGAACCTATCATACCAAAACAGATATTCACCACTGCTTGAGAAAATTTAGTGTTTTATATGAGTATAATACCACACTTATGTTATATAGGAAAAGCCGATATATGTTATTATTGGAACATTAAACAATTGAATCCAAACTGGATTATTGAATTACTTCCCAAAATTCATATGCCCATTGAGTCCTACATGAAAAATATATTTATGAAAATGGCCCCATTTAAATTGGTCTACGTGTCAAAAACTATAATTAAAATATCCTATGAACTCATCACATGCAATCATCTCAACCAGAAAAACATAACAGAAGATGCTTATCACATCACCTTGGTAGCGATGATATTCCACTTGAAAGGTGTTCATTTTTCACCAATATATGTATCATCACAATCATCTATACGTTACATGATCTTATATCTAACACCATCCCAGATAATAAAAAATGATTTGATACAATTTTTTGATTCTATATCTATGGGATAGTTATCTGTGCCCATACCTACGATGTTTCATGACCTCAGGTGTTCTAACATGTATACCAGATGGTTTTTACTAGATTCAAGGTACTAATATATATAATGGATAATATATTCCATCAAATAAATGTAATCTAGTAGTGGAAATTAATAAACATCCTTGGAATTAACATTAGAGTATTGGAAAAAATAAACTGTAATGTTTTAATAAATTCTATCTTGATGTGATATAGTCATGAATGCACTAATCTCCCCCAGGGCCAACCACATATACAAAATAAAAAATGAAATAAAATAAAACTGAAAAAATGTCCATACATCAATCCATAGACCTCAACACGTACTATTTCTAATGCATTCCATGTTTCCCTAGCTCAATACACCGTACAACCTAGGATCAACCAAATATAGAAATATGATATTCATGGATACTTGGGAGTCTATACAGCGTGTGGGTATTAAATTTCAATTTCATATAAAAAAGTTCCTTTTATTAAATCCATCATATAATTCTATTTTTGTGAAAATAATAAAAAAACGTCCCATGCATGGGAATTGGTTGTTGTGTGCTAACCTTTCCACTATTACTCCCTCTATGATGGGTAATGTTGTGATGACCCAACCATCTTGGTTTTGGATCATAATTTCTTTGGAACCATACTATTGTTGTGGAAATCATCACCTTATGCTACCATCCATGTAACCTAACTTGTATCTAAGGATTTAGGGATGTGGACATCTAATTCCTCAACCAACTAATCAAAGAGATAGGGTAATATCACATGACTATATCTTGAAAAACAACTTCATCAGTCAAGGTAGGATTCTCATACACGTATCACACCACATCCTAACCCATAACTCTGACTCATGTAGGTCACATCAATGACCAAAGAACCTTAGTGCGAGGTGTAATAACATGAGAATCCCCTACTGAATGTATGTCTCATATCCCAAGCATACTCCGTGGAAGGTTAACTATCAAAACTAAATACCTCTCACTCATGGAAAGGATATGCCTCATGATCCACTACCTTATTAGGTTTGTAGCCTATTATAAGTACATGCAACACAATATGGCACAAATCTCATATCACAACTCCCCAAATCATACCAATGATCTAGTTTCTCAACACCAAGTCCCTACATGAAACACATCTCACCCAACCCAGTATAGAGTCCATGGTGTCCTATTGACATATCCTGGTCACTAATCAACTACACCATCCTACATCAATTAACCATTACTAATATCAAAACTTATAATCTTATCAAGTCAGAAAAAACCCAATCCAGTTCAACATCACCACTACTTGTCCTAATTCCCATGGACCATCCCATGATATCTCACTATAAGAAACATGGAATCCCAATGTAACATTTGGAACAAATCCCATGATGAACACTTAGGTTATATCTCACATTAACTAAAATGATCTTCGAAACTATATATATGGGGAAAACCCACTCTATCACACTCAATATTATACATAATGACTCCACCTACTCAAAAGGATTAAAAATACTTAAACCACCTTATAAGTGGTGTCACTTCTCAGGAGTGATATAGACAACCATCTCACTCATCGTAATTATTATAAATCCTTTCTCACGTGTCTAACATTTTCTAGTAAAACAATCCTAAAATACATGTGACTTTTCTTATACCCTAAGACCTATCATAGAACACAAATTACATAATTCATTGCCCTATACTCTTGGAAAAATATTAATAGAGTGACCCATAGATGAAAAATTTTCAAATATAAACTATCATGTGTATAGAAGGATAGAAACTGTCATATCTCTATCTTATAGCCACTCTGATGAATATTCTCCCTTCATGAACCTGTTCAATGTGCATACTGTACGTAATCATTCATAATATATATATATATATATATATGATTTTGTGTTAAAATTCCAAGTACCTCTACCATGGAGTTTCCTTCCTCAACAAGCAATGCCGAGCCTCATAAAATCCTATTCATGCCTTATCCAATACAGTACCAACTACCATGATCATACCTCACAATACCTAACTTAAAGAAGTAATTAGAAAGTATTATAATGAATTATTTAATTTAAAACCATGTATTCATGATCTACTGAATACTCACTATGTTTTCCCTATAAACTATTACCATGTCCAAACCACCTGAAAAAAGTTCCATGAAAAATTGACGACACCATCCTTATCAAAATATGAATTTCTTTACACCCATTTAAATATAATATTTCCCAACATAAAAAAACTCTGAAATACAATAACTGGGTGACATTCCTTCAATGAAAGGATGAGAAGATAAAAGGAAACCCCATCCCATGTCCTCATCTAGAAAATGTATAACAAATCACTATCAAAGAAGAAATTATTTTACAATTCTTTAATGAAATAATGATAAAAAACTATGGAAAATATAACAAAAATCAAAGGGTTAAAAATGAAATGAATAATGGAGAATTAAATAAAGAACATATCAAGAATATTCGTCCTGAATGTGACCAAAATCTCCACATATCAATGCGTATAAAAATACTATAAAATTATGGTGATGATATACCAAAATCTCTCTCTATATATCCCAATACCCTAAAACCCAAAGGTGGTAATGAAAATTAAATTACTTGTACGAACCCAATTAAAAACACACAGGAAAAAATTCCAGAAATGAAGAGTGTATTTTATCCATGAATTATATTTAAGTAGATTAAGTCACCCTTAGTTATACCTCATTCATGAAATTAAAAATACTTCACATGGCTAAATCATCAGGTAAGGGAATACATGCCTTAGGCAACCCCATTCATTATTTGAACCCCATGGTTCATAGTTTGAATTGATGAAGTAGCTAATATTTCATATATTAGGCCACCAAGACTGTCATTGATACTCTCTTGAGCACCGATGCTACCAACCAAGTATTGATTTATATATGATAGACAGATCATTGGATATCCCAATAGTTAGAATTGAAATATGAATCTTAATTTTCGTAATGAACCCTTCTGTATATCAAAAATTTAAACCTTAACTAATAAATAATTACCATAAACCATTATTCATTGCATGATATATAACCTAGGACCTTTGGTTTTAATTTTTTTACTTATTTTTATTTATATGTATCCATATCAATTCATTCTTCCAATTGTAGTTCTAATAAGGTGGCCTCTAGAAGCTCATATTATCCTTCCCAATCCATTGTATATAATGGATTATATAAAACCATTATAATGGTCTCGATAAGATGTAGAACTTAGGACCATCCTTTATTAATAGGGAAATTTAGTAACCAGAAATCTGATAAGAAATCTAATTCATGAATTCAGATCAAGAATCAGTTTGGGCAGTTATAGGAGGGTCCAATTGATGGTGAGAGGAGGAAATTTTTGGAATATATGAAGACTAGGAAATAGGTCTATGGTAATATTAATGAGTAACAGGGAACCTTGTAGTACTCATTATAAAATATGTATGTTTTCATGGCTGATATGTACATTTATATCAGTTCGAAAACTGGGGTAATGACCTTATAGATGTGGTAGAGATACTCGTTGGATTTGTTGAATAAGTTGAGATGATGAATTTACTATTGATCTATTCCTAAAGAACAGAAGACCATGTAAACAAGAAAAAAATATTTTGTTTAGGGATCTGAATTTAAATTTGGAATATCAAGAATAAGTTGATGGATAAAATTTCAAGGATATGGCCCTGGAATTTTATAACTTGAAATTAAGGCTGATTAGGGACACCCCCCAATTAAGACCACTAAGGATCTAAAATATATTATTATTATATTTATTATAAATAGGATATAAATCTATTCATTATTATGGATGATGGATCTATTGACCACGAAGATCATGATAATAAGATCTCTTTTTACCCCTCTCATATTTCAAAAAGGATAAAAAAGTATTTGAAATTTCTATTAATACATCTGTTGAGGAATTACTTGATTCTCAGAGTATTCAATTAAATCTATTACCCAATGAAATAAAACATTTCAAAAGTTGAATAATCTATAGGTTATTAATGGTGACCCTAAAATATGTGTTTTAGAATACAAAATTTAATTTTTCTAGATTTTGGACCTTCACCTTGGTTATTTGATTATTTTTTAGTAGAGTTTAATATCGAAAGCAATATTTTATAGTAAAATCAGAAGTTCCATCCCAAATATAACATCATGGACCGAGCTCGGATATTTTGGTACAACTGTAATGAATTATAATTTTAAAATATAACTAATTTTAGTTCTTATATTATCGTAAAAACAAATACATTATGTTTTTAATTGACTTTTTACAACATTCTATACTTGAGTCCTATGTTTTTAGGTAATTTATAGGTGTTCAATTTGGTTCAAAATTATATTTTCTGGTTGTCTACCTAAGCCAAATCAACCTCCACCCAATTCAAGGGTAATCATATTTTATTACATCACATGAATCTCTTCAATTCAATGTATAGAAATTTTGATTCAACCACAAAAAATTTATAAATATTTTTTCAAATTTTTCCACTATGGTAATAAAAGACGTTATGGTTGAGAATGAAAAAAATTAATAACTAAATAGTATATAGGATATCACAATGTCCGTGAGAATGTTAAATTACATAACCCCATAGCAAATTCTGTATGACCATATATATGATGATGAGTTTTAATCATTCAATCCATGTTTCCATACAATATTTATACTACATTATTACATAATAAAATGATTCCTTAAACTTTGGTATACCAGTAGAGAATCATTTAATATGACTAATATATCATAAAATTTTGTTCATAGTTTAGAAAAATGAAATATGTCCATTTAATATTGAGTAGTAACAATAATAAATAATATTGAAATACATATCATATTCTAATACTTTAATTTCTACCACATACCACTTTAACAATATGACTAAGGAGGATAATATCAATAGGATGATGATGAATTAATATCATATATAATAATATGATTCCATAATCAATTGACAATAATTTCATTATTGGTAATAAGTATCTCTTATTCTAAACATAAATGATCTGATGTATTTATTTAAGATGAAATAAAATTAATAAATGACATAATTTAAAAAAAATAATATAGTACAGGGCTGGTATCAATTTCCAAATATAAATATGGACATTAAAAAAATAATCCTCATTAAATATTAAAATACTAATGTTCAAACAATACTTCCCTAATGTTTCATAATGTTTTAAACATTATGGGTCCCCATTTGTGTCCATTACATCTAGTTTGATGCACCTCAAAATAAACCGCAATTCCAATCTAATTCCATTAATTAATGATGGTTAAAGAATATAAAAATTATTTTTTTGATGTTTTTATAAGGAATACAAATAATTTAATCTTTCAAAATTGATAAATAACAAGAAACCCATTCAAAATATTTAGAATGGTGTATATAACCAAACCCCAACTCAATAGAAAACGAAGAATAAAAAATGGATCTTACATTAGCCATGTGGAGTTATTATTACTACTACTAATGAATTAATGATTCATTATTGAACTATGAAAATAGATATAAGGAGAGGAGGGTAAGATGGATTCAACCCATGCATATAAACTATCGAATTAGTAATACTTCCAAGAATTTCTCTATTTTAAAACAGAAAATATTTAATATTAATAGTCTACACAAATATATTTCAAGATGAAAGAATCATTCCAGAAACCATAAATGATATCCTATATGATCATGCACTATTAAAAAAATATTAAAGATAATTATTCATGTAATCCAAAAAATAACGAGTTTTATATTTTCAATCAATTCGAACTTAATTTTAATAATTTGTACTAAAAAACCTCAAAAAATTCAATGAAACTAGATATATAAAAAATTCAAGAGAAAAACATTTAGTATAATTCGTACTCAACCCATAGAGTCGAACTATATGGTACAATTTGTTATCTGTTACTCTCACAATCCCAAACCAACATGTACTAAATAGGATTAACATGTTATAAACTGATTCTAAATGATCGCAATATTATTCCCTAACCAACCCCACAACCAATAAAATAGTATATATAAAAAATTTCAGTAATCAAACCATAGTAATACATTTAAATAGTAATAACAAAGATATAAAAATTTTATGAAAATAGAATTTCAATATGAAAAAATGAGCCTATAAATTGGGTCAATAAGAATATACTAACATTATATTTCTCAAACCAAAGAGACATATAAGAGTTTCAATAATTTTCCATAGAGACTATAAAGACATATAACCCACTTATGTCATCAATAATATTCATATCACAAGTGTGAATAAAAAGAAATTTAATTCATCTAGAACCGGATTGATTAGTAGGTCACAAATACAATTCCTTTTTTCATTATTATTTAATTTCATATATAATTTTTTTTAAAAGAATTATATTAAATAGATTAGTTATGTAATTACCAAATTTAACTTTTCACACCTCCTCTATAATTAAATCATAGAACCCAGTTTTGGACAACCCATTTTCGTCATATATATTCACCCCTATCCTATATTCTCATATATAAATCATTTAATAGTCATTATATACAGAATTTGATGACATTCATATTATTATCAGATTACCCATGTCCCCACACTTTTAATATTGAGATACTTAATTACTGATGTGATGGAAATTATGATACGCATGAGTGAACCCTGACATGAATTGACCATCCATTATACAATACCCACTATACGACCACCATATAATTTTTTTTATTAAAAATAGACTTTAAGGAAAAGTGGGGAACCATTGTTCACAAAATAGTGACCACAATGTGATGAAAGAGACCACGAAGTTAATGAATACATGGATAAGGTGTTTCGAGTCAGAAACTCTATATAATTCCCAATGTAGAGTACTAACCAGAATGTCTGGATCCTCCATAATAAGGTCTTTGAGGTGAGAAATCATTCTATCCATCGTCTGAATAAATTATTCCATGGTGATTTTTCCTGGGTTGAAACCGCGTTCAATGATTCGGTCTTGCTTGTCAATCCACACTTGTTTCTCGTCATTGGCCTCAACCTTCACACACCATTCATAAAAAATTAAAAATATTCAATTACCATTTCTCTCATACTAGTATTCGATATGTTACTTTGATGTAAATTATATTCCGTTTCTATAATAGGAAGTTGAATTTC
The DNA here is from genome assembly GCA_963277665.1 of Viscum album. Lineage (NCBI taxonomy): Eukaryota > Viridiplantae > Streptophyta > Magnoliopsida > Santalales > Viscaceae > Viscum > Viscum album. Next base: position 89,947,036 of record OY728132.1, read on the forward strand.
ATATATTTTATAATCTTGTATCACTATAACATGTATTCCTAAAACCCCTCAAATAATCTATAGTGGAACATATTCATTGAACTCGGGATAAATCTTGTAAATCACATCAACATAAAATTCCTTAATCATTTGTAACATTGCACCAAAACAATTATATATGTTATTAATGGTGAAAAAATACCACATTTACTACCTTGACATCCTTTCCTATTATTTTTTTAGGTATTATAATTTTTGCATCAAACAAAATGTATATGATTCTTTTACAATATGGATTTGTGATTGAGGTTATCTATTTTTTTGGTTTTATTAGTGAATTTTTTTTTCTTATTAATCTATTAAAACCCATAAAATGTATTTTCTCTAGTTATTTTTAGGTTTTACATGTATTAATACCATTTTAACTCTATTTGGATAAACATTTTACCAAAAGGATTCCTATACATGTATCCAAAATTATCTCAAATTGTTTGTTGGAGTATTTCTCCACCATGGTAATATATTATGTTTTTTATTAAATAAATTTTCTTATTATTATATTTTTTAAGGTCAATTTTATTTTTCCATGATTTTATATAAAAATAATTAAATGGATCTATTTTACTTCATTCTACATTGGTCATTTTAATGCATATTTTACCAATTTAAAAAATATCGAATGGAATCATTGTTTTTTATGTTTTATAGATATTTAAATTTTACTACCATCTTCTGTTGTTTTATTTAAAACTATTCATGTTTTAGTTATCACAATTTTACAAAATAATATTAATTACTATTATTTTATATATAAATTTATTTTCATACAAATAATATTAATAATGAAAAGTGTTTTTTTTCATATTTATCAGAGTTAATCTCAAATGGTCTTATATAGTGGTTGTCCACTATATCAATATCCAATAACATATATAATGATTAATTGAGGATATAAATTAATGATACCACATGACTTCTTTTATATAAGGTCCTATTATCATATTTTGTGAATTTTTTAGTGGAATATATTTTTTTCACTCGAGTTAATTAATCTATGATGGAGATACAAATGTTTTCATGTTCATGGGGCACATGTATATATGAATTTCATATTATGTGATTGTTGGGGATACAATTATATATCCCTTTAATGCATTGGGTTAATGTTTATAACTATTGACATCATTATGGAACACAAGTTCTTATTGTACCCATATAGTTCTCCCAAGTATAAAATATTATTGAATCAATGATTTTGACACAAAAAGGAAATCAGATCTTACTGCGAAAGTATAACTAAGTACCAATAGAATAGTAGACAAGGGTTAACCACTGTTTTCCCTTAACATATTTGACATCGGCTAACCACCCACATCCCATCCAAATCTCACGAAATATAAATCTCTACCAAATAAATCAGTGGAATATATCAAGCCAACATATCCCATATTGATAGACAATAAATATGTTTTCTATATAAATCAATTAAAATTAAAATCATGAATAAACTAAATATACAAAGAAGTATATATATTATCATTTATGAGGTAAAAAAATCTAAATAATGATAGAGACTACAGTGGTGTATATCCTTTAATAAAAATTATGATGTAAAATCATTTTACACTTTATTTATGGAATTTTTTTAAATCATGAAATTTAATTACCTAGTCAGTCTAATGGAAGGAGTATCTATTTGAATACCATTAAAAACTAATAAATAATTATATTGTAATAAAAATGAAATCTTATTGGAAAATGTTATATTGTTAAAAATATGTAGATAAATCCAAGAAATGAAATTTTTGGATCAATATTTTTATTGAGATTATCTTTTTTACATCACCATTGATATGATTAAGATTTGATTATGAATAAAAAAATTATCTAAATTTGAATTATAGTTTTGAATGTTTGTATATGGGGAAAATACAAAACATAAAATTCTATCCATTAAATCAATGACAATATCATCATAGTTGAACTACTCTTCCTATAAAGATGAAAATTTATTTTAATATCTATTATTATGAATATGTAACTCTTAATCAATGTTTCATTAATGGAAAATAAGTAATTAAATAAATTAGAAAAAAAATTTTGAAATGTATAATAATGATAAAAATATATTCTTAAGGATATTAATTTTCATAAAATATATATACATTAATTAAAAATTAATTTTTTTTAGAAAAATATGGAAATGAATAAAATTGTATTAAAGGGGTTTGTATGTTTTTGTAACATTGAAGAAATAATAATGTTAAACACAACTATTCATATCAATTTTTAGAATCTAATAATAATTACTTGTAAAAAATTATTTTTAAAGGAAGTCTCTATAGTGAAACCTTTAAAAATAAATAAATGAAAAATAAATAAAATATTGAGTGGAACATAAACAAATATGTATTATTATAATGTAATTAAATTTTAAACATTTTAAACAACATTATATAATTACACATAAAATAAGAATGATTTTTTTTATAAAAGGATAAAGGTAAATATGATTTTTCATAAGGGTAACACATATTTATCTTTTTAAATTAGAAAAGATAATAATATCGGTAATAATCAACATGGATATTGATAAAAATACAGTAAATGGAATTTCAGATTTATCATTTATAACATAATACCTCAATTAATATAAATGATTAATTCTGTAAAGCAATTCCATTTTCCTAAAATGAATTAGGAAATAGATTATCACAAATACAAACAATGGAAAAATTTATATTTAAAATAAGATATTCAAGAAAAGGATTATGATATAAGGAAATGATATTGAGTCTACAAAAACACTTATGAAATTGATAATGAATAATACATTCAATATTTTTTATATAACTTGATATGGAACATTAAATACAATCAATACAAAAATACAATTGTGATAAAATATTCCAAATAATATGTATATACAAAATTTAAATGAAAATATGTGCATTATCTAAAACATATCTCAAAGAAAGTAAATCGATACACAAAACCCTTACTAAGTTATCATTCATAACGTATGAATAATATAAAAAAGAGGTTATGATAAAGAATTGTAAATCCCTATAAAATTAATATGAAAAATATGTAGTATAATAATTTAGTAGATGAAATGAACAATAGAAAAGGATAGTTAAATAAAAAGGTGTATAAAATTATTAAAAGATATTTTGTCAATGAAAATCCATATGAAATTTTTTATTTTTAAAGTAAGAATAATTTTAAAAGTCTGTTTTGTATAATAAATATTATTATATAAAAAATTAATTAATAAATAAAATATTATAAAATCATAGGATAAAATAAATAAAAATTATAATAACATAGTCAATTAAGAAAAATTATATCTCAATAGAAGAATATTGTATCCACAAAAAACCCTTTCCATGGTCTCTATCTTTTGTGAATCCACTCTTAATTCCTATATAATAAACATAGAATAATTAAGTATATAATTTATAACCTTGTTTATATTTATTTCCTTTTTATATTATTTTATATTAATTTTTTATATATATATTTTTGTTTCTATTTTATATTAATCCCTAATTGATAGTACCTTTTACTTTTCATTGTCTCTTTCTGTATGGTTGTCTAGATAATCATTATTTTTTAATAATTTTATAATAGATTTAATTTTAAAGGTAACATAATAGTATTTCCATATTTTTTATGATGTTCTAGTGTAATTACATTGGGGATCCAAGTGTTATTAGATAAGATGAAATTAATAATGAGTTAACTTCTATAATTTACAATAATAATGAAATATTATATTAATAATGATCTAAATATTACTATTATCAATATAGAAGAATAAATAATATATTATTTACTTATCAATATAATATATCTCCATTAATTATGTTTTTATATCCGTCTACATTAAAAAATGTATAACATCATCCAGGTTGGTATTTAAACTGACCCAAAGTAGAACTTGATATAATCAATGGTCGAGTGTGATTATAAAGTAATATTGTTACAATAAGTTTATTATATATTTATTATGAACTTATTTTGTTTTTATTAATTTGATTAATCATAATTAAGAATACATACCAAAGGAAGATAAAATAAAAATAAGGAGTATAATCATTACTTATAAATAAGATATTCTATCGTCTCTTGGATGGAATGTCAGTTTTAAAGAATTTGGGGAATTATAATGAGAAAAAATGATTCTGAATTTGGGAAAATATTATTATTGATGATATTTTCTAATTTATTCAAGATAAAAATTAAATAATTGTGTACATTTATGTGGGTAGAGGACTAGTAGTTTTATAAGTGATATTGAGTGTAATTTTTAAAAATTATCATTCCTTCATTTGTATGAAATATATTATTATATTTATATTGGATAAAAAGTAAAATAAAATTTGATATAAGTAATTTATACCAACATTCCCACAATTTAGTGACTCTTAAATGATTCATATGGTCTTCAACAATTTATTTTACTCTTTCACCATATTTTAATATTACAATTGTAAATTAATTTTTTCTTCGATAACATATATCATGGATAAAAATGAATCTCATCTAGTAACCTAATTTTAAGATGATGATTACAAATATGAATTCATTTTAATTATTTTAAATTTTAAATATCATTAAAAAATATGTTTAATTTAAGAATTCATGATGCAAAAAAAAATTAGAAATTTTTTTATACAAACAAATGAATTATTCTATACCAGGTAAAAGCCATTAAATGAATTGTAAATTATATATAAACAATAAATTTCATTAATTTAACAATTTTGAAAATATTAATTCAAATTATTATGTTACAAAAACAAACATATTTAAAATGAATCTATTTGATTAATAATATTTCTTAATATAGAATGGATTTGTCATTATTAAAAATAAATTAAAAATATGTGAATGAATGTATATTATTTTTTATAAATATAATAAAAATAATAAATTTAATTATAATTAATAATATAAATATTATAAATTTACCATTTAATAAAACATTTAATATATAATACAAAATGGTTTTTAATTATAAAATATCATTTATCCGTGAATAATAAAATTATAATTACCTATAGTTTCTTATATATACCATATATATTGTTAATATATTTTAACAGTAATTCATTGAATTTTATCAATATTATTATTTGATATCACACTTTAAATTCAATAATGTCAATAGAAATATGTAACTTATAAAAAATGTTATATTAAAATAAATGGTATTTTCCCTTATGGATTCATAGTTTTCATTATATTCCTAATTAATTACTGTTATTTAAAATATATTATTTCTAATTAAAAGTTTTATTTTTAACATCTATATAAAATTAATTTATATTAACATCATATCAGTAATTATGAATTGTTAACATGTTTACTAGTATTATAACCAATGAGTTAATACCATTTTATACTAGTCAAATAAATGTTATATTAACCCCATTATAGTCTTTAATGTTATTCCATTCTAAATTTAAAAAAAATTATTTATTTATTTTTAATTTAGTTATTTACAAAATTATTTTTCAATTTAATATGTTTTCTCTCATTGATTTTTTAGTATTATCTGAAATGATTATATAGAGTGAAGATGTTACTGTGGATTTATAATTTGAAAAATATTATAAGTTTGTATTTAATGTCCAATTTTATTTTATGCAATTTTATGGGTTATATAAATCCATGGTATGTAATAATATATCATATGTAGCACTTGGAATCATTCACATTCACATTAATGTACCATTTTTAGTGAGTAATGTGTTATAAAATTTATTCATATATTTCAATACATGTTTTCCCCTCATGTTAATTTCATTCAAATGTATTGAAAAATATATATAATAATTATTATTCAAGGTAATAAAATATATTCTAAAACCTGGGGTGTTACATTCTCCCATAAATAAATTTCAAGCCCACAATTTATATTTATCTTAATAAGGTAAAAATTATAGAGTATCTTTATTATATATATGAGAGAAGATATAATTTTTAATGATATATCAACTTCACTATCTTGAAGAAGAGTAGGAAAATCATTTCTCCCTCACGATATGAATATGTTGATATTCATTTTTTCAAAACTATTTTTTCGAAATATGATTCCATTGATGGCTATAAAAAAATTTAGTTTCTTGACTCACACCATTAACAAATACCTTTTCCAGATCATATTCATAACCAAATACTAAAACTAAAATTATGAAGATAATATAAAATAATATATGGATATATTAAATTATGAATATGATAATTCAAACCCAATATGTAATATACTCCATTGTCATCTTAACTCAATTTTAAAATAAATATAAATTACTAAAATGGTTTATTGTATTTTTATATTATTTATATAAATTAATTATTACATATCAGTACTTAAACATATCTGACAAAAATTCTAAACACATTATTGCCTCTCTAGAAAAATTTCTGCATATAGCATTCTGGTGAATGAGAAACGTAAGGAGTGTTCTCAATAGCATTATAAGGGGTTAAAGTGTCAATGATTTATAATTTTTTTTGTCACATACATGTGAGAATACATAAATATTGGGAAAATAACTAATTAAAAAGAATAAGGAATCAAAATAGCTGATTATATGTTAAAATAAAATAACTCACATCCTAGATGAAAGATATATTACCTCTAAATGATCATTATGAAAGAAAAACATATGTTGGGGTACTAGAATTTAGGTATATGGGAAAATAATCTTGATCTATAGATAATAACATAGGAATGTGAAAAAAATAAAAAGAAATATAATATCATAAAATATATTAAGATTATCCAACAAGATAATCATATCAAAATGGAATTGGCCAACCAGATACCCAAAACATATCGGAATTGGGTTAACCACATGTTTTGTAATGACATCATCATTATGTTGTAGTTAAACAAATATAATTTTGAATTTTTTTTCTCATATTAATGGAAGTATTAAGAATTTGGATTTTGAGACATCTCTAAGGTATTAAAAAAATTTCAATGACTATCTAAACCACCGCTAAATGATTGTATGATTATTTCTAAAGATGTTGTTTATTATTTGGTTAAGAATTCTTTAATTATAATTTCTGGTTTACCAAAGCATTATTTATCAATGATTTAAACGCTAACTAAATATTTAGTTGTAGTTTTAAATTTTAATTATTTTAATTTTAAAAAACTGCATATTATTTATTATTTATTATGTATTATATATATTATTTTTTATTTAATTTTTTTCATTTATTATTTATTTAATATTATCTATTATTTTAGGATTTCCTCAAGTAAGGACTATTGTGACCTAACAAACCAATACCCACCATATAAAATCAAGTATATATATGTGTTTAGGGTGATAATTAAACCCCTTCGTCTATATTATTCTACCGAGATTTTACAATTTCAATACGTCATTCATGAAGTGAGTAAACACACATTAATATACCTATATATATATATAAATGCACACATATATATAAATATATATATATATTAACATATAATTATTCATAATTTAATATTGATCAGAGTGGACAACTCAAAAAGGGAGTGAATTGAGTTTGCAATAAAAATATATTTTAACAATGATATAAAACTAAATCACTCAATTTATTAAAACAATCCAGTTAAATAAAATATCCAGTGTATATAATTTCATATTTCAAAAATATAGTTAGATTTTTGATCTCAAATCAATTAATATATGTTTAAAAACTCCTTTAACTTTTGAAACAAATTTAATTTTATCACAAAACGTATACAATACACATATTAAAGGTAAATATCAAATTAGTGTTATGATATATACGCCGAAAAGCTAAAATTGGGTTTTAATATATATATATATATATATTAACAAATATAAGGAAATAAAATAAGAATAAAACAATAGGTTTAGTCTCATTCTTATACTTTTTTCTCTCCACCTGGAATTCATTATCTACAAAGTAGTTTATTAAATAAATAATCAAACCTATAAATGAGATCTTGGTTTATATAAAATAGCTACAAACATTTAATCCAACATATAAACATCCTCCTCCAAAATTTTATATGGGATAACATATGTAAAAGAATATAATAATGAGTGTATATCACTCTGTAATATAACAAAGGAGCACGTGTTGATGAATAAACAAAATAATGAAACCGTAGCTCAAAATGTAAGCTAATGTAGAGAGAGAAAATTATAAAATGATTTAATGTTGGATGTTTCTCATTCATATCATCTTTAGTTCAGAAATAATTTGTAAATATTTCATTAATAATAATTACCTCAATTTTCACATATTTTATATAAAGATAGAGTTTTGTGGATATTTTAGTGATGTATTATGGAATGTGATAATAATATCATTCATGTGAACTAATATCATTATTTATTATTTATTAGTGGATACCCTTATTAAATAGAGGACATATATAATTATCTATTAGAGGGTATTCATAATGTATTCCTCATACTCATTTCGTTATTAAATTCACAAACAACGTAATTAATGCTCTAAAATATTATCTTTGGAGATCAGAAAGAACCCCACTTATCAAGATAAACAATGTCACTTATTATTCACTTAATGCACAATTACATTTGATCACAAATACATGGAATTTTATTTTCATAAAATCACTTTCCATAGTAAATTTTCACTGTCACATGGCATAGTAACACATTACATGGTAACATGGATTGTTAATGCAATCCCTTCTATTCATTATTTGGTAATTAAACGTATTCTTGCAGTAACTTATCTACTTCACACGATCACATCATTACATTCAATGACCACATAATTTGTTCATATAATAAATTAATTTTTTATTTCTTCCACATAATTAGTTCATGTGAATGGTTTATTTCTTCTTTTTATCCTAACATTATAGACATGGTCAATTCAACACTTGGGGAATATTTTCTCACCTGACACATGATAACATGTTTCTTCATTATTTTTGTTTAATATTCATGAAGTAAATTGATCTTCAATGTGTTTTAGTTATATTACACATAACCTCACATGAAATTCAATGCTTGGTCACTTCAATACATAGGAAAAATTAGATCATTTGACATAAAGTCACATGAAATTAAATGCAGGGAATGTTTAATTCTTAAATATAATATGCTAATCTAACACTGAATCATGTGAATTTTCATTTTTTCACTTGACCTTTATGGTGTATTTTTATGGTTACTAAAAAACATATCCAATATTATCAATTTTAATAGAAAAACTGTTCAATTTCATAAAACTCAAAATTAATTAGCAACATAGGAAATACGAATTTAGATAATTTAAATAATAATTTTTTAGAATAATATAAACATTCACGAATTTATGATAACAAATTCAGATAGATATATTAAATTATTTAAATAATAATATGTTACTTGAATTCAATATGTCAATTTTTATATAACGTTCTCAATTATATTTTTATTTCTAATATATTATATTCCTTTATTTTTCTATATCTTAAAATTTCATAACATTTCTTCTACATTTGGGATTATGAAAAATTATTCCACATAGTAATGAAAATAAATGAAATAATATATATATTTTTAGAAAAAATAATTAGAAATTACTAAATACAAATGAATTAAAATAAATAAATTCATTAATATAACATATGATTATAAAAATATTACAAGGATTTTCTCTATCATGAATTTTAAAAATAATTTGAAATAGATGAATCCATGATATCTGTAGGGAGTATGGGATCATTTCCTTTTGTGGTATAGAATGAGGCATGTTGTAATACCCCATGTTTTTTAAAATAAATTTATTATATGAATTATTCAACACTAAGTCTAAACAAAACAATCAATTGGATATTTATAGGAGATAGTTGTAACCTATCCATTAGAGATAATTTTTCTACTTATGTGAATTGAATTTCAAATAATATACATGCACAGTTTTGATAAGTAAGATATTTAGATTCTGAAAGGGTCAACATTCAATTTTGGATAATAGTAACCTCACGCATGCGAGTATAAATAAAATCTATGCACTATATAAATGAAATTTGGTATTTTTAAAATTAATAATTTAGTGTTGATGTTTTTATAAGTAAAAAATATTTAATTACAATTTTAAATTAATAAATTTTTGTAAAATAAATTTCATTTTCCTAAAATGCATTTTCAACAAATATTTAGTTTTTCTATGAATTTAGGACAATTTTTTGAGACTTCAGTAATTTTTTCAAAGTATTATAAAATTTGTTTAAAATTTAAAATATTTTGTTTTCATGAAAATAATTATTTTATTGAAAAATTAAATTTCACTTTTTGGATATTTATTTGGATAAAATGGAGTTTTTTTGGATTTTACAAAATCAAAAAGATTTTGGATGAGTTTTCAGTATTTTGATGATATACTTGAATTTTTGTGGAATTGTGAAATTTGATAATTTACGACATAAGCTAAATAAATGTATTTCTACATCATTCCTGAGTCATGGATAGTTTAAATGACCATTGGTTTGATCCCAAATGTACTTATTACTATTTGGAGTCAGCAAAATAAAGACTATTCATACTCGTGAACCAAAATAATAATAAAATATTTAAAATAATAGAAAACCCATCCTCTACTCAAATATATAAACCAGCCCCACTCCATCTTCTATTCACTCCTCTAAAACCTTGTTACTTATCCAAATTATACTAAAATATCCTACAAAGATCCTCCCCACTTCTAGTGTCCATTGGTCTCTTTAAAATCCCGAATCATCTCCCCTAAAGAGGTTCTTATGGAAGATAAATTCAAGAGGTAAATTTATTTTATCATTACATTTATTTTCTTTCAAGATAATTTCTATGTTTTTTATTCCTTACCCAATTCCTCCAAATGTTATTATAACTCCATTTACTTACATGTGTAAGAATATTATTATGTCAATGTAATAATTAATAACATTATCTCCTTTTTTTAATAAAAGAAAACAAAACATCTTAATATTATTAAAAAGACAAAGCTAAAAAAGATGGTAGGAAGGTAATTGATATTTATCATGTTGTAAAATGTTCATCAGATCACCAGGAATGTAGAAGTAGTGTTTGCAGGTCCCTTCCAAATATCATTTTTTAGAAAGATAATGAACAAGTTGATTTTCCTCACGATAGATATCCGTTATAAAATTACTTATGAACATTAATAACATATAAAATCAATACTGGAATTCTATTCTCAATTTACATTAACATCTATTCAAACAATCCAATCTTGAAAACTAATGAAACGACCACTCACAAATGATGATATTGAATCTCTTAACCCATTAAAAAGGCCATAAATTATTTTAAAATTATAATAAATTAAATTAATTTATAATTGGTCTTGAACTAAGTTATTAATAATTTTGATTTTATATTCTATGACATTATGTTCTGGAGAGGAACATATTCGAAAATAAGGTTGAGGGTTTTCTATAAGAACCTCCATTTTCTAGGTTACTCTTTGCCTCTATTCATATCAATTAAATTATTATTTTCTTATTTACTAATAATAATTTATGTTTGAATTTAATATATATGTGTAACAACTGGAATCATTATTTTATTTTTGTAGTGATGATGGTTTTAAAAGGATCATTCAAAAATTATTCCTGAAATACAAGCCTAATAGATGGGCAATTCTAGAATATTTACCTATTCTCAAAGGAACTAAATAATCTCTTTTTAGCTACCATTTTTTTAAATTAATAATATTATTTTGAGAAAAAATTGTTATTTCACTTCTAGTTTTATACAAATATTTTTCCAAAATAACTCTTCTTTTCAATGTAAAAGAGTATTTATCTAAAGAATTACTCAATGATTCAGTAAGAGAACTTTTGTCTATTTCTACAATTTCATGGATTATTATGGGTAATTGGGACTCATATTTTATTATATCATCTACAATATTTTATTTAATTTTTATGAATAGTTTGACTATGGATTTTATATCATGAATCTATTCACCTTATTACTACGAATGGTTAGTGTTTGTGGTTAATGAATGTGGAAAGTTATTTAAATTTCATATGTTAGTTTGAATATGAATGTTTATATTATTTTTGTTTATCCATATCCATATAAAGAATGCATTGGACATAGTATGTGATGGGTGGGGCATACTGTAGCCCCTTGACGCATCGGTAGGTCTCATGATATAGAATATAAATAGACTTGGTTGAGGCCTTGTACATTTTTAGATATGGGTTTGTATGAGGCTGAAGTCATTTTTTGATGACTTATACGGGGCCATGAATTTATATTTCATAATTCATGGAATTATCCATTCCCTCACAATTAATTTAGATATTGATAGCCCATGTGATTATTCAACAAGTAGAATATGCATTGTTATGTTTTATTGAATTATTTAATCAGTTTTAATTCCATCCATATTTATCTCAAGAATGTTTATTAAGGCATTCATTTTTAGATATTCCTCATTCCCAGTGATTATATTTTCTTCCATTGTATTATTTACCCTTACTTAAATTTTATCTCACCCATTCAGATGTATTTTTTCCCTAGGTAATGAAGAAGTATATTATGGATGAAATTCAGGGATAATCTAGGAGATTATGTGTGAACTAAATTAAGTATCTATGTTGTATTTACATTAAATATGTAATGTTAAACTTATATATGTATCTATATTTCCAAAGCTACTAAACTATTTAGTGCATCAGGACGCGTAATACATATTTATATGAAAATTGGACAAATCATGGTATCATATTTATGAGAAAGGGGATGGGTCTTTAGAATTGGTATCAGATGATGTTTAGTATAATATTTGGTTACTAGATTTAGAAAACGTAGATTAAAGAACAAAACCCTATAATATTTTTTGTGTATAAACATACAAGAATATCATGTAATTTTGGTATGGATTTTATTATCTGTATATTTATAGAAAATAATTCCCTATCTTTATAAAACAAGAGGATGTGGTTCTTGAACATATGTTCTTAGGAGTATGAAATCTGACAGGGAGTTTCATGCATGACCCGGGGTATGCTCACACATGAAAACTGGCCTTACTTTGCTCCACGATTGACACTACTGTGGGATATTCTTAGTATAATTCTCATTTTCATTACAAACTATTATGAAGTAATTAAATGAAAATTTTTCCTCAAAGAAACAATGATTATCAGATTATCAGTGGATAGAATTTCAATTTCTGTTAAGTATTTTATCAATGTTTAGATTATTCATTATGAATAATAACCTATTCTATTGTGTTCCATTATTTCAAAATGGATATTATTGGATGGAGCGGAAACTTCATGAATGTACATATCCCATGTAAAGATTTACCCCCTATACAATATATTGTTGTTGGATATGGAGCTACGATTAGTGCTGGGAATCTTATAACTATACTAGGAAAACTAACATAGGTTATAAATAATAACCTTACCCATATGGAGCATCCGGATCCATAATGTGGGGGAGCATTGTTGTCACACTTTATGCAATGATAGGCTCCCTCATTTAATGGGACTATAAACCCATTTGTAGAAGAGTAGTGGATAACTTATTTATACTAGTAATTTATAACATTCAGATGTACCAAAAGTGATAATGTTTTTATGGTGATTTACTGTCTATCAGGAAATACAGATCAGTGGTGTTCATTAATTCAAAATAAAAAGAGGGGGAAGGAATATAATAAATATAATGGTGGGATATCAAGGGAAATTTCACAGAGAGTTATTTTCCTCTTTAAAGTTAGCATATATGGAGGCGAAATTATTTTGTTCCATAGAGAAAGTGCATGAAAATGTTGAAAAGTCCTTGTCCAAATTTTCAAGCATGGCATGGTATGTAGTAGTATATATATGAGATCTAATGATCATGATTGATAGATTATTTTTTGGTTTCAACCTATTCCTTTAAAGGAAACTTGTCTCCCAATGTTTCTCATCACATGAAGGCATTTTTTCATGGGATATCAATAAAGAAAATAATTCTCTAAGACATATGAATTTGAGGGGAAACAAGTAAATAATAGGGTGGAAGAGTATATAATAGATAAATGTAGAAATAAATTTCTGAATATCCTAACATGTGATACCTATGGAAGGAATCACCCTAGTTCCTACTTAAATGGAAAAGGCATGTTCTATAAATGTGGATAGAAAGACCATCATGCTGGTGACTACAAGAGAAATAAATAATCCATCAATGTTCAATGATATAATTGTAGGGATATAGGGAACTATTCTATTGATTTTCTAATGCATCAATGAAACAGACCTTAGAAAATGATATGGGCGTAGGTCTAAGCTTATATTGTCACAGTTGTTGAGTTTGAATTTCCTAATTACGTGGTTGAATGTATATTAATCATTTCCTCATACATAGACAATGCTTTATTTGATTATGGATCTTTTTATTTATTTATATCTTCCTTATTTTCTAAGAAAATTATATATTTCTAATTTTATTTAATAAATGATTTTTTAGTAAAAACACTTATGTTATGTATCATTGCAATAAAGATGATTAGATTAATCCCTTTTATGACTCATAAATGTCCATCGATTAAAACCTTATCATCTCACACACGATCAAATTTGATATAGTCCTCAGTATGGTTTCTCATTTAAATTATGATGCAAGTTATTATTACTAGAAGAAATAAGTTACAACTTTATAGAATGGTATAGAATCCCCTATATGTAGAGAATAAATTTCTTCATCTAATTATCTTATTTATCCACCGAAAGTCGATATACAAAATTCAATTATTAGGGAGGAACAGAACACAATATCTATGTGTGAATAAAGGAATGTAAAAATAGAGGATGTACCTATTGTGCAAAAATATGAGGACATGTTTCCATATGATTTATCTAGACATCCTCTAAAGTAGTAAGATGTGTATCCTATTGATTTTATTCATAGTTCAAGACTTATATCAATTTTTACTTATATTATTGAAAATGTGGAGTTATTATAATTGAAGAAACAACTTCAGGAATTTAGTGATAAAATTCTAATCCACCATAGTGTTTCTCCATGGGGTTCCCTTGATCATTTCTTCAAGAATAAGGATGGATCTATGAGGTTGCACGTTGAATACATGGAGATCAATTCTATTACGATAAAGAACAAGAATCCCCTTCATTGAGTTGATGATTTATTAAATCAACTTCATAGAGCCCAATATTTTTCAATGATTTCCCTTCGATCTAGATATCATCAGTTGCGTGTGAGGAAGGAAGATATTCTAAAGACATCATTCTGAAAAAGAATGGGAATTATGAGTTTATAGTAATACCCTTTGTACTAACTAATACACCCATTGTTTTAATGGATCTAATGAATATAGTTTTCAAGAAATATCATGATGAATTTTTTGTGGTATTTGTTGATAAAAACTTGTTATAATCCAAAATCTATAAAGATCATGAAAATCACTTGAAAATTATTCTGAAGTCTTTTAGAATAATTTAATTATATGATAAATATATCAATTGTGAAAGAGTCCATCAATAAGTTTTTTTCTTGGCCATATGTTATCTATGGATGGAATATTCCTTGATCCCATGAAGCCAAAATCTGTTCAGGAATGTACTACACCATTGAACATAACTAAGTTACTTAGTTTTATTGGAATAAAAGGTTATTATCCATGTCTCTTTCCTCACTTCATTAGATTAGACAAACCGTTAACAAATTATAGTTGTAAAGGGGTTATGTTTTTATGGAAAAAATAATTTGAGGAATGTTTAGTAGAATTAAAGAGGTGATTATTGAATTCCCTAATGCAATCTCTACCATCGTGGAATGATTGGTTTGTGATCTATAGTGACGCATCAAAGAAATTAATTTCCTATGATCTTATATAAAATGGTATAATTATTTCATATGTATCAAGGTAGTTAAAATTCATGAATTGAACTATCTAACTCATGATATTGAGTTAGTATCCATAATCTTTCCTCTGAAAATATCGAGACATTATCTATTTGGTAAATGATGTTAGATATATTCTGATCACAGTAGCTTGAAATTCATCTTCTAACAAAAAGAACACAACCCAAGGAAATGTTAATGGTTTGATCAGTTCAAAGACTATGAAGGTTTTATAAACTACAAACTATTAAATGAAAAGAAGGTTGCTGATGGATTGAGTAGGATGGATTATGGAGTTCTAAAAAATGTGAATTGACAGCGATCCTATGTACATAGATATAGAGAGGATGGGTTTGTGAATCATCAATGAAAGTGAAATATCATTACATTTTCAATTGGTTTCCCAACCATTTTTATTAGATAGTATTAAAAGTTATCTGCCTGATGACGAGGATTGTCAAAAGAAAATAAATGTTGTGAACGATGGGAATTTGCAAGACTTCATAAATGAGGATTGAATTCACAAATTATGGAAGAGGATTAGGGATCCAGCTATAACATAGATAAAAAGGGAGTTTTGGAGGATTCCAATTGTTTTAATTTCTCTATACATATTGGTATCACTATAATGTATAGATATTTGGAGGAACGTTTCTGGTGGGATTACATGAAGAGGGAAATTACTAATTTTGCATCAAGTTTGTTTGTCTATCAGCAGGTGAAGGATGAAAGGCAACATTCTAGATGAGTCATGTTCCCTCTAACTATTCATACAAGGAAATAGGATGTATTCTCCATATATTTTGTCACTAAAATAGGAAAAATTTGAAGACGGGATGATGTAATAAGGGTAATTGTTGAACGACATATAAAATATGCACATTTCCTCGCTATAAGTGTGGATTTTCCAGTAGAGCGCCTCTCACGACTCTATATCAATGATGTTTTGAGACATAATGGGGAAAATATCTCAATTTTGTCTGACCATGAACTGGTATATACATAAAAATTAGGGAAAAGTCTTCATAAATCATTGGACACTGAGTTTCTTTTGATTACTACTTATCACCCAAAAACTGATGGGTAGTCCAAAAGGATGATCCAAACATTAAAAGACAAGTTGACAACATTCTATCTTGACATTAAAGGTATTTGGGATCATTATTTATCTTTTTTGACATATTACTACAATAATTTTTTCCATTATAGTATTCAAATAGCACCATATGAACCATCATGTTGGGTTGAAGTTGATGAAAAGAAGTTTGTGGTCCTAGATCATGTAGAGGAGTCAATAGAAAAGTAAATTTTTATTCAAGCCCATATTATAATATATCATTGTAGGAAATTTAGTTCTACTGATAATCGAAGGCAGGATTTGAAATTTCAAGAGGGTGATCATGTGTTTATTGATAAATATCTCTATAGAAGGGTGTAATATGATTTGGAATTAATGGGAAACTGATCCCTAGTTATATTGGGACTTTTAAAATTCAAGATATAATTTGAGTTGAGCTTTATCATTTCAAAATGCCTCCATTCCTATCTAAAGTACAAAATGTGTTCCATGTCTCATTGTTAAGAAACCATATCCCATACCGAAAGCATGACCTTACTTTAGAAGGTAAAAAGTTTGCACCTAACTTATCATTCTATGAATAGAATACATAGATTCTGGATAGTAAATAATATGTGTGGAGTAATTTCATGACATTGATGGTAAGGGTACTTTGAAAAATCATTAAATTGAAGTGATAATGTGGGAGATTGAGGAACTTGTTATGAATACCTACCCATAACTTTTTATGGCCTAACATTATGGTAATTTCATGGAAGAAATTTTTATAGGGGGAAATGTAACAACCCATGGTTTTACATATACGTTTATTATATATTTCATACATCATTGAGTCAATTCGAAACAAACACATTGATATTTATTTGAGATAGTTATAACATGGCCATTAGATATAATTGTTCCTCTTTTTGATGTGAAATTTCAAAAACTAACATACAAGGGTGTGATTAGAAAGATATTTATATTATGATAGGATAAAATTACCTTTTGGTGAATATTAACCACAACCATCTATGTATAAATAATATCATGGCACCATATAATTGAGAGTGAATATTTTAAAAAATAATAATTAAATGTTGATATTTTTTTGAGTAATAAATATTTATTTACAATTTTAAATTTATAAATTAATTTAAAATAAAAATAATTTTCATAAAATTCATTCTAAATTAAATATTTTGTTTTCTTATAAATTAATTTTAAATTTATGATACCTTAGTTAATTTTCAAATGTATAATAAAGTTAGTTTAAAATATAGTATATGTATTTTTCATGTAATAATGAATTTATTTAAAAAATAAATTTATATTATTTAGAAAAATAATATTATTAAAATGAGATAATTATTTAATTATACATGTCTAAAAATGTTTGGGGTGAATTTGTTGTATTTTTATGAAATACTTGAATTTTTGTGGATTAGTTAAATTCGATAATTTATGAAATATGCTAAATAAATGAATTTCTACATCATGTTTGAGTCATGGTTGATGTAAGTGGTCCATATATATAATAAACATGGAATTATCACTATTATTAATGAAATTAATCAATAATATTCAAATACATGATCCAAATTATTAAAACAATGATTAAAAAAATGGAAAACACCCTCCTCTCCTCCACAATAAAAAAGGCCCCTCGCTCCCTCTTCTACTCACTCATATCAATCCTTTTTCATGTTTAAAATATTCAAAAATATCCTCCCAAACTACTACCAATGTACATAATCACTTGGAATCTTTAAAATACCATATCATCTCCCCTAAATAGGCTCTCAAGGAACATAAATTCTAGAGGTAAATTCATCTTTAATTTCTTTTATTTTCTTTCAAATTCCATTCTATTATTTTCCATTTCCCCTCCTTTCCTACAAATGTTATGACAACTCTAGTACTTTAAATTCAGTAGAATGTTTTTTCGATAATTTAATAATTCATTATCATCTCTATTCTCCCCTCCATTTAATCTAGAAATTAAAACACCGTCTGATTTGTGTCAATTTATCACATTCAAGGATGGTGTTTTTTCAACGTGTTGTACCATCTTCAATTATGGTCATGAAACCTTTTTATGGCATAAAACGATCCTTATAATTGTTATATATCATATTTAATTTTTTGGAATCAATTTTTAACACATGGTATTAATTTCTGAAATTAAATGAGTACGAGGATATCGAAAAATCGCTAAATTAATCCAATTGTTTATCATTAACATTTAATCAAATGATTCATCCTTAACCAAAGTAACCAAATGACTTATATTATAATTTAACCATATTTATTAATATTAATAATATATGAAATAAATTATATAGTTCAATCTTAGTCTTAAATTAGCTTCCATAGAAAAGATCTGATCATTAAAAATAATGAAACGAGCACTCAAAATTGATGATATTTATTCTCTTAGACTGTAAAAATGATAATAAATGAACTTAATAAAGTTATAATAATTAAAATAAATGTCTATTAGGTTCTTTGTTATGTTATAAATATGTCTAATTTCATATTATAGGATCTTATGTTCAAGTGTGGAACATATTCAAACATAAGGTAACGGTTTTCTACCAGAACCACCATTTTCTTTCGAATTACTATTTTTATCTATTAATAAAAATTAAATTATTATTTATTCTTATTTACTCATCAAAAATTCATTTTTAATGTTATATATATATATATGTACCAATGATAGTACATCTTTCTTTTATAAAGAGATACATGTTTTAAAAGTAACATTCAAAAATTATTCTTGAAATACAACCCCGATTCAAGAGGATCTCTTTAATTCTAACCTATATTGAGGGGCACTCTATAATATATTTTTAGAAAACATTATTTTTCTAAAGTTACTCAGTTTATTATGAAAAAATTAACTTATTTAATTTCATTTTTTAGAAAAATATTTTTCCGGAATAACTCTTATTTTCAATGTAAAGAGTATTTATCTCATGAAATACTCAATGATTTTATAAGAGTAGTTTTGTCTATTTCAACATTATTAAGAAATATTATGTGTGATTGGGAATATTATTTTAATATATCATCTAACACATTTAATTTAATGGTTCATGATTAGTTTTAATATATATGATCTATCTTGAAACCATTCACCTTATTACACGGAATGGTTAGTGTAAATGATTAATTATTGGGGAATATTATATTCATTTCATATGTTAGTTTCAATATGAATGTATATATTGTTTATATTTATCCCATTTCAGAGGAGGAATGCATTGGACATTATATGTGATGGGTGGGGCACTCTATAGCCCTTCTTCACATCAGTAGTGTAATGCCCCAACCCTAGAAGCCCAAAGTCGGTGAATTATTACGTTTCATTGGCATGAATCACAAAAGATCTAGTCTCAAAGGACAGATTATTTTAGTAGACTTAGAAGTACAAGATAGATTCATAAGGTTTACATTACATCATAAAGTGGAAAAATACAACAACATTGTTTCATAGACAACACTGAGATCCCATAGACCATCCCTGTAGGTCCTTCATAATATACTTCTTTGCATCCTGGGAAAAATAAAACATAGAAAGGGGTGATCTCAGATCCTCAGTAAGGAAAAAAATATAGCGGAAACTTTTATAAATAATCATAAATATTTAAGGCACTGTATAAGATTAAAAAGTCCTTTAAAACTGAACATCTTCACAATATGGAAAAGGTAAAATCAAATAATTCAATTTACTTATTTACATGGATATTCTACTAGTAGAATAATCACATGAAATATCAATAGCCACTTTCATAATGATGGAATTCGTAATTCCAGACAACATAACCACATGGTCAATGCCTTGTTCTAGGACTACAAATATGATTTTCTCAAGGCCTTGTGCCAAGACACTAGTTTGTATCATTAAACCTACTGATGCATCGAGGAGCTATAGCAGGCTCCACCCTTAACTTCTTAAGTTGAATTCATTCCTCATATGAAAAGGATTAAACATACCATAAATATTCATATTAAAACTAGCATATGGAATGTCAATACTTTTTCCATAACCCATGAATGATATAAGAATAACACATCCACGGTCAAACATATCGCGAACCCTTCAATACAATATGAAATATTCATATCATAATAAATCAACATCAAACAAGTTTGAAATCCCTAAATGATGTTGACATAAATGAAAATGATATGTAAAGCTCTTTGAGAGAAATATCCATTTTTCATGAAATCATTTAAATGTCACATCATTTTTAAAGAAGACATTTAAATAAATTTTTGAATAAAAGTGTCCCATACCACATTGACACATTTTAAATGAATTAACATTTAAAAAAATTTCATTTTCATATAAATAATTCCTTAAAAACCATTTTGAAAACATGGATATTAATGGGAATGATTTAGAAGAATAAATATTTAAAACATTTAAAATGATGTTTTATTAAAAGTGTCCCTAAAATAGAATCCTGCTGAAAACACTTTTATGAAACATGTACATGGGTAATAAATATTTCCCAGGAAAAACTTAACTAAAAACAGTCTCGAATAATAATGAGATTGAGAAATTAACCCTTACCAATTTGGTAACTTATGAAAAATACAACCCGTGAAAGAAGTACCATAAAATCAAGATGTAAATACACATAAATTAAATTTTATTACACAAATAATACAATAATGGGTAATAAAAACCCCACACAAAAGTCAATAGTAGAAATATAGCATGAATCTCATGGTATAAAGGAGTGAGATGAAAACCCATTACCTTGTTATTTTCATTGGTTGAGGGTAGGATATCCTCCTATATAATGGTGATATAATTGTTATTAAATTATAAAAAAATCATATACATTAATATGATATCATATATGATCATTTAACAATTCATTCTTAATAATATCTTAGTAGTATCATCGTTTCAGTTGGTAACTGATTCGTTTTCCTTTATATGCATTGTTACGTATGTTATGATTCTTGTGAATATGATGTATATTATTCATATTCAAAATGATATTATTTCTTTAAACATTATGTTTAATCATTAAATGAAAATTCATCTTGAATGGATAGGATGGGGAATGAATCTTATCACATTCGTGGAGACGGTACTCCATACATATGCACGAGCGACAATATCAATGTTTTTATATTAAAATAATATATAATTAGATGGTACATCATATATACAGAATCATTATCACGTTATATTTATTATTTAAATCAATTAAAAATCATTATTATACACATCTAAATAATAATGTATTGAATAAAAATTATTCCACGATGTGGAGACAGTAATCCGTACGTACGTAAGAATGGTGGCATGTCATTCAAAGGATGGATAGAATAATGAATATGGTTGTAACATATTCATAATAACATCACAGTATATAGAAGATACTGGAGTTATTATTTTGGAATGGAAACACCATATAAAGAGGAAGTGGAAGAAGGACGGAACTTGAAAAATGTGATGAAATATTTACCTTTTCATCGGGTTATTCCTTTTGATTTGATCAAAAGGGCCCCTTAGGTTGGATTTCAATCAAATGGAAGGCCCCTAGGATTATTGGAGAACAGTTTAGAGGGTATTTAGTTAGGGGTTGTTCTAGAAAAAAGGTTGTGAGACTATGCATTTAAGGTAAGGGGGAGTTCCCTTTTATAAGAAGGGTGAGGGGCACCTTAGGAAAGGCTAGAACTATTATTTTATAATAACATAATTTTCGGTTTATAATGGCTCCAAAAGGAATTATTTAAAGCCTACGGTTGGTATAGGTCGAGAAACACTCAACCAATAGGTTTTAGACATGTTTGTGTCAATATATTAACTTTATATTTTATATTTAACTCTTATTTAAATTGGTTTACATTTACCATGTCTCTTTGTATTTTTATATTATATGGTTAGTAAACATACTATATACTTTCAATAGAACCCCAAGTGGTTCATTAATGATACACCTATCATTATATAAGCCATTTGGCTAAACCTTAGATTTTTAGGAATATTTTTCAATTAATAAAATAATATTTGTTTTAACAACTACTTTATGTCAATTTTGACAATATTTAATAACAGATATTTACTAAATTACAAAAACATTATTAATTAAAAATAAATTCATTTAATCATTCCTAACATGTCATATTATCATATAAAATTCATGTATGGCATCTAAACTTTCATATTATATTTATTTTAACATTTATAATACCATTTATTTGATTCTTTGATTAATAATGAAAATAATACATCATCATTGTGTCATAAATAAATTTAAATATTCAAAGTCTAAAAATTATAAATAAAATAAAATTATGTATGAAATCATTTTTTATTTCTAATGAATATTTATAGTCGAAGAAATAACAAATATAACCCTATGAAAAAATTGTTTTACTAAAAGATATATGCTTATGTCTTTTTTGTATTTACTTTAACGTAATTAATTTAAAGTGTCATTATCACTTAAAAGTGGCTCCATGGGGTACCAAATTCGACCCATGTATTCCCATGGTCGGACATGTATCATTTAATAGGGTTAGAACTTGTGTTAGGGTAATTTAATATTATCATTATATTATTTATCTATCCTTATTTACCAGATTTACCATCTATCCATTGCCAATTGTGTGAACCTATATAATTCAACAACAAAAATAATTTTTATTCAAATGTGGTAGCAAGGTTACAGAGATAAAACATAAAGTAATCTGAATGGAAGAGAATTAGGGAGGTCTAAAAAAGTGCAACCCAAGTGTATCCACCCAAAAAAGATCAACATTGGATTAAATGGTAAATTATAATCTAATTATACTTAACCACTCAATAGTATAATCTGTCACTATAAATTATTTGTCTTAAAAAAAAATTTAATTAAAATTTTGTATTTTTCACTATTCATCCAAAATTGATAATTTTCAAAAAAATACCAAAAAATCACCGTAAGATAATTTAGATATTATGAATCCAAAAATGAAGTCCATTTGATAGATAAAATTTATAAAATTTCAAAAAGTGGATATTACTATTCAAAATGGATAGTATGATTGGATGTGGTGTGTTAGAACTCGAAGTTGCATACAACACATGCAATTGTGTTATTCAAAGAGAAGCGTACCATGGAAGTTTGGGGTGTTACATTCTATACTCCTTAAAATAATTTCATCCTTGAAATTTCTAGAGTATTTCTGCGTAAAAAGACTCGGGAGGTTCTTCATCATAAGTTCCTCAGGTTCCCACATTGCATCTTCTATATTATTGTTTCTATATAGATCTTTTACCAGACGAGTTGTCCGGTTCCTCAGCACTTGTTCTCTTGTATCAAGAACTTTTACCGGGTCTTTTCAATAAGATAGATCGGGTTCCAATTCTAATTCTTCATAGGTGAGTACATGCGTTGGGTCTTGCATGTATTTTATCAATAGTGATACGTGGAATATAGAGACCCAAGCCTTTTACATAAAACATTTATTGATTTTAAGAATAATTAATCATCAGAGTACAAGCCAAGGATAGTTATGTCTAGTGTCTTGGAAGTCTATGTACATAAAACATAAAACATGGGACTAAAAAAAAATCTTTATTTAATCTCCATAAAGATCTTCTAAATTACTTTTAGCTCTTACATTTACATAGCGTACCTTGGGGAACACATGAACAAAGGGATGAGCTAAAAAATCCCAGTAAAGGAATGAACATAAGGATACATCTCAAGAAAATGAGTTAGGAGGCATAACATAATGATATACAAAGAATGAAACTTCTGAAATAATTTCATATAATCATGGGATAATATAAAAATGGAATCATATAAATGTGGAAGATTCATAAATCATATCTTTAGTACGGGTCAAGGCTAACTGCCAATCCTATTTCCCATTTTAGTACGGGTCAAGGCTAACCGCCAATCCCATTTCACATCACATCACATTAGACTTATCCTTGCCCAATGAATTAAAGTGCTATCTGGGTGCACCCATCTCAACATTTTCAGGAATATTCTTGCCACAAAGATATTTATACCACATAGACAATCATACGTAATCAACCATACATAAGCATAAGGGTACCAATGGAAAGAATTGTCTTCCACCATCATGACATAAATCATAACCAATGGGCGTATCATTTAAGCGTCCATGTAAGGAATGAATTAGAAAATACATAGAATTTAATATGATAAAATAGGCAAATAACATAGTATGTGGTGTCAAACATAAGTTACAACTTAGGATAAATTTATTTTAGAACCATTAGCAATATTTTTTTTTTGCAGTTTTATGGAAAATACTATATAGCCTTTAAAATAGTAAAGAAGACTTTATTTTATATAAATCCAGAATTAATCCAATAATGTTTTCATAATAAAAATAATGAATTTACAAGGACAATTGTGTCTTAAAATAGAGGATAGAGTGCACTTCAAATTTGGGTAAATATTCGAGAAGTCCCCCTAAAACAGGTTTGCTTATTTGAAATTTCTGAGGGAATGTTTCAAAAACATGTATATAACAGAAAGAAAGTGATGAAAGATTATTGATAATTTAATCCTTTAAAACTATCCATTATTAATAAGTTTCTCATAAATATATTTGATAACACTATTTTTAATGAATGATAAGGAAACCCGAAAGAACAAATAAGGTTTGGGTAGATTTCGTTATGATTTTACCGGTATGGTGTCTGGTGTACGTAAAAGGGCTTGATGAGAGAGAAAATGGGTTTCTCATCACTTATAAAAATTAGGAAAGTATGGGGAAGTAATATAAACATACCCCATCAATTTTTAGTACACAAAAATACATATCATAGTGAACAATCTTGATTAAGAGTGAAAAGGGGAGGATCCCGTACCTTAAATCTGTTGGTGTTCTCCACTTGTTATTAATGACCTGAATAATCAAATTATGATTATTAATTAATAATTAAAGAACTTATTCTATATGTAATTTATTTAATATAACCCTTTTTATTTCATTAAATGACTTTTTGATTAGTTATAATGTTCAATTTCATTGTTCGAGCTCGTTTGTTTACATGGATTTTAAAGATCGGTTCACTAAGATTCAAGTTTGGATTATATGCAAGATAAAAGTGTTTTTCCAGAATTGAGGTTATATTATTTAGTTCATATCTAGGATATTACCTGGTTTTGATTTTAATTATTTTAATTAAAGTGAAGTCTAATTATTATATATATATATATATGTAACCATAGCGATAACCGTTTTTGTTGATCGGTGGATTTGATTGCAAAGAATGTGTTTTGATTTATAACATAATTACATTTGTACCAAAGGATTACAGAACCAAAAATAGGACATATAACATATATAATATTCTGGTTCAACCATAAAACAAATGGTTTCATGCCCATATTTAAATACAATAATAGAACTTGATAAACTGTTGTCCTTGAATGTGCTAAGTTAGCACATCTCAAATGGTGCTTTCATTTCTTCAAATAAAAGGGTGGGGAAAGGGGGGAATATAATGAAATATACCACTAGAATGAATAAATTCTAGTAAATGTATGTTACTGGATTTATCATTTTATTATGGTGAAGGGAGGTGAAGAAAGAAAATAAAAAGAATATATAGTAAAAGAAAAGAAGAAATTTGGGAAGAGGAATTTACATCTTGAGACTTCCTCCTTTGAGAACCTCATAAGGGGAGAGTTTTTGGTATTTCGAGGACTCTAAGAGGTTTTGGACGAGGGGGAGGACCTTGGGGATAGTTTTTTGGAGAATTTAGATAATAATTGGAACTTGAGAGTAGTGGAGAGAAGGGGCAGTGAATGGGGGTTTTTATAGTGGAGGAGAGGATACATTTCACGATATTATAATCCTTAATTTATTATTTCAACACAAGAAAATGATCAATACGTATTCCATGACCAAGAATAGTAAATGGGTCATGTAAATTTGAACCAAGTGGGCTGACATCAGTAGAACATCATCAATGAATCAATTAATCCAATATTTAGCATTTATTGTGAATTATCATATTCTACTATTCATCAAAATTTCATGTATTTCAGAAAAATCCCAAAAAATCACCCTAAAATTTTTTCGACGTATAGAACCCAAAAATGAAGTTCATTTTTTAAAATTAAATTTTTATATATGATTATTTTAATACTTAATTAAATTAATAAGTTATTATCAAAACCAGTTTTAAAAAATTCATTAACTTATTCTAAAATATAGGTATATCGTAATTCCAACATAA
This sequence comes from Viscum album, assembly GCA_963277665.1. NCBI lineage: Eukaryota > Viridiplantae > Streptophyta > Magnoliopsida > Santalales > Viscaceae > Viscum > Viscum album. The sequence goes on from OY728132.1 coordinate 89,974,190, forward strand.
ATATTATTTTTACACCACCATTGGTGAGGTTACTATTCCTTAGGTTATATAACTATTTATAAGGGAATGTTACTATTCATTAGGGTAGGTTAATATTCACAAAAAATTATTTTTGTTTCATTAGACTCTAAAAAACATCTTGAACACAACCGTGTATGACAGATTTTAAAAATCTCAAACAACGAATTGAAAAAATTATGTTTAAAGGTCACTTATCACTTAGTAGTTCATTATGTTGTGTTTTAATGTGATTTTTTGACATTAATATAACAAGGTAATTTCCATTGAAATACTTTGGGTTGTTACATTCTTCACCCGTATGATATTTCACCCTCAAAATTTCGTTTTACATTCAAAGAAAAAAATAGGTGAGGGTACTTTTCCGTCATTCATTTCTCCAATTCCCATGTTACTTCTTCAAACTTATGGTTCCTATAGAACACTTTGACAATATAGCTTGTCTTTTTTCATACAACCTTTTCTCTCTGATCCAAAATATTTTCTGGATGCTCCTCATAGGAGAGATCATCTTCCAGATGCACCACCTCTAAGTTTAGTACATGTGAGGGATCAGGTTTGTACTTCCCCAAGAGTGATACATGAAAAAAATCCTGAACTCGATCCATATTTGGTGGAAGTGCAATTCTATAGGCCATTGATCCTATGCGGTCAAGGATCTCAAAGGGGCCAATATACCTTGGGTTTAGCCTCCCTTTCTTCCCAAATCGCATGACACTATTCCATGGAGATATTCAATGGAAGACTTTATCATTAACGTCTAACTCCATGTCCCTTCTACGGTTGTCAGAATAGCTCTTTTGCCGAATTTTGATCAGCATTGATGTGTTTCTGGATGACTTTAACCTTCTCTGTCATCTCTTGAACAAGATCAGGTACTAGTAGCTTTCTTTCTCCAACTTCATCCCAATAGTTTGGAGTTCTACATCGCTTTCCATACAGAGCTTCATATGGAGCAATATGAATACTTGAGTGCAAGATATTGTTGTATGAGAACTCAACAAATGGTAGATGCTTATCCCACCACCTTTGAATTCTAGATAGTAGGCACTAAGCATATCTTCATGTGTCTAAATAGTTCTCTCAGACTTTCAATCAGTTTGGGGGTGATAGGCCTTGCTAAAAATTAATTCAGTACTCAAAGAATGTTGAAGGCTCCTACAGAATATAGATCTGAACCTTGGATAATGGTCATCGACAATTGATAGGGGAACACCGTGCAGTCTCACCACTTCCGTCACATAAAACATTCCAGGTTTTTCAAGAGATAGATCTTCCTGAAGAGTGATGTAATGAGATGTCTTGTTGAGTCGGTCAACCACAACCCATATCACATTATTTACCTTTGAAGTCTTCGGGAGACCCATGACAATGTCCATAATAACATTTTTCAACTTCCACATTGGTATAGGAAATGGCTTCATCATACCATTGGACTTTTTTCACATACCTTTAACATGGTGACATACCAAGCACCTTGAAATATATTCTGCAATCCCCTTCTTCATGTTAACCCACCAGAAGTGTTCTTGGAGATCACGATACATTTTGTTACTCCCAGGATGGATAGAGAATTTCATGATATGTGCATCATTAAATATCTCCTTCTCTATCTCAGGATCAGATGGTACCCATAATCGTGTCCCAAATCTTACAACTCCTTCCAAATCAATTTTGAAATCTGAGGATTTCCCATTTTTAAAAACATGCACCCTTTTTTGATTTTTCACATTCTTTATTTGAGAAACCTTTATTTTCTCCATGAGGTATGGTTGAGAAATCATTTGATAAAGTATTGATGATGTTTCTCCCTTAATGATTCCCATGTTCATCCTTTTCAAATCCAAGAAGATAAGATCCTTTTTAATTCTCATCATTGATAATGATGCATGATCCTTTCTACTTGGAGCAACTGCCACCTTGTTTGCCTTACCAGGATGGTAGTGGATTGAGAAGTCATAATCCTTGATGAGCTCTATCCATCTTCGATGGTGCATATTAAGCTCTTTCTGTGTGAATATATATTTGAGACTCTTGTTGTCAGTATATATCTCCCATTTTTCTTATAGAGATAATGCCGCCATATTTTCAACACAAAGATCACAGCCGCCAATCCCAGATCATGCATGGTATAGTTTTTCTCATTTATTTTCAGCTGCCTTGAGGAATAGGCTATCAGTTTATCATTATTCATTAGCACACAGCCTAATAAATTCTTATTAGCATCACTATACACCACAAAGAGTTCTCCACTTGAAGGGAGTGTGAGTACCGGCACAGTGATAAGACTCTTTTTCAACTACTTGAAATAGTCTTCACATTCCTATGTCTAGACGAACCTTACTCTCTTCCGTGTCAGCTTGGTAATTGGGATTGAAAATCGTGAAAAGTTCTTCACAAATCATCGATAATACACAGATAGACCTAGAAAGCTGTGGATCCCTATTACAGAAGTTGGTCTCGACCACTCTTCAATTGCCTTCATATTGGAATGGTCCACAGATATCCCTTTCCTGGTGAAAACATGCCACAAGAATGATATTTCCTCCATCCATAACTCACATTTACTGTACTTTTCATACAAATTCTACATTCACAATGTTTTAATCATGGTTTCCAAATCCTCCTAATGTTCCTCCTTACTCATGGAGTATATCATAATATCATCAATAACGACCACTACATATTTGTCGAGGTAATCTCTAAAGACTCTATTCATTAAATTCATGAAAATTGACAGAGCATCAGTGAGTCCTAATGGAATAATTATGAACTCATAGTGTCCATACCTCGTTTTAATGGAAAACTTGGGAATATCTTCCTTCCTCACCTTTAGTTGGTGATATCCCGACCGAACGTCCACCTTAGAGAAATAACTGGCCCCATGAAGCTGATCGAACAAGTCATCTATTCGTGGAAGGGGATAATTGTTCTTTATAGTGGTTTTATTGAGCTCAAGATAATCAATACAGAGGTGCATCGATCCATCCTTCTTCTTGATGAATAAGATTGGAGAACCCCACGGTGAATCCCTCGGGAAAATAAAACCCTTCTCCATATTCTTCTGTAACTACTTCTTCAGCTCCACGGTGGCCATTCTGTAAGGTGTCTTTGAGATTGGTAGAGATCCAGGGGTAATTTCAACTGAGAATGCAACCTCTCAGTCAGGAGGAAGACCAGGAAACTCTTCGGGGAATACATTAGTTTAAACCCTCACCATGGGCATGTCCTCAAGCATGATTCTCTCCTTTGTATCAATCATTTGAGCTAGATATGAATTCTCAAAAGGAATCAATATCCAAACTTGAGACAAATATTATAAAATAGACTCATCTCCCTCCTTTCACATGTAAATAATTGGAGGATGCTTCGTGTTAATAGTAATCTCCCTTTCCAGACAATTGAAGGTGGACTTGTACAAAGATAACCAATCTGTACCCAAGATAGCATCGAACTCCACTAAAGGAAGTATGACAATATTTTTTGGGAGGTTCAGTCCACAAACATTAACCTAGTAGGAGTTATAAACCATGGATACAATAATTTCCACATTCTCTATTCTCACAGACAAAGTTTACTCCATTTTTTTGAGGTGGTGTTTGAATAGTTCTACTAAACTTGCAAGATATGAAAGAATGCGTAGAACCAGAATCTAATATTAAATTATTTATTCTTGAATGAATTACAAGTGTACCTATCTCCACATTGGTTTCCGGCTCCACCTAAGTATTAGTGGTAGAATTAGCCTTTTTTTTCCTTGTAGGTTGTTGTTGATTGCCTCCGAAAACCCTCAGCTTAGGGAAATTGTTATCATAATTCCCAAGCTCCTTGCAGTCAAAAAACAACACTTCAGGCTGAGTGTTGATTTGAACCTTCCGTTAATCTTCAACATTAGTGGAATTTTCATATCCATTCAGATGTTCTTGGACAGGTGACCAAACATTCCGCATTTGATGTAATTCCTAGTTCCCATGAGATAGTCACCAAGATGCTTCTTCCCACAATTATTTCAATGGGTAAAGTGAGGCTTCATTCCATCATGGGATTTGTTTGATGAACCACCCATTTTGTTCTACTTTTTCTTCTTCTTTTCACTAGGCTCATGGGACCACTGAGAGTCTCCAATATTTATTTCAACCATAAGGGAAAAACAAACAATCTCCTCATAGATTTCTAAGTCTCCAATTTCCAACACTTTTTGTAGACTTGGCTTTAGTCCACTAAAGAAGTGACCCATCTTTCTTTCAGTGTTCATGAAAAAGACAGAGGCGAACCTTGCAAGCCTTATAAAGTTCGCTTCATATGCCTCGATGGACTCATCTACCTTCTGCTTGAGTCTAAGGAACTCTCCTTCCATCATGAGATGGCGGGTTTGAGAAAAATATTTGTTGGAAAACATCCTCAAGAATTCCTCCAAATCTATGGAATAAATTTCCACTTGGGAAATTGTATTCTTGATCAGTGTCCACCATTGATCAGCTTCCCCATCAAAATGATAGATAGACAGTACAAATTTCTCTTCTTACAAGCACTAGAGGACAGAGAAATTCTTTTCAATGGAGTTAATCTATTGTTCTACGAGGAGGGGATCAGAAGAACTGCTAAACATGGGGGCCTTTTCCGCATAAAGTATTCTATGACAAAATGATCTTTCCTTGGAGGATGGGGACATTCCACCTGATTCAAGTAATTATTCATAACTCGAGCCAGCTGAGCAAGTACTACAATGAAGTTTTGAGCACCCACTTCAAACACATTAGGAATGTCATTAGAGAAATCATTATATTTACATTCACATAGGATGTTGGAACGTGTTCTTCTATTTCCCACCATTAACTAAGAAAAAGAACATATAATTAGAGGTCTTGAATACATAGCTATTGAACATGAAAAGGAAACATTAAACATTAAATTATAAAATTATAAAGAATAAGTACAACTTATGTTGTGATTCCTTAGGTTTAAATCTAGGTTATCCTCGATCTATTTGTCAACTTATATTCTTATGGGATTTTTTTTCTTTTAATAATGGTTTGTACTAAGCTTGTGAATCTACCGAAGCATATCCCCCTGGAGTGTCATAACCAAGAGTGCAGAAAGTCAAGTTATCATGCACCAGTTCCCATTCGAGTCTAGCTCAAAGTGTTGTTTTCGTGATTTACCACTAGATACATCTGTTCCAGAGCCACCTCTACCTGCTTGTATTCATATAGGGATGTATTTTCTTGATAAATAACTTACTCTATACTCACAAAAATTTATGACTTTTTTCTTATACATAGTGTCTCCCTTTAGGTTCTCACTAAGGTGATCTATTCATAATCTCCAAAAGTAACTAGACCATCCTCTGATACCAAATATAAAGTCTCAGGCCTTTTACATAAAACATTTCATGATTTTAAGCATAATTAATCATCAGAGTACAATCCAATGATCGTGAAGTCTAGTGTCTTGAAAAACTAGGTACATAAAACATAAAACATTGGAATAAAAAACACCTTTATTTAATCTCTATAAGGATCTTCTAACTTCAATTGAGCTCTTACATCTGCATAGGGTACCCTAGGGAACACATGAACAAAGGGATGAGCTAAAGAAGCCCAGTAATGGAATGAACATAAGGATACATCGCAAGAACCTGATTTAGGAGGCATAACATAATGATATCCAAATCATGAAACTTATGAAATCATTTAATATTTGCATGGGATAATATAAACATGGAATCATATAAATGTGGTAGAATCATAAATCATATCTTTAGTACAGTTCAAGGCTAACCCACAATCCCATCTCCCATTTTTGTATGGGTCCAGGATAACTACCAATCCCATTTGACATCGCATCTCATGAGACATACCCTTAACCAAAGCATTGGAGCGCTATCTGGGCACACCCATCTCAAAATTTTCATGAATATTCTTTCCACATTAATATTCTTACCACATATACAATCATAAAAAATCAAACATACATAAACATAAGGGTACCCATGGAATGAATTGGGTACCACCATCATTACATAAATCATAACCAATGGGCGTATCATGAAAGTGTCCATGAACAAAAATAATTAGAAAATAAATATAATTTCATAGGGTAAAATAGGAATATAACATGATAATTGCTGTCAAACATAAGTTACAACATATGGGAAATGTTTTTTAGAAACATTATCATTACAACATTTTAGTGCTGTTTTATATAAAATACTATAGGGCTTTTAAAATTGCAAAGAGTACCTTCTTTTATATGAAACCATAATTGAACCAAGAAGGTTTTCATAATAAAAATACTGAACTTACAAGGACAATGGTTTCTTAAAACATAGGATATAGTGAATTTAAAATTTGGGTTAAAATTTGGGAAGGCCCCCAAAAACAGGTTTGCTTATTGGAATGTTCTAAGGATGGAATCATTCAAAAACATGTATATCCCCGAATTAAAGTGATGAAAGTGTCTTGATAATTGAATATTATAAAAATATCTATAATTCATAATATTCACATAAATATATTTGATAACACCATTTTGAAATAACGATAAGGCAACCCAAAAGAATGAAGAAGGTTTGGGTATAATTCGTTACGATTTTACCGACAGGGTGTCGGGTGTACCTAAAAGGGCTTGATGAGAGAGAAAGGGAGTTTCTAATCACTTATAAAACATTAGGTCAGTATTATTAAGGTGTATAAACATACCCCATCACTTGTTATTACACAAAAAAGACATAGCATAGCGAACAATCTTGATTAAGAGTGAAAAGGGGAGGATCCCTTACCTTAAATCTGTTGGTGTTCTATACTTGTTATTACTGACCTGAAAGACAAATTAGTATTATTAATTCATAATTAAATAACCTCTTATATATTTAATTTATTTTATATAAATATTTTTAGTTCATTCAAAGCCTTTTTTATTAGTTATAAGGTTCAATTGCATTGTTCGAGCTCGTTTGTTTAATTGGATTTAAAAGACCAGTTGACTTAGAATCATGTTTGGATTATATGAAAGATAAAAGTGTTTTTATATAATTGAAGTTATATTCATTAGTTCATATCCAGGAGATTACCTGGTTATAATTTTAATTAGGTTACCTAGAGTGAGGTCTAATGATTATATATATATATATATATATAACCATAGTGATAACCGTTTTTGTTGATCGATGGATTTGATTGCAAAGAATGTGTTTTGATTTATAAATTAATTACATTTGTACCAATGGATTAAAGAAACAAAAATTGTATATAATAGATATATAATAATATGATTCAACCATAATGCAAGTGGTTTCTTGACCATAATTAAAGACAATAATAGAAATTGATAAATTTTTTCCTTGAATGTGTTAAATTAGCACATCTCAAACGGTGCTTTCATTTCTTCAAATAAAAGGGTGGGGAAAGGAGAAATGATAATGAAATAAGCCACTAGTATGAAGAAATTACACTACATGTATGTTACTAGATTTATCATACTATTATGGTGAAGGGAGGTGAGGAAAGAAAATAAAAACGAAAAGAACTTTAATGGAAAGAAGAAATTTGGGAAGAGGAATTTACCTCTTGAGACTTCCTCCTTTAAGAACCACTTAATGGGAGAGGTTTTAGTATTTTGAGGAGTCTATGAGATTCTAGATGTGAGGGAGGACCTTGGGAAGAGATTTCAATAGAATTTAGAGAATTCTTGGAGCTTCAGAAGAGTGGATAGAGGAGGGAGTGAAGGGGGTTTTTTATAGTGGAGGAGAGGAGATATTTCAAAATATTATAATCCTTAATTTATTATTTATTCACAAGACAAATAATAGTAAGTATTACATGACCAATAATATTAAATTGGTAATGTGAATTCGAACGAAGTTGGATTTCATCTGCAGAAAATCATCGATGACTCAATTAATCCAATATTTATCATTTTTCTGAATTATCAGATTCTACTATTCATCAAAAATTCTAGTATTTCATAAAAATCCAAAAAATTCACCCTAGCCATTTTTCGATATGTAGAATCCAAAAATGAAATCCATTTTTCAAAAAATAATTTCCTAAATATGATTATTTTAATATTTAATTAAAATACTAATTTATTATCAGAACCAGTGTTAAAACATTCATTAACTTATTCTAAAATATAGGTATTTCGTACTTCAAATCTAAATATTATATTTACACCTCCATAGGTGAGGATACTATTCATTAGGGTATATTACTATTCATAAGGGTATGTTACTATTCAGTAGGGTAGGTTACTATTCACCAAAAATTATTTTTGTTTTATTAGACTCCAAAAAAACATCTTGAACACAACCGTGTATGTCAGATTTTTAATATTCCAAACACAGAAGTGACAAACTTAGGTTTAAAGGTCACTTACCACTTAGTAGTTCATTATGTTGTGTTTTCATGTGATATTATGACATAAATATAAGAAGGGGATTTCCCTTAAAAAACATTTGGTCTTTACATGGAACACATTTTGAACTTTGGAGAGACTTGGTGGCATTGCCAAATGGTATGCTACAACCCCAATTTGTTCTAGAATTTCGAAAGGTCTGATGTACCTAGGACTCAATTTACCCTTCTTACCGAATTGTATAACACCCTTCCATGGAGATACCTTCATGAAAACATGATCTCCTACCTAAAATTCAAAATCGTTCCTTTGGTCATTAGCATAGCTCTTTTGCCTACTTTGAGCTGCCTTGATGTGGTTTTGGATTACCTTCACCATTTCGATCATTTCCTCCATAAGTTCTGGGACTACGAGTTTTCTTTCACCGAAATCATCACAACAGGTTGGTGTGCGACATATCTTCTTGTATAACGCTTCATATGGTGCCATCAGAAAACTTGAATGGAAGAAATTATTTTAGCAAAATTAAACCAAAGGTAAATATTGATCCCACATACCTTGGAAGTCACGTGAGAATGATCTCAAAATGTCTTATTAATTTTGAATAGTCCATTCTGATTGTCCATTAGTTTGAGGGTGGTAGGAAGTGCTCAAAGGAGGTTTAGTATCCAGGGCTTTCTGAAGACTTTTCCAGAATCTTGATGTAAAACGTGGATTACGATCCGAAAAAATATATAGTGGTACTCCATGAAGTCTCACAACATCATTGATATATAGTATTGCTAGCTGTTCAAGTGGTAAATCTTCTCTTATATTAAGCAAATGTACTGACTTGGTAAGACGATCAACAATGTCCCATATTGCATCATTCCTCCTTGGATACTTTGGTAGTCCCTGGGAAAATTCCATCATAATATTATCCCATTTACACTCTGGTATGGGAAGAGGTTGCATGCCCCCCCAGGCTGTTGAATTACAGCTTTCACTTATTGACAAACCATACATCTTGACACAAAATCAGCAATCCCTTTCTTCATGTTGTCCCACCAAAACTATTCCTTCAAATCACTATACATCATAGTGCTACCAGGGTGTATATAGAAATTGGAACTATGAGAATCATCCAAAAATTACCTTTTTAGATCACGTATATCAGGAACACAATGTCCCTTCCCAAATTTCAAAATTACATCTTCATACACAAAGTCACTCAATCTCCCATCATTAACAACATTAATCTTTCTTTGAAACTCTTCATCATCGGTCAGAGAACTCTTTATACATTATAGTAAAGCTGTTTTTCATACCATTTGAAAAAGCGTGTTTGTTTCACCTTCCATGGTGATTACCATATCCATCTTTACTAGATCCATGTATATAGGATCCTTTTCAACTCTCATCTTGTTCAAAACTACATGATCCTATCTACTCAAAGCATCTCCCCCCTTAATTTCCTACACTAGGTGGTAGTGTATAGTGAAATCAGAATCCTTGAGTAGTTCAAGCCATCTCCTTTGCCTCATGTTGAGTTCTTTTTGTGAGAAAATATTATTCAAACTCCTGTGATTAGTATAAATCTCACACTTTTCACCATATAGATGGTGTCTCCATATGTTCAAGGAAAATATTACATCTTCTAACTCAAGATCATGAGTAATATAGTTTTTAGCTTTAATTTTTATCTGTCATGATGTATAGGAAATAACCCTATCATTCTACATAAGGACACAACCATGTCCTTTCTTTGATGCATCACTATAAATAACAAACCTATCATTCCCCAATGGTAGAGTCAATATAGCGGCATTGACTAATCTTCCCTATAGTTCATTAAATCATTCTTCACACTCTTTTTTCAAAATAAATTTAACACCTTTTCATGTGAGATTTGTTAATGGGTTAGCCGACTAGGAAAAATTCTGGATGAAATGTCGATAATAACATTCTAAACCAATAAAACTGCATACCTCGGTTTCAAAACCATAATTTGGTTTATCTTTCTATCACGATATATTTTCCAAAAATATACCTGCTATTGAGTCACTTTTCTTGGTTCCACAGAATCTCAAGTCCTTAATGAAATATTGTTGTAGAACAATCCTTATATACTCTATAATTATTATAAAATGTACATCATTAATACAATAATAAAATGAAACAATTCCTTAATAAAGATTTCAGAATTATAATCATTCATCATCATCTTTGGTAGAATAAAAACATTATTATTATCCAATAGCTTCATTTGGGTTATACTCTGATTATTTGGACATTGATACACATAGTGTCCCAAATCCTTGTAGATGAAGCATTGTACATTAAAAAAATTATTCTTACCCTTGCAATCACGCACTTGGGGTCCTTTTTCTCCATGATTATAACAAACTCCCATTCCTTTCAAGCATTTAGTAAGGTGATTCTTTCCATAGTTATAACATATGGAAAAATCATTCTTTTCCCTCATCCCTTTATCCATATTTCTCTCTTGGATCCTTTTCTTCTCCTGATTCCCTTCAAAGCCATAAGACTTAGAGAATTCATGACTTATCTTAATAACAAAGGATACCATTTCTTCATATGTTGAGAATACATGAGAGAATATTTCCTTTCTAAATGTTGGCTTAATACTTTGAAACATATGATCCTTCTTACACATTGGATCATACCTATTCTTGTAGTTCACATTCTTTCTAATGGGAGCCATTTCTATACAATGGAATAATGTAGATTAGTTTATGAATCACAATACATAAATCCAAACTTGTAAAATACATATCATAAATTGAATAGTTTATGTACATAATCTATAATCATAAAAAATGGCTTCGTTGAGTAAGTATATACTCATAAACCCTTCATAATGGTTTATAAATAAAATTAGAATTATCCAAAGCATATCCCCTAGGAGTGTCGTAACCAAGAGTGCAGTATGGCCTATTGTCATGCACCATTTCCCGTTCGATTCTAGCCCAAATCAGTGTTTTTTGGTTTTACCCCTAGGTACATATGTGCCAGAGCGGCCTCTACCTTCTCGTATTTAGACAGGAATGTATTGTACTTAAAAATAAAAAAATATATACAAAACCAAAATTCTAGGGTGTTTTTCTATACTAATCCTCAATGTGTAGCTTTGGGTTATGTTATCTAATCAGAGTTTATATAAATGTTGTTTCGAAGGTCTGTACTAAACTTCCTCTAATAAAAATTGTAACGCCCCGACCCTTGAATCCTAGAGTCAGTGCATTATTATGTATCATTGGCATGATCACAAATGTTCAAGTCTCGAATGTCCAATTAGTTTAGTAGATTTGGAAGTACAAGATATATTCATAATTATTATATTACAATATAAAATAGAAAACAACAAAAACATAGTTTCCATAGACAACATTGAGATCCCATAGACTATCCATGCATGTCATTTATAATATACTTCTTTGAATCCTAGGAAAAATAAAACATAGAAACGGCTGAGCTTAGATGCTTTGTAAGGATAACAATATAGAAGAAACTTTCACAAATAAGCATAAACATTTAAGGTACTGTATTAGACTAAAAAAGCCTTTTAAACATGAACTTCAGAATAATATGGCAAAGATAAAATCAAATAATGCCATTTACTTATTCACATGGATATTCAACTAGTCAAATAATCACATGAAATATCAATAGCGACTTTCACAATGGTGAAATTCATAATTCCAGACATCATAATCACTAATTCAAGGCCTTGTTCCATGACTACAAATAAGATTTTTTCATGGCCTTGTGCCAAGACACTAGTTTTTCTCATGAGACCTACCGATGCATAGAGGAGCTAAAGTGGGCTCCACCCGTCACTTACTAAGTCCAATGCATTCCTAATATAAAATGGTTTAAACATAACATAATCATTTTTATTAAAATTAGCATATGAAATGTCAATACTTTATTCATAAACAATGAATGATATAAAAATAACACATCCACAGTCAAAAATATCACAAAGCATTCAATACAATATGAATTATTTTTATCATAATAAATCAAGTTTAAACAGGTTTAAAGTTCATAAATAATGTTGACATTGATAAAAATTATTTGTAAAACTCTTTGAGGGAAATGAATATTTTTTATGAAAAAAAATAAAAGTCACACCATTTTGAAAGAAAGACATGTAAGGGATTTTTGAAACAAATTGTCTCATACCACGTTGAATCTTTTGAAAGAAATTAACATTTTAAAAACATTCATGTCCATATAAATAAATCCTAAAAAACTATTTTGAAAATATGGTCATTTATGAGAATGATTTAGAAGAATAAATATTTAAATCATTTAAAATGTTGTTTTAGTAAAAGAGTCCTTTAAATTGAATCCCTTTGAATTTTTTTTTGAAACATGGACGTGGGTAATAAATATGTCCCAGTAAAAACATACCCATAAAAAATCTCGAATAATAATGAGATTGAAAAATTAACCCTTTCAAATTTGGTAACTTATGAAACATACAACCCATGAAAGAAGAACCATAAAATGAATATGTAAATACACATAAATTACATTTAATTAAACAAATAATACAATTATGGGAAGTACATACACCACACAAAAGGTAATAGTGGCAATATAGCATGAATCTCATGGGAATAAGGAGTGAGATGAAAACCCCTTACCTTGTACTTTTTCTCGGTCGAGGGTAGATTAACCACCTTTATAATGGTGAAATAAATTTAATTAAATTATACGCAAATCATATACATTAATATTATATCATATATGATCTTCTAAAATTTATCGTTAATAATATCTTAGTAGTATCATCGTTTCAGGTGTTAACTGATTTGTTTTCATTTATATTCTTTGTTACATAATTTATGTTTTTTGTGGATATGATGTATCGTATTCATATTAATAATGATATTAAGTCTTTAAAAATTATTTTTAATCATTAAATTAAAATTATTCTTGAATGGATACGATGGAGAATAAATCTATTGGCATTCGTGGAGACGGTAATCTGTAGGTACACAAGAGCAACAATATCATTCTTTTGATTTTAAAATAATATTTAATTTTATGATATATCATGTATAGAGAATAATTATCATGTAATATTTTCCATTTAAATCAATTACACATCATTATTATACCCATACAAATTATAATGTCTTGAATAACAATTACACCACGACGTGGAGACGATAATTTGTACGTACGAATGCATGGTGACATGTCATTCAAAGGATAGATAGAATAATGAATATAGTTTGACCATATTCATAATAACATCACAGTATATATAAGATACTATATTTCTTATTTTATAATGGAATCATTAAAGAAAGAGGAAGTGGGAGAAGAAAGAAACATCAAAGAGATGATGAAATATTTATCTTTTACTCAGGTTCTTCCTATTGATTTGATCAAAAGTGCTCAATAGATTGGCTTTATGACTAACGGAAGGCCTCTAAGATGAAGGGAGGATATTTGAGAGGGTATTTGGGAAGGTTTTGGCCGATCTAATAGGCTTTTATGGTGTGAATTTGTGGGACGGGGGACTTCCCTTTTATAAGAAGGGTGAGGGGCACCTTAGGAAAAGCTAGAAATATTATTTTATAATAAAATAATTTTCGGTTTCTAATTACTCCAAAATAAATTATTTAATGGATAAGGATGGGATGGGTTGAATAACACGCAAAAAATAGGTTTTAGATTATTTCTGGACACTATATTAACTTTATATTTTAGATTTAACTCTTAGTTAAATAGTTTGACATTTACCATGTCTCTTTGTATTTTTATATTATAGGGTTAATAAAATTACTATATACATTAAATAGAACCAAAAGTGGTTAAATAATGATACAAATATCATTATATAAGTCATTTTTCCTATACATAGATTTTTTATGCATATTATATCAATAAATAATATAATATTTGTTTTAAAAACTCCTTTTTGTCAATTTCAAAACTATTTAATAAATTATTATTGTTAAAGTTTTAACCACTTTAAAAATTCAAAATAAAATCATTTAATCAATACTAACTTGTCATATAAACCTGTAGAATTATTTTATGGAATTAAAACATTCAAATTATATTTATTTTAACATTTATAATATCGTTTATTTGATTCTTTCATTAATAAGGAAAATACCCCATCATCATTGTGTCATAAATAAATTTAATTATTCAATGTCTAAAAATTATAAATAAACTAAAATAATGTAACAAATCATTTTATAATTATAATAAATATTTATATTTGAAAATATAAAATATATAACCCTATGTAAAATTTGTTTTACTAAAAGATATATGCTTATGTCATTTTTGTATTTACTTTAACTTAAATAATATAAAGTGTCATTATCACTTACATGTTGTTCAATGTGGTCCCAAAATCAACCCAAATATTCCCATGGTTGGACATGTATAAAGAAATAGTGTTAGAAAATGTGTTAGGATAGTTTAATATTATTATAACTTAATTTTTTACCCTTATTTACCGGATTTACCCTTTAACAAAGGTAAATAAAATATTTACAGAAATAATTATTCAAAATGTCAAAAAATAAATGTTACCTATTTACACAATTTAAACCTCAAGATTCTAAATATAGAATCCATTTTTATAAATTCAAAACACAAAAGTGGAAAAAAATCATTAAAAATTAATTCCTGTTGTCAGAACAAAAAGTGTTTAAAAAAAAAATAATAACTATCAAAAGATTGATACTTTCTTATGTCTAGTTTAAATGTGAAATTATGTCCAAGGAGAAACATTGGATAAAAGGGTAAAAATATAATCTAATTATATTTAAAAACCACCCAATTGTATAATTTATCACTATAAGTTATTTTTACTAAAAAATGTGTTTTTAAATAAAATTTAGTGTTTTTCACTATTCGTCAAAAATTAAAAGTTTTCAAAAACATTGCAAAAATTAAACTTATGCTAATTTCTATATTCCGAATCCAAAAAATGAAGTCCATTTTGAAAGATAGAATTTATAAAACTTCAAAAAGTGGGTATTACTATTCATATCAGCTATTTTGATTGGTTGTGGTGTGTTAGAACTCGAAGTTTTGTACAACACACACTACTGTATTATTCAAAGAGAAGTGTATCGTGGAAGCATGGGTTGTTACACTCTCCCCTCCATCAAATAAATTCATCCTTGAAATTTCATGAGTATTACAGTGTAAAAATACATGGGTGGTTCTTCATCATAAGTTCCTCGGGTTCCCACGTCGCCTCTTCTATCTTATGGTTTCTCCATAGAACTTTTACCAGACGAGTTCTCCAGTTTTTCAGAAATTGTTTTCTTATATCAAGAACTTTGATTGCCTCTTCGCAATTAGAAATATCGGGATCCAGTTATAATTTCTCATAGGTGAGTACATGCATTGGTTCAAGCATGTATTTTCTCAAGAGTGATATGTGAAACACATCGTGAACATTGGAGAAACATGGCGGCATAGGAAAATTGTAAGCTACAGCCCCAATTCGTTCTAATATTTTGAATGGTCTGATGTACCTGGGACTCAATTTACCCTTTTTATTGTAATGTATAACACCCTTTCATGGAGGTAACTTCAAGGAAACATGATATCCTACCCAAAATTTCAAATCCATCCTTCGGTTATCACCATAGCTCTTGTTGCTACTTTGAGACGCCTTGATGTGGTTTTGGATTACCTTCACCTTTTCCATCGTTTCCTCCACATGTTTGGGCCTATAAGTTTTCTTTCATGAATATCATCCTAACGGTTTGGGGTAAGACATCTCTTTCAGTATAATGCTTTATATGGTGACATATGAATAATTGAATGGAAGCTATTGTTATTGGAAAATTCTACAAGAGGTAAATATTGATCCCACATACCTTGGAAGGCAAGTGAGCATGATCTAAACCTGTCTACTTTGGTTTGAATAGTATGTTATGATTGTCCATCTATTTGAGGGAGGTAGGTAGTGCTCAAATAAAGTACAGTATCCTAGGCTTTCTTAAGACTTTTAGAGAATCTTGACATAAAACGTCGATCATGATCAGAAACAATCGATACGGTTAATCCATGAAGTATCAAAAATTTATTAATATATAGTCTTTATAGATGTTCAAGTCGTAAATCTTCTCTTATATTAGGAAAATGTGATGACTTGGTAAGACAATCAACAATGACCCATATTGCATCGTTCCTTTTAGGATTCTTTCGTTGCCCCATGGAAAAGTCCATCGTTATATTATCCCATTTCCACTCCAGTATGGGAAGAGGTTGCATGACACCTCCAGGCTATTTCCTTCCAGTATTCACATCTGGACAAACCATACAGCTTGACAAAAAATCAGCAATCTACCTCATCATGTTGTCCCACCAAAAATGTTCCTTCAAATCTATTTACATATTATTGCTACCAGGGTGTATAGAAAAATTAGAACAATGAGATTCATCCAAAAATTCCCTTTTTAGATCAGGTATATTAGAAACAAAAAGTCTCTTCCCAAATTTCAAAATTCCATCTTCATGCACAAATTCACTCAATCCCCCACCATTCACAGCGTTAATATTCCTTCGAAACACATCATAATCAGTCTGGGAACTCTTTATCCATTCTAGTAAAGATGGTTTAGAACAATTTTAAAATGTATTATTGTTTTACCTTCCATGGTGATTACCATATCCATATTTACTAGATCCATATATATAGTATCCTTTTCAATCCTCATCTTGTTTAAAACTCAATGATCCTTTTTACTCAAATCATCTTCCACCTTATTTTCCTTCCTCGGGTGGTAATGTGTAGTGCAATCTTAATCCTTGAGTAGTTTAAGAAATCGAATTTTCTTCATGTTGAGTTCTTTCTGTGAGAAAATATACGTCAAACTCTTGTGATCAGTATAAATATAAAATATTCACAATATAGATAGTGCCTCCATATCTTCAAAGAAATGATTATTTTTTCTAACTCAATATCATGAGTAGGATAGTTTTTCTATTGAAATTTTAGCTATCGTGATGCATAGGCAATAACCCTATCATTCTACATAAAGACACAACCACGTCCATTCTTTGATGCATCACTATAAATAACAAATCCATCATTCCCCAATGGTAAATTAAATGTAGGAGAATTGACTAATCTTCTCTTAATTTCTTTATAAATTTCCTCACACTCTTTTGTCCAAACAAACTTAACCCCTTTTCATGTGAGCTTTGTTAATGTGTTAGCCAACCGGGAAAAATTCAGGAAGAAACATCAATAATAACCTGCAAAACTATTAAAACTACATACCTCAGTTTTAGAACCATATTATGGTTTATTATTCTCTCAACAATATATTTTCAAAAAATTTAACCTTCTATTGAGTCACTTTTCTTGGTTCCACACAATCTCTTGTCCTTAATGAAATGGTACAATTGTACAATCCTTATATACTATATAATTCATATTACAAGTACATCATTAATACAATACTCAAATGACATATGACATTCAGAAAAACGTAGGAAATCTAATCATTCCACTTCATCTATGGTAGTATAAAATATTTTTTATTATCCAATCGCATCATTTGGGGTATACACTGATGATTTGGACATTGATTCGTCTAGTGTCCCAAATTCTTGCAGATGAAGCATTGTACATTTGAAACTTTTTTCTTACCCTTGGAAACACGTACTTGTTGTCCTTTTTCACCACACTAATAAAAAACATACTTTCCCTTTATCAATTTACCAAGGTAATTTTTTCCATAGTTATCACATGTGGGAAAACCCATCTTTTCCCGCTTCCCTTTATCTATCTTTCACTCTTCCATCCTTTTCTTCTCTTTCTTCCCTTTAAATACATAGGACTAATAGAATTATTTACTTATATTATTAACACAAGATATCATTTCTTTATATGTTGAGAATACATGGGAGACTATTTCTCTTCTAAATGTTTTCTTAATAAAGTGAAAGATATGATCCTTCTTACTCTTTGGATCATATGTATTGTTGTAGTTCCCATTCCTTATACTGGTCGCCATTTCTATATAATAGAATAAACTAGATTAGTTTATGAATCGAAACATGTAAATCCAAACTTGTAAAACACTTAACATAAATTGAACAGTTTATGGATATAATCCATAATCATAAAAATTTTTACTTTGAGGAATTATATACACAGAAATACTTCATAATGGTTTATAAATAAAATGAGAATTATCCTAAGAATATCCCTTGGGAGTGTCATAACCATGAGTGTAGCACAACCAATTGTTGTTCACCAGTTCCTATTCGAGTCTAGCCCAAAGCGGTGTTTTCAGGTTTTTCCCCTTGGTACATCTATGTCAGAGCCTCCTCTACATGATCATATCCCGAGAGAGATGTATTTCTTGGAAAACCCACAAAATTATTACAATACCAAAATTTGGGGAAGTTCTTCAATACTAATCCTCAAATTCTATCTTTGGGCTATGTTCTTTAATCAGAGTTTATCTAAATCTAGTATCCATAGTTTGTACTAAACATTCTCCGATACCAACTTTAATGCCTTGACTCCAGATTCCCAGATTCTGTGCATTATTAAGTATCATTAGAATGATCACAAAATATCATATCTCGAAAGACCAATTATTTTAGTATCCTTGGAAGTACAAGATACATTCATAAGGTTTACATTACATCAATAAATGGAAAAATACAACAAAATTTTTTCCATATACAACACTGAGATCCCATAGACTATCCCTATAGGTCATTCATAATATACTTCTTCGCATCCTAGGAAAAATAAAACGTACAAAGGGGTGAGCTCCGATACTCAGTAAGGAAGAAAATATTGTGGGAACATTAATAAATAAGAATAAACATTTAAGGCAATGTATAATACTAAAAAAATCCTTTTAAACATGAACTTAATCATAATATGGCAAAGATATAATAAAATAATACAATTTACTTATTCACATGGATATTATACTAGTCGAAGAATCACATGAAATATCAATAGCCACGTTCATAATGAGGGATGAGTAATTCCATACTTCATAACCACATAGTAAAGGCCTTATGCCAATACTACTAATAAAATATTGTCAAGGCATTATGCCAATACACTAGTTTGTCTCGTTATACCTACCGATGCATCGAGGAGCTATAGCGGGCTCCACCCATCACTTACTAAGTCCAATGTGTTCCTCATATCAAAAGGTTTAAACATAACATAATCATTCCTTTTAAAACTAGAATATGAAATGTCAATACATTATCCACAAACCAAGAATGGTATAAAAATAACACATCCACAGTCAAATATATAACAAAGCCTTCAATGAAATATGAACTATTTGTATCATAATAAATCAACTTCAAACAAGTTTAAAATCCATAAATTATGTTGACATATATGAAAATGATTTTTAAAACTCTTTGCGAGAAATATTCCCTTTTCATGAAAACATTTAAAAGTCACAAAATTTTGAAAGGAAGACATTTTAAGACATTTTTGAATGAATGTGTCACATACCACTATGAATATTTTTAAAGGAATTAACATTTTTAAAACATTCATATCCATATAAATAAATCCTTAAAAATTATTTTTCAAATGTGGACAATAATGAGAATGAATTACAAAAATATATATTTAAAACATTTAAAATGATGTTTTAGTAAAAGAGTCACTTAAATTGAATCCCTTTTAAATCTCATTTATGAAACATGGACATGGGTAATAAATATGTCCCAGTAAAGAGATACCAATAAACAATCTGGAATAATATAGAGATTGAGAAATTAACCCTTACCAATTAGGTAACTTATGCAACATACACCCCATGAAATAAGTACCATAAAATGAAGTTGTAAATACACATAAATTAAATTTTATTACACAATTAATTCAATTATGGGAAGTACATACACCACACAAAAGGAAGTAGTGGCAATATAGGATGAATCTCACTGAAATACAGAGTGAGATGAAATCCCCTTACCCTGTACTTTTCATTGGTCGAGGGTAGTTTAACCTCTTATATAGTGGTAAAATAATTGTTATTAAATTATACAAGAATAATATTCATTAATATTATATCATATATGATCTTTTAACATTTCATTGTTAATAATATCTTAGTAGTATCATCGTTCTGGGTGTTAACTGATTCGTTTTCCTTTATATGATTTGTTATTTATGTTATATTTGTTATGGATATGATGTATCTTATTAATATTCAGAATAATGTTAAGTCTTTACTCATTATTTTTATTCATCTAAGGAATATTATTCATTAATGGATACGATGGGGAATGAATCTTATCGCGTTCGTGGAGGCGGTAATCCGTACATACACCCGAGAAACAATATCATTATTTGATATTAAAATAATATATAATTGGATGATATTTAAAATATACAAAATCATTATCATGTTACATTTATTATTTACATCAATTAAACATCAATATTATACCCATTCAAATAATAATTTATTGAAAAACAATTAAACCATGACGTGGAGACGGTAATCCGTACGTACACATGTATGCTGACATGTCATTAAAATGATGGATAGAATAATGAATATGGTTGTACAATATTAAAAATAACATAACAGTATATAGAATATACTAGAGTTATTATTTTACAATGGAAATATCAAAGAAATATGATGTGGAAGAAGAATTGAACATGAAAGAGGTGATGAAATGTTTACCTTTTCTTCGGGTTCTTACTTTTGATTTGATCAAAATGGATCCCTAGAATAGAATTATAAATAAAGTAAGGCCTCTAGGATGAAGGGATGACAGTTGAGAGGGTATTTGGGAAGGGTATGGATGATACAAAAGGCTTTTAAGGTGTGAATTTGAGGGAAGGGGGAGTTCCCTTTTATAAGAAGTGTGAGGGGCATCTTAGGAAATGATAGAAATATTTTTTTATAATAAAATAATTTTCGGTTTCTAATGGCTCAAAATTGAATTATTTAATTTCTAAGGTGGTGATGGGTCCAAAACCACTCAACCAATAAGTTTTAGATAGTATTAGGTCACTATATTAACTTTATCTTATAGATTTAACTCTTAGTTAAATAGTTTGACATTTACCATTCTCTTTATATTTATTTATTATATAGTTAATAAACATAGTATATACTTATAATAGAACCCAAGTTGTTCATTAATGATACAAATATCATTATATAATTCATTTTTCTGAAACCTATATATTGAGGCATATTACATCAATTAATTATATAATATTTGTTTTAAAAACTCTTTTATGTCAATTTTGAAACAATTTAATAATTTATTTTTGTTAAAGTCCTAGAAAAATTATAAATTCAGAATAAACTAATTTAATAAATCCTTACATGTAATATTAATCTATAAAATTCGTTTATGGCATTGAGACATTAAAATTATATTTATTTTAACATTTATAATACCATTTATTTGATTCATTCATTAATAAGGGAAATACCCCACCATAATTATGACATAAAAAAATTAATTATTCCATGTCTAAAAATTATAAATAAAATACCATTATGTAGTAAATATTATTATCTTTCTAATTAATATTTATAGTCTAAGAGGTATCATATATAAACCTATGTAAAAAGTTTTTTACTAAATGATATATGATTATGTTATTTTTGTATTTACTTTAACTTAATTAAAATAATTTGTCATTATCACTTACAAGTGGCACCATGGGGTCTCAAAATCGACCCAAGGATGCCCATGGTCAGACATGTATCAGTCAATAAGTTTAGAACACATGTTAGGCTAATTTAATATTATTATAATATTATTTTTTTATCCTTATTTACTGGATTTACCCTTTAACCCTGGTAAATAAAATATTCACCGAAATAATTATTCAAAATGTCTAAAAATAAAAGTTACCTATTTACAAAATTTGGACATATTTATTATAAATATGGAATCCATTTTTATAAATTCAAATCACAAAATTGTCCAAAATTAATTTAAAAATAATCCCCTTTGTCAAACCAAATAACATGTTTTTAAGAATTATTAACTATCAAAATATTGATACTTTCTTATGTCAATTTTAAATGTGAAATTATGTCCAACAACCAAAATTGGATTAAATGATTAAAATATACTATAATTATACCTTAAAACCATTCAATATTTAAATTTATCACTATAAATTATTTTGATTAAAAAAGTTGTTTTAATTAAAATTTAGTACTTTTCACTATTCATCAAAAATTAAAAGTTTTCAGAAAAATAACCAAAATTCTCCCTAATATAATTTTAATATTCAGAATCCAAAAAGTAAGTCCACTTTGAAAGATAAAATTTATAAAATTTCAAGAAGTGGGTATTACTATTCTTAACGGGTAGTTTGATTGTTTGTGGTGTGTTAGAAGTCGAAGTTGCGTAAAACACATGCTATTGTATTATTCAAATAGAAGCGTACCATGGAATCTTGGGGTGTTATAGGTAGGAATCTTGAGACAAAATAGATATGGACATGGTTGAAGCCTTTAATATTTTTGGATATGGTTTTGGAGGAGGCCTTAATCAATTTCACATGACTTGGTTGAGGCCTTGATGGTATATTTCAAAATTTATGGAATTACAAATTCCCTCATTATGAGTCTAGATATTGATAGTCCATGTTTTTTTAAACTACAGGAATATCCAAGGTTAATTTTATGGAATTTTTCAATCAGTTTTTTTCCTACTATATTGTGCTCAAGTATATTTTTAAAGGCAAGCATTTCTAGTTATTCAGCATTCCATGTGTTTTTATTTTCATTCCCTGTAATATTTACCCTCACTAAACATCTGAGCTCACCCATTTCACATGTTTTATTTTTTACATGGTTGTGAAGAAGTATATTATAAATTACTTTCAAGGATAATATAGGATATTATATATGATTTAAAATAATTGGTTATACTTAATTTTATTTTTTGTTGTAATGTTGAAAATAGGTATGTATCAGTCATTCCAAAAATACTAAACTATTTGGTCTATCGGGATGTTTATTCTTTGTTTATATTCCATTTTCACAAATTAAGGCACCGACTCTGGGAAATTAGGGTGATGACCTTACATCGGTTGGGTAGGTTATGGTATAGTTATATAAGTAGATTATGGATTTACCACACACAAATAAACATGAACAAGCTGTTTTACTACATATCTACAAACAAGAAAAAATGGTTACCATAAAAAGCTGTACTTAAATGTGGGGTTGAAGTAATGGGTATGGGTGGAAATGTTAGGATTGAAGGGTAGGTAGTGTATAGTTAATGTTTTAGAATCATGGAAAAATAATTTACTTTTCTTGATCCAAGTACCATTTCCAAAAACCAATCCATATTTTTTCATGAATAATTCCATAACTGATGTTATAACATTCATCTCTTAAACTTGAGATGTTAATACTTGAGTCAAAAGGGAATTCTCAAATCCTTATCTTTCAATATGAAAATTTTCATCATCTATAAAATTTTGTGGATTCTAATAAGATAGAAATCAATGGATATTATGATATTATCTTTGTACCTACCATCCAATTTCAAATATTTTATTACCATTTCCATAACCATAACCTCATCGGTTTGAAAATGATCAAGCACCACTTCAATTGTTCTCTATAACTCATAAAAAAATCATTCAACCAAACTGTTATGAGTATAATGATACAATATTAAAAAAAAATAAAAGGAATAGAAATTGGAAGAGTTACTTTTGAATATGAAGGAACATCAGATAAATTATAAAATTGCATCAAAACATATTGTAATATTTGATCTAGATTCAACATCATGTATTTCGAATCATCTTGAAAAGTAACCACATGAAACTTCATCTGTGCATTATCATTTATTATAAGGTCTATTTTGGGATGTGTTTTGAATATGATAAATGACTGAAGGTACTATACTATATATATTATCATCTGCAATTGGATGTACAAATTTTTTAAAACCAATGAAAAATTATTTCAAAACACGGATTATGTTTGGTTTGAAATACAAAAAATCAACTTTTTCATAAAGGAAGTCAAAGGATTAGAATTAGGTACATAAGTAGTTATATAATTTGTTAGTTTCCAACCATCATGTCCATCCTCAATCTCAACAAAAATTGGTCCAAATTATTGAACTTCTTCCACATCATCAGCATCATATTCTTATTAAAATTTAATAACATTTGTATAATGAGATCCAATTGGTTTTTTATATTTTTATCCTAATGCTCTTCACCCTGTTTGGTAGGAGTATCGACAAACATATCTTGTTGAACTTGTTTAATATATAGACATGGAGTAGATACATAAAACCCCATTTGAGCATTAATTAAATCGATAAAATAAACATCAATAGCTCATTGAGAAGAATGGATTATTGGTTTTAAGGTTCTAGGTGAAGAATAATCACATTAGAGGGTGAAAATTCAAGATGGTTTTGTCAATTATAGGGACCATTCACAATATTCTAAATGACTTGAGTAACATTAACAAATAATTTTTTCAATAATATATTGACATAGATAAAACCTAGTACATGGAGAAGATATTTTTTTGTTAAATTTTTGTATAATAAATTTATGTTTGAATTAAAAGGTTATCTCATCATGAAAAAGTTATCATATATGATGTTCATATTCTAAAAAACATTTTTATGATTGCCATTACTTTTCTATAATGATCTATATGTATAATTTCTCTAGTGGTGATCCTCATGTTCTCTTTTGAAATATTAATGAAACCAGTTTATTTTTGGGTCTAGAATAATGAATCAATCATCTTTTAATTTTCAACTTGACCAATTCATGATCCTTTAGAACTGAAGGTGTTCTTCTTGTTATTGGTACGAGGCTTATAGGAATTTTAGATAGATGTTAATTATTCATAATTATTAAAAAATAATTATTCAAGATTAAAAATACATAATAGAAATAACCATGTAATTATATAGTAAGGGTTTTTATTAAAATACTATATATATTTGTATCAGACCTTAAAATAAAATAATAATCATTAATACAAAAAATTATCATAATTATTTTATAGGGTAAACAAAAATGGGAAATGATTAATATTATTTATTACCTTACAGATATATATTCAATACCCATAAAAATATTTGTCCTCTATAACTCCATATAGTTTATTAAATTCCCAAATAAATATTTAACCAAATATTTAAATCAAAAACAAAAAATTAATGATTAGAAAAACATGAATTAAATTATTCATTGTTCTTGATAATAATTCGTATTCCATTAATTAAATTTACATAGAATTTAATCATGACCAAGGTAAACCCACATTGTCTAACCCTATAGGATCCTTTCTCATTAGAATTTTGAGAGGATAACTAATGTTATAAATTACTATCTACAAATTGGATAAGTAACCCATGATAAATAACGTAATTCCCAAACATTGAAGCCCACATAAGAATGATCATTATGTAATATAATCCCTTAATTGTATTATCTCATCAAGCAGATTGCACATATACGTCGTCAACTAAATTATTATTATGTCTTTCATTAACTGCATAAAATAAATAAATGATTACACCATGGACATGGACTTTAAGTTGGAGGTTATATTATAATCAAGGGGATGAGAAAACAACATCTATAAATATGGATGGGACAAATACTTCTACAAATTATACATTAATAACTTGTCATTCATGACACACTCACCATATCCAACATCATCATGAATATCAATGTAAAGGTTTCAAAATATACTTATGTGAAATATTCATAACGTGGATTAATAAAAACCATAAATTATATGGACCATTAAACACGCTCGTAGATAATAATATCTAATTACATCATAGGTTATTGAATTCTTATGGGAGAGTTTACTATCATTATCATCCTAGTTAGATATTAGCAGGTGTGAACATAACTAGATGTTGTCTCATTAGGATATGACTACTCTCACTATATAATCTACATACTATGTGCCCTATCAAAAAATGTTATCAAGTCACAAAACTATATTTTAGAATATCATCATTAAATTTCAAGGTACCCATCATAGTGGAGAACATATATGACCTTATCTGTGTGAGAGACACCTAAATACCATTTTACATTAAATTCATATTGAATAATGAACAATAGATAACAAGATATTTTTTATCATTAAAAATATAGAATATATCTGTAATAAAAATACCAAAAGATGGTTTTATATCACTAACTCTATAAAAATAACACTTGGACTGGATATAACTACCTATGAATTTCAAGATCCTAGAATTCACTTGATGTTCCAGTTTTTGATGAGTTATGACAATAATTAATGGGCCTCCATGATTTCTTCAACGGATATTGTTCTCACTATAACTTCACATCATTAAGAAAAATCCACCATGGTAGGATTGTTTTAAAATATCATCCTCATCAACTGATGTGATCATTCTCCCTAGTAACATTCATTTCTATAGAATTATAACATTATATTGTGATAGGTTATTTACTACGGGGTTCTAAATCAAGATCCTAAAAAAAGTGGTATATCCACATTTCTTCTTTATCTATATTTGAATACATAGTATACATCTAATATACTGTATAAATTGTGATCATAGCTGGTTACGAGCTCATCAATATCAAAAACCACTATTTATAGGTAATATATATATTTTTATTTCAGGTACTCATGATGTGTTTGGAAACTAGATTCATTATATCCTTTGATGACTAGTTCCTCATACCCTCCATTGAAAAAGGGAATATTTTTAGTACACCTAATATACTTAAGGATTTTCTTCAATTCCAACAAATTTATATCACCTAGACCACCTAGATATCTTCCAGCTAAAAGTAATGCATTTGAAACATCTATCCCAGTATATGACTTAGCATGCATGACTAATCTAATCGTTGAGATGTATAGAATCCATTACATCCTTAATATTTTCCAATGTATCTGTGGAAACATTTTCCTTGACATATGAATTTCATGTGACATAGTAAGAAATAGAACTTCGTATTATTAAATATTGAATATATTCAGCATAATTTCAATATATTTTCCTTGACTTATGATGAGTAGTCTCTTGGATATATCATAATGGATGTTCATCCCAAGAATATATACTATTCCACTTAAATCCTTTCTGGAGATGTATTTATTCAATCAGGTTTCGACATACTTTTATAATAGTATTTAATTTAGAATACCTAATATGTCAACAATATAAATTTTTATAATAAAATTATTCTCCCAATATACCAATAATAGAGACAAGGATCACATGTTTTTCATTGTTAAATCATATTCCATCCTGGTTTCATCAAACCGAATTTTTCATGAACTTCATTATATTTTCAACCATAAATGGATATTTTCAAATTTCATGCCAAGTTGAAATCCATTGGATCCACTAACTCATTGGTATGTTTCATATAATTTTTTTTGAAGGTTCCTATTATATAATGTTTCTTTAAAATCCTTTTTTCAAATATCATATTCATGTAATGCCATAATAGAATGTAGATTTAATATTTATTTCATCACTACAATTGGTGAATCTTGTCAACATGGAAAATTCCTTCTCATAATATATATGATCTATCAATACTTCATGAAATATATAACCACTTCTCCCATCATCTATAATATTTTTAAAACACCCATTTACAACCAAAATGATTTACATCCACTGGAGGATCTTCCAAAATCAAGGCTCAGTTTTGGTACATGGAATCTATTTTAGAATTCACTGATTCATGCCAAATAGTAATTCATTATAGGTTATATGATCATTATAATCAATTAATAATGATTCAACATCATCAATGACTAGAAAACAATATTGTTCTTCTTCTATAACCTATCGTATACTCCTACAAAGTATTTGTGTCTTTGGAAAAAAATTTCCATATGGATTTGTGTAAATTTCCTCTATTCTTATGCTTCTGTATCTTGATCATATACTTTATTTAATTCTATATCAAATCCATTATATATTTTAGGGTTTTTTTCTTTATCATGGAATATGGTACATCATTCAAAAACATCCTTATTATATAAATGATTTAATAGGTAGTATTCTCTTGTTTATATGGGATATCTTATAGAGATTCACACTGTGCATTTACTTTCATTTTTTTACCTGAATTATCCTTGAAAAATGATTCGCATCCACAAATATATAAGAATGTAAGGGTGGTATTAATTCAAATTTACAATTGTTATATAATCCCAATAACTACTGTAGTTACCAATCAATTTATCATATATCATTCTATTCATAATTTGATTCCCCAAAAGAAAAATGGATGACGCATATAACTCATCATTGATTTCTCCATGTACAACCAAGTTTGGTTACAAAATTCTCTTATACTATTGCATTAATGTGTATAATGAGTTTTGAATTTAGATATAATCCCAAGCTCCATTAAATAATCAATGATATATTGATTATGATATTCTCACCATGTTCTGAGCAGAGTTTATTAATCATCTATCCAAAATGGTTCTCTACAACATTCTTGAATTCCATGAATCATTTAATGGAATCTATATTATTTCTCATTATGATGAAATATACATATATACTTAAATAAAAAATAAATATACTTATTTATGATTACCCACCACTTGATTCAACTA
Source organism: Viscum album (assembly GCA_963277665.1). NCBI lineage: Eukaryota > Viridiplantae > Streptophyta > Magnoliopsida > Santalales > Viscaceae > Viscum > Viscum album. The sequence goes on from OY728132.1 coordinate 90,003,187, forward strand.
GAATTGGCCCACACACATCGGTGTTATATAATTCAAGAGCTCTTTAGACCTATCAAAAATTATCCTAAATGGGGTTTTTTCCATATTTCCTTGTAAACATACATGAAATACACTATTTGGTTTAAGTTGAATAAAATTTAATTATAAATCCTTGTGTTATTAATTTAAACAAATTTCATTAAAAAGATGTAGTTGTTGATTCCAATGTTGGGTTTGGTATGTGTCATGTGAGGTTGTTTTCTTATTGATTACCATTACTTGGTTCATGTAATCGAAACCGAAAAAAAATTATTTAAATTTTTCATACCATAGAAATTATATTATTTCAAAAGAAGAAAAATTTATTCTAGAACATGAAAATAAATCAATATGTATCATGTCTGATTAGAGAAATGAATTTTTATTGTAAATGGACAGTACATAATAACATTTTAAAGACTCGGAAATTTCAAGGAATTGTTTTTCTTAATTATTTGGAATTTTACGAGTCTGTAGTTTATGACATCACCTGATTCTGAGGCATGGTGTGGCCGGAATCAATTTCTTGATGTATTATTCTTGTACGTTTAGTAAACATACGTGCGTGTTTTTCTATCTTTTGAACCGGTGCTCAGAATCAAAATCTGAGGACACCGATGGACTCATAGCACCGATATTCGTTTAAGGGGACCTTTGTCGTAGTTGCGTTTTATGATGGTTGAATGTTATAATTTGGAGGTTTATCCTAAATTAAATAAAATTTTGGTGATACACAATTTTATTTTAAGAGGTGGTTAGTTCCTCCAAAAGGATGATAGTGGTGGGGGGGGGGCAACTATCAACATACCCTCCCATGAGAGGATTTTGTGTGGTGGGGCCCACACGAACCCAAAACCTTTCACCTCCCCTAAACTTCCCATTAATACCCCATATTTAATTTGAGAACTCCCCTAATTAAATGTGAACTCTCCACCTCCCTCAATGGATTTTTTCAACCCCCAATTGAATTAATTAATCTAATAATTAATTATTTTTTGTGTCAACAATTCATTTTTGAATTATTGTGAAATGGATGGAAATTTTATTATATTTGGATCCTTTTATTTTATTTGGGTGGGAAAATATACTATTGGGGAAGCTCTAGAGAATTAGAATAAATATGATCCTTTTTTGACTAAGAACCCTATTATTCAAAAAAGAACATACCCAACGAAGAACGTGAAGAACTTCTTCCAATGACGCTTCTTCCTCGAATGCACCGCAACGTCAAGGAATTTACATCGTCATCAGATTCTCTTCCCACGTCACGACAATGAATCTTCCTAAAATGTTGTTGGGATGACACCATTCTGTGTGACACCATCTTCCATGAAGCCCGACTATCGTGATGCTCATCTTCCACGGATCATCGACGTGCGACGTCAATTATGAGGTAGGGGTAATGTATATTATTTAGGTGAATAATTTGTACACCGTTCTTCATTGAATTACATGGATTATCATCGGCCATCTGCTGCTGTGTAACATAGAGGGCACGGGCTGAATGAACATGGCATGACGACCCTCCGTTAATCATTGTTTATATTCGCAATGGAGGCTGAGATGGAAGAGGCGGTGACAACTGAGGTGACAGTGGCAACGGTGGCCATGAACCTGCCCGTTAATGGACTGCGGCACATGATACCGCATGGAGGGGGGATGACAGCAGCCTTTAATGGGTCCACTCGTCCAAAGAAGAACCGGCTGGCCGTAGACGGCCAGACAGCGAGACCACGATGCCATAAGGGGCACTACTGTACGGAGGACTGCAACCCGTGCTCCGCAGGCTGCTTCGACGGCGAACCGACCAGCTGCCTGCCAGTTGGGTTAATGGAGTCTGCGGCACTAGCAGGTGTTGTGTGGGAGGATAGCTTCCCAAATGTGCGGGCTGCTCATGCAGGGAAGAAAGACTGGCTTCGACCGGCCGAATAGGATGGGCGGCACCGCTCGACATCACTGATTTGGAAACCGGGGGGTAGCACTCCCCTGCATCGCTCGACCTATCTGGTCGAGCCACGACCCGAAGCCGGGCCGGGCCACGCACCACAGGGCCAGGTCGTGCCCAACCGGGCTGGGTCGTGCCCCACCGAGCCTTGATGGGCCGACCCGCCATCCCACCGAGCTTGACGGGCCGAGACAGTTTTTATTAAATGCGAATAACTTCACGACAGTGAGTTCGATCGAAGCACCATCTATAGCACTGGGACCCTTACGACAAGGCGGTCCATTTTCGATACTCTAAGTGAGTTTTGAGCAACTTTGGAAAATGGCTGGGATTGAACGAGCGTAATTCCAACTGGACCCCAGGAACTGAAAAGCCAATAACTCCCAGACCGTGCATCTGATTGACATGTCTTCTGTTGTGTTGGGTTCCTTTTTATGAGACAAAACTTCGGGATACATCAAATCAAGACTTCGTGATAGTTGATGTATCGACCCCTTTGTTCGAGGAGTGGACACTCCCAGAATCGAGCGTGCTGTGTGTGGGAACCTTAGAGCTAGCTGTGACTGCGACAACTACTGTACTGGAATCCTCCATGGTTTCAGCAGCAACGACTACTGTACTAGAATCCTTAGTGGGTTCAGAAGAGACGACTACTGTATTAGAATCCTTTGTGATATCGGCTGTGATAACTATTTTTCATGTATGCTGTGTGGGTTCCGCAGTTTGACCTCTGTACTTGTATCATATGTGGGTCCGACATAGTAGATGGTCTTGTATCCTGTGTGGGTCTGATAGCTTAGCTGGACTTGTATCATGTGTGGGACAGACATCATAGATGAATCAGTGACTACATCTGATCATCTCTATCGCTATATTAATGATTTATACATGTGTGAGCTGATTCTTGACTTTCAATCATTATCATAGATGTGATTGATTTCTTTCCTATGTGGAATGGTTTGTTCTTGGGATCGAGAGTTAGAGCTAAACTGTGATTGATAACCATGGTATATGTATGGGAATATACCTATATAGAGTTGGTTGATACTTCATGATTGTATCCCTCTATTGTGGTTTATCATTCATGGATTCTGGGAGACCATTGGGGGTCTCGAGGTCCCTACTGAGTATCATACACTCACCCCTTAATGGGCTATTCCCACACTACGTTGTGTTGGTTGTAGACGACAGACATCACTAATCGAGGTTGAGACATCTGGAGCTGGATGATACCCAGAGGTGGACCACTTAGCGAGACTTACATAGAGTGGGCGGTCAGACCTGAGGGCCTGAGGAGGCCATATGTACCCACCATTTAGGTGGGATTTCCAGAGGACAACTCAGTGGTTTCTATTTTACTTTAGTGTAGTTGTACTAGCTTTTTAGTTGTATTGTACTTACTATTGGTCATGTATTTCTAGCCCCATTCCTTTCAGCACTTACTTTTGTATTCATTATTACTTTGATCTTACTTTTTTTGCGTACTATATTGTTTTTTTACTTTTATAAGAGAAATGACTTCCCTTTTTACGGGATTTACCGCTTTGGTGCTAGTCGCCAACCCCTGGCCTCTGGAAGTCGGGCTTTGGGCAGTCATGGTATGGGCCCCGAGTACGGTTCATGACAAATTGGTAATAGAGGAGTCGATTCTACCGTAGAAATCAGGGCTCTGATCATTCCATTCTGTGAAGTAATAGTATTAAGAGTATTGAGTGTGGTTTTCAGTCTAGGGAGTCCAGTGTTGGTGGAGCGGCCGACGTATCCGTACACCAGGACCCTGACCTCTGATTTCTGACTCAGGGCACGAAAACACTGATTGCATGTGTGTTTCAATATATTTCATTGTGAATACTTTGTGTCAGCTCACAAAGTATATAGTGTGACTGTGGCGCACCTGTTTCTTTTCAGTATGTCCTCACAATGGTAGCCAGCTAGGGTTCCGATTTAAGTACGAGATGGAATCCCATCGAGTGACGAGGCCTTGGTGTAGGGCCCCATCACAACGGAGGCACTAGCAGTACCACTACCTGCTAGGCCACCGATACGACCGACCCTAGTAGAAGAGAGTGAACACCGCCTTAGTGCATTGCATGAGTTCCAGTGAAAGAGGCCTCCCATGTTTATATGAGAGGACGCACAAGCAGCTGAGGATTGGTTGGAGGCTGTCGTCAAAGTTTTCAGATTGGTAGGGACACCAGCCGACCTTGTGGTGATCCTTACCGCGAGTCTCCGGCACGTAGCAGCAGGTAGATGGTGAATCCTGATGCTCTAGGTGCATGACAAGGCATATTTACTCTTTATGGATCTCGATAGTCTTTTCTACTCAGAGATTGTTCCATCCACACTACGTGCGATGCGGATTAAGTAGTTACTTCATCTATAGCAGGGAAGCATGACAGTAGCTCAGTACTCAGTGAGGTTCACCTACCTCTCATGATAATCCCCAGATATGGTGTCAAACCCATTATTTAGGTACCAAACCTTCAATCAGGGACTCATGCATGAGATTCGGGATCGGACGATTCCCCTCAGCATCTCAACCCAGGTGAGGGTGCTGGAGAAATCCCTTCTAGTAGAGAGACTTCTCACTGAGCAGTCTCCAATAGCGAGACCCACCCTAGGACAACACGTAGAAGAGTCATCTACAACCGGTAGTAGACCATTGACACAGAGGTCTAAGCAGACCAGACCATCTGGTGGGCAACCTCAGGATTCAGGTTTGGTTGTGCGGGGCACACGAAATAGAGCCAGGCTTACGAGGATCAGGTAGTGCTATCCATGCGGTGGGAAGGGCCACATGGCTCGTGATGCCTAACCCGCCATGCAGACGAGCAGGAGACAGTAGAGGGACCAACTAGGAAGAGGCAGAGGTTTGACCATGGTGGTCCACCGGGTGCAGGTGGACGAGGCAGAAGAGCTGGCCGAGTAGTGGGTGGTGGACAACGTTTCGAGGATCTACCACCACCACCACCAAGAGATCCACCCCAACCACAGGGAGCTGGAAGACAGAGGTAGGCTCACCTCAAGGTAGTCGAGGCCTATGACAACGACACACCTGAGATGATTCAAGGTACAATCTGTGTCTACTCCACCCTTGTTGTAGTACTTATAAACATTGGTGTGAGTGATTCATTTATTACTGATGCCCTTTTTCGGAGTTCAGAGATTCTGATAGAGCCGTTGTCTCGATCCATACTGCTAGAGACTCCTATGGGATAAGACTCGACGATTATGCACTGGTGCTGGCAGTGTGACCTTACTCTAGGATGAGAGAACATCAGCTGGGATCTTCTTGTCGCGACGTCGAGGCCTTATGACATCATCATGGGTATGGAATAGTTATCTTCAGTCCATGCTCAGATCGACTGTATTAGGTGAAGAGTGTGGTGTGTCCGCACAGATGGGACCAGTTTCACCTTTACCGGCAAAAATGCAGCCTTTTCATTGCAGGATGGACTTACGCGGTGGAGAGGGAAGCCGATCACACATCTATTGTCTAGTCTCATCCTCAGAGTGGTTGATGTGAGGAGTTCAAGTTTTTCTATTGTGTTGGATCAGTATGCGGATGTTTTTTCCTGACAAAGTTTCAGGACTACCTCCTCGTAGAGAGGTAAAATTCTACATATGCATGTACCCTGGGACAACACCGATACCTACTTCAGCATATCTAATGGCTCCCGCTGAGATTCATCAGCTGCGAGTATAGTTGGAGGACTTGCTGGGGAAGGGATTTATCTGACCCATTGTTTCACCCTGGGAATCCCTGATTTTGTTCGCCAAGAAGGCGGATGGGAGCTTAAGACTATGTGTCCACTACCGTCACCTGAATCAGGTGACCATGAAGAACAAGTACCCACTTCCAAGGATTGAAGACCTCTTTCATCAGCTCAAGGGAGCACGATGGTTCTCGAAGATAGACCTCAGGTCAGGCTATCACGAGCTCAGTGTTCAAGATGAGGATGTGCCAAAGATTCCCTTCAAGTGTTGGTATGGCCACTATGAGTTCTTGTTTATGCCCTTCGGCGTAACCAACTCTCCAGCAGTGTTCATGAGTCTCATGAATATGATCTTCTAGCCTTACCTCAAATGATTTGTCGTAGACTTCATTGACGACATACTGGTTTACTTGACTACTGAGGAGGAGTATGCCTACCATTTGCGGGTAGTACTGGACACATTTCTAGAGAACTAGATTTATTGTAAGATCTTGAAATTCCAGTTCTGGAATCGAGAGATTCACTTCATGGGACACGTCAATTCGGAGGCTGGGGTAGCAGTGGGTCCAGTGATGATCAATGCAGTGCTTGCTTGGGAGACACCTAGGAGTGTGATGGAGGTTCTGAGTTTCTTGGGTATGGCTGGATACTTTCATAGATTTGTGCCAGACATCTCCAGAGTTGCATCACAGCTTTCAGTTTTGACAAAGAATGGGAAAAACTTCATGTGGTCAGATAGATTTCAATAGTGCTTTCAAGAGCTGAGACAGATATTGATCAGTGCGCCCATCTTGAGGCTACCAAAGGAGGGTTTTGGGTAAGTCGTATACTAAGACACATCTGGGACCGGACTTGGGTGTTTCCTCATGAAGGAGAGAGTGGGGATCGCTTATGGTTCGTGGCATTTGAGACAACACGAGCAGAACTACACAACCCATGACCTGGAGTAAGTAGTAGTGGTCTTCACCTTGAAGATGTGGTGACACTATCTAATGGGCGAACGTTTTATATTCTACTCTGATCACCAGAGTCTCAGGTACATCTTCTCATAGAAGGAACCAAACCTGATATATCGGTGATGGTTCAAGTTCCTCCAAGACTATGACATTGAGATAGTCTATACTTCGAGGAAGGGGAACGTTGTAGCAGATGCTCTAAGAAGGAGATCAGACATTCAACTGCTAGGAGAGGCAACAGAATAGCTGGCTGCATTGTAGATATCCTTTGTGGATAGAGATGGAGCAATCTTTCTTTAGTCTCTCATAGTTACTCCTCCACTTCTTCAGCGAGTTAGAGAGGCATAATTTGGGGACATTGACTGTTAGACACGACATGCTCAGATATCCTCAATGCAGGAACCTTATGGATTTAATAAAGGAGGGGAGCACATCATCCTCTTCAGGGGATGTACCATGGTACCAGTTAAACTACAGGAGGAGGTGTTGAGGGAGTTCCACACTTCCCCTCTAGCAGTACATCTAGGAGTGGAAAAGATGTATCAGGACCTCAGACAACAGCACTGGTGGACAGGTATGAAAAAGTCAGTAGCAGAGTTTGTTTCACGGTGACTCACTTTTTCAGCAAGTGAAGTTAGAGCACCAGGTACCAGCAGGCTTGGTACAACACTTTGAGGTCCTGGAGTGGAAGTGGGATTGGATATCCATGGATTTTGTGATGGGGCTTCCACATACATTTAGAGGACACGACTATATCTCAGTGATTGTTGACCGACCCACCATGTCGGGCTGCTTCCAACCAATCAGAGAAGAGGTATTAGTAGAGAGCATGGGATGCCTCTATATACATGAGATTGTACGACATCATGGTGTTCCCTCGATGATCATCTCTAATCGGGATGCACTCTTTACTTCTCGTCTTTGGAAGGGGTTGTAGGAGGCATTTGTCACATAGCTATGTCTGAGCACCACCTTCCATTCTCAGATGAAGGGCCCGACTAAGAGGACCATTCAAACTCTTGAGACATGCTCTGTGCATGTCTCCTCGACTTTGTTCATAGCTAGGAGGATCACTTACCCTTAATGTAGTTTGCGTACTACAACAGCTATCACTCCACCATCGGGATGGCACCTTACGAGGAACTCTACCATTGACCTTGCAGATCACCTCTGGGCTGGACAGACCCAAGGTAGTCAACACTTGTAGGGCCAGAGATGGTGCAGGCTATGATGAAGAAGGTGCAGATCATCTAGGAAAAGATTAATACTACACAGAGCAGACAGAAGTCCTATTCTGATAGGATATGGAGACCACGGGAGTTCGAAGATGGAGACCATGTTTTCGTTTTGGTCTCATCTCGATAATGTCTACAGAGATTTCGATGGGGTGGAAAGTTATCTCCCCAATTCAGCGGACCTTTCCATGTCCTCAGCATGCTAGGCGAGGTGGTTTACCATGTCTCCCTTCAACCTCAGTTGCATCGGGTGCATGACGTCTTCCACGTATCTCAGTTGAGGAGATATGTGCATGACCCGTCCAACATCATTTACCGTGAAGAGCTGGAAAACAATGATGGGGAGACATTCACGGAGGTACTGGTGGAGATCGAGGATCGACATGAGTGGGTCCTACGTGGATGTTCGATTCCTCTGGTGCACATTGACTGGAAGCAGGAGAACCTCCAGGAGAGCACATGGGAGTGGGAGGCTCAGATGCATGCTCAATACCCTTTTTTGTTTCCCTAGTGTGTTTTGTAGTATTATGGGGACGTAAATCCCTGTGGTGGAAGTAATGTAAAGACCAGGAAATTTCAAGGAATTTTTTTTCATAATTATTTGGAATTTTAAAAGTCCGCAGTTTCTGACGATACCTGATTCTGAGGCCCGGTGTGCCTAGAATCAATTTCTGAAGTTTTGTTTGGGTACATTCAGTAATCATACATGCGGGTTATTATATCTGTTGAACCGGTTCTTGAAATCAAAATATGATGACACTGATGGACTCGTAGCGCCGATATTCTCTTAAGGGGACCTTTACCGCAATTGTGTTTTATGCGGGTTGAAAGTTATAATATGAGGATATATCTTAAATTAAATAAAATTGTGGTGATGTATAATTATATTTTAAGAGGTGGTTATTTCCTCCAAAAGGAAGTTAGGTGTGGGTCTCACACCCCGCATAACCTCCCATGAGAGGATTTAGTGTGGTGGGGCCCACACAAACCCAAAACCTTTCACCTCTCCTCAACTCCACATTAAAACACGTTATTTAATTTGACAACTACCCTCATTAAATGTGAACTATCCACCTCCCTCTATTGATTGTACCAAACCCACCAATTGAATTAATTAATCTCATAATTAATTAATTTTTGTGTCAAAAATACATTTTTAATTGTTTTGAAATGGATGGAATGTTTGTTATATTAAAATCCTTTTATTTCATTTGGGTGGGAAAATATATGATTGGGAGGCTCTAGAGAATTAGAAGAATGGTGATCCTTTTTCGATGAAGAACACCATTCTTCAATGAAGAATACTCCCGATGAAGAACACGAAGAACGTCTTCCAAAGATGCTTCTTCCTCAGACGCACCCTGACGTCATGGAATCTACGTCGTCTTCAGATTCTCTTCCCACATCACAACAACTCTTCCTTCAACATTGATGGGACGACACCATTCTCCATGATGTCGTCTTCCGCGATGCCTGACTACCACGATGCTCATCTTCCGTGGCTCATCAATGTGCGACATCAATTACGAGGTAGATGTTTTGTATAATTTTTATGTGAATAATTCTTATCCTGTTCTTCATTGAATTACTTGGATTATCATCATCCATCATCCACCTCCTAACGCGGATGGACGAAGACGGCCCGACAACCCTCCATTAATCCTTGTTTATATTCACAATGGTGGCGGAGATAGAAGAAGCGGCGACAACCTAGGCGGTGACAGAAACGATGGACATGAACCGACCCGTTAGAGGACTATGGCACCAGATGCCATGTGGAGGAGGGAAGACTGTGGTCCACAACCAGGCCGCTCGGTCGATGAAGAACTGAACAGCCATAGCCGGACGGAATGGGAGACCGCGACGCCCCGCTGTAGAGGACCGAGGCTCGCGCTCTGCAGGACGCTTTGGCAGTGAACCAACTGGCCGCCTGCCGACTAGGTTGATGGAGGATGCGGCACCCGCAGGTGCCACGTGGGAGGACAGTAGCATGCATGTGTGGGCCACTCATGTTGGGAAGACAGGCTAGCTTTGGCCCGCCGGATAAGAGGGGCAGTGCCGCTCGACGCCGCCAGTTCGGGAATCCCCCCCGGCATCGCTCAGCCAGTCCAGCCAAGCCGCGCCCCATCGGGCTGATCCGTGCCTTTCTGGGCTGGTCCAACCGCTCAGTTGGGTCAGACCCGCAAAGCTAGGACGGGTCGACCCGCCATCCCACCTGGCTTGACGGGTCAGGCCCGTTTGGCATAAAAGAGAATATCATCATGACCGTGCGTCTGATCGACGCACTATCTGCGGCACTGGGACCCTTGCGATGAGGCTGTACTTTTTCAATACTCTATGTGTGATTTGGACAAATTTTCAAAAATTGCAGGTTGGAATGAGCGTAATTCCTCCTGAGCCCCTAGAACGTAAAATCTAATAACTGTCAGACATGGCGTCTGATTGACGCGCCGTCTGTTGCGTTGGGTTCCTTTTGATGAGAGAAAACTTCAGGATACATCAACTCAGGTCTTTATGATATTTTATGTATCGACCCCTTTGCTCTAGGAGCATACCCCCCTGTAATTGAGTGTGCTGTGAGCAGGAACCCTAGAGCTGGTTGTGACTATGATGACTACTATAATGGAATCTTTTGTGGGTTCGACTGCACCGAATACTATACCAGAATCCTTTGTGGGTTCAGAAGAGATGACTACTATACTGGAATCCTCTATGGGTACGATAACGATGACTACTGTTCTTGTATCTTATGTGGGTCTAGCAGTTTGACCTTTGTACATGTATCATGTGTGGGTCTGACAGAGTATCTAGTCTTATATCATCTATGGGTCCGACAGCCTAGCTAGATGTGTATCCTGTGTGGGTCCGACAACATAGATGAATTAGTGACTACATGTGATCATCTCTATCGCTATACGAATTATGTATACCTGAGTGAGTTGAGACTTGACTTTCAATCATTATCATTGATTTAAATGACTTATTTCTTGTGTGGACTAGGTTGTGTTTGGGCTCAAGAGTTGGAGTCGAACTGTGATTGATAACTTAGGTATATGTATGGGTATATACCTATGTAGAGTTGGTTGATACTTTGTGGTTGTATCCTTATTTTGTGGTTTATCCTTCGCGGTTTATAGGAGACCTTCATGGGTCTTGGAGTCCCTACTGAGTATCGTTTACTCACCCCTACATGGGCTATTCCTGCACTACGTTGTGTTGAATGCGGGCGACAGAAAACACTGATTGAGGTGGAGACTTGGGGAGCTGGACAGTACCCGGAGGTAGACCACATGTCAAGACGTACACGGAGCAGACAGTCGAATCTGAGGTTCTGAGGAGCCATCTATACCCACCCTTCAGGTGGGATTTCCAAAGGACAACTTAGTGGTTGTTGTGTTTCTTTACTGTAGTTGTACTATCTTTTCAGTTTTACTGTACTTACTGTTGGGCATGTATTTTTGGCCCCTTTCCTTTCAGTAGTTACTTTTTTATTCAGTATTACTTAGTACATACTTCTGTTGCATACTCTGTTGTGTTGTTTAATTTTATAATGACAATTCCTTCCCTTTTAATGGGATTTACGCCTTTGGTGTAGTTTCCAGCCCCTGGACTCTGGAAGGCGGGCTATTGGTAGTCACGACACAGGCCCCAAGGATGGGTTGGGACAAATTGGTACTAGAAGAGTCGGTTCTACCACATAACTCAGGACTCTGATCATTTATTTCTGTAAAGCAATAGTGTTTAGAGTATTGAGTGTGGATTTTAGTCAAGGTAGTCCATTTTTGGTGCAGTGGACAACGTATCCGTACACCCGGACCCTGACCTCTGATTTCTAACTCAGTGCACAAAAACACTGATTGCATGTGTGTTTCAAAAGTTATCTTTGTGATTACTTTATGTCAGCTCAAAATGTATACTATTTGACAATGGCTCCCCTGTTTCTTTTCAGGATGGCCCCATGAAGGCATCCATCTAGGATTTCGAGTTATGTATGAGATGGTAGTCCACTGAGTGATGAGGCCTCGGTGTAGGGCCCCACCACAACAGAGGCACCAACTGTACCACTACCCGCTGGGCCATCGATATGACCAGCCCCAGTAGCAGAGAGTGCACGCTTCCTGAATGAATTGCACGAGTTCCAGCAACAGAGGCTGCCCAGGTTATATGGAGTTATGGACCATAGGAATCTGAGGGTTGGATGGAGTTTGGCGTTAGAGTTTTCATATTAGTAGGGACACCATCCACCATATGGTGATCCTTACTGCGAGTATCCTACACACAACAACAGGTAGATGGTGAATCCTGATGCTCTAGGTGCATGATGATTCATCTATACTCTGGACATGCATCGAGAGTCTTTTCCGCTTAATGTTTATTCCAACCACCCTATGTGTGGTGCAGATTCAGGAGTTACTTCATCTACAGCAGGACAGCATGACAGTAGCTCAGTAATCAACGAGGGTCACCGTCCTCTCATGCTACTCATTAGATATGGTGAGGGACCCGTTATTCAGGGCCCGGACCTTTGATCAGGGACTCAGGCATGAGATCAGGGCTTCGATGATTCCCCTCAGTATTCCAACCCAGGCGGGGGTGCTGGAGCGAGCCATTCTAGAGGAGTGATTTCTCAATGAGGAGTCTCCAGTAGTCAGACCCACTACAGGACGACACGTAGTGGAGTCTTCTGGAGCTGGAAGTAGAAAGTTGACATAGATGTCCAAGCGGACCAGTCCATCAGGTTGTTGGCCTTAGGATTTAAGTTTGGTTGTGCGAGGCCCACGAAACCGAGCTAACCGTCTGAAGAGCAGGTAGTGCTATGAATGCAGTAGGCAGGCCCACATGGCTCGTGACTGCCTGACCCGCCATGTAGACGAGCAGCATATAGGAGAGTGACCTTCTAGTCAGAGGTAGAGGTTTGACCGTGGTGGTCCACCGAGAGCAGGTGGACGAGGAAGAGGAGTGGGCCGCGCAACGGGTGGTGGATGACATTTTGAGGCACTACCACCACCACCTCCAGGAGGTCTACCCCGACCATTGGGATCTGGTGGATAGAGGTACGCATAGATCCAAGCAGTCGAGGAATATGACCATTACTCATCTGAGATGATTAGTGGTGTTATCTGTTTCTACTCCACGCTTGATGCAGTACTTATAGACAGAGGTGCGAGTCATTCTTTTATTTCTCATTACCTTGTTTGGATCTCAAAAATTATGACGGAGTTTTTGGCTCAATCCTTATGGCTAGAGACTCCAAAGATAGCAGACTCGATGATTACGCACTGGTGTTGGCAGTGTGGGATTACACTATGAGTTGAGAGATTCGACTGGGATCTTCCGATAGCGGCGTCAAGGCCTTACAACATCATCTTGGGTATGGACTGTTTATCTAAAGTCCTTACTCAGATCGACTGTATTAAGTGCCAAATGTGGTGTGTCCACATGGATGGGACTAGGTTCACCTTCACCGGTGAGAAGGGAGACTTTGTAGCCTAGGATGGAATTACGCAGATGAGAGGGTAGCTGATCACACATCAGTTGGATAGTCTCATCCTCGGAGTGGTTGATGTGTAGAGTCTGAGTTTTCCTATGGTGGTGGATCAGTATGAGGATGTTTTTCCTGACGATGTTCCAGGACTACCTCCTCGCAGAGAGGTAGACTTCTACATAGACTTGTACCCTTGGACTGCACCAATATCTACTCCAGCATATCGTATGGCTCCCGCTGAGATTTGTGAGGTGTGAGTACAGCTGGAGGACTTTCAGGGGAAGGGATTTATCCAACCCAGTGTTTCACCCTGGGTATCCCCGATTTGGTTCTCCCAAAAGGAGGATGGGAGAGTAAGACTATTTGTCAACTACCATCACCAGAATCAGGTGACCATGATGAACAAGTACCCGCTTTCTAGGATTAAAGACCTCTTTGATCAGCTCAAGGTAGCATGATGGTTCTCGAAGATAGACCTCAGGTCAGGCTATCACTAGCTTAGAGTTCGAGACAAGGATGTGTAGAAGATGCCCTTCAGGTGACAGTATGGACACTACGAGTTCTTCATTATTCCCTTCGGCATAACCAACGGTCCATCAGTGTTCATGTGTCTCAAGAACAGGATCTTCCAGCCTTACGTTGATCGATTTGTTGTTGTATTCTTTGACAACATACTAGTTTACTCGACTACTGAGGAGGAGCATGCATACCATTTGTGGGTAGTACTTGACACACTTTGAGAGCACCAGCTTTATGGTAAGCTCTCAAAGATCCAGTTCTGGATTCGAGTGATTCACTTCTTAGGAAACATCATTTCGGAGGTTGGTGTAGTAGTGGATCCAGCAAAGATCGAGGTAGTGCTTTCTTGGGAGGCACCCAAGAGTGTGACAGAGGTTCTGAGTTTCATGGGTCTGCATGGATACTATTGGAGATTTGTGCTAGACTTGTCTAGAGTTTCACCAATGCTTCCAGCATTGAAGAAGAAGGGGAATCCCTCCGTGTTGTCAGATAGATACCAAATAAGATTTCAGGAGCAAAGACAGATATTGACAAGTGCGCCCATCTTGAGGCAACCAGAGGAGGGCGTTGGGTACGTAGTATACTGTGATGTTTCAGGGACTGGACTCGGGTGTGTCCTGATGTAGGAGCGAGCAGTGATCTATTATGGTTCATGTCATTTGAGAAAACACGAGCAGAACAATGCTACCATGACTTGTAGTTAGCAGTAGTGGTCTTCGCCTTGAAGATGTGGTGACAATATCTAATTGGAGAGAGTTTTACAGTCTACTCTTACCACCAGAGTCTCAGGTACATCTTCTCACAGAAGGACCTGAACCTGAGAAAACGACGATGGCTCGAGTTCCTCTTGGACTAAGAATTTGAGGTAGTCTATACACATGGTAAGGTGAACATTGTAGTAGATTCTCTTAGTAGGAGATCGGGCATTCAGCTACTAGGAGAGGTGACGGAGTAGCTGGTTGCTTTGTAGATATCCTTTGTGGATAGAGATGAAGCATCCTTTCTTCAGTATCTCACAGTCACTTATCCAATTCCTCAGCGAGTCAAAGAGACATGGAGTGGGGACATTGACTATGAGACACGACGTGCTCAAGTATCCTCATGGAAGGCACCTGATTGATTTTTTAAATGACGGGATCACGTCATACTCTTCAGGGGACGTACCTTGGTACCAGTTTCCCTATAGTAGGAGGTGCTGAGGGAGTTACACACTTCCCCTCTAAGGGTACATCCAAGAGTGGAAAATATGTATCAGGACCTCATATGGAAGCACAAGTGGCTGGGTATGAAGAAGTCAGTAGCAGAGTTCTTTTAACGACGCCTCCCTTTTCAGCATGTGAAGGCAGAGAACCAAGTACCAGCAGACTTGGTAAAACCCTCAGAGGTCCCAGAGTGGATATGGTACGAGATATCCTTGGATTTCGTGATGGGGCTTCCACATACATCCAGAATACACGACTCTATCTGGGTGATTTTCGACTGACTCACCAAGTCGGCCCACTTCCTACCGATCACAGAGCAAGGCTCAATAGAGAGATTGGGACGCATCTACGTACATGATATTGCATGCTTCATGGTGTTCCATCGACGATCATCTCCGATCGGGGCGAACGCTTTACTTACCAGCTTTGGAAGGGGTTATAGGTGGAATTTGGGATGCAACCACATATGAGCATCGCCTTCCATCCTCAGATGGATGGATAGACTGATAGGAACATTCAGACTCTCGAGGACATGCTCCGTGCATGTTTCCTCGACACTAGTCACATCTGGGATGATAACTTACCCTTGATGTATTTTCCGTACAACAACAACTATCACTCCACCATCGGGATGGCACCTTACGAGGAACTGTACGACCAATTTTTCATATCACCTCTATGCTAAACAGACACAGGGGAGTCAGCACTTTTAGGGCCATAGATGGTGTAGGCTTCGATGGATAATGGGCAGATCATCCATGCGAGGATGAATACTACACAGACCAGACATAAGTCCTATGTTGATTAGCGATGGAGACCACTGTAGTTCAAGGATGGAGACCAAGTTTTCCTATGGGTCTCACCTCTATGAGGTCTACATAGATTCGGTCGGGGTGACAAGTTATCTCCAAGATTAATTGGACCATTCTAGGTCATTAGCAGGGTAGGCAAGGTGGCTTACCATCTGGCCCTTCCACCTCAGTTGCATCGGGTGCACAATGTCTTCCAAATATCTCATCTGAGGTGATACGTGCATGACCCATCCCACATCATAACCAAGGGGATCTGGAAATCAATGACGGGGCGACACTCACGGATTTCCTAGTTGAGATAGAGGATTGACAGGATCGGGTCCTACATGGAAGGTTGATTCCTCTATTGCGCGTTCACTGGCAGCACGGGAACCTCTAGGAGAGTACAGGGGAGCAGGAGGCTCATATGCATACTCAGTACCCAATTTTGTTCCCATAGTGTGTCTTATAGCATTACAGGGACGTAAATACATGAGTTTGTTTAATGTAAAGACTCAAAAATTTTATAGAATTTTTTTATCTTAATTCTTTGTAATTTTACGAGTCTGCAGTTTCTTCCGGTGCCTGATTCCGAGGCCCGGTGTGCCCGGAATCAATTTCTATAGTTTTTTTGGGTATGTCCAGTAAACATACATGTGTGTTTTTCTATATATTGAACCGGTGCTCAGAATCAAAATATGAGGACGCCGATGGACTCATAGTACCAGTATTCTCTTTAGGAGACCTTTGTTGCAGTTGCCTTTTATGCGGGTTGAAAGTTATAATTTGGGGATTTATCATAAATTAAATAAAATTGTGGTGATACACAATTTTATTTTAAGAGGCAGTTATTTCATCCAAAAGGATGTTTGGGGTGGGGCCCACACCCCATATAACCTCCCATGAGAGGATTTAGTGTGGTGGGGGCCACACATACCAAAAACCATTCACCTCCCCTCAACTCCACATTAATACCCCTTATTTAATTTGACAACTCCCCTCATTAAATGTGAACTCTCCACCTCCCTCCATTGATTCTTCCAACCCACCAATTGAATTAATTAATATCATAATTAATTAATTTGTGTGTCGACAATTCATTTTTGAATTTTTTTTAAATGGATGGATAGTTTATTATATTGGGAACCTTTTATTTCATTTGGGTGCACAAATATACTATTGGGGAGGCTCTGGATAACTAGAATAAAGGTGATCCTTTTACGATGAAGAACACCGTTCTTCAACGAAGAACATCCCCGACGAAGAACAAGAAGAACACGAAGAACATGAAGAACTTCTTCCAACAATGATTCTTCCTTGGAAACACCCCAACGTCAAGGAATCTACGTCATCTTCGGATTCTCTTACCGCATCACAAAAATGACTCTTCCTCCAACATTGATGGGACGACACCATTCTCTAGGACGTCGTCTTTCACGACGCCCGACTACCGCGTCCCTCATCTTGCGCGGATCGTCGACATGCGACTTCAATTACGAGGTAGGGGTTTTTTATATTGTTTAAGTGAATGATTTTTACCTTGTTATTCATTGAATTTCTTGGATTATCATAATCCATCAGCTACCGCCTAACGTGGATGGAACGGGCCGAAGGAAAACGGCCCTACGACCCTCCATTAATCCGCGTTTATATTAGCAATAGAGGGGGAGATAGAAGAGGTGGCGATAACCGAGGCAGTGGCGGCATCGATGACCATGAACCAGCCCGTTAGAGGACTATGACACCAGATGTTGCACGGAGGGTGGAAGACCATGGCATGAAACCGGGCTGCTCACCCAAAGAAGAATCAGCTGTCCGTAGCCGGCCAGACAGGGAGACTGTGGCGCCAAAAGGGGTGCTGCGCTACCGAGGACCACGGCTCGCGCTTCGCGGGATGCATCGGTGGTGAAAAGGACAGCATCCTATCGGTCGTGTTAATGGAGGCCTTGGCACCCACAGGTGCTTCCAGGGAGGACAACGGCCTGCCCGTGTGAGACCCTTGCGCCAGGAAGACCGGCCGAATAGGAGGGGTAGTGCCGCTGGTTTGAGAATCGGGGGGCCGCGTACCCCCCGAATCACTCTGCTGGTTCGGCTGAGCCTCGGTCGGCCGCCTGGTTGGGCTGCTAGTGGCAGGGGATGGGTCATGCCCCACCAGGCCGGGCTGTGCCCCACTGGTCCGGGCTGACCCGCCAGCCCACCGGGCAAGACAGACCAGGCCCGTTTCGCTTAAATTCGAATAACTTAATGACCGTGAGTCTGATCGACACACCATTTGTGTAACCAGGACACTTGAGATGAGGTGGACCTTTTGAGATACTCAATGACAGTTTTGGACAACTCTGAAAAATGTCCAGGTTGGAACGAGTGTAATTCCAACCGGGTCCTTGGAACGAAACAACAAATAACTCGGAGACCGGGCGTCTGATTGACACACTGTCTGCTGCGTTGGATTCCTTTTGATGTGATGGATCTTTTGAATACATCATCTCAAGAATTAGTGGATGTTAATGTATGAAAACCATTTCTCAAGGAGCAGACCCTCCTGGAATCGTGCGTGCAGTGTGCGGGAACCCTAGAGCTAGCTGTGACTGCGATGACTATTGTACTGGTATCCTACAGGGGTTTGGAAACGACGACTAATGTACTGGAATCCTCCATGGGTTCGGAATATATGACTATTGTCCTTTTATCCTATGTGGGTCCGGCAGTTTGACCTCTGTACTTGTATCATGATTGGGTCCGACGGAGTAGCTGGTCTTGTATCTTGTGTGGGTCCGACAGCTTAGCTAGAATTGTATCCGGTGTGGGTCCGATAGCTTAGATGAATCAGTGACTACATATGATCATCTCTATCACTATTAAAATGATGTATACTTGTGTGAGTTGAGTCTTGACTTTCAATCATTATCATCGATGCGATTGACTTCTTTCCTGTTTGGAATGGGTTGTGCTTGGACTCGAGAGTTTGAGTCGAACTGTGATTGATAACTTAGGTATATGTATGGGCATATACCTAAGTATAATTGGTTGATTATTCATGATTGTATCCTTCGTTTTTGGTCTATCCTTCATGGAATCTGGGAGACCTTCAAGGGTCTATGGGTCCCTACTGAGTATCGTATACTCATCCATGCACGGTCTATGACCGTACTACGTTTTATTGGATGCAGACGACAGACATCACTAATCGAGGTGGAGACTTATGGAGATGGACTATATGTGGGGGTGGACGACATGGCAAGACATACACGGAGCGGAAGGTCGGACCTGAGGTGCTGAGGAGGCCATATGTACCCACCTTTCAGGTGGGATTTCCGGAGGATGACTCAGTGGTTGCTGTTTTACTTTACTGCAGTTGTATTAGCTTTTTAGTTTTACTATACTTACTATTGGGCTTGTATTTCTTTTCCCATTCCTTTCAGCACTTAATTTTGTATTAATTATTACGTAGTTCTTACTTGTGTTGTGTATTTTGTTGTGTTGATGACTTTTATAAAGGCAATTCCTTCCTTTTTAATGGGATATATGCCTTTGTTGTTAGTCGCCAGCCCCTAACCTATGGAAGGTGGGATTGAGGTAGTCACGGCACAGGTCCCGAGGACGGGTCGTGACAAACACCCCTTGAATACTAAGATCTTTAAAATCCACAATGCGATATGGTAGTCCCAGATAGTCCCCACATCTAGTTTTTATCTGTTTTTTGTTCATATGACTACATATTCTTGTTCAATATTTTTTTAACCTATTTGTCTTTTATATTTTAAGACATTTATGAACGGCCCACAGTATACCTAATACCCAATTTTGAGAATAGATAAATTACATTTGATAACAATCACACCTTACACTTCATCATTCTTCTTTGGATGAGTTTTGTTTTTCTTCTTGTTTCTTTTCTTTCCACATGTGAAATAGAAAATATTATACACCCTCGGTTCCCCCTTGATCATTATCCTCTTAGAGGAGTGTTATAATGAATCATTGAAATTATATGTCATCACATGGATTTTCATTTCAATCACTATATGATTGGAATTCATTTGACTATTCATATTCATATCCATTTTTGGAATATTGTTGAGAAGAACTAGGAGAGTCTTCTCAATGATGTTCATATTAAAATTTACAAAAAAACTAGATAAAATTTGAGGGGTTTATGCAAGTATGAGATTTTGGTGTAGTTCATTGGGTATTTTAAACACTAGATCCTTAAATCACTCATTATAGACAATGATCATAACTACTTGAGGCATTGCTGGAGCACCCTTCCTAAAATTGTTATGTAATTTGCCCTTGGAAGTATTAGTCTTTTATTACCTTTATATATCCTTGTAATGAAAATGGAGATACTCTCGCATGCTAAAAGAATCGATGTTTTCATGATTTCAGTAAATATATAAAAAATAATTAAAAATCAAATTTTTACCCTTTTTCAATTTTTACTCATAGACAAAAAACATTCATCACATTCCATCATAGTAGGTGGATCAGGAAATGGGGACTCTAGCACGTAAGATTTCTTTTCATGGAACAACATTACATTGTGGCATATAAACCATTCATAGAAGATACTACCATCAAAGAGATAATATTTCTCGAATATTCATTTTAATGATAATGTGGATTAACAATGTTCCATTATTTTAAAATTTAAAAGATAAAATTATAAGTATATTTATTGATTAATGATTATGTAAGAGATAATAAGAATAATTTTTATTAGGTCCCCAATATTTTATAAAGTATCAGGGGCCATAAACTTTGAATATTGAAGGTCCCATCGCTATATAAATTATAGTGGAAAGAATACATACTTCATTTTATATAATCCCAATACAGGAAAAAAAATTTAAATGGAATCATTTAGGTAGGTGGTCATACCAATTATGTAACGCCCCGGCCCCAGCTACCCAGAGTTGGTGCATTACTTCGTAACACTGGCATGTTCACAAAAGATCAAGTCTCGAAAGACTGATTAGTTTAGTATCCTTGGAAACACTATATACATTCATAAGTCTTACATTATATCATAAAGTGAAAAACTAATAACAAAGTCTTCATAGTCCACCCTCATATCATCTTCTTACTATCCCTGCAGGTCATTCATAAAATACATCTTCACATCCTGGAAAATATTAAAACATTGAAAGGGGTGAGCTCATATTCTCAGTAAGGATAATAATATAGCGGAAGCTTTCATCGATAAACATAAACATTTAAGGAAATGTATAACTAAACCAAAAGACTTTTAAAATTGAACTTCAACATAATATGGAAAAAGTAACATGAGATAATTCCCATTACTTCTTCACATGGAAATTCTACTGGTCGAATAATCACATGAAATACCAATAACCATTTTCATAATGATGGAATGCATAATGCCAGACTATCATAACCACATAGCCAAGGCCTCTTGCCAAGACCACAAATAAGATTTTGTCAAGGCCTCATGCCAAGACACTAGTTTGTCTCATGAGATCTTCCGATGCATCGAGGAGCTATAGCGGGCTCCACCCGTAACTTATTAAGTCCAATGCATTCCTCATATAAACAGGTTTAAACATATCATAAACCATAACATAATCGTATCACATAAAACATGCATAAACGAAACATAACATTTCCACATTTCAATAACAAGATATCAATACAACACATTGATATAATAAAAACACATTCAAACCCATTTTCAATACCAAAATAAAAGAAAGGTAAAACATGGTATTTATTTTTCTTTAAAAAAATGTATGGCTTGTAGAGGAAGCCGAAACTCAAATAATGGTCACGGCAGCGGAGAAGTCGTTGTCACCGTATACGTACAACATGAGAAACATTACCTTTTTGTTATTTAGTAAAACTCTGTGTATAAAAAATATTCCTTTTGAATAAACGTAAAAGTCAAAGGGTTTTATACACCGTATAAAAGAAAGTTGTGTATAAAACAAAATATGCCTCAATGAAAGGAGATTGAGACGAAGTCTTTACAAAGATCATTTTTATTAAAATAAAATAGATCTATTTTGTGTATTCACTATATTTACACATAAAGAAAGTAAAAGTACAATATAGGACATAATAATAGCATGCCATAATTTTAAATTAGGAGATTAACTCAGAAATTGGAAATTGGGTTAAGAAATTCCCTTACCTTGCATCCTGTCTTGACTCAACCATTCTTTAACCTCCTGAATAATAAACTAGAGTTAATTTATAATTTCTTAAGAACCATTTTCATGTTATTTATTCCTTTTATATCACTTATTACCATGTTATGAACATTATGTAATTATTTAAGTTAATAATGGTCGTTTTGTCGATCTTTGGTACTTGAGTCAAAAATAAACTTCTTATAATTACAAGTTGTTCATGTGGGGAAATATCCATTATATCCAGAATTATATTAATGATGTAGATATCATATATATCATATATATCCAGTATATACATTCATTCATAATAGTAAGTAACATTTAGAGGTAATAAATGAAATGCACCGTTCATGGAGACGGTAAGCCGTACGTACGCATGAACACTTCTTTCATTTCTATTTCGTATTTAATGGAATGAAATCATAATGACATAAATGAATAATATAATTCCAGTATAATATAGTGTATAATACGATTTACTCCATCCTTTATACATCCCACATATGGTATTAATGATTCAAATCACTTTGAGGGGGCGGTAGTCCGCACTTCCTAAAATGAAAATATCGCGTTTACCCATAATAGAAACCATAAAGGTATGCCATAAATGAAAAATAAAAAATAATAAGGAAAACAAAAACATAATATATATCATATATAAAAATAGTTTCATCATAAAGTCCACCATTTGAGGTGTTATATGAGTGTTGAACAATCATCATTTCGTGAGGAAAAAATTCTCCATCCACAGAAACAGTATGTTTTTTTAACCATTAGATGTAGGTGTGTGTAAGTGTAGCTCGAATACGTATTATAACAACATACAAGTATATTGAGGATACTAGTGTTGTTACAAATTAAATGAATAAAAAGTGTTTAGGGGGTTGGAGAAGCAAAATAATACAAAAAACATTAGAGAAGACATTACCTTAAAATCGGGTAACTCTTTTTGATTTGAGCCAAAGGCTTCCTTGGGAAGACTTCTGCCCAAAGTGAGGCTTCTAAGAGTAAGGGAGTGAAGTTGGGAGAGTATTTTGGCAGAGGTTGGCTGAGCCAAATATATTGAATATGTGAATAAGGTGGTAGAGGTGGGGTCCTTTTATAAGAGGAGAGGAGGGGCACTCTTGGAATGATTGAAATGTTACATTATTCTGAAATGCTTGTTTTCGGATTCTAAAGTTCCCACACTTATATATTTCGAGGATAAGGTGATAAGGGTTCGAAATATTCTCATCCAATAGGCTTTGGACAAGTTTAATTCTTATATTTTACATTATCCTTCCATTTTATTAAAATCGTTAATTAATGTGGTAATCGCTGCATCATCATGGTGTCATAAATAATTTAATTTATTTAATGTCTAAAAATTATAAAGTAAAATATAATTATGTAGAAAATCTGTTTATCTTTATAATGAATATTTATAGTCGAAAATATGACTTGTATAACGAAATTTAAAAATTGTTTTAGTAAAACAACTCTTGTTTTTGACCTTTTTATTTTAACATTAAATAAAAAGTTATTTACGTCTTTTTCCCAACAATGTGGCTCCATGGGGTCCCCAAGTTTACCCATGGATATTCATGGTCTTCCATGACACATCCAATAGTTTTTGGACAAGTGTAATGGTCATTCCATATTTTTATAATACTATTTCTACCTTAAATTTCACTAATTACCTTTAATTGCGATTAATTAAACTTAAAAGTTTCTATTCACAAAAAATTATTTTAATCACATTGAACCAAATTTTACTTAATAATGACAACAATGTATGACAGATTTTTGAAAATCAAATCACAGAAGTGGTAATATTTCATTTAAATGAAAAAAAATCAGTTATTTAACTACTACTTAGTGGTTTCACTATTCATCAAAAATTGAAGTTTTTCAGAACACTGCCAAAATTTCACCCTAAGCTATAATTGTTATTCCGAATCCAAAAATGATGTCTATTTTAAAAAATTCTAAAAATATAATATTCATTAATTAATTTTATAATTAATTCCCGCTGTCACAACAAATAGCTTGTTTTTAAGAAACAATATATATCAAAAGATTGACAATTGATTATGTCCAACTTCAATGTTAAATTAATTCTAATGACCACCATTGGATAAAATAGTAAAAATATATTCTAATTATACATTAAAACCACTAAATAGTATAAGTTATCACTATAAATTATTTTGATTAAAAATTTTGTTTTTAACTATTTTTCACTATTGATAAAAAATTGGTAGTTCTCAGAAAAATACCAAAATTTCAACATAGGCTAATTTTGATATGAAAAATCCAAAAATGAAGTCCATTTTGAAATGTAAAATATATATAATTTCAAAAAGTGGTTATTACTATTTATAACTGCTACTTTTATTGGTCGCGGTGTGTTAGAACTCGAGGTTGCGTACAACACACATTGCTCTATTATTCAAAGAGGAGCGTACCATGGATGCTTGGGGTGTTACATTCTACCCTCCTTCAATAAATTGCGTCCTTGCAATTTGAAATTTTTCTTTCAAAATAAAATGTTGAAAATAGGAAATATCTTTGTGGAAAACCCACATCAAAAATAAGGTTAATAAAAATATAACATTAAAAGAAATAAAGATAAGTACAAAGGTCACCCGAGATAGTCCATACTAGGATTCTATGAAAATATGGATATGGAAGAAAAACAAACCATAAAAGTCTGATGGAGAGTTGTAGAAAATTGAATTAGAAGAAAGTTAACCATAAGAAAATCACAAACTTGTGATTGGTTAAATGGTCATTGAATCCCCAGTTGGAAAAGTTAACCTGCAACGTTTTTGTTTTCAGTTACCTTTTATAAAGTTGTGGAATTTATTTAGGAGATTTACTAAGAACGTAAGGGAATATACATACTTGTTATGTAGACTTTCATTCTTTAATAAATTTTTACCACAAACCTATCTTTCACTCTAAAAGGTAATAGAACTCAAAAATATTCGATTTATCATAATTGTATAAGGTTCCAAATATTAACACATACCATTTAGATTATTAAAACTATTTTGTAATAACCAGGGACATCTTGTAGGATAGTGGTAGGTAATAAAGGCCTGTCACACTATAGATGCGGGTTCGATTCCAGCAGCTTTGTCCGACGCGATGGGTTATGCCCCACCCTGCAGGTTGTCCTTTTCTTAAAAATATAGTATTATAAAATTCCAAAAATAATCTTCATAAATGTTTTAACCTTAAACAATACCATCCAAGGTTCAACTTAATCCATTCCAACCTATATAGTTATCCAAAATACCTCTGTCTAGACTTTTTCTAAAAGGTCTCTAAATTCCAAAATCAACTGTAAATCAGATTCCACAAACAAAGTAAAGTTTCTCTTATTTTAACATACATAAAATATGATTACCTTCATCATATTAAAACATTAATGAAAAAAACAAGTACTGTAGAACAATCCTTATATATATCACATTATTTTTATTACCAGAATATAATCCGTGTTTCCAAATGCACCAATACATTAATTATTCCACTTCAACTGTAGTAACATCATAAGATTGTCCTTGATCCCTTGTCTTTTTCTGAGGTAAGTTTCCCTGATGCTTAGGAAATTCATTTTCATAATGCCCCATTTCCCAACAATTGTAGCATTCAACATTGATATCCTCTTTCATTCCCTTGCAATCACGTGCCTGGTTACCTTTTTCTCCACATTTGTAACAAACTCCCATTCCTTTCAGGCAAGTACCAGGGTGATTCTTCCCACAATTATCGCATAATAGAAAATCCTTCTTTCCCTTTTTCCCTTTATCCATTTCTTGTTCCACCGTTCTCTTCTTCTCTTGCTTTACATTGTTGCCATAAGACATAGAGAATTCATTTTCTTTCTTGATAGCACACGAGACAATACCTTCGTATGTTGAGAAAGATTGTGATACTATAGCTCGAAGGAGAAATGGTTTTAACCCATCAAAGAAATGATAAATCTTACTTCTTGGGTTACGTATATAATCTGCAGCATGCCTTTCTATCCTTGTAAAGTTAGAATCATACTTTGCCACATTCTCATCCTCCTTTTGTCTCAGACTCAGAAATTTCCTTTCCATATCTGCTCGATGGTCATGTGGAAAGTATTTTTCTATGAAAAGATCTTTGAAATCTCTCCATTCCATAATTGATACTTCTTCATCTTCCTTTGTATTTTAAATCAATGACCACCATTGATCGGCATCTCTAGTGAGGCGGTAAACTGCCATGATAACCTTCTCCCTTTCACTACTCCCCAAGGCGTGGAATATTTTCCCTAAGGAGTTTATCCATTTCTCAGATTCTAATGGATTTGTACCCCCATTAAATGTTGGCGGTTTTTGCCTCATGAAGCGGTCTAACATTGATCCTCCACGTTGCGGATCAGAGTTCTCCATATGATTAAGGTTATTATTCATAACCTGAGTGAGTTGTCCCAGTATGGTAATCAATTGATCAGCACCAGTTGTATCTCCAACTCAACAATAATTATCTTGAGCAGGAGGGCAATCCCTACATGGAGTGCGTGCATTGATACAGTTTCAATTCCTTCCACTAGGCGCCATTTCTAAATAATGGCATAATCTAGATTAGTTTACGAATCAAAATACATAATGTCATACTTGTAAAATACTTAACATAAATTGAACTATTTATGGATATAATCCATAATCATAAAAAAAGTTTTCTTTGAGGAAGTATATACTCATAACCCGTCATAGTGGTTTGTAAAGAAAAAGAGAATTATCCTAAGCATATCCACCGGGAGTGTCGTAACCAAGAGTGCAGCAAGACCCGTTGTCGTGCACCAGTTCCCGTTCGAGTCTAGCTCAAAGCGGTGTTTTTGGGTTTTACCCCTACGTACATCTATGCCAGAGCTGCCTCTACCTGCTCGTATCCAGATAGGGATGTATTGCTCGGAAAACTCACAAAATCTCTACAATACCAAAATTCGAGGACGTTCTTCTATACTAATCCTTAAATTCTATCTTCGGGCTATGTGCTCTAATCAGAGTTTATCTAAATCTATCTTCCAAGGTTAGTACTAAACTGCCTCTGATACCAACTGTAACGCCCCAACCCCAGCTACCCAGAGTCGGTGCATTACTTCGTAACATTGGCATGATCACAAAAGATCATGTCTCGAAAGACCGATTAGTTTATAGCCTTGGAAACAATAGATACATTCATAAGTCTTACATTATATCATAAAGTGAAAAAATAATAACAATGTCTTCATAGTCCACACTCATATACTCTTCTTACTATCCCTTCAGGTCATTTATAAAATACTTCTTCACATCCTGGAAAATATTTAAACATTGAATGGGGTGAGCTCAGATGCTTGGTAAGGATAATAATATAGCGGAAGCTTTTATCAATAAACATAAACATTTAAGGAAAAGTATAACTAAAACAAAAGCCTTTTAAATTTGAACTTCAACATAATATGGCAAAAGTAAAATGAGATAATGCCAATTACATCTTCACATGGATATTCTACTTGTCGAATAATCACATGTAATATCAATACCCATTTTCATAATGATGGAATGCATAATGTCCAACTATCATAACCACGTAACAAAGGACTCGTTCCAAGACCACAAATAAGATTTTGTCAAGGCCTCGTGCCAAGACACTAGTTTGTCTCAAGAGACCTTCCGATGCACCGAGGAGCTATATCGGGCTCCACCCATCACTTATTATGTCCAATTCATTCCTCATATGAACAGGTTTAAACATATCATAAACCATAACATAATCGTATCACATAAAACATGCATAAAGGAAACATGAAATTTCCACATTTCAATCACAAGATATCAATACAACATATTGATATAATAAAAACACTTTCAAAACCATTTTCAATACCAAAATAAAAGAAAAGTAAAACATGGTATTTATTTTTCTTTTAATAAAAAGGTATGGCTTGTAGAGAAAGCCAAAACTCAAATAATGGTCACGGCGGCGTTGAAGTCGTTGTCACCACATACGTACAGAAAGAAAAACATTCCCTTTTTGTCGTTTAGTAAAACGCTTCGTATAAAAGAGATTCCTTTTGAATAAACGTAAAATTCAAAGGGGTTTATACACTGTATAAAAGAATGATGTGTATAAAACAAAATATGCCTCAATGAAAGGAGATTGAGACGAAGTCTTTACAAAGATCATTTTTTTAAAATAGAATAGATCTATTATGTGTATTCACGATTTGTACACATAATGAAAGTACAAATAAAATATAGGACATAATAATATCATGACATAATTTTAAAGTAGGAGATTAACCCAGAGATTGGAAATTGGGTTAAGAATTTCCTTACCTTGCGTCCTGTCTTGACTCGACCATTCTTTAACCTCCTGAATAATAAACTGGAGTTAATTTATAATTTCTTAAGAACCTTTTTCATGTTTTTTATTCCTTTTATATCACTTATTACCATGTTATGAACTTTATGTAATTATTTATGTTAATAACGGTCTTTTTGTCGATCTTTGGTACTTGATTCAAAAATAAACTTCTTATAATTACAAGTTGTTCATGTGGTGAAATATCCATTATATGCAGAATTATATTCATGATTTAGATATCATATATATCATATATATCTTTTATATACATTCATTCATAATATTACATCACATTTAGAGGTAAGAAATGAAATTCACCGTTCATGGAGACGGTAAGCCGTACGTACGCATTAACGCTACTTTCATTTCTATTTTGTATTTAATGGAATGAAATAATAATGATATAAATGTATAATATAATTACAGTATAATATAGTGTATAATACTATTTACTCCATCCTTTATACATCCCACATATGGTATTAACGATTTAAATCTCTTTGAGGGGGCGGTAGTCCGCACTTTCAAAAATGAAAATATCGTGTTTACCCATAATGGAAACCAAAAAGGTATGCCATAAATGAAAAATAAAAAATCATAAGGAAATAAAAAACATAATATATATCATATATAAAAATAGTGTCATCATAATGGCCACCATTAGTGGTGTTATATGAGTGTTGAACAATCATCGTTTCGTGTGACAAAAATTGTCCATCCACCGAAAGAGTATGATCTTTAACCATTCGATGTAGGTGTGTGTAAGTGTAGCTCGAATCCATATTATAACAACATCCTAGTATATTGAGGATACTTGTGTTGTTACAAAAGAAATTAATAAAAAGTGTTTAGGTGGTTGGAGAAGCAAAATAATACAAAACAACATTAGACAAGACATTACCTTAAAATCGGGTAACTCTTTTTGATTTGAGCCAAAGGATTCCTTGGGAAGACTTATGCCTAATGTGAGGCTTATAAGAGTAAGGGAGGGAATTTGGGAGAGTATTTTGATAGAGTTTGGCCAATCCAAATGGCTTGAATGTGTGAATAAGGTGGTAGAGGTGGGGGCCTTTTATAAGAGGAGAGGAGGGCCAATCTTGGAATGATTGAAATGTTACATTATTATGAAATGCTTTTTTTCCGATTACAAAGGTCCCACACTTGTATATTTAGAGGATAAGGTGATAAGGGTTCCAAATATTCGCATCCAATAGGATTTGGACAAGTTTAATGCTTATATTTTACATTATCCTTCCATTTTATTAAAATCATTTATTAATGAGGTAATCGCTGCATCATCATGGTGTCATAAATAATATAATATATTTAATGTCTAAAAATTATAAAAAAATATCATTATGTATGAAATATTTTTATCTTTATAATGAATATTTATAGTAAAAAATATGACTTGTATAACCCCATTTAATTTTTTTTAGTAAAACAACTCTTGTTTCTGACCTTTTTATTTTAACATTAAATAAAAAGTTATTTATGTCCTTTTCCTACCAAAGTGGCTCCATGGGGTCCCCAAGTTGACCCATGGATTTTATTCGTCGGCCATGACACATCCAATAGTGGTTGGACAAGTACAAAGGTCATTAAATATTTTTATAATACTATTTTTACCTTAAATTTCACTAATTACCTTTAATCACGATTAATTAAACATAAAAGTTACTATTCACCAAAAATTATTTTAATCCCATTGAACAACATTTTACATTCTAATGACAACCATGTATGTCAGCTTTTTGAAAATAAAATCACAGAAGTGTGAATATTTCATTTAAATTAAAAAAAATCAGTTATTTAACTACCACTTAGTGGTTTCAATATTCATCAAAAATTAAAGTTTTTCGAAACAATGCCAAAATTTCACCCTAAGCAATAATTGATATTCCGAATCCAAAAATGATGTATATTTTACAAAATTACAAAAATATAGGTTGCATTAATTAATTTTATAATTAATTCCCGCTGTCACAACAAATAGCGTGTTTTTAAGAAACAATATATATCAAAAGATTTACAACTGTTTATGTCCAATTTCAATGTTAAATTAATTATAATTACCACAATTGGATAAAATAGTAAAAATATATTCTAATTATACTTTAAAACCACT
Organism: Viscum album; assembly: GCA_963277665.1. NCBI lineage: Eukaryota > Viridiplantae > Streptophyta > Magnoliopsida > Santalales > Viscaceae > Viscum > Viscum album. The sequence continues at coordinate 90,033,706 of OY728132.1, forward strand.
CAATTGTATAAGTTATCACTATAAATTATTTTTATTAAAATAGTTGTTTTTAAGTATTTTTCATTATTCATAAAAAATTGGAAGTTCTTAGAAAAATACCAAAAATTCAACATAGGCTAATTTCAATATTACGAATCCAAAAATGAAGTCCATTTTGAAATGTAAAATATATATAATTTCAAAAAGTGGTATTACTATTCAAAACTACTACTTTTATTGGTCGCGGTGTGTTAGAACTCGAGGTTGCGTACACCACACGTTACTCTATTATTCAAAGAGGAGCGTACCATGGAAACTTGGGGTGTTACAAATTATGGGATTAAAACTCATTTATCCATTTAGTGTAATCCCCAATCATGAAATACTAATTTTTATTTCATCACTAAATGCCTCAAAATATTTATTGAACCGACATAGGTTATTAAGCCTATAATATCCCAGACATTTATTACATTACTATTACATCATTTTAAAGGTAAAAAACATTATATTATTACACATAGAGGGTCCAACAGTTTAGTGTCTTAGGAAAACTAGGACCGTACATAGAAATTACAACATCAAGCATAAACATTTATTTAATATCTTCTTCTCTAACTTCTTATTGTGACTTGTCACCTCCTTAGTATATGTTGCCACCTAAGGATATACATTAAAATGGGTGAGCTAAAATCTTAGTAACAAAATAAATAAGAAGAATATAGCATGGGGTGAGCATAATCATGACATGGGAAAAGAAATCATGAACATGAGAGGAACATAAATAAAAGACTTGAAATGTGGCAAAGCATAAAAATGAAACATCAGGTTTTAGTGGTTAACTATCACACATACTTGTGAACCAAGCTAGAATCTTTTTCACACATAATTTCACATTTAATAATGTGATTCATCACTTTACCCAATTCATTGGAGCTCTGTATAATTTTGGGCACACTCGTCACATTGAAACATTCATATTGTGCTATATAATTCCGAGCGCACCCGTCACATCATAACATTATCATTGTCATTATTTCCATGTAGAACACATATCAAAAGTGATAATAACTAACCCATGTAAAGTAATGGGTTTCATCTCATAAGAATGCAATCATTAGCTTTGGGTTCCCAAATGAAATAGGGAACATCATACTTGATACAAGAAACATCATCCAAGAATCAGAGGTAAAAGTTGAGTTCTTAAAAGAAGGGATCTTTTGTAAAACATTTGTTTTGACATAAACTTCATTAGAAAACATTTATATCCCATAAAATTTAAGATAAAAAGGAAGAAATTATTTTTAGGGAGTAACCATATCAAAAATGGAGTGAAAGAGGGAGAACCCGAAGGATGAAAGTTGGGTTCGAGAATTTCCCCTTACCTTGTATCTGAATGCTTCCTCTCTTTAATGTCCTGTATAATGATAGTATATTCATTAATTAAAAAACCAGAACCATTTGTACATTAATAAGGTTCATTCTGGTTTCATTATGTCATATTATGTTCCTTTGGATGACTTATAGTGTTTAAAAACATTGTTTGGGGATGTTTATTTCTATGGTTTTTCTTGGGTGGTTCACTTGTATTCATAAATTGAGTTCAGGTAGAACATGGGTAGACATCCGGATATGATATTACATGTTATTAATTATATTTCAGGAGTTTTAATTATCTTATAATGAATTATATTAGATCCACGTGGATGAATCATTAGATGAGAATTAAATGATTATTATTTGGGTAAATTTGCGTGATTTTTCGATCATAATGTACTTGTTTTAATTTATCACTAGAAATATGGACAAAAGTTAGATCCCGAACATAAAATAGGAGATAATACATATAACATATTCTGGTTCAACCACAAAAATGGCTTCATTACCAGATCTTAAGGTAGAAATGGAAGAAGAAAGCATGTCATTCTTCAAGGTGATAAATTAACACCTCACGAACAACGTTCTCTTTAATAAAATAAAAGTAAGAGGTAAATGGGGTTGGATGATTTAATGTCCCATTAGAATCATAAAATTATAGTATATATATAATACTATAGTGAAAATACAATTTGGATGAATATAGGTGGGGAGAGAAAAATAAATGAACATGAACATGAAAGGAAATTAAAGGAGAAGAAGGAGATAAATTACCTCTTAAATCTTCCTCTTGAGATACTCTTTAAAGAAGTTGGGTTTGGTCTTTGGATGATACCAGCGGCTCCTGGACGTGGGAGAGGGGCTATAGAAGTTTTTTGGGAAGAGTTTAGAGAAGGAATCGAGCTTGAGAGGTGTGATGAAATGATGGTGTGAATGGTGGTTTTTATAGTGGAGGGGAGGGGGAAATTTTGAATATTTAATTCATTATTTTAATATTTCGCTCAAGGAAAAAATAGTATTATTTCATGTGACCCGTAATAGTAATAAGTTAATGTGTGTTCTAACCATGTATACATGCATCACTTGTTATGTCATGAATAGTGTATCTCACTGTTAAATTTTATATACGGTATTTTACCGTATTTCACTATTCATCAAACATTTGAGTTTTTCAGAAAAATACCAAAAATTTACCCTAATAATTTTTTGACATGATGAATTTAAAAATGAAGACCATTTTTCAAAATTAATTGTCTAAATATTATTAATTTAATTTTTAAATAAAGTCATAGTTAATTCAAAAAATAACAATCATGAAGGTGCACTTAGTTTTATTTCTCATTGAAAAATTAATTAAGATCTCATTATATTATTACCATAGTAAAATAAAATAATAATATTATTTCATATTCATAAGGGTCATATTTCTATTCATTTTACTATTCATAAGGGTATGATACTATTCACAAAAAAACCAGTTTGTTATATTAGACTCTAAAAATCATCTTGAACACAACAGTGTATGTCGGATTTTCAAAATTCCAAACACAGAAGTGACAAACTTATGTTTAAAGGTCACTTATCACTTAGAAGTTCATTATGTTGTTTATTCATGTGATTTTATGAAATAATTTTAAGAAGGGAATTTTCATTGAAAAAATTTGGGTCATTACAAAACCCATATGGATATGGTTAAGTCAACCTTTATCTTAGTTTGGAATTCCTGATAATTAAATATTCCCCCAAATAGGCCAAACAAACACCTAAAATTTGCATTCATCATAATTATGATGATAGATCACACAATTTAATAATATTTACCTGAGTGGTTTTATTTTTTATACACAATAAATCATAATTTTTTTAATTACATGACTTGTAAAAATTAACATGATTTTAAATTTTGGATTAACCATGTTTTAATAAAACATTAATCCATAATATAGATATTTAATTTCTGTCATTGCACATTAATTCATTTATTTAAGGGATTATAGTAATGTTTCAATAAAATATATAATGAATAATAAATAATTAAATTAATAAATAAATAAACCAATATAGTATTTGATGAACTAAAAACTACGTGTTCCAGATACACATAGTGTATTTCATTAATCCTTCGGTCAAACTGTCTCAAATGATTTCGATCATGTAATTGATAACATGGTTTGCATGAATTTTTCCACTAAACCATATATAGTAAATGATGTGTATGATAGTAACATTCCATGTAATGTCACATGTTGTGTACCATAAAATCCATTTCTACAATTAATTTGTAACAAATACATAATAGGTAATTTTTTCATTGCACGTTGAGATTCCACAACACAGTAAAATCCAGCGAAACTAGGTACAAGGCTTATACACTATCTACACATCATGTAACCCAATTATACCCAAAAAATACACTTCTCTTACTTATGGAATCATCAATTATTCATGAAATATTTCCTATCCCATTAATCAAATGAAACACTTAATGGTGACATATACAATATAAAAATCATATTTATTAAATAATCAAAATAAAGAAGGAATATTATAAAAATCAAATATCTATCCACATAAATGTATATATATCAATAGTAAAATAAATAATTATAAATTTAAAATGCGATTCAACTAATATCCCTTCAAGTATCCATGAAATATATAAGATCCATATAGGGAGGTAACCCAAGAAGGCATTATCGATTTGATGGATAATTCGCAATATTCTTCAAGACATGAATGCCATGACCAATTTAATTTTTCCACCATATATTGAAATCATAGAAACCCAAAACCGAAATAAGATATTTCCATGTCAAATTTATAATAAAATTGATTATGATATTATGTTATGTTTTCCTCATAAAAAACATTATCTGTAGATGTTTTTATCATTTGAAACCCATTTTCTAGATTACCATTGTTACATTGAAAGGATTCAAGTATATAATCCTTCTAGATGTTATCCACATATTCTACATTGGTCTCCCAACAATATAGATTGATTTTTGGGTGCAGGAATAGAGAATCTACCCTCATTTTTCATCCTAATACCTCAATTATCCTTTGATCCTGAAGGTTTTGTTCTTATTCTTGAGACGAGGGGATGACTTTTTAGAGATATGTTTGTTGTGTAAAATGAATATAAATTATCTATTATCCATTAACCCTATACACTAGAAACTGTTTTTTACAGTGGTAAGGTTTACATTATGTATTATTTAATTAAATTCTATACATGAATTAAGATAATTATAATTAGAAAACCCCAATCCATATATTATTATTGTCATTATTATAAATTTATAATGTGAAATAACATTCACAATGATAAATATTATTTACCATATTGACATTAAAAATTAATCTCCGAACAAAATATTGGTATGCTCAAAATTGTCTTCAATTATTAAATACCATAATAAATATTTAATTATATATTTTATTTATCAATAAATGCTTTGGTCAAAATAAAATGATTAAAACTATTACTTGGCCTTAAGAATAATGTTTAATCCTTTAAATTTTTTATATAGAATTATATCTAGGCCAATTGAAGATCTTAGTGGTTTCCCCTCTTCGATTAATTCTCATACGCAGTAGGAGGGATTCCCTAATGTACAAGGTTTACTATATACAAACGGGCCAAGTAACCCAATATAATGGACTTAATTTTTCAATTTCATCAACCACATTTGAGTGAATACAATTTAATATATTCCATTTTCTATAATATATCATTAAGAGGGTTTCACCTATATTTCCTCATCCTAAATACTTGACATGACATTATTTGACTATCTGGAATAAAATTTTCATTACACCGTTACATGGAATTTATAGAGACTATAAAATTACAATATAAGGGTCATGATATCAATTTAAATAAATTTATACCATAAATATAGTTCCATGGATTATCCATTATGAGAGGACCACATTGGGATACACTCAACACTAAGAGAGGAACATAATCAGTGTTTGGAACTTTGTCAATAATAATTACTTTTATACATTTTACCTATTATGTAATTTATGATATTGACTCTTATATTCTATTTTTTATTTTAAATGGAAGAATATGAATGAAATAAATAATAGAACCTGATTTTTTATAAGGTCAACTATTTAATAATAATATCTAGTCCTTTTCATGTTTGGTGATGAACCATAAACAAATTATACACTATAATGATTTATCATTTTAAAATGGTATGGATAGAAAATGAACATATTTTTGACGTGGGTCCCTACATATAATGTTGAAGGATAGAAAAAATTATTCCTCATTAGACTGGTGATGGATTGGTCTAACTTGAAAATTTTCACTGGTTCAATCTACAGATATTATTTACCATCTTTCTTAGGTACTTTATGACACTAATAAAATATTCCACCAGATGATACATTTTTTGGATGTCATAGTGATTCTTTGTTATTTAACCATCTTCTTCACTTATTACTTTCCAATCAGAAAGAATGAAACTCTTCTTCATTTTCCAAGAAACAAAATGAAATCTACATTTCTTTTTCTATTAACATTATTCAAAATAATATGAATGTTTTTTTGGAATGATAATCTCCAAAATAACATTTTATTCTATGAATGAATACTACACATGTTATTATTTTATATAACTATAATATCAATCCTATTTAGTGAATATTAGAACAAAGAGAGATCATCTCAGCATCATCATAATTAATTTATTCTTCATTAAAACAATGTCTATAGTGAATATTGTATTGGTTCATAATTTTTATTCATAGTGCATCAACTACTCATAAAAATTAATTACACTAGAAAGTAAATATTATATCATGTAATAATAATCACAAAAAATAATAATACATTTAAATCTAGGATACGAATTCTTTTGGAATTTTTATTAGATTTTGTCTTATTTTTAATGCATTCTATTCATACAGACTATACCACTAGTGAATTTATTAATCTTCATTAATTTGTAATAAAAATTTCATGTGTATTCTCCATCATATAAAACCTATAAATTATATAAGTTTTTTTTAAAACATTATGTGATACATTTCAATCTGATTAAGGGATCCCAATTAAATATACATTTATTTCTCATGTTATTATGATTTATGAATTTAATGAATGTATAAACCCAATTTCTAAATTAATGGGAAAGAGATTATGTCACATGACTAAACTAAGTTTCTCATGAAATTGTTTTTATTCAAATAAAAAGTACTATATTCATGATATTTACACCTTTTTAAATATAATAGATTATTAGTTATATCATGCAAATATTTTCCTGAAAATACCTTCAGGAAAATGACAATTTTAAGTGCGTGAGTGTTCTTATTGGGTACTGTGTATAAAATGAGTACACAAATAATGTTATATTTACGTAAAATTGTAAAGGTATAATACCAAAGAAATGAGTCAGAAAAAAATTATTTACATAATCAAAGAGCTTCCCAGAACATGTTCCTCGTAAATCTAATCATGTGTGATGAACATGAATTATAGGATTTGGGTTCTTCTTTATAAAATAGTTTTTAGTTATGTTTCATAACTCGATATGGTACAAATAAAATTCACCTATATTCATCTCTGAGAAGGACTGTAGTTATCTTTTACGATTCACAAAAATGAAATCATAGGATTCTTATTTTTCTAGAATACATTCACTCTTAAAAAAATTTAGAATATCTACAAACATCTTTGGCCTTCAGTTATATCTTTTTATAAGTGATAATTAACCTCATTCCTTTATTCGAAAACGTAATTCAAATCCGAAAAATAATTAAGTGTAATAAATTTCATGGACACTAGATAATATGTTCATTTATAATCTTATATCATTTGTAATATTTTTAAATGAGGTTGTAATACAATTATTCTATTATTAATTGAGTTTTCATATTATCTCCTCTCATGCATGTAGTAATATTATAGTTCACAAACTTATTTTATAAACATGAAATAATGGCTAAAAATGGATTCTGGAATTCCTATTTATAACATCCTATCACCCTTGACCAAAACATGATCATCAGATGATCTTATACTTTCAAGAAACTAATTGCATGCATTACCTCAGATTGATCCTAAATTAATCATCCATTTTGAATCCTCATTGAAGATGGATTTTTTTTGGAAAAAAAGTCACCATAGACCATTTAAGTTTAAAATGGAAGAAATTATTCATTAGGTTATAGAATATGATTTTTGTATATGGTGTTGCTCTCCTCATCCATATTAGAAAACTATGCTTTTATGTGTTTGTTTTTATCAGAATATCAATACCCTGTCTACTCATCCATCTATCATTGATCATCAAAATAATACTTGGTTTGTTATGGATATTTTTAATGTGAATATAACCAATATATGGTACTTGGGTTAGCACCCATATACCATGCACCTCACACCCACATAGACCCCACCACAACATTGTGCGGTCAACGTGCACCTTACATCATGCACATATACATGCACCATGTTCACCCACACCTATGCATTCTATGAGGGACCATTGATCCCACTTAAAATATAATAATGGCTAGATATTTTGGTAGACTACCTCCCCCATGGTTGACCTACAGTACCCACATGTTTGGGTGAGGTGGTCTTTGATTTCTTGGGTAATGTTTGTTCATTTTATTTTGTAAAAGGATAACCAGAATTATTGAAAAATAATTCATTGTATACCATTTAATATTAAAATAAATTTATCCACAACCTTGTATTAAAAAATTTAACCAATGAAATAAAATTTATTTCATGGCCTTATAATAAATTCACACATCTTATTCATCACGAAAAAATATTATTTTTCATCTTCGTTGCTCAACATCACAGAAATTAATATTTTTAGGCTCTTTAAATAAGATCATCATCCATTAATTAATTCTATGTATTTCATCCATTCCCCTTCTTCTATTTACTTAATATCAATTCAATATTACTCTTCATCATAAAATCATCATTTTAATATCTTATGGAATTTTTAAAACAATTTTTAATGTCAAAGAACTATATGAAACTATTCTTACGAACATAAAGCCAATTAAACAAAATTCAGAGTTATAAAATCAGATCCATCAAAATAACTCATTTAACTGATTATGATGTGAGTAAATTCTTCATTACACATTTATCTAAGACATATTCTATCATGATAATATATCGTGGAAAAATATATTTAGTTATTCCTTTCTAATATATTCAACTTATTTAAATCAATGAAATCTTTCAATTATCATTGAACCAATTGGACAACCAAAATATTTCTACTTCAATGAACATATTGGAAAATCGATGAAAATAATTAAAAAAATGAAAATAATAAAAAAAGTGGCAAAAATATCCCCCTTTTATTTTTTTGGCAGTTAAATTAAATGTTCATTTCAAATTAATGTGTCAATATCTAAATCTCACCCCTTTAGATTTACAAAAAACTCATTTTTATTTCTCTCCCCCTTATTGAAAAGAAATTAAATGTGAAAGGTAAAATAGAATTAGTCCATACCTAAGAAATATTTCACCCATTATTTCTCATTAAGTCAATGTGCTATATACTTGGTGTAGAAATCAAGTGGACTTTATTTGGATTGCGATGTTGTCCTTTGACAATAGATCTCAATACCCCATGAAATGAGAACACATTAAATTTTTTAAAGGTTATTATAGTTTTATTATATGTTTAAGTCAATTAAATGATATATGACTCTTTTTTAATAAACATAATCACGATACTCCAACAGAAACATAAACACATATATCCAAAACATTCATGTGAAATAAGTAGGATACAAGAATTTGGAGAACATCCATTATTCCAAATTTCATATTTCATTGATTAATATAATTTATCAACCTTTATATTAGGTTTATTGTTTTTTATGAACATGTATTGGACAATATGAAAAACATACCATTTACAATTTCATGACCATCAGGCACATTAATGAATAATTAAATTTTATCCAAATTAAAATAATGATTTTGGAAAAAATATGATTTCTTCATTTGGAACCCACCAAAGTGAACATATCATAAGAATATTTATAATATTGAATTTCTTAAATAATGGATTTAAATATGTTCCAATATGAAGAATACACTAAAATAGATCATGAAATTTTTATTTCCTCGATTTTATAAAATGTAAAAGTTCACCTAGAATTATCATATTCAATATCTATTTTTCGGACACCAAATATAAAAAAACCAAGATATTATATCAATTCCCCTTTTGTCGAAGATATGATAGCACAATATAAAACTTCAACATATATAATCCTCTTTTTTATTTTTAATTGAATTAATTTTGAAGAATCATTAAAGGATGATGAATTTCTCAGATTTTCAATCAATAATTTAATGAACTCATTAATGCTTAGGATTTATCCCGAGGAACATGTTTGTCCTTAAATTTACTACATTATAAGTACTAATAAAAAATTATTTATTAAGGAAATAAGGTGGATCATCCTTGCTTTATAAATTTGAATAGTATGGATGAGATGGTTTTCTAAACCAAATTGATCTAATTCCTTTACTCTTCACCCAAGCACTTCTAGTCTTCAATTTTGATTGAGTATATATGTATTTTATCACTTATACAATTAATTTTTGTGTGAACCTTCATTATTTATGTGATTTTAATACACTTTTATCACCTAGTGCAACATTCATCTTAATAGATACTTTATCTTATGATAGAGTAGTTTTGTAAAAATATATCAGAGTATGAATAGCCATGTTTCACCTTAGGCATAGAACATATACTTCATTATATGAAACCTTATATTTTTCATTATGAATATCATTATGTTATGGTTTATATATTTTAATTATTATCACCAATCCATTTTAATATATTTATAACAAATACATAGGTAAATTTGAATTCATTTTGGATGATTCATAAGTCTTATATTGAGTGTCATATTTATTATTATTTCTTTTAGAAGGTAATTTGTTTTTCAACATTTTGGATTTGGAATCCAATATCTTCTTAGCTTTACTTTTAGAATCTTCTTTGGGTAATTGTTATTTAGAAAATTTTGCTAATTTCTCACCATGGGTTCTTCTACCTTCTTAGGAAGAGTTATTGTTTTTCTCTCCACCTCTGCTTTGGAAACATTTCCACATGATAATTAACCTTTCTTGTGACCACCATCAATTCATGAATCACATATATTTTCATTATTTTCCAAAAAAATTCTGTATAAAGAAAATTCATAACCTGTGGATGCTAATTTTTTATCATTGTCTTTATCCATCTTGACATGAGACTTTTTTGTGATGTATCATTTAGATTGTTGTACTAGTAATCTATTTCACAATGCCAAAATAGGGTGAAACACTAAAAATGACCCACAACCTATGGACTTCAAATTTTTAGGCATAATTTATCTGGGTATTCTATATATATATTTGGGATATATGTGGGGAACTAGTTTCCATGATAATATTACTATCAACCCTATTCATGTATGTAGTCTTCTTAAAACCTTATTTTATTCCTACATGTAGATATTTTTTTTTCAAACCAAAAACTTTAATGAAAATATATTTGAAAAGATTATTATAAGATTGTATAGATGGTTCTTATCTCTTAATGGTAGATTGATATAGATCATATAAGGTATTTCTTTTCATCTCATCATATGTTGGATTTATTTTAATATTATAGTCCTCTAGTGAGAATTGAGTAGTAGAAGAAACAATCTCATTATTTTGTGACGTCTCAATATGTTTCTTTTTAATATTTTCCAAATGAATATAAAATTATAGACATTCTATATTGAGGGTAAATTTATTATCATCAATCATAATCATATTATGTTCACTATTTTTATTCAATGTTTTATCTTCGTCTTCATATAATTCATTTTTTTCTCTATCAAATAGTTATGATCTTTGAAAATATGGAATATTTATTCCAATTATAAATCATGGGAATAAATTATATTTTCCCATATCTCATCATGTAAATGGATCTTATATTATATGATCTTAACGACTCTCCCATTCTCAACAACTTCTTTGATCCAGTTGAGGAATACGTTTGAATTTCCATATTTGTTTTTTAAAAGGATACAATGTGTTTATATAGAACTAAGCATTCTATAATTTCTTAAAATCATTTTCTATTACTTATGACATATAATCATGTGGAGTGATATTTTCATTCATTCATTCAAATATCCCATGGATAATGGTGTCTAAATCATTTCGGTATCTATGCCTTATATTCATTAATTCAATAGTCTATAGATAAACTATCACGTTACCACTACCACTAATACATGGATCTTCTTCACGATAGTTCTGAAAGTAACTAACACATGCCTCTTGGACACATGAGATAGATATTATTTACCTTGCATTACTGTAAACAAAATAAACCATCTTTTCACATCCCTTGCTTCATATTTCATCACAATCAGAATGTCATGGGGAAATTGATACATTATATTCTTTAGACAACAGGGACTTCTTCGTTAATTTTTCTTTCTCTATATTTATATTATTTGTTATAGTCTTATTATAAATATAATTCATATCAAATATAATTGAATATTTACCAAAACTACAATAAATTGTTAAAATTGGAAAAAAAATCATATATTAAAAACAGAATAACTAAAAATTACATAATATAGTAAAGGTATACCTTGTATTTGATACAAACTGAGAGGACCTATTTGGGATATATGAAACATTGAGGGGGACGGAGAGTTGGTTTTGGGAACTTTTTCACAAGTTAGAACTGTTATACCTTTTTACACTTATACATGTAAATATCTCAATTCCATAATTATATTTTTCTTATTTCTTGAAATAATATCACAGAAAAAAGAGGATAAAAAATATGATTTTATGAGGATAACTACTCAATAAGTGTAGCTAATCCTTTTCAACAATGGTAATGCCAGTACATGGATTCCCCACTATAACAAGATTTCATGTTATAGTTGTGTGGCACAATGATTTCCTTATCTAGTGTGGGTCCCTATACATTATTATTGGGGAAGGAAACAAATATCCTTCCATATAATTATAATGACATAGTATTGCATAAATATTTCTATAGGTTCAATATACTACCTCAGAATAAATATTCACATTCATTGTTTGGTACATTGTAACACCAATAAATTCATCAACCAGATGATACTTTAATAGAATGTTATAGCACCTCTTTGTTATTTCACTCATTTTAACTTGTTACATTATCATTAGGGGGTAAGAAACTCTTATTCTTTTCTATAGTAGAAAACTATAAGCATCACTTCTTATTATTATGACATTAGTCATCATAATTTGAATATGTTCTAGAATGATGCTCTCTGAATTCCCTTTATTATTTAGTACATAATTGACTGTAGTGGTTCTTATCATTTTAAGATATAATAGAAAACCTATTTTTTGAATATTGAATATTTAATGATCAGCTCATTACCATCAACATTAATTTATTCATCTTCAATTCAATGTCAATGGTAAATGTAGTATCAGTTACCAATAATTCTTCATAGTGTAAACAATATATATAAAACTAAATCACACATAAATATCAATAATATTTCATGAATTAATATTATTTCCCAAAATTTATATACTAAAAACATAGAGTGAATTCTTTTGATATTATTAGTGCCTTTTATCTCAAATTTAATTTATTCAATTCATGGAAATAGTGCCACATGAGAATTTATCAATTTTCATACACATGTGATAATGATTTTAGGGTTATTATAGAATTTATAAACACTTCCACATATATAAATTTAATTATTATTTTATGCCATATTTTCAAGCATTTTTGGTATCTCAGTACAAAATAAATTCACCTTTCAGGTTCTTATCAATTAGTTATTAATGGAATGTATGTTATTTGTTTCTCAATGAATGTGCATGATTTTTTACATGCACGATGTATAGTCCTCACACATCTATGTGTCTTCATATAAAAATTAAATAATTTAATCCTTCATGAAACATTATAGACGCTTTGTTATTTCAAACAACTATCTTCAAGAAATTACTTTCAAACAAATGATAATTTTATGTGTGTGATAGTAATTTTTATATATTATGTAACAATGGTGTAAATTAAAAGGGTTCCCATGATATATCATGGTGGGGGTATAATACACAATAATTGATTCATGGAAACATTCTTCCCTCAGGCTAAGAGTCTGGTGGAACATGTTCTTCCAAATGCTCTACAATTGTGATGAACTCAAGTTTGTCTGTCATGGTTCTTCTATGTGAAAGAGTGTGTGGTTCTCTTCGTTCACTTGATATTGCCTATATAGATCTAATTCTTAATGTATTGTAGGTAACTCACAGTTCTCCTTTCTTCTTCATGTAAATTATACATTGAGATACAGAATGTTTGAGAAAACATGAGCACACAAATGAAATTGTGAATGCATGAAAACATTTAATTCCTTGGTTGAAAACATTTTATAGCTGAGAATGAACCTCCTTACATGATTTTGTAATTTAATTAATATCACTCAAATAATTATTTGCAAATTAGTATAATAAATTCTTGAATATATTTGATTTTATAATATTTTAATACAGGATATGTATTTAGACGAAACAAAATTTTACTTTGTACCTTCTTATTCGAGTTCACCTAGGAACTCCTCTTGTTCATGTTGTAATATCTTTAGTCTCCATTATATTGTACAAGCACTAACAAATTCAGGTAATACAATTTCATGAATCCCTTTTTGTAATTTCATGTAATCCTCAGAAAAAACATATTCTAAAAATTATTATTTGCATGGAAGGAACTGAATTCATGCATAGACTCAGATTATTCCAAAATAATCACCCCTTTGGAATATTCATGAATGATTGTCGGAGTAATTTTCATTAAAAATTGGAATCATCGCCAAAAACTGGATATGAACAAAAAAGAGATTATTTAATGAGATTCAGAATATGGTGTGTTTTATTGATTGGAATGATGTTTTACACCAAAACAAATTGATGATCTCATATGAATATATTTTAACCCATTGGGAGAAGGTATTGTAACAGTGACATCACTGTTCATCAGCGGGTACTGTAGCGGTGACATGACACTGTAGCAGTGCCGGTATTGTGATGTACTGTAGCAGGCGGGTTACTATTCACAGAATGGGAATTGAGCCATTTATTTGGGCATACAGGCTATGTTATGGGCTACAAGCCCACTAGGCCTTTGGGCTATGTAATGGGTTTCCCTCTACCCAGTTAAAAGAGGTCTTTGCTTTGATTTAATAATAAAAATGAGGCTTCGGCCCTAACCTTTCTAAATAGAAGAGCAATACGTCTTTATATTTCCTGTCTGACATCCATCTTCCAAAAAATATTAGGGAACATAATTACATTCTCTATTTAAGAAATACCTCATTCCAGAACTAGGTTTGACACCTCAAGCATAGAAAGGTTTCACCATACAATTACTCTATCCACAGTAACCATCCAACACATTCCTACATGTGAACCATGGACACCCAAAACTATGAACTCTAGGAGGAGGCAATTCTTCCTCTTCCTTTACCACAATTCCTGGATACTAATCTAGAAATAAACCTATCTTCTAGACCCATGGGTTCCACATGTGTTGTTGAGGTCCTCTTTATTTATAGGATATGGTTTGGTTCCATTTTTTATTTAATGGGATATCATTGTTACATAGAAATGATTTTAAGTATACTAATTTATATAAAACCCAATTTATTCACCTCCTTTGTAGCAATATAAAACACATGAAATAAAATATATTTCATATACTTCTCTTAAAATTATTACTCCTTCATCATGAAAACTAGTATTTTTCATCATCCCTAGTATAATTTTAGAAAAATAATATTTTCATTCCCTTCAAATGTTTTTACCATTATGTAAATAATTAATGGTATTTTTTGAATTTATCTTCTTATTTTCGTGGAATTTAAATTATAATGGAATCTTTAACATCAATTCATCCTTATTTACATATTATTCACTATTGTAAATAATGTTTCATGATGAAGAACTTATGGAAAAATGTATTATATACATCAGATCAATTACACACATATCAGAGTTATAAACTCAAGGAATTAAAAATAACATCCATAATTGAATAATACTTCACTACATTCTTCTTCCTCCATTAATCAAAACTATATTATTTCATTAATATATATCTTGAATAATTCCACAAACATCTTCCATTCCATATTTTTCAATATTTTGACATAAATGAAATATTACAATTTCATTTACCACCATTGACAACCAAAATCATTAAATTTCATTAAAAACATTAGAAAACCAATTTCAATCATTGAAGAAAATAAATCTCAAACACAAATAATGAACAATACATTAAAAACAAATCACTCATATGAAATACAAAGTATCTAAATTCTCTATGAAGTATATCATCATTGTTTTTTAAATACATATATGTGCATGAATAATAACACACATTAATAATAATATTAATATATAGGTTCCATTACAAAGGCTCGTAGTAAGGAATATTTATTGTCAGCAATGCATGATTAATTCCTACTAAGAGGATCATTTTTATAATATCCAATATTTGAGATTACCATGTATGAAATTTAGGAGATGAATTCTCATCCATGTATGGGTACTCTCCCCTGAATGTATATATACATTATGCCCCATCATTGATTTTTATCTAGCTGTAAAACTATATTTAAGAATATGATCATGGAAAATAATGATTATCATTATAGATAGGAACTTATATGACCATATCAATATAGTAGATAACTTATTACATTTCTATATTAATGTTTAAAAAAAAGAAGAATATATATTAACATGTTTTATTAATATTCAAAACGTAGATTATACATCAAATCAATGTAAAAATTATTCGGATAAAAACAAAAACTACAAGATGTTCAGACTTCCAACATTTTAATTCTCCCACTATCATCTTCATTAGGCTCAAAGTAATACAATACTAGGACTATTAATCCTATAGACATGTCCCACTTTGACACTTCATTAGGTACACTAGGTATACGTTCCATTCCAATTACATGGTTTGGAGTGGATGTATTTTTATTACATTCTTCATCCTCTTCAAACTCTCCAAAGATAACCCATTTTTTGTCCTCATAAAACACACTAACTAATATACTATTTTTTGTGTGATCCATATCTTGAAACTCATCTTTGTTGGATGGTAGAGATAGATTAGAATTAGAAGATGCAAAGGACATTGATGTAGAGGATTCCTTGTCATCCTCATAACCATCCCTGACTTCATCTATGAGATTAGTTATGTTAGGTTCCTATTCATGAACATACACTAAAACAAAATAATCTATATAATTATATGAATATTTAATTACTTCATGTGATCCATTACAAGATCCACCAAATCATTTGTCTTAACATTATATTTTAAGGATACAACTTTTCATATATTTTTTCATTGTAAATAAAAAATTCATTTCCCTAGGGGTTCAAATTAATATTTATATGCCTACATGTCACATTATTGAGCAATAAACCAGTTGTGGAGGTCCCATTTTCATTCACAAGGGAAATTAATATTCATAAGCCAACTAGACTAATGAAAACATTGGATATAAAAGGTAATCAATCCTAGAAGTGTCAATACAATGCTCTAAAATATTTCTATGGACATAACTAGACAAAATGACTTGAATCCCAAGCTTAATAAATAAGTTAAATAACATGTTTCCGTGCCTATAAATACTAGATTTACATTTCATAGGATAGATTAAATGTTTTATAAACATAACATAAAATCTTTATTCACCACCCAGTTCCACTATAGTCATCCTTCATGGATCATATTAACATTCAATTGATAATTGAATTTTTTTCAATTATAGATGTGAATGATTTGTAGTTTTGGATCCCTGAAAATCATCATTTTCACCATTATGAGGCACAATTATGCTATTTTTCCAATGATTTGACAAAAAACAGAAAAACATATTCATTCACCAATATCTGAATGGGGTATCATTTATATCCATGGATAAATTATATATGTGAAAAATATAATTTATCTATTAATGTATTTAATGGAATATCATTTTTAATGTACAATTAAAGACATCATTATCTCTGAATCTATTTCCACACAAGATATTTGCGGGACTGATGCCCCCGAGCATTTACTTCGTTTTCAATATTGACTTATTGATCAACCAAATAAGTGTTTTGGGGCTTTAGTACAGAACATGAGATACCATTTTCCTAATGTTATTTTTTTGATGGAGTTGATTCAGTAGGAGATGTGACAACATGGGTTCATTTCTACCTCTCTTTTTCACAATGATTCGATTTTTTTAATATCAGGTTTGAGTTCAGGGGAGATTTGAAAAAGGGAGCATTTAGGAATATTAAAAGAAGAAATATATTTTCTGAATATATGTGCACCAATTCATATTATAATTTTAATTTTAATCCAAAAATTCATGGATTAAAATAAAAAATATAATTATAAAAAATATTTCAATAACAAATTATTAAAAAATTCGAAAAAATAGTCCAGGTTGGTATTCTTACTATGTATTCATGAAATCAATAGAACTGCAATTATATCAGCCAAAACCTCATGGTTGGTATACTAACTGAACAACTAAAACATAATATTATGTATAGTGACCATGTTATTAATATATCATTATAGGTATAGTGACCACATGACTAACTGGTCATGGTCACATAACTGACTATATGAAAAAAATCATTGTCACATGACTAACCATGTGAGTTTACCTTCACAGTATCTTATCCAAAAAAGTTGTAACATTATTTTGATAATAAAATCATAAATTAAAGTAGGGATTAATAAGCACCGAAGTTAATATTTATAAATTGAATATAGAACAGTCTAAGATTTAAATATAAATTAAATGGGTTTTGAATATTTGAACACTTCTAATTCATGTGTAATACAATTCATTCTCTTAATATTTAATTGATTTGTAAAACTTTCAGCACCATGATTATCAATATCAATAAATTTGTGATTTATATCAACCATTTGAAAATGTTATATTCATAATTTATTTCTTATATCAATTATTTTCTTCCTTGAATTTGATATAGTTTTTTAGAGATATTTTATGTAACTGGTATAGTCCCAGTTTGTAAGAACAATTCATATTTATTATATATAATATCGTAATTTTTATTTCGTATATAGAATTCATGCACAACAACTACCAATAGCTATATAATCAACTTAATTAGTCGATAGTGTGACATATTTTTGTTTCTTACTACACCACTAAAAAAGAGGCTTTCTGAAAAAGTGACATATTTTAGAGGATACTTTTCTATCTAACATACAACCACTAGAATTATCATTTGAATAACGAATTAAATTTATTGACAACTACAATTGAACAATCATAAATTTGGTATACTTTTTAATAATTTTAAATTTATTTTTATAGAATTCAAATGTGATTCATTTGTATTTTATTGAACATGTGAGCACATTAAAAACTATACATAATATCTTGCAATCTAAAAGTTATGTATAGTAAAAATAAATAATTTTTATTTAGATATTTTGATCAACTAGTTTACCCATTTCATCATAATCCATATTCCATATTATAATCTTGGGAGTATAACTACAATTATTAATATCCATAACAAATTTTTTGTATGATATTTAGGTTATCTAGTTTGTTTTAAAATGGATTCTTTTTTTAAAAATCTGATAAACAAGGAATAATTTTAACTCAACCATTAAACTAATTTCAAATTAATTTTTCATCATTTTATAAAATTTATTAAATAAATAATTTCTTAAAGAACAATAATTAATATGATAAACATGTATTTTAACAACCAATCATATTTGGAAATCCATTTATCAAATAAATATTGATAAGCTATACCTTTTTAAAACCATTAAAGATGAAAAATTTGTTTACACTATGATATCAAACTCATTGAGAATATTCTAAACCATAATGATATTTAGTTAATTTTAAAAATGATTTATAATATTTGGGTTTTCAAATCCTTGGGGTTTTTCATAAAAAACATTCTCAATAATATAACCCGTAAAAAATCACTATGGACCTCCGTTTTGTTTAATATAAAATTCATATTCACTTCATAAAAATGATTTATTCTAATGAATTAAATTATTTCTTCTGATTAACAGTTTTATTTATTGTCAATGGAATCTTATTGATTATATCACTGTGCTACCAATAAAACCATATTTCAAATTGTAATTCCATACTCATGATAATTTTTTCTAAACACCCATTTAGTGTCAATGGTTATGTAGTCATTATGTCATTCTAGTAGTTTCTATACATTGTTTCATTGAAAATGATTTAATTATTCTTTCAAATACATAACCCATAAAACATAATCTATAGATCCAGTGTTGTTTTTTGGATCATATGGTGGAATGAAGGCTTAATATTCAACTTGTTTTATAGGAGATGGTATTGTATGAGTAACTCTATCTAGATCTCCTAGAGTAACATCAAATGGATTATTACTATCAGTTCAAATAACTCTCGTGATAGAAGTACTTGCTACTTAATATTATTCTTCAAGTTCTATTTCAATAAATTCCTCTGAAATTGGTTTTTTTATATAGAGGTATGTACATAATAGTATCTAGGCATGGTGGAGGTATCGATATTCATGTTATAAAGATCATACTTATGGTTTTATAATGTTGTTTTAGTCTCTTCTGGATTGGTTTAATAAAATTTAAAATGCATAGTTTTTTTAAAAAAAAATTATTTTATATAACATCATATTTGATTTAATAGAGGTTTAATAACCATGAAATATTTAGTCATCACTTTGGGACACAAACTTATCTAAATATTCCTTTTTTGGATAGTGAAGTCCATTATCCAAAAACTATAATGTAATAAAACATTGGATTCTATTAAATTACTTAAATTATAGTGATTATTCTTTAAAACATGAACATCAATAACTCTATAGATAATAAAGTAGGCTATATTGATAGCTTTTACCGAAAAATTATATATGTTGGTCATAATTTTTAAGAAAGGTTAATAAAATCTCTCGAAGATTCTTATTCATTCTTTCAAAATTACCATTTAACAACGGATTCCAATATTTATAAAATTTGTGACTATAACCATGTTTTGAGAAAAATGACTCAAAGCCATGATTTTTAATCTCACTACCATGATAACTCCTTATGGTATTAATTGTATGTCCACTAATATGTTTTTAAATTTTTCTTATATTTTCTAAAATATGATCATGCCTCTTATTTTTTTTTAAAAGAATAATACTCGTATGTTTTGAAAATATTAATCTCCAAGAACATTATAATAATTCCTCCCCTTTGAACTAGAAACTGTATAAGGTCTAAACAAGACAATGCTAACCAACCCTATATGATATAAATTTGAAAGATATTTATTTGGTTTTAATGAAAGATTATGTTTTACCCTTTTGAAATGCATTAACATCAATATCTTTTAAGAATTATAGTTTGAGAATATCCTTAACTAATCATTTCCTTATTATAATTCTAATATATTTACGACTAAAGTGTCCTAGCCTTTTATTCCACAAACATGATTCATTGTGAAAGGAACTCAAGAAATAAATATTTTCAAAAAATAATGAATCAAAATAAAATAAAATTTCATTATCATTAAAGAATGTTGTAAAAACATAATCATGATTAGAATAAAAAATATTTCATAGATTATTTTCAAAAATTTCATGGTAACTGTCATAATATAATGGTTTTATTCAAATTAGATTTTATTTTAATATTTCTAATACCATAAATCATTAGAAATTAAAACACTGTTAGACTTACTGGTTTGACCAAACCCAATTAATTTTCCTTATTCATTTTCCAAAAAAGTCGGATGTAGAGCATTAACTATTATAAGTACTTTAAATCATGTTTATTCCCTAATCTTGTGTTGAAAACATTCGTTGTCTAGAAATCATAAATTCTTACCAGTACTCCTCAACTAGGTTTCCTACACACATTTATAGATGATATGATTTTAGTACCCACACGTTCTTGGGCAAAAAATATTTATAGAAAAATATCATTGAATCCAAATATCCTTAACAAGTTTACAATAAATAGATATTATTATTTTAGAAATAAAAATTTCTTTACTTCTATAGGATTTTTCTCTATTTAATTTTTTTTGAATAACTTCATTTTGGAATAAATTTATTATTTAAAATTAACATTATAATAGACTGGTATCAAATCCCAGTAGTATACATTGGTGTGTTATATTTAACTATAATATTGTCCATGGTTTTAATACTATTTTTAAAACATCCAAAAAACTTTTGAATTTGATAAGTTGAAATTATTTGTTCTTTATTTACTTTTAATAATAAATCATTCATCTTTTTTCTTTACTGATTTAAGATTTAATACACATTGGAAAACATTATTATTTTAAAATTTTATTTCAAATCATTATGTTCATTAAATATTTTATCCAACATATTTAAATTTTTGATAAAATCATCAATGTTCAAATATTCATAAATAATTTAATTTCCAAGGAGATTAAGATTATGGGATAGAGATATATAGGAATTTTTTTGTACTTCAGATGGGATTGTAATAAATAAAATGATTTTCATTCATTATTATATTCTCATATTGAGAATATTGAATGGAAATGTGCTCATAATTACTCTATAATCCTTTCACAACATTATTTTTCGATTTTCAATTATCCATATATATATTATTATATTATAATTTTGTATATTAATCATTTTTATTCCATTTTCTCTTAAATTCATGACATATAACTTCTCTTGAATATTTTTTCATTTTACTATTTGTTATTGTATTATATATTACTATATAGTATGAATTATGGAAGAATTTATTCTTCCTATAGTGCTAAATAAATTATCTAACTAGATGAGTTATTTCATTATCACTGCCAGAAGATGAATCATTCTCACTTGAACTGTTTTATTTTATATTTTTCATTATATATGAGTTAGAATTATTGAAAGAAAATTACTTAATTTTTGGTTAATAATTTACTTTGTTCACATTCAATTCTTCCCCATGCACAATTAGTTTTCCAATATGCTTCTTCATTGGGGGTTTACATATATCGCATGATTTTGGAATAGAGAATTGATTCCTCTCCATAGATAATGTAATAATAATAGGAGTCACACTAAATGATCCTTATCATCAATTTTATTCCCAAGTGAATTATTTTTATAATGAAATTATTTTTAACTATGTTACGTAGAATAAATATATTCACCAGGTTCCGTCATAAATTTTTCTTATTTAATATTATAAGTATTCATGTATATTTCATTATAATTTTGGGTTTCTTTAGAAAAAAAAATAAGTTTATCCTCAATAAAAAAAGTATTAGAACATGTAGATATTTCATTAAAAAAATAGTCTTTTAGCATATGGTATAATCTATTCACAGCTTTATAGTTATAGTCATAAGCGTTCTTAGTGAAATAACACCAGTCAGCTCAAAAAACTTTTTTTTCATATTTTCTTCTATTACTGTCTAAATATAATATCCCATTATCTAAATAGGTATTTTTTATCTTAATCTTTCTCTATGCAAAATTTCTCCAATTAAAATAAAGATCCAAGTTAGTAGAATTCCGCTAAAGAGTATTGTAATCCCGAACATAATTAATTTATAAATAACATAAATTTTCATCTTTTAGGTCATAATTTATCAAATTTACAATGAAATAAGAAAGAAATATTTGAAATCTATTATAACAAATGTTGTTCATAGTGTACAACTAAAAAGGGGGGGAATTGAGTTTTGAACTAAATTTTTTATTAGTAGGGATTTAAAACCAAATCCCTGAATTTATGAAAGAATCATATTTAAATAAAGTAGCAGAAGTATATAATATTATAATTTATAATGATTCTTATAATTTTTATCAAAAATAATTTAAAAAAAATTAAAAACACTTTTATCAAATGAATCAAATTTACTTATATCTGTCATTGTATATAAACACATTCTTAAAGATAACTATAAAAATAGTGTTTTTTAAATGTTATTGAAAAATAAAATAGCTTTATTTAAGAATCAAACAAAAATAAAAACTTCATAATAAAAAAAATAATTTAAATATCAAGTTATTATATATTCCTCTTCACTTTGAAATCATCTTCTATGATGCATTTTATTAATGAAATAAAATAATACAAAAGCACAATCAGATTTTATATAAATAAATTTCATATCGGTTTTCCAAGATATAAAAAACCTCTTCTACAGTTCTCTATGCTATAAAAATGAATGGAATGGAATTTTTTGTGTATATCACACTACAATAAAATACATGATATTGTGTTAATGTATAAATAGAGAAAAACATACACGGCCTGATATATAATCTAAATTAAAGAGAGAAAATGTTTAGAATAGTGACATTTTTATGAAACTCATTCTGATCATCAATGGTTGATCAATTGTCTTTAAATATGTTGGTCACCAATTTTAATTAGTGTTTCCATGTTTAGTGTGTTTGATTCATTTTCAACCATATCACTTTCAATCTTGATGTGTTTGAGTATTGGATGAGTTGTTTTAATTTATATGCTAAGGTGAATAATGTTGGACTTCTCTATCTTCATGTCTAATATATCCTGATATTTTGATACTTTTTATAGATATAATGTGTCATTGTACCTAAATAAATATGTGTTCCTCGAATTTTTATCACGATAATAATGGGAGATTAGCAAAAGATAACAGTGCAGTAGTAGTACCCAAAAATTTAAACTTAATGGAAAGGTCAGTTCTGTATTCTATATCCTGATTGATGGAGTGTTATTTTGAAGAAACATCAATAAGTAGGTATTTATGATCAGGATGTGGTATAAAAAATATCTTGTACAAGGTGGAGTCAATTTTTAGTGTTTGAAAAAAAATTGGAACAAAAAATTTTATTAAGAGCCATGTTTTTTGACTGTTGGATTTATATGTAAACCATATAAAAGTATGGAAATTCATGGAATTCACATAATTTTTAGTCTCATAATGTTTTTTGGATTCATGAAATATTGATTTCTAACTGTTTTGGTGATTTATGAAATAATATTTCAAGAAATATGCGTGATTCTGGAAGGAAATAATGTAATGTAGGTGATTACAAAAAGTTTTGTAAATTTAAAATATCTATAAAGTTTCAGAAGGTAGGGGTTTCACAAAAAAGTATGAAGAGTTTCTCCGAAGGTGGTAGAGGAAGAGGAAATTTAATGACCCATTGGAAATAACAATAAATAGGTGACTACAAATCACATTTCATGTAGACATACATGTTTAATATCAAAAGGATCTAAATTTAAAAAATAGTTTAATAATGGTTTTTCTTTTTTGAATGATTCAAATAAAAAAAATTTGTATAATAAATTAATTTTAACAATATAAAGATGGTTTTTCATGAAGGGTTAGAAATATTTTCAAAAGTTATATATTTTTAAGAAAACATACGAGCTTAATGAAAGTAAAATAAATCATGAATAGTTGAATTTTTAAAAAATGTTTTGAAAAAAAATTCACAAAACTGTAATGTTTGATGAAAAAAAATCATATCAGAACTTATTGAAATTTTTTTTGGAGTAATGATCAATGGTAACTAATCAGTTCATCAACTATCAGATAACACATACATTTACTAGCCTATAACAAAAAATTATTCCCTCATAGAGTAATAGAGGAAGGGGGAGGAAAAAGGGAGTGACAGTACAGTGGTAGTGAGAAATATCCTCAATAATATAATGTTAGTTAGACTAGCATGATGTTTCCAAATATAAATCATTATATCCACATGAATAATGGTGGTAAGCGGATTTTGGAAAAATTTCCTAATGTCGGTCTGTTCTCCCTGGATGTATCCTAGTGCGGGTGATCAAATTTAAATTCTATTGTATTTTCTCCTTTTTTATCTTTTTTTGTGGAAAAGAATTAGTGTATATAGATTATGCGATCAACAATATTATATGAATAGGGATTAGATAAGGACACCAATTAACTAGTTCATCACATAATAAGTATTCATAAGAGTGACCGTACTAATATTTATATTCATGATCCACTATAAAACTGAAGCTTTCATAGATACATGTGTAAATTTTAATGTGTTCCATAACCTCATTCATACCCTCACCATAAGGATGTTAGTAATTGTAGTCCTATATGAGTCAAATAAATATTTCCTTAGAAATCAAAAAATGTGTTTTCACTAAGAGTTTAAAAAAATAGGTTGTAATGGAAGGTTCGGTGTTGTAGTATTGAATATTAATATATCTCTCATGACCACAAATTACTATCCTTATTTGAAATACATGAGAGGATCTCTTACATAAATTGATCTAATATAAAATTTAAATTTAAATCATATTCATAATTTAATAAAAAATCTAATTTTATTCTTAAATTAACTGGAACTGCAATTAATTCACCAAAGTATAGCCATTAGAGATTAAAAAATTCCTCACTTCATAAGATAGAAATGGTAACTTGGCCTCCAATTAAATAATTCTTTCTTTGGATTATGGTGACCAGTCATGGATTGTTTACATGGCCACTATCAACAATCACATAGCATTGTAACTTATCTATCACTTGGAATAGTAGCTTTCTTGTTTGTAAGGTCACTTCTTTTCTTCATGTGGTCACTTTAACTCTACATGCAATCACATATCAACTATTCACAGTCACCTCCTTAATTTTTATAATCACATAATGTTTTCTTAAGGTCACTTCAGTTTATATTATGATCACTTTATTTTTTCATGTCATATCTTCATTTATTCTCATTTCACACTACATTACACACTTTTTCAGTTCAATAATTGGGAAAAATTTACTCAAAAAACACATGATAAATTGATCATTCATTTGGTAGGATTAATATTTTTTGTGGTCACTTGATCCTCAATATAAGTTAGGTATAGTATGCATAAAATTACATTAAATAAATTGCATAATCATTTCAATAAATAGTTAGAATTTGATTATTTGATGCAAAATCACTTGAATGTTCATACGATCACTTGAACATCATGTTATATTATAACATTTACTTCATGGAATAGCCAAATTTATCATTTTGGATAGACTAACAGTAGACTATCATAAAATAAAAAAGTATATTATAACATATGAATTGTGATTTTAGATAATTAAAATGAAAAGTTTTTCCAATTTATTATTGCTTCTTTAATTGATTTATATTTATGATTATCTACCTCATTGACCATCTCAGATTTGGGTCATTATATTTCCCTTTTAGATCCCACTGTTGGTCATCTTCATGTTATTTTCATGTTTGTAATATTTTTTCAATATAGAAACATTAAAAATCATATGCCTTCTATTATCAGTAACAAGACTTTAAGAATGGATATTTATGGGTCGGTGTTTCATTCCGAGGTATATAGATGTGCTCACAATGGCTAGATTGGGATTTACCATCATGTTGTCCTTTTTTGGATGATGTGGATTTAATGTTTTAGGGATCCTTGGTGGTGATGTTCATGGATGGAAACAATTGTAGAGGGGGAAAGGGATAGAAATATATCACCCTGACCTAGGACCTGCTGAACCGATTCACTGAGATGGATGAACATTAGGCCTTTGGAAAACCCCCTTATACGCTAAATGTTCTAGACTATCATTGAGGTTCTAATAAGGTGACAGTGGAGATATTATACCCTCTAGTGTGTATATAATAATAATGGAAAATTTTCATACTAAATAAATCCACTTCCGAATCATTTTAACAAACAATGCAGATTAAATAATATGCAATGACAATAACAACCAAAAATAGTGTAGACATATGTATCAAATAATGAATACATGTCATATTGTCATACAAAACAAGTAGGATTTACTATTGGATGATCACATAAGTACATAATGAAAATCCAAAATGTGTCCCCAACTCAGCGAAAAATAACCCCCATGGAACATCATTCATCCATCCCACAAACATACACATCCCTACTGTCTTTGTTATAGTGCATAATTTGAATCCCATACCTGATATCAAAGCCTTAAATCTGAACATTTAATGAGGGGCATGTGAAGGGTGTGAGTATAAACTCCATTGGATAGGATCAACATGTGTTTATCTTACTACAATTTTAATTTTATTGTATGTATATGTATGTAAATTGAATTTAAACTCACAGATATAATAAAATTCTTCCCTTATGCTCAATATCCACAAGAAGCAATTACCTACATCAAGAAATGATAAAAACATGAATAAAGTATCAATGGTTATTCATCCTCAGAGAACCCGTAGTCTCATATAATTTCATACCACTATGACACCATGTGTTAATCGATACCCATTTATACCACGTCAAATATAATTGATGTCCCTCAACACACCCATTATCATGTCACAAGTCCACTGGAATATCTTAATTCGAACCATCACAGAATAAACTACATGTCACCCCAAAATCAATCAAATGTCCCTCAAACTTCCACATGGAATACTATCATTATATCAACAACTTGAATTCCCATGTAATGATGATGTTATTCCCTCCATAGATAATGAACCATTGTCAACATAATAGCCTTATGTTCCAAGTAATGATGAGATCTATCCATCAAAAATCCTATCCCATTAGGACAATCATATATGGAGAGACTCATCCCCCAACCAATGGTCTCACTAAACATTGAACATGGATTTATATAATGATAAACTACTCAATAAATTTTATTCAACAACATCCCATGAGATGATAAATCTATAGAGACCTCTACGCCCAACAATTTGTCAACACTACCACACTGAGTCCTTATCTATGTGCAATGGACACCAATGACACCGTCATCTAATCAATGTGAGAAGAAATCACTATCAAAACATATGAAACACTCTATATTGATCCTCATCACTGCATGATAACTACATCAATCAACTATGTCATGGCTATCACCATTTACCTCAACTTGATGATAACATGACCTCAATTACAATGACCAACATCACCCCTTGTGTCTCAAGACATTACCAAAACAATTCTATGTAACTCTTATGATCACAATAGAATTCAATAAATTTAATCAAACAGTAATTTATTCTAATCCAAATTGGTAACCTAATTCACATATACCATTCAATTTCGGGAACTAAAAATTTAAATACACATGAACATTCTCATTGGAATCTCATAATAACAGTAAAATGATTTAAACATAAGAATTTATTTTTAAGGGTTTCTCCAAAGCTACCCAACACACACATATTTAATTATTCACCACATATAATTAATATAATCTATGGGAAAACAAGTTACCACCAACTTTATTGTTGTAGGATCTCAAACATCGAATATTTTCCTCTAATCCATGCTAAAGTGGAAGGAAATAATAAATCAGATAAACAACCTAAAAATAAGGAAAAGGATCTCTTATTGAGATAGCCTACTATATAGTAATATTAAATATGAATATAATAAAAAGGTGTCAGTTCCTTCCTTCTTGCTATACCACTCTTCCGATGGAGCTCAAATTTGAGCTCATATGAAGGATATATGAAAAAGCATAGGGTAGTGGAGAAATGGGGGAACCCCATTATATTTGTGTGGGTGGGGATGACAAGGAGTAGGAGAAATATAAATATAGGGAGTGGAAAATTAGTAATTTCAAAACCATTAATGAAGAAAATTGTTATGCCGCATGGTTTGGATAATTGTGCGCTCACTATTCTATGCCATTATCCAAATGGAATACCACCGCACATAACTAGGTGGATGTTTTGTAAATGTTTTTTCATCCCAAGAACAACATATTTAATTTAGTACTAGTACCTCACATGTTTTTCTTGACACCAAACATTTTTTTTCTAACCATTCTCTATAAAAAATGGTCTTCACAATTTAGGATTCATTATTAACACTGACTGTGCACCAACAATGAACTCGATGTTGTGTCTTTTGGTTTATATTTATTTCAAATACCATCACTTTTGAAACCAAAAAGAACCATTAATATAATTACAATAAATTAAAACCAATTAAAATACTCTTTATATATTTTCAACTCTCAAACAACCATTTTTGAGCGCAAATTAAATGATGTTTTTCCCAACAATCTAAAAATTGAAATTTACCAAGAAATTCTGACCCATTAAAAAACCTTGGTTGTTAAAACATTACCTTCACACAATAGATCCTCCTTGAGATATGATATCTCATTTGGGTGTGATACTGAACATACCCATCCAATTAAAATAAAATTAATATACCCCATCCACAATTCTTTGGATAATTACTATTGTAGTGCACCCGACCATATAAATTTTCCTTCCTGATCCCTCACAAACCAAAATTGTCAATTTGATGGTTCCTCTAACAAAAGATTTGAAATAAAAATCACAATATAACATATTATCATTCATACACCAAATTATATGACCAATTGATACCCAATTCACTCATTATAGGACATATTCCAGCATCTTAATGGATTCCCAAGAGTTCAAATTTCAAATCTGTTGTGAAAATCTTTCTAGAATCATCCAAAACATGCACAAGGTACTCTATCATAACCAATCCTTGAAAAACCCACATAAAATATGATGAAAAAATAAAATATAACACATATATATCATATCCAAAAATGGTTCCAAATACTTACACACCCATAAAAGACATGCATTTTTATTGATTCTCATATATTAATCCATATGTTGTTAATTCCATTATGACATGTGCACCTTATGCATCTAATTTTTTTCATATCAAAAAAAATTTAAAAAGTCACACAATAATTTTATACCTTCAACCAATGTTATCTCCCAGTACAACTATGACCCTTCGAGATCATCATTATGCATCATTCATGGATTCCAACTACCCATAGTCAGACCTCCCTACATAACTTCACTAGCTACCAGCTATTAACCCCGTTGTTGGGACTATCACTCTCTCTATTCCATGCGTATCATGTGAATTAGTATCCCAACTACCATCTTCGAGTACTACTCCTAGTCCTACCTCATATCCCTAGGTCTGACCTTGTCCCTAACCCTCAATTGTTCAAGATGAGTTTTGGGAAAACATCTCTAGATTTCCCTATCTACATGCATACACGACAATCATTTATAGGTCTCTAAAATTAGTTCCAAAAATTTCATGGATACCAAAAATATAATCACACCATCTAATACTCACTCCATTGTAGTCATACCAAATTTCATTTCTTACTTACCAACTAGGACACCTCACGGTCTCACTATCAGCTACATGTTGCACCGCTAGAATTTTCATATTGTGCTATCAACAGTATAGATAAGGTGTTCCATGTGTAGAGCCTCAACATAAACATCTGAATGGTGTTCACTTATACCCAAAAAAGTGGGCTAGATGAGTAGAATTCGACCCATGTGATCAATTTCCGTAGGACCACACCACAAAGGAATGGGTTTGATGAGTAGAATTCCACCCATGCAATCCATGTGATCACTTGACATTAGAACATACATTAATGTAATGGGATGTCTCAGTAATAGAATATAAAATAACATCAATAAATAGGATCACATGTCAATATCTTTAAGAAACACAACCTAAACAATATTTTTCTAATGGTGCTCACATAACCCTTGAAATCATGATGTAATCAAAACTAAAACTATCTCACCCTGGTGATGTCATCACATTCCATAGAAGGTGAAAATCATGATTATCTTGTGGACCTTCCATAGTAATCAATAATGGATGTATCCTCTTGATGTATGCTCACGATATACTTGGCTCCATTGAAGCACAATGTCTTTGGGAAGAAATGATTGAAAAACGATGCTCCAAATTCTTTTATTCCAATCCCTCTTTTATATAACCAGGAACCTATACATCCCAACATCACTGTTACGATCCTCTGATTATATAGGTAATCAAAATCACCCTCTGACCTAAGGGTTTATCGATCTAGTCAAATATCATCTCCATATTCTCGATCAAATTATTTTCATCCTACAATCTAACACAACCTGAAATAATGGTGGGTGATAAGAATAAAAATACCAGGTCAGAATATCCATTGAATGCTCAGCTCTCTATTAACCCCTATCAATACACTCTATGAATAGTTTCCATCTCACACATAACTTATCATATATCCAAGAAAAAATACATCATTTTTCGTGGCCTACCTCCCTTTCTTGAAGCCTCAATGTGTAGATCAGGATCATTCCAACCCTCAGGGGAATCATCTAGACCATTAGAGTCCACATCCCATGCATAATCTAGTATTACCACATCTCCATCCACCTAACACTCCACCATAACTTGTCTAAGCGCACATTGAATACCCAATACCATGGTCAATAACAATCATAAAAGTTATATATTGAAAATAAGGAAATTTTTTTATGTATCACTACTCACTGTCATTTCACATCCCTATCATAGTCACGTCATGTATAATCCATCCTTATAGTCCCCTACCTAACCATATCAGATTTAGGAATCACATTATTTTCATATAAAACCCACTAATCTTAGGTGGCTGAGTAGAATTCCACCAAGAACCTATATTGTAAAACACTAATTATATCGTTGTTAAAATTTTAATCATCTCTCCAATTAACATTACTACTACCTACCCATATTAGATTTATGACCACATTCACCATAAAAATAGTATAACATATCAACATCATCAGGAACGTTATGTTTGTGTTGGTTGATTATAATTCCAACAAAATACTATTTATGAATTTTTTAGATTATTTGTGAAACTTTAAATAACCAAAATCCTATATGTGTATTCCTTGTTCTGTGTGACAGTCAAATGTAAATACATATATAATTTGAACCAATGTTCCTACAGTG
This sequence comes from Viscum album, assembly GCA_963277665.1. Classification (NCBI taxonomy): domain Eukaryota; kingdom Viridiplantae; phylum Streptophyta; class Magnoliopsida; order Santalales; family Viscaceae; genus Viscum; species Viscum album. The sequence goes on from OY728132.1 coordinate 90,065,961, forward strand.
ATGTATAAATACATCTCCCTTACTAATCATGGCCATGGGTCCAATTCTATAATGAAATAAAATCACTACTACGTGTTCCCCTCAATGTGGACATCTATATATGTTAATAAAATAAAAAAAATAATCTACATGGACGTGGATTCAAGCAGAAAAGAATGAGATACTTACCATTTTCATCTATATCTTATTCTTTGGTCTACTATATCCCAGATAATAAAACAATGAAAAAAGAAACAACTAGTATCCATTTGAAGCATCCATACCTGGGATCGACTCAACTCATTCTTCAAGATGGTGGCAAACATGGCCTCAGTCATTTTTCCATGTACTCTAAAGGAAACTGACTAACCACTAGGTTCTAAGTATATTATATTGGGGAGACCATATGCCCTAATGATGATATAAAAATAATGAGAAATGATCTTAATAAATAAAAAAATAGTGGAAAAATGTAATCAAGATCAGTGGAAGAAATAATATGCAATGTAAATAACAAGACATAACATTATAGCGATACATATCAGAGAATTCATATATTAAAGGAATCGATACAAAAACTCTAGGATCACTTATATGCCAATTAGAAAAGTGCATACTCAAAATAAAAAAATATAATCCTCAATTTAGAATAACCACATAGGTATATCTTTCATCAATAACATGAACATACACATTAATTCTCACTACACTCCATTGTATGATCTTAGTCCCTTATGTATTGTCAAAGCCATAAAATATGTATGTACCCCATGGGGCTTGTGAAAATCATACATATGAAATCCATACACCAATAAAAATAAATTCCTATCTTACAATCATATTTATAATAGTATTTGAATATGTATGTAAATAGAAACTACCATCACTGATAAATTAACATGTTTCCCATCAATCAATGGTCACATGACACATTTACCTACTTTTTCCACCATAGGAAAAAGTATCGATGTATCCATTGTTAAAAATCATTGAAGAAAACTATGTATGATTTCATTTCATACCACCCCAAAAAAAATTCAAAAAATTCCTAGGTATTCCATGTAAAATATAATTGGCGTCCCATAAGCACACACATTATCATGTCAGAAACCCCTTGTACTTATTCTATTCAAACCATCATCGGAAAAATAGCCTAACATTCCAAAATCAATCACAAGTACCTCAAACATCATCTTAGACAAATGTTTTTGGATTAATATACTAGCACCTCAGGTCACTACGATTCCCATAATTCAATATATAATGACCCGCTATTTTCTTTATAGCCCAACATCCCAAGGCATGACGACATTCATCCTTCAATAATTATATCCTATATGCCCACTAGTAAATGGTGAGCCTCATCCCTAACCAATGGTCTTGACATCAACCATGTATTCCAATAGTGACCAACTCCTCCATATTTTATTGTTAGCACCATCCCCTAAGATGTATAATACATGGATGTATCCACCCACATTGAGTGGTCAACATCACTTCACTGAGTCTATATCTCCATCAACCTTGCTCCAATGATCCTATCCGCCAATCACAATGACTTTGAATAACCATCATACCAAAGACACACCATGTGTTTAGCCTCATGGCAACATGATATCAACGTTTATCAACTACAACATAGTAATCACTATCCTCCTCAACATGATGATCATATCACCTCAATTATGATGATCAAAATAACCCTCCAAAACCAAATGCAAAGCCCAATATGTTCCCATGGAACCCATTTCATAACATAAAAATTAATTTAATTTAATACAATATACCATCCTTCTAAAAAAATTCGAATCCCTATTGAAACATACCATTCCATTCCTGGATCTACACATTTATGGAGAAACACACATTCCCATTGAGATATCACAATAATATTAAAATTACTAGAAAGAAATAATTTATTTTGAATAGTTTTATAGGAAATCCTAATTAACATAGATGAATAATAAATCATTTTTTATGAATATTTGGTACATTTAAAAAATACAAGCCCAAGGTCCATAAGAGTCTAGTGTCTGTGGAATCCTCTAAATGAAATATTCTATCATGGTGAAAGAACATCAACATCTACCATGAGGATATCCACCTTTAGTACATCTACCTAAAACCTTTATTTATAACCTTGTTAAATTAAACATATGAAAGGGGTGATGTCAGATTCTTAGTAATGGTAAATAAAGTAAATGAGTAAGCATAACTTGAACAAAAGGTCATGTGACATTAGTATAATATTTGATGGCCAAACACTTCATATTAGAGATTATAATAAATATTAGAAGTTCATAATAAATATATCATAAGATAATTAAGAGAATAATTTATGAAAGAATAATATAGAAATATGAAATGATTCTTCTGGCATGATCATTGGATTATAACATTTTGAACATGTATAATTAGAAACAGGTTCACTCATTAAGTAAAAGACATGAAATTAGGCCCCCACATCGAATTATAAACATATATCAATGTACATGAATAACATTTGAATTTCAAATTAGGTTCACACATAACCTTATGGAAATGAAACTAGGTCCATGCATAACATTGTGAACATGTGATCAAGTCCACGAATAACATTGTCAACCTATCTTCAGGTTCACCTATAAGATTTTTCACATGTAGTCATGTTCATAGATAAGCTTATAGAAATGAAACCATTCCCATGAATAATATTTTGAACACATAATAATGTTTAATCATATAATTGTGAACATGTAATCAGGTTCAATCATAATCTTATTGAAATGAAACCAGGTCCATTCATAACATTTTGAACATGTAATAAGATTCACTTATAACATTTTGTACATCTAATCAGGTTCATACATAAACATATGGACATGAGAACAGGTCCATGAATAAAAATGTGAACATGTAATCTGGTTCACAAATAACATTTATACTCATGATCCATCCTCCATTACCCAATGCATTGGAGGGAGATATAGGTCCCACCCATATCATAACAAAATCCTTCATACATTTATCAAATGATAATAAAAATTTCCTCATATCATGACACATAAAAGGGATATGGAGTATAAAAATAAAATAATTACCCCTTAAATGAGATGTATATCATTAACATTTCATCACATCATAACCTATGAAGATAGAGAGGTTTTACATTCACTATATGAAATTATAAACCGTCAAAAGAAGCTAGTTTGAAAAGAATTAAACCCCTGGAAGTGAAACGGGTGTCTTAAGCATCATTACATCAAAACATAAACCACACACGAAATGATAAGAAAGGACCCCTAGATAACTTAATATAATGAAATGAGTAATATTAATGTATTTATTCATAGATAGAAAATAATGTCGAAGGATAGTTTTAAAACATTTATGGATGTTAATATCGTTTCTTCTTTGAAAAATTCACTTTCAAGCATAAAACCTTTTGACACCCTTTGTATTTAAAAATTTATTAGAAAATCTATAAAGGAAGACATGGAAACAATAAAAACATTCTAAAAAAATATTCCATGAAAATGGGCTTCAAAGATCTTTAAAAAAATGTTTTGAAACATTGTTTTTTTAATACAATATATTTCCAACCAAATAGAGAGACAGTCAGATTTTACATAAAAACATCATCTTATGTACAAAATTTTGGGAAAATGGTACTAATACATGGATATATATTGAATAAATTAAGGATAAGTAAATTAATGAGAGTTATTGAGAGATATATCATAATATTCAATCAATGGAATCATAAACATACACAATCCCAAAATGTGATGAGATTGTCATGGAACTGGGATCATACTCCCCATGTAAGAAATGGAAATTGCATGAATTTTAAAATATCAATAAAATTATTGAAATTATTTATATAAAATTTAAAATGGATTTATATACACCTTGAAATTGAATTTAGGATCATAAAAAAACCTAAGTCTCAAAGAAGGAAAATTGAAACAAATCTCCTGTACAGATTTGGTATCTTTTGAAACAAAAACCCTATGAAAGAAAGATAATAAAATAAATTTGTTAATACACAAATAATTAATTATAAGATACATGGAATACAATCATGGGAATTAAATACACTAAAAAAAATTAAATAGTGGAAGGAATAGCATGTATCACATAGAAATAAAAAATGAGATGAAACCCCCATATCTTGTGTCTTGACTCTTACTATACCCATTGAAATAATTTGTAGAATAAATATAAATTAATATTCATATTTTATAGAACCATATTATTATATCTAATACAATAAATTTTTTTATAGCCTTACATTAAAATCTTTTTCATAATCGTATGTTAATGTTTTACACAGAGTAATATTCACTTTATTATCCACATATGTCGTAATTTGTTATGTCTTTGCTATTAATACTTTATATCATGATTTGAAGAATGTAAACCATGATATAAATATAATATATACACATAATAATTGTATTATAATAAACTATATTATATATAAGTATGAATCAAAAAACACTGTTCATGGAGATGGTAGGCAATATGTACACATGAATGTTATTTCTGTTTAATTTTCGTATTGAAAGTATGAAATTAAAATACATATATGAATATATATATATATATAATTTTTAAATTAGTTTTATTATATCATATATGTCTTATATATTCACTAAAATTATTTCTTATACAATCCATGTAGTGTGAGAACAATTCATATCACTTCGAAGGGAAAGTAGTCCACAATTACTCAAACGAAATTATCATAATATGAACAAATGGAAAGTAAACAATAAATGTATTTTAAAAGTAATACAGAAGCATAAATACATATGAAATATAATATATAACATATATATATATATATATTATAACATAAAATCCATAATTATAGTAGGTAAGGAAATTTGAACAATCATCATTTATTGAGGCAGAAGTTTACCGTACATTTAAAATAGTAGGTTTGTTATTAATTTGATGGAGGTGTGAGTGAGTCTAGGTTGAAAATTTTCCATAAAAAATACTAGAATATATTGGATACCAATTGTTTTATCCAATTATGGAAAATTTTATGTTTAGGGAGTCACGAAAGAACATAAATGAAATGAGTTGAAAGAAGACCGTACAAATTAATCAGGTAACTCATATTGGTTTTTTCCAAAAGTCTCATTGGGTTTCCTTCTACCCAAGCTATGTATTATATGAGTATCAAAGGGTTTATGAGATGTTTATTGGGTATATTTTTTTTTAACATAATAGGTTTGATATTTGTGTGGATGTGGGGGAGGTGGTGGCGTTTTGTACAGAAAGAAGAAGACTCACTTGGAATTTTTGATAACTAGTTAGGTGTACGCATGGTATTACCTAAAAAAGGTCATACCAATCCATCATAAATCAATAATGGAAGATATATGGACTAAATATGGCCATAAAATAGATTTTTGACAATATTATATGTCATTATCCTTATAATATTACATTTTTTCCTAATTATGCTTAATTTTACCTTAATCAATCCGATTAATTTTATTCACATTATAGAATATTTGTTTTCAAAAATAAATATGATATTATTATAAAATAAATTTTATAATTTTTTAAATGGTTTATTTTGTTTTTTTTAATTCATTTCATAGAATATGAAAAATTATGATTAATGTTAATCCTACAGATGGGATGAAATTACATGTTTTTAAAGTCAAAAGTAGTCAAACGTTTATCTTGTATTTATATTCAATTTCAAAGTGAAATTGATAATAATGGCCTCAACTATATTAGTAAATATATAATTGATCTATTTTGACCATAAAAATTTGTAATTATTATTTCACATTAATAAATAATCAAATGAAAAGGATGTGTGTAACTAAAAATACGTATTTTCATTATTATCAAAAAAATTAATTTTCTCATAAAAATCCTAAAAATACAACATAAGATAATTTAGAAATTAGAAATTAATAAATTTAGTTTAATTTATAAAATAAACTTTCTAAATTTTTCTAAAATTATATTTATTATTAAAATTGGTTCATTCGGGAACAGTGTATTTTTAAACAAGAAATGCCTTTACCAAAAATCAAATATTTCATTATTAATATGTTTATCTATATAAAACAGATATAAATAATATTTGAAAAATAGTTATTAATGTTCATTTATCTATGTTTAATGACTTTGTTATAATTATCTCATCTAAATAATAATAATAATAATAAAATGATGTTTCGTAGAGACATTTTTATTCTGTGTAACATAAAACAAGTCAGTGTTGTGGGTGGCGCAAGCTAATTCAATTTATATTATAGCGAAATACAAGTCTATATTTTATATTGAACAAGCCAAATATGTTCCATGTGAAAGGAATTTTTTAATTAGTGTTTTAAAATATATTTATATATATATAAACAACTTCATACAGGGACATGTGAAGTCAAAATTATCAAAAAAGGGTAAATTAACTCAAATAAATAATTCAAAAAAATATTTGGGATTTACATTCTACCCCGCATTAAAGTGAATTTTTCCCTCAAAATTCATCGCATTTATCAAAGGATTAATACATGAATGTTTCATTCATTGAAACCCATGTTATAATGTTGAATACTGAATCATCCCTTAAAAATGGAAGGTTTGAACCATAATGGTTACCGAAATTATAAAATAACTAGGTTTTCACATTGGATAAAATAAGCTCTGTGTGATGATTTGAAATGGATGTGAAATCAATCCATCATGTAGTAATGGAGAGTGATGGAGAAAATGTTCTGGAGAAATATATAATTTAGAATTCCATAAATATGTGATGAACTTAGTGGACATCTGATTCATAGTAAATGGGGGTACTAGAAAAACATTTTAATTTTCAAAATCCTTTTCCTAAAGTTAATAAAATTTCACGCAAATATTTTATTTCTTCATTTCATGAAAACCAACTCATTTTTGGTTCATGATCCACTTCGCCACTTTCTCATAAATTGAATGTGAATTTTTCATTCTTGTAGAACTAACTGATCCTGAGATCCAGGATATGCCATCCCATATTTCACAGTTATAATTAATAGTAAGCTTTTATAATAGGATATCCAATATGAAGAAATCCTCATGTTGTGGGATAACACTTTTTTCTATAAAAACTCATCCAATCATTAACTTATTATTTCAATAAATATTTAATCCTCACAAAACATATGAAAGATTAAAATCCATAACATCGTAATGAAGCCACAAAATCAGCTTAACATTGATTCCCCATTTTACATTGTATCTCTTGGATTTCACATTCCAAACATCTGAATATCTTAACTAATTATTCACTTGAAAAATTGTAATGACCTGGATTACTATAAATCCTATTATAAAACTTACATTAATCCTTAATTACAATGATTACCGAATATATTCATTAAATCAATGATTTCTTAAGCTTCATCATTGATGAAATAATCAATTTTGTCAATAATCATTTCCATGCTAATCTGTACTATCCAATTTACTTTTTAATATCAAACATATCATTATCCAATGATCCTTATATCTATTTTATTCATTATTTAAGGTATATCTTCCCTTAATCAAAATATATCACTTCCATGAAATCATTTTCTATTACATAATTAACATTAAAATTGTAATTTTCTACCCTTAATGAAAACTTATATTGAAAATTCATATACATTTTATGATTCATATAACATAATCATTGAATTCCAAAATATAAAGACTTCATTAACCTAACTTTATTCCTAAACCATTACTCTGGATTCATCATCATATTCCTTAATACATATTTCCTAGAATATGAAATATGAATAATGTCTAATGGTTCCCTAAATTGAATCTAATCATAATTCTTATTATCAATGTAAACATTATAGGAAGAACCACACATGCCCTTCAAATGACCTTTTCATTCTCTTTATCTTCAGATGTATAACCAATACTCATACCACCTTCCATATTCTCATTAATTATGTTTCCACTTGGGAAATATATATACAAAATTTACATAAATTCTACATCTAAAACATTCAATGATAACCATGTTCCTTCTAGTTTGTCTATTGACTGAAACCTGCAAGAACAGGATAAGAAACAAAAATAATATAAAAAATACACATAATAATAAAAAAAATGGTTATAGGAGGTATAAATCATTACACCTACCCCTTAATAAATTACACATTAGTTTTATAATATGTTATTCATAATCATATTCTATTCGAAACCATCATAATGGTTTATGAAGGGTATGTTAATTTCTAAAAAATATCCCCTAGGAGTGTCAAACTATGTGTGCAGCAAGACCCATTGTAGTGTACCAGATTACCCAAAGTGAGGAAAGTAACATATTATTAGAGTTGTTAACCATTGGTACATCATATCCATAACAACATCCACTTATATTATCTACACATTTGTGAATTTATATAAAACCACTCAATATCTCCTTTACCAAAATTCCATGATATTTTCCTAAATGTTAACTAATCCTTATATACATCCTTAGAAACATCCCTAGACCTATTCCTATATATACCAATTGGGATATCACTGATGTTTTCTAATCCTAATTCTCAAAGTCTAGAAAAACCTTTCCATTGATAGTAACTAGAGATAACCTAGCTTAAGATACATGGATATTTCTTCAATTTTTATAAATATTCAGTGCATTACAAAAATACATGCCTAAAGACCATTATAATTTAGTGTCTTTGAAAACATGGAAACATGATATTCATTTCTGGTGAATGAAATTAAAAATATCTCTTGATGATATCCACCTTTATTACTTATACCTAAAACAGTTCTTCATAACATGGGGAATGGAAAAATAAGAAAGGGGCAATCAAATATGCTCAGTAAGGGTAGATAAATTAATTTTTTAAGCATCACATGAAAAATGGGCATGGAAATTGAGAAAATCATTTTATGATCATACCTTGCAAATTAAATATCATAAGAAATATTGGTAGATCATAATACATAGATCATAAGAGATTTAATTGAATATGTTATGAAATAATGACAATGAAATAAGACATCAAATTAGTAGCATGGACATTGGTTTATAACCTCGTGAACATGTATAAGTAGAAATAGGTTCACTAAATAAGTAAGGGGCATGAAATTAGATCCTCACATTAACTAATGGACATTCAACTAAGTCCATGTTAATATGTAATTAGGACAATGTGTAACCATATGGACATCAAACCAGGTCAATGAAAAACATTGTGAACAAGTAATCAGGTTCACACAGAACATTGTGAACATGTAATATGGTTCAAACATAACAATGTGAAGATGTAATCAGGTTTATGCATAAAAATAAGGAAATGAAACTAGGTCCACTAATAATAGTTTTAACACACAATAAGGATCACTCATAACATTTTGAACATTTAATCATTTTCCTGCATAAAATTATGGACATAATACTAGGTCCATTTATAACTTTTTGAACACGTAATAAGGTTCACTCATAACACAAGGAGCATTTAATAAGGTCCATGAATATAGTAATGGACATGCATCAAGGTCTATACATAACATTTTGAACAAATAATGTGATTAATATATAATATGTATACTCATGATTCATCCATAATTATCGAATTAATTGGAGGGAGATATAGGTCTAACACATCACATAATAAAATCATTCATACATGTTCCCGAAGATAATAAAATGTTTATCTTATCAAGACCCATAAATAGATACTGGGTTTATAAATACAAATCATCACCACTGAAATGAAATTGGAATCATTAACATTTCATCACATCATAACCTAGGAAAATAGATAGGATTAATAATTAATTAAGGAAATCATAACATGTGAACAAAATCATTTTTCAAAAGCATAAAACCTGTCGAAGTGAAATGGGAGTCTAAAGAATAATTTCCTCAAAACATAATCCGCTCATGAAATAACAGGAATGGAAGCCGTTGATAATTTTCTTGAAGGGACTGAGTAACATCAAAAGGTGTTTGAAGGATATTTTTAAAACATTCCTCAAGGTAAATATACTTTAGTTTTTAAAAAAGATCTTTAAAACATAAACCCTTTTGAAACCATTTTCTTTTAAAAATTCATTTAAAACCTATAAATATATTTGAAAACATGAAATATTATCTAAAATAAATTTTCCTTCAAAATATGAATCATATATATTTTTAAAACATCACTAAAAACTTGGTTTTTTTAATACAATATATTTCTGACCGGAGAGAGAGATGGTCATATTTTACGTTGAAACATTATCTTATGTACCAAATAATGGAAAATGGTGATAATACATCAATATATATTTAATAAACATAGTATAAGTAAACTCATGAGTGAACTTGATAGATATATCATAAGTTTCCATCAGAGGAGGCATAACCATAAACAATCTTGAAAAGTGATGAGATTATCATGGAACTCTTATAACATGGTATCATGGGATCATAATATCCACATAAGAAAAGTAAATTAAATAAAGCCCCAAATATCATGCAATAATGGAAATTAATTATATAATAAGTAAAATAAAAATGCAGACACCTTAAAGGGGAATTAAGTTGCATTACAAAACATTAGTATTAATGTAGCAAAATTAAGAGAAATCTGTTTTACCAATTTGGTAACTTTTGAAACATAAAACCCATGAAATAATGATTGTAAAATGGATATGTGTATAAGAACCTATTTTTTGTACATGTTATGGATCCTTTTTTTAATTTTAAAAACTGTTTAGGGCCTTACGTATAAACTAATTATTATCATGGTTGTTTTGGAGATGTTCAAGGCTTGTTTGGAGCATGGAACCAAGTTTTTTCTAAAAGGGGGAAGTTCTGTAGTAAGTATAAATAGTGAGGTTAAGGCCACACCATCATGCAAGAGTCTGAAAACGTTTATGTCTTTTAATAGATCATTTTCTCATGGTTAGTTAGACTATGTGGAGAAACCATGCGGTGTTCCCATAGAAGTAGTTAGTTAGTCATGGTTTTGACACAGTTTGGGAAACCATGTTGGTAAACTGTGAGAGATAATTGGATGAATTATCTATAAAATATTATATAAACCCTAAAATCAATTTAAATCCATTTTTTGTTTTATTCTTCAAAGTATAACACCACCTCTCTTGGAGCTCTCCTTTGGTGCATAGTATATGTATTGTTTCATACTCTTCGTTCGACCTCTATTTCAACTGTAGATCATCTCATTAGAATTATATCTGTAAGTCCTACATTCCATTTTATCCATATTCAATTATTCCATAAATATATTTCACTATTATATTTAAGGCTCATATTCCCTAATATTGCAATCTTCATCCATTATTCAGATCAGCCCTAAACCAAAATGAATTAGGACTCGGTATAGGAAAATATATCTACTACTGGGCTAAGGTAGGTAGTACATACAATCTTTTGGAATTTGTTGTGATTTTCGTGCATTCTTCCTTTTCAGTTCCTGTCAAACATTCTGGTGTGGCCTTGTTTTTTTATTGAGTTTATTTTAGTTGTTATAATTGGACCTAGTGAGGATGATCATGGGTTCTGTCTAGGATATTTCGCACATGTTTCTTGATTCATTGTTATTGATATGATTATCCTTGAAGAAGTTCCTTATTTATGCCTATTTAAACCACAAAAGGGGTGTGTTCCTGTGACTTCCTAGCTATAGAAATCCCATGGATTCATTAAAGGTTTTGAATAATTGTTTATTGGATGTACTACCTCTATGATTAGTGATATATTGTTATTATATGTTTTTTATTAGCTGGTATTACTAAATAAGTGATGTGGGTGGGTATAACTATATGAGTTTATTACTGACAAGTTTAATGGTCAATATGGTAGGGTTGGACCACATGAATGGTGACTGGTTAAATGAATGAATGAGTGGGTATACTCATTCCTTGTATGGTATTATTTGAGTGGGTATAATCATATGGGATTAGTGTTTTATTTTCAATACATTGATTGAATTAATTGAATTGTTTGATAGATTCCCGGGAATGCTCTACATGGTTCTGGAACACAGTAGTGGACACATTGGGTTGACTCTACCCCTTGGGTCTTAATGTCATGCGATGCCTCTAGGCTAACTACCATGTTGATCCGTCTTTATTAGACTCTCATAGGACAAGTCGGTACACATGCTACTAAGACTCCAAGTAGTTCCTAGAATTAGTTTCCAGTAGGACGTCCATGGGACTCATTGTGGATGCGTTGGATGAGCTCCTTGGATCTGGACCTTCTTGGTCCTGATTTATTTATTAGATTCCCTAGTGATTGACACCTTAGATCCGTCCCTTTGGGTATAATCTTCACTATACTGCATGGACATGGAATTCTACACTTCATTATATGGTGTGGTCATGGGTTACATAATATGAAAGGATGTATGACGTGTTCGTGTGGATTGTTTAATTTCTTATAACTTCCTTTTAAGGATATGACTATATTAAGGGCATCCTTTTGGGCTCTTACGTTTTTTATACCGTAGTAGATTAATGTTACGGGAATACATTATTCCTTTTCTATTTTCCTTCCACATTATTGAAAATTTTATATTTATGGTAAAAGTATATAGAACTGGGTGGTGGGATACTGGGACGTTTATCTCACACACAGTTTTGGCCTCCTTGTGGACCGAAATATAATATATTGTTTTATGTGATGATATTGGAAAGCTACCTAATATAGGTAGTTGACATTGAATTTGGAGTAGGGGAGAAGAGGACCCAGATGAGGATTACAATGCTGGGATACCATTTTGTATTTTGTTATTTTTGGGACATGTACTATATTACATTTAAATTACCTACATTGGATACTTTCTAGATACACATATTATCTACATCATTTTGTTCATGAGACACTTATGGTTATTGATTATTATTCCAATCTTGTCTTACTTTTAGTTGAATAATATTTATCTTTCTTTTGCTACTTATTGTATTTCTGACTTTTACTATGATACTCTAGTAATAAGGGAATATTATACCCCAATGACTCACATAGGCCCTCGCTTCCATTCGGCAGCCTCTGGAATTTGGAGAGATATTCTAGAGACCATATAACAAATTGGGCTTAGTGAACTATTGAGTGGGATCCATGTCTAGAACGTTTCATTGAGGATTTAGAGGAGTTTCCATTTCTGGTATGACTTATTGTATTGATACATTATATTTTTATAGGAAGAAAATGAAGTTTGGTAATACATTGTGTCGTTAATAGCTACCCCTCATATATGAAAAATGAAAATTTCCTCAAATTAATTTTATTTTCTAGATTTTGGTAGTTATTGTTCCTTTGATTTCACCATTGGGCGACGTACATGATTTATGCTATTACTATTGATGAAATTGTGGATTCTATTTCAATTTCAACCCAATTAGATGAGGGTATTGAATCTTAGGCATAATATAGGCACCTGTTAAAGATCACATTCCATGTATTATTCCATTCCATTTAAGATTCATTTTTTTCAAGCTATTGTGATAGGTAAGATGATTGTTATGCCTACTTTTATCTTGTTTTGGGTGTCGTATGTATATAGGAGTGACGTAATATTTCAAATCATTTGGATTATGGGCCCTTATGAATTTGGAAATGATACATAAATGGAATGAAAATGTCAAATTAACTTGTTATATGTATGTTTTGAATGGGAACATCATTTTGGGTTCCTATGGTCTTATGGTCCTTCATGGATTTGAAATCGACATCCCTTGGTAGAATTTCCTGGATAACAAAATGTGATATGGAAATAGAAACATGAAATGATGGATAAAGACTCTCCGAAGACAATACTTTTTTGTGGGAAAGAGGCATAGTTTCTAGTGGTTCTATGATTGTTCTTATTACAGATATGGTTTTAGGAGCAGGTTGTGGGTTTGAATTAGTTTTATGGATGATTTTGATCTGTCCTATGCTTTTTAGTTATGTTCATTGATGTTTTTATTATTTGAAGCGTGTGTTTTGGAATTGTAAAGACATGCCACCAGGATGACCTCTGGTGGTGCATCGTGAGAGAGTCAATGACCATACTTCAGATACAGTGGGCCATGGGATACATGTAGACCCTCCTTTAGTGCGAACTAAGGCACCATAGGCTATTCTAGAAATAGGTGTTGACGCACAATTCCGTGACGGATTCATTCGATATATTCATACCTTAGAGGGAGCACCACTACTAGCCTTGTTTATGGAAGCGATGGCACAAGTGTTCCAACTGTGTCTTTCTCCCATGTTTTCAGGGTATCGAGGTCTTTAGGCTGTAGATTAATGGATTAAAACCATTTTAGAAATTTTTTAGCATATGGATATGCCTCCAGAGCAGAGGTTTAATCTTGAGACTTATATGCTACATTGAGTGGTGAAGTTTTGGTGTGATGTTTTGAACTAGATGGTCATGTAATGAGGTATAGGTTTGAATACTTTTTAAACTAGCATCAATGATTATTTTTTCCCATGAAATTATTAGTAGAGAGGGATAGTTAGTTCATGCATTTGGAGAATGGTACAATGAATGTTATGGAATAATCTGCACATTATTTAGTGCGACAATGTTTTTCAATTAGGTATATTACTGATGAGTTTTCTAGGGAGAGACGCTTTAATGAAGGTCCTAGACATGCTATAAAGTATCATATGATTGTGTTAAAATTGAATTATATCACTAAGATATCGAATCACAAACTGGACACATATCAGAACTAGAGGGAAGCTAGGGGTACAGAACATGGGAGTTTTTTTTATCACCATATAGGATCTATGTCTTATGGAAAGAAGGGTCATTTGGAGGCATCCTATACCAAGAGTTCAAGATATGATATGGGTACAGGCAGATTGGTGTATTTTCATCATTGTGGTGTGTGAGGTCACATGAATTATCATTTATCATGCTACCTAATTTAGTGTTGAGCTTGTGGTAGGATGTGGCGCATGAAGAACTTTTATAGGACCTTTCCTCCAACTGTGAGTGTTATGGGGTCCTCTCATACATCAGGTTTCGGAGCATGTTCTTCATCTCTACCTCGTGATTGGAGCTGGAGTAGTGTAGGAATGTCAGGGAAGGGCAGCGGTTGTAGAGTCCATGATAACTAGACACTGGGTTCCCTTTAATAGCTTGGTAGGTCTGCTCAGGGTTGCTACGCAGTGTCATAGGGCTGTGGTATAGGCTGGATTTATGTGGTATAGTATACCCAACATGAGGAAGATCCCAAACATTATATGGTGAGATTTACTATCATAAATCCTTCTATAATTACATCTTCTCTTTTTGATTCATGTGCATCAAAATGTTTTATATCTCCACCAGTGGATTAAAGCCTTGTCTTATTTTTTGAATGTTGAGAGAGTTATGATGAAATATACACCATTGGGATATATAAAGGTTGATGTGAGAAATGAATGGAGTGTCCCCTTGATTTCATATCATGTCACTTCTTGTGGGATATTAATTTTCTCATGATCAGAGGGTTTGAAGTGATTCTCATGATAGACTGGCTTGTAGCTTATTGAGTGTATGTTGATTTCTATCACCGGAAGGTGACTTTTAAATCATCAGAGGGTAGAGTGTTGACTCACAAGTGTGAATGGGAAGTACGAGAGAGTCTAACTACAACAAAAAATCATGGAATGGGCATGATGATAGCCTAGATTCATATTTTATTTCTGGATTATCATAGAGTGAGTCAGACAGACTTTCCTTTACTGGTTGAGCTCTTCCGTGATGTCTTTCCGGATGAATTTTCTAGGTTACCAACTGGGGGAGTGTTGGAGTTCCCCATTGATCTAGTTCCTGGAGCTACAACAATATCCATTCCTCCTAAGAGGATGTCTACAATAGAGTTTCAGGATATGTAGAGGTTGATAAAGGATACAAGGGAGATTTTTTTATCAGACCCAATACGTATTTGTGGGGTTTTCAAGTCCTTTTGCGAAAAAGGAAAACAGCACCATTTAGATTGTCATGGATTTTTTTAAATGGAACCAATTGATAGTTGAAAACTAATATCACCTATGATAGATTGATGACATTTTTTATCATCTTTGAGGGGCACAAGATTTCTCAATGATTTATTTGAGGTTAGGAAATCTCTAGGTATGTGTCCAACATGTAGACACACCTCGTACAACCTTTCATAGAAGGTATGTGTTATATGAGTATCTGGTTATGTTGTTCGATCTTATGAACACACTAGCGGTTTTCATTGAACTAATGAAAAAAATGTTTGGTCCTTACTAGGATTATTTTTTGGTGGTTTGTGTGGTTGATAGATTGGTTTATTCCCACAATCAACACAACCATGTCAACCATAACGAGATCATTCTGAATACACTAATTGATAATCAGTTATATGTTATGCTCCCAAAGTAAAAAATTTGAATTGATTATATTAACTTCCTGGGTAACATTATCTTGAAGACATGATTATCAGTGGACCCAGTGAAGGTGATACCTATATTTTTTCATTAGGAAAATCCGAAGAATGTTATTGACCTATTTTGTTTGTTAGGGGTTGCTGGTTATGGAAAAAAAATTATACATGACTTATCAATCTTATCAGTGCCATTTAAGATCATTACTAATAAGTGTGTGATGTTTGTTTTGTTTGATCCTTACAAGAAAACATTTTTAGAGATGAAAGGAAGGTTAACAGCGGTACCAATTCTGATACAATTGGTGTAGGTCAAGAATTACATGGTATACTTTGATGCTTTGGGTATTAGGATGGGGAAAGTGCTGATGTAGGGGGGTGCAGTCTTGGATTATGGGTCTTAGGTACTAAGGCCTCAAGAAAAAAACTACCCTACACACGATCTAGAGTTATCATCATTTGGACAAGTGTTGGGCTGTTGGAGACACTATTTATTGGGGGAGAGCTTTATGGTATATATGGACCAAAAACACTCACGTTTTTTCTTTACGATGTGTGATATGAATATAAGGAGGAGAAGGGTGGTAAAATACCTATATTAATTTGATTCTGAGCTTTTCTACATGCCTTGTAAGGGAAACTCATTGGTCGATGCACTGAGTAGGAAAACTCAGATACATGAAGTACAACATGAAAGTATCAAGGGTATGCTTATGGAATTGTTCTATGAGATGCATCTAGAGGTTCATGATAGAGAGGGGAAAAAATATCTTTCACATATAGCTATGACCTCTACCCTATTGAACAGAATTAGGATGAGGAAACTATGAGATTCTGATGGCTTAGTTCTATGGGAGTGAGTGGTAGGTGAGGTCCCTCCTCCTGGTTGGATGGTAGGTAATGATGAAATCCTATGTATCCATGGATGTGTTTGGCTTCTAATGAATATATGTGAAGAGATGATTCTAGAGAGTCATGTTTCATCCTAGGGAGTACATCCCTATTTCACCAAGATGTATCATGACATACATTTTTAGTGTTGGTGGCCAATATGAAGAAAGAGTTAACGGGTTTTATTATGAGGTGTTCCACTTGTCAGTAGGTGAAGGAGGAATATCAGCGACTAGATGTTATTTTATAGTAGTTACATATTCAATAGTGTAAATGGGATGATTCCATGATGTATTTAATGAATTTTTTCAGTGGTCTCCTTGAGGTAATGATGTTTCTTGGGTTGTTGTTGATAGGATTACAGAGGTATCTATTTTCTTACTAATTAAGGAGACCTTCATTGTTGATGAGCTCAAAAGGATTAATATATGAGTGGTGGTTTGAATACATTGGTTCCATTGTTCAATAATTTAAGATAGGTACATACTCTTTAATTCACTTTTCTAGTAGATTTTTCATAGGGCACTGGTTACACATGTGGTTCTGAGTATAATATACCACCGTTAGACTGGTAGCCAGTTAGAGCATAGGATACAGGTGCTAGAGAACATGATGCAATCATGCATCCTAGATTATGGGGGATATTGGGCAAGGCATATTCCATAGTTTGTGTTCACCAACAATAATAGTTATTAGTCGAAAATACAGATTGAACCATATTAGGCTATATACGGTATGACATGTTGTTCTCCCTAGTTTTGGTCAGAGGTAAGAGAGGTAGTTTTAACAGGACCGCGTCTAATGTAGGAAACGTCTGAGTAGGTCCAGTTGATTCTGCAGCAGATGGATACAGAATAGTCTCATTATAAATCATACAATGATCGTCGTAGATAACCTCTTGAGTTTGAAGTGGGTATTGTTTCTTATTAAGTGTTTCAAAAATGTTGATACATGGGAGGATTAGGAGAGAGGGTGAGATTTTACTACGATATGTCAGGACGTTCAAAAATCGGGAGTGAGTTAGGTTAGTTTCCTATCAGTTACAGTTAGTTCAAAGGTACCTATACATGTATGAAATCCATTATTTGTATCCTTTGTGCCATTGGTATCTGTATATGTCCCATATTTTTCTGCATGAGGAGGTAGAGCTTCAGGTTTATGCATACTTTGAGGAACATTTGATTCGTATCGTTGATAGAAGCGTAAATGATCTCTGAGGATGGATACTTCTTTTAGTATGGTTGATGTGGAAGAATGACCATTTACTTAATTATAATTTGATTTGGGATGTCGATGTATGTGCTCAGTGGCCAGGTTTATTCTAAGAAGAATCCAGAAAACTTTTTATAGAGAAATTTGTGTAATAATTTCTATAATCAGAGAATATTTTTAGAACTCATGTTTTTATTCTAGGTACAGATCCTTTTCATTTTAGTTTGACTATTTTTTTATGGGAATACGTATGTATTTATTGTGATAATGAATGTTTTGGAGGTGTCAGGGTCTTGTTCGGATCCTGGAAACATGTTTTTGGGTAAAAAGGGGAGGCTGAATATTTAAGAGAAAATATACAGGTCAGGCTGCAGGACCATGAATGAGTCTGAAAAAGTTGTAGGTTTTTAATATATACTTTTCACTAAATTTCCACTATATTAGTTATACCATTCATATGAAATTTTAGGATGATCTCTTTGAGGTAGTGAGCTATGCATGGTTTCTACATCATTTGAGAAATCGTGCAGGTAAACCATATGAATCTGCCGGATGAGTTTTTTTAAATTTTAATTAAAAAAATAAATTCATTTTATACCCATTTTTGGGATTCTTAATAAATTATTATCCTCACCTTCTCATGGAAATCCCCGTTGGTGAATAGAAATTGGATTGGTCCCTAATCTCCAAATGACCTCTATTTTGACCATAGATCATCTAATCAGATCTATATTGGTAAGGCCTACATTCATTTTTAACCCTATTCGATTCTTTTATCAATTGATTTCTCTATATGATTTTTGGCACATATTCCTTAATATTCCATTCACCATCTATTCTTCAGATCTCTTATAAACTAGGATGAACCAGGATTGGATAATGGAAGAGCTCTCAACAACCGAGATGAGGTCAGTGTTCTATAACTTCTTTTGGATTTTTAGGGATTTTTCATGCATTTTTCCTTTCTCCCCTATTGGAATTTTTAGCGTGGCCTCTTATTTTGAGTGATTTGATTTTATTAGCTGTATCCGGACCTAGCTAGGATGCCTGTAGGTTCTATTTAGGTGCGTTGGACTTGTTTCTTGATTCATGGACACACATGGGCCATTTCATCTTAATGTCACTTATTTATCCCTATTTAAACCACCCAAGGTCTATGTGCCTGTGCATTATGAGATAGAGGGATCCTGGGAATTCCTTAATGGTTTTGAATAACATCTTATGGTATGTAATGCCTCTTTTCTACTTAATATCTTATTATTCCGTGCTTATTGTTGATTAGTTGGCATTGTTAAATGGGTTATATGGGTGGGTATACATATATGAATTGATTAATGAAATGTTAAATGGTGAATATTGTAGGGTTGGAACAAATTATGGGTGATTGGTTAAATGAATGTGTGAGGTGGTATAATCATGACTTGTATGGGATTATGTTAGTGGGTATACTGAGACGGGTTTATTTGTTAATATTCAATGCATTGATTGAATTAATTTAATTGTTTGAAATATTCCATGGAATTCTCTCCATGGTTCTAGAATGTGTATGTAGATGCCCTGGGGTGACTCTTTCCCTTGGGCCTAGAATCTATAGGATTCTTAGGGCCTTACTACCCCATGGATCCAGCTTTCTTGGACTCATGTAGGACATGTCAGTACACATACTCTTAGGAATCCAACCAATGCATAGACCATGTTTCCACTGGGACACCCACGGGAATCTATGTGGATTCCTTAGAATATCTCCATGGATCCGACCCTTAGTGTTTTGTATTTATTTCATGGATTATGAGGTACATGAATCCTTGTATCTGTACCTTGTGGACTACACTTCACACAATGGCATGGTTGTGGAATTATACACCTATTTATATGGCATTGTTGTGGGTTACATAACATGGATGGATGTAATCAGTGGATGTGTGAATTTTTTACATTCTTATAGATGCCTTGTTAGGAGATTACTCAATTATAGGTATCCTTGAGGGCTATTTAGTTTTATATACCATATCAGATTTATTCCATGGGAATACACTTTTACTTCACTATTTTCCATATACATGCTAGAAATTGTTTTTACTATTAGAACTCTATACACAAGGGTGGTTTCTTAGTTTTATATTTATCTCACACTTTTTTTGACCACATGGGGACCCAAACAAATTATATGGTTGTAGGTGATGATATGGTAATGAACCCTAGTAGGGTATTTTTGAATATGGCATTGGACAAGGGGAGTAGGTGAAAAAGATGAGTCTTGTGTTCTAGGGTACCTTTCTGTCATTTTATCAGTCCTGTACTATATTACATTTCCATGTACCTTATTATGGATAATTTCTAGATACATGTTTTTTTTGCATCATTTTATATATAACACACTTCTGGTTATTAATATACATTCATGTCTAGTCTTAATTTTAGTTGAATGTTATTTATCACTCTTCAATAAATTATTATATGTTTAATTTCCACTTTTATACTATGGTAATGAGAGCATTGTTTCGAAACTGACTCACCTAGGCCCTCGCTTGTAGTTGGCAGCCTCTGAAATTTGGGGAGATGCGCTTGAGGCCATGTAACCAACCAAGCTTGGGGAACAATTGTGTGGAATCTAGCTGTAAGAAATTAAAATGTGAATACAAAAAAATTAAATTATAACATACATGAAATACAATCATGTGAAGTATATACAACACTCATAAGGAAGGACTAGCAGACATAACATGTCTCCCACAAAAATGTAAAGTTATATGAAATCCCCATACTATGTGTATTGAAGCCCACATACTTGTTCAAACCACCTCTATGATAAATATAATTTTATTATATATATTTTATAGAATGATATTATTATATCTAATACCATTTATTGTTTTATTATAAACCTATATTACCCTTTTTCGATCAATCCTACGTTAAGGTTTCACATTGTGTATTATTTTATTTATTCTTCTCAAGAGTTATAATTTTTATATCTTTGGCATTTATACGTTATATCAAGATTTCCAGAATTTAAACGAGGAAATAAATATCATTTATATATGTTATATTAATATTATAATAATCTATAGAATATATAAGAGTGAAATGGAATGCAATGTTCATAGAGACAGTAGGCTGTATGTACCCAGGAACACAATCTTCGTTTAATTATAGTGTTGATAAAATAAAGTAAAGGAACTATATTTATATATATATGTATATATATCATTATTAATATAGATTTATGATATTATATATTTATTATATTTTCACTAAAACCATCTTCAATATAATCCATGTAGTGTATGAACAAATTATATTGCTTTGAGGTGGTGGTAGTCAACATCTCCTCAAACAAATTATAATATTAACACAAAATAAAAAATTAAAAATATGCATGTTGTTAGAGGAATAAATATGAGTAAAAAATATATTATATAACATATATAAATATATATTTCATTATAATTTCTGCGATGAGTGTCAGTAATGAAAATTGAACAATCATTATTTAGTGAGGTGGTAGTTCACCGTACATAGATATTGTATGTTCATTGTCCAGTAGAAAGAGATGTGTGTATGTTTTGGAAAAAACATTAGCATAAAAACATAATAGTATATATAACATATTTTTATACAATAATTTAAAAAATAAAGTGAATGGGGCCACAAAATAAAATAAAAAATGGACTTGAAAGATGACGTTGCCTTTTAATCAGGTAACCCCATTTTGTGGGTGCCAAAAGTATTTGTTGGGTTTCCTTATACACAAAGTAAGGAATATAGAATAATTTAGGATTTATAAGAAGAATATTAAGTAGATATTGGCTTAACATATGTGTTTTTATAGGTGTGTGTAAGAGGGCGAAGTGGTTGCCTTTTATAGGGAAGGAAAATGTCTCACTTTGAATTTTTTAAAACATATTTGTTGTACACATTCAATTTCATAAAATATGTCGTAAAAACAGACCTAAATATATAATAAATAGATTATGTCTTATATATGTCCATTAAATGGGTTTTGGACAACTGTATTGGTCATTTGGGCCCTGTGATTAAGGATTAGTCCCTAATTTAGCTTAATTTGACCTTAATCGCTATGTTTGATTTTAATCATTTTTACTAATTATTTTGGTAAAAATTCATCATGATGTAGTTAGACACCAAGTATTATAATTATTACAATGGTTTATGTTGGTTTTTTCATATTCAATTCTCATAAGCAGAAATATTATTATTATTTTAATCCTGTATAAGGGATAAAATTAAAGGTTTTTTAGTGAAGAAAGGAGTCCAAAAGTTTCTTAAGTTTTTATAATAAATTTCAATGGAAAATTGATTGTAATGAATTATTTTGTATTAATAGATTTATAATTTATCTAATTTGTCCTTAAAAATTGAATATATTAATTAATATTAATATATATTTAAATGAAAATGCAATTTTTAACTAAAAATAGTATTTTCACTATACATCAAAAACTAAAGTTTCACATAAAAATCCTGAAAATTCACCAAAAATGATTCCAACCATATAAATTTAAAAATGAATAATATATTATGAAATTAAATTTATAAATGTTTCCAATATTGATATTATTATTAATAGTGGTTTATTTTAGAAAACAGTATTTTTAAACAGAAAACAGCATTACCAAAATCATATCATTCATTATCAATATGTTTTATCATTATAAAAAAATTATAAACAATTATTGGAAAATATTTATTACTATTAATATAACTATTTTTCATATATAGGTTAAAATTATATCAATAAAATTGTGTTTCATAGAATCATCTATGTTGCATGTAACGTACGCCAAGTGGTGTTGCAGGTACCATAAGCTAAGTTGATATTGCGTTTAGGGCATGCGAAGGTGGTGTAATGTGAATGAAATGTTTCAATGAGTGTTTTAATATACATATATATAACAAATTTTACTGTCATTTGAATTGAAAAGTATTTAAAATAAATATTATTTCGAAAAAAACAGTTCACAAAATGTTGGGGTGTTACATTATACCCACTTAAAATGATTTTTTTTCTTTCAAATTCATCTAACATATCAATGTTTTATTAAATCAATGTTATGTTCATAGAAATCCACATCATAAAAATGAATTCAAATACTTCCCTTAAATTCAGAGTTTAGAACCATAATTGTTACCCAAATTAACAAATAACTAGGTTTCTACATAGAAGAAATTATGTAGTGAGTAAATATTGGACATGGAGGAGAAATATAACCATCACGTACTGATGGATGGTGATAGAGAAAATTTTCAAGAGAAAATTAAAAATTAGAATACCATAAATCCATAATGAATTAAGGGTCCATCGAATTTATGGGAAGTGGGGGTACTAAGAAAATATTTTTGGTTCCAAGATCATTTTTCCAAAAGGTAAATAAATCTCATAAAAATAAATGCTTTTAATAGTTCAGGACAACCTCACCCTTTATTGATTTCTGATCCACATAACTGATTTTTCCAAACATAAAGGTGATTTTTTCATTCCTAATAAACTAAAAGCTTATGAGATCCATGATATACCATCCAATATTTTATCAGTTATCATCAACACCATGTTTTTATAAAAGGATATCAAATATCACTAAATCTTTATGTGGGGAGATAATACATTATTATCAAAAACCACATCTAAAATTTAACATGATTATTCCATATATGGTTATTCTTATAATCATAATAATAGATTAAAATCAAAAACAATATAATTAATTCACAAAATTATCTGAAAATTGATTGCCCATATAACAAAAGTAGTTATCGGTCGACACATTTAAAATATGTGAATACCTTCACCATGTTTTCTCTTGGAATATTGTAACTACATAAATTAACCAAAATACATTTGGAAAACAAAAATGGTTCCTTATGCTAATAATTTTTTAATATATTATTTAAATCAATGATGTTGTAAACTACATCCATGATAAATTATAACATTTTATCAATACTCAATTCCACGGTAATCTGAACCATCCAACCTAATTATTCATATCAATCAAATCATTATCCTAGTATCCTTATCTCAATATTTGGCATTACTTAAGGGTTACCTTCCCGTAGTCAAAATATTATCATTTCATGACATCACATTCATATGTCTTAATCACCATTTAACATGTTATTGTAAATCCTTAATGAAAAATTATACAGAATACACAAATACATTCCCTGATTTAGAGTAAACAATCTTCTAATTCCAAAATATAAATACGTCATTAATACATATTTATTCATAATCCATTTATCTGTTTTCTTCAACCTATTCCTTGATACCCCTTTCCCAAAATATGAAATATGAATCATTTCATTAGGTTCCTCAACCACAATCAAATCATTTTTCTTATGGTCAATGAAAACATTACTGTAAGAACTTCACATACCATTCAATTTTTTTGTGATATTCTTATCTTCAAATATGTGACCAATACTTATACCACCTTCCTCATTCTTATTATGAGATTTCCACTTGGAAAATCTATTTTTATAATTCCCATTGTTTCCACATAAATAAAATTGATTATTAACGATGTTCCTTCTAGTTCTCTCTATTGACTAAAACCAACAATAATGGGGATAGAAATACATATCATATAAAAAAGACACATAATAATGAAAAATTTCTTATAGGATGTCTAAATAATGAAACCTATAATTTAATCAAAGACACCTTATGTTTATATTTTTCTATTCATAGTCATATTGAATTCAAATAATTCATAATGATTCCGGAATATTTTGTCAATTTACAAATAATATCCCTTAGAGTATCATACCAAGTGTTCAATAGGCCTAGTTATCATGTACCTAATTACCTCGAGTTTAGACCATAACATCTTGTCAATGTTGTTACCCCTAGGTACATCGTTTTCTATAGGACCTTCCACTTGGACTATTCAGACACGGATGCATTTCTAGGGAACTATACACTTTATCTTTTTTCAAAAATCTATGAAATTCCCCTAAATGTTAACTCATCCTTATAAATATTCTTAGGTATATCCATAGGCATATTCATAGAAATTTTCCTTGGGATATCACTATGGTTTTATAATCCGAGTTTATAAAGGATGAATAAACCATTATTTTGATACCAAATATAGATAACCAGGCTTAAAATACAAGGATATTACATCATTTTTTATGAAAATTTAGTACATTACCAAAATACATTGCTTAAGACCATAATAGTTTAGTGTCTCTAGAAAAATGAAACAAAATATTCAATCATAGGGAAATTTCTTCAACACATCCCATGAAGATCTCAAGCATTAGTACATATATTTAAAACATTTGTTCGTAACATGTGGAAATTAAACATAAGAAAGGGGTGAGATCAGATTCTCAGTAAGGGTAAATAAAGTAAATGTGTTTTCATAACATTAACAAAAGGTCATGGAAGATGAGAATAACATTTGACGATCATACCCTACATATTTAAAATCATAGTAATGATTGGTGGTTCATAATGCATAGATCATAAGATAGTTAATAGAATAAGTTATGAAATCATAAACATGGAATAAGGAATGAAATTTATGGCCTGCCCAATGGTTTTAACATTGTGTAAATGTATATTTATAAACATGTTCAATCATTAAGTTGGAGACAAAAAATAAGGACCTCACATCAAATTATGGGGATGTAATCAGCTCCAGGAATATAATTTTGACCATGTAGAAATGTATAACCTTATAGACATGAAGCTAGGTCCATGCATTACATTTTGAACACGTAATCAGGTTCACGTGTAACATTTTTAACATGTAATCAAGTTTACCAAAAAAATTGTGAACATGTAATCAGGTTCACAAATAATTTTTTTTTCACATGAAACCAGGTCCATGCATAATATTTTGAACATGTAATAAGGTTAAATCATAACATTTTTATCATGTAATTATTTTTAAATATAAAATTATGTATATGAATCATGGTCCATGCATGGAATTGTTATCATGCAATAAGGTTTACTCCTAACATTCTGAACATTTAATTAGGTTCATGCATAAACACGTGGACATGCAACCAGGACCATACATAAAATTTTGAACATGTAATTTGGTTTATTGCTAAAATTTATACTCTTTATTCATCCATCATTAAAAAATTCAATGGAGCGATATATAGTTCCCAACCATCCAATAATAAAATCAATCATACATGTAGAAAAATATAATAAAACATTCATTATATCATGACCCATAAAATGATACATGGTTTATAAAAAATGAATAATATCCCATGAAATGAAATGGGTATCATTAACATGTCATAAAATCATTACCTATGAATAGATATAGGTTTCATAATAACTTCATGAAATCATAATATGTAAAAGGAAGAAGGTTTCAAAGGCATAAATTAAATGAATGTGAAATAGGTGTCTTAAGAATCATTCCCTAATTAAACATGACACTCAAAAAAGAATATAGATGGAAATTAATTATAATATCCAAGAAGGGAATTAGTAACATCAAAATATGATATCATCGATGTAAAGTATAATGGATGGAATCTTTGGAAACATTTCATTTGGTAAATATCCGTTCTTCAATGAAATTTTTTTAAAACATAAATCATTTAAAAAAATTCACTAAAAATTGATTTTAAAATTTATAAATTATTATTTGAAAACAAGAAAACATTTATAATGTCTTTTTCCTTGAAAATTCAATTCAAATATCTTTATTAAACATCGTTTCTTTAATACAATTGATTTTCGAGTGAAGAGGGTGACAGTAAGATTTTACATAAAAACATCATTTTATGTACCAAAGAGTGATAAATGGTACTAATAAAAGGATATATCTCTAATAAACATGAAATTGGTAAAATCATGAGATTTATTGAGAGATAAATCATAATATTTCTTCAAAGGAAGCAAAAACAAAAAAAGTCTCAAAAAGAGATGAGATTGTTCCTAAATTTTTATAGCATTGTAACATGGGATCATACTATAAATGTACTAAAATGAAATTAATTGAAGCTAAAAATATATTGAAATAATGTAAACTCATGATACAAAAAGAAAAATATAATTATATAAACCTTGAAAGATATTTTAGGTGCATAAAAACACGAGTCTTAAAGAAAGAAAATAGAGACAAAACTATTTTACCAAATCGTAAACTTTTGAAAAATAATTTCTATGAAAGAAATATCATAAAATGGATATTTTATTACCAAAAATAATAATTATAAGATACATGGAATATAATATTTGGAAGTCAATACAGCATAAAAATTAAATTATATCATACATAGCATGATTCTCATAGAAATAAAAAGTGAGATGAAATCCCCATAACATGTCTGTTGACTCTTCTCGTACTCGATCACACCACATGTATAACAAATATAAATTAATTATAAAACTTCTATAAAACCAAATTATTATATATAATACCATATTTCTTTAATTAGTACATTATATTACCCTCATCCTTACAATCCTATATTACGGTTTCACATTGTATAATATTATCATTATTCTTTGCATGAGTCTTAATTTGTTATATCATTGATATTTATAAATTATATCATGATTTATACATTTTAAACCATGATATAAATATCATTTATATAAAATTATATTTCAATTATAGTAGTATATATAATATATATGTATGAAATTAAATACACCTTTCAAGGAGACCGTAGGTCATAGGTACACACGAACTCTATTTCTGTTTAATTTTTGTGTTAAATGAAATAACGTAAAATAAGTATATTTACAAAAATAAGAATATATATATTTAATATAGTAGATTTATGAAATAATATGTGACTTATATGTTCACTAAACACATCCAAAAAAAATCCATGTACTGTGTGGTTAAATCATATCACTTTGAGGTGGTGGTTGTCCACACTTCCTCAAACAAAATTATCGTATTAACAGAAAATGGAAAGTAAAAAAAGAAATGTGTTGTGAATAAAATAGAGGATCATAATTAAATAATAAATATAATATATAAAATATATAAATATAGTTTACATTATAATATCTACCATGATAATTGGTAAGGAAATTTTCACAATCAATATTTTGTGAGGTGGTAGTTCATCGTACACAAAAGCAACATGTCCAATATCCATTAGATGGAGGTGTCCATAACTATCGGTTTAAAAAATACCATAATAGATAATATTATATTAATTATAATGGTTTTCTAAACAATATTGGAATACATAAAGTTGTGGGATCACAACATAAAATAAAATACATGACTTCAAAGAAGATATTACCAATTAATTGGGTAACTCCTTTTGGAATGTGCCAAAAGACTTCATTAGATTTACTTATGACCAAATAAATAATTACAAGAGTGAGGTAGGATTTATGGGCAGTATATTAGGCTCTATTTTCGGAAAATAATTGGTTTCAGAGGTGTGTGTAAGTGGGAGAGGTTGTGGCCTTTTATAGGGAAGGAAAATGACTCACATCGATTTTTTGAAAACAAGTTAGGTGAAAACATGAAATTTCCTAAAAGAAAGTCATAAAACCCCAACATAAGTCACTAATATATGGTTTATTGAAGTATTATGTACATAAAATGGGTTATTTACAAGTTCTTAGGTCATTTGGGAACCTATGATTAAGGATTAGTCCCTAATTTTGCATAATTTGACCTTAATCGCTGTGTTTAATTTTAATCACTTTTACTAAAAATTTGGTCACAAATAAGCATAAGGTTATTAGAAACTGAATATTACAATTATTAAAAAATATTATTACTATTTTTCTAAATTGAAATCATATAAGAATTAAAATTAATATTAATTATAATCCCGTAGATGGCATGAAATTATAGGGTTTTGAAGATGAAAGAAGTTCAAAAGATTATTATGTTTTTATATTCAATTTCATAGTTAAATTTATTATAACGAAATATGTTGTGTTAATATATTTATAAGTTATCTAATTTAAACATAAAAAATGTATAATTTTTCATTAATTATTATTTAAATGAAAATTATGTTTTTAACGAAAAGGAATTAATTTTTCACTATTCGTCAAAACAAATGATGTTTCTCCGAAAAATCCTAAAAATTCACAGTAATGTAATTTAAAAATATAAAATTTAAAATGTATTTTTATTTTATCATATTAAACTTCTACATGATTCTAAAATTAATATTTTTATTAAAATATGTTCACTTGAGAAGATTGTATTTTTAAACACAGAAGGTCTTTACCGAAATAATATCATTCATTATCAATATGTTTTACCTATATATAAAACTATGAATAATTTTTGAAAATTAGTTATTACTATTAATAAATAAATTTTTAATTTCTATGATCTAATTATCTCATTTAAATAATTATAATTATAAAATGACCTTTCGTAGAAACATCTATGTTCCATGTTGACTATTCCATATCAGTGTTGTAGGTTGCGCAAGACATATTGGTATTGGATGTAGTGAAACCCAAGTATGAATTTCATGTAAACCATGAAAAGTTAGTATTGTGGGTTGATAAAGACATGTCTATTCTATTTGATTGGATTTCTTGTCTTTTTTTTAAATATATATATATAACTATTTCATGGGTTATGTGAACTGGAGAATCTAAAAAAAGATAAATTAATTCGAAAAAAATAATTCCCAAAATCCCATGCTATTACATTCTACCCCCTTAAATAGAATTTCACCCATGAAATTAATCTAGGTTATCAAATGTTTAATGCTTGAAAGTATTTTTAGAAACCCACATTTTAAAAATGAATAATAAAACATCAATTAATAAGGGTAGGTTGGAACTAAAATGGTATCCCATTGTAACATATAACTTGTTTTCCAGATAAGAGAACATTGTTTGCAAGTGAATATTGGACATGGAATAGAAATGTAACCAACATGTACAAATGGAGAGTGATGGAGAATAAGTTTAGGAGAAATTTAACAATCATAACACCAAAAATATGTGATGAACTAAGGGACCATCAGATTCATTAGAAATATACTTACATGGATATCATGTATGGCTAAAAGATACTTTTTCTAATAGATAAAAACGTTATTAAAATATATACTTCCATGCTTACATGAAAACTTTATCCTTTGTTGTTTCTTGATCTACTACCCCTATTTCTCCAAAAATGAAGTTGAATTTTCACTCTCGGTGCACTAACAGATCATTAGATCCCTGATATGTCATCCCATATTTCATCATTTATCATCCTCATCATGTTTTTATAATAGGTTATCCAATATTAATAATTGTATAGGTTGAGATATAATAATTTATTCCCAAAAAACTTATAAAAACATTAAAATAACCTTTTTATAAAGCATTAATCCTATAACCCATCCGAAATATGAATATCCAAAACATTAGAAAGAAGTAAAAAATCAGCATAAAATTAATTCACGATATAAGATAATTTATCACTATGTTATCACATTAAAAATATGTGAATACCTTCACCATTGTTTCTATTGAAACATAGTGGTGACCGTAATTACCATAAATCCTTTTGGAAAACATTAATGTTTTTTTATTCTAATTATTACTAAATATATTCATTAAATACAAGAAGTCTTTAACATCACCCTTGATAATATAGGCCATTTTTTCATTAATCAGTTCTAGGGTAATCGTTACCATTTAATTTAATTATTCATATCAAACATATAATTATCCAATGTTCATTATCTCAATTATATTCGTTACATAAGGGTAGCCATACCTTATTCAAAATATCACATTTCCATGAAATCAATTCTCTATGTCTCCATAACGATTCAAAAATTCCCTTGTCAATCCTTAATGAAATATTATTCCAAAAATACATATACATGTCTTGATTCATTAAACATAATCATTGAATTCCAAATTATAAATACTTCATTAATCCATCATTATTCATAAACCATTACTAACACTTCATCATCATATTACTTAATACCATTTTTCTAGAATATTAAACATGAATCATGTCTTAAGGTTCCTCAACCTCAATCTAATCCTAATTGTTATGATATTTGTAAACATTACTGGATGAACCTCACATACCTTTAACAAGTCATTTTAATCATAATAATCTTAATAAGTAAAAACAATAATCATACCACCTTCTTCATTTACATTATAAAATTTACACATGGAAAATAGATTTTTATAATTCCCATAAATTCCACATCTGAAATCATCAATGTTATCTGTGTTGCTTCTAGTTATCTCCATTGATTAGATCAAGAAAGCGTGGGGTGTTAAAAATATATCAGATAATAAAGACACATGGTATTGAAAAATTAGTTATAGGATCTCTAAACCATGACACCTTCCATTTAATCAACAAAAAATTAGGTTCATACTAGGTTAGTCACAATCATATTCTCTTCATGTACTTCATAATGGTTCATTATGTGTTTTTTAATTTCTAATGAATATCTGTTGGGAGTGTCAAACCAAGTGTGTAGCAAGGCCTATTGTCATGTACCCGATTACACTATGTCACGCCCCGAACCTATTGTCAGAGTTGTTACCCCAAGGTGAATCATTTCAAGTGCCACATTCTCTAGTATTACCCAAACATGGATGTATTTCTTGTAATCCACCCACTCAATCATTTACAAATAATCAATGAAATTTTCCTAAACATTAATGAATAATTATAATTATCCTCAGTTACATCCCTAGATATTTTCTTAGAAATACCCATAGGGATATCACTAAGGATTTCGAATACTTTTACCCAAATGTTTACTAAAACATTCATTAAATAACAAATATAACGACTCAGGCCAAACATACAAGGATATTACATAATTGTTTTATGATTATTTGGTTAATTATAAAAATGAATGCCCGAAAAAAGTAATAGTTTAGTGTCTTTGTAATCATGGAAACAAACATATCTTTCCCAGTGAAAGATCTTAATCATATCCCATGGAGATCTCCACCTTTTTTACTTTTACCTAAAACCATTCTTAATAATATGGGTATAGGAAACATAATAATGGGGTGTGATTAGATGCTCAATAAGTTTATATAAAGGAAATTAATAAGAATAACATGAGCAAAATGGCATGTAACATGAGCATAACATTTGACTATCATACCCTACATTTTAAAGATCACAATAATGATTTTAATTTCAAAAGAAATAGATCATAAATAAATTCAGATCATAAGTTATGATAGCATAACATTGGAATAAGACTTGAAATTTTTGTCATGCACATTGGTCTATAACATTGTAAAAATGTATAAGTAAAAACATGTTTACTCATTAATTTAGGGACATCAAGTCACCCCTACATAAAATTATGGAAATGATACCAGGTCTATGCATAACATAGTGAACAAGTAATCCGATTCATATATAACATTATGGACCTAAAACCAGGTCCATGCATAACATTGTGAACATGTAATGAGGTTTATTCATAACATTATGAACATGTAATTAGGTTCACACATAACATTGTGAACATGTAATCAGGTTCACATGTAAACATATAGACATGAAACTAGGACCGTTCATCATAATGTGTACATGTAATAAGTTCCACTCCTAACATTTTTAACATTTAAATAGGTTCACATATAAAAATACCGACATGAAACCAAACAAATCAATTACATTTTGATCACGTAATAGTGTTCACTCATAAAATTGTGAACATGCAATCATGTTCCACATAAAATTATGGACATGCAACTGGGTCCATGAATATCATTGTGAACATGTAACCAGGTTCACAAATAACTTTTATACTCATGATTCAACCATAATTACCCAATGCATTAGAGATATATATAGGTCCCAAAAATCCTAAAATAAAATCCATCATACATGTTCCACTAGATAATATAAATTTCATCATATCTTGCCCCATAAATAGAGATTGGTTTTTTAAACATCAAATCACCACCCATGAAATCAAATGGTTAAAATTAAGATGTCACCACATCATAATATATGAAAATATATAGGTTTAACAGCCACTTCATATAATCATAACATGTTAAGAGAAGCTATTTTCAAAATCATAAAACTCATGGATGTGAAATAGGTGTCTTAAGAATCATTCCATTAAAAAATGAACCTCTCTAGAAAGAATATAAATGGAACCTTTAGAAAATTTCCTATAAGATCATGAGTAACATCAACAGATTTTATCATTGACTAAAACAACATGGAAGAATATTTTGAAACCTTTTATTATGGTAAATATTATTTCTTATTAGAAAAATTATATTTAAAACTTATGTCCTTTTGAAATCATTTTTCTTTGAAAATTATTTTGAAAAAATGTAAAGGAATCTTTGAAAATAAGAAAAAATATCTAAATTCATTTATCCTAGAAAATGGGATTCAATGATCTGTTGAAAAAAATTGTGTGAAATTTTTTGAAAACATTTTTGAAAACCATGTTTTTGGAATATAATATATTTCCAACATGAGAGATAGACGATCATATTTTACATAAAAATAGTTCCTTAAGTACCAAAGAGTGTGAAAATGGTACCAATACCTATATATATCTCTAATAAACAGTGGATAAGTAAAATCATGTGATTTATTTGTATATATATCATAACATTTCTTTAAAGGAAGCGTAAACATAAATAATCCAGAAAATTGTTGAGATTGTCACTAAACCCTTATAACATGATAACATGGGATCAAACTCTCTATTTATAAAAATTAAATTAAATGAATCATAAAATATCATTAAATAATATAAATTAATTATATAACATGTAAAAGATAACTATATATATCTTTAAAGAGAATATATGTGCATAACATATCATGAGTCTCAAAAAAAATTAAACTGAACTATTATTCCAAATTGGTAAATGTTGAAAAATATACCTTATGAAAGAAATATAATAAAATAGACATGTGAATACAAAAATATTTAATTATAATATGCATGTAATACAACTATTTTTAGTACACAGACTGCACAAAAGGAATGTGTGGCAGACACAACATCTATCCAACAGAAATAAAATTTGAGATTAAATCCTCATACCTTGTGTCTTGACTCTCCCCGAACTCATACAAACCACATGTAAAATTAATAAAAATTTATTAAAAAAATTCCTGTATACATATTAATATAAATAATACCAAATATTATTTGATTATAAATTTATATAACCCTCTTTTTAAGGGTTTATATTAAGGTTTAACTTGAGGTAATATTCACTTTATTCTTCGTATGCGTCTTAATTTGAGATATATTTTGTATTTATAATTTATATCATGATTTATAGAATTTAAATAATTAAATATATATATATATAATTTATATAAATTATATTTTTATCATTATAATCTATAGGATATATATGTTTGAAACATAATACACTATTCAAGGAGAGGGTAGTCTGTATGTACTCATGAATGTTATTTCCCATTAATTATTGCATTGAATGAAAGAATGTAACATACAAAAACCTAAATATATATATATCATTATTTAAATATTTTTATGATATAATATAATTATTATATATTCATTACAGCCATATTTAATACAATCAATTTAGTGTATGAAAGAATCATATTTCTTTGAGGGGTGATAATACATACTTCCTCAAACAAAAAAATATTGTACTAAAAAATAGAATGTAAAAGAAAAGATATGTGTTGTAAATGAAATAGAGAGGATTAATGAAATAGTAAATATCATAAATATAATATAAAAATAGATTTTCCATTAAAATGACCGCCATGAGAGGATGTAAAGAAAAATTGACAACCCCTGTTTAGTGAGGCAGTTGTTCACCATACACATAAACAATATGTTTGGTATCCATTAGATGGAGGTGTGTTCAATTTTATGTTAAAAAGTATAATAAAAACATCCCAGTATATTTATAATACCTTTTTTGTTATAAAATATTGAATAAAGAATGTATAGGGGATCGTGAAATAAAATAAAAGAAAGGACTAGAAAGAAGATGTTACCTCTTAATCGGGTAACTCTTGTTGGATTATGCTAAAAGGCTTCCTTGGGATTCTATATTCCCAAGGGAGGTCCTATATGAGGATTGGAAGATTTATTGGAAGTGTATTAGGTTGATATTTTCTGACAATAAAAGTTTTGAGAGGTGTGTTTGAGTGGGATAGGTGGTGGCCTTTTTTAGGGAAGGAAATCTAGTGACATGGAATATTTGAAATCAAGATAGTTGTACACAAGATATTACATAAACAAAATTCATGACAAACCATAATAAATAAATAATTGAATAATATGATATAAATATTTACTGCAAATGGGTTTTGGATGAGTGTATAGATCAATTGTCTCCCTAAGATTAAGGTTTAATCCCTAATTAAGCATAATTTGATCATAATTGTGTGTTTAATTTTATTCACATTTAAAAATAATTTTTATAAATGTATACAAGAACTAATTAGACTATAATTAGTATACATATTAAAATATTTTATAATGGTTATTGAAAATTCAATTCATAGAAGTGTAAAAATTGTGATTAATTCCAATCCCACAGATAGGATGAAATTACGGTTTTCTAAAGTAGAAATAAGTTCCAACGTTTATTATGTTTTTAAATTAAATTTCAAATTGAAATTGATTCTTATGAAATAAATTTTATTAATATATTTATAATTTATCTGATGTGACCATAAAATAAATTTAAAATATAATTTATCATAAATAATAAATTAAAATAAAATGTTGTTTTTAACTAAAAATGATTATTTTTCAGTATTCATCAAAAAATAACGATTCTTAGAAAAATCCAAAATATTCACACTAAAATATTATTGAAAGTTTAAATTTAAAAAAGAATTTAATATTATTGAATTAAATTTCTAAATTTGTATAAAATTAAAATTATTATAAAAAGTTATTCATTTGAGAAAATAGTATTTTAACACCTAAAAGGACACTACAATAATCAAATATTTAATTATCAATATGTTTTATCTGTTTAAAATATTTAAAGATAATATTTTAAAATATTTTATTACTATTCATATAACTATTTTTAACATCAAGGTTGTAATTATATCATGTGAATAAATGTAACAATAGAATGATGTTTTGTAGAAACATCTGGGTTGCATGTAAAGTACAGAATGTCTATGTTGTGGGTCGTGCAAGGAAAATCAATATTTCATGTAGCGTAATCCAAGTTGATATTGTGTGTAACACAATCCTTGCCAGTGCAATTTGAATCTGACATATTAACATAGTGTTTATATATATATATATATATAACTATTTCAAGTGTCACCTGAAATTAAAAGTAGGAAAACATATTTATTATTATGGAAAGAAAATAATATTAAAAATATCAATGTGATACTTGTTTCACTTGTAAAACCCCACCCACATGTATTTAATTACTCATGTTTATAAATAATGATACAACTATAATCCACCTACCTATAACCTTTAGGTTCTCACTCATTCAATATATGTATATAATGAATGATTAAAATTAAGGAAATATAGTATAATAAAACATTCTAGGAAAAGGGAAAATAATTGTACATATAAATTTAATTAAAAACTGCATGATTTAAGAAAAATTAGAACACATGGAGTGGAATCCTTATTCCTAAATTTTCAACAACACTGATTGAGCTTGAATCAGGGATTGCATGTAAAAGATAAGAAAAATCCTAGAGGTGGGGAGAAATGGGACAACCACCATGCTATGAATGCATGTAAGTAGGAGATGGATGGGAAAAAATATAAAATAAGGTACTGTAAAATATTTATTTTCACTTATTTTACTAAGACACATGATTAGGCCACAAGGTGTGGATACCTATTTGATCCCACTATCCAAAGTTTACCTAACTTTGCATGACTAATTAAAATATTTTTCACACCAGGAGAACCCAATTAAATTTATTATAGAGTCCATGCATGGTATGTTTCCCACCTCACATGGTTTGTTCTGGTTGTTCCCTATCTCTTATTGGACTCAGAGCAAGAACTAACCATGCACCCAGTTTTCTCTCTATAAATTTTAGGATTTCAATACCCGTCACTTTTGAAACAAAAAAAACAACAACAAATGTCACACATACATTTCATTTATCCTTGTCGGAAAACCATACTATTGAGTGTACCAAATCTCAACAATTATTATTTAGCTCAAATTAAAAGTTAATCCACTCAGTAAACTCAAAATTAATATTTACCCAGAAATTCTAACCCACTCAAAAAACCCAGTGCATGAGAGGATATTCTTGTTGTGATGTACGAAAGGATTTCAACATGGTATTCTTTGTATCCTAATCTGTATGTGGTGTGGTATTTCCCATTGAAAGTGAATTTATTTTATTTTTGTCTAGGGTTTCACATATATTTGGGAATTCAGACAATGATCATATGATTGGTCTTTTGCATCCTTTGGCCCATGAGACCTTTGTGTCATCAATTGTTGGATGTATGTTGAATAATAGGATATGAGAAAACATCTCAATGAATTGAGAAGGAAGTGTATCAGCACTACCATGTTTGTGGTCTCGTTTTGAGGGATGAGTATGATGACACTCATCATCCATCTTTCCATCATTTTATTATGGGTTGGAGGGTTGTCCTTCCATTTGAATTATTCAATTGAGACTTGTTAAATTTTTTGTGAATCTGGAGAGTGAAGAAAGAAATGTGCACATAGGTATCACTGTGTGTTTAGGTCAAAAGAGTGAAGAGTTTAATGAATCATTTCGTTCATATCTCCTTCACATTGTGGTTGTAGGGGTGTACTAGCTCAATGAATCAACCTAGTATGATGGAAGAGGTTGTGTATTCTTCCCACTAAGTCCATGTTGTGATTTCTTCTAGCAGGGGTCGTGTAACATTTGACTAGAGACATGTTATAATGCTGAATTCTCAATTTGGTTCCTAGGGGAATGTTTTGTCTATATAGTCATTTGTGTTTTGGGATATGCTTTATTGGGACTATTGGCTACTAAACCTCTATGTCTTGTAAGGGTTACCTATCAACCCTACATAAATGGGGACTTTTCTTTTTTCCTAATAAAAGGAGTCTCGCCGCAAACTGTTACATATATATATATATATATTCAATTGAATATAATAGTATATATAATGAAATATCAATAAACATTAATACACAAACAGAGAGAGGGATATGTGTATATATATATATATAGACACATAATATATATTAGTATACATAATTTTTTTTAAATATACATAAATACACATATACACATATAAATGTCAATAAATATATATTACTATACAAATTATTACATAAAAAAATATAACCAAATATATATATAAATGAATATAATTATATATAATTACAACTATACTCACGCAGAAAAACACACACATATATTCATGATAAATAAAATTAATAGTTAATAATTAATTGTTAATAATTAACAATTCATAATTATTTAGAATTTTATATAATAAACAATAAAAAATAATCATTAAATATGAAATTAATGAAATATAGTTGTCAATTATTGATTAAAAAACAATAAAAAATTAACAATTTTTAATGAAGTAGTGTATTTTTGAAAAAATACCAAAAGTTTATAAATTTAATGAGATATTAAAATTTCAAATTTATAGATGGACAAAACTATCAATATTTTTAATATAAATATTGATAAAATTTAATATTTAGCAGCAGTTAAAACCACATCGAGAAAAAATACCCTTATATAGTGTAAATTTTTAACAAACATTCATGAAATAATTTCGATTTTACAAAACCACCACTAAAAAAACATTTATTGATGGTTTTCAAAACATCTTCAAAGAAACTGCTGCCAAATACCATCTTTTAGTATTTTAATGAGGTGTATTTGGATGTTCATGGTTGCCCATATGGTGGATCATGTTTTTTGGTGAGTTTTAGAAAAGGGTTTTGGTGGATTTAATAGTGTCTTGAAACATTTTAGTTTAGATTTATCTTAGTTTTGATTTTTCAAGTCTCAAGACTTTGGCATGTTTATAATGGTGAAATTTTCATACTCATTGATGTTAGAATATTTCTTTGATGGATCTATTTATTACGGGGTGTGCTGTTTGTTCTCAATCTAAGCCAGTGTTGAAGTTTAGTGTGGGAGTGCCATGATAGAAATATATTAAGTACAAAATAAATATTATTAGTGTCGTGGACACACATTTGTAATGAAATCATTATATTACCTTTACACAATATCAATGGTAAAATCAGTGGTGTGATTTCATCCCAAATAAATAATTCTCCTTAGAAGTTATGTATTTTTAATTAAAAATGAGCGTAAAAAATTATGTGAAAAACAAACACAAATACGACTCCACCTTGTCTATGAAAATAATAATTCTAACACCATTGTCGAAAGATCAATTTGTGATAAAATGTCTCTACCTTTGGTATCAAATCCAAACATGCAGAAAACTCAACCCATCTTGTGACAATAGAAGGATTCATA
This sequence comes from Viscum album, assembly GCA_963277665.1. Taxonomy (NCBI): domain Eukaryota; kingdom Viridiplantae; phylum Streptophyta; class Magnoliopsida; order Santalales; family Viscaceae; genus Viscum; species Viscum album. Next base: position 90,105,827 of record OY728132.1, read on the forward strand.
TCTCTCTTATGACCTATCCATTATGATATACTTCCAATCATCCACCATGAAATTCTTCTTGATCACCTCAATCATGATGCATCTCAACAAATGTCTCAAAACAATGATCAATTTTTTGTTTCTTGGAACCATATCAATGTTGATGTGTGGAACATGCTACCACATACATGGTAACATATCCCATCATAGATCCACCATTGATGCTTTTTTTCCCATGACGACGACCCACGTGGGATACAACAAATGTGGTGGCCCCATACCTTCGGATCATGTTGGACTATATCTTGAGAAACTATATCTCTATTCATTACAAGTGGTCTCTACTTTTAAAGTATCCAATATTTCATTTTAAAAATAATGATATGATATAAAAATATTATATCATAAATTTATAAATCATCATATATGTAACGTCCCGGTTCCGGAAGCCACCCAGAGGCACCCCGTACCTGGTTGATCACATGGCCTCAATCACATTTCCGCAAACGCCAGACGCTTTTGACTAACAACGAGGGCCTTGGGTGTGATAGTGGGGAAACTATGCCCTCATTGGCAGAGTACACAGTGGAAAAGAGAAACAATAAACAATAACTGAAGCAGTAAACAATCCATACACAAGTGAACAACAGAAGACTGAATATGATAAACAGTAGGAGAACATATATATTGAACTGATGCATGATACATAGGTCTAGTAAAGTATCCAACCAAGTCACATTTATGAATAAAATACTAATCAAAAGTAAAAAAGAAAACAGATAAGAAACTACTTAGCATCGCAAGCCTTGGCTTGGTCCCATGCTCTACTGCTCCAATGCACATCAAGTACCTCAAGTCAAAGGGATATTTCCTCTGTCTACACCTACAGAAATATAATCTGTTTAGGCCCAAAAGAATTACCCAAACAGGGTGTGAGACTAAATCCTAGTAGGAAACCACCCGAAGATCTGTTCCTAACAGTCAGTGAGAATATGGCTGGTAATAGTACAATAAGCAGTAAATAGTAAACAGGATGATACACAACAGTAAACCATCCATAAATCAACAAGCAGTAGTGAATCAAACAGCTGACCACAAATAGGAAATCCCTATGGGAATTACTCACAACCATCCCCTCTTGTCCTATACAAGAAGTACAAACAACCCTCTAGGTATTACACTCAGCCAAACCCCTCTTTTTTGGTTATACGAAATTGTAAGACTATTTGAGGAAGAACCCTCAGTAAATTCCACATAATGTCTAGGGTATTGAGGGGATTTATAAAGAATATCATGCATTCAAATCCCCATATATCCCCATGGTCTGGAGATTCACTGAGGAAGCTCACTCGGTCAATTCCTCTTATAGCCTCAGGTCGATCATAAACTCTCTGAGAAAGCTCACTCGGTCAATTCCTCCTATAGCCTGCAATTGTATAAGTAAATACAAACAAAACACAGAATCTCTAAGGAAGCTCACTCGGTCTACCCCCGTATAGTCTATATAGCTCAAGACACTTTGAGGAAGCTCACTCGGTCTATCCTTCTGTAGTCTATAATATCCAAGACTCTCTTGAAAGCTCACTCGGTCTATCCCCTATAGTCTATAATGTGGATGACACTCTGAGGAAGCTCACTCGGTTTATCCCTTTATTGTCTATAGCACCATGTTCTCATGGCCCCGTACCAGTCAGTGCATAATAATGATATAAGGAAAAAGTAAACCTACATAACTACTTGGCTAACCAATGAACATCAAAACAATTATGTCAGGAAAAAATCACTCCATCCTACGGTCACAAGGCATTGAAAATAGGTATAACGACCAAAGGATGCATAAGACCAAAAGGTTATAAATATAACAAGGCATGGGAAAAACATCCAAGCATATAAATCTTCCTCATAAATAACCAAATTACCTCTACACAAGCATACAAGAAAGGTTGGAAAACAATAGGGAAAAACAGTAAACACGCAATACATCGTTCAAGGGTATTGGTGGAAATTGCATATAAAACATAAATACTTGAACGGAAAGGCAAAAACCACCTACCACGATTCTAGGAGATCTATATACTTGAACCATGAGTCTTGAATCCCCCTAAAACGTCATAGATCTATGAAAATTCACAAAATGTTTAACCCACGATAACATGAAAAAGAGATGGAATTAGAAAATGATGCTCTAGAAGAAGAAAGAGCTTACCTATGTAGTTCCAACACAATCAACGACGGTCGATTCAGAGGATGGATGGAGGCTCGGGGTCATGGAGGATATTCGCGGTCGTACGAGATGCCCTCGAACGATGAAGATGGAGAAGAAGCATGTTCTGGAGATTAGACATGATAATTTTGGAGTGCACGATGTGTACTAGGATTTTCCATACTCCACATTAAACGGGCCCTGCATCACCTCACATGACCATGTGTGTGGCCTAGATATGGCCTTGCACGACAATGATGTACACGGCATGCACTACAAAAATTTCAAAAAACTCCACTTTTTTTAAAAAAATCTAGAAAAAGGAAAAACACACCTGACACGATGGTCTGGGTTCTTAAAAACATCCACCCTTAAAGAAAATTTCCCCCAAATTGCCCTTGTGAGGCGTAGAAGAAGAAACCCCAAACAGCCCCGACCACTGCGATCATAAATCGGGCTCCCTCTCCCAAGTCTCGTCTTGTACTCACTTTGTGATGCCATAGCACCCGTACCGGAGGAACAGACCTGCAATAGAGAACCTTCGTACAGTTATCAACAAATCAGATAGGATGCTCCTCAAATGATGCATCCACTTAGAGATCAAACTCCTCTGGTTGAAAGGCATGAGACGAGTCTGAAAAGTAACATCGAAGCTAAAAAATGTGGAAGACGTCATGCATAGCACAATAACTCTATGTTAACTGCAACAGATAGGCAACCAGACCAACTCTCTCAAACACCTCAAACCGCCCAAAATACCATGGTGAAAGCTTACCATGTCTCCGAATCCTCTTTTTTCCCAACATCAGTGTGAAACTTATGAAAAATTGATCCCCGACCTCGAACTCCAGAGGTCGTCTCCGCTGATCAGCATAAGACTTCTATAGAGACTGTGCAGTATCCATTCTATTCCGAATCAACTCTATCTACTCTGAGTTCTCCTAAACAAGACAAGGTCCCAGCAAAGCTACCTCTGCTTCCTCTAGCCAACATAAAGGTGATCTACATGGAATACCGTACAAAGCCTCGTAAGGTGCCATCTGAATAGCCACTTGGAAACATATATTGTAGGCCAACTCCACAAGTGGTATATGCTTCTCCCATGAACCTCTATAGTCATGAATGCATGCTCGGAGCATATCCTCAAGCACCTGAATTGTTGGATCAGACTGGCCATCATTTTTGGGATGGTTTGTTGTACTCAAAATTACCTATGTACTCAAAGCCTTCTGAAGCACCTTCCAGAACCGAGAAGTAAAACGTGCATCCCTGTCTGAACCAATAGAGTGTGGAACACCATGTTGACGTTAAATCTTTCAGAATTAAAACTGTCAAAGATCATCAACGATGAAGGTCTCTGTGATTGGAAAGAATGGATAATCCTTCGTAATCCTGTCGATGATAACCCATACAACATCATTCCCTCGAGGTGACCTCGGCAGCCCGGTCACGAAGTCCATCAGGACATCGTTCCACTTCCACTTCACAATGGGTAACTGCTGCAAAAGAACAACTAGTCACTGATACTCTGCTTTCACCTGCTGACATGTGTAACACCTCATGAGAAAACCATCAACATCTCTCTTCATAACTGGCCACCAAAACTAGTGGTGTGGATAACGATACATCTTAGTGACACCAGGATTAACTACCCAAACTGAGGAGTGGAAATCCTACATCAGCTTCTCACGTATGTCTTCTAGAACCCATACGCGTCCCTGAAAATGAAATATCTCATCCTCAGCCACTATTCATCAAGGAAGAGGGTCCTCTGCTTACACACTCATCTGCAAGGCTAGGCCTTCTGAGTCTGATAGCTTCCTCATCCATACCCGATCAAGAAGTGTAGAGGTAACAACTACAAAAGATACAAAGGTATTCCATTCTCTATCATGCACCTCTAAATTCATCTAAGAGAATAGTTCCATAAGTTCTCACTCACTTATATCCTCCTGAACTGCCTGTATCTATGTTCTCATGCTCAACACCTCAGGCACTATGTTTCCCTTTCCTGGTGTATATGAAAGCTCAATATCGAATGAATGAAGATACTTGACCCATCCGCGCTATCTCAAATTCAAATCACACAGAGTGAAGATGTACATGAGTCTCGTGTGGTCTGTAAACAACAAAAATTTCTATCCAATAAGATAATGTATCCAAAAGCGTAAGGAATGAACAACAACTGCCAACTCCAGATCATGTGTTAGGTAATTCCTCTCATTGGCCTCAACTGTCGAGACACATACGCAATGACTCCATCTCCCTTCATAATAACAGCTCCCAGTCTGACACCTGAAGCATATCAGTAGACCGTATTTCTCTTTCTCGGCTTGGGAAAGACTTGTATCGGTGATGATTTCAACCTCCCTTTCATCTCTTGAAAGGATGACTCACAAAATTCTGACCATAATAACTTTGCTCCTTTCTTGGTCAAACCTATCACTGGTGCTGCTATGTTTGAAATGTCTCGTATGAAACGCCTTTAGTATCTTTCCATCCCTAGAAAACTGCTCACCTCAAAGAAATTCTTTGGCTGTTCGCAAGAAACTACAAATCTCTCATTCTCTGGGTCTACTGATACTCCAGTCTCTGAGGAAACATGACCCATGAAGTGAATCTAATCCATACAAAAGTGGAATTTCGAGAGCTGAGAATATAACTGATGCTCCCCCAGTGTACTCAAAACTATCTCAAGATGGGTATCATGGTCGTGTTGACTGTGATAGTACACCATGATGTCTTCCATGAAATCCACCACGAAGGAATCTATGTATGGACGGAACACTCAGTTCATCATTGCCATGAAATCTGTAGGCATGTTCGTAAGACCGAACAACATAACCACATACTCATATAGACAGTACCCACTTCTGAAGGATGTAAGAGATATATAAGATGCTCTAACATTCAACTCATGATAATTGGACATCAATTCAATCTTATAGAACACTCATGATTCTCAAAGCTAATAAAATAGATCATCGATCCTTGGAAAGGGATATTGGTTCTTGACTGTCAACTGGTTTAGCTTTTGGTAATCCACACAATGCCTGAGGGTGTTGTCTGCTTTTTTTGCAAACAGGACAGGCAAACCCCATGGATATGTACTGGGTCAGATGAAACCCTTTTTCCTGCAACTCCTCCTACTACTTTTGCAGCTCCTACAACTCAGGTGTGGCCATCATATAAGGAGTAATAGAAACAATTGTCATTCCTAGAATGATCTCAATAGAAAAGTCTACCTCATGCTTTGAAGATAAACCCAAAAAGTCATCTAGAATGAAGTCTCTGAAATGATCCACCACTAGATGAAAGTATAACTGTTAAGTGCCATGATTATCCAGATATAGACTACCATTCTGTGTTGTAACTCCTCCTAGCTCATGATGCTCGGGTATTTCTCGACTCTCCTGGACATCCCACATGCCTATATGAACAAAGTATCCACCCTCTAGTGATATGAAACTGACCGTGTAGCGATAGAATTCGACGACTACCTGGAAAGGTACTAACTAGTCCATTACAAGAATGACATCATAGCTCATCATCTCTAGTACATAGAGTTACTTGAAGAAGTGACACCCTGCAACATCAAGAGGGAACTCTATGAAATGACGTACACTAACCTCTCTAGTCCCCAACGGTGTGTTACGAATCTAGGTATCGACAGAGGAAAAGATATAGAACCCAAGGCTATCCACAAAATCAATAGTGATAAATCTATGTGTTGCACTAGTATAAAAAAATGCTTAAGATAATACTGAGGCTACTAAGATCGTATCTTGAACTATGGATGGTCTGGGATCCTGCATGTGATGGGTCTGCTCCACATCAAATGTATGGCATGTACCGCGACCCTGCGTCCTTGGATGACCAGTCTGAGCAAATCCACTCTGATGTCGCTATTAACCTGGTGACTAACCACCACAGCCGCGATGAACACCTCAACCCGAACGGATGGAAGATCTCCTGTTCCTAGACTAGTGAGAAACTTGTGATGCATCTTATGTACGTAGTGTCATAGAAGAACCCCTACCACCCCCTTTAGCTAAGAAGATCTAGAAAAAATGCTGAAGATGGCCCATCTTGCTGCAAGATCAGCACTCCATCGGGTCTCTCTGGCACTGAGGCCTAGTATGGACTCTCCTCCCGCACTGGTAGCATTCTACCTGGCTGCCCGAAGATACATTCCTCCTACTCTGATCTCCTCGAGTAGACTCCCTGTGGAACATCCTACTATCAAAAAGAGGAACACTAACTGTGGATGTCGAACTACCCTGGATCACTGCTCCAGAATCCCTCAGACTATGCTCTGTATTCAGCAACTGGTTGACAATAGAAGATATCAAAGTCAACCTAAAGATGTTCACCTGCGAGCGGATGTTGTGCCTCAGACCATCCTCTAACTTCCACGCAAGGAACAACTAATCTCCTCCTAGAAAAGGTGTGAAACACTATATCTCAGTAAAGACAGACACATACTCCATAACCAAAAGAGTACCTTCTTCCAGACTCATAAACTCTGGGCTCAATTAGCCCTCAATGTCTCTGTGTAGAAGTAATCATAGATAATGTTCTGAATATCATCCCAAGTCATACTCTGCTGGCGTCCTGCCTGCGAGATCACATCCCAATAACTATTTATGGAGTCTCGGAGCATATAGGTAGCGAGATTCTCCCTATTCTCAGGAGGTATCTCTAGATGCTCGAATATTGTCAGTGTGACCTCTTGCCCGGACTCTGCAGCCTGAGGTCCTCCTTCCCTTGAGAAAGTGAGAGGATTCTACTGCAAGAAAACCCGTGTCAAATATACCATTGACGGGGCAGGAGGCGGAACTCCCTAGAAGGTCTGCATCATCCTCAGAAAATCTTCCATGAACTGTGCATCAGTGCCCGCAACTGGTATAACTACTGGTGCCGGGGCTGGCACAGTAGGAGGATCCACAAGAGATCTCGGATAAGCCATATCTTATGTATTATCACCATATGGCAGCTGACTTACAACTGGAGGATGTCTTGGTGGCATAGCTATGAATGGTCAACAGCATACCTTAGATCAGGATTATCAAAGACTGAGAACACAAGAGTACAAGATGGGAACATGAGAATGAAACATTCATGTTATACAAAACACGACTACATGACGTGTATAAAAAAATACATGGCGTGTTCTTTTAAGCCATTCACATGGGCGTGTACTTCCACCACATCTAGTCATGTAACACCCTAACCACACGACGTGTTGTCCCCACACACGGCGTGTACTTGAACTCTATTCCCCAGCCCAAGTCTCCTTACATGGCTAACCCACATGTTCCTCTTAATCCTAGACTACACAATGTGTTATTGAAGGACACTTCATGTACTAGACAAGGTTTTAATGACCCGTGTTGTTAGTTACATGACCAGTTACATGGTTCACTCTTACACGATGTGCTCCCGGATAGCACGGATTGTACTTGAAGGTTTTCCATGGGTTGTGTTGTTTGTGACATGGTCGAGTACTTAGGATACATGGCACGATGTGTGATAATAGGAAACGACATGTAAAGTGAATGTTTCAACCATCAGTGTCCTTAGCCACACGGGTAGACACATGATCACTACAACACAGAGTGTACGTACCGTACATTGTGTGTCCTAATGTTTTTCCACCACCCCATCTTTCTTCCCACACAGTCAGTGACACGGTTTAAAAACTACACAACGTGTATTAATAAAGTACATGTTGTTTATTATAGGTTTTTCTATGCAGTAGCTCCAAAACTGCTATGAAGCCCTGAAAACACAAGAAATAAGAGTTAAGGTGCCAAATTCCGATCCGTGAGGGCCCATATTCCCCTTGAATCAAAGCTTGGAATCTTATAAAAGTTATATCAAGACAACCAGACAATGATCCACAAAATTCTGGTCCATGAGGGCCCATAACACCTCAAGAACCAATGCCTGGCATCCATCTAAGAAAATTACAATACAAACAAATTCTCTATAAAATATTAGAGATTCTATCAAATCATTTATCACAAAATCATGCATAATCTACACAACATCTATCACAATAACATCAAATTTCTAATGCATCCTAGATGGAATGGAAAGAATTCCTGGCATGTGATTTTTAACAAGTTCCTACATGATGCATGAGATGGAATACCCTCATCTCATCGGGTTGCGACAGAAATAGAACCGTAGTAAAATCAAAACCAACATCACAAAGCATGTGAATCACCCAACGATGATATCAAATCAATTGTAAAAGTTCAAACTATTAAAACTGCAGTAAACAAGGAAGTATGGATCTTCCCTGTACATGGGTTAGCTACTATTGGGAACAACATATTACCAAGTACCTATTCCTTCCTATCCCTGACTATAGGCTCGAAAAAGTAAGTCAAGAGAAAATAAAACCCCTCTGATACCACTTTGTAACATCCCGGTTTCGGAAGCCACCCAGAGGCACCCCGTACCCGGTTGGTCACATGGCCTCAAGCGCATTTCCCCAAATGCCAGAAGCTGCCGACTAGTAGCGAGGGCCATGGGTGTTATAGTGGGTAATATATGCCCTCATTGGAAGAGTACATAGTATAAAGGAGAAACAATAAACAATAACGGAAGAAATAAACAATACATACAGAAGTGAACTGCAGATGACTAAATATGATAAATAGGAGGAGCACATATATATAAAAATGATGCATCATACATATGTCTAGGAAATTATCCAAACATGTCACAATTCTGAAAAAAATACTTAGAAAAAGTACAAAAGAAAATAGATAAGAAAATCCTCAGCATCATAAGCCTCGGCATGGTCCCATACTATCCCGCTCCAATACAGTCAAGTACCTGAAGTCGAAGGGAGGTTTCCTTTGTCTATACCTGTAGCAATATAATCATCTTGGGAACAAAAGAATGACCAAAACAGAGTGTGAGACTAAATCCTAGTAAGAAACCAGCCGATGATATGTTCGTAACATTTAGAGAGCATATAAAAGGTAATAGTACAATAAGAAGTAAATAGTAAATAGGATGATAAACAACAGTAAACAATCCACATGTCAACAAGTAGCAGTGAAGCAAACAGCTAACCACAAACAGGAAATCCCTCTGGGAAGTACTCACAGCCATCCCCTTCGGTCTTATCCAAGTAGTACCAACAACCCTCTGGTCAGTACACTCAGCCTAACCCCTCTGGTTTGGCCATACGAAATTATAAGACTCTTTGAGGAAGCATGCTCAGTAAATTACCCTTATAGTCTAGGGTATCGAGGGACTCTCTGAGGAAGATCACGCAGTCAAATCCCCTTATATCCCCAAGGTCTTGAGACTCTTTAAAGAAGATCACTCGGTCAATTCCTCTTATAGCCTCAGGTCAATTACAAACTCTCTATGGATGCTCACTCGGTTAATTGCTCCTATAGCCTGGAATGGTTTATGGAAATTCCATCAAAACACAGACTCTCCGAGTAATCTCACTCGGTGTACCCCCATATAGTCTATATAGCTCAAGACTCTCTGAGGAATCTCACTCTACCTATCCTCTTATATTCAATAATATCCAAGACTCTCTGGGAAGCTCACTCGGTCTATCCCCTATAGTCTATAATGTCCAAGTCTCTCTGACAAATCTCCCTCGGTCTATTCCCTTATAATATATAGCACCAGGTTCTGACAACCCCATTGTAGTCATTGCATAATAATTCTATAAGTCCAATGTAATTGTACAGAGCAACTTGACTAACCAGTCTACAACATAACAAGCATATCAGAGAACAACACTCCATCCTACAGTCATAAGGCATGGAAAACAGGCATAACGTCCAATGAATGAACAAGACCAAAAGGTTATAATCAGAAAAAGGCATGGAAAAAACATCCAAGAATATAAACCATCCTCACACATAACCAAATTACCTCTACACAAGCATACAAGCAAGGAAAGAAATCAAAATGGTCAAAATAGAAAATATGCAATACCCCGTTCAAGGGTAATAGTGGAAATTGCACATAAAACTCCAAGACTTGATTGAAAAGGCACAACCCACCTAACATGATGATAAGAGATCGATACACTTGAACCAAGAGGCTTGAATTGCCTTACAATGTCTTAGATCTACTAAAATACACAAAACGTTCAACCCATGATAACTTGCAAAAGAGGAGGAATTGGAAAATGCTGCTCTAGAAGAAGGAAGAGCTTACCGCTGCGGTTCCAACATAATAGAAGATGGTCTATTCGGAGAATGGACAGAGGATAGGGGGATAGGAGGAGATTCATATCCATATGGGACACTCTCAATCGAAGAAGTTGGAGAAGAAGTATGTTCTGGCGATTAGTCGCGACCCCGATATGTTTAATGAAAAAAATGTACACGTACTGTGATTTTGGAGTACATGGCATACTAGGATTTTTTGTACTCTTCTTTATGTGGCCTCCACATCACTCCACATGACCATGTGTGTGGCCCGGACAAATCCACTACACGGCCTCACCCGACATCGAAGTACGCGACGTGTACATCAAAAATTTCTAGAAACTCCTCGTTTCTCAAAAAGTCCAGAAAAATTAATAACATACCTAAACAAAAGGTCCAGGGTCATAAAATATATCTATTGTATTATGGTTAAAACACATATCTCATCTAAATAGATATAAAATATATATCTCCAAATGAGAAAAATAGACATCCTTATATGTGTGATAGGAAAAATGATATATCAAATTAAAAATGTATCTTATATCAAATATGGAAACAAACATGGGATAAATCTTATTAGTATCATGTTTTAGGGAAATAAATGTCATTAGATGGAGGACGACATGATATATGATAGATGATGTGAGTAGAGGTAAGCGGAAGGGGTAGGGAAGGGGGTGTGTGGTGGCAAGTCGATGACATTGATCCAGGTGTCCATGTTCATTCTGATAGCGGTCCCAAGCCATGCATTGTGTCTAAGGTGAGTAACACATGAATTATATTTTACTGAATTTCTGATGTAGAGTTAGTTATTAATATATGAGAATGAATTATAAAGGTATAGGTATTGCCTCACTACATTAATTTCATGCATTAACTCCCCTTTCATATATATTAATTAATAATATTTAATAATAGTAATATTTATAATAATAATTTTCTAAAAGGTCTTGGAAGTGGCACAGTGGGACAATCCAATTTATTAAAATAGAAATAAACAAATAAGAATTTGTGGCCATATAGGGAAATATTGACCACAAAAAACGTCCAATGACTAAAAATGACACCATAATTAAGGGGAAAAACATCATGGGTTAGGTTATGACCCTACCACCCCTACCATGAGGACCTCTTTCACACAGTTAATGAACATGTTTCAATGATTTCTCTCTCTAATAAGGATCATACTAATAATCTAAAGATGGTTTATCAGTGGAATTTTCACCCATATAGTTGGATGTTCCCCATGAAAATTACGCTTCACCAATTGATGAGGGGCCTCTATATCTGTAGGGGAGATATGTAAGGAGAATACCTTAATATAAAATAATTTGTATCTATCTCATCCCGCGCATTCCTCCAAAGTGGAAGAATATAACTATAACATTCGACACAAGACCTAGAAAAAGAATTGTTAAGTTGTATCATAGATTTGTTCATTGTATTTTTAATGACTTTCTATCCAAGTCTAGGCCCCAATTATTTTCCAAAATATGAGTTCATAACCACAAAATCAACGTCCTCTACCATGTTGTTTTTATTACATTCACTAACTGATGAAATATAAGGATCCCTATCATTGTTTTCAGTATCATTTCTGATGCTAATTTTGAGGAAATAGGATATTTCTTGCTAGTATCCACCACCCTAGAATATTGTTCATGGATGTGACCGAATGATTGCATATACAAAATTGTCAGGGAGATTATGATAACCTGTATTTCCTATCCATTTCCTTTATTAATAGAATAATTAATGAAATATTGAGTTATACCTTGAACATTTCCAAAAGATTAGGTTTATTTCAATCAAACATTATCATGCTTATTATACCTGGGTTCATTTGAAATCATCATGGAAACAACCACAAGATCGGATGACTCCAAGGTAATCTTCAATAGATAATATTTAGAATCTATTTATTCCATTCCATACCTAATTAGTTTCTTCCATTTTGATTTATTAGTCTAAAGTGGAGAATTCCACCCCATAGATCCTTTTATTCCTCTACTATCAAGTAATGGATCAAGTTGTTGATCAAATGGTTGTAAATAAGGATCATCATCTAATGTGTATAATTCCTCCATCATAGAGATGTTATACACTTTTTCATTGGTAGATCCAGAATCATCAGTGTGAGTGTGATAAATTGTAAAATATTATTTCTAGATTTGAAAAGGAAACTTCGGATAACTAGATAAATTAAAGGTGTTGTCACAAAGGATGAGCCAGCTCATCCAGTCATCTTAGGAGACTCAAACTAAAAAACCACCTCAGATCATTAAAAGGTGATATCATGAATGTGTATAACTTCTAGGAATCCCATTAAAAAATATCGGGATAGAGGATGTTCATTTGTTTTCCAAGGATGGGCTTCTCCCATTGTGGGGGAAAATTCATCCTGGAAAACCTTTTTTTTTGTTGAATTAAATTTATTGTTTTCATAAGTGGGTCCTTGTATACCAGAACTTTTATATAAAAGTATCTCATAGCAATGCTTCAGATTTTGAAAAATGTTAAAGAAAAAAAAAATCAAAAATAAGGAACTATTTTATACTAAATAGCCAAATCCAATCGATGATCATAATTTAATAAAATAATTAATATAAGAGTGGGTTACTGAGGAAAACATCCACTTGTTTTGAGCAATGTGAACATATGATATTTTCTCTATCTTCTTTCCCATTTTAATTGGGAATCAACAATAGATTGTATGTCCAATAAAATTTCTAGTAGGACGAGAAAAGTTCAGATCCCCAATTGGAATCCACACATAAGTTTTTGAATTATTCATATTTAGTGGGTTGAATAGGGGATCACAATCATGAATTTAAAGGTATCCCAACTCAATATTAACAAAAAAAAATCCCCCAAAGCTTATGATTTTATCTACACAGAGTGGAAAAAAATATGGAAATACCCTTTCAAATATATGTAATAGAACATACACCAAATCCACAAATCACCAATAATCTATTCCTAATATATATAATACCCAAACTATTTTCATTAGGGGGAAATGAGACATGTGAAATAATCAAATTCTTGAATTTCATTGATCTATCATAAAGAATAATACAATTATATTACAAAAAGGACATATCAAATTTTTAATATTATTATAAGAAGAATTATTGTGGTTAAAAAATCATCAAAATACCTTAAATCCATATTTGAAGATCCAACATTCAAGATCCCTAAAAATATATCTGTAAGAATTAATTCTATTTTTTCATTGGTTGATTCGTGTATATATTGAGTAGTATGCACCACCACAGCTTAATAATTTCATGATTTACCAATTACATCCCCTATATATCCCTAGGTCTAAGTGAAACCATCCTATCCTTAAAATTATATTCTGGGATAGGGGTGGAAGGAGATATTTTAGATCCTGCATTCCCATTACCATTTTCCAAATAAAAAATCGAAGAGAGGATTGAGAGAGATAATGAAGATACTGCTTTGAAGGATTATCACCCCCTCAATGAACACTATATCACCACTCTCTAGGATCATCACATCATAGTAGTAGTATTCATATTAGTAGTTCTAATAATAATAATAATAATTTGTTTGGTCGCCTACTTATACAGTTACATTGGACAGGGAATTTTTGTTGTTGCAATGTGATGAAGAAATTTAGGTGGATGATTCAAGACTAATATATGAAATATTAATTTATCTAATGGAGTTTTCTTAGTGTCTCTTCATTAAATTTATCCCAACCAAGTTACTATAAAATATTTTTTTTATATGAATCATGTTTCTAATAAATGAATACTCTATCTAGAGTATTTTTTTGCTGATCACAATAGTGATATTTGTTTATCCTTAACTGTGTACTTTAAATATGAGATATGAATATTTATGTTTTCACATTATAGAACCCATTACGGGGTTCATAAAGGATAATAATAGAATTTGGTGGTTCATTTAATTTTACTAATATATTGTGTGATTGTTGTGGGAATCTCATTTCACAAGTTCACCATCTATGATTTAGACCCTTCATCATCTTTTGGTGTGCTAAAAAGGCCATGATACTTCCACTAGGGTTAGTTATTAATTTGAACAATATTATATCCCTGTGTGAGGTATATGCTTCCAAATATTAGTTTCTATGATGTTTCATAGGTTTCTTAGTGATGGATGTTCAAATATTTGACTAGTGTTTTGGAATTGACGGACTGGAATAGTAGAGTTTTCTACTGGTTATATGATCAATATTTCTATAATGAGTGGTTACACTTTTATGGTATTTAAAACTCTTTGGATGGAAGGTTATGTAGGCTGGATTTGTCAAGGATTGTGATTTATTATGATTCCTATGGTTACCTTCATGATGAGATGAATAAATCATTCAAATACATTTTGTATGTGTGGAATCTATTGTAACTTTGTTATTTCCACATTTTTCATGAGGTACAAAACTTCATGGATTAGAGAAGTGATAATTCGAAGCTTCATGGATTGGAGTTATTATTATTGGAACCTTCATGGATTGGAACTGTGTTGAGCGGGACATATTCGAGTACCCAAACACTGAATGTAGAGTGTATCTTTATTTTTATTGACCTTTTCTATGTACATTATTAAATCCAATATCAAAGAAGATTTTCCTTTTATAAATTTCAATTACATATTTGTAATGATCCCATTAAATTAATTTTGATAATTTGGGATTCCAAATTTGTATTCCTCCATGTGACCTATCATACTAGGAGTTTATTTTCCTTGTTACTTCTATTAGATTTGGTGTCCAGGGACCAACATTATGTACACTATTTTTAAAAAATATATAATTAATGTCATATTAATAAGACATCATATTTAAAACTATTAATTATTATATACAACATTAATACAATATTTTTATAGAAAATCTATCACATTGAAATTATTGTAATATTATCCAATAATGATGTAAACCATGAAATTTTATGATGATATTCTTAAATACAGTTATACAGTTAGATTACATTACAGGATGAGACACACAAATTTTTAATATTCAAATGAGAGTACTTGTAAATAGTTAAGACTTCATCTCATGGATTTTTCACTTGATAATATTGAATATGAATGATTATGTGAACTGAAAAACCAGTAGTAATAGGTTTTGTTAATGTGTCATGGGTCAAACCTATATGTGAGAATCTATAACTGATTTTAGAAAATAATAATATTATTAATTCATGTTAGGACTCACTAAATTTGATGTATTATCATATACCATGTCAAAACAATTCATGCTAATGTTCGGAATGTTCTTGTGAATCATGAACGGTGTATTATTAATGAATATATAAGGAAATGATTTTCCACTTCCATTTTTAGGAAGATAATATTTCATCACTTTTATTGAAATGGAGCCATCAAATTAAATTCAATATCCATGGTCTGATAATGAGTTTACGTTGGAAAATCAATGAAAGATGCATCATGAATATAGGTTAAAGAAACAAGAATGAAAACTAGTTTATGTGATATCATGAAAATGAGATTATATTACAGGGTGAGTACTGATATGTTGTTTTCAATGTTTTGACATTAACTTATTTTTCTTGGGTGACTTGAAACATTAAAAGGGAGTAATCTTGGAATTTAGGAATGTATACAAATTTAAAATTAACAATAATCCTAGAGGGTCACATATTATATGTTTGTGTTTGTCTTAATTAAAAAATATTTGAATTTAATTATGGGAATTAATATTATTTTTAGGATTGATGAATAATATTATTTAGGATTTCATTATCATATAAATTAAATAAAGAAACATTCGTACGATAATTATTTAATTTTTCATATATATATATTATATATATATATTAATTTATTAATAGAATTAATATTTAATAAAAAATTTATTTAGGTATTCTATAATTCTGAGGATAGTGAACATTCCAAGATTGTGTCTGTTGAGAAATATAAATATCAATTCCCATAAAATAATATTTATTTTTATGATTGTTATATCATAACTTGAGTAAATAATATTATAATTAACATATCATTGGGACATTTAGAGGTTTAATATATTATTGAATGGTTGTTGTATAATTTATTTATATTCTAATTATAACCCTAACTTTATAGATAGAAAAATATGTCTATTGTGTAGAGATTGATTTAAATAACGATCTCTCTCTAATGACTGCAATAAAGTATAGATATTATCATCCATCCATTATCCTCTCAATCATGGGAGTTAAAATATGATACTTTAAGACTGAATAAATCATCAAAACTATCATGTGGAACATAATAGGATCATAGATCTACTTCGTAAGCACTTAAAACTCTATTAACATAGTTTGGAGATCAAATATGTATGGGTGGGTCACATGTAGAGTAATTATAAACATAGATCCTAGAAGTGAAAAAATGGTAAACCAAAAAGGTGTTCAATGAATCAACAACTTCAATGAATAATGATATCAAGATGAGTTATTATTTCTTCCAATATATTTAAATAAATTATAAAGTCAAGATGAAAAGATATTCTCTTCATTTCAGTATTTTATTTAACTACATTATAATGAATAAAATTTATTGGTAATTAAATTAAAATCATGTACATTGTGAATGATCCATTGAATGCAACAATTTTTGAGTCAAACTCAACAACCATATGAACTTCTTTTTCACTGAAAACCATAATGTGACACTAAATCAAGTTTATGTTAAAATATATAATTATTTATTATTTTTGTAATTAGTACAAATTTCAATGTTAAATTTCATTTAAATTTATAATATTTTCTTGATATTGTATTGAAATATATTATTCTTCTTGAATATTTCTCACAAACATGAACAATATAAGTTAAAAAATAACACAGAACGCATCTAAAGAACCCATCTAGATGTGCCATGAACTATAAGAAAATATCATAGGTATACACATCATTAATTATTTAGTCACACATTGTGTACTTGTGTTCATTGCACTATGACATCTGTGTGGACTCCAGGTCACCATGTAATTAATAAATACTACATTCAACAATTTCATCATTTGTAGATAAATGACCAAGGCACACTATTTTTTCTGGTCTATATTCTATGATGATTTCATACATTCTATGTAGTACACATGCATTCATGTGTAAAAACACATTATCAATATGTGTTTTGTAATTTAAAAAATGTTTTCATTTAAAAAACCACGCATACATGTTAGAAACTATGAATATTTAAGTACACACCATGTATCATTCCTAAAAATAGGTTTACTCAAAAAAAATTCATAGTAAGAACAGGTCGAGTCCCTAGGAATGTACTGCAAACATCTGAAAAAGAGAGGTACATGAAATATGGAAAGCTATCACACATTTTGTATATTACCAATTTACATTTAAATGCTAAATTTAATTCATTTAACCATTAAACCCCATCAGTCTATGTTTCATGTGTAATTAATTTTACTATTCACACCATTTTTTATATTTCTTATTTTATTAAATTATTAATTATTTCCATGTAATATTCAAAACCACTGGTAAAGTATGGTTGTTTAATGATAAAGACTCAATATATTAAATTTTTCAAGAAGAATAATTTTATTGTGTTAATTGTGTCAATAATTTCAAAGTACACGCCAAAAACATATAACATATGTCATGTACGTAATATATCATGTGAATGCATTGTGTAAAATACGAACAATGTTGAGTATCTTGGACAGAAACTCATTGAGTTTTTTAGAAGTAAAAATATATGTAAGAGTTTTATTAAAATTAAATTACATTAAAATTATTTATTTTATTTGAATTCATAGAGGATAGAAATTTCCATGACACTAGAATATACTAATATAAAATGAATTAATTGATTAATAAGACAATAATTCAGATTCATTCAACCACATTTAAACATATCAAAGAGGAAATTTATGTGAATACTAGATATTTGTTTTAAATGCAGAGTTATTGGATGTTTATTTATGATCAAGAGATTTTAAGAATCCAATGTTTGAATTAGTTTTATTAATTTAAATTGTATTAAATGAGTTCAAAATTATTTATTATTAAATTAAATACGAAGGTCTGTGAGTCATACTCCCCCCCATTATTATGTAGGTATTGTGTGTCTGATGTAGTTCTATGTTATTCCCCCTAACCTATCAGTCATTTTCAATCATAAATATGTGAGTTATGAAACATGTTTAACAAAGGTCCTATTAATTCATATAAAAGTATTTCATGATAGAATTGAGATTAATCCATCTGGAAAAATATAGTATTGGGCATGTTGAATGTAATAACTTATTCCCAGACTAGACAAGATGTTTTATACTATGTTAACATGTCAGTTTATTGTATTCTCATTAAATAAACCATTAGATAACATCATCGTCATTCCATTTAATTATTTATTTTATTTATCTTGAATGAATTATTTATTTTAGGGGTAAAAGAATGTCATCACCTAAAAATGGAATAATATGAAAGGATAAAATTAAAATAAATGGATTATTCCTAAAAGTTTTATATTATCATTTTTAATACCCTTATAATCAACCACTTAATATTATAATGACATATAAGGAATAAAATATCATATTTTATGCATAATTAACAAAATCTCTCAAGTTAATATGAAGTTATTAATCCTTACATCATCTGAATTAAGATAAACCTATAGTTAATGGGTCAGTTCAACCACCATTGTAGGAAATTTTAATTATCAGGTTGTCTTAACTAGGACAATGGGTTAAATTAACCAAATGTGTGTTGGTTTTATGGACTATTTTTTTCCAATACAAAATTCGAGTAATGTGTTGGGGAAATATGACATTGATTTCTAGATTTGGGAGTCAAATCAATTTGTCAAGGAGCTGCCAATTTTCATTCGGAAACACCATAGACATAAATACATCCTTAAATTTTAATTTATTCTATTTATATTACTAAAAGTGAAATACAATTCATTTACACTAGAATTTCAACATGACATGGCATTCAAAGTTAAAAGGTGAGTTCCATTGATACTTGACAAAATAATGATATCCTTAATAAAATAATAATAATAATAATTATTATTATTATTATGTCTATCAAAATTTGTAATCATGAAACCTAATAATAAATTTCTATCATGTTATTGTAGAATAATTTCATGTTCATCTACCAAATTATCCTTATGATAAATTATGGATAAAAAAATCTCATAAATAGGGGTAATTTCCTTGAATGGTTAAGATGCCTACATGTAGTGTTACACCATAAACCAAAGTCTTATGTTCTTGATTACTCAATTCATGATCCACATACTAAGGAGATGAGTGGGGAAGAGATCCCAATCATGACACAAACCTTAGGGATTTGGTTTATGTTAATTGTTTGAGTCATTTTTCCATATCTAATGAACACATGAAGTCACATGAAAATATTGATGCCTATAGCATGGACCAATATCTTCAGAATATCTATCATTATTGATAGTGACATGAGAGATTTGAGATTTAATAAGAACTATTCATGAGAAAACATGATTATGTTGTGCCAGTAGGGCGTCATTTAGTCATACTCATTGGCTATAATGAGATGTTATAGTTTATAGGGTTTGATATTCTAAAATATTTTCACATAAAAATCATTATTTCATAATACTCTTAGATATTTATAGATTTTATTTGAATTTATATATGAACAACTTAGGGAGTCCCCTCCCAGATATTCTCACTCTACATTACTATGTTTATAGGTATGTAATACTTGAAAATAATTACATCATTATGGTGAATATAAGTAAATTAAAAATGAAGATATATATGTAAATATATTCACTACAACACCCTTCTATAATGATAAATATCAGGGGATGAGAAATAGAGTATGATAATAAATGATTTTAGTACGAAGATAAAGGTTACTGGAAGAAAAAATGAACCCATGAAATGAATGAGGGAATGAATCATTTTTATTTTATCATGGGGAATATATCTATTTTTACATATATGGTATTAGATATAATATTTTGTGCTCACATATGATTTCAGATATCGAAAACATGTATATTCTAAATGACTTCACATTCTGAGGTGGATTAAGGAGAATCCAATCGATCTATAATTCCAATTGAAGTGTTTGGATATTATCACCCAAAACATCTCACTAGAATTATATTAGTTCTAAAAGATTATTATTTTTATCCTTCATTTGGAAAAAATCATTATCTATGTTCCCATAAATAATAAAAATGTATTTTTTTACAAAATTCAGGGTTATGTGTCACTTCTTTTACAAATAAATATTTTTTACGCTAATACATGTGTAAATAATTGTCTTTATTTGTTTTATTACATGATCCATGTAATGGAAATCGATAACAAAAAATAATTTACTTAACTCATACCACAATTGACTATTGAATCACAAACTAGGTCATGAAAATGATAATCATTTCACCAAATTACATAAAGTTGGATATTTAGTTTTATTTTAACTAAAATAACTTTTGTTATTCTATGCATGATTACCAGGGAAAAAAATAAAATCACCATCTATTCAGAAAGGAGAAAGATCCATCATGCTTCTTTAATTCTTTTATTCATATATGTGTGACCATTTCCATTTGAAAAATGTAGTGGGAACTAATAATTTATAAGTATTATAAATAATTGTAGTCAATATGGATATATCCAAATAATAAGGTATAAGTAAGATTATTTTGATAAATTAAAGCTTAATTAGAATGATGGTGAAAACCATCATGACAATAAGATTAAGAAATTCCACATAAGATGTGGTAGTGAATATCACAGTTAATTATTCACTGATTAGTTAAAGTATCTTGTAATTATATCCCAAGGCACTCCACTATATACACAAAAACGGAATGGTGTTATTGAAATGAGAAATTGCACTGTGTTTGACACAATGAGATCAATGATGCGTCATGGGAGTTTCTATTTTCCTTTTAGGTATATTTATTATAGAACAATTCTAAAATTAGTTCTAAATAAACTAAAAAATGGATTTTTTGTGTAATGTATTATTGAAATAAACCAATGTTGTTGAGTTTAAATGTTTAGAGATGTGATGAATTTTTTAATGATATTATTGGAAAGAAGCGTCCTCCCCAAGGTTATATGTGTATCTTTATAGGATATCCCATGGAAACTAGGGTATATTACTTATATGGACCTTTAGATAAAATTGTTCTGTTTAACAGATGACCAATATTAATTTAGATAGAGCATATCATAAAAATAGATACTGGAAGCGAGATATACTTTGACGATGTGTAGGCACAAGATATACCAGACTAGAAACATGAATGATTTCCATACAGCCCCATTGAAAAAAGTTGTTCTCGACATAAAAGAACTACATAGGACTACAAGAGTGGTCATAGTCCATAAAAGTTATAGATTATAGTCACAAAATATAGGTTATCATTATTAGTTTATCATAATATTCTTGTAACCTATAAGGAAGTTTTAAGTGGAACAGAAGCATCGAAGTGGCTTGAAACTATGAATTTTGAAATGGATTCAATGTATCAAAACCAGGACTTGGTTTTGGTAGACCATCAACTGGATGTAAATATTGTTTTTTATAAGTGGGTATTCAAGAATAAAATGTACATTGATGGATGTTTTAGTGCTTATACGATATAATTGGTTGAAAAGGGTTTAATATACATCAAGAAATAGATAATTATGAAACCATTTCACTAGTTTCTATAATATAATCCATCATAAGACTAATTTATATTTAATCTTACCTTTTCCTTGATATAAGGAAAATCAATGTCCCATAATCATTCCTTAATGGGAACCTTTTGGAATATGTCAATATGACACATCCCAAAGGTTTTGTGACACCAAAAGATGATTAAAACGTTATTAATGTTGTAGATATCCATTTATGGACTAATGATAGAATCAAGGTCATGGAACATTTTATTTCATAAATCCCTAAATGAATTTAGTTTCATAAAAAATGAATTTCATCCTTGTATCTACAAAAATATTAGGGGTTGTACTATTATTTTATTAATAGTGTGTGATGATGACATACCACTTATTAAAATAAAATATAATTCTTAAATTATATGAACGCATGGATAAACACATGGTTATATCTGAAGGACAATGGTAAAGTAGAATATATTATTGGGATCGAGATCCATCATGATAGATACAAGAGGCTTCTCTCTCTCTTATTCTAGGTACACATATTGAAAAAATAATTATGATATTTAGTATAAAAAAATAAAAGTGGAGAATATTACCAGTTTCACACAACATTCATCTATCTAGGAAAATGCATCCTCAGATATATGATGAAATAAATAGAATGTAAATAATTTTATACTTCATTATGATTGGTTCACTTTCATATGTTATGTTTTGTACTATGATAGATATATTTTATGTGTTAATCAGGGTAGGAAGATATAAATATGTCCTAGGTTCCCTCTATTTGATAGAAATCAAGACTATTTATGAATTTGAAGAAAACTATGGATATATTATTTTACTATAGAGGATATGGGGAGATATTCAATATGGGATATGCATATGATAGTTTCTAAATAAATCAAGACAATATATAGTAAATGTCGAGTAATATCTTCACTCTTAATAGATGTATTGTGGGCTAGAAAATCTCAAAGAAGGCCATGGTCCTAGATTCTACAATAGAGACTGAGTATATTGATGTTTTAGAGGTAGGTAAATATATCAATGGGATATGTAACTTCATATATTATCATGAAAAGATTCTTATAAGTAATGACCCTATCACAATTCATTTTGTAAATAATAGGTGGATTCTCTCGAAAAATATCTATGATCACATCAACGGATGAAGCACATACATTAGAAAAATTATATCTTATTTTATTTTTTCTGGAGGGTTGATTTCATAGTGGGAAGTGATTCCATAGTAAAAAATGTGGAAGCCCCCTTTAAGAATGAAATACCTTAGTTGAAACAGGATCATCATGTGAGATCTATTAGACTAAATGCCATTAGTAGTTTTCTGTATTCCATATTGGAGTTTTTGGAGTTGGTGTCCTATAACAAAATATTTATACATTGGAATTCTTGTATATTTAAAAAATAATGTTAATAAATCATCTTATTTAATTCTATTATTTTTTTTCACGGATTTAATATTACAATGTCATAGAGGATCTAATGCATTGTAAAGGTCATATATGTTCCCCACATTGATGATAACCTGGATATTCCATTATGATGTTCATATATATATTTTTCAATAATATATCATTCTATGGTGGGACACACAAAATGTTTACTATTACATGGGATTTCTCATAAAATGTTGAGGCTTCATATTATAATGTTCATATATGTTAATCTTCAATGTGGGAGATTATGTGAACTCACAGACCAGAATGAATTTCTCATGTTTATTTTTTATTATTCATTCTTATATATGAGAATATTCAATGTTCCTTAGTATTTATGGTTAATATTAATCCATTTTGTGACTCATTCTATTCTATGTGTTGTTTGAAACAATTATGATACAACTCATGGATATGCTGTGTATACTAGGTGCATCACAAATGATTTATTATTAATGAATATGTTTGTGAAGGATTCCTCCCATAGATATTTATGTATGTTAATATCTCTCCCATTTTGTTGAAATGGATCCAATATATTAAATCCCAAAAACATAGTGTAATGGTGAGGTTATTTTAGATATTCAAATTAATACATGTCAAGAATATATTTTGATAACCTGAGTATGAAATTTTTTTCATGAAATATTATAATAAATAGATTATATTAAACAGTTTTCACTAGTATGTGGTTGTTGACATTGTGACATTAGGTTATGTCTATTGGGTTCCTTTACCCATTATTAGAAAATAATCATTGATATTAAAAATTCTTCCTAATTACAATAAAAATAAATCCTTTAGTGTCACACACTAAATGTTTCTATTTATTTTAATTTAATTATATATTAATTTATTTTATGAAATACATATTTTTATCAAGATTGGGGAATATTTTTATTTTGGATTTCTTTATCACATAGATTAAAAAAATAAATATTTTAACTTTAATTATGTAATAACCTAGGTATAATATTTATTTATTTTTTTATTTAATAATAATTCCAAAAATTTACAGGTACTCGATAAATGTTTAGGAGGACAAGAAGAAAAATATTGTTTCTAGCGATAAAAATAAATAGGAAGTCCCATAAAATAAAATTTATTATGGTTCTATTTATTCCATGCCATAATAAAATAATACTATTATTTTTTGGGAGTTGTATTATTTAAATTTTATATTTAAAAATGAAGTTCTATTTTGAAGTTAAATAATATATTAACATTAAAACTAACTATATAAATAGATGACTATGTATATTGTGTAGGGATTGAATAGAATCTATATCTATATCTCTCTCTAGATTGAAGAACACATTAGATATTATCCACCATCAACCGTCATTTCAATAATGAAAGTAAAATAAATGTACAAATAAATTGGGGTTATAATCATAGAGATAATGATTAACATTGCATGATGATCGATACTCCATGATAGCGCATAATAGTCTATCAGTGTTGTCCAAAGATCAAAACTGAACATATGGAACCCTTTTAGATGTATTGTGAACCTAGATCCTACAAGCGCAGTGATGGTAGAATGAAAAGGTTTTTAAATGATAAACACCTTCATAAAATAATAATCTCAAGATGAGGTATTATTTCTTAGAACCTAATTAATTTAATTATAATTTTAATGTGACTGGAAAATATCATGGTTCGGTGTTTTATTTTTCAATATTCCATTGAAAATATTCAATCATTATAATTTTCACTTATTGTATATTATGAATTATCCGTCAAACATTACAATTTCTCTATCAGGATCGGCATCGATAAGTACTTCAACAATTATCAAAACCATCAACTTAATATTTCCTTCGTGTATTTTAGGATGTTATATTGGTTATGTTAATAGTCACATATTCATGGGATCTGTAACAACACAAGTTATGTCTTTGTAGTCGGTGCATATATTTGTGAATTTATTTGTGGATAAGAAGATGGTGTGGCTTGTTTAGGGTGGATTCCTTCAGGTGGCCGTAATGGATGCGTGGAATTTATGTTTGGATACAACTTTCTATCTGGTCCTCATTTTAGTCAGTTCTCCCAATTTATATTTTGGTTATTATATGCATTTCAGTTTTTTTGTAATAGTATTGGTATTAACATTTTAGAACCTAGAGTTCTTAAAATTCATTATCTATATTGTAAATATTTTTATCTACCATCATACAAAATTGTATCATGCATGTATATTTGTGTTTTATTTAGGTGAATTATGCTAAGGCCTAACATAATGTGTGATATGCTTACTTATTTTTTCGTTATATTCCCCTCAAATATTTGAGGAGGGCTAGAGGTTGTATTCCTCACCTATTGATATTGTGGGTGTGGTCCTGGTGGTTTATGCCCTATTAACATTTCAATGAATTTGATGTTTAAATAGGGATTCTATAATTGGAAACTAGATGTGTCATTATTAGATAATGGAGAAGGCCCAATCATTTAAAAAAAATTATGTTTTAATGAAGGTTTTCTACCAAATTCCATTAGAATATGGAAGAAAACTTTTCTAATGTTTTGATAGTTTTAACATTTAATTTGAATTGGTTGGAAATGATTTTAGTGTGGCTGAGATATATTGTATATGACATGGTAATCATAGAAAAAAATTTGGCTATTTTTTTGGAGTTTATAATAATTTCTAGTATTTTGGAAAACTCTGGTATGCATGGGTGTTCATACTTAAGGGTAAATATATATAACAGTGTTGATGAATATTTGTCACCATTTGAATAGTTTTAAAATGGATAATAAATTAAATAGGGGGGTTAAAAAGTAATAGAAACATAGGTGATATGTAAAATTAAATTCAAAATAATGTGATTATAAAAAATATAATTCTCTCACTCATGAATGTTACATTATGATGTGAAATAATCTATGTGTTGGGCAATATTATGATAGGTAATAATATTTTTGGATACATAAAATTAATTTTGTAGGAAAGGATGAATGTAAGTGTCACCTAATACTGAAATTTAAATATACCCCAATTATATAAGCATCATCATCAATTCAATTTTTTTTCTATGTTTAGAATAACCATATAATTTGAAAGGTTAGTATAATATGTAAGGGTTATCATATTTCCAATAATTAATTAAGTATAGGAGTCACATTTTGATATAAATGGGTAATCAGTTTTAAATATAAAGGTTACCCATATATGTAAGAGTCATTCAATTTTGAAATTTGGATTAGGATTCAAATGCCTATGATTTATAATGGTATGATACCTCTAGGTAACATCATGCAACTAAGACTCTTAATTTTCCATTAATTTGTAAAAAATTTATGGTGATTTGTTATGTTCATTTTCTAAATACTATTAATTGGGGGGATTGTAAAAGTCATTGGGACATTATCTATGATACACATGGGTAATTCCTTAGTACATAAGGGTCACTTGATATCTAAATATCATAAATTAGTACAATGTTAGGAAAACCATTGGATATGTATATTTCATGATGTGTATGATTCATAACATACATAAGGGTCCTAAAAGAAAAATAATTTTATTTATTATGTGTATGGTTTTCTCATTTCCATACATTAGGATTTCAATCACTGTGAAATTTGATGGTCGGTGCCTATGGGTTGATAAGTAAGGTTCCTTAAGGGGCGATGTTGAGGGGTTGTTTTAGGGTGATACAAACTGATCAACTTATATGGGTTTGATGAGTTTTGGATAGATTATATAAAATATTTATTTATTGGTAAAATGTTTTGATAAAGGGAGGAATGGTATTTTGGCCTTTTAAATTATAAACCCATATCTAGATTCCCTATTTTTTGATATATGTGAAAAGGGTGGCCAAGATCCTATTTATATCTTCTAAATTAATTTTAAATCCATGTTACATGTTGATTATAGGTAGTTTTTGTATAAGTTTAAGTACGTTATGTCAGTTATACCAAATCATTGTAGAATCATATAGAAATGAAGGGGACATTGATAAATTATTTTCAGACAATGTGTCCATAAAAGTATTTGAAATTCAAGAGGAATTTTGTTTTTTTAGTTACTGGGTGGGAATAATTATAAAATAATTTTAAAAACGGATTTCATATATTTTGAAACTCATAAAAGGGTTATATATGACATAATTTGGATCTTAGAGGCTAGTCCAAGGATTTTGGATGCATCAAGACAAGACTAGGGATTGGGCTGTAGGATGGTTGTATCCTGTAGAAAATAGCTATCTAGTTGGACAGTTCATAGTCTCACTATTTATCTTCATCAACCAGTTGGATGATGGGATTAAAAATATTATAATTTAATTTTCATCCCCACAAATTTTATGAGGGGTAACCCCTCTTCGTCCCTTTAGATTGTATCATTCAGTTAGGGGTTTCCCCCATTCATTCTTCATTTATGGATTAATTAAGGTGGTGGGGGTGGGGGTTTGGGGTGTCTTTTATCTTCAATCCAATGTATGGATTAACCTCTATTGACTTCCATTGATCCCCCATCCTCAATAATTATGATTTTATTCTTCAATCATCTTGGAATTTGTGTTAAATCAAATTTATCATAGTGTAATCAACCATTCATGATAAGAGAATTATTCTTTCTTGTAAGGGGATGTCATGTTAAAATGTATTCTTGTCACCATTCGTTGATTCAATAATGGTATTCCACGCTATGGTTTTTTCATCTTTTTTTAAATAACTATAGTTATGTTATTGATTGATATGATTTTTATTTTTAGGGTTATTTCCCATGATGATCCTAGGATTCTTCTTATGGGACACCCACAGGTTATCGGTATGTTTTTTCGCATGTTGAAATATTTCATTTAGTTGAATGATGATTATAAATTCTATAAATTAAATAGTTTAATTAAATATAATTTTTATAAATAAATAAATTGGATTGTGTTTATTTTTTAGGGGTCTCATAGAAATGGGTGTTGGTTACACAATATTATATGGACGTTATAAGACCATGTTATATCTATCTATACAAGAGTTAAACTGAAATAAAGTTAGTAAAAGTTTGGTGGTCCTTGATACTTTCTATAGAGTTTAATGATTTTTATTTATGATGTGTGTGATGAATAATTCTGCCAATAAATTTTAGGACCAATTATATATAATTATGTAATGTGATTAACTTATGTTCAACGGTAAAATTTAATGTCATTACGTTAATGAACAAAAAAATTATCAAGGACACCTTTCCCCATATGCGTAGGTGCATTGGCCTTGGATGTCGATAATAGAGGCTTTAATTTAAATAGTTCCTGTTTAAACATGAAATCATTAAGTGTTTTAATTAAAATGAATTTAAATAAGATAGATAATGTACCTTAGTTGGGTTCCATTGAAATTGATCGGAAATAATAGACTGTATCATGACCCAAATGAATCCTTGGAGCTGTTAGGATTTATGAACCAGGTTTGGGTGAAGTGGTCATTCTCCTCAAAATATGTTTTGGAATGGTGGATAGAACATGGGTATGATGTACTTCGGTTAGATGAGTAAACCACCCTATCATGACCCTGGACATTAATATGTTCTATAATCCATCTTTATTGAAAATTTGAAGTTTTTTTACACTTTGATGATTTTGAGGTTTCTCCATGTACAACATTATGGGGGGACATGATGACCTCTTGTTATAGGAGATGACATGAGACATGATTGACTTTTACAACCCCATGTGAGGATCCTCTAAATCCATTATGATATAAATAATCCAATTTGGGGTGCATTTGATGTATTTCACGAGGTTTCCATGATTGGACCCCTAGGGATAGGCTGACACTGAGCAGGTGTGATTGGTTATGGATAGTGACTTCTAGTTTAAGATTTCGACCAACCCTTTCATCAATTTTTTTTATTTGAGTTGTAAAATACCCTAGGAGATGTGTATATATTATCCTTTTTCGATTCTATTAGATAAATTTGTTATTATTAAAAAATATCAATTTTAAGATGCAATTCATTATAAATTATAAATAATGCTCCTCTTGTAGGGTGGCATGTGATAACTAATAAAATCTACCCTAGTTGAGAGGTAGATGATGACTGATGAAAATTCCCCATGTTGGGAGACCTATGTTACTATTTATGTTATTGAAACCTTTTTTGGGGGAAATTTATACAGTATCCTTGTAGAGGATATTTTCAACCATGTGATAGATGTTAGTGATTGTGTAGTATTTGGTGGGAATGGTCGGGTCTCATAGATTACTGAGGCTCAACTGCTAGGAAATCCCATATACTTGGAAGGAGTATTCCATAGGACATGATAAAAGTTAGAAGCATTCACAATTTAATTATAATTTTATTGGTGTGAGTGTAATCAGGGGGACAATATAAATAAATACCTAAATTATAGACCCCAAAATATTTATTGTGATTGGAATGGTCATCGTGATGTGCCCTGAGACACTCTAGTACTGGCTAAATTATGTATCTTAGTTGCAGTCATGGATATGAGGATAAACAAATGTGTCTATTTCTTTATTTTAGGTAGATATTTATTTATTTTGAGCACATCGTATTCCCAAGTCATTTTACTTATATTATGTACGAGACTTCTTTGGTTTTTTACTAGTGAGCATTGTACACACACCTTGCTTTGTCCACGATTTCACTTTGTTAGCGAAGATGAATCTCACATGGTTATAGGTATAAGTCGGGAAAACTATTGGGATTTGTTCATTATGTAAGATAACATTGAATTTGGACGTTAGAATGTGGTGATGCTTAGAATTTTGATTCTGGTCTCTTTTTTATTTTATTTAATTTTTTGTTTGGTATATGTGGTCAGCTGAATGCGTGATTTATCTAGTATACTTTATGATAATTTTTCAATTAATAAAGTATTTTCAGTTTATTTATTGTTATTTTTACACTATAATTATTTTTGATTGTGTATGCCACTTGGTTTTTTTTATTGAGCACTCTCACATAAGGGGTATAGTCTTTACATGTTACCCCTTAGATGCTTGGTACTTTTCGGTAACTTCTAGAATATGAGGATGAGTTCATGAAGTCATATAGTGACAATAATCTAGTTATTTTTCATAGTTACATTAGATTACTTGTTACAATGTGGTATCCGATCTATTTCCCGTTTTCATTACTATTTGGGGTATGGTAGCTAGGAAAAATTACATTGTTCATGGGATTTTAAAGTACATAGGGAGGCTGCATCATTAACACCATTTCCAAAACTAAATCCATGTAACTAGTGATGTGATTTATGTTATGAATTTTCAATGTTATGGTTTAATGAAATTCACCTCAAGAAATTCGAATTATATTTGATAATAGTGATTAATTATTGGATTTTGGGTATTCAGATATAGGAATGAAGTCAATAATTGTATATTGTTTAACAACTAGGTTCCGATGAAAGCATAGACACCCCGCATTGATAATGTCGTCATGTCCTAGCCCACCAGGTACCACCAGTTTCCCCGCAGACCCATGGTCACTACCCATGGGCCCACCCACATGCCTGAATGGTAATTTGACTAACGAATGTCCCTAGAGGCCAACACATTTCCCTTCCAATGTTATTTTTCCTCACTCACACACACCTTCGAAAACCTCCTAGAAGGTCACCCATCAGGATCACTACTCTAGGCCAAACATTTTTATCCTTGGAGTTCAAATCAGGTATGCTCTCAAAAAGAAAGGTGGCCCTTGTTGACATGAGTGATATCATATATTAATTTAATCCATTAACATTATATGGTGTTACATTCACCCCCACCACATTACACCACAACGTCCTCATTGTGGGACCTACATCTCAACCCAGGCAGTGCACCGCTCTTAAGTTTGGGTACCACCTTTGATACCAAATCTAACAACTGGGCCCCGATGACAATATAAACACCCCGCATTAACATTGTTGTTGGGTCCTAGACTACAAGGTTCCATTGTTTTCCCCGTGGAAACATAGTTTCCAACCTGGGCCCCACCAAAATGCCTGAACTTGTCATTTGACTAACAACTGTCCCCATATACCAACACATGTCCTTTCCAATGTGGATTTTCCTTACTCACACATACCATGGGAAACATCACAGATTTTAACCCATCCTAAGTCTACTCCCGGACAAACACACAAAACTGTGAAGTTTTAATTAGGTAGTCTACCAAAAAGGATGGTGGACCTTGTTGACATGAGTCATATAATTAAGTCATTTAACCGTTTATCATTCTATGTGTTACATTTTGTTTCATGTAACATATTTCTTAGAGGAATATCATGGATAATTTTTACCATGTATAGATTCAATAGAAGTATAGTCATAATAAAAATATTTTTATCACTAATGATAGAGATTATCTAATTTGAAGTGAGAAAATTAGCTCAAGTGACATTTTGTTGTATATGTTTTAAATCAAATTCTACTTATATGGACTACTGTATATCTGAAGTTTCTTTTTAGGGTATGTTATATAGATCTATGGTGATATTATAATTATTGATGATGAAATAGTCACTCAGTGTATAGAAAATGGGGTTAACCTAGTAGGTCAACCTATAAACTAAATTCCCCAGTGGTAGACATCTTTGGGATAATTATTCTATATGTTTGGTTATATAAAGAGAATGTAATAACCTATATGGTGTTTTCCAATATTTCTTAGTACGGAATTCTATCAAATTAAGCCACATGATTATGGTTCCCTGATATGGATCATCAAGAATGATTTTATTGAATATGGATGAAATAACTAAGGAGTTTGTGATTCATGATGGGGGTTTTCTGTGTGTAGATGATTGTCTAAATAAATGACTAGATATGTGGATGGGATGGAATGAAATATTTTTTTATGTATTGGGATACCCTAGAGTGTTCATGGGCTTGCTGGTTGTTGTAATGTCTAAGATGGGAACATGGCTTGTTTCTAAGGAATTATGACTTGTGGTTTGTGATCTAGGGGTAGGACTTTGGCATCCCAAGAGATATAACTAGGATTTATCAAGTAAGAAACTAATGTTATGAAGGGATAAAAAGAAAAAGAATTAACCAATTTAATGAGTACCATTATCTTCATGAACCATTATTTACACATTTTCTTTAATAATCAGTGCACGGGGGGAGATTTTTGGAATATGGAATTGTTATGGTTGTACCTCAGAATCCTTTATAGTGAAAATTATATTATGTACTAGAGTTATGGTTTAATTCTATCTTCAAAGGGTATAATTATTAAAATTATTAACCATGTTGTAATATATATATTTTATTATGATGCATCAGAACATGTAGGTGCTGATGAATTGGAATGATGTCAGATGGTGTCTAATGTTGTGTTTTTAATAGTATGGAGGTCATATCTATATTTTGTATGGGAAAATATGGTATGTTCATAGGAAATTGAAATTTATTGGAGCATGGCCAACCAATGTTTTAGGATGTGTGACACAACCGACCATGAGTCAAGTTTTAGTGATTAGGTGGTAAAAGAATGAACACCCATAATGTTTTATGTACATTGAAGGTGACACACAAACTATTCATTCTTGAGACGTATTGACTTTTAAATAAGATATAGTGATGGGAGAGTAGTGTAATGATGGGATTCGTGAGTTGTTTTTTGGCTAAGTAGACTAGAAATTTAGTGAGTATGGGTTAGGAGGAGTGGCATGTGTATGAGTATGGGTGAACCTTATTTCACTCATGGTGTGACATAGGTAGATCCATATGGTAGAGATTACACCAATGTTTAGTTGAGGGTTATGAACCTCACTATTAATTTAATTTCAATGGATCTCATGGGTGATGTTTCCATGATCTGATAACAAAGAGTACTCTAAAATATCTTCTGAGTGAAGGGTTATGAGTGAGAATCCACACGCTAGTCATTACGTTTAGTTTTAGATGGTGCCTGAGAAAAAATATTCCATATATTTCTACAATTGTGTTATGAAGAGTGAATTATCATAATTGGGTGTGTGATATCAGTTGTTGTTGTATTAAAATCATATGGTATGTGTTGTGGTTTTATGAGACTGACTATTGGATGATCACATTAGAATTATCAAGATAGTGCATAAATCTATCCAAAAATATTTTTACCACTTGATGAATGTTGGGTATAAATTTTGATATGGTAACAAAAAATGTCTGATAATTTACATTGGGATTAGGATAGAAATTGAGGGAAATATTCTATAGAACATATTGGAACATTAATGCTTTTTTTTATATAACACAATGATGAGTTTTGGAGTTGTTGAGGATCCAACCATGGGAACTCGTTATAAGTTGGGATTAGAAGTAATTTGGTATATTAAAATGTACATGGGATGAATTTAAAATTAGATGCATCATGATATGGTGATCCATTGTTTTATAGGTATCTAAATCTAAGAATTTTTAAGATTGGTCATCCAGAGGATGGATGAACATTATTCTCTCATATAATGGGGTGCGGTAAAAAACCACAATGAGTGCATCAACTTGTGTAAGATCCCAGACCTTCGTTTCAGGCATCTTTTCCTTTTTCAGGAGTTTTTGTGAAAATAGGTGTTTCTGGAAATTTTTTATGTACATGTCATATACTTTAACTGTAAAGGTATTGTAATTTGATGTCGCACGATGCCATGTGATGCCCGTGTTTGGTCCACACACACGGTCATGTTGGGTGATGTGGAGGCCGCATAAAGCGGAGTAAGAAAAATCCTAGTACATTCCATGTACTCCAAAAGCACACACTGTGTACTTTTGTTCATTAAATGGAACAAGGTTTCATCTAACCTCCAGAATCATCTTCTTCTAGGTCTCGTTTGACCGAGAGAATCCATATGGATCTGGAACTTCTCTTATCCCATGTGCCTCTATCCGTTTTCGGAATTAACCATCGTCTATTGCATTGGAACCGTAGCGGTATACTCTTCCTTCGTCTAGAGCATATATTTCCAATTCCTCTTCTTTTGGATGTTATCGTGGGTTGATCATTTTGTGTTTTTTCATGGATCTACGATGTTATATGGAAATTCAAGCCTCATGTTTCAAGTAAGTCGATCTCCTAGCATCAAGGAAGGTGGTTTGTGCCTTTTGGTTCAAAGACATTGAGTTTTATGTGAAATTTACACCAATACCCATGAACGGGGTATTGCGTCTTTACTGTTGTTCCCCTATTATTTTCCTTCCATTCTTTTATTCTTGTGTAGAGGTAATCTGTTTATGTATGAGGATAATTTCTATTCTTGGATGTTTGGCCCATGTCTTGTTCTGTTTACAACCTTTTGTCTTGTTCAGCCTTTGGTCGTTATATTAGTTTTCTATGCCTTATGACATAGGATAGAGTGATGTTCTCAGAAATGCATGTTATGTTGTATACTGGTTAGCTATGTATCATTGTAGGTTTACTTTGGCCTTATAGTATTATTATGCAGTGACTGGCAAAGGTTGTGGGAACCTGGTGCTATAGACTATAAGGGGATAGACTGAGTGAGCTTCCTATGAGAGTCTTGGATGTTATAGACAATATGGGATAGTTCGAGTGAGCTTCTCAGAGAGTCTTGTACATTAAAGACTATAGGTTATAGACCAAGTGAGCTTCCTCATAGAGTCTTGAGCTTTATAGACAATATGGGGATAGACTGAGTGAGCTTCCTCGGAGATTCTTGTTTTGTTTGAATTTCCTTAAACCATTCCATGATTTAAGAGGAATAGTTCGAGTAAGCTTCCTTAGAGAGCCTCTAGACATTGGGGCTATAAGGGGAATTGACTGCGTGATCTTCCTCAGAGTGTCCCTGACTACCTTAGACTATAAGGGGAATTGACTGAGTGTGCTTCCCTAGTGAGTCTTATAATTTTTTATGGCCAAACAAGAGGTTTTATGCTGCGTGTACTGCCTAGAGGGTTGTTGGTACTTTTTGGATAGGACCAAAGGTGATGGATGTGAGTACTACCCTGAGGGATTCCTATTTGTGGTTAGCTATTTTCTTCGCTTCTATTTGTTGATATGTGGATTTTTTACTATTGTGTATCATCATATTTACTGTTTACTGTCTACTGCATACTGTACTATTAAATACCATATACTCACTGACTGTTAGGAAAATATATTTTGGTGGTTTCCTTCTGGTATTTAGTCTCACACCACGTTTTGGGGATAATTTTGGGCCTGAACTGATTTTATTGTTGCAGGTATAGACAAGGGAAAGTTCTCTTCGACTTCAGGTAATTAACGTGCATTAGAGAATGAGAGAATGTGACCAAGACGATGCTTGGGATGTAAAGGATTTGCATATATGTTTTCTTTTTTTCTTTGGATTAGTGTTGTATTCAGCATTGTAACTTGTTAGGATTTTTTCCAAGACATATGTATCATGGAACATTTCATATATATGTGTGCGTGATCCAGTTTTTTATTGTTTGGTTTTCCACTGTTTACTGTTGTGGGATATTTAATACTTCCGTTATTGTGTGTTTTTTTTACTTCCAA
Organism: Viscum album; assembly: GCA_963277665.1. Lineage (NCBI taxonomy): Eukaryota > Viridiplantae > Streptophyta > Magnoliopsida > Santalales > Viscaceae > Viscum > Viscum album. The sequence goes on from OY728132.1 coordinate 90,141,768, forward strand.
TGTGTACTATTCTAATGAGGTCATTGTTTCCCAACCATCACACCCAAGGCCCTCACTGCTAGTCGGCAACATCTAGAGTTTGGGGAAATGTGCTTGAGGCTTTGTGACCAACAGGGTATGGGGTGCCTCTAGGTGGCTTCTGGAACCGGAGTGTTACAAAGTGGAATCGAAGGAAAACTTTTCTCTTGACTTACTATTTGGATCCTTTAGCCAGGGATAGGATGGAATAGGCACTTGGTAATAATTTTTGCCCGGGAGTAGATAACCCGTGTATAGGGAAATTCAATACTACCTCGTTTATTGCAGTTTTACTTGTTTTCACTTTTACAGTTGATTTGGTTTAATCGCTGGGTTATTTACATGCTTTGTGTTGTTACCATTGTTGTTATTTTGGTTCTATTTCTATCACAACCCGATGAGATGAGGGTATTAAAATTCATTCATCATATAGGCACTTGTTATAAATCACTTTCCATGCATTTTTACCATGCCATCTAGGATGCATTAGCAATTGCATGTTGTTGTGATAGACGTTGTGTAGATTATGCATGCTGTTGTGATAGATGCTTTGATAGAGACTCTGGTATTTGATAGAGAATTTGTTTGTATAATACTTTGCTTAGATGGATGCCAAACATTGGTTCTTGAGGGTTTATTGGCCCCCATAGACCAGAATTTGGTTTATCATTTCCTGGTTGCCTTATAATAACATGTATAAAATTCCAATATTTTATTTATGGGGAGTATGGGTGCTCACATATCAGAATTTGGCTCCTAAGCTCTTTTTTTCTGTGTTTTTTATGCTTTAGAGTAGTTTATGAGATACTTCCCAGAAAAACCCAGAATAAACGGTGTGTACTTTATTAATACATGCCATGTAGTTTTTAAACCATGTCACTGACTGTGTGGGCGGAAACATGGTTTTGTGAAAATTCTTCTGGAACACGCTATGTACGGTACGTAAACGCCATGTTATAGTGACTGTGTGTCTACCCGTGTCCTGTTATCACTTGATGTTCCATGTAACCTAAGTACCCGGTCATGTCACGAACAACACGGGGAGGGGAAAACTTTCAAGAACACACCGTGTTGTCAAGGAGCACGTCCTGTGAGAGAGAACCATTTATCTGGCCGTGTAACTAACAACACGGGTTATTGAAACCTTTTTTGGTACACGCTATGTCCTTCGAGAACACGTCGTGTAGTCTAGGATTAAAAGGACCATGTGGGTTAGCCGTGTAAGGAGACTTAGGAAAGGGAATAGAGTTCATGTATACGTCATGTGTAGGGACAACATGCCGTGTGGTTGGGGCATTACACGACCAGTTGTGGCAGAAGTACATGCCCATGTGAAGGGATTAAAAGAACACATCATTTAGTTTTTATACACACTGTGTAGTTGTGTTTTGTAAAACTTGAATGTTTATTTCTCATGTTCCCGTCATGTACGCTTGTGTTCTCAGTCTTTGATAATCCTGATCTATGGTGTGCTTTTATCCTTTCAAAGCTATTCCACCAAGATGTCCTCTAGTTGTATGTCAGCTGCTAGACGGTTATCAGACACTAGATATGGCCGATCAGGGACCTCCTGCAGATCCTCCTGTTGTGCCACCCTTGGAACCAACATTTATACTAGATACATGTGTTGATGCTCATTTTAGGGAATATTTTATGAGAATGATGCAGACCATCCAGGGAGTGTCACCTCCTGCCCTGTCGATGGAAGATTCGATGGGGGTTTTCCAGCAGCAGTATCCTCCTACATTCTCTGGGGATGGAGGACCTCAGGCTGCAGATTTGTGGCTAGAGGAAACATTGACAATTTTTGAGCATCTGGATATAACTCCAGAGAAGAGGGTAAATCTTTCTACCTATAAGCTCCAAGACTCCTCCAAGAGGTGGTGGGAGGTGATCTTGCATTCAGGATGCCAGAAAATTATGACTTGGGATGATTTCTGGTGCATCTTCTACGATTAATTTTACCCGGAGACCTTGAGGGCTGATCGATCCAACGTGATTATGATTCTTGAGCAGTGTAGTCTTTCGGTTATGGAGTACTTATCTCTCTTTACTGAGCTGCAGCGTTTCACACCTATTCCAGGAGGCGATGATTTGTTCCTCATGCGGATGTTTGACGATTGTCTGAGGCATGACATCCAATCCCATGAGAACATCTTCAGGTTGACATTGATATCCTCTATCGAAAACCAAGCGTTGATCACAAAACGAAATATGAGGGATTTTGGAGCAGTGATCCAGGGAGGTTAGACATCTAGAGTCAATGTTTCTCCTACTAATAGCAGGAAGCACAATAGGGAGTCTGCTTGAGGAGATCAGAGTAGGTGGAATGTATCTTTGGGAAGTCAGGTAGTATGCTACCAGTGCGTAAGGAGTGTGCATACTTGGACTCAGTGCTTGAGAGACCCGATGGAGTGCCGATCTTGCGGAAAGTTGGGCCATCTTCAACTTTTTTTCCAGATCTTCTCACCTACAACTGGTGGTATGGGTTCTTCTATGACCCCACGGTTAGGGGATGCATCACCAGTTTCTCACCAGTCTTGGAACGCGAGTTATCCTGGCCGTTCAAGCCGAGGTGGAGGTCACGGCTGTGGTGGTCAGTCACCAGGTTACCAGTGATCGGTGAGTGGATTAGCTTAGATTGGTCAGCCACGGTCATAGGGTCATGGTACAGGCCATTCATTTACTGTAAAAAAGACCCATCAGGAGCAGGATCATAGATATTCCATATTTTTAGGTACGATCTTAGTAGTATCAGTTTTATCTTCAGGCTTTTTCGATACCGGTGCTATACATATCTTTATCTCTGTTGTTGTTCTGGAGAGCCTTGGGCTCCACATCTTTTCCTATTCCAATACATTGACTCTAGACACACTGTTATGGACTAGATATGTTAGTGTACTTCAGTGCAAAAAGTTCCCTCTTGAGGTTGTAGGGTGTCACTTCTTATGGGACCTCTATTTCCTAGAGATGACGAGTTATGATTTCATTATGAGAATGGATTGGTTAGTCTTCTTCCAGGAAGTCGTTGATTTCTATTGCTATATGGTGTGCTTCGTATCACGAGAGGGTTGATCCTTTATTCATAGAGGTGAGAGGGATGTCGAGGTGAGTTGAGTAGGACCCGAGCATCCTGGGGTAGGACGAGTTACAACACATATTGATAGTCTATATCTGGATGACCAGGGGACTTCACATTTAGACTACCCTCCATTGGTGGATCGTTTCAGATATGTATTTGTAGTGTAATTTTCAGGTTTGACTCCAGAGAGTGAGGTAGACTTTTCTATTGATCTTGTTCCAGGAGCGGCACCGGTGTCCATTCCTCCTTGTAAGATTTCTACAATTGAGTTGCAGGAGCTTAAGATGTAGTTGGAGGAGTTGCAGAGAAAGGGTTGCATCTGACCCAGCACATCTCCTTGGGGTTATCCTATTCTGTTTGCGAAGAAGTCAGATGATACCCTTAGGCTTTGTGTGGAATATCAAAATTTGGACCAGTTGACGCTCAAGAACTGATAAACCTTGCCGAGGATCGATTATATCTTCGATCAGCTTTGAGGGGCCCGGGTGTTCTCGAAGATTGATTTGAGATATGGTTATCATAAGTTGCGCGTTAGACCATCTGATATACCTCTTACAGCCTTTAAGAGCAGGTATTTTCTATACTAGTATATGGTTATGTTGTTCGGTCTCACGAACGCGCTTGCGGTTTTCATTGCAATGATGAACCATGTTGTCCATCCATACTTTGATTCCTTCATGGTGGTTTTCATGGACGACATCTTGGTGTACTCTCACACTCTAAAAGATAATGCTACACATCTTGAGATCATTCTGAGTACACAGAGAGAGCCTCATTTATATGCCAAGCTCTCAAAATTCCACCTTTTGATGGATAAAATTCACTTTTTGGGACATGTTATCCCAGAGATAGATGTATCAGTAGACCCAGAGAAAGTGAAAGCTGTAGTTTCCTGGGAGCAGCTGAAAAATTTCTATGAGGTGTGGAGTTTTCTAGGGCTGGATGGATACTATAGGCGTTTCATATAGGACTTTTCATGCCAAGCAGCACCACAGACAAGTCTGACCAAGAAAGGGGAAAAGATCTTATTATCAGATTCCTGTGAGTCAGCCTTTCAAGAGACGAAAGGGAGGTTGATTTTAGCACCAATAATAGTCTTTCCATTACCGGGCAAGAGCTATATGGTCTACTGTGATGCTTCAGGTATCGGGTTGGGAGCAGTTCTTATGCAGGGAGATGGAGTCATTGCATACGGGTCTCGACATTTGAGGCCACACGAGAGGAATTACCTGATGCGCGATCTGGAGTTGGTGGCTATGGTTCATGCCTTACATTATTGGAGACATTATCTTCTTGGAGATCACTTTGTTATGTTTACTGACCACAAGAGTCTGAAGTACATCATCACTCTGCGTGAACTGAATTAGAGACAGCAGAGGTGGGTCGAGTATCTTCAGTCCTTCGACTTTGAGCATGACTATAGGCTGGGAAAGGGAAACAAAGTGGCTTGAGTGATGAGTAGGAGAACTCAGATATAAGAAGTTCAATAGGAAAGCAGTGAGTAACATCTTATGTCTTTGTTCTCTGAGATGCATATGGATGTTCAAGACAGACAGGGGCAGACCATTCTATCTTCTACATCCATTACCTCTACACATCTTTACCGGATACGGATAAGGAATATATCAGACTCAGAAGGACTAGTCCTGTGGGAGAGTGTGTCATGAGAGGACCCTATTCGTTGATGAAAAGTGGGTGGGGTGAGATCTTGCATTTCAGCGGAAGCGTATGGGTTCTAGCAGACATACGTGAGGAGCTGATGCAGGATTTTCATTCCTCAGTTTGGGAAGCTCATCCTGGCATCCCCAAGATATATTTTTATCTACACCACCAGTATTGGTGGCCATGTATGAAAAGAGATGTTGCTGGTTTTGTCATGAGGTGTTCACTTGTCAGCAGGTGATAGCGGAGCATCAGCGACAAGAATGTATTATGCAGCAGTTACCCATTCCAGAGTGGAAGTGGATCGATTTGACGATGGACTTTGTGACCAGACTGCCGAGGTCACCTCGAGGGAATGATGCGGTTTGGGTTGTCATCAACAGGATTACAAAGGATTATCACTTCTTTCCCACAGAGTAGTCCTTTAGTGTTGTTGATCTAGAATGGTTGTACAATTGAGATATTTTACGTCTAGATGGAGTTCCAAACTCTAATGTTTCAAACACAGAAACATGTTTTACTTCTCAGTTCTGGAAGGGGCTTCAGAAGGCTTTAGGTACATAAGTACTTTTGAGTACAGCATAACATCCCCAAACAGATGGCCGATCTGAGTGTATGATTTAGGTTCTTGAGGATATGATCTGATCATACATTCTATACATTGGAGGTTCTTGGGAGAATAATATACCCCTTGTGGATTTCTCCCACAACAATAGTTTTTTGGAGACTATTCAGATGGATCCTTACGCGGCTTTGTATGGTAGGCCATGCCAATCACCTTTATGCTGGCTAGAGGTATGAGAGGCAGCTTTGCTAGGACCTTGTATTGATTAGGAGACCTCAGAGTAGACTGACTTGATTCGAATGCCGATGACTACAGAACAGTCTCAAAAAAAGTCTTATGCTGATCAGCGGAGACGACCTCTGGAGTTAGAGGACAGGGATCAGGTTTTTCTTCAAGGCACACTGAGGTTGGGAAACAAGAGAATTCGGAGGCAGGTAAGCTTTCACCATGGAACTTTAGGCCATTTGATGTGTTGGAGAGAGTGGGGCCAATTTCCTATCAGTTTCAGTAACCATAGAGGTATCGAGCTATGCACGACGTCTTCCACATTTCTCAGCTTCGGCGTAACTTTTCAGACACATCTCATGTCTTTCAACCTGAGGAGATTGAACTCGAAGTAGAAGCATTGTATGAGTAGCATCATATACAGATTTTAGATCACAGTATGATGGTTCTCTGTGGCTGGTCTATCCCTCTTGTATGGGTGTTATTGAAACACAGGCAAGTACATGATGAGACTTTGGAGAGGGAGGCTGATGTACGAACGTAGTGTCCGAAGCTGTTCGTGGTTTCTTCTTCCATGCCTTGTTAGGGAAATTCAGGGACACATTTCATTAAGGGGGGGAGGGGAGTTTTTAAGAACCCGAATGTTCGTTTCAGGTATTTTTTTCTTTTTTTATGATTTTGAGAAAAGAGAAGTTTCTTGAAATTTTTGAAGTACGAGCTGTGTACTTTATAAGTACACATCGTGTACTTCGATGCAGCGTGAGGCCGTGTGCTCACCATGTCTGGGTCACACACATAGTTGTGTGGGGTCATTTTGAGGCTACATAAAGCAGTGTACAGAAAATCTGACTACATTCCTTGTACTCCAAAATTACACGCCATGTACATTCTTTTTTTCATTAGACGGACTGGGCTCGCGTCTAACATCCAGAAACGTCTTCTTCTAGGTCCCGTTTGACTGAGAGAAGCCGTATGGCACCAGAACATCCTTGAGCCCCTGTCCCTCCATCTGTTCTCCGAATCGACCGCCATCTATTGAGTTGGAACCATAGCGGTAAGCTCTTCCTTCTTCTAGAGCATAGTTTCCCAATTCCTCCTCTTTTTCATGTTATCATGGATTGAACGATTTATGTTTTTTCATAGATCTAGGGAATTATAAAGAGATTAAAGACTTATGGTTCAATTATATTGATCTCCTAAAATCAGAGTAGGTGGTTTGTTCCTTTCGGTTCAATGTCTTTGTGTTTTATGTGAAATTTCCACCAATACCCAAGAACGGGGTATTGCGTGTTTACTGTTGTGCCCCTATTGTTTTCCGTCCTTGCTTGTATGATTTTGTAAAGGTAATTTGGTTATGTATGAGGATATTTTCTATGCTGGGATGTTTTTCCCAGCCCTTTTTCTTCTTAGGACCTTTTGGTATTGCTCAGCCTTTGGCCATTATACGTGTTTTCCATGCCTTGTGACTGTAGGATAGAGTGATGTTCCCTGACATGCTTGTTATACTGTATACTGGTTATCCAAGTAGCTATTCAGGCTTACTTAGGCCTTATAGAATTATTATTCACTGACTGGAACGAGGTTGTGAGAACCTAGTGCTATAGACAATAATAGGAAAGATCAAGTGAGCATCCTCAGAGAGTCTTGGACGTTATAGACTACAGGGGATAAACTGAGTGAGTTTCCCAGAGAGTCTTTGACAATAAAGACTATAGGGGATAGACCGAGTGAGCTTCCTCAGAGAGTCTTGAGCTTTATATACTATATGGGGATAGATCGAGTGAGCTTCCCCAGAGAGACTTGTTTTGTTTGAATTTCCTTAAACCATTCCAGGCTATATGAGGAATTGACTGAGTGAGCTTCCTCAGAGAGTCTATGATCGACCTGAGTCTATATAAGGAATTGACCGAGTGAGCTTCCTCAGAGAGTCTCTAGACCTCAGAGCTATAAGGGGAGTTGACCACGGGATCTTCCTCAGAGAGTCCCTGACTACCATAGACTATAAGGGGAATTGACTATGCGTGCATCCTCATAGAGTCTTATCATTTTTTATGACAAAAACAGAGGTGTTAGGCTGAGTGTACTACCCAGAGGGTTGTTGGTACTTTTTGGATAGGACTAGAGGGGATGGTTGTGAGTAATTCCCAATGGGATTCTTGTTTTTGGTTAGCTATTTGCTTCACTGCTTCTTGTTGATTTTTGGATTGTTTACTGTTGTGTATCATCTTGTTTACTACCTACTATTTACTACTTACTGTACTATTACTTGTAATATACTCAATCACTGTTAGGAACATATATTCAGGTGGTTTCATAATGGTATTTGGTCTGAGACCCTTTTTGGGTCATTCTTTTGGGCCTAAATAGATTATATTGTTGCAGCTATAGACAAGGGTAAGCGCCCTTCGACTTCAGGTACACAACTTGCATTAGATCTAGAGATAATTGGATCAAGCCGAGGCTTGCGATGCTGGCGATTTTATTATCTATTTTCTTTTTGTAATTTGGCTTAGTATTGTTTGCAGCATTTTGACTTGTTTGGCTTCATTACTAGGCATATGTATGATGATTAATTATATATATATATATATATATGTGTGTGTGTGTGTGTGTGTGTGTGTGTGTGCTCCAGTTGTTTATTGTTTGGTTTTCCATTGTTTACTTTTGTTGGATATTTACTGCTTCTGCTATTGTATGTGTTTTTTTCATCCATTGTGTACTCTACCAATGAGGGCATTGTTTCCCCACTATCACACCCAAGTCCCTCACTGCTAGTCGGCAGCCTCTGGCATTTGGGAAAATACGCTTGAGGCCATGTGACCAACTGGGTATTGGGTGCCTCTGGGAGGATTTTGGAACTGGGGCGTTACACCATGAATATAAAATGTACATTCCAAGGTTGGTGAAATTATTTTCAAAAGATTTAGATGTATTCAAGTAGCTTTTTCGGTATAATGGTACACGACTAATGGGGTTTGTAATTATGAAATTAGGTTTTTTCGAAAATTGATTTCTATTTTTCAGTTGTCGGTTGAAACATGTTTTGAAATTACATTAACCATGTTATATCGAGTACGTTGAGCATTCCATGATCATGGTAGTTAATTTTATATTATAACTGGAATTTATCAGGGGATAAGAGTTCGATGGAGTACATTTATTTTATTTCATGGATGATATTGAGTGATGAAATTGAGTGATGCATATTTTTCATTTGTTTGAGCATCTAGAGTTTAAAGATGAGTTTCGATATCACATTCGGTATTTAGAGATAGTTAATTTTAATTATAGAGGGAATTGGTAATTTATATATTTCATGAGTTGAAATTTAATTATAGTAGATGTTTCTTGGGGATGAGAAGTATTACATTGGGATGTTATTCAGACCCCTTGTCTATATGGGTATTTAAAATTCTAGATGAATTCCAATTTTTATGTTTGTGGGTGGGACATATTTTAAATTAGTATTCAAAATGGATTTTTTCAAAATGTAACCTCTTAAAAGGTGTAATTTAGTCATGGAATGGAAGTCAAAAGAAAGGATATGGTTTTTGGAAGCACTAGTAGAAGACTGGGGTTTGTGCTGTAGGGTTACTGCATCCTGCATCCACTGGATAACTGTTTGCTAGAAAATTGTTTGGATAGTATGCTAGAGGCACTGTCACTCCTCAACCTTAGATGCCTATTTATTTTTTTAATTTTACTATTTAATTGGTCCTACATCATTTGGATGAGGTTTTGTTGGGTCCCGGATTGACATTTTTGACGTTTGATGTCTTTGGTGGTTCTTGGGCCGGTGTACGGTCACCGATTTGTTAATGACTACCATGCACTTGGCCCTAGTGAATGTGCGGTGGTGCAACACTTCAAATAAATAAAAAATTAAATAAATAAATTTTGAAAATTGAAAAGTGAAGCTAAATAAAATTTTATATTGATAAAATAATGTTAATGTTTAAATTATAATAATAAGAATATTTTGCGCAAATCGTAATATAATTATTATCTAATTTGGTAATAATACATTTATTTTTAAATTGTTATAAGCATAATTATTATTTAAAATGAAGTGTAACAAAATTATCATTTTAATTGACATAATGTTTGTTATTAATTTCTTTTTTGTTAATAATATTATTATTAGGATTTTTCTATTAATATTATTACTATTATTATTATTGTAACATTGATATTATTATTTTTATTATTTAAAATGAAATGAATGAGAAATAATGTTTATTTATTATTTTATTAATATTTATTTGTTTTATTATTATTATTATTATTATTTCTTACCCTAAATCTACCCCATACCCATATTCTCCACTTTCCCCCTTGTTAGCTTTGTGCAACACCCCCGACCTATTTCCTCCTGCGCGTTGTGCACCTACATGTCGCCACTGATCCCCCTCTCCTTCATCCGCCGGTGTGCACCAAATCCCTAGTCGCTCCAGCCTCCTTGGCGCACCAGATCCCCGGCTCCGCCCTACCCTGCGGGTTCCCATTGCCCAGCCTCCATGTCTGGCACAACTTCCCCCATCTGGTGAGACCTCCCCCTCCTAGTACTACATGGCCTCCCGTTTCAGGCACGCCCTTCCTCGTCAGATTGGTTTCCCTCTGCCGCCCTCCCATTTCCAAATACCCATTCTATCGTATGACCTCCTGGCTAAGCCGCAGCTCTCTCTGGTACAACCCTGACTAGACCTGCTCTTCGTCTTATGCACACCACCCATCCGCCCTATCTCTTTTCCCCCCTCCCCTTCGAACATGCTGCAATGAACCCATACACCTTAGACACACTCCACTACTCCCACCCTTGTGGTAGGATATTTTTATTTTTGTGTTACCTATGGTTTAGGGTAGGTTATTTGCAGATTAAATCATAACTTTTGTGTGTCAAACTTATTCCTTAGGGTGTTTTTAGCTTCTTGTTTGTGTAGTTGTAGTGAAAACAAGGTTTCATACCATCTTTGGGAGATCCATCTATTGTTGGGGTAGGAACACCCTTGCACTCCCCTCCATTATGTATTGAAATACATTTCATTATTGTGTTTTTTCAGTACTTAAATTTTAATTAATTAGTTTAGTATATGGTCTAATTAATTTGATTGGAGTAAATTGAGTTTTAAAAATAATTTAGTAGCATTTGATATTCTGATCCCTATCTATGTGAATTGATGTTTTGTGCACAATTATTTTGATTAAACTTGTGGTATTAATTTTACAGGTTTTTCATTCATAGTCCTAATTAGTTCTACTGGCCCTGGCTGGTAGTTAAACATTTTTTGAATTAATTAAATAAGGCTTGATTTGGTTTCATGTGTTCAAAGCTGTAGTATACTTTTCAGAAGTGTTTCATAAAATTTTAAATGATATATTAAATAATATGGGTGTTGCGAGATTGTTCTTGAAAATGTGTTTAGGTGCACATGTTTTTAAATATAGATCTCATCGTGTTGTGTACTTTTTTAATGTTGTGCACTCTAGGTGTTTTCGTAAAATGGATTGTTGGATATTTATAGTTATTAGTAAGTTATTTTAGTGTTGTGTGGTTTTTATAAACATTTTGCGGATTTTAAATGTGTTTAGTAAATAGTGTTGATTGTGCGAGTTGTGTTTTGAAAACATGCTGAGGGGGTTCTTTTGCGTGGGTTGTTCTTTTGGATACTTTTATGATCGTGATTATATACCTTTGTTGTTATGCATTTATTACAGCACGTTGGTGGGGTACCTGGCGTTACAGTGATCATCAGCTTGCACGAGCTTGTGTTCTTGTGTGAGGCGTGTCGCGTAGTCATGTTCAAGCTCTGAGTTGAGGTAGGTCCCCACTCCACTTTCCATTATATTTAGAATTTAATAATTTCTATTTATTTTATTAATTTCAGATTAATGATAAATAATATTAAATGATTTTGTACCAACCTGTCCCCCGGGGCCCATTCTCTGACTACCCCAAGCCCACCATCCATGAGTTAGGGGCTGACGACTAGCACCAAAGGCGTATTCCCTAAAACTAGGAAGGAATTTCCATTATAACCTGTAAACACACACACAAAAAAAAGCACACAGCTGGACAAAACACCAAGTAAACTGTATAAAAATAGAGTGTTGAATGTAAAATGGACCGAAATACAGGACCAACAGTAAAGGTACATGTAAAACTAAAATGCAATCCTACTAAAGAAAGGGAAAAGACAACTATTGTATCATCCTCCTGTTGGATCGAATAGTCGATATAAAAGTCTATTAGATGGAACAATACAAGAGGGGGGGTGAATTGTAGGTTTAAAAACCTTGAGTTTTAGTAACAAAGAGATTAGTTTAAATGAACTTAAACTAATACAAACACAAACACCCACAATTGTATTGAATGTAAAAGGTATGATGTATTGTAATATTATTGTTATGTAAAACAATTGTATTCAAGATGAACACAACAATCAGAGTAATACAAATGTAAATGATTCTACCTTAAAGCGTATAGAACCAATCAATACAATACGTAATGGAATGATTGTAATTGAAACAATTACAATTGAATAAGTAAAGGAAACAATACAAATCCCTTTCTAATACAACAGCGGAAATGTAAAAGTAATACAATTCTTTTAACCCAAAGAGAAGGGTTATCCTTTCACCTAGGATAAGAGTTCTGTCTCACCAACACCTTGGTGAGCCCTCGATACGATGATCGGCACGTCTGTCTGCCTATCCCCGGTAGCCCTCGATACGATGATCGGCTCGTCTGTCTGCCTATCCCCGGCAGCCCTCGATACGATGATCGGCTCGTCTGTCTGCCTATCCCCGGCAGCCCTCGATTTTGCAGGTAATCGGCACCTCTGTCTTTCAATTACTTGAAAGCCCTCGATATGATGATCGGACGCACAAGGCTGATGAGAGAAGTCACAGTGTCTCTCTCTAGAATCTTCGTAGTTCACAGAGTCTCTTCGTTCATCAGTGTCTTCTCAGCTTCAAATGACCTCCTATTTATAGGCCTCGGGTTCCAACGGTCATATTGCCTCCAACGGTCATATTGAAACAGAAATCACGACATCGTTTTGATTAGTATATAACTAACTCAACGACATCGTTTCGTTAGGATAAGAGATATATAGAAATGTAAAACATGAGTACGATTCATATGCAGAGAGAGTTTTTGACAAAGTACCAAAACAAATAATGATTATCTGAATAACAAAGTCAGTACGATATGATTGACAGAGTCAGTACGATACGATTGACAGAGTCAGTACGATACGTTTGACAGAGTCAGTACGATACGTTTTGGTCGGTACGATCAACATCGTACGATACGATAAACATGATAAAAGACAATTTGTTATTTACAAACATATGATAGAATACTTTTGAGATTTCCAAAACATGACATAGAATATATTTGTGATTTCCAAAACATGATGTAAAAGCCAAAAGAAGACTTTTGACTTAACAATCTCCCCCTTTTTGGAAAGCACAAACACACAAAGTAAATGAAACAAGAAATACTTATCTCCCCCTGAGTTATTGAAAACTCTTCTGAATAAGAAAATTGAATACAACTAACTCCCCCTTAGGTATTGACTTTCCTAAGGATTGTATTCATATTTTCCTTAAGAGCATTGTAATGCATTCTCCCCCTTTGTAAAACAACCTTTGCTTTGTAAATATTCTCCCCCTTTGTGATTTACAAAAAGAAAGGAGGAATCTCGAAATGTCTGGAAGAGTTAGTGAAGTAATACAAGACAATGGACAAAAGAGAAAGGATTATAAGAGTTATTACAAAACAAACAAGTCCCAAAAGAAACAAATACAACAATCATTTGTTTTCTCTTTCCTTCTCCTTCTTTATAAGCTCATGAAGCACAGCTTTCATCTTCTTGATCTCCTTCTTGTCTTCAGAAATTGATTCACCCTGAGTTTTGAGAAGCTCCTGTTGATCCGCAAAAATCTGATCTTGATTTCTGATGGTCTCCTTCTGTACTCTGATTACTTCTTCAAGGGTATCAATTCTGTTTTGCAGAGTCTTGTTATCCTTGGACAACTCGGAATTTTGATTCTTCAGTAAAACCATTTCATCTTTGAAAGATGAAACCTTCGAGAATTCAGATTGGAAAGCATTCATCCTATCTTGCAAGTCTTTCACTGAAGGAACATCGGCTCTTTGAGACGACAAAAGGTTCAGCCTTTCAATTGTTTCTTTATCAAGCTTGTTGAAAGCAATTGCAAGCTCATTTGACAACCTTCTTATATCTTCAATAGCAATCTCATGATCATTGATTGAGCTCTCTGTTTTGTATGACCACTTGGTCATCTTATTACAAGCTTTCTTATGAGCAACTGAGCTTTCCGAAAGAACTTTCAGATCGGCTTCAACAGACAAGACTTTCTTTCTCAATTCTTTTACAGATCCAAACTTCTTTCTCTGATTTTCAGTGATAAAATAAATCTTTCCTTCCAGCCTCGGAAAATAAGGAATGGTTTTCTCCATCCTTCTCAAAACTTGAATAATGTAATCACTCTTCTTGAGAGAGATTGTATGCTCTGAATCAGTATCATCATCGTACGATGCTAGTTCATACGATCTGCTTGAATCAACAACTGGCTGTTTCCCTTTCACTTTTTCTTTCTGTTTTCTTTCATCATCCACTCTGTCACTAATGACAACTACTTTATCAGATTGAGAAGATTGAGCATCTTGCTTTTCTCGAGATGACATCCTGTCCGAAGATTTTTCCTGATCGGCATGAGGAGTTTGTTGAACACCTTCGCTCAGCTTTTGAAGCGATTCCTCTCTACTTTTCTTTGAACTTTGAAGAAATTCTAACAGAAAATCTCCTTCTTCTACTTCCACTTCTTCTATCACTTGTTTTCCTTTTTCTTTCTCAGGCAAACTCTGTACGATGGGTTCTTGATGTACTTCCACAGTTAGTTGAGCACTAGCATCTTCAACTGCTTTCAAGACTTTAGAAATATCAAAGTCCTGAGCCTTTCTTTTCAAAAGAGTATTCTTTTTCTTTTCAGCTTGAAGGGTTTCTTCTACCCTTATTCTTTCTGCAAAAGCCTCAGCATGATCAAGACCAAACTTCGGATCACCCTCTTTTCTCTGTTCCTTGTCCTTTCTCCATTTGGCTACAACTTCCTTACTGTACCTCGGCTTCTTCTTCTTCGGCTTTGAACTAGTCTGCGGATCAGACTTTCGAGTAACACCGGCGGATTGATTGTCTTTGGCTGGCATAGGTGCCGATTGATTTTCAGGCAATTCAGCTTCTACATCTCTGACAAAAAGTTTTGAATTTGAATCAAAACAAACATTCAGCTTTTTCATCGTACTCTTATTAATGAAAGACGGCCACAAATCCATAGGTTTTCCTTTCAAAGGAATATTACAAAAAACTTCATACTCTCAAGAATGAATTTTGTAAGGATAGCTGGATACATTATTATCTGGGATTTAATCCCTCCTTTCTTGACATTCTTGACGGTTTCAAAAATATATCCCATGAGATTCACTTTCCTCATATTCAGAAGATAATCGAGCATAAAGACATCAGAAACTTTAAGAGTTTCTCTATCCCCTTTCCTTGGGACAAGAAAACCTTTCATCCATAAAGTGACAAACCGATTGTCCGGTGAAAGATGATAAACTTTCCTCTTTCCCTCATTAACAACAAACAAAGATTTTTCAGCACTCTCTCTATTAAACGTACCAACTTCCTCTGGTAGTTTGTGAGATGGACAGAATGAATCCCCTTCTATAGAAACGTTCAGAAAGTGTGCCGCTTGTTTCACAGACATGGATAATTTTCTATCGTACACAGCGGAGTTTATAGTCATATCTTTGTCGAAAGACACGGTTTTGTAAAATTGACAAACTTCATCAAAAAGAACTGGATCTTGAGTATCAGGCTTTTCCACACAGAGATGTTCCCATCCTTGAAACAAAATAATCCTCTTGATTGTAGAATCGTACATATCGAAGAATTCTCGGGATACTAACCTTTCTCTGTGAAAGTCTTTCTCTGTAAAAGTCTTTGAAGACATTTCAGCGGGAGTGTTGGCAGAGGATTGAGACATAAAGATGATGCCGATTGAGAAGATCGTACGATTGTTTATAGCTGGGGGAGCAGAGCTTCGCCTCAATTCCTGAACAATCAATGTGGGTTTGGGGAGGGGAGGGGGGTATTTATAGGCAAAAAAAGAGATGACCGTTGAACTTCTACGGTCGAGATTAGATAATACCAGATCAATGGTTAGGATTAAAACAAAGAAAGAAAACAAAATAAAAATTGAAAAAGATACATGTCGGAGAACAAAAGGTGATTGCTGGATTTGGTAAGTATCAAAGAAACAATCGTAAGGAAAAAAAAAACATGATGCCGATGGAAAACAAAGTCATTACTATGGTCGGACCGTACGATGGAAAATAGTTGTTACCATTAACCGACAGTACGATGGAAAACAATCTCAATACTATCATCGGTCAATACAAAAAAATATTGAATGATACGATGGAAAAGAATTTGAATACTATCATCGGTCGATTCAAAAATTATTGAATGGTACGATGGAAAAGAATTTCAATACCATCATCGGTCGATTCAAAAATTATTGAATGGTACGATGGAAAAGAATTTCAATACCATCATCGGTCGATTCAAAAATTATTGAATGGTACGATGGAAAAGAATTTCAATACTATCATCGGACGATACAAAATTTTTGAACGATACGATGGAAAAGAATTTCAATACGATAAACAGAAAAACTGAAATGGTCAATACGATAAACAGGAAAACTTAAAATGAAACAATAAAACTGTCAATACTATAAACAGAAAGAAACATATATAAAGAGAGTAAATATTTAAAGATCAGAAACATAAAGACATAAAGAAATGTCCTCCCCCTTTCTACGAGAAGTTTGTTACTATTAGGAGAACAACCACTATCCATGTACCAAATGTTCTTATTGATACACTTTTCGTTTCCCTGAAAATGAAGCAATTAGATTTTTGGAATCCAAACTTGTTTGGATCCAGAAGGATTAGATAAAAGAATTTTAGGAATCCACATTTGTTTTGCAAAATGAGCTTTATGAAATCCTAAGGATTGAGTTTTGTTAAGAGAACAATCTCTTCTCCAATGTCCACCACATTGACACTTGGAACAGAAAATGGTTTTTTGAGGAACAAAATAGTTATTACTAAAAACAGGTTTGGAATAAGTAAAACCAAGACCAGAACGATTTCTCAAAGGTCTTATTTGAGAGTACATCCTATCAAAGTTTTCTTTTCCATGAGTAAAGTTTGACAAACACTTTTTCAAGGATAAAATCTCTGACTTTAGTTTTAAAACCAAATTCTTGTTTTCTAAAACATTTGAATTAGAACTAGAGTTAGACTCTAAAATGTTTTTCTTTGAAATAGCAGTTTCAAGATCCTTAGAAAGTTTATCTTTTTCAGATTTGACTTTCTCAAGGGTTTTCAAAATAATTTCAAAATCAGAAGTTTTCCCATCAAGATCTTTAGAAAGATCTGATACTTCTTTAGTCAAAATAGAAATTCTAGAATTTGCTTTTTCAAATCTCTTTTTGAGTTTAGAATTTTCATTTTCAAGTAATTTAGCAAATCTAGAGACTTCTTCAAAAGAAGGTAAAGTATCATCTTCTGATGATGAGGGTTCATCATTTGAAGATTCATAATATCTATTATCAACATAATTTGCATTTAAAGAGACATTTGTAACAGCTTCAACATTATGTACCTTAGCCATGAGACAATGATCTTCAATTGGTAGTTTGGCTAGAAGTCCAATATTCCTTTGTCCTGACGTCTCATATTCTGAAGAATCATCTGAGGAATCACTACCACTTGCACTCCATGTATCATTTGCTTTCAAGACTTTCTTTGTCTTATAAAACCTTTTCTTGTTTCTTTCAGAGTGTTTCTCTTTTCTATCTTTCCTCTTCAGTAAAGGACAATCAGGCCTTATATGTCCTGCTTTCTTGCATTCATAACAAGTTACCTCTGAATCTTTCCTATCTTTCCTATCTTTCTTTTTGAATCTATATTGAAAATCTTTCTTTCCCACAATCTTGTTCATACTCCGAGCAAGATTAGCTAACTCATTATCTGAAAGATTACAATCACTTGAATCAGAAACAACAACTTTCTTGGATTTAGACCTTGTAACCCTTTCAGGTGTTTTAGCTTTAGATGCAAAAGCTACACTTCCATTCCCATTCATCTTCTTATTGAAATCAGCATCTCTTTTCATTCTTGTCTCGTGCTGTAGAAGAGTTCCAAAGAGTTCATCAAGAGTAATCTGGGAAACTTTTCTATTTTCATCAATAGCTGTTCTTTTTGACTCCCATTCATTTGGCATAATATCTATAATCTTATCAACAAGAGCTTCATCATCAAGACCTTTTCTCCCATAGATTGTAAGCTGTTGACAATTGTCATAAACCTTTGTTGCACTTTACATACTTGCTCTCCATAAGGAAAAACAAATCCATGATACTCTGCTCAAAGCATTGCTCTCCTTGTTTCTATAACTTTGGATGTACCAAAATGAGTGACTTCTAATTTCTTCCAAATACAGTTGGCTGCTTCACATGAAGATATCTGGCTATATATATTCCTGGTCATAGAACATAATAAAGTATTGCGTACCTTGTAATTCAGTTGATATTCTTGCTTCTCTTGATTGGTAAAAGTACTAACTTCTTTGTCAGGAATTTTGTAACCCCCAGTAAGCATAATAAAATTGTCTACACCAGTATTGATGACGAAAGTCTTCATACGATCTCTCCAATACTCATAATCATTCCCATCAAAGATTGGTGGTCTAGAAGGATTCAGATTATCTATTGATCCGATATTCATTCCTGCCATCTAATATAACAAAAACAACTTTTCCACTCCACACGTTAGTGTAGTAAGTACTTAAGAAAGTAATAAGAAATAAAGCTAGTAATACAAATCAGTGGAAAACCTGCTTTGATACCAATTGTTGGATCGAATAGTCGATATAAAAGTCTATTAGATGGAACAATACAAGAGGGGGGGGGTGAATTGTAGGTTTAAAAACCTTGAGTTTTAGTAACAAAGAGATTAGTTTAAATGAACTTAAACTAATACAAACACAAACACCCACAATTGTATTGAATGTAAAAGGTATGATGTATTGTAATATTATTGTTATGTAAAACAATTGTATTCAAGATGAACACAATAATCAGAGTAATACAAATGTAAATGATTCTACCTTAAAGCGTATAGAACCAATCAATACAATAAGTAATGGAATGATTGTAATTGAAACAATTACAATTGAATAAGTAAAGGAAACAATACAAATCCCTTTCTAATACAACAGCGGAAATGTAAAAGTAATACAATTCTTTTAACCCAAAGAGAAGGGTTATCCTTTCACCTAGGATAAGAGGTCTGTCTCACCAACACCTTGGTGAGCCCTCGATACGATGATCGGCACGTCTGTCTGCCTATCCCCGGCAGCCCTCGATACGATGATCGGCTCGTCTGTCTGCCTATCCCCGGCAGCCCTCGATACGATGATCGGCTCGTCTGTCTGCCTATCCCCGACAGCCCTCGATTTTGCAGGTAATCGGCACCTCTGTCTTTCAATTACTTGAAAGCCCTCGATACGATGATCGGACGCACAAGGCTGATGAGAGAAGTCACAGTGTCTCTCTCTAGAATCTTCGTAGTTCACAGAGTCTCTTCGTTCATCAGTGTCTTCTCAGCTTCAAATGACCTCCTATTTATAGGCCTCGGGTTCCAACGGTCATATTGCCTCCAACGGTCATATTGAAACAGAAAGCACGACATCGTTTTGATTAGTATATAACTAACTCAACGACATCGTTTCGTTAGGATAAGAGATATATAGAAATGTAAAACATGAGTACGATTCATATGCAGAGAGAGTTTTTGACAAAGTACCAAAACAAATAATGATTATCTGAATAACAAAGTCAGTACGATACGATTGACAGAGTCAGTACGATACGATTGACAGAGTCAGTACGATACGTTTGACAGAGTCAGTACGATACGTTTTGGTCGGTACGATCAACATTGTACGATACGATAAACATGATAAAAGACAATTTGTTATTTACAAACATATGATAGAATACTTTTGAGATTTCCAAAACATGACATAGAATATATTTGTGATTTCCAAAACATGATGTAAAAGCCAAAAGAAGACTTTTGACTTAACAACTCCAACATCCCTACCTGAATGGTAGGTACAGATAGCCTCCTTAGTACTCCACGTCCATCTGTCTCCTCCATGTACCAACTAGTTGTATGGTCCACTTCCAAGAACCGTGCAGTCCTAGTACTCCCAAACTCATTCATTGTTGTCTTCCATCTTCATCCAACACAACAAGGTGCAGACATAGCCTGTGTAAGGGTGAGTATAATGATACTCATTAAGGACCCTGAGACCCCCAAGGTCTCACAAAAATCCACAAAAGATAAACCACAAATTATGAAACCAACAGATAACCCTATTTATGTATATTCCCATACATATACCTAAGTCATAAAGTAATCCATCTGAATCATGAGGAAAACATAGAAAACCTGACTCAGCTCAAACCAGGTTTTTATTCTAGGGGTAGAATCAAGAAAAATCCCCTGTCAAATTGTCCAAACCTCAGCTTCTAGAGAACTCCTCCTCAATCGAGTACAGTGGGCCTCCCGCGACAGCAAGGTTCTTCCCACTGACCTTGGACTACTGAGGTACATCTCTTCTCGAGTACCGTGGATATGCTGTGTCACCAATCGTGCTCCCCACCGTGGGTCTTCTGCGTCACAAAGCGCGCTGCCCCTTGTAGCTTGCTAAGGTACTCCTCCTATCGAGTACCATGGGAATACCGCGACACAAAGGTGATCCCCACATTGGGACTGTCGCGACACCGAGGCGCTCACCACAGGGCTATCAGAGTCACTCAAATTCAAAATGGTCAGCGATCGTCAGCTATAAGCCATCTACTTGGTCTCCGAACTTTTCTCGCTTGGCTCCGGGATGATCCACTCCACGAGCTACCTGTCAATACCCCAATGGTCATGAAAACCCACGATGAAGTATCTCAAAGGACAACCACATAAAGGGGGTCTCAACGTAACAGACGACATGTCAATAGGGCTCCCAGACTATGAGTTATTAGCCTTTTAGTTCTGGGGGCCTGGTTGGATTAGTGTTTGATCAAATCTGAATGTACCTCAACTATACCCAAAACTCTAGTAGGGTATATTCAAAGGGACCGTCTCGCTATAATATTTCCAGCGCCACTAACGATTCTTCAAACAGATGTCCAGTGCCAATGATATGTCCAAAGAAGTGTAAATGGGTTGTAGTGGGCCCAAGTCTAATCCGACCCGGTCAGACCAACCTGGACCTACCTGGCATGGGCCGACCTGGTTTAGGTTGACCCGGCCCGAACCACTGGGTCAGGCCTGAGGCGTGATGCGGCCCGGTCCGCTGGGCGTCCAGCAAGCTGCGAGGGCCGCGATAGGCCGCAGAGCCGCAAGTGTCGCGGGGGTGCCACCATGGCGCAACCCGGTTTGGCCGGAGCGCCATAAGGGCATGGGCCCGTTTTGGTCAGGGCATCAGGGGGGGGGACAGTTCGGCCGGGCATAGCGTAGGGTATGGGCTAGTTCAGTCAGGGGTCTGCATGGGGAGAGGGCCAGTTCGGCCGGGGCATCACGAGGGGCACGGGACCGGTTCAACTATGGAACAGCGGGGCACGCGAGTCGATTCTTCCGGGGTGCAGTGGGGCACACAGGGTGATTCTGTTTGGTGCCGCAAGGGGAGCGGGCCAGTTCGGTCGGGGCGTCGCAGGTGGCGTGGGCCGGTTTGGCCGGAGTGCTGCGGGGGGTGATGGCAGCTCGGATCGGGGCGGCGGTTTGGCTCGGAAACTCATCATGGCGGTGGTTCGGTGGTGGCGAGGACCAGCAGAAGCCACGGGTGGTGGAGTGTCGTTTCCTTTGTCTCCATCCTCCATTTCTAAGAACACCTAAATTCAAAACAAGGCTTGTGGAGAGGACGAGCCCTATTAGTTTGTCCCACACTCTTTGTATTAGGGAGGTAGCATATGACTCAACAAAAAAAAGAATGAAGAACGCCAACCATCCCACCAAGATTGTTCGCATCCCACAAAAGAAAACATCTGCATTCTTCGTTTTAAAATATAGGAAGAACAAGGGAATATATTGATACTCAAATTAAACCCCTACCTAGTTCACTTGTTGGCGTTGGATCAAGAAGGTTGTACAGTCGTCGATTTTGATGTAGGTGAGGACGTCCTATGTCAGAATAAGTCCCGAGGAAGAAGGTCGAAAGAGGTTGGCATTCATCATTGTAGAGTACGTTCTTTTTTGTAGACCATGTTCTTCTTTGGAGAGCGTAATAATCCATATTTTGGGCGTTGCATCACTTTACCAGCACTTCGTCATTTGGTGAAGCCGTCCCAACTTCTCCTCCCAAGATCCATATATATTGCAGAGGGGGAAGGTAAGTATCGATCGTAGAATTTAAGATGGTTCATTTATTAGGAACATTCCTAAATTCCAACGACGTTCTTTCTTAATTTAAAAAGGGGGCATTCCAATTAACTAAGTTGGCATAATTAAAGTTATGTGTGTTGGTACATTTAATTTGGAGAAACCTCAAAAATCTCCTCCACATTAATGAGGTATTTGAGAGGTTTCTCCCACATTAAGAGGGGGATTGAGAGGTTTAGGCCTCGGGTGGTCCCCACCACTATAACCCCTCATGGGAGGATAGTTTTTGGAGGTCCCCACCACCAAAATATCTCATTGGAGGTTAAGGTCTGGTGGTCCCCATTTCCCATCTTCCACAAGGAGGTTTAGTTCTAGTGGACACCACATCCCAACACCCACATGGGTGATGCAAATAAAAATAAAGTGTCGGAAACTTTTATTTTTAATTTATTCTTTAATGAAAAACCCAAAAACTAACATTCACCCCTTACCATTTTCCATCAAGGTGAAATTATCATTAACTGAATACTGGCTCTGTGAGTTTAAATGTGCCCTCATATTTCAATTCCGGACACCGGTTCAATTGTTAGAAAAACCCACTCAAACGTTTACTGAATGTACTCGAAATAATGTTTGGAAATTCATTCTGGGAACTCCGAGCCTCAAAATCCCACACAGTAAATTTTTATAGAATCGAAAAATTTATATATATTTAACAAAAATACATGGAAATTTTGGGTTTTTATATTCTCCCCACCTCAGGGATCTACGTCCTCATAATCCCCATCTCAAACATGGTAAAAAACTGGGGGTACTGGGCATGCATCTGAGCCTCCCGCTCCCATGTGCTCTCCTAGAGGATTATGTGCTGCCAGCGAATTCACACCAGAGGTATCGAAAGTCCATGAAGGACCTGTTCCTATCGATCTTCGATCTCAATTTGAACCTCTGTAAATTTCTCTCCATCGTCCATGCCTAGCTCGCCATCATCAATGATGTGAGAAGGGTCAGGCTAATATATCCTCTGCTGCGATACGTGGACGACGTTGTGCACCCGATGCAACTGAGGTGGAAGATCTAAGCAATAAGCCACCTCACCAAATCTACTTAGGACTTGAAAGGGTTCTATTAATCATAGAAATAACTTTCTGCCTCATCCAAATCTTTGTAGACCTCATCAGGGTGAGACCCGTAAGGAGACATGGTCGCCATCCTAAAATTATATAGGTCTCTGTAACCTATCAGTATATGACTTATTCCTACTCTATGTAGTATTCATCTGCTCCTGGATGATCTACACCTTCTCTATGGTATCCCATACCATCTCTGGTCCCACTAGTTCCAACTCCCCTAGGTTAGTCCAGCACAAGGGTGATCTAAAAGGTCGAATGTATGACGCCTCGAACGGTGCCATCCCAATGTTGGAGGGGTATCTATTGTTGTAAAAAAACTACACCAAATAAAAGTGATCCTCCCAGCTGCGAACAAAGTCGAGGAAACAAACACGGAGCATGTACTCGAGGGTCTGAATGGTCCGCTTAGTCTGGTCATTCGTCTGTGTCTTGATGGAGGTGCTTAAACGAAGCTGCATCCTGAAAGCCTCCTACAACCCCTTCCATATCCATGAAGTAAAAAGTGCATAATGATCGGACACAATCGTCAAAGGTACTCCATGTAACCGCAAAATCTCCTACACATAGAGGTTTCCCAAGCTCTCTACTAAACCCTTCTATTTGTTCCCTAGGATGTGGCCCGACTTGGGGTGTATGTCGACCATCACCCAAATCGAGTTAGGACCCCTGGATGTACGTGGAATTCCTATCATGAAGCCATTGGATATTCAATACCACTTCCACACTAGGATCTCTATAGGCTTAACCGACCCTACTGGTACGTAATACTCCGCCTTCACTTGATGATAAGTGAGGCACCGAGAAAAAAACTCGTCAACTATTTTCTTCACTCCCGACAACCAGTGATGTCATCGGAGATCCTGGTACATCTTCACCACTCCTGGATGTACCAGTAGATGGGATGTGTGGAACTCCCTTAACACTTATTCTTGAAGTGACATCAGTACTATGGTACATCTTCTAAAGAGAATGACGTGCTCCTCACCTTCAGAAAATACATGAGGTTCCAGTCATGTGGATATCTGAGCACGTTGAGCCACACAGTCAACATCCCAACACTGTGCCTCCCTAAATCACTGAATAAGTGGGGGAGTGATTGTAAGAGATTGAAGAAAAGTGTCTTTATCCCAATCCACAATGGATATATACAAAGTGGCTAGCTACTCCATTGGATCTCCTAGTAGCTGTATACCAGATCTCCTAGTGAGTGCATCTACAACAACGTTCTCCTTTCCAGGAGTATTGACTATGTTGAAGTCATAGTCCTGTAAGAACTCAAGCTAATGATGTTGTCTTGGGTTCAGGTCCTTCTAGGAGAAGATATACCTGGGAATGTTGAGATTAGATTACACCGTAAAATATTCAACAATCAAATTGTTCCACCACATCTTCAAGGAGAAGACCACTGCTCCTATCTCCAGTTCATGGTAGCGCAGTTCTTCTGATGTTGTCTCAGCTGTCGAGAGCCATATGTGATCACTACTCACACTTTCTTCCGGACACATCTGAGTTCAGTCCCTGATGCGTCGCAGTAGAATACCTAACCTACACCTTCCTTTCGAATCCCCAAGATGGGGGCACTAGCCAACCTGTACCTCAGCTCCTGAATGCTCTCCTGGAATAAATCTGACCACACAAAGTTCTGCCCCTACATTGTCAAGGATGATAGTGGTGCTGAAAATCTGGAGAAATCTAGCACAAATCACTCGGTAGTATCCTGCCAAACCCAGGAAACATCGTACATCTGTCACACTCCTGGCTGGCTCCCAAGAAAGTTCATCCTCAATATTCACTGTATCTACTACATCTTTAACTTCCAATATGACATGTCCCAGAAAGTGAACCTCTCGAATCCATAACTAGCACTTTGAGAGCATACCATAAAGCTGGTTCTCTTGGAGTGTTCCCAGTACTATATGAAAATGGTATGAATGCTCCTTCTCAGTATTCAAGTAGATCTAAATGTCGTTGATGAAGACTACGACAATGTGATCAAGGTATGACTGAAAGATATTGTTCATGAGTCCCATGAACACTACCGGAGAATTGGTTATAGTGAATGTAATTACCAAGAACACGTAATGGTCATACCAACATATGAAGGCCATCTTCTGCACATCCTTGTCTCGTACACTAAGCATGTGATAGCCTGATCCGAGACCTATCTTCGAAAACCATCGTGATCCTTTCAGATGATCAAAGAGTTCATCAATCCTTGGGAGTGGGTAATTGTTCTTCACAGTCACCTGGTTTAGGCGCCGATAGATATCAAAAATTCTGAATCTCCCATCCGCCTTCATGGAGAATAGAATTTGGGCTTCCCAGGGTGAAACAATGAGCCATATGAATCCCTTCCCCTACAAGTCCTACAGCTGTACCTACAGCTCAAAAAGCTTTTCCAGAGCCATCAGATACGCTGGTCTAGATATTAGTGATGTCCTGGGGTACAATTCAATGGAAAAATCCACCTATCTATGAAGAGGTAGACCCGGGACATCATCAGGGAAAACATCCGCATACTGGTTCACCACTACAGGATAACCTGGACACTCTACATCAATAGCTCCGAGGGTATGGCTAGCCAACTGAAGAGTGATCAGTTGAACTCTGCTCCGGGTAAGTCAATCATGTTATACAAAGTCCCCTTTCTCACAGGTGAAGGTAATCCTCTCCCCGTCTATGCTGAAACATCACACATTCCACCTAATACAGTCTATCTGAGCATGGAATGTAGATAACGAGTCCATACCCAAGGTGACATCATAAGGCCATGACGTTGTTACTAGGAGATCCCAGCCAAAGGTATCACCTCTTATTGTAAGATCACACTACCGGCATCAGTGCCTAATTATCGAATCTACTCTAGTAGAATCCTCTAGCCATAAGAATCGATCCAAAGGCTCTGTCAGAATCACAGTGCTCCGACCGAGGGTAGTAGAAATAAATTAATTACTGGAACCTGTGTCTATATGTATTGCAGCTAAGGTAGAGTAGACATAGACGTTACCTTGTATCATCTCTGGAGCACCATGATCGTAAGCATCAACTGCCTGGAGCTGAGATCTACCATGTACACCTGCTTTATGCGGTCGTGGTGTACCTCCAGGTGGTGGTGGTGGTGACATCTCATACCGTCTCCCACTGCTAGTTGCACGGTCTACTCCTCTACCATGTCCTCCAGCTCCATGCGGACTTCCTCGAACGAACCTCATTCTCTGCCTGGGTGGGCCCTCGACCATCTGCTGATCATTCATATAGAGGGTTAGACAGTCACGAGCCATGTGACTCTGCCAACCGCATGCGTAACACTACCCACTCCTGGTATGACTGGCTCTGATTCGGGTTCCCAGCACAAATGATTTTGATTCATACGATCGTCCTCTTGTAGTTCTGGTCCTCTTAGACCTCGGAGACATTTGTATGCTGCCAGCTGCAGAAGACTCTCCATCATGTCATATGGTGGGGGATATCACTACTAGTGACTTCTCATCATGGAAACTCTCAACTAGGAGGGCTCTCTCTAACACGCCTGCTGACATTAGGATGTGGAGTAAGATTATTTAATCTCTAATCTCCACCTGAGTCCCTGCTCGATTGTTTGGGGCCTATAGAATGGGCCATGAACCATATCTATGGCGTGGCATGAGATTTTAGTGAACCTCGATGAGTACTGAGCTACAATCATTCTTCCCTATAGCAGATTAAGTAGCTCTTGAATTAATACTGCGTGAATATTTGCTAGAAAAAACACTGCCCGAAACAGGCTCTCGAAGTCTTCCTAGAGAATCATCACCTAATCGTGAACCTAGAGCATCAAGCTCCATCATCATCTTGCTGATTCCTGTAGAAGGCTAGTGGAAAAAATCACTATTAGGTTTTCTGGTGTCCCTACCCATCAGAAAACTCTCACCATGACCTCCAGCAAATCCTCAACTGCAAGTGGGTCTGTCTCTCTCCTGATTCGGGGTGGCCTTTGGAACTGGAACTCATGCAACATGCTCATGTGGCACGCACTGTCTGATTCTAGGTCTAGTGGCATCGGTGGCCCAATGGGTAATAGTACCGCTGGTGACTCTACTGGAAGAGGGTCCTATACCGTGGCCACGTTGCATGGTGGGATATCAGTGCACACAAATCTTGGAACTCTAACTAGCTGTCTCCATGGAGGAATCCTGAAAAGAAATAGGTGCACCACGGTCAAAAGGTTATACCTAGTGAGATGAACTAGTGAGATAACTTTATAAATCACAATGAAAACTCTTGAAAATACACACGCAATTAGTATTTTCATGCATTGAGCCGGAAATCATAAGTAAGGGTCCTAGTCTGTGGATACATCGGCCTCTGCACCAACACTGGACTCACTGAACTGAAAATATCACTCATTACCCATAATACTATTGCTTCATAGAAAAGATAAGAGTCTTAGTTATGTAGTAGAACTGACTCCTCTAATTTCAATTTGTTATATCCCGTCCCCTAGGGCCTATACTGTGACTACCCCAAGCCCACCTTCTATATGATAGGGGATGACGATTAGCATAAAAGGTGAATTCCATAAAACTGGGAAGGCATTTTCTTTATAACCTATAAACACATGCACAAGAAATCACACAGCTGGATGAAACACTGAGTAAACATTACATTAAAAGTGTGCTTAATATAAAATGGGCATGAATTCATGCCCAATATTAAAGGTACAAGTACAAATGAAATTCAATAAAACTGACGAATGAGAGAATAGAGCTACTTATTTTCCCTCCGAGGTCCCCACCCGAAGGGTAGGTAAATATCTCCACCTCAGCACTCTACGTCTATCCATGTCCTCCATGTACCAACAAGACATATGGTCCAACTCCAGGTACCAACCAGTCCTGATACTCTCATCCTTAGTTAGCACTGTCTATCGTCTGCATTCAACACAACAAGGTTCCAGTATCACCCGTGCAGCGGTGTGTATAACTATACTCAATAGGGACCCCACGACCCTCAAGGTCTGAAAAAAAACCACCAAGGATTAACCAAAAAGTATGAAATAAACAGATAACCCTACTTAGGTATATGTGCTTACAAATACCTAAGTTATCATGTAATCCATCTCAATCTTGCGGAAAACATCGAAAAAATGATTCAGCTCCAACCAGGATTTTATTTTAGGGATAGTATCAAGTAACATCCCTAGTCACTTTGTCAAAACCTCAGCTGCTGGAGACATCCTCCCCAATCGAGTAGAGTGGGCATGCAGTGACACCAAGGTGCCTCCCACTGGCCTTGGACTGCTGAGGTACTTCTCTTGTCGAGTACTGTGGATATGCCGCATCACCAAGCGTGCTACCCACCGTGGGTCTGTCATGTCACCAATCATGCAGCCCCTTGTGAAGGATAGGTGTTCTCTATTGTATTGAATTGCCTGAAAGTGTTTTATTTTAAATGCACATCATTAGTGCTGATAAAATTCTTGGTTGTCCATTATAAGAAAATTGTGTTTCTTTTAAAGAAGAGCTTGGGTTGCAAATGTGTTTGGCTTTCTAAAATGGATTTTTTTTGGAAATAGGATGGTGTCGATTGTTTGGTTAAGCATCGTTTGGAACATTGATGAAATAAATTATTTTGAGAAAACATTTTCGGATGACACATGGGTGACCTCATTGTGTATGTTGATTGGGTGAGTTGTGTGTGACATTTGTGCATCGTGACTGGTTGATTAACATTGTTGGCTCACCGTATTTTTATTTTTATTAAATCTGTTGACATAAGAACCTGGAATAGTAAGTGAATCATTTGATAATGATTGTTTCACCAGTTTAGACTACCCACGGGCTCGTGACCCAGAGTAGATAGGTGTTTTGTTATTAGTGTTATGGTATTGGGCCCCTCGGTTTGTCCTTGTAGGGACATACCGATTCTTAGGGCATTATGAAGTCTTTGAGTAGGGAATGCCTTCAGAATGAGTTAGATGTATAGTATGTTATAGATTTTGTACAAGATCTTAGGTTCAACCCATGTTTTCATTCGGGTTTATTTGTATGTGGCGGACAATTAAAATGGGTAATGGACAATTATTCATTTTAAAAATTAATGTGTTTGTGTGGAAACCCATATTTTATATAACTTATTTCAAACATAGAATTAGTTAATTACTTATTTAAGGGTAGTATATTGGAATAGTATATTGGGAACACCTACTGAATTTTAATACTAATTCCTATGGTGTTTTCTTGTTTTTAGTTTTTTTTCAGGTTTGACTCGATCATATTCTCTATGGGAAAGACATGGTCATGAGTTGGTTGGTGACCTAGGATGTCACAAGGAAGCATGTGCTATTTTTTTGCTGGATTCTAGTTTTATTTGTCTATCATTAGTATCTGTTTATCTATTAATCTTCTATTCATGGGCTAAGTCATTCCCCATGGTTATGTGTTGATGTCGGACACTAGTTTCCAGTCCATGGGGATCTGGAATGCCCTACAGGATATATTTCGGACCGGCTCAGGTGACTGGTTCAGGGTCCTCCTAGGTTGGTTCCTGACAAAATGGTATTAGAGGGGGTACCTATTATTTAGGGTGTCCAGTAGAAGGATATTGGGACTATCGGGTCTCAGGAGGTAGGATAAGGGTTAGTACCTGATCATCACTCCTCACGACAAGACCTATGTTACTAGGGGTAGTCCAGGATTTGAGCCTCTGGTCTTTGGATATTTTGGACTCGGGGATGAAAATGGGGAAGAATCAGTTCACATTGAGGCCTCACATTGGGTGGTGATCCATGTGGATTCCAAGTTCCAGGTTTAATGTCCTCTTTGTTTTATGAATTACATGGGGAATGTCTCACCACTATGTCGTCAGGTTTGGCACATACACTCGTTCCTCATTTTGATGGTTTATAAATGGTTGCATTTCATTTTGAACTCAGTTGTTGTGAGTGTGTGTTAAAAATGAAAGTGATTTAGAAAATAAAAATTGGGGGTTTCTTTTAAATTCTTTTGAATTAGTAAAGTGTGTTTTTAATGAAAAGGTGTTTTGATTTGGAAATTTTTGCTTTGCGTTTGGTTTTTATTTGGGAATGAGATTTTTGAACCTTGGAATTTTTTATGGAGGGTCACATGTGCATGGGTATGTGCGGAGAGTGTGTGGGATCACATGACTACAGATGATGTAAGCATGATTTAATGGACACACATGTGACAGTTCATAAGGTTCCATCGGTGAGTCTTTACATTTTAAAGAAATAATTGTTTTGGAAAAGTGACATTTTTTGTGTGTTTGTATATGTTTGTCATATGGGCCTCTTTCCATAGGAATTTGTTGTTTCATTGATTGAGTTTTGGCTTGATCACCAGTTTTGATGTTGTTTTTCGTGTCGTTATTAGTAGGCCACCCGTAAAGCCTCCAAAAGTTGATAATGAGTTTTTCCCAGTTCCCAGTTCTTTTTTGTGTGTTGTCTGCTTATCGATATAATTGATGCCTGTTTGAGGCAGTTGTATAGTTTCTAATGATATTGTGTCTACAAGTTGTATGGAATTATCAAATAGTTAAGGTTCGTATCATCATAATTTTATTTGAGGGTTCAGTTATGGACTAGTAATGGTGGGATGTCTCATCTTCGTTAGAGTCTAGGAGGAACTTGTTGGTGGTTGACTCTGGTGATGGTTCCCGGTTTGGAAAGGATCTTCATTTGTACATGATCCCAGTTTTTTGGACCGTTCTCTCACATTCTGCTAGTATGGCTAGTTAAGGCATTCTATACCTCCATGTCGCATCTCTCAGAAGTATTTCTTCTGTAAGAATGTTTTGGCAGCCATGGAGAGTATTGAACGCCGTCTCATTCAGGAGGAAGTAGTTAGGGTCCAGATAATGGAAATTCCTAACTGTGAGGTAAGAGATTCTTCACCCTTTAGGGCCCCATCCATAGGTCTTTGGATGAAGCTCGCGCACAATCAAGAGTTGTTGAGGGTGTGTGGAACCTTATTCTGGATAATTTCTTCTGCTTTGGAATTGAAATATCCAAAATTTTCTCATTATATTCTCGTTGTTTTCATAAGGTGTTCCTTGTTGTGGTAGAGTGATGATCTTGTTCCACATCAATCCAAGCAGTCTTATCTGCTCTTAGCATGGTTTCCAAATCATTTATTTCCCTTGAAGGGTGTTAAGCTTGTGAATTTATTGACATGTTTAGATTTTGTGTTGGTATCAACTGTACCCATTAGGGGAATGTTTGGAATCATGAAATTGAGTGGAAGTGTTGAGATCATTTCTCATCCTCATGTTTTTGGGTTGTTTGAGATTGAGCTTTCGTCTATGTTTTTGGAGTGTGGTTTAGTCCATGTGGAGAGATTGAATGACTTTTGTTTGGGAGTTCCCGTATTTTCCCCCTCAGGGGGTGGTTTGTTCAAGTTTCAAGGGTTTCTGTATTGGTTAAATCTCATGGTGGGGAAAACCCTCCCATGTTCTCCCCTAAAAATTGGGTTGTGGTCTTCCTCGAATTGGTCGAGTGTGACGTTTGTTTGGAATAGTTACTCTGAGGATCTTGTTTTCCATTGGTTTTGTCTAGGAACAGACTATAGTTGTGTCAAATATTGGCTTGATGATTTTCTAGAGGAAGAATGAATTTTTGTTGGAGGCAATTGTCTCACCGCTACCTTAGACACCAATTTATTTTATTTTATTTTTACTATTTACTCGGCCCCATGTCATTTGGACAAGGTTTAGCTGGGTCCCTATTTGAAATTTTCAAAGTTTGATGTCTTTTTTGGGTCTTGGGAAGGTTTATGGTCAACAAACCATTAGCGTAGACCATGTTTTTTTTGTCCAGGTGAATGCACAGTGGCATGACACTTCAAAAAAATAGTAAATTAAATAAATTAATAATTTTAACCAAAAAACGAAGCGAAATAAAATTTTATATCAATAAAACAAGGTTAATGTTTAAATTATAATTGTGAGAATATTTTTGTTCAAGTGGTAATATTATAATTATTTAATTTGGTAACCATACTGCTATTGCTAAATTGTAATAAATATAATTATTTTTTAAAATGAAATTTAATACAATTATCATTTTAAATAACATTAAGTTTGATATTAATTTATTTTGTTGTTATTGATATTAATATTATCATTTTTATATTAATATTATTACTATTATTATTATTTTAACATTTATATTATTATAATTATTACACAAAATAAAATTAATGAGAAATTGTAATTATTATCTGTTTTATTAATATTTATTGTTTTTATTATTATCATTATTATTAAGTTTTAATATTGTTTTTTGAACACTAAAACTACCGCATACCTACATTCTCCATTTCCCCCTTGCAAGCTCTGTGTCCCAACCCCCCCCTCCCCCCTGAATGGTTTCCTCCCCCGTACTGCACACCTGCACGCCGCCGCCAACCCCCCTCCTTCATCTACTAGCGTGCACCGAAGCCCCTACTGCTCTGGCCTCCTCAGCGCACTATATCTCAGGCTCTGCCTTGCCCTATCGGTTCACGCCGCCCAACCGC
This sequence comes from Viscum album, assembly GCA_963277665.1. NCBI lineage: Eukaryota > Viridiplantae > Streptophyta > Magnoliopsida > Santalales > Viscaceae > Viscum > Viscum album. The sequence goes on from OY728132.1 coordinate 90,174,505, forward strand.
CCAGTTTGGCGTGACCTCCCCCATCCAGCGTGAGCTCCACCACCCGGTCAAGCTCGACCTCCCCTGTCTGGCATGACCTCCCCCGTCCGGTTGGTTTCTGACCACTTCCCTCCCATCGCTAGATACCCATTCTTCCGCACATCCCCCAGGCTCAACCGCACCTATCTCCGGTATTTCCCTGACCAAACCCACACACCCTCTTGTGCACGCTGCCCCTCCTCCATATCTATTGACCCCGTTCCCTTCAAACATGACACATCGAACCCCTAAACCCTGGTCGTACTCCACTGCACCCCCTTGTGGTAACATTTTTTTATTATGGTGTTATCCATGGTTTATGGTTTGTTATTTTTGGATTAAATCATAATTTTAGTGTGTGGAACTTATTTTTATGGTGTTTTTTTTCTTCATGATAGTGTTGTTGTGGTGTGAATGAGGTTTCACCCCTAATTCGAGAGTTCCATCTACGATTGGGGTAGGAACCCCTAGAACTCCCCTCCATTATGTATTAAAATACAATGTTTTCATGAGTTTTTACAGTGCTTAATTTTTAATTAATTAGTTTAGTATATGGTCTAATTAATTAGATTGGTGTAAATTGAGTTTTTAAAATAATTTAGTTGTGTTTGATATTCGGCACCCAGTTTATTTAAATTGATTTTGTCTTCATAATTCTTATTTTATACTTCTGGACTGAATTTGACTGGTTTTTCATGCAAAGGCCTGATTTTTGGCACTAGCCCTTACTCGTAGTTTAATGTATTTATAATTTATTAAATTATTTTTGAGTTTATTTAATGTTTTTAAAGTCACTGAATAATTATCGAAATTGTTTTATAATTTTTTAAATGATTTATTAAATAATATGGGTACTGCAAGCCTGGTTTGGAAAATATATTTAGGTGCACATGTTTTTAAATGTTGATCTCATCATGTCGTCGACTTTTTTCAGGTTGTGCAATCTATGTGTTCTTTTGAAATGGTATGTTGGCTCTTTAAAGTGATTAGTTAGTTATTTTAGCATTGTGTTATTTTTTTAAACACATTGTGTATTTTTAAAGAGTTTAGTAAATAGTTTCGATTTTGTGAGTTGTGTTTTGAAAACATGCTGAGGTGGTTCTTTTTCACTGGTTGTTATTTTGTATTTTTTAATTCCATGTTTATGTACCTTTGTTTTTGTGTGTTTATTGCAGCGCATTGTAAGGGTAACCCCGCATTACTGCGATCATGGGCTTGTGCATGCTTGCGCATGCTTGGGCGCCTGTGGGAGGCGTGTCAAATTGTCATGTTCGTGCTGTGAGTTAAGGTACATCCCCACTGCACTTTCCTTTATAATTATATTCAATTAATCTCTTATTATTTCATTAATTTTATATTAATGGTAAAAAATATTAAATGATTTTTTTGGGATAAATGTTCAATGTGATTGATAGTTGATCTTTCTTGTTTTGAATTACATGAAGCTATTTTCTTTTAAAAGTGCATCATTAGCATTGATAAATTTCCAGGTAGGCCTAAATAAGTAAATTGTGTTACCTATAAATAGCAGCATGGGTTGAAAATGTGTACATATTTAAAAAATGGATTTATTTAGAATGTTTGGTGTTGATTGGTTGGATAAGGCCCCTTTGGAACATTGAGGAAATAAATTATTTTTAGAAAACATTCTTTGGGATAACAGAGGGGTGATCTCACTGTGTACGTCGATTTTTGAGTTGTGTGTGACCTTTTTGCATCATGACTGGTTGATTAACATTTTTGAATCTCCCCTTTTTATTTTTATTGCATTGGATGACATGGTAACCTGCCGTAGTACGCGAATCTTCTGAGAACGATTGTTGCACTACTTTAGATAGTGCACTGGCAAGTGGCCAATTGTATAGATGTGTTTTGTTATCAGTGCAATGGGATTGGGACCCTCAGTTAAGCCATGTAAAAAAATAATGGGCGTTAGTGTAATATGACAACATGGAGTTGGTCATGCCTTCATAATGAGTCAGATTTATAGTATGTTCTGATTTTTTCATGAGCTCCTAGGTTTGACCCATGTTTTCCTTATTGTTTATTTTTACGTGTAATTCAAATGGGAGGTATAGATCTGTTGTTGGCCACTGTGTGACAATTTATTCCATTTCCCTTAGTGTGCATTGTGTGTTTTGTGTGGTTTCCCTTTTGACTAAAGAATAAAAATATGGGTTTTTAAATAGTTCATAAAAATGATCCAAAATGCAATCCACCTGTTTCTTTCTAAGATTAAACTTGTTTTTAATGTAAAAATTGAAGCAGACTATTATTTCTTTCAGAAATGAAAGTGTGTCTTTGGAAAAACATATTTTATATAATTTAGAGCGAACTAGGAATTAGTAAATTCTTTATTTAAAGGTATTTCATTGGGAATAGTTTTTTGGGCTTGCCTTCTGAGTTTTAATACTCAAGCCTATAATGTTTTCCTGTTTTTAGTTTCAATGCAGTATTTAATCAATCTTGTTCTCTGTGGGTGAGAATTGACCCTGAGATGGGTGGTGACCTAGGAGTTCACAAGGAGGTAGGTGCGGTTCTTTTGGTTCCACTACTAATTTTTTTTTGATATAGTTAGTTTTTTTATGTATTTATCTTTTGTTCATCGGCCAAATCGTTTCCAATGGTTAAGTATTGATGTCCGAAACTATTTTTCAGCCCATGGGGATCTGGAACACCCCTAATGACAGAATGTAGACCGACATAGGTTACATGTTCAAGGTCAACCCTGGTTGGTTCGTTATAGCCTCTAGCTAGCCGATGGCCCAGAGTCGGCCAGGAGATGTTCTTAAAAGAGGAAAAGTGACCCCCCTCAAATATTAAGAGGAGGAAACCCCAATTTATACCTTTCATTTTTCTCATGAAACTAGTGGTTTCTCCCACTTTTATACCCACTTTAAGATTTATTATTGTGGGTAATTTTGGTGGATTTGTCATTGGACCAATGTATGGATTAATCGTTGATAACCTCCATTTATCTCCTACATTTTTTAGTTATAATATTATTTTTATGCTATCTAGGGATTTATACTAATTCTATAGGTGCGTGGTAGAATTAGCAGAGGATACTAGATATTTTGTTATGTATATAAAGGGGATGTCTCATAATGAAATCCTCCAATAACCTTTCTATGGTGTAACATGGGTAATCATAACATTGATTTTTATTTATTTTTTATTTAAATTAAAATAAATTTAGTGATGGATTTTTTATTGTCATGGTTATTACTTGGGATGATGCATGGAGTCTTCTATTCCCCACATAGGTGACTTGTTGTGGTTTACTTGTGAATAAATATTTTAGTGTGATGAATGATGGTTTCTTATAAATTAAATTAAGTGTTTTAGTTAATTATAAACATTATAGTAAATTAAATGGTATCTTGCCTCTTGAGCTAGGGCCTCATGGCTATAGGCGACGGCGGAATGATTTTAGATGGGCTTGGTGTGTCTATCAAATAGAAATAGAGATATGAGTAAAATTAAAAAGATTTTTTAAAAATTTAGTGGTCCATGGTAATTTCACTATAGTTTATTGTAAATTAGTTTTGATTATATGGATTTATAGTCACAACACTAAAGGAATTAATCCATTTTTTGTAATTAATTTAAGAATTTATTTTAAAATGAATGCTTAAATTAAATTTTGTTCCTTAAATGAACCGAAAAATGTGTTGAGGCCATGTTTTCACTTGTGCACGTGCATATTGGCCTCAACCACTGATAAACTGAGGTCAAAATTTAAATGGTTCCCTTGGACACTTAAAAATCATTAAGGGGGTCTAATCAAAATGAATTAAAATAGATGGGGATTAGTGGAACCCTCTTATATTCACTTATTATTTATTGGTTCTAGTAGTCCATATCATTACCCATATGACTCCCTATATATTTTGGCTTGATGAACAAGTTTTTGGATGAATAATCATTCCCCTCTAAATATATTTATCCTTAGTGGATAGAAAATTGGATATATGGGCTTGGGTTAGGTGTGTGGGTGGACCTAACATTCCCCTAGAAATTTAGATGGGATACGATCAATCTCTAAAGACAATTTCAATTTGTTCTTACCCATTTGGGATTTTTAGTTTAATATATGTTTGAAACAATTAAGGAACATGATACCCTCGTTTTATGGGTGATGACCCAAGACATAATTGATACTGAGAAACCCAATAGAGCTTCCACCTGTTTTTCTATAATCTAGGAGACCCCAAGTTGAGTTTCATTAATTTATTACCTGAGGGAACCCTTTTTAGTTACCAAGGGATAAGTAAAACATGATAGGTTGTGATGAGTTTTGGAATATGATGATTATTTTAAAAAATCGGCAAACCCCATCTTCTGATTATTTTATTTGAGATGGAAAAATCAATTCAGTTATTGTTTCTAATATTGTTTGTAATATTATATTAAATCAATTTTGTATATTTATGTCATAAAATTACCTAAGAGGAGGAAGGTTATAACTAATAGGGAAAAATCCCATTATAGGGAGGTATATGATTATTGATGAAAAATTCACATATATGGAGGTATTAGATAATATTTATGGGGATGACATGGATTTAGAGTGTTGATTATATTGTTTACTAGAAGAAGATAGGACTAAACATATTCTAATTTTTGAGATATTGGGGGTATTTGGTGTCCTTGATCGAGTCTCCCACACAATTATGGAATTATATGTTTGGAAGCAATGTATTCTGAAATAGATAATTTCTTGGGATGTTATAATCCATAATAGGGTGATTTTATCACCCTTTTCATGATCAATAGATACTTGGGAGAATGAACCATGGGTCGCTGTTATGGTCATCATGATCATCATGATGTTATCAGATACACTCTAAAACTTGAAACAAAAGGTATTATAGATGGGTTTACAAACATGAGAATCCATGGTCGTGATGATTTATTAATTTTTTTAGTTATTTATTTATCGATATCTTGTCACATGAACATAATATTAAATTTATAGTATGTAAGGGACAAAATTGGTGGTCTCTTACTATGGTTTGTACCCACACCCTACTGAAGATTCAATTTCACATGTATACCAGAGTAGAGACTCACTTGGTTGTATTTATTGGTTGGGTTGAGGCTTATTATATTATCCTCTAATCAGATATTATATAGTTAGTACAATGGGATGAGGTGATTGTTGGCATAATGAGTAGAGCCTCATTTTTATTGAATTTTATTATTTATTTGGTATATGTCATATTCCTAGAGGGAGATCAGTTTGGAATTCCTAAATGTCATTTTTTGGTATCATGTTTAGTTTATTTGTTATTATTTCCATATAGTAATGGTTATGGATGGTGTATGCTATTTAATTATTTATTTTTATATTTGATCCTCCGATATAGTTTTTATGGTATCCCCATAATAACTCCTTAGACCCTAACTACTAGTCAGAAGACTTTATAATACGTAGATGTGTGCCTAAGTTCACAAGGTGAAACTAGAAATGTTGTTGTTCATAGAGAGCTTGGATATGATATTATTGGACTGGAGGGTGGGTATTTAGAAATGATGGATACTCTTGGTTTATGTTGTCTTTAATATATTTCATCATTTGAACTTATGTAGAATAACCTATTGTTTTGGTTGAAATTGATAAATGAGTAAAAATATTAAATTAGTGGATTTGTGTGTTTTTGGTATTGATATATAGTAGTGGTGCACACTACCCATTTCCAATGGATTAAACAATGAATATCACCCAATTAATTTTACATTAATCACTCACCAGAAATTATTTGTGAAATTAATATTAGTTTGATTTGTAAATTATTTTTTTGTTTTAATGATTAAATAGAAAATAATTTTAGGGACTTTTATCCTCACATTGTTGAATAATGGATGGTTTTTAATTAAAAAAAATTATTATTCGCTGGTTGAGCTTCATTTATGGGAAATATATTTTAATGGGATTAGTGGTCCCTAATTTACCCCTAAAATACAATTAAAATTCTCATTATATGTATAATGTGTCATCACATTGACCTCCTATGTGCATAGCATAACATTAAATTAAATGATATATGATTATTTTTATTATAATAATAATTTTATCTCAACAATGAGAAATCCAATAATTAATTCATACATTATAGCATTAAACATAAATTGAAGTGAACACAAAACTAATTATTTAGGGAATATCAGATGTAACTTGATAGGCTACCAAAGTATAACATTGACCAAATACACTAAATATATAATATCTATAATGATCCATAGAGTGGTGATGTTTTCCAAGTGTTGTATATCGTTGTATAACCCTATGTGAAAATGTTTTTTAGAATATTGGATGGATGTGTTCCAACCGCTTGAAGGAAATATAGAAATGTTATCCTAGAAATTTAGATATTATGTATTATAATTTACTGTGGAAGAAATGAAACTTTGTTATGATTAAATGTTGAAATATTTAGTATATCTAATTACTGATTTTGAGAACGAATCTTACTATATATGATATACTTTTAGGGTAGGACACTTATCCCCTATATGTGGTGACGAGATATAAGATGGTTCTATGATGGGGTACTCTTCCCCCCTTATTGTTAATGATATATGAGATGTGTTTAGTGTATCGTGCCCTTACCCTTATTTTTTATAATATATGTGAGGGTTATAGGGTGTGGATCCCCATTAGATGTGATGAGGTTTTATCTGGTGTGATGTTAGAGAGCTCTTCACCCAGGAGTAGTAGTGATATATGAGATAGTTCTACGGAGGGGCTCTCTTCTCCCATGAATGGTGACGAGATATGAGATTATTCTTGAGAGGTTCTCTCTTAACTACTATTCGGTTTTTATAAAGGAGATGGTTCATGGGAGGGGATCCACCCCATAGCATGGTGATGAGATGTGATATGTTTTTAGGTGAGAAGAAATTCCCCCTAAGTGTTTGTAAATGTGATATTTTGGGTGGGAAAATCATCCCTCGAAGTGTTTATATATTATATGATTTGACAGGGTCTCCCTTCCCCTTAAATTTATATGTAAAAACTTCATAGAAATCCCTCACTATAAATATTTTGTATATTCAATCATGAGTTTCACTCTAGATCACGAGTATTGAATATGGATTATTTATTCATGATTTGTTTTATTAATTACGGTACATCAGTTTATACTGTGTTCCAACAAGATATACCTAAGGAAATTATAGTTGTTGGTTACTTTTTTACACTCATACAATTCATGGGAGACCCTAAAACATTGGTACAAGGGAACAACTCGTGTCTATATGTATTGGTTGGGAAGAGGAATGTTGTTTGATGCTTGATAGGGATTGCTTGTACAGATTTAGGAGAGAGAATTGTGTGATGAATCCTGACTAAATTATAGTGATTTTATCTTATATATATATTTTCATTATGGTTTTATAAGAACTTTTGATGGGGAATCTTTTTCTTTACCTAACCCATTATAAATATAAGATATGTCATTTATTCTATGATATTATATTCTATTTTTTAGGCTGTTTTGGTTTGGATGTTTTTATTGTTCTATAGATTTTTTGAAAAAAAGGGTTCATATTATTTATTATTTTTTCACACTGATATAATGTAATAGTCTCCCCATAGAATCATTAAAAACACTCATTACAAGTTTATAGCCTCTGGAGTTTGGATAAGTGCACATGATGTTGCGTGGTACTCAAATATGGGTCTGATAGAGTTGTCTAGGCTTGGGAAATAAAAATTCTGGTTAGATTTTTGTTTAAATTGTTTTATAATTTGTGATGGGGTATATATATAATGGTACATTATAGAACATGGCATGGATTATATTATTTTTTTACAAGATAACACATCCATGAGTATAACTCCAATATACTATAAAGTTGAGATTTCTATTATGGTTATTTGAAGTTACAATTTTTCTGATACTTGATATGAATGATACATTAGATTTATTGATCTTAGGTTTTACCAAAACATTAGGATTAATGAGGAATGAGTCTATGAATCATATCAGGAATGTAGGTTCACATGACAGATTCATGGTTTTGTGTGATTATTACATTGGTTCTACAAAAATAAAAAAAGGATAAAAATAGTTTTTTGATATTTGAATTATAAATTATAACTTATTTGGAGTTTCTCAAATAACATATTCATGGAATTAAATATAATTAAACTAGACGGGAATGAGATTTCTTTAAAAAAATAATCATATGGTTATGTTTTTTTATGTATGTGGTTGGGACCATAGTCCTTATAATGGTAGTCCAGTATGATGGTTCCCAAAGAGGAATAATACCATAGAGTGGGTAGTTTAATTGAATATGAAATACATAATATATATATATATATACATATATATGTGAATCGTAGTTTTTTTCCATATACATTTATGTAACTTGATACATGATATTTGAGAGTGTGGGTATTTTTCCATGCTCGATTACCATTTGGAACATTAATTATCATCTACGTGATATATCATAGTGATGTTGATATGTGACTCATGAAATTGTTGTTTCATGTGTTAAAATAAAAAAATGGAGATTTATTTTTATTTTTGGAGATGATTTGTTATCTATTATGGTAACCCTTGATAGTATTTAGAAAATGCCTCAACATCTCATTGGAAATTGGAATGTAAAAACATGGATGGTTCTTGAAATCATAGTTTGTCATAATTATAACAATGAAGGGAATCATAATAAACAAGTCGATTAATAATGAGATATGAGAGTTAACAATATGAACAAATGGGTATTATGGGGCTATCTAGTGGATTATGACACGATCAAATAAGTCATGGTATATAACTTGAGTTATTTTGATTAAAATAGTATAGAAGGGTAACATCGAGGATTACACTAGTAAGATATTGATTTTTTAGTAACTGTTACAATCTATCACTATTATGGGATTTGATTGATGAATTATTTTAAACCTTAGATTTAGGGAGTGAGTTTTTATTATTGTATGTTAAATATGGATTTGGGTAACATAATATTAGCATAAGATAGGTATGATTTTTGTCCCATTATATGTGGTTTGACATGGATGATTTCAGAAAATCTATAGAATATGGAGATGCATTTGTGTGAGTGACATGACATATAAGGATATTTCATGATGAAAATTTATGAAAATTATGGGGGTTACATTTGATATAATCCTATTATGTGTATAGGTCAATTTGGAATCTACATGTTTGATATCCTGAGACTCCTATGGGATGTATGACACTGTTAGTGGATAATTTGTTGTGATGGGGTTTTACACTCGTTAATATCCTGACAATATAGAGTCATTCGATGGGTTTTCTCTATACATAGTGGATTATTATTTATGGTGGATGATCAGACATGGGATGATGGTAGATAGATATGTGAAACCTTATTTTGATTGAGGAATAAATAAATTTGTGTTGAAACATGATAAAATAAAAAGAATTCCTTAACATTAGGGAATTGATTGGGTATGTTTAGGTGTATTTAATCATATAAATTTTCTATAGTGGGTATGATTTGTGAATTAAGGGAGATCATATCCGTCTATTAGTGGGATGACCTATGGTTTATTAGATTTAGTACGTGTAATGATATATTGATCCAATGGAAGATATGTGCTTACATTCTGTGAAAGTGAATTGAGGAATGTTGACTATTGAGTCTTGTGAATCACAGAGTGTTAAAGGGACTGACTAAGATGGATTGGTAATCAAAATCATGAACTAAATATGTAGAATTGGGAACCATTTTCATTAAGGGTTTCTAACAATGGATTGGTATGTCCCATATAAGGATGTTATATGAAAATCTTGTGTTAGTTATAAAAGTCATATTCCTCGAGTTAGATTGATTTGGACTAGGTGTACAATACAATATTATCAATAGTGTTGGAATGTGGATGTGATGGGTGACATGGTATCACTAGAACTCGAGAGTGGGGATAAATATGTATATTTTTATGATAAACCTAATCGATGCTTAGGAATTTAGATCTTTGGATTATTTTAGGTATTTATTAGGTTCATTCTTGTGGATTATTTATGATTAAAACTAAAATAGTTTGGGGGACACCATAGAAGATATAAGAACATAGAACTCATTTTTGGAATATTTTGTCACTACTGAGAGTGATGTGTCAATGGAAACAACCCATAAGTGATTGTGGGTTTTTAATGATATTAGCGTGAAATAATATATGATATAAAATAAATAGAGGCTGTGTTCTTTTTGGTATTTACTATCTCAAATTTGGAGAAGTTAGTGAAATTAGTTTCTAGATGTTACTAGATATAGTATGATGGTTTCGTGGAACGACTAGGTGTATGTCATAAGAATAATCCAAGTGTTTTTACAATGATTGTAGAATATTGGATCTCATGAAATGTTAAATGACATGTACAATGAGTTTTGGCCTTATATTATTGATATATCATACGATCAGTGACTACGAGATCTAATCATAAAATTTGGGAGATTTTGGTTTGTGTATTTACATTAAATATGATGTATGATGAATATGGAATGTGTAGTCATTGGTTATGATGAAGGATGAAATGAATAATAAATATGATGAGGGATAATAATGAGATATGGTTTGCGTACATATTAGATAGCTAGCATTTTTGAAAATCCGGATGATGTGTGGGTGTGATAACGTTTTTATATACAGTAGTTAGGTTGAAAAGAAACTTAGTAAGTGATTCCTTTAGTGGAGAGTTTCCATGAAGGGATAAATTAATTGTTATAATTGAGTATAAAGGGTGACCCAGAAATATATAAATGTATTTAGTGTCCTTTAATTATTATGATATTTTTGTGTGTAGGAAAGATAGGATTTTGTATGAATTTAATAGTTTGTGTCTAGATATTGATTGGGAGATATCTTCTATATGATAGGAATGTTATAAAGGCCAATGTGTTTTTGAGAAATGATTTAGGTTGAATGCTGGATCATCCATCTGAATGTGAAACTTGTTGAGGTGTTCATAGTGTTTTATTGTCCATAGATTTTGTCTTGGGAGTTGATGAAGATCAGGGATTCGGTTGAGATATTTTATGAAGATGAATTTGGGAATTTGTTTAGGGTTGGAAATGAAATTTTGGGCCTTTCTGTAGGGGATTACTAACTAACATAGTTCATGGAGAATATACAAGTATCATTATCAAGGATGTGTTTTTATTCTCTAGAGTGTTTGTATGGGGCAAGCCATGTTCATGTTTTAATTTCATGAACTCAAAAAGAATCATTGGATGATTGAGATACCATTAGGTTTAGTGTCGAGGAAAAAAATTATCTTGTGGCTGAGAGATAATTGTATGTTGATTTCATTCAAGGGGAATGTGTCGGTAAATCGTAAAAAATATATGGAAATAGAAGTTATAGTATCATATATTTTCTTTCTAATGGACTTACATTTATATAATTACTTATATATTTCTTATAAAGGATGGAATGATAGATTCTTAAGCATCAATTTAAAAGTATATTTCACTATTTATCCGAAGTAGAAGGTTATAGGTTGAAATACAATATAAAATTTATAATCCCAATGCCTAGTATAGGGACTTCAAAAAAAATTATACATCAGTGAAAGTAAATGATTACCTAAGACCCACTATATTTTGGTGGGACTACATGTACACATGTAATGATGAGATTGGGAATCAATTATAATCAATGATTTTTGGTGATTATAATTAATTATAACATTATATTATAAAGATAAAATGGATGTAGTGTTCTCTTATGGATATAAGATGAAATTTTTGAACAATGTTGAATAAAGTTTTCTTTATGTTTCTTTAATTTCATCTTGTTTGAATGCTTTTGTTTCACTCCATCTGTGTGAGCCTAAGGTTTGATTCAGTATGGTGAGTAGGGTGAAATGATCTTCCAATATTCCACTACACTGAACATCATGAGTTCAGTTGCTTTTTAATTATGGTTAGGTTTATTGTTCAATTGTTTTTTAGAAACGAAACAGTGTATCTTTTGGAAGATTGGTGTTGAGCACCCCTAACATGTTTTATTATAGATTGTGTTTTTGTAATTGGTAATATAAACTTGGAATCAGACTAGGGTATAATTCTAATCGTCTTTCCTTTGAAAATTATTAACATTTTCGATCGTTCTCTCATTGGAAGGCATTACTTTAGAAAAAGTATAATATGGTTTGAAATTTCTATTTGAAATACAAATGATTCTGTATAATGAATATGAAATATTACCATATTCAAAATCACATATAGTTTTTTTTGTATAGTTTGAAACTAGAGTATATTGAGATATATAAATTATAATGAAAAGACAAGTAATCCCTTGGGTGTTCCAAGTTTTCATTATCCCAGAATGAAGATCTTTTTATTTGGGATTAGAAGGTTATAATGGAGCTGAGAGAAGCTCAAACAGAAATGTGTTAAAAGAAAAAAAAAATTAAAAAGGCAACTTATTAGAACTTATAACCACTTATGATCATGTGAATGACTTCAACATGATTTGAGAGAATATTGAATTAGTCAATGAGATCTATATGGATAATATATGGTCTCTTGCATTAGTTTTATAATTCCTCGAATAATGGATTGTGATATCCCTGACCATAATCAATTATTATGGGAAAAATAACCTGGTGTTTCTGGATGAAAGTAATTTTATCTAAAATGATGTACATAGATATATGGAAGTATAATAAATATAAAAAAATTGTAATCTCTGAAGGAATATGATAACATCCACAATAGTAATGATGGATGTCATAGAATGATTGGTCACTAGAATGAAGGTAAGGGAAACTGGATTATCTTGAGACTACATGTTGGTAGTAAGGGAGGAGACGAAATCATAAGAAGTATTCATAAAATTATAGGTATAATTGTAGATCAATTATATATGGTTAATTATGTGTATTTAATATTTGAAAATGTGTATTTAGATAATTATGGGGTTGATGAAGTCATTGGGAATGGATATGTTATCATTAATTATGAATATTGATGCATATTGAAATTGTACGATGTGAGACACATACTGGGGATATGTATGAATTTAAATTCTATAGGATTTCATGAAGATATAGTGTTTGGAATAAGATATTATAAGTAATATTGAAATATTAATCGGGGATAAATGGTATTTTCCTGATGAGTCATGTATGGTACCCTATATCCTACCACAAGATCTCATAGATAGACAATTGTTAGAGTAAAAAATTATGACTTCCTAGATTTAGGAAATTTCCATCATAAACACCACAATTACAATAAAATAATGTTAGTAATGGTAGGATTAACACTAATTCTCTACCAAAAAGTAATATAATTTTGTAAGATTTTTTTCACATAAATAAAAAAAAGTGTGGCATTGAACATCAATGAAAAGTAGTCCAGATCCCAGAATTTGGATCATATTCACTCATTTATTTTGTGACATGACATAGTCCAATGTCATGTAGGGTATGGTAACATTGTTACCTTCATTTATGAAATAATAATTAAAGTATTATTTTACTTTATGAAAAAATGTGCAAGGTCTTTATAGTGTTTATTCAGTTGAAGTACATGCTATAAACTGAATCTTGTTAGAAGTTAAGGTTCCTATGATCCAAAAATAGTGGTGAGTATTAAAAATGTGGCTTCTATAATTTATATTTAAATTTTTTGATATTGATCAAGAAAAATGTTCTTTATAAACCTTATTATAATACTATAGAATATTGAAAAAATTGAAGGTAAAAAATGGTTCAATGATTGAGGTTTCACTAAGGAATGATGATGAATATTTGGGTGGAAGGAGTTATCAAAAAAATCCTATTTTGTTAATATAATTATATATTATCCATTAATATAATAGTTTCTATAGAACCTATGGTTTGATAAACCTATATAAGTTAGAGACCTAAATGATTTTGTGAGTATCAACTATATCCATGTCAATGTTAGGTATACATAAAAACAAGAGGTAAATTTAATGAAATATTTATTTTTAGGATATGAAAAGATAAATTTGGATTCTGGGTATAGGGTGATGATCATAAAAAATAATTGGCAGATGATATATTCTTTTAAAAGAAAATGTCTTGTGGAATTAAAGAAACTTGGTTGAAAATGATGTTTAGACCAAAGAATAAATTGAGCAAGGACAACCTAATTTCTGTGGGACTACCATTAAAATTTATCTTCCAAAGTGTTTAGATGGAAAAAATGAATTTTTAGTAGATATATTAATATAGGATGTATATAAATTATCTATAAATGATGATTCTTATAGCATATCTCCAAATATTGTTAATAGGGAAGATATAATTCCACATAGAGCTAAGCTACAATGTGAATTAAAAATGAGTATGGGATTCTGAATACTAGAATAGATGATTCGAGCTGATTTTAAGTTGTTTCAATTAATGGATGGCAGTGAACCTAAAATATTGTTAGAAGTGGAAAATCTCAATGGCCCCAAAATGTTGGAGTCATAAATTGAATATAATATATATTTATTATATTCAAATGGAATGTTGGATATAATTTAGATTCCATATAGGAAGGAAGGACTGATGAATTAGTGGGGTTTCTATTTCAAGGAGTAGGATGATGGTCAAAAGGGATACATGGAATGCCTTATTGGAAAGGTATTTAAATATAACTAAAGTATAAACATCGTAGATTTATTTTTAAGTTGTAGTTCATCATGATATCTTCTAGTGGGTGTTTATTCCTATTTATATCATTAACCATTAGAGAAAATGCCTAAAAAATATAACATTTCCTCACATCCACTTAAAGGATGTTATTTACATGATGCGTCTGATGATTTTAAAGGATTAGGGGTACAATGATGTGGTGTGTAGGATAAAGATAAATCAATATGAATTGAAGAAGTCACCAAGGTAACAGAATCGTAAATTTGATTCTTTTATAGACGAGGAAAGATATACTCAGTGGGACATTGATAATTAATACTTCTAGAAGTCAGGAAATTATCTGAGATTCATCATTATTCTCTTTTATATAGATTCCATGCAACTGGAGAGTCCTTAAATTAAGAGGATATAGGAATTGATTGTAGATTTTTTTGGGATATTGGATATGAACTATCCATTTCATGAATAAAATATCAAGGTTATGATGATTGAGATAAATAAAAAAGTTGTACTTTGGCTAAGTCTCAAAAGAAAATCAAATGAAAGATTATTGAATTGTTTTCAATCTCATGATATAAGATGGTCTTAACTACATGTGTTTGAAATTTCATTTTCTGTATGTATAAATTAATAAAAATTGAATATGAGGGAAATTATATACTATTATCTCAATTTACAAAATTTTTAGGAAACTTGTTTTATTCCTTTTTGTATAATTTACAATAAAATTTATTTGAAATTGGATTTATCACCCTATCTGTGTCAAATACAGAAACAAAAATCAAAGATTCTAGGATGTGGATGATTTTCTATATGAAAGCATTATACATAAAAAATCATTTCAATGGTAAATATTTTCTAGTTCACAGTTTTATTTATGTATACTTTTTAGAGATTCAAACACCCAAAATAGAATTGTATGTATTCTATTCACCTACATAAGAATCAAAGGTAATATGATATTGTCGATATATCCATTAGTAATTTTGACCACAATGGATGATAATTATATTGAATCAATGTAATCAGTGAAGGAGTTTATTTTGTTGAATAACTATTTATTGAATCTTAGAATCATTTAGGTGGGTGGAGTGTTGTTTTTTATGATTAGAGTTAAACAAATATAGATTTGAATACATTTTTTGTCACTAACATAACATATAAATCTGAAAAGCCATTTCATCCAAAACATACTAGAGGATAGAGTACAAAAATCAAGGACAATAACCATGTAGAAAAATCTAGTAGACATGTTCAATGAGTTTTTAGTTTATAAATTACTAAAGAAATATTATGCCTTAATGTTGATTTAATGAATAGATGAATATAGAGCTATCGTGTTTTATAGAAGTGTAAGAATTTTCTTTCTAAAGTGTTTGTCTGTTTCCTTGGATTCCATGAAGCATTATTTAAGAAGAACACCATTTAAAATGGAGAATCCCTAGTCATGATTTTTTTTCCTAAACCTATATAAGAAACAATGAATAAAAACTCAACCATATGATTTAGTGTAGTAGAATAAGAATTATTCAGTGGAGTTTAGTTTACAGGAAGATGATAACTTCTAATGTGGGTCATCTAGTCATTGGTCTAATGTTTGTACAAATAGAAGTTATGGAATCACCTAAGGTATTTATAATAGACTTTTTCTGATAATTCCTTTATGTTTTTAAAAATTGGAATCATATAAGAGTCTTAATTTTTTTATGTAAGATTACATTTCAATGTTTACTCGATGTCTGATGTTTTGGGTGGTTATAATATTGGAAATTGAACGTAACCCTTATCAACAGATGGAATTTTGAAAATGTCAGATATTAGTAAAACTATATGACTAGATTCAGCCTAGTATAAGTAGGTGATAGAACCTGTACATGTGTAACAATTTTATTTGGGATTCCTCAATATTAGTGATATTATGTGATCCTAAATACATTTGAATTCAGATTATAATGAATGCATGATAGTATTGTTTTTCATAGATATACGATTCAAGGTTTCAACTAATAAAAATAAATTTTTATTTAAATTAATATAATTTATAAATTTATGAATTAATATTTAGGTTTATATAAGTGTGTTTGAGTTTTGGTTTAGAGTAGTGAGTGGAGTGTGATGATCTTCCAATATTTGGGTACATTTAATGTTTAAGGGGTCAGTTTTCTTTAAGTTATTTCTTTTCCTTTATTCATCATCTCTATAATAAAAGAAAAATTCTTCTTCTAATGGATAGGTGTTTATCACCCCCAATTGGGAGGTTGTAATAGATAAAATATTATGATTTGGTACAATATTGGGAAATTCAAATGTTTTTTCTAGATCATGGTAATTTGAGATAATTGATATTCAAATAAGGAATTTGAGTGTTAGATCATATCTTATAGGTGTTAAGGTATTTGTTTTTAGGTATGTGAGGTAGTTCAGGTACATATATGTGTGTTGGTGTAGGGATGGGTTTTCCTTGTTATGGTGTAAGTGCTGAAATAGGGATTCACTAATGTGAAAATAGGTGCTAAGTTATAGGACAATGGTTAAACCACATTCATTTATGTTGTGCATAATTTGAGATGATATCTGAGTTATAAATGATTTAGAAATTAGGAAAAAATGAATTAGGATGGAAATAAAAATTTATTATGTTGATCTTTTATTTGGAAATGATTTTGAGTAATAATGATCAATTACATAAATGATGGGAATACTAGAAAATAATTTTGGTAGTTTTGGAGTTGTATATTTTTTCTGTAATTTTTTATAACTACCACACATATGGTTATTTATATTGATTCGACCCTTATTCAACGAATAATTATTTTTCAAAACAAGAGTTCATTTTATTAAATTCATGAAGATCTTTTTAGGTATAGAGTTCAAAATAATTTTTCTATAACTATTTCATAACAAATCGTATAATTTAAAATTTAACACATTCACTTTGTATACATTTTTTTCTAAATTTCAAAATATTTAAGAATATATAAATTTTCATTTTTGGACAATTCATCATGATTTCTATCATTACATCACAATAGTTTCTAATCATCCATAAACCAATGGAAAAAAATATGAATACATTGTATTAATATAAAAATATCATTAAGGGACATAAACAAATAGTAAAGAAACTAGTTAGTACTTTTCCAAGCCAAGAAATTATATATGAGTGTATTCCTTTAACATAATATAATTTGACCTTAAATAATCATTTAATATCACATGAAACTATAATTTCTACCTAATTTTTTTTATGAAATACATTATAATAAAATATAAAGGAAAACTCATAACTATGTGGGTTTCTTAAATAACATAGAACCCAAGTAAAACATTTTATGAAAAACATACACATTTCCCTTAAAGTGAATAACAATTCATTTAAATAAAAAAATTAGAGAATAATATAATGTTAAAAATGATTCCACGAATGATAATTAAAATATTAAAAAATTCATGTACACTACTTATGGAATAACCTTCATTGATCCCTTATAATAACCATTACGAATGGAATTACTTAATTGGTAAATTCCTAAATAATTATCTATCAAACATAATCGTTATCAAATGCATTATAGAGTTATATTAGGCCCAACCATATTCAAAAATAGTGTAAAAGGAAAATAACATACATAAACCACATATAATATTGTATTTCCAAAATAAAATATCATACAATTTTCTATTTTTAACATATAAAGAAGCACTACTAGGATTTATGTGAAAATAAGTATAAAAGTCAGTTTTCATTGAAACTTCCATCATCAAAAAGTTTCCGAAGTATGGGAAATGGGATATTATTTTGAAAAAAGAAAAAAAATTGAAAATGAGACTTTTAAAATAATAATATTCATGATTTTATGAAATTATACTCATTCTATATAGGTTAATAAATATTCCTTTTACACTTTTTTAAAATTGTCAAAAATGACATATTTCGAATAGGTTTAAACGAAATAGTTTAATACCTTTATAAATAAAGTAAAAAAAGAATTATAAATAATTTTATCTTAAGTTTATTTATATAATTACTTAAATTATGCGTACTAATGTTCATGTAAATTAGAAAATTAATCATTAAAAAAATTAAAACACTATTTAAGTTAATAAGCCCCTTAATCTGAGTATGATTTTACTTGTACATTCTTTATCTTCCAGAATAATATATTTATGATAATTATTTTAGTTTATAATAAATAATTTACGGATTATTATTCCTTTTATTTCAAATATATTCATTTCATATTTAGTAACTTAATTAATTAATTTTACTTCCTACATTTTTAGGATACTTGGTTCATTAGTGAAAAATAAAATTAGTTGGTTTATTTTGGTCAACTAGATCATGATTATATCTTTTATATCACCTTAAACATGTTATAATTATAATTTTATACATATATTATTATTCTAGAACCAACTATGTTAGACGGTAAAGGAAAATAAACTTTATTACAATCATTGAGACTTTAGGCTATACATACTAATGAGTAACATTTCCATTTTTTTATTAAAATGGTTGAAAAATGGAATAATTTATTTATCATTTCATAATGATAATATGTCATAAATATACTCTTTTTATAAATCCATCAATATATATAATCCATGTGAAGTGGTAATGAAAAAGAATGTAAATCTTCTTGTGAGGTGGTAGTCAACATGTACATATCAATGATTTTTGTATATATTTTATTGAATTATAATGAATGAATTAGAATATTTATTTATAATTATATAATTATATTTATATTATATAAATATTATTATATTTTTGGATTATTCTTTATGATCTTCCATTATATTTGATGATGAATAATTAAACACATTATATCGTGAGTGGGTAGTTTTCACCTAAGTACAAACAATGTTTTTATTTCTCATTAGATGGTTTAGTAGGTGAAAATTGGTTATAGAACAAACAAAATAACATTAAATTGAATGTATGATACGGATTTTATTATTTTATCATGGTTTAGTAATATTTTATTGTGATAGAATAAGAAATAAAATAAAAATGATCAATTAAGAACTATATCACATATTCAGTCAAAACACTCATATTTATTAATAATGTGTCACTACCCATTCCCTGTGGCCCGTGTAGTGACTTCCATAAGCCCCTAACAAAAGTCCAGGGGGTGGAGAATAGCACCGAAGGCGTCGACTAACATGTGGGAGGCATTTTCCTGAGTATAATTACTCACACAGATGCCAAACCAAGTCCCACATACTAATATGGAAACTAGTATTACTAAAAAAAAGATGAGTACAAGTAAAAATTATATGAGTGGTCCATAAAACAAACTCAAATTAAAAACTAAAATAATAAATATACAAAAAGAAAACTCGGATGTCCATCCCCATAGAACCCCACCGGATCATGAGAGTAGCATATATATAGGAAGCTGAAGAAGAATGTCTGGTCCACCCAATCCTACTAGGCCCTACCTGGTCCGAGGCCACCAATTCCATTGTTATAGAATATATTATTCTTGTATCCCTAAGAACCTATTGGTCCTATTCCACCAAAGTCTCTGTTGAAACATTGATCATTTTCACTAGACACAACATGTATGGCTGATGCCCCTTCAGGGGTGAGTAACAAAATACTCAGTAGGGACCCCCCCACAAAGAAAAGACCATGTGATAGAGAAAATATTTTCCATTAAATTTACAATGAATTTCATTTTTTTAGTCCCAAAAAATGGTTACTCTATAATGAATTGCTTCATTTTTATGGTGTTGGTGTTATTTTGAGCTAAATAGTAAAAATACCCATTTCAGATTTTTAACGGTTTTAAATTATTTTATGTAGATTTGACAAAAAAAATTATACTCTAATCCAAATTGAAAAATTATTTCTTTTCCAGATTCTACACATCCAGAGATTCATTTACTATTTTAGGACGAAATGATGAATCGACCATATGGAAGCACAAAAATAAGCTCACAAGTTGTCTCCGGAAAACATTTTTCTGTTCTTCCAATTTTTGATTTGATGTCCATAACTCATTATTTGTAGGCCCTATTATCATGGAATTCGTTGGATGCATGCGGAAGAAGTTGGGTAACATCCTTCATGAAATAAAGGCCATGTTATTTGGACGTTTTAAGGGTCATTAAAGCATCCTAATACGGAGGATTGCGATTTGGAGAGTCTTACTGGACAGAATAAATTGTGAGAATAAAATGGGAATAACTATCGGAATATTTCTCCAAATCCACTGAAAATTTGAGGGGAAACGTCCAAGAGAAGTTTAAACAACATTCAAGAAGGGTTCAACGCATGAAGATGTCATTTAATGTGGATAAACATCATCAACGTATGGGGGAAGAATTCTGGCTATAAAAGGAGGAGAGGTCCCCACTCTCAAAGCATCCCATCCTTCATCCCATTCCTTCCGGGACACCAAGAAGGAGAACATTTCATATTTTTCATTTGTTTCTTTTCTTTTACATTTTTTAATGCCTTATTCTTCCTCTTTAAACTCAATTACCCTTCACATGGAGGGGTATAACCTTTGTGTGATCGGGGAAGAGGGAGTTTCACTTTTGTAATGTTAGAGTTTTGTGCTTAAATATAAAACCCTATTTTTCTTTTAAATGACTTCTATTATAACTTTTTCCCAAATATCATAATGTGGTCATGTTTTGAGTTTGGTGTATTAATTGTTAATAGCTTTGGTTAAAGTATTTTAATCTCTCTCTGCCTAGTGCAATTTGTCTCGATCAAGTAGATTGTGTTAGGTGGTGAGTTTCTAGCGATTGTTGGCACGCGTGTGAAACTAGTAAACATTTTCTAGAGTTCAAAAGAGAATAAATTCCCAATCTGGACTTGCCTTAGTTATTTAGGGATTGTTTATGAATATCCATGAATATAGGAGTGAGTCTCGTTTGGTTCTTTTTCCAAGGGTGATTAATAACTCGATCGAGGAGTCATTCCTTTGTTATTCGAAAGGAAGAGTGGGAATATGATCGTTATTACTATGATGACATTGAAAAAGTGAATCCTACCGTGAACCTATCAATATCTTCATCCATTAGTGATCAACCACTCTTTTTATTTCTTTCTTTATTTTTCTACCCATACAATTTCAAAAACAAACTTTTATTCTTTCTTAAATTTAACATACATACATAATTATTGTGAACTCCTCTCCGGAGACATCATCGGTTAACCAATATACTACCTAATAACTTAGGTTTTATTTGTTTTTGTCACACCCCAAGATAGCCATGTGTCACCACACAAAAATCCTCAATGTAATGAACAAAGCACAAGATAAATCACACCAGGAATACATTTAGGGTAGTGATAGAAGACTTATCAGTCACATCATTGAACTCCATAGATGCTGGAGAAATCATCCTCTACCTTGTACAGTAAGATATCTAAGTCACATAGAAGTGATTCCTATTAACTTTGTACATCTTATATACACCTCCTCATTGCATACCGTGGGCCCGATAAGTCACATAAAAGTTCTTCCCACTTCTAGTAGCCAACTAATGTACTTCTCCTCTTTTCCTACCATATTCCTACAATGTCCCAGAGAAGTGGATTCCACAATGGGCCTATAATGTATCATAGAAGTGCTTCCCACTCAGTAATAGTTGAGTTATACAGAGTTGAACATCAGTAGTCTTTAATTCTCATCGATCCACTGGGTTCCATACGTAGTGCACCTAAGAGAATGGTTCCTGAAGCCATTCATCGCATGTCAACATCCATGAAAGCCTCCTCAGGGAGTTCCAAAATAATTGCGTCATATAGTGGGTCCCAATTATATAAATGTCTGGTCAAACAGATGCCTAGTTTTTTAGATACATGAATTTTAGTAAATAGGGGTTCAGGGCGTCTAGGTCTGGTCCAACCTGTTCAGTCCGATCCGACCGAACCAGCCTATGGGTCCCACATTTCATGATTTAATTTGACTGACTCAACCTGACCCAATTCGTGTTTGGGTCAGTTCGGTCCGGCCATTCCAGTTGTCCAGGCCCAATGGGCCTCACTTGACCCATCCCCGATAGGCAGAGGGTCCTGCCTATCGGGTCGCCCAACACATTGGGTGTGGGTTTGGCCCACTTGCATGGGTCTGGAATGCTGGCTAGAGGTCCAAACCTCCAGCTCGAATCTCAGCCCACATATTGTGGACCGGTTGTGCGTCGTTTGGCTAGGATGTGGTGGTCATACACGTCCTACCTCAACTTTCCCCACGGATGCATGAGTCCCTCCCACCACATCGAGCTACCTCGGGTTGCTGAAAAACCTGGACAACCTGGATGCGGGTCATTCTTCTACGTGGCGTTAGGTGGGATAAGCATCTCCCCTCTGCTACAGAGAACTCCTGCCACTGTGGCGCACTGTCAGTAGCCCTACTCTTCCAGGCCATTGGAATGACCATCGACCAACAATCCCACCAAAAGTCATGCACCCATCGCCACCGTGTGCCGCCACAGATTCCATCACTGACAGATTCATTGGAATACCAGCATACGCATTATGGTAGTCTGTTCATCTCAATTCCTACACCTAAGACCTCCAGTGAGAATCCTCTTCACCGCGAAGGACACAATACCGCATTTCACTTGATTGGGAAGAATAGTACACAATGATCCCACATGTGGAGGGGCTCTGGCCATGATCATGTCATCCTGGGCCCTCATTATTAGAAGTTATAATCATGGGAAGGCTTGAGGATTGTGGCTCAATCAACATAGAGACAAACTAATCCCAAATAATAATTCCAAAATTTAAAGTCACCTTCCCGCATAAACGAAGAATTCACGGATCAACCTATACATGGGTTGATCCACATTTATCATTTATAGAATAAAAAAGGGGATGAAAATACATAAATTAAATCCCTACCTTATTGATGTTCATTTTTGAAAATTTCTGTCCATGATGGTCCAAAAGGTCGATGGAATTCGTTGTTCTTCAATTTACGTCAAAGTCTATATGGTCCCACATGCATTCGTCATTCTTCATTGGGGAGTAAATATGTAAGAGGTTTTTCAAAGAATCCTCAATGTTTAATCCTCATTCCACTAATGCATCAACTATTAAAATAAATACATGCCATGTCGTTTCTTTTACGCTTTGATGTAACTTCGTTACACTGTTTCATTTATGAAACATCATCGTTGTTATGCGTCATTCAAGAGTCGTTACGTTGCGTGTTAATGATCCATTAATGACTTCCATTAATGCACCTCATTGCTACCTTGACTCTGCGCCGTAGTGTCTTCATGTCACCTAACATCAGTGAGAAAATAAATAAAATATGTTTTTATGTTATTTTATTATTATTCTCAAAAATTACAAAAATTAATTTTCTCTTTTGGCCCTTTACGACTAAAGTTATGTCATTTCCATGTGAATCCAGGTGTTTTTAGTTCAACGGTGCCCTCTTATTTTTTATATGATCACTATTTTAAGTATTTGAAAAACCCAATCTCACGTTTCATTAAATGAAACTAAAAATGTTGAAAAATTAACTTTCACCCTTGACCCGCGCCAGTCTAGGTTAGGCTTAGCCTAAGTAGAACACGCCCTCATGAGCTCATCAGTACTATTATATTTCCAATATGAGTTACCATTTTGGAGTAATAATTATTTAAAAATAAAATAATTGTTACCTAATTATTTTATTTATGGTTAAAAAATAATTTCCATTGTTGGCCCGCACCGACCAATGTTAGGTTATTTCTAAGGAAAGCATGCCCTTACGAGATCAGTGGAGGTCTCAGATTTTTAATCAAACTCAATTTTTGTGAGTTATAAGAATTTGAAAAATTAAATAAAATTATTTTAATATTTTATATATAGTTATGGAATTTTTAGGTTTTTTACTGGAGGTCTGTGTAGAGTTAACATAAGTCGCACCTATGGTAAAACCACCATATTGTACACAATGACACCCTCATATTTTTTTATCTGAGCACTCATTTATGATTTATTCAACTATTTTAGGAAAACCACTCATGAATGCTATTTAAATCTTAATAATTTTCAATGGATCATTCCTGGAAAGTTGGGATTTGGAATCGCATGATGTCTCAAAAGATGGTCTCAAAATAATTCCATATCATAAAATAAATTATACAGAAATTCTGGGGCATTACATTCTCCCCACCTTAGGGATTTATGTCACTAAAACCCAAAAAGGCTAATCAATCAGGTGGGGATACTATTCATGAATCTGAGCCTCCCACTCTGTTGTGATCTCTTGGAGATTCTTATGCTACCACCGAACGCTCACTAGAGGAATCAACAATCCACGAAGGACCGTCTCATTAAGATCCTCTATCTCCAACGGGAACTCCAGAAACATCACCTGATCGTAAATGTCCATCTCACCACAACCAGTGATGTGCAATGGATAATTCACGTATCTTTTTAGCTAAGACACCTAAAATACATCACACACCAGGTGCATCAATAGGAGAAGATCTAGGCGGTACGCCATCTCACCAACTCGGCTGAGAATCTAAAATGTACTGATGATTTTCAGGGATAGTTTTCCACATCATCAAAATATTTTTAATCTATGTCGGGGTGATACCTAAAGGAATACATGGTCTTCCATATAAAAATCCAAGGTTCTCTATCTTTTATTAGAATACGAATTCTATTTAATTTGTGTAGTCCTCATATTCACTTGGATGATCGGATCCTTATCAATGGTAGCCCATACAATCTCTAGACCAATGAATGTAAACTCCCCTGGGTTTTCTAGTAATGAGGTGATCAGCATGGTCTCATATGCAAGGAATCAAATGGTTCCATGCCATTGGTGAAGTGATTTCTATTCTGTATGAAAACTCCACCAGTAGTAGGTGGTCCTCACAATTGTGACCAAAATCCATGACACAAGGACAACACTTATACTCCAAGTTCTATATTGTATTCTCCTTCTGACCATCTATGTGATTGTAAAAAGTTATTCTCATGCACATATGAGTCTCTCTAAAGTCCCAAAAACTCCATGTAATTTTTTTAAATTATTTGTGATTATTATGAGTCTTCAAAAATTGACGGTGCATGATTCTAAGGCCCGGTGTCCCCAGAATAGATTTTTAAAATTTTTTAATGTATGTTCAGTATGTGTTTGGGAATTATTTTATAACATTTGAACCTATACTCAGAATTGAAATATGAGTGCTTTGTTGAATCCACAGTTCTGGGATTCGCTTAAGGGAAGCTTCATATAGGCTGCAGTAGTTTGAGAGAAAAAGATATATTTTCATACTTTTAAAAGAATAATAAAATAAAATGTAATTTTTATCTTATTTTTCTCAACTGGTTGAGTGGTGGTGGTGGGACCGCTGTGTTGTAAATGCATTTAATGGCTTCACTCTCTATTATTTGTAACTACACCGTTGGGAATTGAGTGGTTTATTAATTAACGAGCCTCATTAATTTCTCTCTGTGTTACTCACTCTTTTCCCCCTCTATTTAAATAGATATCAGGTGGGATTTTTGCACAAAACTTATGTAAGAGAGAACCTCTAATGAAGAGATACGATGTCTCCCACCAATGGGAAATGGAAGCTTGTATTTCATCAGAGGGATCAAACTGGGAATTGTGAATGCTGGTGGCTTCATCAAAGTGTTAATTCTATTTCAACCACCGCGATGAATCCAATGATTCTCGATATAGGAGTTTATTTTTGGAATGGGGTTTTTCATTATATTAATGTGATGTACAAATTAAATCCACTTGTTATGATATTAACGCCGAGGGTGAGAAACAAACGAACAAGGCCAAGACCCTATGCCGCATCTGTTCATGATGTGTTCTTCATGGGGCAATTTTCAACTCGACTGAATGCATAAATCAGGGGGCATGCAATGACGGAGACAACTCGAGAGGTCCATAGGCACTTCCATACGGATTATAGAACCACCAGATCTTACTCGATGGACCATAAATGATCTGATGGCAAAATGGAACCAGCAACCAGCACCGACAATGGGGGCGGCGGCCCATGCTCGCCGGTTGCGGAGGAAGGCGGCGCTGCTCGGTGCCGCGCGGTCAGACAGGCATCAAAAGCAAACTTCCCATGGAGATCATATCTGGCACGCTATCATGTGCCATGGTGAGACTGGTCATGTCTCTATGTCGCGGTGAAGGCTGGGACTCACTCACTATGGGTCTTGTGGGGGAGAAGGCGACACCATGAGGCACCATCAATATAAAGAGACAAACGGATCTTGGAGCCATTTGGGATCGATGAAGCCACAACTTGAAGCCACATCAGTGGAAGAAGGGGACCCACGCCAAGCGGGTCCTACGAATATGTAGGCGACGCCACATGGGTATGCCAATCAAGGAGCCAAATGACACATTTGAGCCGTTAGGTAGGCAGACCTCCTGAACCCCGCGAGGCTCGCACCAGCCGGTAGGTAGAGCCGGGCCTGCCCGAAGCCCAGCTTAACTGGGCTGGGTCGGAACTACACAAGGTTGTGTCAGCCCATGAATCATCTGGTCGGGTTGGGTCTGTTTGGGTATGGTCGGGCTTTCTAGGTCAGACCAGACCCAAACCCCTCTCGGGCCCAAAAAACACTTAAGTGGCCATAAATTGCAAACCAGATATCTGTTTGATGAACCTTCTAAAACACTGGGATCCTTGGAGCGAGACTGCCATTTTGAAGTTCTCCAAGGGATTTTTTTGGAGAAGGATTGAGTATGGCCGAGTTGGATCAACCTAGAATCTAAACAGGCCTTGAGCACTAATGTGACAATAACATACAGAACAAAGGTCAGTTTGGCACTCCGTCTCTTGTGTTGGAACCCTTATTATGTGATATAGAAATGGTTAACTTCTACGTGGGGCTTTTTGTTGGTAGAAACAAGACAGATGGAATGAGTAGCATTTTCTCCTAGAAACAAGAATACTAAGAGTGAGAATCTTTTTTCAAGATGAGAAATGAAGAATGAAGAGCAATTCTATTTGAATCAGAACACAAAAATTTTGTTGGAATTAGCACCAAGTTAATCTATGTGAATCAGTACCCATCGATTCTCATTGAATCATCACTGAGTGATTCTGTGTGAATCAACACCCAATGATTATCTTTGAATCACCACACAAAGATTATGTGTGAATCAGCACCCAATGATTCTGTGTGAATCTACACCTAGCGATTCAGTGTCATTCAGCACCCAGTGATTCTGTGTGAATCAGCACCCAATTATTCTCCATGAATCCACACCTATTGATCCTATGTGTGTCTTTCGGGGGTTAATAACAATAGATCATGTGGGGGTCAGCAACAATGCATCTTGACAGAGTAAAATGATATAGCCTTATGACTAATCATATGTACTAATGTACTTTTGTTATACCCGATTTAAGTTGTGTCATTTTCTTTGTGATTTGTGACAGATATAATGTTTGTGGTTTGACATTGTGGAATTTTGAGAGACATTCGGGGGTCTCAGGGTCCCTAAAGTGTATCGTTATACTCACCCATGCACAGGCTTCACCCACACCATGTTCTGTTTTGTGCAGACGATGACCAGCCTTGACTCATAATTGGGGAGCTTGGAAATGATGGTGGACGATGTTGATAGTTGACGTGGTGAGTTGTGGAGACGAGATATACCTATCCTTCTAGTAGGATCCCTAGTGGATGATCTTAGGAGTTGTTTTCTATTTTCATTTGTAATAGTATCTTTTTAGTTGGTCTTTTATTCTATCCCCTTACACTCAGTACCCACTTTTACTACATTAGTTTTACATTGTGGTTTCATCTTGTTGTGTTTTAGTTTGTGTGTTTGTATAGGATTAAAAGCATGTCCTCCCAGTTTTAGGGATATGGAATTCTAGTGCTAGTCACCAACACCTGGCCTATGGAAGTCAGGATTGGGGTAGTTAAGACATGGGCCCCAATGGACGGTTTGTGACAAATTGGTATTGAGGAGTTGGTTATAATGATGAACTGATACTATGATCGTTCCTATAGAGGAATAGTGTTAAGTGTTTTTAGTGTGGTTTTCAGTTCGGGGAGTCCATTATTGGTGTGGTGGATGATGTATCTATACACCAGGACCCTGAATCCTGATTTATGACCCTGGGCATGAAAAAAAATGATTGCGTGTGTTTTGGAAATGTTTTATTTTTTGATCTCTTTTGAGTCAGATCACAAGGTATAAATTATTATCCATGGAACAACTATTAAATATCAGAATTCCGCCACATAGACACCTGGACATAATTCATGAGAGAGTAAAAAATGACAGCCCACCGAGAAACGAGGCATCAGTGTAGGTCCCTCTTGCATTGTTAGCACCTTTAGGTGGTGCTCTGACAAAACCACCACCCGTTGAAGAGTAGATTTCACCAGCCCCACTAGAGGTTGGTGTAGGACGACTAAGTGCATTGGATGAGTTCCAATAGCCGGGACCTGTAAGGTTTCAAGGAGAGATATATCACAAGGCAACTAAGGATTGACAGGAGGCTATGGCTGGAGTATTCCGCCTAGTTGGGACACCAGCAGAGAAGATAGAGATCCTAACTGCAAGCCATTTCTATGGAAAAATAGGAAGATAGTGGGGACCGAAACTCTAGTTAAATGACATGGATACCCTCACCTGAAATACTTTGAGATCCACTTTAGGGTGGAGTTCTTCCCAGTGACACTATGCTCTGTGTGTATCTAGGAGTTACTAGACCTACACTAGGGAAGCTTATCTGTGGCCCAGTACTCCATGGTATTCACTGACCTCTCGTACTACTACACTGACTTGGTAATAGACCCATTCATTGGGGTGAAAACCTTTGTGTAGGCTCTACGACGTGAGATCAGAGCGTCTATGATATTTCTGAATATCTCAAGGAAGGATGGAGTGCTCAAATAAGCATTGTTGGTGGGGAGCTTCTTAGCTGAGAAGGAACCGACGGTGAGAACCACCATGGGACAATAGGTAGCCAAGTCATTTTTAGTAGGCAGTAGGTAGCGGATGCAGAGTTACAAGCAGAACAGACCATTCAGAGGGAGACCCCCGGATGTAGGGTCGGAGGTATGAAACTCTTGAGGTAGAGGGGGTCAGTAGGGAAGTAGGTTGTGTTTCACATGCGGTGGGTGGGGCCACATCGCTCAGGACTTCGTGACCCGCCATACTGACGATCAGTAGATGGTCGAGGAACCTCCAAGGAAACTGTGTAGGTTAGAGTGAGGAGGTACACAAGGCAGCAGACATGGGAAAAGATCATGTCATGCAGAAGGTGGTGGATGAAGGTTTGAGATTCTACCAACACCGCCACCTGGTGGTCCACCCCGACCATAGAGAGTAGGTGGACCAGGGCGATCTCAGCTACATGCGGTCAAGGCCAACATCCCCAGCTCTCTATAGATGATTACATGTATTATTTATGTTTACTCTACCCTAGTAACAGTAATTATAGAAATAGGTTCCTGTCACTCATTCATTTCCACAACACTCTTTCAAAGCTCAGAGATTCTTATGGTCTCATTGGCTTGATCCTTGTGATTAAATACTTCTACGGGAGAAGATTTGACTATTACACAATGCTGAAGTTTGTGTGAGCTCACTCTATTAGGTGAGAGAATTAACATGGATTTCCTAGTAGAAGCATCGAGGCCTTACGTCAGCATAATTTATATGGACTAGATATCTACATTCCACGCTCAGATACACAATTTTAGGCGGAAAGTGCAGTGTGATCGAGAGGATGGGATATGGTTTACCATCAATGGAGTAAAGGATCCATTTTCAGAACATGATGGACTATCATTGAGGAGGTTGAAAAAAATTACTCATTAGTTGTATAGATTAACCCTCAGGGCAGTTGATGCGAGGAGTCCGAGTTATCCAATAGTGGTGGACCAGTATGCTGATGTCTTCCCTGATGATCGTCCCAGACTACCTCCTCACAAAGTGGTAGAATCTAAAATAGACCTATACCCTGGGAAATCACCAATATCTACACCAACATATCATATGGCTCTCGTGGAGCTTTCTGGGATGAGGTTATAGTTGGGGGGCTTGTAGAGAAAGGGGTTAGTAAGGCCCAATGTTTCTCCATGGGCATCCCTGATGCTGTTTGCCAAGAAGGAATATGGGACTCTAAGGCTTTGTATGGACAATTGGAACCAGAACCAGATGAATATAATGAACAAGTAACCTATACCGAGGATCAATGATCTCTTCGACCACATGAAATGTTCTCATTGGTTTTCGAAGATAGTGCCCAGATCAGGCTACCACCAGCTCAAGGTACAATATGAGGACGTACTGAAGACCACATTAATATATCTGTACAACCATTATATGTTAGTGGTTATTTCATTAAGCCTAACCAATTTTATAGCAATGTTCATGGGTCTCATGAACAAGATCATACATCCACACCTCGATCGCTTCATGGTGGTCTCCATTAGCGACATGTTGATATACTCAGCATCAGAGGAGGATCACACCACACACTTACATACAGTTCTGGATACACTCTGATAGAACAAGCTTTATGGAAGGCTCTCAAAGTTATTGTGTGGGATATGGGAGGACCACTTTCTGGGACACATTATCTTAGGGGAGAGAGTTGTTGTCAATCTGGTGAAGATAGAGGAAGTGCGTTATTGGGATCCACCTAGGAGTGTTACTGAGGTGTAGAATTTTCTAGGATTTGCTGGGTACTACCATAGATGTGTACCTGACTTGTTATGGGTAGTGGCAACCTTTTCATCTTTGATGAAGAAGGGGAAGCCTTTCATGTGGACTGAGAAGTGGAAGAAATGTTTTCATAAGTAGAGGCAGAGGATGATGATTACCCCCATCATGAGGCTTCTAAAAGAGGGAATTGGGTATGTATTCTACAATGATGCATCAGAGACTAGGCTAGGTTTTTTTCTAGATGCAGGAGCATGGAGTGATCACTTACATCTCATAGAACTTGATAAAAAAAAAGAAGAACTACACTACCCATGACATGGATTTTACAATAGTAGACTTTTAATTGATGATGTGGTGGAACTACATGATGGTTGGATGGTTTATTATTTACTCTGATCATAAGATACTTGGGTATATATTCTCACAGGAGGACCTAAACCAGAGATATCAGCGATGGTTGGAGTTCCTCCAGGACTACGACATTGTGAAATTCTACACTCCTAGGAAAATGAATGTAGTAGCAGACACACTCAGCAGGAGGTCTGGTCTACAGTTGCTGAGTGAGGAAACAAATCAGCTAGCCACGTTGTAGATATCCATCGTGGATAGATATAGAGTCTCACACCTTAAGTATATTACTATCAACCCCCACATATTTATTGAGTTCAGGGGGGGGGGTCAGCTTGGGGACATAGACAACGAGGCTCGATGAGCTCAGATATCCTCAGGACATGCTCTAGAAAAATTTTCTCAAGATGGGGATCATGTCGTCCTCTTTAATGGTCACACCAAGATACCAGAGACACTACAAGAGGAGGTTTTGAGGGAGTTCCATAAATCCCCTATAGTGTTAAATCTGTGAGTAGAGATGATATACTAAGACCTCTAGTGTTAGTATTGGTGGCCATGGATGAAGAAATTAGTGGCAGAGTTTGTATCTCGATGCCTCACTTTTTAGCTAGTGAAGGCTGAGCATCACGTGTCAATAAGCTCAGCTCAACCACTTGAGGTAACAGAGTGGATGTGGGATTGTATATCTATGAAATTTGCATCATGGATACCACGTACGTCCAGGGCCAACGATTTCATCTGGGTGATCGTTGACCGACTCATTATGTTGGCCCACTTCTTACCCATATGAGAGCATAGATCATTAAATATATTGGAACATCTCGACATACCTGAGATTGTATGACTTCACAGGGTTCCATAGATGATCATATCAGATCATGAATCTTTTATTACATCCCACTTGTGGAAGGGATTTCTGGGGAATTCGGGAGTCAGCTACACTTGAGCACCACAATCTATCCTCAATTATATGGTCAGATGGAGCAGACAATATAGACACTCGAGGACATGCTTCGTTCTTGTGTCCACGAATTTAGCCGCAGTTGGGAGGACCACCACCCATGGTGGATTTTATATAAAACAATTATTATCACTCTACCATTAGAATGGAACTATTTAAGGCCTTGTATGGGAGACCATGCAGATCACCTCTTCACTGGACAGACCTAGGGAAGTCAACACTTATGGGTCCAGAGATGGTACAATCTACCACAAAGAAGGTTAAGATCCTCTAGGAGTGGCTGAAAACTGTATAGAGCCAGTATAATTCTTATGCTGACAGGGGATGGAGACCCATGGATTTTGAGGTGGGAGACCATGCAATCCTACAGGTCTCACCCCAACGAGGATAATTGAGGTTTATCTAGGGAGGTAAGCTATCTTTGAGTTTCATCGAACCCTTTCATATCCTTAGAAGTGTATGATAGGTGGCATACCATATATCACTTCCCCCCCAAATTCACTTGGTGTATAATGTATTCCACGTTTCACAGTTGAGGAGGTACATGCATGATCGATCACATGTTATCGACTGGGGCGAGTTGGAAATCTATGATAGGGAGACGTTTGTGGAGTACTAGGTTGATATAGTGGATCGAAAAGAGAATGTTCTTTTTGGGAAGTCGATACCTCTAGTGTGAGTTTTTATGTCACACCCCGACCGCGGACGTCCGAATTTTTTTCTCTTTTCTTGGTCCCGGTTTAAATTTTTTCGAAGATTAATTGTGGTTGGTGGTTTCACGTCGGTGCGCGGTCATCGCACCGCTAGCGGTGATCGTGCATTCGGCCCGGGTGACGATGTGTCCACCCGGCGTTTTAAATATTAAAGTTTTTACATTGACTTTTTATTATTATTACTATTTGAGTTGCGTTATTATTATAATTAACCAACTTTTATTTACTTTAATTAATTTATTGTTATGATTATTATTATAAAGTATTATTAATATTATTAGGAAGGTTTGTTATTATTATTATAAAGCAATTATTATTATCATAACATTTTATTATTATTATTATTATAAGTTTTATTATTGTTATATAAGTTTAATTTTTATTATATAAGTTTTATTGTTATTAAGATTTTATGTTTTATTATTATTATTATAATTATAATTATTATTTTTATTTTTATCACATATATATATATATATATTTTTAAGCCTAACCTACCCTAGCCTATCCCCGTAGCCGCCACCCCCCCCCCCCCCCCTCTCCCCTTCTCCTCTTTCTTCTTCCCGAGCCTGCACCAGACCTTCCTCCCGTTCCGGCTCCTGCACGCAGCGCCGCACGCCGCCCTCCCCTGCTCCCGTCCAGCCGCTGAAGTCCGGCATCCCGGCCTCCCTTTGACCACGTCACCGGCGCTCCGCCCGGCCTCCATCCCGGCCCTCCGCACAGGCCGCGTTGTCCCCAGCCCCCTTTTTCCGTCGCCGCACCCAGCCGCTGTTCCCCGACCTCCCTCTCGTTCAGCCTTTGCCCCGGCGCACATCCCATCTCCGCCTCCGGCTCTCTCAGATGTCCGACGTCCCCTCGACCCGGACCCCGACCTCCGACGACATCGCCCGCCCCGGCCTCGGCCGCTCCCTCACACGCCCCCAGGCATCCTCTGTTTTTCCGGTGTCCCCCTTCGCTGCACCCTCCGCCTCGCCTCGTCCCGGCCCGGCTTCCCCTTGCGCACCGCCGCCGCACCGTCCGGCGGATCTCCCTCGTCCCGCTTCACCCGCGACCCCCTGCTCCCCGCCCTGCGCACCAGCCCGACCGCCCCGGCCACACCGCCGCCTGGTCCTCCTCCTGTCCCGGCCTCGCCTCCTGCATCTCCCCCTGCGCACCGCCTCCCCGACGTCGTCCCGGCTTCCCCTCCGGCGGCAACCCCCCCCTGTCCGACCCTGCTTCCCTTCCCCGGCACCCTCCTCCCGCCGAACCGCCGCCGTCCGCTCCCCTCCTGCTCCCGCTGCCGCGCGCCTCCAGCACTCACCTCCGGCCTCGCCTTTGCTCTGCAAATCCCAGCCGTAAGTTGTTTTTATTTTTTTATTATTTTTTTTATATTCTCCTTTATCATGATTAATAATAACATTATTATTACATTATTATTATTATATTATTATAATTATAATTATTGACAATATTAGTATTATCATTATTATTAATATTACTATTATTATTATAATTATTATTATCATTATTGTTGTAATTATTATTATTAATACTTTAATTATCATATTATTATTATTGTTATTATCATTTTATATTATTATTATTATTATTTTATTAATATTATTACATTATTATTATTGTTATTATTACGTTAATATTATCATTAATATTACTATATCATTATTAAAATTATTATTATGTTATTATTATTAATACTATATTATTATTATTATTATATTTATTATCATTTTAATTATTAGCATCTTCTTATTATTTTTGTTGTTATTTTATTATTATATTATTATTATTGTTATATTGTTATCGTTATTGTCATTATTATTATTATTATTATTATTATTATTATTATTATTACTATCATATTATTAATATTAATATTACTATTATTGTTATTATTATAATTATTAATGCGCTATTATATTTATTATTGTTCTTGTTAGTATTATGTCATTATAATTATTCTTATTATTTTGTTAATATTATTGTTATGATATTATTGTTACTCTTATTATTATTATATTATTATTATGTCATGATAATAATAATTATCATTAATATTATGACATTACTATTACTACTTTTTGGTTATCATTATGTTATTATAATTATTATTATTATTAGTATGTTGTCATTAAAGAGCCTTCTTAACGGCCTTTTTTTTTAGGACCAGCTTGACGACGCAACACGCTGCGACCTTTACGCAACAAGAGTTTCGCGTCGTGTCGTTCTTCGCTCCGATCCGAGGTAGGTCTCCCATCACACTCGCCTTTAAATTTAGAATTTATTTATTCCTTGTCTTTTATTGGATTTCAGTAAATTTAAATGTATTATTGAGTAGTAACTTATAATGTGGTTTGCTCTGCTTATTTCTAGCATTTCAGTGGAAGTAGTTTTTTCTCGGTTTTAACTGTGTATGTTTTCCTGATGATACTACTAAATGAGTTCATTATGAAATATGAAGATCATGTTGAATTGGGTTCTTAAGCGGTTTTGGCGTGTGTAAAATGGTAGGCGTATTGGTTATGGAAAATGGTGTTTTTCTTTGAACCTCGATTAGAGGAAGTGCAGTGTGACCTTTAAACTCGATTTTTGGAAACATTAAATGTGGTTCTTGGTTGTTGAAAAAAAATGTTTTCCTTTGATGCGTGATTAAAATTCTGGATTTCATTTGAGAAATATCATTCTTTCAAAAAGTGTTTAAAGGCCCGTTTGGCTCTTGATAAAAGTGGGGTGCGTTTGGAACCTGGAAAATGATTTCTTACTTGTGACACCAGTGTCTTTCAGGTTTAAGATGCTGATCTGAGTTTCTTAAATAAATTTCTAAGTGCGTTTCTGGTTTTTAATGAAATGGCGTGTGTCATCCCTTTTTAAAAACGCTTTAGTCTCAGATGATCAAAATGTAAGTGACATGACGGCCCGGTTGGCACTTTATCAAATGTGAAGTGATTATATATATATATATATATACGTACTTGTGAGGGCATTTCTACAGGGGGACTTCCCTTCGAGGGTTGTCGTGTAGTGATGTCCGTGTAAGGGGTTGGCAAGTGCGGTGAGATGAGTCACGCGTGCGAGGGTCTCCCACTTACACAGTGTTACTAAACTACTATGGGTTCCTGGGCGTCTTGTAGATTATCGAGTGACGGTTGCTTGCTAACCCTGATTAGACGGGTTAGTACCCCCTGGAGTTACAGACAGGCCAGGAGGGATGTGCCACTGGTTGGCTGTTAGGGCGGCCAGTTGGTTATTGACTATGGAGTACCATGCCGGCAGGTAGTCTGAACCCGACTACGTCCAGGGGTTTTCTAGGGATGTTCAGGATCACCCATGGTTATTGCTGATAACTTCTGGTTTATTTTTACTTGCACTTGGTTTTCCTTGCCTGTTTACCTTTACTTGCACTTGTTTTCCCTGCTTGTTTTCTTTCAGTCATATTACACAGCCTATACTGTTAGACTTTGAGAAAAATGGTTTTCAAATGAAAATGCTTTACTTGCTTTGAGTTAGACTCGAAAATGTAACACTTTGCTTTTCAGAATGAGTTTAAAACTAATGAAATGGAACTAACTTTCGAAATAGAATAAGGGAAATGTATCGTGTTTGATTTTCAAGTAAAACATTATGAAAAATTACTTTTATACATTATAGTTCAAACCTGGATTATGTAGATTCTATATTTACTGGCAGTGCTTTGGGACTTGTTGTTGGGATCACCTACTGAGTACTTTTGTGCTCACGCCTATCTTTTACCATTTCAGTCGCAGGTCTTCTGTTTAGAGTCGCTCAGTGTTGGAGCGAGGTTGCTCTCTAGTTGGGTGGTGACCTGAGAGGTCACATGGAGGTACGTGGTTGTGTGGCTTTTTTTTTCCTTTCCGCTGTTAGTGTTTATTTATTCTGTTCCATTTACTTTTGTTTTGGGCTGAAATCGTTCCCAACGATCAAGTCTTAATGCCCGGCACTGGTTGCCATCCCGGGGGGATCGGGAACACCCCTCGGGACTTGCCGCGGACCGGCTCGGGTGACCGGTTCAGGGTCGACCCGGGCTGGTTCGTGACAAAATGGTATCAGAGGTGATTCTTGTTATTTGGGTTGTCCGGTAGAAGGAGATTAGGACTGTCGGAACTCGAGGGGTAGGTACGGGAAGAGCGTCGCGAACTCTTGCTCGCACTGATCCTCGAGTTACCAGGGGTAGTTCGGGAATTGTGTCCTTGTATTTTCTGGTTTGTCTTGGATTGAGAGATGAAAACGGAGGCAAGCCGATGTTACGTCGTGATTTCACATGGAGTAGTGACCCATGTGGAGTCTGAGTACACGGTTTGAATTCCTCCTGGTGGTCGACACTGACTTGGGACATGGCTCACTACCATGTCGTCAGGTTGAGTGTGACTACTAGTCCCTCATTTCAGTGGTTGATGCAATTTTGGTTGCTGCTTTCGTTTTGGTTTGTGTGAGTGCGTTGTTGGAAATGAAAAAGGGTTTTTTTGAAAATTTGACTGGTTTCTTTTAAAGGACTTTAAATGTATAAAATGGGTTTTAAAACTGAAATCTCTTGATTTGAAAAATCTGTTGTTTGCTTGGAGTTGGTTCAGAATGGTTTGGGGTGAAACCACATGTCCTCTTTATAAACGTTTGCACATGTGTGAGAATGCATGGAAAGTGTGTGTTGATGCACGTATGAATGGAATGTGGATAAAGACATGTGCAACGGTTCATGAGATTACCTGGGTGTGTTTGAAATTTAACGCTTGACTTAGTTTTCTAAATTGGTTTTAAATGGAAAATGGTTTTGGAAAGTTTTTGGTTTGGAAGTGGATGGGTTTTTGGAAAGTGATCTTGAAAAAGGGTGGTTTTGAAATCAAAAATGAAAAGGGAATTTTAAAGAGGAGATTTTGTTTTGGGTTGTGTTGTATCTGTTTGGTCCTTGTGTTGACTGTTTTTAATGAAGATGCTTTTATGGATGTTGCTTCGATTTGATGTTGGTTTTGGCCTTGTGTTGTATATGTCGCTCAGGAGATGCCGCCCAGAAAGTTCTCTAAGGATTCGGATATGTCATGCCCAGTTTTTGGTCCTCCTCAGACTTTGCCTATTCTCTATAGTGATCAGGGTTCGTTAGAGGCAGTGAAATGGCTCGAGGAAGTGGAACGTGTCTTTAGAATGTTGGGAACTCCCGATAATGTTAAGGTTCGTGCAATTATGGAGTTGTTTGAGGGTCCAGCTCTGGACCAATGGAAGAGGGTTACCCCATCATCAATGCAAGGTGAAATGACGTGGGATGTCTTCAGAACCGTTTTCATCCAATGGTTTGTACCCGAGGAAGTGAAGCTAGAGGAAAAGAGAGAGCTAGTGCATATTCAACAAGGTCAACGGATGGTGAAGGCATATGTTGACCATTTCAAGGAACTAATTTCCTTTTCTCCAGATGTAGTGTCTCATGAGCCCATGAAGGCCTCTCTTTTTACTGGGGGTCTTCGTCCAGAGATCAAGGAGCGAGTCCTCCCTTATAAAGACCTTTGTTTCGAGAAGCTAGTAGAGGAAGCTTTCTTGGTTGAGTTGGTTTCCGGTGTGCGGGTGGTTACTACTTCAGCGTCCCCTGTTGTTGTTCATAAGAGTTCCCCCTCTGGTGAGGAAAAGGCGCCAGAGATACCTGTTCCTAATGAGTTATCCCCTTTGGTCCCAGCTTCCAGTTCATCAGATCGTTCGATGGTATGCTTTCAGTGTGGTCGTTTCGGGCATTTAAAGCCGTCTTGTCGCAACCCTCCGAAGACATGTCATCGCTGTGGTTGTCTGGGTCATCTGGAGAAGTTTTGCAAGAAGCGTTGCTTGAAGAGGAAGCTGCGATGGGAGAATGTCAGTACCTGACTGTGAGGCAGAAGATGCTTCAGCCATCAGAGCCCCAGCCACAAGTCTCGGGGTGAAGCTCGCGCACAGTCAGGAGTCCCCAAGGGTGTGAAGCCTTGGTCCAGGTTTTGTGTTCCGTGTTAGCAGTGGAACAATCAAGATCTTTTAGTACTTGTTTTTCTGCTGTTAAGTTTTGACGTTGTTGTATGTTCATTGTTTTACCATGGGGTTATCATGGACTTGTTCTATTATAGTCCAAGTAGTTTGGTTTATGTAAATGTGTTGTCTTTCAAAAAAAAAAGTGACAATGAACTTGTTCTATGGTAAATCTAAGTGGACTTGTCGTGAGAATGTAATATTCCGAATCGTGCGTCCTTCTTAAAAGTGTGTTTGACTCTCGTGTGGGTTGTCCTCGTTTTGGTTAGGTTGTCGATGTGGTTATGCTTTGTGGACTTCGGTGGATCATGCCTCCAGTTTGATGTCGGTTAAATGTTTTCTATGGGTTTTCCCTGGTGTTGAAGTTGTTGACTCTAGTCGAGGGTTCAAGGTTTCGACGAAGGTGTTGTATTTCACTCGTGCTATGAGAGTTGGTTTAAACCGGTTGGGAGTTCCCGCGTCGACCCCCTTTTCTAGGGTTTTCCTTTTAGATGGTCAACTTTTCTGCACAAGTTGAGCTCTTGTGGTGGGGAGAACCCCTTCGTGTTCTCCCCTCAATCTCGGACCCTGGTTTTCTCTTGAATCGGTCGGGTGTGACCTGTGTAGAGTAAGGTCATCCCCGAGATTCTCAATCCTCTCTGGTTCCTTTAGTTATGTTTGGGCATAGACTTGGTTTTTAGTTGACTTGCGGCCTGGTGACTTTCTGGGGGCAGAAAGTGTCTGTGGTGGGGAGAATTGTCACACCCCGACCGCGGACGTCCGAATTTTTTTCTCTTTTCTTGGTCCCGGTTTAAATTTTTTCGAAGATTAATTGTGGTTGGTGGTTTCACGTCGGTGCGCGGTCATCGCACCGCTAGCGGTGATCGTGCATTCGGCCCGGGTGACGATGTGTCCACCCGGCGTTTTAAATATTAAAGTTTTTACATTGACTTTTTATTATTATTACTATTTGAGTTGCGTTATTATTATAATTAACCAACTTTTATTTACTTTAATTAATTTATTGTTATGATTATTATTATAAAGTATTATTAATATTATTAGGAAGGTTTGTTATTATTATTATAAAGAAATTATTATTATCATAACATTTTATTATTATTATTATTATAAGTTTTATTATTGTTATATAAGTTTAATTTTTATTATATAAGTTTTATTGTTATTAAGATTTTATGTTTTATTATTATTATTATA
Source organism: Viscum album (assembly GCA_963277665.1). NCBI lineage: Eukaryota > Viridiplantae > Streptophyta > Magnoliopsida > Santalales > Viscaceae > Viscum > Viscum album. The sequence goes on from OY728132.1 coordinate 90,215,006, forward strand.
ATTATAATTATTATTTTTATTTTTATCACATATATATATATATATATATATATATATATATATATTTTTAAGCCTAACCTACCCTAGCCTATCCCCGTAGCCGCCACCCCCCCCTCTCCCCTTCTCCTCTTTCTTCTTCCCGAGCCTGCACCAGACCTTCCTCCCGTTCCGGCTCCTGCACGCAGCGCCGCACGCCGCCCTCCCCTGCTCCCGTCCAGCCGCTGAAGTCCGGCATCCCGGCCTCCCTTCGACCACGTCACCGGCGCTCCGCCCGGCCTCCATCCCGGCCCTCCGCACAGGCCGCGTTGTCCCCAGCCCCCTTTTTCCGTCGCCGCACCCAGCCGCTGTTCCCCGACCTCCCTCTCGTTCAGCCTTTGCCCCGGAGCACATCCCAGCTCCGCCTCCGTCTCTCTCAGATGTCCGACGTCCCCTCAACCCGGACCCCGACCTCCGACGACATCGCCCGCCCCGGCCTCGGCCGCTCCCTCACACGCCCCCAGGCATCCTCTGTTTTTCCGGTGTCCCCCTTCGCTGCACCCTCCGCCTCGCCTCGTCCCGGCCCGGCTTCCCCTTGCGCACCGCTTCCGCACCGTCCGACGGATCTCCCTCGTCCCGCTTCACCCGCGACCCCCTGCTCCCCGCCCTGTGCACCAGCCCGACCGCCCCGGCCACACCGCCGCCTGGTCCTCCTCCTGTCCCGGCCTCGCCTCCTGCATCTCCCCCTGCGCACCGCCTCCCCGACGTCGTCCCGGCTTCCCCTCCGGCGGCAACCCCCCCCTGTCCGACCCTGCTTCCCTTCCCCGGCACCCTCCTCCCGCCGAACCGTCGCCGTCCGCTCCCCTCCTGCTCCCGCTGCCGCGCGCCTCCAGCACTCACCTCCGGCCTCGCCTTTGCTCTGCAAATCCCAGCCGTAAGTTGTTTTTATTTTTTTATTTTTTTTTATATTCTCCTTTATCATGATTAATAATAACATTATTATTACATTATTATTATTATATTATTATAATTATAATTATTGACAATATTAGTATTATCATTATTATTAATATTACTATTATTATTATAATTATTATTATCATTATTGTTGTAATTATTATTATTAATACTTTAATTATCATATTATTTTTATTGTTATTATCATTTTATATTATTATTATTATTATTTTATTAATATTATTACATTATTATTATTGTTATTATTACGTTAATATTATCATTAATATTACTATATCATTATTAAAATTATTATTATGTTATTATTATTAATACTATATTATTATTATTATTATATTTATTATCATTTTAATTATTAGCATCTTCTTATTATTTTTGTTGTTATTTTATTATTATATTATTATTATTGTTATATTGTTATCGTTATTGTCATTATTATTATTATTATTATTATTATTATTATTACTATCATATTATTAATATTAATATTACTATTATTGTTATTATTATAATTATTAATGCGCTATTATATTTATTATTGTTCTTGTTAGTATTATGTCATTATAATTATTCTTATTATTATGTTAATATTATTGTTATGATATTATTGTTACTCTTATTATTATTATATTATTATTATGTCATGATAATAATAATTATCATTAATATTATGACATTACTATTACTACTTTTTGGTTATCATTACGTTATTATAATTATTATTATTATTAGTATGTTGTCATTAAAGAGCCTGCTTAACGGCCTTTTGTTTTAGGACCAGCTTGACGACGCAACACGCTGCGACCTTTACGCAACAAGAGTTTCGCGTCGTGTCGTTCTTCGCTCCGATCCGAGGTAGGTCTCCCATCACACTCGCCTTTAAATTTAGAATTTATTTATTCCTTGTCTTTTATTGGATTTCAGTAAATTTAAAAGTATTATTGAGTAGTAACTTATAATGTGGTTTGCTCTGCTTATTTCTAGCATTTCAGTGGAAGTAGTTTTTTCTCGGTTTTAACTGTGTATGTTTTCCTGATGATACTACTAAATGAGTTCATTATGAAATATGAAGATCATGTTGAATTGGGTTCTGAAGCGGTTTTGGCGTGTGTAAAATGGTAGGCGTATTGGTTATGGAAAATGGTGTTTTTCTTTGAACCTCGATTAGAGGAAGTGCCGTGTGACCTTTTAACTCGATTTTTGGAAACATTAAATGTGGTTCTTGGTTGTTGAAAAAAAATGTTTTCCTTTGATGCGTGATTAAAATTCTGGATTTCATTTGAGAAATATCATTCTTTCAAAAAGTGTTTAAAGGCCCGTTTGGCTCTTGATAAAAGTGGGGTTTGTTTGGAACCTGGAAAATGATTTCTTACTTGTGACACCAGTGTCTTTCAGGTTTAAGATGCTGATCTGAGTTTCTTAAATAAATTTCTAAGTGCGTTTCTGGTTTTTAATGAAATGGCGTGTGTCATCCCTTTTTAAAAACGCTTTAGTCTCAGATGATCAAAATGTAAGTGACATGACGGCCCGGTTGGCACTTTATCAAATGTGAAGTGATTATATATATATATATATACGTACTTGTGAGGGCATTTCTACAGGGGGACTTCCCTTCGAGGGTTGTCGTGTAGTGATGTCCGTGTAAGGGGTTGGCAAGTGCGGTGAGATGAGTCACGCGTGCGAGGGTCTCCCACTTACACAGTGTTACTAAACTACTATGGGTTCCTGGGCGTCTTGTAGATTATCGAGTGACGGTTGCTTGCTAACCCTGATTAGACGGGTTAGTACCCCCTGGAGTTACAGACAGGCCAGGAGGGATGTGCCACTGGTTGGCTGTTAGGGCGGCCAGTTGGTTATTGACTATGGAGTACCATGCCGGCAGGTAGTCTGAACCCGAGTACGTCCAGGGGTTTTCTAGGGATGTTCAGGATCACCCATGGTTATTGCTGATGACTTCTGGTTTATTTTTACTTGCACTTGGTTTTCCTTGCCTGTTTACCTTTACTTGCACTTGTTTTCCCTGCTTGTTTTCTTTCAGTCATATTACACAGCCTATACTGTTAGACTTTGAGAAAAATGGTTTTCAAATGAAAATGCTTTACTTGCTTTGAGTTAGACTCGAAAATGTAACACTTTTCTTTTCAGAATGAGTTTAAAACTAATGAAATGGAACTAACTTTCGAAATAGAATAAGGGAAATGTATCGTGTTTGATTTTCAAGTAAAACATTATGAAAAATTACTTTTATACATTATAGTTCAAACCTGGATTATGTAGATTCTATATTTACTGGCAGTGCTTTGGGACTTGTTGTTGGGCTCACCTACTGAGTAATTTTGTGCTCACGCCTATAATTTACCATTTCAGTCGCAGGTCTTCTGTTTTGAGTCGCTCAGTGTTGGAGCGAGGTTGCTCTCTAGTTGGGTGGTGACCTGAGAGGTCACATGGAGGTACGTGGTTGTGTGGCTTTTTTTTCCTTTCCGCTGTTAGTGTTTATTTATTCTGTTCCATTTACTTTTGTTTTGGGCTGAAATCGTTCCCAACGATCAAGTCTTAATGCCCGGCACTGGTTGCCATCCCGGGGGGATCGGGAACGCCCCTCGGGACTTGCCGCGGACCGGCTCGGGTGACCGGTTCAGGGTCGACCCGGGCTGGTTCGTGACATTTTAGGAAGTAGAGAAATCTCCATGAGATCACATGGGAGGGGGAGGATCGGATACATTCTTAGTACCCCCTTTTGTTCCCCTAGTTTTTTGTAGATTTCAGGATCAAAAAGACCTATGGTCAGGAGAATGAAAAAACATGGAAATTCCATGGAATATTGGAAAATTATTTGGGAATATTATGTGTCTGTGAATACTGATGGCATGTGATTCTGTAGCCGGGTGCTCCTGGAATAAAATTTTGATCTTTTTTATGCACGTTCAGTAAACGTACGGGCGATGTTTTCTAAAATTTGTATCATTACTTGGAATTGAAATCCAAGAGCAGTGTTGAATATGTTGCGCCATGATTTGCCTAAGGAAAGCTTCACATTGACCACATTAGGTTTGGTGAAAATGTTATTTTTTTCAGATATTTAAAAGAATAATAAAATATCAATTAATTGTTAATTTATTTTTCAAGAATGATTGAGTGGTGGTGGCAGGGCCTCTATGTTGTCGAGCCATCTAATAGATAGACTCCCTTTTAATTTTAATCATACCATTCAGAATTGAGTGGTTCACTAATTAAAAATCATCATTAATTCATCAGTGTGTTACTCACCCTTTCCCCCTCTATTTAAATAGAGATCAGGTAAGAGTTTTGGACATTGAATCTTCAAGATAGGAACCTCTAATGAAGTGATGTGACATATTGTACAGACGTGGAATGAAATCTTGGATGTTATTAGAGGGATTGAACCAGGAACAACGAATGTCGATGACTTCAACAAAACACGAATTCTCCTTCCACCACCGTGACGACTCCAACGATTCTTGAGTTAGGGGTTTATGTATGGAATGGGGCTTATCATTATTTTCATATAATGTATAAATTTCTCCAACCTATTATGATATTAACATGGAGGGAACATGCATAACGAACAAGGCCTGGACAATTCTCCACTTCATTACTTGATTAATTCTTCACTGGACGATTTTTAACTCGACAGAAAGAAGAAACTAAGTGGAACACAACGATGAAAACATACAAAGAGGGTCATAGGCACATATGGAAGGATGAATAGACCACCAAAGCTAACCCAGTGGCCTATAAAAGATCCTCTAATATGGTGGCACTGATGACTGGCACTGGCTGCGGCTGGTGCTAGCCAACCCCAGAGGAGTGTGGCGCTTCTTGGTGCTGTGGTGGACAGACAGGCAGCCAAAAACGGTCATCCACGGATATGGGAGGCGACAAACCATCATGCGCCCTAGTGATACTAGACATAGTGAAGGTAGGGACCCACTTCAAGTTGGGTTGGCCCTGGACGGGTTGGGCCGGGTTGGTCCGACCAGGTTGGACTGAACTCGGACCCCTCTTGGTTTTTGAAATTCTTAAAAGGCATTATCTTGCGAACCAGACATCTGTTTAATGAACCTTCTATGGAAATAGAATCCTTGGAGTGAGACTGTCTTTTTGATATACTTAATGAATGTTTTGGGGAATGTGGGAGTACAGTCAGGTGAGATCGACAACAAATCCAACCATTCCCCTCAGCACTAAAATGTAAATAAATTACAAACCAAGCGTCCGGTTGATGCAACATCTATTGTGTTTTAACCCTTATGATTTGATAGATCATTAGTTATATTTTATGTTCGACTTCATTCCATTTGAAATATGATCAATTTCTTGAGGAGCGATTACTCCCAAAACAAGTGTACTGTGAGAGGGAATCATACGTTTAAATGACCTGTGAGAAATGAAGATTGATCCTCCGTAAATATACACCACATGATTATGTGTGAATAAGTACCTAGAAAATCGGTGTGAATCTGCACCGATTATCTGTGAATTAGTAAAAAGTGATTCTCTATGAATCAGTACCTAGCGGTTCTGTGTGAATCAGCACCCATCGCTTCTATTTGAATCAGCACTATGAACCTCTCTGTGAATCAGCACTCAGTGATTCTATGTGAGTCATCTCCAAAAGATTCTGTGTGAATCAGCAACTAGTGATTCTGTGTGAATCAGCACCCAGTGATTTTGTGTGAATCAACACCCATCAATTTTGCGAAAATCGGCACTAAGCGATTCTGTCTAAATCACCACCCAATGATTCTCTGTGAATAAAAAACTATTGATCCTGTATGGGTCTTGCAGGGGTTATTACATATCGATCATTTGTGGGTAAATAGTAGTTCCACTTGAAAGAGTAAGATGATCTAGCCTTACGACTAAACATATGTACCACTGTACTTATTTTATACCTGGTTTAGCTCTATCATTTGCTTTGTGCTTTGTGATTGAGATGATTCTAGTGGGTTTTATTTATGTAATTATCAGAGAACTTCAATGGTAGTGGGGTCCCTATTGTGTATTTTTATACTCACCCCTATATGGGTTTCTCCGGAACCTTGTTTTACCATGTGCAGACTACAAGCATCCTTGAATGAGAATCAGGGAGCTAGGACATCACGGTGGATGGTGGAGACAGTTGACGTGGTGAGCTATGGAGAGAAGTTGTATGTACCCTTCATGTAGGATCCCCAGTGGACGATCTCAGGAGCTGTTTTCTGTTTACTATTTTAGTTGTATCTTTCATATTGGGGTTGTATTCCATACCCATACTTTTAGTACACACTTTTACTATATCCGATTTACATCTTTGTTTAATCTTGTTGCATTATAGTTTGTGTGTTTTTACAAGTTTAAATTAAATGCCTTCTCATTTTAGGGACATGCCATTCTGGTTCCTGTCGACAACCCCTGGCCTATGAGAGGATGGTTCGGTGTAGTCACAACACGGGCCCTATGGGATGGGTCATGATTGTCTTGAACACCAGCTGCAACCCCTCCCACAACCTAGATGTATAGTGTGAATCATGGGATGGGATGATCATCAAAGGAACCCCTTGATTCCTCACTTCTCCTGGACATAGAGGCGTCCCAATATATATACTGATCTCTTCTCTTAGATGGGTAGGATGTGAGCTGACATGGTGAGTCATTCCACGATCACCCAAATATAGAATCTTGGCCACTGGACATGCATTGAAATCCCATCACGAAGTCCATCGAGATATCATCCCACTTCAGCTCTAGTACTATAAGTGGTCTTGACAAGCATGTTGAAACCTCTTGCTCAGTTATCATTTACTAACATGTGAGTCATAGTGAAACGAACTCTACCACCGCTTTCTTAATCCCTATAAACCTATAATAACATTAGAGGTCCCTGTATATCTTCTCCACACCATGATGTACTACCAAAGGGGATGTATGAATTCCATAAACACCTCATCTTATAATATCCCTAGTACCGTGGTTCATCATATGAAAATAATTACATGTTCCCCTTCTATCTAATATCCTTCCGGAGCCTTTCCTGAGGATATCTGATAACTTTGGGTCTCGCAGTGAACATCCACAAACTGTGCCTCTCTAACTCGCTGAAGGATTTCAGGAGGGCCAGTCATAGTATGGAGGTAAAATGGTCCATCATCATCTATGAAGGATATCTACACCGCATCTAGGTACTTCATCACCTCAATCAGAAGCTGCAAACCATACCTCTTTTTGAGTTCATCAGCCACAATGTTCCCCTTCATAAGAGTATAGATTATGTCAAAGTCATAGTCCTAGAGGAATTCCATCCATCACCATGGTCTCAAATATTGAAAATCCTACATGCACATTTCCATCCACACGAAAGGCTACCCCCTTTGATTGATTAATGTTCCTAATGATCCTTTCATATTGGGTAATTATCCTCCAAGAATAGTTGGTTAATGTTCCGCTAATGCACACTTAACCCTGAACACTTGTTATTGCTAATCACTTCCTCTACTAGTCCACCAACTATACTCTCAACTCTTAGAGAACTACATGATCTATTAGATATGTATGTGTAGATATCGGTTCCATCCAAGAACTTTGGATTACCAGTCCATACCTAGATTATCTTCACAATGCCTCAATGCTGCCCTGAATATTTTTCAACCAATACTCACAAGTCAAGTGTCATATCACAATATCATAATATGTGTGATTATCGAGTCCCCTCCCATAGGCATCTCTATACATTAGGATCAAGTCAATGGTTTAACTTGAAATTATAGGTCTTGAGTAAGATTCGTGAAATTAATGAATGATTAAAACATATGTCAATTAATATGGAAGCTTGTAGTAGACCAATACCATAGTTCTAATAATTCCTAGAGCCCTTGGGCCCTACTCCTTGACCGCATGCAGCTACTTTCTTCCCTTGTCCTCCAGCTCCTTCACCTAGGGGGGACCAAAATGGTGTGGTATTTATAACATATCGAAATGTATACCACCTTCTACTGATCTCTGAGAAACTGTTCCACATCTGATGCCCTGAATATTTATCTGTCCCTATCACTTCCTCTTCTCCCAAACATATTACACATCCATGTCTTTGAGACTAACATCGATTTCTTATTTCCCACTGCTGACATTCACTAGTTATATCTGCGCAGGAAAAGAACATTCAACCACAAAGGCCCTCTCTAGCAGCCATACATTAGTAGGAATGTATATAGGAATAATGATGGATCAGATGTCCCTAATCACATATCGCTCGGATGTTTATGCCCGGAAGAACTAGTCATATCGTATTTGTCGAGTACCTAGAATAGTTGGTACACCTCGATGAATACACAGCTACCGACATGGCATCCTAATGAAGCTATAGAAGCTCTTGGGAACACACAACCCTTAGATTTTTATAGAAAGAAACCCCTACTATGAGAATGTTTCTCAAGAACTATCCCTGGAAAAGATACCTCATTGTATGATCAGAGTAAACTAAAACCTTCTATAGCCCTACTCATCCACATAGAAGGATCACATCAGGACTGTCCATTAATTTAATAGTTCCCTAGATAGATGAAAACTCGGTCACCACCTCAATCTAGTTCTTAGGATTATATGATTCAGGTCCACCTCAGAACATGAGGGGTATATGTCACTAAAACACGTATAAGGAACTGAACCTACATGTTTCCTCTACCGGTAGTGCTAGCATTAACTGCTGACCAATAGTAATTTGAATTGTTGGGACACCTCCCTAATGTACCATCTCAGGAAAGGATCCCTGTATGGAAGCCTCATCACAATGTGAACAATCCTCATGGATTAGCACTGGAATCCTAGCTAGTTATCTGTGTTGAGGCATCTTTAAAGATAATCAAGATGAAAAACAGTCAATATGTTAAATCTGGTGAGTTGAATCAAAAGAGATCAAGATAATTTTTTTTACAAAACATATGCAATCATTACATTCGTGTACTGAGTCAAAATATAGTATTTAGGGTCCTGGTGTATGGATACATTGGTTTCCACACCGAAAATGGACTCCCGAGAATGAAATACAAATTCAAGACACATAACACTATTTTCCCAATAAAAAATATAGTCACTTAGTTTTTATAGTAGAACCAACCTCCCTCTGATACCACATTTTCATGACCCGCCCATGGGGCCTGTGCTGTGACTACCCCAAGTCTGCCTTACGAAGGCCAGAGGATGGCAACTAGTGTTGAAGGTGTAAACTTGCATGTGAGAGGCATTTTCATGAGTACCTGTTCTCACACACATGCCCAACCAAGTCCCACAATTTATAAAGGAAACATGTATCACTAAAACAAAACAGAGTACAAGTACTACTAATATGAGTGGGCTAGAATACAAACACAAAAAACAAACTGAAAACTACAATTTACAAAATAAATACTATGATGGCCATCCACGTAGAACCCAAAAGGATCGTGATAGTTGCATAGCTACTGAAAGATGAAGTAGAATATCTTGTAAACCTAATCCTATTGGGCCCCATCTAATAATAGGCCTCCAAGTCCACCATCGTAGCATCAATCGGTCCCATCTCCCTGATCACATCTAGGTCCTCATCCACCAATGTCTTTATCAGAACATCGATTGTTTGCACCATACACAACACGTGAAGTGATGATTGTGTAGGGGTGAGTAAAAAAAATACCCAATAGGGACCCCCAAAAATGAAAGACCACCCAAAAATTTTCAATGTAAATAAAGAAGCATCATATGGCTCACTCTAGGTATACAGTTAGGGTATAGATAGAATAATCGTCAATCACAACACCGAACACCTCAGCTGTTGGAGAAATCATCCTATACCATGTATAGTGGGCATTCTATGTCACACAGATGTGCTTCCTACTAACCTTGGATTTCTTAGGTTCACCTAATCATCACGTACCATGAGCCTGCTAAGTCACACAAATGTGAATCCCAGTAATCATGGACAACAGAGGTACTCCTCATCGCGTACTATGGGCCTATGATTTCACACCGAAGTGATTCCCACCATTGTCCTGCAATTTCACACAAAAGTGCTTCCTACAGATCTACAGTTGAGTAACATAGAGTCTAAACTCGATAATCTTCAGGTCATAGCCAACTGCATGGTTCGATATGTAGAGCGCCTTTGAGAACTGCTCCTTAATCCAATCATTGAATTTTAAATTCCAAAACAGCCTATCCAGGGCTTTCCAAAATATATTTGTCATCGATAGGGTCCCATTGTCACAAACGTTTCATAAATCAGATCCTCCATTTTCGAGATATGATCATTTATGTAAACAGGGGCCGGTTGCATCAGGGTCTGGTCCGACCCAGTCTGACCAACCTGACCAACCTGACCTGAGGGTCCCACATACCCCAGTTTAATTCAATTGAATTGACTTGTCTCTGTTTGGGTCTTGGTTGGTCTGGTGTAGACCAACCTGGCTAGTGGGCCTGGTCCAATGGTCTCACTTGACCCGGCCATGTTTGGCCGAGGGTCCAACCTGCCAGGTCACCCGGTGACGATGTCTAGCATAGCCCTGCTCGAAGGGCATGGTTCTGGCTTGCCGACATGGGTCTGGCCTACTGGTGTGGTTCCGAACCACTGACAGGGGGTGCATCCTACCATCCCAAATCGTAGGATACATGTTGAGGGCCGATGGTGTGCTGTCTGGCCAGGACACGGCTAACTGCTGTGTCTGGTATCTTCTTTCCCTATGGATGCACAGGTCCTTCCTACCACGGTTGAGTGAACACGTCTCCCTATGCCACTCGAACGACGCCATTGTGGGTGGTCTCTACATGTGGTGCTAGGCGGGCATCGATTCTTCTCACTGCTATCGTGGCCTCCTACCACCTCTGGACACCGACATGTGCGCCGCTCCACCCAAATTCCAACACGGCCGATGGCCTATTATCCCACCGTCTGGTATGCGGTCAGGCACATCGTGTGCCTCCGCTGAAAGATTCTTCAACAGAACACCAGACACACATCAGTGTTATTTTATTCGCGTTGCCTACGCCTATGGCCTTTGAGAAGCTTCATTTTCACTGTGAAGGTCTCAAACCCACCTTTCCTTTGATTCAGACAAACCGTTCACAAAGAGTGCACATGTAGAAGAGCTTGGGCCTTGTTCGTGTCAGCCCTGTTACCTCTAGGTTTGATGTTATAATCATGGGATTCTCTAGGATTGTCACTCTATCAACCTAGAGATAAACTAATCTAGGGAAAAAACTCCCAAAATAAAAGTCACCCCTCGCAAAAATCTATGATTCACCGATCAACCTATTCATGTGTTGATCTGCGTCAGTTGTTTCTAGAATAAGAATGGGGAACAATTTTCAAAAATTAAACCCCTTCCTTGTTGACATTCATTGCCTCATCATTTCATCTTTTAGGGTCTATGTTATTGACGTTGTTCGTCATTATTAAAACTACATCGAAGATGATGCCTTCCATCCATAGTTCTTCATTCTTCATTGGGGAGGAAATCTGTTGGAAGGTTGTGAGAGAATCCCCACAGAGTAATCCACATTCCACCAATGTATCAACTACTAAAAAGAAAACGTGTCACTACATTTTTGTTATGATGTCATGTTGCATCATTATACTTTTTCATTTAGGTAAAAATGCTTCTATTATGCCTCATTAAAACAACCTTAAAATTCTTATCAATGAGACATTATTAAGTTCCAAAAATGTACCTAGCTGCTACCTAATCGCTGCACCATAATGTCATCCTGTCGCTACTCATTGGTGAGAAAAGACATAATATTTTTTTATGTTATTTTTTATTTTTCTTGAAAAGTACATAAAATATCATTTTTGTTCGGCCCTTGCTAGCCAAAGTTATGTAATTTCTAGAATAATCCTAGTGTTCTTAGTTCAACTAGAACCTCATATTTTTAATCCGAGTACGAGTTTAAAAGCTAGTAAAACCCAATTGCACTTTTATTTAAATGATCTCATAAAAGGTCAAAAATTATCTTTCAGCCTCGACCTGCTCTAGTCAAAGTAAGGATCCTCTAAAGGGGAACACACCCTCACGAGCTTAAAGGTACTCTTAGATGTCCAATATGAGTTACCATTTATTAGTGATAATGATTTTTCAATAAAATAATAGTTACTTAATTAGTTTATTTACTGCAAAAAACTAACTTCCATAGTTGGCCTCTAGTGGACAATGTTATGATCTGTCTAAAGAAAGAATACCCTCACGAGATCAGTGGTTATCACAGATTTTTAATCTATGTCACTATTGCTGTGTTATAAGAATTAGAAAAATAAAATAATTTTATTTAGCAATTTTACTTATGGTTATTCAATTTTCAGGTTTTCTCACTAGAGGCATGTGCCGACTAAACATAAGTCATGCATAGGGTAAACCCACATACTTGAGCGCAACATTCCCCTTAGATTATTGATCTGGAAATCCATTTTAGATTTATTATACTTTTCCATGAAAACCACTCATACATGATATTTAATGATTTACATTTCTCGACAGATCATTCTATGCACTCCGGGCCTCAGAATCATACACCTTCTCTGATCATCATCTAAAAATAATTTCATATAATAAAAAATTTATACAGAAATTCCAAATCATTACATAAATTATTCCTAGGATGGTATTATGATAAAATAATAACATCTTGAACATGGGGAGGAATTTTAGGAGGGAATTTGTTTAGGTAATTTCTAAGAGAATAGGGTCTATTTTGTGGGGATTAAAGGAGAGAGGTTTTTCTTTTATTTGTGTTGGATAAGACACACTTGGGTTTTTTTGAAATGATTAAAATATTTTAAAGTATTGTAAAAAATGGATCCAAAACAACACATAATAAAATATGACATAATATAGGGTCTAAATAATTCTATAATATAGGATTTTTTGATATTTTCGTCATTTCAACACCTTTCATTTTTCTTTTAACTCTTTTAAATCATTTTCTCTCTTACTTTGGTAACTATTGTTTTAAAAAATTCACTATTCGCAGTGACCAAAAATAAAATTATCTTAATAAAAAAATAATAAAATACTGAATATAAAAATAGAGGTCATTTTTTCAAAGTCATTTTCTCAAACTGGGAAAAATTACTTTTATAATAAAATAGAAAAATTAGACTAAAAACCATTTTTCAGAAATATGACTTTTCATGAATTAAAATGGTCTTTTCCCCAATTCATGTATAAGGATTATTACAATGAAAATTATTTGTTTATTTTTAATAAAAAATAACTAATTAAAATTTAATATATATTCAATAAAAAAATGAACATTGTAAATTACTAAATAAGAAATTATTTTTTCTATAAAATCGATATTTTTCCATATTCACTGAAAAAGTAACATTTTTATAAAAATATCAAAATTTAAAGATATTATAATTTAAATAAAACTATGTAAATGTTAATATCCAATTTTTAAAAGTTAAGTTATAAAAACTTTAGAAATTAAATATAATATTCAGTAATAAAATGCAACAAAACCTATTTATGAAGCAAAAAATGACATTATTCTCTTTATTTTCCTATTATTAACAAATAAATGGATGTAAATTAAATAAATGAGATATATAATCCACTTAAATTATTAGATTCAATTATAATCACAGATAAATTTAATGTAATGTGATATAAATATATTACTCACATAAATTTTTTTTAACAATATATATTTTATATTAATATATGTATCTTCATTTAACTCTAATTGATAATTAATAAATGATTTTATATTTAATTTATTAATTCTTGACAATCTATAAATATATTTCATAATATGGTTATTACTATTTATACCTACCAAACCAATAACTATGACAAAATGGTCTTATTTAATTAATTATAGTGTATGAATGTTCCTTTTATGCTAAGTATTACACATACCAAAAAATTAGCACATATATTTTCTACATATAATAAATTATGAAATATTGGGATATAAAATTATTCCACCCATAAATAAACAATTTCCTCGTAATTTTTCCTTAGTCCTGATAAAGATTCTTAAAAAAATTCCAAGGAGTGAAATGTAAAATAATTGACAATTAAAGAAAAAACGTTTAAATATTTAAAAATTGAATTTTTATGGAACACGCATAATAAAAACTTATAATATATATTTATTTTGAAAATAGGGGAAGGGAAATATGAATTTCATATAGAATAAATAATAACTATTTTTATTTACAAGGAGATAGCTGGCTGGAATTGAAATCATGGGCTTGGAATAAAGATCCATTAAAAAATAACATTATACGTTAAATTTTATATGATAATATACCATTAATTAATAAAAATTTATCATAAAAGGATAAAAACTATATTTTCGGATAATTTTTCTAGATTTGATGTATTATGATACTATAAATATGGAGAAATTAATAAAATATACTTGTCTTCTATTACACCCCTAGATATTACATTACATTTTTTATGTAAAGGTAATTTCATTGATTAATTCTATTTCACACAACCATGATAATTTAAAGGAGCACTATGTCAGATTTTGAATAGAACACACTACACATAGCATAAATAAACATTGATATACACTTAAATTTAATTATTTTAACATAACCATTATAATCGAGCAGTTATATTTTAGGCGGGAATACGATTAAATGTATTAATAAATATATATTAATATCATATTAAATAAAAAATAAATTATACTTATTAATTAGATGCTTGATTTTTAGTTATGCCATTTTATTCTTCAATTATATGTTTTCTTCCAAATGTTATTTTTATTACTTTATGTGAGAAAATAAATATAATTAATTTTTTAAAAGTTCAAAAAATATATTTTTCAATATGAAAATAATTTTTTATATAATTATATAAAAATTATCATCGGGTAAAATTTTCATATTTATCTTGGGATGATTTATTTTTCAATGTATACTGAAAATACTTCATCTTATTAAAAACCATATTTATTTCAAGCATTTGAAAAAGCCCAATTTATTTTAATTTGGTTACAAATGAAAACTATATGTATTTTGTTATTATTAATCCAATTATGTTCAATTTAATGTTATTCATGATCAAATATTGTATAATATAATTTATACACATATTTATGCATTTCCTAAAACACTACTTTTTGTTTCCATTTTCAGTTTAATTTTAAATTAAATTTTTTTCATTATGTGTTTTGAATAATTAAAAATTTAATAAATATTTATATTCATAAATACATTTTTATTAAAAATTCACCATTTATTTGTGGCCAATATGAATATTAACCATAGTAATTTCTGTTAAAATGATAAAAGGTAAATCATGTAAGTAAGGAAAAAAATAAAATAAAAAGGAATAAAAATATTTCATAAAACCAGATAAAAATTATTTTATGAGTAATATTATCCATAATAATTAAATTATCCATTATTCTACAACTTATGGCCATTTGGATGAGATTATGACCTGTATAATATTTCATTTAAATAAAGGTCCAAGATTTCACATTCATGTTTTGACTAAGTATATCCTTTTTTAAATGGGGTTATACAAAGTATATTTTAGACTGTAAATATTATTTTTAAGTAAAATTTATTTATATACATTATGTGAATTTATTTTAAATTTTTATTGATTATTTATTTATCTTAAATGCTAACACAATGATGATGTAGTAATTATTCAGTAAATGGAAAAATAAAATTAATAATTTTGAAAATTTTGAATATAATATAATTTTTCTTAATTATGTTTATACAAAAATTTTACTTATTAATATTTTATATTAGATATTTATAAAAAAATTAATGAATTTCTCTTGTTTTAATGAAACTACTTATGTCAAAGTTACTCATAGTGTAATAATAAACAATAATGAGATTTCATGTATAAAATGTTTTATTAAATTTTTTTTAAAAAATAAAAATATTAAATAATAAAAAAGGTAAATATATGTTTGATAAATTTATCCCATATTCTTTTATATGAAATTTTATCTCAGTTTTTCCGTGAATTGTTTTAATATATTTTTATCTTTTGGGAAATTCCAAATGTGCCCTGATCTCAATTATAAAATGGAACCACATTGATCACATATTTGCCAAAATTTATCCATATATCTCATCCTAATTATACATATTTTCCTTATTAACATATATATTCAATTTCAAGTTGTTATTTTCCTTTGAAAATAGATACCATATATCTTTTAAGAAGAGATCTAAAGGATGTCTATCAAAAAAGTGGTAATCATCTTTTCCAATATATTCAAGTTTATTTCTTCTTATATTTCCCTTTCATATATTTTTTCCAATGTAATTTAATAAATGTAGTATTTTATATATATATATATATAAGTAATTATGTCCATGTGACAATAATATTCCTACTTTTATCCATCCTGTGAAAAAAAGGTAGTGCACATGTGTACACATGTCTTACCATATCCACGAAATGGTGTAATTCTTTTTTCATCAGCTTCTCAATAGGATGATCATAATGGTGTAAAAAATAGATATATTTGATACTTATTACATTATATTGACTCAAAAAAATTAGTATATTATACATTTCCCTTCTCATTCATAGTTAATGGAATGATATATTCACACATGCATACATATGACCTATCGTCTCCACGAAGTGATGCGATTAATTTCTTATGGTCAACATTTATGAATGTTTATAAAAATGTAGTTTATTATTGAATATTATATTTATAATAGAAATATCATCTTTTGAGATGATGGATATAAATTCTATAATGGAGAACTGATACCTTCATGAAAAGACTTGCATGAGAAAATTAACCAATTTACACCCAAATATGTCAAAATAATGAAATATTATTAATCAAAGGGTGGTAAGATGTTATAAAAGTATCATATAAGAAGTTATAATTACGAATATTTTACTGGTATTAATTTATAACATGTTTAAGACCATTATAATGAATATTTGAACACATTTGAAGGAATTTGAACTGCAGGCAAGGGACTTCCTATCAAAAATCATTATTTAAGGCATATATTGATGTTATGAACTTATATTATTTTTAGAGGAGTATCTAACAATACATTGACTTGTTCTATAATAAATTTATTTATTATCATGATATTGTATTTTTTATATGTTATTATTTCATGGGGTATAAGATTATACTAATTAATAATTGATAAGGCTTTTTCAATCACTTTTACATATGTGAGACATGTGTAATATTCACCACCTAATTTATTTTGTGTGGTTTATATTATACTATTTTGATTTATTTATTTTCATAATTCAGTACAAATACATTTCAATTTAATATTAAAATCTCTTATATCATGGATATTATTTTTTTCTTAAACTATATATCTGTTTTTATATACAGTGATTATATTGAATGTTATTTAAATAACTAGGGATATAATGTTAAATCCATTTCTTGTACTCTATCCAGATATTTTTTAATTAAATAATATTGATCCATGAATTAAATAATTTATTCTATTTATGATGAGTTCTTTGAAAATGCATGTATGGGTGGGGGACATTAATAGTAATCCCCTTTATGCATCGGTATGTCTCATGAGAAAAATATGTTATACAAAATAAATAGAGTTAATTATACCCATAACGATTATAATATCCAATGATTAGTCTTGGTAGTAGTGTAATCACGATTCCTCAGATCATGGTGTCTAATAATTAAGAATTTCCTTCATTAAGAATTCATTTATTATTATTCATGATATTTTCACGGTGATTTTATTGATGGATTTTTATTATAAATGATTTATGTGTTAAATGGATTTTGTTTTCATTTATTTAAATTACCATAATGATTATTCCTTATCATATCATGATAGAAAATTAATTTTTAAAATTAAATGTGTCATGAGTTATTTATCTTTCTATATTGATTACACTATATCATATAATGATATCAATGTTGTTTAAATTGTATATATTTTCTCTTATTTACCATTAAATATTAATTATGTAGGATCATATGATGATATTCATGTTGTTTCAATGTAATTTTTTTTTAATTTACATTTTCAAAATTATTATTCCATATATTCTCATTATAGAAATGTTGTTATTCAAATGAAATCTGTATTCAGTTATTTACCCTACAGTTTTTGTTATATTGATTTCTAATAGCTTTTTATGTGAATAACCCTCAATAAGAACTCTAAATCTCAATTATTTTGTTTCCTTTCATAGGAAGAAATAAATTTTAGTATAATTTTATACAAGTATTTTCTTAAGAGAATACATTTTTTCCAAAAATATAATGTTTTAATTTTGGTATTTAATTTTAATATAAGAATCATATATGTATTGTAACACCGAGAGATTTTATGAAAAATATTCTTTTAATTTTATTAATGTCTTGTGTTGTATGCTACACCAAGATTACCTTGCGCTATACGCAACATCGTATTAGCTTGCAGTATACGCAACACTATTCTTGGATCGTGTTACACACAATTTTGATAATAGTTATTCTATGCAACATTGAGTATATATATATATATATATTCAATGTATAAATGAAATATTGTTGGATTCTGTTATACGAAACAACAAAGGATTCTTTCACAACACGCAACCCTAACTTGACTTGCATTACACGCAATCTCGACCTTCCTCGATAGCATGTGTTGTACGCAATACCGGGTTTTACTAAACAACGATATATTATTATAATATTATTATGAAACATCCTTTATGAATATTATTAACTAAATATTGAATTTTATAACATTATTATTCATCTTACACATTTTTTAGAACATGGTATAAGAACAAAATAAATTTTTCGGGTAAAAGAAATTTTTTTAAAAAAATGCAGTTTTACCGCCTTTTGATGGCGCACCAACTTTAAATCTATTTTTTTACATGTTTATAAGTTAAATTTGAAAAAATAAAATTCTTATTTGGAATCATGAAATAAAAATTTACTTTGGATAAATTTTTCATATTATTCTGGTAACTTTCATATTTTGATGAATAGTAAAAACACGCTATATTTTAATTAAAAACAACTTTTTTCATCGCAATAATTTATATGGATAAATTATAATATTTAATGGTTTTAAAGTATAAATAGAGTATATTTTTACCATTCAATGTATTTCATGTCATTAGCCTTGATTTTACATTGAATTCGTAGGTTAAATAAATTCAATCTTTTGCAATGTTTTAAACAAAAACCAGTTTTCTTTCGACAACGGGATTAATTTTAATTTAATTTCTGCAACTTTTGTCTATTTAATTTGGAAAAATGGATTCCATATTTGGAATCAGTGGGTCCAAATTATGTTAATAAGCTACTTTTTATTTTTGGACATTATGAATAGTAACTACGGTAATTTTTATTTACCATGGTTAATGGTAAATCGGGTAATTAAGGGTAAATATAAGATTATTAAATTACCCTAACACCTGACAAAATCCTATTGGATGGCTAAAAGTCGACCAATATCACCTAGGGTCGGATTATAATCATTTAATGGACTTTTTTCCATGAAAATAACTTAATTATTTTTAAAACCAAAGAAAGTGACAACATGTCACTCTCTTAAATATTATAAGTATATTAATTTTAATTTAGTAATAAACATCATTAAACTAAAAACATGAATATTATCCAGACCTATAATGAAATTGTCTACATCATATGAATTTATTTATAATTTTTAGGGATAAAAAAATTATCATTAATTATGACACAATAATGATGCAGAAATTGTTTATCAAGTGAAAAAATCAAGAATATAGTTTATATTAAACTGATAGTGACCATAAAATGCACAAAACCCTAACTAAAACATATTGGTCATGTAAATTTATACCATAATCATCCAATGGTAAAATATTTGACCATTTAGAGCCTTATTAAAGTGATTATGACACTTATATTATTTTATTTTAAATGATGCCAAAGTTGTCACCTTCATAATTTAATAAGTATACCAATTTAAATATTGTGATTTTAGGAAGATAAATTAGAGTAAAAGTATTATTGTAATATTTAATAGGTTTATCTTCATCATAAGATTTGATTTTCAGTTTTTATGCAAGAAATAAATATATTAAATAATTATACAAAAATGTTGTAGTATTTATTTTATTAAGAGATAAACCAAATAAGTGGTTTTAAAAATAATAAAATAAGTATTATATGAACTATTTAATGTGATCCACTAATTTTCTAGATACATATGAAATTTTATGAATCTATTAAAGCTTTTAGTTCGAACATATCTTCTGTATTTATTTTATTTAAATTCAAATAAATGAATAGTGTTAAAATTGACACTATTGTTATTTTATAAAACCAACATATTATAAAATTGTTTAAAAATCACAAAATATTTAAAAATTTTAATTTTAAATTTATATGGTCTAAAATGTTATTATGTATCCAATTATGGACAATTCACAAAAAATAAGTAAATATTTGTTATAATTTAAAACATAGAATGTTATTACCACAAATAAAATAAAATTGATTAAATAAGGATAAATCAAGTTGATAATGTTTAAAATAAATTCCTAACATGTATAAATTCTATTGGTTGATGATATTAGAACCTTATCTTATCTAATATTTGAATATGAGTAATTTTTTTAGTTTTCTTTGTGGGGTTAGATTTATTATAAATTAATATTTTTAAGATTTCCAAAGGTGCCCCTCTCCTCCCTTATAAAAGGGCACCTCCTCCCCCTCTTCCTCACACTACTTTGAGCCTTCAAGCTCGGCCAACCCCTGCCACATTATCCTCTCCACTTACCTAGAGACATCTAAGAGGTCCTGGTCTTCTCCAAATACCAATTTTATTTCCCTAAAAGGAGGTCTCAAAGAAGCACTTCAAAGAAGAGGAGGTTCGGACACTTACGAAGCAAATCGGACCAAAGGTAAGAGATAATTTATCAATCTCATATTTATCTGAGATTGTTCATTTGTATTTATTTACTGGGTTTATTTATATCATCCATGTATATGATTTATAAACGTTCTTTCATGTATGTTTAAAGTCCTTTTTATCCATTTTTGACTTTTATTACATAGTATGTAAGGAATCTTTATTTTATTTACATTACGTGGTAATTTTTTTACTTTTCTGACCAAATTATGAGTAGAATGTTATTTTTAACTTATACAGCATGAAATGATTTTTACGGTTTCATAATGCCTCATTTTCATGAAGCATACTCTACATTATTTTATGCCTATTTTCAACAGAATACTTTTATTTTAAATGTTCATGGAATTTTTTGAAAAGAAAACAATTTTGACGAAGAAAGGATATTTTCCTCAAGAATTCATTTAAAATGTTTTATCAAAACCATTTTCCATCTAAGATGAAATTATTGGATATTCGTATGTTTCAAGATTAATTTCTATATGATTTAAATGGTTCACTTTTCTTATGATGAAATGTCCATTTGTTTTATATGGATTATGAAATGATGGGATGATTTTTATGAAACCCATTTTATTCTTTGGGTTATGATGAATGTTTTAAGTTAATGTTGTGGAACAAGTAAGAATGATTTCACTATGAGAGGGGTGGAACCTATATCTCCCTCCAATGCATTGGGTAATGATTTTATATCTCATGAGATAGACATGGCTGGAATGGTATGTTAACCCGGTTCAGTGTTACAGGACTGAAACGAGGGGTGAACTCGATTCAGAAAGGGACTCTGTCCACCAAGATGGTCTTGGTAGCAATGCCTTGGCTACAATTGAAATCATGGCATGTGCCTAATGGTTTCCACAATTACATGTTTTACTCCCATGCTATTTTATCATGCTTAATGTTTATTTAAGATATATGCCTTACATAATTCCATGTTTTATGTCATCGCTCAAGCTTTTGATGTTTAAACATTATGTTCATGTTTTAAAGCTCAAATGTATATGATTTGTTTTATTTTATCCATGCTTACCCTTACTGAGCATTTGAGCTCACCCTTTATATGTTCTCTTTTCCCCAGGATATAAACAATGGTTTTAGGTAAGAATGAAAAGGGAAGATCGATATTGGAGATGCTGAAGATCTTTCAACAGGATAAATGTTTATATTCCGAGTTTGCAAATACACCAAACTATTACGATCCTTGTGTGTCTGTTTTTGTTATGTATTAAGTATTCCGCTAAAGTAATGTAATGTCCATGTACGTCAAGCTTGAGTCTCTACAGTTGGTATCAGAGGAAAGTTTTAGTCAACCTCTGGAAACTAGGATGCGAAAACGTTAGTGAGATCCTTAAAGATATTTCTAAGGTATGTTTAGGTATATCCCTAAGGATAAGTATACGAATAGGATACAGTCCTAGAACTATGGTAATGATCTTAGAATTTAACCTAAGATGTTTGATATTTAAGGTACTCCCCCTTGATTATGTTATTTTCCTTGTATGATTATTTCCTCTCACAAAATCCTTTCTGTGTTTTAGTTAATAGAGGGAACCAGAAGGAATTCAGTTAACAGTGAATCCAATAGACAAATTGGTGACTATGAGAAAAAAAATTGCATAATTCCTAGAGATAATGATATTGTGATTATGTTGAATCAGTCATCGCGATATATGATTAACAAGGTGAAATTTAGTGGTATGCCTAATAAATCAAATAAGGGTAAGATAAGATTTTATTCATGTTCGCATGTTAAGGAGCATAAAGAAAGGAAGATTGAGATTTCAAAAGAATGAGAGAAGAACCTTGAGGAATACCTCAAATGGAGGGATAAATGTTATCTGTGTGGAGAAAAGGGTCATAGAGTAACAGACTGTTATGGAGTTCAATGTCTTATTTGTGGAGAACATGGGCATTACCCAACTCAAGGCCCTGACCTAAAATGTATATTCTAAAATCAAGGAAGGAATTATTCCAGGAAAATCATTGAAGAGGATGGTTTGAAGTGTTTATGTATTGGTATTCATGAATAATTTTGTTGATGTACTTTTATAGTGTATTGGAATATTTTTGTATTAGTCTATGGTAGTTTTCAATAATTTTAACGTACCAGTAACCATGAAAAGTGATTCAAATATTTTGGAAAGCAGATGATATGCGCATAATGAAGGGATAAAGAGAAAATGAAATGTTTGACAGTATTCATGAGTTGATGATTGATATAAGGATTATGTGATATCATGGTTTGAGTATAAAGAATTTGTGGATTTTGGTTTGTGGAAAGTGTTAACTTTTAACTGAATTCTTGTTTTCACTAAGGTGCAATGGGTATTCATACATCAAGAGAATACATGATTAAGGTATTCACAAGTTTTTAATGTGACCAACAAGATATTTGGGGGATAAATGATGGTATTCACATGCTTAGTTAATGACATTTCCAGTAATCGTTTTCTTTATACTATGAGATTGGACTCAAGTATTGGAATGGATTATGTTGGACATAAGTTAGTATTGTTAGAACATTTTTTATGATTGATGGGAAGTTATAGTAATGTAGTTTTAGAAAAAGGACAACCTGTAGGATGGGAGACATCCCATCACATCGGAAATGGTTGTGGGAATCGAACCCACAACCGAAGTATGACTGGCCTTTATCACCTACCAATGTCCTATAGGAATTCCCTGTATAGTATAGATGAGTTTTATTAAGTGGTATGAAAGATGAAGTATATGTCTGTTTTGGAACGATATACAATAGATTGACTTGTGTATATAACTATTTCTAACCTTTTGATTAAGACAGTTGGAATGACCCATCATTATATCACATGATCTTCTAACACTTAACGAATGAAAAATTCAACTTCATTTCTTTAAGAGATGATGTGAAAATTGTTCAAGGCATGAACAACAGTGAGATTATATCGAAATAAAGTAGATATTTCTTCTAATTCAAAATTTTCAACTTTAAAAAAATGATATTGAAAACAAAAAAAATGTTTTCCTAATGCTCTTATATTTGATGAATCTGATGGTACCTTAGATCATCACAAATCTATGGATTTGTGATTGATGGCTTTTTCATAGCCATGTTTTCTACCACTCTCCATCAGAACTTGATCCATATTTTCACCTATGTTCTCCTTCGTGGAAACCCAGTGATGAGTTAATTTGGGTAACCATTACATTTCATACTTTAGTTTTTAAATACAAGTTTTGGTGTTCCTTTTTATGATGTGGGTTTCTATTAAACTTTTGAGTAGTAAACCATTTATAACCCCGACGAATTTCGAGGGCGAAATTCAGTTTAAGGGGGGTAGAATGTAACACCCCGAGATTTTATAAAACATATTCTTTTAATTTCATTAATGTCTTGTGTTGTATGCTACACCAAGATTACCTTGCGCTATACGCAACACCATATTAGCTTGCAGTATACGCAACACTATTCTTGGATCGTGTTACACACAATTTTGATAATACTTATTCTACGCAACATTGATTATATATATATATATATATTCAATGTATAAATGAAATATGGTTGGATTCTATTATATGAAACAACAAAGGATTCTTTCACGACACGCAACCTTAACTTGGCTTGCATTACACGCAATCGCGACCTTCCTCGATAGCGTGTGTTGTACGCAATACAGGGTTTTACTAAACAACGATATATTATTATAATATTATTATGAACTAGCCTTTATGAATATTATTAACTAAATTTTGAATTTTATAACATTATTATTCATCTTACAAATTTTCTAGAACAAGTTATAAGAACAAAATAAATTTTCCAGGTAAAATAAGTAATTTTCAAAAAATGCAGTTTTACCGCATTTTGATGGCGCACCCACTTTAAATATAGTTTTTGACATGTTTATAAGTTCAATTTGACAAAATAAAATTCTTATTTGGAATCATGAAATAAAAATTTACTTTGGATTAATTTTTCATATTATTCTGGTATCTTTCATATTTTGATGAATAGTAAAAACACGCTATATTTTAATTAAAAACAACTTTTTTCATCGCAATAATTTATACGGTTAAATTATATTATTGAATGGTTTTATAGTATAAATAGATTACATTTTTACCATTTAATATATTATATGTCATTAGCCTTGATTTTACATTGAATTCCTAGGTTAAATAAATTCTATCTTTTGCAATGTCTTAAACAAAAACCCATTTTCTTTCGACAATGGGATTAATTTTAATTTAATTTATGCAAATTTTGTGTATTGAATGTGTAAATATGGATTCCATAGTTGGAATCAGTGGGTCCAAATTATGTTAATAAGCTACTTTTTTATTTTTGGGCATTATGAATAGTAACTATTGTAAATATTATTTACCATAGTTAAAGGTAAATCGGGTAATTAAGGGTAAATATAAGATTATTAAATTACCCTAACACCTGAAAAAATCCTATTGTATGGCTAAAAGTAGACCCATATCACCTAAGGGTCGGATTATAATTATTTAATGGACTTTTTTCCATCAAAATAACTTAATTATTATTAAAACCAATGAAAGTGACAACATGTCACTCTCTTAAATCTTATAAGTATATTAATTTTAATTTAGTAATAAATTTCATGAAACTTCAAACATGAATAGTCTCCAGAAATATAATGAAATTATATACATCATATGAATTTATTTATAATTTTTAGGTATTAAAAAATTATCATTAATTATGACACAATAATGATGCAGAAATTGTTTATCTAGTGAAAAAATCAAGAATAAAGTTTCTATTAAACTAATAGTGACCATAAAATACACAAAACCCTAACCAAAACTTATTGGTCATGTAAATTTAAACCATAATCATCCAATGTTCTAATATTTGACCATTTGGAGCCCTATAAAAGTGATTATGACAATTATATTATTTTATTTTAAATGATGCCAAAGTTGTCACCTTCATAATTTAATAAGTATAACAATTTAAATGTTGTTATTTTAAGAAGATAAATTCTAGTAAAAGTATTATTGTAAAAGGTAATAGATTTATATTCATCATAGGATCATATCTTTAATTTTTATTCAAGAAATAAGTATATTAAATAATTATACAATAATGTTGTAGTATTTATTTTATTAAGAGATAAACTAAATAAACTGTTTTAAAAATATTTAAATAAATATTATATGAACTATTTAATGTGATACACCAATTTTATAGATACATAAGACATTTTATGAATCTATTTAAGCTTTTAGTTCGAACATATCGTCTGTATTTATTTTATTTAAATTCAAATAAATGAATAGTGTCAAAATTGACACTATTGTTATTTTATAAAACTAACATATTATAAAATTGATTAAAAATCACAAACAATATTTACAAATTATAAATTTAAATTTATATGGTCTAAAATTTTATTAAGTATCCAATTATGGACAATTCACAACAAATAAGTAATTATTTGATATAATTTAAATCTTAGAATGTTATTACCACTAATAAAATTAAATTGATTAAATAAGGATAAATCAAGTTGATAATGTTTAAAATAAATTCATAAAATGTCTAAATTATATTGGTTCATGAGATTACAACCTTATCTTATCTAATATTTGAATATGAGTCACTTTTGGAGGTTTCTAAGTGGGGTTAGATTTATTATAAATTAATATTTTTAAGATTTCCAAAAGTGCCCCTCTCCTCCCTTATAAAAGGGCACATCCTCCCCTTCTTCCTCACACCACTATGAGCCTTCAAGCTCGGCCAACCCCTACCAATTTCTCCTCTCCACTTACCTAGAGACATCCTAGAGGTCCTGGTCTTCTCCAAATACCAATTTTAGTGCCCTAAAAGGAGGTCTCAAAGATGCACGTCAAATAAGAGGAGGTTCAGACACTTACGAAGCAAATCAGACCAAATGTAAGGGATAATTTATCAATCTCAATTTTAACTAAGATTGTTCATTTGTATGTATTTACTGGGGTTATTTATATCATCCATGTATATGATTTATAAAAGTTTTTTCATGTATGTTTAATGTCCTTTTTACCCATTTTTGACTGTTATTACATGGTATGTAAGGAATCATTCTTTTATTTACATTATGTGGTACTTTTTTGACTTTTTCGACAAAAGTATGAGGATAATGTGATTTTTAACTTATATGGCATGAACAGATTTTTACGGTTTCATAATGCGTCATTTTCATGAAGCATACTCTACATGATTTTATGACTATTTTCAACAAAATACTTTTATTTTAAAAGTTCATGGAATTTTTTGAAAAGTAAACGATTTTGACGAAGAAAGGATATTTTACTCAAGAATTCATTTCAAATGTTTTCTCAAAACCATTTTCCATCTATGATGAAATTATTGGATATGTGTATGGTTCATGTTTAATTTATATATGATTTACATGGTTCACTTTTCTTATGATGAAATTTCCATTTGTTTTATATGGATTGTGAAATTATGGGATGATGTTTATGAAACCCATTTTATTCTTTGGGTTATGATTAATGTTTTAAGTTAATGTTGTGGCACAAGTAATAATGATTTCATTATTTGATGGGTGGGACCTATATCTCCCTCCAATGCATTGGGTAAATATTGTATATCTCATGAGATAGACAAGGCTGTAACGGTAAGTTAATCTGGTTTAGTGTTACAGGACTGAAACGAGGAGTGAACTCGATACAGAAAGGGACTTTTTCCACCATGATGGTCTTAGCAGCAATGCATTGGCTACTATGGAAATCATGACATGTGCCGAATGGTTTCCACAATTACATGTTTTACTCCCATGATATTTTATCATGATTAATGTTTTTTTAGGATATATGCCTTACATAATTCCATGTTTTATGTCATTGCTCAAGCTTTTGATGTTTAAACATTATGTTCATGTTTTAAAGCTCAAATGTATATGATTTGTTTTATTTTATCCATGCTTACCTTTACTGAGAATTTGAGCTCACCCTTTATATGTTTTCTTTTCCCCAGGATATAAAGAACGGTTTTAGGTAAGAAAAAAAATGGAAGATCGATATGGGAGATGATGAAGATCTTTCAACAGGATTAGATGATTATGGTCCGAGTTCCAAAGACATTAAACTATTACGATCCTTGTGTGTCAGTTTTTGTTATGTATTATGTATTCTGCTAATGTAATGTAATGTACGTGTACGTCAAACATTGAGTCTCTACATGTATTTAGTTTTCCAATAATAAAAATATATTCGCTCCCTCATAATGATATTCCTTGTATCTTACTACAATGTATTAAAGTAACCAAAATATATGGGATTCAGGGGTTGGTGTCATTATTTTCGGTATCAGTGGATGTTTAGTAGATTCCTTAGGAAATACATTTTATATAAATAATGATTATAGAATATAACCCAATGTCCCACTCTGAGGATAAGTATAATTATAGGTTAACATCTGATAGATATTTTAATGACTATAGATATCCTTGTTTAATCTAATGGACTCATTGAGTTTTCAATTTTTTTATCAATTAGACACACTTTGAATACTATTTCATGATTTTTTAATATCTCACTCTGATTAATATATTTTGATAATTACACATTAATGTCAAATATGATAGACAATGTATTGGTGAAGTAATTCCAAAATGAGATTATGAATAGAAGAATAATGAACCATATAAGCAATATTGTGTATTATATTAATATTTATAGACTACATCAAGAGTCTATGAGTTCAAAAATTATCATAACATTAAATTCTTAAACATCCTTTTGAGGTTTTATTTTTTGGGTTTAAAATCATGTTAATTATATATTTGGAGACATTTATTGAAATACAACCCATTATTTAAATATCTAAATTTTTTAATGATTTTTTTTACATTTTGTGGAAATTATATTAACTAAAAGAATAAAATTTTGGGTTTATTTGATCATGGATTTCAAGGTAATAAGGGTTATTATATTTTTTGGAATACATAATGAAATGTATGAGACAAACAATGAGATTAAAAACATTTTTTTAGGTTTAATATATTAATATTATTATTTAGTATTGTTATAAAAATTGTCAGAAAATTATATTGAATATAATAACATAGTTTTAGATAAATGGAATCTCACTTGTCATGTTCCAAACAATCGCTTCCAGAAATTCCTTGAGATTAGAACACATAATCGATGAGCGGCAAGGGTGTCCCACCAACCACTAGACTATGTGATTTCAGGATTATTATGAAAATGTTTTTATGTATTTAAATGATATGATAGTTAAATTATATGAGCAGTTTGAGAATATATTTTTATCATATTAATAACCTTGTGATTAGAAATTGATTTGGTGTTAAGTGATTTATATTATGTTAGAATATTTTCACTATTTTTAATAATCCTATATGATAAAGATAAAAAAAGTATTAATATATTTTATTATAGAAATAATGGTTGAATATTATTTTCGAGGAATATATAATTTCTTTATGAATTTATAGTTATTCATTTAATTTAGATAAATTGTTAGAATATCATGGATATTAAATTTTTATGGGATGAAATTTTTTTGAGACAAATAATAAATTTAGCTTGGAATACTATGTGATAACATCAATATATTTTTTGTATTTTCATCTTTGGTAGAAATATTTGTTATGTACATTATAGATACATATTTATTGAATGATTCATGTTGATTTTTCGGTATTACTGGTTGATTTTTTGGGATTGGATTATTTTTTTCTAGATGACGACTTATTCATTTAAGGAATTATTTTATATTGTACTAACCATATTGGTTTTTGTTAATGTCTAACAATCCAAATAATATTAATTTTTTTATTTTTGGGATTTAATGATTTATAGAAGTTAAATATAGTGAATCAATCATAGAAAAATTTCATAATCTTCATTTGGAGAAAAAATATTATTTTTCGTAGAAACTAATTGGTGTATGAAACTTTACATTTCATGTAAAGTTATTTCCTTATGTTAATACTATATGATGTAAAATAATTCCTCAAATCTAGGAAAATTATTTTGTATAAAAAATCATATCTATTTACATTACCTATTGAGAAATCATTGACCATTTATCCAATATTAAACTTAATCTTTTGTGATGGTTAACATTATCATGGTCATGTTTTCTATCATTTTAAATCATTCCTTGACAGTTAGATTTCTTTCCAATGTCCATGTATTCACTTCCAACTAATATTATCTATCCTGAAAGAAATTTTTGTGGTCCCCTTAAAATTTACATTTCCCTATTTTTAAGATGAATTTTTATGAACCCTATTATGATGTGGTATTTCCACAAAGGAATTATAAAATGTCAAACCAACAATTACAAATAACAATTTATAACTATGAGGATGAAATTTATTGAAGGAGAAGATTGTGTAATATAGTTGGAGGTTTGGTACATTTATGTATAAAAAAAGTATTTTCTTAGATAACATGAGTTTCACAAAAATAGTATATTTTAAGAGAACTCTATTATAGATATTGTATTCAACATGTATCAACGAGCATAAACGAACCATGATATACTATTAAATATTATTATTTTTACAAAAATTATATAACTAGCCATTAAATTGGGTGGAATTAATATGATTAACTATAATATATATAATATTTTAATTTTATATTCGACAAAATTTTTTTATTCCTAAAAAATAAACAAATAAAGTTTAGTAAAGTCACATTATTAATCAAATATATTCTCTCTTCTATAAAATACATTTATTGATCACATTAAGAAAATAAATATAGTTAACTTCTGAAATATTTTCATAAAATTTGTTTCAATTTATAATCATAATAACAAAATTATCTTACTGTGATTTTTTTATATTTTTCCATAAATATTTATTTTTTTGTAAATAGTGAAAATGAAACATTTTATTGAAAGCAATATTTTATTCAACCATTTGAAAAATTTATATTTTATTTTAAAAGGGCTTAAAATTTAAATTAGTGATATAATACTCTTATTAATAAATTATTTTTATTTGGAATCAATTTTATGATTGAATTTGTTAGGAAAACATTTCTAGAATTAATGAAGCATCTTCCAAAAAGAACTTTTTCCATTTATTTTAGTCGGTTTAAATTTAAATAAATCATTACCACCTTGTGTTTAGAATTTTGAAAAATTGAATCCATATTTGGAATAATATGTTAAAAATTTAGTAAAAAGGTCCCTTTTATTTATTTTTTCAATATAAATAGCAACCTATTTAATTTATGTTACCTCGATAGAAGGTAAATCAATTATGTAAAGTTAAAAATAAAATTATTTTTTAGAATAAATGACCAAAAAATGCCCAAATATTAATTTATTGGTAATTTTAGTACATAATATTTCATGTTTTGGGTATAAGTCCATTTATGGACATTTAGATGAGATTAAGACTTTTATAAAATTTTATTTAAGAAATGGTAAAAGATGTCACATTGGGGTTTTTAAAAAATATAAAATTTTAAATATGGGATTATATAAAGAATATGTTACACTTTGAATTGTATTATATATATAAAATAATTATGTACTTAATGTTAGTAAATGTAAATATTTAGTGAAGATATAATTATTCTACATTCTTACAGAATGCTTGTGTTGTAAATATTAAATTAATGGGAAAACAATAAATGATATTAAAAATATTAAATATAATATAATTTAGATTAATTAATATAATAAATAATAATATATTAATAAAACATATTAGGTATGAATGAAAATATTATTTTCAAATTTTTCTAGTTTTATTGATATTATTAAACATAATGTAATGAATAGTGTGGTAGTTGACTATAATGATATTTTAGGAATATTATATTGTATAAAATTATTTCAAAATAAAAATATTAAATAATAACAAATTAGATAATATATTTTATATTAATTTATCCCAGGATAGTTATAGTTAATTTGGAATCATTTGGACCCAGAATAGTGTTAATATATTTTAATACTCTGAAAAATTCCAAATATGCCTCTCACCTCAATTTTAAAAGGACACCCTTCCAATTAATTAATTACAGCACATTGAAGTATCTATATTGACCAACATTATCCCATTTGTCTTCTTATAATATATATACATGTTATAGAGGTTATGCACTTTCATAAATACAAACCCTATATCCCTTGAAAATAGATCTAAAGGAAGTATGCTCAAGAAGTGGTAATCATATTTACCAACTCTTTTAAGTTTATTTCTTTTTCTAATTTTTCATTATATATTGTTTTGATAATAATTTAATTATTTTGATAACATATATATACATAGATTATATTATAATTATGATACCAGTATATTAAACCATTTAAAAATATTATGTAAAATCAAACCACCGCACGTGCGAACAAATGAATTACTATTTCAACATAGTGGTGTAATATGTTTTTCATCACCAAATCAACTAGATTATTATAATGATATTAATAAAGGATATACATGATAATTATGGAATGATATTTTTTCTTTAAAATTTATATATCATCTATTTCCATAACTATTCACTATTAAGGGAATGATATCATCGCTCGTCCATACATACGTCCAACTGTCTCCAAGTTGCAATGTGATTAATTTTCCCATGTCAAAATTCATGAAGGGTTATAAAATTTTATTTAATTATTTTGTTTTATATTTATTAAATTATTATAATTCCTTATATGATATATTTATATATTATTCATGTGAACCAATACATTCATGAAAAAACATGCATAATAAAACAAGGGAATTGACACACAAAATTGCGAAAATAATTAAATATTATTAACAAATGAGTGGTAAGATGTTATAAATGTATAATATAATATGTAAAAAATATTAATATGGTAGAGTTATAAATTAATATAATTTTTAAAACGAAAATATTGTATATTTCGTCATCATTGATGTAAGCGAATCATGAGGTTATAGAATTCCTCTAAATTTTATTCCATTGATGAATATTTTTATATTATGAACCAATATTCTTTTATGATGTGTGTATAATTCCCCTTTAAAATTTATTATCAAGAATTCATTTAATATCATTATATTTATCATTTTGATAATTGTTAATCTTTAATTTTCCATAATATTATACTAAATATAATGTGGAATGGTTTACTCGTTTTACATTTACTTCAATGATACATAAGTCATATACACTACTTAATTTATTTTTTGTCTAGTATATAGTGAAATTTTTACCTAATTATGATCATAAGTAATTAAAAAATTATTTTATCTAAAAGACATATATTTTTTATATCGTGTAAATTATTTTTTTCATAAACTGTATATGAGTTTTTACATATGGTGATTACATTGATATTTATTTAAATTACAAGGTAAATAATGTCAAATATGTATCTTTTTATCAGTAAAAACATTTTCTTAAGAAGGAATATTTTTTCACGAATTAATTCTATTATTTGATATATGATGATTTTTTATTAATCAAGTATGGTTGAGGTACGTTTATAGAATTCCATTCGATGAATCTGTATGTCTAGTTAGAAAAACAATTTCCTCAATTTAAATGGGGTTTTAGTTAACCATAATGATTAAACTGACTTATGAATCTTATTTAATGTATATGTGTCTTGATTCTCAAGATAATGGGATCCAGTTATTATTAATTTATTTTTTTAATACATTTATTATTGTTATGCATGATATTTTTACTTGGATATATTAGTGGTTTTATATTGTTCTCATGTTATTGTATCAATGAACTTTTTTGTCATTATTTACATTAACATAAATATTATTCATTATTTTCTAATGATATAAAGGTTATTATTCAAATAAATTTTATGGTAATTTATTTACCTTCCAATATTTATTTTTCCTTATCGTATCATAACATAATAATGATTTTTAAATGTAATGTATTTTAAGTTTATTACATTTCTATATTGATTATTCCTTATCATAGCATGATATTCAAAATTTTTAAATTGCATGTATTGCAGTTGTTTATATTTCTATAAGTATTAATCCTTATCATATCATGATATAAATGTAATTATTCAAACATAATGTGTGTTCAGTAATAGACATTACCATGTTGATTATATTTTTTTAAGATAACTTCTATTGTACTTAACCCTTACAATGAATTTGAGGTCATTGTAATTTTTTTCCTTTCACCAAAAATACATAAAGTGTACAATGATTGTAATAAATGAATATGCTAGAGGTGATTATTCAATTCTTGAAAAAAAATTATTTTTGAATTATTAATTTGAAATTTAATATGGGAATATTGTATATATATAGTTTAACAAAACTATAAAACTATTAGGTACTTATGTATGAGATTCCTCTTATCTAATTCCACTGCGATAATGTATCAATCGACTGCAATTATAATTAGTTGGGGTCGTTACATTTTCTTTTGATTTCATTATTTCAATTTAATCATTCCTTTATTATTTTTTCAATCCCACTTCTATCATTATTCTCACTCCATGAAATGAATATTCAAGATTAAATTCTCAAACTTTAATAATTAAAATCCACTACCAATAGATTATATGATAAAAAAAGGATAGAATGTTATTTATGTTTTCATTATACATTAACTAAAACTAAAATGTGTAACACAAGGTAAGATAAAATCCAATACAAATAAATATTACATTCATTATAAAACGTCAATAGTAATACCCAATGTTAACAATTAAAAATTCCATAAATAAATAACCTTAAAAACTTATAAATATTACTAACCAAGTTCAAAACCCCAAATCCGTGTAGATTTAGCCCATATTATTCCAAGATAAATTTAAATTTATGTCTAAAAAATATTAGTCACTCAAAAAATCATAAACCAAAAAATAAAAATTTTATAATCACATTATATCGAACATATTCTAGTCTATTCCATAAAAAACCTAAGTCACCATAAAAACAAAATTTAGATAATATATACTCATAAAAGATAATACATCATTTATTTCTAAAATAAAATTTAATTTTATCCATTTTTTTCCATTTACCGCATTCATATAATGTTCCCAAAATAGTTAACTTATTCAATAATATAATTAATCACTTATGGAACACATGGTTATCTATAAGAAAAAACATATGTTTCCCAAATTAATTAAACCTTTTATATTAATCTACCATAATCAAATCAACATCAATGATTATATTACCCCCAAAAGATATCAATATCCTTAAAAACATGTCAAAAAAATATAAATTCATTATATCTCAATTAACCATTATTTGAAACACATGTTTAATATAGTGGTGACATATACCTAGTGATTTTATAAAATCATATAAAATGTCTCCTAATGTAATCCAATCACATAGAATATAAAAAAAAATTATTGATATTATACTTATAATCATACTTAAAATTTTCACTATATTTTAACTCTTTAATCGATATATGTAGAATTTGCAAAAACTTAGAGAAATTAATATTCCATTAACCACATTTTGAGAAAATATTTCTTTATATATCCTTCAAACAAAAAAAGTTCAATCATTTACAACGATTCATCAATATTAATACATTATAAAAAATATAACCCATACCCTTATATGTCATTCATAATTCTCCCATCTTTAAATGTAATTCCATTACACATTGAAAAACCATTATCAATATGGTATCACTGATCCTTTTTTTATGATTTCCTCACTGAACATCAATTTTTATATTTTCCATAATCTGTATGTTTAAATAATTCAATAGATTCGTTTGGAAGAACATCATTTCCCGTCATAGTGATAACTAATAATTTCATTTTTTTCTTTGATGTTTATTAGATTATTCCCTCCACTACCACATATCAACATATTTATATTTCTTTATGAAATTTCTATGGGTTATTCTTCTTTAATTAATGAAAAACAAGACATTGAATCTTTTTTACTTCATGATAATTATCACTAGAACATCCATTGAAATCCATTTTTTCATTTTTGGTGCATTCGTAATCTCACCGAGTTTTCGGTTTTTAATCATAACTAATAATAAGAAGGTTAAGAAAAAAATATAAAAACCACTAAATATCACATTTAGTTCTATTTATCATTTATAAAATCACTCCATTTCCCTTCAAATCAATTTTTAATTTGGTTCCAACATGATCTATCGATTTACCAAAACAAAAACAATTCATGTTTGTATATCATGTGAAATAATAATTATCAATATTTTAAGAAGGATAAACCATAAGATATCATAAAACATTACATCATCAATTCAAATTTATGATTCATCTTCAAAAGTCTAATTTCTCCGTAACATTTTAATAAATGAGGTTATATATTAATTTAACCATAAACTCAAACCATATACAAATTTCTAATATTATGTGAACCCTTTATCTGATACAAACTATAAGTCTCGATCTGTATTCAACCCATAATTACATTTTTTTTAAATAAATAATTTTCCTTAATATTAGAAGATCTTTTTAGTTTTGCAGTTTTAGTAAATTATATTATAAATATTATGTAACAAACACATACATTAAATAATAGAAACATCCCATTAATATCCATTTTTATACACTACAAAAAATTTATAAAGAAACATATTTTTTTCATTATTATTCTTCATGATTTCCAACATAACCCCATAATTATTCCAAATAATACTTTAATCCTTTGGAATAAATTTCCAACAACAAAATTATGCCTAAAATTTCAATATGGTATGTTAAAAAAATAATAGAAATCCATTAGTATATTTAAAAACAATGAAATCAAATAAGAGGTATTGTTGTTAACAAAAAAACATATATATGAAAGAATCATTCACTTGTAAATTATATTAGATTTAATTCTCAATTTTTTTCATAAATTTTTTTTAATAAAACATAATGTAAAAATCCAAACATTGAGGTTTTATTAGATAACATGAGAATCCCTGATAATCATTTTATGAAAAAACATACACTTTTAACCATTAAAATGAATAATAATTCCTTTAAAAAATTTCATTAAAATTCAAAATTAAATGAATCAATATTTATATGAAAACTCTTTATATATCATAAAATAGTGATGTAGGGGCCATTGTAAACTATCTTTACTTAACCCTTATAAAACACCCTTACAAATGGAATAAAATAATTGGTTAATTCTAACATACTAATCTAGAGAACATAATCATTACCAAATGTATTAGAGGGCTATATCAGGGTAAAAATATTCATAAATAGTATAAAATAATAATAACTTATATTAAACAAAATTTAATAATTCATTTATATCATACAATCTCATAAAATATTCCATTTAACAGATATACAGATGAACTTTAATGCATTACTAGAAAATGAGGATGAATGTTTTTTTCATTGAAAACCAATAAATTTTTTTCTTGAAGAATAGAAAATGGTATATTATATTAATATAAAATTAATAAATTAATATGAGGCTCTTTATTATTAATTTTAATTATGATGGTAAATACAATTAAAACCATATAGAATAATTTTTTTACACTTGTGTAAAATGTCTTAAATATCATGTTTGGGAACCATTTAAATGAATTACATTAAAAACATCTAAAAGGAATTAAAAAATTGAAATAAAATTTGAACATAATTATTAGTATATTAATACATTATAATTATTATTTATATTATAGAATAAATCCCTAAAGCATTTTAAAATAGGTTTAAAGGTAAATGATCCTTACCTCTAGTTTTACTTGTCATGTGCATTAATTTTATCCATGAATCATAAAATAGTTTTCATTATATTTGTTATTAATAATTATTTTAGGTTTCTTATACATTTTATTGCACATATATCCATTTCACACTTAATTACCGAGTTGTTGAAGTCTAGTTAAGGCGTTTTGAGTTTGTTTAGTTCCTTAGTCTGAGGTGACATCCATAAGTCGAATTTGAAAAAAATGGATCAGGACTATATAATTTTAATAATATTAATCATTCTCTAATTGTCATTTTTATACATTAAATATAATTTTTTTATCAAATTATGTGATATTTTTATGTAAAATAAATTATGTTACAATCAAGATGATATTAAGTCATACGTAATCATGGGTAACGTTTCCATTTATAACACAACCTAAGGGGAAATATATTTTTTACTATATCATCATTCCAAAATAATAAATATGCTGAATGCATAATATTTTTTAATTTAATACAATCTAGTCTAAAATCCTTGTTTTGTAGTGATGAAACAAAATATCAGTTCACGTGGCTGTAGTCCGTACGTACGCATTATCGACTCTTTTATTTCTTATTGAATGTTAAATAATGAAATTTAATATTTACGTACAATTAATGAAATAAATTTATTTCATATATATAATATAATTTAATTTTTTCATTTTTTTATGAAAAATCATATGATTCAAAGATGAAAAATTAAATATATCGTCTCCTAAGCTGGTAGTCCACATGAATCCATAAGAAATGCTTTCATTTTTCATTAGAAGGTTAAGTAGATGAAAATGGTTATATAAAGTAAAGATATAAAAAATTAAATTATATGGAAGATAAGTTTTTTATTAATTAATCATGATTAATAAATAATTTAATGAGGTGGATGAAAAAATAAAATGAAAATGTTCAATTAAGAATTTTACCTCATTTTCTTACAACCTCCTATACTTTATACTTAAAGAAATCCTAGAAAGGTATTATGAAAAAAAACAGACAAATAGGAAAAGTTGAGTTATTTTTGGAATAAGTTTTTTTATTAATAGGGATGTGTAATAGTCTATTTAAGTAAATAGAACATAGGAGTGGTGGTGTCCTTTTATAAGTTGGGGCAGTGGTCACACTTGGAATGTTCAAAAATTAAAATATATAAATGTATTATTCTAAATAAATTTCCTAAAAAATTATAATATATGATTAATATATAATATAGGGTATAAATATATCAATAAAATATAGTTTAGATATGTTTTAGGTCATTTTTACACTTATCATTTTAGTTTTAATCTTTTAATTTCATTTTCACTCTTACCAAGGTAAACTTTTTTCCTAACAAATAGTACTATTTATAATGAGAAGAAAATGAATGTAGAATCACTAAAATATATAAACATTATAATTAAAATTAAATATTAATTTTATATAAATTACTTTCTATAATTTCAATAAATTAAATTCAAAATAATCATCCAAGATGCGAAAAATATGGGTTTTTATAAAATTATGTTTTAAAAATACAAATGTTTATATATAGTAGGAAATTATAATTTTGATTAAAATGAAATTTATGGGATAATAATTAATAAATAAATAAATTAAATTTTAAAAGTAATTAAAAAAATATGTGTCATTTTAAATACATAAATGGACAAGATAATTTTCTAAAAAATTGGTGGTTTTCTATTTATTCACTGAAAAATAAATCATTCTTGAAAAATCTAAAAAATTCACCATAATGAAATTTTAATATAGTTAATTCAATATTGGAATAGGTTTTTCCAAAATAATTTATATAATTGGGATAAATTATTTATAATGTTCACATAAAAAATACAATAAAAACCAATTTTGATGAAAATGAATTTTTGAATCAAAAACTGAATTTATTATTTTTCATTTCTTAATATTGATAATTAATTGAATATTAATTCGTTAAATCAGATCTATACTCTACTTATATCATTCAAATCATTTATTATTAGTTACAAATTAAAAATATTAATATAAAAATATATTTCTCAATGAAAATAGTTTTCTAAAAAACATCTATTTTACATTGAAAATATTTTATTATCAATGATTATCAATTGAAAATAAAAAATGATATATTAATAATTTTATGAGTGAAAATTTTATAAATATATTTTTTAATATATTTATTCCTTTATATTCCCAATAAACCATTGGATAGTCTATAACGTCCATATTCAAATAATAATAGTTTTTCATTTTTCATTTTAAGCACGTTATTATGTGCACCACATGTTATCATATACATTACAATATGAAAATATGTTAACAAAATTTTGGGGTGTTACAATATTCATCCCTAAATTTAACCATATATAAAGGTATTAATGCATAATATTTCCTAAATAACAGATTGTAAAAGTGGATAAGTATTGATACTAGAGGGTTGAAACAAAAAGTTAATTGAGTTAATACGTAAATGTAAATTAATGGTTAATGGAATACATAAATGTACCTACCTCATATATAATGTTCAGTATGTGATTTCAAGTCATAAATGTGTTGTGATTCTTAATGATACCCAAGATATTTCGAATTAAATTTTCAGCAATTAAAATATGTTAGCATTACTATATAGTGATACACAAGGGAACCATATATATATGTATGGGACCTCTTATATATGGAAAATTCATCTAGGTGTGGAAGTACCCTATGATACATAAATGAAATTACAAACATAAGTTTCCCCCTCTTCTAGAAAATTAGTTAAGAGTTGTAGTCACCCAAGGATAAGTACAAGTACCCAATTAGATATATAATTATTACCCTAATATATAAGGGTAAATATATTGGAGTAATAAGGTAGGTGTTGTAGGGCCTATGATACGTAAAGGTAGGATATATATGGGCAACTACATATCATTTTGATACTTAAATGACCATAAATTTTTTATTTTTTATTGGTGACATGTAAAGGTTATCTCCTTTGAATGATTCATTAGGAATGGGAATTATAAATATTGTTGGGACATTTCCTGTGATATGTAAGTGTAATTCCTTAGTACGTAAGGTTAATTTGATATGTAATGGTAAGAAATTGGTATATTATTTATGATAAATTGTGATATGTAAGTTTAATGATACATAATTTTTAACCCATATGTATGGCTCTCATAAATAGAGACATTTTATGCTTGATGTATATGGGTTTCTCCTATTTATACACGAAGTTTAAAAACATCACATAAATTGGTTGTTTGTCACTAAGGGATGATATCTAAGGGTCCTCAAGGGGTGATATTTAATCATTGTTATATACCGATATGTATAGTTCCCCACATATGTAAGGGTGTTGATGTAAGCACTACCAAATAATAACGTATTAGAGTTTGTGTTTAGAAGGGGTTATGCACAACCCCCCTCTAAATTTATTTTTATGGTGGTTATGCACAACCCCTATAAATGTTGTAGCATTTTTTAAAGTTTTTTTTTCAGATTTTAGTGGTGATTAAGTCAAAACCACAAAAAAATTAAAATTTAATGTTTTTATATGTCAGTTTGGATTTAATATGTGATATATAAATATATAATTTTAAATTGGATATTAGAGGTACTATATATAAAATTTAATTTGTATTATTAAATGGAAATAGAGGGGGTTAAATCCCCCCTGTAATCTCAAAAAATAAAGGGGGTAATGAACCCCATCTAATTTAAAATATTAGTTGGGGTTTGTGAAACTTTTCGAATCTCTTAGACTATAGGGGTTTTAAAAACCATCTAATTTAAGAAATTGGAATGGGTTCTGAACCCCTCTAATATATGACATTAGAGGGGGGGGGGTTTAACCCCATCTAGTTTATGACATTAATGGGGGTTTTAATCCCCTTTTAATTTAATATATTAGATATGGTTTCCAAACACCTATAATTTATCACAATAGATAGATATTTCAAACCACACTAATTTAAAAAAATATATTGGTTTCACAAACCTCTATTAATCCCTTGGTTTAGAGTGTTTTTTACCCCCTCTAAATTTTTTATTTATTTATTTTAATAAAATTTCATATTAAATCAAGATATATTATATATATATGTGTTCATGTCTATGTGTGTATACATATATTACATAAGTATATTATATAACTATATTTTAATACACTATAAACACACACACACACACACACACACACATATATATTTAGAAATTATATAAATACCTTAATTAAATACTCATACATATAAATAAAAATGTATTCATATAGAAATAATAGTATATATAATATAAATGAGATTATAAATATATTTATTAAAATTTATAAAATTTATAAATATTATAAAAAATACTATAAATTTAAATTATGATTTA
The DNA here is from genome assembly GCA_963277665.1 of Viscum album. Classification (NCBI taxonomy): domain Eukaryota; kingdom Viridiplantae; phylum Streptophyta; class Magnoliopsida; order Santalales; family Viscaceae; genus Viscum; species Viscum album. The sequence continues at coordinate 90,256,858 of OY728132.1, forward strand.
TATTTTACATATATTATATTAAATACATTTTTGTTGTATATTTAAGAATACAAATATATATAATATAGAAAAAATTAAATATATATATAAATATATTAATTATAATTATAATATATATATTATATTATAAAATATTTTTTATATATATTTATATATATATATGATATAATTATTATATATATATTGTAGTGTTCCATATTAATTATAAATTAATTTAGTAAATATGTATATATTATTTAATTATATGATATATTTCCAATTATATGAATGTCTTTAATTTTGTGTGTGTGTGTCTGTGTGTGTCTGTGTATGTGTGTGTGTGTGTGTGCGTGTTCACATGATATAATATATGTTTATATAATAAGATATTAAAATATAAAAAATGTATGTAATATAGTATTTTTTTAAATATAAATCATAAAACATATAAATGTATTTAAATTTGCAAAACCAACATATAATTTGATGTTTATAAAAAAAGATGTAATAACAGTGAAAATAATTAATAATAAATAATATTTTTTTACACACACACACACACACACATATATATAGGTATATAAAAATAATTATATAAATATACATATAGAATCAAAAAATATAATTATATTTATAATTAAATTTATTAATATATTTATAAACATATTTATAAATATATATTAATATATGCAAATATAATTATTTATATAATATATAAATATATATATATATATTATAAGAAAATATATTATATACTATACACAGATACAAATATAATCAGAAGTCCTAGGCAGCTGGACAACCCGCTCTTAGAAAATATTTATTATTTAAAGGAAAGGGAACAAAAGAGGAGAAACATGGAGGTTAACAAAGATGTGTGTACTCATCACCACATGCATATGCATCCACCAAAACATAACAAAAGATCAATATCCTAATGGACCCCAACGAACTAATCTCCACAATATATATATTGGAAAAAGCATCAGATACCTGATTATCCTTCTCAATAAACAAGAGTACAAACCAAATAATGATGATCCACAAGCTAGAGATAATCATCCAAATCTGATTGCACCTACCATGGAAAATTTGATGTATGACTTTTAAGAATTTCAACCACCAATGTTGAGTCAGATTCCTTCCAAAGAACTATCTGCCATGATAAGAAGCATATCAAATAGAATTAATGATTTCTCATAACATAGACTCAATTAAAACATTTTCCCCCATGATGTGGTAGAAACATTCTATAACAAAGCCCTTATGAGTACAGAAGATTCCACCATAGTCCAAATGTCCCTATGCACCTGCAGATGCCCCATCAACATTGATCTATAGCCACTGAGATACTAGAGGTATCAACATTATATTCATCTTCATAATAGGCTTCTTGCATCTACCAGAAACTCCAAAGGCACACAAGACCACCGGATCTAAAATATCATTCCACATGGTACCAATCGAAGACCTCACAACATCCCTGACACCAAGATACATCTTTCCGATTCAAACATCCTGTAGCATGGTTCTATTCTCAATGGTCCGCGTGTTCCTGGCCATCCATATAAAGAAAATCAGTGTTGCAGTAGTAGAATGTAAGAGCACTATCACTTGTGTACTGCATCCAGCCCGTTGAATAGAATCTATGAGATACCCGATACTCTCCATGTCCAAATAATAGCCAAAAATTACATTCAAATAACTCTCTAAACTGGTTAAAGAACTATAGGAGACAAACTAATGATCAATAGTTTTTTCCGAAGTAATGAAAAAACATACAAACGTTGGAAATAGAAAACCCTTCCTGATAAAGCATACTTTTTTAGAGGGAGAATTAATTTTTATATCCTCCACATAACCAGGTAATGAGTAGGTGTAGTAAAAGTATTATGAATTTCTAAAAACTAATAAAGGACACCCAAGGAGGTGTCACCCATGAGCCTATAATCATCCTTAGTAGTGAACATTCCATTTAAAATAGGGAACTAGATAAGTGTGTCCATAGATTAATTATTATTACATTCCAATTAAATCATAAGATTACCTAGAACCAACCCCAGAGCAATGACATTATTGTGTAATTAAGCAATGGATAGATCGTTCATTCACGATGGATCTCAATATAATCAGTAATAGCCTTCATTAACCAAAATAGTCTTACAACAATTCATTGAAGAATCCCTACATAAACCCCATTATTAGGATTATAAAACACCAAAATAGGTATGTTTTATGTAGTTCCATATCAACGAAGGATATATAAATAATACACATTTAAAATCATGTTACCAAGACTATTGTACAAAAATTTCCAATAAAAATTATTAGATGTAAAGGGAGACCGGGTAATTTTTTTAATGTGTCTTTAATTAATGTGAATAATGTCATTATGTCCCATGCCTCTTATGTCAACTAGGCTAATACAATCACTCCAAGCAACCATAATAATATTTCATTCAATGACTAAGGTGGTCTAAATAAAATACTAATCATTCTTTGGATCTCATTAAGAATATCTCTTGGCTAACTATATAAATAAAAAACATAGACACAAATAGAGGTGATCATAGAATTAACAAGGTAGACACGTCCTTCTCGAGACATAGATTTACCATTACAGGATTCCATTAGATTGGTAATTATGATATATATGTTTTCCAAATAAATCCATTTAATTTCACCCTAAAAATGAGGTACTCTAGGATAATTAAAATGTAAATATTCTCTCTTAAACCCAAGCGTACAAGGAACTCAATTTTTCATGGAAATAATAAGCCTTTCCTCAAAAAAACATAGAGGATTTCCTTTAATTGATAACGTGACCAGAATCGTCCTCATGATGCTAAAAATATTCCAAATTTTATATAATGGTTCCCCTATCATCCTTCGAAAATAGAATAATTTCATCCCCACACCAGAGGTGTGAATGTGCAAAAATATCTCTTTCATCCTTCAATAGTGGTTACAAACTAGCATACACAAGATCAGAAAGACATACTATTATATAATCTTATAAATATAAAAAATAATTCTATATAGTTGATATAATTGTCTCACCCCTCTATAAACCATAAAAATCATATATTGATACTTCAATAAGAATAGATAGCACAAAACACTTAAGAAGGCAGCTAATCAAGTTGATATAACATTTAAAAAACCCACACATTCTAAACACATCAACAATGAATCTCTATTTAATTGTATCAAAACCCTTGGAAATATCACTATTAAGATCCATATTACCTTATATCACCATTTTCCATATAATATTTACACACTCAAGAGTTTTATATAAGATATTGGTAATATTCCTTCTAGGCATGAACCCAAATGGATTAGTAGTAATGAACTATTCAACAAATCTCCCCAATTTATTTTCCTTTATTTTAACAATAATTTTAGAAATTTTATTTCCTATAGAAACATATCTGAATCTCATATATCAAAAGAAATATCATTATTTGGAATTATTGGAATGAAACTAGAGTTGGATTTAAATGTAATGGAGGCCTGCTAAAATAATTTTCTAACTGAATTCAAAAACTTAGTGTGAATAATATACCAATAAATCATGGAAAATTTATAAGAGAAACCATCTGTCCTGGCCACACTAATATTATTCGTCGAAAAATAGCTATCCTATCATATTCCTCAATGGTTATTTGAGAGATCATACAACTCTAAGAGACCTCAACCATAGGTGATATATTCCTGAACATTAAATGGAAATTTTGATCCCCTAATTCTTTGTATATATTTTCAATTTAACTTAATGAAGCACTAGATATGAAATTTTCATAACTAAAAAGTACTTCATCAATAATGTGGGCATTAAGACCATTTTTAACCTTCTTCTCTCTATGCATGTAATGTAGAATCCTTGTATTTATATCATCTTATTTTTTCTACATGGAGTTATATTCATTCCATGAACGGTTTTCATTTAAAGAAAAAAAATCATCAAATTTAGAAATAGAAAGTATATCGTCTATAGAAATCACCTCTTCACCCACATTAAGTCTTTCTAATTGCAGGATATTATCCTCATCACTTTGAATATCATGATCAAGGCTAGATAATGACTACTTTCTCTACATTTTGAGCATTACCTTAACATCCATCAACATTATAACCCTGATTTAAAAAGGGCTTCAAATAAAGGTGGTCTCCCATGCCTGAATAACAACATGCTAGTAACCTGGAATGGTAAACCAGACATTATTAAACATAAATGGTAATAGAGATGATCTTGGTTTTTTGAGACATAGGTCCATTAATAGTGGATTTTTATTAGAATGAATTCTGGGTAATGTTATACCAGAGAGAAAATCAACATGATTTCCCCCATCAACATGAATAAAACCTGTCAATATTCATGTCTTGTTTCCCATTAAGAGTGTATATACTCCCAGTATAATCATACCCCATAATTGGAACCTCAATAAACTTACATGTATAAATATAGGAAGAGAACTTATTAATATCCAACCTATTGAAGAAACTCCTACTCTTGTCATTTGAACACAACATAGAATTGAACTCACCAAAAATCACCCATATTTATATCATATTCACAACTATAATATCTAAATCTGGGCTGAGAGCATGTATTCTAATATAATGATTCAAAGAATACAAAAGAGTGAAGGGCATAACATAGTCTTGTAGTCCTTCAGAAATAGTGATCAATTTTTTATCATAAAAGCATGAGATTAAAGAGATATTATCATCTTTCAAGACCCAAAATGACTATGTTGAATTCTAATGAGCATTATGAAAAACAAAATAATAGTGATGGGTTGACCACTTAAAGGATTTCCAATTAGTAAAAGACCTTATAGGCTTTGAAAAACCAATATGGCTAGGTTTATTGGCCATAAAAAAGGCCTACGGTTTGTGACCATTAGATAATTTCAAGGCCTCTGGCAGTTCCAAAAGAATATATTCACGAATGATGATACTTGGACCTTTCATTAATATCTCCTACCATTTCATTTCACTTCATTATTCTTCTTACCACTCTTATTCTCTTTCCCCTGCCTATTTAAGGTGTTGTTGGAACCTCTAAATAATGAGTTTTCTCTCCATAAGGAGTTTCCTACACATAACAAGACTATTAAGAACCACTAATAGGAATGAATTTATTCATTCACTGGATCGATTCCTAAATAAAATATAAAAAATATTTCCTCACATCTATAGACAGAGGGACGTGAGAAAAAGAGTCTGTCACATCAAATTTCCGCATATATTCATTTAAATCACCCTCTTTAATAAATTCACAAGATTTTTGGATAGTATCTTAAACAACATCTAGACCAATAGAGTCATCCAAAGAAGGCTGAAAAGTTGTTCTAGCGATTGAATAACCGACTTGAAAAACAAAATCCATATGACTGTCATAAATCATAGTATGTTGAGAATTTGATGCATCATTCATATTGTTAGGATTACAACCTAGGCCCAGATTCTACTTGGGTGACTCCACATTAGCCACAACAGAACATGGAATATGTTCGGGAGTGTTCTCATGATCATTCATAATAGGTTCAATGGGACAAGATCCCTCATTTATCATGATAGAATTTCCACCAGGATTCAAATTCTTCTTAGAAGAATCCACAATAACCACATCATATCCTATAATAGGATTATAAATAACAAGTTATTAGTCCAAAATAATAGAACCAATAACATGCTAAATAGGATCAACATATGGCCCATGACAAATTTCCTTCTTACTCTTCCTACAAAAAGAATTAGTGTAACCAATTATGATGCACAATTAACATAATTTATATATGATACCTTTAAAATCCATGTGGCCAATTAAATAAAAATTTATACAAAACATCATCTTCCATTCATTTTGAATATCAAGATTAATAATTTCATCCCTTATAGTCAAAAAAACCACTCAACTAGTATAGAGGAATAATAAACATCATCACGGATTCTCACATAGTGACCCAACCAAGGATTGTCAGTATGCCCATCCACTCAAATGGGGTTTCCAATTGATGATTCAATATCCCACAATATTCTAGGATTTCACTAGATCCAATTTAATTGTTGGATATATATCCATAACTGAACATGTGTATCCTTGATAAAATCTGGATGAAAATTTATAACTCATTACCAAATTCAGAGTTATCTGGGATTCAGGTATACAAAGAAAAATCTCTAGGCCCTGCATTTAGACATATTAGATGTAATGATAGAGTGTCAGTATCCATGTCTGATGTATATAAACTTCTAGTAATAAAACCCCCAAATCTATGAAATTTATTGATTATTCTTGTTGAATTTCCAAATATTTCACCCTCAGAATAAAGGACTCGAGTGATAATTGATAATTTATAGAGGATAATGCACTCCTTTATTGAAACCTGATTAGTTAAAGCATGAGAAACATGTCCCTTATATTTGATCCTCCTAGGTAAAGGGAAATCAAACACCGATAAATGTGTCGTTGATTTTTAGACGTCCGAAAAAGTATTCTTTAGGGTCATTGCTTCATGAGGGGGAACCTCCACAGAATGTTTAGTTTTCACAAAAATAATCATCTCCTTGCGTCCAAGACAATCAAACTACCTATAGATCAGTGTTTTATAAGTAGGTAAAGAATAATCATCCTTCTTCACAATCAGATCGGGATTAACAGAAATACGGTTTCCCCCAGATGGACCTGCTTGCGACTCTGTCCCCCTTTTCATTTTTCATAACCAAAATAACATAAATAAAAATATATTATATTATATTAATTTATATATATATATTTTAAATTTTCACTATCATAATAAATATATTATATTATCTATATAAACCTCAAGTCGATTTTCCTTAGTGGGTAGGGATCAATATTTCTTTCGGCTGGCCTCAGGATCGAATCCCAATTGTGTTGGGAATTTGTAATTCATGTGTTAAAACCCATGATTAACATGCATGTATAGTACATTTCTATTACATAATACTTAATACATTTCTCAAATACGGGCTCAATGACCGTTTTAGTCTGTTGTCTTCAGAGACTCAGAACACATTCATCTAGTTTGGTGAATGATCTTCAACATCTCCCTTAAATACCTTCCCCATTATTTTTCCATCCCAAAAAAATCTTTATATCCTAGAAAAAGCGTAGTATGTGTGAGATAAAATGATCAGTAAGGGTATATATTGATAAAATAAAACAAATCATACATATTATAATTTATACACATGAAAAATAAGATTAATTATCAAATCTCGAGTCATAAAATAAATCAAGGACTTTCACAAGGCATAAATCATAATTGAAAAATACCCTGATAACATTTAATTGATATAAAACATGTAATTTTGGAAAAAAAATAAGGACATAATATGATTTACATAGTGGCCAAGGCATTTCTTCCAAGACCATTATATTGAATAATGTCATTTATTGAACTGAGTTTACTCGCCATTCCTGCTTTGTATTACTGAACCAGATTTACATCCCATTCAAGACATATTTATCACATAATATATAAATCATCAACCAATTCATTTTAGGGAGATATAGTTCCACTAATCTCATATTTATATCATTCTTACATGTTCCAAAAATACCTAAATCATTCATTATAGCGTAACCCATGAAATAAAATGGGCTTCTTAAACATCATTCCATCCTAAAATAATCCATATAAGATAGATGGAATTCATAAAAATAATTACATCATAAATAAATCATATCAATGTAATAATAAGGATATAAAAATATCCCTATGTCAACATAGATGGAATGTAATTTTGATAAAACACTTGAACATAGTTCTTGAAAAAAATATCCTTTCTTCTTCAAATACGTTTTCTTTTCTCAAAATGCCACAAAAATTTAAAATAAAATAATTTAATAGAAAATAAACATGAAATAGTATATAGGATGTTTCCTGGTAATAAGGAATCTTGAAGATTTAAAAACCCGTTCATGATGTATAAGTTAAAAAACGTTCCCCTCATACTTTTCCGAAAAAGTAAACATGTACCTCATATGGTTAACAAAATAAAGATTCATTCCATACCTCATAGTTAATGTAAAAGGGGTAATAATGACATTAAAAATACATAAAAAAAAAATCAAAACATGTTTATAAAACATGTACAATGATGATAAATATAACCTTAGTAAGTAATTATGTATAAACAATCTTAGATAAAAATGAGATTGCTAAATTATCCCTTACCTTAGGTATGATTTCTTTTGTATATGTAGAAAACACCTGTATAGTGGTTTTAAACATATTATTGACTTCTAAGAGAACCATAATAATTTTTATGATATCATATTAGATTTTACATAAAACATTATATTACCCATTCATTTGTCAAAACCGTGTTAAATCAACATTTTGTGTAATAATCATTTTATTTAACATAAATGTTTAGACTTGTTGTTTTTGATATTATTACATAGATAATAATTTAATTACATCCATAATTAATAAAATTATTTATATATCAGATATTTTCAGTATATAAATATATATAATATAAATGAAATGGAATACACCGTTCATTGGGATGGAAGGCTGAATGTACGCATGAACACTATTTTCGTTTCCTTATTGAATGGAATTGAAGTAAGTAAATGAAATATATATATATAAATATAAATAAATTAGAATAATTATTTCATATATTTCATGATTATTTATTATATATACATTATAATCACTATTGAATGGTTAACGCGGAGAATGCATCTCATCGTGCTGTAGAGACGATAAACCAGACGTACGCACAAACGATGATATCATTCCCATAATTATTGAATGATATTGTATTGGATGGTGTATAATATCTCTTAACAATGTTATAATAATCATATATTTTTTTATTTATTTCATTATACCCATCCATGTATGGTGGTGGTGAAAAACAGATTACACCACGACGTGACGATAGTAAGCCATACGTACGCACGAGCAGTGATTTCATTTTTCATTGGACAGATAGAAGGTGAAATAGTGTTGATTTATATTGATAATAACATATTACAATATTAGAGATACTGATTTTATTACATTACAATGAAATATATATTTAATTGTATCTATAAGAAGAATGAAATTTTGGATAATCGGTAGAAGAGATAAACTCTTTCTTGACGTGCCTCCTTTAAATTTCTTTATAGGGATCTAGAGATGGTCTTTTGAGAAGACCAGAACATCTATAATTCAACTAGTAAAGTTGAGAAGATAAATTGGTATAGTTTGGCGGATCATGAATTCTCAATATTGATTGATGAGGAGAGTGGGGAGGTTCTGTTTTGTAAGAGAGAAGAGGGGAACTTTAGGAAAGTCTAAAAATATTTATTTATTATAAATTAATTTTCAATTTAAAATCATAGAAAACATATCTAAGTCTACTATAATATTATTTTGTTTCCAATAACCATAATACAATAATTTTTAGAGAAGTTATTAATATTTTTGTATCCTTATGGATTTGGTTTGACCCTTACTTTACATTTTTTAATCTTACCATGATATCATGTTATTTAAACATTATAGGTTAATATAATTTCCATATCATGTAAAAAGACACATAAAAAGTTATTTAAGGCCAATTTTTACTTATATTAACCATTTATCTTAATATTATTTTTTATATATATTTAATATCATTTAATATACTATTTTATGTTTTAAGTTATAAATTATGTCAATTTTGGATACTATTCGTACATGACTTTTTAAATATTCATAACAACATTATTACTTTGAACCAGAACCATTAAATCATAAATAATATGACAATGTAATCAAATTAATTCTTTTATAATATTTTAATTTTCATATTAAATTTTATTTTACTATTTATAAATTCATTAATTTAAATCATTCATTAATGCGGTAATCACTAAATCAAAATTGTGTCATCAATAAATATATTTATCTAATGTATAAATAATATAAATAAAATACAATGATTTTGGAAATATTTTTATATTTATAATTACTACATATATAAATATATATCAGTTATATAACCCTTTATTTAAATAGATTCAGTAAACGATATATGTTTTGGTTATAATCATCTTTATTTTAAATTAATTCTTATAAAATTTCATTTTCACATCCATGTGAATCCATGGGGGGGGGAAATTCAACCAAGGATGACCAGGTTAAGACATATATCATCCAATAGTATTATGAAATGTGTTAGGATCGTTTCATACTATTATTATATTAATTTGTTACCATTATTTACCAGATTTTCCATTTTAACCACTGTAAATAAAATAATTACTGAAGTTACAATTCATAATGTAAAAAAAATAAGATGTAACTATTTATAAAATTTTAACCATATGGTTCCAAATATTGAATCCATTTTTTTCAATTCATAATAAGTAAGGTTTAGTAATTAATTTAAAAATAATTCATGTAGTCGAAACTAAAAAGCGGGTTTTTAAGAAGTAATAACAATCAAAATATTGACATGTGTTTATATCCAATTTTAAATAGAAATTACATCAAATGACCATAATTGGATTAAATGATAAAAATATAATCCAATTACAGTTTATACCCAATTAAAAAGATAATCTATCTATGTGAATAAATTAGGGAAAAGGATGTTTCAAGTTTAAATACTGTATTTTTCACTATTCACTAAAAATTGAATTTTATAAGAAAAATAGCAAAAAATCAGAAAAAGTTAAATTTTTATGCCCTAATTCAAAATAAGAAGATTATTTTATCAAATTTTAGTAACAAAAAAATTAAAAGAATTTATTTAAAATGTGTACACCAACTAAAGGAGGTGACATCAGATTTTTTCAAAAATACATCTATTATCTAAAAAATGATTTTGTTCTGATATCATGTTCTAGAAAATGTATAAGATTAATTATAATGTTATTTAAAATTGAAAATGTTGTTAAAAATATTTAAAATGGTTACATATATAATATATTAATAATATATCGTTGTATAGTAAAATTTGGTATTTTGTACAATGCAATCTACTGAGGAAGGTCACTCTTACATGTAACATAAGCCAAGTCTGTGTTGCATGTAGTGAATTCTTCTTTTGGTATTTAGTATAGATTTTTTTCAATGTTTAAAGGAAATTTGTTTTCCAATAATAATTTTGTGTATATTGCAAGCTAATATGGTGTTGCTTATGGCTCTTGTAAAAATTTGTGTAGCGTACAACACTAGCAATCCAAGTAATTAAAATAACCCCTCTTATAAAATATCTAGGTGGTACATTTTAAATCCCATAAAATGCATTTCTCCCTCATAATTCTTCGAGGTTATAAATGGATTTCAACTTGACACTTTCTTTCAGGGAAACCTGCATCATAAAAAGGGATACAAAAACATCAAATTAAAATAGAATGTTAGAGACATTACATTTATCCAAAGTAACACATCACTAGGATTCCACACAAGAGAACATAAGTGGTATGTTAAATCATGTAAATGGAAGACAAATCTTACCATCATGTTCTGATGGATAGTGATAGAGAATAAGGTTTGGATAATGTACACTACTAGAAATATTTAATTATGCGATTATTTAAGGGACCATTTGATTTATTGGGTAAGAAGGTACTAGGATAACATTTTTTGTATACATATAATTTTCTTAAAGTTGTTGATTTTTTTTCACCAGATGAAATACTTTCTAGATTTCAATACAATCTCATCATTGATCAGTCCCTGAAAAATTTCCACATCATCTCTTATTTATAGAAATGAAGTGGAATTTTTCATTCTTGAAGTATTACCAGATCATGGGATAGAATGATAGTTCATTCTATTTTTATAAATAAAATGGTAATAAAATGTTATCAAATATGCATAAGTCCACCTATAGTGAGATAATAAAATTATCTAACAAACATAAAATTGAAAATAACATATACTATCCATAAATGGTTAACAATAAAATCCTTCCAAAAAATAAAAATATAAAACTTCTGTAATAGGTGAAATAAATAGACAAAATATATATATCCCACATCTCATAATGTAGTTCATTGTTATCATATTCCAAACATGTGAATATCTTCATCATGTATTCTCTTGAAATATAACATGAATTTTTATATAACCTTAGTGAAAGAATGAATTCTTTTAAAATTAACTATTTCCACACAGTAAAAATATCAAAGAAATTCTATACAGTCAAACCATGAAATATTTAATTCCCTGACCCAGAGCCTGGAACCATTTCATTATTTTAATACATTTGTATGATTATAATGAAAACTTGTCCTGATGGACTGATTATGTTATCAGTCGTGGAAAAAATATTGCATACATGAATGTTACATTAAAATTTCTATCATAAAACACATCATAAATAATCATTCATGAATGCAATTATTCCCCTATAATAACCCTTCATATCAATCATAATACAATTCTTGGAATTTTGGGAAAATAAATCATAATAAAGGGGTGAGCATAGATTATTTGTAAGGTTAAATAATTCAGTGAAAGATATAAACATTTAATTCAATATGTATAATAAAAATATAAGCATTTTAAGACTAACACTAGTCCCTAATATGCAAAAGGTAAATAAAACATTACCATATATACATGCACATGGATATTCAACAAGTAGAATAATCACATATAATAACTAATTTTATAATGTGGGAATGCATAATGTCAGACATAATAGATACTATGTTAAGGAATTGTGCCAAGACCATTCAAAAATAATCTATCAAGGCCATATTCCAAGACACTAGTTTATCTCATGATACCAACCGATGCACCGAGGGTATAGATATGGCCTTGTCCGTTACGTTTTAAGACCAATGCATTCCTCATATGAAATAGGTGAAACAAAACATAAATATTCGTATTGAAACATGGATATTAAATGTCAATACTTTAACCATAAACCATAAATGGTATAAAAATAGAACATCCATAGTAAAACATACCATAACATATTAAAAATAGAATGAATGATTGTATTATGATTAATTAACCACAATCACGAATAATATCCTGTAATGGATGTTGACATAGACGAAAATGATTAGTAAAATTATTTGAGAAAAATATATTTATTTTCATGAAATCATTTTAAAGTCACACAATTTTTAATTGAAGTTATTTAAAATATATATTTGAATCAAAGTGTTCTGTACCACTTTGAAAATTTTGAACGGAATTAAAATTTTAAAACCATCATGTCCATATAAACAAATACTTACTCTCCTTTTGAAAACATTGACATTAATTGAATAGATTTAGAAACAAAATCATTAAAAGTTTTAAAATAATGACGTAGTTAAGTATTCACTTGCATAAATACAAAATATTACTTTTGAGAAAATTTTTATAAAACATATAAATGGATAATAAATATGACCCAGTAGATAATTATTCTTTAGCAATCTCATATAACAATGAGATTGAGGAATTAACTCGTATCTTGTCAATTCATTATGTCAAGGGTAAATTTATCCTCCCATATAATAACCATAGCTTGTTATTAAATTATAACATAAAAATATTCATATTTATTATATCATATAAGATTCATTTATTGATTTATACAGCCATTTAATAATAATTCTCATGCTAAAGTGACCTTTTCGTTAATAATCGCTTCCTTTATCGTGCATGTTTTAACTTGTCATTCTTGATTGTATCACATAGATGATGATTTACAAACATCCATAATATAAAAAATAATTTATATATCACACATATTCAGAATATAAATATGTATAATAGATAGATATATTAAATTGAAACATCATTTATGGAGACAATAGTTTGTACGTACGCGTGATTGCTGTTTCCGTTTTCTAATCGAACAGTTTGGAAGTAAGTAAATGACATATATTTTTCATTATAAATATTTATTATTTCCAAAGAAATATTATTTAATATATCTCATACTTAATCAATAAATATATTTTTATAAAAATTCATTAATGGTGATCATTTAATATGATTCTCGTCACGTCGTGGAGACGGAAATCCGTACGTACGCACAAGCAACAATATCATTCTATTGATGAAGAAATGATATTTATATAGATGGAATATTATATATAAATAATAATTTCCATGTTATATTCATTATTTACATTAATTATTTACATCATTATACCCATTCTAATAATGTATTATCGGATAAAAAACTACACCACAATGTGGAGATGGTATGTCGTACGTATATACACATTGTGACTTTTTTCATTAATTTGATGTATAAAATAATTAATATGGTTGTAACATATTTATAATAACATCTCATTATCTATAATATAATGGAGTTATTATTTTAGTATGGAATCAATAATTAAATTGGAAGTAGAAGATGAAAAGAAATTTGAAAGAGGGAATGAAATAATTACCTCTTCTTCAGGAGATTCCTTTTGATTTGAACAATTTGGCTCTTTAGGTTAGATTTTTGATCTATGTAATTACTCTAGGATTTAATTAGGGTATTTAGGAGGGTATTTTAGTTTGTATTTTTATGAGAAAAATGTCTTTGGTGGTGTGAATTTAAGGTAATGTGAAGTACCCATTTATAAGAGAATTAAGGGGCACTTTAAGAAAATCTAGAAATTATAAAATTATTTTCGGTTTATAAAAGCATAAAATGAATTTATTTAGATTATATGGTGGGGATGGGTCTAAATACTCTCAACCATTAGGTTTTATAAAAATTTAGCACACCATAATAACCTTATCTTTTAGATTTTAGTCTTAGTTAAATAGTTTAACTTTTACGATGTGTTCTATTATTTTTATACTACATGGTTAATATAGATACAATTAAATAACATGAAAACATAAAGTGGATAATTAATGTCATAGATATCATTATTTAAGTAAATTGGTAAAATATTATTTTTTAGGAATATTATATAATTTAATATAATAGTATTTCTTTTAAAAAACCATTAATGTCAATTTTGACACATTTTTGTATTTGGATTTTGTGAAAGTCATAAAAACTTCATTCATTGAAAAATAATATATTTAATCAACCCTAAAATGTCAAATTCACCTATAAAATTCGTGGATGGTGTCAAAATTTTCAATTTATATTTAATTAAATATTTATAATATCAATGTTTTAATCATTCACCAATTAGTTAATTACTGCATCATCATTGTGTAATAAATAAATATAGTTATTTAATGTCTAAAAATTATAAATATTATATATGATTTAATAAATATTATTAGGTTTATAAGGATCTTTATCGTAGAATTTTAATTATTTATAACCCTATATTTAATATTGTTTAGTAATTAAAATTTGAATTTAACCCATTTAACTCTTATTTAAATAAAATATATTAAATTTCCTAACCTAACCCAAATGAATAAAAAAGGATCTTATTTTTTTACTAAGGATTATTTTGGTCGAAAAAAACTTATCCAGTAGAATTAAGGCATATGTTGGTGTAATTTTATAATATTATAATATTATTTTATCCTTTAATTACACTATTTATTTTTAACCGTGGTAAATAAAAATCACAATTTACTATTCACCAAAAATTATTTTCATCCTATTAAAAAAATTATCAATGTCTGATGAAAACCACTTTTTATTGATTTTTAAAATTTCATTCACAGATGTTGTAAAAGTAAATTTAACGCAAATTTGCAAATGTGCCTAAATGGTGGGTAAATGATGATAAAAAGTATAATAAAATTTTATATATACAATATTATTATGAACTAACACAAATATATTTAATTGGACTAATATATGTATAATGTATCTATTTTGAATTTAATATAAATTTTAAATAAAAATATTTATTTAAAAGATAAATTCAGTTTTTATGTACTATGCATTATTTTTCACAATTCGTCAAAAATTGAATGTTTTCAGAAAAATACCCAAATTTCACCCTATGATAAATTTGATATTATGAATTCAAAATTTATGTCTATTTTAAAAAATTAAAATATTAGGAGTTTCTAAAATTAATGTTTTTAATGTTCAGAAAAATACATAAAATTATTTCTTTTGGAAATTAATTTTTTAAAATATATAACAATTTTAACAAAACCAATAAATTTCATTATAAATATATTTTATTTATGTGAAAACATTAGAAATAAAATTTTGAATTTATTATTAATATTTATATTACAATATTTATTTGATAGATAAATACATCATTTTAATAATTATAATACTATTTTTTCATTTCGTGGAAACTCAATCTTGCGTATAACGAAAGCCCAGTCGTTGTTTCATGCAATATAAGATATTAAATTACATTAAATATATAATATACAATGAAATATTGAGGTGTTAAATTCTCCCCTACTTTAATAAATTATGTTCTCTAAATTTGAAACCGTTCTTCTAAAATAGAATGGTAAAAATTGAAAATACTTTTGTGGAAAACACACATCGAAAATAGGGATAATAATATGTAGTCTTAATAAGTATGAAAGAGAAATGAAAAAGTCACCACCAATTAATATTTCAAATAAGAGGATATTAGTTCCAATTAGAGAAAAATAACTGGAGGAAAAACATAATTATTTATATGGAGAGAATGGGGCCCTCAATCACAATCATGTGAACAATAACTGCAAAATTAAGGGCCTCAATACCACAAATATAAGTTGATTTAAATTATCATTGGTTCAAAAAAATAAGGTATTAGGATAAACAATTTATTTGATACTTTTTTTGAAGATTAGTGATTAGTTTAATAACATGATAATAACTCATGAAAACATACTTGATTTCATTAAATTTCATAATGATAATCTCATCATTTGGTTGTGCTTCGATCTATTTTCACATCATCCCTTAAACTAGGAAATGAATGTTCAAAAATATTTTCTTATGCGTGAAGTAATTTTGATAAATAATAAGGTCCTAAATTATTTCATTAATCCTTCATATGGTTAATGAAATCCAAAATGTTAGGTCAATGTAAAAAATAAATTATACATTAACCTCAAACCAAATATCATGTGTTCAACTTAGTCCATTCCAAACTTTCTACTTATTTAAAATACTTGTGTCCAAAATCATTGTCCAAAAACATATATGGGAGGTAAAAATAATTATGATATATTTATTACCCATAATGACATGTAAATAATTACATCTTGTATTCTCTTAAAACATGGTAACACCCATAATTACTATAAATTCTTATTGAATACATTCATGCTCTTTTATTCCTTATAGAATACTAGATATACTTCTGAAATAAATTTTTTTTTAAACTCCTACAATGATGGAATAAAAAAATTATTTATTTCCAAGGTAGTCAAGAATATCTAATATAATTTATCCATATCAATCATCTTTTTTTTATAAAAACACTAACTTAGAATTAGGACCATATTAAGATTAAAATTTCCCTCAACCGTATATTATCCAAAATATTTAACATGTTATTGTGTCACTTTTCATAGTACCATACAATAATAAATTCACAATGATGTAGTAATGCAGTGAAATCCTTATTTATTAATATAATTCATATAACTATTACATCAGTGATACAATAGTCAAATGAATTAATTATTCAATCCAGAAACACTAATACATTAACTATTCAATGACGACTATAGTAAGAACTTATGCTCGACCTTAATACTTTTTATTCATTTGAGCTATATTTATATGATGCTTATGATATAAATTTGTGTAAATCTCCATTTCAGTTAGTCAAAACACTGAATATTAGAATTTTCTTTCAAACATTTTCATTATTTTTTTGATGACCCTTTTCTCCACACCTACAACAATCACTCAATCCTTTTAAGCACTTCCCAGGGTGATTCTTTCTATCATAATCACATATGGGAAAATCATTCTTTCCCTTCATCCATTTATCTACCTTTCTCTCAGCCATCTTTTTTTCCCTAGCATCTCTTCAATTCCATAGGAATCAAAAAATTCTATTCTTATCTTGTTAACACATGATATTATTTCCTCATATGATGAGAACATATAAGAGGGTATTCCCTCCAAAATGTTGGATTAAGGCCACAAATTATAAGATCTTTCTTACTCATTGAAAAATGTACATTAGTGGGGTAGTCATTCCTTCTACTAGGAACTATTTCTAAACATTGTCACACACTAGATTAGGTAATTAATCATAATAATTGATTCAAAACTAGTGAATTACAAACAAAAATTGAAATATTTCGGTATATATAATCTCATAATCATAAAAATGGATTCATTGTATACATATTTCATCATAATGTCTTTAAAATGGTTTGTAATAAAAATTCAAATTATCCTAAGAATATCCCCCAGGAGTGTCAAATTGGAAGCATATTATGTCTTGTGGTTGTATAAAGGGTTACCTAGAGTCATGCTGAAAACACCTTGTTAGAGTGTTCACCCCTAGGTACATCCATTCCAAAATCATGTTCACATTTAGTTTATAAACATTAATGTATTTTCTATTAATACCCACATAATCTCTATTTTAAAATTCTAGTATTATCTTCAATACTTATCCTCAAATGATATCATAGGGTTATGATCTATAATCTTAATTTCATAAATCTATTTCTATGGGTGTATCTAAACATTTTTTTGTACCAACTATAATGCCTTGACTGTAGAATCCCATAGTCGGTGCATTATATTAATAAATTGGTATGATTACATGGAATCAAGTCCAGAATGACCGATCAGTTTAGCAGTCTTGGAAAATAGATTACATACATGAATGTTACATTACAATTGCTAACACAAAACACAACATAAATAATCCATTTAGAATTCCATTATCCCAATAGCTTAACCCCTCATATCAATCATAATAAAATTCGTGGAATCAGGGGAAAATAAAACATAATAAAGAGGAGAGCTCAGATACATAGTAATAGTAAATAATTCAGTGGAATCTATAAACATTTAAGGAAAGAAATATAATAAAAATATAAGACCTTTAAACATAAAACATGAGCATTATATAGTAATAATAAGTCAAACATTACCATATAAACATTCAAAAGAATATTCTACTAGTCGAATAATTAAACGTAATAACAAATTTCATAACTAGGGAATGCATGATGCCAGACATATTAACTACTACATCAAGGCCTTGTGCCAAAACCATTCAAAAATAACCTATCAAGGCCTTGTGGAAAGAAAATACTTTGTCTCATGAGACCTACCGATGAATAGAGGGGTAATAGTGGGCCCCTCCTATCACATACTATGTCTATTTCATTCCTTATATGAAAAGGGGGAAATATAACATCAACATTCATATAGAAACTAGCATACAAAATCCCAATACTTTAAAAATAAACAATGAACAGTCTAAAATAGCACATCCATAGTAAAAAATATCATAACTCATTAAATATATAATTTATGATTTTATTATAATAAACCAACCAAAATATAGAATAATATCCAGTAAAGGATTTTGACATAGTTGAAAATGATCTATAAAACTCTGAGAGAAATATCCATTTTTCATGAAATAATATTAAAGTTTCACTATTTATAAAAATTGTCATTTAAAATATATTTTTTAATGAATGTTTCCAATACCTCATTGAAACTTTTTAAAGGAATTAACTGTTTTAAAAAATCATGTCTATATAAATAAATCCTTAAAAATATTTTGAAAACATGGAGTTTAATTAAATAGATTTATATAAATAAATATTTAAATAATTAAAATGATGATATAGTTAAGGATTCCCTTCCATAAATCCAAAATATTTCTTTTGTAACATTTTTTATAAACCATGAGCATCAATGATAGGGATTTCCTAGTAGATTCTTACTCATCAACAAACTCGTATAATAATGCGATTGAGAAATTAACCTTTACCTTGTACACTCTTTAGTCAAGGGTACATTTAACCATAGGTATAATGACCATAGTATGTTATAAAATTATAACAGAACTATATTCATATATATGATATCATATACTAATAATTTATGACTTTATATTACACATTTAATAATAATGTCCATATTAATGTAACATTTCATGTAATAATCGCTCTCATTATCGTACATGTTTCAACTTGTTATTTGCAATCGTATCACTTAAATCATGATTTTCATACTTCAAAAATATAAATAATGATTTAAATATCATATATATTATTAATATAAATATATATAATATGTAGATTTATAAAATGGAAACACCCTTCATGGAGACGGTAGTCTATATTTACACATGAACATTGTTTCCATTTTCGTATCGAATACAATAGATGTAAGTAAATTAAATATATTAATATACATAAATATATATTATTTCAGATGAAATAATATTTCATATATCTTATTCTTAATAAATGTATACATATTTATAAAAACTCTTCAATGGTTTTCATTGAAGATGAATTTCATCGCCTCGTGGAGACGGTAATTTGTACATACACATGAACGACAATATCATTCTATTGAGGGTGAAAAAAATATTTAATTGTATGTTATATTTTATATAAATAATAATTATGATGTTTTATTCATTATTTACATTATTTATACATATTAATATACCCATCTAAATAATTTCATGTTGAATAACAAACAACACCATGACGTGGAGACGGTATGCTCTATGTACGTACACATGGTGAAATTTTCATTCATAATATTGATTGAATAATAAATTTGGATGTCCCATATTTATAATAACATCTCTATATATAGAAGTTACTGGAGTTATTATTTTAGTATAGATACAATAAATAAAGAGGAAGTATAAAAATAAAAGAACTTTGAAAGAGGTGATGAAATAATTACATAATTTTCGGTTGCTTCCTTTTGATTTGAACAAAATGGCTCTTAAAATAAATTTCTGATCAATGTAAGGCCTCTAGGTTTAAATGAGGGTACTTTTAAAAGGATTTTATATGTTTTTTTCTAAGAAACATATCTTTTGATGTGTGAATTTAAGAGAAGTGGAAGTACCATTTTATAAGAGAGGTGATGGGCACTTATGGAAAAGTTTGAAATATTAATTTATTATAAAATTATTTTTGGTTTATAATAGATACAAATGAATTTATACCGAGATTAACATGGGTATGGGTATAAAACACTAAAAAATTATGTTTTTTGTAAAATTTAGGTCAACATATTAACCGTATCTTTCATATTTAACTTTTAGTTCGATAGTTTAACTTTTACCATGTCTTCTTGTATTTTTATACTACATTGTTAATTTAGTTACTATAAATTTACATATGAACATCAAGTGGGTCCTGAATGAAATATATGAAATTATCTTTTTCATTAGGAAGAATCTTCTATTTTTAAGAATTTAATATCATTTAATAAAATAGTATTTCTTTTAAAATCCCATTTACTTCATTTTTGACACTATTTAGTTTGAGATTTTTTTTGTGAAATTTAAACCAATGTGATTACCTAGAAAGAATACATTAAATAAAACCTAACATGTAATATTCACCTTGAAATTTTGTAAATGCCGTGAAACGATTCTATTTACATTTATTTTAATATTTATAATATCAATTATTTCAATATTTGATTAGTTAGGTAATTACTGGATCATCATTGTGTATTAAATAAATTTAGATATTTATTGTATAAAAAATATAAATAAAATAATATTATATAGGAATTATTTTTTTATTTGTGATGAGTATTTATAGTCGAAATTATCTTATGTAATACCCTATGTGAAAAAAAATTTAGTTATTAAAACTGTAATTTAAAAATTTTAACTTTTCATTATATAAAATATTATAAATTTCCTAATCTTTCCCAAATGGATAAAAAAGGATATTATTTTTCTCATAAGGATTATTTTTTTCTAAAAAATTTATCCAATATGATTAAAACATGTTTTGGGTTAATTTTATAATATTATAATATTATTTTTACCATTAATTACCGTATTTTCTTTTAACTGAAGTAAATAAAAATCAATGTTACTATTCATAAAAAATTCTTTTAATCCAATTGAATGATATTTTAATTAATGATGACAATCTTTTCCATTGGAGTTTTAAATTTTAATTCATAAATGTGTTAAAATTATATATTATTCAAATTTAAAAATTGTCCTCGTAGGTGGGTAAAAGACTTTGAAAAGTTTAATAAAATTTTATATATCCAATGTCATTATAAAATAATTCAAATTAATTAAATAGGGCTAATAAATGTATTATATATCCATTTTTTTCATTGAGATAAATTTTAATTAAAATTAATTATTAAAATGAAAAAGTCAGTTTTTATGTAATATGCAGTATTTTTCACTATTCATCAAAAATTTAATGTCTTCAAAAAAATTCCAAATACTCACCTTAAGATAATTTTGATATTCAAAATTCAAAAATAAATTTTACTTTACCAAATTAAATTTTTATTAGTTTTAAAAATTAATTTTATTATTGTTCACAAAATAGAATAAATATTAATTCTTTTAAGAGAGTAGTTTTTTAAAATATATTACTATTTTAACAAAAAAATAATTCATTATAAATATGATTTATTTATGTGAAAACATTATAAATAACATATATAACTTATTTTTTACTATTCATTTTATAATATTTAACTAATAATAAATTTATCATTTAAATAATTATAATACAAATGTGATGTTTCGAAGAAACTCAATATTATGTATAGCGCATGCAAAGTCAGTTTCACCTGCAATATAAGATATTAAATTAATTTAAATATATAACGTACTATGAAATCAATTGGTGTTAAAATATAACTATGTCCTTATATTAGTTTTGAGAATATACATACTATCAAGCATCTCTTTATCTCTTTATCCATTCATTATGCACATGTCATCTGCTTTTCAAAAATATTTCTATCACTTTTCATAGTTACTGGTGATATTCAACATATACATTCAAATACATAAGGAAAAATAATATTGTAAAATTCATTAGATTTTTTCTATTCCATAGTACAATACATTATTCTTGATAGACATGAAATTATTCTAATATCTTTTTAAACCATTGAATTAGGGTCATTATTTTATTCCTCAACAAGTATTTTCATCTCTTATATCACTTGTAGTATTTTTATAATCATCTTCATATATACTACCTATACAATGATTCTGATTCTCCTCATGAGATTTTCTCTTGTGGAATTGATTTTCATTATTCCCATACATTCCACATTTAAATCAATTATCTATTTTGATGTGTTAGCAATACCATTATCCTTGTTGATTGAGTTAATAAATAATTATTTGTTACAATTACTGACATTGTGTACTTATTATCCACACACAATGAATCTTCCAGTTCCTTTGAAATATTCTTCTTGAGGATTTTTCCCAAAAGATTTACTTAAGGAAAATTGAAATTTACTTCCACTTTGATCACCATGAAACTCCATCTTTCTCTTATTAACTACTTCTGGAAACTCACCAATTTTTATATTATTGATCATTTTACATGATTGATGTTTAGGAATAATAATATTGTTTTTCCTTACAACTCCCATTTCATTTTGTTTCTCATTAAGAATATAATTCCATTGTCCATCATATTCTCCATTAACAAGAATCCTCATATTTCCAAACATTATCTAAAACCCAAAAAGAATATTCTGAGATGCAAAAATCAAACGAGGAAAATAATATAATAAAGGGGGATTATATTTAATATCATACATACTAGGTTTTTTTCAATTTAATTCATGATCTTAACCATAATTATAGAACTGTAACCTATTTATATACTTACCCTTAGGGACATCCCAAGAAGTACCTTAGAAATATATATAGGGATCTCAATAATGTTTGTACATCCTAGTTTACAAAGGATAACTAAAAATTGTCAATGATACCTACTATAGATACCCGTGCATTATGTACATGGAAATTAAATATCCTTTATAGAATAATTAAAAAATTATATAAATAGTCTATCAATGAACATATTAGTTGAGTGTCTATGGAATCTCGGAACACATTTTTCAAGTTTGGTGAAATATCATATACGTCTCCCATAAATTTATTTCCCATTAATTTTCCTACCTAAATCCTTTCTTTATATCATGGGAGAAATAAAACATAAAAATGTTGAGCTCGAATTCTCAATAATGGTAAACATTGATAACATAATACAAAAAAAATATTAGAATGAAGAAACATGAACATAATGTGTAAATATTAAAATCTTGAGTCATAAAATATATCTTGGAAGTTCGTTGGGCATAAAGAAAAATTTAACACAACCATGATAACATATAATAGACATAAAACATGTAATTTTGGCAAACAAATAATCACACAATATTATTTCCATCTTATCCAAGGCATTGCTTCGAAGACCATCATAGTGGACAATGTCCTTTAATGGACTGGGTTTATATGCCATTCTATCCATGTAATACTAAACCGGTTTTACATTCCATTACATCCATATTTATCTAATGATATACAAATATTTACCCAATTAATTTGTGTGAGTTATAGGTCCCACCAATCTCATATTTAAATCATTATTACATGTGCCACCAAAACATAAATCATTCGTCATAGCTTAACCCATGAAGTAAACTAGGTTTATTAATCATCATTCAGTCATTATGTTATCCGTATAAGATAAATGGTCTTTATAAAAATAATTCCATCATAAAAAAAATAAAATTATATTAATAATAGGGATAGAAAAATATCCCTATGTCATCATAAATGTAAAATAATTTTGATAAAACAGTTGAACATAATTCTTGAGTAAAATATTCTTTCTTCTTCAAATATATTTTCTTTTATCAAAATGCCACAGAATTTAAATAGAAAAAAATAGTTGAAAATTATGTTGAAATAATGTAGAGGAATATTAATTTAAATATTTAATCATGATTATATAAAAATTAGTTCATCCTGTATAAGTTAAAATAATTCTCCTCGTACTATTTTCAGAAAACATAAAAAGTACCTCATTTGGTAAACATCAGAAAGATTCCATCTATAAACATAATAAGAATTAAAAGGTGGTAAAAATTAATTTAAACATTCATATAATACCATTAATATTTTTTTGGAAACATATTTAGAAAAAATTTACATAAATTATAAATATAACCCCATTAGATAATTACAAATAAACAATCTCAGATAAAAATGAGATTGAAAAATTATCCCTTACCTTATGTCCGATTTCTTTTGTAAGTGTACAAAACTCCTGTATTGTAGGATTAAAATAGATTTTTATCTTTTAATGTTACCATAATAATATTTTTGATATCATATAGGATTAACTTATTACTTTATATTAACTTTATATTAGTCAATTCAATGTTAAAGCAACGTTTTGAGTAACAATCATTTTACTAATCTTATGTGTTTGGGATTGCTATTTTTGATATTATATCATAGATCCTTATTTAAATACATAACTAATTTATAACATTATTTATATATCATATATATTTAGTATATAAATATATATATAATAGATATATAAATGAAATGGAATACACCGTTCATGTCGATGGTTGGTTGTACGTACGCATGAACGCATTTTACATTTCCTTATTGAATTGAATGAAATGTAGAAAATATAATATACAAATATATATATATACACATAAATCTTGTAGCATTATTAGGTTATCTCTTTTGTGATTATTTATTATATATAAATTATAATCACTCTTTAAAGGTTAATGTGGGGAATGAATCCCATCGCATCGTGGAGACAGTAAGTTATACGTACGCATGAGTGATGATATAACCAACATTATTTTTGAATGGTATTGTAGTGTATGGTTAATATTATCTCAAAAAAATAATGTTATAATAATCATATATATTTCATATTTCCACCATTATTCCCATTCAATTAAGGTGGTGGCGATAAACATATTACACCACTGTGTGGAGACGGTAAGCCGTACGTACACCCATGTAGTGATTTCAATTTTATAGGATGGAGAGAAGGTGAAATAGTTTTGTTAAATATTTATAATTAAATATCATCATATTATTGTTTTTTATGTTATTAATTTATAATTAAACAACAAATTGAGAATTATTCTAAGAATAATGAAATTTGAAAAAATCAGTAGAAGAGATTAACTATTCCTTGACGTGCCATTAAATAGTTTCTTATGGAAATAAAGATGGTCATTTGAGAATACATGAACCTATATAATATTACTATGGATTTTTAGAAGTTAAATTGGGAGTGTATGTATGAGCTTGAAGGATCAAAATAGATTTAAGAGTAGAGGGAGGAGGTTCTCTTTTATATGAGAGGATAGGGGCACTTTCAGAATGTCTTACAATATAATTTATTATAAATTCAGTTTCAATTTTAAATTGTCCAAAAATTATTTAATTATAATATAATATTAATTTATTATAATTCCAATCATTCAAAAATTTCTTGATAGGTTTTATAATTTTATTGTATCCTTATCGTTTTGGATTAACCCTTATTTAACCCGATTTAATCATAACATGATAAGATGTTATTTACAAATTGTGGGTCAATGTAATTACCATATCATGTCAGAAGACACCCAAAATTATATTTATGTCATATTTGGAATTTTATTATACATTTTGAAGAATATTATATTTTTAGGAATTTAATATCATTTAATAAACTGTTTTATGTTTAAATATTTGAATAATGACAATTTTTTATACTATTCATACATAACCTTTTAAGAAAACACATAAAAAACTATTCCAAAAAAAACAAGGAATTAACGCATCCATAATATGTCAATGTAATCCATAAAATTTCTTTATGACATAAAAATGTTCAAATTATATTTATTTTAATATTTATAATTTCACTTATTTGAATCCTTCATTAATGCGGTAATCGATACATCATAATTGTGTCATCAATAAAAATAGTTTTCTAATGTCTAAAAACTATAAATAAAATACCTTGATATATGGAATATGTTTAGCTTTATAAATAAATATATATATTCATATATATCAATTATATAACCCTATATTAATATATATTTGGTAAAAGATATATGTTTAAGTTATAATTATCTTATTTCAAATTATTTCTTATAAAATGTCATTTTCATATCCATGTGAATCCACGAGTTCCCAAAATTGACAAAATGAGGTCCATGGTTAGAAATAGATCATACAATAGGATTAGGTCATGTAGTAGTGTAGTTTAATATTTTTATATTATTATTTTTTAACCTTATTTAAGATATTTACTATTTTATCCTTTGTAAATAAAATAATTTCTGAAGATACTAATCCTAATGTATAAAAATAAAAGGTAATAGTTTAAAATTATTGATCCTAATGATTCTAAATATAGAATAAATTTTTATAAATTCATAAAATAAAAGTTTCAGTAATTAATTTATAATTAATTCTCGTAGTCCAAACCCAAGAGAAAGTTTTTAAGAAATAATAACTATCAAAAGATTGATGTGTGTTTATATACAGTTTACAAGTGAAATTATTTATAATGAAAAAAATTGGATTAAATGATAAAAATATAATCCAATTACTCTTTAAAAACAATTAAAAAGATAATATATCATTGTAAATATGTTATATAAAAAAGCAGTTTTGAGTAAAAATGTATTATTATTCACTATTCAATAAAATTTAAATTTTATTAGAAAAATACCACAAATTCCATAAAAGTAAATTTTTATGCTCAATTATAAATTCAATGTTTATTTTTTCAAATTTCACTTATAAAATAATCAAAAACTAGATTTAAAATGGGTGTTCCATCAAACGGAAGTAAAAATACATTTTTTAAAAAACATATTTTATCCGAAAAACTGATTTTTTCTCATATCACATTCTAGAGAATAGGTAAGATGAATAATAATGTTATATAAAATTATAAATATTTCTACTACTATTTATAATATCTAGATATATAATATTTTAAAAATATATCATTGTTTATTGAAACTCGGTATTGCGTAAAACACATGTTATCTAGGAAGGTTGCTATTGCATGTAATGTAAGCCATGTCAGTGTTGCATGTAGTGCTTGCTTTATTTGATGTTTCTTATAAAATAATAAATCTTAGATTATTTATAGATTTAATAAAATATATACATATTATTTTGTGAAATTAATTCTACCAAAGGAACTTGAAATTGTGTGCAACACATTCCAAGAATATGATTGTGTATACTACAAGCTAATACAATGTTTCATATATTGCAAGATAATCATGGTGTAGTGTAAAATACAATCCATCAAAGACATTAAAATAATCTATCTCATAAAATCTCAGGGTGTTACATTTTACCCCCTTAAAGTGAATTTCAACCTCAAAATTCGTCGGTGTTATAAATGGGTTTGTATTAGAATGTTTCCTTCATGGTAACCCGCATCATTAAAAGGGATAGTTAATAATCTTGTTAAAAGAAATGTTTGAATCATAATGGATACCCAATGTAATTTATCACTGGGTATCCACAATGGATAACATAGGTTGTAAGTGAAAACATGAATATTGAAGAGAAATATAACCATCCTATTCTGAATGATAACGTTAGAGAATAAGGTTTGTAGAAAGTTAACTACAGTAATCCATAAATTTGTGATAATTTGAGGGACCATCTGATTCATTAGATAAGAAGGTACCATGATAACATTTTAGGTTTCAAGATCCTTTTCCTAATGTTTATGAATTTTTTCATTAAAATAAAGACTTACTTGATTTCAATACAATCTCATCGCAGATCTCTCCCAGAACAATTTCCTCTTTATCTCTTATTAAAAAAATGAATTTGAATTTTTCATTCATGAAGTGTTTGCAGACCATGAGATAGAATGATAATTCATTCTATATGTCTGAAAAAAAGGTTAGAACAGGTTTTCAAATAGCTATAAGTCTAATTATTGTGATATAATATTTTAATCTAACAAACCAAAAAAAGATACCAAATTATACTATCCATAAATGGTTAACATTAAAATCCATCCAAAAAAAAAATATAAGGCTTTATAAAGAGGTGAAATTAATAGACATAAAATTAATATCCCTTATCTCATAAGGTAGTTATTTGTTTTCACATTCCAAATATGGGAATACCTTAATCAAGTATTCTCTTGAAACATAACATGAGTTGTTGTAGACAATTAGTGAAAACATGAATTCTTTAAATATTAACTCATTCCATATACTAAAAATACCAAAAAAATCTATTTACTCAAACCATGATATCACATTGTCTATATATTAGTCTTGAGATCATTAATACTATCAAACATCTCATTATCTCCCAATCTATTCTTTATGTGCACATCATGTTCTTTAAAAAATTATTTCCATCACTTTTCATGGTTACCAGTACCATTAAACATATAATTTAAAATTCATAAGAAAAAAAATTGCGTAAAAATCCTAAAATGATTAATTATTCTAGAGTACCATAAATGATTCTTTATAATCATTAAATCATTTCAGTATCTTCTAAACCATTAATCATGCGTAATCATTTTTCCTCAGCATGTATTTCCTCTCATATATCATTTGTGGTCTCTTCATCTTCATCAAAAAAATAATACCCATACGACCATGAATATTCTCCTCATGATATTTTCTTTTAGGGAATCAATTTTCATAATTCCCATACATTCCACATTTAAAACATTGAACAATTTTTGTTGTCTTAGCAATACCATTATCCTTGCCCAATTTGTTAAAAGAACATTTTCCTTTTCAATTACTGGATTTCTGTCATTCTTTTCCACTCCCAAAAAATATACCAATTACTTTGAAACATTGTCCATGGTTCTTCTTTCAACATGATTTAGATGAAGAAAATAAATTTTTTTCCCTCTATGAAAACTAGGAGACTCAATCATTATCTTGTTATCTGCTTCTGAAAACTCACCAAAGATTATATTATTGATTATATTATAATATTTATTATTACGAATAATAATGATGTTTAACCTTCCAACTCCCATTTAATTTTTTTGATCATGAATAATATCATTCCACTATCCATCATATTATCTTTTTTACATGAATCTTATTATTTCTAGACATTTTCAAAAACCCATAAACAATACAGTGAGAGGTGAAAATCATACTAGGAAAATAATATAATCATGGTGTGTATATTCAATCTCTTACATATTTGGTTTAGTCCTCATGAATTGATGATCTTTTCCATAATTATAGGGCTATAATCTACACTTATACATATCCTTAGGTACATCCCAAGAAGTACCTTACAAATATCTCTGGGGATCTCAATAATTTTTTCACATCCATGTTTCCAAAGGTAAAGTAAACCTCATCTCTAATTCAAAATATAGAGACCATAGCATGAAGTACATTAAAATTAAATTTCCCTTTCATAATACATAATTCATTAAACAAGTATATTCCATACGACCATCTTAGTTTAGGGTCTTTAGAATCTCAGAACACCTTATTCTACATTGGTGAATGATCTTTAACATCTCCTATAAATAGATTGCACATTTGTTTTCCTACCTAAAACCACTCTTTTTGTCCTGGGTAAAATAATACATAAAAATGGTGTTCTCAAATGCTTATTAATGTTAAATATTGATAAATTAAAACAGACAATATAAATTATAATGCTAAAATATGATCATAATGTTTAAATATCAAAATCCTGAGTTATAAAATAATTCATGGTAGTACATAAGGAATAAATCCTAAGTGAACATTACCATCATAAAATATTAATGAAATAAAAAAGGTAATTATTGGAAAATAATAATCACATAATATTATTTCTATAGAATCCAAGACATTTCTTACATGACAATCATAGTGGAAAATGTCCTTTACTGAACTGGGATTACATACCTTTCCATCCATGTATTACTAAACACGATTTAATTGTCATTCGAGACAAGTTTATTTAATGAGATATAAATAGTTACCTAATTTAATGTATGGATTTATAGTTTCCACCCCTATAATACTGAAATCATTATTATATGTGCCTCAAAACATAAATCAATCATCATTTCTTAACCCATGAAATACGTTGGGTTTCAAAATCGTCACTACATCATCACATAATCTGTATATGATAAATGGAATGCATAAAAATGATTCCATCATAAAAAATTAAATATATGGATATATATTTTCCACCCCTATCATACTGAAATTAGTTCTTCTAGAAAATATCATTTCTTCTTAAAATACATTTTCTTAACTCAAAATACAACAGAATTTTAAAAAAATAGAATTTAGTTGGAAAAAAAAATTAAATATTGTATATGAAGATTCAGAGAAATAAGGAATCTTGAATATTTAAAAAACCATTCATGGCGCATAAGGTAAAAAACATTTTCCTCGCAGTTTTTATGGAAAAGTCAAAAAGAACCTTGTATGGTAAGAAAAAGATAGATTCCTTCCATATCATGTAGTAAAAGTCAAAACATGGTAAAAATTTATTTTAAACAAACATATCATAAATATAAAATTTTATTCATACATATTTAGAAAACATGTTCATTGATGATAAATATAAACCCAGTAAATAATTACGTATAAAAAATCTCAGATAAAAATGAGATTGAAAAATTATCTCATAAATTACGTATTATTTCTACCGTATGTGTCCAAAACTTTTGTATAGTGGGTTTAAAAATATTATTAGCTTTTAAAAGAACCATAATAATATTTATGATATCATATATGATTCACTTATGACTTTATATTACCCATTTATTTGTCAATTATATGTGAATGAAATGTTTGGGTAATAATCATTTTATTTATCATATTTGTTTGGACTTTTTATTCATTATATTATTAATTGGATCTTGATTTAATTAATTAGATAATTTATAACACTATTTATACATCATACATATATATTATATATATATATATATATTTTATAGATAAATGAAATGGAATACACCGTTTATAGAGACGGTATGCTGTACGTACACATGAACACTGTTTTCGTTTCATTATTGAATTAAATGGATGTAAGTAAATGAAACACACATATATATATATACACACATAAATACTGTAGAATTATTTTTTCATATATTTCATTATTAATTATTATATATACTTTTCACTCACTCTTGAGTTGTTAATTTGGGGAATGAATCTCAACACGTCTTAGAGATGGTAAGCCGTATGTACGCATGAGCAATGATATCATTTCATAATTATTGAATTGTATTGTAGTGGATGGTATTTAATAATATAGAATAATGTTATAATATTTACATATATTTATTATTTCGACCATTATTCCCAACCACATAAGGCGGTGGTGAAAAACAAATTACATTACGATGTGGAGATGGTAAGCTGTACGTACGCACGCAAAGTGATTTTATTTTTCATATGGTGGAGAGAAGGTAAAATATTATTGTTCAATATTTATAATAACTTATAATTATATTATTGATACTTATGTTTTTACATCATAATGAATCAATTACTTAAGTGGAAGTAGAAGAAAAAAGAAATTTGAATGAATCGGTAGAAGAGATTACCTCTTCCTTGACGTGCCTCCTATAAATATCCTCAGAGGGATCTAGAGATGGTCTTTTGGGCATACCGAAACCTATATAATGTAAATAAGAAATTATAGAAGTCATATGGTCATGGGTTGGACGTTCTTGAAGGCTTAAAATGGAGTGACGATGAGAGGGATGAGGTTTCCATTTATAAGAGAGAAGCATGGAACATTAGAAAAGTCCTAAAATATTAATTTATTATAAATTCAATTTCGATTTAAAAAGGTAAAAACATATTTAATAACAAGATATGATGAATTTGGTTTGAATAAAATTAATAAAATAATTATTATACATGTTTAGAATATTTTTTATCCTTTTCTTTTTGGTTACACCCATATTTGACCCTTTTTAAACTTACATTGATATCATGTTATTTACACATTACGGGTTAATATAATTATAATATAATGTCAGACGACTGAAAAAATATTTTTATGACAAATTTGGAATTTTATTAACCATTTTGTAGAATATTATATTTTTATTAATTTAATATTATTTAATAAAATATTTTATTTTTTAGGTTATGAATTAAGTCAATTTTGGATACTATTCTTATATGACTTTTTTTAAAATTCATTACAAACTTATTACAGAAAAAAGGAAATAAATTATCCCTAATATGTCCATTTCATGCATAAAATTCATCGATAACCTAAAATTGTTGAAATTAAATTTATTTTAATATTTAAAATTCATTTATTCGAACATTTCCTTAATTAGGTATTCACTACATCATAGTTGTGTCATGAATTAATATATTTATCTAATGTCTAAAAATTATAAATATAATACCCTGATGTAGTAAATATTTTTAGATTTATAATGATTAAATATGTACATAGAGATAAGTTATATGACTAAATATAAAAATTTATTTAGTTAAAGAAATATGATTAGGTTATAATTATCTTTACTTTACATTAATTCTTATAAAATGTCGTTTTCACATCCAAGTGAATCCATGGAGTCCCAAAATCTACCCATGGATGCCCATGGTCTGAAATATCTAATCCAATCGGATTATTACATGTTTTACAGTAGTTTTGTATTATTTTAATATTTTTCTACCCTTATATTGCAGATTTACCCTTTTAATAATGGCAAATAAAATAATTACTATAGTTACAATTCATAATGTCTAAAAATCAAAGGTACCTATTTAACCAATTTTAACCTTCCGATTCAGAATATTGAATACATTTTTCAATATTCAAAATGTATAAGTTTTAGTAATGAATATAAAATTAATTTCTGTTCTCAGAACCAAAAAAGCGGGGTTTCAAGAAGTAATAACTATCAAAAGATTGACATGAGTTTATATCAATTTTAAAAGTAAAATTACTTTCAATGACAAAAAATAGATTAAATTATAAATATACATTAAAATTACACTTTAATAACAATTAAAAAGATAATCTATGTATGTAAATATATTATATAAAAAGGCAGTTTAATGATAAAATTCAGTAATTTTCACTATTCATTATAATTTTAATTTAATTAGAAAAATAATAATATTTGACATAAGTAAAATTTTATGCCCCGATTCCAAATAAAAAGTTTATTTTGTCATATTTATCTTATAAAAGTGTCAAAAATAGATTAAAATTAGATGATCCATCAAAATGCTAAAAAACTGCATTTGTTTTTTAAAAAATAATTATTTTATCCAAAAAAATGATTTTTCTCTCATATAATGTTCTAGAAAATGAATAAGATGAATTATAATTTTATATAAAATTCTCAATTTGGTAAATATTATTCATAAAGGATAGTTTTATAACATTTTAATGATATATCATTGTCCAGGGAAACTTGGTATTGTGTAAAATGCAATAAATAGAGGAACATCGCTTTTGCGTGTAATGCAAGCCAAGTCATTGTTGTGTTTATTGAAATAATATTTTTCTATTGGGTATAATATAATACATGCTATGTTCATTTATAAATTAAACAAAATATATAATCAGTGTTGCATGAAATGAATTCTATCATATAAACTTGAAATTGTGTGCAACACAAGCCCAAAATAGTGTTGCATATACTGAAATCAAATACAGTGTTGCATATAGCACAAGTTAATCTTCATTTATCATAAAAAGAATCCATCAAAGAAATTAAAATAATCTATCTCACAATGTAACTACCCAAAATGTCAATAATGAATGTTTCTCTTGATCTAATTAAATGTCTTATTATGGTTATATAAAATGTTAACATCATAGGTTTTACATTTCTAAATTTTAAAATATCGTTATGAATTGTGACCATTTCTAATATAGTCATTGAAAATTGATCAAATTATTAGTTTAAATATAGGGCTTTAACAAATCCCATTTACATAGACAAAGGAAGCGATGGCCTCATCCAGTACTCTTTCCCTGTATGAAGGCCATTTTTCGGAGATGGGAAAGAAGGTGGTGTCATTGGGCTTCGCTCTTGACCAAGCCCAAGTCGAGCTTGAACACGTTAAGATTGAGCGGAACCGACATCGGGAGATGTGGATGTTAATTGAGATTACCACCCAAGTGATGTTATCTGAGCCAACCCTAGAGTTAGCCACCATTTCACACCATACCCTTTGATCTTATGTGGGTGTTATAAGGGGTTATGTAACAACACTCTAGCACTATTACTATGTATATTATTTTTTTATAATGATTGTTCATTAATTTTATTATTGTTACTTTGAATGTAGTTTTAAAGGCACAAATAGTATTTTTTTGTTAATATTAACTAAGATATCAATTTTGATGAAATAATTTATTTTTTAAATAAATAATATATTAATAAAATAATAATATTATTATTATCAAATTACATTTTATTAAAAATAAATTATCGTATAATTTTATGAATGCAATTGTAATTTTTATTAAGGTTTGAAAGCTATTTTTGTCCAAACCCATGATATTTTGATAAATGTTTGTTATTATTTTAAATGTAAAAATTCACATATTTTGAAAATTATTTAGAAAATATGAATATTATTTTATGAATCAGGATGACAAAATTATCCAATGGTGATTTTTTCAAAATTTTCTGATACAGTTGATTTGTTTGGTAAATATTAATTTAATACGCTTTAAATATATAATGTGTTTTATGACATCATAATTACCCAATCGTGATTTAAAAAAAATATAAACATTCTTTTTGGCCAATATATTTTTTACGATTAAAATAATGTGATTTGGGGTTTGTCTGATCTATTTTACAAAGAGTTAGTGGACCCTTCAAGGCTTATAGAACATTTTGTCTTGTTGAATTATTTTCCATGAGTGTGTGACTCAGGATCACATAAGAAACTCTATTATTTTATGAGGATCAACCATTTTATTTATAAAATATTTTTTTCCACTCCCCTTTGGAAAAAAACCATGGGCTGGTTTATTGTTTTGATTAGTTCAATGTGAGGTGTCCCAAACCTAAATAATAAATAATTACCTCTGCTTTCCTATATAAAACCACCCAAGATCCCACATACTCTTCACTCATAGCCTTTTGATTTCAACCAACCGATTCCCACCTGTGTCTACAATACTCCCAGGGTGCCATAAGATCTGAATAATCCTCTCTCAAGCCCCTCTAAAGCTTTTGGGATCGCACTTCCATGTAATGGATTTCATCATTTTTCATATTGTCCAATTTTTTTAAATTTGTAGTGACCTTTTTTCAAATAAAATATTAGGGTATGATTGCACTCCTCGGCCATACTGCCCTATTTATGTTTGGATGATGGGAGATCCCTTTATCTCTCATTAATGCTGCCCATGTTCACCTATTACAATGCCGAAATTCCGTGACAAAATTCTCTCTCCAATTTTACATCCAAGTAGTTCCTTTTAAATAAGAATCTAAATTCCA
Organism: Viscum album; assembly: GCA_963277665.1. NCBI lineage: Eukaryota > Viridiplantae > Streptophyta > Magnoliopsida > Santalales > Viscaceae > Viscum > Viscum album. The sequence goes on from OY728132.1 coordinate 90,293,196, forward strand.
TTACATTTTATTGGACATGTATCAATATGACCCCTTACATTCCATTTCATGTATATATGATGAGACACTTCTTTCTCACTCATCAAACTTTTTTTATGATTTCTTATTTCATGATGTTATGTTGCTGAAATTGCACAATGATTTTCCAAGACAATGTCATTTGTTAGTGAATACCATGCCCATCTCTCTGTCATGGGTATTAAACATTATAAACATTTAATTTCATTTATGTATTCCACATCCCTTTATAATGGAATAAATTATGATGATTGATTCCTTGTTCTATGATCTAAGTGTCACACTTATGCATGAAATTAAATATTTAAGTAGGGTGCTCCGTAATAGAGCTTCAATGCATTGGGTAAAGTATAGTATCATAATACATCATGTGAAATGGGTGTTGAATCATTCTAATTCAAGTGAAATGAGGTTTTACTCATTCATCATGTGCAATTAGTGTTTACTCAGGATCCATTTGCAATGAGCCTTGGATCAAGCTAATTCCATGTTAAGTGGTGTTGCCACATTTTCATGTTATGATTATCATGTTTTATAATGCCTTTATGTTCATGTTTCTCTTGTGCTCCATTGATATGACTATTTTCTAACATGTATTGTATTCCTCATTTTATTAGAGTTTTATTCCCTTATTGGGATTTATAGGTCACCCTTTTCAAATTCATGTCCTCGGATTATCCCATGCAATGCTAATTATGATGTAATGTAGTGGTCATGTAATGGAGGTTTTCAATAGATAAGTTGTGTGTTTTATGTTCTAAGATGTTATTTAATGTTCCTAATCCCCAAATACACAAGACTTCTCGATCATCTATGTTGTATCAAGTGATGATTTTATGTAATATATTAGGTTTAAGTGTGTAATAAAAATCAGGGGTTGTTATAGTTGGTATCATAGAACAGTTCTAGTTATTTTTGGGATTAGGATTTGAAAACCATAGTGAAGTCATTGAGACAAGAATAAGTGTAATAAAAACATCCCTAAGTATTGTTTAGTATGGATTAAATGATTTATCAAGAAAATACAACCATGTCTGGATACGAGCAGGTAGAGTCAGCTCTGGAACATATGTATCTTCGGGGTAAAATCTGAAAAAAAAATCCACTTTGTGCTTGACTCGAATGGGATATGGGGCACGAAAATGAGCCTTTCATCATTGTTGGTTACGAAACAACTGGGGGATATGATATGGTAAATTCACAAGATTAGTATAATCCTTTATTAATGTAAATAAAAAAATCCCCTAAGAATATATGTTAGAAATTAGATCATGATTATCAAAGATTGAAGCCAATGGAATCATAAGTTAAGGAAATAATAGATATTTACAAGTCATTAGTTTTTTCCTTGGATTACCCTTTATGTGTTACCCCTATCTTTTATTTTATTCCAACCAATGGCTGGTAATATGAGGACTCGGGCTAACAACCGATGTGAAGATCAATGTGATGATTGTGTGATAATGATATGCCAAATCAAATGGGAGTGAGAATCATGAACATTGTCATGCTACACACTCAGTTAACTCAATAATTGAATAGAAACATGGCTCAAGTGGAACGTTTAACCCCACCACCCCCCCAGAATGAAAATGTATCCATTGAGAGCATCATGAGACAACGGGATCCTACTTTTAATGGATCATCTGATCCCTCAATCGCTGAAAATGGATCAACTCCATTGAATAGATATTCTCCATCCTTCAATGTTTTGAAAAAGAGATGGTCCTCCTGGATGCTTATCGTATGGAGGGTGATGCTGATCAATGGTGGACATTGATCAAAAATAAAAAGCCTGAGGAGGAGCTGGAGGCTTATGAATGGAAGGATATCTGGAATATGTTTTTCAACATATATTTTCCATGTACCCTTCGACATAAGATCGAAAAAATACTTCCTTTTCCTCACGAAAAAATATGACAAATCTATCTGAGTTTATGATACAAACATCACAAGGCTTGCATGATACTCCTGTGGCATTGTCGTTACACCTAAATGGAAGGTTGACCACCTCATTGGTGGGCTAAAACCTATACTATGGAAAGCATTGCTGATCCGTGACTTTGAGAACTAGGAGGAAATTGTCTGATGTTCCCTCAATGTCGAAATAAAGATCATAGAATATCAAGGGTATCATAGGGATAAATAACATAAGGTGGACTTCAATGATGGTGGTACGATGCATAAATCCAATGGTTCTAAGCAGATCCAGCACCCCACTTGATAATGGGGTAGAAAGAAGCACCCCAAAATTTTCCTGAAGGGGGCGAGGAAATTCATTAGGTGTGGAAGATAAGGGCACATAACTGTTAAATGCCAACAAAAAAACCCTCAGCTACAACAGGGGAGAGGAACATTCTGTTTGCACCTCAACGCATTTTTCATTACTACAACTGCAAAACACCAGGGCATCATGAAAATCAGTTCCCAAATCCAATGGTTTTTTTGAGGCAACCAATAACCTCCAAGGCATCAAGGGATAACTTTTACATCACTACTGCCAAAGTGAACCCAGTCAATGACGTGGTTACTCGTACGCTAGTTATTCATTCAATAATAGAGAAAATAATTTTTTATTTAGGTTCTACATATTATTTTATATCCCATATGTTTAGTAGAATAATCCCAGCAACACCACATATCATGGATGTAAAGATGTAGGTGAGTAGAGGAAATGGGGAAATCATTGCATCCCATTGGTTGAATTTCTCGACAAACCTCATCATTCTCCCTCTAGTTGAATTTGATTCAATTCATGGCATGGTTTGGATTTCCTTATAAAGTGCCAACCTAAATTTCTGTGAAAAAGAAATCACTCTCCTTATGGAGAATCAACCCTCGATTCTATAAAAGTTCAAGGTGGAAGATGAATATTATTTAGCTACATCATCTCAAGCATGGATATTACTACCCTATGATCATGCATATATGGATAATATGATTGAGTATATGGAGGAAACCATCCTATAATACATTCCTATTGTGAAGGAATTTCTTGAAGTGTTTCCTGGGGAATTTCCGGGTGTTCCTCCTAGAAGGGATGTTGAATTCTCAATTGATCTTATACCTGGGGTATTTGCAATATCCAATACTCCATATAGAATGGCTATTGTGGAGCATGAGGAGATGAAGATACAACTACAAGAGAATCTGGATAATGGGTTTATATGACCAAGTGCTTCACCATGGTGTGCACCAGTCATCTTCATCATGAAGAAAGACAGGTCAATGCACCTTTGCATCAATTATCACGAGCTTAAAAAATCACGATAGAGAACAAGTATTCTATCCCACGAATTGATGACTTGTTTGATCTGTTGCATTGAGAACAATACTTCGCCAAGGTGGATTTGTGGTAAAGATATTATCAAGGGTGGATAAGGAAGGTATCCAAAAGACTTATTTTTATACAAGATATGGGCACTATGAATTTATAGTAATGCCTTCTGAACTCACTAATGCTCCAACAATGTTCCTGGACTTTATGAATAGAGTCTTTAGGGAATACCTCAGAAAATTTGTGGTGCTCAGTATAGATGATATTTTGATATACTACAAAACCAAGGAGGATCATGAGGAGCATCTAAGAACTATACTAGAGACCTTGCAGAAGGAGAATCTCTATGAAAAGTACAACAAGTGTGAGTTATAGTTGAAGGAGGTATCATTATGTGGCCATATCATCAAAAGCAATGTGATATCTATGGATCCCTCGCAAATAGATGCAATTGAGATATGAAAGAGGCCAACATTGGTAACTGATATCTCTTGGTTCTGGGGGTAGCTTCATATTATTGACAATTTGTGAGAAATTTTTTACAATTGTCCAACACACTTACAATACAATATCAGAGGGGAGTAAGGTTTTCCTAGAGAGAGGAATGAGAATAAAGATTCAAGGGGTTGAAATTAAGGCTTATCAATGTGATCATGCTCAGTATACCTACAATTGGAGATATTTTTGTTGTATTCAGTGATTCATCATAGAAGGGTATGGTTTGTGTGTTGATTAAAAATAAAAATGTCCTTGCCTATGCTTTAAGGCATTTGAATGTTCATGAGAAAAATTATTGAATACATGATTTAGAGTTGGATGCCGTGATATTCGAGTTAAAAATTTGGTGGCATTATCTCGTTGGGGAGAAGAGTGAAATATATAGGGACCACAGAGCCTCATGTATATATTCTCATAGAAACATTTTAACATGCTCCAACGAAGATGGTTACAGCTGATCAAAGACTATGACTACTCAATCCATTACCACCCTGGGAAAGAGAACAAGGTGGAAGATGCTATAAGTAGAAATAAAAGTAATTCTATCATTGATGAGAATTGAGAAGGATCAAATCATCATAGAATTGATGATGATGGACATGAGAATCATAATGAATGGAACATCATCAATACTTTCACAAATGATTTCTCAACCATCTCTTTTGGAATGGTTAAAGGATGATCAAAAGGATGATTTGGGAATTCAGAAGAAAGTGGAAGCAATAAGAAAAGGGAAATCCTCTATGTTCAATGTTAATAATGAAGGAATAGTGGGATTTGGGAAAAACTATGTGTTCCATCAAGTCCAAAGTTGAAGAATGAACTTTTGGATGATGCACATAGTTCAAATGTATCTATTCACCCTGGAAACACAATAATGTATCAATATCTCCGAGAGAATTATTGGTTGGATAATATGAAGAAGGATATCGATTTGTATTCATAAATGTTCCGGGTTTGTCAGCAAGTGAAGGCAAAGAGGCAGAATTCTAAGGGGATGATCCAACCATTGCCCAAACCTGCATGGAAATGGGAGAACATCACCATGGACTTTGTCACCGAACATTGGAAGACATCAAAATGAAACATTACAATATTGGTTGTTGTGGATTGTCTTAAAATGTATACAATCTTCATTGAAATTCAGGAGTATTTATCAATGGATCAGCTGGTACAAATATAGATATATATATATACGATAAGTGGTAAGGCTGCATAGAGTACCACTATCAATTAAATCCGATCAAGATCCAACATTCACCTCTATATTTTAGAATATTATTAAACATTCTCTAGATACTAGGATGATCATCAGTACAGCTTATCAACCTAAAATTAAAGGCCAATCTGTGTGAACTATACAAAAACATGCAGAATTGTTGAGAGCAAGTTTTGGGGACTTCAAATGAGTGCAGGACCACTATTTTCCACAGGTTGAATTCTCCAACAATAACAGTTTCCACTCGAGCATCTGAATGGAACCTTATGATGCCCTATATAAGAAGAGTTGTATATCAATGGCTTGTTGGGATGAAGTAGTTGAACGTATGTTTCTAGGACCGACAATGGTCAAATAAATGGTGGAGAAGGTGAAAACCATTCAGTAAGATATCAAGGCAGCCCGAAGTTGACAGAAGAGTTATCAAGATAAACGTTGTTGAGACCGTTAGTTTAATGTTGGAGACATGGTATATCTACACATATCTTCATGGATGAAGTTCATGAGGTTTGGAATGGAAGGGAAATTAGGTTCTAGGTACATTGACCCTTTTGAGATTCTTGATCTTGTTGGGGATGTTGCCTATCCCCTAGAACATAAACCTACAATGTACAATGTATATGATGTCTTTAATTTATCCATCTTAAGGAATTAAATACCAGACCCTTCACTTGTACTCTCTTCAGAGGTAGTAAAACAAAAGGATGATATTTATTACGATGCACAACCAGTGAAGATCATTTATCGTAGAGAAAAAGTTCTACAAAATAATACAATGACCCTCTTAAAGGAGCTATGGAAAATCCACATGTTTGAAGATGCGACATGGGAATCATAGGAAGTGGTGAAGCCGAGTTACTCGAATTTGTTTTAGATTGGGAAAAGGGAATTTCAAGGGTGAAATTTCTTAAGGGGGTAAGATAGTAATGACCCAAACATTCATTAATGAAAATTCCTATTAATCTAACTAATTGTCTTATTATGGTTATATATAATGTGTACTTCATTGTTTTTACATTTTTGGATTTTAAAATATGGTTATGTATTGTGACAATTTCTAATATAGCCTTTGAACGATGATCACATGTTTAGTATAACTATAGGGACTTAACAAATCCAATTTAGTCCGGAAATGAAAGTGATGGCCTCATCCAGTATACTTTCCACATATGAAGTCCATTTGTCACATCTCGAATGAAGGTGGAATCATTGGGCTTTTCTCTTGACCAAGCCCAAGTCAAGTTTGAACACGATAATCTTGAGTAGAACCTACTATGGGGGAAGTGGAAGTTAATAGAGATTACCACCTGAGCGATGTTATCCAAGCCCCCCAAGAGCCAGTCACCATCACACACCTTACCCTTTAATCATATGCGGGTGTTTTAAGGGGTAATGTTACAAGACCACAACACTATGACTATGCAAAATATTTTTTTTATAAATAATGCACATTAATTTTATTATTGTTACTTTGTAAATAGTTTTTTAAGAACAAATAGTATTTTTAGTTAATATTGAACTATGAAATCGATTTTGATGAATTAATGGATTTATGAATTAAAAAATATTTTAATAAAATATTATTATTATTATCAAATTAATTTTCTTTAAATATAAATTATCATATAATTTTATGAATGAAATAGTAATTTCTATTATGTTTTGAAAGCTATTTTTGCAAAAACCCATGAATTTTCAATAAATGTCGGTTATTATTTTAAATGTAAAAAATCACATATTTATAAATTTTTTTATATAAAATTAATATTATTTTTTGAATTAGGAAGTCAAAATTTTCTAACGGTGAATATTTCATAATTTTCTGTGACAGTCGAATTTTTGGGTAAAAATTAAATACTGTTTAAATATATATTGTGTTTTATGACATCATAATGACACAATAGTGATTTAATAAAATAATATAAACATTATTTTCGGCCAATATATGTTTTAACATTAATATAATTTGATTTTGGGTTTGTTTGATTAATTTTACAAAGCTTTAGTGGACCCTTCAAGGGTTATAAAACATTTTGTCCTTTTAAATTGTTATCCTTGAGAGTGTGACTCACCTCTACATAAGCAACACTATTATTTTAAGAATTTAGGACATTGTGCTTTTAAAATATTGTCTTCCACTCCCCTTCTAAAAAAACCATGGTCAAAAACCATTGGTTGGATTGTGGTTTTGATTAGTTTAAGGTAAGGTGTCCCAAAACTAAATAATAAAGTATTCCATCTCCTTTCCTAAATAAACCTACCCTTGCTCCCACATCCTCTTTACTCAATTCCGTTGTAATTTGACCAAACCCAGACCTCCTCTCTCTATAACCCTTCCAATGGTCCCCACTCTCTCAATAATCCTCTCCCAATCCTCTCTCAATCTTTTGGGATCACGCTTCCAAGTAAGGGATTTCTTCATTTCTCATTTTGTCCAATTTTCTATAAGTTGTTATGCCCTTTTGATTTCAATTGAAAATATTGGGGTATGATTTATAACTCCCCCATACTAAAATATTTATGTTTTTATGAGTGGATACACCTTTCTCTCTCATTAATTTCGCCCATGTACACCCGTTACCATGCCAACATTCAGTGAGAGATTTATCTCTCCTCTTTTACATCCAAGTAATTACTTTGAATTATGCATATAAATTCCATTAAGATTTTTGGGACTTGTATCCATATGACTCCTCACTACCCATTACATTTAAATATTATGAGACACCCCTTTATCTCGTGTCAACCATTTTTTATGAGTTCTTATTTGACACTTTTATGCATTGCACTACGATTTTCCAAGCCAATGTCATTTTGTATTGAATACTAGGCCCATTTCTCTATCAAGGGTATTCAGCTTTATTATCATTTACATATATACTATAAATATTCATGAATTTATTCCACATACCTTTATCATGTAATAAATTATGATTATTGATTCCATGTTGTATGATCCAAGTGGCACACTTATGCATGAAATGAAATGATTAATAAGGGTTCCCCCTGATTGGGCTCTAATGGGTTAGGTAAAGTATATTATTATGATACATCATGTAAAATAGGTTTTGACCAATGAAAATTCAATTAAAGAGGGTTTTTACACATTCTTCATGTGCAATGAGGGTTACTCATGCTCCGTTGGCAATGAGCCTTTGATCTTTCTAATTCCATGTTACGTGATGTTGCCACACTTCCATGTTATTATTATCATGCTTCATCATGCATTTATTTTCATGTTTATCTTTTTCTCAATTTAAATGAATTTTTTCTAACATGTATTGTATTCCTCATGTTATTCCTGGTTTATTCTCTTTTTGGGCTTTATAGATCACCCTTTTCTTATGCATGCCATCAGGTTATCCCATGCAATGATAAGTATGAGGAAATGTAGTGGTCATGTAAGGAAGTTTTCAATAAAAATGTTGTATGTTTTATGTTCTAAGATGTTATTTAATTTTACTAAGCCCCAAAGACACTAGACCTCTCGATCTTATATGTTTTATCAAGTGAATATTTTCTGTAATAAATCGGGTTTAAGTGTGTAATAAAAAGTAGTGCTGTAAAACTTAAAATCTTGGGGTGTAAAATTCCACCCCCATTAAATTGAATTTCACCCACAAAATTTATCAGGGTTGTAAATGGTTTTCTACTTAAATGTATCTTTCATGGAAACCCACATCGTAAAAAGAGATACTAAAGAATAATTTTAAAAGGAATGGTAGAAACATAACAGTTATGAAAAATAACTCATCATTTGGTTTCCATATAGGAAAACATAGGTGGTCAGTCAAAAACATGGATATAGAAGAGAAATCAAACTATCATGTTCTGATAGACAGTGATAGAGAATATGGTTTGGAGAAAGTTAACTAACAGAAATCCATAAATCTGCGATAATTTAAGTGACTATATGATTCATTAGATACTAAGGTACTTGGATTACATTTTTTGTTTCAATATCCTTTTACAAAACTTGATTAATTTTTTAATGAGAAGTAATACTTACTATATTTCAATACAATCTATTCATTGATTTCCCCCTAAACAATTCCCACTTCATCTCTTATTTGAAGAAATGTAGTTGAAATTTTAATTCTCTAAGTGCTAGCAGATCAAGTGATAGAATAATATTTCATTCAATATGTCTCAACAAAAAGGATATAGTAGGTTATAAAATATTCATAAGTCCACCTATAGTGAGATAACACATTAATCAAACATACATAAAATAGAAAACAACTTATACTATCTATAAATAGTTATCATTCCAATCCATCCAAAAATAATAATTATAAAACATTATAAATAGGTGAAATAAATTGACAGAACATTTGTCTCCCATATCTCATAAGGTAGTTATTTGTTGTCTAATTACGAACATGTGAATTCCTAAATCATGTATTCTCTTGAAACATAATATGAATTTCTTTAAAACCTTGGTGAAAACATTAATTCGGTCAACATTGACTTTTTCCACACAATTATAAGACAAAGAAATCAATATACTCAAACCATGATATCCCTTTGTCCTTATATTAGTCATTATATTTCTAATAATATGAAACATCTTCTTTTATTATTATCCAGTCAATATGTTCATATCATGTTCCTTCCAAAAATATTTCTATCACTTTTCATGGTTACCTGTATAATTCAACATATACATTAAAATAGTAAATGAAGAAACAATATTCTAACAATCCTTAGATGTTTCATTATTCCATAGTAACATACATTATTATTCATAAACATTCAATAATTCCACTATATTCTTAATCCATTGATCGATCATTATCGTTTTCTTTTTCAATGATTATTTCATCTCATATATCATTTATAGTCTCTTCATCATTGTCAATATAAATACTACACATATGACATTGCAGATTCTTCTCATGATATTTTCCCTTAGGTAATCTATTTACATAATTCCCATACATTCTACATTTAAAACATTTTACCATTTTTGATTCCTTAGCAATACCATTAACCTTATATATTGTGTTAACAGAACCTTTTCCTTCTCAATTAATGGCTTTGGGTCATTTTCCACTCCCAAATAAAATTCTAGTTTCTTATAATCATTCTCTATGATACTTATTCCAACATGATTTACATGAGGTAAATTGAACATTCTTTCCTATATGATCACCATGAAACTCAATATTTCCCTTATTAGTAGCTTCCAGAAAATGACCAATGTTTAGATTATTGATCATATTAGGAGATTTATGATTAGGAATAAAAATGATATTTTTTCTTCCAACTCCCATTTCATTTTGTTTCCCCTTAATAATATCATTTCATTGTCCATTATATTATCCATTAACATGAATCATTATATTTCCGACCATTTTCTATAACCCAAAAAGAATAGCGTGAAAGGTGAAAATCATAATAAGAAAACAATATAATCAAGCTGGAGTATGTTCAATCCCTTATATATTAGGTTTAATCCTCAATTATTCATGATCATTACTATAATTATTGGATTTTATCATATTCATATACTTACCCTTTGGGACATCCCTAGATGTACCGCAGAAATATCTCTCAGGATCTCAATAAAGATTTTGCATTCTATTTTCCAAAGGATAACTAAAACTTCACTCCAATACCTTCTCTAGAGACTCAATATTGATGGACATGAAAATTACATATATTTTTTGGAATAATTAAAACATTACAAAAATAGACACCCAATGACAGTAATAGATTTGTGTCTTTTGAAACTAAGAACACATTTTTCTAGCTCAGTGAATCATCCTCAACATCTGCCATAACTATTTTCCTCATTATGTTTTTTACCTAAAACATTTATTTATATCCTCAGGAAAATAAAAAATAAAATTAGTGAGCTCAAATTCTTGATAAGGGTAAAAATTTAGAACATAAATCAAACCATAAATATTATAATGTAAAAAAAATGAATATAAAGATTAAATATCAAAATAATGAGTCATAAAATAAATCGTGGTAGTTAATAAAACATAAATCATAAGGTTACATGACAATGATAACATTGAATTTAGATAAAATATGGGATTATGGAAAATAAATAAGCACATAATATTATTTACTTACTAGGCATGGAATTTTTCCAAGACCATCATTATGGACAATGTCCTTTACAGAACTTAGTTTACCATCCATTCTGACCATGTAATAATATATCAGATTTACTTTTCATTCCAGAAATGTTTATCTCATGATATTTAAATTTTTACAAAATTAATTGGATGTAGATATTTTTACCACCAATATCATATTTAAATCATTTTTACATGTTCCACAAAAATATAAATCATTCATCATAGCATAACCCATGAAATAAAACGGGTTTTGTAAACATCATCACATCATAACATAATTTGAATAAAATAAATGGAATTCATAAAAATAATTCCAACATAAAAAAATAAAATCATTGTAATACCAAGTATATCAACATATCCTAATGATATATTATATGGAAAATAATTCTGATAAAACACATGAACATAGTTCCTGAGGAAAATATCATTTCTTTTTAAAATAAATTTTATTTTCTCAATATGCCAAGCTATTTTAAAATAAAATAATTTAGATGAAAATAAATATGAAAAAATATCGGGGATTATTCTTGTAAATAAGGAATAATAAATATTTAAAAACCCATTAATTATGTATATGTTAGAAAAAATTCTCCTCATACTCTTGCATGAAAAGTCAAAAAGTACCTCCTATTGTAATCAAAAGAAATATTTCATCCATACCAAAAAGTAAAAGTAAAAAAGGGGTAGAAAATTGACATTAAAAATATATATAATAATATTAAACATTTTAAGAAATCATATTTTGAAAACATGTACATTGTTGATAAATATAACCCCAGTAAATAATTACATAAAAATAATATCGTATAAAAATGAGATTGCAAAATTATCCCTTAACTTAGGACTAATTTTTCCCATATTTTTCCAAAATTCTTGTATTGTGAGTTTAAACATATTATTAACTTGTATCAAAACAATAATAATATTTATGATACCAAATATTATTCACTTACGACTTCATATTACCCATTCCTTTGTCAATTCCATGTCAAAACAACGTTTTAGGTAATAATCATTTTATTTATCGTACATATTTGGACTTCTTATTATTGATATTATTATATAGATCATGAATTAAATACTTGGATAATTTATATAATGATTTATTTATGATATATATTTAATATATAAATATATATATAGTAGATAGAAAAATGAAATGGAAGACACTGTTCACGGAGATGGTAGGTCATATCTACGTATGAACCATGTTTTCATTTTAAAATTGAATTGTATATAAGAATGTAAATGAAATATATATATATATCCAAATATATAGAAGAAATATTAATTTTTATACTATGATTATTTATTATATATAAATTATAATCACTCTTGATTGGTTAATGTGGAGAATGGATCTAATCGAGTCGTGGAGATTGAAAACCATACGTACGCACGAGCGATAATATCATTCCCATAATTATTAAATTATATTTGGGTGGATGGTGAATAATATCTTAGAATAATGTTACAATAATCATATATAGTTATTATTTCCACCATTATACATATCAATTTAAATTGGTAGTAAATAACAGATTACACCACAACTTGGAGACGGTAAGCAGTACATATGCACATGTGGTGATTTCATTTTTCATAAGATAGATAAAACATGAAATAGTGTTATTTCATATTTATAATAATATATAAGAATAATAGTGAAACTTATGCTTTTACTTTATAATGAAAAGACTAATGAATAGGAAGTAGAAGAAGAAACAAATTTGAATGAATCCATAGAAGATATTAGCTCTTCCTTGACATGCCTGTGTTTAAATATACTGTTAGGGCACTAGATATGGTCTCTTGAGAAGACATAACCTCTAGAATATGACTAGAGTAGTTGAGAAGATAAATGGGTTGGCTCTAGCAATTATTTAAGGCCAAAAATGGAGTGAAGAAGAGGGGGATGAGGTGCCCTTTTATAATAGAGGAGAGGGTCACATTAAGAAAGTCCTAAAATATTAATTTATTATAAATTCATTTTAGATATAAAATGGTCATAAACATATTTAATTCGAATATACAATTAATATTGTTCGAATAAACATCATCCAATAATATTTAGATAGGTTTGGAATATATTAGTATCCTTATATGTTTTGGTTAACCCTAATTTTAGCCTTTTTAATCTTACTATGATATCCTGTTATTTAAATATTGTAGGTATTTGTAATTCCCATATCATGTTAAATGACAGAGAAAAGTTATTTATGACATATTTGGACATATATTAACAATTTTTCCAAAACATATATTTGTAGGAATTTAATATCATTTCATTTAAAAAACTATTCGATGTTTGAAGTTATGAATTATGTTAATTTGGGAAACTATTCATACTTGGCTTTTCTAAGATTTCATTACATCCTTATTACTTAAAAAAGGAATTAAATCATCCCTAATATGTTAATGTAATACAATAAATTTGTGGATTTCATTAAAATTTCCAAATTAAAATTATTTTAATATTTATAATTTCATTTATTTGAATCATTCATGAAAGAGGTTATCACTAAATCATTATTATGTCATCAATAAATATATTTATCGAATGTATAAAAATCATAAGTAAAATACCCTGATGTAGGAATTCTATTAAGATTATTAATTATTATATTTTGACATATATATTAGTTATATAACCATATATTAAAATCGATTTTGTAAAAGATATATGTTTACGTAATAATTATCTTTACATTGAATTAATTTTTATGAAATTTCATTTTCACATCCAAGTGAATAAATTAGGTCCCTAACTCATCCCTTGTATGTACATGGTCAGAAATATCTCATCCATTAGGATTAAGAAATTTGTTAGTGTATTTTATTATTATTATAATATTGTATTTTACCCTTGTGTACAAGATTTACCCCTTTAACCCTAGTAATAAAATAATTACAGAAGTTACTATTCACAATGACTAAAAATAAAAGGTAACTATTTACAAAATATATTCCTTCTTATTCAAAATATGGAATCTATTTTTTCAAAATCATAAAATATAAGTTTCAATAATTTATTTAAAATTAATTCCTGTTGTCAAAACCCAAAAGTGAGTTTTTAAGATGTAATTACTATCTAAATATTGACGTGTTTTTATATCCAATTTAATAGATAAATTACCTTGAATAAAAAACATTGGATCAAATGACAAAGATACAATTCAATTACACATTAAAAACAATTAAAAATAATAATTTATATATGTCAATAAATAAGATAAAAACTTAGTTTCGTGTTAAAATGTAGTATTTTTCAATATTCATTTAAATTTTAGTTTACATAGATAAATACCAAAAAATCTATAAAAGTAAATTTTTATGTCCCGATTCCAAGGAAGAAATTCATTTTTTATAATTTTTATTATTAGTGTTTCAAAACTAGATTTAAATTTTGTGAACCATCAAAGGGTGGCATTTATTTGAAACAAATTTTTTTATACGAAAAATTGATGTCGTTCTCATATCATGTTCTATAAAATGTGTTAGATGAATGATAATGTTATGTAAAATTTAAATTTTGGTTAATAATTTTCATATTGTCTATTAATATAACATTTTATTTATATATCATTGTTTTGTGAATCTCACCATTTTTTTACAATGCATGCTATAGAGGAATGTTGCTATTGCATGTAATGCAAGAAAAGTTAGTGTTCCGTGTAGTGAAAGATTCCATTGGTGTAGCGTATAAAAAAATAAAAACACAGTTAATTTATATATTGAACAATTTTTATACTCAGGGTTGTGTGAAATGAATTCTATCAAAAGAACATGAAATGTTGTGCAATAAAAACTAAGAATAGTGTTGTATATACAGCAAGCTAATACTGTGTTGCGTATAGAACAATACAATATTAGTGTGACTTACAACACAATCCATCCAAGGAATTAAATGAATCATTCTCATAAAATATTTCGGCATTACATCATTAATATTGGTGACAGGTGCGCAAATCGCAAAGGGCCCATGAAAGAAAAGTCATCGGTCCTAGGAAGAGTCTACTGGGGGAACCGGTTGTCTAGGGGTGCACATACGGGAGGGAGGGGGCACATTTGGGGGATTATCATGATGGGAGGGTGGGGTGGGGGGGGGGAGGTGTCCAAGAGGGTGTTATGTGACCCTTAAAACTTCTATAAAGACAATTTTTCCCCTTCCAGCATTTGATGTATAGTCATGACCTCCTTATACGTTTTGACCAAAAAGAAAATGAAATTTTACACAACAATGTATCATCATTGAATCAAATTATTTTTACAATGAGAACCTAATAACTAATGAATATCCTAATATTTTTACTTCAATGTGATGTGAAGCAGGAACTACTTAATTGGGGAATATTTGAGGCAACTTACGTTGTTCCCTATGTAAAACAATGACCTAATAGGTTGAATTTAAATACCATAATATGGTTAGTAGGACCTGAATATGTGGTAAATTGTGCATATAATACTATTAATTATAAGTTAATATGATTTTAAAAATATTGTAGGATGTGTTCAATACTCATAATAATAATATTAAAATGTTATCTTACAAACTGAGATGATATGTGTGATAAAAATATATGGATTAAATGTAACTTATTTATGATAATTTTGTGAAATAATTATGGTATTTGTTGATTTAGTTTGTAAAAAACTATGAATATACATTATATGGTTCTAGTGTGGTGTCCTATTCCCTCTATAGGGGATATTATATATGAGATGGTTTTAGGGTTTTTTGATCTTTACCCTAGAGTGGTGATGGGATATGTGATGGTTCTACGTTGTTTTTATATATCCCCCTAAATTATGGGGATATTTGATATGGATCCTAGGTATTCACTTGTAATCCCTACATTCTAGGAAATATAACATGGTTCCATGGATTAGAGATAGTCTTCCTTTAGTGGTGATGATATATGATACGATTCCATCGAAGGTAACCCTTTAACCCTGAGTGGTAATAAGATATGAGATATTATTTGGTGGTTCTCTCCTCCCCATGAGTGTTTATAGAGAATTTTTTTCTTGGCAGTCTTCTCTCCCAAACACATGTTGATATATGAAATTATTTGGGTGGGTCTAACTCTCCCCCCAAATGTGAATGTACCATGTTCATAGATATCTATAATTGATTGAAGGTTGTATGATCATTTCCAATTGTTTCCATTAAAACTGAGGATAAATGGTGGTGTATTAATACATTCTTTCTATTATCTATCCTAAAACATAAATATACACTCTATATAGACTGCATATATTTATAAACCCTATCTGCAGTGGTCCCCTAAGTTTTAATCACATACTTCTTGTGTATCCTTGTCTTAATGGTTCTTGAGAAGACCCAATGGTCTAATATACATGTTGGGATCAATCATAGTGTCAGGTTATTATTCTAGATATATTAAACCAATTTAGAATGGAATACGTTTTCAGGATTCATGATTTGGTTTAGGTTATTTTATTATATAAATAATTAAATATGTATAAATATATATATTAAATTTTTATATGATCTTATAATGGGATATATATTTAGTATTTTCTTACCTTGTGTGTCTTTATAGATAGTGTAATTATCTATTTTATATGATATGTTGTTTTTTTCTTGTCAACATGTGTTTTGTTTCTAATGTTCATTGGGAACATTTATGAATTTTTAGATTATTTTTGAATATTTTTGTGATACTCTAATAAATGTCTATAGTATCTTCATTTTAACACCATCAAACCTCACTACTAGTTAACAACCTCTTACATTACGGGAGGTGCACCTAAGATCGTGTGGCACTCCAGTCGGGTTACCAAAGAGAGAGCTGATTCATGACCCTGGAAATATATGAAAACCAAGTGGGATTTGGATTACCAATATTTCATCATAAAATAATAGACATGGGCTAGCTGTTCTGGTCCAATACTGATCTCAAGAGATATACAAATGTACCTAATGAATCAGTGGGATATATTTGACCCAATAGTCACATAATTATAACCCAAATATATTCGTGCCACATGAATCAATTAATATATATATAATGATTAACCCATGTATGAATAGAAAGATAAATATAAGAATTAATGAGGTAAAACATATCTAATGATTGATAAAGTATACATAGGTAAATAATTCTAAATTAAAATAATAAATTACAGTTCATTTACCTCATATATAATAAATAAATCTATAGCCATGAAAATAGATTTCTCCATTAGTTAAAACGATTGATTATCTTAACGAATACCCTACATCTAAATGAAATGTGTACATGGTACTCCTAGTTTAATTAAATTATAAAAAAATTATCTTTAAAACAAGATGTTAATAATGAAGGGAAAATGTATTGATATATCATTCCACTCACTGTTTTTAATTTTCTCATTATTATAGTTATATAGAATCATTTATGATGAGTGAATGTATTATTACAATATTATAGATACCTACAAAAAGTATTATGTACGGAAAACACCATAAATTTAATTTAAAGGATGGAATATTAATGTTTAATAATATATCTTAAAAATACATTAGATTATTTTAAGAAAATATACACATTTATGGAAGTAATTTCTTAGCTCCTAAATTATTTTTAAATATAGGAAAATAAAAAAATAACACGATTATAAATCATTTTAAAAAAATAATATATTGATAAGGGTATTTACACAATTTTTTTACTAAATATAGTATTTATATATAATTATTAAAATTTAAAAGTTTTAATAATGGTTGAAAATTGAAGTGTAATCAGGGAAACATTTGTCATTATGTTTTGGTGATGTTGTCATAAAAATATGATCTATACATCACTTTCGAAATTATTTTCTAAAAGTTAACATTAATTGATTTGAAAAAAAATTATTAAATAATTATCAATAATGGAACCTCGTAGAATAAATGATGGAAAAATAAAATAATCATTCAGTAAAAGATACAAAATCAAAATTTTTGGAAGTATATTACTTTTAAAATATTATTCATTGTTTTAAAAACACCAAATAAAAAATAACTATAAAACATATTTTTTTAATGTAAATAATGATAAATATGAAAGGTCTATAATAAAACCCAAAAATTTATTTTAAAATTGGGAAAAATATTATTCGAAGGAAATAATATAGATATGATGGAGAAATACCATAAATGAAATGTTTTAATTTTCTTATAAAATTACATATATCAATCACTAAAAAAGTTAAATTAGATAAAAAAATTAAATTTAACTTGAAAGAAATTTGAAATAAAAAATTATATATATAATGGATATAATATTTTATTTAAAGGGTCATATCCAAAAATAATTTTTACTTTTTAAGGAATATAGATTGAATAAAAACATACCACATTATTAATGAATGAGGTATTTAAAATTGAAATATATTTCTAAAATAGAATTTAAGATCTAATGAAAATAATATAATTTTGATAATAATAAACAAACCCAATATTAATGTACTCAAATAAAAATGTTCATGAATAAATCAATAGAGATTAAGTTAATAAAAACCCCCTAGAACACTCATAATATGTGAAGTAAAAATAAATTTGAAGAAGGTTGTGAGAAAAAAAATTTAATACCCAATAAAAAAATGATATTACATATAATAATGTCATATTACATAATAAATATAAAAGAAAAGAATATATTCAATGAAGATATTATATGACCCAATAAAAGAACATGTAGACTACAACATATCTAAATTTAGATTTATACATGCTCAAGTGCACTCTATAATTACATTTAATATTATAAGATTCATTAATAATTTATTTGATAATATTATAAATATTTATTACCTTTATATTAATATTTTTATTAATTATGTTGGAATTATTTATTATTTTTAGCTTATATTTATAATAAATTTTAAGTAGTTTAAAAGGTTCTTTTCATGTATTAGAAGTGCAGTCTCGGTGAATATTAATTTTTCATGAGTTTATCATATTTATTATAGTCATGTAAATTTAATTATTGTTTCATAAGAATTCATAAATCCAATTTTCTTTCCATGGGAGTTTTAATAAAAAAATTTAATATAAAATACATTATAAGCATTTTTATATAATTTTTAACAAACATGAGTTGTTATATTAATAATGAATTATATATAAAGTACATTATTTTAGAAATATAAAAAATACTTACTTATTAACATCACATATCACTTTTAATTATATATTCAGATCCATTCATGATATAAATTTATATTAGCATCCATGTAGGTGGTTAAACCAACTAAAATAATGAGACACAATAATAAATCATAGAGTATTATTTTGAAGTTATTTTAAAACAATATCACTATACCATAAGTTTAATGATCCCATTTTTATTCTATTAATGTGATAAATTAAAATTATGATGACTTTTTTTGGATCATAATTTAAAAATAGAAATAATAATATATTACTTAGAGAGTATATTTATTCTTCGATTTGAAGAAATATTACTTTTCAATGACTTGGGGAATTTCCAACAGACACGATGTCAAATAATATTTTAGAAGATTATTTGGTAGTAAATTTTCTCCATGAATTATTAAAAACTTATTTAAATATGTTCAATGTTTTGGGTACATGAGGGGTCCCTTTATAGATGATATTATGCCTAATTTCCAAAACTACTAATCTCTATTTTCTAAGGATAGTAATTTTACATAAAAAGTGGACAAAAATTAGAAAAATATAATAAAATGATTCTCAATATTTAGTTATATGGTACGATGACTTATTTGAGATATGTTTTGGGATATGTTATTGTGGCTATGATGTGGTTTTATGGTGATATTTTTTTATGGATATAAAAGGGATAAAGGATCTAGGATGTAAGACATTGGGGATAGGGTGACTATTTTAGTGGGGTCATCATTTTGGGGTACCTTATTAGTAAAATATTTAAATTATTATTTGATTATATATTTTTTGTATATTTATGTGGTATACCTTAGTGAGTATGAATGGTTATTAACATATTTTAGGTGATGACTTCGTTATGCTCTTTACACTTAGTCATCAATATTTTCCTCTCACCCTTTCTTGAGTTGTTAAGGGGATGATAAAACATAGTATAATTGTATTTCCACCCTTTTATATCTCTAAATATACATATATATATTTATATATTTTATATTATAAAATATTGATATGAGGGAGTTAAATATTGGGATTGAAATTACCAGCTCATATAATTTAAAATGTTTGTGGGTTTTCAAAGGATTTCTGTAATAGGAGTGTATTTTCGGAATATTATTTCAGTTTATTAAATTTATTTTAGTCGTATATATAAACTATGGAATGTGTTAATTTATTATATTATGATTATTGTTTGTGTTTATTTCTTATGGTCTTCGGATTATGATGGTAACACCACTCATTTGGGTGTTTTATTGCACTATTGATAGTCTCTAACCAACACCCAATTAGAAGAATGTTTTAAAGGCTAGTCATAAATTCACTCATAGACCAAGAGGGTTTCCTATTGATCCATTTCAGGATAGTTTGATATTTGATATATTATTTGGAGTTTGGATGATGTTAGATTTTTGGAACTAGTGAAGAAAATTTTGTTTGGTTGGGAAAAATATATTTGAAGCTAAGTTATGACATATGAAAAGGAGCCTAGATTGAACACATTTGATTTTATACCCTTATTATTTATTATATTTATATTACGATTACCAATAACATTAAGGAATTTTAATTTGATATAAAGATATTAACATATGGTGCACATTCATTATTCTTCTTTTAATTTTTATATTAATTCGGTTGATTCTTATAAAATAAAAAATATCATATTAAGTGATAATTACTGAATTCCATTTTCTTGGGATGAGATGTATCGTTATTATATTTTTTAGAGAAGACATTTGGGAATCATTCATGTGTGGTGCACATTGACGAGATCTAGTAAAATGATTTAATGGATTATATGAGGGTTGATCTTATAGACGAAGATGATTCATAGAGGAGGATGTTATGATATTTTAAGCATAGGGTCTTAATGAGGTATGGGGAAAACATCACTAATAAAGATAATAAGTATAGCCTAGAGGATATAGAGATTAATTTTATTTTTATTCAAACATTGATGGCTCATTGGATCCCATTTTCAATTACTTTATACCTTGGGGATACTCATTATGTTTGTATTTTTCATGAAGATGATGAATAGCTTGAGTCATCATCCAATGATTTAAAGAAGCTATTTCAAAGTGTGCTTCTCTCTTCAAAATTATTTTCATCATGTTTTTATTTTATTTTATTTCCATTTGGTATGGAGTCATGATTGTTTGGGAGCAAAAAGTTTAGTTGCATGATTTTATTCATTTCACCCATGATAACCACATAGATGAGGAGGCCATGGAACAACATTTTATGAGGTGTTGTATCCAATAATCAAGAATTAGGTCACCAAATTAATGTCACCATAATAATATGTGATAATGAAAAATTAATATGTGATAGATAAGATTCATGTACGAACTAGTTCATCCTAAAAGAGGATTTACCAGGACTTCTTGAGATGTAAGGTTGTTTATTGTAGTTCCTAATTTTCACTATTTTCTAGGTTCCAACCATTAGGGAGCTAGTCTCAACCTTCCCTTACTCATTTATTTTTATTTGGTAATACTCATTAATTTACATGAAGCTTGTTTGTTATTTTTTGTTCCTTGCGGACGATGTATACATTAATTATTCATGTGACCAACAACCATTTGCAGTTAGTGTTTGGTAGGGGTCATTTTTTGATTCCCCCTCATTTTCATTTTACACCATGTCCTTTTGACCAGGATTAGAGAAAAAGTTCATAGATATATAAGATGGTATATATAGTAATTAAATAATAACACTACAATATTTCTCATTCATATGGACACAATGTTAAGAATGATCATATAAATTGCTTTTAGTAGGTCTATCATGATAGAGAGTTGGGGTTTTGAAAATGTTATTCTATAGGGTTCTTATCACAAGGAGGGATTTAGATTATCCACGGTGCTATCCATATATCTTCTATCCTGGATTATTATTTTCCTAATTCATGGTCCTAACACTTTGATATTACTATTACCTTTTTTTAACTCTTATAATATAAGATAGAGAGTTTTCTATTATCCACAGTGTATTATATGATTGTTAAAGGGAGTATTATCATGTATGAGGTATGATAGGGTTGTGATATGATATTTGGGTGACATTTATTTATTAATTTTTTTAATTATTATAGATAGAACTATATGTTTTTATTATTGGTATGTACTAGTTTTATTTAGTTGAGGATATTATTTATTTCTTCTTGGGATGAGTATATTTTTCCATATTGAAGGACAACATGTCATGTTTTTCAGTGACCTGGATCATCAGATGGTTCATGATTGTGTGGATCCTCTAATTTTAATCCATTGGAGTAGAAGTTGAGTTCATTGGATGTTTAAGCCAAAATACCAAATTAGTCCATTTGTTATTATTTTGAAAGTCAACCTTTGGTTATGTTTAATCATAAAATACACACACTACTAAGAATGAAACCAAAAAAATTATATTCAAATTTGAAATTTCACATTTAAATTTTCAAGATTCAAACTACAATAGTCATCACTGCCTCAGGACACTACACTCGTTCCTATCATTTCAAAAAAAATTCAGCAGTGAATAACCTACAAAATTATTCAAAATCATTGATATATCGCCAACATAACCATTATAAAACACACACACTGAACTCCGTAGATCATTAGAATATCATGGAGGAAAATTAGAAAATTATATAGTGGGACAAACTCTATAGAAAAAAAACATATCACCACAAACCATGAAGACCACAATGATGAAGGAACTCCAATATCCTTCATGGGGATTATACCCTCTATTATCCCAGATATAGATATGAATACACCATATCGAGTCACATTTTGAAACACCATCGATTCATTGACATTAAAATCCCAAAACACATTTAGAACCACTGTGGAAATTCAAGTGGGAGAAGATTGATACAAAATAGGATCCATAGAAGAGTATATAGCAATCAAAGGACTCGATAGTGAGATGAGACCACCGCCCTAATAATATAATCATTCCCTTAGATATACCACTAGGAAATGAAAACCCAGAGACTAATGTTTATTTCATGTAAGAACACAGAGAAGAACCATCCATAACCAAGATGAAACAAGAAAACATATTCATCATCCAAAATGCCGGTGTTGAGTAGAACCCTTTAATGGACCTAAATACCATCATCAAGAAAAGAAACTTTTTTTCCAAAAATATAATAAATAAAAATTAACATCAAAATATATCCCGTGAAACCGTTACGAAAAAATTAAACACCGAGAAAGTGTGGAAACCACTAGAGTCAACTGAAACTATTCGAGGATTGGATGAAACCCCAACAACAACCAAATCCCAAAACCAAAGCACCACCTTTATCATCCCAAACATTCATAAAAAATGACATAATAGATCATGATGGGGTCATTCATGAATGCGAATAAGAAAATGGTAGGGGAGAAGTGAGTCTGAAAAATCGGCCATGGAACACCACACAAAGAGCTGATAAATGTGAGAAAACCCTTGACATGAGAAGATGAATGAAGAATCCGGAACCCAAGGTACCCAAAATGAAGAATCAAGAGCGACTGATAGTGGTTTCATAGGAAACCCTAACAATCATTGAGATAAAGGGAGTGATACCCCTAGAAGCTTAATCCTGTATAACATCAATATTAATGGATAATTAAATTTATGAATTTCTAAAAGTGGTTATGACACTACACCCTCAATGGGATATATAGTTTTAGAATGATTTATAGAATGATGTCCTTCCAATATAAATGTATTAATAATATATGAAACCATATTTGTTATGAAAAATGAATATTTGGATCAATAATCCACTACAAAATGGTTTTATGTAGACATGTGTTTCTCCATGGGGTGCGTAAATGTTTTTTATAATGTAAAAAGATTTTTTCTTGGGGTTGTGGATTATGTTATCTAGGTTAAGCTAGGTGATTATGAAAGCCCACTGTCTTATCTTTATAATTGAAATTTTTTTCAATTTGTACGAGGAATCTAGTTGTATCAAAAAGATATATATTTGTGTATATATATATATGGTTAGGATATCATTAAATGAGGGTGAAAGGGGAAGAATCCCAAATATTTACATCATGTGTCATTAAGGATATTATGAGTTCGGGGTTATACCATTTGGATTGATTAATTCTCTAGTGGTTTTTGTGGGGGTGATGAACATATTGTTTATTGAGTTCCAATAACATTTTTTGGTTCTATTCATCAAGAAAATTCAAATATATTTAGAATCATAGAATGTTTATATAGAGTATACGATCTAAATTTTTTATGTTCTTTTCTAATATCAACACGATGGAAAGTTATATCTCAATAGATAATGGCAGTGTCGCCATAAAATATTAATGTAACAGTTGATTAGATTCCTCATAGGAGTCATATAGGGGTTCAAAACAACCATTTTCATGCAGGATATTATAAGATGTTCATTTTTGAAACATCATAGATAGTTTCCCCACAATCAAATTTGATCAGTTCTCTTATTTCATATTTTCTAGAACAGAAAACAAAACCCAAGATATTTTATGATTCTTATCATCTTGGCCAGGGCTTTTTTTCAATATATAGAAAGTTATTTTATCTATTATGGGTCATATAATTTACATCCCCAAGGGTGTAACTACACTACCCCTGATTTTGTGTTTGTAGTAATGGAGTTTTCTCTAATGTTATTATAGAATTACTTAATTAGTGTGTTTTTTTCCTTTATCGAAAAACAATTACTAATAAATATATTATATAAATGATATTTCGATATGTTTCAATGGTGTACTATAGTGTTATTATAGTTTTGTGACATGAAAATAACAAAAAAATTGTAAAAGTGAAGGTTTTTGTTGATGCGTGACAAGGAAGTGTCAATGTAGTTGTGTTTATGAGATTGTATTTGAATATATGGTGGGAGAAGATCGTCCATCACATTATATTGATATAGGATACATTAGTGGTTGAGGATGAATGTATCAAACGATGAAAAAATCATCTATATTATAGAAGTACATGGTGTCACAACTGATAGATCCTAACATGGTGTTTTGTTATTATCATATCTTCTATATGTATTAACCAGAGGGATGGTCAAATGATGATGATAGAAATTTAGTGTGTCTTTAATGAAAAATATTTCTACCTTCAGAAATGAAAGTGGTGTTCAATCATACATGACATTGAACACCTATTGAAATTCATCTTTATATATTCAAGGGGTTTTATTCCACAACGAGACATTTTTTGTGTCTCTGGATGAGGGGGTTTGTATAAGTGTTCATGTAAAGAATTATATTTTTTTAGATAGTGATGGCTAAAGATTGTACTCATTCCAGGTTTGTTTAAACATCAAATGATTCTATGAAAACATTGGATGAAATAAAGATAAGAATACATGAATTTAGTTGCCTGACAAGGAATGATATATTAAATTTCATTTAGAAAAATTTTAATTTATTAATTTAATAAATGATATTTATTTTTGTAGGTATTTCACATGTTAAAATAATAATAATATTATTTATTTTATTCTTATGCATGGATTTTTATAGGGAATTATGAAATTTTTTAGGTCTTATATATAATTGCCAACCAGATCCTAGATTTACAAACACCATGTTATATCATTTTTTAGGGTTATGAGCATGTTGAACATGAAAAAAAATTAATCCTCCCAAAAACTCACATAATAGAATGATTTATAATCCACTTATAACCACCAAATACATATCATGATCCATATGAATATTTCATTCATGAAGAGATTTTTTTGGGTGATCACTGAAAAATGATGTAGGTTAGCAAGGTTGACTGTTCAAGAATCTTGTGATTCTATGAGTAAATTATAATATTTTGTGCACATTTAGATCAAAACACGATAAATTCAGTCACTAGATCATATGACACAATGATGATATGATGATAGCTGTGAAGAAAATCATCCCCAAGGAAAGAATTAAAAGATAATGTACTTAAAATATATATATATAAAAATAAATTATGGATTATATGTGAGGATCTATCCTTCTAGTTACATCATTAGAAAGTAAAATATTCTTTGATTTAATTCCATTTTTAGTGAAATTATTCATCATGTAGATCTTATATTAATTAGTTATAATGATAAAAATCATTTTTCCCTTTCCAAATAGGTGATAGTTTACTATTCCAAACTATCAAAAGGTATAAGAGAGTTTAGATAATTAATTTATAATTATATATCAATAATTTATTGATAATATTCCCTTGTAGGTTTTATTTTAGTGTATTTTATATTTATATACAAACATTGAATTCATCAATTCCATTTATTTATCTCATTCATGTAACCGAGAAAAGATTAAATTTAGAAAAAGAACATCCTAAGTCTCCATAATGAGATGACTATGGTGTTAGAAGGAAAACACCAGAGTAAACATTGTGTATCATAAAGGTAAATGTCATTTACCCATGTTCAATGAACCAGGATAAATCAAATTAAAATCTGTCCAATGTATATTATTTATATGAAAAATACATTTATCGCATATTATGTGTTAAATGGGGAACGATGACTTGTAGTTTTTCTTGACTACACGTAGTGTAACTTATGTACTCATACTGTTGTCCATATATTTTTGTAGTTGAAAACACGGGGGTCCATGATTTGTTATGTATTTACTATATGATAAGTGGAAAAAAAACTATGTACTTTTGTGGTAACATGACTTGCATCTAGGGGACACATAGTGTACCTCATACCTGTTTGTACATGAAAAACACTCCCATAATTTGGAATGTTCCGTAGACATAAAAAAATAGGTTGCATGATTTTTAGACCTAGTAAAATCTATATAACCAACATTACCTCATTTAATAAACTTAACATGTAGAAAAAGTTAATGATATAATTAAACCTATTTACATGAGTTTCATGTGCTATTTATTTGTTAGTGCACACTTTGTGACATGATTAATAATTATATTTAAAATTATTTTCCATGATTCAATTTAAAATTCAATTTATGTATAATCATTTTTATAGTGTACTCCTTCTGTGTTAATATAATCACATTCCATATAATTGACATACCATGGAGATTCAATTAATAAAAAAATTCCTGGATTGTAATTATGATCCTTGAAATGTATGTTTTATTATATTTAAATATAGAGTAAAAGGACCATGAGGATTAGTTTGGATGGGTTAATGTCAATGAATCAATGTATACTTGTCTACATTGTTACTTTTAAATTAAATTAACAAATTAATATTTTTTAAAATATTGGATGATGGAAATTTTAGGATAGTTTATAATAAATTAACATAAATATATTAATAACTACATTATTTTATTTATTGGATTAATTCAAGGAAAGTGTTTATATTAAAAAAAATTAGGTATTTTTTAATTAGATTAAAAATTTATATTCATTTCTGATGTGTTGGTGATAATGGTCATTGACCATACTTTTTTATGAGATTGGTATCCAAGTAATTGATTATTCGTAAATTGAATTGTAGGAATACATTTCATCCACTCCTCTCATTTTGTAAGGGCATGGGTGACCATGGTTTCTTTTAATTAAAACCACAAAATAAATACTTTGGTTACCCTAACATGTGTGTGAGTAAATATTAATTAATGTATACAAATCCTAGGAATCTAGGAATAGTTCAATTATGATGATGAGAGGAAACTAACCCATGAGGTTTACAAGAACACTGTCAGAATGTCGTAGAAGAAACTAGTGTTGGTACATGGAGTTTTATAATTACGTATAGAGGTGGTTTATCAACATTAAGATTATCCAAATACTACATTAATATAATGATCATACCACTTTATTTATTTATATATGTTACTCTCATTGTAAGTAATTTATTTTAATGCATATAGTTCTCATTAAATAAATAAATTAAAAACTCTTGAAAGATAGAATTAAATAATTTAATCATGCATAATTTTTTGAATACATGATAATATGATAAGTAAATCATCTTTATATTAAAAATAATTTAATGAATATAAAATGGGATATATACACATAAAAAAATATACATTAAAAATAAAAATAACTTTGTATAGCCTTCGAATAATTTGGATAAAATCTAACATTTTTTCAATGTTTTTCACAATCTTTTTTGGGGTACATTAAATTTTTAGGGGGATTTCTAACATTTGTTTTTTTGATTGACTAAACCTAGTCCACAATAATAGATAATCACCTATATGAGACTTAACAAATCATGTAGGAAATATTCGAGGAAATCCATATCTAGGGATTCAATAATCTCAATTCCACTCATTGGGATAATTGTAACACCCCAATATTTTATGATATATTTCCCTTTAAATAAATTTAGTTTCATCAATAACATGCGATGCACGCATCCCAGAGTCAAAAGGAAACAGTTATATAGTATAAAATTTTAACATAACCATTAAATTTGTATATTTAGTAGGAATAACTAAATGTTAAAAAAATTATAATGGTTTTAGATAAAAAAATACAAGTCCATAATTATTAGTAAATTTATCATATGTATTAGAAATACTTTTTTCTAAAAATATTTTTTTTTGTATTTTTATGTGAAAATAATAAAATAAATTTAAACACCTTTTAGACAATTTATTTTAAAAAAATATTATTATTTTTGAAAACATAATATCAAAATTAATATTTGGTGATATTTTGGGATTTTTTTGAAATGACTATTTTTTCTATGAATATTGATACATACAGATTTTTCATACAGTAGCGCATATATTCATTAAAAAATTAAATTTAGAGAACTAATTATATTTTGAATATTTTCATTATAAGAACCCAGTTCATATTCTTGAGGTACGAGTTTCTTCTATTCCTTTTTCCTTAAGTGTTTTTTTTTTGAAAATAAGGAAAATGTGAAAAACTCCCTAATATTGTGGGTACACATCGTGTACTTTGCCACACGCTGTGTACTTTGGCCGTATGGGATGAGTAGACAGGGTGTGTAGCCCTGTCACCGATGAAAGCTATAAAAACTGACTACAAGCCGTGTGGTGGGTATTTACACACTGTGTAGTCAGTCGGTGGGTGAATAGTAAGGCGGTGGAAGAAGCCACCAACAGAGCGACAATACATGTCGTGTAATCAGGAATACACACCGTGTACTCAGGCTAACAGGAGAACTGTTCGGAGGTGGAAAAGTAGCCGCCAGAGGAACAGTTAAATGAGGAAATTACACACCGTGTACTTGAGAGTATATACCGTGTAGTTTTTTTTTTGCTTAAAATGGGCAGTAGCCTTCTCTGTTCACAGAGGACGCTTAGAAAACTGGAGGAGATCAGGAGAGATGGCCGGAGCTTGAAGGATATCCCGGCCACACACCGGGAAACTGATTCCTACGCCGTTGATCTCCTTGGAACCGCACGGATCTACATTGTTCATGGATTATTTAGGAGGCGTCGTTCACGTATACCGATCTGGGGCGATCGATGTAGGTGGTCTGGTGTTTAAATTCCAAATTCTATGTGTCTTTTTGTACAATTGTTCTATGAGCCCATGTTTGGGGTGTCGTATGGCTGTGGCATTTTCCGAAATGATATCTATAATTGTATAGATAATCTAATGAAAAGTTTAAACTTCTTTTTGGGATCACTGCTTGGATCCAAGACCACCTCAGGGGTGTGTTCATCTATTTTTATATTTTTATAGGAACCCCGAGGGGATATCATAGTTATATTGTCCATTGATTTTTTGTGAGATAAATTTTATATAAATTGTTAATTTGTGCATTGGGCGTCGTCCTATTCCTTTAGCCTATGGGAGGAGTATATTAGCTTATGGGATGTGTTTTCTTTTGCCTAAGGGCAGTGTTTTGTTTATCCTATGGGCAACCTTTCTGTTCCCATGGGGAGTAGATTATTTGGTTGTGGGTGACAGATTGTACGCCGGTTGGAAATACATGTTATGCCTCTGGGCAGACACCTGTGGGATACAATTATGGTTACCTGATGGTAAGGATGGTATGTCTGAGGACAATGTTATCATAAATATTCACCTTGGTGTTTTCACATGTTGTACATGAAATGTTAAAGAACATGCATGGTTTGGTTAAATGAAAACTAAAATGGAAATTTAACTAGTAAAGTTAGTTACTTTTGAGTACTGCTTAGTTTATTGCATTCACTACTGCACACGGCTGTTGCACATTTTTTCTAAAAGTTGGGCACAAGCCTTTGGTGGGTTCCACCTAGGATTCATTTCTCACACTCTGTTTGGGTCATGTCTTCAGCCTAAACAGATTTCATTTCTGTAAGTGTGGATAAGGGCGAGGCTCCATATACATGTACATGATTGTAGTGGAGGAGTAGGTGAGCATGGGACCAAGCTTAGGCATGCGATGCTGATGCGTTCTGTTTAATCTAGTTTGTTCTGTTTTCTTGTACCTCATACATTGAGTGGTTTTGTATTTTTCTCCAGTGTATCCTATTCTAGATTTTTTCATAGAATTAGTGACATGCTGCATCTTTATATATATGACAGCTGGTTCTCTTTTCTACAGTTTTCACTTTCAATTGTAAAGTGTTTAATACTTCTACTGTTGAATGTTTTATCTTTTACGTTGTGCTACACTTTGACAAATGAGTGCATAGTATCCCCACTATCAGACCTGGTCCCTTGATGCTAGTCGGCAGCCTCTGGCATTTAGGGAAATGCTCATGAGGTCATGTGACCAACCAGGTTTGGCGCACCCGTTGAGTGGAACCCAGATTTTGGATGTTACAAATTGGTATTAGAGGCAGGTTCATTTCGTTGACTTACTTTTTGGATCCTATAATTAGGTATAGGAAGAGAATTGGTAGTTGGTAATAAGCTATTCCTGGGAGTAGCTAACCCGTGTATAGGGAAAAGCCAATTTACCCAGTGTTCCAATTTTTTTGGATTTTGCAAAGTTGACAGTTGATTTTATTTTCACCATTGGGTGACACACTTTTAATGTGCTGTTTATATATTATACATGGGTTCTATTTTATTTTTACCTGATGAGATGAGGGTATTCCATCTCATGCATCATTTTGGAACATGCTAAAAATAACATTTCATGCATTCTTCTATTCCATGTATGCGCATTAGAGATTGTATGTTGTCGCAATAGTTGTTGTCCAAGAAAAGCATGATTTTGTGAAAGATACTTTGATAAATACCTACTATTTGATAGGGTATTTTTGTTTGAGGCTAAGAAAATGAACACCAAACTTTGGTTCATGAGGATTTTGGTCCCTCATTGACCGAAATTTGGTGGATCATTGATTTTTTATCTTGTTATAACATGAACAAGATGCCAAACCTTTATTTACAGGGAGTATGGGCCTTCACGGGTCAAAATTTGGAACATAGGTGATTGATCAGTGTTTTTCTGGGTTCTAGAGTAGTTTTTGAGGCTTACTATCTAGAAAACCCAGCATACACAGCATGTAGTTCCTTGGACACACGGTGTGTGTTACTCTATTTTGGAATAAAGGAAAGATTTTTAAGTACACGCCATGTACCCTCAGTACATGTCATATAGTCTCTTTCCGTGTTATAGACCATGTGGGCGGAGACATGGGGAAGGGAATGACTTGGGGGAAACACGCCGTGTACCGGTTGTACACGCCGTTTAGTATTGACCTAGAGTCTTCCCATGTAATTAACAACACAGACAAAGGAAATCCTAAGACATAAACGTCGTTTTTACCTTGAACACATCATGTATCCTGACCCAGGTACCGGGCCATGTCACGAACAGCACAGGTTGGTTTTAGCTTTCCTAGTAAACACCAAGTCCTCTTGGAACACTCCGTGTAGTGTCAGCCATGTAGTCGACTATGAAGCGAGCAACACAATTCGGTCTGGGGCTTCTTTGAGCACGCTATGTCTTTTGAAACACGTCGTGTAGTGTGACCTCAGAATACTGGCCATGTCATGATGAACAGGGGCCGATGAAATCCTGTCAAGTACAGACCATGTTTCCGTAGGCCACATTGTGTATTCATGTTTTAAGGAGGGTTTTGTGGTATAGCCATGTAGAAGCACTCAGGCAGGGAAGGAGGATTCATGTACACGACATGTGGTTAGACGACACGTCATGTGTTTGGGGTGTTACATGACCATTTTTAGCAGGATTACACGCCCATGTGGATGGCTGGTTATAACACACTGTGTAGTCACGTTTTGTAAATATTGAATGATTTCCTTCTCTTGTTCGCTTCTTGGTCTCCTTGTTTCGGTCATTGATACTATTTATATAATGTGTGCGTTTGACCTTGTAGAGTCATGCCACCGAGACGAACTCGATTTTTTCTACAGGAGAGCGACAATGAGTATAATCCAGAGGTGGTAGGCCAAGGGCTACCAATGGATCCTCTGGTAGAGCCAGATGCGGCACCAAACATTATACCGGACACAGGCACAGATGCGTAGTTCGGTGAAGGCTTCATACAGTTCATGCAGACATTCCAGGGAGCACCGCAAGCCACCACATCTATGACCGAGTTGATTCATGTATTCCAGAAGAAACATCCACCTATGTTTTCAGGGGATGGCAGAACACATGCTGCAGAGTCTTGGTAGGGTTCCATGAAGACTATTTTTGAGCATCTGGAGATGCCACCAGGATGGAGGGTCAATCTCTCGACACACATGCAGCGCGATTCTTCCAGGAGGTGGTGGGATATTACCACCAAATATGAGCATCACCGAGAAATGCTGTGGGAATATTTTCAGATAGATTTCTATGAAATATTCTTTTTGGATACGCTGAGGACAGATCGTGCTCGATAGTTCATGAATCTGCAGCAAGGCGCCATGTCAGTGATAGATTATTCTTCTCACTACAACGAGCTTCAGTGTTTTGCACCTGTTCTGGTGGGTGATGAGGCATTGAGAGCTATATTCTTTGAGTATGGTCTCCGATATGACATCCGAGTGCTGGTGAACATTATTATGTTTTCCACGGTAAATTCCATTTTGAACTAGGCACTGATTACCAAGAGGAATCTACAGGAAGCTAGTGGTGTGGGCCATGGCGGGTCGACACCAGTTTCCGGTAATACTTTTACCTGTAAGAGGAAGAGGTATATGGACTACTCTCATAGCGGTAGTACAAATCAGAAGAAGAATTCAAGTGTCCATGTCATATGCTACAAGTGTGGTAAAGAGGGGCACAAGAGACAATAGTGTCCATGTGACTGAGTGGAGTGGTGAGCTTTCGACAGGATGAGTCATCTCTAGCGTTTTTGCAGGGCATTTCAACTAGTGGCAAGTGAGAGGGATTCTGTATAGACTCTGTGTGCGAGAGAAGGACCAGAATCTTCTTACTAGTTGGGAAACTAGAATACATCAAGGAGTGCAGATAGAGAAGATGTTCATGGATGTGGTATCTAGACACCAAGATCTCAGAGACAGTAGGGTGGGAGAGCTCAGGGTATCCAGGCTGTGTCATAGTGCCACGATACAGGGTAGCTATATTCAGTGCAACAGACCTAATAAAAGACAGATCCACGACCTTCCACCATCAGAGGTACATTCAAGTTTCTTCTTTTTTTTCCTTCTGTACTATTCGATACGGGTGCTACAAATTGTTTTTTATCTGTTCCCATTGTGGAGAGTCTTGGGATCTCTGTTTCCTTGTCTTTGGATATTATGATGTTATACACTCCATTGGCGACTATAACCGCTAGTGTGCATCAGTGCAAGGAGTGCCCCATAGAGGATGGTGGGTGTCACTTTCTATAGGACCTTTATGTCTTAGAGATGATGAGCTATGATGTCATTATTGGGATGGAGTGGTTGGTACCCTATTGAGCCTTTGTGGATTGCTGCCGTCGCAGGGGGAGTTTCATGTCACCAGAGGGTGGAGAGGTTCTATACAAAGGTGAATGGGATGTCCAGGTGAGCCGAGCTAGACCCGAGCATCTTGGGAGAGGTGGTGTGACAGCCCAAATTGCGTGTTTGTATCTAGATGACCAGGGATCTTGTTAGATGGATTTCCCTCATTTTGTTGATCATTTCAGGGATTTCCTCCCGGACAACATTTCAGGTCTTCCTTCGGAGCAAGAGGTGTATTTACCTATTGAGCTTGTGCAAGGAGCAGCACCAGACTCCATTCAACCTTATTGGATAGCTATACCTGAGTTGCAGGAGCTCATTTGAGGAGTTATAGGAAAATGGTTTCATCCGACCCAATACTTCTCCTTGGGGTTTTCCTATCCCCATTGCAAAGAAGCCAGACGATACCCTCAGACGTTGTGTGGTTCATCAGAAGCTGAACTAGATGATGGTCAAGAACCGAAATTCCTTAACGAGGATTGGTGATCTTTTTGATCATCTTCGGGGAGCATGAGTGTTCTCGAAGATTGAATTGAGGTTAGGATATTTTCAATTATGTGTTAGACCATTGGATATACCACTTACAGCTTTTTGGAGTAGATATGGTCTATACGAGTACTTGGTTATGCCGTTTGGACTCACGAATGTGCCAAAAGTTTTCAAGGCTCTAATGAATCATGTGTTACATACTTATTTGGATTCTTTTTGGTAGTCTTCATGGAAGTCATCTTGGATTACACTCACACTCGACAAGACCATGCCACCCATCTTGAAATAATTTTGTGTACGCTTAGAGAGCATCATCTATATGATAAGCTCTAAAAGTGCCACTTTTGGATGGACCAAATTTACTTACTCGGTCATATCATCTCAGAGGTAGGAGTTTTTGTAGTCCCAGAGAAAGTGAGATATGTAGTTTCCTGGGAGCAGCCTAAAAATGTGTTTGAGATAAGGATATTCTTGGGGCTCGATGGTCAATATAGGTTCTTTATATAGGAAATACCCCTCATTGCATCTCCGTTAACATGTTTGACTATGAAGGGTGTGAAGTTCAATTGATTGGAAGATTGGGAGACCACCTTTCAGGAGCGTAAAGATAGGTTGACATCAGCAGTAGTCCAGATACTTTCAGAGTAAGGGAAGAGCCATAAAGTATACTGTGATTCATCAAGTATTGGGATAGGAGATGTGTTGATGCAGGGCAATCGAGTAGTTGAGTACGGGTCTCGACATTTGAGGCCACATGAGAGGAATTATGTGACACATGATCTCAAGTTGGCTATAGTTGTTCATGTATTACACTGTTAGAGACATTATCTCTTAGGAGAGAATTTTATTGTTTTCACCAACCACAAAAGTCAAAAGTACATCTTAACTCAGTGTGATCTGAATCTCATATAGCGAAGGGGGGTTGAGTACCTTAGGTCCTTCAATTTTGAGCATGTCTATACACCTAGTAAGGGTTATACTGTTGCTATTGCACTGTTCAGGAAGACTCAGACACAGGCTGTTCATGAGGCGATTAGTGAGTGGGAACTTATAACTTTGTTCTCTGAGATGCATTTGAAGGATCACAATAGTCAGTTTAAAACCAATAATTTTTCATTATTTGTGACATAAACACTCCCAGATAGAGTGAGGATGAGACAACACTAACAGATTCTGAAGGCCTAGTTCTACAGGAGTTGGTGGAATGTGAAGAACCTCCTACTTGTTTGGCGATGAGCGATGACGAGGTACTACATTTACATGGATGATTATTGGTTCATGGGGATATACGTGAGGAGATGATGTGAGAGATTCATGATTCAGAATGGGAAGTGCATCCAGGAGTTATCAAGATGTACCATGATTTGATACGTCAGTACTATTAGCCGAGTATGAAAAAAGAAGTAGTTGTGTTTGTTCTGAGAAGTTCCACCTGTTAGTAGGTGAAGGCGGAGAATCAGAGGCCAGCCGGAATGTTACATCATTTTCCAATCCTTGAGTAGAAATGGGATGATGTCACGATGGATTTCGTGACTGGGTCACTGAGGTCACCCTAAGGCAATGATGTTGTGTGGGTTGTTGTGGACAGACTCACAAAGGTAGCTCAATTTTTTCCAATCAAGGAGTCCTTCGGTGTTGATGATCTCGAGAAGTTGTATTTCCGAGAGATAGTGAATCTTAATGGGGACCCTCCATCTATCATTTTAGATTGGGACACCCTCTTTACGTCTCGTTTTTGGAAGAGTTTTCAGTGGGAACTGGGTACACAGGTGCTTCTGAGCCCATCTTACCTCCCTTAGACCGATGGCTAGTCAGAGCGTAAGATACATGTGCTTGAGGACCTGCTACGTGCATGAATCCAAGACTTTGGGAGCTATTGGGAGAAGAATAAACCCTTACTTTAGTATTCCTATAATAATAGTTTTTGGGAAACTATTGAGATGGCACCATACAAGGACATATATGGTTCGCCATGCTGATCACCTTTGTGTTGGATGGAGGTAGGTGAGGCCGCTTTACTAGGAGTAGGTCCGATTGATTCTGAAGAGGATGGCTATTGCACAGTCTCATAAAAAATCTTATTCTGATTACCATAGATGAAAATTGGAGTTCATGGTTGGGGATCAAGTGTTTTTTCATGTTTTTCCAAGGATGGGACACTGGCCGATCAGGAGACATGGTACAAATTCACTAAGGTATGTGGGGACGTTTAAGATTCTGGAGAGTGTAGGGTCGGATGACTATCGGTTGTAGTTACCACAAAGTTACCAGGCCAAGAACTACATCTTCTATGTATCTCAGTTGTGCCGTTATCACTTAGACTCGTCCCATGTCTTTCATCATGAGGAGGTGGAGCATCAGACCGATGTATCCTTTGAGGAGCATCTGATTTGTATTGTTGATGTGACCACGAAGGTTCTCCAAGTCCTATCAGTTCCTCTCGTATGGGTGTTTTGGCAGCATGGCCGAGTTCAAGAAGAAGTCTGGGAGCAGGAGACTGACGTACGTGCTCAGTGGCCGGAGTTTTTCTCATCTTTATCTTCTCTACCCCTGGGAGAGAAATTCGGGGAAAAGTTTATTTAATGGGGAAGTTTGTAAGATCCCGGTTCTTATTTTTGAGGTACTAGTTTCTAAATTTTATTTTTCCTTATGTGTTTCTGAGAAAATAAGGAAAATGCAGAAGACTCTGAAATTTTGTTGGTACACACCCTACACTTTTCCACACGTTGTGTACTTTGGCCATGTGGGATGAATACATAGGGCGTGTAGCCCTATCGGTGATGAAAGGTATAAAAATCAAATACGTGCTGTGTATTGGGTATTTACACATTGTGTAGTCAGTTGACAGGTGAATAGTAAGGTAGTGCAGGCAGCCACCAGTGGAGCGATAGTACATGCCGTGAAACTGAGAATACATGCTGTGAACTCATGTAGACATGTGAACAGTTCAGTGGTGGAAAAGTAGCTGCCATAGGAAAAGATAAATGAGAAAATTACATGTCATGTACTTGAGAGTACATGGTGTGTAGTTTTTTTTGCATTAAACAAGCAGTAGCCTCCTCTTTTCACATAGGAAGCTTATAACGCAAGAGGAGAGTGGGAGAGACGACCAGATTTTGGAGGATCTCGTGACCACACACCGGGAACCAGATTCTTATACTGTCGATCTCCTTTGAACTGCACGGATGGACGTCATTCTTGGACGATTCGATAGGCGTCGTTTACATATAATAATCCGGGGTGATTGAGGTTGGTGGTCTGGTGTTTAAATTCCATATGATATGTGTTTTTGTGTACCGTTTGGATATGATCCCACGACTGGGAGGTTGTATGGTTGTGGACTTTTCTGAAAAGAAATCTAGAATTGTATAGAAAATCTAATAACAAGTATAAACATCTGTTTGGGATCACTTCTTGGATCCAGTACTACCCCGGGGGTGCGTTCCACTGTTTAGCCATTTGGCCAAGATACTCGAGGGTATTCCATAATTATATTGCACATTGATTTTTCTTGAGAGAAAATGTATATAAATTGATAGTTTGTGCTTTGGGCTCGGCCCAGTTCCATTAGCTTGTGGGTGGTGTTTATTAGCATGTGGGTAGTGTCTTGCTTAGCCTGAGGGCAGTCTTTCTTTTAGATTGTGCGCCACCATTCTGTGCCCGTGTGTAGTAGATTCTGTACCTGTGGGTGAAACTTCATACTCCCGTGGGAAATATCCATTATGCCTGTGGGCAGACAGCTGTGGGTTCCAATTCTGGTTACCTGAGGGTAAGGATGGTATGTCCGAGAACAGTGTTCTCATAAATATTCACAGTGGTGTTTTCACATGTTGTACCTGCCATGTTAAAGCACGGTCCTGGAATGGTTAAATGAATATTAAAATAGAAATGTAACGGGTATGGTTAGTTACTTCAGAGTACTACTTAGTTTATTGTATTCACTACTGCACACTACTTTGGCACATTTTCACTGATAGTTGGGCACAAGCCTTTTGTGGTTGCCTACTGGTATTCATTTGTCACACCCTATTTGGGTCATGTCTTCGGCCCAAATAGATTACATTTCTGTGGGTGTGGATAAGGGCAAGGGTCCCTATACAGGTACATGATTTTAGAAGAGAAGTAGGAGATTATGGGACCGAGGTGAGGCTTGCGATACTGCTGCGTTCTGTTTGGTCTACTTTCTTCTGTTTTGTTGTAC
The DNA here is from genome assembly GCA_963277665.1 of Viscum album. Lineage (NCBI taxonomy): Eukaryota > Viridiplantae > Streptophyta > Magnoliopsida > Santalales > Viscaceae > Viscum > Viscum album. Next base: position 90,331,926 of record OY728132.1, read on the forward strand.
CTCGTACTTTGAGCAGCATTGTATTGTAATGAAGTGTATCTTGTTCTAGCTGTTTTCATAGAATTAGTGTCCTGCTTCATCATTATATATATGACTGCTGGTTCTCTTTTCCACAGTTGTCCATTTCAATTGTAAATTGTTTACAACTTCTACTGTTTTATGTTTTATCATTTCTGTTATGCTACACTTTGACAAATGATGGAATAGATTCCCCACCATCATAACTAGGCCCTCACTGCTAGTTGGCAGTTTTTGGAATTTGGGGAAATGTGCTTGAGGTCATTTGACCAACCGGATTCGGGGCACCCATTGAGGGGAACTCGGATCCGGGGCATTACATACATATTGCTAAATATAATAAATATTATTTATAATACATTAATTAATAACATAAGTATTTTCATTATTCGGGATTTTGTTATGTGTAAATTTTTATTTTTGGAACAGATTTGTTGAAAAACTATTTTTCATTATGTTTTATATATTTATATTAGAATTCATTTTGGAAACATTAATAGATTGAATCTTGAAAAATTGATACCATATTTAGAATCATGAGGTTTAAATTTGATGAATATTTTCCTTTTTTCATTATGAATAATAACTATGGTAAATATATATCGTCTTATTAAGGGTAAAACATGTACAATACGGTTAAAACATTTGTATAAGGATATATGTTTTTTTATATAACATTACATTATAATATTTTATGATTTTAGTTCCACAATTATCATTAATATCTCAAATAAATAGACATTATGTTCTAGTTTTATTAGATTATGACAATTATATAAATTTTAGAAATGAATAAATACTAAAATGATACACTATTGATTTTAATATATGAATTAATTTTTCAAAAGGATAAAATGATATTAAGCTCCGTTTTTAAATTTTTAGTTTAATTATAAATTAAAATTTTATCATAGATATTTATTTTTATGTTTTAGTTATAAAATATTTAATGTAAATTATTATTAATCACTTATAAAATATTTATTAATGTAATCAGAAAATTATATAAATGATTTTAAAATATTAAATAAAAGAAAAAATTTTGAGAATTAATTTTCTCAATGTTTTTTATAGATAAATTTAATATATTATATATATTTTAATTGTTTTTATTTTTATTCCATAATAATCCTCACCACTTTAATGTAGAATGAATTTAATGATTCATAAAATGAAATTAATTATATTTTATGTTAAATTATATTTTTTTAAGAAATATGTAATATCATAAAATTATTTAAATAGTATAATTAGGATGATAAATGGTCTATAATATCACCCATTTCTCTTTTATGATATTTTTTAATCTTATATGTAAAATTATAACCCATTAATATTAAAAGAAAAATTTATAGTAACGATTAAAATAGATTAATAAAGGACTTAAACCAGCGGATAAGATTTAAGATAACACTAAAAAAGATATAAATTTTATTTTCATGGGATATTTAGACCATATAATATTTTGTATAAAATTAATGGATCTTTTGGTGCATTATTGAGGAGAAATACCTTATTTATATTAATAAATTTATGAAATTTCATGAATTTCATTTGTATCCCTTAAAAATGTACTCTTATTATTTCATTTCATTGTACCAAATTCGTATATATATCTGAAAACAAGACATGGAAAATTATCTTCTAAACTTCCCTATTCATGAATTAGAGGTATTATTATTTAGAAAATACCATTAAAATGATCCTTATAAAATGATCTAAAGGAGGCCTACTGAAGAATATTTAATCCTCCTTGGTGGCATCATTCAATTTTTTTTATTTTTCCAGCTCCAGTAAATCTTTGGAAATTAAAATAAAATAATAAGTTATGTATCCTAAATAAAATGAAATTTTATTATGATCATATAACTTCTAATATCAACCCTCTATTTCATCATATTGGAAGGGATGTGGTCGCCTATGTGTACATGTTGACTACCACCTCGACGTAGTGATTCAATTAATTATAAAACAAAATATTTCATGGTTGGTTATTGTTATATATTAAACTTTTCCAATGATATAAGTTAAATAATTATTATTATTATATAATTTTGATATAATATATACCATATTACCTTCCATTACATTGCAAAATAATGACATTGCTCATTCGTACGTGAGATCTACCACCTCCCCAAAGTTATTTGTTTTGTTTTTTGACTCAAAATTACATGGATTTTAATTAGGATATATTTAATGAATCTATATGATATATATGATATTATAATTATATAAGAATTTTTATTTTTTATTTACTAATATTTTTTCCATCCTATATAATTTGAATACTACATTCAAGCATACATATGACTTACCATCAACATGAACAGTGTAATTAATTTTTCAATCAATAAATTTTTCAGATTTCTCTAATTTTATATATAATTAATATATGTGATATTTATAACCAAATTAAAATTATGAATATGATTCAACTATGATCAAATATAAAATTACTAGAACTACCGAACTAAAATTCTCATGAAAATCAAAATTGTCAACACCAAAAAATAAAAAATTTAACAAGGAAATATTATTTATTTGATATTGAAATGTTATAAGTTGATAATATATGATATTAAAATGTTTTTAAATGTCTATTGTATATAATAATTATAACAATAATTTTATAATATTTTTCGTTTGAGATCCTTCTATGTAATTAAAAATTGAGGTAATAAGTTTAGTTAAAAATATCATTTTGATAATAGTTAATTGAATTTGAATTTAAATTGAAGAAAGTTATATTATAATTTCTTGATAAAAACCATTAAATTTATTTTAATATTTTTATTTATTTATTAAACAATTTTTACTTTTATTTTTCTCACATTAATTTATCAAGTTATATAATGAAGGTTTTAACGCAATAAATATTTATTTCTATCTATGATAAAAAATCATTCTTTTTTATAACATTTATTTAAAAAAATATTTCAAACTATTAAATTTTTATATTATTTTTTAATGTAATCTTTACCAATGAATTGCCTATTATAATAAAAATTGGTATAAAACTTATAATAGTTTTTCGAAGAAGTTACTTATGACTCTATAAGGAAAATGTGTAATGAATATTTATTTTAACATAAAAACCATGAACTGAATTTCCTACTATCATGATTGATCAATGATTCAATTAATATTTTAATAGTTTTCAATTATCTTTAACAAAAATATTGTTAATATTTTGTAATTTTTTAAATATGAATATTATATTTAAAAATGAAAAATGTATCTTCATTGTGGAATATTCATGTGATCTATTTAAAGAGTTTTTTTATCAAAGGTAAGATATATTGATCTTACATAGCCTTTAATTGGTTTATGAAACATTGGTACTATAATTATTCATTATTTATATGGTTTATGTTTGTTATAATGATATATCTATGTGACCAATTTTCACTTTCATTAATTATGTTATGATGAATGTTTTTATGATCACGGGGAATACATATGAATGTATTTATGTTTATCTGATGGTTGGGACTAGAATTATTTATCTATATAATTAATAAGGTATATATTAATGTTCTATGATATCAAAGGGTACATAAGTGGTAATCCCAATTTTGAAAGAGGTTTCACAAAAGGTTATCAAAAGGTAAAAAGGGGGAATAGTGGAGGTAATTCCAATTTTGAAGTTGGTACATGGGTGGTTAGCCAATAAAAAATGATATTAATGTCTTATTGGGTATCCTAGACATAGAATTTATATGAATATAATTATTACATGCTTTATTACACTATTTTATGAAATCAAATTATGCCAATATCATGTTCTTAAGTCTCATATTCTTTGATCCCTATATAATGCATTATATATGAACTCCCATGAGTTATTAAATTACACATTTTTATGAGCTAATAATAATTGGGTACTATTTATAAAGGTTAATCTCATTTTCTCATATCCTTTATAGTCGTTTTATGGTTAAATGATCATTAATATATCATTTTTATACCATTACTGTGCATATGAGCTCATCGTTTATTATGTTTTCATTCCCAACATATATGTATAATTTTTTTATATATGATGTGTATAAGAAGGATAACTGTATTGAAATAACTATGAGATAAATTATGAAGACCTATTATGATCCATTTTAATTTGTGACCAAGTACCCAAAGACATTGAAGTTATAATATTCTAGTGTGTATAATTATGTTATCTATTGAATATTCATATAATAAGATATAATATTTATTTATTTAAAGTATGGGTAACTATTGTTGGTATCAGAGAATGTTTTTTGTTTCCTTTGGAAATGTGGATGAGAAGTAATTGCTGAGTATAGCAAGGATAATCAAATTTATAGGATAAAATACTATGTTATGTTAAAAAATGAGTTTTTCTAAAGAAAACATCTTTCATTGGATACTACAGGTGGATGTGAATTTCTGAAAATATTAATCTAGAAATTATAACCCCAAAAAGTGATTATTGAGTATATATCAATTTTCCATGTAGTGTATGGTGAGTGTTCCCTTACTACATTGAAATATTTACAGTCCTAGTGGATATACTCAGTTTAATTCAAATTATATTTACAACCCATTATAAATGATTTGAATAGATGAAGACCATGTATGAACATGGTTAAACCTAATGCTTCACATATATAAGACAAGGTGTTATGATTTTCAAATCCAATGAATATTTTTTCATGAATGATAACTATAATAAAATATGTCTAACTGACATCATAACCATTTAATATTTAATAAGAGAATCAAGATATAATAATATATCATAGGTAGTGATAGGAATGTTAAAATATTGAAGTACTATATTTGATCTAATAAATTCAAAATATATTATAAAATGATATAAATCTATCGATGTTCATTCATAACATCATTAATTAAATTTTATGTTATATATGAAAACATCTAATTATATGATGACCGTATATCTAATTTATGATTCTGTTCTAGTAGATGTTTTTGAGAATGTGCATCCACTAAATAACATTATTCTTCCCCTAGTTGAATTTTTTGTTGTATTTGGAAAAGATTTGATATCTTTACATAATTCCCACATCAATTTCTGAGGAACACATGTCACATTTTATATTCAAAATGGACCTATGATTTTCTACTACTGAGATGATAAATATAAACATAACATATAAATTTAATTCTTTATATGGGTCTTAATTGTTTTTAATTAATGTTATTTATCTTTGATGTTTGGGGAAAAACTCAACATTGAATATATACCTACATACAAAAATTTTATTTATGTTTTTCTAGAAGGTTTTATTGGACTACCACAAAATCATGAAGTTGAATTTTCAATACATTTCATACATGGTGCTACACATATTTCAAAGAATCCATAGAGAATAACCCCAATTAAGTTGTAGGAATTAAGTAGAAACTCTATGAGAATATTGGTAAGGGATTTAGTCATCCATGTACATTTCCATGGGGTGTACATGTTCATTTTTTATTGAAGATATATGGGTCAATGAGACCATTCAATGATTATCAGGAAGAAAGCAAGAATAATTTGATAATATGTATCATATTTTCCTTATTGATGTTTTTTATCAATCTTAATAATGAAAATATATTTCCAAGAATGAACATTGACATGGATACTACCTTTTGAGGGTAAAACGTAATACATGCACTAGAAAACATTCCATATGAGGTACTTACACTATGAATTTATAGTGATACCACTTATTCTTAGTAGTGCTCCAAATGCCATCATGCATTTAATAAATGATCTTTTTGGGGATTACCTTGATAAGTATGTGGTTATATTATTAATTAAATCCTTTTAAATTAAAATATTAATTGGAGAATGAATATCAATTAGAAATTACCCAAATGAAACTACTAAATAAGATGTTCATTTAAAAAATTTCCAACTGTGAAATTTGATACCTAAAATTTTATTTTAGGGTAATTTAATATTTTTTCTGGTCATATCATATTATAAATAATGAGTAATATGATTGAACATTATATTTGACTAGAAAATATGTCATAAATCCATATTTTTATTGACATGAATAGATATAATCAAATATTTGATTATAATGTATCTCATGTATATTTAATACACTCACCAAGTTAATGAAAAAGTGATCCATGTTTTTTTGAATGATAAATGTAAATAAAATTTCAAATAACTAAATTTAATGATAGTTAGTACACATGTGCTCATAATACCATATAGTGGTGAATAGTTTTATATATATAATTATTCATCAAATAAGGGACTATGATGTTTCTTCAAGTAAAATTAATTTTTACATCTTTTGTCTCTTTTTAATTGAACGTTCATGAGTAATATTATAGAACATTTGATTTGAAGGTAGATTTGAAATTTTATTAATTAATTATTTATAGGAATTATCTTTAAATATAAATATGAGATTTGTATATCAATCATAAAATTTATAAGTATAAATTCACTCCGAAATAGTTTATTATGCACTTGATATGATGTTTGTAATTGATTATAGATGATCACTTCTCAATGCATTTCCACACTGGAAATTCAAATGATATAAATGATTCTATGAGTTGAAATTATCCTAATAGATTATCTATGATATGGATAAAATATGTTTTAATATTTATAGATTAAAAAATAATAGTCCTAGAAATATATAAGGAATATAAGAAATATCATCTAACTCAAATGATTGTTCAACTATCTATACAAGTAACGATTAAACGTGTTGAAATAGAAGAGGTCGAGCTTCAAAAGAATGTGAAAAGTGTAACTGAGTTAAACCTTGATTTTAATGGAATGATAATGTTCATGAACCAATAATGATTACAATAAATACCAAAATTGATGAATTTTTTACTAGGCGATTCCTATTGTCCATCATTCTCTACTGATCTTAGATGTACGAAGATGTATAAATATTTGAAATCTTATTTCTGAGTGGGAGTGTAAAAAATGAGATTAATTATAGAGTATGTATGATAGTGAATGGAATGTACACTAGATAAGGTTAAACAGATTATGTTGATTTTGATGTTATAATCATTACCCATAATATAATAAAAATGGGAAAACATCATCTTGGATTGTTTCATCAAACGCCCCAAAACATATAAATTCCATGATGTTATTTTGGTTTTAGTCAATATTCATATAAACACATCACACAGAATTTATATAAAAATTGATTTATATATTAATTATATTTCCATAGTATAAATTATGAAAGTAGTAAGTTTTCATAGAGTACCACATTCTACTGTATCATATATAGATCTGAGTGTTACATCAATGTCCTGAAATGTCATCACTAGGATCCAGATTCAATGTGTGTTTTAGAATATCTTATCATACTCATATGGGTATTTATTCTAATATTACCATTAAAACACTTTGGTATATATTGAAATCTTGGTCGATGGAATTCAAAGGTATTTGGGATAAACTCCATCCTTTAATCATGTCTTCTTGCATAAATAGATTTTACATGGGATTCATATGGATCCTTATGAATCCCAGGGTGAAAATAAGTGAAAAAGTACAACATGATAGAATTTTTTTGGATAAATAATTATTTTATTAATAGATATATATAATGAAATAATAGATAAATTCAAATCCAATCAACAACACATCAATTTAGCTCTAAGTCAACTTAAAATTTACATGGATAATATTTGGTGAAATTTTGAATTCTATGTTGGTGAGAAGGTATTAATGTTAATTTATCTTCGAAATAAAGTATCAGTATTCCCAAATAAGAGAAATATTATCCTTGAGTATATTGTCTCCTTTAAAAATCTTGATCACGTAAGGGAGATGGTTTATCACATTTATAATTCCGTTGAACCTATCTCATGTTTAGGATGTGCTCCATGTATATTTCATGAGAGAGTAAATACCTTATCCATCACATGTACTTAACATAGAGGTTTTACTTATATATAATGAAATGTTTTATGAAGAATAACTTATTTATATTTCAAATCCTAGAGTGGTGCGAATCAACACTCCACTATATGTTAATGTTCTCTAGAGGAATTTGATGTTCGAAGAAGATACTTAGGAAGAAAATGGTGAGAAGAAATAGATATATCAACATTTTTTTATCAAATTAAGGAAATATATTGTTAAAAATGCATTATATGGGGGGTATAATGTTACACCCAATGATTTTATAGTATATTTTTATTTAAATAAATTTAATTTCTTCAATAGATTGTAATATATGAAACCCTGTGTCTAAGTGTACTATAATATAGAATACCTCAATAAAATTGAAGTTAACTTTCTTTAATGAATATAAATGTTAGACTTTTAGGGAAAATCTTTATATATATTTTGAAAAACTAACAAATTAATTAATTTTTATTAAAGACATTACATGCAATGAAAATATATTTTCCTCCAAAATGGTTTTTAATGATTTTTTTGAGATAATATTAAAATTATTTTCGTAAACATAGTGAAAATGTATGTGAACAATTATCTTAATTTTTGAAATCATCATATTGAAATTAACATAGGTTTAAAATTTTTGATATTTTTAAAATGCCTGAAATTTTACTGATTAATAAAAATTACATATTTTTAAATTCTATTATTACTTTTCATTAAATCAAGTTATTTTTGCAACCCATATTTTAGTTGGTAATAAAGTGGAATATGATAAAATATATTTATAATAGTATAATTAATTTAATTTAAATAATAATTTTTTTGATGTTGATATATGTTAATTTGGATGATTAAAGACACATTTTTTTAAAAACATGTTATTCATTACATTTTATGAATTTATATTAAAATTGATTTATAATAATTAAATATATTTCATATTAAAAAATGGATACCATATTTGGAATTAAGAGGTTTATAATAGGTAAAACATTACCTTATATTTTTTGGTATTAGGAATATTAACTGTGGTATGTATTATTCATCTTAATAAGGGTAAAATATGTAAAATGGGTTTAGAACACTGGGATAAGGGTTTATAATTTATCAATCACATTAATTTAAATTATTGTATGAAAATAGTTCAAATATTTTCATCCGTGTGTTGTATATATGGTAACATGGTTATATTTGTATTTTATTATTACATTCATATTAATTTCAGAAAATAAGAAATACAAAATATCACATTCATGAGTATAATATATATAGTATATTTTCATAATGATAAAAGAGGTCATCTTTAGTTATAAATTTTTATTTAAAAGATAATTTTTTTTATCTTAGTGATGAATTTTAATATTTTACTGACTGGATAATAACACAAAATGCTTACCAAATGCTGACAAATTATGTATTCAATTAACAGAAAAATAAAATAAATTATTTTAAAAATATTCAATGTAATAAAATGGTTGTGAAGTATTTTGTTCCATGAATTTATATATATATAAAATATTATGTATTTTTTAAAGGATTATATTTGAATTTTAGAACTATCTTTCAGACATTAAGGACACTGAAGATGAATAGTTTTAAAAAAACATTAATGACATTTTTTGTAATATAATATTTTTTAAAAAAATAAAGAATCATAAAAATATTATAAGAGCAAAATAATGTTGATTAATGGTAAAATTATTCTCTAATTATTCATTTTAGACCAAATTTTGAGCTTATAATTAAAATTGTAACCTTTTATTATTAAAAAAAGTTCTTATAATTGTTATTTTTTAAAATCTGTTAGGAAAGTGGATAACCCAAATGATATCATTTAAAATGACACTAATGCCTATCTTAATTTCATTATGTGATTATTTTTAGACTATTTAATTTTTTTCTGAAAATTTATTAATTTTTTGAAGCATTATTCTTTAGAAATTAAATTTTTAAATTTATATATTTTATGTAATTCCAAGTCTTTAATTTCCCTCCCTTGAAAAAGGACACCAATTTTTTCTCATTACCCAAAATTGAATGATCTAAAAATGAAAAAACCGAGAAAATTAAATTATAAAAATACCAATGAATGATGTTGTGGTGATTTTATTCATATAATTTCTTTCATTGATCCTTAAGAAAGGATCAAAATGAGGTCTATCAAAGAATTTGAAAACTTCCCACCCATGATCTTTCAATTTTGTTATTTTTCCATGACCAAAAATATATATTATTCATCATAACATAATAAATACAGTATAATAAATATAATTTAATTTTATAATGAAATATATCATTCAATATCCACCCTTTATTTGATTAATTTATAGGTGAGAGTATCGCCTATGAGTACCTATGGATTATCGCCCCGATATCGTAATACAATTAATTTTGAAACACCATCAAAAATGGATGTTTATTATTATGGGTGTAATTATTAGAAATTAATTTTTTAAATATAATTTTGTTATATAATTATGATATCATATCTACCGTCATACATTCAATTTTTTTTGAAAATTGATAACGTCGCTTCTGCGTAAAAGGGGAAAAAATCATCCACGAAGTGATACGATTTATTTTTTCGATTAATCATTACATGGATTGTAATATGGATAGATTTAAGGAATATATATGTTATATGATGTATATATTAATGATTATATAATAGAGATTTTTTATCAACCTTTATTTTATTCAATATTTAAAAAGATTAAAACAGTGTTTATGCATATATATGGTCAATCGTCTATATGAACAGTGTAATTCTTTTTTCAAAATATATAATTTATTGATTACTCTACCTATATATATAAGTAATATATAATATATTTATATCGTAATTAAAATTATTTACATTATGGAAGAAAGATTAATATAAAGGGATTCAAACTACTGATCCAAAAATTCTCATGAAATATGAAACAATTAACACTCGGAGAAAATGATTTTATTTAAGGAATAATAAATGAATATGTGTTAAATGTTTATTAGATAATCATTTATGATATTATCATTATATAAATTTGACCTTTATTGAAGATAAATAATTATAATTTTATTATAAATGAGGTTGTAGAAACATATTAGAAATTCTATCATAAAGTAAGGGATTTTTGTTTCAATCTCATTTATTCAGAATAATTTAGGCCTCATTATTCATTGAAGGAAATTTAATTATCCATTCCTAATTAATTAATTTAATATTTTTATTACATCTTCATTTCATTTGTATACATTTTTTACATTCAATTTCCTCACTTTAATTGCTCAGGATACTGAAAGATTGTTTTTAAGGAAAACCCACTTTATATACCACTTCGATCAAAAATCAATTTTCTCCAATATCAATTATATAAAATAAATTAAAAAAAGTTTTAAATTATTATATTTTTATTTAAATTAATTTTTACCCATTTCTTGATTTTACAAAAATGACTTAAATGCATTCTCATTATCATTTTTATAAGGAGGTACTTATGAATTTATACCTAAAACATTGAAGGAATATTAATTTTCCCACACACGACCAGAATGAAATTTCCTAGAATCATTAGTGAACAATTATTTAAAACTTGATTTAAATTTTTTCAAGGTTAATTTGAAATATAATTTTCACTCAATATTTAAGAAATATTCATATTTTAATATGTGATTTAAAAATTAAATCATTATTTTCCAAAAGATAAATTATATGGATATTTTTAATTAATTTTTCATCTAAAAATTTATGTTAATTTGGATATAATGGAGATATATTCCAATGAAACAATGTTTTATTTTTTACTATATGGGATTTTATAATGATGATGACATATTAGTGAAACCCATTTTCTTCCAGGAGTTGAGTTATGATGAATGTTTTTACTATAATATTGAATATATATGAAGGAAATTTTTATTAGTTGATCTATGGGATTGGAATTATATATCCATAAAATATATTGGGTAATGAATAATGTATTTTAAGGTTAAAGTGTACATTTGTGGGTATCCCATGCTGGAAATATGGGAAACAAGAGGTTATCCCAATCCCAAAAATTGATACACTAGAAGTTATCCCAATACCAAATATATTACAAAAGTATTTAGTAAAATACATGTAACATAAAATTCAATGATAGAATAAATAAATTTTATGTTTATTAGTATAGTTATATTCATTATTAAAATATTGTTGACTTTATAAATTAAAAAAGAAATATTTTTAATTGAACACTTTTATTATATTTTTTTATTTATATGATTGAATAATAAATTTTAAAATTATAATTTTAATAAAAATATATAATTTTTCAATTAATAATATTAAAATTTACTTGGGGTGTATTTTTTTTATTTTTTTAATAAATAATAATTTTTTATTTAATGGTTAAAATACAAATTCTTGCAATAATATGTTTTCATATCAATAAATTAAGTAATAAAATAGATACATTGTGTTTTGAATATGATTAAATGTAAAATAATAATAATTTATTTCTTTTTAATCCATGTAAAGTATTTTTACTTAAATTTATATAGATTTTTAGTATCATTTTTTTTGTGTTGAAAGACGTGATTTTTCTGAAAAGTATTTTAAAGAGCCTAATGTTTCTACTTTTAAATTATTTAAAATAATACCTTTATTGGAATGTTATAAAATGTAATTCATACATTATATATCATTAAATTTTAATTTTTATTCATACTCAAATTATTATTCATCATATATTTAATCTATAATAATATTATTCTTTAAAAATACAGCTATTTAAAATTTGATTTTTTCATCTCATCAGCGAGTTTTATATTAAATTAAAATTTAATACATAATTAAATTAAATTTAATATAATTTAATACATATTTCTATATTTCATAATTAATATTTTATAATAATTTTGAATTAAATTTTGATAATAACTAATTCTAAAAATATTAAAAATTAATTGTCGTTGTTAAGGTAAAATAGGTATACCCGGTGTTAAACAAAAATGATAAGGATTAAGATAACCTCAAAATGATCTAAAATACATTTAACAGAAATACTTATAAAACATCATATATAAGGTTTGATAATGGTCAATTTTGGATCATTTTTCATATGGAAAAAGGGAACACATTTTTCTTTAAAAAAATTAAAATTGTGCCACTCAACTCTCGTGTAAAAGGTCTCCCCTCTCCTACAATCATTACACATCCAAAACCCATTGGTTTGTAAAATATATACCGAAATAAATTCTTAAATTACTTCCCAACATCTAGTAAAATTTAATTTTATCAAAAATAAATTGTATGAATACCAAAGGTATAATCCTAAAGAGGTTTCTTGGGAAGAGGTAAAATCATAACTATGATTTTTTTCATTATTTCATCTTCAAACTCATTAAAATATTCATAACATATGAAATTATAAAAAAACTATTCCATAAATTTATATGTTATTATGTTAATTTAACAATATAAATCCATCTCTTCTTCAATCAAATAAGATATGAAATCATCATTTGTGTGTATAGTGAACTACCGTCTTATGAGCTGATGTCATTCATCTTCCTTCATTGCCTATCATGGATGGATTTAATGACGGATTTAAGGTATATATGTATATATATACATATATGATATTTTTAACTTATATATACTTATGAAGTTATGATATCACATAAAATTTTTTTACATTCCATTTCATGGGTGATAGGATAATATTAATCATGGGTATAGTGGAAAATCGCCTCGTGAAATGATTTGATTCATTTTACACTCACACATTAAATGGAAGTTAATCAGAATATTATTAACTAATATATGTAAAATAAATGAAATTATGTTTAAATTTATGACATATTTATCATTCATAAATGATAACATATAATATGATTTCCAAGACGGAAAAATGAAAATGAAAATTTTTCATGTATAGACTACTGCATCCATGATGAGATGTAATTCATTTTTTCATCACCAAAACAAACTAATGATATATATAAGTATATTTAGTGAAATAATATTTTATTTTTAATATTATTATCTCTCTAAAAACCTAAAATAAATAATTAACTTTTTTTAGGAATAATCTTTAAAAAAAGAAAACACTACTCAAGCATATGTATGACATATAGTGACCATGATTGTAATAAATTCCATCTTTCAAAAGAATACTTTATGATTTATTTTAAAACATATAATTGATTTATAAATATGATAATTATTTTAATATTATTATTATGTATGTTTTGAATAATAAAATCAATGATCAATAGTCAACATACCTATATAATTTCTCACACATGATCCAAATATCATTGAAGAACACTACATAAACATAATTGAATAAATAATTGTATATAACATTGAAATAAGTAAAATATATGGAATAATTACCTTAAAAAATATTCTCATGAAAAAAAATATTTATCATATGTTTGTTATTTAGGGAGATAAAAACTTATGTGACAAGTCAAACTCAAGGTAAGGGGCTTCATCTCAATTTCTTTTCATTGAGTCAAATTCTGGTGTTTTGAACTAATATTATTTAGTAAGGTCTATATAAAGACCCTTTGAAATTTAATATTATTAATTTATCTATACTCATTATATTTAATTATTTTTAATGTTATTATTTCATGGGGCTTACAAATCATGGTTCTTCTAAGTGGTAAAAATAATATTTCTTTTAAAAATCATCTTTTATATATTCTCTTAAATCCATTTATTTTCTATTCCAATTTTTAAAAAAATTAATGGAATATTTTATATGGGAAAAATTTATAAAGTACATTTTCATTACCATTTTAGTTTATTTCAATAGTTTTAAAAATGAATCATTTTACATGTTTTATAAAAAATGTTTTTACTTCCAAAAAAAGGACTGTTCTTTTTTAATGTATATGGAGAAAATGATATTTCTTCTACTATGACCATTAATTTGAGTTTTATTTCCATTAACCGTTTTTAAATTTATTTAATAAATAAAACTCTTCCATATTTTTCTGTACTTATGTATTGAATTTTTTTTCAAAATTAATTTCTATTTTGCATTGAAATTTTTTTTTCAAAAGATATGGTAATTTTTCTATCCAAATGTTATTTTATTATGAGGTTAACATATTTTTTCAAATGTATTATTATGGAGAAGTGAAAGCATGTAATTTATTTATTCATAATATGGTACATAAGTATTATACATAAGAAATAGGTTCACCCAGATAGTTTTTATTGATCCAGGTAAAACATAAACAATGGGGGATCCCAAATAGAATTAGGCGTGTCTAACATTGATTATACGATGGGTGTGCCATGATATGGTATCTATATATTGTCTAATGTTTTATTCCATAATAGTAATGAAGGAATGAGTTATCAAAGGGGTTATCCTATGGATTTAATGGGGATCTATATATTTCTAACATATGTTTAAAATTAGTTATCAATGTTATTCTCTGTGTTATTGAAAATGGTTTTTAATTATATTCTAAGGTTTTCAATGTATTCCTTTGAGAAAATATATGTGTTGTTTTTCTAGTGATTTTTTATTTCAAACCCTAAAATGAAATTAAATATTAAATTAAAAATTATATTATATTTCATGTTTTTACTGGTATAAATTGTTTCCTTCTTTTTATGTTCTGAATTAGGTTTTTTATTCTTATTACACAATATAAAAGAATTTTACAAGGAATAAGGATCGGTAAGGGAAAAGAAGAATTCATGTTTATATTCATGATGAGTTTATATGAAATGAAATGATTATATATTTTAAATAATTTATGTCTTGGAAAAATGGATACTAATTAGAATTTTTCAATTTGACTAATATGGGTTTTTAATGTGTGATTAATGAACTAATTCCTAAAAACTATAAACATTTAATGTTATTTGATGTAAAATAGTGAAAAATATTAACTAAAACTTAATAATAAGTTTTTATTTAAATATAGTCCATATAATTGTTATCAAAGTTCAATTATGATAATTTTAGAGGTTAAGATAATATTAGTAACACTACTATTAATGATTATAATTAATGATTATGTAGAAATTATATATATTTTTTAAATTACAGTGTTTCTTCTTCTAAACTATTTCTATTCTATATTTTTTCACATATAAAAAATGGAATATGTATTAGGAAGAATTGAGGTAAAAATATCCTTCTAACTAACAATCCTTATATTTTTATCATTTGGAAAAAAAAATTGTCACAATTATATATCATCTCACAAAAGAAATAATTATTTGTGGAATCCTTTCTAGACAAGAACATGATCTACCAGAATTTAACATTTCTAATGTCATTAATTCCCTGAGACAACATCCCCCATCATTAACAAAATAATCATACTTAGTGGTGGTAAATGTATGGATTTATTACCCAAACATGAAATATGATGTCATGGGATGTTAAGAATTTCAAAAGGTAACTGTTAATTTTTATCATTTTGATGGTCAATCTTATCGTAGGATATATTAGGTTAAGAATATTAGAGAGAAATATGATATTTATTCCATTGAATAGAAAATATTTATTGATATTTATCTTGGTAAATATTTAACAAAAGTTGTTCGATATTGATGAAAATACTATTCTTGGAATTTTTGTAAAATATGACGATTATGTAGCTGCATATGAAGGTCAAATCACATTATTTTATAAGTCTATGAAAAATTTTATTTGGGACATTAAGTGAAAAATTAATGGACTTTACTTTAGTCTGATACCAAGTTCATGTGGAGTATTAGACGTATAAGAATTTAGACATTATGAGAATGTGGTTTCTTATATTGAGAAGGTTGATATTGTGTTTGCTAATATATATGTTCCTTGAGGTGAAAATAGTAAGAACTGGTCCAGGTGGTGGGATACATGGATGAAACTATTTAAGATGTTTAGTGAAAATCTCCAATCATGTTTCAAGTGTGGTAATTGTCATTTTTTGTAATGTTAGATAGGATTTGAAATATTTTTTCGAATTTATTAAAAATTATTAAATTGCCTATGACTATAAGGAAAACCATCCTTAACAACTAAAGTATAGGTTAAATGATCTCTATAAAATTTTGTGGTGTTTTTTTCAATTATTTGGGTCATTATTCTAACATTTTTCTGAGGTTATTTTTACAGGATGGAAATAATCATTATGGGAAATAGAACGATGTAAAAAATTTGATTTTTCCTACTCATATTGATGTTGGATCATTGAATGATGTTTTGAAAGGTACAATACTTTTTCATTAAAATTATTCCAATTCCATGTTTAACTATGGATCTTCAGATTCATTCATATATAATATATATTCATGTCAATTGGGAATATCATGATAAGAAAAGAAGATATATATTTTTATGAAAAATCATAGTGAGATAATTAAAATACTAAATTTTTGGGAACATTACTACTATCATTAGTGAGATGGTCATTCATACAAATCCTGTTGAACTGGACATAGTAGCACCTGATATCATTTCAGGTTTGTATTTGATTTCAATTTATCATCTAAGTATTTATTGTAGAGCTGGGAAATTTATGTTGAATGATTTAATACCTTTTATAACATACCATAAATCATTAGAATTAATTAAAAATTTATGTGAAATTTATCTAGATCACATTTATGAATAGAATAAAATGGTCATATTCTTGTGATGTGTAGAATCATGAACATTTATAAATAATATTATCTTTGTGGTTGAATGAAATTCCCAAAAATGTATTATGGTTATAAAAAACACATGAACATATTTCATTTTATTATATCATGTCAAATTTAGAAGACATTAATTAGTTACTACGATTCATAATATAATAATTTAACAGTTATCATATTATATGTATAAAAATATGGTTTTTATAAAACCAATTTACATAGACAAAGGAATTGATGACCTCGACCAAAATGATCAAACCCTATAATGCCAATTTGATAAGGCTTCTAAGGGAGATATCATCACTAGGACTTTACCATGACGGAGAGCATGATAAGATTCAATATCTAATGATTGAGTAAAAATGTTTATGTGGGAATATTTTTATCATCGAGATGACAACCCAAACCATGTATGCCAAGCCACCCCAAGAAAATCCCATCATCTCTCACCATACTCTTTGGTTTTTTCTCATGTAATAATGGGATGGGTATCATGAATATAATCATATGAATATTTATGTTGTATTTTTAACAAAATAATGTTTATATTTACTTCTTATTATTGATACATTATAAATTATTTTTTCTTGGATATAATATAAAACTAGTTTTTAATGCGGGTAATCAACAATTCTAAGTAAGTCATCCCTTTTAATAAATTAATGTATTTTTAAATTAAATTAAATTTTACTATAATATAATTATTATAATATTTTTATAAAATATAAATGATAATTTTATTTTTTGAACTCAAATGTAATTTTTATAAGAGTTTAAAAACAATTTTTTTTCCGAATAACCTCATCATTTATCAATATATATCTTTTATTAATTGTAAATTAAATATTCTCATTTTTTTAAATAAATTTTGTAATGGGTATAAAAGATGAATCAAATTATTACCCTTCAAGATAAATTTATTTTTTTAGTTATAAAATTAATTTTATAAATACCTTATGAATCCTCCAAAACTAATATTATATGTCTTGGATTTCAAATCATTTCTTTAAGAACTAGTCTCACAACCATATCATCCAGGGTAATATTTTTATATGTTCATAACATAGATTATTTAAATAATATAAAACACACCTATTTGGGAGAAACCATGGTAAAAAACAATGGGGAGGTTTATGTTTTTTATTACTTTTTATATAGATTCCAAATTCTATGTTTGGAAAATAATAAATAGATCCCCTCTATTTTTTTTAAACCCACCAATTATCCACTTTATTATCACTCAAAAACATTGATCACGTTCTTACTATTACCTCACTTATATATTTCCATTAAAAGGTGCATTAATCTCTCAACAAGGACCCCTAATGCATTCTAAATCTTTCTCTTAAGGAAAGGGATCCTCTCCTCCTCTTTATTGAAGCGATTTCTTAATTTTATGCATTTTATATAAAAATAATAATGTTCTTATATAATTTTACAAGTCCCTATTACCGTGCATTTGATGTATAAATGATGATATACCCCTTTAACTCCAAATAACCCATTTTATTAATATTTATGTACCACTATTATGCCATTGAAATTTTAGTATAATTTTTCCATGTCAAACATTTTTATTATGAATACCATCAATATTTCCATTCAATGGTATTCGCCTATAAATTCCTAAAATAAATTTTTTGGAGACTTTGATTTATTAATTCCACACTCATTAATCATTAATAAAATATGTTGATATATGATCCTAGGCTGAATATTCTATGTTTAATACTAATGTGTATTAATGATATGAAATTGATGGGTGTACCCAGAATTATATAGCTCCCCTATTCATTGGTTAATATTCAAGTCTCACAAGAAATCATTAAAGGTATTATAGAGTTAACATAATCTATTCAGGGAATTTTTACCCCAAATTATTATATCTTGGAGGGTAGCCTTAATATATTGTTTTTTGAAAAGTTTAATGTTGTATCCAATTTACCATGTTTTCTTTCTATTATCATTTTATAACTTGGCACATTGAAAATAATAAATATTCATACCCATTTTGTGTCCCAATGAAATTACTATTCTCTTACATATAATATTTTTTTCATGTTATTCAATATTTATACCCTTATTATTTTTATATCTTTACCCTTTCGTATGTATATCATGATGATATCCCATATAGTTTTATGGATGATGAAATATTATAACCATGTAATGAATATTTTTAAAAATAGAGTTGTACCCCATTTTTTGAGTTGTTACTTAATGTTCCAAATTAACAAATGATACTATACTTATTGATCTTATTGATTGTATTGTGTATTCCTTTCTGTAATAAATCAAAACTAATTTTTGATAAAGAAAAGGGTTTCCATATTTAGTATCATATTAAATTTTATTTATTTTTGGGATATTGATTTGAAAACTCTACCGAAGACATTAGGTAATAGACTATACGTAATTAAAATCCCAAAATTTTTATAATGTATTGAGTAGGTTGTTTCCAATAAAATACATCCCATTCTAGATATTATATTTAAGATGTGGATCTAGAACTGATGTACATTGGGGTAACAATAAAAAACATCATATTGATCTAGAGTCCATTGGGAACTTGTGTATGAAAATTGGCCTTGATACACATCCAATGTGACAATTCAGAGGGATATGCTTTGGTAAATTCACAAGAACATTTGAACCATTAATAAGGGAACAAAACAAATCCTAGAAGATCTTATGTTAGGAAATAGATCATTTGTAACATAGATAAAATACAATAAATTAATAATCTATGTTATTATAGGAAATTTGAAAATTAACCCTTTATTTTTTATTGGATACCTGAATGTGTGTTTAAATTTTTAAAAATATTGATCCCTAAATTCTTTATATTCTAGAAAAAGGCCACAAATAAGGGGAACGAAGTAAATAACAAATATGAAGGGGAATGTTATGACTTCACAAACGAGTTCTCCAAACTAATAGGAGATGAAAGAAATAACATTTTTATGATACTCTCTTAGATTTCTCATGTTCTATAAATAATCTTAGTTAATGAGGAATTCCTAGAGAACATTATGAAATAAAAAGATACAATATGGAAATTAATGTGACAGAGGTCTCTGACATTCAACGGTTCGCCTAATATGTTAATAAAGGTATAATGGATCAACTAAATTGATATTATCTTCTACATACTTCAATGTTTTGGGAAAGAAAATCTTATACTATATATTTATCATATGGAGGGAGAAGACGATCAGTTCTAGACATTGATTACGAATAAAATGAATGATGAATATATTTAATTACTCGGGTGAATGAAATTATATTTAATATTTTTTAAAATATCTGCATTCCACTCACCAATATAAAATGTAAATTGATTTCATCACCATCATGAAAAAAGTTATGGTATCTATAACTGTATAGGGGAAGGTATCAAGAGACATTCCCGACATGCCTCCAGCTTTCTCATTACCCCATAATCAAAATTTGAACACTTCTATGGTGGAATAAAATAGATGTTATGAAAATTCCTTATGTTTTGATACATTTATATCAAATGAGGATTTTTTTATTACCTTAATTTCCAAATAGAGATCTATGAATCTGAAGTTCCTCATATAGTTACGATCCAGAAAGTATAATTTAATTCTAGTAGTGTGATTGATAAATCTATTAGTTGTAAGAAATTTCATCAACACCCCTGTGAAAAGTGAGGAAGGAAGAACCCCAACAATTTCATAAAGGGGAAGAGGAAATTGTTTAGGTGCTGGAAGGGAGAGGACATAGAAGTTTATTTCAAAGAAAAAACCCCATAATTTTATTGTATGAGAGGAATGATCCCATTAAACATCACCCTTTTATATAATTTTTCAACAGTAAGGAGTGATGCAACTTTTTAAACTAATGCACTAATACATAGGAGGTCAAATACCATCAGCACCAATATCCACTAATTTAGAATGGGTGAGATTATTCCATTAAAACTATATAGATGGATCATAGAAATAATATGGTGAAAGATACTCTAGTTATTCATTAAAGAATAAATAATATATATTTTGATTCTGGTTCCACACATACCATCATAAAATATAAGTTTTGTTGAAATATTCATAGTCCAAGATAAACCATGGAATTAGAGTTGTTAGTGAAAATTAAAAAAATTGGTAAATTAATTCATATCAAGTATATAACTTATCCCATATAAAAAATTTCGGAAAGACATCCCAATATACATTATGATTCTAACTTTCATGGAAATGGTTGCAATTCTAGGTATGAATTGTCTTTCCTTATATATATCCGACAAGAATTTATATTATAAGGTAATAAATCATTGTATTATGGATCATTCTCCATTTTTGTACAAGGTAAATGAGAATAATTAATCTTATCTAGCACAAAAATATCAATCATGGATATTATTTCCCTATGAAAAGTGTATCCAGGTAAAATAATTTTGTCTAGGGAAAATATCATCCATGCTGATGTTACCTTTATGAGTTAATAAGATGAAGTATTTCCTAATGAATTATATGGTCTCTACATAACAAATAATTTAAATTTTCAATCAATATTTTACCCATGGAATTAACAGAATATATGATTCCACATAAAATGACTCTTTTTTTACATGAGAAGTTAACAAAAAACCTAGATAAGAATCTGGATAATGGGTTCATGCATTGAAGATCATCATCATGGGGTGCACCTGTCCTCTTCATCATGAAGAAGGATGGGTCAATGCGCCTTGGAATTAATTATTATGAGCTCAAAAAAAGTACAATAAAGAACACATATCCACCTCCATATATTGATAAATTATTTGATAAGGTATGTAGATACTAAAACTTATATATGGAGACTCGTCGATGGGGGAATTATCTTGTAAGGGTAAAGAAAGAGGATATATTGAACAACGCATTCTATTCCATGTATTGGCACTCCGAGTTCATTATAATTCCATTCAAACTCACTAATGCCATAGAAATCATCATAGACAAAAGGAATAATGTCTTTAGATATTAACTCAAAATATTTTTGGTAGTATTTCTAAAACATATTGTAATACACTCAAAAACTATCGAATGACATGAGAAGAATTTGATCACTATTCTAAAAACCAAACAAAATGAGAAACATTGTGATAATTATGTAAAATTTTATTTCTAGTGGATGGAATTATCATAATTTTTTAATATTATCACAATTAATGGTATATCTGTTTTACATTCCATGATAGCGTCAACTAAAGGATATATGAGGCTAACATGTTTAATATAAATCCAATGCTTCCTTGGGGTACCAGAGTATTTTCATCAATTTTTGGGAGCTTTCTCTTGATTTTCAAACCCTTTATCAAAGATAACATGGATGGGTGTCATGATTGTTTATAATAATTCATTTTTAGTGTTATTTAGAGAGATCAAAAAGAGGCACATATCTATACATATATATACACTACCCATAAATTGGTATCCTTTCAAGGAATACAGTGTTTCATCGAAGAAGTTATTAGGAAATATATTTTTGAAAAATGAAAATGTGATAGACTTTGCTTTAAGTAAATTGAAATCTAATGAATTGAAATACCCAATATATGATTTGAATTAGGTAATAGTAATATTATAATTTAGAATCAAATTGGATTATCTATTTTGGTAGTGGAGTGAAATATATATATATCATAAGAGCCTAAAATATATATTATCTCTAAAAGTGGTGAAAATGCACTAATGAAAAAGGTTAGAAACGATTAAGAAGTATGACTGCTTAATCCACTACCATTATAGGGAATAAAATAAAGTGGTAGAAAATCTACATTGAAATTATTGATCAATTTTATCATTAATGGGAAATAAGATGTATATTATCTTATTAGACTTCAAAATGATGGTCATGATAAACATAAAGAAAGGAACATCATCAATCATTTAAATAATTATTTCTTAGTAAGCACCTATAGAGAAGATAAAGGATGCCCAAATAGATGATGTGGAAAATAATTAGAAGGATTAATTTTTATGAAAAGGAAAAACCTAAGAGATCAATGGAAATGAAGAATGAGTTTTAGGATTCCAGCAATGGTTATGTGTTCCTGAAAATCTTATGCTAAAAAATTTGTTGTTGGATTATTCACATACCTTGACCTTCTCCAACCATTCATGGAGGGGAAATAATATCTATATCTATGAATATACTATTTGCAGGACAATATATATATATAGATCAAAGAATATACATCATGGTTCCTTGTATGCTATCAAGTTAATTGTGAATGTCAAAAATCAATGTGGATTATTAAACCATTATCCATTACTATGTTGAAATGGGAAAAAACCATAGGCATTGTCATTAGTCTTCAGAAGACATCAAGATGAAAAAATTATATATTTGTTGGGGTGTGACTTTATATAGAGAATAGTCATTTCATTAATATTAAATAAGACTTATTACTTGATAAACATGCACGATTATATGTTATAGATGTTTTGAGGATACATAGAACCAAAATATTTATTTTATCTGATTGAGATCCAAGATTTACCTCTAGGTTATAGTTCACTCACCAACATGCTAATAATACTATGTCGAATATCTGCGTGACTTATTAGCCTCAAACTGAAGGCCAGTAAGAGCACACTATCAAGACAATCAAGGAAATTTTTAGAGAATTTTCAACGGTCATCAAAAGATGATAGGATAAACATATTCCTCTAGAAAAGTTCTCATAAAATAACTGTTCTCACTAATGAATCCAATTGTCTCCCAAAAAATCCTTTTATGGTATGATATATAGAACACATCCATATTATGATGATGTTAGTGAACACAAATTGTTAGATCATTAAATTTATGTGGAATGGATGGAAAATGACCAAACCATTTAGTAGTACATCAGGGATGCTCAGAGTAAGAAAAATAGAAATGATGAAAATCAATAATGAGAAATATAGTTACATGTTTGAGATATGTTATTCTTCTATATACATCCATGGAAAAAAGTCATGAGATTCAGGGAGAGGAGAAAGCATTGTCTAAGATACATCGGTCCCTTTGAGATTATAGATTAAATCAGAGTTGTAGAATATTTACTAGCCCCCACTCCTAAACTATCTCACATACATGATGTGTTATATGTATTTGTCTTGAGGAATTAAAACCCTGACACTTAAATGTGATGAATCTAGAGCTGCTACAATTGGAGAATGATCATTATTATATGGAGAAACCAGTGATGGTCTTAGTTCATAGATATAATGTTCTATGTAATTAGACAATGAAAATGATTAAATTCGAATGAAAAAACTAAACGTTTGATGAAATTATGTGGGAACTAGAAGAGGATATGGGATAAAATTATTAATCATCTTTATATTTTGTGGTTTTAGTAAAAGGAATTTTAAAATATTATAATCTTGATTATCGAGAATATTTTCAAATTGCGATGATAAAATTTATTATGTGGGGGAATGTAACCCCCAAGATTTTAAATTAATAAAATTATGTTTTATAACATTTATGACATACAACACTAATCATAAATATAAGGTGAAATATTATATACGAAAATTATAATCTAGTAGTTGAATTGGTGGGTATGAATTGGAATAACCACATTATGATATGAATATAAATATAAATATATATATTTATATATAATGGAATAAGACCATAAAAAACTACTGATTAATTAGTAGTTATTTTGCATAAAATTATTATGTAATGTTGATGTTGCCCATTAAAATTCATTTCCTTCAAAAAAAGTTTATTTTTTTGTGAAAATATTGTATTTTAATTTTGGAAAATTTAAGAGTGGTATTTTATAAAATTAAATTTATGTTGGAAATATCCATTTCAGAATTTTTCTAGAGAAAATTTAATTTATTTTTCTAAAAATTATTCTTTTCCAGTGAATAGTAGAAAATGGTGATTTTTAATAATATCTGATTTTTTATAACAAACATCAATTTTTAAATTTTTATGAAAAAAATAAACTCAATTAATTTTTTATTATCCAATTTGGTTCATTGGAATCAATTTTATGTTTTAATTTAGTATAATACATTTTAATAAATAAAAATGGATTTTTATAAAAAAAGTTTTTTTAGGCACAAAATGTGATTTTAAAATAATAATTTAAATTAAAAAATATTAGAGAAATATTTTAGTGAATTTTTTATAGAATATATTCAGTAAATATTTTTTTCCCAAATCTATTGTTTTTTCTATGCATGGAATAAGAATAAATCCATTTTCATGATAAAAACAGAATTTTTCTAAAAATTGGTTTTCCTCATGTTTTTTTGAATCATTTTTACAATAATTTATTCAATTAAAAGGAATTTAATTTCATAAAATGGGTTCCATATTTTTAATCTAATGGTTTAAAATTGGTAGATATGTTTCCTTTATTTTT
This sequence comes from Viscum album, assembly GCA_963277665.1. NCBI lineage: Eukaryota > Viridiplantae > Streptophyta > Magnoliopsida > Santalales > Viscaceae > Viscum > Viscum album. The sequence goes on from OY728132.1 coordinate 90,357,834, forward strand.
AGGCAATGTGAATAGTAATTGTGGTAAAACATATCACCTCTATAATGGATAAAATTTGTTAATATAAGTCTAAAATAAGTTTTCATGTCCACATTGTTTATATAAATTACAATTAATGTATTTAATGCTAACCAAATCCCATTATTCTCAAAATTAATTTTTTATATAGAATCCATTCCTCGAAAAAGACAAATATAGTATTTAATGTTAATAAAATTAGAAAATGACAGTGTCTTATTTTTAGACATCTCTTCTGTGTTCACATATAGAAATAATAATCTAATGTATAATAATGAATTTTAAATTCTATTAATAAAAAAATTATATTCATTATGATAATTTATTTATAAATTATTTATTATTAAATAATTTCCTTAAATTCTTATGCAATGGTAATACAAATTTTTTTTCAATTAAAAACTGAATTGAAAAATATTTAAAAAAATATAATTTGTTTGAATTGTATTATTATAATGTTTATTAGATAAATTTAAAGTAATAGTGAATTTTAAAAGAATTAAAATTCACTTTCATCATTTTATTGGGGTCCCCAATGTCAAATTCAATGATTAGATCAAAAATTGACATTAATGATATATTATAAAAACTAATTTTTTATTAAATGATTTTAATTTTAATTAAAAATGTGTCTTAATCAATGTTTAATTTTTGAGGTTTAAATTATTATCTATGGTACATGTATTCATATTATATCCCTTTATGGTAACATTATAAACCCTTTATGGATAAAATAGTGGTTACCTTTGTTAAAGTCAAAAAAAATTAACAAATGGACTAAATAAATATAAGGATTAAAATGAAATCAAAACCTATCTAAATTTCACATACTGAAGTTATTTAAGCCATATTCCCTTTTTATTAAATATAATGGTCATTATTTTAAATTTTTTAAATATTTACTTTTTTATGTTTTAATCTTTTATACAATTCTGTGTGAGTCCATTCCCACCCTTATAAGATGACACCCATCCTAACACCACCTTACAAAACATTAAGCCATATAAATCGACAATAACATAAAAAATACATTCTTAGCTTGTTTTTACACCTCATATATGTTTTTTTCTTTTAAAAATACCATCCTTCGGATCCTTAATAATAGATGTAACAGAGTTCCTTCAAATAAGTGGTAATCTATGTACCTGAAAACTTTTGTTTTTATTTCACATTTTACCTTCAATAAAATAATGATATTTCTCATAAATTTATAAATCAATAATAATTAATATAAATAAATTTTATTATGATTATGAAACCACCATTATCCATCCACTTTATCATCAAATGGGATGTGATTGTATCGTTAGCACGTGTGTGTGGCATACCACTCCAATAAGTTATACAATTCAATTTTCATTATTATATTTTTTGGATATTTATAAAAATTGGGTAACTGATCATATATGATATTATAAAATATTTATTCTTCTATAATGTTAATATCACATCTGTCTTATTATATTAATATCCTTTGGAAAATGATTAATCTCTTGTGCATACATGCGGACTAACATCTCACCTAAACGATGTTATTAATTTTTCACGTATTCTTTACACGGATGGTAATAAGTATGAATTTAGTGAATATATATTATATATAATGTAATAATGATTTTTAATTTTTAATTAGTATTTATCATTATTTTTATCTATCCATCAAAAAGTAAAAATAGTGTTCATGGGTATGCACAATTCACCATCACCAAGAACAATGTAATTCATTTTTATATCTACAAAAATTATGGATGGAAATAGATAACTATATATATATATATTGAATATATATTATAAATTCATCATTATTAACATTATGTATATTATTTAAATAATTTCAAACTACAATGACCAGAACCTCAAAAATAAAATTATCATTAAATAACAAACTATTTACCCCGAGAAATAGCAATTTTAATAAAAAATTATTTATAAATGAGTGGTAAAATGTAAAAAAGGAATAATATAAGGAATTATAATTTTTATGTGAATATGATATATGACTATTACTGTAACGCCCCGACCCCAGTTACCCAGAGTCGGTGCATTATTACATAACATTGTCTTGATAAAAAAAAAGATCAAATCTCAAAAGACCGATTAGTTTAGTAGCATTTGAATAACTAGATACATTCATAAAGTTTACATTACATCATAAAATGAAAACTAAAACAATATAGTCTCCATTTTCCACACTCTTATCCTCTCATACTATCCCTACAGGTCATTCATAAATTACATCTTCACATATTGGGAAAAAGAAAACATAGAAAAGGGGTGAGCTCAAATGTCCAGTAAGGATAACAATATAGCATAAACATTCATAAATAAGAATAAACATTTAAGCCAATGTATAACTAAAACCAAATCCTTTTAAACATTATCTTCAATATAGTATTGAAAAAATAAAATGAAATAATTCCATTTAATTATTCACATGGATATTCTACTAATAAAATAATCACATGCAATGACAAAAACCACTTTCATAATGATAGAATGCATAACGCTAGAATATCAGAACCACATAGCCAAGGCCTCGTGCCAATACTACAAAAAATATTTTTTCAAGGCCTTGTTCCAAGACACTAGTTTGTCTCATGAGACCTACTGATGCATCGAGGAGCTATAGTAGGCTCTACCCGTCACATATTAAGTCCAATTCATTCCTCATATGAAAAGGTTTAAACATAAAATAAACATTCGTATTAAAACTAGAATAAAAAATCTAAATATTTCATCCATAAACCATGAATGGTATAAAAATAACACATCCACAGTCAAACATATCACAAAACCTTCAATACAATATAGAATATTTGTATCATAATACAACAACTTCAAATAAGCGTAAAATCCATCAAAGGATGTTAACATTGATGAAATCAAAACTTTTTTTTAGTGAAATATATCTTTCTATTTTGAAATCATTTAGGAGTCATATATTTATAAAATATATCATTTTCGTTGAAAATATTCTTATAATCTTGTAATGGAATCATTGTTGATTTTATAACAGTGGAAAATAGCCGCACCCGCCGTATAATTTAAAAAAAACATTCTTACCTTAATTATTTTGAAAAGGTTAAAAAGGACCTTGTTTTAAAAATGACAAGAAGATTCCTTTATAAACCAATTATACAAGTCAAAAAGGGTATAAATGACTTTAAACCATATTCAAGTAAATATTAAAAATGTTTTGAAATACATTTTTGAGAAACATGGATGTGGACGATAAAGAAGTCCTGGTAGATTATTACGTATAAACAACCTCAGATAATGAAGAGATTGCGAAATAAACCCTTACCTCGTGCTTTTCACTAGTTGGGGTAGGTTAACATCCTTTATAATGGTGAAATAATTGTTATTAAATTATACAAGAATCACATATATTAATATGATATCATATATGATCTTTTAACATTGCTTTGTCAATAATATCTTAGTATTAACGTTGTTTCAGTTGTTAACATACTCGTTTTCTTTTATATGTTTTGTTACATAAGCCATGTTTGTTATGGATATATTTTATCTTATTCATATCCAGAACTATATTAAGTCCGTAATCATTATTATTAATCCTCAAATGAGAATTAGACTTTAATGTATTATGATGGAGAATGAATCTCATTGCGTTCATGGAGACGGTAGTCCGTACGTATGCACGGGTGACAATATCATACTTTTGATATTAAAATAATATATAATTGGATGGTATATCATATATACAGAATCATTGTCATGTTATATTTATTATTTACATAAATTAAAAATCATTATTATACCCTTCCAAATAATAATATATTGAATAACAATTACACCACGACATGGAGATGGTAATCCGTACGTACGCACGTATGGTGACATGTCATTCAAAGGATGGATAAAATAATTAATATGGTTGTACCATATTTATAATAATATTACATTATATAAGAGATAATGTATTAATTGTTTTATAATGGGAATAACTAATAAAGAATAAGTGGAAGAAGAAAGGAACTTGAAAAGGGGTGGTGAAATCATTACCTCTTCTTCCGGTTCTTCATTTTGATTTGATCAAAAGGGCTCCTTAGGTTGGATTTCTGACTAATGTAATGCCTTTAGGATGAATTGAGGGAAGTTGAGAGAGTATTTGGGTAGTGTTTGGTCGAGTAAAATGGCTTTGAAGGTGTGAATTAATGATAATGGAGAGTGCACTTTTATAAAAGGGGTGAGGGACACCTTTGGAAAAGCTAGAAATATTATTTTATAATAAATTCATATTCGGTTTATAATGGCCCCAAAGTGTATTATTTAAATTTTAAGGTGGGTATGGGTCTAAAACCACTCAACCAATAGTATTTAGATAGGTTTGGTTTACTATATTAACCTTATCTTTAAGTATTAACAGTTAGTTAATTAGTTTGACACTTACCATGTCACTTTGTATTTTTATATTATATAGTTAATAAACATACTATATAAATCAAAGCGACCTCCAAGTATTCCATTAATGATACACCTAATATGATATAAGTCTCTAGGACGAACCTTAGATTTTTAGGAATTGAATATCAATTAATAATATAATATTTGTTTTCAAAACTATTTTTTGTCAATTTTGACACTATTTGGAAAATTGATTTTTGTGAAAATCATAACAGAAATATTACTTCGAAAAAGTTAATTAAATCATTACTAACATGTCATATTAACATATAAAATTAGTTTAATTCATAAAATGTCTCAAATTATATTTATTGTGGTATTTATAATATCAATTATTTTAATTTCTCACTATTATGGTAATTACTGCAGTATCATTGGATCATAAATAAATTAAATTATATAATGTATAAAAATTATAAATAAAATATAATTTTGAAATAAATTTCTATTATAATTCTAATGAATATTTATAATCGAATTTATCTTATGTTTAACCCTATATTAAAAATGTTTTAGTAAATAAACATTGATTTTAACTCTTTTAACTCTTCTTTGAATTAAATAATAATAAATTTCCTAATCTAATCCAAGTGGGCCTAAATGACAATATTTTATTCCTAAGGTTGTTTTTGGTTGAGATACTCTTTTCCAATAGAATTACGACATGTGTTAGGGTGATATTAATATCATTTTACCCTTAATTACCCTATTTACTTTTAACCGTGGTAAATAAAAGTAAAAAGTTACTATTCATAAAAAATTATTTTCATCTCATTGAACCACATTTTACTCCTTGATAATATTCGTGTCTCTCGTATTTTCTAAATTCCACCTACAGAAGCGGTAAAATTATGTTTTATGATAAATTCAGTTTTTAACTACCACTTAGTGGTTTCACTATTCATCAAAAAATGAAGTTTTTTAGAAAAATACAAAAAAATCACCCTAGGCTAATTTCGATATTCTGAATCCAAAAATGAAGTCCATTTTGAAAAATAAAATTTATAAATTTCAAAAAGTAGGTATTACTATTTATAATGGCTAGTTTGATTGGTTGTGGTGTTTTAGAACTCGATGTTGCGTACAACACAAGCTATTAAATTATTCAAAGAGAAGCGTACCGTAGAAGCATGGGGTGTTACATTCTCTCCTCCTTCAAATAATTTCATCCTCAAAATTTCTAGAATACTACAGCATGAAAATACTCGGGTGGTTATTCATCATATATTCCTCGGGTTCCCACGTTGCCTCTTCCATCTTATGGTATCTCCACAAGATTTTTACCAGACGAGTTGTCCAGTTTCTCAGCACTTGTTCTCTCATATCAAGAATCTTGACGGGCTCTTCGCAATAAGACAAATCAGTCTCCAGTTCTAATTCCTTATAGGTGAGTACATGCATTGGGTGAGGCATGTATTTCCTCAATAGTGGTACATGGAACACATCGTGAACTTTGGAGAGATTTGGCGGCATTGCCAAACGGTAGGCTACATCCGCAATTCGTTCTAGAATTTGGAAAGGTCCGACGTACCCGGGACTCAATTTACCTTTCTAACCAAAACGTATGACTCCCTTCCATGGAGATACCTTCAGGAAAACATGATCACTGACGTGAAATTCCAAATCCTTCCTTCGATTATTGGCATAGCTCTTCTGCCTACTTTGAGCGTCTTTGATATGTTTTTGGATTACCTTTACCTTTTCCATAGTTTCTTCCACTAGGTCTGGGCCTACACATTTTCATTCACCAACTTCATCCCAACAGGTTGGTGTGCAACATCTCTTTATGTATAACGCTTCATATGGTGCCATCGGAATACTCGAATAGAAACTATTATTAGAGGAAAATTCTAACAGAGGTAAATATTGATCCTACATACCCTGAAAGTCAAGTGAGTAGGATCTCAACATGACTTCTATGGTTTGAATAGTTCGTTCTGATTTTCCATCTGTTTGAGAGTGGTAAGCATTTCTCAAATGAAGTTCAGTATCCAAGGTTTTCTGAAGAATTTTCCAGAATCTTGATGTAAAACGGGGATCACGATCAGAAACAATCGATAGGGGTACTCCATAAAGTCTCAAAACTTCATCAATTTATCGTCTTTCTAGACGTTCAAGTGGTAAATATTTCCATATATCAAGAAAATGTGCAGACTTGGTAAGACGATCAACAATGACCCATATTACATCCTTCCTTCTAGGAGTATTTGGTAGCCCCATGACAAAGTCCATCATAATATTGTCCCATTTCCACTCTGGAATGGGAAGAGGTTGCATGACTCCTCTAGGTTGTTTCCTACCATCTTTAACTTGTTGACAAACTAGACATCTTGACACAAAATCAGCAGTCTCCCTCATCATGTTGTCCAACTAAATATGTTCCTTAAAGTCCCTATATATTTTGGTGCTCCCAGGGAGTATAGAGAAATTGGAACTATGAGCATCATCCAGCAATTCCCTTTTTAGATCAGGTATATCGAGTACACAATGTCTCTTCCCGAAATTCAGAATTCCATCTTCATACAAAATGTCTCTAAATCTCCCATCATTCACAGCTTTAATCTTCTTTTGAAATTCTTCATCATCGGTTTAAGAACTCTTAATCCTTTCTAGTAAAGATGGTTTGTGAACCATTTCAAAATGCATTGATGTTTCACCTTCCCTGGTTATTCCCATGTACATCATCACTAGATCCATTAAAATTGAATCCATTTCAATTCTCATAATGTTCAAAACTCCATGGTCTTTTCTACTCAAAGAATTTGCATCCTTATTTGCCGTCCCCGGGGGGTAGTGTATCATACAATCATAATCTTTGAGTTATTCAAGGCATCTCCTTTTCCTCATGTTGTGTTATTTTTGGGAGAAATTATATTTCAAACTCTTGTGATCAGTATAAATCTCACATTTTTCACCATAGAGGTAGTGACTCCATATCTTCAAAGAAAATATAACAGCTACTAACTCAAGATCATGAGTAGGATAGTTTTGTTCATGAATTTTCAACTGTCGTGATGCATAGGAAATAACCCTATCATTCTGCATAAGGACACATCCAAGTTCTTTCTTTGATGCATCACTATAAATAACGAACCCATCATTCACCGATGGTTGGGTTAATATAAGAGCATTGACTAATAGTATCTTCAGTTATTCGAAACATTGTTTACACTCATTTTAAAAATCAAATTTAACCCCTTTACGTGTCAGCTTTGTTAATGGGTTAGCCAACCGGGGAAAATTTTGGATGAAACGTCGATAATAACCTGCTAAACAAATAAAACTACATACCTCTGTTATACTCTTAGGTGCTGGAAATTATTGGATTGTCTTCGTCTTAGAAGGATCAAAAGAGATTACATCTAGAGAGACAATATGGTCATGAAAAGAAATCTCTTGAAGCCATAATTCACACTTACTAAACTTCCCATATAATTCAGGTCTTCTCAGAGTCTTCAGGATAATGCCCAAGTGATTTTCATGATCTTCATAGCTTTTGGAGTATACCAAGATATCATCAATGAATACCACCACAAATTCATCGAGATGTTCCTTCAAAACTCTATTCATCAGATCCATGAATACAGAGGGTGTATTAGTCAATCCAAAAGACATTAATGTAAACTCGTAATGCTCGTACTTGGTTTGAAATGCTGTCTTTGGAATGTGTTCCTTCTTCACACAAAACTGATGGTAAACAAATTGAAGTTCAATCATTGAAAAGTATTGAGCTACATGCAGTTGGTAAAATAAATCATCAATGTGAGGTAGGGGATACTTGTTTTTTATTGTTATAGAATTGATCTCCCTGTAGTCGACACATAACCTCTTAGATCTATCTTTATTTTTAACAAAAAGAATAGGGGCTCCCCATGGAGAAACACTAGGGAGAATAAATACCTTATTACTCAATTCCTCTAGATGTTTCATTAGCTTAACTAATTCTATAGTGGCCATTATATAAGGGGTCTTTAATATAGGCCTTGATCCAGGAATTAAATCAATAGAAAATTCAACTTCTCATTCTGGAGGATGTCTAGGTAAATCTTCTGGAAACACATCTACATATTTTTTCACAACAGGAACATCCTCTATTTGAACATTCCTTTCCTCACCCACAGTCATTTCATTCTCTTCCTCCCCAATAATTGAATTTAGTTGAGCTACTGGGTGTGGATCTATATAAGAATTAGGTGGTGACGATTCTGCTCTAAATATAAGGTGTTCCTTATCATCATCATCAAAAATCGTAACCTCATTCTTATTACAATAATTCTTCGCATCATGGTCTAAAAGCCAGTACATACAAAGGATCATATCAAACTCAATCATAGGTATGATGATGAGATCAGAAGATAAGAGCATTTATGTTCTCTAATGGGGACTGATTCACAAAACTTTGTTGCAAAGATACTTCCCTTAGGAGTTTTAACTGACAAATACCTTGTTAAATCAACTTATAAATATCTATGTTTCATAGAAAACTAGGAATATATGAAACAATGTGATGATCCAGAATCAAATAATGCATTTTCTAAACTTGAGGAAACTATTAAATTACCTGCCCCCACGTCTTTCAGAGCTTCTACCTCAGAAGTAGTGATAGCATAAGAAAGGCCTTGATCCCTTTTCCTTTTCTGAGGTATGTTCCCCTAACTCTTAGGACATTCATTTGAATAATGTCCCATGTCCCTGCAATTGTAGTAGTAGACAATAGTAGCTTCCTTCTTCCCCTTGCAATCATGAGACTAGTGGCCTTTTTTACCATACTTGTAACAGAATCCCATTCCTCTTAAGAATGTACCAGGTTGTTTCTTCCCACATTTACTGCAGGATGGATATTCATCTTTTCCCTTCTTCCCTTTATTTCCATTCCCAAATTGATCAGAATATCTCTTCTTTTCTTGATTTTCTTTAATGTCTAATGACATAGGGAATTCTTTCTCTGTCTTGATAGAACAAGAGAAAATGTCTTCATACGATGAAAAGGATTGTGAGAGTAATGCTCGACGGAGAATAATGGTTTTAACCCATCAATGAAATGATCAATATTACTTCTTGGTTTACGTATATAATCTCCAGTATAACTTGATAACCTTGTAAAGTTAGCCTCATACTTTGCGACATTCTCATCCTCCTTTTGTCTCAGACTCAGAAATTGCCTTTCCATATCTGCTCGATGGTCACGAGGAAAGTATTTTTCTAAAAACAGATCATTGAACTCCCTCCATTCCATATTTGATAATTTATCATATTCCTTTGTGTTTTGAATCAATGACAACCATTGATCATCATCTCTAGTGAGGTGGTAAACTGCCATGATATCTTTTTCCCTTTCACTACTCCCCAAAGCCTGAAATATTTTCTCTAGGGAATTTATCCATTACTCAGCTACTGAGGGATTTTTACTCTCATTGAACATTAGTGGTTGTTTCCTCATTAAGAGATCAAACATTGATACTCCACGCTGTGGATTAGGGTGCTCCATACGGGTAAGGTTATTATTCATAACCTGAGAGAGTTGTCCCAGTATGGTGATTAGATGATCGGCACCAGTTGCATCACCAGTTATACTCTAATTATCTTAAGCAGGAGGGAAATCTCTACATGAAGTGCATGCATTTATACAGTTTCCATTTCTTCCACTAGGCACCATTTCTAAAAAATGGCATAAACTGGACCAGTTTATGAATCAAAATACATTATTTCATACTTATAAAACACTTAACATAAATTGAACTATTTATGGATATAATCCATAATCATAATAATTTATTCTTTGAGGAATTATATACTCATAAACCCTTCATAATGATTTGTAAAGAAAATGAGAGTTATCCTAAGCATATCCCCTTGGAGTGTCGTAACCAAGAGTGCAGCAAGGCCCATTGTCGTGCACCAGATCCCGTTCGAGTCTAGCTCAAAGTGGTGTTTTCAGGTTTTACCCCTAGGTACATCTGTGCCAAAGCCGCCTCTTACTGTTCATATCCAGATAGGGATTTATTGCTCAAAAAACTCACAAAATCTCTAAAATACCAAAATTTAGGAAGTTATTCTATACTAATCCTCAAAGTCCATCTCAAAATCTATGTGATCTAATCAGAGTTTATCTAAATCTAGCTTACAAGGTTTATACTAAACTTCCACTGATAGAAACTGTAACGCCCCGACCCTAGTTACCCATAGTCGGTGCATTATTACATAACATTGGAATGATCACAAGAAAGAACAAATAATGAATGATCGATTAGTTTAGTAGACTTGGAATAACTAGATACATTCATAAAATGAAAACTACAACAATATAGTCTCCATATTCAACAATCTTATCCCCTCATACTATCCCTGCAGGTCATTCATAAAATACTTCTTCACATCCTGGGAAAAATAAAACATAGAAAAGGGTTGACCTCAAATGCCCAGTAAGGATGACAATATAGAGGAAACCTTCATATATATGAATAAACATTTAAGGAAATTTATAACTAAAAAAAAGCCTTTTAAACTTGAACTTCAACATAGTATGGAAAAAATAAAATGAAATAATTCCATTTAATTATTCACATAAATATTATACTAATCTAATAATCACATGCAATATCAATATCCACTTTCATAATGATGGAATGCAAAATGTTAGACTATTATAACCACATAGCTAAGGCCTCGTGCCAAGAATACAAATATGATTTTGTCAAGGCCTTGTGAAAAGACACTAGTTTGTCTCAGGAGACCTACCGATGCATCTAGGAGCTATAGTGGGCTCCACCCATCACATATTATGTCCAATGCATTCCTCATATGAAAAGGATTAAACATAACATAAACATTCATATTAAAACTAGAATAGGAAATGTAAATACTTCATCCATAAACCATGAATGGTATAAAAATAACAGATCCACAGTCAAACATATCACAAAACCTTCAATACAATATAGAAGTTTTGTATCATAATAAATCAACTTCAAATAAGCGTAAAATCCATCAAAGGATGTTGACATAGATGAAATCAAAACTCTTTTTAAAGAAATATCACTTTCTAGTTTGCCATCATTTAAGAGTCATATATTTATAAAATAAAACATTTTCTTTGAAAATATTCTTATAAGCTTTTAAAGGATGATTCATCGATTTTATAATGGTGTAAAATAGCCACACCCGCCATATAAGTTCAAAAAACATTCTTACCTTAATTCTGTCGAAAAGGTTAAAAATGACCTTTTTTGGAAAATGATGGAAAGATTCATTTATAAACCACTTATAAAAGTCAACAAGGGTATAAATGACTTTAACCCATATTCTAGTAAATAGTAAAAATGTTTTGAAACACATTTTTAAGAAACATGGATGTGGATGGTAGAGAAGTCCTAGTAGATTATTACGTATAAACAACCTCGGATAATGAAGAGATTGCGGAATAAACCCTTACCTTGTACTTTTCCTTGGTTGGGGTAGGTTAACCTCTTTTATAATGGTGAAATAATTGTTATTAAGTTATAGAAGAATCATATATATTAATATGATATCATATATGATCTTTTAACATTTCTTTGTTAATAATATCATAGTATTATCGTTGTTTCATGTGTTAACTTACTCCTTTTCTTTTATATGTTTTGTTACGTAAGCCATGCTTGTTACAGATAGATTGTATCCTATTCATATCTAGAATGATATTAAGTCCTTAATAATTATTATTAATCTTTAAATGAGAATTAGACTTGAATTGATTACGATGTAGAATGAATCTCATCACGTTCGTGGAGATGGTAGTTCGTACGTACGCACGAGCGATAATATCATTCTTTTGATATTAAAATAATATATAATAGGATGGTATATTATATATAAAGAATCATTATTATGTTATATTTATTATTTACATGAACTAAAAATCATTATTATACCCATCCAAATAATAATATATTGAATAACAATTACACCACGACGTGGAGACGGTAAGTCGTACATACGCACGTATGGTGAAAAGTCATTCAATGGATGGGTAGAATACTAAATATGGTTGTACTATATTTATAATAATATTACTGTATATAGGAGATACTGGATTCATTATTTTATAATGGGAATAACAAATAAAGATGAATTTGAAGAAGAAAGGAACTTGGAATGGGGTGGTGAAATCATTACCTCTTCTTCGGGTTCTTCCTTTTGATTTGATCAAAAGGGCTCCGTAGGATGGCTTTATGACTAAAGGAATGCCTCTACGATGAAGTGAAAGAAGTAGAGAGAGTATTTTGGTAGAATTTTTCAGAGCCCAATGGATTTTAAGGTGTGAATTAATGAGAAGGGGGAGTGCCCTTTTATAAGAGGGGTGAGGGGAACCTTTGGAAAAGCTAGACATATTATTTTATAATAAATTCATATTCAGTTTTTAATGGCTCCAAAGTGTATTATTTAAAGTTTAAGGTGGGGATGGGTCGAAAACCACTCAACCAATAGAATTTATACAGGTTTGGGTTACTATATTAACCTTAACCTTAATTATTAACTCTTAGTTAATTAGTTTGACACTTACCATGTCACTTTGTATTTTTATATTATATAGTTAATAAACATATTATATACCACCAAGATACCCCAAAAGTGGTCCATTAATGATACACCTATCATGATATAAATCTCTTGTCTGAACCGTAGATTTTTATGAATTTAATATCAATTAATAATATAATATTTGTTTTAAAAACTCATTTTTGTCAATTTTGACACTATTTGGAAAATTGATTTTTGTGAAAATCATAAAAGAATGACTACTTCGAAATAGTTAATTAAATCATCTATAAAATGTCATATTAAAATATAAAATTAGTGTAATTCATAAAAAGGCTCAAATCATATTTATTGGGGTATTTATAATATCAATTATTTTAATTTTTCACTATTATGGTAATTACTACGTCATCATTGGGTCATAAGTAAATTAAATTATATAAGGTCTAAAAATTATAATCAAAATATCATCATGTAGGAAATCATTTTAGCTTTCTAATGAATATTTATAATAGAATTTATATTATGAGTATCCCTCTATTAAAAATGTTTTAGTAAATATACATTGATTTTAACTCTTTTTACTCTTCTTTGAATTAAATAATATTAAAGGTCCTAATCTAATCCAAGTGGACCTAAATGATAATATTTTTTCACTAAGGTTGTTTTTGGTTGAAATAAACTTGTCTAATAGAATTAGTACATGTGTTAGGGTAATATTAATATCAATTTTACCCTTAATTACCCTATTTACTTTTAACCGTGGTAAATAAAAGTAAAAAATTACTATTCACCAAAAAATTATTCTTATCTCATTGAACACCATTTTACTCCTTTATATTAACCGTGTCTTTCAGATTTTAGAAATTCCACTCAAAGAAACGGTAAAATTATGTTTTATGAAAAATTCAGTTTTTTTAACTACCACATAGTGGTTTCATTATTCATCAATAAATGATGTTTTTTAGAAAAATACCAAAAATTCACCCTAGGCTAATATTGATATTCTGAATCCCAAAATGAAGTCCATTTTGAAAAATAAAATTTATAAATTTCAAAAAGTGGGTATTTCTATTTATAACGGCTAGTTTGATTGGTTGTGGTGTGTTAGAACTCGATGTTGCGTACAACACACATTGTCGCATTATTTAAAGAGAAGTGTATTGTAGAAGCTTGGGGTGTTACAATGATTAAATTAAATTTATATTATATGACTTTAGATTGTTTCCGAATAAATTGTAACTCAATGTAAGGGTTTATCATCTCATATTTTTTACTTTGAAACACATGTTATTTATGCACCGAATTTAATTTTTGATGCGTATATAAATATATTTAGATGTTATATCATTATTATACTAATTATAATGATATTTAATGTGTCATTTGATGTTATTTTATCTTGGGTGTTATAATTCTAATGTTACCAAAGTTGTAAGGATTTTATGTTACAGTCTCATTATTTATCAAAAATGATTATTATTAAGATTAAAAAAATGAAATATTATGATATTCCTCTTAATAGAATCATTAATTTTATTATCCTAACATTATTTGATTATAATAAATTCATTCTTTTCATTCTTATCACATTATGTACTCAATAGATAAGAAAAAGTTTTCTTAAAGAAAACCAAATTTACTACTCTCTTCAGCCAAAAATATTATTTATTTCATATCCATGATTTCTAAAAATGTTTTCACGAATTTTTTAATATTATAATATAATTTCATAGATAAAATTTCTCCCAAAAATAATTTATTTTAAAATTTTTTAAAATAAAAATTCTATTATGTTTTCTAGTGGGGTAATTATTGACATTTTACATAAATATTAAATAAATTATTTCATTTAACTTATATGGAATGGATAGAATTTCCACCCATAATGAACAATAAATAGTGTATATATTCCATTATATGTTTCCATGAAATTTTCAATGATTTGTTTTCATAATATTTAGTGAATTTAATGTTTTTTAAAAGTTTTTTAATGTCAAAAAGGTTTTTTTTTCGAGAATGTTTTCTTCATCTTTTAATAATATTTCTATTAATAAAAGGAAAAAGGAATATATTTATCTAATTATATACTAGGGAAATTATCCAGGGGTACAATACTTATTATTTATCCTTTATGTTTTGGTTTATAGTGACCAAACACTTATGAAACTGTTTCATTTTCTCGGGTAATGAAATATTTAAATTTTTATGAAACCCATTTCTTTTAATGGGTTCTGTTATGACTAATATTTTATTATCACATGTCACACACATGTATGAATTAAATTATGTGATGTGGGTTCCAAAAATTATTTATCTCTTTGAATAATAGGGTAGTAATTATCATCCCACAGAATAAATATGACTGGAATTGTGATTGAACCTAGATCAGTAAGGGTCTATATCCACTAGGGTGGTCTTGGGAGTGAAACCTAACTACTAAATGGGTTTTTGGAGTGAACCCAATACAATATGATTGCTTTTTAAGGTAGTAGTGATTACTAATAAAATTATGTTCTGTAATAATTTGTTTACCACAAAGTGATTTCATATGTCGATGTTATGTAATTATGACTCAGGTTCATAGATTCTATTATGATTCATGTCTTATGAACATCCATGATTTATGAGATATCTGAAGACTATTATCTTTGATATCTATGGTATGATTTTAAAATTTTAATTTCTTGTTCTCATACCCATATTCTTATTTTATTCTCATGTTATCATTGATATCCCCATTTTTACCCTTAATAAGAAAAGTGCATACCCTTGTATTATATTTTCTTTTCCCCATGTTATGAAGAACGGTTCTAATCATGTTATGACTAATAAGTATTCTATTTATTATTATTTTAGTGGGATTTGATGTAGTAAACTTATGATCTAGTTGTTTATATATATAGGATTCAAATGATCTAGACCAATAAAACTCTGGAATGGATTGTTATATAATTTAATAAATATTCATCTAAAAACTTGTAATGTCCATGTATCTAAAATATGGTTCACTATGAAAAAACATTCCATTTTTATATATAGTATACATTATATAATGAATAAAACTATGAAATTTGTGCTAAATACTGTATCACCCACAATGTAATGTATAATTTATGATTGAAATGTAATTCTACATTGGTATGATAAACAATGGTATATTTTAATGGTGACTAAAATATTTTATAGTGTCTATGAAACATATACTATCAAAGTGATTGAATAATAATAGGTGTTTATATATAAATTTATGTCTCATTTTAAACTCTTGATATTAACATAAATTGGATAAATATATCCATTAAATGTGGGAAAAAACTTCATTCTACAACCCCTTACTATGTTTTACCTCTAAGATGATCTCATAGTGAACATTGATCCATGATATAATAAAGGGTTTGATATATCTAATTTTTATCGATATCTCAATATGATATGGTTAGTGCGTAGATGGAGAGGCTCCTAAATGGTAAATCCTATATTCCACTGTAAAAAATATATAGGTTGAAATCTTGATAGGGGATAATTTACAATGATTTTAAAGTAATTATTATATAATTAATTATTGAATTAATAATAATCACCTTATTTTTCTATTAGGTAAAAAAATTGGGACACTAGTCCATTAATAGACCATTATGCAATATAGCATATAGACCAAAAATATTTAAGCCTTTTGGCCTAAGGGATTTACATAGAATAAGTTAGAGTGGGAACTCACATATGAGAGAAACCACCTACTGATATATAAGAGTATATGTAATCACTTGGGAGAGATGAAAATTCCTTAGACTGAATGAGGAATTTGATATACATTCCAAAGACTAATGTATTGGTATGTTGTAATATAAAGAAGATATAAAAACTAGGTGAAGGAGTTAATGTAGACCAACAGAAGATATGGGGAGGGGATATTCTAGTGTAGTCAGGGATCAATATTGAAAAGGCATTTTTCCAATATGAAAAAAAACAAGTAGTTATTGCTATGTTCGCCTAGGCATCTAGTTCATATAGGGGCTCTCTCTAAACCCAGTTAAAACGAGATTATCTAGAAATAAAAATAAGAAACATATCCGTTATAGCCATTTGATACATACATATGATAATTGTGAAAACATTATATAGAGAATAATTTTCGACCCACAATTATTGAAATAAAATATCACTATGTCTACCTCCTTTATTATAGTTTTTTATAAATTGATCCTTTGTAATAGTAAAATAATCAGAATAGGAAGTCCTTAAGAATAATACTCTATTTTCCCTTTTCACATCCCCTACCAGGTTATCCTTCATGTCATTATAATTTTTAAAATGATCTTTTCAACATAGAGGTATACTTATTTGGGATATGATTATTATTTTCTTAAGAATCATTAAAGATTATTCCCAACTTTTATAATAATAAATTTTATCAGCTTTTACTAAAAGTCATGTAATGGTTTTGGATTTCAAGGGTAAATATTTAACAAACCATCAATAATTACTTAGATGTTCTATGAATATTTTAATTTCCCACATCATTCATATTTGCAATTATTATATTATAAATATTATTTATATTGGATCAAATTATATCCCACACTTATAGTACCTATGACCTATTATAATTCCATATTTAATAATTAAATAAAGCATCTCCCAATTGAGTACTAGATATATCTCTTCGCTTCTCTCCAATACCATGAATGGATTTTTAAGACATTCATAAATTGACTGGTAATATATAGAAATTTTATTAATGATGACATTATAAAACTCCTCCTCTTTTCGATATAAATTGTTTTTTATAAACTACTACACAATGGAAGCTGATTCAAATATATTGAATGGCATGCATCAACATTTTAATGTTATATAGGGGCCTCTAAATGTCTTATTTATTTTACCCTTAGGTGATGATGTAAGTCAATTTCAATAAAATGTATTAAAAATATATATAATACTAATCAATGGTATTCTTTCATATACATAGTCAAATATGAGGGTAAGGTGATTATCCCTTAATGCATTATTGAGTATTCATAATTAGAAAAAAATATACCATGAGACTATTCATGTTAATATCATCTAATTATCTTTCATTAACATGATTTTAAAAACATGTTGTTGGATAAACTATTAATTATCTAGAAATTTATAAATTGTAATATAATTAAAGAGTTTTAGTACCCTTTTATTTACAACATCAATCATTGAAGGGTCCAACGTCCTTTGGGGATGACTCATTGGATCCATCCAAACATTATGCCTCACATTTAATGTATAATTTAAAAAAATTATTCACATTATATATCCAATAATATATTTTGTGGTATTCCCCCTTTGTTTCAGTACATATACTAACTTGTTATCTTATCTCTTAAATTGTTAATGGATTACAATCACCGAAAGGAATTGTCCTCATCACAATCATTGAAAACCTTAGGTAACATGTGACATGATTCAAATTAAGACTCATTGGATTCATTATTATTTGAAATAAATATAAAAAATTAAACATTGAAAGGTTCTCCACTACTAAAAATAATTATGTATACTCTACCTTATTAGTGTTACTGTTATTCATTTGTTTCACTTATTTTATGATACCCTTAGTAATTTAAATTTTTTCACCATTTATCTATAAAGATCCATTTTCTTCTTCATATATTTTATTTTATTTATAATTCCTAGGATCATCTCCTTATTTTACCTTTATTATTATATCAAACTAAACTTTTTCCTCTCCAAATCCTTATATCAACAACCCCTTATTAACATCGATGATTTATTTCATTATTTCTAATAATTTCCACTAATAATTACCACTATCTCTCCATCTTATTCATTCTCTAAAATCATTAAAATAAAGTGGAATATGAATTTTACCAGCTTTAATAAGATCTATTCTAAAATACTAACCATATACTTAATGTACTAAAAGAGTACTTAACAAGGGACTCTCATTATATTTATATTATTTATCCTCTATTTTTTAAAAAAATATACTGATATAAGTTCAGAAGGAGACCCATAATCAAAAAGGGAATTCCCAAATATGCATGAAACAATGTTACATGGAATAGAAAAACTAACCAGATATTGATTTTTAGATAAGAGTTTCCAAATAACCCATTTTATAATTTATAAAAAAGATAAATCATTCACATATATCAACTAATTTTTGCTTTATTCATTGATGGTTAGAATCCAATGCTAGAATCCTCTCTAAATTCATTCTTCCAATGTATAAGGACCCGACCATGAATTCATTGTCTGTCATCTATCGTCCCCTTATCAATTAATTATGTGATCCTTTTATATAGAATTGGGGAAAATCGTATATATGGGAATTAAGATCCATTTGTGGATACCCATGAAAAGATATCTCAGTCTGTGGAAGACTCAGTCAATCGGGTATTGCAGAGGTGATGATTAGTGAGTTATGGTTCGTAGAACCCTACTTATTTTCTTCATCTGCGAAATGCTTAGTTTTCAAGATGGTATGTGAATGGAATTCATGATCTTTATTCCGCTATCGATGAAATTTTTGATCGCTGATTTTGTAGGCCATCGATCTGATGGCCAATGCCTCATGGGTCCTTCCACTTACTGGAGGTTCGTAATTCATGCATTCTGCAAACCCTTCCTAGTAGTGGTATGCGTGTCACATAGAAATCTAGATAAATTAAATTTATTCGTGGTTTATTAAATGTTTTAAATTCATTTTTCATCCATTTTACCATTTGGACCTATAAGAAAGATATCTCCCTTATGTAATGAGATTGTGGGAGTATTTACTTCCCTTTGTGATGATTTAAGGACCCTAAAATTGCCACCCAGCAGAATGGGGTTCGTTCAGAATAAAGAGGAGACTATTGTGATATATAAGTAGTCCTAAACAAATACATTTTAGGGTTGAATATATAGGTCTAGTAAGAGTGTACCATGCCTATAGATAATGGATCGTGTAATTTTTCTTTTACCTTTTCTCATGGTGAAAAGTGATCTCGACCCCTTTGGCCATAAATGTGTTCACGTACCATCTCCTTTGTGAAATCCATATTAATGAACAACTCTGTACATACTGCGAACAGAACACTTCACAATCTGTTCCTCCAATGAACCAAATTTTGGGCTTCACGAACTGTGTCATAGAATTTAGAACTAATTACCACACCAACTCATAAGAAACTGATCTCCAATTTCCATGTCCTACACACCGATATTAAACTGGAAAACTTTACATTTAGCCTCAACAATTAGAACATAATCACATAATCAGAAGTCATTGAATATATGAAGTTTGAGGATTTGGTTCATTGTTTCTTCATTATGTGAACCATTCTATTTTTTGGCCAATTATCCACCGGCCATCACCTCATGGGCCTTTCACATACCGGTGGTTATACGATGTAAGGATTCTATGCACCACTACAATATGCGGGAAATTGATTTCGCATAGTATACAGTTTGAGGGAAATGGATTTCGGGTACTGTGTGGTTTGTGGTAAATGTATTCCGCATACTATCTAGTTCATGAGAAATGACTTCTGCGTACTATGTGCTTTGTGGGAAATGGCTTCCACATACTGTATGGTTTGTGGGAAATGGATTACGTAAATTGTGTAGTTCGCAGGAAATAGATTCTTCATACCATTTCAGGGAGTGGTACACAGATCCCCGTGCAGAATGTCTTTTAATCCCTTCATACATTTTTATGGCCTTTATCCAACAATTTTTTAATTGTAATGTCATATTGTGGACTTTTCAATCTCTATGTGCAGGCTCTAATGGCTCTTCCACAGATCATGATGAAATTGAAAAAGATGAGGATAGCCAAGGATTACATAATAGAGAACCGTCATCAATCATACAATGTTCCTCAAGATAGATTCTTAATAGATCTCCTTATGAAAGAGCTTCTGGTTTACCCATTTTCTGTGAAGCTAACACTTTATGGCTTTAGTCATCATAATGAGATTATTTTTCCATTGGATGACGATATTACTCCATTTATTCTCAGGGAATCACCCCATGATCATAGTCATGTTGATATTTTTCTGATAGGAGAAGTCATAGTTACTTCGATTCAGGAAAACGTGTTCATATTAAAGGGCTCGACATGGGAATTCTTGGTACACAAATCCTATTTATAATCCCTGATTTATTAGAGGCAGTGAACTTATATCAGGAAGCCTGGCTATCCCATTTCACATAAGTCATTCTGTGAAAAATCCCCTCCAAACTGATGAGTCACTGGTGTTCAGCCTCAAATACCATCCATTGGTCACATAGAGATGTGTTAATTAGCTTATGCAACATCCAAAAGCTCATAGGACTCCCAATACATGGAAATATATATCATGAATTTCTTCCAGCAACGTCCTTATGGGATGACAAAACCCAAAATGTCCCCATTGACATGGATATTTCTAGTCATTATGGAGGGATTACTTATTCACCACCTCTAGTTCCTCTCTCGTATCCCCTTTTAGGATTTGATTGGGTCATTTCATCAAAGGGAATGATTCTACGGTGAGATCCCACTGCAGCCGAACTGATCTATCTCGTTAGTCTCGAAAATGTCCCGGGTCATATTATGCCACCCTCTAAGTGAAACGATATACCACTCGGGGAAAATAAATTTGTCCCGACATGTCTCTCGAGCATATAATATTGGGTTTCATTTCAATTTTATTAAGAGGAAGGATATTCCCATATAGTGATGATTATATTATATTTAGGGATTGCACACTAATAATGGAGGCTATGATAGAAGAGGTTCGACCGATTAACCTGTCCATTCCAACTCTTTCCTTACTTCATGAGTTGTTGGGGAAGATACCTAAAGTTAAACCTCTACATCATCTCAGTGTATATTTTAAACTCATGCATGAAATTATAGTAGAACACATAACTTTCTATGAATATAGACACACTAAAAGGGTTACCCTCTTTAAATTTTAACCATCCATTCATAACATTACCATTGTTTTTCCAATGACTTTAAGCATTTGTGATGCAGTCAGGCTACTAAATGATACATGTCACTTCTCATTTTCATTTCACCATACCCCAAATTGTTTATTATGAGGTTATATGGGCGTTTCATCCAAGGAACATTCATATATTATCGCTCTTTGGGATGAGATGATCACTCCTTGCATAGACCAAGTGGCCATATGTAAGCCATAACTCCCTGGCCGATTCCCCATGAAATTTGGGGGCCTTCAACAGACTGCGCTTCTTAAAACTATGTGGATAAGGAGATAATCTCATCCCATAATTCTTTTCCTATTATGGACTATTATGATGTGGGATGGTGCTGTAATAGAGGTTATCAACCATAATAAGAAGGGATACACTTCTAAATCTTTAAAATATGCTCATCTATGGGTATATTAATACTCAAACGGGGTGATATAAAGAAGAATTCGGTGGGTCCAAAATCCTTTAACCATCCTTGACCCTATACTTATCATGAAGCCCATTACATATATTCCTTCTCCTATGGTTAGTGTGGTGACCACACAACCTATTTCTGACCCTATGTTGAGAAGATGCTTGATCCACCATTAGATTCATCTGGAAGTGGATTTATCTGTGCATACTATCTCTGTTGGGAGTGATTTATAATACTCCCATCATGTGGATTCCACCCACAACCCTAGTTATGTTGGCCCGAACAGAGTGCCAACAGATGCCCTATAATTTGGGGATAGTCATATGTGTCCATCCCCAACAGTCGAACCATATGATGGTATAAAGATCCCCCAATCTTGGCTAATCTATCTTAGGTCCCTTCCCACTCCTGTAATGACAATTCCTAACTATATACCCCTTGGGATGGGGAGGACCATGACCATGGTGCCAAGGGGATGAATCAGGCAGTGTAAAAACAGGCGTGGCATCAGTTATGCACCCTGGCCGCGGAAACACCTCTGTCCAAAATTATTGATGAGATTGAAAACTTCTAGCATCTATTTACTATGTTGTGATATTGGGGTTTTTATTATCAGCAACTACACCATATTGTCAACTAGATTTTCTTATCCCTCAAAGACCTCTCTCCTTGTGAGGATGACATTCAAAACACAATTATTACCATCAACATGTAACAACCATCCGAGATGTTTTTGAGGAACATGATCACCTGCGATTGAAGAGCTGATGTCTCATGATTTTGTGATCACCCAAAAGGAAGAGCTACAAGTATGTGAGGATCAAGTAGAAAGGTAGAAGGTTCATCCCACATATATGGGTGATAATTATGATGTTATCCAGATGAAATGGAGGAACCTTGAAGTAATTATTCAATGTGTGCGCCTGACTATTATGGATGAAGTGTATGAGGGATCTTCATTGGAGAAATTTCATGATGACTTGTCATAGTCACTTTCCATATTTATGGAAAGGGAGAGCCAAGAGTTACTGTTACTTTCCCAAATCATGATGTACACATTTTATTTTGACACATTGGAGAGACTCCGAACAAGAGATGTTCCAAAAAAATTGATCGAACCCAATGGAACTAATATTCTTACAAATACTTCTAATTTTCATTTTCCTATCATATCAATTAATCAGAATCAACACTACAAGAATTATTTTAATAAGGTATTTATTTTAAATCGTGATTCAAAAACAATAAATAGAAATAATCAAATCAGACTATAATTTTTTTCTGAGTTGTGGGACTCAGTAAACATAGTTCAACTATTGTTGGGGATTCCTAGAAACCCTTTTGAAATTTTGTGCCTTTAGTTATTTTCCGAATTTTTACCTAATCCTATTTGATACAGGCTTACATCGTATAACGTGACTTTTCCATAGGTCTCCCATTATAGTTTTTCATCCGAACAAGTTTTATGTATCTATTGAGTATTTTATAGCTCAACATTTTTCCCCAAACCATAAATAATATAGGTTTAAAGATTTGGTATTCAACTTTTATCTAGGGGTTCCCTTTGTAGGTTTTCACTCTTGCGAGTATCAGGTCTTTTTAACTTCCGATTTAGGGTTATACCAATCAGATTTATTACGGATGTGTTAGGTTCAACTGCTTTGACCAAAAAATAATTTGGAAGGGGCCCCAATGTGGGTTTGGTCATCTAGGAATGTCATAAAAATATCAGACATGAATGATCGATTTTTCTTGACCCCAAAATTGGGATTTTCGAATTCATATGAGGCTTGAGTTCTAGATTAGTAGTAAAGATATAGGAGAGGACTCCCCTGAGAATTAATTTTCCTTTGGTGGATGGTCATTTTTAGGCCACAAATGTAGAGTCACTAGGTCATGATGTGCATAATCAAATAATGGTTTATGCAGTAAACTGGCCTTCCATCTTTGGTGGAATGTGGGAATTTATAACACTTTGGGTTTGTTTTGAGGTTGTGTCCATAGTGTGTGGAATGTCCAAGGAATGACATTTTAAAGTATTAAGGGCATTCGTTTCTTATTTGTATGGGAAACCACCCACCCATGAAATTTACATATGTAAGGGAGGACTGCAGAATGGTTCAATTTAATTTCATACAACCCAAACACTTGACATCCATCATGGGAGATCATTTTAATCCAACCAAAAGAGAGTAAATGATTCATCATCTCAACTAGAAATTCCATTTATATCTGGTCATTTGAAAATGTAAAGATATGAATGTTATTATCCAAGGGGTTTTATAATCAAGAGAGTTATATGAGACATAAATTTTATCCATGCATATAAAAACATCAAATGAGTCTCTAGCGGATGAATTTTCCTTTGGTTCATGGCCGTTTTGTAGGCAATATATGATGAGATGCTAGGGAATGATGTGAATAGTAAAACAAATGTATCAGCAGGATATATCATTCAATATCTTAGAGAAATGAGGAATTATAGAGATTGGGAACTTTCAAAACATAAAATATGGCTTAGGAAAAGGGGTGCACCTAAGCATGAAAGGGATAAATTCTTTATATGAACTTTATCGGGAATCCCAGAAATAAATGGGGGAATTTTTTTATATACGGATCAACTTCACACGTATAGATGGGGTAAATTTATTTTATAGAATTCCCAAGAGAGACTAGAGATGAATCGGTCCAGGTTATTCTCATCTATCAAGGACAAGGGTTGGAAAGAGAATATAAACCCATGTCTCTAAGGGTTCTTAATTAAGAAGGTATGCCATCAGTCTTAGAAGCCGTCAGGCAAACCGTGGTAGGAGAGGACCCTCCTGAGGAAAACATTAACCTAGTTTTATTTCCATTTTTCAGGTTACACAGGAAGAGCCACCGGGGCATAATATTCCTAGTCAAACAATGGTTCCCACAAGACACTGGCCTTCTATCTATGATGGCCATGAAAGATTATGGAGATTCTCAATTTCTAAATGCATGGATTTTGGGGTATGGTGAGAATGTATCTAAATACATTATAAATTTTCAAGATGTGATTCACTCATGGGGTCAGGTAATCCCCTATATTGATCTTACTCATACGCTCGGTGAGGAATTCATACCATCTCTATAGTACCTTGTTATTTAACATCGTATGGAAAGGACCCGTGGTTCTATAAAAGGAATTGAATTGTAACATGATTTTTAGAGTTGTCCTGCTAGGTCCAAACTCATGCACGGATTTTCCATGATGTCATGTGGATCTCATGATGAGGTCACTATGA
The DNA here is from genome assembly GCA_963277665.1 of Viscum album. Classification (NCBI taxonomy): domain Eukaryota; kingdom Viridiplantae; phylum Streptophyta; class Magnoliopsida; order Santalales; family Viscaceae; genus Viscum; species Viscum album. The sequence goes on from OY728132.1 coordinate 90,383,454, forward strand.
TCACATATGCAATGTTCTGTGTGAGAAAAAATGAATTATGAGGATTCCAGATCACCACTTAAGAATAGAATAATAATTAGTAGGGGGAATTTTATTATTGATCCAATGTTATGTAGTTTAACATCATGAAACATGGATGAAACTAAGAACTTTTTGGCCATGAAATTTAGTGTCATTCTATGAAAATGTACAGTCACAAACACCATATATAGATTTGAGTTAATCGTTGTCAAGATATTATAAAATTTCTCTGACATGAGTGATGATAGAAGGCGTAAACCATTGTCTCGAGGGGCCCATAAATCATCATGAATATCATGGGGATTGGAATTCATTTGGTGTACTGAGGCTGGATGATAATCTCATGAGTATAGATTTCCCTTTGGTTGATGGCATTTTTGTAGGTGACATGTGGAGATCCCTCAAGGCATGATGTTCATAGTCAAACAATTATGTCCATAATACATTGTCCTTCTACATCCAATGGCCATGAATTTTTTTGGGAACCCAAAATTTTCTCAGAGTAAGGAGTTTAAAAAATGTGAATGGTGTGTCATGGAATGTTAGAAATATCCAGACCGTGATCATCCATGAACTACTGAATATTATACATGGATCTAACTCATATGTTGGGGGAAGATTGATATTTTGATGCCTAATGAGAATCATATTTCGTACATGGAATTCATGACATCTCATTATATTTTTTGTGCAGAAAATTAAGATAATTCGAGTGATCTAATAACATTGAGAATCAGATATCACATTTCTCGTGGGGAACCTTTTAGTTTAGCATCATGTGGTTAGGACCTTTTTGAGAAGCTAGACTGGAATAATGGACCTAACATCACTATGTATCCTACTGATGAAAAGAAATCAATCCTTACGTAGTTCTGAATGTTCTATACAAGGGTTTGGTCCACATGTAGGGACATTAGAGGGAATTGTTTTAATTGGTGGATATGCATGGATGAGAAATCCAGGTGTCACTATGTATACTTCAATGGATGGAATCAATCAATACAGAATTCTAAATTTTCAATGTATAGATCTTACTTGGACATAAGAGTAGGGGAATTTTGTTATCATGATCTACGATTTTCGGGCCTATTATATTCCTTAATTTTTTTATGTATGAGATTCATTACCATTGATCATAATATCACGTGAGTTATACTCAATGTGAGATAAATGGAGTGATAAATATTTCCCTCACAATTTAGGGATAAAGAGGATATAATAGATGCATTTTTTCTTGTGGGGGTTGGGCCAAGATCTAGGGTAAGATAATCACTATGTATCCTACTTATGAATGTGAATCAAGATATAAATAGTTAATCAGGGACCGTTTTGTTTATTTTTATGCTATTAAGAGGATTTATGATGTGTTGTTTAACATCTTACAGTCAGGACGCTATGTTGTGGAGTTTAGCGTCATGTTGTGAGGACATTAAAATCAATGTATAATGTCTTTTTTCCAAGAGTAACACTATACTGTTTAACTTCATGTTTCCAAAATGATAAATCATAGTTTAGGGTCATAAAGTTTCAACTATATATGTTGTCGTTACACGATGTACATCATCAGAAACCAATAATTGGTGGGATCCATGATTAGTTGTCCAACTATTGATATAAAGGCATATGCTCCATCAGAATGGACCATGTATATGACATATGGTCCGTCCCACCTTAAATAAATCTTTGGGGATTTTTCCGAAGTATCATCATTGTTATGAGGACCAAAATTATATCTCCTTTGAGTAAATACAGAAGCCAATATTTTTTTGATGGCTCGTGTGATCTGATTTTGGTATACTTTTAAATTGTGCAATGCTTGATGCCTTTTCTTATTTAGGTGGTCCAACACACCCAAGAATTTATAAGATTTCTCATCAATGAAAAATTGATCAAAAATGGAAACACAGAGTGATGGTCCATGAATTTAAATGTGAAAAGCTTCCTCTGGCTAATATACTATTGTGTATAGGGTTTCCTAAGATACAGTGTTGGTCGTGGTTCGGTAAGCCCATAAATCATGAAGGATCTTGTATGGCCATGATTTTTTATCGTTATCTACCATCTTCAAAAGTATATTGGATAGATCCTTGTTTAATGACTCTAGCTTCTCTATGGTTACTGAATGATAGTGGGATGAACCATTTCTTTTGATTACATACTCCTAGTATAACCTGTCTAACTCATCATAGTAGGATTTCGTGCCATTTTCCATTAGTATTTCATGAGGCACACCAAATATAGTAATGATGTCGGCCTTCAAAAAGAAAAAACATTATTTTTCCCTGACCTATTTAATGAAAATTGTTTCATACAATTTGGAGAATAATTCAGTTACTATGAGATTGAACATTAATTGTCTGGATGTGGAAGAAGGATATTGTCCCACAACATCCATACCCCATACATAAAATTTCCAGGAGTATTGGGCTGTTTGTAGTATCTCTTGAGGTTAGAGGATAAAATTGGTATGAACATATAAAGAATTACACATCATGTTGAATGTGTCACAATCATATATCATAGTGGGAAAATAGTATCCATGCATCTGAATTTGATGGTAGATCTTGGTTTTTGATTGGTGTTCTCTACATGCTCTGGTGTGCACTTCTGTTATGATGAATGTAGCCTTTTTTCCATCGATGCACCTGAGAAGGACTTTGTCAAGGCCACATTTGTAGATAAACATTTCTTGGTTTTCACCATTATATATAGAAATTTTACATGCCACCACTCGATCTATTCATTACCCGTCTGATCTGGTGTGAGCCCCCCCCCCCCCTCAGAGGAAATTTGAAATGGGAGTCATCTAGTCAGTGGAGTGATGATAAAGCTTATAAATGGGTAAAATTTCATCAATATCTTCTGTATTGATATGAATATTTGGAATGACCATCCAATAGTGGGTAATACTAATGATGTTTCATTCTGGTCGAGATTTTCCAGGGTTGTAGAAATATTTAATGGTGCATCGTTTTGATCATTTTGTGACCGGGGGACATACATCAGCATCAGTTCTGAGAGAAATTCTTCCATCAGTTCTCAAAGCTAGTCCATCTTGGGTAAAAATAATTATTTCATAATGTCATAGTCACCATTGACCTATTTGGTGACTAGATCTGAATCAACGGTTTTCTTTTTTTTTCGGCTTGTGCATGACGTGGAAACTCTTGGACGGCAATGATGGCCTGATATTCGACTTCATTATTTGTGCAAACCACTAAAATCATGAACACATAAAGATAGATGACCATTTTTGGGGATATGATAATAAATCATATCCCAAATTTTTCGACCATGGGATGCCACATCATATTCACTATTGGTCTTTGGGAAGATCCATCAATGCACATTTCCCATTCTTATGGGCCTTCTTGGATGGAGATAAATTCCAGATCTGGAAGCTCATCATACAACAAAATTGTTTCTTCTCAGCATTGCTCCTCCAAGAAGTCTGTAAACAACTGAGCTTGGATGGATTTCTAGGGCACGTACAACATTTAAAACTATTGTAGGATGACTACCCACCATGATAGGTGTCTAGTTAGTATGGGTCAGTTGAGAATATACTTGAGCTTGTTTGTAGCAATGGAGTAGATTGACCTCGTGGTGTTGGAGGTAATGACTGAATTTCTGAACCATGAAGATTAGTTCAAGAAGTTATTTTCTATTCTTGAATATAGAGTCACTGTATCGATCATTGAATGACTAAGGTAATAGAGGATGTTCTCACTGCTGGAATTATTCTTCTACACGAGGAAAGCACCCAATGACCATTACAAGGTGGTTACATACAAAATGGGTGGTCTCCCCTCAACTAATTTCAACAACACCGATATGATTTGGATATATCATTTGAGATTTTCAATTTCTTCTTAACAATCATTACCCCACTTGTATGTAACGCATTACTTAATTCACCCAATGAATGGTAATAATTTATAAGAAATGATGTCTATAAAGCACTACATGTAGTCCATGTTCCCCAGGAGACCCCACAACTCAGTGATTTTGTGAGGTAGAGACAATCAATGGATTAAGTTTGTCTTCTCAAGGTTGAAATAGATGGAGCGATGACATACGATGAAGCTGAGGAATTTCCCAGAGGTTAAACCAAAAAAAACTTTAGAAGATTGATTTTTATACTGTGTTTTCAAAGTTTTTTGAAGATAGTTTCATGATCTATCTGGTGGTTTGAGCACGATTTTGATCTAACCACCAAATCATTGACATTTCACTAGAAAAAATTTGTCAGGAAGGGCTTGAAAATGTGATGCATGGCCTGCTGATTTCTTGTGCTGACATTTTTCAAACCAAAGGGCCTCACATTATAATGGAAGATTCCCTTGGGGCACTAAAATAAGTAGCTTCTTCATTTCTTTAGGCGATTCAGATTTGGTTGTATCTAGAATAAACATCCATGAAAGTGATGGCCTCATATCTAGCTGTTACATGACAAAAAATTAATCATCGGGACCAGAAATTCATCTTTTGGGCAATGCTAAATGTGTTACCTAAAGTTGAGGGTGATTTTAATATGTCCATTCTTTTTTTAAACAATTATGTTTGGAATCCAAATTAGATATTGTTCTTCCTAGATAAAGTTATCTTTGATTATATTGTCAACATCAGTCCATATTTTGGTTTCATGAAGTAGGTGGGTCCTTATGATAGCCTTCATATATACATGATGATTTTCTGGAAGACCTAGATGATGTATGGAGGCCTCAAGATAGAGGCTTGGCATTTTTGTGTAGTTACAGGAAAACACATATTGAATCTTCTTTTGGAAGGAGGTATATGTCTCTTGCTTCCCAAAATGAATATCCACACTAATAAGAGTGGGTTGTGGGACATAATTACTGCCGGGTTTATCTCCCTCTGTTCATCAATTTTGGTGGAGACTCCTTTTTCAAATGTGGGTGGGGAATATTTGAGGTCATATTCTAATTATTCACTATCGTCTTTGTCATATTCTTCCACTTATTATGGAGAGAGGATCCTTGAGATGAAATCTCTATTTTCGAGAGATAAATTTTATTGTACCTTAGTGGGTAAGGTGAGAACTATCTGGGGTCTAGAGGATGGATTGGGAGCATCTTTGTTTGGCCTTTCCCTGACATCATAAGAGCCGGTACACTCTTCAGCATCATTGGACATGGCTTCCATAATAGAAATCATGAAGGCGAATGAGTCTATATGAGGGGTTTAAATTAAGAATTCAACATGATTGATGGGTTATATAAACTCTTCCCTAAGATGTTGTAGGGGGTTGGAGAGGTCCACTTTCAATCCATTTATGGTGGGGATCCAATCAACATCATTAGCCAATGATTGCTTCTATTTTGGTTCATAGAACCATGTATCCATGTAATGAATTTATCATTATTTGAATATGTATTTATTTGTGTGCAATGTACAATTTTTACAAGTAGATTAATATTTGATGCACTGATGGTCTGATGATAGAATCACAGCGAACTGACATATCCAGGGCCCCGAAATAGGTCGTTGAAGGCCATACATAGACACACTACTAGAATAATAGAATCAGACACGAGGTCTTGAATCACAATTTTATTGTTGATCCATACCAATGGATTCTACTCACTTTTTCATATCCCAGTGGAGTTTTGGTATAGGTTTTTAGATTATCCTCATCATAACCTTGCTGACAAAGTGATCACAGTGGAAGGTGGTTGATTATAGAGCCATTATCGAGGAAAATTATTCAAACATAAATGTCTTTTTTTATTTTTGGACACATTTAAGGGATTGAAGTTCCCTTTCACGATGAAGTGTTCATCCTTATATATGAAAGAGATGATGGAATGGAATTCTTCAGGATTGGTTTTCATCATATGTATTTCGGTCTTTGTGACTTTGACCTCAAATTACTAAAGAAATAGTAATACATCAGTGAGTTCCTCCCAACAGTCTGTGGAAAGACTCAATACATCCTGGATTGATATATTTTCCGGTACTAAGGCTAGATACTCATAATATCATATATCTACTCTAAAGGTATTTGCCTCTTAGCTCAGGGATTAACATTCATGGGTTCTTTAGGATCTTGATCTTTTGAAGTACATTATCTAACCTCTATGTAGAAGATGATGGAACTGTTATAATTTCTATGTTTTTCCGAACTAGTCTGCCGATACACCTTGGGCCATTGGATATCTATTATTCCATTGATGGATATTCCAAGATCACTGATCAATGGTTTCTTTTGATTGGGGATGAGAAATAATCCAATTCTTATTGTTTCTTCTGGAGGGTTCTTCTGTGATATTTGACAATATTAATGGTTTTAGATAAGTTGTAGCCTAGAATTCCACTCCGGCCACAATCATTATCTCTAGGATTCCATCGGCTTTGGAAACCTCTTTTATCGACTCTCCATTTGGACATGGGGAATGTTTCTCATGATAACTGGGTATTGTTTATGCCCTGGTTCTATCAGAGTGTGCCTATCTTCCTTGGCATCTAGTCGAGCTATCAATTGTTCGATGGTGTTCAAGATCCCGTGATGCATATCCTGCCAGACATGAACTGGATGAGTGTTCCAAGGGGAAAATCTGGATGTGCTGAGAGAACTAGAATTTGGGGCAGATACCCCGTATGGGGTATCCATTATAGGTTTTACTAAATAAACTCTAGTTACTTTTATAACGGGGGACGGTATTGTTGTTCTTCCGGGTTTGAATTTAAGTTGCTTATGGTCCGGGTGCTAGATTGGATAGGCATCTGAGCATGAATTCATTTACCAGGACGAGTGCATGTGGTTGTTAAACCACTTCTAGGAACACCTATAGATGTTTCTCTTGAGGAATGCATCTGGAAAGATATCTCCTTCGATACAGATCTTTATTTATTCTCTTATTCTCTTTCATTTCATCCTCCTTCCTAGAGAATCATTCCTTGAGAGTGAGGTAAACATTCTCAGATAGTGTAGAATTTCGGTCATAGACCACCTTAGATTTATTTTTCGTATTTTTGGGGATTCGTGTCAGAGGTAATGATGGTTTAACTATATTGGTGCCCATATTTAGGAAATCTCTCTCGTTCTGGGTATTCACCCCTGCATGCTCGGTCTGTGAAGCCTTAAATATAGAACCATCTTCTCTTACATCCTCTCCCTTTACTAACAACTTTCTATCCTTGATGGGTTATAGTTTTATGTATAATTTAATAATTATCTATTATATGGATAACATATGAAATTTTAATACATTTTGAATTCTAATTTTCATATTTCATGATGTTTATTATTTTTAAGTAATATAATATAATATTATTTTACATAAAAAAGTATTAATGTCATTTTTAACACTATTCATTTACTTTGAATTTAATATCATCAATTTAGTTATAAAATTTCAATATAAACCTTTCACCAAACCCAAAAATTATATATTTATATTAAATTTTTGGAACATACAAATTCACCGAATTAGTTTTAATTTGAATATTTTAATAACCATTTATTTAATTTATATATTAAATGAATTAAGATTTTGTCAGCATTTCATAAAAATTAACGTAATTATATGATCACTAAAAATTATAAATAAATTTACATGATAATAATATTTATTCATATTTAACATCAATATTTATATCCAAAATTTTCCTATTTTTATTCCTATGAAAAAATTATATGCATTAATTTTAAGAGATTGACATTTTAGAAATATAGTTACAAAAAAAATAATGATTTTAATATAAAAAGAAAATAGGACTAGAATTCTATATATATGAATTTGGGTTGTCTATGGTCGACAAATATCCCTATGATGAAATTATGTTATGATTTGGGTTAATTTTCAGAAAATAAATCATTTTATAACACGATTTTATTAGTTTTACACCATAATGAGAAGATACATTTTTATCACTGTAATTTTTAATAATGATTAAAATAAATAGGACTTATTTACCAAATTGGGATATTTTTATTCAAAATATGGTTTCCACATTTTATGATTTTATCACTAGTTTATTGAAAAATTTATTTTAATTTAAATTCCTCAGATGAAATTAAAATAAATTTTTAGAATAAATTACATCGTTGGCATAAAATGTTAATTATATCAAAATAATGAATAATGATAACGAAAATGTAATGGAATTAATTAGATTATTCTAAATAAAATGGGATATATTTCTTCTAAATAATAAAAAAAATTACCATGGGTCTATTATATTACCTAATTTAATTAATATAAATTACAATATTTTGAAAATCGATAATTTTCACTATTCACAGAAAAATAATTATTTTTAGAAAAATACAATAAAAATCCCTATGTGTGCAATTTTTTTCAATGTTTTTATTATATAGAAGTAAATATATAAATTTTTAAATAAATAATTTTAATTTCAATCCAAAAAATGAAATATTTTTTAAATAAAATTAATTTTTTAAAAAAATCACTTTACTATAAATTGAGTGAATAATTACAAAGAATTAACCAATAATATTTTATTGCATAGGGGCATTATAAAAATATTTCATAATATTGTTACTCATATTCAAAACTCCAAATTCAATGATAATTTTATATCAATAATAAAAAAACAATAATATTTTCTATAAAATATCTCAAAATGATTAATGTTTTGTGTTTCATGTAATGAATGATATTGAGATTATTATTCTTTAATAAAGTTACGGAGGGTTATATTATCAAATTATAAATAAATTTCACCCAATAAATTTTATATTGGTCATAAATGGTTTATTATTTTAAAATACATTTATTGAAAACAAACATTGTACCGAGGGATAATAAAATTTATTTTAAAAATAGAAATTGGAAAACATAATGGCTATATTAAATTTCACATAATCATGTTTCAAGATATAGATACAATTGGTGGGAATATAATTTTTTAAAATTTATGATAAAAATAGTATCCATGTAATAATATAGAGTGATAGAGAAAATGGTCCTGAGAACCTTAATAACCACATCCCCATAAATCTGTGATGACTGAAAAGACAACCAGTTCATTAGTAATAAAGAAATAATTATAACAATTTAATTTCAATATAGTTTTCTAAAATTTTGGGATTCAATTAGTATCATTATATAGAACTCAATAAAATTATTTTACATTATTTTTTTCCATACATATAATTTCATCATTTGGCTATGATTTTAGGAATTTATACATCATCTCTAACTCCAATAAATGAATGTTCATAATAAAATTTTTATACCCAATGAACTATGTTTAAATTTAAATGGATCTTAATATCCATAAAAATTAAAAGACATTTACTACATGTAATAGCATTTTATTAATAGATTAAAGACCATATACGATAAGGTACAAGATATGTAACAATAAGCATAAACGGACAACATGTTATTATTAATTTAATTATTCCAATATAACCATGGTTTTAAATTTGAGGGAATATATATTATTAAACCTTTAATGTAATATATAATTTATATAATCATTGATAATGTCCTAACTAATTCTATGGAAATAAGAAATTTATATTTTGTAAATAAATTATATTCCCCAAAAATACATTTTCCTCAACAAAAAATTCATTACATTTTACGGGGGAATATTATAAATAATTATTTGAAATTTTAGACAATTTATTTGAAAAAATTATTTTAATTTTTGAATTATGCATTTTAAATTTATTTAAGGATGATTTTTTATATTTTTTTTAAAATATTTATTCTTAGTGAATGGTAAAATATATTTATTTTATTTTTAAAAATATTAATTATTTTCAAGTATTTTCAAATTGATAATATATTTATAGAGATCATTAATGTTTTATTAGAATATTTTTAATTAAAATAATCCAATATCGTTTTTTTGAAATTAATTTTGTAATGAAATATAATATAAATAAATTTTCAAAATAAATGGTATTTTTTGGAAAAAAAGTGTTTATATTCATGTATTTCTGGTTCAATTTACAATTAAATATATTTATGTATTTGTTTTTAATTTTCAAAATTTGATTCTGTTTATTTAAACTATGGGAATATATTTTTTTAAATAAGTAACTTTAATTTTTTGTCAATATGATGAGAAGCCATAGAAATTTTTGTTACCAAAATAAAGGGTAAATCTGGTAATTATAGATAAAAATAAAAGGCTAAGGAATCTAAAATGAACATGATAGTTCAATTATTTTTATTATATGACTCCATTTCATCAAAATAAATAAATATTCTATGATATAGACTTTTTCATTTGAATGTGTGTGTAACATTTAAAATATTTTATTTAAATAAATTTCAAAAATGTCTCGCTATTTTTTAATAACCATAATATTTTTATTCTTGGGTTAAAGAGATTCTATGTTACGTTATGAGTATTAATATAAAATATAAAATATTTATCATCATCATTGTAATTTATTTATAATTTTTAGTGATGAAATATGTACCATAATTATTTACAGAACTATGATGGAGTAATTATTCAATAAAAAGAAAATGAAAATAAATGATATTAAAAATATTTAAAGTAATGTAATACAAGGTAGATGATCAGATAAATATATATATATATATATATATATATATATATATTAACATAGTCTTTTAGGGATTTGTTTTAATATTTGTTTCTAAGTGTAATTTTATTATAGATGTTATTAAAATAAAAGTGATTAATACTTATAAAAATTTACTTTAATGATTTATTATAAAAGATTGTATTTTAAAAAATGATACAAAATTACTAAAAATATTATTTTCAATAAATTGATTATCCTAAAGTTGATAATATAAAAAATGGTCCATTTATTGGATATTTTTCCATTTATAGTAAATATATTTATATTGTCCCTAGCCTTTTACAAATATTATTAAAAGATCTGAATCATAATTATCCACGAAATACAAAAAAATGGTCCAAAAGAATAGTTTATTTTTAATAATAAGTACATAATTATCAAAAATGAAACTAGAATAAAACATAATATTATAAATCTCTGAAATTTCCACTTATCTCGCATTGTGTGCTTAAAACATAATAGGATAACCTAGGGAATACATAAGCAAATGTGCAAAGCTAAAAAGCTGAGTAAATGAATAAACATGGGATAGAATCATATCACCTGAATTATAATGCATAATATGATAACATAAAATTCATGGATAACGAAAAAATAGAATTATAAAATATTTAAAATGGAATCATGGAATAAAAGTAAAGATGAAACACTGTATTACATGACATAAATATGAGTCAATGTTAAGAACCATGATTATATCACATGGTTGAAAGTGTCCCGAAATGGATTTGGTTTACTCTATATTCTAATAAATTATATCCCATTAGAATAAACCATTATCTAATTATTTTTACTGATAAATGGATGCACCCATCCTAATATGTTAATGCATATGTGTTCCACATAATGAATCAAATATAAGGAAAAATCATATGGGTTAACTATGGAATGAAACTGTTATCGTAATCATGTCATAATCCATAACCAAATAGCACATAATAATAATATTAATGAAATATGGGTATTAAAAAATTATTTAAAATTCATAATGAAAAAATAGAATATAATTAATAATGATTTATAACTAAATTTAAAATATGGAAAATAGTATTTAAGTAATTTTAGAAATGTTCCTCTTAAGATTAGTTTTAGAGATAAGTATAAAGAGTCCTTAGAGATGATAATGGAATAAATCATTCAATAAAACATGAAATGAACATAAATTATTCTAAAAAATAAATTAAGTAAATAAATAAACATATTGGGGGATTAAAAAAATTATTGGAGTTTACTTGAAAATGGGTAATAAATAGAGAAATTTCCATTAATCAGGTTTTCATATCATGTTGAATTGAGAAATGAACCATAAAAATCAAGTAATTCCCTATAAAATAATGATTAATTGAGATGAATAAATATGTTTTGTGAATATGAAAAAAATATAATTGAATTATTAAAGATAAAATAATAGATAAATTGACTCAAAGATAGAGAAATTATGACCCAAAAAAAATATGTGGGTTTGGATAGATGTCATTCCATTATTTGAAATTTTTTTACACTTATAATTATTGTATTGTCTAATTAAATTAGATTCTTCAATTTCATAATTAATAACTAATTACACATTTATTTAATTTAGTATAATTTCATTAATTTCATTTATCATTATTTCAATACGTTATAATGTACAGTTTCATCTTACTAGGAGTGCCTCTTTCATGGTTTTATGGTCGGTTCACTTGATTGTAATTATCAAATTACCATTCCAATGAATATAAAACTATAAAAGGGAAATTAAATGGTATTAATTAAAATACACATGTTAAGATCCTCCCCATATATTTTTTCTAACATTATGATGATTCATTTAATAAAACATTAATGATAAATGTTTAGTTAATTTTAGAGGTTTTGTCAACCATCACGATCTAGATTATGTTTCATTAAAACGATGTTAATATATTTGATCCATAATAAGTAATAAGTTAAAATATACTTATTAAAATATTATTAAACTGTAATAATAGTTTTATTATCTTCCTTTATATAGGTAATTAAAAAATCCCATTATCCATAGAGAAGTTTAAGGACAATAATTTTCGCAATGGTTTCTTTTTTTAAAAAAATTAGAGAAGCAAGTAATGATGGATAAATAATATTAAATTATAATTTAAAAATTAAATTATATACAGGATACGGGATTTATTATTCATTTTTGGTTTAATGGGGTGATGATAAGTTATAAGTAGAAAAAAATTAAGAGAGGATGTTTAAGAAAGTTACCTCTTGAATATATCCTCCATGAATAACCCCTTAATGAACATGGAATTGGTATTTTGGTGAAACAGTCACCACTAGAATTTGAATAGATAAGTGGTGAATATTATTTTTTGGTGAATGGTAATGCTATATGGCTTAACATGGGGAAATGATATGAAGGAAGGGGTTCCCATTTATAATTATTTTGGGGGCACATTAGAAATTTCTGAAAATATTAAAATATAGTATGACTATTCTAAAGACAAAATATTCCATATTTCAACTTAATGTACAAGTTATGAAATTTTCTACAATATTATATTTATTTTGGTATCATTTAAATAATAATTTTATGTTAATTTTTTTAATAATATATTATATTAATGAAATATAATTATTTTATAATTTGATAATATTCATTACTCTGATTTTAAAAACAACGAAACATGAGTGAAACAAAAACCACAGTTTTAATTTAACCTATAAATTTCATGGTAATATAAATAATTCATAGATCATCTTAATTATCATAGAATATAATAATTGTATTTTTTTAATATCATTTATTTCATTTTCCATTAAATAAAAAATTAATGCCTCATTATTGTGTAAGCATTTATGTATTTATTTCATCAATAAAAATTAAAATTAAAATATCATGATTAATATAAATAATTTATTTTTGTTTTTATTTTTTATGGTATAACATATATTCAAGAAACCTAGACATTAGGCATGTTATATTCATTATAAATAATAATGTGACAAGTCTAACTTTCATTTAAATAAAATACTATAAGGGATTTAAAATCGACACAATGGATCAAAAAGATATAACATTATCCCAATAAATTATTTTTGATTTAAATTACTCATATAATTTAATTATTAGAAGTTTTTTCACCATTTTATGACCCTTATAATTTTATTTTTACCATTAATGGCCCCATTTACCCTTAATAGTGAAAACAAATATTACCATGGTTACTATTCATATTGACCGAAAAAAGTGGGCTTTTTGATAAATTATTAAATAAAATTTAAAAATATGGAATCCATTTTTATAAATTCAAAACAAAAAATCTTCAAAATATAATTTATATTAAAATCATAAAAATGCAAAAAAAAATCATTTAAAAAAAGATATTTTTATGTATAAAATGTTTTATACCAAATCTACATACCAACGTAATTTTAATAAAAAAATATTATTTAAAACAATAATTAACTAATAAATGATATAAATTAATCCATAATTTAATTTTTCTTTTTTAAATTCTTTAAAAGAAAATTGCATTTTTCAATGTAAATAAAAATTCTTCACTATTCACTAAAATTTCAAACATTTTTAAAAATTATGAGACATTGAAAATAGACTAATGTTGAAATTATGATCTCAAATATTATTTTCATTTTATAAATTATATTTTATAAAATTTCAAAAAATTAAATATTCCATTTTTTCTTGTGGAAAACAAGAGAAGTAATTTTTGATGAAAATTATATTTGAGGAGTAAAATGGTTTTACTAAATATTTATTTTTCAGTTATTAAGAATTAAAACATATATTTTATAATGTGGTTAATCTTATTAATAAAAACTAATTTAGTTCCATGGTTATCAATTTAATGTGAATATTTAAATAGTATATGAAAGTTCATTTAAGATTGGTGTTCCATGCAACAAAAGCTATTAATGAAATTAAATTATGTAATGAGTAATATTTCAGAAAAATCATAGGGTGTTACATTATTTCATTTTATTAAATTTATCCATCAAGATATCTATAGAAATATGATATTGAAAAAAATTCATATATTGAGAATATAATATAGAAACAATGAAAATATCTGGATAAACATATACAAAAATTATACCATATCATATGATTCTATATAATTAAATAAATATTATCCATAGTGAAATAATTAACAGTAGGTGCCTAACTAAATTTTTATAGTATGAATCGTCAAAATAACTAGGTCGTCCTATAATACCAACTAAATAGAACCTATTATTTTTCACATATTATTACATGATTTTATGTATAATTATCACTAAAATGAAATCCTATGATAAAAAATTTAAGTGTAATTGGATGAATAGGTTCATAATTAGTAAACATTAAACTAGGATAAAACTTATTTCAATTAATCTCTATAATGATATCTAAACTTCCTTTGACCTTCTACAACTACATTGGATAGCCTGGGTAATACATTGACCAAAGGGGTAAGCTAAAGAATCCCAATAAGTAAATGAACATGGGATTGAGTCATAACGAATGATTTAGAATGAAAAACATGCCAAAATAAAATGAATATATTAGGAATAAGCATATATAGGAATAAAATATTGAAAATTGAAACATTTAAGTATAGGAAATTGGAATAAATATATAACCATATAAAAATATGATTCAAGTCTGACTACCTAACTAATGTCACCTGTTGGATAGAGTCCCAAAATGGATTAGTTTTACTCCAGAATCCCATTAATGACTTCCCATGAGAATAAAGCAGTATCCAACATATTAAATGAATATATAGTTACTCCCATCATAAAATTTCATTAATATTTCTTCCACATAAACAATCATTCGTGGGGATGAAAACTAAAGATTACCCATGGAAAGGAATGGGTATCGTAATCATGTCAAAAGGAATAATCAAAGGGCGTATAACAATGAAATCCATGAAAGAAGGGATTTAAATGATTTATGTA
The DNA here is from genome assembly GCA_963277665.1 of Viscum album. Taxonomy (NCBI): domain Eukaryota; kingdom Viridiplantae; phylum Streptophyta; class Magnoliopsida; order Santalales; family Viscaceae; genus Viscum; species Viscum album. The sequence continues at coordinate 90,398,962 of OY728132.1, forward strand.
CATTATTAATGGTAACATAAAATTATATCATGAATAAATATTTCCATATAAATTAAAATCAATGAAAAATGTGGTTATGTTATTTTATAAATGTTCCACATCGGTGTAGATTTTGTTAAAATAATAAAACATCATTAAAAAGTATAATGAAATAATTTCTTACCTAAAAATGAAATAAAATTGTTTTCATAATAAATTTATTATTTTATAATAATAATGGTGGATTAAAATTGATTATGTAGTTTACTTGAAAATGGGTAAGAAATGGAGACGTTTCTTTTAATCAGATTTATTTATCAAGAGGAATTGAGAATCAAAAATTATAAATCTTGTAATTACACATAAAAAATATGAATTGAGATACATAAATATGTTTGGTACATATAAAAATAATATATAATAATTATTAAAATAAGAGATAAATCAAGGAAAATAGAAAGAAAATGTAACCCAAAAAAATATAGAGGTTGAAAGAGATCACAAACCATATGTCTGAAAGCATTATTCACATGTATTTAATTTCCCGGATAATAAAATAATGTTCATTAATTGATTAATTGATAACATATTACATATTTATTTTATTTAATATGACTTTATTATGTTCATTTGTTTCCAATTTTTTAATCTATTATGTTCAATTTCATCATTTTGGGACTGTTGTTTCAATGGTTGTATCATATCACTTCATGTTTATATTTATGGAGGTTCTTGTATAATGGAAATAAATAGAAATCAGTGAAATTAAATTTTATTCATGAAAGTACATATGTTTAGGTGGTTTATATATAATATTTTTTCTGACATGATGATAATTAATTTGACAAAATATTAATGTTAATTTTTTTTTTAATTTTTGATGTTTTCTAACTATCATGAATTAGATTAGATTTATATAATATGATGTATAAATATTAGTTCTAGAAAAATTTAATAAGTTATAATATTGAAATTAGAATATATTCCCACCATAATTATAGTTTAATTACCATCCTTTATGTCGATAATGAAAATAAAAAACTCATTATCCACAGAGAAGTTTAATCTCTAAAATTTTGATACTAGTATGCCTTCCTTGAATAAGAGGATAAAAGAGAATCAGTGAATAGATGATATTTATTGAGGAATATAAAATTAAAATAAATATATGATCATATATTTATTATTCATTTACAAATTAATGGGGAGATAAGAAATATAAAGATGATATGAAATTAAGACTGTTGTTTTAAAAACGTTATTCTTGAATATTTCATCCTTAAATAACCCCCTTTGAAACATGGAATTGGTATTTTAGTAAGGAAAAAAACACTATAATTTGTTCAGTGTAGTGTTTAAGATAATTTACTAGAGGATTTTTGTTATTTAATGTTTGGGTTTGTTAAATGATTTAAACAAAGGTGTGCCCGTTTACAATTGATGTGAGTGGAATTTGTGGAAATTCGAAAATATTAAAATGTAATAAGTGTATTATATTGTCCAAACCCTCAAAATATCCTCTAAAATTATATTTTGTTAAATTTTAAAACATATCATATCCCACTTTGGACTTATTTAACATTTTTATGATTTTTTTTTAATTTAATATAATTTTATATTCATGAAATATCATTATTATCAAATTCGGTACTATTTATTTCTATGAATTTAAAAACGTCAAAAAATAATTAAAAATTTAAGAAATAATATATCTTAGAAATTTCATGGTAATATATAGAATTCATTAATTATATTAATTATCTGAAATGAGATATATATTAATATTTTCAATAAAATTTATTTGATTTTTCCATTAATTTAATAATTAATGCCTCATCTGTCTGTATTTATTTAAGGTATTTATGTGTCCCCTAAAAACATAAAATAAAATAGCATGATGAAGATAAATATTTTATATTTATAATGAGTATTAATAGATGAAAATATCTTCTAGAAAACCATATATTAAAAATGATATACATATTAAAAGTAACAGTGGGGTAAGTTTGGCATTCTTTTAAATAATACACTATAAGGGACTTTATCTAAACATAGTGTCTCAAAAAGGACATAAATTCTACCCAGGGATGAATTTTGTCAAAAATAATGCATCAAATAGAATTCGGGAACGTGTTAAGGCCATTTAATAACCCTTATCATCTTATTTTTATCCTTGATTAACTTATTTACACTTAACTCTGGTAACAAAAATTATCAAGGTTACTATTAATATAGAGAAAAAATACACTCGGGTTTTTTATTTAATATGGTCCACCTGATTACAAATTTAGAAACCTTTTTTCAATATTCAAAATATAAAATATTGAAAATTTAATTTAAATTTTAACATGAAAATTTTAGTGGAAATAATTTTTTTCTGAAAAATATCCCTTTAATGTATAATTTTTTTAATACCAAATTCATGTAAAAAATTAATTTAAATGAATAATATTATATTATTTAAAATAAAAATTAACTATTTCAATTTTAAAACTAATCCAAAATATAATATCACTTTCTAAATGATTAAAATGAAAAATACATTTTTCAATGTAAATTATTATTTTCACTAATTATTAAAATTACAATATTTTTAGAAAATTGTCAAAATTTCACCGTGGACTAATTGTGAAATTATTATTTCAAAAACATGTTAATATTTGAAATAAATTTTCTAATATTTTTAAAGATTATTTATACATATTTTACAACACAATGAAGTAAATGTAAATTTTTTATCAAAATTTATTTTTAAAAATAAAATGACCTTAACAACAATGTAAATGTTTATTTTGAAATATATAATAAATATACATAACTTTATGGTCATTCCTATTCAAAACTAATAATTCTATATCTTCTTTATAACAGATGTGTTAATATTTTAATATTCTATTGTGGATCATTTAAAGTGAGGGTTTTGTGAAACAGTGGATACTGGAGAAATCAAAGTGAGGGTTTTGTAGTGGTATTATGGTGTTAAAAAATGAGATTTCTTATTAAAGTGGTAACATTTTTAATCGAGTGTTTCTATTTTATTTCTACATCCACCTACTAAAAATATTCATTAACTAGGAATATAAAATAATAATCTTATCTAAAATATAATATTGTTTTTTTATAGAAATTAAACATCATATATCCATCTCCTATTCAATCAGGTGATAAAGAAAACCATCATTCCTCTTTAACGTGGACTACCACCTTGCAAACCGACATAATAAGTTTTCCATAATCATCTCTCATGGATTAATTATAATTATGGAAATAATGATTATATATAATTTTCAAGATATATTTATCATCATTTAACATTAATATATAATTTAAAATCATACCATTATATTTATTGAATAATTATAACATCATTCATACGTAAGTGTAGACTACCACCTCCCCATGCGATGTGATTTGTATTTCATCACCACATCACATAGATGATCTATATAATAACATTTATAATATTCATGTGGTATTTATTATATTTTGATAACTAATAAAGGATAAAATTCTACTTAACTTCTTCTGATTATGATTTATGAAAAAATAATCGTTACTCATGCATAATTATAATCCACCGTCTCCATGATTCCATCATAGTTCATTTTTCATAACCATCATAAATGATATGTTATAAAGGTAAGTGTTATATATTAAAATGGTAATTATATATTTATTATTGTAATTTTAAGAGTGTAATAACTGGCTCTTTGATCATAGTAATCGTAATGAAGTCACTTCTCACATATGATCTGAATATATTCAAAATACCTGACATGGATTAAAATATTTAAGTAATTTTATAAAACATTGAATGAAATAAAATAAAATAAAAATAATCTTCTAAATATTTATTAATAATGTTTAATTTTTTAATATTTGGAATTCATTAATTTAAATAACCTGGATGATTAGCGAGACTCAAGGATACAAACATTTTTGTAAAACCTAAAATTTAATGTTTCTCTTTAAAATGTTTTTTTCTTCTACAAGGAAATTTCTAAAGATATTTGATTGATGTAATTACATTTTCATGAAATATTTATATAGGAAATTTTAGACCACTTTATAATTTCATTCATTTAATTTCGAAAGGATTTTTTATATAATTTTATATGTTTCCTCAAAAAAATAAAGAAAAAAATCTATTTTAACACATACATTGACAATGACTTTCCCACCACTATAACCATTATTTTATCTCTCAACTATTTTATAATATTCCATTTATTGTTTAGTGAAAACACATATTTCTCATTATTATTTGATTTTTCATTTTAATTTTTTTTAATAAAATTAGATATATCAATGTCTAAAAAATCATTCTTATGGATGTACTGAATGTTTTTATGATAATAAATTATATGTATTTTGTTATGGTACTAAGGAAATTATTATGAGGATGGGTGTTTATGTTATAAAGCAACGTTTGTTAATATCATTATTCTACTCTAATGAATTATTTAAAGGGATTTATTTAAACAATTAGGTTTCTACTCAGAAATTAATATAATATATTGAGAAGGTTATTCGATGTATAATCATGATGGTTATTTTGAGTGTAATTTTAATGGTTACTCCATGTATAACTATAATGGGTTATCTAAATAAATCTATAAATGACAATGGAATGGTACCTCAACATTCTAACATTATTTATTTATTCTTTCTATGGGTAAAAATAGTAATATTTTTAGTTGAAAATGATAAGGAATGTTTATGAATCATTAAATGGTTAAAACAAATAACTTTTGGAAAAAATTAACAATATGTTTTTTAGGATTTCGATGAAATATTATGAGATTTATTATTTTCCTCAAAAATTTTTATGAAATTATTTCAGAAAATATATTTATATATAAGGTGATTTATTAGGTAAGAAATTTTTTTAAGCCAATATTTATTTAGAAAAAGGGATAAATTTTGATTTATTCGTGGAATATCAGATTCTTTCATTATTTTTATTCCCCTTAATGATCATCTGATACTCATATGAAATTTTAAAATGTTTTTCCCCAGGATATTTTATTTGAATAGGAAAGAAACAATTCAGGATGATATTCATGAGTATTTTACATTAAATGAAGTCTTATTATATTTTAATGGTATTATATTGGGGAAAAATGGATAATAAAAAAGTGTACCCTTTATAAAATATTGTTTTTTATTCTTATGAGTTATGACATAAATCTTTAAAACAATAAACCAAAAAGATGTTTTGTATTGGTAGAAAGTTAATTATAACCAATATACAGAAGATTATGTTATTTTTATTGCATGATCCTTACATTATGTGGAAAACAATGGTTTATATATTCCTAAAGGATATTATTTAATTAGAGAAAAGTTAATTTTACTCTATTAACTTAATGTTAATTGTGTAGTAGAGTATCATATTTATTTTGGAAAAAAATAATGACCTAGAGATAACATGATTACGGATATCATAGTGTTGATCATCCCCATAATATGGTGTATTATGATTTTATTTATATTCAAACACAATTTTTTTTTGTTTTTAGTAAATTTATGGATCTAGTAAGAACAAAACTAAAAATGGATGTGAAGGAAAATATATTCGTTGTCCAAATGAATAACAAAATCGAATGAGATCTATAGTGATAAAACATCTGGATATTTGTAACAATATATCTTGACTAATGATTTAAAACCTTAACCTTGGATTGTTTACAAATTCATCAAATAAAATATAAAGAGATTTATTTGGAAATTCAGGTGATAATGATAAAAATGATAAATATATTGAATGACATATGTGTTTAGAATGTGGAATTAAGCACCAAAAAAATGTCTTAATTGACTGGAAATATGTTATATATGTGGTAAATGATGAAATAAATCAATAATCATACTTGAAATAGGAATTAGTATAGTTGATTACAGCATGAAGATTGAAGATATTCATACAATATTAATTGAACGTTTTAAATGTTGGAAAAAATTTCATTATAAAAATCAATTTCCAAAGGGGAAGGGTCATGAATGTGATCAGTAAGTATGTACACGTATTTTTTTATCAATATGTAATTCCATTATAAATAAATATTTTGATATAAAAAAATGAAAAATGAAATGTATGGATTACTGTTTTCCTTATGTTTGACATTGTTGAATCTGAGGACCTGATTCTTATTTTTTTTAGTAAAAAAAAGTAATATTGAATATGAATAATAATCGTGGTAAACGGATTATGAATATTTATGAATTATTACAATGTCGACATATAAGGAACTCAATATTAATGGTATAATTAATTAAGAACATAATTTTAAAATATTTTATTCTCTATTGATGATGGGAGTACATTAAGATACTTTTATTGAGATATGATATAATATTGAGGTTTATTAACCCATAAAAATTATCATGTAAAAAAGTCATTAAAGGAGTAATGTTCTTATAATTTTTTATACATAATTTTGAAGTTATGTATAACCTTTAGTGTTTATATAATATTTAATATTGAGTTAATTATCGGTTATTATAATTTTTGGGATGCTAAATGAATTGTACGAGATAACCATTATGGATATATATTTTAATTACTCTTGAATATATTAAGGTAATTATGTATAATTTTTATCAAATTTATGGGAATTTTGGGAGGATTATAATATTATAGTTTTATAAAAATGTCACATTTTATTCATGATGAAACCATATCAAACCAATTAATGTCACGAGTATTGAACCTACAACCAAATGGAAACATGTGTGAATCTTATACCACTAGCTTAAATGATGCCCTAGAAACTATGAAATGGTATTAATTTTTTTATAAACATAAAAGATAAATGTTTAATTAATTTTGGTAACATTTTTTATATATATCCTTGATTTTGAAAGAGATTTTGTGATTAATGTTATTACCAAACAAGTTCACTATTTCTTAAACCTGATATGATTAAGGTTAATATAATATTAGAGTATTTAATTTTAGGAATAACAATTGAACTAACTTTTTGACGCGTATATTATATTAATGTGGCATTATGGTGGTATTGATTATTTATTCTATTAATTATCAATTCATGTATATTATATGATTAGGGAATATACTGTTTTGAGTGGGACATTAATAGTGTTTTATATTATTTTAAGATAAATTTTAAATTAATCTCAAAATAATATATGATCAGGGAATTCTATTTTATTGATATTAATATTATTCTAAAATATTTTGATGTATTTAATTGTTGGATTTTAATTAAATGATCTAAGATGATTTTTCTTATTACTGTTGAATTTTTTAAATTGATGTAGTCTTTCTTTGTATTGAGGTTTATTACTTTTTTGAATCATGTGGTATTTTCTTAACCATTGGGTTTTAGTTAATGTCTCGAGATTGGATTAATATCTTCAGAACCATTTTGGGATTATTTGATCCAATAGAAGTTGATTCTAGTACTTCAGGAATGAAAACATTGTCGTTAATACACATCACTTGGTGAAAAGAGAAGACTTTGTTGTAAAAATTTATAAAAAGATGACATTATTGAATGAAATTAATTATATTTAATTGTGACATTAGTATAGGAAGAATAATAATTCCTCAAATCTAGGAAATATAATTTTTTTAAAAAATAGTTTTTTTATTTATAATATCGAAAATCAATAGTCTTTTAACCCACCACAGATTCACACTTTTGTGATTATTAAATTTCATCTGACCATGTTCCTATAACTTTTTATCAGTCCCTCAGACTTATTTTTAATTATATATACTTTTAAAACTTCCCAATAATGTTATATTATTTATATACATAATATATTTTATTCTAGATAAAATTTATTTTTTATGACATTCAAGATACACCACACCAAGATTTTATGAACAATGATTTAGTACTATTTAACTATGACTGATATAACCTATATGATAAATTGGTAGGAATTAATATTATTTACCAAGTTATTAAATTAATAATGGTCCTATTCAATTATAATTTATAAATTATTCATTTTTAAATAACTAATTTTTTTTTGTGAAATCATGTTATTCTTAAAATATATGTTTTCTGAAAAAAAAAATTTCTAGCTTTTTATCAGTTAATATTATAATTGATTATTGTATATTTTGAAAAATTATTTTTAAAAATTAATTTCATTATATGAATTCCTATTGTCTATATCATATTATTTTTATTATCTCTACAAATAATGAAAAGAACGATTTTTAGTGAATACTAAAAGATATTTATTTTGTTATTAAAAATTGTATTTTTTTGAAATATTTACAATATAAAAATATACTCTTGAAGAGTTTTCAAATTTCATTGTTTTAATTTTATTCATAATAATCCAAATATTGTTTTTCAAAATTAATTATATACATGAAGTTAGTACAACAACATTTTTTAAATAAAAAAATAATTTTATTGAAAAACTGTTTTTCACTTCAATTTTACGCTATACTATTTATTTATATTCATACACTTATATGTTATGAATTTTGAAGGATTTAATACATATATTTAACCAGTGGTGTTATATTTTTTAAATAGTACCCATTTATTTTTGTTCAATATTAACAGTATCCTTAATTGTTTTTGATACCATGATAAAAGGTAAATCATGTAATTTATCTTAAATGTAAAATGATAAGTATTATTAAATGACCATAAAACTTGAATTAATTTTATTGGATGATTCCATTTCATCCATATTCAAAAAAAATTATTATATGGACTTTTCCAATTTGGATATGATTGTTACCTTTATAATATTTTATTTTAGGAAAAGTAATAAATGAAACACTACAGTTTTTAAAAAATATAAATTTTTTATCAAAGGGTTAACTATATGATACATTTTGTTATGAGTATTCATTTAAAATATATGTGATTTATAATAATAATGGTGATTTATTTATAAATTTTCATAAAGATTTAATTTCCTTAAATATTTCCAAAATATTTCCACAGTAATTATTCAATGAATTGAATAATCAAATAAATGATATTAAAAATTTATAAAAAAATATAATACAAGATAATTAATATTATCCACGAATTTTAGTGATTAAAATAATATGTAAAGGATTTTCAATTATATTTTTTTTCATTTTACTTATTTCAATGATGATATTAAATTAAATCTAAAGAATAGTTATATAGATTCAAATTAATGATATATTATAAAAAATATATTTTATTATACGATATAAAATAATAAAAATATTATGTTCAAATAATTGTTAATGATATGTTTTAAATAATAAACAGTTTTCCATTTATGTATCTTTTTTCCATTGATAGTGATTATATTGACCCTAAGGAGTAAAAACCCTTATTATCATGATATGTACAAAAGGGGTAAATGAGGGGTTGAAAGCAAAGGAAATTGTAATAAAATAGTCAAAACATATTTAATTTTTATTTTATGATATTATTTCTACCCATAAATTTCTTATTTTTTAAAAAATATTTTTGGATCAATTTATAACTACAAATAAATTTTTATTAATTTGGTTCTTTGAAAAATTCCAAGAGTTCCCTTCCCCTCTCATATAAATAGAAATATATTCACCCCTAAAATTCAGACATCAAAAACAATTTGGTGAAAAAATATAATAAAAAATAACTTATAAAATTTATCTCTATGTGCAAGATGAATTGTGTAGGGTTGAATACCTACCATAGTGGTCATAAATTCAAATTAAAAGGATGTTGTCTAAAACTAATGCATCATTTTAAATCGATTATATCTATTTTATTTTATCTTCTTGTTCCATTAAATCCAAAATACCATTATTTTATAGTAAATATGTAATTTATATTAAAATTTGTTTTCTTATGTTAATTTATCAACCTATATCTATATCCTCTTATGTTAAAAGGAAAAAAACCATCATTCAGCAGTATGATAGACTATACCCACACAAACAAATGTAATTAATTTTCCATCACCATTTCAAATATATTGATTATAACATGGTAATTAATTATTATATATTAAATCCTTGATATATTTATCACTATTATATGATAATATATCATTTAACTTCTTACCATTTTATCTAAAAATAATAATTATGTCAATTTTTTTACAGGCATTGACCCATTCTCTAGAACAACAGTTGAATTCCACTTATTAGATAAAGGGCTCATTCCCATGAAGTGGAGTACCATCATTTTGTCTATGAATAAAATATGGGGTAATTAATCCCTAGAACAACTTTGGAGTACCATTATCACTCATAGAGGAATCGTGACTTGGGGTGACAGGGGAGTGTCGTATCATTATTTGGAATAATGAGTATGGCGTACCCACACCATTGTACGATAAGGGATTACCATATAGTTCTGATAAATGAGTATGGAGGAATAGTTCTTTGGAATTATAGGGTATTATAGTCTCCATGGATATAGGACCCACACCCTTATAGTAGATACTTCAATTTCCTAAAATAATGAGAATGGGGGACCGGAGAATAGGTGTGACGGGGTAGTACAGACCCCATAGAGAGAGATCATACACCTTGGTAAGATAGGGGAGTACCTCCTCCACTTAAATATAGTGTATGGAGTACCCACACCTTGGTGAATTAGTGGAGTACCTTCTCTATCTAATATCATAGATGATCATTCCTGATAACTGCAATCATCGATCATCTTATAAAGATGAGTCTCACCCATAATATATTTCATCACATCTCAAAATACTATATAAAGGCTACCATCATATTATATTTGAAAAAATTATTAGGATATGCTACACAAAAGACAAAATGTGAGTCCGAACATAAGAGATACCAGAGATAGAAGATGTAGAGGGAAGAACATATTGTGTATGGGGTTCTACATGTTGTGTGACCCAACCATATCACCTAACCATGGAACCTCTATATATGGATAATAATCCATATTTTCATACACCTAGTGCATTGGATATACATAGAGTGTCTAATAAATTCTGACATTCTCATTTCCATCTTCCAATGATCATGTACATCAGCTTATGCACGTGGTTATGTACCTAGCTGTACTTTGGTACTTAGAAACGATAATGTACATATAGAGTACATGAAATTTATAGACTCATGTGGTCAAGGGTGAGTAATAGTTTGAACATGGATAGGCTCCCCCACATAAGTTCTCATGATGTGTTTTTCACACCAAATGATTTGTGATCATTAACATGTATGAAAAAAATATTCCACCATGAAAATCTAAACAATAGATCATGTGATCTTCTGTACTAAAAGGAAGGTAGTTACTATTTTCCTATAAAATATAGATCTTATTGAATTTCTAAAAAACAACCTTCCCCAAATTGATCATTCTACAAAACAACCCAAAACTGATTTTGTTTTCCTATGGCAGTCAATTTCGTCCCTTCTGATTACCAGAAATCATATTATGATCTCTCATAGTTTCCCACTACTCGTCCAAACCACCTACCATTAATCTACCACCATTTCGTTGGATCATGGATCCAAAATTCTATGATCCCAATCCAAAATTCTCTTTTATTCAACTATTAATCTCTAATTTGTTCATTGTGAACTCCTAGAATTCAAATATAGGGGTTTTGTCACATTCATATCCACCCGAATGTAGTCAAATCATGTCCCTAGGGTCAAATGAGGAAAAATGTGATAAATTCATGGGGGGAAGGCAAAAGAACAGTGGTGATATCATCATTGGCCAGGTGTTTGTCAAAAAAGATGACAAAATTTTGGATTTTTGGGGTGATTTCATGGAATATAAAATTAAATTAAATTATTAGTAAAAATTAGAAGAATTAGGTTCATGAAAATGGATGAAAAATCACATATAAATAAAGAATAATAAAATACAAGATTAATCATTTAATAAATGTTAGAAACCACAATCGATGATTCCTACATCAATTATTGACCGATATATGTTGAAGAACATGTTTTATACTGACGAGGATAATCATTTGTATACATTTTTTGTTGATACACCAAAATCAAATCATCGTTCATCGTTTGATATATATTTTCCAACCAAGGTTATCAGAGATTCTATAAATTATCTCCAGATTAGACAGATAACCATGGAGAATTGTAACAATGGAGTATTTATAGTGGATTTAGGGTAGTTATTTAATAAAAATAATGTTTTCGATTTTTTTAATTACAGACACACGCCAATAGCCACCACAATCAAATTTTCATTTAAAACAACACTTTTGTTGCATCTAAGGTAAATACAGCACTAAAAATTCCACCATGAAATGATATTTTCAATCTGAGACGTTGTTCAGGAGATATTTCACATTTTTTTTAAAAACAATGAATGCATGATATAAATATATTTAATATTTTTATAATATCAATTCTAGGATCAGTAGGCCTTATAATCTCAAATAGTCTTAGCTCCTAGATTAAAATATATTTCCTATCATATTTGAATATCTTGAAAATAAAAAAAAAGACTCTATATTACACCCTCCTTCATGGATTTTTTTCCAAGAAAGGAATAATCTACGAATTTTTTTTTGATCTTGTTCCCGTATTAAGCTCTCCCACACGTAGGAGATCTACTAAATTCTCCCATTATACCCACCACATAAACAAGGGGAATGGTTTATCCATGTGGGTCCTCTATTATCAATCCTCAATCAACACCGCACACTCTTTGAAGATGGCTCCATCCTCAATGTCCAGCTCTCCCTGGTCAATTATGTGCATAGTATCATGCTTGTAGCTCATCAGCTATCCCATATAAAATATTTCATGTACAGATTCCAATTACGGGGGAAATGATAATCGGTCAAAAACCTCTCAAACCCTCTACCATATCTAGAATGGTCATACAATCCTTGAGGATAGCTTATATCCCCAGTATAGTGTCTATAGTTGTCATCACAGGGAGAATCCTAGAAAAACATGGTACACCTGTTTAAACTCCAACGGCCTATGATATTAGTATATATAAAATTCCTATATGCTCATAGCAGTTTTCATCCACTCATGGATCACCTGAACCTTTTCCTTCATCACACACACAATTTAGTGACCAACAATAGATGACTAACCAATCTTAGACCATAATAAGGGGTGACTTGTAGGGTCTCATGTATATGGACTCAACAGGTGACATATTGATTGAAGGGAAGTCACTATTATTATCTTAAAACTCTACTTAATTTAATTGATTCTATTATATTGTGGAAGAATACTTATATGAAATTATAAAACATGTCATCTAACACCTAGATAAAGAGCTAATTTTTCCCATCTATATGGGGTTCCAATGATGTACTCATCCTCAAATGGGTTCAAAATACCAATGGAAGGTCTCTTAAAAAACATGAAATAAAATGTATATCAGGTTAATAAATAATAATTTAGGGAACCCTGTTAAAGAGGATGATATCCCTCACATACATATATCCAATACCATTAAATTTACTAGGATCCTTAATAAAAATAATGTTCGAATGAATCCTATGTCAATAAAAGGTTTCCCAGATGATATCATGGAATCTCACTATCCATCGAATAATAATCACAAATTATAATGTTATGTCACCACATTTCCACTTCAGGATCTCAATAGACGAGCAAAAAATATTTCAAAACCTATTGCTAAGCATTTATCTATTAACATGTGAGTGACCGAGTGATGAACTCTACAATACTTCGCCTCATTCCATCCCACAAAAATTTTCATTCATGGTTTTTGTAAATCATACCTACACTAGGATGTATGTACAAAAGAGAATTGTGACACTCCCCCAACACCTCCTATCACAATATTATTGGGACCACCCTCTATCCTTGGAAATTGAGGACGTGTTTCTCTCCTTTGAGAAATCTATATGGTTAATCGATTATGAATATTTGGTCACATAGGACCTCAAAATTAACATCTCACATATGTGCCTCCCTCATATGCTAGAAAAGTGGAGGATTCAGCCCCATCAACTGAATATATGATTCACCTCTGTAAACCATTAGGGACTCATACAAAAAAATAAAACTACTCACACAACTACTCCACCAGACAAGAATTAGACTTCCTATTAAGTGAATTAGCCACCACATTTTCCTTATCAATATTAGAGAATATCACAAAGTCATAGTCTTATATTAACTCCATCTATCTCTTTTGACTCTATTTTAAATATATTGATTTGAATACATAGCTGGGACACTGATGATCTGAGTAAACATTAATTCTCTCTCTTAGAAAATAGTGCTTCTTCATCTTGAATTAAATTTTTACCACTTTCATCTCTAGGTCACGAGTCACATTGTTATTCTAAAGAGGGATCAATTATCTCATGAAATATGTGATAACTTCCCACCACAACAAAAAATTGAAATCAAGGACAAATCCATAGGCATTGCAATACACTACGTACTACATGCCATCCTCCATTAGTCTGAAAATAGGAGCTCAAGTCAGTCTGAGGCTGAAATCCTTTGAGGCTATCAAACACGTATCATTCTGTACAAATGGTTATAGTTGTTGTGCATGGGAATTTATTGGGGATTTAATAATAGAGAGGCCTTCCATGATCTTGTTGCAGTATCCCTCCATGAAAAAAAAATTTCAACTCTAACACACTCTTGGGTGGCACTCTAGAAAGTACTATACCAAACATTTTTTAGTCCAAAATTAGTCAATGATTATAAACAAAATTCCCTATTAATTGAACCTATCATATCCATAACTATCACATTAAGAGATTACCATAATTCTGGTGCTCTCAAATAAAGTCTACAACAATCCTTAAGTACTCTAAATAAGAATCCTCTAACATAGAGTATATGATAAGTTCATTAATGAAGGCAAAAAAATATGTCCATGAATGGATGGAAGATTTATTTCATCATATACATAAACATAGCATGTGAATTTATAATAGAGAAAAGTATCGCCACAAAATAATCGCATCTACTACAATATTGTAATTATAAATTAAATATATCGTCCATGTAAATCCAAAAATGGTGGTAGTGAGAAATGGGATCGAACTTCGAGAACCATATCACACTTTGAAAATGATAAAAGAAATCATTAGTCCTTGTAAGTTGGTAATCCAATATGGAAATGAAGACATCAAAGCGGCCATGGGGTGTTGATAATTGAAAAATTCCATCACCCACCACAATGTTTGTCTCATAACATCCCAAAAGAATATGTTCGTATAATTATTTGAAACTGAAGTTACATTGATTCCTAATATTATTCATACACCAAGTTCCATAATCACCAAATTATGGGTGGTGGATTTCATCCTGATTGTCTAACGACCTACTCATTATTAAATGAGATCTCAAATTCCCACAAAATAGAAACTTGTCCAATCTATCCAAAGGCATCTAACTCTTATCTATTCACTATCAATCAGGGTTCAAACCCTAGAAAACTAGCCCATATGCATGATGGGGACATAAGGTCTCATCATGATGACCAATAAGTACCATATGTAACACAATACATAAATAGATAGCTCTCAATATTATAATATAGCAGATATCAAGGAAGAAGTCCCTATAAGAATGATAAGAAAAAAATACTATGATAATGTCTTAATTGGGAGTTCAATCTCTCATACCAAAATTAACGAGATGATGGAATTATTTCAACTAGTGCATAATAATAGTTAGTAAATTGTATCAACTACATATATCAATCTTTAATTGTCTCATGAGTTGTTAGTGCAAATGTCACCAGTGGTCATAGCTTCCAATGACCCCCACCACTAATACCAAAATCTAAACATGGATGACTGGTGGTATTGGTGAATGTGTAACATTACATTGTCCACCACTAGTAGCTAATCCTCTGGGATCCCCACCGACACCTCTACTAGGTCCACCTCCCTTTGGTCCACCCGGGAATCACCTGGGAAAACCACGATAACAATGTTTCATTAACCCTGGATGTCTTTCTATTTTCTTTCCACCGTCCAAAGCATGTCACGTTACCAAATTAAATTACATGGGACCTGACCCATAACATGAAAATAATCACCCCTCTCTTGGAGTCTCTTTTATTATAGATTAATCCAGAACCACATAACTATGTTCATTAGGATAATAATGGGTACATTTTTTGTGTGTCGATACCTGTCATCTGCTATATGAGGTAGATGAATCATCAACGAAATGATTACTAATTACTCCTATTACATGTACTCCCATTTATAAGAATATCTCTGTCACTAGTGACCACCCTTGAAATCCAGTATATGTTGGAATTCATCAGGTTGTCACACTAGCTAGAAAGTCTCTATGTAGACACTTCTAAAACATCCACACCTAGAAGTAAGAACACAGAATACTATCGAGAGCATGTCACATAAGGTTAGTGAACATGAATTCGTACTCATAAACATTTAACCCTCCCTACATAATCTCCAAAATATCTTGAATCTTAACTGAGAACAATAATCATGGGTAGTACACCTCAGGAAACAACTATGGGATGTGGAACCATGAGAGTGATGAATAATCATTTGTCTGTGTGACTAGACTCCACCAATTCCCATATACATTTTGGAATAGATTGGATACCATAATATCCATTATATAATTAAGGGAATGTACAAATATGAAATCTTAGAATACAGACTCAAGATAATTATCCATTACATGTGGATCCAGATCACCATAGAACCTAATACAACTATAGCGATGGGACACATGAAACCTTACCCTAATCTACTAGTATAATGTTATTCTAAATAGCTAGGGGTTCTTCTACCTACCCAGTGGGAGGAAAGTTGTCCCATTATGTCCCACCAACCAAGGCCCCATCACTCATCAGATCATCATCAAAATCCTAAATTGTAACATGGTTGGATTTATTCATGGAGGATTCTTGAAAGCATTCTAGATTTACAATAGTCACATGAGAATATATATATATATATATATATATATTTATGTGTGTTAGTGTGCATCCATATCAAGAAGGATAATCATGGGACTAAATACTATATGAGGCACGTACCAATTTTCCTTAAAACCAGTGTCTCAGAATACCGAGTCAACAAGTAGGTAGTTAGATTGTTGATGAATCTATATGTTGGCAACAATACAGACATTGGATTCTTTATCCAAAAACTATACTGGATGAACATTTAAAATATTTGTCTAAATTCCCATAAAATCCAAATAATGTAAAACAATCCAATCCATATCCCATGGTCGAACCACTATTGGTTATAGTGTGTAACCACCCAACCCACTGGGGGTTTACTGAACATTCAAAAGTTAGAGTCTCCAAAACCATAATCCCACATCCAATGGTATTGGGATGGAGACAATCAATGATAGGGAATCACTAGAATTTGAGGCCTTTGGATAGTGTACCTATAGGTAAGAACCTATAAGGCCCCAGCCTTAAACCTTACTTAATCTTGAGTTATTACAAGATTACACATCAAGGATCTTTTCGGGTTTAGAGTTTTAGAGAATTAGATCATAAAACATGCATTACATTCCACATATAAACAATGTGGTTACATAGAGATAGTATTATTCATTCCCATAAATGGAAACATATTTAAAATAAACATGGATTATTTCTTGACACTTCCTTGACACTATCATCATATCATTTACCTTTCCCTTGGCCTTTGAAAATCATTTCAAAAAAACATGGGATGAGCATAAAAAGCTCAGTATGGGTTGTAAAAACATGGAAAGGAAACATGGGTACATATATACATAAGAATGAAATCATAATTTACCCATAAAACATAATCACTTTACCATACCTCATCAAATCATGAGTAAATCATATAAATCATAAGACATAAAGGTAACTTGAGGCATTCATAACATTCTTACGTAGGGAGTAACCCTCTTGGTTATGTTTGGAATACCCATCACAGTATATTCCCTAAATCTCTTCGGAGAAACCGTAACTTTTCACTCCTTCACGTTACCCAATGCATTGGAGAGATCTATCGGGCTCAACCACCCTTAGTTTATCACGGAACCACCCGTCTTCATAATAATGGCCAAGAAACTCAACATAATCGTATCACATAAAACATGCATATAGGAAACATAAAATTTCCACCTTTTAATAACAAGATATCAATACAACACATTGATATAAAAACATTATGAAAACAATTTTCAATGCCAAAACCAAAAGAAAAGTAAAACATGGTATTTATTTTTCTTATAAAAAGAAGGTATGGATTGTAGAGGAAGCCAAAACTCAAATAATGGTCACGGCGGCGGAGAAGTCTTTGTCACCGCATACGTATGACAAAAAAATTCCCTTTTGTCATTTTGTAAAACGCTTCATATAAAAAAATATTCGTTTTGAAAAAACGTAAATGTCAAAGGGGTTTATACACCGTATAAAAGAAGGTCGTGTATAAAACAAAATATGCCTCAATGAAAGGAGATTGAGACGAAGTCCCATACCTCGTATCCGAATTGACCCAACCATTATTTAATCTACTGAATAATAAACTTTATTTAATCTCTACTTGCTTAAGAACCTTTTTCATGTGCATTATTCCTTTTATACCATGTTATGAACATCATGTAATCATTTAAGTTAATAATGTTCATTTTGTCGGTATTTGGTTCTTAAGTCAAAAATAGACTTCTTACACGTACATGTTGTTAATTTGGTCAAAGGTTAGTTATATCCAGAATTATATTAATGATTGGGATAACATATATATCATATATATTCAGCATATACATGTATTTATAATATTACATCACCTTTAGAGGTAAGAAATGAAATGCACCGTTCCTGGAGACGGCAAGCCGTACGTACGCATGAACACTACTTCCATTTCTATTTCACATTTTCTGGAATGGAATCATAATGATATAATAGTATATTATAATTCAATTATAATAACATATATAATATCATTAACTTTATCCTTTACACATCCCACATATGGTATTAACGAATCAAATCACTTTCAGGGGGCGGTAGTCCGCACTTCCTAAAATGAAGATATCGTGTTTACCCATAATGGAAACAATAATAGAATGCCATAAATGAAAAATAAAGAAGCATAAGGAAAAAAGAAACATATTATATATCATATATAAAAATAGTGACATCATAATGTCCACCTTTTAAGGTGTTAAATGAGTATTGAAAAATCATCATTTCGGGAGGCAGAATTTCGCCATCCACAGAAACCGTATGTTCATTAACCATTTGTTCTAGTTGTGTGAGAGTGTATCTCGAATAAATCTTATAACAACATCCTAGTATATTGAACATACTGGTTTTTTTACAAAAGAAGTAAATAAAAAGTGTTTAGGGGGTTGGAGAAGAAAAATAAAACAAATGAACTTGAGAGAATGAATTACCTTTAAAAGTGTAACTCGTTTTGATTTGAGCCTAAAGGCTTCCTTTGAAAGGATTATGCCCAAAGGGAATCCTCTAGGATGAGGAGAGGGATGTGGAGAGAGTAAATGGGAAGGGTACGACCGTGCCAAAGGCTTGAGGAGTGTGTGAAATGAGGTAGAGTTGGGGGCCTTTTATAAGAGGAGAGGAGGGGCACTCTTGGAAAGTAAAGATATGTTACTTTATTTTAAAATGATTTTCGGATTAAAAAGGTCCTAAATTGATATAATTCTAGGATAAGGTGATAAGGGTTCTAAATCCACTCATCCAATAGGTTTTGGACATGTTTAGGTCTTAGATATTACATTATCTTTCCATTTTATTTAAATCGGTAAATAATGAGGTCATCCCTACATCATCATGATGTCATAAATAAATTTATTTATTTAATGTCAAAAAATTATAAAAAAAATACTATGATGTAGGAAATATTTTTATCTTTCCAATTAATATTTATTGTCAAAAATATGACTTGTATAACCCCATATAAAAATTGTTTTCGTAAAATAACTCATGTTTGTGTCATTTTTACTTTAACATTAAATAAAAAGTTATTTATGTCATTTCCCAACCAAAGTGGCTCCATGGGGTCCCCAAGTTGACCCATGTCTTTTCTTGGTCGGCCATTACATATCAAACAATGTTAGGACATGTGTCTAGGTCATTTCATTTTATTAAAGCATTATTTCTACCCTAATTACCACTGAATGCGATTAAAAACTTAATAAGTTACTATTCACCAAAAAATTAATTTAATCCCATTGAACCACATTTTTATTCTTAATGACAACCATTTATGTCGGATTTTTGAAATTCAAAACACAAAAGTGTCAAAGTTTCATTTAAACGAAAAATCAGTTTCTTTAACTACCACTTAGTGGTTTCACTATTCATCAAAAAATGATGTTTTTCAGAAAATTACCAAAAATTCACCCTAAGCTATATTTGATATTACGAATTCAAAAATGAAGTCTATTTTACAAAATTCAATACATATAAATCACATTAATTAATTTAATGAATAATTCCCGTTGTTATGACAAAAAGCGTGTTTTTATGAAACAATAAGTATCAAAAGATTGACACCAGTTTAAGTCCAATTTCAAAGTGAAATTGATTCCAATGACCACCATTGGATTAAATGATAAAAATATATTCTAATTTCACTTAAAAACCAATTTAAAAGATAATATAATCATATAAATAAATTAGATTAAAAAGCAGTTTTGATGTAAAATGCAGTATTTTTCACTATTCATTAAAAAATGAACATTGTCAGAAAAATACCACAAATTTATCCAATGTAAATTTTGATGTCCCAATCATAAAGAATAAGTTTATTTTGACAAACATTGTTTAGAAAATTGTCAAAAGATAGATTCAAAAATGGTTTTCCATCAAAGGAAGTAAAACAATCTTTTAAAAATATTAGTGTATTCCATTCTTACGATTGGATTTATTTTCATTTTAAGCCTCTAAAACACTATATAATTCATTAATAGGCATAGATAAAAATATCTATTATTCATTACTTACTGTGGATGTTACATACTTCCCCCCTTTAGAAAATTGCGTCCCCGCAATTTATTTACTTATCAAATAAATGGGGGTACTTATCTCTCATTGCATTTTCAGATTCCCCTGTTGCCTCTTCAATCATGTGGTTTTTTCCACAAAACCTTTACCTGGTGAATCACCTTATTCTGTAACACTTGCTCCATGTGGTCAAGATCTGGACCTGTTGTTTCTCATATGATAGGTTCTCTTCCATCTGAACTACCTCTGGAATCAAAACATGAGATGGATCTGGCATGTACTTTCTCAACATTGAAACGTGAAAAACATTGTGTACCTGAGATAAACTCGGAGGTAAAGCCACTCGGTAAGAAACTGATCCAACTCTCTCCAGAATTTCATATGGTCCAATAAACCTTGGACTCAACATTCCTTTCTTACCAAATAATATCACACATTTCCATGGTGATACTTTGAGAAAAACATGATCACCTACCTCAAAAGATAGATCCTTCCTCATGTTGTTTGCATAAATCTTCTGCCTACACTGAGCTGTTCTCATGTGCTTCTGAATCAGCTGAACTTTTTCTTCCAAATCTTCTACCAATTCTGGTCACATCAACATCCTTTCACCCACTTCATCCCAGAAAGCTGGAGTTCGACATCGCTTCCCATATAATTCCCGAAATGGTGCCATCTGTATACTGGAATGAAAACTGTTATTATATGAAAATTCAACCAAAGAAATATGTTGGTCCCAAATTCCCTGATAATCCATCGAACAAGCTCGTAGCATATCCTCCAAGGTCTGTATTGTTCCTTCTGACTGCCCATCTGATTGAGGATGAAAAGCTGTACTAAAAATTAATTCAGTACCCATCGACTTCTAAAGGCCTTTCCAAAAGTTAGAAGTAAACCTGGGATCATGATCCGATACAATGGAGAGAGGAACTCCATGTAACCTGACTATCTCTTTTAGATACAAATGGGAAAGCTGATGAAGAGATAAAGTATCTCGTATAGCAAGGAAATGAGAAGATTTGTTCAAGCGATCAACAATAACCCAGATTGCATTATTACCTCGAGATGTCTTCTGTAATCCCACAACAAAGTCCATGGATATATTCTCCCATTTCCACTCTGGCACTGGTAAAGGCTGATGCATTCCTTTCGGTAACTGCTACTCTGCTTTAACCTGTTGACAAGTCAAACACTTCACAGTAAAATCAGCAATATCTCTTTTCATTCCATCCCACAAGTAATACTCCCACAGATCCCTATACATCTTAGTACTGCCCAGATGAACTGAAAACGGAGAACTATGAGCTTCACATAACAAATTCCTATTCAACTGTGAATCACAAGGCACACACAATCTCTTCCCAAATCTCAAAACACAATCATTATCAATGTTGAATTCATGCAACTTACCTTTTTGAATCAGCTCTACCTTTTTCTGCATCTCACTGTCTTGCTTCTGTGCTTGCTTGATTCTGCCTGATAGAGAAGATCTCACTGATACCTGAAACAAAACAGAAAGACTTCCTGCACCAACAACTTCTATGCCAAAGTTCATCATATCCTTAACCAAAGGATCACGTTCCAAACGCAACATTTCTAATTAAGCATTACATTTTCGACTCAAAGCTTCACCCACTTTATTTTCTTTTTCCGGATGGTAATGAATTGTACAATCATAATCCTTGATTAATTCTAGCCATCTCCTCTGTCTCATGTTTAACTCTTTCTGAGATAATATATACTTTAATATTTTGTGATCGGTATATATTTCACACTTTTCTCCATACAAATGATGCCTCCAATTTTTTAAAGCAAAAACAACAACAGCTAATTCCAAATCATGTGTAGGGTAATTTACCTCATGAGTTTTCAACTGTCGTGAAGCATAAGCAATTACCTGATCATTCTGCCTTAGGACACAACCAAGTCCTTTCAATGAAGCATCACTGTATATAACAAACTCACCATTCTTGGAAGGTAGTGCCAAAACTGGAGAAATCACCAATCTTCTTTTCAATTTCTGAAAACAATCATCACATTCTTTTGTCCAGATAAACATAACACCCTTCCGAGTTAGCTTACTCATTGGACTAGATAATCGTGAAAAATTTCTAACAAACCTTCGGTAATAGCCTAACAAACCAAGGAAGCTACGAATCTCGATTACATTTGTGGGTCTTGGCCATTCTTCCACAACTTTTGTTTTTGCAGGATCAACAGTTATTCCATCTTTAGAAACAATATGACCAAGGAACGAAATTTGTTGCAACCAAAACTCACACTTTCTGAATTTTCCATACAGTATATTTTCTTTTAAGGTTTTCAAGATAACCCTTAAATGTATTTCATGATCCTCTTTAATTTTAGAAAATACCAAAATATCATCAATGAAAACCACCAAAAACATATCCAAGAAATCATGGAAAATTCTATTCATTAAGTCCATGAATACAGCAGGTGCATTGGTTAGCCCAAAAGGCATTACTACAAATTCATAATGGCCATATCTCGTACAGATCGCGGTCTTCGGAATATCTGCCTCCTTTAACTTCAGCTGATGGGACCCCGATCTCAAGTCAATCTTTGAAAAAAACTGAGCTCCCTGGAGCTGATCAAACAAATCATCGATATGAGGCAAAGGATATTTGTTCGTAACAGTGATATTATTCAAGGATCTATAATGAATGCAAAGTCTCATAGAACCATCTTTCTTTTTAACAAATAAATCAGGAGCACCCCATGGTGATGTGCTAGGTTGAATGAAACCTTTCTCTAATAAATCTTGTAACTGCTCCTTCAACTCTAAAAGTTCAATTTGAGCCATTCGATAAGGAGGTTTTGAAATTGTCTTAGCATCAGGAACTAAGTCAACAGTAATCTCAACATCCCAATCTGGTATTATTCTAGGAAACTCATCAGGAAAAACATCAGGATACTCATTTACCACTGGCCCATCATTAATTTAAACAGTTCCTTTATTTTCAACAATGTGTGCAAGGTAACATTCATTTCCATCATTTACAAGTTTCTTGGCCTCTTGATAAGTTATCAATAGTAAGGGTTCATTCTTGTACACAAACTGAACGTCTTTCTGAAAATAAACTTCTTTATCTCTACAGTCAATCTTAACATGGTAAATAGAGAGCCAATCCATACCCAGGATAACATCAAACTCTACTAGAGGTAGAACAATAAGGTTTTCAAGTTGGTTCTTTCCACAGATAAGGATAGGAAGATTCTTATAAATTATTTTTGCCTCAACATTTCCCCCAGGTGTTTTTACCACAAGTTCAGGAGTCACTTCTTGAGATGGTATTCCCATTTTACTAAAAATGTTTTTAGAGATGAAAGAATGTGTAGACCCCGAATCAAAAAACACACTGGCATAATCTGAAAAAACAAAAAAAGTACCCGATACAACTTCATTTGATGGCGCGACATATGCTGAAGTAGTTGCAAAGGATTTCACCACCCCTTTCTGCTTGTAGTCTAACTGATTCCCATCACTCAAGCTCTTTTTCGGACAATCGTTTGCATAGTGACCCATATCATTGCACTTATAACATTTCACTAACTATAAATCAAATTTGGACTTACCTTCACCTTGATCCTTTTCAGTGAAATCACGAGCCTTATGTCCTATCTTACCACATTGGTATCACTTTCCAGAATTCAGAATACATTCCCCAGCATGCCTTTTTCAACATTTATCACAAACTAGAAACTTAGTTTTCTTACCATCAGACTATTTTGAAGAATTCTTACCTTTCTCCTGCCACCTCGGTCTCTTCTTCTGTTGGTTGTTATAGAACACTTGGTCATCGACAAACTCCATTTCCACCTTCTCATCACATAGAACATGCTTTTCATAAATTTTAAAATCACGTGAAGCTAATGCCCTTCGATATTTTGGCTTTAATCCTGAGTAAAAACGATTTATTTTACTATCAAGGTCTCGGAAAAAATTGGGAGCATACATTGCCAATCGAGTGAACCTTTCTTCATAGGTAGCCACTGAGTCTTCCTCTTGCCTCAATTCCAAGAATTGCTTTTCCATCATAAGTCGAACAGCCTTAGGAAAATACTTCTCAAGAAACATACCTTTGAATTCATCCCAGTCGAGAGCATCAATCTCATCAGCGTCGCTGATATTTTTAACCATCGACCACCACTGATCTGTTCACCCTCCAAACGATAAATAGAAAGACTAACCTTTTGATTGTCTGAACACCCCATGACATCGAAAATATTCTCCAGTGCTTTAATCCACCCTTCATATAACACACGATCAGATGATCCTCTGAATGATGGGGGATGTTGCCTCATGAAATGTTCCACCACTGACATGTTTCTCTGCGGTTGATCTGGCTGATCTCGTGCATGGATACCACCACCATTTATAGCCTGAGTCAACTATTCCATCACTGCAAAAACTGTTCAGTTACAATTCCGACCATCTCGGGATACTGATTCGGAAGGTTATTTCCTTCTGTATTCCTTCCTAGCACTGCTTCCCTGTTCCCAATGCGGAAAACCATTCTGAACAAACATGTCTTAGATGAAGCAACATGGTAATCTTCAAATGCTATATCATTTCAATTTTTTTTGAATAATCATTTAATAGAATTCTAACTCTTAAAGTTATCTAAAATTACCTATGATACCAAC
The DNA here is from genome assembly GCA_963277665.1 of Viscum album. Classification (NCBI taxonomy): domain Eukaryota; kingdom Viridiplantae; phylum Streptophyta; class Magnoliopsida; order Santalales; family Viscaceae; genus Viscum; species Viscum album. Next base: position 90,424,494 of record OY728132.1, read on the forward strand.
TATAAGGCCCTATCCTTAAACCTTACTTAATCTTTAGTTATTACAAGATTACACATTGAGGATCTTTTCATGTTTAGAGTTTTAGAGAATTATATCATAAAACATGTATTACATTCCACATATAAACAAAGTGGTTACATAGAGATAATATTCTTAATTCCCATCAATGGAAACATATTTAAAATAAACACGGATTATTTCTTGACACTTCCTTGACACTATCATCATATCATGTACCTTTCCCTTGACCTGTGAAAATCATTTCAAAAAAACTTGGGATGAGCATAAAGAGATCAATATGGGTTATAAAAACATGGAAATGAATCATGGGTACATATATACATAATAATGAAATCATACTTACCCATAAAACCTAAGCACTTTAATATACCTCATCAAATCATGAGTAAATCATAGAAATCATAAGACATAAAGATAACTTGAGGCATTCATAACATTCTTACGTAGGCAGTAACCCTCTTGGTTACGTTTGGAATACCCATCATAGTATATTCCCTAAATCTCTTCGGATAAACCTTAACGTTTCACTCCTTCGCGTTACCCAATGCATTGGAGAGGTATATCGGGCTCACCCGCCCTTAGTTTATCACGGAACCACCCGTCTTCATAATAATGCCCAAGAACCTCAACATAATCGTATCACATAAAACATGCATATAAGAAACATAACATTTCCACCTTTCAATCACAAGATATCAATACAACACATTGATATAAAAACATTATGAAAACTATTTTCAATGCCAAAACCAAAAGAAAAGTAAAACATGGTATTCATTTTTCTTTTAAAATGAAGGTATGGCTTGTAGAGGAAGCCAAAACTCAAATAATAGTCACGACGGCGGAGAAGTCGTTGTCGCCGGATACGTATGACAAAAACATTCCCTTTTGTCGTTTTTAAAAAGATTCATATAAAAAAAGATTCCTTTTGGATAAAAGTAAAATTCAAAGGGGTTTATACACCGTATAAAAGAAGGTTTTCTATAAAACAAAATATGCCTCAGTGAAAGGAGATTGAGACGAAGTCCCATACCTCGTATCCGACTTGACCCGACCATTATTTAATCTCCTGAATAATAAACTTGAGTTAATATCTACTTTCTTGAGAACCCATTTCATGTTAATTATTCCTTTTATACCATGTTATGACCATCATGTACTCATTTAAGTTAATAATGTTCATTTTGTCGGTATTTGGTTTTGAAGTCAAAAATAGACTTCTTACACTTACATGTTGTTAATTTGGTCAAAGTTTCATTATATCAAGAATGATATTAAAGATTTGGAAAACATATATATCATATATATTCATCATATACATGTATTTATAATTTTACATCACCTTTAGAGGTATGAAATGAAATGCACCGTTCATGGAGACGGTAAGCCGTACGTACGCATGAACACCACTTGCATTTCTATTTCGTATTTTCTGGAATGGAATCATAATGATAAAAGAGTATATTATAATTAAAGTATAATAAAATATATAATATCATTAACTTTATCCTTTACACATCCCTCATAAGGTATTAACGAATCAAATCACTTTCAGGGGGCGGTAGTCTGCACATCCTAAAATGAAGATATCGTGTTTACCCATAATGGAAACAATAATGGTATGCCATAAATGAAAAATAAATAAGATTAAGGAAATATTAAACATATTATATATCATATATAAAAATAGTTACATCATAATGGCCACCTTTGAAGGAGTTAAATGAGTATTGAACAATCATCGTTTCGGGAGGCAAAATTTCACCATCCACGAAAACTGTATGTTCTTTAACAACTTGATGTAGTTGTGTGAGAGTGTAGCTCTAATAAATATTATAACAACATCCTAGTATATTGGAGATAATGGGGTTGTTACAAAAGAAGTAAATAAAAAGTGTTTAGGGGGTTGGAGAAGCAAAATAAAACAAATGAACCTGAGAGAATGAATTACCTTTAAAAGTGTAACTCCTTTTGATTTGAGCCTAAAGGCTTCATTTGAAAGGATTATGCCCAACTAGAATCTTCTAGGATTAGGAGAGAGATGTGGAGAGAGTAAATGGGCAGGGGATGGCCGATCCAAAGGCTTTAGGAGTGTGTGCAATGAGGTAGAGGTCGGGGCCTTTTATAAGAGGAGAGGAGGGGCACTCTTGGAAAGTAAAGATAAGTTACTTTATTTTAAAATGAGTTTGGGATTCAAAAGGCCCCACATTGATATAATTAGAGGATAAGGTGATAAGGGTTCTAAATCCAAGGATCTAATTGGTTTTGACATGTCTAGGTCTTAGATATTACATTATCTTTCCATTTTATTTAAATCGTTAAATAACGAGGTCATCCCTGCATCATCATGATGTCATAAATAAAATTATTTATTTAATGTGAGAAAATTATAAAAAAATACTATGATGTAGGAAATCTTTTTATCTTTCCAATGAATATTTATAGTAAAAAATCTCACTTGTATAACCCCATATAAAAATTGGTTTCGTAAAATAACTCATATTTGTGTCATTTTTACTTTAACATTAAATTAAAAGTTATTTATGTCATTTCCCAACCATAGTGGCTCCATGGGGTCCCCAAGTTGACCCATGGCTTTTCTGGGTCAGCCATGACACATAAAATAAGGTTAGGACATGTTTATAGGTCATTTCATATTATTAAAGCATTATTTCTACCCTAATTACCACTAATCGCGATTAAAAACTTAATAAGTTACTATTCAACAAAAAATTATTTTAATCCCATTGAACCAAATTACAATTCTTCATGACAAACATGTATGTAGGATTTTAGAAATTCAAAACACAAAAGTGGAAAAGTTTCATTTAAATGAAAAATCAGTTTCTTTAACTACCACTTAGTGGTTTCACTATTCATCAAAAATTGAAGTTTTTCAGAAAATTACCAAAAATTCACCCTAAGTTATATTTGATATTCCGAATTAAAAAATAAAGTCTTTTTTACAAAATTCAATACATATAAGTCACATTAATTAATTTAATGAAGAATTCCTGTTGTTATGACAAAAAGCGTGTTTTTATGAAACAATAAGTATCAAAATATTGACACCAGTTTAAGTCCAATTTCAAAGAGAAATTGATTCCAATGACCACCATTGGATTAAATGGTAAACATATATTCTAATTTCACTTGGTAACAAATTCAAAAGATAATATAATCATATAAATAAATTATATTAAAAAGAAGTTTTGATGTAAAATGCAGTATTTTTCACTATTCATTAAAAAATGAACATTGTCAGAAAAATACCAAAAATTTATCCAATGTAAATTTTGATGTCCCAATAATAAAGAATAAGTATATTTTGACAATCATAGTTTATAAAATTGTCAAAATATAGATTCAAAAATGGGTTTCCATCAAAGGCAGCAAAACAATCTTTTAAAAATATTAGTGTATTCAATGCTTAAGATTGGATTTATTTTCATTTTAAGCCTCTAAAACACTATATAATTCATTAATAGGCATATATAAAAATATCTATTATTCATTACTTACTTGGGATGTTACAGAACCCGTCCATCGCTTTGTATAAGCGTGGAGGAATAATAATAAAACCCAAAAAACCTATAGAGTACAAACCATGAATGTAATAACCTATAAATAATAAAAAACAAGTGATAGTGAAATCAAAAATGTAAAGGGAATAATTCAAAACAAAATAGAAATTTTTTACCATACAAACAATAACTCATATTGATAATATTTTAGGGAGACAAACTCCTCATCTCTAATCCCACCTCCCATACATAATCAATGCACCCAAGAATTAAAATGACCCTAGAAAATCTTCACTGATGTTTCTGTTATATTCATATGAGATGACACATGTTGGAAAAGTACATTAATGGTAGAGTATATACATACCAAATTCAATTCCCCCGAAAACAAAACTGTTATAAATAATGACCTCGTATAATATTCATCTCACCAAAAATAAAGTGGGAAAATTAAACTAAATCATCGATATATATGATCATATATGAAACCTAGAGGAGGGATAAAAAGGATTTATATGTCAAAACCCTAACTAGTATGATGTGTCTCCAATGATCACCAAAGTTCCATCGTCGAATCGCAATATCTCACATGTATTTTAAAATACATAATAAGCATGTCTCACAAAATGCCACTACTCAATAGCTAGAGGGAGTGAATTATATAAAAGTTAGACTTCCCAATATATCATACAATAGGGAAATTTACATCAGTATATATTGGACCCATGATCATGTAGATGAGAAATATATCTAGTCGTTATAACAAATATGGTGGAACCACAAACTAGTATAATTGGGGATTATCATCCCCATAAATAGTGGACTTGTACTATACTGTAATAGGGGAGTAATATCCCTATATTTTGAATAATGGGAATGGGGGACCCATGACATGGTGATATATGGGAGTATGATCCCTATTTGAACAACAATTATAGAGGCCACAAACCCATGTGTGATAGGGGAGTACCATCTCCATGGATTGTGATGTCACCCTCGTATATAGGAGTACCACCTCTACATGAACAATGCGTATGGAGGGCCCACACCCTAGTGTGGAAGGGGAGTACCATATCCATTAATAGAGGACAAATAAACATGTATGATAGGGGTGTACCACCTCTACCTTCAAATATAGTATGGATGATATGTTCTTTGGTGATATAAGGGATCGCCATCTTCATTGAAGGAGGACTGCCACCAATATGGGGGAGTACTGTGTCTTTATTTAATAATGAGTATATGAGAATAAAAACATAGTTAGATATGGGAGTATCATTCCGCTGGAAGGAGGACTGACACCCGAGTATTTTTCGAGTGCACCACCTCTACCTGAATCGTGTATGGAGGACCTACACCCTAGTGTGACATGGGAGTACCATCTCCATATAAACACTCAGATGATCCTTCCTGAGAAGTTCCATCATTGATCATCACATAAATAAGGGTTATTACTAAAAAATATCACCTAATTTCTAAAAAACCACTAAAAGGCCATCATTTAATTTTACATGGGAAACACAATAATTGCTACTCATTAGACAAAATTGAATACAAAAATAATGATAATTGTGACAGAAGATGTAGAGGTCTGTACATGACATGTATGGGGGTCCAAACAGCATGTGTCCCCACTATTTGAAATTTTCACATATCTTGTTGAGATATCTCAGAATAAAATTCCAAATATATATTTTTTATAGTTCATACTTTGTGTGTCTCATCCACATAGACCTACCTATGTCCTTATGTGTTTTCCCAAGTACATCAGCTTGTGCTTATGTACTGAGCCATGTACATGGCCATTCCCCATTACACATGGAGCACACAGTGAGTATTCCAACACGGGGTCATGGGAATGTACATTTGGAACACGTATTTTCTCCTTGAGTACAGTGACATGGCATGTGGTTCATTCCACATAGTGTTTGGTACATATCTAGGGTGAAATATATAGCCACAACATAAAGCCGAAGAACACATCATTTGCTGTTTCACACTACACATCGTATTGAAAACATTTTCTGAGAAATATGGATCTTCATGAGGTTATCTTGATCCACTGTTCCTACATGTTTTTAGGCATTAGACGATCCTAAATTGGTGAGGTTTCTTTCTAGAAAGTGATTCCATATCTCTGGTGGTTGGAAATTGTATTTGGATCACCTACAGTGGTCTGAGGTGTGTCTCGCACACCTCTCGTGATAATTCTATCCCCACTTTTGTTCAAGGAACATTGAAGTCCCCCCCCCCCACTAAAGTAAATCCTATTTTATTCATCCATAAAACTATATTCTAATTATTATGAAGATATCCAACTCATTTTCATGGGGTAAATCATGCTCTAATCCACTAGGAAATAGTCGAATCATGACCATATGGTCCAATGATGAAGAACATGAATAACCTTAAGAATTTGTGGGAGAATGGCATAAAAAAAGATGATATCAATGTTTTAGATGATTTATTGTCCAAAGATATCATAATCAATGAATTTTAGAGGTTATTTTTATAATATGATATAAAATTACCTATTAATTTTATTTAATAGAATTGAGATCATGTTAATTGAAGATAAAGAGTATATAAAATGTAGATTAACAAAATATATGATCAAACATGTAATAAATGGTAGAAACATTAATTCATGTTTCCTAAATCAATTATTTATTTATTTATATTGAATAACTCATTTTATGTTGATGAGGATTATCACCTATATCTGACGTTTTTCGATTCACCTCAATATGTATTTTATTCATTATTTGATGTCTATTCACCATTGAAAGAGGTTAGTTCCCAACTAAAATCTCCAATGTATTATGTAACTAAAAATGGATAATAATTCTCATATATTATTTATACAAGATTTAAATATTTCATTTAATAAAAAAATCAATTTATTACTTTTATTGAAACATGCTCAAAAATGGTTTCCACAACTAGACATCCGTCACAAACCACCCATAGGTCACTGATAGGGTAAAAATCATCCTCCAAATTTAATACTGATATCTTATTTTTTATCATAGAACCTATTCAAGATATATTCATTTATTTTTTAAATACAATATTTTAATTATTTATATATATTTATCATTTTTATATTATAATTTCTGGTCTCACCAGGACTCGAATATCACACCAAATCAGTATCTATCTTGAAATATATTCTAATAAATATTTCAATGTATTATAATGAGAAACCATAGTCTCTAAAAAAACCTATTTCATTTTATTATGTTTATTTTAGTATCACATTTTGGGATTAATTTAGTGGGATATATCAATATAAGAAAATGTGTTCTTATGGTTAAAAAGAATTTTTTCCATAATGAAAGATTTCAGGAAATCTCTTATAGTTTGTGTGAATTGTTTTTTGAGGATGGGTGGTTCTATTATAAACCAAAATATGGTGAACTCATTATTGTAATACAATTTTTTTTGGTAAATGTATAGATTTAAAAAATTTGTTTATCCTAATAAATTATCGGAATATACTTTGATGACTATTCCATGTATAATTATGATTTTAATTTCAACTGTTACTATACCGGTTACACCACATATATCTATGACGCTTATTCTATGTGTATGTAATAGTGATATGGAAATTATTCCTCATGTTACCAACATGATTTTCTACTTTTTATATGTGTTTTAAAAAGAATTATTTGATTAAAAAGGTACATTATTGTATATATTACTTTGCAAGTTCGAACAGTATGGCTTTTTTAAGAAACGTATTTATGATTTTTCCATTATTTAAAAAAACCAAATGGGTATTATTTATTCTTTTAAAATTTATTAATAAATGTTTATGGAAATATTTTAATGAAGTAGGTGATTTTATGGGTATGTAAATGTTTATTTTGAGAACAATGTTTAGTTTTTAAAAAATATTATTTTTATAAGTATTTTCCGACTAACAATTTCTTTATTTAAATTTTTATGGACTTTAATATTATTTTTTATCATCCAATAATTTAAAATGTTTTTCCATGGGATTAAGGATTGGTATGGGAAAGGAATAATTCAATTTTAATGTAGTGATATTTTTTTTTGAAAATAAATCATGTTTCATTTAAGGGTCATATACTATAGGAAAATGATACAGACTAGAAGTATCTGGTTTGAAAAATATGGTTTGTGATTAAATAGATATAAATTAATTGTCCAAAAATATAATCCTAAAAGATATTTATGAATAATTGAAAATAAATTATAGTCAAAATACACTAGATAATGTGATGTTTACGTCTTGGTCCTTATATTATATCTATTTTTGTCATCGCAACCAAAAAAGGTTACCACAAGTTATCCAATATAGATAAATAATATTTTAATATCTAACTAGAAATATCCAATATTTGATACAAATTATTAAACTAGTGGTTAATCAATAGACCCTTCCTAAATTTTACATTATAAATTAAAAATACAACAAAATTAAAAATAAGGTCACGAAATTTCATAAATCATATTAAAATTAATTTGGAAGACAAAATAATCATTCTCTTAATAAAACAGACCAAATAATGGAATACACTAATCATATATTCTTGAAAAAAATTATAATATCAAGAATCATGAAAAAAAATTCCATGAAAGCATATATGACTCCCAAAATTAGAATAATATTTAGCAATAAAATAAATTAATATACTACTGAATATATTCCATAAATCTAAAAACATAGTAAATACCATAAAATATAACTTGAACAATTTTTTTTCAAATAACGTTTTTTTCTGAGGTCTCTAATAAAAACCAATTTACAATATCAATATCAATCATATATTTATCCTTACCTGATATTATTAACTCAACAGTAGTATCATATTAAGTGTTACCATTAAATTAATTATTTTTTCTCTAAAAATACCACTTTAACACTAAATCACATTTCACAACTCTTGGAAAAATTCCTTTCATGACATTAAATAAAATCCACCATGGAACAATTCATATATGATTCTAATTATGATAATCTAATTTAATTTATAAAACAGTTGGAAACCATAATTATTAAATATAATTCCTAAACACCCAAATCATTCAACTTTAATTATTGAAATATCAAATTCCCTTATAGAGTCTTGGAGTTAGCCACTATATGAGGGGATTTTCTCATATAATTCCCATGTTCCCACACATAAGACATTGAATTATTTTGAAATTTCTTACCCTATTAACATAATATCGATATCTAAAAAATACTACCCTCTTTGGGGATATTATTTTTTGTTCTTCTTCACACATTAATGAAATCAAGAATATTTAAATTTATTTCAAATTTAGTCATTACCATATAATGTATAATTAATATTATTATTCTTATAATTCGATTCACTATGAAACTAAATGATGTTTTCATTATTAATCATACATCCAGATATGTTATTAGGAATATTAACATGTTTTCTCCTTTTAGTGCCTACTTCGTTAAGTATCTAATAAGGAAAATAATTTTTTTGTAGAATACATTCACTATTAACATGATTTTTCATGGTTCCATAAATATTATAAAACAAAAAACTATAGTGTTTTAAACTAAAATAATACTGTGAAATCATGAGGAATCATTAATATGATTTCTATATCATTGAACCTTCTATTACTTATATGATGCCTTTGGTTTATCGAAGGCCTCATTTAGTCAAAATGAATTCAAATAATTTATAATGATTTATAATGAAAATTCCTATTCACCCAATAATATCCCATGATATTTTCAGACAAGCTGAGTAGAAAGTGAACACTCACTATACAATTGAATGATGATTGATATATACTTGACAAAATATTTTGGGGTTTATTATCCCATTATGCATCTATTCGAAAACTACATCCACTTTTAGTATACAAAAAAGATGTTTTCAATGATATTGTACCTCCCTTCATTACCACAACATAGAGAATTATCCCATACAAAGGATTAACATAAGGGTTATCACAAAAGATTCCACATCCTAGTTTTGAAAGGTTACTAAAAATTTCTATGATATCATTTATAGTTACCCATATTTTTAATACATAAATATTAAATATTATTAGATGATTTTTCATTACACAACATTATGATCCATAAAGAATTATTATGGTTTAGTGTATTTGGAATTGTGGAAACATAGATAATTGTTTCTTAAGGAACCCATATAATCTCCCACTTAGTTTATCACAAATAGAGTGCTTCTATGAAATATCATATTTAAAACTTTTCTTCATAGACCAGGGGAAATAAAACAATGCAAAATTTGAGTTTAGATACTCTTTATGGGTATACATGGAAGTTCTCAATCATCATTTAAATATTACATGAGACTAAATTTATAATAACATCAACAAAACATTTTGAATTAATTACCTATATATGAAATATTACAATCCTAAGTCATAGCATAAATCATAGATGATTATGATACATGAATCTTAAAGGATTCCAAGAACATTATTCATAACAGTAAAACATTATCATAATACATATTTTTATGGTGTACAAATAAGAATATAAAATCATTTACACTATCACCACTAACATAATAAACTATCATCATTTATTGGGTTCACTCCTTATTCAATAGTATCATTATTAAAGGTTCATTAGCAATACTACCATAGTAGAGAAACAGTTATGATATTGGGTTCACTGCCCAGTCATGTTTTTATTATCTTATTGTATATCTATATTTACCCAATTTATTAAAGGAAAATAATTTTTGGCCCAACCATAACAAAATGAAAATAATATATCTATGTTTCACATGGTCATAAAAAATGAAAAATTTCATAAAACATGGTAATTAAAATTGTGTCATAAAATTTTTATCAGAATAGCATAGAATTACTCGAAGAAAATAAATGGTTTCCATAAATGTTTCTTCCTAACTTAAATAACTGATGGGTAAGAAATAATTACCATATAATAATCCTTAAATCATCATTATAATCCATACAATGAAAAAACAGTGGACATTATAGTAGAATTGTATACCTAATAATATATACGTAACATCAATGTATGTAGTCATAGATGATAAATTCTTTAAAATATCACAAACAACTGATGGGGAAAATACAATTCTCAAATTGAAATTAATTATTTTAAATAAAAAAAATTCCCAAATATTAAGGAAAAAGTATATCTAAAAATAACCTTGGAAAGAATATAATGTAATCTTCAAACCATTGAGTGGTTATGAAATTCAAAAATTTTCTTCATGTCGAGTACATTAAAACAAATATTCCATTAACTATTCTCATAAAAACCTAAAGGATCACCTTAAAAAATGAAAATAAGAATAAAATGAATTTATTTATAAAAATTCATACATGGTTTAAATTAAAATTAAAATAATATAATGATAGAAATTTTTTTTTGAAATAATCTTAGACAGAACAAGAATATGAATGAAAAAGTATTTTAATCCAAATAAAAAAATAAAGTCAATTTTCTTTCGAAACATTTTTTATGTATCTAGTGTTATTAAAAATAGGAAATTAAATGAAAACATTTAATATCTATAAATGAATATATTGTATAAAAATTAATTGAATTATTGAGATTTAATTCATTAAATTTAATTATAGAAAACATTATCATAAAAAATCTCAACAAACTGCAAGATTGTATCCAAAATGTCATACCACATAGGTAAATTTTGAATCACAACCTCAAAAAAGGGATAACCTTTAATTAAATTGTAAATTTATATAATTTTAATTAGAATAAATATAATATACATTTATCAATTGAATATTTACTATATAAATGAAATAATTTGATAATGTGACATGTATCTCGAATAAATAAATGTAAAATGAAAATACCATACTATGATTTTGACAGTATTTAAAATATTTTCAACCTCCTCTATAATATATTTAAAATTTTTATACTTATATAAAATAATCATGTCTATATATATATTAGCATATTATATCCCCTTATGAATGTTCAAAATGTATTTATTAATAACTCCTTATAAAAATAATCGTCCATGGGGTTTTAACCATCATCAAAAATTAGAATTTTTATTAAATAATCCAAAGCACAAGAATATCCAAAAATATTTAGGTGGATGAAAATTGAAATGAAAAATCAAATAAAAACCCACCATATTAACACATTTTATTGGAAGGGATCTTGTAGTTGAAAATAATGGTAAATCCAATGTGTAGTGAGATTATATGAAATTAAAGACTTTATTAAAAACATTCTATGTGTTCCATGCCCCCACCCAGTTGTTAGAAAGGATTTTGATTCTCCACATATATAAATGATGGGCCAAGGAATAAAATACCTTTCATACATGGAGTTGTATATAATATGATAATTTGTTTCAAGCAACTCCCATGCGATGATATTATATTTAAAAAATGGAACCCATTGAGTAGAGAACTGACCTATACGTGAAGAGAATCCCCGTGATGATAAAATCTCAATAAATCCATGAAGAATGATCTCATTGAGCCATGGAAAATATAAAACCACACATGACACGTTATTACCTAGACCTTCCATGTTTGGTTTGAGTCCACTATTATGTGTAATCCTTTCAACCTATGTTCCTTGACTATATAGATACGAGTGGATGAAAGAGTGGTTCTCCCCTCTATGGAAATTTGTAGTGATGGATACTTATACCACTATTTTAGAAGAACTCCTTGATCCAAAACTATAATTTGCGACCATGTCACTAAATACCACTTATATCTCATATACCCTTATATAGAAGCATATTTTAGGCATTCTAAATCCACTGGGATCAGTTATAAAGAAGGTTCAATCTCACTTTCCATTTCTAATTATTGTTTCACGACTCAATGAAACAAGTTACATAAAATATTTCATAGTTTACATCTTGAAAATGAATCCAAAGAACTCACTATATATCCCCCAAATATAATCCACCCATTATCTTTGGGGTATTTTGTTAATATATATTTGGATCATATGAATCATGTACATTTAAAAGTATGACAGATTCCTTTGCATATAAATTCATTTTCTATGGAGATAGAATGGTATCTTATGTCTAAATGTGGATGAAATACATCACAGAAATATAAAATCACTAGAGGACACCTCCATACTCATCCTTCTCATCATTCACATGAGTCAAAGTGCTGTAATCCATTGATGAAAATATATCTGATTATTATTATTTAAAAACTAATCTACCATGATCATTATGCAGCATGATATTCAAGATGAGGTCCTGTTTTTTTTCTTGAAATTTCTTGAATGGATATTTGATTCATGATATAATATTGAAAGTATGTATTAAGAGATGAATACCTTATACATCCCAATAGATCTCCCTCCTAGTTATGATTCCAAAAAAATATCTCTATTGCCACGACCTTGCATTTCTTACATGTCTATTTTACTATTTTTAAGACAAATAAATTAATAGCATTGTGATCCAACGTAAAAGGTTTAGTGTCATAGAAACAATAGGAACATAAATAACGTATACATAATAAAACTTAAACATTTATTTAAAATATTTTTATTTATCCTTAAAAAATATCACATTATTCTTAGTAAACAAAGGCACCTTAGGATATGCCACAATGAAAGGGGTGTGCTAAAATCTCAGACTCAAGATGAAATAGTATCATGAACAAATATAACTTCTGTGATAACAGTTATCATCATCACAACATAAGAATTTGATCATCTACAACACCACGAAGAAAACATTGGATTATGGCATAGAAATTTGAAAATGAAAAAAAACGATACATTGTATCTTATTTATCAAATACAACACATAGTTTTGAATAAATATAGCATAATATTAATACATAACACATGTGCATAATAATAAAATCATAGTTTTGAAAAAATAATTCATAATTTCCATGAATATTATAGTTTATCTCGCAATACATTACACATTACCCAATGAATTGGAGTGTTATATTACTACAGTCCCACCCATCTGATCGTAACATTTAAATAATCATTCATTCCACATAGAATATTTTACAATAATATTCATGAATTAACAAATGAAAATGTATAGATATTATAATTATTTCATATGTAATACATTATGGAATAATGTTTTTGGATCCCAGAAGAAAAATGGAAAAATCATATTTTGAATCGAAATCACTACTCTACATTCAAGAAGAAACAACTCAAGAGGAATAATTATGTGTTTTGCAGAAAAGAGTTGTTTTGGAAAATCATTATAGATGTCATAAAACCAAGTTGAATGAATTTATATCCAAAAAAATTAATAGTTATAGAAAAGAAATTATATTTAAAAAAAATTAAATAAATATTCTCAATGAAATTTTTCATGAAAAGGGATAACCCAAATAAAATGAGTTGGTTTTGAGAATACCCTTGTCTTATATCTAAATATATTATACACATGATCATAATAAATAGGATAATAAAATTAGGAAATTAAATTAATTAATTCATAAACACTTATAAATGGTGTTTATTTATTATAATTTTGTTAAGTTCATTTATAGAGACTTTTATTAGTAATGTAGTTTAATTTCATCTTTTTTTGAGTGTTTATTTTCTAGGTTTTCCTGATCAGTCTACATTTATATAATTATAGAAGTACTATTAAAATGAGAATAATTATCTGTAAGTGAAATTATATTGTAACACACCAAGATTTCATAGTGTGTTATTTCTTCAAAATAATTCAATAACTTGCACTACACGCAACACCGAGTTCAATCACACCAAGACATACAAAAAAAGCCATTCAAAAGAGGTTATGAATAGTATTATCTAAATTTTAAACTTTATATAATCCTTATAATTTTAGAATCGATATTATGAGTTTCTTTGATATAATGCAAGAACAAATTAATTTTCAGTATTGCACTTTTATCAAATTTTAATAGTGAACCCTTTTTAAATACAATATTTTAAACTTTTTGACTAAATGGGGACATCAAAAATTTAAAATGAAACATCCCAAGCTTCCACGGTATTCTTTCTTTGAATAATACAGTAGCGTGTGTTGTACGCAACCTTGAGTTTTAACACACACCACAACCAATCAAACTAGCCGTTATGAATAGTAATAACTACTTTTCGAAATTATATATATTTTATATTTTAAAATGGACTTCATTTCTGGATTCGGAATATCGAATTTAGCATAAGGTGAAATTTTGGTACTTTTCAGATAACTTTCATATTTTGATGAATTGTGAAAATTACTAAATTTTAATTAAAAACAACTTTTTTATTCAAAATAATTAATAGTGATAAATTATGAGTTTGAGTGGTTTTAAAGTATTTTTAGAATATATTTTTACCATTTAATATAATGTTGGTCATTGGACATAATTTTACAATTAAACCGAACATAAACAAGTGTCAATCTTTTGATAGTTATTATCTCTTAAAAACACGCTTTTTGTTTTGACAGCGGGAATTAATTTTAAATTAATTTCTTCCACTTCTGTGTTTTGAATTTAGGAAAATGGATTCCATATTTGGAATCAGGATGTTCAAATTGTGTAAATAGGTAACTTTTATTTTTAGACATTTTGAATAATTACTGCGGTAAATATTTTATTTACCATGGTTAAGGGTAAATCCGGTAAATAAGGGTTAAAAAATAATATTATAATAATACTAAATTACCCTAAAACGTGTCTTAACCCTATTGGTTGATACATGGTCGACCATGGACATCATTGGGTCGATTTTGGGACCCCATGGATCCACTTGTAAGTGATAATGACACATTATTTTAATTAAGTCAAAATGAATACAAAAATGACACAAACATATATCTTTTAGAAAAACAATTGTTACATAGGGTTATATATGTTGGATTTTAGATTATAAATATTAATTAGAAAGATAAAACGATTTCATACATAATGATATTTTAATTATAATTTTTAGACATTAAATAATTTACTTTATTTATGACACAATGATGATGCAGTAATTACTATAATAGTGAAAAATTAAAATAATTGATATTATAAATACCCAAATAAATATAATATGAAACTTTTAATGAATTAAACTAATTTTATAGGATAATATGATATATTAGGATTGATTTAATTGACTTTTTTTGAAGTAATCAATCTGTTATGAGTTTCACAAAAATCAACTATTGAATAGTGTCAAAATTGACATAAAATAGTTTTTAAAACAAATATTATATTATTAATTGATATTAAATTCCTAAAAATCTATGGTTCGGCCAAGAGACTTATATCATGATAGGTGTATCATTAATGGACCAATTTTGGGTCTCTTGTATGTATATAGAATGTTTATTAAACATATAATATAAAAATACAAAGAGACATTGTAAAAGTGAAACTAATTAACTTAGAGTTAATACTTAAAGATAAGGTTAATATAAGTACCCAAACCTGTCTAAATTCTATTGGTTGAGTGGTTTTCGACCTATCCCCACCTTAACCTATGAATAGTCAACTTTGGAGCCATTGTAATCCGAATATGAATTTATTATAAACTAATATCTCTAGCTTTTCCAAAGGTGCCCCTCACCCCTCTTATAAAAGGACACTCCTCCTTCTCATTTCGTCACACCTTCAAAGCCCTTTGGTTCGGCCAAACCCTGCCCAAATACACCTCCAACTTCCATCACTACAACCTAGGGGCCTTAGTTTGATCATAAAGCCAACCTAAAGAGCCCTTTTGATCAAATCAAAAGGAAGAACCCGAAGAAGGGGAGGTTAACCTACCCCAACCAAGGAAAAGTACAAGGTAAGGGATTTTCTTATCTCACATTCAATTCCGTGAGATTTCCATTATTAGCCACTAAATTATTGAAAGTGGTGTATTGTGTACTGGCATTTGATATATATATTATCATTATTATCTTTATATT
The DNA here is from genome assembly GCA_963277665.1 of Viscum album. Lineage (NCBI taxonomy): Eukaryota > Viridiplantae > Streptophyta > Magnoliopsida > Santalales > Viscaceae > Viscum > Viscum album. The sequence goes on from OY728132.1 coordinate 90,440,908, forward strand.
CATGTTATTCTGTAAATAATTTGGTGGTTATTAACTTTTGGCCATACGACTCAGTTGATTAACGGGGTAAGGGGTTTTCATCTCACTCCTTATTCCCGTGAGATTCATGCCATATTGCCACCATCACCTTTTGTGTGGTGTGTGTACTGCCCATAATTATATTCTTTGTGTAATACACCTTAATTTATGTGTATTTACATATTCATTGTATGATACCTCTTTCATTGGTTGTATGTTTCATAAGTTACCAAATTGGTAAGGGTTTATTTCACAATCTCTTCATTATCCGAGGTTGTTTATATGTAATAATCTACTGGGATTTCTTTATCATCCACATCCATGTTTCTTCGAAATGTATTTCAAAACATTTTTATTATTTACAAGAATATGGGTTAAAGTCATTTATACCCTTGTTTGACTTTTTATAAGAGGTTTATAAAGGAATCTTTCCTTCGTTTTCAAAACAAGGTCCTTTTTAACCTTTTCGACAGAATTAAGGTAAGAATGTTTTTTTTAACTTATACAGCGGGTGCGGCTATTTTCCGCTGTTATAAAATCTTCAAAGCTTCCCTTACAAGCTTATAAGATTATTTTCAAAGAAAATGTTTTATTTTAAATGGATCTTAAATGATTTCAAAATAAAAGTAGATATTTCTTTAAAAAGAATTTTGATTTCATCTATGTCAACATCCTTTGATGGATTTTAAGATTATTTGAAGTTGATTTATTATGATACAAAACATCTATATTGTTTTGACGGTTTTGTGATATGTTTGACCGTGGATGTGCTATTTTTATACCATTCATAGTTTACGGTGAAAGTATTGACATTTTGTATTCTAGTTCCAATAAGAATATTTATGTTATATTTCAACCTTAACTTCATATGAATGTGTTGGAAAAGTATGTTCCAGGTTGGGGACTGGTTAAAGTAAGCCCTCCAGGTTGGGGACTGGTAAGAGTAAGCCCTCCAGTTTGGGGACTGGTAAAAGTAAGCCCTCCGGGTTGGTGTCCGGTTATTAGAGGCACTCCGGGTTGGTGTCCGGTTATTAGAGGCACTCCGGGATGGTGTCCGGTTATTAGAGGCACTCCGGGTTGGGTTCCGGTTACAGTTAGCCCCAAGGTCTTGGGACGAGGCCTTGAAAAGAAATTAAAGTTTAGCATTATGCATTCCATCATTATGAAAGTGGTTATTGATTTTGCATGTGATTATTCGATTAGTAGAATACCCATGTGAATAAGTAAATAGCATTATTTCATTTTATTTATGCCATACTATGTTGAAAGTTCAAGTTTGAAAGGCTTTTGTTTTAGTTATACATTGCCTTAAATTTTTATTCTTATTTATGAATGTTTCCGCTATATTGTTATCCTTACTGGGCATTTGAGCTCACCCCTTTTCTATGTTTTATTTTTCCCAGGAAGTGAAGAAGTAAATTATGAATGACCTGCAGGGATATTATGTGGGGATATGAGTGTGGTTTATGGAGACAATATGTTGTTGTAGTAGTTTTTCATTTTATGAAGTAATGTAAGACTTATGAATATATCTAGTGTTTCCAAGGCTACTAAACCAACCGGTCTTTCGAGATTTGATCGTTCTTGTGATCATGCCACTGTTATGTAATAATACACCGACTCTGGGTAACTGGGGTCGGGGCGTTACAGTTGGTATCAGAGGAAGTTTAGTACAAACCTTGGAAGCTAGATTTAGATAAACTCTGATTAGAGCACGTAGACCTAAGATGAACTTTGAGGATTAGTATAGAAGAACTTCCTAGAATTTTGGTATTGTAGAGATTTTGTGAGTTTTCCGAGCAATACATCCCTGTCTGGATACGAGCAGGTAGAGGCGGCTCTGGCACAGATGTACCTAGGGGTAAAACCCGAAAACACCGCTTTGAGCTAGACTCGAACGGGAACTGGTGCACGACAACGGGCCTTGCTGCACTCTTGGTTACGACACTCCCGGGGTATATGCTTAGGATAACTCTCATTTTCTTTACAAATCATTATGAAGGGTTTATGAGTATAAACTTCTTCAAAGAAAACATTTTTATGATTATGAATTATATCCATAAATAGTTCAATTTATGTTAAGTGTTTTATAAGTATGGGATTATGTATTTTGATTCATAAACTGATCTAGTGTATGCCATTGTTTAGAAATGGCACCCAGTAGAAGGAATGAGAACTCCAGAAATGCACATGATCCAAAGAGAAGGAATGATCATATCTTTCATGGTCCTAAGCTAGAATTTATTAGAGAAATAGTCTCCCATGTATTATCATCATATGAAGAAATAATATCATGTGTTGATAAGATAAGTAAAGAGTTTACTGAGTCCTATGGCTTTGAAGGGAAGCAAGAGAAGAAAAGTATGGAAGAGAGAAAGATGGATAAAGGGAAGAGGGAAAAGAAGAATTTTCCCAGATGTGGTAACTGTGGAAAGAAACACCATGGAACTTGCCTGAAAGGAATGAGAGTTTGTTATAAGTGTGGAGGAAAAGGGCACAACGTACGTGACTGCAAGGGTAAGAAAAAAGTTTCAAATGAACAATGTTTCATTTTCAAGGAGATTGGACACTACGCGAACCTATGTCCCAGTCATCAGACTATGCCACAAATGATGTTATTGGATAATAATCAAGTTATGATACTACCACAGATGAAAAGGAATGATTAGAGTTCTTATGTTGATTATGTCAATTGAGTGTTGTATCAACAATGTACTTGTTATAATAATTATGGAGTATATAAGGATTGTACTGCAGTACTATTTCATTAAGGACTTGAGATTGTGTGGAACAAAGAAAAGTGACTCAATAGAAGGTTACTTTTTTCGAAAATATATGTTTGAGAGAAAGATAAACCATAATATGGTTCTGATACCGAGGTAGTGATTTTAGAATAATACATGATTGATTTGGATAAATTATATTGGATATTATTGACTACCTTAAAGCTGATTAATGATTTGTCTATTCCATCATTGTTGGGGTTTAAAACATTTTTGGATTGATGAAGTATATCCAGCATTCTATATGGAATAAGGGAGAATGAATGTAATCAATAAGGAATATGGTAATAATGATAAAGGTATTCATATGCTATTACGGGGTAGAAAGGATCTATATTATGTTTACCTTCCTTATAAATGTTGGACTGTGAGTTTGGATAGAAGTATTTTGGATAGTTCTAGTTTGGATTATTTTGGATTGCCAAAAAAGGACAACCCGGAGGTCGGGCGGCAACCCGTCGCGTCCGGCAAGGCTGCGAGACTTGAACCCGCAACCGAAGGGCGACAAGGGTGTATCACCTACCACTGTCCCACGAGATGTCCTGGATTAAATAATTTAGTTTTTATTAAAAGATCTTGTAGATGAATTATAAATTCGTTTATTTTGGAACCCTACACGAATAGTGTAAATAGAATTTTTTACATTCTATTATATTTTAGAGTGAAAGATGAGTTTGTGGTAGAAATTTATTAATGGATAAAACTCTAATTATAAAGTAAGTATATCTCCTTCTGATCTTATCCAATCTCATAAATAAATTCCTCAACATTAAGAAAAGCAACTTCGAACAAATTTTTTTTCCTAGATGGTAACTTAAATCATCACTAATTTATGGCTTTGGGATTGTTGGCCTTTTCATAGTCATGTTCTCTACCACTCTCCATCAGATAATTGATGGTTAGATTTTTCTTCCATATCCATATTTTCCTACATGGAACCCTAGTATATGTTATTTTCGGTAATCTTCATACTTTTGACTCTTTATTTTAAATAGAGGCCTCATTAATTCATTTTTCTATGTGGTATTTCAACTAAGATACTTTGAAACGTCAAAAATGTGTTATCCTAATACCCTATGTTTTGTTGAACCGATGGTATTTCAAATCATCATAGATTGATGAATTTAAGGACCTAAATTTTACACTTGTTTGTTATTGATGACCTCAATCACTACCTATAAATATTTACGTTTTTCCTCCAATTATATGTCTCTAATTTCCACCAATGTTCTCCTAATCGAGATCATAATTTGGTGGTGACCCTTTGATTTCTCTTTTCCTCATATTAAGACTAAATTTTAGTAACCCAATTTCTGATGTGGGTTTTCCCACAAATATATTTTCTACTTTCAACCTTTTATTTTCAAAGAACAATTTCAAATTGCGAGGACGCAATTTATTGAAGGAGGGGAGAATGTAACACCCCAATATTTCATAGTGTGTTATTTCTTCAAAATAATTCAATAACTTGCACTACACGCAACATCGAGTTCAATCACACCAAGACTTAAAAAAAAGCCATTCAAAATAGGTTATGAATAGTATTATCTAAATTTTAAACTTTATATAATCCTTATAATTTTAGAATCCATATTATGAGTTTCTTAGATATAATGCAAGAACAAATTCATTTTCAATATTGCACTTTTATCAACTTTTAATAGTGAAACCTTTTTAAATACAATATTATAAACTTTTTGACTAAATGGGGACATCAAAAATTTAAAATGAAACATCCCAAGCTTCCACGGTACACTTTCTTTGAATAATACAATAGCGTGTGTTGTACGCAACCTTGAGTTTTAACACACACCACAAACAATCAAACTAGCCGTTATTAATAGTAATACCTACTTTTCGAAATTATATATATTTTATATTTTAAAATGGACTTCATTTCTGGATTTGGAATATCGAATTTAGCATAAGGTGAAATTTTGGTACTTTTCGGATAACTTTCATATTTTGATGAATAGTGAAAATTACTAAATTTTAATTAAAAACAACTTTTTTAATCAAAATAATTAATAGTGAGAAATTATGAGTTTGAGTGGTTTTAAAGTATATTTAGAATATATTTTTACCATTTAATATAATGTTGGTCATTGGACATAATTTTACAATTAAACCGAACATAAACAAGTGTCAATCTTTTGATAGTTATTATCTCTTAAAAACACGCTTTTTGTTTTGACAGCGGGAATTAATTTTAAATTAATTTCTGCCACTTCTGTGTTTTGAATTTAGGAAAATGGATTCCATATTTGGAATCAGGATGTTTAAATTGTGTAAATAGTTAACTTTTATTTTTAGACATTTTGAATAATTACTGCGGTAAATATTTTATTTACCATGGTTAAGGGTAAATCCGGTAAATAAGGGTTAAAAAATAATATTATAATAATACTAAATTACCCTAAAACGTGTCTTAACCCTATTAGTTGATACATGGTCGACCATGGACATATTTGGGTCGAATTTGGGACCCCATGGATCCACTTGTAAGTGATAATGACACTTTATTTTAATTAAGTCAAAATGAATAAAAAAATGACACAAGCATATATCTTTTAGAAAAACAATTGTTACATAGGGTTATATATTTTGGATTTTATATTATAAATATTAATTAGAAAGATAAAAATATTTACTACATAATGATATTTTAATTATAATTTTTAGACATTAAATAATTTATTTTATTTATGACACAATGATGATGCAGTAATTACAATAATAGTGAAAAATTAATATAATTGATATTATAAATACCCAAATAAATATAATATGAAACTTTTAATGAATTAAACTAATTTTCTAAGATAATATGATATATTAGGATTGATTTAATTGAATTTTTTGGAAGTAATCAATCTGTTATGAGTTTCACAAAAATCAACTATTGAATAGTGTCAAAATTGACATAAAAGAGTTTTTAAAACAAATATTATATTATTAATTGATATTAAATTCTTAAAAATATAAGGATCGGCCAAGAGACATATATAATGATAGGTGTATCATTAATGGACCACTTGTGGGTCTCTTGTATGTATATGGTAAGTTTATTAAACATATAATATAAAAATACAATGAGACATTGTAAAAGTGAAACTAATTAACTTAGAGTTAATACTTACAGATAAGGTTAATATAAGTACCCAAACCTGTCTAAATTCTATAGGTTGAGTGGTTTTCGACCTATACCCACCTTAACCTTTGAATAGTAAACTTTGGAGCCATTGTAAACTGAATATGAATTTATTATAAACTAATATCTCTAGCTTTTCCAAAGGTGCCCCTCACCCCTCTTATAAAAGGGCACTCCTCCTTCTCATTTCTTCACACCGTCAAAGCCCTTTGGTTCGGCGAAACCTTGCCCAAATACTCTCCCAAATTCCCTCACTACAACCTAGGGGCCTTAGTTTGATCAGAAATCCAACCTAAAGATCCCTTTTGATCAAATCAAAAGGAAGAACCCGATGAAGAGGAGGTTAACATACCCCAACCAAGGAAAAGTACAAGGTAAGGGATTTTCTTATCTCACATTCAATTCCGTGAGATTTCCATTATTCGCCACTAAATTATTGAAAGTGGTGTATTGTGTAATGGAATTTGATATATATATTATCATGATTATCTTTATATTCATGTTATTCTATAAATAATTTTGTGGTTATTAACTTTTGGCCATACGACTCAGTTGATTAACGGGGTAAGGGGTTTTCATCTCACTCCTTATTCCCGTGAGATTCATGCCATATTGCCACCATCACCTTTTGTGTGGTGTGTGTACTGCCCATAATTATATTCTTTGTGTAATACACCTTAATTTATGTGTATTTACATATTCATTGTATGATACCTCTTTCATTGGTTGTATGTTTCATAAGTTACCAAATTGGTAAGGGTTTATTTCACAATCTCTTCATTATCCGAGGTTGTTTATATGTAATAATCTACTGGGATTTCTTTATCATCCACATCCATGTTTCTTCGAAATGTATTTCAAAACATTTTTATTATTTACAAGAATATGGTTTAAAGTCATTTATACCCTTGTTTGACTTTTTATAAGAGGTTTATAAAGGAATCTTTCCGTCGTTTTCAAAACAAGGTCCTTTTTAACCTTTTCGACAGAATTAAGGTAAGAATGTTTTTTTAACTTATACAGCGGGTGCAGCTATTTTCCGCTGATATAAAATCTTCAAAGCTTCCCTTACAAGATTATAATATTATTTTCAAAGAAAATGTTTTATTTTATATGGATCTTAAATGATTTCAAAATAAAAGTAGATATTTCTTTAAAATGAATTTTGATTTCATCTATGTCAACATCCTTTGATAGATTTTAAGATTATTTGAAGTTGATTTATTATGATACGAAACTTCTATATTTTTTTGAAAGTTTTGTGATATGTTTGACCGTGGATGTGCTATTTTTATACCATTCATAGTTTATGGTGAAAGTATTGACATTTTGTATGCTAGTTCCAATAAGAATGTTTATGTTATATTTCAACCTTTACTTCATATGAATGTGTTGGACAAGTATGTTCCAGGTTGGGGACTGGTTAAACTAAGCCCTCCAGGTTGGGGACTGGTAAAAGTAAGCCCTCCAGGTTGGGGACTGGTAAAAGTAAGCCCTCCGGGTTGGTGTCCGGTTATTAGAGGCACTCCGGGTTGGTGTCCGGTTATTAGAGGCACTCTGGGTTGGTGTCCGGTTATTAGAGGCACTCCAGGTTGGGTTCCGGTTACAGTTAGCCCCAAGGTCTTGGGACGAGGCCTTGACAAGAAATTAAAGTTTAGAATTATGCATTCCAACATTATGAAAGTGGTTATTGATTTTGCATGTGATTATTCGATTAGTAGAATACCCATGTGAATAAGTAAATAGCATTATTTCATTTTATTTATGCCATACTATGTTGAAAGTTCAAGTTTGAAAGGCTTTTGTTTTAGTTATACATTGCCTTAAATGTTTATTCTTATTTATGAATGTTTCCGCTATATTGTTATCCTTACTGGGCATTTGAGCTCACCCCTTTTCTATGTTTTATTTTTCCCAGGAAGTGAAGAAGTAAATTATGAATGACCTGCAGGGATATTATGTGGGGATATTAGTGTGGATTATGAAGACAATATGTTGTTGTAGTAGTTTTTCATTTTATGATGTAATGTAAGACTTATGAATATATCTAGTGTTTCCAAGGCTACTAAACCAATCGGTCTTTCGAGATTTGATCTTTCTTGTGATCATGCCAATGTTATGTAATAATGCACCGACTCTGGGTAACTGGGGTCGGGGCGTTACATATATGATATTAATGATCTTATACATGTTTAAAAGGCATCATATATAATTTTTTCTTGGTAAGAGGATAATTCATTTGACATAACATTAATGATAAATGGGGAGTTTATTTTGGAAGTTCTTCCGACCATCAAAAACATGTTTATTTTTATTTAAAATTATGTCTATAAAACTTTTCCAAAAAATTAATCATGTTATAAAATAAATATTAAGAACTATTTTAACCATAATAATGATTTTATAATCATCTAAGAATGTGGTAATGTAAAACAAAAAATCATTATCCAGGACGTTGGTGAATCAACTTATCATGGATTATGTTTTAATTTTTAAGATAATAGAAGAAGAGAATATATTTGATGATGTATATTACAGAGAAAAAATAAAATAAAATTATATTTTCTCAAATATATTTATCATGTCACATTGAATTGTTGGGGTAAGAATGAGTTATAAGAAAAAAAATAATTTAAAATTGAAAGGTGGATGATTTTACCTCGTGAATATCATCTCCTTGAGAACCTACATAAGGGATGTGGGTTTAGTCTTCTGTTAAGACCAAATGATCATGGAAGTGGGGAATTGAATTTATAAGAGTATTTCGAAAAATTTAGACAAAATGAATGGATTAATAGGTGCGACAAGATGGTGTGGTGAGGGGGTGTTTATAGGGGGAGTATAAGGGTATTTCTGATTATTCTATTCCTCTGTATATTATTTTGGTTCATGTTTATAAATTTTGTCTATTTATATGAGTATATAGGTTATCTATTAATGGGATGTTTGAACCAATTAGTTCATACATTAGCCATACATCATCCATGAATCAAGAATTTATGTATTTTTTAAAACCCTAAATTACCATATTTCACTATACACAAAAAATTTAACTATTTTTTAAAACACCAAAAAAATCAACCTAACCATTTTTTGATGTGTATATTTCAAAAATAGACTCTATTTTATGGAAATAAATTTTTAAATATTAAATATTAAATATTTTAAAAAATTCATTATTAATTCAAAAAATATCAAATTTAAAACTATATTCAATTTTATGAGCCTTTGGAAAAGTAATTATGGTCTCATTAAATTATAATACTAAATAAATATAATTAATGAATCTATTTTATGAAAAAAATATTATTTCAAATCATTATATTAATTATAATATTGTAAATAAAAATTTACATTTTACAAAAAATTCAACACGTAATATGTCATTTTAAAACATATATTTACTAATACCATGATATAATTATATAATATTTTCATTTATAAGATACTACAGTTTCATTTATATTTTCTCTGATGATTTTATTATTCTGACAAAAAGATATCTATTCCTAAGGTTTATATAAATATTAAAACTAGTTAGGTTCCTTAATTTATATAAATATCACTTAATTCATTTCTCATTTATGGGAATAGCATTTATATTAAGATCTCTATGTGATGTATTTTTTTAATTAATTAATTATAAAAAGTAAAATTCATTTTATAAAATTATGTGTTATTACATTATTTCCCCTAATGATATTCCATTAATTAAAGTTCTTCTACAAAATTTGTTGAAAATATTTGAGGAAATTTTTCATTCATTTCTTCCTCTGATTCCCAAGCCACTCAATCATTTTTATGGTTAATCCATGGAAACTTGACTAATAGAGTGGTCTTTGTACATATAACCTTTTCTCTCCAGTCAAAAATCTTCACAGGCTTCTCTTTATAAGTGAGATCATATTCTTATAGTACATCCTCTATGTTCAGTACATGTGAGGGATCTGGTATATACTTACTCAGGTGTGAAATGTGGAATACATCATGGAATTGATTCATGCTTGGATAAAGTGAATGATAATATGATACCTCTTATATGGGATCAATGATATCAAATGGGCTAATGTACAATGGGAAAATATTCCCTTTTTTATATTCTTGTGAATCTCTTCCATTGTGATGTTCAAAAGAAGTATTTATCTCTATCTTCATACTCCACATTCCATCTAAGGATCCTACTATTAATATTTTACAACATCTGAGAATAGTTTATGTGTTTATGTATGGATTTAACCTTCATGTAAATATATTACACATGATTAGGTCTATGTATCACATGATGACAAAATTTCTCCCAGCATGATACAGTTCAACATCACTTATGATACATTTCTTTATATGTGCTAATTTGAATACTTGATTGGAATTTATAGTTGTATTTCAACTCAACCAATGGGATATGATGAATCGATAAACATTTTGTTTCTATAGAGAAGGATCTTAACATGTCCAGAATCATATAAATAGTTCATTCATATTGGACATCATTTTAGGCATTATAGGCCATGTTGGAATTCAATTAAATACTAAATGAATGTTGAAGACTTCTATATAATTTATATGTAAATCGTGGATCAAAACTAGAGATGATCAAAGGTGGAACCCCATTTGTCCTAATTAAATCCTCCACATGCATCTTGTAATGTTGTTCAATGATAAATCTTCCCAAAAAGTAATAATATCGGTTGTTTTGGTGGGCTGATCCACCACAACCCATTTCACATTGTTTATTTGGATGTATTACAAATCCTAGTTAGGATGCCCATAGTGATATTCTCCCATTTCCACATTGGTATAGGAAATGGTTCCTTCATCCATTAATAATTATATGAAACATTAATAAAATTTTCACATACCAAACATGATGAGGTGTACTCTATTATCTTCTTCTTCATATTATCCCTTCATAAGTGATCTTTATGATTGTGGTACTTCATTTAACATCTATGATGGAAAGTGAAAAATTATTTGTGTTCATTATACAAAGGCCCGTTCTATATCTCAGGTGTGGATGTTACAGAAATCCAAGTTCAAAAACAAATCACACAAGTATTTTTAAAATGGAACTCACTTAGATTACCTTATTTAAATACATCCACTATATTTTGGTGCTCCATATCTTCCCTTTGTACCTCCTTAATCCACTCATAGAATGATGGTTGGGAACCAATTTTGAAAAGGTAGGATATATTCCCTATTATTTTAATTTCCTAATTAATCATTTGTTTATCATTGTTGATGGGGTCATTCACAATCCACATCATTGATAAATTAGATGCTTATTTTTTTCTATGTGAATCAACAACTTGTTATACATTTTGAGATAGTAATTAATTAAGAAAACATAGTTCATGATTATCTCTAACCATTTTATTGGACACATGTTGAGTTCCTCTTACGTGAACATATAATTTATACTGTTATGATCTGTATATGTATCACACTTCAAACTATATAGGTAGTGCCACCAGAGTTTCTAAAAAAATATCACAGCCCCTAGTTCCAAATCATTTTTACAGTAATTCTGGTCAAGGATTTTCAGCTACATTGAGGTGTTTTCTATAACTTTTTCATTATGAAAGTGTATAAAACCCAAGTCTTTATTTGAAATATCACTATATATCCCATAAACTTTTCAAATTATTGGTATTGTGTGTAAGGGTATATTGATTAGCCCCATATTTAGTTCCTTGTATCATTTCTCACATTCATCCATCGAGACATTCATTACCCCTTCTCTTTTAAACATATATATTATTCTAGAAAATTATGATTTTTTTTAAAAAACATCGATTGTACCCTAATAATCCAAGAATTATATGGACTTCCATGACACTAATTGGTCTCGGAATTTCCTCAATTAATGCAGATTTAATATTTCATAAGGGATTTATTAGGAAATCATAATCACCATACCATGATTGGAATGATTTATTCAGAATATCTTCCTTATTAACCATTGGTTGATGAAATATATAATGAATATATACCTTTGAAAAGTAATAAACTCCTCATTGTTGATCTAACATGTCAGAAATCTTTCAAGAAGGATAATAGTTTTTTATAGTGATCATGTTGATCTCCTAGTAATTGATACACAACCGCATTGACCCATCATTCTCTATTACAATGATCATTGACGCACCCAAAGGTGATTCACTAGGGTAAATAAAATCATATTACAAGTGAAAATGTAGTTTCATATTTAAATGTTTCAGTTTATTTGGGTCCATCCAATAGGAGAATCTTCTTATAGGAGTGGATTCAGGTACAAGATAAATTGAAAAATTGATCTCACAATTTGGGGGATGTTTGAGTAACTCGTTAGAAATACATTGGTGTATTCCATACAAATGAGAACTCATTCAAGTTCAATGATTTCATTATACTCAAACATTTTAGTGTGGTATGATTCTTCACAGTGGATTGACACCCACACTATTGATGGATTTTCCAAAGAAAATTCATGATCTTTCATTAATTTTTATAGGATAATTGTATGGTTTATATTATGGAAAGATATTTCCTTTTCTGAATGTTGATGTGTTCTATATATAAATTGATCGAATCTATTCCCATTATAACATTAAATTTTAAAAGGGGTGAATTAAAGGAATCACTAGAATAATATTTCAAATATTCTAGTAAGATATGAGTTAAAAAATTGTGATACAATTATAACACCACAAGGTGATTATAAGGATTTCTATACATTATGTTATCATGGATTTGATTCGGTACTTCTAGAAAAATTGAATATATAACTGTATGAATATAGCTTTAATCAAATAATATTTTTTCTATTATTTATTGAATAGAATGTGCACATGGTATGACTTCATTTTCTTTCTCAACATTAAGAGTAGTGATAAAATAATATTTTTTTATAAATTTTATTTGGTGGTTGATAATGTTGATTATCCTTAATGACTATATGGTAAGTGTACTAAATCATTGAGTACCTTACTCCCTAAAGTTTAAGAATTGATCCATGGGTGTTTCTCACATTTCCTTCATCAAATTATTCATCTTCTTTATTATCCTTCAAAATTAATGGGCATGGTTTCCTTATCTCCCATAGTAAAATAATTTACTCAGTCAGTTGACAAAATCCCATTGACTCCTCTTCCAAAATCGTTGATACATGGTTGGTTGGATCCTTATCCCTTCTTTTTTCTATTAAATCACCAGTTTATATCTACATTATTCTTCACTAATATCCCTAATAATGGGACCATTCTCTAAACTCCATATATACTTAGAGAGAACATTTAACAACTTCTTCATAACTCTGAATGTCTTGGATAGCTAGTAAATTTAGAATACGAGGTTTTAAACCTCAATTAATCAATAAATTTTTCTATCATTGTTTATAATAAATCCTATTATGTATCATACATGTCTTTTGATGTTTTCCTCATAAGACTTGATGGATTATGTAACATCCTGAAATGATAAAGGGTTAAATGACTAAATGATATGAATCATGTCAAAAAGGTGCACCTTCCTTTTCGGGAGCCTACCTGATTAGAAATCCATAGTTAAGCGTGCTTGGCCAGGAGTAGTGATCAGGATGGGTGACCTTCTGGGATGTTTCTCAGGATGGGTGAGAGTGAGGACAAAGCACATTTGAAAAGACATGAGTTTGCCTGTGGGGACAATCATTAGTCAGATGACCCATTCGGGCACGTGGGTGGACCCTAGGGTAGGCCCCACCTGTCTGCGGGGCAACTGGTGGTACCTGGTGGGCAGGGACCCGACGACCATGTTAAGGCAGGGTGGATGTGCTATCCCCGGGACCCAGTTGTCACATTTGGTATCAGAGGAGGAACCCAGCCCAAAGTTCGCGGTGCACAGCCTGGGTTGAGATGTAAGGACCATAATGAGGGTTTGTGCTCTAAAAGGGGGGTTATTGTAACATTCAGAAATGATAAAGTGTTAAATGACTAAATGATATGAATCATGTCAACAAGGTGCACCTTCCTTTTCGGGAGCCTACCTGATTAGAACTCCACAGTTAAGCGTTCTTGTCTTGGAGTAGTGATCAGGATGGATGACCTTCTGGGATGTTTCTCAGGATGGGTGTGAGTGAAGACAAAGCATACTAAAAAGGACATGTGTTGGCCTTGGAGTAGTGATCAGGATGGGTGACCTTCAGGGATGTTTCTCAGGATTGGTGCGAGTGAGGACAAAGCATACTGGAAAGAAAATGTGTTGTCTTGTGGGGACAATCATTAGTCAGATGACCCGTTCAGATACGTGGGTGGACCCTAGGGTGGGCCCCACGTGTCTGCGGGGCAACTGGTGGTACCTGGTGGGACGGGACCCGACACCCATGTTAAGGCAGGGTGGTTGTGCTGTCACCGAGACCAGGTTTTCACAGATTAAACTATCTTTTTATTCAATTAAATAAATTTTATCCACTTCCTTGTATGAATAGTTTGGGGAAAAAAATTAGTAATTCATATTTTCGTACCATATTCCCTCTCCACCTCTTCTATTATATCCTTCATCCCTGTATTCTTCATAAATTAAAACTATGGCTAATCTTCTTCATCTAAATGATCGACAGTTAAAGTAAAATTCCCCTTCAATGAAGACAAGATCACAATAAATCTCATCACCATTGAGTTAACACACTATTTTCTCACAAGTAGGCCATAAGATCCACTAGATGTCAGTGGTCATTTCCTCACTAATGACTCAATGAATATTTTATATATCTTGGGTTATGTATGAAATTTGACATGGTTAATATTATTATTCATAGCTAGAGACAACTGGATAAAAAATTCCATGATATTTTGAAGTCCATATCACATGAAATTAGTGATATCATTTTAGATATCATTGGTTTGTCCCTCACATTAATTTTTGTCTTGGTTTTTATTAGTTCCCACTATTTTATAAAATTTAAACTGTTTGAACATAAAATTAATCAAAAATTATTAAATAAATAATTTAATATTTTCAAAATTAATTATATTAGCATATCTTATCAGATCCATATGTTCAGAATTTTTCCAAAATAATGATTCTTGGATGTTTAAAAATACATTGTCATATACTAAGGGCTTTCAATAATATGTCACAATACTAGTTCCATAAATTACTAAACCATGCCCTAGTACCATCTACATCAACAATTCATTTCTTACATGAATCTTTACATCACTTTTATGATTAACAACGTAACAACCATACAATACAATATCAAGGGTTTAATGTCTTGGGTAAATTAGTCACAAACATAACATGTATGTAATAAAACAAAAATATTTATTTATAATATTCTTCTTTATCATTATAAATATCATGTTCTCCTTAGTATACATAGTCACATGAGGATATACATCAAAGAAATGGGTGAGCTAAAATCTCAGTAAAAGGATGGATTTGGGGAATGAATAAATATAACATGATTTATCATAATCACCATAACCATAACATAATAATTCAATCATCGTCAAAATCATGATGACAAAATTGGATGAAGTTATGGAATGTGGAAATGCGTAAATTTAAAACATCTTATCTTAGAGGTCAAACACCATAAAAATTTGTGAACAAAGCTAGCATCATGTTCAAACATAACATATTTTCATAATCATATTATAATAACTTTTAAAAAGATTATCCTCATTTACATGAATATTACACATTATAACATGAGATAAACCACATTACCCATTTCATAAGAGTTCTATATAAATTTGGGGCCACCTGTCACATCGAAACATTAACATAATAATTCATTCCATATTGAAAAAATTAAATTAATAGTCATGAATTAAACCATGTAAAAGAGTGGGATTCATAAGGATTTCATAAATCATAAATTCATTAAAATAATTTTGGGATTCTATATGAAAAATGGAAAAATATATTTGGAATAGAAATCATCACTCCTGAGAAAAGAAGAAAAAACTCATGTGGTGTCATGATTTGTTTGGAAGATAATCATTCTTTTGGAAAATCATTATATATATCATAAAACCTAGTTATAAACAAGTATACCCAATAACAAAAAAATTTAATAAAAATGAAATATTATTTAATGAACATTAAATAAATAACCATTCTGAAATTTGGCCAGAAAAAGAGATAACCTAAACAAAAGGAGTTAGGTTCTAGAATCCTCCAACGTAATGTATGAATTATTTTTCCCCTGTACTTTATACACAATATAAAAAATTTAGATTCATTAATAAATTAATTTATAACTAAAATACATTTATTTGATTTATTTTAATTTTATTATGTTTATTTTTGGGAATTTGGATGATTTATAGGGTTCATTTTTATCATCATGAAAGTATTTTCTTTCATGGTTTTTAGGATTGGATCACTTTTATATAATTATGGAAGTTCTTATGAAATGAGAATAATATTCTAGAAGTGAAATTATTAGTTATTAATGATCATTATTTATTTTAAATGGGATCATATATCATTTATATTTATAATATGAGGATAATTATTTCAATAAAGCATTAATGTTAAATTATCAGTTTATTTTGGTGGGTTTTGGACTATTAGAAAGTTGTTAATTTTTTTTTTAATATAATGTATAAATTTTTTTTCCATGACATAAAATAGGTTTTATTATAAAAAATAAAATATATGTCAACCACACTAATTGTTTTATAACCATCCTTGAATGTATTAATGGATAATAAAAAAATTCATATCCATTAAAGAGGTGGATTGACATAACACTGATGTTGTTTTTTAAGATAAAATGAGAAGATAATAAATTAGATGGTCGATATTCGACTTATAAAATATAATTATAGTATATGAATGATACTATAGTTATCATTTCACATTGGATTGTGGTGTAAAGTATGATTTATAATAAAGAATGTATTTAAAAGAGAAACAATGAGGATTTTACGTCTTAAATATAATGTCCTTCATAACATTCTTAACACACTCAGGTTTGGTATTTTGTAGAAAGTAGTAGATTGTAGACATGTGTAAGAGGATAGAGAAGGGAAATGGGTAGAATTTAGGCAAGATTAGAGTCTATGAAGGCATGAGTGGAAGGGGTGGTATTTAATGGGGTAGACGAAATGTATTTTTAGTTATTATATTATCTTGTATATTATTTTGTCTAAAGAGTATCAATAGTGTTAATTTCAATAAATAAACATTGTAAATGGTTCTAGTGAGTTCCAACCAATGTTTTATTATATTACCCATACAGCATCCCTGACTCAAAAAAGACATGTATTTGTTAAATACCATAAATTACAATATTTCACTATTAAAAAAATCACATATTTTATAGAAATCCCAAAAAAATGCACCCTATCCATTTATTGATATCATGATTTCATAAATAAAACCCATTTTATGAAAATATATATATAAATAATAGATGATTAATTATTAAATAAAGAATTCATTTATTCAAAAAAAACTACTTTAATATTATATTCGATTTTTTGACACATTGAAAAAATAATTTTAATCACCAAGAATTATAATAAAATATAATATTTATTTATAAATATATTTTGTGAAACTAAATATTCTATTAAATAGTTATATAAATTATATAGTTGTAAATAAAAAATTTCATTTTATAAAAATACTAACACTAAATTTATCATTTTTAAAATATTTATTTACATAGAACATGTTATAATTATATATTATTTTCAATTTTATGAAACCTACATTTGGTTTATACATTCATAGGTGAGTTGAAATTCTAAATACTGGATCATTATTTCTAATGTATATATTACTATTCCAATTGAATAAGTTCTTTAATTTCTATAAATACCACTTATTTTATTTCTCGTTTTTTAGAATAATGATTTTTTATGATTTAAATGTGATTCATGTGTTTTGTGAAGTAATTATAAAAATGTATATTCCATTGATAAAATTATGGTTCATTACATCCAAAAATAATAATACATCAGGAGTAAAGATGATGATTCAGAATATTCTCATGGATGCATTAACACATTATTAAGGTGGGAAAGTTTGTTATACCCAGGTTTGAAACCTGTTTAAATTAAATAAATTTTTCCCACAGTGAAATACCATATAAATCATACCATTCTATATTATCTTTCATACAATTCTTGTAATTTTTTTAACATTTATTAGGTTTATACCTCCCATTTTCACTAGCTTCAGCATCCTCTCGCATAAGGCCTACTGACAAAGGCCTTTATAATTCATGCCCTAGAAGGATGAAAAAATGAAATGTTCTATGTTAATAAAAATTTACCTATAAACCATTAAAATAGATTAAGCGTGGAAGAGAAAGGATTAAATATAACAGTTTACAACTGTAATCCATCAACCGACTGGGAGAAACTGCCTTTTCAAACTATGCATGGGGTTATTGATTTTATCATCCAACACATAAAAGTTTACAGTATAAACTCTTACAATGGATGTTAGAGAACCTAAATAATCTATGGTAAAATCAATTATGAAATTTTCAATCACCCTCTAAAACTTATTATCTCTCCTCTCTAGAAAACGGTTCAAAAATAAAAAATTTCATCTATCCTTATTGATAATTTATTTAATATATTTAGTGTAATCCCCATAATAATTATTTGGATTCTGAATGGGCATATTATTATTGTTCTAAAATATTACCATATAATGAATAAAATGAATGTGATAGATACTATTATGGTTAAGTCCACATCGAAAAGGTTGAATGGTTCTGTTGTTGATGAATTATAAAATATGTTCACTGAAGGTGTCTTTAAAAAGATTGAAAACACTAAGAAATGAGGAGTCTCTTTTTTTGAGTCCCTGATCCAACATTAAGAACCCACAATTTATTCCATAAGATTAATATAAATTCACAGTGAGCTAAATCACCTGAATACTAGATCCACCCCCTGGTAAAAAATACCATAACATTCATACACATGAAAATTAATATACACTAAAATATATCATAAGATTTATCCATTTCAATCATTAGTGTAATTCTAGTCATGTTGGATTTAATTTGGATAACATTAGTCATTTCCTAAGACAAACTAGTCAGATCTTTGGTAGATCATCCTAGTATATAGTGATTTTTTCCTTTGATATCTATGTATTAAAATTATTTTTATTTGTTATATTGAAAAAACATTCTAAAACAATATATGTAAAACCAGACATACTTATGGATAAAAATTTATTATTGGGATATTTATCTTTGATCATTGGAATATGAACCAGTGCTTTCGCACACACCACCCTTGGATGATTTCCCCTATAGAAAAAATCATGAATGATGTACACAAAATCATTTTTAACAAGGTAACATGTAGACCTCCTAAATAACATTGATAAATTATAGGATTGGGTAAACTATAAGTTTTTTGGGACAAACAAACCATCAAAACCTCATCCCCCAATAGGAATAATAACAAGTATAGTGTAATAGGTTTAGGAATGAAACTATAAATAAGAAAAAAATATGTAAATTACCCCACAGATACTCATCCAGCATTGAAGCATTAAAATCATATAGAAGAGATATACGGTAGTATGAACCCATACGTCTTAATGTCACTAGGACATTCATGAATGTAATATAATTCATGTGAATATTGGAAGTACATCACAGATTATTATCTATAATTAAAACATGATTATAACATGTTATTTCTTACCTCACTAATGAAACATACCCATGGACTGTTTGCGATTCATACTTTTTTACTTCTAAAATTATTTTTATGAGTTAATTTTTTTTGAATAAGATCCAAAAAATTATATATGTCTCGTATCTCCTTAAATCGTGGTCCATCTCAATAAATATCATCCTTAAACGATTCAAAATCAATATACCAAAAAATAATATTGATCTTATATATAATTAAGACTAATTTTAACTTCCTAAGATTATTATGAAGACCAAAACATATACTCATCTATATGGGATTGATTCAATCTTTACATAACTCATTATGAAATATGAGATAATACAAACAATGATTAGAGGAGAAGAAACAATTGATTTTATCTCTCATAGATTTGAGGTTGATAAGGATATGATAATGGTTAGATATGGATCAATCAATATATGAAATGTTATAATTTGGAAATAATTTTAAGGCTTATAGATTAAAAATTAGTTTTCTAGTTTTATCAAAATGCATTGAATTCCTTTATGGTTATTTCACCAAATGAATTTATCACCCAATAAACCAATGTCCATCAAATAATTGATGGATGAGAATGTGGAGAAGTCTAGTGTATCATAATGGGGTTTAATGACAGTATCTTTATTCTCAGGAAGATAAATGATGGTGTTTACATAACTCTAACAAATCCATATTGAATCCCTTGGAGATTTAATGATATCAAGTAAATCCACAAGTATTCCATCTCCAAAAAGTCACATTTCATGTAAACAAAATTTATTAAAGAAAATTGATTTATAAATTTGAAAATAGGTGTAACATGTTTTCTAAAACCAAGCAGATATTCCATAGAAATCATGAAATTACAAAAAAACTACATATATTCTTGTTAGATGGTTTTAAATTCATGTAATTTCGTCGAACTAACTTCAGAGTGAATTCCTTGATTCTGGAGGGATTTTTTTTGTTCTATAACCACAAAAAAACTTTATTCCTATAAATATTTTAAATAGACATAAAATTAATGTTTAATTAATCTCCTTGGACATAGGAATTATATATAATGAGGGATATAATTTTATATATTTATACCTAATTATTACCCCATGCTTCGAAGAATGTAATTCCTGAGATGAAAAAATCGAAGACCCCCATTTGTAATGGGATCTACTACATAATACACTAACTAGAGTGGGAAGATCATGAGAATACCGAGCTAAATAATTTCAATCCCAAATAATATATAAAGGCTATGATAATTAATTTAATCTGTTTGAGACAGGAATGGGTGAGACACTTGATGTCCTTGGATCGCTAAACATTTGCGGAGGTATAAGATGTGAGGATAAAGAAACTAATTTAACTCAGATAATATCCATTAATATATTCATATAATACGTAGGAGGATTATTATTTGATGAACAAAAATCCATGACAAGCTAATAGGGAATAATATAATGAAAAGCTGTCATCTAGAGAAATAGTGATGGATGAGGATGAATAGTAAAAACAGAAGGATGGAAAGGCCACCCCAGCACCCAATAAGATGATCCTAAAAAATTCTCTAACACCACTAGTTCCATCTAAGACACACCTTCCTGATCCACACACATCTCCTCCAATTAATAGACAATAAATTCTATCATCGCCTCTGTAACCACAAGTAGTTCTGTAAAATCCAAGACATACTAATGAGATATCGATTGCACTATATAATATAAACATATTGTGTTTAACCTTAGTCAAATTGGAATAGAATAAGGATTATACTTCCTACACATGGATAAAAATATCCCTCGGCGATGAAACATTGTATAAAACCAAGATATATAGGGTAAAATGTAGATGCTATCTCTAGGAAAAACATTCCCCTTCCCAAAAAAGATTGTGTGATGAAAGGGCCATGGATAAGCCTAACTCCATGAAAATGTGATCCAACGAATCATCTTGAAGGATAAAGGAATTATCATTAGTGATAGGAAAATAACCCAATGAGACTCTAATACCTCAATGGATGTCTATGTTGATAAAATGAATAGGATGACCAAGGAGGTTCAACAAAACCACTTTAGGAAGGGGATCATACTCTGAGTGGACATCCATCGACCATTGAAAGAGTAATAACATCCATATTCCAAGCTTCCTATTAGGACAAGAACAATACTTAATAATGTATTTCCTTGATGATAATATCAAATAGAATTCGTTTATATTCAATGGTGACACCCAAGATGTAGATTTGAGACCCCATAAAAAGATAAAATTCTGAAATAAAGTTAGAGATGTCGTTTCATGACGGTTTTGGAGGTGGTAGTCCATGCATACGCACTAGAGACGTTATTATTTTACTACAGATTCAAAGGTACGAATAATTGTGTTATATTATAATAAAAAATTAATTAGGTATGAAATGACATTTAAAATATTTAAACCCATTATAATAACTATCTGAGAAAGATGTTTATGGAAATTTAATTGTATTGCATTATTGAGGTGGTAATCCAAACATATTCACAAGCAATGATTTCACATTCCATTTTATTGAATAGAGGGATAATATTTGGAGTTTAAATATAATAATAGAATACCACAACATTTTGGATTATAGAATTTTATTTTTATTATGAATACCACATATTTAGGTGTGTTATAATTCTAAATATATTAAAAGGTCTCGGGTAAGTTAAATACATATTCATTAATAATCCTCCTTTAAATCCTTTCATAACTACCCTTTAAATGGTATTTTATGAAGAAAATCCATATTGTTTTAAGACATGGATTTTTAAAAGAATATTTTATAGGGGTTTCTAAGATATATGGATGAAATAGTTGTAATGAAAGGATATGAGGGATCCTTTTATAAGGGAGGGAAAGGAAAAAATTTAAATAATGATAAATATATAAATATAGTTATTTCATTTTAATGTAAAATGATTCTAAATGACCAAATATTTAATGAAAAATTGAATAATGTAAAAATAACTTCAACTAATGACATTTTTAATGGTTTTGGCATCCTTTTAAAATCTCAACATTCATTTCACTCCTTTGTTAATCAATTTCATCCTTAACTATGATAACGAATTTTTCAATATTAAAGGGTTTTAATTTTACTTTTTAGTCTAAAATTACATAATTAATAGAAAAGAGATGAAATTTTAGACAATTTATCATTATACTTTTCCTCTTTCAAAAATATTTATATTAATTGAATAATATATTATTTAATAAAAAATATCATTAATGTCATTTCGGACTCGATTCATCTTCATTTTCATTAATGATATCAAGATAGTTATGGAAGGTGAATACAAACATCTAAAACACCACGATATTTTATAATTATTTAAAATTTTCATGGAACATCATAATTTTTTAAAATATTATTACCATTGTTATTTTTAAAATCTTTTGATTGTTTTTTCTATTAACTGAATAAATATTGTGTTGATACGTCAATGAAATTTAAGGTAAAAATTAAATCCAAAAAACATTATAAATAAATTAAAATGATAAAAATAATTAATTAATATATTTAATAAATATATAGAGCATAGCATATTCTCTTTTGATCCTTATGAAAAAATTGAGACATTAATGTCATCTGAGTGAATTTTTTTTCAACATACTTTACGTAAAATAAAATAAATGTCATTATCATTGTGAAATTGAAAAAAATGTGATATATTATTATTTTTTATTTAAATGGTACTATTTATTCCATCCATAGAAATAATATATAATGATGGGTTGATTTTGAGAACTTATCGCATGGTTTTAACCCTATTTCACACATTTTACCCTTACTATGGTGATAAATATTTATCAATATTACAATTCCTAATTTCCAATCAAAAATTCATTATATATACAAATTTTTAACCCCTGTATTAAAAATATGGTTTCTATTTTTCAGTATTCAAACCCCAAAATTGGCAGAAATCAAATTTAATATAAATGCATCAAACACAACTTAAAATATTTTTTAGAAAAAGATTGATTTTAAGCATCAACATTAAATATTTTAAAATCCTGAATTTTTCATATTATATTGGATTAATTTTTATTATTAAGAATATATTAGATGATATGTCATTATAATACCAAATAAAAAATGAAAATGGATCTTTTAATTTCTTGATTTATTGAAAAGAAATGTAAATATTTGATATTTTTTCACTTTTCACTACACACTGAACAATAATTCGACTTAGAAATATCCTACATTTTAACCATTAGTGAATTATATTATATTTATTTTAAAAATTAGTTTTTTTATATAATACAATTTATATTAGTGGAAGACAATAATTATAATTTCTATGAACAAAATAAACTAAAAATAATCATTGATCAAATATCCTTTTTGAATAAATAATTGAATTAAAAAAATTGTGAATATTTCCAAATAATTAATAAACAAATTCTTATTGATTAAGACCATTATATATATTATTCATAGTGGATTTACTCATATTCATGCCCCCCCAATTTATCAATTTTTTTATATCAATTGCATATAAATAATTATAATTTTTAAAATATATATCATTTCATTTAACGATTTTTATTTCGTGTTAGAAGATATATCAATTTTAGTGTTCTTTTAAAATATAATTCTGGGTGTTAAATTATCCCCGTTAAATAAATTTCACCCTCAAAATTTTATCTCAGTCATCAATGTTTCGATATTTGATGATATATTTATTAAAAACCCATATTGTACGGAGGGATAATAAAACTTATAATAAAATTTAACGCCCCAACCCTAAAATCCCATATTTGGTGCATTATTTTAATAAACTGGCATGATTATAGAGAATCAAGTCTAGAATGACTGATCAGATTAGCAGTATTGGAAAATAGATTACATACATGAATATTACATTACATTTAGAAAATAAAAAACTTCATAAATGATCCTTTGAGAATTACATTAATCCCTTAACACAACTCTTCTTATAAATCAAATTACACTTCTTAGAATCATGGAAAAATAAAACATAAGAAAGGGGTGAGATCAGATGCTCAATAAGGATAACAATATAACAAAAACATTCATAAATAAGTATAAACATTTAAGGAAATGTGTAAAACTAAAAAAAAGCCATTAAAACATAAAAATCAATATAATATGGAAAATATAAATAAAATAATTCCATTTACTTATTCACATGGATATTATAATATTCTAATAATCACATGAAATATCCATAGACAATTTCATAATGATGAAATGCATAATGCTAGACATTATAACCACATAGTCAAGGCCTTGATCCAAGAGTACAAATAATAATTGGTCAAGGCCTTGCAACAAGACACTAGGTCGTCTCATGAGACCTATAAATTCATCAAGCAACTATTGCTGGCTCTTCTGGTCACATTCAATGTCCAACACAATCGTCATATGAAAAAGATAAAACATAAAATAAACATTCATATTAAAACTATCATATGAAATTTTAATATAGTAACCATAAAACATGAATGGTATAAAAATAGAAAATCAACATTAATACATATCATATATAATTCAATACTATATGGATGATTTTATTATAATAAATCCTCCTCAATCAAGAATAATATCTCGTAAAGGATGTTGACATAGTTGAAAATGATCTTTAAAAATCATTGAGAGAAATGTCATTTCTTCAGGAAATATTTTAAAAGATACACAATTTATAATGGAATTTGTTTAAAAAATATTTTTGAATCAAAGTGTCCCATATCAATTCAAATTTTTTGAAATGAATTATCATTTTGAAACATTAATGTCCCTATAAATAAATCCTTAAAACGTTTATGAGAAAATTGAAATTAATGATAATGATTAAGATGAATAAATATTTAAAACATTTAAAATGATGGTTTAAAAATATATTTACTCTAAAAGGATCCCTTTGAAAACTATTTTATGAAACATGGTCATAGATAATAAATATGTCACAGTAAAAACATACCCATAAACTATCTCGAATGGTAAGGAGATTGAGAAATTGACCATTGCACTGTACATTTCCATAGTCAAGGGTACGTTAAACTCCATTATATTTGTAAAATACTTGTTTTTAAATTATAGAATAATCATATACATAAATATGATATCATATATGATCTTCCAATATTGCTTTGTTAATAATATTTTAGTAGTATCATCATTTCAGGTGTTAACAGATCCAATTTACATTATATGATTCGTTTCATATGACATGTTTTTTATGGATATGATTTATTTGATTAATACATATAATGGTATAATTTTATTAATAGTTATTTTTAATCATAAAAAGAAAATTATTAATGAATGATTATGATGGGGAATGAATCTCATTGAGTTCACGGAGACGGTAATCCGTACAGACACATGAGCGACAAGATCATTATATAGATCGTGAAATAATATTTAATTGGATGGTATATCATATATAAACAATCATTAACATGTTATATTTATTATTTATATCAGTTATAATAATTATTATACCTATCCAAATAATAATGTGTTTTAATAACAAACAACACCACAATTTGGAGAAGGTAAGTCGTACATACGTACGTATGGTGACTTTGCCATTTATAGGATGGATAGAATAACAAATATGGTTGTACCATATTTATAATAAACTCACTATATATATCAGTTACTATATATATTATTTTGATATGGAATCAACAAAGAATGACGATGTTGAATTTGAATAGAACTTGAAAGAGGGTGGTGAAATTATTACTTCTTTTTTGTGTGTTTCCTTTTGAGTTGATCAAAAGGGCTCCATTGGATGGAAATATAAAAAAAATAAGGAATATATGTTATTGTGAGGAATATTGGGAGTATATTAAGTCAGGGATTGGCCTAGCCAAATGGATGTGGAGGAGTGATTTTGAGAGAAGGGGAAGAGCCCTTTTATAAGCTGGGTGAGGGTCACTTTAGAAAAATATGAAAATATTTATTTACTATATATAAATATTTGGTTTATTATGGATACAATTAATTTATTTTTAGCCTTAGATGGTTACGGGGCTAAATATTTACAACCAATAGGTTTTAGACCAGTTTAGGTTGCTATTTTAACCTTATCTTTTAGATTTGACTCATAGTAAAATAGTTTAACATTTACCATGTCTTCTTGTATACATACACTATATGGTTTATAAACTAACACTAAACTTCCAAACGATCCTCAAGTGGATCTTTACTGTCATGTATTATATTATTTACGCCCTTTGTAAGAACTATATATTTTTAGGAATAATATTTCAACCAATAATATTATATTTGTTTTAATTTTTAATTTATTACAATTTTGACAATATTTAGTATTTTGTTTTTATAAAAGTCATAACAACCTTATCACTTCGAACAAAAGTTATATAACCAAACCCAACATGTCATATTAGCCTTTAAAATTATTTTAATTCATCATATGTCTCAATTTATATTTATTTGGATATTTATAATATCAATTATTTTAATATTTCATTAATAAAAGAATTACTACATCATAATTATGTCATCAATAAATTAAATTATTTAATGTCTAAAATGTATAAATAAAATACCATTAATTCATTTTTTTAAACCCAAAAATTGGGTTTTTAAAAAGTATAAACTATCAAATAATTGACTTGTGTTTATGTAAAATTTAAATGTGAAATTATTTATTATTACATATATTGTATTGAATGATAAAATATAATCAAATTATACTTACAAACCATTAAAATGTATAATTTAAAAATACTTATTATTTTCAATAAAAAAGTTGTTTTCAATTAAAATTTAGTATTTTCCACTATTCACCAAAATTTGAAAGTTATCAGAAAAACACCATAAATTTATTGAAACTAATTTTTTTATGTCCCAATTCTAAAGAATAATTTTATTTTTTCAAATTTAATATATAAAAGTATCAAATATAATATTTAAAAGGGGTATGCCATTAAAAGGTGGTAAAATTTCATTTTCTGAAAAATACTTTCATTATATGAAAAAATGAATTTTTTCATATATTATGTCTTAGAAACACATAATATGGATGTTAAAAATTATATTGAATATATAAAATTAAAAATATTGATAATACTATTCATAATTTCTTTTGAACAACAAGTTTGGGAAATCATGGTGCGCTCGAACACGACATTGTTTGTATCACGAGTTATTGAATTATATTGAAGAACTAATGTACTATGATATAATGGGGTGTTACATTCTACCCTATTTAAATAAATTACATCCTCGCAATTTGAACTTGTTCTTTGAAAATAAAAGTTTAAAATCGAAAAATACCTGTGTTGAAAACCCATATTGGAAATTGGGTTATTAAAATTTAGTTTTAAAAAATTCACCACCTAATTATGATCTTCATTAGGAGAAAATTTGTTACAATTAAAGAAAAATACTCTGAGTAAAAATGTAAATATTTATGAGGAGTGATTTAGGTCATCAATCACAAACATATATGAAATTTGGGGCATCAATGCCATCAATCTATGTTGATTTAAAATATCATCGGTTCAACAAAACATATGGTATTAGAATAACACACTTTTGGTTTTTATATCACTTCCCTAATGTTTAAGAAATAATTGATTCATTTAATAAGATTAAAAAAATATACGTGACAAGTAGAGTTTCATCTTTCAATTAATTATTACCACAAACTCATCTTTCTATCCAAAATATAATATAAATAAATAATAGTCTATTTATCCTAATAATATAGGGTTCCAAAAATAATGAATTTATAATTCATTTATAAGACTATAAAACAAATTAATACATTATAAAAACCAAGAAATCACATATGCTAGTGGTAGGTGATCTACCCTTGTCACCCTTCAGTTGCTGGTTCACGTCTCGCGGCCTTGCCGGACATGATGTGTAGTTGACTGAACTCCGTGTTTTCCTTTTTATAAAAATCCAAATAAAATCCCAAGAAATTATTTATTCATAGCAATAGTATCTAATGAAAAACATATTCAATTCCATCCATTATACTTATCCAAAATACTTCTATCCAAACTCACAGTCAAAAATTTATAATGAAGGTAAACACAATGAAGATCCTTTTTTCCACGTAATAACATGTGAATACCATAATCATGTATTGTTTTAAAAAAATGTAACACCCTGAATTAACATAAAACCTTATTGATTATTTCATTCTCCCATATTCCTTATAAAATAATGGATAAACTCCTTCTATCCAAAAATGTAGTAAACTCCAACAGTTATGGATTATACAAATCATTAATCAGTTTCATGGTAACCAAAAATATCCAATCTAATTTATCCAAATCCATCACATATTATTTCAAAATCACTACCATAATATTAGAACCATATTATAGAATACCTTTCTCTAAACCATATATTTCCAAAAACAATTAAACCTACTCATGAGTCCCTTTTCTTGGTTCCACACAATATCATGTCCTTAATGAAATAGTATTGCAGTACAATCCTTATATACATTATAATTATAATTACATGTACATAATTAATACAATACTTAAATGACCCAATACTTTAACAACATAATAACTCCATTTGTTTCTATTCATCTTCTGTAGTATCATAATGTGATTATTATCCAATAGATGCATTTGGGGTATACTCGGATGATTTGGACATTGATTCATGTAGTGTACTAACTCCTTGCAGATGAAGAATTGTACATTTGAAACCTTTCTCAAACCCTTTTAGTCAAGTACTTGGTGTACTTTTTCTCCACACATATAAAAAACTCACATTCCCTTCAAAAATTTACCAAGGCGATTCCTTCCACAATTATCTCATATAGAAAATCCTTCTTTCCCCACTTCCCTTTATCAATCTTTATCTCTTCCATCCTTTTCTTCTCTTGCTTCCCTTCAAAGACATAGGACTCAAGAAATTATTTAATTATATTATTTACACATGAAACTATTCCTTTAAATGATGAGAATATGTGGGAGACTATTTCCGTTTTAAATGTTGTCTTAATACCATGAAAGATATGATCCTTATTAATAAAATCAATCATGCGTTTTGTTGGAATTCACATTCTATCTACTAGGTTCCATTTCATAACAATGGAATGCACTAGGTTTGATTACGAATCGCAATTCATAATTCCAATCATGTACAATACATAACATAAATTGAAAAGATTATAAATATATTCTATAATCATAAAAAAAAATTCATTTAAGAAGTACTTAATCATAAATCATTTATAATGGCTTGTAATTAAAATATGAATTATCCTAATCATATCCCCCAAGAGTGTTGTAACAAATAGTTCAATAATACCAATTGTAATGTACCAGGATACCCAGGGTCATGCCTGAAACAACTTGTCAAATTTTTCACTCCATGGTATATCTGTGCCAGAGCCGCCTCAGCATGCTCGTATCCAGACAGTGATGTATTACTTAGAAAATACAAAAAATCTCTACATTACTGAAATTCATGGATGTTCTTCTATACTAATAGACAATGTCTATCTTGGGGTAATGTTATCTAATCAGAGTTTTTCTAAATCTAGATTCCTAAGATTTTGCTAAACGTCTTATGATTCCAACTGTAACTCCTCGACCCTAGAAGACCAGAGTTGGTTCATTATTTTAATACATAGGAATGATTAAAAGGAATCATTTCCCAAATGACTGATCAATTTAGCAGTCTTGGAAAATATATTATATACATGAATGTCACATTACACAGTAGAAAATAAAACACAACATAAATGATTCTTTGAGAATGCCATTAATCCCCTATCATAGCTTGAATTATCAATCATAATTAACTTCTTGGAATCCTATGAAAATATAAAATAATAAAGGGGTGAGATCAGATGCTCAGTAAGGATACCAATATAGCTTAAAATTTTATAAATAAACATTAACATTTAAGGAATTTTATAAAACTAAATCAAAATCCATTTAAACATAATCTTTAGCATAATATGGAAATGATAAATCAAATAATGACATTTACTTTTTCACATGTATATTCTACTAGTCAAATAATCACATGAAATATCCTAATCCAATTTCATAATCATAGAATGCATAATTTCATACCTTATAACCACATAGTTAAGGCCTTGTTCCGAGACTTCAAATAAGATTTTTTCAGTGCCTTGTTCCAAGTTACTAGTTTGTCTCATTAGACCTACTTATGCATCGAGGATCTATAGAGGGCTCCACCAGTCAAATACTTAGTCCAATGCATTCCATATATTAAATGGATCACACATAACATAAAATGTCATATTAAAACATTCATTCGAAATGTTAATACGTTAACCATAAAACGAGAATGGTATAAAAATTTCACATCCACAATAAAATATATCATAGCTCAATCAATACAATATGGATGAGTTTATTATATTAAATAAACCTCAATCAAGATTTACATCCGGTAAAGGATGTAGACATAGTTGAAAATGATCAGTGAAAATCATTGAGAGAAATATCATTTTTTCATGATATCATTTAAAAGTAACAAAATTTATAAAGGATGTCATTTTAAAAATAGTTTTCAATCAAACATTCCCATTAAACTTTGAAACTATTGATCGGAATTAACATTTTAAAACATTAATGTCCATAGAAATAAATACTTAATATCATTTTGAAAACATGTACATAAATGAGAAAGGATTAGAAGAATAAATCATTTAAACATTTAAAATGATGTTTTAATAAAATATTCTATTTTAAATTAATCCCTTTGAAAA
The DNA here is from genome assembly GCA_963277665.1 of Viscum album. NCBI lineage: Eukaryota > Viridiplantae > Streptophyta > Magnoliopsida > Santalales > Viscaceae > Viscum > Viscum album. The sequence continues at coordinate 90,472,226 of OY728132.1, forward strand.
TTGTTTTACGAAACATATACATGGATAATAAATATGTCCCAGAAAAAACATACCACTAAACAATCTCGAATAATAATGAGATTGAAAAATTAACCCTTAACTTTTACTTTCCATGGATGAGTGTATGTTAAACTCTTTTATAATAGTCATATCATTGTTATTAAATTATAGAGAAATAATATACATAAATATGTTATCATATATGATCTTTCAATATTGATTTGTTAATAATATTTTCGTAGTATCATCGTTTTGAGTGTTAACTAATTTGTTTTTCTTTACATGCATGTTACGTAAGCCATGTTTGGTACGGATAGGATTTATTTTATTCATATACAAAAATATATTAACTTCATTAACATTTTTTTTAATCATAACATGAAAATTTTTCTTGATTGATTACGATGGGAAAGGAATGTCATCGCGTTCATGGAGATGGTAATCCGTACGTATGCACGAGAGACAATATCATTATATTGATGGTGAAATCGTATGTAATTGAATGGTATATCATATATACATAATAATAAACATTTTATATTTATTATTTACATCAGATATACTCATTATTATACCCATCCAAATAATTGCGTGTTTGAATAACAAACTACACCACGACGTGGAGACAGTAAGCCGTACGTACACACGTTTAGTGACTTTTTCATTTATAGGACAGATAGAATAACAAATATGGTTGTAAAATATTTATAATAACATCACAGAATATAGGAGCTACTCTATTTTTTTTTTGTGGAAACAACAATGAAAGAGGAAGTGGAAGATGAAATGAACTTCAAAGATGGTGGTGAAATTATTACCTAATCTTTGGGAGTTTTCTATTGAGTTGATCAAAAGGGCTTCTTAGGTGGGATTTCTGATCACAGTAATGAATCTTGGTTTATGTGAAGGAATTTGGGATTATATTTGGGTAGGGTTTGGCTAAGACAAATGGTTGTGGTGGTGTGCATTTTAGAGAAGTATATGTACCCTTTTATAAGATGGGTGAGCGTCACTTTTGGAAAAGATTAAAATTTTAATTTATTATACAATCATATTCATTTTTTAATGGCTCCATATTAATTTACATTGAGAATTAGGATGTTATGGGTCAAAATAATTTTAACCACTAGGTTTTAGAAATGTTTAGGTTACAATTGTAACCTTGTATTTTAGATTTAACTCTTAGTTAAATAGTTTATCTTTTACTGTGTCTTTTCTATTACTACACTATATAGTTAATAAATTTACTCTAAACATCCCAGAGAACCTCAAGTGTTTAATTAATGACATATATAATATTATTTAATCCTTTTTCCGAATCTCCTATTTTTTGGAATATTATATCAACCACTAATATTGTATTTGTTTTAAAAAACAATTTATGTCAATTTTGACACTAGTTGGTATGTTTTTTCGAAAGTCATATAACCCTTATCACTTCGAAAATAATTTATCTAATCAACCCTAACATGTCATATTAACCAATTAAATTAGTTTAATTCATCAGATGTCTCAATTTACATTTCTATGGATATTTATAATATCATTTATATTAATATTTCATAAATAATGTAATTACTGCATCATCATTGTTTCATAATTAAATTAAAGTATTTAATCTCTAAAATTTATAAATAAAATACTCTTATGTAGAAAATATTTTTATATTTATATTTAATATTTATTGTCGAATTTATATTGTGTGTAACCCTATATTAAAAATGGATTAGTTATTACATATTGGATTTAACACTTTTTACTCGACTTTTAATATAATTATAATAAATGTACAAATATAATTCATGTGGATCAAAGATGATCATATTCTATTAATAAGGTTGATTATGGTCAAATTACACTTATACAATAGAATTTGGAAATGTGTTAGTGTAATTATAATATAATTTTTACCCTTAAATGCTCAATTTACTTTTAACCGGGGTAAATAAGTCAATGGTTACAATTGAATAAAAGTATTTTCATCATATTTAACCAAATTTTACTTCCTGATGTCAACATAGTCTCTTATATTTTTCAAATTCAACTCATATAAGTCTTAAGAATATGTTTTATAAAAATTTGTAAATGCTCTTAGAAGGTGAGTAAAAAACGTTAGAAAGTTCAATATAATTTTATACATTAAATTTTATTATAAAACTACTCCAATAAATTACATTGATCATATATAGGTATTATATATCTATTTTGACTTAAAATAAATTTAAATAAAATAACTAATTATTTAAATTAAATGTCTGTTTTAAATAATTATGCATTATTTTTCACTATTCACCAAAAATTGAATGTTTTCAGAAAAATACCATAATTTCACCCTAAGGTAATTTTGAAATTATGAATTCAAAAATGAAGTATATTTTTCAAAATTAAAAACATAGAAGTTTCATTTTTTTAATTTAAAATTTATTATTGTTGTCAAAACTGAAATGCGGGTTTTTAAATAGTATAAAATATAAAAATATTGACATTGGTTTTTGTCAATTTTAAATTTGAAATTACATATAATGACCAAAATTGAATTGAATTATAAAAATATAATCTAATTATACTTCAAACCATTTAATTTTATAATTGAACACTATAAATTATTTTATTAAAAAAAAAATTATATAAAAAATTAGTTTTTCTCACCATTCCCCAAAATATGAAAGTTATCAGAAAAGTAGAAAAAATTTATCGAAATTAATTTTAAGGAAAAAGTTTATTTTTTCAAATTGAATATTTAAACCTGTCAAATATTGGGTTTAAAAAGGGATCTATATTAAATGGATGTAAAGTTGTATTTTTAGAAAAATTCATCCTTTATCGGAAAAAATGAATTTGTTCTTATATTATGTCAAATAAACACAAAATATTGATATTAAAATTTATATGGAAGATGTAAAATTCACAATGCAAATAATACTGTTCATAACCACTTTTGAACAGATAGTTTGGTATGTAGTGCGGTGCTTGAACTCGGTGTTTTGTGAAGCAGAAGTTATTGAATTATTTTGAAGAAATAATGTACTATAAAATATATGGGAGTTTCATAAAATTTTAAAATGGGAAACTTAATGATTTAATTAAATAAAGCATCACCATATTCCAAGATATATATAAAATTGTTGGGTAGTTTAATTATAATCATGGGGGATAAAAATAGCAACCTAGGAATAAAATAGAGTGACATAGAACATGGTCCTGAGAATGTTTTCGACCACAAAATAATAAATCTGTTATGTGTGAAAATATCAATTATTTATAAATAATAAATGTAAAAGAATAAATTTTAAATTTCAATATCCTTTTGTTAAATTTTATGTATTATTTTACTATAAAAATAGGGAACATTAGAAAATTAACATATGCGATTTCCTTTCATTTCATAAACCCAATTTCATTCTTTGGTTTTGGTTTGGGAAATTTTAGCAAAATATCTTACTCTAATAAAAGAATATTGAAGAAACGTTTTTATGACTGAAGCAATAAAATAATACTTTTAAAAAATCAAAATATTTATAAATGAAAAATAATTAATTCCTTTTATCTATAGTTAACATCATTAATATTATAGTTATCATTTTTTTCTAATAAGTATAAATAAAGATTTAAGGTATAAAAACTACCCAAATTTAAACATAAACCATTCCATAAGCTGAAAAACATAAAACCGTTAAAAACAAATTTTAATAAATTAAATATTCCACAAATAGAAATAAGGTCAAAATTTTTTTTATACAAATATTAACCTTATTATCCTCGAAAAATAGTTTATCTATATATATTACAATTAATGTGTGAATATTTGGATCATATATTCTCCTAAAACATGGTAATAAATTGAATAACCACAAAAATGACAATGCAAAAATATGTGATTCGAAAAAATACAATAATTATTCTTAATAAAAAATCAAAAACAATTTATTATATCAATTTATTTAAAAATGTTCTATGATCCATCACAAATAAAATGAAACATTTGTAATCAAATCACTAATCAATTCCAAGGTCACCAATACTATCAAATATACCATAATAATATCTTCCGCATCTTTAACCCAATCAATAATAATTAAATCAGCATTAGAAACATATTAAGGATTATATTCTCCTTAATCATGTGTTCTATAAAAATTTAATATTAATACTAAATCACATTCCGTGGTTATCAGTAAAATTTGACATATAATTTAAAAAACATAAGTAAAGAATATCATGGAAGAATCCTTATATATTTCATGATTTTTATAACTAGGATATCAGTGATAAATCATGTCTAAAATATAAATATTGATTCCAAATTTCGAAAAAATTTAATCATCCCACTTTAATTATCTATATAATATATGAACATCCCTGGTATATTAGTTAACCCCTAGATTAGGGTATTGAACTGGATAATAACCAATTCCAAACACATAATAAATTGAATTACTCAACAATTCATTTCTCTATGAACATTATTACCTCATGGAAAATGATTTCCCCTTCCTTTGGTACATTCTATTGGTTTCCCCTTCCTACATTCAGGGCATAATGAAAATTGAACTTTCATTCCTACATGGTCCATAGAACGTGAAATTTAATAAAAGAAATATTTAACATTTTATTGCATTAAGAATTTTAATGATGTTTACACTTTAAAAAAATATCTCTATAGTTTAGTAGGAATTGTCACAATGTTTCGCCTGCAAGTTCCTATTTTTTATATTTTTTCTTTAGGAAAATAATTCCATTTTTTATCAAATTAACAATTAACCTGAATTCTCATTTTCATAACTGTTTTGTAAAAAAACATAGTGATGGAAATAATAATAATAGTGATAAAATATGGAAAATCATTCATAGGTTGACTAAATCTTGACATACTTTCACTATATGATATGTAAAGTTTAACCTATGTCATCCATGGTAATCATTTTCTCAAATTGTTCATAATGTTTCGTAATGAAAATTTAAATTAACCAAAGAATACCCCTTCGGATTGTCAAACTAGGTGTGTAGTAAGGGTAAACTCACCAGGCATAGAATTATCATTAAGATATACTCGACCAAAGATTTTCATTGGTATTTCCTGTATTCACATATGTTCCAAAACCGCATCGACTTATTTAATCAAGACATTTATATTTTTATAGTAAAAACATAATCCATTATTTAAAATAAAATATTATTTTAACCTTTAAATAATAATATCGTTTGGGTTTTCAGTAATGTTTTCTCATTACCATTTGAAAATGTAACTGAAACATTATCTGATAAAAAATATACCGACCTGTATTTCTCTAAGCTAAATATAAACAATATTATATAGATATTCATTACATAAAATTCTTATATATGACAAATTTATAATTATTCTGTGTTTTTTGGAACTTGGACATGTAAAAAACTATTTCATAAAATATGTACAACATATGAAAATTCATTTTATAGAACTATAACGCTTCATAAAAACATTATACTAAAAAAATTATAATATTTGGGAGAAATGAAAACAAATAAAGGGTGGGATAAGATGGTCTATAAGGGTAAAATAGATCGACATCAAGGATCATTGAAACATACCCTAAGAATAATTTTATGATAACATGATCTTATCATTTTAAAAATGTACCCTTTATATCATAGATCATAATCTTGTGTCATGGAATAAATCATGTATGTTTAAATGACAAGGTACATAATATAATAAAAAAAATGATCCATGAGTGTTTAACATTGTCATAAAAAATATATTTGAGTTATACACATTTAGATACAAAAAAAGAACGTTAGTCAAGGCTTACTACAAGGATAATGAATTAGGTTCACTCCCCATATTCTATCATATCTTTAGTCAAGGTTTACTCCTAGGAATGTCATAGTGAACAATGTCCCTTTTTGAACTGTATTTACTCCCCATCATAGACCTCATTATTTCATGAGAAATCAATATTTTCCAAATGAATTAAAGGGTTATATAATTCTGGGACTACCTATCACATAATTGTAGTCATACATAAGTTTTCCCCAAGATTATAGAAAAATAACTATTGCATAACTCATGTAATGTAAATGTGTTGGATAAATAAAAATTCCATTTAATAATATCATTAAATATTGAAATGAAATAGTATTCACAAAGGTTTTATCATAAATTAATTAACCCATGGGATAATAGGTTTTATGGAATCATTATTAAATCATGGTTATAAGACATATGTAAATGAATGTTAATGGTATCATTGGATCATATCCCCACTAAATCAAAAGTTACAACAGATGATGTAATCACAGATGAAAATTTTATTTTAAAATTTCATCAAGACATTTCTTAATGAATATACATGTTTGACGTTGAAAAAATTTATAAAAAATATAATAATTCACAAAAATAGTAATAAAAAAATTATTTTGAAAGAAATATTGAAACATGGAAATGAATATTTAAATAATTGAGTGTTCAAGAAAGTGTTAAATTAGTTTCATGTCAATAATGTTAAAACAATGTCTCCTTTCACATTTTTGGTAAAACGTTAAATGATTAATATTCCAAAATTGATAACAATATTCCATTGAACATTTTTTATAAAAATTCAGATATGTGATAACATGAATTTAAAAATCATATAATAATAGTAAAAAATTATTGAAATGTCTTTAGAGAAAACATGTACATGGAAGAAAAACAATTTTCAATCCAAGAGAGAAATAATATTTATTTTCCTTAAAAACATTCCATTAGTCCATAGATTTCATAAAGTGAGGGAAATGAAATGAAAACATCTATTACAAATATATAACTATCATAAAAAACCATCGGATTATTGATATATGATTTATAAAATTTCATTATTTGAATGTTTATCACAAATAACTCAATAAAAAATGAGATTGTAACGAAATTCCCTTTCCACATTGGAAAATTATTAACCATAATCTCATGAATGATATAACTATATAATTACTGGTGAATTTAAATAATTTTCAAGATAATAAACAAAAAATATATTTATGGGTAGTATATATACCTCATATATGTACAAATTGGCGACACAACTAGAAATTTCACCAATAGCCACTATCAAAAACCATCGCCATAGTCATAAAAATATTGCTAATGTCTATATCTATGGTTCAAGTAGGTCATATATCCTATTATTATGTATATAGGGAAAATCAATATCCATATATTCAAGTAATATTTCTATGTTTTTCAAATATGTAAATAGAAGATATAAAAAAAATTCATAAATAGTTAGAATATCCCACCACAATGGAAAGGGATATTTTCATAGTTGTAAGGGCTATTTTTACCATTTTACCCCATGGAAATAGAAGCAATGGACACATTTTTTTAAACCATAGAAGTAAAACTCATTATTTTCCATCATGGAATGTTCTGTATCCTTTTATGGAATGGTTATTCATATGGTTTTTCACTCTGTAACTAGAATATATTACAATTATTCATGAAAAATGGCTATATATATTAAAAATAAAATGAAACCACCTAGATTCGACCACTAAACCTCATATACATGCATACAGTCACCTAACTACATTGTTATCAACCATTATAGATTCGTTTAAATATATATATATTAATATAAAAGGATACCTGAGTAAAACTATTGATTCATTCCTTCTTTCCCCCTTCCCATAAGAATTTTTTTTGACATGCTTACTTGTTGATCGTAGAGGCATTGTTCCTTGAAATTGTGGATATAACCAATACAAGGGGAACATATACCCATAGATTCAATGAAACCGTGACTATAAGTACAATATATAGCCATAGTATCATTAAAATGTTGCAATATGTATGGTCTACAACCATAATAGCCTAAAATTGTGGCTATAACAGGTACATGGGGAACCTACTACCACAGTTCCTTTAAAAAAGATTCTATTGGCATGGTCCATAGCAACTGTTTCATACAACCATGTCTATAAAAATCATGTAATTATCTATATCCATGTTTTTTCAAAAAAAGTGTCTATATATTTTCCTACTAATTTCTCATGATAATTTTTCCCCTATGAAGTCGATTACCACGGTTCAATAGAACTATGGATATAGACCCCACATATATCCATGGGTTTATAAAAATATTGCTATAACCAATGATTCATTACACATAGAAATAATTTTATAAAAAAAATAGCTATATGTGGGTACTATAGTCATTTTTTGGAAAACCCATGGATATTGTGATGTTTTCTAGTAGTGTGAATATGAAATGTGTCACACAAAAATAAAAGAAAAAATCTCTTACCTCAAGTTAGAATTGATTCAAAAGTGATTTAACCTTCTTTATAATAAATTTAAATTTAATATAATTTTATACCAATGTAATTTATAATATTATAATATAATATATCATATCGTTATAACATGTTAACATCCATTTATTAATCACTCCTTTTTAAATCATCTTTTTCAAGTGTTCACTATATTATTTTTCATTAGAATACTGATTTGGTATTTTCTATATTCATAATTGGATAATGGTTTCATAATCTATTAAATGTTAACCACGATATTAATATCACATATATTAATTATATATATTATATTCTATTAAAAATTCTTTTTATATAAAAATTAATCACATCGTTAATGGATATAGAGGTGGTACGTATGAATGAATGTTGTTTTCACTATTAGAAGGCTAAAAAATGATTGGTAAATAAATTTTTATCATTAATTATTAATGCTGGCATAATATATTATAATTATAGACTAAATTTTTGTTTTTTACATAACTATATAGAAAAAATAAAAAATGAGTCACATCGCTTCGTAGATGTGGTTGTCCACACATATGTGTGAGAAACACAATCATTTTACAATGGATTGAAAGTTTATATATTTGGTATAATATTATAATTAAAAATAATAATTATGTCCTAAATATAATATATTAACATTTAACCCATCTCAATAACCATCCATGATATATGGCCAAGGAAGATGAATGTTAACTTTATGTGGAGTGGGTAGTCCACACTTATGGACACACGATACAATGAATTCCAATTTGATTGATTCTAGGGAGTATATATGGAATTAAATAATATTAATAAATAATTATATTTATGATAATAATGTTATTATATTGTAATTAATCAAACATATTTATATATGGTTGAAGAATAAATAAATTGGAAGTGGTAGGATGAGATGATTAACTCTTCTTCAATAGACCTCCTTTAGATCCTTCCGGAAGGACAGTTACAATTGTATTTTGAGAAGACAAGAACCCAAAATTCATATATAAGAACGTTTATAATAAAAATTTTGATTGTTTTGGAGTTATAAGACTCAAATTAGATTTAATAAAATAGATATGATGTTTTCTTTTATAAGGGATATAAAGGGCACAATTGAAGTTTCAAAAAAAAGTAAAATATAATAAATTCATTCACTATTAAAATGCGTCCAAATGTACAAAAATTAAAATATAAAGAGTATATGGTCGAAATATTGTAATAAATTGATATTTATATTGAATTATTCATCATTATGAATGTATTAATTTGGTTTATTCTATTTGTTAAACAATTTTTACCTAAACTGTTGTTATGACTTATTCAAACTTAAAGGGTTCTATTTTTAGTTTAATGTTATAAAAAATCATGAATAGAAAATCGACAAAATTTTAGTCCATTTCTCATAAACATTTTACCCATTTAATAAATTTATTATTTTAAATATTTTAATGAAATTTTATTTTTTATAAAAATTTATTAAATCCATTTGTGCACTATTCATTTCCTTTTACTTTAATGTTATCTAGATATTTATGGAATGAAAATATAAAATATAAAAAATCCGTAAAATTTTATATTTATAGAAAAAACATATAAATAAATAATTATATCATATTTTAATCAATTTAATATTTTTATAATCATGTAATGTTTTTTCTTAACTGAATAAATACGATTTCAGGGTTACCTAAGCATTCTAGGTCATTATTCAATAACTAACAATTATTAATAAATTAACTTTATAAAAAACTAATTATAATTTATTGTAAACATTTATAACCTAACTTATCATATATTTATCTTTATGATGAAATATTAAAGACATTAAATTCAATAGAGTGGTATTTTTTCAAATTTCATTGCTTAAAATAATATAAATTTCATAATCAAGAGAAAATATATCGATAATACTAAATATTCTAATTTTAGAAGTATATGGTCTAGTTCCTTCCATATAATCAAATAATATAAAGTTTTCGGTTGATTTTGAGGCCTTATCTCGCTTTTTTAGTCTGGTTTTTCCATTTTCCCCTTACCTAGGTGATAAATATTTAACATTATCACTATTCATAATGAAAAATATCAAAGGTAATTATTTACAAATTAGGAACATCCTTATTCATAATAATGTATATATTTATCAATATTAAATCCCCAAAATTGAGATAAATTAATTTTAATATAAATGCAACAAATGCAATGAAAAACAATTTTTTAGATATTTATTTTTTCAACATTAAAATCAAATTATTAACAATCTTGAATATTTCTGAATAGAATTGGATTAATTAGATTATTCTAATTGAAATGTATCATATGAATCATTAAAACCAAATCCACTATATAATGGGGTTTGGAAATTATTTAATTAAATTAATATAATTGATTATTTGAAAAATCAGTAATTGTTCAACATCCATTAAAAAACATTCATTTTAGAACAATACAATAACTTCACAACTTGTAAATTATTTAACGATGAATAAAATTTATTTATATAAAATAAAAGTTCTAAAAGTGTTGATAATTTATTATATTTTACATGTAAAAAATAAAAAAAATCATTTCTAAATAAAATGGCTTTTTTATGCAAAAAATGACCTTACTAAAACTTGACATCATATTTCATAAAAATTAATCAATCTATTTTTATTGAGTAGGAATAGTATTAATATATTTTATAAGCTAGTTACTCATATTCACAACTATCAATTAAAATACTATGTAAAAATAGTCACATTTAAATAATAATATTTTTTATATATATGAATATTCATTTAATTCTCGATGTTTCATGTTTAGAATGATATAAAGCTTACTAGTTTTGAAAATAAATTTTTGAGGTGTTCCACTCTACCCATTAAAAAAATTGTTCCTTCAGAAATATTACATGGTCATCAAAGGAACTCTAATTTAAAATACATTTATTGAAAGCCCAAACCATAGAGAGGTACAATACAATATATTTTAGAATGGGAATTTTGAATTCATTATGTTTACCTAAAATAGAATATAATTAAGTTCTATGATGGGGAGAACATTTTTGGGAAGTTAAACTATAAAAACAGAGGAGAAAAGTAGTGTCCAAAGAAAAATATAGAGTGGTAGAGAACATGGTTATTGTAATGATAACTACCAAAAACCAAAAAATAATTTTGATTATAAATACAATCAATTCATTCAAAATGATGGTAAAAGTATAAAATTTTTATTACATGATAATTTTTCAAATGTAGATTTATTATTTTTAAATCAAGATAGAGAAAACAATAAAATGTACATACTTTATTTCTTTCCTATACATATGCACATTTTAATCCTTTGGTTGTGCTTTATGGAATTTTCACTTCATCACTTTATTTAGGAATTGAATATTCAAAATATATTTTTCTTTTATGTGCATTATATTTTACCTCTATGGATGATAAAATATATAAAAGATTGATAAATAATTTATTCATTCTATAACAAGATTCAAAACAAAAATAGTTAGCACATGTAATACAATATAGATCAATCATAATTTAATAAAAAATAAAAAATGGATAATGCATAACATAAACAAATGTGTAAGTAATTAACTATAAAACCATTTCAACATATTTTTGACAAAATCCAAAAAATATAAACATATTCACTATATTTCCAAAATAATATTTATACTTATCTTCCAAACAATATAAATTATCTCTTAATAAAACATACAAAATTAAATAATCTATTAATATATGCACCTTATACATAGTAATACACCAAATCACCATAAAAACTAAATGAAAATGTTTATGATTCATTAAATTAATAATATAATTATTCCTAAAATAAAATCATAAAATATTGAATATATTCCTTAAATAAAATAATGTAGTGTAATCCATAAATGAAAACATGGACCACATTATTATTAAGGTTTTTTTTACCTTAATCATGTGTTCGCCAAAAATATCACATTTCCACTTAATCAATTTTCTTATTTATCAGTACCATTAATCATATTCATTTAAATCCATAAGGATAAACATCAATTAAACAATACTTATATGATTCATGACTCTTATAAATAGAATATCATTGATGAATTAACTCGATAATATTATTATTTAATTCTAAAACATTAACATTTTAATCATTCAACTTCAATGATTGATATAACATAGGCCATTCCGGGGTCTCAGAGTATTCCATTGGATTATGGATTTGTATCGATAATGTCCATGTTCCCCAATCATAATTAACATGATTCGTCATAAATTAATTTCTTTGTGAACTAAATTTCCACATATAAATATTATTCCCATTCTTTAAGAAAATCTCATGGGTTATCCTTCCCACATTGATGACATGAATATAATTGAAACTTATTACTTCTATGGTCATTAGAACCTAAAAACTCAAAGAATTACATCTTGTTATTATATTCTGTGTTTGGAATCTCGCTAAATTTTTCATTGCGAATCTTATATCAATATATATTATTAGGGATAATCTCATGATTTTTTTCTTCCAGTTATTGTTTTATTCAGTTTCTCATGAGGAAAATAATTCTGTTGTTTGTCACATGAACCATTATAATGAATCCTCTTATTTATATCCATTGTATAAAACTAAGAACCATAGTGTGAGAAAAAAGTATTATACAGAGAAATATGGAAAATTTATTCATAGGATATTTAAATAATGAGACAGTGTTCTCACCCTATGATACATTATGTTTTACCTAGTTCAGTCATTGTCCAAATTTATTCAAATCCTCCATAATTGTCCATAAAAAATGTAAATTAAACCATTAATATTCAATTGGAGTTCCAAACCACATGCTTAGTAAAATAATAGTTACCATCTTCAAAAATGTTGTTTGAGATATACTCAACCAAATATTTTTAATGTTATTAGCCCAGGATGCATTTATTAAAAACCAAATCCACCTAAAGTATCCAAACATAAATGTTTATTAGGAAATAAACTTATTTATTTACCATAACAGAATTGGATCTTCTATATATACTATTAAATTAAGGGATATCCCTAAATATATATAATCATTGTTTCGAATGTTAAGTAAAACATTTTTTGATACAAACTATAGTGACCACGTTTTTTGTGTCATAAATATTACATCTTATTAGTAGAAAATTATTTTTAATACATTTCTTGAACCAGGCCAGGATACCATTCAACCAATCATTCGACCCAATCCATGTCATAGAACTGGTGGAGTTCCTAATCCCCATGCGATAGTAACTAGTTCCATGATTAAAAATAATTATAATGGGAATTAATTGTTCCCAATAAACCCGGAGAAAATAAACCATAACTAAATAGGAAAAAATAAAACAACTAATGATAATAAATAAATGATATAAAACTGATATAGATAAAAATATCTGGAAAAAATATAAACTAAATAACTGATGGTTATAAAATAGAATCTAAAACTTGACAGAAGATAACTCGATATCCATATGAAATCTATGTCATTTCTATCAACAAACTTGCTCGTCATAGAGAAAAAATGAACTAGAAACATGCACCTACGAAATAGCTCGGGTCTACCGAAAATGAATTTCACAGGTAGGGTGTCGATTTAACATCTCATTATGCAACCACCATAGAATCCATACATATCTAGTCTGGAAATTATCATTAAATACTAGTTTGAAAATACATTCTAAAATCATTTTTTTATTTTTAACATCCAAGAACATATTTACATATGATTATTTTATAATGCAACACACACCACATTCCTTTTTAAAATATATTTTCCATTTTGGAAACCAATTTATGTACATGATTCCAGACAAAATAATACAAGATATGTTCAAAATAAAATAAAATGATTCCAAATCAGTAATGAAGTGAAATAGATAAATAAACAAGAACATATTGATGGTGACAATGGGAATTTATAAAACACCACAAGAGAGAACCCTATACCTTATCAGATCAGACACACCTTCTGGAAAATTGTGCAGCTCCATAATTAGCAACTTATAGGTCGTTCTAATTTCCAATCTAGTAGAATGATCCCACCTGGCCTTTTGAAATACAATGGGCACTAACCCATCTGATTGGAGTTGACATGAAACTAGCACTCTACCCTCTAAAGGATGCCCAGATATCCCATTTTTATAGTATATTGTTAAATGAGTAGGACCTCACACATGTTACCCACCATACCTACAACCACCGCACATGGAAACATCAAACACTAACACTACATATGTGATAAACCACACACCATGAAACCCATACCGGGGTTCCCATATCACAAAAATCATTTTTCAGTGCTAATTGGGGTGCCACATCATACAATCTTTTAAACCATATCTCAGAACAATATGTGTTTCCAAATGAGAATTTATATTTCCAAATTACCTTCATTTGAAGAATATTAAATGTTACCAAATGGGCCTTATGTCATGTATATTTTGAATAAATTTATTGAGCATTCTCTTACGTCGTAAAATTAAATATTGTTTCGAAGACAAACTAAAAACATCCAACTCAATTTATGTATCCAAATGTTCCTTCAAACCGTTTAGAGACCAATCTTATCCCCGAATACTACATGCACTATGTTATAAATGACACATTCCAAACCAATTTCAAAACCACATAACATACCAACACACCATTTTGAAATCAAGGAACCATTTAAGAGGATGAGTTTAATGGAAGAAATTATTTTAAAGATCTATATTCATATGAATTTCTATCCATGTATTCACCTCTTTCACACTTGGATGTTCCAACATCTAATAAAATACACTATAAATCCATAAATCCCTTAAAATCATTTTTACTTAAAAATAAACACTTTCATTATAAATATATATAAAAATCAAATATGTCATAATAACAAAAGTTCATACATGAATTAAACACTAGAATAATTATTCAAAAAAATTTCACTATAAGTCATTAAATCAAAAAGAAGAAACTAAATCACATAGCATATTATCCATTTGGTCTAAACTATAAAAATCACCAAAATAAGCAGATGATGTGAAATTCATTATCCCGAATTGATTTCATAACAAAACCAAGGTTAAACACCACTTAAAACACACTATTTTGTTTTAAGGGATAATTTTACATTTAAGAAACATATCGTGCGCACAACTATGTAACATAATTAATGAAACCCCTTCAAAATTACTTCAATCAATTTTTTCCAAAAAAAAAATTCCATACAAATTTAAAAAAAGTTATACTAAATGAATGAGAAATAGATTATGATTATATTTAAAGACACAAAATATTCAAATGGAATGATATGGAATGGTAATAGATGGAATCACCTAACTCAATAGAGTGAAGATGCGACGAAACTCTTAGTAAAGGAAATATGGGCCCCAATGAACAATCTGAACACTCTATATCCTAATAGAAGAAACCAAAAGAATTAACCATTGAAACTAGGGTTCATAAAAACCTTAAAACACCATAAAAACTTTAATTAAATAATATGTGAAAAGTTTAAGTGGATAAATTAAAAAAACAACTCTAAGAAACTCACCACAGAACCACGGAGGATCATCCATGGAGGGAGGAGAACCGAAGGGAATGGAAGAGTTGGGACCCTTCATTCACAATAAAAAAGAGGAAGGCGGATAAATTAAGGATTAAAATATAAGAGGTATATAATTTAGATTTCAAAATTTCAAAAATCTAGGTAACTCACATGGTTTTTCTGCAATATTTTCTAATCCATGTGAAAACATGTGTAGTATCAACTGTCCAAATGGACAGACCCCCTCTAAGGGTTTCTGCATGGTTTCTTAATCCTTGATAAATACATGTGACTTACCCCTAGAGTACATAATGAATTTCACTATTCAATTGTATATGGATCATGTTTCCCCTAAATCATGAACTACCAATTATACCCTTATTTCTAATCTGAAAACATCAATTTCTCAAACAAAAATCTAAAATTAAAACAATAAATCAACCTAAAAAAATACTCATGATCAAGAAAAGAAAATAATAAAGGAATTCCAAAGGTTAGGGTGTGACACATTGCCCCACCATAATAACTTTCTACCTTAAGAAATCATACAATTAGATGATTAAAAAACATAATTCCATGCCTAATAAAAGTTGAAAGAAACCATAACCCCCAACTTGACTGTTCACATTAAAATTCATAACTGAATAATTTTAATGAAAATTATTACCTGTAGAAGTCCATCATAACATTAGAGGTTTCTTCATACAACATGAACATGAATAACTCCACCAAAATAAAAAATCAAATAACACCACCGTAAGGTGACCAAAATGGGAATGATGGAACACCCATCATGATCTATAAACCTACCAAACAATCCAAACCTCCATCAAAATGTTAAATCCATGAAAAAAATACTTAACCCAATAGTGAACAGGAATTTTGACTACAAACAACAATTTCTGTAAAAATAGATACCTAAAAATAGGAAAATCAAAAAACAAAAGAATATTTATGAAGGGATAACCCTTAAAAGATTAAAATCCTATGAAAAATATTGAATTATAATAGAATTCGAACATCACGTATTTAAAATTAATAGAAATGTAAATAAATAACTTACAATAGGAAACATAAATTGTCTCTACTTCAACACAAGCAATAAACACTGGATTAAGGTTCACTGCACCCTCAACGATCACCTGATTGTGCATGAACTTTACTCCAAGGCATGGGGTTGGTGCCCTGATAACTGAAGCATCAACTTCCTTATATTCAAAAGCTATCATCCTCAAATGAGAAGGATTAGAAGTATTTGAAGGATTCTAATGAGAAGGATTCAAATTCCCAAACATACCATGGTAATAGAAAACAATTATTTTTCTGATAGATGACATGTCAAAACTAGTAAGGGAGACTCCTCCTCAAGCTTGAAAATTTCGATTGAAGAGGTCATAATGATTTCCTAGGGGATCCCAACTTATAATAATGATGGGAAAATAGTCCCCCAATGATAAATACTCTAAAAAAACAAATCCATTAGAAATCTAACAGATTATAGAGTTCCTAATAATCTGAATACATGATCAACTTCTTCAAGACATTCAACTTATTACAACTATCCTTGATCACTATGAATGATATGAAAAAACCGAGAAGAATGAGAAATAGGGCATGATTCACTAAAATGTTCGGGGACCTTTCTATGTAGAAAATTTGTAAAAAATATACTGAGAACAAAACCACAACCAACATAAATCCAAATAATATAAAAATATATATTCAAAAAAATAGGCTAATTAGCCAAAAAATACAATCCCAATAAGAAATCCTCATTTTAAAAATCACTATTTCTTTCATTTTCAAAACCACCAACTTCAAAGGAAACATTTAAATGAAAAGGGAACTTTTTTCACACAAAAAAACTCACTTATCAATTAAAAACATATTTTCAAAATCATTATGGAATTCTACAATTTTATTACATAAATTTTCATTACATTTTACAAAAATTGGATCTTTAATGTCTAGTGTCTTGGAAATCAGGAGGATAATACATGAAAAACAACATAAAAATTATTATAATCCACTGGTAAGGAATAATCATAAGTTAATCATAAGTAAAATTACTGCATCTCATAACCTGGAGACATACATTGAAATGAAAGGGTAAGCAGAAGGCCCAATATGGTAAATAAGGGGATCTGTTTACTTGTTAAATCAAAAAGAACTAGAATAAAAAACAAAAGGGCAAGAGAAATATAATTATAGGAATATCATAACAAAAATAACGTGAATAATAACTTAAATATGTAGCTACAGCATGTCATTTATACATTCATGAACATATCACCAGGGTTTATCCCCGAGGTGTCATAAAAATTAACAAGGTTATTCACCAAGGTATCTTGAAACTTATCATCTCTAAGATTAATTCTTTACCCAATTAATTGGAGCACTATCATAGCGCACCCATAATATATCTTTGTTTTCAGGTGATCCACATAGATCATAATCAATAATTTAATAAATAACCCAAATAGAATAAAAGAAATGGGTTTCATTTCAAAATAGCGACGTTTTAAAAGCTCTTAAAAATATGATCATTATATCATTAATAACCCATGGAAAGGGAGTGAGGGTTATATACATGTCCATTACAAAATAAAATATATCATTTTTATATATTTATGAACACCAATAGAAACTAAATAGGTATAGTTATTCACATAAATAAACAATATAATTTCTTGAGAGAAAGAGATTGAAATTTTGTTACGAAATTTCTGCAGCATAACGACTATATAACAAGGATTTTGAAAATAATTAAAAGAGGCTGTACAAGGGTAACCAACTTATGAATAAATAATATTACAATATAAATTCAAATTAACATGGAATTAATAACATGGTATAAATATTGAAATGACATACCAAAATAAAAGGAAACTATAAAGGAAATAGAAGATGTGATTTCTTTTACGAGATATTAGGCAACCTAATAGCCTCACTTAAAAATTCAAAAAGCAATTTTATGAGAGAAGAAGGGGTCTCTCTTCATTTGGAAATGAAATGAAAAGTAATGAGAACATATAAGAACATACCGTCAACATAAAGAGATGGAAAATATAAGAAACAACAAAAAAATCATGACTTAAAAGAGGGGGGTGAAAAGATCCCTTACCTAGAAGAGTAACTACGAAAGCCTGATTATCGGGACCTTGGGAGGCTTTAGGGAACCTTTTGAGGAATATATGGGAGGTAAGGAGACCATAACATCACTGAGGATGATTTTTGAATGAAATTAATGATGTAATTAGATTGGTATTTATAGGGAAAGTGAGTGAGTAATTTTTTAATTTCAAATGGACACCACATCGGTGGTATTCGCAAAACCATGGGCTTGACCATGGTATTTTCTAATGGTATTGGACTCTAGGGACACCTCATAGAATATATCACAATTCATATGTCGTCCAGAAATCTTAAACCATTGTTACATCATTAATGTCGTCATTAAACAACCGAAACTCAAAACAGCATTATTATTATTCACCGAAAAATCAACAGTTTCAGAAAAAAACCCAAAAAAACACCCAAACATAATATCGATGCTCTAAATTCAAAAATAAAGTCCATTTTATGAAGATAAATTTTAATATTTTAAATTTTTTTTAATAAAATTAGTACTTATTCCAAAAATATAACTTTAAAAATATAACTCATTTTGTAACACCTTAAAAAAATAATAAAGTTCCCATGAAATTATCGTATAACCATATGAAAAAAACGTAACAATCAGTGATTAAATTTTATGAAAATACATTTCTATTTTTAAATATTAAAATAATTATAAAATTATAAATAAAATATTTATTGGATACAAAAATACCAAAACATAAACTATTATCATTTTAACTTTTTAGATGTCTAAAATGTATTTATAAATTCATGGGTGAGGTTTCATTTTTTTCCAAATAACTATTCATTACTATTCATACGGGTATGTTACAATTCCTACATTACTATTGACTAATAACCAAGTTTATCTTAGTAGACTCTAAATTTTCACAGATCAGAACTGTAGAAGACCATTTTTTGAAATTCATTTCACAATATTAATTAATTAATAAATACAAAAAACATTTTAAAATACCCCCTTTTTCTTAAATTCATCAATAATACACATCCAATCTTTATTCGGATATTTGAAATTAACTAATTTTTCCATAAGAATAAATAACGATTTTATTTATCTAAAATGAGTACACAATGAAGCTAAGGTCACAATACATAACCCCTTATAACACCAGCATCGGACCTAAGTGTAAGGTGTGCTATGGTGATAGAATCATGGGGTGTCTCGAATAACTTTGCCTGAGTGGTGATTTATATCAGATTTAACTTCCCCCTAAGGTGATTCCATTCAAGCTTCATACATTGAAGTTCGGCTTGGGCTTGGTCCAAAGCAAAGACCAATGATACTACCTCCTTCCCAAGCTCTGACATATGGGCTTCATATGTATCGAGTCTACTGGATGAGGCCATTCAATCCTATTTCTCTATGAATTAACCAAGAAAATTTTATTCATAAAACACCACATTAATATTATAGTTTCCAACAATTATATTGACCAACCTTCATATAACATTCGAAACAAAATAGTCACATTTTAATTATACCCACAAAATTAAGAAAGAAATATAATTAAAAAGTTCAGGTGGTTACATTCATCCCCCATTAAGAAATTTTGTCCCCGAAATTTTATCTCGTACCCTATGAAGGGAAATGGGGTGGGTACTTCTATCTAATAGACTCCTCTGGTTCCCACGTGGCTTCTTCAAATTTTTCGTTCATCCACAACACCTTATTAAGGTGGGTAGTCTTGTTGTGTATAACTTTGTCTCTATGATCCAAGATCTCCCCCAACTACTCCTCATAAGAGAGGTCATGTTCCAGTTGTACCACCTCAAGATTTAGTACAAGTGAAGTGTCAGGTATGTATTTCTTAATGAGGGATACATGGATGACATCATGAACTTGGGATAGATTTGTAGGTATGCAAGCAAATAGGCCATTGCTCCCACACGATCAAGGATTTCATAGGGGCCAATGTACCTAGGGCTGAGCTTCCCTTTATTCCCAATCCTCATGAATCTCATCCAAGGTAAAATCTGAAGAATGAATTTGTCACCAACATCAAACTCCATGTAATTTCGATGGTGGTCGGCATAGCACTTTTTTCAACTCTGAGAAGCCTTAATGTGTTGTTGGATGGCATGATCCTTTTATGTCATCTCCTTCAGAAGATTAAACCCAAGAAGCTTTCTCTCACTAGCTTCATCCCAATAAGTATGAGTTCTAAATTGATTCCCATATAAAAATTCATTTGGTGCCATTTTAAAGATCAAGTGGAACCTATTGTTGTAAGAGAACTCAATTAAAAAGATATGTCGATCCCATCCACCATTAAATTCCATTGAGAAAGTTCTCTGCATGTTCTCAAGTGTTTGAACAGTCCTTTCAAATTGGCCATAAATTTTTGTGTGATAGGACGTACTGAAATTCAATTTAGTGTTCAGTGATTGCTAAAAACTTCTCCATAATTTTGATGTGCACCATGGAAAATGATCAGATACGATAGATAGAGGAACTTCATGCAGCCTTACCACTTCCTTCACATAAATCCTAGAAAGTTGATCAAGATATAAATCTTCCCAAATAGAGATAACATGGGATGTCTTGGTGAGACAGTCCAAAATAACCCATATCACATTATTTCCATTGGATATCCTCGGGAGACCAGTGACGAAGTCCATAGTGATATTTTCCCACTTCCATGCTGGTGTGGGTAGTGGTTCCTATACCACATTAAGATGTTTTCTCTCTGCCTTCACATTCTGACATACCGGGCACCTTGAAGTGTAGTTAGAAATCACCCTTTTCATATTATTCCACCAATAATGATTACAAAGGTCCTTATACATTTTCATGCCACCAGAATTTATAGAGAATGTTGTTCTATTAGCTTCATCCATCAGCTCCTTCTATATTTCTGGAATAGATGGAACACATAGTCTAGTACAAATTTTTAGTACACCATTATCAGTATTGAACTCAGGAAACATCCCCTCCTTCACAGCCTTAAACTTATTTTGTAATAATGGATCTTTTTTATGAGATTTATGGATCTTCTTATGTAATGACCGTTAAGAAATCATTTAGGTTATGGTTGATGATGTCTATTCCTTTATAAATCCCATGTACAACATTACTAGGTCATTGATCAAAGGATATTTTTGAATCCTCATCATGGAAAAATCAACGGGGTATTTTCTGCTTAATGCATCAACAACTTTGTTCTCTCTTCATAGATGATAATTTAATTGAAAAATCATAGTCTTTAAGGAGTTCCAACCATCTCATTTTTCTCATGTTAAATTCCTTTTGTGTGAAAATATAATTCAAACATTGATGTTCTGTTTATATATCACATTCGTATCCCTAATGATAGTTCCTCCATATCTTAAGAGAAAAAACAAAAACTGCCAGCTCCAGATCATGTATATGATAGTTCTTCTCATGAGTCTTCTACTATCGAGATTCATAAGCAATTACTTTGTCATTTTCCATAAGGACGCAACCAAGCCCATTCTGAAATGCATCGTTAAAATAAAAAATCCTTCTCCACCTGAGGGTAGAGTTAACAAAGGTGTAGTAACCAATCTCTTCTTCAGCTCTTGGAAACATTCCTCACACTACATTGTCAAGATGAACATGACCCATTTTGGAGTTATCATGGTTAATGGATTAGAAAGTTCTGAAATGATATTCACAAACATCCTATAATATCCCTCTAATCTAGGGAAACTATGAATCTCAGTTATTGTTATAGGATGAGGCCAATCCTCTACAATTTTGTCTTTGTAGGGTCAACTGTGATTCCTTCATTGGTAACAACATTCCCCAGGAAAGAAACTTGTTGTAACCAGAATTCATATTTACTGATCTTTCCAAAAAGTCTCTATTTCCATAGAGTTGGAAAAACCCTTAGATGATCCTCATGATCCCCAAAATTTTTGGGATATATCATAATATAATCAATAAAAACAACAAAAGATTTATCAAGGGAGTCTCTAAAGACTCTATTCCTCAAATCCATTAAAATAGAAGGTGCATTAGATAATCCAAAATGCATAACAACAAACTCATAATGCCCATATCTTGATCAAAAGGCAGTTTTTGGAATATCATATTTGTTCACCCTCAATTGACGATAACCAGATCAAAGATCAATATTAGATAATAATTGAGCCCCACAATGTTGGTCAAATAAGTCATCAAATCTTGGAAGATGGTATTTGTTCTTTACTGTGATTCTGTTCAGTTGAGTATAATCAATGCATAACTGCATCGATCCATCCTTCTAATTTAAAAAGAGAATGGGTGATATCCAAGGAGACACACTCGGTCAGATAAACCCCTTATGAAAATGATCCTGGAGTTGATTTTTTAATTCCCCTAGCACCATATTTACCATCTTATATGTGGTCATTGATATTGGATGAGATCCAGGTAAGATTTTAATGAATAACTCAACATATCGTTCTAGGTGAGGTCCAGGAATCTCCTCAGGAAATAAGTCAATGTATTATTGGATGATGGGTGCATTTTGAATACTCAAACTCTCATTTCCTTCTTCTTCTTCACCGATCAAATTCATAAATAAGGATTGATGAGGATTTTCTAGAAAAATATCAGGTTGAGATATCTCTGATTGGAAGATAATTGTATGTTTTCCATTCAAGACTAATGAGATTTCCTTACTTCTGAAATTGATCTTTGCAATATACTTTGAGACCAGTTCATCCCTAGTATAATATCGACTTCCTGCATAGGAATGACTACTAGATTTGCGATAAGATTGTGCTCACAAAAGTATATAGTATAGTTTCTAAACATTGATTATGCTTTGATAATCCCACCTAGAGTCTTGACTGATAACTCTACTTTTATCAAGTCATGAGTGGATCCTAAATTCAATGAAATCTTGGAGGAAATAAATAATTTGTAGAATCAAAATCAAACAAAGTACTTTAATTCTTTGAGGGAACAAAAATAGTACCTGCTACCACATAATTTGGAGCTTCAACTTCGGCAGTCGTGATTGAAAAAGCATGACCTTTCTCCCTTGGCCATTGCTGAGTGTGATGGTGGATCCCCTCCACTGCCCTCAGATTTGTACAATGATTAGAAAAGTGCCCTAGTTGTCCACACATGGAGCATTGGATATCAGGTAGGTCCTGCACTATCTACCCCTTGTCTTTAGTGTATGGAATTTTAGGTTTCACATCACTATGAAAATTCTTACAATATGGAAATCTCTTCCACACCTGTAGCATTTCCCGCTCCCACGAATGAAGTTCCCAGAATGCTTCATCCCACATTTATTACACGTGGAACTTTATACTTACTTGGATCAACTTACCTAATCAATGCTCCTCCCTAATCTGGGCTACATTGATCGATTTTTTCTACTTGATTTATGAGACCATTGCATATCACCAAACTCCAGTTCAACTTTCATTTCAGTTCACACGATCTCCTCATAGAAATTATAGTCTCGGTTGGCTAGATTCTTCCGTAGATGAGCTCTCAGTCCATCGAAAAATCTATTAACCTTACCATTTGGATCCATGACAAATATAGTGGTATATCATGACTGTCGGGTGAAGTTCATCTCATAGCTTCCTACTGATTCATTCTCCTTCTGCTTCAGCTCGATAAACTCCTTCTCCATTCTTGTTATCAGGGATCATGGGAAATAATTACTAAAAAAATACCTTTCAACTCTTCCCACTATGTAGCATTAGCCTCTAAACTTTGCCACATGTTTTTAGTCATCTCCCACCACCGATCAACTTCTACATCAAAGCAATATACTTCTAGGGTGACCTTCTCTTTATCTAAATAGCGGAGCACAGAAAATATCATCTCGATAGAGTAGATATGATGCTCAATAATCAATGTGTCAGTAGATCCACTAATGGTTGGGGATTGTTGACGAATAAAGGACTCAACAGAATGTTGTTCCCTTCATGGCGTGATCGGCCTCTCATCTTGATTCATGTTATTTCCCAAAACTTGAGTCAGTTGGTTCATAATTCGCAAAAATTTTTTCATTATGGCTTCCATCGGAGGGCCGTCAGCGCATGGTCCGTTGCGGTCACCATTTTCACGGTTCCTTCTATTGTATGACATTTTATAAAAGAAGAAAAACATAATGAGAAACTTATTTCATTTACGAATCGTTTAACTATAAAAGGTTAATGTCTTAAACCATATTTAAATAATTACATTTCTCTATAAATTCGTCATAATGATTCATAAAAAGTTTATGATTAACCCAACATATCCCACAAGAGTGTCGTAACCAAGAGTGCAGTAAGGAATCTTTTCATTAACCAATTCTCGTTCGAGTCTAGCTCAAAGTGGTGTTTTTGGGTTTTACCCCTATCTACATCTGTTCCAGAGCTGCCACTACCTTCTCGTATCCAGATAGTGATCTATTTTCTAGATAAACCACTTACTTAATACTCACCAAAATACCATGATGGTTTCCTATATTAAAAATTCTATATAGGATTATTTCTAAAGATTTAATAGCCTAATTTCCATAAATAACTAATCTATACTTTGATACCATCTATGCCATCCCTCTTTTTTATTACATAACATTTCCTTACATTTTACAAATAGAAGATCTATAAAGTCTAGTGTGTTGGAAATCAGTAACACAATACATGAAAACAACATAAATTATTGTTATAATTTACTTACAAGGATTCATAATATGTTCATCGTTAGTACAATTACTGCATCTCATATCCTGGAGACATACATTAAATGGAAAGGGAGAGTAGAAGGCCCAGTAAAGTAAATTAGGAAATCCGTTTACTTGTGCCATAAAAAAGAACAAGAATACGAACATAAAGACACGATCAATGGGATTATAGACATATCATAATAAAAAGAACATGATTATTAACTTGAATAAGTGGATACAATGTTTCATTTAGACATTCATGAACATATCAGTAATGTTTATCCCTGCGATGTCATAAAAATTACCAAGGTTATTCACCAAGGTATCATGAAACATGTCATCTCTAGAGATTAATTCTGTACCCAATGCATTGGATCACTATCACGTTGCACCGTAAATATGTCATTATTTTTAGGTCATCCACATATATCAAAATCAAAAATTTCATAAATAACGAATATAGAATAAAATAAATATTTTTCATTTCAATATCCTGATGTTTTAAAAGCTCTTAAAAATATGATCATTAAATCATTTATAAACCATGGAAAGGGAGTGAGGGTTATATGAATGTCCATTCCAGATTAAAAAATATCTATTATATATATTTATGAACACCCATAGAAACTAAATATGTCATGGTATTCACATAAATAAACAAGATATTTTCTTGAAAAAAAGAGATATAAATTTTGAGATGAAATTTCTGCAGGATAACAACTATATAACATGGTTTTTCAAAATAATAAAAAGAGGGGTACAAGGGTAACCCACTTATGAATAACTCATATTAAAATATAAATACAGAATAACATGGAGATAAAAACATGGTATGGATATTTGAATGACATACAACCAGAAAAAAAAACTTTAAAGGAAAGAGATGGTTTGATTTCTTTTACAAGAAATTCAGCAGCCTAATGACATCACTTAGAAATTCAGAAAGCAAATTGATGAGGTATGAACTATTATATATTAATTTTGACATGAAATTAATAGTAATAAGATAATATAAGAACATACCCTCAACATAAATAGATGGAAAATATAAGACTCAACATAAAGGAAGTCAAGACTTAAAAGAGGAGGGTGAAATGATCCTTTACCTTGAAGAGTATCTTTGAAATCATGAAGGTCGGGACCTTGGGAGGGTTGAAGGAACCTTGGGAAGATTACTTGGGAGGTAAAGAGACAAGAAATTTGTTGAGAATGGTTTTTTAAATAATTTAATGTGTGAAATATCTTGGTATTTATAGGAATGTGCGTGAATAAATTATTCATTTCCAAGGGACACCTCATCGGTGGAATTCACAAAACCATGGGGTTGACCATGGTATTTTCTCTTGGTACTGGACACTTGGTACAAATCATAGAATATCTCACTATTTATAAGTCAACAAGAATGCTTACATCATTGTTACATCATTAATGATGTCATTAATCACCTAAAACACAAAACTGCATTTTTTACTATTCACCGAAAATTCAATTGTTTCAGAAAAAACCAGAAAATTCACCCTAATGTAATACCGATACTCTGAATTCAAAAATGATGTTCATTTTATGAAAATAATTTTCTAAAAAATTTTAATTTAATTTTCAAATAAAATCATTATTTATTCGAAAATACAACTTTAAAACTATTACTCATTTTGTAACACCATAAAAAATAATCAAGGTCCCAAAAAATTATCTTATAACCATAAGAAAAAAAGTAAAAATATGTGATTATATTTTATGAAAATACATTTACATTTTTATTTATTAAATTAATTATAAAATTTTAAATAAAATTTATATGGCATACAACAACACCAAAACATAAACTCTGATCATATTTTTCACTTTTAAGATGTCTAAAATGTATTTATACATTAATGGGTGAAGTTTCTATTTTTTTTGTCAAATTACTATTCACTACTATTCATTACTATCCATATGGGTATGTTACTATTCCTACTTTACTATTCACTAAAAACCAATTTGATCTTATTAGACTCTTAATTTCTCACTGATCACAATAGTAGAAGACCATTTTCTAAAAATAATTTCACATTATTAATTATTTAATGAATACAAAAATATTTTAAAATACACCTATTTTCCTAAATTCATCAATAATACACATCCTATATTTATCTATATTTTTTAAATTAAAAAAAATTCCACAAGAAGAAGTAAAAATTGAATTTATATAAAAGGATTACACAAAGAGGATATGGTCTTGTTACAAAGCCCCTTATAACACAAGCATAGGACCTAAGTGTAAGGTGTGCTATGTTGATAGATTCTTGGGGTGTCTTAGAAAAAATTTCTTAAGGGGTGATTTCTATCAACTTTAACTTCTCTCTTAGGTGATTCCAACCAGGTTTCATACGTTGAAGTTCAGCTTAGGCATGGTACAAAGCAAATCCAAGTAATGATACCTCCTTCCCAAGATCTGACAGATGGGATTTATATGGCTCGAGTCAACCGAATGAGGCCATTCAACCTTCATTCTATATTAATTAACCAAGACAACTGTATTCATAAAAACACAATGTTAAGATTTTAGTTTCCAACGGTCATATTGACCAATGATCATATAACAGTCTAAACACAATGATCACATTTTAATTATACCCAAAAAATTAGGAAACAAATATAATTAGAAAGTTCGGTTCATTACAATCATTCTCCCTTTTCATGTACAATATTTGGAAAAACAAACCAAACCATTGTCCTCAAATACCCACCCATTTCATCCATGGAATGACCAAATTTTTATTAACTCCACATCCTCTTATATCTCCCATGAAAAAATTCATTCATGAACATTCCTCATATATCCACACATTTTTCAATTTTCATAAGGAATACTAAGGTTCTCATATAATGCCTTATAAAAAAACCCAACCATTTTTAAAATTTTCAATACAAATAACTTTCAATTTTGAAACCCACTTTTCCGATCTCAGAGCAGTAGAAATAAATTATTTCTAATTTAATAAAATATAATTTTAATTACATACTAACATGAACTGAAACCAAAATAAAACATAACTCATACCATGATACCATGGTGTGAAACTGGTTTCCATACATAACCTGGAGACATGGTTAGTCATACATTCTCTAAGTATGCATCAAAATCTAGGTGGAGATTGAACCATGTAATTCGAATACAAATGGTTCACGACTCCATGTGATGTAATGTAAGAACAATGATGTTTCATGATTTTCATTCCACAACCAAAACAAACCAGAAACCAAAACAAATACTCAAACCCCAGTCTACCCATGCAAACATGTGGATCAGAATCAGAAAGCATTCGTAAAATCCTTCACATTGCCACATCTCAAGTCCCAATAGGCCTTGTCTCCCATATTCCTGACACAAAAATTTAAAATGGCCTATATTGATACCAATTTATTTCACGAACTATACCAGGATTCCATTCAACCCTACATCCGACCCATCCGAGACACTAAACTAATGGTGTTCCCAATATCCATAGGCTGGATAATAGTTATAGACATAAATAAATAAAAATGGTATAATTTTTCCCATTAAAATGGGATAAAATAAACCAAAATAAACACAATTCAATAAACCAATAACAAGACCATCAAGCTCACCACCAACCGAAAACCAGCTCTCCATAATGAATAACCGAACTAGAAAATGCACCAATAAAATATTTGAGGTCTACCGACACAGAATGGACCATATAGCAGGTGATATTCAAAATCTAAGTAGGTAAGAACAATGGAATCCATAAATTTTCTTTCTATAAATTGTCTATAAATAATAGTCTGAAAATAAATTCCCAAAAAAAGTTTTTAATCATGTTAAAAGCCTAGGGAAAATTCATATAATTTTTTTTAACACAACACATGCCTCTTTCATTTTTAAAATTCATTTAAAATTTTCCAATCCAATTTACACACATTAGTTTAGAACCAATAAAAAATTCTATAAAAAAATGAAATTTAACTATACAAAAGTTGTAATGCCCGGACCCTAGTTACCCAGATCCGGTGCATTATTTTTATACATTTTCATGATTACAAAAAATCACTTCCCAAAGGACCGATCTATTTAGCAGTCATGAAAAATAGGTTACATATATTTTCATTACATTAAAATTTCAAACATAAAATAAAAAATAGATGGTTATTTTGGAAATCCATTATTCACTTTAGCTTAACCATAAATATCAATCATAATAAAATTCTTGTAATTCTAGAAATATAAAATATAAGAAAGGGGTGAGCTCAGATGCTCAGTAAGGGTAAATAATTTAGCGTAAGCTCTATAAATTTAAGGCTATATGTGTAAGGAAAACAATAGACTTTCTAAACATAATCTTTAACATAATATGGAAAAAATTAATCAAAAATCCCATATAAACATGCACATGGATGTTCTATTTGATGAATAATCACATGTAATAACTAATTTCATAATGACGGAATTCCTAACACTGGATATCATTACCACGTTGTTAATGCCTTATTCCAAGACTAAAATTAAGTTTTTTTTCATGGCCTTGTGCCAAGACAGTAGTTTGTCTCATGAAACCTACCGATGCAACGAGAACCTATAGTGGAATCCACCCATCACACACTATATCCACTGCATTCATCATATGAAAAATTTGAAACATAACATAAACATCTGTATTAAAACTAGCATACAAAATGTAAATACATAAACCATAAATAATGATTGGTATTAAAATAAATCATCTAAGGTAAAACATATCATAACTAATTCAATACAATATTTTGTATTATAATAAAATAATCTCATTCAAGAATAATATCTAGTAAAGAATAGTGATATAGTTGAAAATGATCAGTGAAACATTTTGAGAGAAAAATACATTTTGGGAAAATCATTTAAAAGTCACACATTTATAAATGATGTAATTTTAAAATAGATTTTTTAATCAAAGTTTCCAATAAAACTTTTAATCCTTTTAATGTAATTATCATTTCAAAACATCCATTTACATATAAATAAATCCTTAAAATAAATTTGAAAACATGTACATTATTTAAAAGTATTTAAGAAGATCAATCTTAAAAACATTTACGAAGATGATCTAGTAATATAGACCCTCCCATAGAACCTTAAAAGATTAATTTTTATAAATTTTTTATGAAATCTGTGTATCGATGATAAATATGTCTCCATTAATACTTACACATAAATAATCTTGGATAATAATGACATTGAGGAAATCACCCTTACCTTTTACATTCCATTGGTCAACGGTATGTTTAACATCATGTATAATGACATTAGTATGTTATTAATTTTTTCCAGAACCATATTCATATTTATTTTATGTCAAACATTATTCATTAATGACTTTATAGAAGCCATTTAATAATGATTCCAATGGTAAATTAATATTTCGGGTAATAAACGCTTTCTTTATCGTACATGTTTTAACATGTTATTCATGATCTAATCATTTAGATCATGTTTTAAATACATATAGAATATTAAAAATGATTAATATGTCATATAATTTTAGAATATAAATATTTAATATATATATATATATAATGGAATACATCGTTTAATGGGACCGTATATCGTACACACGCATAAACGTTGTTTCCGTTTTCATATCGTATTGAACAGAAGTAAGTGAATAAGATATATGTAAGTACATAAATGCATAAATAAATAAATAAATATATATATATATATCTAGTAGAATTATTTTTTCTTATATTACAAACTTATTAATAATGTAAATTTTTTAAATCATCGTTGAATGATGAATGTGGGAATGATTCTCATCACGTCATGGAGACAGTAATCCGTATATACACACGAGGAAAAATATCATTATATTGATGGTGAAATCGTATTTAATTGGTTAATATATCATATATAAAGAATCAATAACATGTTTTATTTATTATTTACATCAGTTATACTAATTATTATACCCATCCAAATAATTAAGTGTTTGAATAACAAACTTCACCATGACGTGTATATGGTAAGTCGTACGTACGCCAGTATGGTGACATTGTCATATATAGGATGGATAGAATAACTAATTTGGTTGAAGAATATATATTATAACATAAATTTATGTAGGAGGTTCTGGAGTTATTATTTTTTATGGGAACTACAATGAATGAAATGTGAAAAAAGAAAAGAACTTGAAAGATGGTGGTGAAATTATTACCTCTTCTTCAAGTGTTTCCTTTTGAGTTGATCAAAAGGTCTCCATAAGTTGTATCTATGATCAATGTATGGACTCTAGATTTATGTGAGGGATGTTGGTAGGATATTTGGGAAGGGGTTGGCCAAACCAAATTTCATTGGAGGTGTGATTTAGAGAGAAGTGGAAGTACCCTTTCATAAGAGGGGTGAGGGTCACTTTAGGAAAAGATTAAAATATTAATTTATAATACAATAATATTAGGTATATAATATCTCCAAGTGAATATATTTCAATCTATTGGTCGATATGGGTCCAAATACTTTCATCAAATAGGTTTTATAAATGTTTAGGTTACAATTTTAACCTTATTTTGTATATTTAACTCTTTGTTAAATAGTTTAACCTTAACTGTGTCTTCTTGTATTCATACACTATATTGTTAATAAACATACTCTAAACATCGAAGAGAACCTAATTTGGTTCATTAGTGACATATATAATATTGTTTATGAACATTGGTCGAACCATAGATTTTTTGAAATACTGTATCAACCAATAATATAGTATTTGTTTTAAAAATTAATTTATGTCAATTTTGATAATATAAGGTATTATGTTTTTTTAAAGACATAACAACCTTATCACACCGAATAAAATTTATCTAATCAAGCATAACATGTAATATTATCATTTAATATTCTTGGATGGCATCGAAACTTTTAAATACTATTTTATTTTAATATTTATAATATAAACGATTTTAATATTTCCTTAAGAAGGTAATTACTGCCACATCATTGTGTCAGAAATAAATGTAATTATTTAATTTATAAAAATATAGAAAAAATACCATTATGTATGAAACATTTCTTATATTTATAATAAATATTTATAGTCTAATTTATCTTATATATAACCCTATTTTAAAAATATTTTAGTTAATAAACATTGAATTTAACAATTTTAGCTCATCTTTAAATAAAATAAAAATAAAACTCCTCATCAAATCCAACTGGACCTAATGGATCATACATTATTTCAAAGGTAGTGTGTTGTTGAATTACACTTATAATATAGAATAAGGACATGTTTTATGATAATTATAATATCATTCTTACCATTAATTATCCAATTAACTTTTAACCGTGGTGAATAAAAGTCAAAAGTAACTATTCACAAAAAAAATTAATATCATCTTATTGAATCACATTTTACATACTGATGTAAACTGTGTCTATATTATTGTTGAAATTCAACTCACTAATGTAGTAAAATTATGTTTTATGCAAAATTGCTGACGTTCCTAGAAGCTTGGTAAAAGAGGTTTAAAAGTTCAATAAAATTTTACACATCTAATTTTATTTTAAAATGACTCCAATGAAATAAATTGAACCAATATAGTTATTATATATCTATTTTGACTTAATATAAATTTAAATAAAATAAATAATTAAATTTAAATTCGTTTTTAAATAATAACATAGCGTTTTCACTATTCATAAAAAATAGAACGTTTTCAGAAAACTTCCAAAATTTTACTCTAAAATAATTTTGATATTACGATTTCAAAAATGAATTCTATTTTACAAAATTAAAATCATAGAAGCTTCATTTATTAATTTAAAATTAATTATCGTTGTCAAAACCAAAATGCGGTTTTTTAAAAACTAAAAACTAGGAAAAGATTGACATGTGTTTCTGTCAAATTTAAATTTGAAATTACTAATAATGTCCTACGTTGTATTAAATGATAAAAATATAATGTAATAATACATCAAACAATTCAAATAAAAAATTTAACTCTATAAATTATTTTTATTAAATACGTTACTTTCAATTAAAACAAAGTATTATTCACTATTTGTCAAAATATAAAAGTTATCAGGAAAGTACCAATAATTTATTGAAACTAAATTTTTATGTACGGTTTTCTAAGAAGAATTTAATTTCATCAAATTGAATATATAAAAGTGTAAAATATTGGTTTTAAAAAGTGTTCACCATTAAAAGTCGGTAAACTTATATATTTATTTAAAATACTTCTTTTATATAAAAAATGATTTTTTTTCATATATTAGGTCTAAGAAACACATAATATGGATGTTAAAATTATATATAGTATTTGATATTCAAAATTCAGTTAATACTATTCATAACCTCTTTTTTAACGGCATGTTTAGTAAGTTGTGGTGCTCTCGAACTACATATTGTGTGTAGGAAAAGCAATTGAATTACGTTCATGAGATAAATTACTATGAAATATTGGTGTGTTAAATTCTCCCCTATGTCAATAAATTTCTTCCTCACAATTTGTTATTGTTTTTCGAAAATAAAAGGGTAAATATACAAAAATATTTTTGTGTAACACCCACATCGAAAATTGGGTTAATAAAATTTAGTCTTAATAAGAGGGAAATGGAATGAAAAAGTCACCACAAAAATTATTATCTTGATTAGAAGAACATTTGTAGAAATTAGTGAAACATAATTGTAGAAACACGTAAATATTTATAGGGAGTGATTGAGTTAATCAATCACAAACAAGGTTAAAATTGAGAGTCTCAAATCTATCAATCTATGATAATTTAAAACATCGTTAGTTAAACAAAACATAAGGTATTAGGATAAAATATATTTGGGTTTAATATCCCTTCATGAACATTTAAGAATTAATTTATTCATAAAAAAAGGTAAAAATATATACTTGAAAAGTATAGTTTAATCCTTCAACTAATTCTTTCCACAAACTAATCATTCACACAAAAGAATAACAAAATTCCAAAATATTATATTTATCGTAATCGTAAAGGGTTAAAAAAATAATGAATTTATAATTCATTTGTAAGACTATTTAAAAAAATACATTATAAAATATAGGATGTCATGTATGAAAGTGGTAGGTGATAAACCCTTGTCTCCCTTCTTTAGCAGTTGCAAGTCTTGCGGCCTTTCTGGACGTGAAAGGTTGTCCCCCGACCTCCGTGTTGTCCTTTTTATGAAAATCCAAAAATAATCTCAAGAAATGATTTAACCTTAAAAATAATATCCAATGTCCATCTTAATCGATTCAAACCTTTAGACGTATGCAAAAAACTTCTGTACAAACTCACAATCCATAATTTTTAGGGAAGTTAAACACAATGATGATCTTTTTTTCCATGTAATTACATGTAAATACTTTCATTATATATTTTTTTAAAACATAGTAACACCCAAAATTACCATAAAACCTTATTGATTACATCCATGCTCCTTTATTCCTCATAGAATACTGAATATACTTATTCAATAAAAAAATGTTGTAAAGTCCAACAAAGATAGAATATACAACTCATTTATTGGTTTCAAGTTAGTCAAGAAAATCCAATATAATTTATCCAGATCAATCATAAATTATTACAGAATCACTACCTCAGTATCAGAATCATATTATTGTTTATCATTCTATCAACCATATATTTTCCAAGAAAAAATTAACATGGTATTGAGTCACTTTTATTGGTTCCGCACAATCTCAAATCCTTAATGAAATATAACTACATTACAATCCTTTTATACTCTATAATTTTTATAACTTGCACATCATTAATACAATACTACAATGACATAATAATTTAATAACAAATTAAGAAATGTAATCATTCTTCTTCATCATTGTTTGTATCATAACCACATTATTGTACAATAGCATCATTTGGGGTACTCCCTGATGATTTGGTACATTGATTCACGCAGTGTCCCAACTCCTTACAGATGAAGCATTATACATTTGAAACCCATTTTTAAAACTTTCAATCACATATTTGGTGTCCTTTTTCTCTCACTTATAAAAAATATCCATTACCTTCAACCATTTACCAACGTGATTCTTTAAACAGTTTTGACATATGGAAAATCCTTCTTTCCCCTCTTCCCTTTATCTATACTTCTCTCTTCCATCAGTTTCTTCTCATTATTCCCTTCAAATCCATAGGACTCAGAGAATTATATACTTATCTTATTAACACATGATATTATTTATTCATATGATAAGAATTTGTGGGCGACTACTACCCTTTTGAAATTTGGTTTAATACCATGAATGATATGATCCTTCTTAATCTTTCGATCATGCATATTGCAGGAATTATCATTCCTTCTACTAGGCGCAATTTCTAAACAATGGAAAACACTAAGTTAGTGAATGAATCACAATATGTAATTCCAAACCTGTATAATACATTACATAAATTGAAAATATTATTCATATAATCTATAATCATAACATGGTTTCTTTGAGGAAGTATTTACTCTTAAATCCATCATAATGTCATGTAATGAAAATGTGAATTATCCTAAGCCTATCCCCCTTGAGATTCATGACCAAGAGTGAACCAAGTTATGTTGTCTTGTACCAGGATTCTCAGGCCAATCCCAAAACTGCATTTCTGATTTTTCACACTTAGGTACATTTGTTCCATTTCCGCCACAACCTGCTCGTATCTAGAGAGGTATGTATTGCTTATAAAATTCAGAAAATCTCTACATAACCAAAATTATAGTTTTTTCTTCTATTCTAATCTTCATATTCTATATTAGGGTAATGTTTTCTAATCAGAGTTTTTCTAAATCTAGTTTCCAAGGTTATCGTTAAACATCCTCTGATACCAACTGTAATGCCCGGACCCCAATTACTCAGAGCCGGTGCATTATATTAATACATTATCATGATTACAAGTAATCAAGCCCCGAAGGAAAGAGCATTTTACCAGTCCTGGGAAAACATTAAATTCAATAACATTACATTAAAATATAAAACATTAAATAAAACATATATAGTTCATTGAAAACATAATTATTCCCTTTGTCTTAAACCTGAATATCAATCATAATACACTTATTGAAATCCTGTGAAAATAAAACATTAGAAAGCGTTGAGCTTAGATTCTTCGTAAGGGTAAATAATTTTGTATAAGCTATAAAATTTTAATGAAAGTTGTGTAATAATAACAAAAGCCCTTTCAAACATAATCATGAACATAATATGGGAAAAATAAATCAAAAATCACCACATAAACATGCAAATTGATATTATATTAGTCGAATAATCACATGTAAAAACTAATTTCATAATTAAGGAATTCCTAATGTTGGACATCAATACCACATTGTCAAGGCCTTGTGCCATGACTAAAAATAAATTTCTTTCAATGCCCGGTGCCCATACACAAGTTTGTCACATGAGACCTACCGATGCATCAAGGAGCTATAGTAGGCTCCACCCATCACATACTAAGTCAATTACATTCCTCATATGAAAAAGATGAAAACATAACTTAAACAATCATTTTAAAAATGGCATACCAAATGACTTTACAGTAACCATAAACCATGAATGGTATAAAAATTAATCATCCATAGTCAAACATATCACAACTCATTCAATACAATATTTATTATTTTATTATAATAAATCAATCTCATTCAAGAATAAAATCCATTAAAGGATGCTGGCATATTTGAAAATGATCGTTAAAATTTTTTGAGGGAAATATCCATTTTTGAGAAATCATTTAAAACTAACAAATTTTTAATGAAATAATTTTAAAAGATATATTTGAATCAATGTGTCCAATAACACATTGAAAATTTTGAATAGAATTATTATTTCAAAACATTCATGTCCATATAAATAAATCTATAAAATCATTTT
The DNA here is from genome assembly GCA_963277665.1 of Viscum album. Taxonomy (NCBI): domain Eukaryota; kingdom Viridiplantae; phylum Streptophyta; class Magnoliopsida; order Santalales; family Viscaceae; genus Viscum; species Viscum album. Next base: position 90,509,639 of record OY728132.1, read on the forward strand.
GAAAGAAAAGAAATTAATTAAATAGATTTAGAATGATAAATCATTAAAACATTTAAAATGATGATATTGTAAAGTAGACCCTCACAAAAAAACCATAAAATGTGCCTTTTAAAACTTTTTTCATGAAATATGGGTATCGATGAAAAATAATTCTCAATAAATACTTACACATTAATAAGATTGGATAATAATGATATTGAGGAAATATCCCTTACCTTGCACTTTTCGTTGGTTGAGGGAACATTATACCTTCTGTATAATGACCATAGTATGTTATTAAATTATACCAGATCCATATTCATATTTATTATATCATACATGATTCATTTATGACTTTATACTAGCCATTTAAAAATGATTTCTATGTTAAATTAATATTTCGGGTAATAAACACTTTCTTTGTCATAAGTGTTTTAACTAGTTATTCATGATCGTATCACTTAGATAATTATTTAAATACATTAATTATATAATCCATGATTTATATATCATATATATTTAGAGTGTAAATATTTATATTATATAGATATATGTAATTGAATGCACCGTTTATGGAGACGATTGGTCGTACATATGAATAAAAGCTTTTTCTTTTCTCATATCATATTGAAATGAAGTAAGTGAATTATATAAATTTAAGTAAACACACACACACACATATATATATATATATCTCCAGTAGAATTATTATGTCATATATTACATATTTATTAATAACATATATTTTTATAATCATCGTTGAATGGTGAACGTGGGAATGATTCTCATCACGTCGTGGAGACTGTAATACATACGTACGCATGAGCGACAATATAATTATATTGATTGTGAAATAATATGTAATTGGATAATATATCATATATACAAAATATAGAAGATGTTATATTTATTATTTACATCAGTTATATGCATTATTATACCCATCCAAATAATGAAGTGATTGAATAACAAACTACACCACGACGCGGAGACAGAAACCAATGTGTACGCATGTATGGTGACGTTATCATTTATAGGATGGAATGAATAATGAATATGGTTGTACCATATTTATAATAACATCATATTATTTAAAATCTATAGGGGTTATTATTTTGGTATGGAAACAACAAAGAAAGAGGAAGTGGAAGAATAAAAGCACTTGGAAGAGGGTGGTGATAATATTTCCTATTTTTCAAGTGTTTCATTTTGAGTTGATCAAAAGGGATCCATATGTTGGATTTTGGATCAATTTTTGGACTCTAGGTTTATGTGAGGGATGTTGGGAGGATATTAGGGTCTGGTTTGGCTGATCCAAATGGATTGGGAGGTGTGATTTTGAGAGAAGGGGAAGTTCCCTTTTATAAGAGGGGTGATGGTCACTTTAGGAAAATATTAATATATTAATTTATTATACAATCATATTTGGTTCATAATGGCTTCAAATGAATTTATTCCGAGCCTTAGGTGGTTATCGGTCACAATAATCTCAACCAATATGTTTTAGAAATGTTTATGTTACAATTTTAACCTTATCATTTAAATTTAACTCTTGGTCAAATAGTTTACCATTTACAGTGTCTTCTTGTATTCTTATACTGTATGGATAATAAACATACTCTAAATTTACAAGAGAACCTCAAGTGATTTATTAATTAAAAATATAATATTATTAATTCCCTTTGGTTGACCATTAATTTTTTTGGAATATTATATCTACCAATAATATAGTATTTTTTGAAAAATTAATTTTTGTCAATTTTGACACTATTTGGTATTTTGTTTTTCTAAAAGTCATAATGACCTTATCAATTGGAATACAAATTATATAATAAACTTTAAAATGCTATATTAACATTTAAAAATCATGGATAGCCTCAAAATATTTAAATTCAATTAATTTAAATATTTATAATATAAACTATTTTAATATTTGATTAAGAAGTTAATTACTGCCTCATCATTGTGTCATAAATAAATTTAATGATTTAATCATAAAAAAATACAATAATGTTGGAAATATTATTATATTTATGATGAATATTTATTGTATATTTTATCTTATTTATAAAATTATATTAAAAATAGATTATTTAATAAACATTGAATTTAATACTTTTAAATCTTCTTTAAATATAATAATAATAAATGTTATAATCTAATCCAAGTGGACCTAAATGATCATATTTTATTCCAATGTTTTTTGGTCTAATTACAGTAATCCTATAGAATTAAGACATTTGTTAGGGTAATTATAATATCATTTTTTCTATTAATTACACACATTACATTTAACCGCATAAATAAAAGTCAAAAGTTACTATTCACCAAAAATTATTTTCATCTTATTGAATCAAATTTTACATACAGATGTCAACAATGTCCCTAATATTTTTGAAATTGAACTAAAAGAAGCTTTAAAATTAGGTTTCATGCAAATTTGCGAACATTCCAAAAATGTGGGTAAAAGAGGTGAAAAAGTTCAATAAAATTTTATACATCTAATATTATTATAAAATGACTCCAATAAATTAAATTGAACTTATATATATATATATATATATAATATCTAATTTTAATAAAAAAATTATATAAAAAAAATAATTAAATTAAATGTCGGTTTTATATAATAAAGTAGTGTTTTTCAATATTCATCATAAATTAAAAGGTTTCAGAAAAAATCTAAAATTTCACCATAATATAATTATGATATTCCATTTTCAAGAATAAACTCTATTTTATCTAATTGATGAAATGGAAGTTTCATTCATTAATTTATTAATAATTTCCATTGTCAAAACAAAAAAACGGGGTTTTTAAAAGTAAAAACTATCAAAAGAGTTACATGTTTATTTGTCAAATTTAAATTAGAAATTACATATAATGAACTACATTGAATTTAATGATAATATATAATATAATTAAAAAAAATAAATATTCAAATTAATAATTAAACACTATAAATTATTTCGATTAAAAATATTGTTTTCAATTTACACATAATATTTTTTTCTATTCGTCAAAATATGAAAGTTATCATAAAAATAACAAAAATTTATCCAAACTAAATATTTATGGCCCGCATATAATGAAGAATTTATTTTCATTAAATTGAATATATAATAGTGTTAAACATTTTTTTTAAAAAGTGTACACCATTAAAAGAAGTAAACATGCATTTTTTTGCAAAATAACTATTTTATCTGAAAAACATGAATTTGTTCTTATATCAAGTCTAAGAAATAAATAATATTGATATTAAAATGATATATAATATATAAGATTAAAAATGATGTTAATACTATTCATAACCTCCTTTTGATCAGCAATTTTGGTATGTTGTTGTGCGCTCGGACTCGGTTTTTCTTATAGTGCAAGCTATTGAATTAATTTAATGAGATAACATACTATGAAATATTGGGGTGTTAAAAATTTGGGAAATAGGTTAAATAGATAAATATGAAAGCACAAAAAGATAGGGACCAAAGGTATTTCTTAAACAAGGATAGAGAGTTCCATAAAAGTACTGAGATCGGACTCACCTTCCTGTACATGTTGTACCTCCATATTCAATAACATATTTCTCATTCTAACTGCAAATAAAGTAGAATAATTACACCTATCCTATGTACAACCAAGGGTTACCAACCCATCTAATCGGGGTCAGAATGAAACTATCACTAATCACTCTAAAATAATCCCAGTAATCCAATGGTAGTGGTATATAGTGAAAGGAGGAGTCCTTCGCATGCATGAATCACCTTAACTACTACAACCACTCATTCTTTCCCCAAACACTACCACCACTTATATGATAACCCACTCTCAAGAAATCATTTATATTGGTTCCCATCCAAGAAATATCTTTTCTCAATGGCCAACCAGGACATCACATAACATAATCATTCAAATAATTTCTCAATAAATTATATTCATGCACTAGGGAAATTATATTTCTAAACCACCTTCATTTCTCACACATTAAATGGTTCCAACTGGGTCTTAAATGATGTCTACTTCCAACACATTTACAAATCATTTTCAAAACATTTATTTTTTTAATTCTATTACAAAGACAAACTAAATACATACTACTCACTTCACGTTGACAAATGTGCATTCAACCCATTTAGTGACGAATACTACATAACAATACCAAATAAGACATGTTTTAAATGAATCTTTCAAAACGAATTTCAAAACCACATAATGTCCCAACGCACCATTTAGAAAACAAGGATCCATTTAATAGGATGAGGTTCAAGGAATTAATTATATAAATATTCTATATACATTTTAATTCTCATCCTTGTGTGCACCTCATACACACATGAATGTGACAACATGTAATGACAAATTATAAATTTCCATGAAAATACACAATCCAATTTTCATTTTAAAAAGAACTACTGGATTTCAATCCAAATAAAACACAAAATTTTACATAATCAAAAATGTGTATAAAATCATTTAAAAAAATTTAATAATTCAAACAAATATCAACACATTTCATGAAATCATAAAGAGGCTTCAAAATCACACATTAGTCCATATGTATATCAAAACCATAAATTCACCAATATAGACACATAATGTAAAATTAATGATCCTATAATAATATCATAACATAAATAAGGTTAAAAATCACTCAAAAAAAATTTCATTTTAAAGTTACATTTTACATTTTAACAAAAACCTAGTGTTCATAACAATGTAACATGATTATATAAACCCCTTTAAAATGACTCCCATGAATTTTTTACATCACAAAAGATCCATAACATGTTAATAAATAATACTATAAGTATGAAAACTCATTAAGAAAACATTTGAAAATACACAAACAGCAAATGGAATGATCTGAAAAGGAAATGGATGGAAAAAACTACCCCACATGAGTGTGGGTGTGATTAAACTACTAAATAACGAAGAATATTCCACCAATTAAAAATATAAACACACTATATCCCAAAAAACCATAAAACATAATTATACCCCCTAATATTCTTTTAAACAAGAACCCACCTAAGAAACACCATGAAACTAAGATGGGATAAGAGGAAGAGTAGAAAAATGGCCAATTCCCCTATAAAACTCTCATTCGAAACATGGAGGAGCATCCATGGAGGGAGGAGAAACAAAGGGAAGTAGGGTTTTAGACCCATTAATGCATTAAAAATGATCACGAATGGAGGTTGTTGATTTAGTGTAAAAACATTATAGAAGAATTATTTTAATTTTATTATTTTAAAAAAAATATATCTCCCATGGTTTCTCTGCGCTATTTTCAAAAAAGTATGAAAAACTTCTAATAGCCACTATCTAAATAGATAGAACCTCTATAATAGTTTTTGAATTCTTTCCCAAACTATGTATAACTCGTATTCCTTACCCCTCAAATATAAATCCAACTGCATGGTTTCGAGGATGAATGTTCATGGTCATAATTATTGGGGTGTTACTAGTGCGCCCCTTACCTCCAAGAAAAAAACATCAATTCCTCAACTAAATATAAAAAATTCAAACAAGTGACCAATGTAAAACTGAACCAAAAGTTTTGATATTATAAATGTATTAAATAACAGAATTCAATAGTCTACGGTGCGATATTACAATATGATTATTTCTGGAATGATTAATTTTTAGTGCCTTTATATACACGAACATATAATCAACTACATCAAATAAGACAACTACATTATCTCATAAATTTTTTCAAAAAACTAGAAATATTATTATGTAGAACATATGTAAAATTATCTTTTTATCTCTGGGAAAGGAAAAAATAATAATATGTGAGAGAGATTCTCAGTAATGGTAAACAAGGGTGATATCCGTGATCATTTAAAAATAACATGAGCATAAATTCATGAAAACAAAATCACAAAATTTTAAAAATACAAACATCATATCATAGATCATAGTCTTGAGTCATGGAATAATATATAGTAGTTCATAAGACATAAATAATGAAATAATATAAGAACATGACCATGAGGGTAGAATAATATCATAATACATAAGATTATGGGAATCAAAAACGACAGGGAAATAGTTTCTTTTTTGTAGTCCCAATGACAAAACAATCTATGTGTTTTGGGTACACTCCCCATTATAATATATCTATACTCATGTTCAAATCCAAACATTATCCTAGAAGACAATTTCTCTTACTCCATCCCCCATAATGGCCTGAAGACCATCATTTTTGTTGATTTTTTGATAACCCCCTTTCATGGGATGATGGGGGAACCCTTACAAGGCCCGTAGGCTCAGAGATCACATGGCTTGTAGGCATAGAAGATTATATTACACAAAGGTCTTAGGGAAGTCATCTAGACTATCTACAAGGAACTGCCCCTACATAGCATCTCTTTCATGATAGTAGCTCTCCAACTTTATATAGTCGTCTAGCTAGGCTTCCCACGCAAGCACAGGCTGGTCCTGATGGCATAGCCATACAATCTCACATTAATAAAAATAATACATGTTTCTTTCCAAATAATGTAATATATTCATCATTACATAAATCATTTAAATAAAATGGGTTTCAAATTTTTTTTATATCATATTATGTGATCATAAATAATGTAGAATAAATTGGTTTTATAATGGTTTCATCATAACATAATTAAATCTTGTGAAAAAAATGACTTCCACATAATCATCCATAATCATCATCATAAGACAAATAGATAATTAAATTTCATGTAATCATTGGATAATATCACTAATAAAATTAAAAGAACAGCAATATATGTTACCATATATTGAAATTTCTTTTAAAAGATCACTATAACTTTTCTTAACGGAAATAAACATTCCACCTGGAAATTTATCATTTAAAAGCTAAAATCAATCTCCAATATTAAAGAAAATAATCAATTGAAAATAATATAGGAAAATTTTAAAGGTTGATTTAAATCATTAAGTGTATATAGTTCGGGGAAATTATATTTCTTATAAGTTTGTAAAATCAATGTTTCCTTTCAAATTTTTATTAAAAAGTCAGAATTTTTTTTAGAAGATCATAATAAGATTAATTTGAATCATTTTTTATGAAATTAAAACATGAGAAAAATAAATTAGAAATATAATATTATAAAATTATATCATTTATTAAAACATTTTATTGAATAATTTACATGGAAGAAAATGTATTTTCACCTGAAAACAAAAGTAATATCAAATTTTCTTAAAACATAACTTAGGTCTGTAGATGTATAAAAGTGAGGAAAATTAAAATAAAACGTGTAATTTCTATAAATAACCTTAATAGAATACAATTAATGGGATCAATTAGAGGAAATTAATAAAATTTCATCATCATAAACATTATCACAAATAATCATGGTAGAAAATAAGATTGTAATATGTATCCCTTTCCACTTATGTAAAACATGAATTGAAACCTAAAAAAGGAGAGAACCATATATGGATAAGTAAACTAAAATAATATTAATTATAAGAATCCAAAATAATATCAATTTCAATATATAAACCACAAAAAAGAAACATTGGATGATGTGGCATGTGTCTCGCTATAATAAAAGTATGATTCAAATCTATTTCCATAAGTTATACATTCATAAAAAGTGACTTAATATCATATATAATTAATATAAATTTATTATATTTCAATTAATACATAATTAAAAATAATTATAATATCTTTTATGATCATATTATAACATTTAAACTACAATTGTTTTTGTAAATCATTAATAAAATCATAGTTTCAGGGGGTTCAATGTTTCATTTTTCATGAGATTTTCGATTCTGTGCTTCTATCCCTTGTACTTAGATCTTGGTTACATAATCTATATAAATTTTAAAATGATATAAGTATCATATATATTCATTATATATATATATATATATATATATATTAATATATAAAGGGTTTTTACAGAAAAAGTAATTACACCATTCATGTTGACGGTTGGTCGTACAAAGACATGAATGTTGTTTTGACTACTAAATTGATGTAAAAAAGAAATATAAATAAAAAATCACATTTAAAAATAATAATTATATAATATATATCATATTTATTCATTTTATATAACCTTATAAACAACCATTTAATGTGGAAATGAAAAATAAATCACATCACTTTGTGTAGGTTGTAGTACACAGGTTTTCACAAGCAACATTATTGTTTTCCAATGGATTTGAATGTAATGAAGTATATGGGATATGATAATTAAAAAGGAATAGTTGTTTTTATAATATAATATATAAAAATATAATCTATCATAATAACCATCCATGAAATATTATAATATGAAGTCAATTGCATCTCTACATGGAAGATGTAGACCACACCTACAAATGAATGATATTTTCAAACCCCATTTGACCTAATCGAGGGTGGATATTGTAGTATACATAATAATAATAATAATAAAATTAAAGTATATTTTATAAAATTTTATTATTTTTTGTTATTAATTAGTAATATTTATAAAATGTATAAGATGATGTAAATTGAAGAGCTATGGTTAGTTGGGTACTTCTTCGGCATGCATCCTTTAGATCCTTTATTATGGTCCCTTGGAATAGTATTTTATAATTAAAATAAAAAATGATTCATGCTATGGAATCATCAAAGTGATTTTTTATTAGAATGGAAGACCATGATGGATCAAATATTTGAGAATAAAATAAATAATGATTGTCTTTTGGCATGGGGGAAAGAAAACAATTTTACGTAAAAAAATATTAAAATATAATTAAGTAATTATCTAGTCAAATGACTCCATGTTATATGATATTATTTTCAAAATATGATATAGTATAAATATCCACAAAAAGAAAATTTAAAAAGGTTTTTCAATCATTATAAACCATATCATTTGGTTAGCCCTTCTATTAACTGATTTTATACATAATTACTATAACAACATTTCCAATATTAAAAGTTTATAATTTTAATTATATGTTAAAAATAATAAAATAAATGGAAAGTGGATGAAATTTCAGTACATTTATAATCATAACTATCATCTTTCTATGTTTATATTGTTTTAAAATAATTTCTTAAAATTCTATTTTTTCATTAAATATCATTTATTTTATTTTTGACACTATTAATTTTCATTGTCCTTAAATTCATCGAGACATTTATAGAATTTTAATGTTACAATTTAAAAAATACATAATTTGTCATATTTATATAAAAAAATCAAGAAAAAAATAATTAACCTAAATTTTTGTACATTTAATGTTTTTAAATTAATTTATTTTTTTCAATTAATTGAATACATATTAGGTTGGTGTTTCATTATAATTTATAGTACTTATTTAGTCACAAAAAATTTCAAATAAATTACCATGATAAAAATTTTAAATAATATTTCAAAAAAATATTTTTTGAAAAAACCATAACCTCTTGTTAACCTTTTGAAAAAATGTATAGAGAAATTAATTTCAAGAGAGTGACATTTTTAAATTTTCATTACTTTAAAAAAATTATATATTTCATTATCAAGTAAAAATGGGACCAAAAATATATTAAATTTTTTGATTCCAATTGTAAAATTTATTCTTTCCAACAAAATGAGTTAATTTTTTTGGCTTGATTTTACGACATTATCTCTTGGGTGTAATGATGTTTTACCCATTTTACCATTACAGATGTGATAAATATATATCACTTTTAATATTCATAAAAACAAAAAATAAAAGGGAACTATTTAAAAAATTTGAACAATATTATTTACATATGTTATCCATTTTCAATATTCAATTTATATAATTTGTATATATAAATTTTAAAATAAAAAAAAAACAGAAAAATTTTTTTTATAGAAAAATTATTTGTATGAAAAAAAATTATCTTCTACAAAATTCATGAATATGATTCAAAAGGAATTATTTATAACATTATGAATAAAAGGGATTTTATTTAAATTAATGAGAATATCTGAAATAAAATTTTATTTTGAAAATACATGATTTATTGGAAATAAATGAAATTATTTGAAAATTTAGTATGTTTGAAAATTCCATGAATAATACTTCATTTAAAAAAATCCAAAAAGTGCACCCTAAATGAATTTTGTTATACTAATTTAATTTTTTTTTCTTATTTAATAAAAAAAATTAAAATTAGGAGAAATTAACTATAATTGCTGTCAAAAAATTAAATAAAAATTATTTTGGATTAAAAATCTATATTGTAGAATGCAATAGCATTACGAGAAATTATTTTCACATTTCCTAAGAATTAATTAATATTATTATATTGAGTTGGACCATTATATGTATATTTGATAATAAAATTATAGATAATAATATATAGTAATTCAAAAAAAATTATATGACCTCCATTTAAAAAAATTCTATTTTTTATAATATATCTCAGTTTTTGTAACACATTATGTTGTTTGGTAAGAAGTTATAACGATTATTTTTTTTAAATAATATTTTATGTATTTGAAATTCGTGAAAAAAATAATTTATTTAAATTTGTGAAATTTTTGAAGTTTCCCTTACATCATCGTGACTCCCGGATTTGGAGCTTCATTTACACGTTTCCATGTTTCTTCTCAATGAAAATGAATTCTTTTAACTTTTTAGAAAATTTTTGATATTAAATATGTGATTTAAAAATAGAAAGGGTATTTTTCTAAATATTATTTTTTAATGTTATTTTTATAGAATTACTCATCACTGAAACAAATTTCTATGTTACTTATTCTTTTTTGGAGGATACAATTCAATGATACAAACCCTTATCCTTATATATATATTATGATTATGATATTGATATATTAATGAAACTCATTTTCTATTCAAAGGGTTTGATATGATGGTATGATGAATATTTTATGATCTAATGGAATAATTATATATGGTTTTTATTATGTGATAGATAATTATGATATTATATTTCCCTCCAAAGACTTTTTTATGGATGGACATCCCCTGAGATAATAGGTACTAGAATTTTGAGTGATCATAGTTTAGAAATAACATATATCTACTATTATAGCCATTGGAATTAACCTTAAAAATGGAAATGATAGAATGTAGAGTAAACTCAATCAACTATGCTATCTTTCATAGTAATCATTTATTAAGAATATTATTTTATATTATTGTGTATATGACACAAATTTTTTCTATTTTCTTATGTTACATTACAAAGTCACATGATAGATTATTGATGATTCCACACTCTTTTAACTTTTTTCCTCATACTATGAAAAATCCTAATTTAATGAATCCTAATTAAATATCATTGACTAAATTGGTATGATTTTTCTAGGTTATGATCATTTTATCTAATCCTTATGATTTTTATTCAAATTTATTTTCATATATTTATATCTATTATGTTTTTCGTTGATGAGAATATGGGCACACACTTTCTCGTGTTTCCTTTCCCCTGCTAGTGAAGAAAGTTTTTGAATAGGGTATCAACATGAATTATACAATTTTAGTAGATATTTTTGAGAGATTTTAATGATCATTAAATAATATGGTTATGTATCTAGTATATAAATACAATAATAATTAATAGTTCTGGGAAGTGAATAATTATGTTATTTATTGAATATTCATATAGAATGTTGTAATATCTATGTTTCTTCTTCTCTGTTCACCTCATTTGTTATCCAAAGAGGGTTTAGTAAACCATTTAATATTTGTGTTATAAAATGTATAAAACATTATAGGGGTAAGTATATGTATTGGATACATTCTAAATACTAGGTATGGTTGATATTATGTGGTGTACCATGAAATACATCTTTGTTTGTATAGTTCAAGTGGTCGTGGATTTCATATAGATTCAACTAGGGGTAATAACCTAAATAGTTGTTGGTCATTTATATCTTGTCCATCATTTTAGTTCATAATAAAAATCCACTTTCTACATACATAGTTAAACACTCGTAGTTGATAAACATTGCTTAATTCACATTATTATTATAAATAATTACGAAGGATTTGAATAGATGATGAACATGAATGAACAAGGCTAAACATAAGGATTAATATATTTATAAGTAGGTTTCATAATTTAGAAACCCCATGAATTATTTTTCAGGATAATATGATAACTCACTATGATGTTTTATTCTCACAAAAAAACATTTTGGTTTTAATAAGGGAAATTATATAGAATTATGTAGTTGGGGACGTGATAAGAATGCTCAATAGCAAATTATTATATATGATTTTATTCACATGAATTTATTTATATCATGAAATGTTTATATTAATTCTTGTTATTATAATCAATTTTTAGATATTGAGTCCACAATAAAATCTTCTAATGGTATCATAAAAACTTCTCAATTATAATTCACTACTATGATAGAATTTTGATCAATTTTACTTCTTTTAGATATTGAGATTCTCCCTATAGATGATTTTTTTAATTTTTTCACGGAATGGATATCCCTATATGGAAATCATGTATATTTTATAGGAGCGGATGTCACATTTGATATTTCAAACCATCCTATTAGTTTATTTTAGTGTGGGTATGAATATTAACATCCAGTGAATGTTACTTTCATTGTATGTGTATTACTGCATATTCGTGAGGTATATTTATATCTAATAGATTTGGAGAAATATAATATCAATGATATTAATATTGTTTGGTATTATGTTGATATATTTCCTGAAGATATCATAGTCTTCCTCCAAATTTTGAAATTGAATTTTTAATCGATCTGATAACTAGTTCAATAGCAATTTGAAAGAAAACATAAAGAATGGTTTGGATTGAGTTATAGGAATTTAAGAAGAAACTCTAGGGGAATCAGAATAAGGGATTCACACACACAAGTGGACCGCAATGGGTTGAACATGGTATTTTTATTTACCAAATAAATATTTCAATGTGAATTTTAATTGTTTATTAATAAATTTACTGGATTTTTATCAAGAACATTTATCTTGTAACCCATTTTTTGATATATATGATCAATTATAAAGATCCTATTATTTTTTCCAAGAATAATAATCAATCTATATATCATCGATTGTGTGTCATGATGTAGGTTATACCCATATAACCATTCATAAAATTTATGGTAATTATAAATTTATAGTAAATACATTTGGACCTACCAATGATCCTACTAAAAGCATATATTTAATGAATATAGTATTTATGGATTTCCCAGATAATTTTGTAGTAGACATTGTAGTTTATATTCATATATATTCAATGATAAAGAACTAGCATGACAAACTTTTGAGGATTGTGATGAAGACAATAAGGAATTACAAATAGTATGCTAAATTTACAAATTGTGAATTATTGGTTTATAATGTCACATTCATGGGACAAGTAATCTCATTTGAGGGTATATCAGTGGATCAATTAATGTTGGAAGTAATTGAAAAATGGAATAAAACAACCACTATAACAGATATCTATAGTTTTTCTAGTATTGATGGATACCAGAAGTTATTTTTAAGGGACTACTATGTTCTATCTAATGTGATAACATGTTTTACTCGGTTGTTATCCTAGTAACATTAGAATGATGAATATGAGTGAAATTTAAAAGATTCAAAAAGAAGGTTGGTAACTGTAGAAACTCTTATAATACCCTATAATTGATATAGGATTATGATTTATAGTGATGTATAATAGAAGGGACTAATTTTATTCCTCATGTATAATAATATGGTGGTATACTCAGCCACTAGTCAACTGAAAATTCATGAGAAAAATTACTCGACTATTGATTTGGAGAATTTATTACTAAATTTTTTATTGAAAGAACGGTCTCATTATTTATATTTTGAATGACTTGATATATATATAATGATCATAAAGCCTATAAGTATATTTTAAAATATATTTAATTGAATTTGTGATTATGGCGATGGTTGGAGTTGAATAAATATTATGAATTCTAAATACATTACCACTATCTGAATGTGAACAAGTGGGATGATACTGTGAGTTGTGAATACTGTGTAAATTTTCCCATAATTACCAATTATGAATATGGAACTATGGGATGAAGAAAATATTTTATCATTCTCTATTATTCATGGAGATATAATGAAATTTACCGATATGAAATAATATTTGGGTGGGAATCATGAAAAAATATATTGTAGATTTTGTATCATGTTATTTGGAATGTTAGAAAGTTTGGGTTGAGAGATAGATGTGTAACGAAATTTTATAACCATCACCTATAATATAATGGTAATGGGATAAAAATTACCCTGTATTTCATTTTCAAACTCCCAAAAAATATAAATGGAACAATTTTATTTTTTATGTAGTCGATATCATTAAAACAATCATCACTTTTCCTTGCCATCAGATAATATTTATCACATTAAAAAATTTTCAGGATATAAATTCTGGTAGTTGGAAAGTTTCATACGTTAGAAAATTTAATTTCAATTGATCAAGAAATGAGGCTTGCCTGTATTTTCTAGTTAAGTATTCCTAAGACTCTGGTTGCAGAGTTGACTTTCAGTAAAAAATATCATATTTAAATTGATATATCATTATAAAATCATCAATTAATTTATTTTTATATCTTTTAAATAAAACCACATTGACTAGATTTAATTAAGATTGTATATATTTCATTAATTACATTAATATTTCATTACAATAATGTATTATTTAATATATTCATGTGTGTGGTTAGTGTTTTTATATCTCTCTTCTTTTTAAAGAATTTACATTTCATTTATTCCCCAATAAAATCATTTTTCATAATTTAATTCATCATATTTATGTTTGAGAAAATATCCATTATATGTGGGTTTCAGGTTATGTATTTTTTATTTATGTAAGAAAACCCATTTCTAGAATTTGAAATTAAAATTTGGTATCTTTTACATGTTTGTAAAAGGTTATTAAAATATTTGATTGATTTTTGGTGTTTTATGTAAGAAGAAAAAACATAAAAAAATACTTCATAGATTAATAAAAATTTATAATAACTTTAGGTTTTGGGATAAAATCTTCATTGTAGGATTAGATTATAGTTTAAATTTATTAAAATATCACTATGCTCTTCTAATGTAGTGAATGTTATTTTATTTTGATTTGTTTTACATTCTCAAAAACTTGAATCTATTATTACCTAATATTTTCAAAAAACTAAAATTAATTATAAAATATAACAGTCAATTAGAAATTTTTTTTAATAAATTAAATTATTCTCTATGAATAATATTACCCCCACCAATACAAATATAAATAAAACAATTGATTCAAAAGAATTGTATCATCACTGATGATTCAACCAAAGTGACTGTATACACATTGTAAAAATGGGCCAGACATTTTTTGGTCAATATGGAAAAATAACCAATGTTTAAAATATGACCTGTACCTAGGTTAGTTTCCTACAGATTAAATTTCTATTCATAGTCAGGAAAAAATAAATATATATATAAAAAATGACAATAACAATAATCAGTATACTAAAATAAAATCACTCTATTGAAAACCCTATAAATATATTATTAAACGTTATTTGTATAATATTTTTTTAAATGTAATATTTGAAATTAAAAAAGCCTCCACAATGAACTAACCAATATTTTTCCATCAAATAGTCATTATCATCTGTTGTATTAGGAGGGCCACTTGGGGTAACAGAAAACCTATACTTTATTAAAAAAATATCAAATTATAGAAAATGAAAAACCTATGGCAAAATTTAATAGAAAACACTATATTAGATATTAAGTACCAACAATTTGGAGTTAAAAATACTATAATCATGGTTGAATTTGATCTAAAATAATGATATATTCATATTATAACTCATTTTCATTGTTTTTCTAAAGAGGATCAACATTTCTGTATCTAATGTTTCAGATTTGAATGTTATAACATAAGGAAATAAAGGTTTTATGATGAATAAATATTTTATTATTTATTCCAATTTTCCCTATATGAATCTACTAAATAATATAACTAATATATCAAACTTGGATTCATAAACTCGTTGAATGATATGATGTTGTTCTGAGAGAAATTATTTCTTGATTTACATCCCATACCAATCTGAAGTAAAATAAGTGTTAGTTGAAAATTCACACCTAATTAACAATATGAATACTAGTATGGTTATAATAAACACTTTTCATGTTTCATTCAATAATATAACCAATATTATCTCTTAATCTACAATCTTTGGGAAGGGTTCCTAGTGACGAATGAAAACCTCAATAATATTTTACGTAGATGCACTATCACATATAAGACTCTTAAATCTAAGATGGATATAAAATGTTATATGGATTAAAGAATACTTTAATTTAATTCTCAATCATTTTTTTATGTGAAACACACATGATATATTTAGATCATTAAATCAAGTTTAGTGATCGATTGGATGATTGAGCTAACATGGAATATAAGAAAACTAGATATAGCATTAATATTCATGAAATATACTTATATTTAATCCTAATTTCCTATAAATATAATAAATTATATTATTCCCAACTCACCTCCTCATCTAACTAATTCATGTGGGACATTATAGGTCAATCCACTGTAAAACTTAATTCAAATAGACATCAATTTGTAGTTTTCTTCATGGAATTAAAACCCTATTTCACAAAGTTTGTTTTGATAAAATGTTTATCATCCCCACTCAGTTCAATTAAATCCACAATATAATAATTTCAACAAAATCTCTCAAATCACAAGTTATAAATTTAAATTCCCTCTTCCCCATACAAATAATTTAATTCAATTCCAATGCATAAATGTTGGGAACAACATTTCTTAACAGTATTACTTCACATCCATATAACAGAGAAATCCTACTCCTACTCCTCCTTCTCCTTCAATACACAAACCTAATGAATATTAATGATCCTTAAGCAACAAAAAAGAATTTCAAAAACAATATTATATTATATTCTAATACATGACATTCTTATTCTTATATTAAACCATATAATAATGTCTTAGAATACCATTCCTCCTCTACTAGGTCAATATTGATGATCATTAAAAAATAAATTGTCCAAAATGATTCCCTTTTAATTAATAATAAATAAAACAATTCATCCAATATTATATCTCAACCATTTCCCGACCACATGGGATATATAAATCAAAATACACATATATCTCGGGAAAAATATCCCTATATCCTGCCAAACACTCTAAACTAAATAAATTTTATTCACATGAATGTGAAAAATATATAATCAATAAATTAATAAAAAATAAATTCAACACATTATTACAATTTTTTATTAGATTTAATCCAATTAAAACAACATCTATATAATAATAAAAAACCTAGAAAATATTATTAAAATTTGTGTCATGTTTAATTTGGATGTTTAAAAAATAACACCCTTATATTTTATAAAAATTTATCTTCTGTATATAATGGTTCATATTTAATTTTTAAAACATAAAATGATAATAAATAATTTACAATTCATCCTTTTATCAATACTTTTATAAGGGCGATAATGAATTTATGACATTCATGAATCTATGATGTTGACCTCCTTGTTTTAATGTTCACAAAATCAAGATTATAATGATACTAATGAATTTCATGTTTTTTATGTATCTTATATTATAAGTCTTCTGATTAATTTTTCAATGTATGAGTAACTTCTAGTCACTAATAAGGACAAGACACTATTGAGACTAACACCACTAGCATATAAATCATTTTAAGTATAAGACACTATCAAATGACCTACCACCAGAGTAAAAAATGATAAATTATGTGATCCCATCAAGATGGCACAAAAAAGGATTTTATACTGTCAGAACACATATTTTGATAATTATGAAATACCTCTAGATAAGGAACACGTAGTTTCATACCACTAAACATGAAATTTTTATATGTCTAAGCCACTATCAGTGTTTTGCTACCAGAAAGATATACCTCAAGACTTTGAGACACCATCTGATTGAGAGACATCTTGAAAATACACTACAATTTTATACATATATGAATCTTTTTTTAATATTTACTACCCACTAGATTTGTAAAATTTATCACCATTTTATATTTTAGTTATTATCTCATAATTTTTAATGGGAATGAATTGAGGAGAGTGTCAGAATGCATTTTACAAGAAAATAACTGATCCATATATTCTACCTATTGATGCGGATAATGAGTGAAGCACACACTCTCATGAAAAAAAATATAAATTTACATTGAAATATACTATTGTGAAAAATTTATGAGATATTACTCTCTTTGAACACAGATAGAGATGAAGATCTAAACTACTACATCCTATGAACATTTTACTGACGAACTGAAATCACATTCATAGCCACTAATTTCCTCTAGACAACAGAATGAGTGTGTGAAACTATATTATTCAGAATTTTTTCATGAGATCTCAACATTAGATTCACTTAAAATATTATCAAGAGTCACATGATGCATTTAAATAGACCATTCATTTCTATACTCCCTTTTATAATTATATTTTCTTTTAATCATTTTTATATTTTGAGTAGTGTGTGATATACTCTATTTTATATACTCACACTATCTCTTTTACAAAACTGGAAGATACATAGATAACTTCTTATATACTTTAAAAGTTTATCATATGTTTTTTTCACTATAGTATTTTAATCATGTAAAATGTTTTCAAAGGATAAAATAACATTTTATACTATTTATCGGAAACCAAAACATATTTAAATAATTATTCTAATTATTATAATCTATATTTAACGACATCTATTGATAAACATGGATTTATTTAAAAATTTTGGTTTATTTAATTATAATAATTTTAAATATATATTTTTTTTGGGTACTCAATTCACTCCCCCCTCTTGAGATACACACTCTAACCAAAATTTTCTTTTAAAGGAGATTCATTTTATCATTGGTATTAATGTTATCAAATAATTTTAGATATTATTTTAGTTTTAATTTATTGATATTAAATTTCATTCATTTTATAATTTACTTATTCAAATTTTATAATCATCTAGAAGGTTATTCTACTATCAAGACATTCTATTTCGGTTGTATCAGTTATGATAAATGGTGGATTAAAATGAAAATTCTCATATAAAGTTGTGCATTGAAATATATAAAACTATAGAAGATTAATATAAATTACTTGTTACTTGAAGATGTACATAGAATGATACTTCTAAGACTGTATATAATAACAACTCTAAATATATGAATTATTTATATATTAACTTAGGAGATGAGTATATTAATATAATATTTTCTTAAAAACTTTTCCTGGGATGTGGAACACTTTATTAGTTTTACATGAGGAAACTTTAAATGATATGGAGAAAAGGATTAACAAACATACTATTATGTATGATACTTTCAAAATGAATCCTGACGATCCTATTTCTAATAAGTACGTCATGTTCAAGGAAATTTTCAAAAAAATGAGATAGCTTGGAAATCCTATATCTAAAAAATATTGGATTATGGGATTACTTATTTATCATCATGATTTATTGAAAGGAACATTTTTTTCTATCAATGAATATTGTGAGATTAACATGCTATCAGTCAATTATTTTTTTAATATTATATTTTATAAAGAAGAGGTCAAGGTAAACCGTGATGAAGATGACGAATCCAATAAAAGATTAGTAGCCTTTAATGAAAAAACATCTAAAAATATCGAGAAGGAAATGGAAAAAATTACATGATGTAGATTAATTTGATAGTGTAAATTATTTAAACAGATATCAGAATATTTTCCACCAACATAGATGGGTTGGGAATTTTTATAAGAAAATTATTTTTTCATAAAATCAAACTAAAATTGAAAATATGATACCTATGGAACTTGAAAGAAATTATAGAATAACGATGACATTTCAATAAAAGTTTTCTTCAATGAATGTGAAGTGAAAGGAAACATAAAATCAGACTATCCATTGCTGAAGTATATAAATAAATATGAGGAAAAGGAAAGAAGATACAAAAAGGCTACGAAAACCAACTAGAGTGCATGTCATGAAAGATGTAGTGATTCGTATTCTTCTGCTGAAAAAAATATATACATAGAAAATATGTGTTTCTTGACTAATGTTAGGGAGGTACATGATTTATAATTTATTAATAACATTCTACCTATACATAATTCTGATGATATTTCTAAAAATAAAAATAATAATGATGATATGTCCCAATAAGAGATTTTTGAATATTGTAGAATAAGGCAAGATAACATTATTGATATTAAGGATACGTAAGATGATTTAACAATGATACTATGATTTATCTCAAAATGTAATATATGATATATATATATATATATACATTGAAAAAGTGAAACATGATCAACTAGTTCGTGAAAAAAAAACATAAATTTTTAAATGAGTAATTAAAAACGGACCTAAAAAAATAATAACTGTTAATAGATACTTACATAAATTTTGGTAAATCTTGTTTCTCCCAGATATGTTACAGGAATAAGATATGTTTTTGGAAAGAGGAGAATTGTTTAAATTAAAATTTCCTAAATCCCAAACTGAGATTTATTCTACAAACTGTTTTTATAAATCACATAATTAAGTATTTACTTCTAAAAGTTATCAATATATTTAGAAGAATCCCATAAAAGATCATAGGATCCCTAAAACATTTAATAACTAAACTCTCTGGACCCAAATTGATATGTGGACCAAAGTCATTTCTTTTCTAAATTTTGTGTCATTGGAAAACTATTTGATGAATCCTCTAGAAGTATATTGACACAACATAGTGGTTATTAATGGTGTAAAACCCTGGTTCTTATTGTTTAGTTATGGGTTTCTTCTTTTCCTTTTCCTTATGTGTTTTTGAGAAAGCAAGTCAAATGTGGGAAAATTCCCAAATTTTTGGGTACACTCTGTGTACTTTTTTTCACAGGCCATGTACATTGGCTGTGTGGGATGAGAATATAGAGCGTGTAGGCTTGGGTGTAAAAACTAACTACACGCGATGTAATTTTATACACATGCCATGTACTTTGGCTATATGGGATGAGAATATAGGGCGTGTAGTCTTGTCAGTGATTACAGCTGTAAAAAATAACTACACGCTGTGTACATAGTAATACACACCGTATAATCATTCGGTTGATGAACAGTGAGGCAGACGCAAGTAGTCGCCCGAGGAATAGTTAAAAATGAATGTTAACACCGTGTAATTGAGATTACATTCAATGTAGTTTTGTTTTTTCATTAGATAATGTTATTACCCTCCTCATTTTGGGGACTAGGTAGAGGGATCACCAAGAGCAACAGGAGAGGAGGCCGAGACTTAGAGGATCTCCCGATTGCACACTAGGACACTGATTCTTCCGGCATCGAACTCTTTTGAACCATACGGTTATGGTCTTCCACCATATTGAATCATTCCTTCTAATTATTTCCCTATGAGAAGTTAATTTTTTTTGAATGAGTATTCTTTTATCTCATATCGACATCGTTCATTATTGATTTTGGAGGCACCTTTCACGTATATCAATCCGAGGAGATCGAGGTAGGTGGTCTTGTGTTTAATTCCAAATGTTGAGTAGTTTTTGTGCAAATTATTCCACAAACCCATGCTAGGGGTGTCATATGATTGGGAAATTTCATTCTAACATACATAGAATTGAGTCGGTAATATAATGAATAAGTACAAACTACAGTTTGAGATCATTGCTTTGATATAGGGCCACCTCGAGGGTGTGTTTCCCATGTTCAGCCATTTGTCCAGGAGACCCCGTGGTATGCCATGAGTATATCATGTTTTGTGTTTTCTTGAGAGGAAACATATATAAATTTCTTGCTTATGTGTTGGGATAGGACTAGTTAATTGTTTTTCCTATGAAATGCTTGATGGAAATGTTTTGTTTAGCATGAGGGAAATGTTTCGTTTAGCCTGAGAGCAATGTTTTTCTTAGCATGAGGGCATTTTTTTTGTTTAGCCTGAGGGAAATTTTTTTTATGGCTAAGGGAATTATCTTCTATTCCTGAGGGTGATATCATGTATGCCTAAGGGAAATATTCATTATGCCTGAGGGCAGTCACTTAATGGTTTTATTTATGTTTTCATGAGGATAAGGATTTCCAAGTTTTAGGACAATATTTACTTTCAATATTAACTGTGGTTATTTCTAATTTTGTACCTTCCAAGCTAAATCACAGGCATGGTATTATAAATATATTATACATGTTAGATAGCTTGTTGTGGTTTCTACTGTGGCACTTGTATAAGAGATTGTCATTTGAGCCCTAGTCTCAGAAGAATCAGAATTTAATTACATTGAATTGTTAAATAAGTATTAAAATATAAATGTAACTCGGAGGATTGGGGACTTTTGAGTACTTCTTAGATTACTTTATTTCATAAAAGCACACTGTTATTGCACTTTTTCACTAAGAGTTGGGCACATGCCTCTAGTGGATTCCTACTAGGACTTATTTCTCACACCCTGTTTGGGTCATGTATTGGGCTCAAATAGATTATATAGCTATATTTGTCAACAAGGGTATGGTTCCCTACATAGGTAAATGAATTTTGTAGAAGATTAGGATAGCATGGGAGAGAATATATATTTGAGATGCTTCTTTGTTCTTATTTCACTACTTTGGTTTTGTTTTTCTGTACATTATACCTTGTAATGTATTGTATCTGATTGTAGTGTATCCTTTTTTGGCTACATTCCTAGAATCATAGAAATGTTGCATCCTCATGTACATGACTGTTGGTTATCATTTACTTCAGTTTCGTTGTCTATTTCAGGTCTATATTGTTTTCTACTTCCTCTTTTGTATATTTATATTTTATATTGCGCTACACATTGAAAAATGGGGGAATAGTTTCCCCACAATCAGTTCTAGGCATTCGTTTCTAGTCTGCAGACTCTAGCGTTTGGGGAAATGTGCTTGAGGTCATGTGACCAACCAGGTTCCGGGCACCCATTGTGTGGCACCAACATACAGGACATAACAAAGTGGTATCTGTGGATTTTTTTCTCTGGGGTATTTTATTATTTGGAGACAACATAAAGAGATTGATTGTAAATGGATTTGGTAATAAACTGTTCCTGGGAGTCGCTACCCCATGTATAAGAGAAGGCTAGATTTCCCCGAATTAAATTTTTTTCTATTTATGATTATTACAATTGATTATGTTTCACTGTTGGGTGACACACTTGTGCCATGCTGTTTATATTTTATACTTGGGTTATATTTAGTTTCAATATGATGAGATGAGGGTATGGCATCTCATGCATCATTTAGACACATGTTAGAATCACATGTCATGGATAATTTCCATGCCATGTAGATGCGATATAAATTTCATGTTGTTGTGATAAATTTTTTTCTATAAAATGCATGATTTGTGAATGATTCCTTGATAAAAATACTTATTTTTTGACAGGGTATTGTTTGAGAAAGGTTTTTTATGATTGAATGCCAAACATTGGTTCTTGAGGTGTTATGGGCCCTCATTGATCGGAATTGGATGGATCATTGACATGTTACCTTGTTTGTAACATGTATATGATTCCAATCATTTATTCAACTATAGTATGGCCCCTCAAAGAATAGAAATTTACACTTCGGTGTTTTTTTCCATGTTTTTCTTGGCTCCGGAGTTGTTTCTGAGGCTTTCTTTCCAAAATACCCAAGAATATATTCATTGTAGTTTTGACTATATGCCATGTGTTCTTCTGTTCGAGAAGAAACTTTTTTTTCTTAAGTACACGCCATGTACCTTATGCACATGTCGTGTAGTCTCTAACCGTGTTATTTGCCATGTTAGCAGAGACATAGGATCAAAAAGTTCTTCTGGGAACACGCAGTTTATTGGATGTACACACCGTGTCGGCTTGACCAAGTGTTCGCCCATGTGACTAACAACATGAAACGAGAAATTGTAGTACATACACATCGTGCTAGTATAGAACATGTCGTGTACTGTGGGTTGAGTATCTGGTCATTTCACTAACAACACAGATCGGTGAGGTTCATTTAGGATAGGGCGTGTACCTGTGGGACACGTCATGTAGTCTAAACTGGTGAGAGATCATGTGGACCTGGCCATGTGGCTAGGGAAAAAATGTGGTGTACACGCCTTGTACGGGTATAACATGTCGTGTACCTAGGTTTGAGACAAGCCTTGTCCAGCATCAGAATACGACCATGTGAGGTATTAAGGGTGCACATCGTGTATACCTTATACACACCGTGTTGTCTATTTTGTTCAGTTCCTGTGGATCTTTAACTTTTTATGTAAGCATATCTAACTGGACAAATGAAACCTCGATAGTAAATTAAACTATGGTGTGTGTTTGATTTGGAGAGTCATGATGCCGAGATGACCATGAGTTGTTATCCAAGTGAGTGGAAAGAATTATAGTCTATATATGGTAGGCCAGGGGCTACCGATGGATCCTCTAGAAGTGCCAGATGTAGCACCATTTTTTATACCAAATGTAGGCGCGAATGTGTAGTTCTATAAAGGCTTCATGCAGTTCATGCAGACCATCTAGGAAGCACCTCCTGTTTCCACATCTATGGCAGAGCTGGTGCGTATATTCCAGCAGCAACATCTGCCTAAATTTTCAAGGGATGGCAGACCATAGGCTGTAGAGTGATGGTTGGGTTCAATGCAGAAGATCTTCAAGTATCTGAAGACGCCTCTTGGGAGGAGGATCAAGCCAGCTACTTACATGTTGTGTGATTCCACCAAGAGATGGTGGGATGTTACCACCCAGACTGATCATCACCGAGACATGGCATGGAAATATTCTCAGGAAGACTTCTATGAGTTTTTCTTTCCAGAGACCCTAAGGGCAGATCGAGCTTGAGAGTTCATGATTTGGATCAAGACGCCTTGTTGGTTATGGACTATTCTACCTGCCTCAAAAATCAGAAGTGTTTGGCACCTATTCCTGTGGTTGATGAGACATTGAGGGTATGATGATTTGAGGATTGAATTCGGTATGACAATGAGAAATGGTGAATGTTTTCAGGTTAACTACAGTACATGCTACTGTAAATGAGGCATTGATTGCTGAGCATAACATGCGGGTAACATGTGGTGCAGACAAGGGTGGTTCAACACCGTTCTCTGGTACTATTTCTACCTCTATGTTCAAGAGGTAGATGGTTTTCTCTCATAGTGGTAGTACTAGCCAGAATACTTCTTTAGGTGTTCAGGTAATGTGATTACAGTGTGGTAAAGAGGGGCAGAAGAGACCTCAGTGTATATATGACCTAATAGATTGGAGATCTTGTAGAAATATGGGTCATTTTCAGCGTTTTTGAATAGAATTTCTACCAGTTACTACTGATAGGGGTTCTGTGCAGACTCTGCATATAGGAGTAGGTCCAGAAGCTTCTTACAAGTCAGAGAATTGGAATATGTCAGGACGTTCAGGCCGAGGTGGTGGTCATGGATGTGGTAGCCAAACACCAGGATCTCAGAGACTGCAGGGCGGGTCAGCTTAGGGTAGCTAGGTTGAGTCACTGGGCCACAACATTGGGCAGACATATTCAGTGCAACAAACCCAACATGATTTTGATCCCTGACCTTCCACTGTCAGAGGTACTATTATAGTTTCTTTTGTTTTATCTTTGGTACTTTCGATACTAGTGATACACATATCTTTATATCTATGACTGTTGTAGAGAGATTTAGGCTATGTGTTTCTTCTTATTCATATATCATGATTCTAGACACTGCGTTGGGAATTATAACGGTAGGTGTGCGTAAGTTCAAGGAGTGCCCCTTGAGTTTGGTGGGTGTCACATTCCATGGGACCTCTATGTCATAGAGATTAAACCCTATGATTTCATTCTTGGGATAGACTGGTTGGTACCCTATTGAGAATTAGCAGATTTC
Source organism: Viscum album (assembly GCA_963277665.1). Lineage (NCBI taxonomy): Eukaryota > Viridiplantae > Streptophyta > Magnoliopsida > Santalales > Viscaceae > Viscum > Viscum album. The sequence continues at coordinate 90,535,453 of OY728132.1, forward strand.
TATTTTCTAAGGGTGAGTTTCATGTCACTTGAGGTAGGAGAGTTTCTATACAAGAGAAACTCATATGTCCAGGCGAGCTGAGCTGGACCCGAGCATCGTGGGCGGGTAGGAGTGACATGCCATATTGTGAGTTTATATCCGAATGACAAGGGAACATTCCAGAATGATTTCCCTCCAGTGGTTAATCGTTTTAGGGATGTCTTTCCATAAGACTTTTCTAGGTCTAACCCTGGAGTGAGAGGTGTATTTATATATTGAGCATCTGCCAAGAGCGACACCAATTTCCATTCCTCCTTATAAGATGGCTACGCCAGAATTGCAGGATCTTAAGAAGCAGTTATAAGAGTTACAATCTGAGGGTTTTATCCAACCTAGTATTTCTCCCATGGGTTCGCCTGTCCTTTTCGTTAAAAAGGCACATGGTACCCTTAGACTCTGAATGGATTATCATAAACTAAACCCGTTGACAGTTAAAACCCAATATCCCTTAATAAGGATTGATGGTCTTTTTTTTCAACTTTGAGTAGCAAGAGTGTTCTCAAATATTTACTTGAGATACGAATACCATCAGTTTCACGTTAGTCCATCAGAAATACTGCTTACATTCATTTCGAGTAGATATGTTATATTAGAGAATTTGGTCATGCCATTCAGACCGACAAATGGGCCAGCAGGTTTCTTGGCTCTGATGAGTTGTGTATTCCAACCATATATTTATTCTTTTTTGGTAGTATTTATGTACAATATCGTGGTGTACTCTCACACTCGACAGGACAATGCCACCCAGATTGAGATCATATTGAGTACACTGAGAGAGCATCAGTTTTATTATATTCTCTCAATGTTCCACTTTTGGATGGACCAGATTCACATCCTAGGCCATATTATCATAGAGGCAGGAGTTGCGGTAGACCTAGAGAAAGTGAGAGCAATAGTTTCCTGGGAGTAGCCTAAGAACATGTTATAAATATGGAGTTTCTTTGGGATGGCTAGTTACTGTAGGAACGTTCTATAAGACTTATCCTACATAGAAGCACCGTTGATGGGTTTGATTAAGAAGGGTATCAAGTTCGGTTTGTGTAAATCTTGGGAGACAACCATTCAGAAGATGAATGAAGGTTTACATGATCACCAATCCTAATAGTTTTGGAGTAATGGAAGAGATATACAGTTACTATGATGCATCAGGTATTTGGATGGAATTAGTGTTGATGCAGGGTGATCGTGTAGTTGTGTACATGTCATGGAAGTTGAGGTCGCATGAGAGGAATTACCCGACTCATGATCTCGAGTTGGATGTTGTTGTTCATCTGTTACACTGTTGGAGACATTATCTCTTAGGAGAATAATTTGTTGTGTTTACGGACCACAAAATTCTTAAATACATCTTTACCCTACGTGACATGAATTTTAGACATTGAAGGTTGGTTTAATAACTTCAGTCCTTCGACACTGATCTTGCATATACACCTTGTAAGGGTAATGCAGTAGTTGATGCACTGAGTAGGAAGACTCAGATATGGGGAGTGCAGGAGGCTAGTGGTGAGTGACAACATTCTGATTTGTTATCTGAGATAAATTTGGAGGTGCACGATAGTTATGGGCGAACCTATATTTCATCTTTAGTTTTGACTTCTACCCTCCTAGATAGAGTGAGGACGGGACAACTATCATATTCTGATGGCATAGTTCTACGAGATTCGGTGGAAAGTGAGGACACTTTTCCAGGTTGGACGACAGGGGATGAAGTGGTAGTGCGTATCCAGGGACGATTGTGGGTTCTTGGTTATATATGCGTGGAGTTGAAGTAGAAGTTTCATACATCATCTTGGGAAGAGAATCCTGGGTTTACTAAAATGTATAGTGACTTGAGACGAAAGTATGGGTGGCTCGGTATGAAAAAAGAGAGGTAGCTGGTTGTTTTACAAGATGTTCCACCTGTCAGCATGTGTAGGTGGATGATCAAAGTCCAGTCAGAAATTTACAATAGTTACCCATTTCGGAGTGGAAATAAGATGATATCATGATCGACTTCATGACCAGGTTGTTAAGGTCACCAAGTGGCAATGATGTCGTATGGGTTGTTGTGGACAGACATACTAAGGTAGCACACTTTTTTCGGATCAAGGAGATTGTCGGTGTTGAAGAGCTCGATATGATGTGTATCCAAGAGGTAGTATGTCTTCATGGGGTCCATCATTCTATCATTTTAGATAGGGAAACCCATTTTACATCTTGTTTCTGGTAGAGGATTCATAGGGAACTATGTACACAGGAGATTTTGAGCACAATGTACCACCCTTGGACCGATGGCCAGTCATAGCATAAAATACAGGTTCTAGGGGACATGTTTCGTGCATGCATCCTGGACTTTGGGGTCTCTTGGGAGAAGCACATACCCTTGGTCCAGTTTGACTACAATGATAGTTTTTAGGAAAATATTGAGATGGAACCATACGAGGATTTATATGGTAGGCCATGCCATTCACCCTTATGTTGGTTGTAGGCAGGTGAGACAACATTACTGGGACCACGTCTTCTGTAGGAGACTTCAGAGTAGGTCCAGTTAATTTTGAAGTAGATGGAAACTGTACCGTCTCGTCCAAAATATTAAGCTGATCACCGCATATGACCCTTGATGTTCATGGTTGGGGGTCAGGTTTTCTTGTGTGTTTCACCAAATATGGGACATAGGCATATCAAAAGAGAGGGTAAACATTCACCGAGGTATGTAGAGCCGTCTGAGATTTTGGAGAGAGTCGGGGCGGTTGCCAATCGGTTTCAGTTACCCCGGAGGTATCGGGCCATGTTGGACATATTTCATGAATCTCAGTTGTGATGTGATCACTCAGAATCATCTCACGTTTTTCATCCCGAGGTGGCTGATCTTCTGGTTGATGCCTCCTTTGAGGAGAATCTGATTTGTATTGGTGATAGGAGCATGAAGGTTCCCCAAGGCCGGTCAGTTTCTCTCGTATGGGTGCTATGGTATCATGGCCGAGTGCAGGATGAATCTTGGGAGTGGGAGACCAATGTACATGCTCAATGGCCACAATTTTTCTCATCTTTATCTTCACGACCCTTGGATGTTAAATTCTGGGTTGAATTACATTAAGGGGGTGTTTGTAAGAAAATGGTTCTAGTTCTGGAGGTATGAGTTTCTTCATTTCATTTTCCATAAGTGTTTTTGAGAAAACATGATAAATGTGGGAAAAATCCCTAATTTTTGGGTACACACCGTTTAATTTTATAAACACACAATGTAATTTGGTTGTGTGGGATGAGAATACAGGGAGTGTAGGATTGGGTGTTAAAACTAACTAGAGGCCATATAATTTTGTACACACACTATGCACATTGGATGTGTGGGATAAGAATAGAGGGAATGTAGGCTTTTCGGTGAATAAGGTTGTAAAAACTAACTACACAACATGTACTTTGTAATACATATCGTGTAATCAGTTGGCAGATGAACAGTGAGGGGGTGGCAAGTAGCCACCAAAAGAACATTTAAAAGGGAAATTACATGCCGTGTACTTGAGAGTACACACCGTGTGGTTATGTTTTTTCTTTAAAAACAGGCAGTAGCCTCCTCTTTCAGTATAGGAGGTAGAGGGCTCACTAGGAGCCGTAGGCGAGGAGGACGATACTTGGAGGAGCTTACAATCGCTCACAGGGTCTCCGATTCTTCCACCATCGATCTTGTTTGAACCATGCGGGTATGTTTATCCCTCTTCATGAATATTTCCTTCCAATTATTTTTCATTGGGATGTTATTTATTTATGATCAGGTAATCCATTATCTCATATCGATGTCATTCATGGTTGTTTTAGGAGGCGGCTTTCATTAAAATCAAAAAGAGGAGATATAGGTAGGTGGTATTGTGTTTAATTCCAACTGTTGAGTTGTTTTTTGTATTCCTTTGTGACATGCACCCATTATCAGGGTGTCCTATGGATGGGACTTTCCTGTTAAGATACATATAATTGAATATGAAATTTAATGAGTAATTATAAATTGTTGTTTGAGATAGTTGCTTTGATCTAGGGCCACCCCGAGGGTGTGTTTCCTTTGTTTACCCGTTTGGCTAGGTTACCCATGGGTATGACCAGAGTATAGCATGTTTTGAGTTTTTATGAGAGGAAAAATTTATAAATTACATGATTTTGTATTGTTCTAGGTACGTTTACTTTTTTTCTAGGGACCGTATGAGGGAAATGTTTTGTTTATTATGAGGGAAATGTATTGCATAGCTTGAGGGCAATGTTTTGCTTAGCCTGAGAGAAATGTTTTGTTTAGCCCTAGGTAAATGTTTCTTATGCTTGTGGGAAGTACCACTTGTGCCTAAGGGAGATATCTTGGATGCCTGAGGAAAATATTCATTATGTCTAAGGGCAGTCACCTGAGGGTGAGGATTTACATGTCTGAGGAGAATGTTTACTTTGAATTTTCACTGTGGTGATTTCTTATGTTGTACCTTCCAATCTAAATCACAGTCTTGGTATTATTATTATCTTATACTTGTTATATATCTTATTTTGGTTTATACTATGGCACTGGTATATGGGATTGTCAGTCGAGGTCATGTCTCCAAAAATATAAAATTTAATTATATTGAATTGTTAAATAAATACTAAAATGGTAATGTAACTGGAAGGATTGGCGACTTTTGATTACTTGCTAGTTTACTACATTTCATTATTGCACATTGGGTTTTCACTTTTTCACTAATAATTGGTCATGGGCCATTGGTGGTTGCCTACTAGGATTTATTTCTCACTCCCTACTTTGGTCATGTCTTCGGCCCAAAATGATTATATTTCTGCAGGTGTCGACAAGGGAAAGGGTCCCTACACTGGTACATGACTTTTATTGAGGAGTAGGAGAGAATGGGGTCGAGAATAGGCATGTGATGTTGCTAGGTTCCTGTTTCACTACATTGGTTTTGATTTGCTGTAATTTGTACCTTGTGCTGTATTGTATGAGATTACAGTGTATCATGTTTTGGATGTATTCTTAGAACTAGAGACATGTTGCATCATCATGTACATTATTGTTGGTTATATTTTACATCAGTTTTGTTGTCCATTTCAGGTCTATATTATTTACCACTTGCACTTTAGTATGTTTATATTTTATTTTGTGCTACACTTTGAAAAATGAGGAACTAATACCCCCAATTTTAGTTCCTAACCCTCGCTACTAGTCAGAAGCCTCTGGAATTTGGGGAAATGTGCTTGAGTTCATGGTACCAACCGTGTTCAGGGAACCTATCATGTGGCACCTGGATCTGGGAAATTACAAATGGAATATGATAGTTAATTATTCATACTTCAAGATTCATATTATGTTTTATTGCGGTCATATCATCTTTGGTGATAATATAAATGGGAAGATCATTGTCCTAGTCCAAATCAGTAACAAAAATGTGGTTTTATTTTATAATGTATTATTTTTTGATGGATTAAAATAAATCTTACTCAGTATTTAATAGTTGTGTGATTATGGATTTTATTTTATGTTCAAAATTATTATTGTAATATTTTTTTCTATAAAAATTATTTTCTTTTCAATTCTTTGATAAATTATAATGTTTATGTTACTGATCTAAAATATTTTGTTTTTCAAAATATATAATTCTTAATTTCATTTCATAAAGATTCTTCTCTCTAGAATAAAAATATACGGCATTCAAACATTAATTCTTGTAGAAATATAACTAGGAATGGGTTAGTTATGGATCAATCTAAGATTGAGTTCCAGACATATAAAGTCTGTAACCTATATAAAAATTTAAACAACAGAAAGATTATTTGAATATAAATATTGATGGGTCTATATATCAATCTCTCTTGTTGGTTCATATGGATATATTTGGTACTTATAGAGTCTCATATACTAACGATAATTAATATGATTATTTTCATTTAGCTTATTTCTCTATGTATACTTTTGTATAATTTTAATCTCCCAAAGGTGAATGTTATTAAAAATTTACCATGTTTGATTAGTTGGTAGAAAATGATAGCGAACATATAATATATACCTTAATAAGTGACCATGGATGTAAATTTAGAATTCCTGATTTCAAATATTTTTTCTCTCAAAATGGCTACACTCATAACATCTCTTCTCCGAGGACCCCAAAGAAGAATGGAGCTATATAAAGAAGAAATAAAACATCATAAGAAATATCACATATCATGATAAAAGTGTATGAACTACCTATCTATTTTTGGTATAATTTGTCAATGCACCCCTTTAAATCATAAATATTGTTTTAATCAGATATATCATTAGGTAGAAAACTAATTATAAATTGAATAATAGGAAACAAAAGGTTTATTAAATTAGTGTTTTTGATTGAAATGCTTTTACTCTCCACAAAAATAGTAATTTGGAAAGGTTTGCGTACAAAATTGATGAAGGAATTGTTATTAGTTACTCAATTTCTCAAAAATATTAGAGATTTTTTAATATGATTTTCAAAACAATGGATGAATTAGTTCATAAAATATTTGATGAAACTGGTCCACATGAACCTGATAACTCATTAGAAAACAATAAATGTGATTTATATTCTATTTACCTAAATTCTATGCCATTGGATTATGCTATAAGATAAGTTGATAAATCATCATGTTCTGAATAATTTTTAGAAAATAATAATTATAAATCTATGGAACTGAAGTGATCAGTCGCTATTTTTGTAGATATGTTATAACTATTAAATATCATTCCTAAGATATTGTTTTATTGAATGTAAATATTAGAATATAAACCATGACATAATTTTTAAATCATGTTGAACATCAATCCTTTTTGTGTCAGCATGAACCAAATAATATCAGTGATGCAATTAATGATGAATTTTTTCTAATAGCCATATAATAAGAATTAAATAAATTTGAAATGA